>CM061148.1:16543371-19338371 GCA_030710495.1 Labroides dimidiatus | reverse complement strand
CTTCTCTCTGCTAATTATTTCTTCCTTCTCTCTCCTCCTCTCCGTCTCTCCCCGTCTCTCTGGATTAGCCTGAGCAACATGCAGCATTACCCAATGATGTATTTTTTATTATTATTATTAAAATGTGTTGTTCTTGCAAATATGTTTTGCATTAATTACAATTTGATGTGACAAAATGCTAAACATCCTTTTGATGTAATGTAATCATGCTTGTACCAAAATAAATTTCTGTGCATGCTTTGCTTTTTTATGCAGCTGGGCAGTTGAAATACTTTCCCCCCCTCTTAGCTTTGTATGCAATCTAAAGCAAAATGCAGTTTACTGTCTGGGAACAGAGAGACACGTGGAATAATTTATCAAATTCAAATGCAGTGTAATCAGCAAAAATGTGCTGTAAGGAATGCATGTGACTCACAAATGATTTGCTTTCCCTGTAATTCTCATGTAAATCCAAAATGCCAGTGAAGTGACTGAGGCTTGTGACTAACAGGCCACGAGCAGTGGCCACTCTGAAACAAACCAGGGAGAGACTGTAGAGAGAGGGTCCACACATAAACAAAGATCCCTCCTTCTCCCGTCTCTCTGTTGCTGTCTCTTTTCCAGAGAAGAGAAGAAGTGTAGTAAATAGTGGAGGAAATGTATTCATCTGCAGCCCATGCCTGGTGGAGGTGGGTCTCTGAGCCCTTTTCCTCCGTCCTCATTAAGGCTCTGTGCTGCAGCTTGGAGAAGGGGCAGCTGGATCACCTTAAGGATTCTCCTTAAATCTTATCTTGTCTTTGTTTAAACAGTGGAGGAGAGACATTCCACTATTCCAAGTGTGAAGACCTTTCAAGAAGCATTCATATGATCACTAGTCTCTCTTTTCTGAGCGGCAGAAGGGAAAGAAAATTGGATCCTCATAGCATTTACTGTACAGTATTCCTGAGGAGTATTAGTGCACTTTTCAACAATTCTGTGACTGTAGATTTGGAAAGACATGTTATGTGTTACTTTTTATTTTTTCTCTGTGAACAGCAGCACATGTTGCCCAAACTGTGCTGTTATTACACATCATTAACATATTGGATGGAAAAAGTGTGCAATATGTGGTGTTAAAAAGCTCAGCTCGCAGGTGGGCCATCTTTGGTCTGTTCAGTCTTGACTTCACAAAGCATGTGGAGGACAGAGCCGCACACAATGCTTTTATTAAAAGTTGTGTTTTGGAGAGCTCAGCTGCTGGCACACAGCCTGACGTCTGCAGAGATCGTGGTGGCCTCTAAACCCAACACCAAGCCTGACAGACTGTTTCCAGGGCTGTTAACTAAAGTAAACATCTTGATCTACTGTCTCATGCTCTTCTCTGTCCCTTACTGAGCTGAAACTTTTTATCCAGTTGGTGAACTGCACAAATTATTCCCCTCTAGGTTTTTTAACTCATGCTACCATCAGCTTTTTGACGTTAATGTATACATATTTTCTTAAAATCATACACAAAATAACACAGCTTATCCCTTCAGCAGAGAACATTTAGAGCTCAAATGTGTCCAAAGAGAGCATTTACCCAAGTATACATTTTAAAATCAATGGTTCTGACAAATTGGAGCAAAAATGGTCATGTAAACTCCAAACAGGAAAGCTGTGGATTTAAGTGTGTGTTTATGAATATACTGTACAGTCAAGTTAAAACTTTGGTGAACTTGTGATAAAAAGGTTTTATAATGTTAAAATTTACACAGGATCTAAAATTAAGCTGTTGGTTAAGCGACAAACTGATAAAAAATATTAAAAAACAAATTTTAAAAAAGTGGACATACGACAAATAAACAAACACATCACAATGAATTTGATGCTTCGGGAAAAAAAAGGTAACTCCAGCTCGAACTGTCTAGTGCTGATTAAAGTCACAAATCATACATTAAATATGTTCATTTTACTATTATGATTATAAACACGTATTTCATGCACCAATAAATACAAGATCATGACTCAAGCATAATATATTTTTTATCTATGCTTCCTTTTAGGCTCAGTGTGTGTGTTACTGTGAGAGCTAGTGTTCTGCATATATCTGTAATTAGCCAGTTATAAACATCACATACACGATCTAATAGTATCACATCAAACAAAGGCTTAGTGCTTAATTTGAGTCATGAATATTTCATTCTGGTTTTATGTTTGTTCTTGCCTGAAAACAGATACACATCTTGATATCTGTGAAGGTATCAAGAAAGGTGGAGCAGCAGACAGTCATGGTGAAAAGGCTGTAGGAAGATACAGAGCGCTACGAACATCTGGACTTTGAACTATTTTGTGAAATAAGTCATATGAACTAAATTGTTGTTGTTGTTTTTTAAACTTTAAACACTGATATTTACCTTTGCCCCAGGACTTGTGAGTTATTGTCAGAGTTATTGATGGTTAATGTCATAATTTACGAGGGTTCAAAACTAAGACGGCTTTAACGGCATTCATAGGAGACCTCCATGAGTTACTTTCCATTATCCTTTGTGCTAAACAAACATTTATCACTGTCACCTTGCTGTACCACTTTAGAGTAAATGAAAAGACAAGAAAATTAAAACAGAAGGGAAATGGTCAAAAAAAAAAAAAATCTGTAAAGATTGGTAAAAATGATTTTATAACAGTAGAAATAGTACTACAGGTGACTTAGTTGTGTTTTAAACCATTGCACTTTATTTCAGGGCTTTCATCATTTCTTTTCTGCCTCTCATTTTCTTCCATAATGCTTGTTAAGCAGCATTACTGGAACCTTGTCCCGCAGCTATGGTTGGGCATTGCATGGTACATGTGGGGTCGGCGCATTAGAGGCCAAGTTACCAGCCGCTCTCAGAGGGGGGCCACTGTCCATGCCGACTTTTACAACTGGTGAGCTGCCATCAAACCAAAGCGCTACTAATCACAAACTCATGAACAGCTAAAGGCCCCGCAAATGAGCGCAGAGATGGTGTTATGTTGTTTGGAGAGCAAGGCAGCCGGGTGCCTGTCCAAATTAAGAGGAGTTTCGGCCCAGTCTTTGTCTGAGGATCTAGCGGTCTAGCCCCAGCAGGGACCAGGATCGAGAGGATTTGAGTCGAGCTTCGGCAGCTTTTAAAAATGAGCTTCTTTTTGGGGAGACAGTGCTGTACAGTACAGTGGTGCATCAAAGTGAATGGAGGGTAAGTTAAGAGGGAGCCACAACCCTTTGAAAAAAGAGGATAAAACAACTCTGTCAGCATTAGTTTAAGCTTGTATGACACCTTTGCTGTTTGTGTACAGCTGATTTGATGTGTGCAGATATCAGTCTGCAGTTTTTCTTGTTCATTTTTGTATATTATTATATAATAGAGGAGAAAGTACTCCAACCAATATCAGACTTAAGAGTATATACATCACCAAAGATTAGTTTGGGAATCATAAAAGCAGATAAATAGGTCTGTATGGAGCTGCTCCATGAGAGTGTTACATTATTCAATACAAGATGAGTTTCCCACAGTTAGACCATCATGACTTCATCTAAAAAAAAAAAAGCTTCTTCATAGATTTGTATGAAGCAAATAGAAACAAGTACACAATTTAAAATGGTTATTAGACCAAATTCCTTTGTATGAAAACTTGATTATAATAAAAACTGTCATGAGGAACATAAAGTTGCATTTCTTAATTGTCATATTCATATTCATATTATCACATCATATTCAATCCTGTAACATGTATACATTTTAATAATATGAAGCTGTTGAAAGCTGAATTGTATGATTCTTTCTGGGTTTGAGTGAAAACTTTTTTAATGCTTTTTGATTTTTACAGGATAAACTTTTTTTAACAGGAACAATTCATTATGTTTAATTAGGTGTTAGGTGTTCTAGGTACATTTTCAGATATAATGTTGCACTTGCTGTAGCATTTGTGTAGCTAAACAGAGCTACATAAAATACATTAATAGGTTTGATCTACGTATTTATTTTTGCAGTAACATGAATATATTTCAGGCCACATATCTGTACAAGTTGTTCCTCTCAGTCATTGTTTCATGCATCAGACCAGATCTCGTTCAGGCTTTGCTCACTGCTTTAGCAATGCAAGGCCACCCTCCACTATGACACCGTCATCAATGCTTTCTGTAACCCTTCACACACACGGACACACACACGGACACACACACACACACAGTGAAAATGGACTGTTAGGGTCAGGGAAATAGCATATGATGGAAGACAGGGCTGCTGCTGGGTGGGGTCTAACTGATTAAGTGATGGTGACCTTTCTGTTACTGAAATGCTTTCTTCAATCCGGCAGATAACATCATCCTTGGGCTTTATCTTTGTTCTTGAACTTATTTTAAACGTCCCCCTCTGCTCTCTCTTCATTACATACTGTCCTCCTCTTTTGGCATCCAGTTTCATTACTGGAGACTTATCTCATACATCCTGCCTTTCTGTCACTCTGTTTATTGTGTGGCAGGGATTTTAAGATTAGCTGTTCCCACATAGCCCTTAACGCTACTGTATAATGGAGCCTTGATGCACCAAACCAGCACTGGCCTGTTTGCAGAAGTTAAGAGGAACTAAATATTTATTTCATGTAGAAGTAAATTAATTAGACTATTTAAAGACAGATAGCAGGAAAGACTGTGAGCTTAATGTGAAATGGCATATCTGTTATGCATTTTTTCATTCTCTAATCCCTCAGCAAATATGCTGTCTGCTCATGTGAAATTACTATTCACAGCAGATTATTTGCACATAGGTTGCAAATTATGAAAGTGTGTCTGATGTTATTTTTTTGTTGATGAAATGTGCATTGACTCAACTGATATGGATTCGTCCTATTAAAACAAGACCAGGCTGCCTGACTGGAATTTAAGTCGATGGCTGAATGGGGCTGTCTATTCACTGCTAAGAAGTCAAGGCCTGATCACGTTCCTATCTGCTGTACTCATAATTATACAGTTCTGTTCTGTTGGTGGATAAGGAAAGCTTCTTTACAACACAGTGAACACTCTATTATGTTGATATATTAATGTATCACCGAGTTCACTCATGAGTATTGAGTATTACTTTCACTTTCTCTTCATTCATTTAGCAATCTCAAGATCGTGTCATGATGCTGCATATTTGCTGTTTACTATCTCTTTAATATGATGTATAGATGCTTATCTTGAACATTTGGTGCAAGACATGCTTTGCATTGGAAGACTTGGCACTGAGGAGTAATTGTTGCATAATAGCTGCAATGGAAGCTACGAAGCTAAAAGAAAACTTATCAAAACTCATGAAATCAATGTTTCAAATGGATTATGTTTGTGCTAAACATAACAGATAAATATCAAAATTAGTAAAAAAATAAATAAATATCTAAGGTAAAGAGGCGGGCTTTAAACCTCCTCACCAGCAGCTACAGGGTGCCCACCTGTCAGTCAGCAGAGCTGTGCAAACTCATGATCTCAATATCTTCTCAACTACTGAGTTTAATGAAGAACTGATCCTCCCAGTACAGTGTAGCCAACTTAGCAACTTGGTAACTATATTTAATGTTTTTTCAGACCCCTTTGGTTACTTTGTCAGAATAGCAACTAGCAAAAAATCTAGTGACTTTTTCTGAGGTAAAAAAAAGTTTTCTGATATGAAAGCATGTATTGATCTAACTCATCTAAAAAAAAAAAAAAAAAAAAAAAAAAAAAAGAAAGAAAAAAACAGTGGGTGCTGTGACTCTTTCTTGCTTGCTCAGCAATCCCTCCCATCTGCAGGCAGAACAGACAACTGCATGCAAATGCATTGCACATGGGTGTTCCTCTTTCAGGTCACTTTTGGTGATCTCAAGCCTGGATAAAAGAGGAAGGTTCATTTGTAGTTCTAATCATGTTAACATTGTTTTTTACTAACTATTTTATCTCTCCCACAATGATTTTCATCTCTTCTACAGTGTCCATAACAAATGGCTAATTATTCAAATGAGGTGACAGCATCATTTAGCAACTTCTAGGACAGCCAATAGCTACTTTCCTTATTGAAAAGTGGAGAAATTAGTTATACTAAAGTCATTTTTTAAACCCATCTCTCTCCCTCTAGCTCTCTCTCTCTTTGGCTTGGTGTGTATGTGGTGTTGTTCTTCCAGAGCCAGAATAACGCAGACACTGAACAAAGTTTTTAGCACTTCCACGTTGGCTTCATTTCTTGTGGCCTGAGGTTGTTGACAGACAAGTGAGCATGGAGCCAAACCACAACTACGAAGAGATGGACCACACAAAAATGTGGTGGAAGTCTAGTGTTGAGTGCAAGGAAGATGGGCTAGGAAGTTAAGGTGTTGTCACCAGACACACCTTTTTCATGCTTAATGAGACATGAGCATAATGTTGATACAGTTGGTAAAATTATCATTGTCTTGGTTTTATAAAGAATTTGGCCAGTGTATTTTTGCAGCATAAACACAGGTGGAAATATCAGAGATTTAATATTGCCCATCTGTATTAGGTGATTGAAAATGACTAAAAAAAAATACCTGGAGTACCAAAGTTGAATTCTTGGGCCATGTTGCACATTAACTAGACTGAAACAGTGATATGAATAAAGAGTGAAAAATATTTTCATGGTAGAATAACAACAGTGTTTGATATCAAAGAACAATTCAATCACTGACAAGAAAAATAACAGAACCCCATTATGGAAGTGATGATTAAATCCACTTTGAATGTTATTGCAGAAATTGAGGACGGCCTTCCGAAGGTGGCTGACGGTTAATGAGTCCATGAGGTCACTGCTTTTATTTGTACTGAAGATGTTGTGGGTTACATCACTTTTATTGTCTGTCACTGATACGTAAAGAAAGCATCAGGTCATCAGATGATACCATTACCATAGACATCTGTATGTGTCTGATCTTTCTGCCTCCACACAAAGTGATCGGGTGTCTTTTTCATCTACATCATATCAACCCTCGTCTGCACCAGAAATATGTAATTGCATCACTCAACAAGCAGGTTAAGAGACAGGATTGGAGAAATTAATAATTTTATACTGCAGATTTCCCCAGTTGTTTTAATAACCCATCTCAAACCTGTGATCTAATCTACAGGAACAGTGGAAGTAATTAAAGTTGAAATTAATTACCGCCTGTGCCTGATATTCTAATAACAGCTTTGAGTTTTGTAGCAGGAAGTTGATATTTTGTCATCCGTGTTTTATCTCTCACAGCCTTGCGTGATTGTCTGCTCTAACAGATTATTAATGTAGCCAGGAAGGGAGCAGGAAATGGCAGATAAAGGCAGAGAGACTTTTCTTTCCAGCGCTCCTCCTGACCACTGTGGCCCCTCTTGACAGCTCAACCCCCTCCTCCCCACCTCCTCCACAAGCCCTCTTCTTTAAACTGTTGCTTTATCATGACAGTATTTAGAGGAGATACGGTAAGACTGAGCAGGCCTTATGACTGCTTTTGATAGAAATTAAACAATTGTTCATTAGTGGCTCAGATATCCACGTCCCCCACCCCCACCCACGCACATACATCCTCAGCTCTGCTTTCCCTTTGGGATCTCATTTAAGACCCACAGCGTTCAGCAGTGCATACAACAGGGGCTTTAGATGTGACACCATACAGGACCCACTGCAGACAGTGCAGCTGGAAATGTCAAGTTAAGTGAAGAGAACTGTTTGGCCTGCACACTCTAGTGAACAGGGTACAAACCTCCCTGTGGGGGGGTGGGAGGTGCGTGAGTGTGGTGCCCCCACTGCTTGAGTTTGTCACTCTTACAGTAGCTAACTGTATAACATAATGACATACCCCTGCTTTAAGTTGACTTATTTTAACCTGTGTAAAACTGAGAACAAAATCAGGTATTACATCGTTGTTACTGCTGGCAACAGTACAGCAGGTGCATTTCTGCCTTGAGGGGCAAATTTAAATTTATTTGAAAATTTCTATGTGAAGTAAATAAAAGATTATTTATATGTATTTGCTGACATAAATGAACAGTGGCGTTCAAGTGGTAACCTCTCATTTAAAATTATGAGGCAATGCAACAGTGCTAAAAAAAACAAAATAAAAATAAAAAAACACAGTTTGTTGAGTTTGCACTTGAGGCTGGCTCCAGAAGTACCGGAAACCACATTCACACCAGGCCAAAAGAAAAAAACGAAATTACAGCAGAAACATGTTTACAGCCTGGAACAAAAAATGTTTCTTGTCCAAATAGCTACTTTCTCTAATGGCACACACTGTATGGGGGGTGATTTTTTCTAACGATGCAGTTTAGACAATCATGAGTTTACCCAATCAAAGGCACAGCTCAGCTGACTGACAGCTGGGTTCCCTATAGCTGTTAGTGTGGAGGCTCAAAGCTCGCCTCATTTCCAGTACAGCCCCTGTCAAGGTTTTGCTTCAGAACTCCGTTTCAGAAACAGACGGGTGATGTCACAGAGACTATGTTCATTAATTAATAAAGTCTGTGGTGGAGCTGGACTGCCAAACAGCTGGAGTCACAAGACTCTGGTAAATTCTCAGTGACCTGTTTTCTGCTACATTGATGAGCCTGTCTTCATTCATACTGTTTTACTGGCCTCTGAAAACCTCTGACCCTCATTTCACTTTTAACCCTTTAAACCCTACTGTTTGATATGAATTGGCGCTATATAAATAAAGGTTGATCGATCGATCGATTGATTGATTGAAACCCTAAGGTCCCTCAATTGGGGGGTTTGAGGTTGCTCCACAACAAAGGCAAAAAACAAAGCACTTATCACGTATAATATAATTATATTGCATTAGAGGGGGAACTCAGCTACAAATGTTGTCAAGTCATACTTCAACAGAACTTTATGTTCATTTGAGTAATACTTGAATTATTACTCTGAGCCAGTGACATAAATACCAATACCGACATCTCTGATCAAATGTCAAGATTGTTACCTTTTTTATTGACACTAGAATGATTCACATTCCTTGTAGATGCAGAGATATACTCTTTTCAATTTGGATATGTCTTTTTTTTTCTGGCAGAGATCCAAAAAAGAGGCAAGGGCTGAAAGGGTTAAAAGTTGTTGTAGCTCATTGTAGTAGTGAAGCAAAATACCATCTGATGTCCACACAGATGTTTTATTCTGAAAATCAATTAGATGTTTTAATGTTACTTCTGTCTGTCTTCCCACTGGATCCACTTCACGCAAATTGGTGCAAATTTTTTGCTCTGGCATTTGGCATTTGGCAAAAAAAAGAAGTCTTACATATCAGCTCTGGAGGGCTCCAACCTGCCAGATCTGAAATGTATATGAACTGTAATAGAGCAGAGCTGAAAGAAAGTTAACTTACTGAATAGAATTGAAACCTCTTAGCTGCTTTGTCATGACAGAACAGATTAATCAAGTGGAATTTAGCAATCAGCATCACTACGTGCTATTTGCCAAACCTTTAATCAAACTAGTTTGTTAAAAAGGACTAAATGAAATGTCTCCGTCTGTTTGTTGGAAAGCCTGTTGATTTTGACGTCCAGCTGATCAGATCTAAGTTCTCTTAGTTCCCCCATTAATGATCTCTAATTAAACAACATTATGTTCGGTGACTTTTTTTAAAAGCTACTGGAAGCATCATGATGTGAAAGACCCAGGCTTCTCCTTCTCTCACATCGAAACAGGAAACATGCGCCGACTGCCTGCCCTGCACTCTCAGATAGAAAATGCTGAAGTGTAAATGCACTTTTACAGATGGACCGCAGAAAAGGTACACCTCTTTTCCTCGTGGTTGTGACCAGTGGGAAACACTGTGTACTGTCTGCAAAGCTGGCACCTATGTGTCAGCTGCAAATAAAGGATCTGCCGGAACATTTAATTGATGATGCGCTACCTTTTTCTTTTTCTAAAAGCATGTTTTGAGGCATTTTGTTTCCATTACAGAAAATTTCCACTTCAAATGTTTGGAATGTTTTTAAATACATGTATGGTATAAAGCTACTTTCGCTTCTTTGAGTATCCTTGCATATTTTTGCAGTATCTCCAAGAGGTCAGATAGGGTGTCCACTTTTTGGGTTTGCAGAATATGATCATCCTAACTAGCTTAAAGCAGTGAACTCTGGGAAAGGGATATTAGTATACTCTAAACAACCCAGCTGAAGGAGTTTATTACTAAAAATGGTTAACCAGACCAAGATGTCACAATGAGACTTTATTATATGACAGAATACATTTGAATATACATCAGTTAGAAAATCAATACTGTGTGTGGCCTATGTGTGTACCATATGCAATAAAAAAAACAAATAATAAAAAAAACAAACCCTGATTTAACTGGATTCAAAATGCATAAAAAACAGTTGAGAAAACAGAAAAGAACTTATCATCCTTGCCATGACTGAAGATGGGTGACAAACAGCCACTTTCCCCTGTTTCTGGATCAGCTCTAAGACGATTTCAATGACACACAGAAGATCAACTGTTTGGAGAGTGAGGACTGCGAGACAGGGGCTTAGAATCGCGGCCGGATCAGAACGAGATGAACATACAATCAGAGGCAAAGCCACACGGGCTTATCTGCCCTTTTACGATGGCTGTCATCATTCGAGAGTTCCCTGGGCTGCTCCTCCACCAAGATGAGAGGGCTTTTTGGCAGAAGTAAAAAGTTCCTCTTTTCTGCTTCAGGAAAAGTTTGGAGGAAACTTGAGGGGCCCCACAAAGGAACACATGAAAGTGGTGTAGGAAGTAAAGAAAAATGTGAAGTCAGAAGGTGTCAACCTGGGTGAGAATAACAGAATCAAGTACATGGAGGGCAAGATATCAAGCTGCAGGGCATATAGAATGAGATGAAATAATGCATGGATCAGTGGAAGCACGACTTTGGAACACGCACAGAGTTTCAAAATAAAGTTATTTTTCCAATTACCTTCTAATCTGTCATGTCTCCCTCTCTCAATCGTATAAATAAAATATGTTTTATTGAACATTGAAATGATTTGCTTTCCAAGTCTTCCTGCTGTGATATTTCATCTCTTCATACAGTTTGAAGCTTAATGTAAACCTGCAGTAGCCTTCCAAAAACACAGCTCCATCCTCTGAGTGTCATTTTGATGTGAGGTACTGATGGACTGCCATTAAACACTCAGTATAAAGCCTTATAGACATATATTAAAAAGGAGCAATTGGCAGTGCTGTCGTTGGCTATGTTGGAGATCTGTAACATGAAATGGATCCATTTCAGCACACTTCACTGAACATTTCCCAAACAAGGCTGTGGCCAGTGTTTATAGCTCCCCCCCTGTGAGGTGTTGGCATCCAGCAGTGGCTCTATATCTGAGACAGTATGGTGGTTGTGTTGTCTTTTCCCATGTGAGTCCAGCTATGAGAGGTGATTAGAGCATCTCTGTCACTGGCTGAGGGGACAGATGGAGCAGCAGAGGACTTTCTAGAGAGGCTATGGTAATTAGGAGTGAAAGGAGAGAAAATGGCGGCTCCAGAGCAACTGGGTTCAGGGAGAATCTTTAAACAACACTGCTCAAGTGGAGAAAGGATTTGCATACCCTTGGCCAGTCAGCACAGCATTGTTATGCTCATGTAAACATGTTTTCACATGCTGTGAGGTTCTCCCCACAGCTCCAGAGTTGGTATACTAAACTGATTATAGTGTCCAGGAAAATTCCCCTTTAGATGAGCTCACTACAAATGAGTTAAATGTTCAAACAATGATCATTGTGTCAGTTTAGCTACTGTATGAATTGAGCCAAAAACTCATAAGGAAGAAAAAAAATACAGATATGTTTCCCTTTTCTTTTCTGGAGCTGTTAACAGTGATATGTTGGATCTGGTATTTTTCCTTATTGCATGTGTAAGGAATGCTCATATGGACTTCCAAAAACCTTGGATGTACAAAAAACAATTTATGAATTTGTGTTTTATTTCTCTTTTCTTTTTACTTTTTGTTTTGGACTGAATTGGCAGGTATTGGTGAAATGACCAATACCTGATTATTTGTTGCTACTTCATATGTAGAATGACTGTGTCTGCCTGCATGTGGCAAATCAACACGGAGTTATTTTATCATGCAAAATGTTTCCAACATGTAAAAATTTTGGATAAGTCGAGCCAATGTCTTTCTTTTCTTTATTCCTTGTTTAGTTTTTGGTTTTATAAGTTACACTACAACAAATTGTTGTAGATGTAGTGAAATAAACATACCAATTCTCAAACTGTTCACAGAAACAAAATGCCAAATTACAAGGGGGGGGGGGGGGGGGGGGGGGGTCGTAATTTGGCAAATAAATGTTGTCCTCTTTGAAAAAAGAGGGCCACATTTTATTTTGTGGAAATAAAAAGGGCCAGCAGCTCTTACTGGTATTTTCTTTGCCATAAAAGCAACATGTTTGTTAACTATTTCTTTTCATAATTCCTGTAAAAATCAGTCACTAAATGTGCTCAAACATACTTGTGCCATCATTACAGACTTGAGAAATCAAACCTCACTGGTCCCTCATTTGTCTCTTGATACCACGTGATAAGTGGTCAATTTTCTGCAGTGTTATATGTTGTATAAACATCAGCAAACTCTGCTTCTTCTCAAGGAAAATGTTCTCCATTGGAGGGCCATTTGGGAAAAATTTGTCAGGATATTTTCTGTTGCAGGCTCAGGATCCAGATTTTATCAGGATTGCTTTTCATATTCACATTATTTTATCCCACAAACAACATTTTAGCCCAAGATATTTCTTAGCTTTCATTATTCTCTCTCTCTCTTTTGTCATTTCATAACTTCAATCTAGTCTTGAAGCATTTTACACATCATGATAAATTCATTTATTTAAAGACGTCAGCTGTAAGAGTTCTTGAGTCTCTGCAGAATGTTGTACAGAACTTTAGCTTTATACATGTAGCCAATGGACAGACTATATGTAGTTTAGTTAAATATTAGGAGATGTTTTCTTTGTGACCTCGAAAGGAAATGTAAATGTGCACATAATGTGCCATAATTAATACACTGTGAGATGAAACCTGGGGCCATATGGAAATGCCCCCTAGGCCTGACTTGGGACATGCCTGGTTTATACATTAAAAGCCTTTATTTGCTTATTGTTGACTTAAGATTATACTCTCCCCAGTTATCTGGTCAAAGTTTATGTTAAAGGTACGGTTGGTAGTCACAGTAAACTAGCATGAATTTGAATGTAGCATCTCTTCAGGACTCTGTTAAGCCCTCATCACACCCCCACACTCGGAAGTCCTCCAAAATGACAGCCCTGCTCACATGCACGAGCACTGCTGATTTGCAATCATATGATGGAGACTGATTCAAAACCACAGACTCAAACTGGTCCTCAGCACATCGTTTTTGTTTGCATTATGTTACCAGTAATCTGGGTATTGGTAGTTTTTCTACTTGGATCCCTCTCTGTTATGTCATTGAATTGGGGCTAGTGCATGCTGGCGAAATGTAAGGCGGGCAGAACAGCAGGATGGAATTTGATTGGTTTAATAAATTGGCTGCCAAACGTTTGGATTGGTTGGTGTGATCATTGATTGCCATCAGGACATAAAGATCATTTTAACAAAAATAACAAAAAGTGTATCTTAATCTGATTACCAACACTCCCTTTAACATGTTGATGAACATGAAGAAAAAAAACTAAATATTTTTTTTCAACCTCAGTTGTAACTTAAAGACATATTTCAGTTTGCATCTTAAGTCTCTTAAAATGAGTTAAATTATGGAGCAGAACTAGCACCATCTGCAGAGAACTGTTGCCTTGCTTGTTAGTTGTTTTTAAAAGCAGTTTCTCATTAAAGGAGTCAAGCTGAATACTATATCTTGCTAATGTTATTACTAATGAGATACTGTATAAATCATTAAATAAAAAACTAGCCATTTAATAACCACAACATAATTCCACATACACCACTAAAAGAGACATATTTTGGTTTCATCTGCTCATGTTCCCGACTTTAGTCCTGTTTTCAGTCTGAACTCCAGATAAAGTGGTGAGAAAACAATCTGAGCCTTTTATGAATCAATGAATTCTGGATTCAGTCACTCTGGAACTGGAAGCAGAGTTTCCTGAATGCTCTAGAACTGCATATATTCCACAGAATTATCTCATCACTGTTAGACACTCAAACAAGCTTCCTCCAGCTGCTACACACATTGTTCAGACGATCATTTCACCAAGTGATTAATTTGCTTTGCCAACTATCAATCTCCAGCCCTATAAAATAGCCTAATAGGACCTGGAGCCAGTGGGTTGCTGGTTAAACCATGGCGCTGAAATCCCCATGGGGCACATATTAATGAGGCAACGGCAAGAGTTAACAATTCACCATTAAAATGTAATGCATTCTTTAATTAATTAAGCTCTCATTTATAAACACCCACCACTTCTCTCTCACTCCAAATTTGACCTAACAATAGAGTACTTAATGTTTTATGGTGGAGGCATAACATGTTTAAATGTCATTAATACATGAACAGCATGATAAATATACTAAAAAATTCTATTAGCAGTAACAGGTGATGTCTCTACAAAGTGTGTTCTTTTGTTTTAAACCAAATCATTCAAAACGGTTTCTTATTACAGATGCAATGACACTTCTTTTACTTCATACTGAGTGGCTTTTTTTTTCCCCACAGGTAGGTATTTAAAATCAAAAAGTAGGTGGACTATCACTCTGTCAGGAGATGCTTATGTGACATTAAAATATGAAATCCTCAGAGCTCTCCCAGATATCGACCGACTGAACTGACTGAAAATATAATTTCTTGTCACACATTCTCAATATAAAAATCAAATTGGCCCTTAAATTGGTTGGTCACTCCAATGTTGAAAAATAGGTCAAAGTTTCTGCAATCCAAAGTGTCTGCTCAGCTCCATGATTGCAAACTGATATGTTGGAGATTTTTTTTTTTCTTTTCTTTTTTTATTTTTTTACTGGCAAGGTGGAAGCTCCACATCGCAACCACAACATTTAAGGAAGTGTTCCTTTCTGAGGTACATTAGATCAGACAAGATATGATAAGATATATATATTTTTTGGTCACTGCATAGAACAAAAATCTGTTTGTGACAGTCCAGCAGCAACAACAACATTAAAAAAGAGAAAAATATGGATAGATGGAGGGAAAAAAAGTGCAAACAGTGGATTGAGAACAAAGAGGCAAAAAGAGAAACAAGAGGAGGAACGTGGAGCCATAAATAGCCAAACTGGCAAAAATGAAAAGAGAGAGAGAGAGAGAGAGAGAGAGAGAGAGAGAGAGAGAGAGAGAGAGAGAGAGAGAGAGAGAGAGAGAGTTTATAAAGCAGCAGTTTAAATAGTTTTTCTTGATGTTTATGATATATCTGGACAGGCACACAGCTCAATTCAGTCACTCTGCACCTTTGAGTTTTGTGCATTAGATTCTTGGTCTGGCACAGCCAAGCCAAACTGCTCAGCCGTACTCATTTGATCTTCATAATGTCGCCAGAACCGCAGCATCACCTCTGTGATTTAATCAAACCTAATTCAGGTCAGTCCATTTTGGATGCAGCTGAGCACCTCAACATCACCATTACACTCCTCAACCCAACCTCTGTGCTCACCTTTCTGCCAAGTGATGAACAGCTGGTCCTGCTCTGTTTTGTCACAACCTGTCCTGCTTTCAGACATGGACATGTACATTTTTGAGTTTTGGTTCTGAATTTCACCATGATCCGAATCAGAAATGAGACTTTGTGTTTAAGATTTCGCTTCCAAGCTCTCTCTGCCTGTGGGACCTGCTCCTTGGGCTTTTCATCAGCTGCCATTTTCGACGGCATGCAGTAATTTCATGGCTCATTGCAAGCGCTGAAAACCTTTGAAACTGCAAATGTTAACTTTGCCTGGCCTGGAGCCATTTAGGAAGCGATTAATTTAGCAAACAGAAGTGAGCCACTTTCTCCTCCTAGCCTGCGCATAATTTTGGGGGGCTTCTATCTGTATTTGAGTAAGAGTGAGCAATGTAATGACGTTTCTTGTAATTGTAGCAGTGTGAAAACGGTTCCTACCTCAGCCTCCTCTATCTCCCTCATCTCCCTTGGCTGAGCTTCAACAGCCTCGTACAGTGAGAGCACATGCAGATTAGAAGAGGCGGAATCACTTACAACATGCTTGACCCTATTTCTTGTTGTGAGTTGTTAAAGCACATAAAAAAGAACATGTTTGTTTGCAATTTCACAAACTCCCACAGTGGTGCTCTGGTCATATTTGCAAGCCACTGACTGAGCGAGTGTTTTCTGATCCTGACTGCTCTCTGTCTTTGATAACAATGTGATATGGAAGCAATAATTCAACCTAGAAAAAACAAGTAAGGATGGTATTGGAAGTGTGAAGCTTTTTGGCGGTGGCACTCTGAGGAAATAGTGCGAATCCCAGAGAGAGGCTCTCAGTGTTTGCCCAGTATTCCTGGAGGCTTGTTTTGTCACAGACTCTGTGCAGCTAGGCATGGGAGAGGCAGAAGGCAGCGGGTCGGCCAGCCTTCCCCCACAGCTGTCCTCCTCCATTCTGGCACTCATCTCCACCAAGCCAATATGAAAACAAATTCTCGTCCCTCTTTGCAATTAATTTTCCTTTGCCGCAGAAAAAAAAATATTCTTGACAACATAACATATAGCAAGTTCTGTACAGAAAATCTGGCTGTACACAGAAGCAAGAGTAATTTTTCACTCTGCTAGGAGCAGTTGTCTAACACATATCCCCCCAGTGTGTGTGTACAGATCATTGCAGTCCAATAAAGTGGTAGAGGAAGTGAACTGTCCATGTTTTAGAAAACATGAGGCTGTGAGTTGCATCAACTAAAGTTAAAAGTGAAAGAGAAGACTTCATGTTCTGACAACAACCTCTAATAATCATTTGAGGTCGAAGAGCAGAAGTAAAAAATGAGAGAATGTTGGAAAATAATGTTCAATCCTTTTTTTGTTTCAAACAATTATAACATGCGTGTATGTCTGCAAGCACGTGTATCCGCGCTGTGTTTAGGAAACGACTGCTTCCTTACCTGGATGCCCTGTAACCACATCTGCATCCTGTTTCACCACGGCCATGCTGCAGTCTCCCCCACACCATTAATTTTACTGAAAGCCATTCACAATAACCATGAGATACTGGGCAGCAGTGTTCAAACGTTTTCTTCCCCCTCCTTATCATAAAGGTCCCACATGTCTTGGCAATATCCCCCAAATAAGAAAAAGATAAATTTGTCCTAATTACATCCCTCGAACAATGTTGTTGGACGGCCAAAGACATCAAATTAAATACTATTTTGATTCTGCAAAAGTGGTGTCAAGGTCTTATATTTTCGTTGCAGGTACACTGACTGATAAATATGAGGCAGAGAACAGTAATTATAGGGTGGGAATGACATCAGAAATTAAGCAAATTGTGAAAGGGTTTGCCTTTAAATAGGTTTGAGCCATGAATTAAAAAGACCATTAACCTGGAAGAGGCAGGTGTTATCCTTACAGTCCAAAACAAAACAAACAGAGGGGGCTGGTGAAGGAGTGCTGCGCTCATGCTCGTGTGA
This sequence comes from Labroides dimidiatus, assembly GCA_030710495.1. Lineage (NCBI taxonomy): Eukaryota > Metazoa > Chordata > Actinopteri > Labriformes > Labridae > Labroides > Labroides dimidiatus. The sequence continues at coordinate 19,320,896 of CM061148.1, read as the reverse complement.
GAAAGAAGAGAATCAGGTGTCCAGTTATCTCTGAGTGATCCAAGTAAGGGTGCATTTAGCTCATTTTTTTTTCCAGTTTCAGGAATGTAGTAATTTATAATATATTGTTCCATAAATAAAACATGTTGGCTGAAAGAAAATGTCCTTTACATTAAGTCAAGGAAAGTGTCATTACTGTTCAAACTACCATAATTATTAAGTCGTCTTTTACTGCTCATAGTCTCCTTTCCTGCATCATGTTTATTGTAAATTTCATTTAACTGGGATGCACCAGCTTCAGTATTGTTTCTATATTTTTTTTTTTTATAAAGTTCAGAACATTCTCTGGAAACCAACATGAATACAGATTCAAAGACTTCATATTGTACAACAAGCAAATTGTTTCATAGTGACTTCATCATATTTCAAAAGGCAGAGGATCAGAGTCTCATTCCACCCCATTTTGTGTTGCCATAGTGTTTTTCTTTCATTTTTTTTTTTATCAAGCGTGTGTCTAGTCTTTTCATGAGCCCAGAGAAATTTAAAGGTGATGAGAGGTCCTCAGCCTGATAGGACACAGGGCCAGTGTGGTGATCAGACAAAATTACATCAAGTTTTTCCCCCTCGACTATGCTTGCCTTTTTTTTTTTTTTCATTTAATCAAAGCTCTTGCAGCCTGATGCTGCCCTCTCTCTGGGCCAGGTGTCAAATGGTTTCCACTGATGTCAGTACGCTGGTAATCACAAAGTCTATCCACAGATGCCTGCTTGCACTAGCGTTTCACTGGGCCATCGCATGCTCCGCTCAACACCTTTGAGGCATGTAAGATTATTTCTGCAATCTGAAAGAGAGAATAACCTCTAGGAAGAAACTAAATCACAATATAAAGTAATTAAGCACATTATCAACGTGGAGGTTAATTAGTGAGACCCTATATGCCAGCACCACTGGTAGCATTGCAAACAGACAAATGCTTTGGTTTTTTCGTCTCTTTTTTGACCACACTTTCCTACATGCACACACATACCTCAGCGGAAGCACATGCACCCACACTGACTGCAGGCAGTTGATTGTCACTGTTTGGGGCTCTGAAATTGATTAAACAACTTGCAATCCAGTTTTAATTAATGGAAACTATCTGTAGTTCAAAGCCATTTAGCTGAATGTTGTGCCTTAGCACTGCCCTCATGTCTCATTTTGCTTAGACAATCATAGAATTTAATTGAATTCTGGCATTACCGTATAAAAAGAAGAAAAAAAAAACATTAATACAATCTTTGATGTTGATATAAAAAGCTACTCTATATATAAACACACACAACCCGAGAGGTGATATACAGTTAGCCGGTGTTTATCCTTTAACATAAAAGAAATGTGCCAAGCTGTAATATCACAATACAGCAAAGACAACATGCCCAGCCTCTGTATCTCTGAAGTGCAGCTGAGTCCGAAATGGCACACTGACAACAACATACATAGTTGCTGCATAAAAACAAAAGGCAAGGCATTCCTAATTATTGACAAGCAACATATATTTACTTTTCCTCATTTCAGAATGATAAGTCCTTCAAGCTCCACTCAGTGTCTGCAGTGTGGAGATGTCCCTATCAAAAACTACAGGCGCACCTGTTTGTTCAGGGAGGCTTGGCATGAAAATACCCTCTCTCTGTTCCAGCACTCAGTGAGGCCGGTAACCAACTTAACTTAACTTGACTTTCTTACTACACATCATATTTTTGATTGCTCCTATTGTGCTTCATATCTTATTTCTTTGCACCAGAAGGAGAAAACAGAAAAAAAATGAAGTCTGGTAACTTTGAATTTAGCCAAGATACTTTTTTTGTCTTCGTCTTAGAAGTCTGTACATAACGTTATTTCAAACAGAAGGTACTTTAATGATTGCCAGAACTCAATCAACAGACATTAAAATATTAATAATAAAAAATTATCATTAGATTTAAAATACATATAGTTTTGTTTAAACATGTATTCTGTCTTTTTTTTTTTATAAAGAAAACCAACATACAGATAGAGCCATGATGGAATCAACACTAACCTGTGAATTTGGCTTGAGGTAGTTTGTGATATGAAAACATCATCAAAACAAATCAAAAAGAACTGCCAGCTTCATTGCATTAATTGAGGTGAAACTAATATTTGGATATAACATGTTATATATTTCTAAAATTAGATTCTGTTTTGTCCCTTACTGCACCCTGTAGTTAAACCTCCATATCTACTCCCTGCTTCCTGCGCTAACTGCATTGGGGGAAAAAAGGCACATTTTTAAGATAAATCAACAGTAATGTAGATTTTTATGAAATTAGGTTAAAATATAATCTTAGTACTTTAAATTTGAGGTACCACCTATGAGCTAATCATAAAGGTGCAGCTGATCAAACCGAAATCATTGAGCAACTGCATCACAACAGCAAGCGGAGCAATAATTTATAGTGTTAATTATGACTGACCTGATGAAACGAAATAAATAACATAATAATTAAAAACTAAGGTTGCTTTACATCTTGTTCATGCACTTTAGCAAAAGTGTTAAGAAACACTACTTCAAAGAGCATGCACTTAAACACTTTACTCCCTCTATGTTAATGTTTCAGAACACTGTACGGTAGAAACGCAGCATTTATTTGAATAATGGATCAAAAAGTAAAACTCACATCTCAGATCTCAGGTCGATTTGAATTTTTATATGCAACATAATTAAGAAAATAAAAGAAGAATAAATTTGATAGCCCCAAAGAAAGTAAAATCCCAAGCCATGTCACCATCAATTTAAACATCGAGAAAGTTAACAAAAATCTTTGTTTGTTCTTTTCTAAGTGTGTTTTATATCTGATGTATGATGATGTATGTTACATCATCCCTGTTGAGATTATTGAGGACACTTTAGGACCATAATGCTTGAAGGTCCCACTAATTGGTTGACCATTTCCATCTATTTTTACTTTTCTTAAATGTTTTCAAAGATTTGAAATGGCCCTAGTTTGGCTTTGGAAAAAAAGAACTTGTTTGCAAGAATGCATTTACTTTTTATTGGTTAGTTTTTACACAGGGCTGAACATGTGGTCTCCAGGATCAAAGCTCCTTACCAAAAGTGGCTCCATTTTAATCTGGTTTCCCAGACCGCACAGCTACACTTGTCACCACAGTGTCTGATGGAGTTAGATGATATGGATCAGATAAGTCAGGCTTCTTAGTCCATCTGCATCACATAGGTATTTATCAATCTGGGAGGGAAAGCGACCATCAGCTGCTTGCTTGCCCCCCAAACTTGTTCTTAAAGCGGGATCTTGCAGCCCTCTTTACTTCCCCCTTTAATCCCTCTTTTCTCTCTCTCCTGCTGCCCCTTCCCCCCTCTCTTTTTTCTTAAATGGCACAAAGGTTGAGATGGCTGGATTCCAAGATCATCGCAGCAGAGACCACACAGATGGGGAGATAAAAGTTCTCTGTGAGCTGCTCATAGTGCTGCCATTTTCCACACAAGACAGACCGAGGGGGAGGGGGGAGGGGGGATCCACCTGCAGCTGTGACATCACAGACTTATCACATATCATGTATCACCTGCAGCTTCACGTCAAGCCCAAAGAGACAGATTTCATCTGTCATCTCTGAGAGGATCTCAATATAATTTACTCTGCTGATCTGACATCCAGTGGAGAGGAGTGGAGTCACCAAACCTAATCTTACAGATGAGGACTCTTCTTTTTCTGCCCAGCCATGTCCTTGTGTGCTGTAGCAGGGGAGGGGAGGAGGAGGGGGCTATCAGATTCAGCTGTTATTGAAAGAAGCATCACAAGTTAACTGGCTCTTCATTTCTTTGGTAACTCAATACATTTACAAGTGGGTTTATTCTTCTTTGGTGACAAACACGTTCCAGATCCTAAAATCATACGAAAGAAAAACAAGTTAGTTATTAATAACATGGACATGGAAATACAGACTTTACCCAAATGTGCTCCTGTCTCCACTTCCAGGATGCCTACAACTCCATAACTGGAATAACTTTGTAGGCAAGTATGCAAAAAAGCGATTATCATACATAAAGGCCAGAAGCAAAAAACACAAGTGGTATCAAAAAGCATAACCTAATTAGAACGACTAATCAACTTTAATGTCTTCATATTTAAGAAAGAGGGAAAGGGATAATTAGTCTTGGGGTTCAGACTCCTTTCCTCTGCAGTCATGCTACTAACTGAGTTGATGCTGTCTAGAATAGCAACCCACATATACCAGCTAATTGCAGGTCTTCGCCCTCAAGCACCCCTCTAGTCATACAGACAACAGGGAAATTGGCCATTTCAGCTCTGCTGTGTATCATTAATAATTAATGCCACTTTCAAGAGTCAGACTGCTGTCACTATAAAAACCAGGCGAGGGGTACTTTGGGAACCTTGCAATGTCTCATTTCTATTATATATATATATTATATATATGTCATAATAATGTAAAATATATTACATTATATATACCTTTAGATGATCTCTAATAAAAAGAGGACGACATTCAAATACTCTGAGAACCAAATTTAAACACTCCCCCAATGAGTTTAAGACCAGTGTCAATAAAATCCACAGGCTGAAATGATTTATTCTCCTCATTTTGTGTAAATATTTGTTACTTGTTGCTCAAGTGAATATCAAAAAACACAAAGTGCTAGTTCTCCTGCTTAAAATGGTTTAAGTGAGATGGTTTCCTTATGAAACATAAGCACATAAAAAAGACCCAGAGAGGATGATCACCTCTTCTCCCATCATCCCCAGCACTGCTCAAGGGTACCCAACCACTGTTTTATAACTTTATTATTCTTTCTTAATCACTTTATAAATATTTATGAATTGTCAAAGCCACCCTGAGTCACAGCTGAGATTGAAGTCAGAGCAGAGTATGTACGTTCCAAAGCAGCCATGGTTTGGGAGGAGAGATAGCGTGGACAGGAGATTTGTGACCGAGCAAAGCATGAAACCCATCAGTTGATGAGTGGAAATCCCTACTTTCTAATTAATAGAGGTACACAGGCCAGGGGGATAAGGAGGATCAGGGAAATGAAATCAGCAAAAAGATACCATCTCTCATTTCTAAGGTCCATTGTCACACTTCAGAATCTGCTGTAATGAATCACTCAAGCATTCTGCAGATACATTTGAATGGTGGGGAAAATTCATTGTCCGGTGGAGAGTATTCGATAAGGATCTTTTCTCTTGCCTCTCCTTCCTCTTCTGCCTCTTCTCTCCCTCTTTTGTCAAAGGACCCTCTGATCAAAAAGCGAAATCAAGGCTCAAGCAACAGGTGTGCCGCCTGAAAGGCTGCCGTAATCTGCAAGTGAACTGGAAAGCTATCTCGGGTAGAAAGACTGATTCAGAAAGTTTTGAAGGGTTTGCTGCTTTTGGGGTCAGATGAAAAAGTCAGGATGTGAGAAGTGTCTAAAGAGTGTCCATGATTTGAGACAAGTATGTCATGGAGTGTCTGTTGAATTTTTTTTTGAAACAAGTCTTCATCACTATTTTTACTGTCACATAATGAACTTAAAAATGGACTCCAGACCATGACCTCATACCATACACAGCAACCCGATCCTTGGTTAGCTAACTGAAAGATTCAATTCCAAATCTATTAATAAACCAATAAATCTCTACAGTGCCAATTCTATGTTGTCTCGAGATGCTTCACAAAAAGGGCAGGTCTAGACTGTATTCATTGTCATATCATTCACAAAGAGCCAACATCAAGATAAGGAGAGATAGAATCTTATCTTAATCCACTATGAGCAGAGCACTCTGCAGCATTTAGCGTGGAAAAAAACTCTTTTCACAGGCAGAAACCTCCAGCAGAACCAATTTTATGTTGAACAACCATCTGCTGCGACTGTGTTGGGCTTGGAAAGTGAGGAGGGGGGGTAGAGACAGATAATAACAATAACAGTATTAATAAAGAGAACAACAACAGCTCATACAGACTGATTATTTTTTCTTCAAAAATAATAAAGTACTTGTATAGCAGGCAGTGATATGCTAAAATTTGCAGTTTCAGGGTGCTTAGACTGAAATCATAAAACAAAACAACTTTAGATATTTTTGCCAGGAGGTTGAGCAACAACCTAAATGCAACTCCCATGATAGATTTCATGGCTAGCTGTACTGGATACCTCTGACCAGAACAGGATGTTGTTGTTGTTTTTTTTTTTTCAAACCAAGGTGTCTCTTTAAAGAAGGTTTTAACCAACCACTGTCTGACATTTACAGTTTACCTTCTATCACAGTGTAAGAAAATTGCAAACATCAGCCCAGCACCTATAAGCTGTAACTTACACAGCTGGCAGACTGAATGCAGCCCCTGATCAACCCACCATGCATAACTGTGATGGTGAAACTGAAGAGGACGTGAAATGAGAAACAAAATGCTGCATATATCTTTCCATATCATACATCCTCAGAGGGGATTTACCAGAACTGCCTTTAGACATTATTATTCTTGTTTGCAAAATGCACCAAGAGCACGTTTCAAAAACACAAGTAAGTAAACATACAGTAGCTTAAGTCGTCTCTCTTTAGCCTTTGTCTTTGTTTGCTTTCCAAAGATAATTTAAGTTTTCGGTTTTTAAGTAGTTCAATCCAACCCAGGGGAGCTGTATTCCTGTGAGACAAGATTTTTAAACTTCTTTTTTTCCCCCTCTCTCTCTTTTACTTTAACCCTTATATCCCAATGCAATTATTTAATATACACCCACTCATAGTCTGCATATGAGATATGAATATAATTGTATGTTACTTTTTAATTACAGGAAAAATCTAACTTGTAAGATGATGGGCTGGAAGGTGCCATTGCATTGTTATTTTTTTTCATCCTCGTTTTCTGATTATGTGAGCTGGGCTCCTTTGCTAAGCGATGATAAGCAGAATTTCCATGTTCTCTGCATAATTAATCCATCTTTGCCTCTCTTCATGCCAACTCTGCCGTTATCGCCTGCACATGCCTGAATTGCAAAAGAATCCTTTCTTCAATTGGAACTTATTGATATTCTAAAAAACTGGAAATCCTCAAATTTAAGCCACAGATTGTTAAATGGATTAATTTCGCGGCAATCGCAAGCATCTAACGCGGGGGGACAGGCAAGGCAAATTGAAAGTATCTCCTGTTTGTGGAGTTTTAGTCCCAAATGATAGGGTTTATTGGCATGTTTTTTTTCCTCCATAGTCAAAAATTACCATTTATTTGCATGCCATAAAACACTTTTATATGGTTGAAAATTCAGAGGAATTTCTTTCAATGCCTGTCGTTTGGCTCCATGATAACAACTCCAGCTTCCCACATCTGGACGCTTTTGATACTGGGTGAAAGGAATGTCTGAATATTTAATATTTTTATCTGTTTTCATCGATGGTTTCACCATTAAGGATGGCTCTGCTGTTTGCATGAAGCCTGGCAGATGTAGATTTATTTTCTGAGCTGTCTACGGCCTGCCTTTCTGTGAATATATTGATGCCTTTTCCATTTTGCTGTGAACTGATGCCTCTGCATATGTAATAAACCAGCAGACACACTTATAAAATACATCAACAGACTGTATTATAATGCTGCGTTTAGATGTGGGTCCTCAGTTACTCATGCACATGTGCCGAAATGGGGAAAGGATCAGCTACACATATCAAATATAATTTACTTGACCTCAAAAAAATTGTTTAAAATTAAATCACAGAATGTCAAAACACACAGTGTTCCTGTATGAAGAAAATGTTATTTGGGCACTGCAAACCTTCCTTGCTTTCATATGCACAGAGAAATGATTTAACATCACCACATTAAACCTTTATGCCATAAATAATATGTACGATCTAAGGAAGAAGAAAAGCATGACAGAAACAAACACTTAAACAATTCCTTTTTCTTTGGCTGTACAAATGATGTATGATATTTGATGGATGATAATGATATTTTTAAGATTATGATTATCAAAAGGTATTTGCTATCAACTATGAACTCAAAAAAAAAAAAAAAGATGTTACTTATGTTTTTAGTGGGCTTTTGTGTTCAGATTTTCACTCCAGGTTAGAAGCTTCTGATTCTCCTGGTGACTGGGGACTAATACTGTATTAGGGAGACACATTATTCTTCTAATAAAAGCCAAAAACTTGAATAATGAGTGAAAACTGCCTCATTTTCTAACTAAGTAAAATAAATCTTAGTAAACAAAATGACTCTATAAATTTCTAAAAATGAAGCATTATTTTCTTTTATGTTTACTTTTGCTGTTTTCACTTTAAGTACTTGTAAAAGGGGGCAGTAAAGCTATTTACCGTAATTAAGTTCAGTTCATTATTGTTAGTATTTGATCTTTTTAAATTATTTGAGTTGAATAAGATCCATGCATGGTTGCTAGAGTAACTAAAGTCTGTTACATGTTGACCCAAATCCGGACAGTAAATAGAGTTGCTTTTCTGAATTTTCCATAGTTTTCTGTTTTGCAAATTCCTACATAGAAGAATAATATTATTTTACAGAGTTAAAATAAAAACACATACTGTCTTAGTTTTAATAATGATTTCACCATTGCATTTTCAGTGACACATTTATATTTATGTTTAGAATTTGGATTATGTCCTAATAAAAGTGAGACCTGACTGATCACTGGTAGTTTCAGTGAAATCTTGATGGATCAAGAGAAAACAGTCATTAATTCATCGCCTCATTAAACTGTTTCCTCCCGTTCAGCTGGCAGATCACCCCCCCCCCCCCCTACTTTTATAACATAACTATTTTCTTTTTTGAAGAATTGGACCCCTTGAAACAAGTGCAGATATTTTATATTTTAATCCATAAAAGACTCTCTGGGTATACCCTGGAGGTGTCACAATCTCAGCTTTCGACCACATAAAAGACATTGAGATTAGCAGAAAGAATATACTGCCCCATGGTTTCTCCTCCTCAGCTCCTTCCTCCACAGAAAGCCTTTATTTACAGATTTACACACTCCCATTGGGAGGAACATAGTTTGTTCATCCCGCCCTCTTTTAGTATTTTCATCTCTTTAGACTTTAATGTTCTGCTGTAATCTGAAGATGCTTTGGGGATGTATGACATTTTGATTGAATTTCTTAATGTTCCAACTTTTTTGATGATGCATTTTTTGGGTGGGGGATGAGAGGAGGGGTGCTTTGTTGTGAAGCTCGATATGCCTGGTATACTGAAGGGACGGAAAGGAGGTGTGGAGGGAAGCGTACTGGATGGTGGTGCGGAGAATGAAGTTTCTCTGGAAAGAGTCGGCGCTGAGGCCTCCATGGCCGCGGGTGGTTTTGGCAGCTCGACCAGCGCAGTGGGCACTCTCTCAGACATCTGTTTGCTCACTGCTGCTGGAGCTGCTGGCTGGATGGATGGTGGGGCTGGAGAGCTGGAGCATTCAGCCACAACCAGCAGCACTACCAGTCTCTTACCCAGGAAAGACAACAGCAGATCTGTGGCTGTTAAAAGTGCTATTACAAAAAACATATTCATATGTTATGTCATTTGGCCTTAATTTGAGTGAAGCAAGGTTCTTAAAATGCCTGTGTCAGAAATAGGTTACAGTGCTACAACAAAGGTATTCAGACACATGCATATATGTTTAGGATGAAAGTGTATTAAATCAGATTTGGTAAAGAAATTAAAGATCAAGACTTTAAGTTCAGTTCACTCTCATTCAGCATATATTCATTCATCGAGAACTCACTTAAACTGAAGTTACCAACCACACACACAGACACACACACACACACATGTACACACGTGTACAAATTGTGCACACACATAGGCCCATCATCCTCTGAAGACAAACCAATCCCAAAGAGCCAGAGGGTGTCACCACACCAGACAAACTCATGACGCTGATGTCCGGGCTGAGCTGCTGAAGCTGCACTTTAAAGATGGCGCCGCTGTCCAACTGATGGCTGTCACTCCTACGGCTGTTGGACATGTGTGATCCCCCTAAAGACATCAACCTGGTAATTTGTCATGCCAGACTCCCAGTGATATTACCCAGTGAGCACAGCAGCTCCACCTCAACACTGCACCAGTAAAACCACAGCTGTTATTGATGCTGCTGCTCCTCAGTGATGGATGATCAAAAGTCTATCTATCTATCTATCTATCTATCTATCTATCTATCTATCTATCTATCTATCTATCTATCTATCTAAACCCAAATAATAATAAAGAATAAATTGTACTTATATTTAGGTCATGGTGTGTTTCATCATTTCATAATCAGAAACTGTTTCTGTCATTGTACACCAGAACATACAACGGATTTAAGAGCACAAAGTGCAACAAACAATAATAATTAAAAATAGAAATAAAATCAATGCAGGTGAATTTTGCTTCAAAGTGCATTTTGATTAACAACAGTCAGAATGCCAGTTAAGGTCTCATTTTCTGAAATTGCATCTAAAAGCAGTACAGTTTTTAAAGATATTGTTCTTTCTTTTATTTCCAAGTTTGAGGGAATCACCCAAGGAAAATAGTGTTCATGCTTTAAGTAATTCAGTGAGTAAGGGCTGCCTCTGAAACAGTTTTTGTCCACTACCTCACTACTTTAAGATGCTGCACCGCTGACAGTCAAAGTCTGCATTTGTGTAAGTGAGGTACCATTCCACAAAATCAGAACCCAGTGTAGTTGACAGAAACAGAAACCACCTTTTCTAAATCAAATGTATGGTTCTTGTTCAAATGAAGAAAGAATGTTTTGCCTCCACACCATCCTGTAAATGGTAAAATAATTAATAATAATGTAATAGTTCTTGTAATTGGCAATGATCACATCTGTAAGAAGAAAATAAAACCCTACAAGTTATATTTGACATCAACATGTCACCTCATCAGTGTTTTTTCCTGCTGTGTGTGAGACATGCTGACATGACCTGGACAGTGATGACCTGTTTCACATTGTCTTTAAGAATGACTTCACAAGACCGCCCACCTTCACTACTTTAACACTGAATGACGTTCCCCAAATCTGACTTGGCAGATGTAATCAAATGATTTAGCACATTAAATAAACCTTTCCCCCTCTAATCAGATTATGTGAGTGCACTGTGCAACATCTCCACAGCATACAGTATACCTTAACCTATTAATATGACCAACCTTGTGTCAGTGATTTCCCTTGCGATGGACACAGTATCATGTTAATTATCACAACCATCTGGTCTGAGCAGTGAAAAAAAAAAGCTCCTCTTCCTCTCACAGATTTGTACCTGTCAATCAAAGTCAGCTTCAAACAAGCCACTGGGGCTCAGGAACAGCAGAGAAGAACCACGCTCAGTCTCAGAGGATTTAGGAGTGGCGTTAAATTAATCTTCAGCTGGCAATTTGACACTCTCCTCTCACTGTGTTGTTGCTCCTATAACAACTGTTATTAATGATTTTGGGACTGGGTTCCTAATATGACCGGTCAGTGTTGTTTGTGGGTTTTAACATTACACTTTTAGGACTAAAGGAGAGATTTTTGACCTAATTTTGGGTTTTTCATCCAAATTTACTTGTGGATGTGGGATAGATCATTGTGAGTTTTTATTTTTATCCCAGGAAATCAGCACAATTCTTTGACTTTGTGTTTTTAATCCTTGTGTGTTCATCCTCACATGCTTTTCAAATGAGAGTTTTCTTTATAATGAATGCATCCTCATTTCGAAAAGTACCTGGCAGTTCGTACAGTGTGACTGAGCTGAGATACTGAAATGATGACTACTACTGTCCCATGACACTGTTTAGATTATAGCCAATGCTGTATGTAAAGACAACACACACACACACACACACACACACACACACACACACACACACACACACACACACACACACACACACACACACACACAAACCAAAAATAAAACTTTTGGCGGTGAGGAGAAGGGAGAGCGGCTGGAAGAGGCAAACCAAGAAGACTTGCAAGAATGATGCTCTCCTCAAGGTGAACCACCACTGACCTGCCTGCCACATAAATTATTCTGTAGTTTCAGACTCCATTCCAAAGTTGTGGAATTGGGTTACAAGATAATTTCACAGGCCACTTGCTTGTCTTCCTTGGCAGTCCAACTGGCTAATTGAAGAGAGTGATTTCCAGTTTGGGCAACTATTCAGAACATGACAGTCAAAATCTGAATGATTGAAGACTCATTCCTGTCTCTCTCTCTCTCTCCTTTGAAAATTCTGAATATTTTTCTGGTCCATGCAACCTGAGGACTTGCAGACAAGACACACACACACCAAAAAAATCGTCTCATTCTGATTGACGGTTTTATTAAATTTTGATAAACAATGAACAAAAAAGCAGAGAACTTTTTCTCACTGCAAACTACAAAATAAAAATATTTTACATTGACAGTTACACACAATTTAAGGAGTCAGTTTTACACACCATATAATCCTTTCCGAAAGTACTTTTTAGTGTTTAAAATTTCTGTGCTCCATGTTACATCTTTCAGCTTTTGGCAAAGAGGTCAAGCCATTTGAGGTCATGGCATTTCAATCAGGATCAACTCTCTGTGCATTATGGGAGAAAAGTAGCCAAGCTAAAACTGAGCTAATCCTGCTGTGTTCACCCACCACTGGGTCAAATGTGCTGGTGATATGAGTAAGACCTCATGACATAGTCTGTTATTATATTACAAAAAATATTGGAGATCCACGTTAAAACGTGTGAAATTAATTGTAGAGATAATTTTAAAGCAGCACCGCAGGATGGGATCCTTTCGGAAAAAATAATAAAAAAAAACAAGTAAAGTTTAGCTGAAATAATTTGGAAGCAAATATTTATTTCTTTTCTTTGTTTGTTTATATTCGAGCTTTGATGCCTCGTGATAATCACCAGCTGGAGCTCAGTTTATTTTCATTTTCATTCATATCTACTTCAAAACACACAACTAAACATGACGCTAATTAATTAGGGGAAGTGAAAGTAACTGTGGATCAAGTGAAGTTCACCAAGCTGCTGCTACGGTACCCGGGGAGGAACAAACCTTATCTTCAAACAAAAGCGCGAAACGCTTTCACCTCTCCAGTCAGTCCGTGTGGATCGCGGCGAAGCGCAGCCTCACCACGGAGCACGGTGCTGAGGAAGAGTGTGAGAGAGAGAGGGAGGGTGTGCGTGTGTGTGCGAGAGAGAGAGAGGAGAGAGAGAGAGAGAGAGGGAGAGAGAAAGCCAAAACCAGAGCCAGAGAGACGAGAAAGATAAGACAGACGGAACGATAGACTTGTAAAAAGTACTACTGTCCCCCTTTCTTCTTCTTTTTCTTTCTAAATTTCCATCAGACAAAACCCCAAACCGGCTGCTTGGATGATCCAGAACCTATCGATCTTTCAGTACTACACCTGGATTCACTGACCAGCCGCACAACAGGCATGTCCCGAAGGAAGCAGAGCAACCCCAGGCAGATCAAACGTAAGTTTCCCCCTTTTTTTATTCCCAAATGTTGTGCAGGCGCTACAGCGCGTCTCTGGGCTTATTAGAGTTAGCTGAATATTGTAATGATAGTGACCACTCTGACGCTGATTCAGCAGCACCCAACTATCGCCACTCATGTGTTGCCTGTCACGGTCCACACGCTCCAGTCCTCTCCGCTGCTATTTTGTCTTTTCGCAAGTATTGATTTTCAATCCAGTTCCCGCAGAGCTGCTGGCTGACAGGTTTCACCGCTTTTACCAAGTTGTAGAAAATTAAGTTGTTTGTTGTTCGTGTGACGTGTTTAATTTAGACTTTGCGTCCAAAATTGCAAAATGTGTTTTAGTGCATGACTTTGACGGGGTGTGCAGACTTCAGCTTTCAACAGCAGTAAATTATCAGACAATTTTGCTTTAAAGGCCATGAGGAAAACACTGAATGTGTTTTGGGAATTGGTCTGAAAGGCCGTTGTGTTGAATTGTGTAAGTGTGATTTGGGAAATATTGGCACACATGTGCCACACACACACTCCAACTCCTTCAATTCATTTTCTACTCTTAAAATTTGTATTAACCCACTTCTCGTGACATGTACAACAGTTGGTGCATACTCACTTTTTTTCCCAAACTTCCCAACATGATCTACAGGATCCTAATATCTATAGTACACTTGACTAATGTGGCATGGCAGTAAAAAAGCGCAGGTGGCAACTTATGGGATATGTTTTATTTCACATACATGAATCAACTGAAAGTGTTGTCCTCATCTCTAAACAGAATATTTTCCACATATTGAATTCAGTCCAGAATTTTAATCTGAAATTGAATGGATTATTTTCGTATTAATTAGATAAAAAAAAAATATCCAGTACAGGTCAGTGTGTGCATTATTTCAAAGTGTGTCAGTCTCATGATGTTAAACTTTACTCATGGACTTTTTTTAAACATACACCTTCTCATAATTTCAGTTAATTCTAATAATTGAAATATCCTGGGATTTGGACACAAACCCCCATAAATACCCAAGCACATGGACATGCGGACTTTGACATCTCGTATACAGCTCACATCTGAGTGGGTGTACAGTGTGTGTGTGTGTTCATTTTGTCTACTTTAAGCTGCTGCTGCTGCTGCTGCTAGCTGCTCCTGCAAAAGCAGACTGTGGTTACTTTGAGGTCAGAGCATCAAACATTAATGCACCCTCAGTCGTTTGTATTCTTTTTATGATATTTACATGTAGCAATTAGGCAGAGAAGTTTGACATCATGTGAGTGTTGTAAGGTGACTGGAGTCTGTATTCATGTGTAGGAGGAGTGTTTACATGGATCATTTGCAGGAATTTTGAATAGGCCAACTTTTAATTTGATACACGAGACAGTTAAATGACATAAATGTGTATAATTTACAAATAAATTTAAGTGGTTTACATTATAATTATAATTGAGTTGTACACTTAAAAAATAAGCTAATCTTTTGAGGAAAAAAATATTTCTCAGATTTTTGGAATATGACTGATTCATGTTTGAATTCACATTTTATCACAGTCAAAGTTCTTGTCAACAGTAGTGAAAGAGGATATATTTAAATAATTTTATTCATTTATTTTTTAATTTATTAATCTATTTATTTATTTATTTAATTATTTACTATGATAATTGCCTAAATTACTGCATATATGCGTAATGTTTTGTGTAGTTTGGAATAGTTTAATGCGAAAAAGCCTAAGTGCAAATAAAAAGTGTACATTATTTTTAAGATATCTAGAGTTGCTTCTACCACAAACTTTAACGTATCTTTAATCACAAAAAAAAGAACAACATCACATGACGTGAAAGGCCCATTCTTTTTTTGGACCAATCCCGATCGTAGCCTCCAAATGTTTTCGAGCACATGAAATGTAATGTTTGTGTTACACTTTCATCAGTGTGACCTGGCCTTCTGGAAATTAGTAAGTCATGTGTAAGATCGTGCTAATATGAGGCCGGTGAGCAGCCCTAGTTAAAAACAGAAAGGTCACAAGGAGCCTGGATCCTCTCTCCTACCCCAGGAACTCTGGGACAAAGGCAGAGAAGCACTCCACAGAAAGTCGGCACACACAGTCATTCTAAAGGACAAAAAGGTTGTTGGGCGCAGTCCCCCCTTCTCCTGCATACATTGGACCGTTATCTAAAATTGTGATTTATGCAGTATTTTAATATTTTGCTTATTCTTTCCCCTTGGGTGCTCTCTAAGCGGTGATAAAAAGGCAATGCTGAAAGAGCACCATTAATTTGCTCCGATGACTGGGGAGATATGGCCAGATAATGGGAAAGATAAGCAGAGAAGATATACCATCAGAAACCCGATTATTACCATTAAAATTCCAGCCCAGCAATCTGCAGCTGGCTGATAATTCCTTCTCCGTTTCCACCACTTTGGATGATAAGGCAAAAAATAGTCACTCAGTGCTCCTTGATTAGGCTGCCTGGATATCCCGATAATACAGTGATAAATTATGTATTTTCCCCTCTTGTTTTTTCTTTTCTTTTTTACTGCTTTTTTTCTGCCATGAAATGTTACATCTGATTTTTGTAAATATATAAATATATTTCCCCAGCCTCCTTTCAGCATCCCCCTCCCCAAGAGCAGAGCCCCCTGCACACACACTTTTTATTGTAATAAGAGTTTGATAAAAGGAGGAGATAGTGGTGGAGGTGTTTTGTGTGGGAGCACATATCAATGTTATCAGCTCATCTCGCAGGGCCAGCTGCTAGCTGCTGTTGTTTTTAGCCTTATCACCCTGTGCCAATATGCCAATAAATTGCTCAGATTGTTAGCCGTTCCAAGACGGGTCAGTAGAATTTGACAGAGATGATGAAAATATCGCTGATGCTCTGTGGATTGCGATTAGCCGCTGTAATATGATGTGTGAATTCCACCAAGCTTCCTCGATCCTCTCTTCTCCCTCACTCCTCTCCACCCTGCCTCCCCCCACCCCCCTCCTGCTCCCCGTTGCCATTCCCCGGGTGATGGTGGTGTCCATACCTCTATTGGTGCTAAGAAGAGAACATTTTGATGCTTAATAGGAATGAAAGATATGAACAGGCTGAATTGAAACCAGGCCCCTGAGAGTAATTTTTCTATAAAATTGCCCCCCAAAGTTTTACTGCGTAAAGGGGAATCTGGATGATGTAGGGAGCGTGCCTGCGCCAATGTTTATGGGAACATATTGAAGCAGCCCTCTGAGGCCATGGGCAGACATCTCATGTCAAATGTGCTTATTAAACTGACTTAGTGCTCTCTTCTTTACCGTTGTCTTGGCCATATGGACCGCCTGAGAATTTTAGTTGCTTCCTCTGGCTGTTTAACTTAATATTGTCCAACCAGGATCCTCCTCTATACTGTTTTGATTGTTCTTTTTGTTTACTGCAAGTTTGTTAGAGGAGTGCAGAGAGCTCACCACGGCCTTGTGTGTTATAAGGTTCATACATTGATAAATCTGTTTGTTATCATACTATATATTCTTCTATGATTTATGGGATTTCACTGTTTAGACAGTGAATATACATAGATAATATAGATGCCTTGATGTATAATTGTAAATAATGAGGCATGTGAGTAAAGTGTGGTTATTTATCTTTAATTCTCATGTATATTTGCCATTATCTGTTCTGTAATCTAATGTAATGTTGGCTAGCTATAACTGTGACCTATTATGAAAGTTTTCCTATTTCATGAATTTCCTCAGCAGTTTGAAACTGAACTGTTCATGATTTATCACAGCGATAATTCCCTCCATCTCTGCCCACCGTTAATCTCCCCCCCTCTTTAGCATAAGGCCACTTTACGTAATGTTAGCATTATGTTTATCACATCGGGTGACATTTATATCTTTAAGGGGCATTTTTCAGACACAGATTACAGCACCAAAGGATAAGACGAGCGTTTACTGATTTGACTGCCAACATTCTCTATCTAAATTTGTGTGTGTACATTGTTGCATATAAAGTATGTGCAGTGAGCATGTGGCTTTAGTGGACCCGTTAGCTTCATGTGCTTTCTTTCTCTCTGTCTGTCTGTCTGTCTGTCTGTCTGTCTGTCAGGGAAAGACTCCTCATCCATGTTTCCTACAGTTTAGCTCAGCTTTGCTTCTTTTGTATAAGGAAAGTACACTGAAGCTGCGGAAGACGTAAACGCTGTGTTTCACCCTTGGCCCAAAAACGCTGGCAACTCTATCAGTCAGATGTTTTGGGGGTGTAAAATCAAAAAATGTTTGCATGCCAGCCTCCCTGTATATTTAAGGGTTTCTCTTTCATTGGGTGACAATCACGGCATGTCTCTTGTGTTTCTCTTGTTGATTTCTGTCAGAAGAAGAATGGTTGTTGAATGCCAACTTTTCCTCAAACATCTGTTCCTTGCCAATAACAGCTTGTGCGGTTGCCTCGTCTTAGCTGAAGGATCCTCAATTGCCTCCTCACTTTTGACACAAAGCAACAATGCAGATGAATGTCATCTTCTTGTACGTTTTTTTTTTTCTATTGTGTCTAAAGTACACTGATTTTCAATAGAGGAACATTTCCCCATGCTGATTTTACTGTCCATATCACAGATTCCCTGTCTATAACTGAGAGGGATGGATTGCAGCTGTTGTTTCCTTTGTCTACGACAGTCCTGTATGATGTGGGGTGGGGTTGGCAGGCGATGGCCTGACGGTGCCCAATCCTACCCTCTGTGTCGCTGCGTCTGCAGTGCCTGGACAGAAGTGTGAGATGTGGGCTGGGTTGCAAAAAGGTGGAGGTCACTTCCTCTCACAGTTTCCTCTTTATCTTCCGCTTTCCTGGATTCCAGTGCGATTTTTCCAATAACTGCTCCAAGTTTGTCACCAGTTTTTTTTTTTTTTTTTTTTATGTCAGGCAGTGTAGCTGTCACCAGGGTACACGGTGTTAATTTTAGAAATATTTGAAGATCAAACCAGAAGTCATTGATTCTTTTGGCATCCTTACATGTGTTTTGATGCAACGTTTGAGCCCCTGATGTATCGCTCTCTGTGTATTTAGATTTGATATCAGTGATGCTGTTGAGCCCCCAGGTAACAATTGACTTTCAGCCTGCTTTAAGTTAATAGCCTTGTCTCTTGCTTGTAGGGATCAATATTGGTATTAATTAATCACCATTATCGAGAGCAGGATCTGGTTCCATTTGTTGTTACATCAGCAAAATATCAATAAAGAAAGTGGACTCCCTGATCGTCATGGCAACTTCATCTCTCAGGTCAAAGAGAGTTTATCTTATCTTGCTGCTGAGAGTGGCAAACTGCTTAGGAATCTAGTTTAGACTGAAAGATTATTGATTTAAGCCGTTTTTTTTACTTCCACCTTGTTGTTTCAGGAGCGAGGGGAGGGGGCAGCATTCTAATCACAACAAAGATGTAAGATTTAAATATTGATGTCCAAAGGCCATTACAGCAAAGAAAGCCCCTGGTCTCGCTGTTGTTCAAGTACGTCCTTTTAAGACCCAGACTAAGCTTTGATTTGATTATCAGAGGTGTCACCGTGGAGTATGTCTGTATAGCTGACAGTGTGGGACTGCAGGGGAGATCAGTTTCCTGCAGCCACAGAATGTTAACAGATCTCACTCTACATCCTGAAACATTACAGCTCCTCAGCCTGCTCTCCCTCTCTCTCTCTCTCTCTCTCTCTCTCTCTCTCTCTCTCTCTCTCTCTCTCTGAGTCCGCTCTCTCTGTTTACGCTTTCTGCAGCACCAGATTAAACTACATTTTATTTGAGATTAGGATAAATTTGGAGTTGATTAAGATGATAACTGTATTATTTGAATTATTAATCATCAATTCATCTCTCAGGCTTTCTTCAACAAAAACAAAAATGTACTTTTTTTTCTCCAAATTTACAAATTTTTTAAGCCCAAACTAGACAAATAAGACATGGAGATGGACTAACTGGCATTTACTTTGGACTTTTTTTTAAATTTATGATTAATACTGTAGATTAATTTTGCACTTATTCCAAGATTACTGACCAGGTTTCACTGTATCTAACAAATACAATCAGGTATTCAGGGTCAGAACATTTAGTTATAAGTAAGCAAAGCAAAAATTATACATTTTACTAAAAGTTTTTTTATTGACTGTTTTTTAAATTTTAAAGAACACCAAATGTGCACAACTCGTGCTTTCACAGTTTAATGATTGATGTGTTGCATGTAGTTAGCATGATGCTAATGTCCATTTCAATAAATGTTGATATTCTGATTGCGTGCTGCACTTTTTAAAACCTTAACCTACAAACTAGAGGTCAAACATTTGTAGAGAGGAAACTGAAAACATTTACAGTGACAGAGTAAATGTATTTAGTTCACAGTGTGGAGCAGAAACCCCGTTTACAAACACTGCATCTGTTGCAGGTTCAGCTCCCCATCTCTACCCTTTTACACGTCTATTTCTCTCTATTCCCCTAACATATTTCCTAAGCTCCTCCATCAAATAAGGCAAAAATAAAATCATGAATCAATCCTAAAAAAGAAGTTGTCTGTAAGAGTCTTCCAGAAGTCATAGTTGTACTTTTCTCTGATTATAATGAGATTTCGCTAAAGTTCAGTTCTTTCTTATTTATTCATTTCCTCCCCAAAGGCTGTGCATACTTTTTTTAACCTTCTGATCTTTATGAGCTATGCGATAAAAGAAAACACATCCTGAATTAACAGTTTGACAAATGATTGGTGAGCGTCTGTGTAGGCTGCTTTCACAGTAAGTTGGGTCTGGTGTGAGTTATTTGGGTGGTGGAAGGCCTGGATGCCTCATCTTGCTGCAGTCTGCTCCTCGGGGTTGGAGCAGAGAGCAGGGGCACTGCCTGCTTTTCTTTTTTTCTTCCTCTTTTTGCCTCTGGGACACAATTGCCTCATTTAACATTCTCTATTTGGCCCCTGCCAAGAGGGGAAATAGCTAGGGTGAGTAAGAGAGGCCGCCACACATCATGAATTCTTCTTTCATTTAACTTGCACAGTCCTTTTCACCTTGGTGATGCACATGGATCAGGAATGAAGATATTGCTCAATTAGGGGGATTTCTGAGGTTTCTCCTGAGGTATTGCGGTTATTTTTGCACCATGCAGAGGTTTTGATGTATCATGGATATGGATATTGGGTTCATCACATTTGTGTGATGCTTTGACATTTCCATTGCCCAGAAGAGAAACAGCCCTGTGTCTCTGAAAGCATCTCACTGCTGCAATATTCAAGAAATAGTCTTTCAGTCTTAAATTGCAGGGATATAAATAACTTTTATGTCAGTATTCAGATTCTTTTTGTTCATTTCAATTTAATTAGCCACAGTTGATCAAAACATTTTTATGGAATGTGTCAAAATGAATATCAGGGTTTTGACGGAATCTTGGATGAGAAAGGAAAAGGTTTCCTGGGAAATATGAGTCATTTATTTTTCTGCAGCAGGCATTGTCACAAAATGTTGTCAACTATCTGTATTAAAAATATTGGCGAGGTCTTGACTTTAACTTCAACTAAAATATTTACAATAATTAAAAAACAAATGGAGTGGAGATGATATGAAAAGAGGGATAGTTTGGTAAGCGCAGTATCCAGAGCAGAAGACGAGCTGGCACACAAAAAAGTGACACCCTAAGAGCTGTTAAGTGTAAATCTCTGGCTTGGCAGGATTTACTGGGGATGTGTTTGTGGGGGGCAGCGCGATGCAGAAGTTTGCATTGGAATGAAATGCAGCAGGCTCTATAGTTAAGAGATAGGTGGCAACAGAGGATTAACTAACAAGCTTTTCAGTTCAATTTGTACATCAGCATTTTCCGCCAGACGAATGCCACAAAACACATAGCATCTTAAGGCTTCAGTGGAAAATCACTAATGACAAAGCTTTGTAAATAGATAAACAATTTATGTCAAATATGCTGAAAATATAAAACAAACTTCAAAACATGTTAATACTTTAAAGAGGCTGTGTTTTGATTTGCACCATTGCAAAGCTGTAAAGCTGTTGACAGCACAGCTTACACATCATGTGATCAGTGGCCGTATCTGCCTGCATGTGATTAGCAGGGAGCACTGCTACAGAAATAGCCATAATGGAGCCCTATTTCGTTTAGAGCACTTTGACGATCATCAGTTATATTTACAGTAGATTATGCAAATCAGATTAGACTGAGCATGTGTGGTATTGAACGGTGACGAAAGGAATGACGCGTTGTAAGAAAAACATCTCCTGCTCCTTGTTGTTTCAAAGCAGACAGAGTCGACATCCTCAGAGGACATATTATTATAGATTCAGAAAGTCTTCCTTTTCTGTGCGTTTCAGAGAATGCTTATCTAGTAATTACTAAAAACCACTGACAGCTAGAAGTGATTTAAGCCAAAAATGCCTTTTTGTCTTTTGGTATCAGATTGGATTTTTATCTTAGTTTCACACACGCATTCCTGAAAAACAAAGATAACAACCTCAAACTCTTTATTTGCCAGCCAGAGTATAGAATTAAGAACCTTGTTTCAAATAAGTGCAATCATTACATTTCTGTGGTGAGAACCTGACTATGTTCTATCCTACCCCTATTTTCAGTGTAGGTTGTGCCTGCAATTCCCTGAGACATACATTTGACCATGATCAAGTTTTTCTGAGCTTCAGAAACGGGATAACAACTGGGTCAGATGATAAGCTTGGTCAAAACTGGGAAAAAAAAACCCCACCTCTGATAGACGAGGGAGAAAATCTGATTGATTGATGTCTGCTGGCTTTGCCACCATCACAAGCCAGTTGACAGTTAGTTTAGGATCAGATGATTTCACTCTTAAGATTGGGGTTGAGGGGAGGCTAGGCAAATATGAAGGACACAAAGGTCAATGGCTTCTCTCTCCTCTCTGTATCTATCTCTCCCGTGCAATAGCTTGCTTTGACAAACTGTAATATGTTGCTAAGCTTTGTGGCAGCAGGACACATGGTCATAGTTTGTACTGTAATATCCTATTGCAGTAATCTCACAAGGAAAGATTGGAAGTGCTGGAGGAATCTGGTACTAGTAGGGACCCATTGACATCATCAGCTGCTGTGGACTGGCAGATGTCTCCTGACTTATTTGAACTGAATTTTCCCATGGGATTGAATAAGTTAAACAACTGCCTCTGCTTGAAGTGAATCTGTTATTGTAAGCAGGATCTGATAAGACAACACTATACTATGAGGTTTTTTTCCCCTTTTTTTTTTTTTTTTTTTTTTTTTTTTGCAAAGAAGCCAAAAACGGAATCTCCAGTGAGTGTCTCTCTGTGGTTATGGGAAAAGATGAACATGGAACTGTGACAAAGGATGATTGGATGCATATTGTAAATAAACACCCAAGTCTCTGAGGACTCTCCGTCAGACACTGGGTGAAGACGTTCCATGCAGCGTTTCAGCCGCTCTGGCTGCTTTCATTGTGTATCACTTAGATGAAGTGACAAGCGTTGCTCTGGGGTCGACCTCTTGTGGCAAAAATTACAGCAACACGTGGTTCAGGTTTAACCTAAACAAACTCTTGGAAGACCTTTTTGAGGTCATAACAATCCATAATACTGCCATCCTGGTCCTACTCTTCTTTTAACTAATGTTATGGAACTGAAATTTAATAAGACATGTCTTTGGTGCCAGGAGTGATGTCTGGGATATTGAATAGAAGGTTCCTCAGAGGTTCCATCCTTAATAGACATAACAGACATGTCCATAGCTTTGTGTGGAGCGGCTTTCAAGATCAAGGTCTCACTTGTAATGAAGTGGCTATGCAAATGCAAGTCAAATTCTACCATTGTGAATCACTTGTTTTAATCAAGTTTTACTTGAAAGAACTGGAGCCTCCATTCAGAGTCAGTAACCAAACAATGAAAAGGATAATCTGAAGACAATTCAAATCCGAATGGAACCGGACATCATTTAGGGGAAGAGACAACAACTCTTTGTTTGTTTGAAGTGGATGATATGACAT
The DNA here is from genome assembly GCA_030710495.1 of Labroides dimidiatus. Lineage (NCBI taxonomy): Eukaryota > Metazoa > Chordata > Actinopteri > Labriformes > Labridae > Labroides > Labroides dimidiatus. The sequence continues at coordinate 19,297,523 of CM061148.1, read as the reverse complement.
CCTTCTTGTCAAAGACTCAGGGCGAATAAAAGGGATTTGTAATTACCATAATTATCTCTTATATGTTTTCACCTAATGATGTCCATTAAATGCCTGAGGCTTTATTTAGAGACTGCCTCACTGTAGGTTGGCATAGACTCATAATACAGCATGTAACATTACACAGAGCACAAGTAATGAACTTCTTTCATCAAAGATGTTTATCGTGCCGTGCTTCTGGGGGAAGAGCCAATATACTTCAGCTTTTTGTTACAGTTGGATTATAACAATTCTCATAGTCCCACTTATCTTTCAAATTTTCTCTAACTGTGATATCAACCCAATTGGCTTCATGTCTAAACAGGATGGCTCTCTAATCTGGACCACTGTTCGTTTCATGTAAAACATCTCATTTTGTGGCTTAGGCTAGTGGCTGTCTTATCATTACATAATTCACTGCCCTCTTCCTGATTTGCTCTGCGTCAATTTATTTAAATTCCCTCATGTTTATATATTTCCTGTCTACTTTTCTTTTCAAATGATTGCCTTTCAGAAGTTCAAAGACTCATCTTGCAGAATTTTTGTGACTTTTCAGATAAATTCACACTGGAGAGAAAAGCTATTTTTTTTTTTGATGAGGAGCAGAGAAGGAAGAGTTGGCGCATGTCCATCTCTGTACTCAAGGCTGAATCCAGAGGTTGAACTAACCCCGATTAAAAGCAGAGATATAGCACTCAAACAGTTCACACCTCAGCAAGTCGGTTTAACAGATCATGCCTGAATACATGTGTGCCGTTCTGCTCTTATACTAAGGCTCTCAGTCCTGCATGTGGCTCTGCTCCTGTGGTTGCCTTGGTCTTTGTCCACCACCTATCAGCATATCAGCACTGTCTCTGAAGCCCAGTTGTATAATGCACCATTTATGGCTTTGTGAAGGGAGATGGCGGTCGGGCGGCGGAATAGCTCTAGGCCTTCCCCTCAGTGAGTGGATTAACAGCGGCCTGCTTTAGTGCACACTACCGTGGTGTGAAATCGGCCCTGCTTCGGCGCCGGCGATGAAGCTCCCTCTCTCTCTTTTCTCCCCCTCTCTTTTTCTCCCCCTCTCTTTTTCCTCACCTTCATGCAAAGCCTCTCCCAGCCATCTGTGAAATGTGGAAACTCTGTGTCTAAGTTGAGTTCAGATCCCATCCCCTCCGTCAAGCTGAGGCCAGGAAGCAAATGGGCAGGCAGTCGGCAAAGGGGGTTTTCAGGGGAGGAGGAGAGAAGGAGAGAGGAGGGGGGGAGGAGGGTGGTGGTGAGGGGGATCAGCTCACTGATGTCGTGCCGCGTGTGCAGGAACCCTGCCTGTTCTCCGCGGGCGAGTTGGAGGAGGGTCCAGGCCTGGGTGCCGGCCGAGAGATCTCTGGTTCCTGCTTGCAGGTCCAAATCCCCCTCTGTGTGTGTCTGTGTGGAGGCGAGGCAGTGGCACAGCTCCCCTGAGCCCCTGCCCAGTCCTTTGAAGATAAGATGGTGATACAGAGTCCCTTTCGGTACGTCGCTAACCGAGGGTCTTTGTGTGACACACATGCCTCTCTCTTTTCGAGCCTGCAGCTAAAACACCTATGGTCTTCACTAAAACGAATCAGCTGTATGGCCTAGGGTCAAATTAGATTAAGAATGGGTGGCAAAATCCTAGATTGTATGTTTAGGATATTTGATTTTTTTTTTCACCATTTCATGCTGATAACACAGAGTTCTGCTGTGGTTGATATTTCTATTTGATTTTCCACCAGTGAGAAGAATCACCTCCATAAATTCACCTACTACACTGGCTGCTGACTTAATTTTTACAGTTTTCCATGGCAACGACTTGTCATCTTAACTTCACTGATTTCTCTGCTATCTGCCCTGGAGTGCTTTTCATCATGACAGTTTTTTAAACACGTTTCTCCTCTGCATTTATAACCATATTTTGTGGTACTTGTGGGCCAATTCTCCCACTTCTGGCTCTCCACTGCAGCTTTTTACAAGAGCAACCATCATAATCAGGCCTTTGAATTATAAACTCAGTATTCCCTTTTTCTCCTCTATCCTGTGGCTTTTGGGTTCAGATATCTGTGCATAATGTCTTGTGATTGCACGGCATTATGGTGGTTTGGAAAGCCGAGTTGAGGTCCAGCCACATATCATTTTTCCATAGACAATGTGGATCTTTGTGTGTCTCTCTCAGGGATGGGGCGTTGATTGCTTTTTGATACCCCTCCAACGTGGATGAGGTCCTGCATACATCAGCTAATTAGAATGTACTTATGGTGTATGTGTGTGTGTGTGTGTGTGTTTGTGTGTGACAGACCCCACACTTCTCCACAGACTCGGCCCGAGTGCTCTAACCACACCCGCTACAGGCTTTATCAAATTTCTGAGAAGAAATTGTAATGTAATCTAATGTGTGTGTGTGTGAGTGTGTGTGTGGGAATTGATGACAGGGAAAATCAAACAAAGAAAATGAAAAGAGAATGTATAAGCACAACAATGAAACCAGTATTTGGGCTAGAATTTCACCAACACACTTTACGTTCAACACATCTTGGTGAAGAGTTTAGTACAGAGGCTGAATTAAAAACTGAATACAACTTAAAAAAAGAGAGAAATAAAAAAACAAAAACATCTTACCTCTCGTCTTGACCTTAATCAGTACAGTTTAACACAGTGTCAGCAGTGGATAAAACTACACCCCACAACTACTCATAATGACCACTTAGACGCTCCTAATGGGGAACAGTTCCAGCAGAGAGGAGGGAAGTTTCAGCGGTAAATTAAGCAGCACAAATGAGTGAGTGATATCACCCCAAACACCTTGATCATACAGCAGCAGCAGTGGAGCATCAGAGATGGATCTTTAAGAAGTTTTGCTTTTGCTTCACAGGCTTTTGGATTTTAAGCCATTTTAGCAAAAACTTAATGGTCTATTCTCAGTGCCTCTGTCTTACACACGCACACACACACACACACACACACACACACACACACAAACAAAAACTCATGTTCAGCCCATGCTATCATCTGTGGAAAGTGCTGGGCTGTCTCTATATTTCATAAAGCCATCCTATTACACCCCCACGGCTGGTGGGAAAAAGTACACCATCGTCTGGTCCCCAAACAGCAGAGAATAAAGTGTAGGATGAGGCGCTGCAACAGGAATCTAACTGCTGTTTCCTCAGGTAATCTTGACTTGGATCTTAATTCCAATAAAGTGTTTTTTTTTTTTACCCAGCATAAGCCAGATCCAAGCAAGAACACTCCACTCTGTATTTCTGCAGCCATACTTTATTGAATATCATTTCAGATAAGAGTAGTAATCCCTTGGGTTGGAGTGATGTATATTGACCAGCTGGATGATAGTAATACAGTGCATTTCTTTGATCTCAAGGTGGTAAGTTACTATTCATGTCACCAACTCAATCGAATGGCAAAGTGTATCAGGAACTTTCTCTTTTGTGTCATTCACCAACTTTTCAAGATGTTTTGTGGGAGATTTAAACCGTTGTGGCATTTTTCATATCACAACATATAAAACTGTACATAAGAATCTAAGGATTATCGATTTATAATGTGATTGGATAATGCAAATGTTTTAAAATCTATATTGAATCTTAATACTTAAAACATTCTTTCATATTGTATTGTATAAAAAAAACCTCTATGGCTCAAACACTGAGCCAGGTCACTGTGGTCAGTACGACACTGTAACAGTCTCCCCTCTCAGAGTGACTGGGCCCCCTCCATCAGTACAGAGCAGTCCTCTTTGCTCTCGCATGCTTCATTTCATCGAGGTTTGTTTTATCTTGACTGACCAGGCCCATGGCCCCTGAGCCCTGATAGTCCAATACCACTGCAAGACTGCATCCCCAAGGCATTGTTGAGACAGAGAGCAAACTTACCTGTGTTGATTCATCCAAAACCTTATACTATGTTTTTGTTTTTGCACATGTGCACGTATTTACTGACATGTAAAATTAAGAATATTGTATTATCTGTTAACTAAATGTTTATTTAAATTCAAAGCGTTGTGAAAAATACTCCCAGACAAAGCAGTGTCTGAGACGGCAAATGCAATTCTAAGAAACAAGAACTAAAGCAATGGCCTTTATGCTCAGAACTGTCGATTTCATGAGCCTGCAGAGAGTACCATGTTTACTTTCCTTTGCATAGAGAAAAAAAAAAAGAAATGAATGCTCTGGGTATCCTGCAAAGTCAAACATGAAAGAAATCACCGAGAGTTCTTTAGGCCCTTTCTCTTGTGTTGTGGGTAATGCAGCTTTTACTGCCCAGGTAGTCTCTTCCATCTGACTCCTGTTTGAAGTCAGCAGAAGTCAACAATATTTGCTTTTCAGCAATTCTTGCCCACTGTGTCTCTCTGCTGCATAAAAGTGTGACCAGTGTGGAGTCTCTATCAGTTCATTCCTTAGAAGAAATGGCTCAAATTGGGCGCCTGGTTAGTCTGTGGATTGATGATGAGGTGCTTGTTGATGCTCATTGTAAACACGATGGACAGCTATGGTTTAGGGAGGAGGTGGGCCATGATTGGGAAGTCCGACAAAGAAGGCTGAGGGTGCAGGAATGGCAGCAACTCAGACCTGCTGGGGTGCGATCTCACCAAAGCTTCAAAAACTGCCAATATTGCCCCCCCCCCCCCCCCCCCCCCCCTCCCACCCCACCTCTTTTGAAAAATAACTTTAGGGTGAAAAAGAGAGAGGAAAGCAGATAAAACGTTTCTTCTTTTATTGTTGGTTATTCTCTGATCCTGGAACCAATGCATGAATTTATTATAAGAATCCAAATATAATATTTTACAGAAAAGTTTACCAAATACAGTCAGTCAGCACAGAAGCTTTGGTCTTAATCAAGCTACAGTAGCTATAAAAAAAAATCTCTGCGATATACTGACTTAAACTAACGAAATCTACTCCTTCGATACTGAGCTCTACTCTGCAGCACTTCCTCTGACTTGCTACATGAAACAGCCCTGCTATGGAGCTTTTCTAAATTAAGAGATGAGCTTAACCCATTCCCCATATACCTTACTAAATGTTTCCCTGTTTTAGCAGCACATCTTTGTGGATTTCAGTGCTATTTATAAGACATTATCCAATGATTGCGTATAAAAGCTGCTCCTTTCTTCCAGCTGAGGTGTGTGCTGGTGGGTTGGCTGAGAGGCTGCTGAGACCCCCGGTGTTATCAGCACCAGATGCAGGTTGACTTCAGACTTTCAATGGAAGGTAAAGAGAAAGAGGAGGGAAATTGATGAGAGCCATAAAGCCAGCAGGATAAATAATTAGCTAACTGGTTCTAAGATCCATCCCTTTATTTGCAGCTGCGAAGTTTGTTTGTCAAAACTGCAGGCAAATGCTTTTTGGCTCCTTTTGTTGTAATTTCAAACATGCACATTTTTGAGATTCTTCTGTTGCTGTTGCACTGTGCTGTCCCTTCATCATTTGTCATGAATATCCCAGTGACAGGTTTTTCTGTCCTGCCACCGATAATTGGCCGAACTAGTGCTTTCCCCACTGTGTGCAGCACAGACAGACTGAACAAAAGACAATTCAACTGTCCTGACATTCCTCATAAATCAAATGGATGAGAGAGTGTCACATTTGTGTCTGCGTTTTGGTTTAGGATAATCAGAAGGACATACAGTAATGGTGCTTGTTTACTCATGGCTGATGTTTGCCAGCTGAGCATTGTAAAACATATTTCTTTTTAAAAATATCTCACCTCACTTGCCTGAAACTGCGTTCCTGTCGTCACCTGATGTAATTTTTCTGAACTGATAGATCCTTTGCCATGCCCTTGTCAGGATCAAGGCTAATTTTTGCTGCAATACAGGACACTTTGTGCCAGCGTACTTTGTGCTGATCTGAAGTGTTTACATGCAGTTCACTCCCTGAGGATTTTGTATTATTGTTGTCACACTATACGGAGCACAGCCGCTTGTATTGTTCTAATACTTCACCAGTATATTTGAAAAGAGCTGAGCAATCACTGAAAGACTTACATTATCCTCTAGTCTTTGATCGCTATTCATGTGTCTGCGCAAAGTAATCTTCCCTCTAATCTTATTCACAGATATAAATAAACAAGTAATGCTCTGAACGATGGAGAGCACACCAGTGAACAGCTAGAGGATTATGGTAATTTGTGGGTAAATAGAGGTGTTTTAAAAATGTGACTTTATATTAAAAATGTAAGAAAAAAATGTACACTCCCTGAACCCAAAGTACAAAATCAGCAAATAGTATTTCTCTTTGATATTCTTCATGAGTGAATCTGGAAGTAATGATCTTTTATTTGGCTGATTTGAAGAGGGGAGCTTGCATTAAAGCTGCGGTTCTTTTCTAAAAGGTATACATGGCTAAGACTTCAGAAATCGGATGACTGCTTTTGTTCTGCTTTTGTTTTTTGTTCCTTTCTTCACATCTGCACCCTCTGATAGCTCTGACTCAAAACCTTTAAGGACAAAACAGATCTTCTGTTTCGTGGTTTGTTTTGCTTTTGTGTGTCATATACTGATATCAGTATGAAAATAAAACTGTTAACCAACAGTTAAATTTTCCTTGATGGAGGCCTAATTTAAAGTTAAAAGCCTAAAAATATTTTTAATGCCACTTAAAACAAGATTCTCATATTGCCGATTGATTCTACTACATTGCTTTTTTTGTCTTCTCTTCCAACTTGACATTTGGTAAGTCAGAAATCAATTATGTCTCTCTCTCAAATGAAAGGGTGAAAAAAAAACTAGTTTATGACTTTAAAGTCGGCCTAGTTCCCCTTTGACATGGCACATTACAAAGGGAAAGGAAAATCACACTGCATACCTGATCCATAAAAAAGCCTTTGAAATGGATTGCTGGGTGGGATCCAGTCTGGCACAAGTCATGGCATTGATGGCACAGCCCCTGGGCGCGAGGATACTTGGCCTGGACAAGACGGTTGCTGGGCCCATATCAGTGGGCACTGGCCCATCCTCTGGGAGCTCCTAAGCCATGCCGTCTGAAGAAGAACTGACGGGGTTGGCAGCACATATGGGCATGCTACGGGTTTTATTTCAGTCAAAAACAGCCCCGATGTTATCGCCTTCAGTCACCGGCACAGCAGCATCAGCAGGGCTGACCAAGATGATTAGACTTCACAGGAAAAAAAACCTTCCAGTAAATTAACTTCAAAACAAAAACTATTCTTTGGTTCCATCTGCACTCCTTCTCTTTAGTTTCCCTGTGCATACATCCCAGGTGCACCAATCTAATTGCAAAGCACCATTTCTATCCTCTGCATTATGTTGAGTTGACAATTTGTTCTAGCTAATTGGAAATTTTGCTTTAACCTTGCCTGCACAACATCAGCTTATCATAAATGACACCGATACGATAAATCTGGATTCTGCTGGCCTCTGCTGTTTTTCAGAGCAAGATAGAAAGTTAAGAGCTTCAACCGTTTCCAGTTGAAGTTAGTTGGTAACCATCCACAGGGTAATGAAACTTGCACCTTTGATGGGAAGTTGAAAAGAGTGTTTAACTGTTGGCTTGGCAGAACATTAGACATGGCTGTAGGCAGGCAGGGGCAGGCTAGGGATCGAGCCGTTTTAATGGGGCTCATTCAAAGGTGACGTGAGCACTTCATGCTCTGAACTGTAGGTGTGAGCTGGGGCTGCCAGTACATATCTTTTGTCTTTCATTATCTTTATTTCCTTATTATTTTAAATGGCCGGTGTGTGTATTTTTTTTCTTCACTAGAAGCTTTTTTGATATCCATTTAGATTGGAGCTTCATTAAAAAACCTCAGACAATGGAGTGACTTCTAATTAAGAAGCACCGCATCTGGCCCCTGGCACCCTATCCCGTTGTTCCATCTATTTTGCTGGGGAGAATTCATTTGTTTCTTAATTAAGAAAAACACCAATAGCGTGAAAAATCTGCTTATGGTACCTGAATCCTAATTAGTTAAATAGTGAGGGGAAGGGGAAAACACATTCCAGTAGCCCTAGCAATGAACTCGGAGCTGATAAAAATGAACTAACTAGCCTTGCATAAATCGAAGCTGGAGAGAAAGTGTACCATCATTATGGCTAAGACAATATGCAAACTATCTTCAAAGAAATCAAATTGCTGGAATGTTTTCATTTGCATGTATTAACCATTAACATAATGAGGAGAAGTGACATTGGACCCGGATTGTGTGTCTGTTCGGATTGATAACTCTGCTGCATCTGCAAATAGTCTTCTCTGCAAAATTATGCTAGCAGTCAAATCAGTGTTGAACTGTGGAGGGAGAGGGAGAGTTGTAGAAAGAGAGAGAGAGAGAGAGAGAGAGAGAGAGAGAGAGAGAGAGAGAGAGAGAGAGACAAACAGAGGGAGAGAGAGGACAGGCTTTCGTTTTTTTCTTCGTTATATCAGGGAGCTCTGTGCAAACCTGGTGCAGTGTTGAATCCAAGCCATCATCCTCTGACATCTATCCTTAAACAGGAAGGAGCTTGGAGTTATTGTCTCTGAGGCTCTGTGGAAAGCTGCTGTGTGTTTTTATCTGTGTGTGTGTGTGTGTGTGTGTGTGTGTGTGTGTGTGTGTGTGTGTGTGTGTGTGTGTGCGTGTGCGTGTGTGTGTGTGCGTGCGTTTGGGGCAGGGGGATGTGCCCATGTGGCTGCTTGCTGGAAATGGACCTCAAGTGGCACACTCCAAACTCCACCCCCGCCTCGTACATATTGGACACATACACACACACACATGCACACAGATTTGTGCGTACATGCCTGCCCCCCCCCACCCCCCACCCCACCCAGACACACACATGTGAGGGCTTCCAGGATACCAAAAGGCTCACTTATCTGTTCCGTAAAGATTCAACACGGCCCACATTGGCGAGTTGGTGGGCAACAAGCCAAATGTACTGTGTGCTCTCCTACTGCAGGCGTCATGCAAAACACTGAACTGTCTTCAATATTCAAAATAATTTTTCCAACATGCTCTTTCCCAGGATCAGCCTCTTAGGTCGAATTATTCAATTAAGTGTCTGTTTATTACTGATACCAAAGCTGGGTGGTGGGTCTACTTATCACCTTTTTTGCAGATGGGTGTTCTTGCAGAATACCACCATAAAGATTGCCTTGGCTGTAATTAAAATGGCAGAGAGACAAATTTGGTGCAGGGCTAAGACATGGGGAAATGAAGGCAGTAGGGGGAAATTGCAGGGGCTACATTCTGTCATCCAATGAAAGAGCTGAAACTGTAGAGCAGTTAAATTATAGTCAGAGCACTAATGTACGCCACAAAGAAGCAGGCGAAGGAAAAAGAGGAGCAGTAACTTATGGTGGTGGTGTTGTTCTCACAGTGCGTTTATGTGCAGATAATGATTAGAAAACAAAGTAGCACTGACAACAGGAGACAGTGACAATTTTTGTCACAGAGTGGATGCTGTTTAGATGTCCCTAACGCCAGCCGGGCTTGCATCCATCCACAAGCCTGTGTGTTTGATGAGCTATTGGCAAGCTATGGGGACACGTGTTCTCGTGCCTCGTGGCTAACATACCTTTCACCGTCTTTGACTCCACAAGCCTGTGTGACTTCTCAGGGAAAAAATATGAAAGAAATCAAAGCGCCAATAAGCTGAGGGTGTTAAGCCAGAGAGGGAAAAAGAGAAAAGAAAGACCTTAGCGACTTTGGATTTTGACAGAATCTTCATGCGCTTTGACAAAAAATTTGCATTGTTATCGCAGATAACTGGTGATGTTTTTACTTGGTACTACATTTTTGTGTAATATGTAAAATGTAAACCAAGCCTCTAACGATTCCCTTAATGACGAGGATCTCGCTTTTTCCCCCCTTCGAATCGCGTCTTAGCGGGCTTCTCAGTGCAGGGTGTCTGATATCTGAATATTAAAAGGGAGTTTCAAGCTCATCTGCAAATGTGATTTGCACATATCACACTTCTGCAGTCGTCAAGCTGCTTCATCGCCAAGCTTCTGAGCAAGGAAGGCTGGGGAGGGGAGGGAAGAAAAAAAAGAAAAAGAAAGATGCACATATGGGTTGCTATTGATGTATTCCATTTCTGACCTAATTTAAATCCCTGCCAGGAAGCTCATATGCATACTGTACATTTGCTAAATTACAGAGTGTAAACCTTGCCTCCTCACAGAGACAGGTGTAAACATTAATGTTGTCATAATGCACCACCAGTAAATATGATAATCGGGCCATGCTGCAATAGAGCACAAAATAATTTGGACATCATTTTGAGGGGCCCAGGGGAATGCCCTGCAGAATGAAGGTGGCCCATTGACATGCTATACACGCCAAGCTATAATTATGGCTGCCTGTCTTTGTTCCTCCAAGCTTCCTCTCAGAGCACTAGTAATTTGCTTGTGATATTTTGGTATTCTTTACAATTGAGTTATTCTCTGTGGACTTGAGTATTACATGGATTTAAATGAAGGTGCGAGAAAGCTGCTGCACTGCCAAAATCCAAGTTGAGAAAAATAAGCATTCAGAACAAATCAGACATACAGAACAGGTCAATAATCAGTCGCTGTTAGCTTGTCTGTCATGCTAGTAATGTACTGTTATATGAACTGATATGGGCATACATGCATGTATAAGATGACTTATTTTGAGTCATTGTAGTGCAATAAAAGTGATTTTTAATTGCGTGCAAATGAAACACTGTACAAAATTCATCCCCCTGAATCTGTATTTGCTCACTGCATAGAGATCTTTCTTACCCTTTTGGTCTGCAAAAACTACATTTGTTAAAAATGTTTTGAAGCAAAATATATTGAAATCAGTCTTGCCATAATAAAATGTAAAATGTATTCTTAATCAAAGCTGTAAGCAAAATGTTAAATGTAGTCAAAATCTACTTTGCAAAAGCTAGATTTGTGTTAGATTCTGACACCCGACAACCTCTGTTCCTTCCCATTTTGGGGTTTCCTGCTATCTGTGTAGAACATTGCTGATAATAAGAGGAAATGCCAGAATATCTTAAGGGTATGCAATGTGTCAGGCTGCGGTTTGTTGTCATGATAATCCCCTCATTTGTAATGTCGGGATCAGCAGGTTACTGCTCACCACTTGACTGCCATGTCAAGACTTGGGACTGGCGAGGTGGATTGTCATTTCTGAAGGAATATTTTGACAGCGCCTTCACTTTACTCGCATGCTTCAGCTCAAAGGTCATAGCTTTGCCAATTCCATTTACTGGGTATGAACACTCTTTCCCTCAGGAGCTCTCTACATCCCCCCCTGCAGTCTCTCTGTCTGACAAGCGCACGTGTACGTAGGCTTACTCCCTGCCTTTCAGCATTTCGCTCACTTGTTTTTGGAGATGGGTGTCAAGACTAGCCCCTCACAGAGCTTCATAGTGGGTATGAAGCTCCCAAACTGGAGTGTAGTCACAACTTGTGAAATTTTATCATAGAGTAAATGTAGAAAGGCAGCTCTGCTCTGTGTGGCTCACTGCAGTGCTTTATTTCTCCTCCTGCCATCATTCTCATTAGTCTGCAGCAAAGACAGACGTCTCTCCCTCAGTCGCTGCTGTCCTGACGCTCCTCATCTTACGCACAGTGCTTTCTCAAAAACATAGGCTGGTGTTGTAGCTGTGGCTGCAGTGTGACAGTGGTGTAGCTGTCACCTGTTTTCCTGTTTACTTAGCGCTAGCTCTCAGTCAGGTCATGTCAGCCACACAGGACATGTCAGTAACACAAAAAGACATTGTTGCTGCTCCATTGTTACCTGCTCTGCCAGTTATCGTATAGAAAGTGATGCAGCGATGATGTTTTGGAATACAGCGGCACTTCCAGGGCCCTAAGGGTATTTTGGGTGTAAATCTACCACACACAGTTCTGCTTCAGGCCAGGGAGTGCATCATCATTAGCAAGAGCAGATGGAGGGGCTTCAGCGCTGTTTTGCTCTCTTTGCTCTCTCTTGCTGGAATCTGGTTTGATACAATGGGAGTAGAAATAAGCAACAGCCAGGCTGAGACAATAAATGATGAAATCAGATGAAAGTTCCAGAAGACAGACTGATTCATCATTTATTTGTGAAGTGGTAATAAGTGGGGGTTTGCTAGTGTGGGCTCATAGTGTAAAGTCTGTGCTCTTTTGTTTTGATTCCAGGAAAGTAGAGATAGACAGTAACTTGAAGTCTGACAGTAACATCAGAAAATTTACTGAAAATTGGCAAAACTTTGTCAGCCTCAAGTTTTATTTTTAGAAATTTCAAAAGTCAAACTCTCAAACACTCCAGATTTAAAGTTTTCACTGTCTTGTTCATTTATTTTTTGTAAATTAAATATAGTTTAAATATTTGTATGATATATTTGATCTGCTATAACTAAAACTTTTGTTAAGAAATTAAATTTTATAAGAAATACTTATTATCTCACCAAGATTCTTGGTGTGGTTCTTAAAGTCCATTAAGACACAAAAAACTTGCCTGCAAATTCAAAGAAAGCTTCATTTTTATCCATGATCTGACATGCTCACTGTCTCACTCAAGCATTTACAAAAAAAAAAATGTAATTGCAAGTATTAAAGATGATAATCAAATATCTCAGGAAGAGTCGATCTATCAATATAAACCTGATTCAAGGCATCTCGTCAGTTCGATCATCTATCAATAAGGAGTATTTATCTGTTGCAGCCACTAGCTCTACATTGATGTTGCCGTATTTCACAGTTTGCTAGAGGCCTGTAAGGAAGCTGTGCTGTGCTCGAGCTTGTGCGTGTGTGTGTGTGTGTGTGGGAGGGCATGTGCGTGTGTGTGTGCTGTGTGCGTGTGTGTATGCTGTGTGTGTGTGGTGTCTGTAGCACTGACAGAATTCTAATCTTCCAGCATGAAGCTTCACATGGCCGGATCAAGAATTAGAAGCGGCTGACGGGGGTGGGAGAGGGGAGGAGGGAAGGAAAAAGCCCATCTCGGTCTGTGTTTTAAAGGACAGTGCTTTGAATGTCATTCGACAATTTCCTTTTAATTAGAACTAATTTACAGAAAGATGCCCACCAGCTAATCTTTACAGGATAATTAACTTCTATTTTCTTTACTTTTAATTAAAAAGTGGAAAAGATTTAGCTGATCCATAAAGAATTGTTCTTTTGAAATGTTCATCAGACTTCACACTTCTTTTGGCATTGGTAATATTTTGATCCTATCTGCTCCTCGCAGTCTCTTCTGAGTTATTTCTATGATTTTCTCCCCCTTATCCGAGGTATTAAGAAGTGGAACTATCAATAGTGGAAATAGGAACCAGACGAGAATTAGAATTGAATTAATGAAGAATTATTGCAAAAGGAACCCCCATCCTTCATAATACTGGGATGAAATTGACATCTTAGATGTATCCATTTCATAGAAATTCCTTGATGGGAAAATATTGTTTTATCTTTTATTTGATACAGTAATAATTTTTCTTTTTCCAAAGGCTGCCCATTAAATACTTTGAACAGAAGCTCCACTCAGCTAATTGTTGCAGAGGCAGTTATTGCATTTACACTATTTTCACTCCCCAGAGACTTGTGGGCTACTTATTTTTATAATGTGAGCCTTCCGGGTTTAACAGACGAAACTTATGAAGCATTAAAGACAAACAGGAGTGTTTGATACTGCTACAGGATAAAAACTCCATGAGTCTCATCTGGGCAGGTGGAGAAAAGTATTTTCTCTCTGCTGTTAGCACCGTCCAAAGGACTTTACTTAGTGGAGATAAAGTGAACCAATATGAGGTGAGCATGCAAGAGACAGAGCCTCTACTTGTCTGCAGACGAGCCAATGGCTGAAGATGGATGCCCCCACTTAACCATGATAGCTCCCTGGAGGAGCCTCAGTCAATGGCTTCATTAAAAGTGAACATTCTGGTGAAAAGCTCGCTTATAAACCAGTAATTAAGACCACACATATTTTACCTGCTTTGTTTCAGCTGTCACATCTGGTGTACAGGCACATGGTTAACTTTTATTTCCTAATAAGTAACAGAATGACACTAATAAATCATTCAGCCAGAGGATGAGCTTGTGAGCAGGAGAGAGGATTTAGGATGTTTTAATACAGCAGACCGGTCATTTTACTAGCATTTTATTCTGTTTGTTGCCCATGCAAGGCAAATGTCACTAGCAAAGGAGGCATTAGCCAAGCCCATTTTACTTTTTGGTTTGTGAACCAGCTTTGTGACTTTTATGGACCAAACCTTGTACCAGAGTCCACTTGGACATGTGTGTTTGTGTCTGTAAACTCTAGAGAGGCGAGTACAGGCAGCAGAGTGAAGCAGGACCCAGCTAACTCCACAGAGAAACTGACTGGCATCTGCTGAAGCCCTCGGGCATGCTCAGAGGTGCCTCCAGCATTTTAATGGCATAGTCAAATGCCAGCATGTTTTTATGCCTTTCCAATCCAAATTCATTGGATAAAGAAGTAAGAGCATGTTATTCCCCTTCAACAGTCCAGACAGAAACACTGGGCGCAACAACACACAACTTAGAAACTCTGCAAACATGCTGGGATCCAACGTTGTGACTGATTGGGATGAGATACTTGACTGGAATTGTGTTAGCAGTTTTTGAGAAATGTGAACACAATAACTAAATATCTGTCCAAGAGAAATAACACGTCTCTGGGTTCAGAAGCCGTGGGATGCTGGTATTGCCTGCATTGTTTTGGGTGTGTCTCAGCCGTGGAGCGTGAATTTACAATCATTTAAACCAAGTGGACCATCTAAACGCATGACGTCATCAGATTGCAGTCAGATGTCTTGTCATCTCTGGTGCAGCAGCCTCACAAACCCGAGTCTGACATGGGTGTAAATGCATTTTTTTTTCACGAATCCTAGTTTCCAGACAGGCGTTAGAGCCGAGTTCTCAAGCAGTTAGTTGACTGTTGATTGTAAGTGCCCAAATTTAGGAAGGAAGCCATTTCTAATCATGAGAATTACATTGCTTAGCAACCGGAAAATCAAGTTAAACAATACGGTTATTTATTCTTGTTCACAGACAGCAGCTCTGAGAACACATCAGTCTCCAGTGAAGCTGCTCATCACTCCTCCCAGAACATACGCTCACATATACAGAACATAAACACACACACACACACACACACACACACACACACACACACACACAGAAAAGAAATCCACTCCTGACGTGTTTCACAGCTTTTGGTTCACGTTCAGTTTGATCAGTATTTAATTTGGCGAGAGGGCTTTTTGTTACAAAGAAGATGAAGAATTGTTTGAGGATTCCTCTACCATATTAAGCTATCACGAAGTGAGTAAATGGTATCTATTTCATTACAGTGATCAAGGATTAAATTAGAAGCTTCAGCCTTGATACATATACACTAAGTCTCTTCCAAGGCTGAGGGAGCCCTCTGCCTCCCAAAGGTCATTAGAGCTGAAGAGAGAGTACGGCCCCCATTCTCTCAGTATCTCCCCCTTCCTTCTCCTCTTCAGCCTCCACAACCCTTCATGCACATTGAGGCGCATTATTATTTCTGTTTCTTCACTTCTTTTTGTTAGAGAGCAGATATTTATCTTCCCCTCCAGCTGGGAAGGTAAACACATTAATGTATATCTCACAGCAAACAGCTACTTTCAACTTGAGACAAAGTGTTTATTTCTGTATTTCCTCCCCCACAGAAGTTTGAGGAGTCCTGAGGAGTGTCTGTGTGTGTTCACCTGGAAGTGAGGAAGGCTCGGTATCATTGTTGGCACAAAGTGTCTGTCACAGGGAGTTGAGTTGGCAGGGGTTGAGCCGTATGGCCCTGTTGGATTTTAGGACTGCATTATGCATTCATGTCAAGTCTCAGGTGCTACGTTTTATCCTCAGGCCAGCTTGGAAACATTTTCAATGGACCTTTTGGATGAAAAACTGTATAGGTGGGAGCAAAAATGATTTCCATGCTTAAAGAGATCTGCCGCTTTGTTTTGTCAGATTCAATTACCTCACCTCTAATTAGGGAGCTATAGAGGGGGCTGGGTTTGTGATCCACACATCACACTGTGGAGCCTGCTGATAATGTGAGGTATCGCTATCACAGCCTGGCCACCAGCTCCCCACATTGCAGACGACTGAAAAGCGCGCCATAAAATACCGTTTTGCACATTTTTGTTTGGTGCTCCTTTTAGTGTTACTTACCACAGGAAGGTAGGAGCATCATGCGTGTTTTTCTTTCACGTTGAGTCTCATGTACAGAGCATTAACAGCACAGATACAGTCATTCTACCTACTTTGTCCATACTCCTCTCTTCTCTGCTCCCCTTCCTCGGTGACTCATTAATCCTCTGTCCATCATACGGTCTCAGAGTATCACCCCATTTTACAGACTCAGCAGGGGCATTACCATATCCCTCTCTGGAGCTCCACTTCGCATGGTTGATCCCTATCAGACAGAGGCCATGCCATGAACAAAAGAGCCACTGTGATCAAGCCTGCTTTCAGCTACCAATGTCTCTATTAGTGTTAGCTGCTCCTGCCCGCTGCTCCTGCCTCACGATTGTTTGAACAGGGCTATGATTTCTCTCTCTGGTTGACAGAGGTAGAGTCCGATGAATGCGGATGATACAGTTCAGGGCAGAGGGTGTGAATGGTGGAGCTCGGGGATACTTGGACGCTGACCATGATTGAGAGGGAGTTCAGACAGGGTACAGTTTCTAGGCATTCTCCTTAAATAGTAGCACAAATGAGTAGTGAACCTGGGGTGATTCTCAAACCAAACCTTTGACTGCAATAAAAGACTAGAACTGCAGCTCATGATTGTTCCCTCCTCTAATATAGTGATTATTCTGACTGTTAAGTTATTGATTCCAAATTTTTAACTTGAAACCCCTTTCAATAAAGACTGTGGTTCAACACAGGTCAAAATCATGTGCTTTTATTTTGAGCAGCCTAATTATTAATTGATTTTTCTTACTGCAAGTTTATTTTTTTTTTATCTCCAGAACTTTGACAAGTTGGAAAATAAATAAATAAAAACTAAGAACATGAAGGGAAAAAAGCTGAGGAAAGTCCTTTTTTTCCTGAGTAGGTAGTGTTGTTTAAAATGGACATTTTTATTTATGGATTATGTATTTATTTAGTGACCATTCACTTATTGATCTGTCTCCTACCATTGAATAACCACTAAGGTTTTAATAAGGATGTCTTAGAGTTCAAAAGAGAAAAACAAATATGATATCAGAAAGGAGCGAATAAAATTCACAGTTCAAAAAGGTTGAAACGTCGAAGCATCTTCAGATTAATTTTCATTCAAATGTTTGATTTTGAACTTTGGGGATCATTATGGAAATCATAAGCAGCACATATTGATGCCATAGTATGATATAAATGAGTATTGTTCTTTTTTTTTTCAACACCATCACTCATCAGTACCTTTAAGAACTTTATTTCAAATTTTACTTGGTTTTGGTTGATTGAGTTTTTTTAGGGTTTGAGTCAAGGGACTAATGGACGATTTGGAAGCTTATAAAGAAGACATTTCAGATTCTCACACAGTCATCTAAAGTTAATTGGATCACCATTAATTAAGCAATAGTTATTAGATGCCACATAAAAGTCCAAGTCTGTTTCAAAAGCAGTGTAAACTTTAGTTGTAATGACACATTTCTGTTTTTCCTGATTTGGTATCTGTCGGGATGCATGCTCCGTTTTAAAGCTGACTTTGTTGTTTTTGTTGGACCGTGCGATGCACACATTCGCTCAGTGGTGTCATTGTCCATCTGAACCCTGGCAGAGTCCTGATAAAAGGGTGAAGATGCAGACATTTGTCTGGCCAAATTCATCAGCAGACCCTATAGAAATGCACGAAGGAGCTCGGGTCACACGGGGAATGTGACAGGATTTTAAACAGTACACAACTAAATATAGCAGGAAGGCCACTATCAGAAAATGAGTTAGGAGTGTGGTGCTAGTCGTTTAGAAAGTCATTATTCTTATCATTGCTGTCTCTGAAATAATTTCAGGTCTCCTCATGCAATGAATACTGTATAATAACTAAACATGTGAGAATGCACACAAACTTTAGTCATCTACATAGTCACTGGGAAGTTGCCATCAGACCCCCTTTAATGTCTCTGACTGTGGAGTATTTAATTTCCCCATTTTCAGTAGGACCCAGAGTATCTCTATCAGTTTGAAAATGCTCCATTTAGTTACTATCTGTTTGAGTGGGGAAGTGAGATGCCCTTATTCTAAGTCTATTAAACCTTAGTTCTATCTCATCTTATCTGCCTAATCTTTGTGTCTTATTGACCATGAAGTTTATCTTTGATCTCCCTTTACCCTTATTATCTCACAACACTGTAGGTCTATTTTCAATGGCGCAATGGTGCTGCTGTATTTGCCGGCAACAGAGGAAGAATCATTTAGTTGTACACACACAGTTCTTATTCAGCTGTGTAATGGAATGTGTACTGAGTGTGTGAATAGAAATGTATTTCCCTGCTTTCCTTCACACTGTCTTGAATTGCCTTGGCAGGAGCTTTTAACGCCAGTCATACAATCTCCCCTTGATACTGCGATATTTATCTCCCGGTATCATCATAAGTGATGGTAGACTCATCGAGTCACTTCACGCCTCACTTCACTCCTCAGCAAATCAGCAGAAGGCATCAGATAAGATCATAAAAATGTGTCCTAATTTAAAAGCAGCACTCTGCCTCCACAGTGTCTATTAGAGATCTGTGTGCTAATTCTTTTCATGTCCAGGGCTCCTGCAGATGTAGGCTTCTACAAAGGAGTAATTTATGAGACTAATGAAAAGAGCAAGCAGTTTGTGGACATCAGGGGGGTCTTTTATGAGATTCTCTGAAAGAAGAAAGAAAAACAGGAGAGCCACACCAGCCCCACTTTTCTGAACTGAAATTACTGCTTTATTAAAGCTGAGGGTCTCGCTCTTGCAACAATAAAACAAACACATTGAAAGGCGTCAAGAGGATGTGAGTGTATTCTGTTTGAGCTCCAGGATGATGCATGAGAGGCTGTAACTTAGCTCATGCCTGACAGGCAGAGGTTGAGACAGCATGAACATGTCGAAGGCAGAAATGGTGGCACTTTTGATATGTTTATCCAGTTGAGATGAAACAAAAAGATTTTTTTTGTCTGCGTACATATACAGGCATCTTGTTTGGAGACCTTTTTTTTTTCTTTTTTCTTTTTTCAAATTAAACTAACCCGAAAGTTAGAGTTTCATCAGTTTGCTTTGGTAATTCACATGCAGACATTGGAGAAATATGTTAGTTTGAAAGAGAAGGTGGGCAAGATGCACATTATCTTAATAATGTCCAAAAGCCGAATGAGATGTTTTTTAAAACTAATGTGATTCAGGTAGCAGTACAGTAATTCCATCAACACCCTTGATTGAAGCAAAATGGTAATATGCAAATACCAAAAAAGATGTACAGCTACAAGCAAAACTCTGAAATCGTTTAGATTTAAAGAAATAATATTGCATGGAGGGGGGGAAACATTAATCACACAGAAAAGTGTCTCCTTTAAGATTGCACTGGTGTATTACCCGGAGGCATGGAATGTAAATGGAAAATCAACATTGTACCCTGTGATAAGGCTAACAAATTAATAAAAGTATTTTCTTTCTACTCCCTTGCTGATGCCTGTATGAAATGAACTTTCCCCCCCCCCCTCCCCATCTGTGAGAGGTTTTGTGTTGTAAGTTGCAGGATTAAAATTGGCACTCACCTTGGCTGCACGTGAGCTTGTTTTTCCGAATACAACAAAAGGTTTTTCAGTACCTGAAATGGAAGGTCGTTTGTAAAATATGATGGTAAATAGTATTCTTTGTTAATATGACGTTATATTTGTGTCCTAACAAGGAGAGTGTAGACAGTGCCAAGCTTTGCTGCACTTTGAGTCGTGTCTGCTTTTGTAATATTTTAACAAAAGAAACAAGGAGAGAAGTTTTTTTGAGTGCCTGAATTTTATGATGAAACTGCTGAAAATCTCCCCTGTGTGTTTGTATGTGTGTGTGTGTGTGTGTGTGTGTGTGTGTTCCCTCAGGTCCTCTGGAGGATGGCCTGGAGGAAGAGGAGGAGGAGTATGTCTCTGAGGAGAATGAGCTCATGGCCAAAGATGACTTTTCGGTGGAGGAGAACTTCTCTGCAGAGTTTGAGACTGAGAACATGAGCTGTGAAGACATGGCATACTTCTGCAACAAAGGTGAGGATCAAGCCAAATTTTAAAAGGCATTATCCCCAAGTTGTTTACAGTGTTCTTTTTAATACCTAATCTGAGACAATATGCTGCGTTACCTGTGTGCCAAACATCAAAAATAAGTTTAACTCCTGCCAATGGTGTCTAATAAAATTCCTCAACATGTTCAAATCAAACCTGGCAGAGCTTGAACCATGCGAGAATTTCTCCGGCATCACTAGTGAGAGTTGAAACTATCCATTTTCATATTTGATCCCAACACTCCGCCCAAGAGCAGTGGTTTGATCTAAAAGAGAGATGGCATGGGCAACACCGTCTCCCCCTCTGTGATAGTTCTGTGAAGGTGTGCAATGCTACACCAATGCACTGGAGAGCGTAGCATTTCCCTTTGAGCTGGTGGTAAAGCTCTGTGAACACTCAGCAGCACCTGCTACTGCTTGGAGGTCCAGCACTAAAGCGCCACAGCATCGCCAAATGCGCCCAAGTCCTCTTTGAACTCCAATTCAATTAGATTGCTTCTTTGTATGTTTGTTTCATTTTGGTCACACCTTGCCATCACAGGAGCTAATTTGTGGTCTGCTCCAGGTTACAGTGTGAAGATGACAGACTTGTCCTGCCTCCCCCTCCTCACCACCTCCCCTGTCTACCCCCTGGTTATGTTGCCTTCACTACCCCAGGTGTCCCCATCCCCACTCTGACTGCTAGACGGAAACTGGAAATTTGATGTTTTAATGAAGTACCAGCGCTTTGAATGTCTTCCTCTTCCTTGTTCTTTCAAAGGGAAAACTGTTTGGAATTAGTTCTTCACACTTTTACACTGATGTGCCTCGTGGGATTACATTATTAAAGAGAAATAAATCTTTCATGTTTCAGGTAGGCTATGCCCCGGTAATCGTATCAATAATGTTTTTCTTTTGTTCTCTGGGGAGAGTTGAACTGAGCAATTGTTTGGAAATTGCAATTACAAGTGATGCCTTATTCATTTTACCCTTTGTCTACCTTGTAATGTGTCTTTCTTCAAACTTCAAAGTAAAATGTATATGGTCTCGTAAAAGGCCTTTAGCTATGAAATAGATGGTGCAGCTCACATATAAAGTTACAGCCAGAAAGGAAGTACACTTCTTCTTCTTGAAACCTTCAAAGGACCTTGTTACAGACGTTAGATGTCTCCATTGTTTTGGATAAATCCATATGAGGAACGGCGCTGTAATCTGCTTTCCATGTTTTTGAAAAAAGTCAACACTAAATAGCAATCCCAGTTGTCAAATACTCCTTTTTTGGAACATGTCTAATCTTTTCTTTGTCAAACACAAACCCTGGTAGTCAGATTTTTCATTATTATTACTCTGCTATCTGAGCTTACAGTAGCTAAGTCTCCAAGTGCCTGGCAAGACCCGAATGATGTACCGGCCACATTTCCTTTTTCTTCATGGCAAGTTGTGCGCAATCATCAGGTGTAGCCTTTTTCCCCATGATCCCTTCCTCAATTAGATCTATTTAAAACTAATGTCAGCTTGGCTTAAATTTACCCCACTTATGTGAAACTGCCTTGAATTAAGCAGGACGCTATCCTGGCGGCATTAAATGGTTTAAGTGTGTTATTCCTCGAATATAGGAGGAAAAAGAGAGCCCCCTTGATTAACTAAACCCTCTCAAATGTGATGGCTTGCTGTAATTAGGCCTTTGCGGACTTGAACGTGGGTTTTAAAGCAGCCACTCATCCCATGGCCTTTATCTTCTGCTGCTTCCCGGAGAATAAGGTCTCTCGTGTAAGGTTCCTCCACTGAGCAGTGACTCTCTGGTCTTAGCTTAGCCTTGTATCTGTGTAGTCACTCTCTGAAATGGGCTTGTCAGGGGGACCTAAAACCTCCATTAAAAGTTTCAGTCCATAATAGGTATTAAAAAGCTGTAGGAACACAAAGAGGAGTACCAATTTTCATTAACATATGAAGCACTTATTAACTTTGATCAGAGTGCGGTGAAGTAGCAAAGCTGCTTAAAGGCGCAAAGGTCAGGAAGTTGAATGCCACCAAAGACTCAGTCATTTGCCTTACCCTTGCAGAAAAGGGACTCCCCAGATAAGTGCAAGGGGCACCTTGTCGTCCCATCTGGTCCTGAGGCTCAGGAACCTCTAAATGAGGTAATGGTTGGCTCCACAACCTGTTAAGTTAATGATGTTATGGCTGAAGTGTTGCTATATGGTTAGAATGATGCTTTAAACTTTTATCAGCATTGAAAACATAAATATGGAGGCTCAGTGGAGCTAAACCTTGACTTAACTCAGGCTTTCCGCGGGGTCTTAAAAGTCTTAAAAAGCCTGGAATCAAATAATTTGAATTAAGGCCTTAAAATGTTGAAAATTCTCTTAAAAATCCATAAAGTGTCATATATATGATTTTGAAAGAAATGTCTCACTTTTAAATGTTTCGGAACTGAAATACCTGTGCAGTCAGAATTTATCAAGCAAAACCAGCTAGTGTGCTGTGCGTGTGCCACAGTGTGTTACAGCCTACAGTCTATGGTTACAGCAGAGCTGTGAATACTTTTAAATACTTTGCAATTAATTTTGTGCCTCACTCCAATTTTCCTTCATGTTTTTTTTATTTGCCAGCATGGATGTAAAATGGGTCTTAAATTGTATTCATTATGGTCGTTAAAAAGTCTTAAAAAGTCTAAAATTTGACTTGTTGTAACCTGCAGAGAGCCTTTTTACTGCTTTGATCAGGTAAAAAAAACTTGAAACTGCACCTCCATTACATTTGAGAGGAAATACTGTAAACGAAAGCTTCTGGTTATTAGGTTTTGGATTTTCAATACATAACGATCTAACTCCATATGAAGCTGATCACATCGCTGCTGCCACAGTCTCCCTCTGCTTATGCATCCACAGCTATATAAATGATAAGTTAAGCAGCACTTTAATGGTGATAACACTGTTTTGGAACTTAATTAAATAAAAGATCCGACCACTTCAAATGTCCCTCTTATCTTTCAAACACTGAAGAGGGTCCTGACCCCCGACTTGGAAACCACTCATCAATTAAATAATTAAGGACATTAACAGGCAGGACGTAGATGGTGTGAGTCAATGTCATAGAGTGTGTCAGAGGAGCAGAGCTAAAGGGAAGAAACTCTGTATTGATACAGGCTTTAGGGCAGGGGTGTCAAACTCAAATATGAAGTGGGCCAAAATTTTAAATTGAACAAAGCCGAGGGCCAAGGTTGAACAAATGAACCTTTTTAATATGGAACCAAACAAGTTTTGATTTATCAAAGAATACTGAACAAGCAAGGCTTATATAACTTTAAAGTGCAGGCGTGCAAAATCGAGTTGCTATTACTACAACTACTACTACTACTACTACTACTACTACTACTACTACTACTACTACTACTACTACTACTAATAATAATAATAATAATAATAATAAAAAACATATTAATGGCATATTAAATAAAATTTAAATAAAAATTGAATGCCTCCTTTCTGTTTGCAGCCTTCTAAGGTAAATGTCAAAATTAGCTTCTTAACAGGCTAATAAATTTGAAAACAAATACTGTTGTATAACACCGGCGGGCCAGCTCTAATATTAATTTGAAATTGCCTCGCGGGCCAAATATAATTACACTGCGGGCCAAATTTGGCCCGCGGGCCAGAGTTTGACACCTATGCTTTAGGGTATTACCTTGGATTCTTCTGTTTTTAAAACAAAATCATACTTTAAATTCACACAATGTCAGTTCACATTTATGGAGCTTTGCTTGCAAAGAGCCAACTGTTAAACATGTTTGTTCCACAGCAAAGATTTATTCTCTATTGACACATCTGGCTCAATAATAGAAAGAAAGATGCCTCTTTTTTATACTCTGAGTGGCACACTTTTTTACTGAAATTGTGAAATTTCACCTTGCTGTTTTACCCTCTCTTTTATTGTTGGCTTTCTGAGAAGTTCAGCACAGGGTGTTGCCACAAGCTGTTCCCTCGGTTTGTTCCAAGTGTTGTCTGAAGACGAATGGCGTGCTTAGTTAGCTTTGACAGTGAATTTCCATACCATTTCATGTGTCTCAGTTTTCCAGTATGAAAAACTGTTTCTTTAAATTGATACATTTTTTATATTTTTCCACTCAAACTGCTCAGTCCCAATACTGTTTTGAGTGTTTCATGTCTATAATCATAAAGCACAACTTAATAGGAACATTTTGCACTCCCCTGCACCATTTACTGACGATGTCAGAATTTATAATAGAGGCAGAAACATTTCATCACAGAGAGAGTGAAGAGTGAAAGCTCAGGATACAGGAGTATACAGGAATGAAAATGGCAAAGAATAAACCCACCTTGACCCATCTAATAACCTCCTGGTGAGTAATTTGACTCGCAGCAGTCAGAGACTTACAGTAACAAACAGAAAGTACCAGAATTAATTATGTCACTCTTTGTGTAACACAGAAGTAATCAGAATCTTCTGCAACAGTGGGGGAAGATCTCCTTGGCACTTTCTCACAAGCTGCCAGTGCCCAGAATGGTAAATGTGGAATTTTAATGCACAGTTAATGCTGGGGAATATGGGGAAATGCTAATTTGTGGTGTGATAAGATGAATCGAGTCATCCCTTTAGCCCCATTTGACTCAGTGCAGGAAATTAATCATTAATGTTTGTTAAGTATGACAATCTAACTGGGCCAGATCTACATGCTCAGAGAGTGAGGCAGAGTGAGATAAAGACCAAGGCTGCAGACAGGGAGGAAAACTGCCAGATTCTGTAATGATGGGAATTTATTGGCATTTAAAAAGACAGTGGCAAAGCATTTCACTAATAGCCTCCCTCCATTGGAGTGCTCTGCTTGCCACCGACTGCAAGCAATTCGATCCTATTTTTCCAGTAGCAGAGGAGTCTTACAGCTATGCTTGACTTTGGTTACAGCTGTTTCTTCCTGAAATTGACTTTATCTGTTGCAGCATAATCTGCATCAACAACCAAATATGCAGTATCAACTGACTAGCACTACCACTGTAGGGGCAAGAGCAGGCATCCTCCCCTCATATTATATATTTGAAAATCATTGCCAAGGAGCAGTGCGAGCTAGATTGAGATGGAATTAGAAAAGTGGTGGCAGGTCAAAGTCATATATGAAGACTTAAAATGCTTGGATTTAATATTTTAACGCATTATAGCCTGAACTAGATGAGCTGTTAAGAATTAGAGTGATTCCTGTTTGTTGTGAGACTGACATTTTCAAGGGCTCCCTCAACAGAGACAATGCTAAAAGGGAGAGAAAAAGCCAATATGACTTTGTTGCTACCTTGCTCCAGGAATTGTGTGTGTAAATCGCCTATAAGCTTATTGACCTGAATGCATAGCATGCTGTGTGTGACTGCGATTTGGCTAGAGAGCTGTCCTTTGATAGAGCGGCGATAGGGCTGATTTTAACAGCTCACTGGCTCCTCTTGCATGCCTGCCAACCCTGTGCTCAGCAGGCTGCCTCACCTCTCCTCTCCATCCCTTCTGTTCTGATCAGCCTTTTCTTTTGGACCTTGAGTATCTTTATTTGATTGTGCCGTGAATGAAACCTCAACCAGATGTAATTTCTGAATAGTACAGTTATGTAGATTATCCTTCAAATAATGAAACAAATCTCAGTTACTTTAAAATGGACCTCTTCAAATCAAACTCTTATAGTCTATCTATTTTTAAATCAGAGAGGTCAAAAACCATGAAAAAACAAAAATCTCAGTCCCCTCTGCCTTGTCGAAGCATACTGTAAGAAAAGGAGTGCTGCTCCATCAATTCTTCCCCTGCTCTGCTTTTTCTCCTGACATTTGTGCAAGAAACTTCATCAAAGCCCTGTGACTTTGTTCCTGTGAGGTTGCCCGAGTGATTGTGTTTAAAATGCATTGCAAACTGTGTTAGATAGAAGGCAGAAAATCCTTAATCACTGCTTAATTAAGGAATCATCTTGTAGCTTCATTTCCCGGGCTGTAATTAAACACTTCCAATACGTTTCGTTACAGGGCTTAACATGTTCGCCTGAGATCAAGGTAGTGCCTTTAATGTTATCTCCCCAGCTTTTTTAAACTCCGCTCCATTGGAAGGAACTGTTGATACACGCCTTTGTTATCCTTGTCATAATACGAGCCTAGTATGCTAAAGAGGTTCTTCAGGCCCAACAATAAATGGTGGAGGAATTTGGTTAAGTGGGCTCCCTGATAATATACTGGGGAAGTAAAAGAAGTGGGGGAGAAATTGCCTGCCCAAGCAGACACTTGCATAAGCAAAACTGGGTCATTATGACCTCCTGTGCTGTAAGTAGATCATTTCTGCAGACTTGCCTTCAGTATCACTTTCTTTTGGAATACATCTTCCCTTATATTGCAAGGCAGAAAACCGAAATCCTTTAGCAATGTTTGCTATCTTCTTTGAAGTGAGCCATGTAAAAAAAAAGCTAAACAAGCATGGTGTGTGTGTGTGTGTGTGTTTGATGTAGAGATTAACCTTACTGAGGACAGACAGAGCTGCAGTGAAGTAGCGTGTGTCCTATGGCAGTTGTGACTGGAATTGTGATAACTTACACTATGAAATGCTTTGTGTAAGCTGGGGTGGGGGTCACATACTGACATGGTAAACAACCATGTGACAACACTATTTACCACATTTGTTTCCTGTCATAATAAGTGATGGGATTTTTATCATTTGCTACATAAACCACATCATAACTGTATAGCATCTTGGTCATCCCAGTGCATAAACATTTTAATCTTCATATCCATTCTTTTTTTTTCCCCTGTTGAGGGTTTAAAGATTGATAATCCATTGTAGTACTCCAGGCCTGTCCTTGACCATTTATTATAGGATTTAGAACATCAAAGGGATGACATTGATATGGTGACAAACTCGGGAAAATGTTCCTCCATAAACTACCAACCACTGCGTGCCTTTAGCAGGTTTGCCCGTCTCGTCCGGCTTTGACTAGATACACTACATTTAGTATTCTATCTAACTTCAGTTATTTGAATACAAATATTGGTTAAAAATTAAGGGTATGTCAAAATTTATATAATTTTTTGTTGTGCATCTACACTCAACAAGTGCTTCTCTCAGTGTTGCTGCGTGAGTTTGAGGCACTCACACCTAAAAGAGAGACATCTAAATGCCCTGCATGGTCTGTGTAAACCCCGAGACTGTAATCCAGCCCGACATCCTATAACACACATTTTAGCTTGCTTCACAATAGATCAAAAGGTAATAAATAGCCAGTTCTCTCACACACATTGCTTTCCTTCCTGTTCCATGAGGCTTCCTCCTGTTCCTGTAGGCACTCATGGGAACTCCTTTTTCCATAAAAGTGTGCAGCTGGACATGCCAAACTCCAAACAAATGTGCATATACAGATCTAAATATACACAAACACACAGTTGCGTACAACAACAATGGCTCATGTGACTTTGGAGTGTGAAACACAGGAAAAGAGTTATAAAACTACATGAAAGTTTGTTGGAAACAGACAAAAGGTGCTTTGAATGTACAGCCTATAATACAGAGCTTTGCTAAGATAAGTCTGCGCAATGAATATTTCTGCTCCTGTTTTGTTTTGTTTGTTTTATTGTGTTTTATTTCTCCCTTGCAGGTGAGGAAGATGGTAACCGAGAAGCTGGAGACACAGAGATAGAAGGGCAGGGAGAGAAGACCAGGCACACAGCCTCAGGGCCTGATGAGTGGGATGGTCCAAGTAAGTCAAGTCCTCACAATTTTTGTTTCTTGTTAGCCTCCTGGGCGCCAGCCTTTATAACTATAACAAAACTGTAATGCATATTGCCTGTTTTTAGGGCAGGTATTGATTTCATTAAACAATTAAAGACTAATTACAGCCACGTGCATGTTTTACAAGCTTTCACACGCCTCCCATTTATCTTGATCGTGAAACGGGTTTGTTCTTCTCAAACACATAAAGCATTACTGATGACACATTTTCATGAGTAAAAAACTTTTCTTTCTTGTTTTATGTCTTGCTTTGCCATTTTACTAAAATGCACTTTATCGAAGGATGGGTAATGCATTAAACAAGATAGTTGTACAGCAATTACTGATCAGCAGGGCTTTCAGACACTGCTGAACACACAAAACATGATTCCTTTTAATGCAAAAAATGACCCAAAGAACTTATTGCAGGTACATAGGTATGTAAAACAGGAAGGGATGAGAGAAAAAAAGAAGAGAGAGAGAGAGAAAGAGAGAGAGGGAGAAAAAGTGGATTTGGGCAAGTTGTGCTTGCTAGCTTGAAGCCCCCCGGGGTGTGTATTTTATACTGACAGTGAATCAGTGTTATCGCACCTATCAGATAATGCATTTATCATTAAATTTCACATTTGCATTTAAATCTGGGGAAGGAAATGAGCATTGCTGGCCAAAGATAAGAACGCTGGGACGACAGTAATAAACCATCACTGTGATCAGTCAGGAGACAGGGCTGAGGGGGTCAGCTCACAACTATGGGGACCATGACAAAAAGAAGAGAGTATGTGGGGAAAAAGGCTCGTTTGGACAAGAAATTGCTGAGCTTAAAAATATTACTTGAAAAGGAGGGATGAGTGTAGCATGACTAGATGTATAAGCGACTGTAATTATCCTTACCTCTTCTACTTAGCCATCAGAATAAGAATTAGAGGCTCAGAAACACACTGCTGGACAGGCAGAGGAGAGAGGCGGGATATGAGTCTGATGGATAAAGTGTAACTTGTATCAAGTGAGAATGGCTGAAATTCAGAGGAGGTGATGTGAGGCATAATGCACATTTTATGTTTTAATAAACCACAGCCTAAGACATCCATTTGAGGACTTCAGCAGTGAGTATGTCCTGTTTTACAAAAAGAAAAATGACCCTCAGCATGTAGCTCCATCCAACTTCATGAAACATAGATGTACATGTCTTGAAATGAAGTAAAGAACTCTCTTTGTGCCACCACCAATGAAGCTTTCTTATCATCACCATGATGTACCAAACAATTAGTAAGTGATTTACTTTGAGACAGCAGTGCCCCCTGTTTTCTCAATGGGCAGCAAAGAGTGGGCAGAAATTAATCTAGCTGCATAATAATGCCATTCACTCTCCCATCATGACTGCCATGAAAGGTCATTTCCCTTTTTAATTTTTCCCATTGTGCTGGAAAAGTCAGATGGGCATGTTATAATTTGAATAAAGAGGGGAATCAGACAATCAGATAGGAACATTTGAAATGACATGACTTCCTGTTCAAAGTGATTAAAAGCAAATTTATTTAGTTTGAGACTGTCTACCCTTTAATCTCTTTGTAAATGTCCCGATAGTTCAGCATTCAAAAGTTCTTTGTTATTCTTTGGCTTAAGTTTAAGCAGGTGTGATTATGATCACCAACAGATAATTTTTAATCATTGAGCATGTGCATCTGAATAGGATGTGAAATGGCTGTTACATAAAAAGAGAGTGAAGCCTCTTAATGAGGTGGGCTAACTCAGAGCATGCCCACCTGCTTTGGTGATTCTATTGAAGCACCCCATACAGTTTCCCTTTTGCTGAGTAACAACAAAAGCCTTTACAATCTACATCCTTTAATTGAACTTTTTTTTGTCCCTGCTTTTCATCTCCACTTTAGTAACTCATGTCAAGGGCTGTCCGCGATTGCCCATGTTCTCTGATTGTCTTTCTGTCTGGAACAGCAGAGAACTGCACTGAATGACTCACTATTAATCTGATAGCTGCCTCTTCTCTTCTGTTCCGAGTGCTGGGTCTCTGATGTGGAACACCCAGTGAGTTCCCTTTCTCTCTACTCATCTCTACAAGTATGTCCTTAAGCAAATCTGCACACTGATCTTGTGTCTCGTGCTCATTTCTCGTCACGGATGTTTCGCAATCAGTTGCTGATTTGGGAGATAGGGTGGGAAGCTATTCTGTTCATTTTCATGGGCTGTGGCGATAGGAATCTGACTGTCTCTGTCATTCTCTCACACTCGATCTCCTCTAGGCTAATTGGGAATGGTGTGTCTTAGCTAGCTAACTCTGCTAATAAACTTGTTCGTTGCCTTATCTACACACTTGCTCGTGTAAACTACACCCCCTTATGAAGTCATGGAAATCAAGGGTTTTCAAAGAGCAGGGTAATTATGATCTCACTCATTTCTGATAAAGGTCTCATCCCTGTGAAACCCATTTAGAATATCATTTAATTAAGTATTTTATTTAGGGCTGCATCTTTTCTTCTAAGGGTTATAGAGATGAGTCTCTCCCTCACTATCTCTTATATATAACAAATGGGAACCTAAAAAATATACAAAAGAATAAATGTGAAATAATAAGCACAGTGAAATACTCTTAACTTTGGCTGGCAAGAAATGGCGTGGTTTCTAACCGCGACATTAGGGCAAAACGTTTATGCAGCTGTTTTTAGAGGCTATAAAACAAGGCACAACGAAACTAGGGCTGGAGAGAAAGCCGTGTGACAGAGAGGTAACAAAAGCCAAGTGATCACCTTGTCCACAAAGCTTTTCTCCTGGCTCTCCACGATGGCCGGTGTGGCCCTGCTTGCTCAGCTTCTCATGCCAGCTGGGCATCAGCCAGAGCAAGGCACGGGTCAGCTAAAGGCGTGGCCATCTGAGACTCTGCCTTATTGTTGGGCACAGGCAGAGCACGAGCAGAGAAAACCTTCCCCTCCAAATACACACAACCAGTACCTAAAAATAGGAAACAGACTTCCATTCAACCCTTTTTTTCTCTCTGTTTTAAGAAATCAAACTTGCACATGCTGAAAACGTAGCTTCACTCAGATGTAAAAATGCTTAAGTCCCATTTTTGACTCCAGCCAACCTGCAGAAAAAAACAATAGCCATTACAGGTTTGATGTACATATGTCAGACCAGATGGCTGCGATACAGTAGCAGGTGCCTTAACACTTCAGTGCTATTTATATCATGCTGAAAACACAGAAATGCAAATATTTGTGTGTGTCGGGGTGAGGGTTAACCTCTTGGAGGCTCTACTTCTGAACCACCTTAATACTTCAAAGTAGGACAGATGTGGAGGTTTATGGGGTCAATCCAGTTCATCCCCAATTCTGATTTAACATTTCATGATGTTTATATTATTGAAGGCAGTTGCAAAAAGCGAACTGAAAATAAACCGACCCAAATTGAAGGACAGTTTCATCCGACAACTTTTCAATTCGAGCAGAGCAACAATCCGTTTGAGCACAGTTCTGTCAGGTTACACTCGGTAAACAAAGAATGTTCTAACTCAGCATCCAAGTCCATTATAAAGTCAGGGTATCGTCAAGTAAGGAGGGGTGAGTCAAAATGAGGGAGAGAGACAAACGGAGCACCCAGATGCAGATTAGGCTGCAGAAGATGAGGGTGTAAAAGGGATTTAATGGTAGGATGGATTAGAGAAATCCTTGTAACAATGTTAAATAATTATGGTTCCAGCCGAGATCAAAGCGCCATTGATTGAACCCCTCAAGCCTTCAGCACACAGAGTCTTGGAAAGCAAAGATTGGTAAACTAGTGCTCAGACCACTCCGTCTGCTTCAGTTAAATTGGATTGGAAATATTAGGATATAGATGAATCCTTCAGGAGGCTTTCGCAAAGCTTTTGTCACCGGAAATGTAGCTTGGGAACAGTATGAAAGGTTTGATAGTGTACTGTCTCGACAGAATCATAAGACGAGGGTGTCGCAGCTGTCTCTACCGATACCTAAGCGTTTTAAGTAGACTTATAGACATACTTGACTGTTATATCAGCAAACGAAAAACTTTCAGAGCAGGCTTTTATTCAAGGTTTTATGTTTTCCCCCCCTTCGTCTTGTAATCAAGAAATTTGGACGTACATCACGGCAGTTCTCCCCCAGAAAAGCAGGGTTTTATCTCCCTCCTCCAGGGGTTTATTCAAAGTCTTCAGACAAGTCTCACAAAACATGAATGACACTGAGATTGTTGATACTGATGATGAAAGTCCATCATCAGCTTCTTTGTGAGTCCTGGGCCTTGAGTGATGTAAAATTTAATTGCAATCAAAGTGCTACGAGTGTAAACATCGCCTGCCTTTTCCCAGATACATTTACTTCTTAAGAGATTACGGATGGAGGTTTTATAGTATGTGCATCACCTGTGTGCAGAAACATTTCCTTCCTCTCTCGCTCTCGCTCTCTCTCTCTCTCTCTCTCTCTCTCTCTCTCACACACACACACACACACACACACACACACACACACACACACACACACACACACACACACACATACTCTCTCTCCCTCTCTTTCAAACACACACATGCACAATCACAATGTGTGATTATAATGATGAAATATGCAACAAGAGATTAGACAAATCACTGTACTCCTATGCTGCATCGCCTTGATGCAAATTTAGTCACTGATCCGCTATACTAAGAGGCTTTATAGAGGTTTTTCATGGTTGTTAGTTATATAATCAAAAATAGGGCAAAATGCAATCACTGTTCTTATCATCTAAGGAAGATGTCACCATATTCAGTGCTAGTTTTTTGTTGCTACATGGGATGAGGAACACTGAAAATGAACCTTAATAAGATAAATGACTCCCAACTATTCTGTTCAGGTTTTAGTTGAATTTATGTCCACTCACAATGCCGTTCTTTCACTGTGATTACTGTTTCACGTTGACAAGTCCAAAGAATTAAGAAGGAAATGAGAGCCACTGTGAAACATGGAGCTGAATAAAGCCTGGATGGTGGTGTGTTTCTGCCCCCAGGGACTTGACACCCATTGAGCCCCGCTTTAGCTCTCTGAATATGTTTGTTCTGCTTTGCTTACCCTCCCAGGCACTGCAGCCACACACCTCTTTCTAAAAAGTATCATAGTAATTGGTTGAATATTTGATGTGTGTATTTTACATTAATATGGAGAAAGTCATGCAAGCGTAAATATAACTATAGGTCAAATCTGGTTTGCTCACTCGTCTAAGAAAATTTTCATTTCTTTTGGCCTCTTTTTAAACAAAACTAAAGAGTGTGTTTGAGGGTTTGTAGTTCTTCTCATGCATTGATTTGCTTCTCTCCAAAATCTGGATACAAGTGTTTGGTTTTCATTCAGTTTCAGCTCCTCATTTCATTATGTGGCCGTTGGAATGCACTCAGTCCCGTCACAGCCATATCTCTCTACCCCCTTAATCCTGCTCTTTCTCCCTCACACACACACACACACGCACACACACACTCGTGAACAGCCTTCACACTGATAGGTATTGATATGAAAACAGTGTCCATGCCTTTGAAGGCCTCTGGTTGGTGATGAACAGCTGGGCCCAGCTTGGCCCGCTGGTCACGCTAATTCTAGCTCCTTCTTTTTTCTGTTGAGGGGTGGTGGGGGGTGGGGCCCGCTTGTCAAATGAATTAAAATACCAAATAATAGTAATAATAATGATAATAAAAAAGTTAATAAAAAATGGCATGTTCCTCCCTGATTGTGCGGGTGTTGTGGTATTCAATTATGCAATTTTCATTGGCATATTAATCATCTTTTCAACAAACAAGCTGCCGTTAATTAAAGCAAAGCATGGATAAAGACGTGTTGCCGGATCATCACTCCGTTTATCACCGCGCACAGACCCGCAGTTAAGTAAATTCAGGCTGTGAGATGAATTTCAATGGTGTCCCTGTTTCTTCTGCGATGTGTGTGTGTGTGTGTGTGTGTGTGTGTGTGTGTGTGTGTGTGTGTGTGTGGGTGGGTGGGTGGTTAGCCATGTATTTATGCACACTGTGTTTGGAGGTGTGGTTAATGACGTTTCATATCAGTTTGTGTGGGAATTGTAATTACAAGTTTCTAGCAGCTGAAAATTACTTTAATTGATTGATGCAGACATTCAAATCACCTGAAAGTTTTTTTATGTTCTGAGCCATCTGAATGTAAAAAAAAAAACTTGTTTTATGATGATTCCCACTGTGTGGATCAGTCCTTCTGATTCCAGCTGAATGGATGCAAATTTTTCCTTTCACCTGGGTGCTCACACTAAGTATGTGAAAGGCTGCAGATGGAACTATGTGACATATCGTACACATAGGACAGCTTGGCCCGTCCTCCTTGTCTTCTTTTTTCCTGCTTTTTGTGTTACCTCTGTTCATCTCTCATTGGTGGGAGGGGAAGGAGATTATTCAGGATCTTGTAAGATATGGGCTTCTCTAATCATCGCACACTGCCTCTAGTGTCATTCAGTCACTAAATAGAAGTGGGGAAATATGTTGTTGATGGGGGCAGCCAGACAGCCATGCAAGTACTTGAGTTCTGCCAGCAGAAAAAGAACTCGAGGCATCTGTAGACATGTCACTTGTCCCTGTCGTTTATTGTGTAGCAACTTTATCAGCAGCAGCCGCTCACCCACTTGCTAAACTGGAGGGCCAGTTCCCTCTTAACTTAAACATAAGATCTTTGTGGTTTGAAGCACTTGGCTGCTCTGCACCCAATGTGGATCTGAAAGGCAAACACGACTCCAGTGTTGCCGTTACCCATCACAAAATCACACCTCATGAAAAACTTGTTTCTGCTGTATTAACTCAAATCTATATGCACTCAAACAGACTGTTGCACTGGAGCAAGATTCCACCCCAGCCCCCTCTACAGAAGAAAGAACTGAGATGATGGGAAAAGGAAAAGAGAGGAAAGGAGTGAGTTGAGAGGGAGGATAGGAAAGTGATGGAGATGGAGGAAAGAGAAGGAGGAGTGAGAGAGGGGGAGAGAAAAGTCAAAAACCTCCACATAACAATGCCGGAGAAAAATCAGAACATTTTCCACCGAAAGATGGGCCATTTCCAAATCCTTGTGCCCTATCAGACAAATTAAAGTAAATCAAGCATGAAATGAAGCAGAAGAGCCCGGAGATAAGGCTCCTTTAAGTCGTTTACAGATTAGGACAGAGAGAGAGAGTGTGTGAGAGAGAGAGAGGTGCATCTGGTCTCTGGCAGTGAAGAAGGCTAGTTTCTCATTTCACAATAGCAGCCTGTGTATAGGATTACTCTCCCCTGTCACCGACATGAGGAGCAGTGGGGGAATAGACGTCCACAAAATGTGTCTAAATACGTCCCCTAAGAAATGTTACAAACCAAAAACCTCTCAGTGTCAACCAGATGTAACACATGATAAACAAACATGTTTGATGCAGCCCTTTAACAGGTGTATCGTTCTGATTTGTTTGTTATTTCGGTCGCCTCTTCACCTTTTCTTATGCTCAAGTGGCTTCATCACTGCATGGCTTAAAAATTGAAATGAGTGCAGGATTGGCTGAGCAGCATCATGTGATTGTATGGCTGCCAGCTCCTATGCACATGTTAAGCACGCCTCAGATGCCGTCTGCAGGAGGAGGTGTGGAAGGGAGGTGATGGAGGAGGTGAAGGGGTGTTACACAAATTGTATTCTAAAATTGTGATTTTATTTTCATTGTGCTCTGCCTTGTAAACTAGGTTGTCTAATGCGTAAGTCATACTTCTATTTATCGTAACAGATTAATTACAATTTTATTTTAGTTCTCGCAATTTAGCAAAACATAATCACGAAGCTGGTTGCTCACAGTTGAGTGTGTTTCACTTTGTGTACGCAGACACAGGTAAGAACACACTCTCCCATCTTATTCATTTATGCAAGCCAATGTAAGCAGGATCTAAACAACCCCCCTCAACATGCACATGCTTACTTAACACACATACACACACAGGCACACGCAGGCACCCACACAAGGCAAGGGTGCGCTGCTCTTTGATGTCAACCGTCGAGCTCTCACTGGATTTTGTTTCACTCCTTTCGTGTATCCCTTCTGGGAGTGATGAGAGGTGGCTCGGCTGTGGGCTCAGCTTGCTCTGAGAGAGATGAGAGCTGGCCCCTGTCGCCTGGTAGCTGCTCTCTAAAGCCGCAACCTTGACCTTCCCGGCCCAAGTCTTAGGTTTAGCTCTTTTATCGTCCTATCTCCAGGCATTTAAAAATACTCCTGAAACTCAATGATTTAACCCGCTTTTACGCTGTTCACATCAAAACTGGATGAAAAAAGAGCTTAATCCATCTTATCTGTTTACTGTCAAACTGCTCTTGCTAAAACCTACTCACAAAAGACAAGTAGGTCACCCAGGAAAAAAAAAGAATTCCCTGTTACACAGGGGAAATTGCCTGGTAATTGACTTGGTTGAAATTCAGGAGTACTTTAACAGTAGTCCCAAAATATCTAAAGAAGGAAGCAATGTTTCATGTTCCTGAAAACACTGTCGTCCAAGGATTTTTCAAACAATCTCAAGCCATATTTCTTGTTTTATAATAACTTTTTCATGTCAAGCTGCATTTCACACTTAATTTATGACAAAAAAAAGGTTGACTTCCTTTTGTAGCAGAAGTCTGAGCATTTTTATTCATTTTACCATGAATTACTCATTCTTCATGCCACACTCTGTAGAGGTAATGTCTTTTTGATGGCTCTGAAATTTTAAGTAAAGCCTTGGAAATAATCAGATTCCAGCTGAAATGGTGTGTGTCCTCTAGATGTTTTAGGTGATACAGTTATATCTATATGTGGAGACAACCATTCTTTAAGTTTTGCTGTCTCCGTTTACATGCCATCAGTAGACTCTGCAGTGCTTCCCTAAAGATGGATGTCTCTGAGATCGTTGTCGGTACGCCTGCTGCTCACTTTGCCAGGCTTGTGATGAAACAGCATGCTTGACAGCTGGTATATTTCAATAATACCCAACAACAGTTCCTGAGATCATAATGCACAGCAAGAGAACGATTGTCTCTCTTTTTTTCGTACTTATTCTTGCATGATGAACTTTTTTAACTCATTCAGTTTTAGTTCTGTTAGCTGTGAGGTTTATAGTAAGGGTCAGAGAAGGTTTCTGTGGAGCCCCGAGTGAGTGAGAGATATCCACCTGACATGGCACTTCCCAGTCCAACAAATAAGGTTTGACTTTTCTTTAATCCAGTAGTGTTTGCTGTTTGACAGTGATTTGGATGAAGAATTTAATGTCCCTCTCTTATCTGCCCATTAAGTATAGGCTACAACCAACAGCCACTTAGGTTACAACAAAGACTGGTTTACTTACTTACCGTCTTGTATTTTACTTTGGAAATCATACTGGTAGTGTTACATTACTATTTTTAGGCCTGTGATATTAATGAAGCTGATACACAGTCAATAAAGCCCCCACATGTCATATTTGATCCATTCTGGCTAGCAGAAAAGTTGTTGAGACTTCTCTAAATTTTCAGAACATGGGAGGGATGCTGAACGCACTGCTCATGCCAGCAGTGTAAAGACCATGGTCATGGTTAACATGCATGCCAAACTGAAAATGAGGCCCCTCTACAGCCATCACGCACTGCTCACTCAGTTGGTCTGAGGCCTGTAAAGCAGGGAACACACAGATAGTCGGGTCGACTTTGGACCCCATATTTTACCACATACACACAAATTTTCCTCAAAAAAAAGTCAGTAAAGGGCTGATTTTTAAAGATTATCTTACCGGATAATTCTGTAGCGTGAGGTCTAATGGGAGTGATTTTACTTATCAGCATGTTTGATATTCGTGATCAGATACTTTGTTCTGTGTGGGCACCCGAGGACAGCCAAGCAGACTCTAGACTCCACAGACTCTGGTCGTTGATGACTGGAATCTGTTAGTGTGTAGTTTGTTGTATTGGACAGCTCAGTACACTCCACACACTGTGAGAACAAAACTGTTAAGTTATATGAGATTATTTGTAAAATGTGTCGGGTCATCCAGGAATTCATTAACAGCCAAGTTTTTTTTTTAAGTATTTAAATGTGGTCAAGGCGTGAGCTTACCTAACCTGCTGTAAGCTGTCAGTTTGCTTTTGAAGGGCAGATGTAGGGATAGTGTCTCCTTATTGAACACCAGTGCTGCCATTTGATGCCCAAATCTGTCATTGGTATGTTCATCTTTCTGAGACTGTGAATCCCAGGTCTTGCTGTCCTCAGGCAAGACATTCAACCCTAAACTGCCCCTAGTGCCAGCAGTGTGAGAATGGGATTAGTTAATAGTTAGTAGTTAATACTGATGGGTGCTTAAGGGGCAGGTCACATGGAATCATTCAATAAGAAACCGTCAACTATTGTTGTGTTTCAGACTCTTGTTTAACAGGATTGTTGTAACAGACTGAAAATGCAAAACTTAGAGAATAAGTGGACTTTTTTGTTTTAATACCACCCCTTCTGTTACGTAAACAAACACAAGTGGATCCTGAAAACTGAAATTTTACAGCTCCTCTGGCACAGGTGTGTTCTTATTCCAAGTTAAACAGCCAGGCAGAGCAAGGAGGATGATAACAACAATGGTGGGCCACTGTGCGGAGTTTATTAATGCTTCTCTAGAAAAACTTAAGGGTTTTGAGTCTTCCTTTTGAGTCTTTTCAGTCTTTAATCACAGTCTTTTTGTTTCTTTTTACTCACCAATTCATTGAAGAATGGCTTATGCATAAGTGTGTGATGCCTTCAAGGGGGCTGTTCTCATCTAATCCAGGCCTTTTATAGCAGCTTTTGTCATCATTGTATGTTTGTGGTGTAAGTGGATGAATGCAGGGCTGGGCAATGTGTAAAAAATGATTTGTTGATATTGTTTAAATTGCCCTGTTGGGCTGAGTTTTTCGCTTGTGTAATCTTTTACTAACACACTAAAATGGCAGAGGCCCTTTTGACCACATTTTGGTGATCAGCATGAAACAAGACACTTTTGTGAGCTGTACATTGAGGCCTTCTTTAGCTTTAGTGCACGTTTTTGAAGTACTTCTTTTGCAAAGTAAATGGAGCTAGGTAACTGGTACCTTGAGTCAAAGGTTTGTTAGCAGTTTGCTAAAGCTTTCATCTTCGGTTACACTGGGTAACACATCTTTAGCAACAGGGACGGCTGCTGCTGCACTAATTATCACACTTTTCTGTTTTTGTTTCACAAGGCACAGTATTGGTCAATGAACTTGCAACTTGAAAGTTTTTAGTGCAGAATGCTTCAAAGGCCTAATATCCTGGGCTTGAGAACAGAGTTAACATAATTTAGGGTTTACACTTGGTACACAGGGTTTTGAGTTTCAGTTTTGCCCAGTGAGAGAAAAACTGGGTATAAGGTGACAGGAGATAAAGGCAAATCATGTAAGAAACCCAACCCAAACCCAATGTAAGAAAAAAAAGAACGTTATTTCAATGCAAAATAACTCCATACTGATAGAACAATATTGTCTCACTTTAAAGCCCTTTACTCATGTACTCTATATGTCACTCAGTCCTTGATAGATGTGACGTGTAGTGTAATGTTCATTCATCATTCCATTTACCATTTACCATTTACCATTTACTGATTACACACAGTAGCTCTCCACTGAAAGATGGAGCTTAAGAATATAGTGTTCGTTTATTTTAATTTTTTGTTGCCTTTTAAAAATAGTATAACAGAGCTGAGCACCATTCAGGGGTTCTCAGAAACCTCTGATATCAATATTTCCCTGCTTTCCTCGATGTGTTTTGGAAAACAGAATTTATCAGGCATTGTTGGGTTCTTCTAGAGCAAAGGGGTTTCCCACCCCAAGGACCCTGATCCCCCCTCCAGTCCCCTGCTTATTCTATTTTAAGTGTCTGGGTTAAAACACCCCGGTCCCTTTGGCTTGTTTAAGTCTTCCTTCCAGTCTTCCTCTCTGAAACAAATCTGACCCAAAAGCTTGAATTCCTCTATAAATCTACTCCTTTCTCTTGATTCCCCAAACTCCCTCCTCCTTGTTTGTCTAAATGAGTGGTCAACTTGTACCCCTTGCTCTTGGCTAGCAGCAGAAGAGAGGTTTAATCAGGAGACAATGTGAAGCTGCGAGTGGGAGCAGTCCTCCAGTTTTAAAACAAGCGCCTCACTCGGAGATAATAGTGAGGGCTGTGGGTTGTAAATGATGTATTTTGTTCAGGGGGACCTGAGAATAGCTGTTTGGGTTGGGGGTGAGAAAGTTCATCCCTCTCTTATCAAAGCTCTGCGGCGTCTCTCCTTCAGCTGTAAAATTTCATATCACATATCTGCTTTAAAGATGTGGCACCTTTTGTTGAACCGATACAGTGCATCCCATTTCACCCCATATGCCGCTCTGATAGTATATTAATTTATGGCCCATTTGGTGGCCTTATAACGCAGCCTGTCAGTGGAGATGACTGAGATTCAGTGGGACATCTGTAGATTGCCACGCACAGGTTATTGAACTTTGAACAGCAGTCATTTACTTGCTTTGATTCAAAGGTACAGCTTGATATCAACAGGGATCATCAGCCATGTAATGCTCAGGCATATTTTCTCACACGTCTACTCTTGCTCTTCTCTTTTCCTCGTAACCTTCAGCCTTACTGTTAATTTTCTCAGGATAACTGCAAAAGATAAAATAACCCATTTGTGTCCACATGTCTCTTAATATATTAAAATTGTGTTTTCAATAGAGCTGTCTAAATTTAGAAACTATTTTATCAAATCAAACAAAGCAGAAAAAAACATTCATACTGCAAATTTTAACCCATAAACTATTTGTTTGTTGTGTTTATATCCCCACAACACCATCAGAGTTAGCATAGACTACTTCAGGGCTAATAGTTAGCTGGTAAGTGCATGGTATTGAACACTTGAAGTAATGAAGGTTAAATTACAATTTAAATATTATATATTATAATTTAATTAAATTAAAATTTAAATATCGGTGCAAAATTTTAGATCCTTAATTATATATTATTTGTAGTTCCATTTTTAAGTGTTACATGTTCACACTTTTGGTGTTTTGGCTTACAGCTAACGTTGCTGCTTTGCTAGCGTTGCCTTCTTAGTGACTTTGTTGCTACAGTTATATTTTTCAGATCCATGTTGCAACTCTTTTTTAAAAAAGCAGCTAGCAACAAATCTAGTGGTTTGTTCTGACGTCTGGAGACTCTGACAAAAGCATGTATCCATCGTACTGTTCTCAGCAAGCAGCGGGTGATACTTTTGGGTCACTTCTACATGTCCGAAGCCCACATAAAAGAGGAGGGTTGTTATCTGACATTTATAAAAAACAAGAATCAACATAAGAAAGTTAATTTGTAGTTCTAAGCATATTTAGGGTGTTGTTTTTCTTACTTATTACCTCCCCATGACATTATTCTTCTTATAGCATCTATGATAATGCAAGCGAACGATTATGCAAACTAGGTGATGACATCATTTAGTGACTTATATTGGCTTCTAGCACAACCATTTGCTTCTCTGCTTGCTGAGCAGTTGGCAACACTGTGTTTTGCACTGTGGGGAAGACCAGGTGGAAGGACAAGTAGTAGGAGAGAGATGCCTTTAAAATTTAGAAACTTATAAAACCCGTGGGTAACATTTCTGGATTAATATGAACCATGCCCCAACACTCTTGCAATAAAATGAGCAATATATGAACAATCTCACAAACAGTGTTCATATTGTCACTAAGAAGGCTCTGACAACAAACAACAATAGCTTCTACTTGAACAAAGGATTTCTTGCACAAAACAAAACAGAAATCAAAACAGACATATGACTGCATTCTTTATATTTCATGCACTTCAGCAGCTACTGTTGCCAGTGTGTTTAAAAGAGGTAAATCATTTGCTTGATAAGTAATCAGGATCTTTATTATACCACAGACATTTTCTCATTTAAGATGATTCTTTAAAAATGAAAAAAATAAATAAAAATACATTGTAGAAACCAATACATTGTTAATACGGTTGTGGTCATCTTGTTGTCTTGTTTTTGTTGTTGGAGCTCGTACCAGACGTAGTTGGTGAGTAATTTATTTTTGTTGATGTGGCATTGCTTTCTAATGACATCGTGCAGTCATCAGAATGAACGAAGGTTGGAGGCACTTCAGCGATGACGTTCCAGATTCTGCATCTTCTGCTCAGTTGAAGGGAACTTTATTTTTCTTATCTAAATGTGACATTAAAAGGAAAGATGCCATTAAGTGTTAAACAATATGTTATCTTAGTATTATCAGTAGAAAAATTGGATTCTTTTAGGATGACCATCTGTTAGCCTGTTGAGAGGTCACAGCAATTTATTTCTTTGAACCATGTTCAACAGCAGCCGGCTTCTGAGAAACTCACTGGTGTTATGTCTTATTCCACTGAGAGCAGAAATGACATCCCTTAACTCTGTACCCTAACACAAAGAAAGAAAGACACTTATACACACTCACACAGGCGCACAGGCACACACACACACAAAAAAAAAAAAAAAAAAACAGATGCCGGCATGGAACATCTTGGGTGCTATCTGAGGAGGATCTCCCCACACAAAAGGACATTCATTGGTCTGCCAAGGATCTGTGGAGTGCAGGAACAGACCGTAGAGTCAAGTGACAGATGATGATCAGGGGAGGGACAGGGGTAGGAGTAGGGGCTGTTGGTGGGTGTAGAGGGTGAAGGTGGCAGAGATGGTTTGGATCTGAAGAAGGGGATAGAGCTTTTGTGACACCATGAGCTCTGCTTTGTCAAGTATGTGTGGCATCAGTATAATAAATGGGAACCTTGTGAGAACCCAAGCACGATTTCATGAACTTCTGGTAGATGTTGTTCATTTCTGTATCATGGATATTCTGTTTAGCTGTAACTGTGATGTATACAAGTAACTGTTAAAATAAGCTGGATGGAATCAAAAGCCAAAATTACAAA
Source organism: Labroides dimidiatus (assembly GCA_030710495.1). NCBI lineage: Eukaryota > Metazoa > Chordata > Actinopteri > Labriformes > Labridae > Labroides > Labroides dimidiatus. Next base: position 19,254,691 of record CM061148.1, on the reverse strand, counting down.
AAAAATCATAATTCTAGTATTCCTGTTGATAACACGACCGTCAGTTTATTCAGTTAATGTCACAAAATCTGAAAATGCTTTTTGAGAACATGCAAAGCGTAACTCATTATTCATCCACAGGCTTTTTGCTGAGATCTTCCACTAGTGTCTGCAACAGATGTGACAAGCCATCTGTGAGCCAAGGTCCTCAGGCAACATTTGGTGTGAGATGCACACAACTGGCACCTAAACAGGGCGGACCTCAAACCACACAAATTGATTCATACCCCTCGTCCTCCACCGCTCTTGCACCTACATTACCTATTACCCCCTTTTAATGTCATGCATCCCACCCAAAAAAGAAAGAAAAGAGAGGACATAAATCAGAATAATTGGCTAGGGATGGCTATAGCTGTTTGTCAAGCAGGGCTAAACAGGAACTTCCATCTAAGCGGTTAAAGGCCGTGGGTCTTATCTGAGGACAAACAGAATGCATCAAGCGGTGGCTGTTGCTCTCAGTGATGAAGACCAGCTGTGCACCAATGTTTAATTATTTCTCTGTAATGAGCTTACCCACCTTCCTCTGCAGCTCCAGGAAGACAGCATGCAGAAGCTGGAACTCAGGAGGGGAGGCAGAGTGAAAGAAAAAAAATGAGATAACACTGTCCATATTATCCTTTTTCAGGACGATTTCAAAAATGTGTGTATGTGTGTGTGTATGTGTGTGTGTGTGTGTGTGTGTGTGTGTGTGTGTGTGTGTGTGTGTGTGTGTGTGTGTGTGTGTCTCCGCTCAACTTAATCCAGTCTTTTAACTGTGTTTAACTGTTTGTATCTGACTTCAGCAAAGATTCTCACTACCAAGTGAATTTTATTCAGCTTTACATGTGTGTTTACCACTGATAACTACATGATCAACACGATGTCATACGTGTAGCAGGTTTTAGCGGGCTGATGGTTGATTGCGTTTATGCATGCAAAGGACCACATAGGCACACATTTCCATACCAGCACAACAGAGAGACACAGCAGCGTGCCGCAGATACAAGGCTGATATTTGCACAGCAGAACAGGGCTGAATAGGTCATAATAGCCTATAAACATCAGAAAGTTCAGCAGTCACTTCAGCCTCTCAGCATAAATAGAAAGCACTGAATACCTATCAGCCAAATGCATCAGAACACAGGTTTTAAACACAATGCTAACATCTCACGCAATGTTTGTGTGGTTACACTATGATTATTTTGCTGACAATAAAAATATCTGGGCGTTGTTTTTCCAGCATAGGGTCGGTCCTTTACTTTTGTCTCTACCAGATCTCACATTTTCCAACAAGTCCAATATCAAAGGATCATTCATAAAGAAAGGCCGGTCCATATTGTTGTTCTCTATGTATGCATCAGTGTAACTTCCTGTCCCCAAAAGTTGAGAGAAGATTTTAAAAGATGACAAACTCATCATCACCATTCAGATTAATACCATAAGGAAAAGTGTCAAATTTCAGAGATTATATGATAGAGGGGAAGTGAGTATTTGTGGTTCCAACCTCAGTTTGTGTCTGTTGACTTGATCTCTGCACACCACTAATGTGGGCCCAGTCTCCCCTGCAGCAACAGAAACAGGCTAGCTGCTCTCATCAGCCACTGAGCCTGCACAGTTTCTCAGAGATTATCTCGTACAAGACACCTTTCAAGAAAGGTTAGCGCACCATGTGTCAGAGAAACACCATCAGATGGATGCTTGCTTGATTTGCTTATCCATTTTCAAGCTGCTTGCTTTAACCTTCACTACTTCCTGTTTTGTGGTAGTAATGTAATCACACATGTAGGTCCGAGGGAACAGTGCGATGACTGAGTGACAGTGTGATTTGATGTGGAACTGGTTTCTTATAGAGAATGTGTTCTGCTGTGTCTTTTTAGGAGAGCTGGATGCCTTCCTCAAAGACGGCGATCGTAGGATCCACAGCCGGCAGCAGCTCCCTGTGGGGACAACATGGGGACCCTTTGAAGGGAAGATCGAGATGAACACAGACAGCACTGCACTGGTACGTCTCCATTACAGCCAACTGTTGTGTCATTTTAAATACCTGGGTACAGCATTTTGATATGAAACACCCAACGCTGTAAAACAAAAAGAGAAAAAAGCCCTATCATTCTTTCAAAATATTAGATTTACATCAGGAAAATATAAGGGAAGCTTTAACTGAAATCAAGCTAAACTGCAGCAGGAACCTCTAATAAAGACTTTAAACATGGAGGTCCTGGAATAAAGGGCTGCCAGTGAGAAGACCTACATTTTCGAAACAGTCAAAAACTTTCTCTGAACAAAAGCTTTTGAACCATTTAGTTTGTATGTTTTGTGCCCAAACTCTTGATTTTGAGCTAAATCCTAAATTAACTGAAGACCCTTATTTTTTATCTATTTATCTTATTTTAAGAGACCCCTGCTGTGATAAATTAACATCCTCCACCTGTGTAAAAAGCCCACTGTGCCTTTGATTGAAACTGGGGCTGTGTGATGAGTTTTTTTAAAACCAGATCTGTAATCTGTAAATCATTTAAAAGTACATATTAATAGCCTAAAAGCATAACTGAAAGTCATATTTCCAAGTTTTCAGAAAAGAAGAATTTTTTTTTATGTATATTTGTTATTCTTCAATACTGTTATAATATTATGTTCATATTATCTATATCCTCATTACTTATTTAAATTTGTTTGACTTGGGCATTTGTACTATGAGACTCACCAAATAATGTAAGTAATATATAACAGAGGCTATTATGCTTTTAGGCTCATGATATAGAGTTTTAAAGTGCACAATAACTGCAGACTGATCCTTACTAGTGTCCTAATTTTGGAATCAAGTTGAGGCAATGAAACAAACTTTTAGATTTATTTTTCAAATAGATACATAGTGGCTCAGGTCTGAAACCATGACTTAGAGATAGAAGGGATAGGAATAGTTTCACATTCAGAAATATGCAATATAAAATGTCCAGTCTGTGTTTGTATGGTTTGAATTTATTTTATCCAACATCCAGTGACTCCTGGTTAATGCAACAGCATTTGCACTTTTCAGATGTTCTAGTTTGGGTGTTTTCTCTCTTTAATTCAGGTCTGTATATATGAATCTATTGTTCCTGCAGTACTAAAGCTTATGGCTGGTCCTAATCTCTCAAGTTAAGGATGCCTCCCAGACCTAAGTCTACCTCAATGCACACAGCAAAACAAAGCTCTGCTGCTTTTTGTGATTTGAGTTCCACCTGATGTCAGTCTGATCTGCTGCACCGCTGTGCTGAGCCCATAGGGGGCACTTTGGTGATATTTAAATTTTGTGGACTTAAAATGACATTTATCTTCTAAATTGTTAGCTGAGTTTTCTTGGAATTTTTCACAGTGAAGTGTGCCAATCAGAGTGCAGTGGGTTTTTATTTTCCATCACAGCAGAAGAGCAGTGGGATGCAGCAGTTGCTTAACTACTTTGTGCCGTAAGGGAAATAAAATAGCATGCAATTAAAGAAAATTAACCCTTTGATTTTGGACCTTAATCACATTGTGATTAATGCAATAACGCTGACAGCTTTCACTTAAACCTTTTTTATTAAAATTATAACAAAGCTTATAGCAGAACTATTAAGTAACATATGTATGTGTGAGGATTTTAGGCCATCCCTAATGTTTCCCACAAAATAATCGTTTTCAGAGCAGTCCTGGCTCATTTCTAAGCCCCCCCCCCTTGTGGTTTTGAAGTCATCAGTGGCTTTAAATAACTCAGGCCGTATTATAGCCATGAAATATGGTTTCTCTCAGGGTAAAGCCAGTTATCCTTGGGTGGAAAAGTGATTTGACAGAGCAACACCTCAAGTTGGCGTCCAAAGTAACACACTCCATATATTTCTCTAGCCATCTCTGCATGAATTTCCCTGAAAGTGATCCAAAACCAACCTTCAGCTGTCCCTGAAATGAACCCCAGGCTGTGACGTCATTTTTCTTAATGGTTTGTTGTCCCCATACTTTAAGTAGGTAGAAACTTTACAAAATCATTAAACCACCCTCTGAACAAGAATCATAAATGGATTTGCACTCCTGTCAAAAATGATAAGTTCTTAACTAACTACTCTCTGTGGAATTTATTGCTGCGTTCCTGGCTTCCTCCCCAGGTTTACTATCTTTTTCTTTGTATAAGTGAGCAGGTTCTGGTCATCACCTGAAAGAGGCTGTGGAGGGGTTACAGGATATGCCAAACCTCCCTTGCAATTAAAAGCATTTGAGGAAGCTTTGGCATTTTGCCTTTAAGGATCTCATGTGTAACTATTCTCCTGGGGCCCCTTTTAATGCTTTGCTGCTTGCCCCCCTCCGCTGCTTAGTTTCATCTTTCAGCTAGCGTAGGGCTGTTAGCAGCTTCTCACCATTTCTCATTAAAGAGGAGGTCGACCCAGCTGGCAGTTTTGTTTTATTGGGCCTTTCTTTGACAGTTTAGTGTAAAAAAATTTATGTTACTTACAGAATAAAAAAATGCAGAATAAAACATTAATCAGTCAGTTCTTTTATTTTTGCACATCACTCGGAAATTTTATTATTTTCAGAGTCATAATTTTAATTCTTTTAAAATACTGTGAGAGAGTTAAACATAGACCCCTTCTCAACTTGGGTCAGTGGGAAGATGTGTGCATGTTGGACAAGTAAGCAAACTTTAAACTCTGGATTAAAACTGGGAATAGGTAGTGCAGACTGCCAAGTGGTTAAGTCCAGGTTCAAGTCTGGCCTCTGGCGACTTTCCTGCATGTCACTCCCCACTTTCACCCTGTTTCCTCCTCTTTCCAATGTCCTGTCCTCTCAAAATAAAGGCATAAAAAGCCCAAAAAATTAATTAAAAAAAAAAAGAAAAAATGTGAACAGCATCATAATGTCTGGTTGTTGTGGTTTTCTATATAGATACTCCACCGTGGACTCAAGTGCTGCAGAATTCTTAACAGATCATGACCATTTAAGAGATGTTAAGACTGACTATGCTAACCGGTGACGATGGGCCAAACAATGTCAGTTATCGTTGTAGTTATAACAGCTGTCAACACATTAAGAAGTCCTCCAGAATGCATCCGAAATAATATTACCATAATGTGAAGATAAAGTCATCAGATACATCAGAAATATGAAAAACTAGAAGCATTTGTAAGAAGTGAACTTGGCTGATAGTAACCAGTTAACAGGGTCGCAATTAACACTAAAAACCACTGACCTGATGCTGTGAGCTGTTAAACGTGTTTTCTGTGTACAACCTTGGTTCAGTCAGGTTTGACTACAAATAAGTAAATTCTTAATATAATATAAATGATATTAACCCAAGAAATACTGAACCCAGTTTTTATCATGGGTAGTTAATGAAAGAGTTGGCTTCGAGCCCTGTTGTGACCAAATCATTGCGGTATGACAAATAGGACTCAAAGCTTGAATTACAGTTATCAAAAGCAGATACCACATCAAAAATAGAATTATAGTATAATGTTAAGACACTGAAAATCCTTGCTAGCAATCTTAAACATGCACCATTATTACTCTGATATATTCTAATTTTAAAACACAAGTTGATAGTTTGATATTTGACATTCTGATGCTGACAGATAACGTGATCATAAGCATCAAGTGACTCGTGTGCTAAGTCTCTTTTCAGTTTACACGTTGGGTTTCTCCACTGAACTATCTGTTCACTCACTGGTTTAACAGAGCTGGACATAATTAGTTTGTTTAGGTGACAATTGCCATTTTTGGTGGTTAACCTCCGTGGGTAACTTGCACGCACCTAACTGTTACCAAACAGTCAAGCAGTCTATATGATGCTGCATTGTGCACTATATTGGGTAATAAGGGGTTCCAGTTTGAGGCAAGACATCTTTTAAAATCTTCCTGTACTGACACATCAAACCATGCAAGAGCAAAGAGGGAAAAAGTGTGTGGGAAAGACAATGAGGAGGAAAAAAGAGCTGGTGTCTTTTTTTAATTCATTAGTTTTTGGTAAGGGCTGCCGGTGCCGCAGAGCAGGGTTAGGAAGCAGTGCAAAGCTTTTGAGGTAGAAATAAAGGCTCATTGCTTCATGGGTCTCTGCCTCAGCTAGGAGGCACTCTCAGTCTCTCTTATGATGTGTGACCTCCATAGACTATTAAATCTCCTTTTGCTCACCCGTTTTTTTTTTTTTTTTTCAAAACCATTGAGGTGAATGAATTATCCGAAGGCAGCCAGGTCTGTTGCAGGAGTGACATCTCTCCCGTGCTTGAAACACATGACCTGCTGGTGAGATATCGATATGCCCTCTATGAAATCAGACATATTATCCCTTCATTCAAATGTGTCAAGTAAGATATATCATTTTATATGTCAAGCTGTGTTGGTCTGTTTCTGTATCTTTGGCATTAGGCCCAGAGAGGGACAAAGGTGTGAATTGTCTGACAGGAAATAATGGAAACAGTTTATTGAAGGAGATTTTGCATTAAAGAGTATAAACAGAGCCATTAAGAATTTCTGAGAAGCAGTTCTGCAGAGAAAAACAGAAAGGTGTGGAAAGTGGGACAGCTGTGGCTCAGTGGCAGGGGTGCATATCTCTCAATTGAAAGGCTTGATCCCAGCTCCTGCGGTCACATGGGCAAGATGCGCTATCATTGGACAAGAACCAACAACTGCTCCCAGGTGATGTCAGCAGTGTGTGAATGCATGAATGAGAGGACAGACAATAAAAGTGCCATAGAAGCACAAGTCAAAGTCCAAAGTTGGAAGAGTTACATACCAGGAACAAATAAAAGAAAAAGCTGAAGCTGGCTTAGCTCTTTGTGCATTGAGTGATGTGAGCTGGTTGCTAGTACATGATGTTGTGAAAGAACAACTGCTGGTGCGTCACCTGCTGTCGATGGAAAGAGGAGCAAAAAGTTTGATAAAGACCCAAAAAAGAAGGAAAGAAGAAGCAAGAGAGAGGGCAGAGGAAGAACAGAGGAGAAAGAGCATGACAGGAAATTTGGGCATCTGCAGGACAGAGATAGAGTCACATCTCTACCGTCTATCAAAGAGGAAAGCAGATTTCACAGCTGATGAGTTAACTGTGGCAGGTCTGCAGACCCTTGGGGCTCAGCTTGGCATGAGAGACTAAAGTTAGAGTTATTGCTCTTACAGGCCTGTTAACACAATAACTTGTCTATATTACACACCTGGCCTTTATGTAGTGTTTTTATGCACCCTATATGACTCTTAGATCACATACAGATTTAATATAGTCCACCCTGAAGTGAAAAGGTAGTTTCTTAATTAAAGGTGCGAAGGAAACATAGCTGAGGCAGCGAAAACAGTCAGAGAGACACAAGGCTATAAACGGGATTAGAATACAGGAGTCCAAACTAAAACATGATAATTAACAAGGCCCTGGTCAAAGCACTCTTAAGCGAGAGAAGCAAAGTTGAGGAAGGCAGATGGGAGCGAGAAAACACACAGCAAGCCTAAAATTAGAAAAAAATTAAGAGGGAAGAACCACTAAAGCTTGCAGTGTGCTGCTGCTGTTGTCAGGCCAGCTCTGTTCCTCTTCCTCCTCCTCTCCTCTCTCCTCTCTCTCTGACGGATGGAGCTGCCAGAGCGCCGTCTCATCCCTCACTTCTCTCACTGATCAATCAGACCATTAGACTCCAATTACAGCCGTAGCCTCGGCGCAGGTGAGCGACCGGCACATTCAGCTGGCTGCCCACGCCACAGCACAGCTTCCTCACACTCCAAATTAATGTAAATTAATAGTGACACTCAGACATAAATGTCTGCAATTGAGGGGCCAAATTAACGGTCTGGGTCGAAGCTATTGAGTAGCAGGTGTCTTTAAAAGCAGTAATTACCTACACCGGACAGAACCAAGAGAAGAGGCTGGCCTGCAGCTCGCCTGGAGTAAGAGGCCCGGCCCGCTGAGCCCTGCTTTATTGTAGGTGTTAATAATTGATTGGGAGGCAAGCTATTAATGAGCAGCAGATTTAGTGCTCTGTTGTGAGTGTGTGTTGATGATGGTGTTGCTGCCTCTTGTACAATGCCTTTCCAATGCTAATTACTAAGGCTTAGTCAAGGTGCACTGTAATGAGTCTGGTTTGAATACAATTCTGGTCTTTATATGTTTTGAGGGCCTTTTGTGCAGATTACATGCTGATTGTAATGCATATGACTTGCTTGATTACATATTAAAATCTATTCGTCAGTAGTTATTGTCTGATATCTTTACAGACTTGTTGTAAAGTAACCATAATTACCACTAACATAGGTTGAAGATTTAACACATGGATAAATATCATTTCATTTTACTGAAGCATCCTAATAGAAAGGAAATATATTTAAGGTTATGATGACAGGATGAAAGTCAGCAATTCTGTCTTAAAGCTTTATAGAGGAACAGCTATGGCCTCTGATTTGTTGTTTTTTACATTTGTTTTTCAAACTGTTTCATTAATTCCCCTGGTTCCTGTCTCTCAAACAAAGATTTGATATAATTGATCCCTCAAAGCTGTTAAATTCCCTCTGCTTGCACATGTACATTCTGTGTTCACCCAATTCAGACCAGATCTTTTTCAGCATGTGTTTTTGGTTCTACAGTAGTCTCTGTGTTTGTGTGGGTGGGCATGTTCAAGCAGTTCGTCGTGAACAGGCTGTGAGCTGCTTTTGGCTGCGAACACAGAGCTTTAGCTTGTAGACTACAGAAGAGCAAAAATGTCAAGATACTGTCCTAATTTTCACCTGGGACTGAGGGAGAGGCAGAGGCTGTCAACTGATGGAGTGTGATTATTGTGTAATTTAGTACAAGGGTAGGAATATGGGCTTGTGCAACCAAAAAATGCTCCAGAAATTATTCAGCCCATCACTCAAGCCATTTATCTCAGCCCTGTTGCCCACCCTCTCCCTCCAATATGTTTATTGTTAGCTACCCCTAAACTTTAACAAGTGGTGCAGGCGGATTTTTCTGTTTCAAAAATTATATATTTCTTCTTGTCATTGCTTCATTAATCAAGAGGAGGCATTCTGAAAAATGTTTTGTTTTGGAGGCTGCAATCTATTTTGTGTGTGCGTGTGTGTGAGTGTGTGTGCGTGTGTGTGTTGTAGTTAATCTGCGCCCGTGGCAGGTTTCCCCTCCGAAACGCAGCGCTAAGCAGCGGTATCGCAGGCCTATTGTTGTAGCCTCTGTCATAGCAAGGAGAGCCTGATGCAGGCCTGGGCTCGCCTGATAAGGAAAAGAGGATTCAACATGGCTGGAAAGGAGAATCAGTGGGACTTGAGAGTGGAGTACGGATGGGGCAGATGCGCTCGCACACGCGCACTCACATACACTCACACTCAAACACACACACAAAGACGTATGCACATTCTCACACACAGGATGATACACACATGTTCTACACAAACGGTCACACATGGGCCAACATACACACACACACACACACACACACACACACACACACACACACACACACACACACACACACACAGAAATCATCACCATCATCACACTGGCACATGCCCAGGCAATTATTTACAGTAACATCCAATTACATATGCAAGAAGGCACCCCAGGATAGGACCTCTGTGTAGCAAGCTGCTAAACGACACACATTTAAACACACAGCTTAGAGTCTGAATGCATATGTACAACACAAACCATAGAAATATTAACAATTTAAAGTCTGAACATTAGGATCCATGTTTGCATTCAAGGTTGTTTTTTTTTATTTTCTATCTGTTAAGTCGCACTGTCTCGGAACCAGTTTGCAAACAGCACACATTATCAAGACTAACAGGATTTGAATTTCTGTGTTGGACACAGATATAATTTTGGCACAAAGAATATGGCTCCATCTAATGAAATAATGGGCCCAATTTTTAGGCGGAGAACCAATTGGTGATTGCATGCATCAATTATTTCTTGGTTTTACACCAGTATCAGGGCTCGGGTCTCTTCAGATGAGTAAAATGGAAATTATCTGGCATGCTGTCCCTGAATTTGTCCATCCATATATTTATCTACAGTAATATCAATGACTTTCATGTTCTTCTTTCAATGCAGGAATCACCAACTAAAACAGATGTTTAAAGATGTTTCTTTCCCAATATATGACTGGCTTATTTTATATTTAATTGGTGTGAATTATGTACTTTAACAGTTTCAGTGTGGACGGCTTAAGTCTTCATAACGTAATAACCACAAACATTAGTGTTGGTCAGTAAGGTAGTCAGTGATATTATAGCAGCAGCAGAGCTGAACTGTAGGAGAGATAATGCATGGTTGGCTTCAAGTGAACCTGGCATATTACTGCTCTTACATCACTTAACAACCCCCCAAACTGATATTGCAGGTCCCCCCGATAAGCAGAGCAGGACTCACTGATTTGCTTTGTGCCCAATATAATCGCTACACACCTTGGTCAGACATGCAAGGACACAGTAACCAGGAACAAATGGTGCTACAAAGTAAACCAGGTCTGGAGTAGCTACTGGAAGAGCTGTTCCTTTTCTAGATTATTATTTTTTTTTGCTCTTGTCATACCTTTATTGAGAGGAGAGGACACTGGATTGAGTCAGAAATAGGGAAGAGAGCAGGGATGACATTCAGCAAATACCCAAGGGTGGGAGTCGAATGCAGGGCTTCAAGGACTTCAGGCTTCTTAGATAGGGTTTTATGATTTATCATAGAGTTTAGAGATATTTTCCTTCATCACTTCCAAACAAAATAGAAATTAAACAGTGGATGACTTATTTATTTGTTTGTTTGTTTGTTTGTTTAAAAATAACATCATTTCACTCTCCGCTTCATTTTACTTTATTCAAACAAAGTACACCTTCAAGTGTTTCTGTACTTTGACACTTTCACAAAAAGTAAAAATAAATAAATAAAATAATAATGTGATCATTACTTTAATAGAAAAGGATTTTTAAATACTTCACACATTTACGATGAAAACCAAAACCACTGTATAAAAAAAAAATTGCAACTTGTTGGATACAGCCATCAAAGTGTGAAGGCAAGTTGATGAAACTACTTCCACTTATGCCAGGTGCAAAAAGTAGGATACCAGCAATCTACTGATAAATATGTCTTCATACTGCTCACAAATATTCTACCCAGAAGGCCAATATCTCTGCAGAACAAGTACATCTACAACCCGAAATCAAAAATTGATTAAAGTTATGTAAAACTCGGTAAAAACACAATCATAGTTTGCAAATCATTTAAAGCTTTACTATATTTAGTTTAAAAAGACACACAAAATTGTTCATAATGAAAATTTGCATTTTAAAATGGAAAAATGTATAAATATTTTAAATTTGATGGCAGCCAAGTGATAAAAACTACTCAGACAAATTGTTAAATTGGGGTTTTGAGAGTGAAATGTGCTCCATTTTTTACCTAATATAGGATTTCAGCTGCTCAGCAGTTGTATTTTTTATTTTATGACACACCAAATCATTTCAGCTGGGGAAAAGTTGGGATCACAGGCAGACCAGTTTAGCCCCTGGACTCCTCTACTACAGAGTAAAACTGTTGTCATATGTGTGGAATGTGGTTTGGGATGGTCTTGCTGAAATATGTAAGAGATTGCCTAGATGGCAGCATATGTTGCTATAAAACTTTTATGTATTGTTCAGCCTTAATGGTGCTTTCCAAATAAGTAAGGTACATGTATGCATTCCTATACCACCTTAAACACTGGCCTTTGAACTGTGTGCTAATCACACATCATCATATTCTCCTCTTTGCATGGTACATGGCATTCATTCATGCAGTGATGAACTCTGTTCACAGACTTCTTTTATAAGTCACTTTGAACCCATGCAGTGATTTCCACTTCAGAGTTATATCAGTTTTAATGTAGTGTGGCCTTGGGGCCGGAAGATCACAGCTATACTAGTTTTGGTCCTTGTCCTTTTTGTGCAGTGATTTCTCCAGATTCTCTGAATCTTTGAGTCTGAATTTGTTGAACTATTTGCTCACACCTTTTCTCAGACTGGTAATCTCTTATTATCTGTCCCTCTGAGAGACTCGGCCTCTTTGGACTGTTGTTTTAAGTACTAACCCAGTGATTTTCATAATACTTGTAACTATAATTTTGACTCAAGAAGGACTTCACTTCCCATCATTTTGGTTGTAGAAAATTTTCTGAAATTTTTACTTCACAGTTCACACCCACAGTTCTTCACCCAACCCCTTTTGTCTGTCTCGAACAAAAAACATTTTCCTTTTTTTCATATTTCATGATGTGATTTAAAAGTTTTTTCCCCACAACATATTTAAATCTTTAGTCTCGTCACTGTTTTTTTTATTATTCAGTTATGATTTATTCACAGCCACTTTTTTTTTTTCTGTGGTAGATAAATTTGATCTTGCCAAAATGAATGTTTCACAGATTTTACTCACTGTAGCTCATTTCCTCGGAATAACTTCATTCCATCCCTAAAGATAAAGAACTTGTTGCTATACAATACACTGGCATGTAACTGTCTTCTCACAGCAGCATGTTCATCCATTGATCGGCTGCAGAAGTGAAAGAGTATGGTGGCTGAAAGCCCTGATGAGGCTTCAGGACGTCGGTGGTACTCCTCACATCCAGAGGGTGTTCCTGTCAGCCTCACAACTCCCTCTGCTCCCTGCTGTCAGCCAGGGACCAGCAGAGAAAGATTGTTTGGTAAAATGAAAAAAATGGAGATCAAAGTATCTGCATGCTTATGTTTTCTGTACATTTTTAACACATATATAGCGTGGCTTGAACAATATTTGTCTTTATTACTTGCTGTTGCTAACGGTGTCTCTATAAATGGCCATCTGAAGACTTTGGATACCGCTAAATAATCATTAGATAACTTCCCATGGCTCCACGCCTCTGATACGGAAATCTGTATACGTCCAGATTTTGCATTTCTATGCAGTATCAGTAAAGAGAGATAACGGTCTGAGAAACGAGAATAGTCCTTCTCTCCGGCTTCAAACAAACAACCTTGACTTAAAGCACACAGTATGAATGAATAATGAATAATTAAACAACAGCTGAATAAAGCCAGGTTTTTTATTTGAGAAAATAACGAGAGGAGCAAAAATAAAAGGTAAAAAAAAAGGGTGAAACTATGTGCAGTGCGGCCAGGTGCTCTGCCATCTGTCATGTTTGAGTCTTAACTGTGATATGTTACATCAACTTTCCTGAGAAGTGGTAGGATAACCTCTAAGTGTTCCGGTTTACAACCAGTGACAGAGAGTGAGTAACACTGGCTGTGGATGACTGACCACCCTCTCTACTAGTTTTGACTGTCTGAATATAAACCTGCTGTCCTTATCATCCATTTGAAGAACAGCTCAAGATATAAAACTGAAGTCATCTGTAGCATTAAAAAAAACTCATCGTCAAATCGCTTGTTGGACTACAGCTAAGAGCGTCCTATAATAAAATTGTCACTCTTAGAATTTCCAAAATGGTCTTTCCCTCATTCCCTTTTAGACCCATTGGCATGGGAAGTGGAGAAGCACTGAGGCTTTGCTTTCTTTGCCTCCTTCAGAGAAAGGACAGCCACCCTACAGGGAGGCAAACCCCTGCTGGTAGACCTTGATAAGTCCTCGCTGTCCCTCATCCTGGCCTTAGCCCTCTGATGCTCAGCCTCGTTGGCTCGTGGCCTACCTTAAACAAAGCCCTGTCAGAATGACTCTGGACGGATGAACAACCAAGCAGAAAAATTCAAGTCTTCTGACAAAAAGGTTAGCATTGAAGATAAGAAAGCTGATAGGTGCTGGAGGAGATGAAGGTCTGGACACTGTCCATACTCTCCCTGGTGGTCCAGCAGTGTCTCATTAGATGGATGTGTATGAAGTAGTCAAAGCAAGAATATTATACCAAGGGGTCGTCTGCAAACTAATTGGGTAACAAAGACCATTTCCAGCTCAGAAATCCATCTTTTAACAGTCCGTGTGCTGAGACTGATAAGAGAGTTCACGTCTAATGCATTTAGCGAGGGGCAAGTTCAGCATCTTTATCTTATTTACTTTACTTGGTGTAAATATTGTTGGTCTTTTAGGAAGGATTTAGTAAGACCCCATTTCTCTGAAGTGCACCCATGGATCAAACTATTGCAGACAGCAGCAGAATGAAGACGATCAGGTGGTGTGCCAATCACAGATACCTTTGTTCGGACTGATCTCCATTAGGAAAGATGTACATCTGCTTTACATTTCAGGCTCTATATTCTCAATATTCTTTAAGATTGTATTATTTTAATAATTACTCTGAGTGCAATAATAGACATGAAGCTTAGTTTCCTATCAGGCGATGTGAATGGATGCTCAGACTGAGAGAATCTGAAAAATGCATCATCAAATGTATAACACCACCAGAAAAGAGAGGAGTGTTCAAAAGAATATTAAACTCAAATACCTAAAGGGCAGCACAGGTTTATATAAAGTCTGGCGCTGTATTCCAGCATCATGCCTGCTATTCTGTTGTTTGTCTTTATTCACTGCCTCTGACTGATCCAAGTCCTCCGTGTGTGGATGTGAGTGCAGGGATTTGTTGTGACCTCTCCAAATGATTGACTTCTGAGTTTCCTTTCTTCCTTTCTGAAGAAATCCCACATCCATGCGTGTATTTCTCATAGAGAAAAAGTGGATTCGTCCAGAGAATATGCCACCTGCCACCTTGACCCCCAGGGCCATGGTAATATCCATACAGGTGAACATAACTGGCTCCAGGTTCCCCATTATGTTCCCTCACACAGCTTCATGCTGCTTGAGGACTCAGCCCTAACTTACATGCAAAAGATCAAACAAGTCCTTCCCAATTGAATTCAAATGGGAAATTTCCAAGTAATTCAAACAGAGAGCAGTGAAGCGACAGGCCTGTTATGTCCCCGGACCAAAGCTAAACACAAAAAGTACATGTGAGCCTATGTACACTCTACCTCCAAGACATGATTAAGTCCTGGAGCACATGCATTAAATTCCAGCTTCTTCTTGTTTACAACTTCAAATAGTTCTCCAAAGTTTTGGAAACACACATGCATTTGAAGTTTAATTAAACATTATCCATTACAAAGAAAGTTGGAGACATTATTGTATGATGCTGAAGGGCTGGGGAGAGGAAGGGAATAGGATTCAGAGGGAGGTTTTGACTCAATCGGGATGGAGTGGTGTGGCTGATGTACAAATTTTTGAAGACAACTGGATGAGAGAGGATAGAAGAGGGAGAGATGGAGAGGATATTTCAAAGACGGGAGTGAAATCAAAAGGACTGACAGGTAGAGAATGTATTTCAAAGAATTGCAAAAGAAAGGGGAGGAAATAAAGTGAAGGAAGAGAGTTGGATCACCTGAGTGTGCCTAAAGGTCTTGGAGAATGGAGGGTGGATAGAGGGCGTCCTTCTTTTTGATCTCTGTTGTCCTTCCCCTCCTCCCTGATTTAATACGCAGCAGATTCAGGATAGAAATTAGAAATTATGCATAAATATAAAAACTATTTAATTTCTAAATGTGCTCTCAATAATAAAAAGGATAGTTTTTAATCAACAACCAAAGCCAACCAACTGTCTGCCAGGTTATAACTCAAACAAGAAACTAAACATACAGTAACGGTTGCAATGCTGCCCACGGTCGGTGTAAATACTGTCACTATGAGAGATTCAGAGCAGTGAAAGAAGTAATAGCTAATGCAGCACATGAACTTTGATGCTTACAGTCCACTCAGCAGGATAAAAGGTGATTTAAATGAGAAAATATTTATTCCCCATTGCACCACCATGATAGCAGTGAAATAAAGGCACATGCGCACAGTGATGAGTGTCCCTTTAAAGATTCTGGGAACAGCAGTGACTCTCAGTTTAATCGATTTTAAAATGAAAAGTCAATTTAACAAAGTTGAAAAGAGAAAGATGGGCTAAGGGAAGAAAAAAGCATTCTCTTGCACTCAAGCAGTAAACTAACTGCCACACGGAGCAGGCAGAGATTTCAGCTGAATTATCTCCCACCTCACATTTGCTCTTAGGCAAGCAGTTTAAAAGCCAAACGATTGAGCCAGTGATCCAATTTGAAATGCAGAAATGATTAGAGCAGCTTGCCTCATTTCATATCGAAATTCTCTGATTTATGACAGGGCACCAGCCAAGATCTATCTCTGAAAGGAATTAGTGTGCAATTCCTGCATATTTCTGTTATTTAGTCTCCCAATAGAAGAGGCTGTAGCCTTAGAGAGAGGAGAGAGGGGGAAGCAAAAGAAATGAATGCGGCATGTAGGTATCATTTAATTTCAGCAGATGTAACCATAGCCACTTAGAAGAGGGGAAAATAACCTAAAAGCAGGTTGGAGGAATGAGGGTATATTCCCATTTCAGATGTTGACCGTGAATCCTATTTCAGGGTGCAATGAAAAATATGAGGCTCCTAACTAAGCGTACACACAAGTCTTTTTCCCAGCATGTATAGAAAAAGAACAGTGGCTTCTGTGAGGTTAGCTCCGACCATTTTGTTCGACAAAAACCTGCAACCCATCCATCCTTGAGGCTAAGAAAATATTAATACACTGAGTGATAACGAGGGCTAGAGGAAAATCTCTCTTAATGAAATTTCCAGTTGACCACATGCAATTTGTTTCATCGCAGTGAACAACTAATTGCAAAGAGCGTTATCAAGGTGTGAGTGTGCTGTCTGCTGTAAACTGAGTGGTAAAACAGGTACAAATCCTTTATCCTCACTCTCATGTTAGAGACACAGAACATATAAATTTGACATAACACTTACATAAGCCTGTTTTTATGTGCATTTGTACGGCTAGCATCCTCTGAAAAGGACAAAACGAATAAAAAAAAAAACACAACAGGGAGACTAATGTCAGAGAGCAAAGTCAGAGTACATTTTTATTATTAATACAGAGGAGAACTGGTGATTGAAAGTTCTGTCTTTGTGGAGGAAAGGGGGAAATTCAGCAACATGAAAGCATCTTCAGCCATTATTTGACTGTAATATTTTGACTGCTGTCTTTGTTTCAAAATGGCACCACTTCATACTGAGTGGGCGTTGAAAACACGATGTACAAAGCCAACGAATGAATTCAGACGGAGTCGTTTTGATCTCTCAGTTGTCTAAATCCTGCAGCTGTGGGATCAAGACGGATACAGTGCCAGTTAGTGACCTTGGTGGAAAGAAAAAAATGATAAAGGAAATAATCAACCCAGGTCTGTATTGATTTTACCTGGCCTGCCCATGAAGCGGGTCAAGAGAAGCCAGTAGTGGTGAAATGGTCAGCCGTGATATCATTAGCTCGTTGTTTACACAGGAAAGCAGGGAGTTAAAGGAAAGCTGAGTGTCACAAGCCACTTTCTTCTTCACCTCCTTCAGCTGATCAGAGGATCATGGTATCAAGGAGGGATTAGTAGCGACTTGGGATTTGTGTGATTGGTTAATTTATTGCGGTGATGGCAGGTCTTTCATCTATGGCAACATTTAATCAGCGCAGCCACAGAGGCTATTACAGGTTAGCTACTTTCTGGAGTCAGTCCGGCTGTGCCATCAGCTCTATCACAATTCCCCTGAAATTTCCAAATTATCTGGAACAGGCTTTAGCTTCTCAGTAATAAAAATTAGAACAGATTCCTGATAGAAGCTTTTGCTCACACAGGGCCAATTATAAATAGCACAGCCTTGCCTTGGAAGAGGGAAAGGGGAGGAAAAAAATCCAACTCTGAGAGATGTGCACGGAACTTATCGTTCAGCCCCTGCTCCGCTCTGATCCAAATCCATGTGGCTGAAAATTTATATTAGATTTTATCACAGAGGCCTAAGTCTAGAAAAATCAATGAAGGTTATCTTTTATGTTGCAGCAACTTGTGGAAATATTGATTTTCATTTTATAGCAAATTTGGAGCATCAGTTTGTAATCACTTCCTTGCTGACTACACTGTTTCGGTCAGTGTATCTCTTACACGAGGAACGGTAACAGAGCTCAGAGAAAAAAAATATATATCAGGAGGGTATTGAAACCACTGGAGTGAAAGCAGAGGGTGGATAAACCATACCACAGTACATAGACAGAAAGGCCAATGGGCCTTCTGCAAGCTTTGACAGGGCTGATAGGCTGTAAGCTGATACTGGGCTCAGGATCTCTATAAATAAAACAAAAACACTTTCTGCTTTTTCAACTTTACCTCATATTTTGTCTGGATTTTAATGCTGCAGTATGTGTCTATATACACACACACACACATATATACATACATTTATATGCTGTATTTATTATATAAAA
Organism: Labroides dimidiatus; assembly: GCA_030710495.1. Lineage (NCBI taxonomy): Eukaryota > Metazoa > Chordata > Actinopteri > Labriformes > Labridae > Labroides > Labroides dimidiatus. The sequence continues at coordinate 19,236,447 of CM061148.1, read as the reverse complement.
GTACACACACACACATTATTTTTAAAAACATGTAGCAAACTGAGCTGTCATATTAAAATGTTTGATCAGGCTAAGCAAAGCACGTTTTCACAAACTGGTTAAATAGCTGATGCACTGATTTGCCAGGTTGAAGAGGATTTTGTTTCTATAAAGACATTTCATTCCCAGCTCTGGGAATCTAATTTTTCTGCCTGTCAATCTGTATTTCTTCTGACCTCAGCCACTTAGGCCAACTGATCTTGTTGTACAAATGTTTTCATTTGCATTTTGCAGGAGCTGCTCTCTGCAGTGACGACACTGTTTTACCTAAGTATGCTGTACACAGTTCCTTCTGTGTGTGTGAGTGTGTGTGTGTCTTTGTCATTATAAAGGTTGATTGTTACAGCATGCTGACAGCTATTGTCACAATAGATGTATTATATTCATCCGCTGTTAGAAATTGATATGGGCTGCTGCTGCTGTGTCTCTGATAGAGGGGGATCAGAGAAATGTTTGTAATTAACAAATTAATTAAAATAACGTCTAATAACCGGAGTTAGAATTTTATAAGTTTCTATCTTAGTGTCACCTGTGATTAAGAAAGAAAAGGTTGATTTATTTTTTTACGGATTTTTACATGTTCAGTAAAAGCAGCTTTTTGTCTCTTCTGGCTCCATTAAGAGCAGCTGGAATATCATGAATTCCCAGAGGCTCGGAGGTAACATAAAGAGGCCTCACACAGCTGAATAAGAGATGGCTCCAGTCTGGAGATCTAAGGAAGGGTTAATCTGATTCCCATTTCAGATAGTAGTCCTGGCAACAATCGCCTGGTCTGCTCTGCTCCTTTGACAGGGTGTGAGATTCTCAGGTAAGCTAGATAGAAGATTTTATTGTGAGGCTAATTTGAAATGTGAAATTGAGGATAACTTAAATTACAGAGGACCCGTCTCTGTCATCTTCTGCCAAAACTGGATAAGAAGGAGCCAGAAGAAGGATTAAGAACACATACACACACACTAATATATATATATATATATATATATATATATATATATATATATATATATATATATATATATATATATATATATATATATATGTGTGTGTGTGTGTGTGTGTGTGTGTGTGTGTGTGTGTGTATTTAGGGAGAAAACAACAGATTCGATAATGTATATTTAGATTTAGATTTTTTTCAGATAGATGAAACTGTGTGTTTTTGTGTTTGCGTTTCTCTTAATTTGCCCACATTCAAACAAATCATCACGGTCTCACTGAGTTGTATTTTCCATTTTGAAAATAATACTCCCTGTTTGTCCTCCAGCCTCTGAAAAGATAGAGTTCATGGAAAGAGAAATGGGAAGTTGGATGAGGAGGAGGAGAAGGTGGCGAGGGGGGGGGGGGGGGGGGGTTGCAGGCGCACAGCCAGAGCACAGTGCTCATCTCTTGTGCATATCTGTGCCAATTCAGACCTTTAACATGCTCAAGTGACATTTGCATTTATCCTTGAAGGTTGTTGCCTTTTGTGGGGGAGAAATAAGTGAAAAGCAAGAGAGGGACTAGTATTTTTCTGTTGCATTAGGCAGATGGACAGTGTGCTGTCACTGCCTGCCTTGGATGGAAAAAGAAATGAAGTGTCGAGATTACGCCATAACCTATTTTCTCTTTGCTAAACTATTTCTGTAACATCCTAATGAAGGAGGGCCCCAGGGTTCAAAAGTAATGGCCTTGAAAAACTGACATTTTGCCTTTGAGTAATAGGCTACTATACCCAGCTGCGTGAGATCCAGCTAACCCCACCCCCTCATAACACACACACACACACACACACACACACACACACACACACACACACACACACACACACACACACACACACACACACACGAGGTAACAAGGGTTTGCAGCAAAGGAAGAAAAAAATTAAATTAAAACAAAATAGTGTAGCAGCTAATAAATCGATAACGCTGCATCATATAAACTACGGTGGATGATACTCATATCCTTAAATAAAATTCAATGTTTGACCTCCAACGGAGAAGAAAAAACAACCTTTGACACAGGAAATATTTTTTCAGGTACATTACAAAAACTTTAACCTCGATCAGCCTTTAAAACAGATCCTTTAAATTCTGTCCTGCTTGTTCCTGGAAATGGTGTGATCCTGGCGATAGGAAAGTACAACCTGCCTCACATTTAACACTGCACACTTGCTTCCCTCCCTCTGAAAATAAGAAGCTGTAACTTCTTGCTTTTTTTATAGAATTCCAAAACACTTTTGATTTTCTTCTTGATCCAATGACTAATACTGAATAATTGGGCACAGTCGTGGGTCATTTGTTGTACTTTTTGATGAAAATGCAGGGTATGCAACTACTTGCCATCACCTGAACCACTGTGAAGCCTTGGTGTGTAGGCAAACACATACACACACAGGAGCATAACACTGTGTCTGGTTTTAAAATCTTCTGAGCAATTAAAAAATTGGTTTTGGGTAAAGTGAGTTGAATGCTGTATAGTTTTTTAAATTGTCTGTTTATGGCTGCTCATAGCAGCAGAGGACCAAAACTCAGTGGATATTAATGTTTCTTTAATCACCAAAATAAGCAAATGATTAGTGTTTGTTATCTGTCCCCGTCCAGAAGACGAAGAGCACGGTCCCGGTGGTGCTGAGCGCAGGCCCCAGGTGGCTGCTGGATGTGACTTGGCAGGGAGCAGAAGACAACAAAAACAACTGTGTGGTGTACAGCAAAGGTAAGCAAGCAGCGCCGGCATCCTGTTATCTCTCTGTAGTGCACACACCACACCACAGCACCACCGCAAAGACACTGACAATTCTCCATCCACTCCACTCCTGCCTGTCTTTCTCTCTGTCAGCCTTTCTGTCTTTTCCCACTCTCGTTCCTCGTCTCCTTGCCTCTCAAAGTCAAAATTCACAAGTTGAGTATTTTCTATCGAGACAACTACAAGGGCACACAAGAAGACGTACATGCAAACACTGCTAAACCATATCTGTTTTACTGCAGAGTCATTTATATCACTAAAACTCTGATTAGGAACTGAGAAACATCACTTGACACATAAAGTTAATGGTCTTTAGATTTCCGAGGTAATTAATGCTGCTTTTTTTTCTTTTCTATACTAAGTGAATCCCTATCTCAGTGCAGATAGCAAAGTGAAGATTGGTTTGGCATTCTGCATTATTTGTTCCTTTTGGAAATCAGGCTAAGCTGTATATTCCTAATAAAACCAACAAGGCGCTGCACACTATGAGTTTTTAAATATGCTACATTATCCTTCAGAAATGAATGTTGTCTCTTCTTTCTTGAACCGAAAAGCACAGAAACCCAGAATGACCCACTGTGGTAAAGTAATCTCCTCAATCTGCTGCATCTTCCTGAAAACCCTCATTAAAACAGCCAAACATGGATCTGTAGGATCTGAAAGGAGCCTTCTTTGTTACAAATTGTATGAGATGATGCTTAAGCTGTATACAGCCTTGACACTTTGGTCTGTGGTGTCACTACTCATGAAAGCATGAGGCTTCTGCAGCTATAATTGGGTCTTGACAGGTTTCAACCAGAGAGACACAGCAAAATAAATATGTTAATAAATATGTGTTTGGGATTCCAAAGGGTATAAAGGAAAAGGGCTCCATTTATCACTTTTCAAAAATGATTACCCCGTGACAATACCCCCAAAGCTGAAATGGAGCTTCTTCCTTCTCAAAGTGAATAAGTGGCAGGAGTGGGATTTGCAACCCGGATTTTCAGTCTCCCAATTCTCATCTACTAATCACTCGGCAGCACTGGGGAGTTATCCTCTTAACCGGCTACTTAACTTTGTGCTCTTTATCACCAAATCATTAAAGTTTTGATAAGCTGTTAAAGAAGATTATGCACTTCTTTAAAATCTTCTAATCTTTTTTCTGGGAGACTGACTGTGTAAAACAAAAAAGACCAACAACAGGATTTTTAAACTTCTTTGTTAATCTGGATCATTTTCTGTGCCACTCTACAAACTGGTGTCCTCAAGATAGCATCGCACGCAGCTCGAGCAGCATCATCACCTCAGCTGTATCTCTGACAGTTCCTTTGTCCGTTAGCACCAGTTTGACCTTATTAAATTACACACAATAATGTACCCAGCAGCCCCCTCTGAGTCCTTCCAAGTTGTACCGTGTAAGTTCATTACAGTAAATCCTCCAGAAGATTCTTCCCATGCTTGGCAAATGATGATAAATGATAACAGAGAGGAAGCTGAATTAATTAAAGTCTCAGAGTGGAAGTTAAATATATTTCGTTACCTCAGAGTTACTGAGTCAAAGACACCACTAAACTTAAAAAGATAGTAAAAAAAGACATGAAAAAATATTTATTTCTGTTGATTTCATCTAGTTTTGACCTTCTCAAGTCATTGAGTTGTTTTTCAGTGGTTGATTTCATTAGGTTCAAATTTAGACAAAATTTCTAACAAAAACATCTCAATTCTTGAATAAATTCTGCCAGAAATAATGAAAAAACTGTGACTGCAATGGTGCTAAAAGGTTGTCCTAAAAAAAGTCAGACTGTGTAATTCTATATACTGGAACAGCTTTGTAGCAACTTAACCACAAAGCTTTGGAGAAATTGGTTGGGTGTCCATTTTACTCAGCTCGCTTTCCAAAACCGTTCCACATCTTGCTCTTGGCGACTTTTTTTTTTTTTTTTTTTTTTTTTTTTTTTTTTTTCTTCCAGGTGGACTAGGTCTAAGTTCAGAAAGTTTTGAAGTGTTTGATGCTGCCTGACTCTTGCTGCTGGACTGTGACTCAATTTTTCCAAGCCATTCTTCTTCACCGTTCTTTTTCAAACCCTCAAATCTGCATGAGAGGACACCCTCTGGAGGTGACACTGAAATTGAGTGTCAACGTGCTGAAAATATCAAATATTTGTCAAATTAAATTTTGAATTTCTGAGTTTCGACGCTGTGCTGGAATCATGTTTATCACGTCAACACTGAAGTGGGAAAAGAGTCCAACAGGAACCTTCTTACCACCTCAAAAGCCTGAGTCCAGATTGTTTATATCTTCACCCCTGTGCTATTTCTCCTCCGTAGGTTGCTTCATTTCTCTCTGAGATGCGTTACTTATGGAAAACAGTGAATATCTCAATACACAGTATGCCTGAAAAATGTGTTTTGGCTCACGTTTCAGTGGTCTCGGCTCTTTATGGCTGCCTGCAAAGATAGTGGCAGTTCACTTTGGATGCTTGCCAGTGTGAATCTACAGGGGAGTATCTCTAAGTAAGGACTGGTGATTGGTTTGAGTGGCTGTAGCTTATTGCTTGGTGTTCTGTCCAATGATTTCTGCATTACATTTTGTACAAATGCTCTTCCTGTATTCCCGTGCTTGTCATTCAGGAAGTTGGGGAATATGCAGAGGCACAGAGGACAAGATTCAGGGAAAAGATTCCTCTGAGAGCTACATTCCTGCAGTGTTTTGTGTAATATGTAGTGGAGTGTGTAGAAAGCAGCAGGGTGGTGTAGCCAGGTCCCCCACAGGGCCCCTCTGGCCATCAGCACCAAGACAAGCTAACCTGATTGTGTATTTTTGCCCCATTTTACCTCATTCTATTACGACTACTACTCCCTCTGCCAGCAGGACTGTCCTCTTTGACTCTTTGCCTTTTCTTTTTACTGTCTGCATCAACATTAGGAGAAATTTAATCTGTTAATTTTTTCTGTTTTATGTAAATGCCTAAAAAAAAAGTTCATGCTGACGTTTCATGTATATAAATTCTTAATGAATTTCTGCTTATAAAATTAGGGGCAGTGAGAGCCCAAAACTTGAAGTGGAAAACTGCAATATCTTTCCCTCTCAGGCTGCCAGTGTGGCCCTGTTTGTTTTACATTAAACTCCCAGGAAGAGCCTTAGCAGCCAGCCATTACTAAAACTCTCAACTTTACAGCTGTACTTACTCATTATCGAGAAATCCACCTGGAACTCCCACAATGCTCTCCTCCACACTCCGACAGTTTCTTTGAACCGCTGAAGTTATAGAAACAGGCAGCAAGTCTGCAGAGTAATTATATGTTACAGTAACGCTGGAGACCGAGAGAGAGAGAGAGAGAGAAAGAGAGAGAGAGAATGACGGACAGGAATCCAGAGACAGAGAGGGAAGAAAGTGTGGAACTTTTTACTGGTAAACAACAGATTGATAAACAATTAAAGCAGGTGGGATACAACAATAAAATTAAATAAGTAAGCCTTATAATATTTTTTCCACCAGAATCTCACAGTTGAATAGATTTTGAATGAAGCACACCTGGCTTTATGTGTGCAAATCCTATAAAAACTGCAAGATCAGCGTCACGTTTTTTGTTCTGCAGAACTGTCCCTTAACCTTAATTTCAAACACAGAGCAGGGTGCTACTTTTAAATATTTGTTCTTTTAGTTATTTGTTTGTATTGGCAGATGCTACTCAAACAGGAGTGAATTTTAGGCATTTAACCCTCTGGCATGTAGTGGTGACTACAGTGAACGGCTGTTTAAAAATCATTGTCTGTGCATGTCAGCCTCAAGAGTGCTCTCTGCTGCTCTACTCCTTTAAAGTTCATTCAGTGGTCATTCATTGTAACTGCAAGTAATTTTTTTTCTGACCTGTGGACTCCTGCGATATATATATATATATATATATATATATATATATATATATATATATATATATATATATATATATATATATTAACACAGCACAATTAAAGACATCATGTCATTTTGGGGTCTAAAGCGCTGACTTAGTTCATTTGCAGTGTAAGCCTTCATTGTTCTAACCCCATTGTTACCTGATATCTGAGTCCGTTGAAACTAGACATGTTCACTGTGACCACATTATGTGGCTTTATTCAGAGGTCATCTAAACTTTTCCTCTGTAAGCCTCTTAAGGCAGACCACATTCAGATACAGCATGTCCAATAGGTCTCCAGAGCAACCCAGGCCATTGTTCATGTAGAAATGGACCAATGTAACTAGGCCGGTTTACATAAGTCCAGACTGTGCCAAGCTAACCAACTCGCTGTGTCTGTGTTATATTTCATATTATCCATGTCCTTACAACCAGATCCTCTTTGGGCCTTCGTTTGCTCATCCCACTCATCCAAAGAATCTCTGAGTCATAAGATAGACTAGCATGACCTACTTCACCGATGTGATATCTGTTTGACACCGTTTTTAAATCAAACCTGTAATGTAAAGCAAAAGACACTGTGAGGGGATGTATTCCATGTGAAATGGAAGCAGAAAATATGTTGTCTCTGAGCTGCTTCTTGCAGCATGCAGCGTTTGGAGGAGAGGACTCTTACAGTTCAAAATGTAATTGTTCATTTCAACCCTCATCTTTTAAAATGACTTCAGCGAATAGGGGGTGCAAGGGTTATTATCTGTTATCTGGGAACATAGTGAAATAGTGTGACTGAATAATAACTAAACAACTGACACAATGTAAAAAATTCATTATCAGTGTATTAAAACAAAATTGTACCCTAAAGGAGTCCCTACCACAGCTCTGAGCTGGCGACTAATTATGTTTAATTAAAAGACAACAGATCAACAGAATCGTTTTCATTAGGAAATTATTAATGATTCCACTGCAACAATAATTGATTGCACTGAGCCAAGCAATATCTCGTATGGTCAGGCTGGAGTGAGCTGGGTGGAAAGCCGTAGCTGTTTCAAGCATTTGGCGTGTGTGTGGTAGCACACAGCATGCAGCGTCTATAGGAGAAGTTATAAAGCTGGCTTTATCCCGAGGAGAGGAGGAGTGTGTCGTGGGTTGAGGAGAGGAAAATCCAAATCAAACTGCAATCTTAAAGGACTTAACAGTCTCCCATATATTTAGAGCACAGGCATTCATGTGCACACACACATTTTAGAACAAGACAGGAAAACACTTGTGTTATTTTCTGCAGTCTACAAACATATTCAAGAGGGCTTTCTACACATTTTTTTCTTTGTCTTACTCTAAGGCATACAAACTACATGCAGATACATGCACATACACTTTGCTACTGCTGCTCTATTCAGCACCATGTGAAAGACATCAGCTCCAGACGCTTCCTCCGACAGCCTTTTATGTGCATTGTTCTCCCTCCACGCAGGCAGTTTGTGCGAGACAGAATAGCACGAGCACCAGACACCACATTCTGCCACAGCTTCTTCATTCACTGCAAACACACACACACACACACACACACACACACACACACACACACACACACACACACACACACACACACACACACACACAGACCAACAGCCATAACAAAAAATTAGCATAATGGTTGCTGACACATATATGTCCATCTGCATTCAGTAAGGACTAAGCCTTAAGACAAAAACAACAAAACATGAGGACGTGTAAAAGAGGTGATGGGCACTGATGAGGGATGAGATTGTCCTTTTCATATATCACCATACAACTTTGAAGTTTAAAGCTGTGATCTGTATTCACATTTTTGAAAATGTGCTTATGATTTGTGTTAAGTGTGTGAGCTGGCCATCCTTGTATCAGTGCCACGGAGGGTGTCAGGCTAATGAGCATGGGCTGTCCTTAGAGCAGGAGGGTTTGGGTTGTGCCATTAACTCTGCATATTTAAATGCCTTGTGGAGCTTAAGCAGGCCCACTTTTCCATGTCAGGGCAGCGTTCAATCCTGCTGCGACCATTAATTATGATACCATTGTGCTCCAGTGTGGCTAATAAGAGTGATGTATTGCACCCTTGTGGCTTCATAATCATCTGAGTGAAGTACCTGACTACGCTAAGCTTGCTTTGAGCACCACATGTGAAGTAAAAAAAAAAAAAGTGGGAAAAGAGAGAAAGCTTCTTCCCTCACCCCTTACAACTACTGCATTGTTGGTGAAAGCTTCTAGCAAAAGTACCACCTAAAAAAAGTTAATGATTATGGGTGTTTTATCATCTAAAATGACAAATCTGATTTGAAAAAAATGGACTTATGATGATGGATAAATTAAAGGTTTCTGGTCAGCTGTTGGTTCTTGTGTAAGTAATTAAAGAATATATCCAGTATTTATCTCCTTAAAGCCCTGAGCTTGAATTCAGGCCTGAATATGATGCAACCCAATGGCCCCATCTCCAGCATGATAAGAAGGTGTGAAAAGCATTGTCAGTGTGCTTCAGGATAAAGGATAAAGCCCAGCCATTGGATGCCATTGGTCAACCCTTGCTCAACCCCCCACCCATCTTACTGCCGCCACCTTACACACACACACTTGCACGAATGGAGAGCAGGGTAAGAAGTGAAAAGTGTGTGTGTGTGTGTGTGTGTGTGTCTGTGTGTGTGTGTGTGTGTGTGTGTGTGCACATGTAGAGACAACCATAGACAAAGAGCAAGAGAGAATAGAGCCCATCCACACAACTTTTGTCGAGGGGGGTTTATAATGCCTTTTATCAGGCTTAAAGGGGGTCACAGTGTGTGTGTGTGTGTGTGTGTGTGTGTGTGTGTGTGTGTGTGTGCGTGTGTGTGTGTTTGTGTGTGTGTGTGTGTGCGTGCGTGTGCGTGTGTGCTTGGGTGTGTGTCAGAGAAAGTGGGCAAGACAGATAGAAGAAAAGAGATAGAGGAATCACTGGGGTGGAGAGCTGTTTAGATCGCCAGTCATTGGTGATGAAAAACCACACGGTTAAGTCGCTCTGAGGGTTGACAGAGGACTGCACTGACTGTGAAGCTAAACTGGTGAAACTGTGTTTAGGTGAATCTCCAGAGCACTGAAGGAGTGAGGATAGAAAATCCTCCCCCAGTGCCCCAGAGATTGATTATTTATCTTCACTACTTTATACCTGCACACACCCATACACACATGTATATGTGACAATTACAATCCTCTGTTTTGTCATATTTGCATCTAAACTTTGTCTGATTTGAGGTCTGTAACTGTAAAGCCTCAGCTATTCAACTATCTCTCTTACCATGACAGCAATATTAGCTGCTTATGAGCTAAACCCCACATCCTCTAGGTTGCTTTAGTGCCTGAGCTCTGCTGACCTCTGCCTGTCGAGACTGGATGACAGAGATGGGTGCCCAGCGTCTTTGTGTGTGCTCAGTGTGTGTGCTTAGTGTGTGTGTGTGTGTGTTTGAGAGAGAAAGAGAGGACCGAGCGGAAAGGGAGCAGACAGGCGTGCTGTAGGTACAGTTGTGCGGAGTTCTAGACATCAGTGTCGTCCAGGTCAGACAGGGCCATCCATTCTCTAAGCCCCAGGGAAGAAAGAGAGAAAAAGAGAAGGAGAGGAAGAAAGAAAGGAAGAAAGAAGTGTGGGTGCACGCGCACAGAAAAGGAGAAATGGGAAGGGGTGGCAGTGATGCACTGTTTCTCTTAACTCTGTCATAGCCACTTCATTGTGCTCCCCAGCGCAGTGAGTGGAAACCAATCTGTCATCGCTCCACTAGCCAGCGTACTAGAGGAGGGTGAGACTGCTAGAAACACAGTCTATTCAGTGTGAAATGTAACTACAATCTGAGCTGAGTTAAAAAAAATAGATGTAAGATTTTTTTTTAACCCTGCCAACTATAAAATGGAAGCTGTTTGTACAGTACTGTGCTCTGTGAGGGTAAGGGTTCAGGTTCATGTCCCTCCATTTTTTATAAGGTATGAGGTAAGATGTTTTTTTAATTGAACTAAATCAAATACATGTTTGATTAACATCATGTAAAAATGAAGCCATAAAATATAAATTTGTCTTGAGGAGTTTTTGGATGTCAGTTGTTGCTTGCAAAGTCATATATCATGAATCACTTTCTCAGGTGATGTGCGTTCAATATATCACCTGAGACATGACTTTTTAACAGCAAGGGATTATGGGGAAAATGTAATAATGATGCTGTAAATGAGGATACTTTTACAGCAACTTACTGGCACTTTGCTGTAAAATTTACAGCAACCCTTTTACAGTACAGGCTACAACTCTTTGCCCAGGTAGAACTTTCCTACCGGGGGAACCTGTTTGCAAAGGACTGACTGGTTTCTTGCATCTGTTTGACTTCCTGAATATGGCTATGCCATTAAAATTAAGGCATTTCAACTGTTCTAAAAAGATAATGATCCTTCAGCTTTGATTGTTTCAAAATAGATTAAAATAAATTCTCATTATAACTAGTTTCTAACTTTAAACTTAATCTAGCACTGCTGATGAGCATATTCAGGCTCAGGCCTACTACACAGGAAACACTGGGATTAAAAAAATGATATTGTGAAAATTTCTTTCAAAAAATTTCCATCTTCTCTACCCACACATAAACACTTGAAATGGAGTGTTTTGAACTTTTCATTCTCAAGAGTTGACCAACAGGTTTTCAGTGACCTGACATGTAAGTAAACAAATGGCCAAAATGCCCAGAAAAAGCCTTGTTCCATAAAATCCAAGTATACATGTAAAGTAGCTCCAAGCAGATATTAAGCCTCAAAGTGGTCCTCTTAAAAATGTGTCCTTTTCTCTCATCAAGCACTGTGTTTTCCTCACACATTACCTGACCACCACATAATAACACAGCCTCCTATCCTGATGCCCTGAGCTTGCTAATCCTGCATACTTTTGAATAGTGGCCACTAATGCTATGTTCCGATGCCATTTGTAGAGTCACTTCATCCCCTTTCCGTGCAGGAATCCCCTTGCGCCATTTTCCCTGTAATCTCCCCACTCCTCTCTCTTATGGGGTGGCTCACCTGCTGCTCCCACCACTATTTCACAGCCCCTCTCCTTCTTACAACCAGCACCTCCACCATTTTAATCCCTTTGACCCAAACCCTGTGTGTTTCCCTGTATCAACAGCTCCTAGAGATTACATACTACCTGCGTCCTTACCGCTGTGTGCTTCAGTCACTTTGGCTGTGGCTTGCAAGTGAATGTTAGCTTCTTAGTCAAACACTACTGGGTGTGAGAGTTGCTGTGGCCAGTTGACTTGGTTGGGGTTGGGGGAAAAGCAAAGGTGGCTGGAGGAGGAAGAAATGTTTGGAATAATCGAAGGAAGATAGATTTTGGTGGCAACAATTCCAGGGGGGGGAGTATATACTGTATATTCTGGTTCATAATATTGATACATTAATATTAAAAACACTCTAAAATCAACCAACATAAATATAAATCATAAATATCACAAATAAATTCCCTCAATTTTAAAAAAATATCCCATATTTTACTTTAAAAGTTAGAAAATAAAATAAGAGACATACGTCTGTTTATACTTGGCATAAACATCCATCCTGTATGTCCGGCTCACAAGTAAACAACGAGACGCAAAAACAATCCTTTTATATAATTGTAAATTAACTCAGCCAGTAAGGCCTTAATGGTATTGGATAACTGCTTTTGCAGAAAAAAAATGTTGCTTTTGCAACGTGGTGAAATGAGAGTGAAGTCAGGTTTCAGAGGTTAAAGGAATGATTTTGAATGGCCCTCTGTTGCTTCTGCACAGCCTTTCAGGAAGTGAAGAAGCTGCTGGGACAGTTAGAGCTGGTGCTGTTTCCACAGAAACTCCCTTTTCTTTCATTAAGTGTTTCTTATAATGAATCTTGATTTTATTGATATGAACTTATGTGATCATAGCAAAAGAAACTTCCTGTGGGCTGCACGAAAGCAAGCCTCCATCCAAGACTCTGGGTATGTTGTTCCTTTAAATCAGTGAACAGACCTTTGTAAAGATGGCTTTTAAAAAAGTGATCAGTGATTGTTCTGGTTAAAATTCAACCACTAACACTGTAGTAGAGCCAGAACCCTCTTCTGTGTGTCTCTATCTACTGACATACTTTGAGATGTACATACAAACCTACACACAGACCTTTCTCTCTCTCTCTCCCTCCTTTCTGTCTCTTGAATGGCCTGTTCTTATGGCTTAGCAGCAACAAGGCTGATTTAAGGGCCCTTACAAATAGGAAGGTTACACGTGAAGACAAAAACCAGAGACAAATCACTCCACAGCAGTCTCAAGGTTTTTCCTAAACCTATTCAACCAGAGGAGAGCAGCAGAACAGTGAAAAAATATACACACTCCATCCTGTCAGAACGCTTTTGGCTTATCTTGAGTGACTGTCAAGGCTGGGAATATCAGGGGATGGACAGAAATATATAAAATTAATAAGCTGCTGGATGTAGTCGGAGTTATGGCGCTTCATAAATCCTGGTTTGATCATTGTGGACAAGGCTTAAACCCACAGCTTCCTAATGCGCACAGCTGTGTCTTGGACTGGATTTTCTTCTGTTTGGGAGATGGAAGCCCTCAGCTGGCAAAAGTAAAATTTATCATCTCCCTGCTCCCCCTTTTTCCTTTCATAAGTGACAAATATTAAAAGAATGCCTGAGGAAAGTTGGCAGCCATTACAACCTTTAGTAGAAGGGCACAGGCGAAGCAAGGTGAAACTGGGGCCAAAGGCAGAGAAATGCTGCTCAAAGAAAAGAAAGGACGCGAGGTGGAGAGGAGGAAATTGGTACCTAGTTATTATCAGTTGTATTTCCTTTGTCGGGTCAGAGGTCCAGGAGCTTTTGTTTGTTTGTTTGTTTTTTATACTGAAAGGATGGATGCTATCTTTCCTACCATCCAAGCAGGTCTGCTGAGTCAAGTAGTGAAGGTAATATTTCATGTCAGGAATTAAGCAAGCTCACATACAAAGACCATTCTCCAGTTAGATCAGCTCCACATCCATCATTGTCCCCACTTCCTCTTTGGACTGCTGGCTTCAGCTGTGAAATGGGACCATGTGCATTTCTCGAGTTGACTGCAGCACACAAGTGAAGCATTTGTACTTAGCTGTAGAATTTTTCTTGTTGTATGACATAAAATACACTTCAGCGAAAAGCTGGAATAGAAATTTCACAATCTACCTGAACTGTCGAGCAGTCAAAGCATTCAACACGTCTTCCGTCATTCTCTACTCCATTTCCTGCCCCTCGTCGACTAGCCTGAACCAATTAATTTATCATATATTTATTTATTTTTAATAATCATTTTAACCCGCAAGCAATGATTAGATCAGTAAGTCTTTTAGCTGATTATCAAATTGTAATACTTTTTGTTATTTGTACGAATCATTTTCATGCACGAGTATATCATATGTGACTGTAGCTGGCTTGGATGACAATATACTGTTCTATTTTGAAGTTTAGATTGTTATTTAGAAAAAGTAGATATTCACAGAAGCCAATTTTAGCTCTCAGATATTGCTGCTGTAATTCTTACACTTTTATGTGGTTTTAAGACCAAAAAAATGGTGCATTTTTTTGATTCATATAAGCAATTGTCAATCAAACACCCTTCTACTTTCAGTCAAAGAGGAGGTAAAACAAAACCAAACGCAGGGAGGAAGAATGACAAAATAAAACAGGAAATACAAGTAAAAAAAAAACAGAAACCAACACAAGACATGATCCAAAAACACAAAGAAGAAGGCTTTACATCCACAGAGAGAAAAAGAAAATCAAAGACAAAGAACGGATCATAAAGCAACACATGACACCACTGGGCCACCTTAAAGAATAATAACCTCTATTGTTATCAGTAATGATGATCTGAAAATTAATCGTAGAGCAGTATTGATATAGATAAGTTACATGATATTTTAGACTATTCTATAAATAAAGGGTCAGATCCCCTGACTTTGTTTCCTCAGTTAACCTGTATTCTAATCCTAAATTAATTTCAAATTAAACTTGAGTTTGATGGTTTGGCATTTGTGTTTTAAAGAAAGACCGGTATCTGGGTACTTCCCCTAACACTCATTAACTTTACCTGGATCACTTTTCTTCCAGGGGCTTTAAACATGTAAATATGCTGACAGAGAGAGAGAGACTAATTAGAGCACAGTGTCGTATCTCAGGGCTTTTACCTGTCAATAAAAATACAGTCACTGAAGGCGCAGGCTCTTTAAATGAAAGACTTAGCAGTTTTGAAATGTAAAACACGTCACAGTGTTTTACTCAGTAAGATGCTGATGAGACAAGTTGTCAACAAAAGAAAATTGACAACAAAAATATCTCTGCTGGACCAAATCAGAATAGTGATATTCTCATTTAAGACTCTCTGTGTTTTTACCCCCTCTTCTATTTGGGAGAGGTCATGCTTTTTGAACACAAGTTGTCGCGAGTAAATTTATTCCACTTATTTCTTGTAACAGCATGCAAAAGTAATGAGTTGTTAGAGATAAATAAGACAATAAGTCATGCAATCTTTTTTCCTCAAGCTGCTATTCAGTCAATTAGCACATTTTAGATATTCTAAAAAATACTACAGCCTTATGTAGCTTTTCAATATGCAGCTTCTGACTTTTATCCAATTACATTATTTGAGGTCTGTGGGCAGAGCACGCATAATGGAAGATGCCATATTTGGTGTGATATTCCTCAACACTTTTCCGTTGCATATGCCTATGGCTCTCACTATGAATAATTCAAAAGCTCCTTTCAAAAAAAAAAAAAAAAGAGAGAGAGAGAGAGAGAGAATGAGGAACATGGCTCCATAGTAAACAGATTTTCTGCTCACCATCCTCACAAATCCAAAGTAAAGGGTATTGTGAGTGCCAAAATTATTACACAGTGCCCCCTTTCCCTCCTGTCTGAGTGTACCTGGCCTTAGAAATGCATTTGTCCTGAATAACGGTTGGCCACTGGCTGAGTTAATTGAAGTTTGGTTGCTCAGGAATATGCAAAATGACAGCTGCATTAAACTGATGCACGAAGATGCATGATGCCAAAGCTCTGCCTGCAGGTTCAGGTACAGTTTGCAATGAAACAGTTATTATTCTGTTTTAAACTACTGGACATACAGCTCAAACATGGTTTCAGTATGTTTATGGTCTCTCTGTACTTTCATTCATCCATCCTCTATACTTATGCTTATCCTGTTGAGGGTCAAGGGTGGCTGGAGTCCATCTCAGCTGTCTTAGGGCGAGAATCGAGGTACACCCTGGGTGTCTCTCTGTTGTCTGATGTGGCTATTTAAACTCCTACTGTGACATGCACTGTAACTAAGTTTTTAATCCTAAAAATATTCTGCCATTATATCTGCTGTAACTTACTGGGAAAAGTCTTTTCCATATAAACAGCAAAGGACTGTGGGAAAAAAATCAGTAATGGTACTGTAAATAAAGATATAGAGAAAAAGAGATATACAGAACAAAACTGTCCATGGCAAACCATGGCATCACCCATCTTTGTCTAATAAAGATTTCCAGTTTCAACCCTCACCATGAGATGTGCCATAAGTGTTCAAGAAAAATGAACTTTGATATCCTCCTTCAGTGCAGAAAAATGGGCAAGGGATTCTATGAGACAATTTCCTCTGTTTTCTCAGCATCAGGAATTTGCCCTGACCTTCAACTGGTCGTATCTTCCAGTGCAGATCTGTGGCAGTGACACATGTCATGTTTTGGAGAGGATTGAGGAGGAAGCTGAGGAGACAAGGGGGTGTGATCTTGGTCTGTAGCCCAGTTAGAGTCATAGTCTGCCCTCATGTCAAAGGATGGTCATGTTTGGTCCAAAACACAGACTGCACCTCATCTACTAATCTCAACACAAAAACACCTTAAGGTGGCTTATGGGGAGATAAGTGCAGACACACTTTTACAATAAGAGGGTTCAAAGCTGTTGGAAAACATGGCTGTATGGGAGAGAAGAAAAGACAAAGTAAATGGTGTATCTCCAGATTCTCTTCCTGCAAAGCTCACCTGGTTAAAGCAAAGCCAAGCCTCCCTTTCTGCTCCTCTTCTGTTTTGTTTGACCCTCTCCGTCTTGTGCTGTGCTTGTTCTCTCCCACTCAGAGAGAAAACAAACTACTAAAGGGTAGAGACTCTGCATAAAGAGATGACATCTTGAAGAACACCCCCCAAACTCACACACACACACACACACATACACGCACGCACAGCCTCCCACGCTTGAATCTCAGGTTCACTGTCATTTTGAAGTACATTGACACAGGATAATGAAGTTAACATAGGCATAAACCTGGGATTTTCCTTTGCATCAGTGCGTTACTTAGCTGAACACGGATTTTTTACCTGGACAGATTGTATAAAGGCGTTAAAATAATTTGTTTTTCACTCAGCAAGCCCTGAAATTGAGACTGAAAAAATGCAGAGCCCCCTCTCCTCCTGATAATTAACATCTGTACAAACTCTTTAATGTCACACAGTTGGCTATCATTATGTCCCTCTAACTATCTACCTCTAATCATTAAGAGGCTTTTTTGTGTTTTTCCTTTAGAGGTAATAAATAAACTGAGACCTCAGTGTTACAGAAAATCATGTAGAATCTACATTTTCAGTGCGCAGATAAATGTATAAATCATAAAGTTTGTTTTTCTCCAGAGTCAAAGGAAACCTTTTGTGTTGAGCGCCTTTAGCACTGACATGAAGCTAAAACCCTAAAGACTCCAACATTCAGAAAAGCTCCTAAATAGCTGCTGTGAAGCTTGGTTTTAGCTTTGTCATCACGCTTGAAGAATTTTCCTTTTAATGTACTGTAATGTGAAATTCAGTGGGGACGAGTTTAATTGAGTTTGCACAAACCAGTTGGGAGTAGCGCTGGAAGGTAGGTGATGTTGAGGTTTTTAATCTCTGGCTCCGGAGAGGCTTGTTGACGAAGTGGTTCTTTCTCTTTGTGGAGAAAAAAAGAGGAAGCCTAAGAAATGATACATCCATGGATAAAACCAATTGGCAACCCTCAAAGGGACGGGGGTGATAAGGCAAATCCAGCACTTGTAGAGAAATAAAAGAATCCAACTGTTCATTAAAACGAGAAACAAAACAGGCGATTGAGAAAGAAGGCAGACTGCTCGGTGGAGGAGTAAGGGAAACACAAACAGAGCCAAAGATATCAGAGGAAAGGATTGGAAAATAATCAAGGATTTGTGAGGAGAATTAATAAGGAAGATAGGCACAAATAAGCATTTTTTTCTGACTCTGTAAAATTAGGATGGATGGACTACTATCATCAAACAGGGGAAATGGCATTAGCATAGACACCTAATTATAAAGGATAACCCAGATATGTAGGTTTCTGTCGCTTTATTTTGCATTCTCTGGATGTGAGGCAGGAGCGTCTTTTGTGCTTAGTTAACAAGATATTTATTGGATAGAAGAGGATGTTCTGTATATTCTCCTTTTTTCAGCAGCCTGCAGTCTGTTGGAGGAATAACTTTACAGCACATGAAGGAATGATTGACGAAACTGTTCACACAAACAGTCAAATCAAAACGAAAAGGAAACAGAAGTATGATTAATGTTATTCAACATGAATCAGAAAGTGGAATGATGTTTGTATGTAGAGAAATATATGTGTGACACATCACAGTTTAGCTGTAAACAGGCTGTAGTCTTTTAAATTTGGGATTAAGAATTAAATATTGGCCAGTCCCCTTAAGACTAAGGTCATTTCAGCTCCATTTTTCAGGGTATCTCTTTCAGTACCAGCGGGTGTTTGCGTGACGTTGCTGTTGGTCTGTTTTATTTCTGACAGTAATTTACCTCCTGGAGGTAGTTGACTCTATCACCTGATCCAGCTCAAGGTAATTAGGTTTGGAGTCATGGACTTATGATGATACAAACAAAAGGGGTAATAAAAGACTCACGAGGACAGGTTGAAGGAAAGGGGAGCAGGGCTGAAAGAAACTAGCAGTGAAATAATCAATATTTTCATGATCGGCTGCTAAGACATTCCAGAGGAGTTTTTTTTTTTCTTTTTTTTTTTTTTTTTTGTGAAAGAGCCATTCATTACCATATCAATAAAAATATGGGGCAGATTATTATTGTGTTTGCTAAGCATGGCCCCCTATCATAAATAATAGGTCTACCGCTGATGCCTGTATTAATTATAATTAGAATGTTGATAATATGGATACTCTTTTATTACAGGAGCTGAATCAATTTTACAGGCCTATTCAGTCTCACAAGGTCACATGAAGTTGCCAGGATGAAAGATGGTTTCTTGTAAAGCCTTACTCCATCCAACCCGAGGTGGAGGAGGCCGCATGGAGACAAAACCAAACTCTTCACATAGTTTGATTCACTATGTAGAGATGTTTAGGGTGCAATGAAAACAGCAATGACTGTGAATAGTATTACAATTTATACCATATACCATTTATACAATTTATACCATTGAAAAAAAGAAACTCATTTTAGTTACCTACGACTTAATTTGACCTCAAGTGGTTCAGACCAGGAGCAGACACAAGCATAATTACCTTAAGATAAAAAATAACCTTCAAACTTTTTTCTTTGTAGTCATGTTAAAGGTACTTTTTGTTCACATTTGATTAACTATTCCCTGCTCTAGTTTATAGTGTATTTTAATCCTGATTCCTGACCAGCTGACCTGACACACCACAACACACCGCACCACTCAAACTGAAGATGGAACTATTCATGAGGAAGGTGTAGTTTAACCCCTGCCTTGTAAATATATAAGATTTATACATAAAAAAGACATGAAAGTTGTGTAGCTGCATGAACAGAAGGGTTCCACACAGCCAAACTCTGTTGAACTAAAAGTGCTCGTCTCTGTAATTTTTACACTTTGAAAAGTCTTCCTGTTGGTCAAACTGGACCCTTTGGTAGGCTGGTTTTGCCCATGGCTGCAGGTTTGAACGACCTGTTTTAGATTCAGCAATATCTAACAACTTTAAACTGCTTTTCATAACAATGCATTTGAAAATGTCCAAAACAAGCTGAATGAGAACACGCTATCCGTCAATAACATAGGTAAATATGTTGCAACAACAGCCTCACAGATACATAATTATATCATTGTTTTGTGTCCTCTCATGCCTTTGAGCAGCCCCAACATGAATTTATTTTCTTTGGACTATTTTAAAGACAGATTAGTTTTGCAACTGTTTGTTGACATTTTTGCATTTAATAACCATTTATGTATGTTCACATTATTACTGTTATTAACCCCTGACAATAATTTCTGATGTGTTGTAAAAGTGCTCGACCATGTAAGCTACATGAAAGATTAGCTGATGTCTCCTCACCAGCACAGTTTGGGTTGGTTTGGTTTGCATTTGTTAAGAATGTGGTTCACAAGCAGAGTGTGTTTTGGTTTGACTGTTGTGTCTCAACTTAGTCTAAATTCATGAGGCACCCCGCTGGGTTCTGCCTCTGTTTCCCACTTTCTCCCGAGTTTGACTGTCAAATGGCCCAACAACAATGGATCAGCAGTTTCTACCTTTATATGTATCAGCCAGCTCCTACCTTGAGAGCTTGCTGTGTGCCTTTAAAGACTGAATTAAGCATGGTCTGGCAAGGTTTAAACCAACAAACCATGAAAGATTTTTTTTTAAAAAATCTACATATCTGTTAGCTCCACTTTCAAATCTGAAATATTCTCTATATAATGGTCAGGTTGCCTCAGAATAAACTGGTCTCCCCCCTTTGAGGCCAAGACCACACTGATTTGTTTCAAATGTGTCTTCTCCAGCATTGTAAATGAGCCACCTGTTTGAACAAATAAGCTCATAATCTTAACAATAAACATGATCGAACAAATTAATGTCAGACATACATGGGGATTTGTCCAATTACAGATGCATATTTATACCCACGAGGTGCTGTGTTCCTGAGCAGCTGCATAGGAAAGTTGCTTTTAAAAGCAACAAATATTTGTTTAAAATGCTAAATAGCACTCTGCTATGAACATCTTTTCACATATTCCATTTTTTATGGTTTCCTTTTTGTTGGTAAAATTGGGTATGCATTTCCTTTCCATGATAAGTTGTATTTTTGCTTGTGAATGTTAAAATGACCTTGTGTCCCCCTGCATCTGTCATGAAATTATACATTCCATCAGCCCTCATTGAACTGGGCATTGACTCTGAGCCGCAGTCTCAGGCTCTGGCAGTGAATCTTGATTATGGATTCTGTGATATTGTAAATGACTTGAGATTCTTCTGAATGTTTCGGATTAATCGGTTTGTGCAGATGTGGTTCCCTTTTTTTGGAGGCACCATCTTGAACAGTTGCTCATTTCCATTCGGCTGTGACATTCTGCATACAAAGCAGATTTCCTGATAGGTAATCCTTGTAAGGTTTTTAGAAGACAGGTTATTAGAGGATTGAGGGCTCTGTGTGTGTCTGTGCAGAGGAAAATTATGTACATTTTTAAAGTTGGTGACAATGAGCTGTGTCTCAAGGTAGGAGACATAGTAACTGCCTTCACTTCTCACATAACAACATCCCACCCCCTTAAAAATGAGTACACTTCAGATTCCCCCTCCCTCCTCCTTACACACACACACACGCACACGCACACACACACACACACACACACATACACACAATCCCCACCTGCTCCCCCTCTCCACCACCAACCACAAATCTTCAAAATGCCTGAGGCTAAAAAGCTGGTTACTTTCCTCTGCCTTCCAGCTCGCAGCTTCAGATTATTCCTGAATGCCAGAGTTGGTCTGCCCCCATCATCCTGCAAACCCAGCACCCTACCCCCACCACCCTACCCAGTCTTAAACCTGGCTCCTCCTGTCACCTGTCAGATGCACCCCAACTTTAAGTGGCCAGTTATTTTCCATTGGTTTTATACGTCTTTCATATCATGGCTCATTAAAGCGCAGCACAGTAGGTAGCATATTTACATAGGCTACTGGGGAGTTTTAATTTGCGTTGGTACAGAGCATGACCGGAACTGAACTGTGCGGTGTCAAAATGATTCCTTCACATGACACCCCCCTTTTCCCTGCGATCCTCCCTCTTTTCATCCAATCCCATTTGAAAACATGTATCTGGGTATAATTGCTTGAACAAGGCACAAAGACGCACACAGAGCCATCACAGGGGGGACTGAGGTTCCTCCAAAGTGACAGACAGCCGGGCCAATCAAAGCCAGCAATGAGCAATCTGTGGGCGATTATTCTACTGAATATATGGTCTTTGCAGAATGTGTTCCCAGTTTTTACTCACTTTGTCTAACTACAATACTCATTACCCCCAAAATAAGTCATTCTACCATCTGCAGCTTCACTTCCATCCTGATAATGTTTGTGTTCAAACATTAATAAGTTTGTTTGGTTGATTAGAGAACAGATTTTAACATTTTCATATTTAAAGATATATTTGAATTTCTTATGATAGGTTCTAGTTGCATTGTTTTTATATTTCATATTTTATTACATATAAAGTGTATTATCATGTTAAACCAAGCTGTTTGTAAGAAGTTATAGAAGTTTTATGTCTTTCAATAATTCATTTTATTATTTCTGTTTTTGTTTTTACGATGACTGAAAGGTCAAATTTATTGAAAGGCTAGAATAATCAAGGGGCCAACTTCAGCAATCATATCTAACATTGCTTTGAGCAGAAGATATAAAGGGTTTACAGAGATTCCCCTGAAATAGCAGACTACAGTCGAGACCAGTTGGAAATATCATATTTGGTCACTGATAATATTTTATTATAGAAGGATAGAGGTTGATAAAGGCATGAACTGCTTTCTTCAAATGCAAGGAGAACTAGCTTATTCAGCTAGTGTGTAGTCTGCCCTCAAAAGTTTCCTCTCCTCTCATATCGCCCAAAGATCCCTGCGCTAAAATCTCTCTGGCAGATGCATTTTGAACTCCATTCATCATGTACTGTCATAATGTTAACCTCCACAATCCAACCCGTCAAGACAAAATACATAAAATTGCATTCAGTCCCCCCACCTTAATCCTCCTGCTGGCCACACACCCCACCACAGTGCTGTGATATCAATCAACTGCAATGAGGCTGGCTCCATCATCCCCAGCAACACAAGGCTGCCCCTGTCCAGACACCACACCCTGACAGAAACGGCCAGGATGCCATGCAAAACGTACGCACTGACAGACAGACAGACAGGCAGGCAGGCAGACATGTCGTCATGTGATTTTGGTGTAATTTTGGAAAGCATATTGTCTAATTTCGCCATCTGTCCGGGAGGGAACGATGGCAGCGTAGAGCTCATTTGCCGTCTGCTTGCTTTATTGCGGCTATACAGAACAAGTTTTTGGAGCAGGATGCAGACCCTGGTGTGTAGTCCACTGGAACTGAGAGGCGTGTCGATACAGGCACCAGGTTTCTCCCGCTCCAACATGAGCTACTGTGTGTCCAACATCCAGAGACACATGCAAATACCTCAGAATGAAACCTCAGAATCAGGGCTCATGCTTAAGTAAAGAATGTAATGGTGAAAAGTAAAAAAAAAATGTCATCTGAAGGATAAGTCAAGGGTGTTTGCTGTCCTGAAGTTTCAGAGAACTAATTGGAAAGTCTTTAACAGACTCTGACAGTTTTGAGTTGTCACTCATTCCACCAAGCCATTGTGAATTGGGTCCAATTTGTGGCAAATGGTCATATAGACACACACACACATAAATACACACACTTATACACAAATACATCGCTGTCACACATTGTGGATCACGTCTGGTTCAGCTGCTCCTTGGCTCTGACATTAATACAGAGCAGATTGGTGGAGATCTGCAGCCCTTGTTGTTTGATCTTTCCTCCTCTTGCCACATTTCCTGGCACTGCCCCCCTGCCACACCGCGTGGCGCAGGCAGGACTGGCATGGCCTCAATGTGCCTGCCAGGTTTGTTCTCTGTCTTCTTCCCTTTCCAACTTATTCCCTTATGCCCGCTTCATGGATTCAGTTCTGCAAATTACGAGAGCTCCCCTACCCCCAGTGACCGCCAGAATTCAAGAGACCTTCAATCTACCAGTTTGTCTTCTTCAGAACGGAGTGATGCTACCTCGGCCTGGGATGTGTCACTCATTTGTGTTTGTCCTTGTTAATTGTGCTGAATTAGGTTAGCGTCCTCGTTCCTGTTTTTCAAGCTGAAAGATTCTGCTTTGAAAATTTCATTTTCAAATGAATTATTTGACCAAATAGGAGAGGTGTTGAGCTGCAGAGCCACATCTAAACATTAGAAAAGATCAGGCTTCTCCTAAGAACAGGATATGCTTTAGCAAACAGAAGCTGTAGGCTCAGTTTGAACAAACTTGTATCAAAACTATATCGACTCACGTTTTCTATTTACTCAGGACTCTCATTTTGCCTGTAATGTCCTGAGTCTGGATAGAGAAATAATGTAAAATTTTAAAACCAAATTTAATAATCAAAAGCAAATACATCTTGTAGGTAAAGACAGCATCTGTGCCTTTTGTATAATCTGGAGTATTTGTTCAAAGAATAATGTCTCTTAGAGCCGCAGCATTGTGTCTTTTTTCAGCCATTCGTCTTCAGGCTGTGATCAGGTTGGGAGAAAAAAAGCAAAAAAAACTGATATGGTAATAACATTGTCTCATGATACCCGCTCCCATTATACACAGTCTATTTGCTTTTTCATAACAATCTGCCTTCCGTTTCATGAAATCTCAGCCCCACGTTTCATCCTTTTAACCACTTCATTCATGACTAATGGCACTAACATGACGGTATCGATCTAATTTACTCCAAGTTTAAGATAAAAGGTTGGATAAGGTGCAAGACACAGGATGCCTGTGTTAATAAAGCAAATCGAATTATTATTGATATTTATGCCTCTGGGGTCAAAAGTGAAGCGCATGGAGGCTGAGACTGAAAGTAGATGAATTGAGACAGTAATAAAAGAAAATGAAACTAAGTTTTCTTTTGTGGACATTAGCTTTTCTGAGCGATCTAAGACGTCAGAGCTGCACCTGGAGATGAACTCTAACTCTACAGAGATATCCTTTATGTCTTACCTTCAAAAAGAGAAGCTGTGAGTCAGATCCATGTTGGAGTTTAATTGAGGCTATCTGAATAGAGCTATTGAAGCCCCGCGAAATGATTCGTGGACTTTCAAGTGTTGGAGAAAGGGTAATTTGGTGTTTTTATTTATTGAAAAAAGGTAAATTTTTGTGCAAATTTTGTGAAAATAGTTATCCAAGTATGGCCTCTTTTCTCTTGACTTGCCATTTTTGTTGAATTACAGAAAAAAAGCTAAAAAATAAATAATTAGATAAATAAAAATGTGCCAAGTGGAAAAATAATGATTTGAGTAATCAGAGCATTTTTACTCTAAATAAAAGTATGTAAGAGTTCAGGGCTGGGGATGTAGCTACATGACTTTTTAAATCCTAATACCATACCAAAACCTGGCTTTGGTATTGACTGATACTGACACCAATCCAATGCTAGTATCAATTTAACATTCTATAGTCTTTAATATAAGGACAAGACTCAGAATTATGTTTTGTTGCTTTTCTAACCTTGCAAACCAAAATGAAATAAAAATACCTTTATATTGTCTGTATTGTTATGTTAGGGGATTATAAGTGGTGAGTAAATCTTCAACACCAACAAGAATTACAATTTAACTGTAAACCTCAGCAGTGGATAAGTGAGGAACAAAACTTGTACTTTTTGTAAACTGCTGTCAGTGTTTGGCAAAACAAGCGAGAAATATCTCTAAACTTAGGAACCGACACCAGGATCAAATCAGCAAATCTCTATTAAACAGTGATGGCATCTGTCCGTTGTCCCTCTCTGTCATAAAAAGGATGAAGAGCTTCTCTTAATGATGAACACAGAGCTTTCTCACGTGAAACACTGAAGCTACGTTTATCTTTCAGGCCTCCTGGGCAACATATGGAGCCCTCTAACTTCGTGCTCAACTTCCCAACGGCTGTTGTGAAAACTGCTGCACTAACTGCGGCCCTTAGAGAGCTCATTAAAAACCCTTGTGCATAAACCTTGCTTGGAAGTTGCTGTGGGCTGTTCCAGGCCAACCAAGGCAGGATCTGTGCTGCCTGTGAGATAATAAACAGAATTTGCATATAATGCTGACCTGTGGCATCCATCAGAGACTGCACAGATGCCCTTTTGAAACGCATTGATCAAGAAAGTTTGAGCGTAATGTTTGATTATTCGCAGCCTTTTAGTGAGAGAGAGAGAGAGAGAGAGATGTTTGGATACAGCCGACCATGTATTCAACAGAATCCTTAAAAAGCATCACCTCCTTCCTCCAGTTATAGTTTACACTCAACAGAAAGACAAAGCACTTCTAGGTCAGGAGGGAAATAGGGGTGGTGTGAAGGACATGACAGCATTTTACCAAATTGTAAATCACATCTAATTTCTAAAAGGAAGGAAAATAAATAGTGTTTGAAAGTGCTGTAATGTCAGTGATTTAAGGGAGCTTTCGAGAAGCGTATTACGAGAGGTGACAGCTGGAGCGAGATAGGCAGGTTGTGTTAAGAGGAGAGGAGAGGAGGCTATGACATTATGTCTGCAGGGTTAAAGTGCCAGAGTCAAAGTGTGAACCACTATTACCGGATCAATACTTCTCAGTTTTGCACTTATCACTGGCCTGGTGGTTAGCAGAGGCTTTTCTGGATCTACACGAGGACCAAATGCCACAACTCAGAGAGTGGGTGCAAGCTGCTTCATTTAAAGAGGGGATTTTAACGACAGATATTAAATATTTGAGCTCTTTTGGAGGAAATGTAGAACTCTCCATTGGCTTCTTACAGAGTCACTCTCTAAGTGTGAACTGCATGTTATTTAACAATTATTTTTAAGTTGTATGGATGTTAAAATAGTAAGCATTCTGTTTTGTCAAGCACTGCTTGTGAAAAGGAAAGAAACGTCTCTGCTTTATGCTTCTGGTACAAAAACAAAAGTTGTTCTCATGTCCACTCTTCAATGAAAAAATACCACAGCAAGAAACCAGAGAGAGTGTACACTTTCAAGTCTTTCATTAAACTTCTGAAGCTTAAGAGTTAATCCTCTCTGTACATAGAACAAAAACTCGGCATTCAATGTTTTAAAAAAAGCTGGAAGAGAGAGAAGGGAAGAGAGACAGAGCGAGAGAGAAAGAGCAAGATGAGGTGGAGGGAGTGTGGTTGTGTGTGTGTGGCGGGGGGGGGTTGGCCTGATCACTACATATTCATATTTCTATGCAGGCGTTATCACTTAAAAGGCTTTCTAATTACAACAACAAGACAAAAACTCCTTGGATTCCTTCCAGACCCGCTAAA
Organism: Labroides dimidiatus; assembly: GCA_030710495.1. Taxonomy (NCBI): domain Eukaryota; kingdom Metazoa; phylum Chordata; class Actinopteri; order Labriformes; family Labridae; genus Labroides; species Labroides dimidiatus. The sequence goes on along the minus strand of CM061148.1, from coordinate 19,209,462 downwards.
TGATAAAATAAGCTTGCACTCTCTCTCCTTCTTAATCTCTGCAAAGCACCTTGGAGCCTCATCTCCCAAATACAGGCGAATGAATGTGAAAATGCCATTTAGAGATGCAGGTGTGACATTTGATAAGAAACTTCTGGATTAAATATGTTCTGCTAATGAGGAATCCAGCTACCCCATCAGGGCAAACTATTGGTGGGATTGTGTGCATGCTGATAACATTCCACACACAAACATCCAAATTCATTATTAATAAACAGCCATAGTCTCTCTATCACACAGACAGTCTGGATCCTTCAGTGGAGAGACAGAGATGTTGCGTCTCATTACAAGAGGCTGAGAAAAAAGGAGGAAAGTAGGGGTGTAGGGATATCAGCTGTTTTATATTTGGTTGTTTACGGCCTGTTTTGGGTCGGGGTTAAATTATTTCAAAGGGTGTTTGGGTGGAGCGTTTATTGTTGGAACAAAAGAGATGAAAGTTTCAGGGGATACGATGGAGAATGTGGTCGTTGGGCTAAAGCTAATTCGGAGAAGAGGGTATAGCAGGCTAAGCCACTGGTGCAGTAGACTGGGAAGTCCCTGGCCCCAGCTTGACATTTATAATGATTTGTAGAAGATTAAAGCCGTATTACTGCTGTAGTCCATAATGCGGCTTTGTAATGAGGTGCGAGTGCATTACCACCCTTTTGAAATTAGCCGCTGTTTCAGACCTTTAAAGGAAAGACACAAAGTGAGTGGTCTCAGAAAACACTGTTACATGACTGTACTGTGGCCATGTCTTGTGAAAGACTTTGAGCCTCAGAGCCAGAGCAAGAAAGGACTCCAGAGGCCTGCCAGTTGAAGCTGCCACCGCTGAATACTTGTCAGTCTAAACCAGCTTAGTTCAGCCAGCCAGCAAAGTGTTTCAGACTGACAGGCAGCACTTTGTTATTCGGACTACTAACTAAAGGTCCATGTCTGCAGCCTCCAAATATTTCATGCTTAAAGAAATGAATAATGTTGTGAATTAGTGTTTTTTTTTTTTTCTTCAAGGTGCAAACAAAGTCATGTATAAATTGTGTCAGGAACTCTGCCAGTCTTTGTTTTGTCAGCTCTTGCTTTGGCCTGGCGGCTTTTTTACAGTATCATGTGAAAAGGAGAGTGATGCCAATTCAAAGCCAACCATGGAAAAATGAATATTCTGAACATTTTTTAAAAAATGCATGCGTTATCTGCAAAAATAAAAACACAGGTAATTTTTTGTTAGCGTGTGCAAATGAAGGTTGCAGGTGTCGTCCAGCCATTTAAATGCTCTTTATGATGTTAATTAGTTGTTAGCGTAATTTTCCAGCCTTCGCTATCAAGCGTGAGAAGTTCAGAGACCTGCTGTTAACTGAAAGTCAATGTCATGGCAGCATTTCAAGAGCTCCCAAACAGGAAGACTGGTGATAACAAACAGGTGATGGGGCCTGATGCCTATGGCAGCAGGATATTGCGGAGACAATTGAATTTGTAGGGAGAAATGAATCTTCTGGACAGCGTATCAAATGTTAAAACAACACACATTGCATGCAATTTGCTTATGTGGGAGGTTGATAAAGGGTTCTTATTTAGAAGATAAAGCAAAGCGAGATCTAGTGCAGTAAATTGTGCATGTGTGTTTCTTCCATATGAGTAACACCAGAGGTTTATAGTCCCAGACACAGGCAGTCGTTCTTTATGACTCTTCACTTTCCTGTGATAGCAGTATTTATGATTTTGGAATTTATGTTGCACTGTATGCATGCTGTCGGGATCTCAGTGGTTGTCTGCTTTGATATAACAAGTTTGGTGTTTGTTTTCATTTTGAGTAAATTAATGTGACGATTTCAGTTTTAGGAAGAGGACATTTTTCTTTTACTTTATGTCTCTCTCGGGTGTCCAGCTGGTCAAATTCAACATCCCAAGAATTTCCTAAAAACTAATAAAAAGCCATTCCAGTATAGAGAAGATTTTCCTCCATAGGTCCTGCATCAGCTAATTGTAACACTTCAGCAGAACGTTTTGACTCTGGTTTCTCTGATTCAAAGCTACTCGGTTCCCTCTATCTGGATCCTGATGAAATTTAAACAGCAAACGTGAAATGTGCAAGATAACCTGAGAAACAGCTTTGGAGGGACTTGACTCCTGACATTATTTTAAAGACCAGATCTAAGAGCCCCAGCGCGGTAGTCAGGAATGATTATCTGCTGTGATCCCTCTCTGATGCTCCAGAGTCATTCATCTGCCGACCCCCCCCCATCCGCCTACATGCAGCCCTATGCAAAGGCAGACCCCTAATCATGTCAATACCGTGTGTCAGTGCCGTGGATAAGCAAGGCCTAGGAGATGAGAGCAGCTCTGTAAACACGGCTGGCAGCAGGGAGTCCCCCCAACACATCCAACTCAGAATAAGCAAACTGGAAGATTTGGGGATTTTACTGGGGCCAAAATTTGTAGTATTGGCTCAGGGTCTTTTTCAATGTGTGTGTTGCACATGGGATATTGTTTTTGGCTTATAAAGTGCTGACCGCCTGTCATAGAGTGTGACTCTTTTGTCAATACTGTTAGAATGAAGAAGCGTAATCACTTTCTTTTCTAACCCTTCACTGTCTGCTGTAACATAAACACTCCTCTTTGTGTGTGATGACCCGAGCTGTTGACCTTTAACTTTCAGGTGCCAGATATCACCATCTTTACGAGCACCTCATATTTCATGACAGCAGCCATTTTTTTATTTGACCTCTAAATTCATTGAAGGCAACTGTTGTTTCCAGTTGATTATGAACTATCGTGATGGACTTGTAAATGTGGAGCGGTCAGTGTGTGCTTTCCATAAACCGGCTAATACAACTGGCTGTATCAAATGGGGTATATATATTAACAACAGTCAGCCATGCTCTTACTGCTGTCAGAGCTATATTATGGAGCATACTCCTGCCTCTTGTTTTGATACAGCAGTAATTTAAAGACCGATCTTAATTGACTTATTTTTTCCGCATGTCTGTGGGAGCTTATGCCTGCTCTGCAATGCAATAAGAGACTTGTTTCTTTAGTGGGCCACACACAATGTTCTGAGTTCAATTTTACCATTCATAATGAATGCAGCCTCGCCATTCAAATGCAGCCATAAGCACACAGCAGATAAGAATTTAATTAAATGTAGATTAAAACCAAACAGGAAAACACACTGGGTGATAATTTTTTATCACGTCCCCTGGTCATATTTTTTCCCTCACACTTTTCACTTGTTCTTCCTTGGGCTACATCTTTTCAGCTTGCCAAAAGTGGCAAACACCTCACACACCTCACCATGGCGCCCTGAGATTGTGAAAAGTAAAAAAGGAGGGCCGGTCACAGCATTAATAAAAATCCTCATGTCTGGGGAGAAATGAGGTTGGCAGTGGATTGTGGGTGGGGGGTGGAGGCAGAAATCAGTTAGTTCATCCCAAATTTGCATCATATTCCAAAGGACAACCTCAGCACTGTGGGCAAGGGGAAACATATCTCCCTCTTTGCAGGAACAATTAAACACTCTCTACAATGCTGAATGAATGTTTCCTTCAGTATTAAGATGTCCACATTTGCTAAACATGGTGTGACAGTAAGTGCCACAAAGCATGCCTTAGCAGAGAGAAGACGCTTTTATAGATGTAAAACACAGCGTTAGAAACTGCTTGAAGCGGTTTACCTCAGTCACAAGTGTGCTGAACTTTACTGGAGACACCAGGGAGCAAGAGACAACTGGAGCCATGTCGCTGTCCCTTTTTTAAAAATGTTAAAATATTGTTATACAGAAACAGTTTTATTCACATGTGATATGAAAGGCCCTTCTCAATTATCAATTACACACACACACGCACACACACACGCACACATATAAATATATATTTCTGTGTGTTTTCAAACTGATGTTGCATAAGCAGAGAGGTTAGAAACATGGTCTTGGCAGCATGGCACTGGATTTAAGCTCTCGTGCAATCTCTGCCATCTCCACAGCGGTTGACACCAGCATGCTGCTGCCTGACTGGCCGTGCTGGTGCCTGCCTGCCCACAGTGCCGGTGCTGCATCTCAGTTCCACTCTATTACCCTCATGCAGGCGATTGGCCTTTTCTGTGGGGAAAAGAGCAATTTCCTGTCGCAGTCTGTTTGATCAAGTGCTAAACCCTTGTGATCAATAGAGAGACAGATGTCGGCTCCAGATGGCCGCGTGGTGATACCTGGGGCAGCAGGAGGGCTTGCCAGGACGACAGAATGGCAATGAGGAAGGGCAGCGGCTGTGCTCCTGATGTCCCAGCTACCGAGACACAATGTGACAAACTAAATTAGGCCTTTTAGCACTAGATTAGTTGTTTTTATTTATTTATTTATTTATTTTGTGTGTGGAAAAAACAACATTTTAGTCACTCCAACTTGAAGCAGTATGTAGAATAGCAGAGGTGCTGAGAAGATGGGCATGCATGGATTTTGAATCGGTGACTGGTTTGCGCAAGTGCACTCCGAGTGTGTGTTTTCCTTTTCTTTTATGCAGTGAAACTATACTCATATAAGGCATGGGCAAATTTTGCAAATACAAAACTTGGATGTCGTTCAGGCACACATTGGTAAAAATGCGACTACGAAACTACAACTTTATAAATTCCATTCCCCATGACCAGATCAGTTATGTTGAATTTTGAAATGGATGACAGGTGCATCTTCCTGGCTCTCTTTGCTTCTAGAGTGGAAAAAAAACTGCCAGCACCAGAAGGCCAAATAGACCTTTCCAAAGAGGAGAGACAGAGAAGGAAAAGGGTTCCTGTTTTTTAAACAGCAAGCATTTGCATTAGGATTGGCATCCACCGTACAACCCCCACCCTCACACACACACACACACACACACACACACAGACACACCAGCATACTTAAAAACACACAGACACGTAGACTGGCCAGCCAGTCCATGTGGCGTAGGGCCGGAGCCATGTTGGAGGAACCACTGAGGCACGTGGCGATGGCGCATTGCTCTCCCAGGAAAACTGAGCACACCGGCATTGGCCCTTTGCCGTTCACCTGCTCCTACTGAGGCATGATGGGTAGGGGGACATGGGCCATGGGGCTGCAGCTGGAGGAGAGGGAGGGGTAGGGTCTGTGGCAGTGTTCATCATAGTGGTGCCCTGTCACGAGGGGTCTTCTGGTCCTATTAGCAGGGCTCGGTCAGGACGGCCCCCAACCTGCCTGCCACCGCAGCAGGGGCCGCAGTAAACACATGTCGACTGACCACAACCAGGACACATGTAGCACTACCCACGGAGAGGGATAACTAATAGAGTGTTCAGACAGACAAACCTGCCCAAATAAAGAAAAAAAGCACGCGGGAGCAGAGAGAAGAGGAGTGAGCTGTGTGAGCTTTCCTTAAATAGTCCACTCCACTGTACTTCAGACAGGGAGGAGCTGAGTGTGTGTGAGAGAGAGTGTGTGTGAGAACAGATTTTAACTGATGGTGTTCAGGAGAGTGACAGCACATGTCTCATACAGGTTACCTGCTGGCTGAAGAGTCCAAAGTTTTCTCACTAGAAATGAAGTGTTTACGAAACAAATATATTAATTTTTTTAAAAGGATGAAAGTGTGTCTTTTTTATTTTTGAGATTTTTTTAAGGGATAATTTTCCACTGGGGATTTTTAAGTGTCTTAATTCTATCATTTTCTCAACTTCAGTAAAAATTATTTATTTTTATTTCTTTTTTTTAATTCTTAAACACTTAAGCTCTGTTGCTGCATCCTAATAGATACAAAATATCCTCTTGTTCATTTCTCCCCTCTGAACTATTAAAGCACCATTACCAGGCAAACATTCCCCTGCCAGTATCCATCTCACTGTATTAAAAAACTACATAGATCTCTGGAGTCCAGCCAAAGAAACCTTTCAGTTTCCAAGTGAAACATTTTTTTTCCACATCAAGCACAGATTTTGCAGCCTCACATGGCTTGATTATTTTTTTTCATCTGTTTTTGTGATGTATATTGTGTTGCTTCACTATCTGTGCTGCCTGTAAATGTAAAATACTGAGACAGCAGCACGTATAATGCTCTCCTGGGAGGGCTTTTAATTTGTGGATTCTGACCCACATGCCTTTGGCTTCAGGCTATCCAGGAGTCCTTGTTCGGACTATATTTGCTAATACACTTGATGTTAAAATGAGTCTTGATGCTGCAGTGCACAGGGAGGGAAGTCTCCTTGATAGACGAGGAAACTGAGGCTCTGCAAGAAGAAATTTACAGTAATTCTGTCCCTGGATAATAAGGAGTTTGTTATCCTACAATGCAGAATGTTTTTTAAAGACAAAAAAATAAATTTGAAAAAGTGTCAAAAGCAGGCTGGCATGATTGTGATTACTGCTATAACAGAATTGCAGAAATACAGTAAAGCATAAAAAAAAACCTAAATCAAAGTGATTTTATCCTGTTTCTAAATTTGATTTGACTATTTTTTGATGAAGATTAAGTCAAAATGAGGTCAGAAAAAACACAATTTGTCCAAATATCTCTCCTGAGAATAACATCCTCAGCATCTACCTGCACCGATGTTCAGGCAGAGTGGCATCTGTATCTGAGGCGCCCCTGCATCATCACATCAAATCACCCAGCCACCATCACTTAAGCATGAGAAGAGTGCCTCCTACTGGCCAAGATGAACCAGAGGATGGAGAAGGTTGAGGAAAAGTGTAAGAGATGGAGTTTAAGACAGTCAATCTCTGTCAGTGCCTCACTGAAATAATATGAGAGTCAGCTAATTCTAGTCCAGTGTACTGTCAATAATGTAAGCCGTGATGATGTTCCAGCTTGGGTCTAACTCAGCGTTTTCCTTTCTCCTGCTTGCTTGCATGCTCGCTCTGGCCAGGGATTGTGACGACAGGGTTGACAGCCATGAGTCATCCCTAATGTGTTCAACTCTGATGATCCAGAAGCAGTCCAAATATTTACCAGTATTCATGAGGAGGATTTGTATAGCGTTGTTGTTTAGTGTCACAATAACTCTGCTGTCAGGTGCAGATACAGATATTAATAATCTTGGATTTGCAAAAAAATATATATTTTACATGACAAAGGAAGGTTGATTGGGAAGTTGTAGTACAGTCATTTATCTCTCAGATGAGAATTTATGTATTATTATTATTTTTAAATAAAGTGTTAGCTGCTTGAAATTCACAGGTAAAAGAACCCTTTTCTCAGTAGAAAAGCTGGAGCTGATTTAAAGATGTACAAAGAAGAGGTTTTAAAAAAAAAAAAAAAAAAAAATCAGGCACCATTAGCCTGCCTTAAAGCCAGCAGGAGGATCAGTGCAGGGGGTAAAAAACTTCAGGAGAGGGATTAATAAAAACAAAGGGGAAATAATGATTGATGGTTGTATTTAAGTTATATATTGGAACTTTTGGGCTTCAGTCTCTACAAAATGGTCATCAAGAGATTCTCGTCCATGTCTCCTTTCAGTACGCGGAGGCTCTTTGTGAAACATGACCCTGATTTGCAATCAGGTAATGCCAATAGGCAGAGGTCCTGTTCTAACCCCTTTCATAATATGTGTGTAGTGCTGTGAGTGTCTTCTCCATTGCTGTTATGGCCTCTGCAACAGTAATGTGTATGGACAGATGGGAGAGGCAAATGCTGATGTGCTTAACTACGCATTTTACAGCTAAACTATTAAAGAGTTGTGGTGTTTACACACCAACATTTGAATACCTGTCTTCAGGCCAGTTTAATTATCCGGGCCCTTCTGTTATTTCTGCTGCTTTGTTGTCTCTGTGCTTTTGCACAGGGCATGAGAGATTTGTTTGCAACTTCATTAAGATACGCTGGTGGTGGTGGTTTGAGTGAAAAAAAAAATTCTGCTTAAGTATCTGGCTTTTTATTCTTGCTTCCTCCCACATACATATAAAGATACTGTACACATTTGCTTTCTCATAAAGTCATTCAAAGAAAGAAAATTAAAAAATGTCCTGTGATGCCTGCACTTTGAAATCTCTCAGGGCTTTAAGAGACCGGGGAAGAGGGGAGGGGCCCACACCCTGAATCCAAGCGATACATCCCAAGACATTTGATTAGTGTATAGGTACTTATAGGAGGAAAGGGTTTGAATTATAAATTTGCTCCGTGAATTCCTTCATATGTTCATCTTCAACTTTATTTTCAAACAAAGCCTTAATCAAAGAGAAGAAAGAAGAGGGCATTTAGCCAGTACAGCCACAGACTCAGGCCTCAGTGAGCTGGTGGATATGGTATTGAGAGACTGTAGGAAGCAGTGGTTTTTAATTATCTGGACTACGTACAGGATGCCGTTTTTGATTGTTTTAATGAGGCAGCTGGCCTATTGTCTCCCCTTAATTCCTTCATTGTTTTTATAATATGTCATAGTTCTTTATTCTTTTATCAGGTGCTCTGCAGGAGGATTTAGACAATAGCCTTCATTCCAACTGCATTGGCCACTGCACAAAGGCAGCTCACTGCAGACAGTTAGCAAGCAAACAAGTGCAAATCACAAGCTGCACTTTCCCCAGCCTTTTCCCCAGTTTCGTGACTTACTGTTTTGCTCCTTTGCTCCTTCCCTTGACAAGCCCTCCTTGCTACCTTATTCATAAAGCTCAGGCCATTGTCATAGGTGGCTCACCTGTTTTTCTGTGATTTAAATCACCTGTCATGAAAACAGCCATGACAAATCTTTTCACAGAGCTCCTTCGTGGAAAATTGTTTTTGTCATCTGCCCACCTGACACCTCTGTCGTTTGTTCTTGATGCCTTGCATCTGCATTTGTGCATGTAAATTACATGTTTCGGCGCAGCTGTTCTTATGCACTGCTTGGTACATAAATCCATTGCAGTTATGCACATGTACGCTGCTATTTTTACAGGTGTGAACAGACCATCAATAACCTTGCCTTAAAGAAAGCAGTGGGATACAGATAAATAACGCATTAAATTGTGTCAAAAACAAATCTGTGTGACTCTGCTTCCAGTCCTAACCGAGGCGAGTACAGTTTAAATTGTAATCATGCTGGCAGACCACATGTATCCGGGCAGATTGTCTTTGTTCAGTGACTGTTATAAATGATGCCTTAATGTATTTTGCTGCTTGGTAAAACTGGGACAAGAAGTGAAATTTACTTCCAGCATTCTTGCACACAACAGATGGATCTGTAACTTGGTTGGCTAAAAGGCTGCAGTCTGAGTGCATATTCTGTCTAAATGCAGTGAAACATTTCCATCAGACTCCTCATAAACTTCTTTATTTTAACTGGAGGGGATTCATGTCTATGATCTGGACTCACTTCATCTGACCACCAGGGACAAAAAGTTCATAAACCCCTCCGTGAGCTGAACATGTCTGCCTAGGATCAGTTCAGAGGTGAGAAACATTTGTGTGACTACGAGTGCCACTGTCAAAGGCAGTTTGTATCCACCTCGATGGTAAGTTGAGCAGACAGTGGCAGAGAGTTTTGTTATTTTAATTAGGAGATAAAAATTCGAAGGGCCTCTCCAGGCAGTGTGTGGTATGACAGAATCAAAATGATGAGTGGAGCAGCCTGAAGTGTGTCTTGTCGCAGCAGATTGGCCCACAGATAGGCACTGCTCTTAAAAGTGGTGATGACATGCACAATTCACATCATCTCTCTCTCTCTCTCTCACACACACACACACACACACACACGAGACTTTCAGAAATAGCATATTCTTGAGCATTTTCACTTCTTTGACACATTTCTTGTCTAATTTTAAAGCTTCAGCAGCCAACAGGAAGAAGCAGAGTGCTTTAATCAAGACATATGAAAGCTAAAAAACTACTTTTGATTGAAAATTTAGTTTTTTACTGCAGAAATTTAACAACAACTTATTTATTTTGCATATGTAATGTCAAAAAATAAATTTCCATCCCAAGATCTGCAGGTTTCAAATAAATCCAAAGACAAGTGATTTGTTTTATACAAAGCCTTGCTTAAGCACCTTCACTGTGTCAACTGTGTGCTTTTAAACCTTGTGATTTACAGGTTTTGTGTAAACATGAGTAATCAGCGCTACACACATGTATGGTCTTTGTAGATGAGTCCTCTCCCTTCATACCTCTCCTCAGGACTCTTTATTCCACATCAGCCAGAGCTCGGACCACATGTCCCCTCTCAGCCTGACACTCTGTCGGTATGTTTGCACATCTCTGAAAGCTAACAGCGTGTTTTAATTAATTGTCCAGCTTTCCTCGGAAACAATGTCCTAATTCTGCCATTTAGCAGGAGCATATCATAGTTTGTTGTTATCTCAGTTGCCACATTTCTGTAAATAGTCATATTCAAAACCTTAATCTTTTCAATGGAAAATGAAGTGGAGCTGAAAACCCTGTCATGTGCTGAGATAAATATAATCTAAGCAGAAACCTTTACTCACTCTCTCTATCTCCTCTTACTTATCCCTCCCCTCCCCCTTCCTCTGACTTAATGAATATGTTCAGAAGATTTCAGAGGAGAGTTAAATCCAAAAACCAACAATCTAATAATGTGCCCTTGCTTCTCTAAATCTCTTATGGTGAAAACAGCACAAGACTATAGGAAGACTGAAGGTATACATATATGCATTTATTGAGATGCAAATATATTTATGTGTGTGTGTTCGCACATTTTTTTGTTGTTGTTGTTGTTTCAGTTAATCAATCAAACTATTGAATCAATTCTTTTACTCAAAATTTAACTTACTTACTTGTTTGGAATTAACTGTTCAACAGTTTAGAATCTTCTTGGTTGCATTTTTTTTTGTAAAAAGGACTGAAAACAGTCCAGTTTAGCACCTGAACTCTTCTACTACAGAGCCATGTTTTTGTAAGTCAATTTTGGTCTCTAGCCCAGAGAAGATGGCTGTGCTTCTGGATCATGGTTTTAAATTGTTTCAGCTTTAATCTGCATATTTGGATACAGTTACAAACTGTGTTCACAGACAACACTTTCTGAAAGTGACTTAAGCCAGTGCAGTGATTTCCACCCCAGAGTCATGTGGAATGAGGCAATTTCAATAATAACTGACTTGATATCACAATATTTTTCTATTATGAATACAAGACTATTTCAAACTGAAACCTTAAAGTGAAAAACGACTCTGCCAAAGTCTGCTGTGTAGGTCTTAGGAGGTTGGTCACATACAACTGCTGACTCTTGAAAGTTTTTGTCTACTTCTCATTTTGTGCAGTGGTCAATACACTCAGTTGTCGAGCTGTCTTTCTAATGGCACCCGTTTTCTAACATACAGTTTGGCATCTTTTGAGCAACTTCTTTCTTTTTAAAGCCAAACTGCCTTCAAGCAAAAGAGGACGATTCATGTGTAACATTTAAATTTAACCACTTTGGTAACACAGATACATCGCCTAGTGCTATTTGTTCACTCATTATTAAATTCTGCCAAGCAGGCGGCTACACTAGCATGGCTTGTTGTAATGTTTGAACAGTTTATGTGTTGTCAATGAATGGTTACGTACTCCATATTGTGAATTTGCACAAAATGTAGCACCAAAATCTAAAAGATGTTCTCTTAGTCATTTACAGTGGGGGAAATAAGTATTTGATCCCCTGCTGAATTTGTAATTTTGCCCACTGCCCTGGGAAATTAACACACTATAATTTTTATGGTTGTTTACTGGTTATAAGTATAGACAGAATATCAGTTGAAAATGCATAAAAACACACAGTATAAAAGTTATAAATTGTTGTGCATTTTATCAAGGGAAAAAGTATATTAGTATCAGCAGGGGATCAAATACTTATTTCCCCCACTGTATATCACAACTGCAGACATGTTAAATCTGTTCTTTGTGCGGTGCTCCCTTAGGGCCCTGAGATCACGACCATCCAGTAGACTTTTTTTTTTTTTTTTAAATGCAGTAAGCTCTTCAGATTTCTGAAACCTTTAAAGTTCCTCCAAATTTCTAGTTTGACTCAAAGGAAAATTATTCTTAAATTGTTGAACTATCTGCTCACCCAGTCTAAAACTTGTGCCATCGTTACTCCTTTAAGAGTCAGCCTCTCTAGACTGCTATATTTACACCCCTGTAACCTGTTGCAGATCCCCCTGACTAGTAGGTCTGTGTTTCTCCAGTAGTTTTTAAAGGCATTATACAACTTTTTTTTAAAAAATATTATAATTGGATTATACTTTTTTCATAAAAACCTTTCAGTTTCATATTGAAATATGTTTTCTTTTCAATTACAGTAAATGTAGGTTTAAATGATTCGAAAACCATCAGAAATTTCACATGGCATCCCAACCTCTTTGGAACTGGCCCAACCTGAAGTTCATTAAGAACCTGTCGATACCTGTCAAGAGAGAGATGAATCTGATGGTAAATTCTGAAAATCTGAAGGCTTTTAACAACAGTCTAGCTCTTAAGCTGACCACAGATCGCCTACATGAAGTAATTTGTAGTAAAGATGCCCCAACCAAAGTACTGAGTGTGGAAATGAGCACACTGTTCCCAAAGTTGGTCCAAGGTCCCACTTTTCACTGCAAAAGTGTTTTTGGGTAAAACAATAAATCCTCGGTGGTTGTGCCATTAGTGTGTGAATGAAAGTGAAACCACTGGGTGTTTTACATATCAGCCTTTGTTAGTGTATGAGTGGGTGAATGTGATGTGCAATACAACAGTTCTGTGTGGTCAGAAGACAAGAAGGAGCAACAATGACAGCGTATTTACAATTTATGGCCCATTTATATATTATTATCTACTATGTATCTATTTCTCACACTCACACACACCGCATGCTCCTCTACTGCATTCTATATTCATCCCTTAAATATGATGTCCTGTTTTGTACATCGTTTGGATTTGAAGTCAGATAAGAAAAAATGAACATGATGCTCAGCTTATTGTGTTTACAGAAAGTATTTAACCACTCTTTATCTCTGTTTTGTAAAGGTGGACAATTGTGGTGCACCACCACCAAGAATATGATGGAGGGTGAGGAGCTGGTGGCGTTTGCTGTGGACTTTGACTCCCGTCTGCAAGCAGTGAACCACATGTCTCTTAGTGAGGGCATGTACCCAGCCAGGCTGCTGGACAGCATCCAGCTCCTGCCTCAGCAGGCTGCAATGGCTTCCATCTTGCCCACTGCCATTGTCAACAGTGAGTGTTCACACACACTGACACGAGCACTCAAACACTGAGCTGGAAACAGATGAGCTTTTCTTCCCTTCCTTCATTCTTTTTTTTTTCACTCTCCCATACACACACTCTCTCCTTATTCCTCTAAGTTTTGTCTCACACATGCATGGTGCACAGCCTGTGCTAAGTCACCTGCTTAACAAGGAGCGTTGTCTCCGCCGGCTGTACATTAACCCAGATGAGTCTCTGCACTGGAGATAAGAGCCATCAACCTTCAAGTTTTGGGTTCAAATAAACACACTGAGGTTTGAACTAATGTGTTAATTGCAAAGAGAAAAAAAAGCACATCTCATGCAAATAGTGTGTTTGTTTACTTAGCGAGGGGTATCTGGGTTCAGCTCAACAGGGAGGCTTCTGCAAGCAGATGGTCCATAGTTCTCATTTGCCCTTGAGTAAGGGCACCAACCCAGTGGTAGAAACAGCGATTTGTAGCAGCAACAGAGGATTTGGAGAAAAAGCGTTTGAACACTCAGAGTCAGAACTGCAGGAGTAGAGTGGTTTGTGTGTACATATGTGTGAAGCTTCTATATATTTGGTTTATATGCATAGTTGAAATGTAGTACCAGTCCTAATATTATGTGTCTTTTTACACATCCTTGCTTTCCCCAGAGGACATATTTCCCTGTAAGGCTTGTGGAATCTGGTTTCGGAGTGAGAGGAACTTGCAGGCCCATCTGATGTACTACTGCAGTGGAAGACAAAGAGAGCCAGACACAGTCATGGAGGAAAATGACACCGGTCCCCACCATACCCCCAGTACCTGCCCCTTCCCACAATGCAACAAGAGCTTCTCTGGAGCCAGGGCACTGGAAATGCACTTAAACACCTCACACAGTGGTGAGTGCTACTAAGATGGATACATTAGCAAAATTTAATTATACAAGTTCTTCTTTTTTTTTTTTTTTTTTTTTTTACAAAACTATTTACATGGACAGATGTATATTTATTAGTCATGGCTTTTGAAAGCCACCAAATATCATACGGCTGAAGTATGGGGGTTTGAAGCTATTGTTCTTTGAAAAGGATAACAGGTGAAGTGAGTGCACATACGTTTGGAGAAATAACTGTCATCTCCTCTTGAATATATACATACTCTGCTGTCAGCTAGTAGAGTTGACAGTTTATCCCTGAGAAAAAAAAAATCTTCAGGATAGCAGACGACTTGGCATGACTGTTTGATGGTTTATACAGTTAACTCTAAAGGAAAAGTGGGAGGCAAGAATCTGAGCATTTCTCCCTTTTATCTCCTTCACAGGTGTCAAAATGGAAGAGAGCCTCCCTCCTGGCACCAGCTTGAAATGCACAATCTGCAACTACACAGCAGATTCTCTTATTACATTCCAGCATCACATCATGTCTCACCTGTCACAGGCGGCCTTCAGATGTAATCACTGCCATATCAGCTTTCAGAGCCACAGGGAACTCTTACAGCATCAGGACTTACATGGGCACGGCAGCAAACTTCACAGGGAAGGAGACGGCACCGAGCATTCCCCCAGGGGGTCTGAGGAAAGCCTCCAGCAGCAGCAGGCCCGTGCTGAGCTGGCCAACAGGAAGGATGCTCTGCTGGGAAGTCCCAAAGGGGCCCTTAACAAGGAGACCAGTACAGACGCAGAGGCTGACAAGGCTGAGAAGAAGCCCATGCCGTCTGTTCAGAAGGGAGAGGCCCACCCAGGCAGCAAAGCCAGCTTTTCTTACACCAGGATCAAGTCTGAGCCCTCCAGCCCCCGGCTGGCCTCCTCCCCTGTGCAGCATAACATGCCTACATTTCCCATGGGTCCCTTCTTGTCACAGTTTGCTTTCTCCCAAGACATTTCAGTAGTCCCACAGGCTTCTGAGATTCTGGCTAAAATGTCAGAGCTAGTTCACCGGAGGCTGCGCCATGGAGGGAACAGCTACCCCCCTGTCATTTACAGTCCCCTTATGCCTAAAGGGGCCACCTGTTTTGAATGCAATATAACCTTCAGCAACCTGGACAACTATTTGGTTCACAAAAAGCACTATTGTAACAGCCGCTGGCAACACATGGCAAAGTCCCCAGACTTCTCTGCCCTCTCAGATAAAGTCCCAGAGGCAGTGAGCCCCAACAGCGGTCACAGTTCTGTTAGCATGTTGGCAGGCTGCCACCCAACAGACGCAGATAATCACCTCATGCAGTCTGCCTGTCTTAACTCAAATGTCTTAGACATGATCACTGCAGGTTCCAAAGGGGCTGATAAGGATCTTCCAGGACAGGGGAAGAAGGTCTCAACCCCAACTGGGACAGAGGAGCGGCTGAACGGCAAGCAGATGGAAGGGAAGAGCCCCAGTACAGGTTTGGTGGAAAGTGACAATGACCCAAACAAGACAACCTGTGAAGCCTGTAATATCACTTTCAGTCGTCATGAGACCTACATGGTCCACAAGCAGTACTACTGCGCCACCCGTCATGATCCACCTACCAAACGGTTGTCTACCAACAAGGTACCGTCCATGCAGAGAACCATGAGAACACGAAAGCGCAGAAAGATGTACGAGATGTGTCTTCCTGACCAAGACCACCAGAGGCCTCCTATGGTCCAACCAGGTTTTCTTGGGGTTTCTCCAATGAACCCTTGTACATCCCAGGAAGCTGTAGAGAGCCTAGCAGACCGCTTCCATCCTCGTTGTGACATATTCCCAGGTATATTACCCAAACACCTGGAGGCCTCTCTGACTGTCACTAAACCTGCTCTGGCTCCCAAGAATGCTACAGTGGAACAACAGGAGCTGGACGCTCCCATCGACCTCAGCAAAAAGTGTTCGCCAGTCCCAGACAAGTCATGTAGCTCCCCTAAAAGACTGTTGGACTATCATGAATGTGCAGTGTGCAAAATAAGTTTTAACAAGGTCGAGAACTACCTTGCACACAAACAGAACTTTTGCCCTGCAACAGCCGCCGCTGTTGCCGCTCAGCAGCAGCAGCAACAACAACAACAACAGCAACAACAACAACAACAGCCACAGCAGCAGCAGCAGCAGCAGCAACACAACGAAAGTGGCAGCCTGGAGCCAACTCTGTTCCCTGATGTAAAAAGTGACAGTAGTAGCAATCCAGATGACGTCTATGATAAAAGCCCAGGCAAATGTGACAAAAATGGGAAGGTGATGGTGCAAAACGGAGGCATGTTCCCACCCCACCTGGGCCCTCTGCCAGGACTCAAGGCTTTCGCTGAGCCCCAGCTCGTCCAATCTAAAGATGACAAGAGTATGTTTCTGCCACACTGTCTTTATCCCGGAGCAATAAAGAAAGTGAAAGGTCCTGAGCACATATCCCCATATTTTGGGATCAAACCAACTGATTATGTGACAGGGGGTTCTGTGATGCAGGGAGAAGCCAGCGAACAAGAGCAGTGTGTTAATGGAGGAGGAGGAAGCGTGGGAGGAGCGGCAGATACAGGAACAACCAGAGAGCAGGCCCAGCAGCCTGCTGCTAATGGCTGTCCCCACCCTGGCAAGGAGCCTCTTCCTCTACTGCCTAAAAACCGGGGCATGGTCATAGTCAACGGGGGGCACAAGCCAGAGGAGCGTTCAGGTAGCGTTCCAGCACAGCAGGAGAACCAGCCTCAGCTAGAGAGCCAACCTTCCAATCCCTCACCGACGTGGGCCACAGAGAACCAGGCTGATTCCAATGAGAACATGTCACCTTCTTCTAAGTCTCCAAATGATGAAGTTGCACCCACAGGCAACAAAGGTGTGAACGGATCTGGAAGCGGCAAGTACTGTCGCCTTTGTGATATCCAGTTCAACAACCTATCAAACTTTATTACCCATAAGAAGTTTTATTGTTCATCACATGCAGCAGAGCATGTGAAATAAGGTACGACAGTTAAGACCTTCTCACCCCACTCCTTCCCTTACCTTTCCTTGAAAACTTCTACCCTATTTTTCTCCATTTTTTGGTACACTGTTGTGTCTGGAATAGTGCATCATGCAGTGAATAACACTGCTTGTGGACAATCAAGAGGAGCTTCTTCTTCCATCATTTTAAGACTTACAAATGCAAAATCATTGGTTAAAAAAAAAGAAAATGAATCGAGAATAATATTGGTGCCACTTTCTCATTAATTTGTTTTACAATCAGTATTAATAGGGGTAGTAGTCTTAATTTAAATTGAAGATGAAATTTATATCAGAGTCGTTTGTAATGTTATTGTATAGTCATTCTTGTGTAGCACACATATTGTTTACACTGTACTGTAGGCTCAATGAAACAATAGACAATACAAAAATGAGATGCATTTTAGACACAAAAATAGCTACTGAGGCACTTGTGTATTCTTATTTGCTGTACCAGTTTCTGTATATGGCCAAAATGTCACTTGTGGTTGCTACTAATGACTTGTTTGCCTTAAAAAATCACTATTTGGGAGTGATAACCAGGCACAACCCTGCATCTCACATTTGGCTTATACACATGGCTTTGCATACATATGTGACTGTTTGTCCCTGTCTCTTTTCTTCAACTCAGAAGTGGATGTTTCATGAGGATGGCAGCATTCTTGTATAGTACTTGTATTTCTGTTTGATGATAAACTTTGGTCTCCCTTTTCTGAAATTTGCTCCCAATGCAATACTTTGTAAATTAGGGAACATTACCGAAAGCAGTATTATGAAATGGGGATTGTGCATATAATTATTTGTAACCCCATATGGGAAAAAAGGAAGTTGTACAAGAATTAAGTTTATTGCTGATAAACAAGATGGGTGGGAGGTCAGTGGGGATACTGATGTAAAATGATCATTCCAATGTCCTGATTATGGGAGAAAATGTTTCTTAAAACGTTGTTGCTATGCATGTATATCGATGGAATTCAATTCCAGATCTGTTGGAAATTTTTATTTTGATGTGGTGTCATAATTAAACCTAAATCCTCAGGATAAACTATTGCTGTGTGGTCTATCTTTTGCTCTCCGTCTTCCCTTTCAAACTGATGTGCTGCAAAAATTGGTGACAAACCGGTTAGAAAGGTCAAAAGTACAACATAATATATTTACCATAGACTATATAATAAGCAGACTTGGTCTCCATGATGTCACCTGTCTGTTTCTGAGGAAGAGTTTGAAACCAAATGTTGGGGAAGACATTAGAAATGCTAAACTCAAGAGGCAGACTTTGAGCCTCTGCACTAACAGCTAAAGGGCGCCTCCCTGTCAGTCAGCTGAGCTGTGCCTCTGACTGGGCAAACTTCTTATTTTAATATCTTCTAAACTGCTGAGTTGGGAAGGAAATTCCCCCACCATACAGTGTGAGATGTTAGAGAAATTAGTTAATCAGACTTAAAACATTTAGTACCAGGCTGTAAACATGTTTATTTCTGACGTAAAAAGTTTTTTTTTTTTGTTGTTTGGGATTTACGGTTTTCAGTCTTTCTGCCACCAGCCTCAAGCCCATACTCAACACTCTTAGACCTGCAGTTTTAAGCAATTCCGCTTCTGCTTCATTTCTTCATTTCCGCTGGTTGCCCCTTAGTATTTCCAAAAGGCTTTAGGGGCCAAATGTTTTTTGGGTTTTTTTGCAATTTTAAGACAAATTTAATCAGTCAAGTCCAAATGTAAAGGTTCATGGTGTTAATTTTTTATCAAAAAATACAAAAGATGACACAGAAATTAAGAAATAACATACCTTTTTTAAGCCATAACACAGCATAACAATGAAATCAAACTAAAAGATGTATTGAGATGAATTAAGAAATCAAACCTGTGAAATAGTAATGTTTACATTTTTTGTACTGACCAATCAGGTACCTAAGATGGGAAATATCACACTGCATACCCCAGCAGTTATTCTCCGTAGAAGGCTTCCACTGCAGCAGAGCCACACTAAAAAAAAAATCTCAAACTTGAATTCTTAATGCAGATTTTAACATATTTAACAATAACTGCCTATTTTGAGTTCTGTTACATGTTGGTCGTTGCTCATTCTACTGTTTGCCTTGTCGCTGGTTGACTAGCCTCTTCAGGTGCTCGCTGATGGCAGATGGCTTCTTGTAGATCATTCGCCGGTCTGCTCCTTTTATGTGAATGTGATTGGCTGATGGATAGTGCTCTTCCAGAAACTTCTTTTGAAGCCTAGCAACCATCTGGTGCAGAGAAAAATAACATACTTCAGGATTTACACATCTGCGTATTACGTATATTTCTGCAACTGTATATGTGTCAACTATGAGTTGGAGTAACAGAGCTGAACATTCTCACTTGGTTTAGGTGCGCCGGTATTTCCTGGTCAAAAGAATCTCCAGTAATAACACTCACAGGTGTGCGGCTTGAGAGGGGCTTAAATTTTGAGATATCCCTTCAAAAGGAAACAAAACTACTGATTCAGTTTCATATCTTTGTACTCATTTTTGACTTTTTTTCACAAACAGTCTTAAAGCTATCCAGAAATAAATGTAAATATGTCTGCTTGTCATACCTGACTTGTGCAACACTTTCATTCAGAAAGTAATGTTCATCCACTGCACTGCTCTGGTGGGCAGGGTTACTGAGTAGATACTTCTGTTAGGGGTAGAAAGTGGGAAAATAAATCATTTCAAATGATAATGAATGAATTCCAAACTTTCTCAAAACAAATAGCAATTCCTATTTCAAAATCAAAGAAATGGAACCAGCATCACAGTCACTAGTTTAGAGTTCACATTTAATGTTTATGCCTCATATCGTGAATGTAAATTTCATGCATCAAATCAAACAGACTGGAATATTTGTACTACATTTACAGTCAAGCCGTTTTTATCTTCGTCATTGAAATTATTGTGGAATTCAAAATGCATTTTAATCTGTTTTTCTAGCCAAATTACACCAATGACAAACTATTATCCTTTAGAGCTAAATACACTGTTTGATATGAGAAGTTCTTTAGATTTACAACTTGCATCTTTACATAACTTGCTCAGTTATTAGCCTATCCTACAGTGAAACCATGTCACTACTTTTGACTAAATTCACAGCGCTTCGTCTGATTTCACAAAATACTGAAATAGACAGTTTTTTTTTAGAAAATTACATTTTTGTGCAATTATTGGATGGGACAGCTGAAGAGAGATTAATGTGAAGGACATGCAGCAAATGATCCAAGCTGCTGTATCATAGGCTATATAATGTATGGATGTGGTCACTGCGATGTCACACATTTGTTTCTGGTACTGAGTTTTAAAACCCCTGGTCAACGGCGGTCATACTGGAAATGCTGAACTCGACCTAACTTTGTTCACGTAAAAGAGGAGAGCCTTAAGCTTCTTCGCAGACAACTAAAGTGTTCCCACCAGTCAGTAAGGTTAGCCATGCCCTTATATGGGCAAAACTTGTATGAATAATAGATTCAAGTAAGCTGTATGCCAATTGAGAATGGGCTATTCAGAACAAGACTGTTTTTTGAACCAGTAAAAGTTTTAAAATGTTTATTTGCTGTAAAAATCTTTTTTATGCCTTGTTGCGTAGGTGGTTTCCAGTGTTTCTGCAACCAGCCTCAAGTGGACCCTTGAAGAACTGCAGTTTTGTGGACTTCCGCATAGACCTCATTGTTGAGACCTAAGGCTGCCACTCTCTTTGTATATGGGATGCCAGGCCCACCAGGCCAAAGGCATCACCTCCAAATACTGACAGTTTAAGACCTTTTCTTGGACACCCTGAAACCAGAGGGTATCTCAGCACATTTTCTGCTGTTTTCTGGCCAGCTTATATGGGTTACAAGAAGCAGTGTTGGTTTATTTTGTGAAAACTGTCAGAGAGCGCCTAGCTGAGCTCAAATCAATCAAACTATTTAGGAACTAGTGAGGAGGCTTGGTTTATCCTGTTGCTTGGTAAGACAATTTCTTCCAAATATAAATAAAAATCCAAGAGTCTAAGCATGCAACGACTTATCACACCAAATTTTAAAATAAAAACAGTTGTTAGGCAAATTGTAAAACAAAGCCCATCCATTTTAGTTTTTGCTTCTTAACACATAGATCTGTATATCTTTTTCTTTACATTCATCTATTGTGTGTACTCAAACTCATAAACAGGGAAAATGGCTCATCTTTATCACTTTCTGTGGTTTCTAGACAGCTTATATATGGGATAAAAGAAGCAGTGTTGGTTGGCATTTCCACCACGAACCAAGGAACACAAATGGAAACCAGAACACTAGAAAGCTGGTCATTTAGTTTTCTCAGAACTATTTTGTGCTACAGAAGTTCCTGAAATTCACTATGCCACACCTTTTTACATTTACAGGTGTTACTTTTACAACTGACAGTTGTGCTTTCTTATGTTATTTCGAACCTTTTTAGTAACGATTTAAGTTTTTTTTTATTATGGCAAAAAGTTTTAAATGCCCTGCTACCATTGTCTGGCAGTACATGACATTACAACCAGAAGTTGGTTAAAAAAATGCATTTTAAAGATGAGACAGTTGTAGGAACTATTTGTTTTTTTATTACTAAACAGTAATTTGAATATTTAATCATCCTGACTCCTCCCTTGCATTGATGCTGAGGTGTCTCATTTCATTGATAAATGCCTCCTCATTTTCTGATGGCAAGATAATGCAACTTTTTAAACCTGTAGTGTGGAACTTTAGTGGGAAGTATGAGACTGTCAGCACTGTGCCAATTTTGTGATCATCCTGCTTACTTACAACTAAAATAGACCAAAGTCTTCACTTTTGAACTGTTGAATTTTTCTTAATGTTGTGATCACTTTGACTCTGGGTGATACTGTCGGTGCATTGGTTAGGAGATGTGAGTGCATTGTTTTTGGGGTCTGATCTCATGATCATATCTGTAATGCTTCATGATATCATGAAAATTTAGTGTTTGGTGAAACATTTCATGATTATTTGGCTCCCTGAGACAAATTCAAACTGAACAAAGTTCCTTTTAGCTTTTTATCACCCAAATGTAATGAGACCAAATAGATTTGGTGCTTTTAACATCACTGCAAACTATTCTGCTCCAAGTTCAATTAGGAAGCGGTTACAGAACATGCCCTTGAGAAATGGACTGCATGCTCTATTGAGTCTGGCTGGCTTATGAGTGTGTGTGCATGTTATAACCTTCACTAGCCTGCCTACAAAACCTTTCTCTGTCCTTGGAGGATTCAAGCACAATGATTTCTTATCTCCTTGGCAACAATTTTAATGCCTGGAAAGCTGAAATACGTCCCTATCACTAGTGCCATCAAATCGTGGGTGGCTGGCTACAGGGAACAAGGAATCTTAACGAACTGCTCACAATTACATCCAATCAGCAGTTGTTATATCACAAGGAGGAAACATAATAGGGAATGGCTGTCAGAAATGTCCCAGAGTTAACACTCACCAAAGGGTCAGTGAAGTCTATTTCTCTTCATGAAGAATAAAGAGGAAAAACATGCTGAGGAGGAACTGATAGCATTTCTCTTGAAATAGTCTATCTCTGTTTTCAAATCATCTAACATCAATATTTTTTTCATCGGTGTTCATAACTTTATAAAAGGATTGGATCCAACCAAAGATATCAGTTGTTGTTGTTAAATAACAGAATCCATTTAAATGATTGTTATTTTCAACAACAAATATAAAATGACTTCAGTACTCTGTGACTGGCGGATTTGGTGTAAACATGTTACATTTGGAAGCATATCTGGTTTGCAGTACTGCAGGCGTCAGAGATATAGTGTAAGTGCATTGTTATTTTAAAAGTATGCTTGTTAGCATCTCATTTAACTTCCACAGTCTTCAAAGACAACATGCAGACAAAAAACTTTTGGAAGTATTATCCAGGAGCATCTCTGCTGAGGAGGAGTGATTATTCCAACACTAGCACCATCCTGTGGCTGCACAGGGGAGATGTTTGGAGCACATTTAAAGACCTAAAAGATTAAATCACTCAGTATCTCTTATTCCAGGAAGATGATAAAATCATTCAAGATTCCTGGGTCCAGATTAACCCACCATGGATTTTTATGGGCTTCATTCCCTTTTAGCAAGCTCAGTGGTAGAAGTGGAGGAAGCATTTCCCCTAAGAAGAGATTGGGGAGGACTGGATTCCTCATTATAATAATAAAAACAACAATAACAACAACAGCTATAATAATAATAATAATAATAATAATAATAATTATTATTATTATTATTATTATTATTATTATTATTATTATTATTATTATTATTATTATTATTATTATTATTATTATTATTATAACAAAAGCTATTATTCAATCATCATTATCACCATCATTATCATTGTTGTCATTATTGATTAGGTTTTTATGTGCTGAGGGTTCAGAGGATCTGCAGATCTAAAGCAAAGTTTAACAAACATTAAAATTGATGTTTTTCTTTGATTCTTGCTGAAAGAAAAAAAAGATTCCTTGATTTTTGCTCTTTCAGGGAAAGATGTTTGGCATATTCTATCGAGTGACCCTTTTGCTGGGCAACAGTTTGTCAGCCCCCATGATGTGAAAAGGTTGAATACACAAACCAGTCTCAGACCAAATTGCCAGAAAGTGTACTAAGGAGCCTAGAATAGAATAGAATAGAATAGAATAGAATAGAATAGAATAGAATAGAATAGAATAGAATAGAGTTTATTCTGTTCTATTCTATTCTATTCTATTCTATTCGATTTAATTCGATTCTATATTCTGGGAAACTTCCTGTTTCAACTGTGTTAGCTGTAACTATGATTACATCAGGTTGTCTTTTGAACCCTCTCAGAACAAAAAATAAATAAATAAAAGTAAAAGGAGAATTACCTGCAGCCATACACATGTGGTACTGTACATTTTAAGATTGTTGTTGTGTATTTTGTAATTATGCATCTACTGTGACAACAACAACAAAAAAAAGAAAATCAAGTTTGGCTCTTTTTCACACATTTTTTGAAATATTCCCATAGTTATGGCTTTATCTGTATACTTCACTCATGGAGGGTTAGTGTTGTTTTGCAGTTAACTGGTTATAAACGTGATTCTTTTCTTTGTTATTGTTATTGTTTCTCTCAATGCAGTGACTCTAATTTTAATTTTAATCTTTTTCTATATATTTTTATTTTTAACATAAGAATATTCAGTTCAGACTTTTAAGTTTCCTTAGTTTGAGTTCCAAGTTGCTCTCACTCATCCTCTTGTTAAGTCTATTCAGTTGTGTCCTCTGCTCTGTGGTGTGTGTGTGTGTGTGTGTGTGTGTGTGTGTGTGTGTGTGTGTGTGTGTGTGTGTGTGTGGGGGGCTGACCTGACGCTGCATGAACTCCTCAGAGACACCTGTGAGAGTTGGCTCAATTGCTCCGAGGATGATCAGCATACGGCTGAATCCTGTTGCTGCAGAAAACTGCCTCGCTTGGACTGATGGCAACAGTTTACCATACCTGAAAAATAGAAACACAGCAATATGTTATTCAAATAAAACTCAAGAAAACAGCAAAAAATATTATCTGCTGTATTTTTGCTGTATGCTGTATTTTTTTGTTGTTGTTTCTGTTTTGCGGCTTAGAGTTGGGTTGTTTGTCAGAAAACTTTTAGGGTCAGAACAACATTTAACCATAGACCGCTTTACTTTGTAGTATGCTTTTTGTATTAGCTTTCACTTGTTGGCAGGTTCATTTCTAGCTGATAAGATGTTTGACATTTAACATGACAGAACAAATACTACTATGACAGTGTAGTTCAATTTTTACTCACAACTTTTAAGAGATTTACCTGCAGAAGTTTACCCAGCAGCACCTGCAGTGTCAAAATATGAAGCTGATGTGGACTTGTTAAAAACTACAATTCACCAAGTGTCTGACAGCCAATACACACCCAAACTAAGCAAATTTGACAGCAAAATCAACATGTTTACAGCCTAATTTTAAAAAAAAAACAGGTTGGTAGGTCATTTCTCTATCACTACACACTAAACGGGTATTTTTTATTGTTTTTTTTAACAGATATTAAACTTATGAGGTTTGCATGACTGACTTTACTGACAGGTACACTGTAGCTTTTAGCAATTCAAATTTTCAAACTTCTACATATTAACATTGAAATCCCTGAATCTGTCTGTAAACCGATCAAAACTGCTCAAGATCTTCACAAGACCGGCTAACACAATGAGGTCATCGCATCAGGATCTCCTAACTGGTTCATGACATGTTGGGGGGGGGGGGGTCCTCAAACACTAAAGTCTGCTGATAGCTCTGCCCATAGATCTGCCCCTGACAGACCTCCAGAGGGCTGGCAAATAAGAAGGAAGGGGGTTTGAGGAGCAGGGAGTCTAAAAGAGACAGCAGTTAAAACAAAGCGTTTCAGTCAGAGGCTGAAATACAGGTTTTCTAAAACACCAATAAGAGGAAAAAACACCTTCTCTTTAAGTAATTGTTTTTCAAACTTTAAATGGAAGGTTTGAAAAAATGTTTTACCCCCTTTTGTTAAAAGTCAAATGCTCAGTTGGTAGATGTAAATAATCACCTCAGTCTCCATTTGTGCTGCTGAACAACATGCTTCAGTTCTAAATAAAGTAATTCAAAAAAGGTCATTTCATGAACATCCAGGAAATTAGAAATGTTGTGCCTTTCTTTCTGCTTTCTAACCCAAAACCTTAAAGTTTTTAAAATCATTTGCTTGGTGAAACAGAAATACACTTTCTTTTTGGCATATTAGAGAAGGAGAGCTATGGGATTTTGTAACACAGGAGGTCCAATCGGTCTTGGCTCAGTGGTGCTTTGAATTGGCTGGTCTCAGCTTGTGGAGTCTAATCAATAGTGCCATGTGCCTGCTGCTACCACCAGTGCATCATGCAGCCTGCTTCTACACGCAGCCAACAGCAGAACTGGGAAACACTTGAGACTGTATTCATCCTATATCCGATGTAGATTTCACTACACTATGTCCTATCACCCGTTCTCTGTGTTATCGTATCCTGTAGTCAATTTTACACCCCATAAGCAACAAAAGCAATTTTGCATTATACACTATTGTGCTTCATCTCCATTACAGTGAGATAAATGCAACCTGTGCGGATTTTTAAATTAATTTGTACAAAATTGTAAATCATCAACCTTCTATTGGGCAGAAACACAAATAACATGTTATCTTGCCCAGATGTTGTTTTGCTTAAAAAAAAAAAAAAAAAAAAAAAAAAAAAAAAAAAAAAGCAATTCAGGAAAATGAAAAAAAAATCGAGGCAAGAACTAGACTGTGTTTGCTTTATTGGTCGTGTTGTCTCATTTATGGCCTTCTCCTTCATGGGTTAGCACAATATTTTATTTTCATTTTATTTCATTTTTCTATTTCTATTACATAAATCTGATTAGTTACCACGGAGTCATTTTTAGAGAAACAGATCAGCTTTTGGACAGGTTGTGAAGTTGGTAAACACATGCATTTAAGTGTAGCCTAATCCATGTGTTGTTGTTTTTTTTTTTTGTTGTTTCATATTTACCGCTTTTTAAAGCAACATCAGAGACAGGACACAGGGGGAAAGAAGATACGAAGTTTGTGCTCAGCTGCTGTACTTAAATACGTACTTTAAAGGATGCAGCTGACAAAAACTTCTCAGCTTCCGACGCTCGTCTCTTTTTGCCACTGACACAATTATGGAGTGAGCTAACGTTATGCATCACAGTAGCCGATAGTCTGATGAACTTTCGTGAGCTATTAGCAGCTGGGAAATACAAATGTTAGTAACAGTGGGTTTTATCAGATTTAAGCGTTCAGTTTGATCATTTAAATAAATAAACACAACAGAGTACAATGAGATGCGACCTCACAGATTGATGTTAATCAATCACGGCAATTAGCATTCGCTGATCCAGCGAATGCAAATTGCCGTGTTCTAAATATATAAAGCTGATGATTTATCATTACGCATGTGCCTAATTTGTTGACTGGCTGTTGTAGAAGTAGTTTGTTTACATATTATGAACATACTGTGTTACCAATAACGTCAATGGCAAATGCTCATCACAGCAAATCTTTGATGAAAAAAAGCAGAAATGCATCATGTAGGTACAGTAAAGGGGGAAGAGAAGAGATTACTTGGTAGATTCAGATTTCCGACTCAGGTTGTCTGTCTCTGTGTGTCAGCCCTGTGAAACCACTCTCTGAAACCACCTCATGATGAACTGACTTACATGTAAAACCATTCTGCTATAAAAAGTCTGTAGAAACACCTGTAAAAACTTCTGCAAAAAAATGCAATCAAAATAGTGACAGCTAGAAAAACACCACCACCAAAAAACAGGAGACCCTTTGTTTTTCTCCCCACACATTCACTATGGGGGAGTTGCAAATTTACTGTTCAGTCCATTACAACAAACACACTACAACTCTGCTCTCAAGAACTCATCCCCCTGTTGAACCACTTGGCAACATGTCAACATAACACATGCCTTAATAAAACATGTAAACCACATAAAATCTACCCTGAATTTTTCCATGTCTGTGGAAAGTGATGGAAATCCCTAAAAGATGATGCACATTTAGTCTTGTGGACATATTTTTAAATTCATCCCAGGTGTGAGCAGTACCTGTGATTGGTTCCCTTCTGTGAGGGGCACAGCATGTGGCCAGTTACATTTTAGAAAAGAAAAACACCAACAGCTGATGTCAAGCTATGCTGAACCTAAAGGGAAAAAGTAACAACAAGCTTCCTATAAATGTAGTGGAGTCGAAAGTACAATATTTCTCTTTGAAATGTAGTGGAGTGAAAGTCATAGGTTTCCAAAAAAATACTCATAATCAGTAAAGTACAGATACTCAAAAAATGTACTCAAATACAGTCCTCAAGTAAATGTACTCCGTTACCGTCCACCACTGGTGACAGCACTAGTCATTACTGACCTGCACCTTACATGCCTCGGTGTCTCTGCTCATGGTACAAAGTGAGTGCTTTCTGTAACAGTAAACCACAATCCAAGCGAACTGAAGAGTGGATACACTGCCATGATGGTGATGACATTAAATCTCGATTATAAACATGCTTTCTTATACTTAAACAACCAGTTTTACTTGTTGATGTTCCATGTTGCTACCCATAAAAATAGTTAACAATAGGTATCATGTACCAAACTGCAGCATAAAGACATATCTGCCATATTCTTTGAAAATGCTCTGTTCCAACAAATCAAAAGATCCAAAAAAGGTGAAAACAAAAAAGCACAGTATGATCAACTTTTGTCTGTGAGGGAGACAAATGTTTTAAAATCAGACCTCACCTCTGACAGTCTTATCTCACTGCTCACCAAGCCCAGTTTAGACCTGACTCTTCGACCTCTTATGACTATTCTCTGTCTTTGCGCATTTTTAACCGGTCTTTTTGTCTCACCTTTCGATTTAAAAACACAGTCCCTGTCATCCCCTTGGTTCAAATCTGGTCACATCATCCTCAGGTCTGCCACTGAACATTATTTCAAGGATTCTCAAGCTACCTGTCCTTTTCCCATCTCTTTTTTCCATTTTTAATTCTGCCCCGGAGTGAGGATTATGCGAAGCAAGGCATGCGTGTCAAAGGGAAATTTAGTGGGTAAAGACAGCCAAGATTGGTGGGATGAATTAAACAGATAACGGGAGGAGACGAAGTGGGGGAACCATGTAGAGCAAAACGCCTCACCGATGTTGGTCATTTCAGGGGGGCTCTTTTTTTCCTCCCCACAGGAGCGAGGAGGCAATATCTAAATTAATAAAGTGATGAAATGAGTTTGTGCGGTGGACTTTCTGCTGTTTGACTTTCCCATCTGGATTAGTGCAGGCTGAATGGACGCTCTGTTACTTTTGTTACAACTGCGCAATTCACTGTCGGAATTTGGACCTGAAGTGATAAGGTTCCCCCTCCTCCTCCTCCTCATTACCATCTCATTTCATATGCAGGGCCTCAGTTACCTGAGAGCCTGCTCACTCACAAAACACGAACTATTACACAGGCTTCTGCCAACTATTACAATGAGCAAAGAACATTTGAACACATACTATTACACAAAGCTCAGCTAAAATCAAATAGAAGAACTATTTCTTTATAAAACTGGTAATGGCAAAGAATATTACAGGCAACTCTGCAAAACAACACAACATGGCTGACTCACTTGAGAAGACCCTGCCCTCTGTGAACACATAAGGCTCACTCTCAAAAACAATGACCTCATTTTTATTTCACATAAATTTTCATTTACGTGTAAAAAACTATTTTACTCACGGGTTATCTTAATATCTGGACAAACCCAATGTGTTTGAAACTTAAGTTCTAAAAACAGGCATTTTAAGTCTAAACCAGGGTGTCTAAACTTTTTCAAAGAAGGCCACATTTGATTTGTGAAATGATTAAGGACCAGCAACTTAATTAATTGACATATTCATTAACCATGAAAGTAACACATGAATGCTTTATTTGTTAATGGTTTGTTTTGTGATTCCTGTAAAAATCAGTCATGAAGTGTGCTCAGACATACAACTCCAGTTCCAATAAAGTTGGGACTTATATTCAATTGAATGTGTTACAAAGATAAGATATTTATTGTTGAAATGATAAACTTTATTTATTTATTTATTTTTTTCAAATATTCACTCATATTGAATTTGATACCAGGAAAGGAGCAACAGAAGACATGGAAAGTTGAGGAATGCTCAAAAAACACAAACTCTAAACCTGTTTGGAACATTCCACAGATGAACAGGTTAATTGGAAACAGGTGAGTGTCATGATTAGGTATTAAAGGAGCATCCCTGAAAGGCTCGGTTGTTTACAAGCAAGGATGGGGCGTGGTTCACCACTTTGTGAACAACTCAACTCAACCTTTATTTATAGAGCACATTAAAACAACTTCAGTTGGCCAAAGTGCTGTACAAACACAAAGCAACACATAAGGATAAAATGACCATATACATAAACACATATCTGTACACAACAACTGCGTGAGCAAAGAGCCCAACAGTTGAAGAACAATGTTTTTCAGTTTACAACTGCAAAAAATTTAGGGATTTCATCATTTACAGCCCATAATACCATCAAAAGTTTGGGAGAATCTGGATAAATCTCCGCACGTAAGCAGCAAGGCTGAAAACCAACACTGCATGCCTGTGACCTTTGACCCCTCAGGTGGAACTGCATTAAAACCAACATCATTGTGTAAAAGATATTACCACATGGGTTTAGGAACACTTCAGAAAACCATTGTCAGTTAACACAGTTCGTCGCTACATCCAAAGGAAGCCCTAGATAGTTACAAAAGTCTTTGAGTCCAAGTCAAGTCACAAGTCCTGGACTTGAGGACTACAACACTGACTCATCTCCAATAACTAATTAGTCTTGACATAAAGCCAATTCACAACTACAATAATCTCAAGATGCTTTAACAAAAGCAGGTTTAGATCTTACTGTATGTTAAATTACTAACACAGACCCAACATCAAGACTGCATAAGATCCAGTACCATCCTAAAGGCAAGACTCAGTCTGATCTCATCTTAACCCACCATGAGTGGAGACCTTTGCAGCATTTAGCAAGTTACAGTGGTAAGAGCAAATGTCTTTTAAGACTGATAGAAACCTCAAGCAGAACAAGAATCATTCATGTTGGACAGCCATCTGCTTTGGCAGCGTTAGGGTTGTAGAGAGGGATAGAGATGGAATAATAAAAACACAGCTCAGTACAGAATACAGTACCAGTAATGATAGTATAAGCAGGATGATCTTTATACTTGAGGCGTTTACCATGATACAATGCTGATCATATGGATAGGAATTAAAATGGTTAGAGCCAGAGGTGGAAGCTTGGAGGTGATGGGGTTGAAGTTTAAGGGCAGTGCACTGGTATGAGGGCAGCAGTAATGCAGGTGAAGCAGAGGCAGAGAGTAAAAATCCTGCAGCTTAATTGGAGGACATTTTGTCAGGTGATTTTGAGAATGAGTCATGTTAATGTGAATGTAGAGTATCTTTGAATGTCAGCCTGAACTAACTTGCAGGCTTTGGTCTAGTCATTCTAAATAGGAATAGAGGATATTATAAACTGCCCATATATACGGAAAAGAAGGGATGTCAAAGGTCAGGCCTGGGGGACAACTGTGTCTCGAGGTCCATTATTCAGTTCTTATCTTACAATGTATTACTTATGTCACTAAAATGAATCCTGTCTTAAGTATGTGAACATCTACATTTTCTGTCAAGGTCACAAACAAAACTAAAGTAGAACTGGTATCAATCGACAAATCAGTCAATCAATCTTTATTTATAAAAAGCCAATTCCTAACAAACATTATCTCAAGACGCTTTCCAAGCGTTAACAGGTCTAGACCTGTAAATGATAATAAATTTTATTAACAGAGACCCAACATCAAGACAAGATAAGAAGTCTTATCTCATCTTAACCCACCACGAGTACAGACCTTTGCAATGTCTCACTAAACTACATTTGGACTGTGTATAGGCTACTAAATTCTGCAGAATCTCAAGAACTCTTACAGCTGAGACTTCAAAAACATTGGAGGACACAAGACTAGATTAAAGTTATGAAATGGTTCAGGGAAGGCAAATAACAAACAGTAAATAGTTTAGAATGCAGGATAAGAAATATTTGGGGCTAAAAATGTTCAGTGGTCAAAATAGTCTTAAAACATCATGGAAAAACAACCCTGATATAATCCAGATCCTGATCCTGCTAAAAAAAATTCTGACATATTTTCCCCATATCGCCCCCTAATGGAGAACATGTTCCCTGAAAAGAAGCAGAGTTTGCTGACGTTTATGCAGCACGAAACACTGCAGAAAACTGACCACTTATCATCTGGTATCAAGAGACAATTGAGGGACAGGTGAGGTTTGATTTCATAAGTCTGTAATGATGGCACAAGTATGTTTGACCACATATAGATACTGGTTAATTTTACAGAAATAACTAAAAGAAATAGTTCACAGAGCATTTATATGTAATTTTCATAGTTAATTGATTTGTAAGTAAAACTTGTGGCCCTCTTTAAAAGTTTTGACTCTCCTGCTATGAGGCAGTTGAAATGTAATATGTAAAGCACTACCCCCAAGGTGTAATAACCACTAGAAACACAGGGTGTCACTCTTGCACCACAGCTGATTACCACTCTGAGCCAGGCTGCCTGTTAAAGAAACTGCTGAACTTCACCCCTGATAGTTTCATTGGTTTATAATCAGTTGGCAAAACCACCAGGTGTGTGTCTGTGTGGATAAAAATGTTTGTGAAGATGATCTGTTAGCACCAACAGCAGGGGAAGGAGGGACGTTGCTGGCACAGTGGAATCCATCACTTAACTAAACCTTACTTTTCTTTAATTGTGCCTTCATTTACTGATTCATTATATCATTCCTCCAATGTTTCTGTGACTCTTTCTTTCCCTCCCTCTTTCTCTGTCTCTTAAATGCATCCACAACCACCCAGTGATCCTTTGGCCTGTGGCTGGATGATTGCTACCAATCTCAGCTTGGTATTGAGTGAGGTTTTAGGTTCTACTCCTGGGGATTAATGGATGCAGCTTATTGTAAAAACAAACCGGTGCTGAGGGAGTAACTGGATATATCATCCAGTAGCCTGTTTGCTATTGTTTATTAATGAAGTACAGCTATAGGTCAACTAAACCCCCAGTAATAGCATATTTTCAAACTACTGAATTAAAAATTTTGGTGATGTACTGTTTTAACATTAGAGGAGAAATGTGAACATGACAACAGGATTCTGTTATACCTGGAAAAACTCATTCCTCAGCCATTAAATACACTGCCAAATTTCTATTTTCTAAACTCCTGTGAGGAGTTTGGCTGCTAATGAAATAGACAGAAAAGAGTTCTGATGCTTGTGACTCAAAACGGCAAATAAGATCATCAGTGAGGAGGTTGATTATTTTGGTGTTCAGCTATTTTTAAAGTTTACTGCTGCCAACGAGTCAGTGTCACACTGAGTGATATTTAGCACACAGATGGGAAGTGCTTTGTTTATCATTTTCCATGGCAAAGATTCACAGTGACTGGTCTTTGTCACTTAGAAGTCAGCAGGATGACTTTTGCACATGTGCAGGACAAGATGACAGGAAAAAAAAAAGAGTACGGTGTGGATCTGCTCTTTCTGAAAAAGCATCTTGAGATAAAATCTGCTGTGAATTGGTGCTATATGAGTAAAGAATGTGTGACTAATTGAAGATCGGTGAAGAGATGAGACGTACTGTTTGGTCCAAAGCGGTTATTAAGAATAATACACAATAAAGGTTCCTCACTGCAACTTTCAACAAAGGATCAATACTTATCAGAATATTTCCCCCAGTATCTATTACTTCAGATGGCAAATGTCTCACTCCATCTCAAAACCAACATACATTTTTAGAGTTCACAGACCCAGATTGTTCAAAAAGAGAAAACTATTATACTAAAACTCCATTCAAATGTGCAGATAAAACGACCCTTGTTGGACTGTTAGACATAAATGACTCCTTGGGTGAAGCTGCGCATTGAGGCTCTGGAGACATGATGTCACATTAATATTTTATAGTTTATTTTTGAGAAATACTTTCAGTGATTTCCTCTCCTTAACAAACTTAGAGGCTTCAGTGTCTGTCAGTACATTTTAGAACAAATCTATGACTTTATTCTCATAAAATTATGACTTTATTCTCATTCTTTTTCTCAATTTAAGAGTCATGAAGTTCAAACTGAAGAAAGGTGTCAGAGCACACAGTGTGTCACAGTTTGATATGTATGATGCTGTAGCCCTGTAGCCCGACCACAAATACAATCGACATACTGTGCCAGGATTGGGCCACAGAGAAATAAAACAAGGTGACATGGAGCAACATGACAATAAAAAGTTTGAGGTGTGAACTAGGTCTCTAAATATTCTAGCATCTGTGGGTTATGCCAAACAAACTAAGCAAGACACAGAGAGGAGGGGCCTTAATCTCTTTTCTAACAGCTACAGCATGTGCGCCTGTCAGCCCAGCCAGCTGGGCCTCTGCTTGTGCAAAACTTGTAATCTTAATATCTTCTGCTAAAGTTATAAGAAAAAAAAGGCCTCATACAGTGTGTGCTATTAGAGAAACTAGCTATTCAAACTGAAACCAATTTTTGAAACAGGCTGTAAACATGTATTATTATAGTGGAAAAGTTGGGCTGTTTGAATGTGTGGCTTCAGAGCCAGTCCCAAGCAGATACAAACAAAGAACCACAGTTTTTAACAATTCCAAACCTGCTTCATTTCTCACTGCTAAAGATTATTGATTAGCGCAAACAAGCAGAGCATAGCAGGACCAAGAACAAGTAATCTGACAAGAATAGAAATCAAACGCTGTTAAGACGCCTAGAGAAGACATGGACTCTGCTGTAGAGTGGTACGAAGGGAGAAAACCTTGCTCAGGAACATCTTAAGTGTGGGAAAATCCTTAACTGAGATGAAACAGCACAGCGCTCCTCAAGCTCTTTAAATTAGAAATGTCTTATCACAGCAGTGCTATAGCTGGGCTTGTGTAGTTTAAGAAGAAGCATTATGGGGAGATTTCTCAGGACAGCAGTGGGAGCAATACAGCACTTAAAGAAGTACTCATTTAATTCAGTCTTACAAGCCCGAAGTCAAACATACACATACAGTAGATGTGTATTTATATACACACACACACACACACATAAAAACATAAGTCCTTGGTTCATTTAATTTCTCTGCTGCTTCTCTAAAGAGTAATAGGCTTGTGGCTGCACTATCATGTACTCAATGAAATGAATGCCAATTAATCATAGGATAATTGGACACATAGCCCTGATAATTGGAGCTGTTCCACTTTGAGTCACATACAAATTAGGCCACTTTAATAGATCCATTTTTTATCAAGCTTGCCTTACATAAGCTCATACTGTTGGATGTAACCATGTGCTTGGTCACATAACCAGGCTCATAAGGAAGTGCCTTCATTTTATCATAATGCTGTGATCTCCAACAGAAGCCTACAGAAGTGCTCCTCTGTGACAGTAAAAAATGAACACTCAGTGTGAACAGGCACACCCTTTACATTATTTCAGCTACTGTGCTGCCATTTGTTAAGCTTAAAGAAGAAATGTGGCCTTCAACTGAATATATGTGTGAAAATTAAGAGAGAGAAACCTAGTGTGAAGAAGTTCTCTGAGAATAATCTCATTTTCTTCTGAATGCAAAGAAGGAGAGAGTCTACATGGCATCATGAAGCCACCAAGGGGAAAAGTGCAGCTCCCATAATCCTTTTACAGGCACTCAACTATTTTTTCAAAGCTTCTTAAAGTTTTTAGTCTTTAAAAGCAGGAGTCTCCACAGTGAATAAGTATGAGCTTGTTTTTTGATGTCTGTGTGTCACCCTGTATGTTGTGTCAGACAGAAGTGATCACAATGTATGAAGAAAAGCTCATCAGAGGGAACAGCTTGAACAAGGCTCCATCTGACAACAGCACATCAACAGGGACATGAGATTGGCCATCTGGGATGTCTGTGTCATTTACCCACATCGTTCCCACATTACAGCTGTTTGATAAAGCTGTGACATGGAGGACAAAATATTGAACATTTATACTAAATGTAAGGGCGAGTAATTCTGCTCATAGTTGAATTAAGACCAAATTTAAAACATGACAAATGCAGCAAGGTAACATTAGTTTATTAGAGAAATGCTGCTGTCAACGATTGAGGCTGCACAGTAGTGTTCTGAGCAGTTTAAACAGAGCTAACGTGAAGCTGTTTAGAGCTACACCTAATATAGCAGTTTTTCTATATACAATTTGTATCAAGAGGATTTTATCAGTATTTAATTATTTCTGTGTGGCATCATGAAAGATGCAAAAGATCACAAGTGATGTAGAAATTGACATAGTATCTGAATTGAACCTTTTTGGCAGTCCTTGAGAAAACGATTGCTGTCAACCACTTTATATCAAATAAAATCAATATTAAAGCCCTGACCTGACAGAGCTGTCACAGACTGATTTGTGAACTGTTGTTTTAAGGCCTAAAGTTTGGTCATGTTTGATTTCTGGAGCCACTTGTGACCATATCAGACAGTGGATGAGAAAGGGCTTAGTTGGGAGGGTGCACTCAGGGTTCATTAGCTGGTCAATTGTTAAGTTAAAGCAACTTTAAGGGATTTTGATTCTCTTTTAGTTTGGGGTTTGTTTGCTAATCTTTTCCTGTGTTAGTGTAAGTGTCTACTATTTTCTTAATTAGTGACTTTTCCCTTTTGGTTGTTTGAAACAGAACCCACTGTGAAACTTTTCAGGTAACTATAGGCTCTTTCAATATCACTTTGTAGATCACTTTGTCAGACTCTTCCAGTCTGGTTTGTGTTGAGTCTTATTGAGACGCCTTTTTTTTAACTCCTCACAGTATGTTGAACTAAACTGCTTCCTAAAAAATGAACTTCTATTTATTAAGGTAGCTGTGCTGAGATGTTTATTGATCAGAAAATCATTGCAAGAAAAAGTTTGTGGAGACAGGGGAGCTCATAACTCACTCACCAACATTTTTGGTGACAGATTAAGAAGCAAAGTAGCACACCTACACTATTTTCTCAGGATAATATTAAAATGGATTTGAGAAAAAGAAGCTATTTGTTCTGATTTAAAAACAGTGCTGATGCCCTGCAATGATTTTTTCCTTTAGTATCCATCACTGCTCAAATATTAGCTAAATCTAAAATGTTTGCATGATTTATGAAATATCCACTTGATTAAAACCTCTTCAGTACTGAAATGATGTGAGTTATTATGCCTGAAATGACTTAAAAGTAAATATTTTGAGTGATATATTGACAAACCACTCCTGCATTTCTGCCTTAACTGCTGTTGCTGCTGACTGATACAGCAGCATAAGAAGTTGATGATTACTGATGAAGATTTCTTGATCACGCTCCCTTAAATCTTTTTTTTTTTTTAGCTTTTACATATTTTTCTTTAATAACTACAGCCTGGTTACAGTTCACAAAGAGACATAGAAAAACATAGAGACATAGAAAATCTATTCACAAAAAGTTGTCATGAGGTACAGATTCATGTAACTTTACTCCACAATGCTGGCTATGTTACTCTAACAATTTTCATATGCAGCCATTAGCATGGATTTTTTTACATTTGTGGTATATAACTGGACTAAAATGACGAACAGCAGCTCTCTTATTCCTCCCCATGGGGCAGCCCAGGCTCGAATCCAACCTCCCCACTCTTGTGACTTTCCGTGCTCTGTCAACTGTCCTGTCCTCTCCAATTAAAAGTATAAATAACCCAAAAATAACTTTAAAATAAAAAAAATCTAGGTTATAATGAGATATACAGTACTGTATGTATATATTTTCTCACAATGATAACCACTTGACATGTCATGAGAAACAGAGCAGTGTCATTACAGCTACTGCCACCTTTATCAAAGCCCTTGATCTCCCCACATCTGTTTAATGCAGAATGAGCGTGATCAGCTAATGAGTTTATTTGGCCCACAATTAATCATGCTAATGAGACCATCCCTGCAAAGATAATCAAATGCCCCATATAAGAGAAAGTGAAGAAGTTCAGGGCTTGATTCATGGATCATCCTCGAGTCCCTGCCTTCTGGTCTTAATTTGTTTGATACATTGTCTTGTTTCCCCTCTTCCTTGTTCTCTCTCATGTTTTATCTGCCTCCCTGATCGCTTCCTTTGTCCTTTAACTTTCCATTTCACTACTTTCGCTCTTCTTTTACATTCTGCTATTTTACAGTCCTCTCTAGTTTCTATTTCTTCCACATCTCTATCTTCTTCTCCCTTACTTATGAGTTACTGCTCCTTCCTCCTTCCCCTCACTTTTATCACAGACCTGTCCTACCAACGCCCCTGAACCCAGATAACTCACCAGTAATCTTTCCACTGGTCCTCTTCAAACAGGTCCTCTGGGATGGGATCAATCAGCACCAGGTCTGACACTTGCCTGAGGACAAGGAGAGGACATACACACACTTATATGAAGGAGACTCATTAACTACCCTTGTCCATATTAGCCTTTTGGCCCAAGCTGTAATGAGTGTTAGATAGATGGCGTCATTCTGTCAGTCTTTCTGTAGATTCTTGTCCCTATAGACAGGTGATCACATGCTCACTGAAAGCAGGGGCAATTTTCCATGTGGCGAGGTACTATCCACTCAGCCCTACTTATGGTAGCAGCACAAAGTATGGTTGTTTACCTGCACTTTCATCCCTTTTATGGCTACTTGTGGCATAAATGACTGAAGCATGTCAGAAATGGACCGCATATGAAATCTGATTGGATAGATAAAATGACATATTGTCTTAGTTGGGGGATTGAGAGGCACTGTATTTTATTTTTCTGGATAGCATTTATTACCACAAGATGTCACATAATACCACTCACTAGACTCACTATTCACTACACTTGAATCTTACATTCATGAACTGATTCATCAGAGCAACCAGACCCTTTTGAGGAAAGTATTTTTCTACCTGGCAGATTATTATAAAATGTAGTTTGTCGACACTCAAGAGAATTCCAATGAAACCGCTCTTTTAGACCTATTTTTGGTACAGAATTAAGTTGCTGTCGCTACTTTAAGTGTTGCTGGAGTTTTGACCTTTTTAAGACTTTTTCCTATCAAAGCAACTTGGAAGCAGGTAAAGTTTTGCCAGAACCCTCTGCCTCTATGATAAAGCTTCTATATCATGTATAAACAATTATAAAAATTAACAATTATGAGGGAAATGGTTGGCCTCATAGTTTATGTGCGAACCCATTTTACAGAAGCTGTCCTCAATGCAGTAGTCGCTTGCTCAATCCTGATTCAACTTTTTGCTGATGTCTTCAATCTCTCTCTTCCCCACAATTCCTACCACCCTTCAGCTGCCTCAAATATCAGCAAGTTATAACTTTAACTACCAAAATTATTAATTATAGTAAATGTTCAATTAGAGCAAAATAATTCATTTTCGACCCTCTGCTTTGCAAGGTGTTACACAGATAGGAGAAGGCAGAGCAGAGACACAGAAGCACAGACTGCAGTCCACACAAAAGGAGTGTGAGTTCATTCATCCTTCCAGATCTCTATGTAACGAAAAAGTGGAATGCTGCCATATTCATGTTCAAATATATGAAAGCATCCTTCAGAAAAGTCTGTGTATACAAATTTTTAGTTACATACACCTTTATTTGAAAAAGGAAGGACAATGCACAGAGCAAGAAACCAGGAGAGGGAGTGGGTGAGCACAGGCAGCTCCCTATATGGGCATTCAGTGTAACAGAAGGCAACAGCTGAATAATAATTCTAGATTTTGATCCTTCAACAGACCCAGCTAAACAGCCAAGTCGTAATGCTCCACTTTTTGTTTAAAAACAGTTGAATGACATGGTCCTTTAACACCATAAACACACAAGTCCCTCCAGTGCTTTTCTGTAATTATTATAAACAATACTACGCTGACAACCCCATAAGTCTAACACAAAGTTGTGTCCTTTGAACTAAACTTAATTCCATTTCTTAAGAGCCAAACCTCTATCAGAAGTTAAAGAGTATTGTGAAATACTATACATGTAGGCCAAATAAAAAGCCTGTTTCACAATTCCAGGGAGGATCACGGCAGCTGTACACCAAACTTTTAAGGACAGGCCAATTATTATTATTATTATTATTATTATTATTATTATTATTATTATTATTATTATTATTATTGTTGTTTTTTTATTTTTTCCCTTTCTTTCATTTTCTATTCACAACTATAGACTGTAAAAAATGGATATCATGGATGAAAGTAAGGTCACCACAAAACTGCTCCCCCTGGTGGCTGGCTGTAGTACAGGTCAAAAACTCTGTCTCCCCTTCCATTCCAGTTGGGCTTTGGTCAAACTTTAAAAAATAAACACACCTCATAAAAATGTTTCTCACATTCGTGTGCTGTGATGATATAAAGATATTATTGGGGAGCATTTTGTTTAAGTCCTCTTTTTGTCTGGAAAATTTAT
This sequence comes from Labroides dimidiatus, assembly GCA_030710495.1. Classification (NCBI taxonomy): domain Eukaryota; kingdom Metazoa; phylum Chordata; class Actinopteri; order Labriformes; family Labridae; genus Labroides; species Labroides dimidiatus. Next base: position 19,169,386 of record CM061148.1, on the reverse strand, counting down.
TTTTTATTAGTTATTTCACATTAAAAACAAGGTCTACTGCACAGACTCTGGCTGCACAATGGCAGCTCCTCTGACAGGTGTATTGTGGCTTCAAAACCATACAATGCTAAAGGGCCATTCTATCCATTCTATTTACATTCTATATTCATGACAGGACCTTTATGATACCTTGGCATTTCTATCACAGAGTACTCACGCGTCATGTATGTGACTGTAAAATCTGCTGTTGAGTGCGCCGAGCTCAGAGCCCACCAGAATGAAGGGTTTGACCATGCCAGTAGCCTGCAGAAGTCGATGCAGATCATCTACCATCCTGGAAAGACAAAAAGAACCTGATGACTTTGATGAAACTGAAGCGTTCTGCAGACCAGTAGATGTGGTTGATTTATTCAGCTAAGAGCAACTGAGACTGAGTGATGAGCCTGAGAGGACATCATTTTCTCTTAATTGGTGACACAACTAATTGCTCTCCAAGTATCCTGATTTACTCTTTGTATTAATCTCTAATGAACCTTTAACATGCTCACTGAGAGCCCAAAAGAAAAGCCATAACTAAACAGCAAACATTTCTACAGAGCTAAAAAGAAAATAGTATCTCAAACTCCAACCTGATATGAAATAAAAAGGTATTTGTTAGTTCCATCTTTACCGGACAAAGCATCAATTAAAATAAAACTGCAGAGACCCAGATGACAACATAAACTTGGCTAATGGCTCCTCTTTGGTCTTACATAAAAAGGATGAACAATCTAAAAACTTAAAAACAACTAAACTTTCACAACATAAGATGTAGCAGCCACCCTCTGAGAGCCATCTGCTCTCATGGGTTTGTTGAGTAGATAAATCAAACACGGGGTGTCACAGTGAAATGCAGAGTCTCACAAGGCTCCATGGGTTAAAGTCAGGTAGCCACTAATCTCCTTGAGATATTGAATTCTGGGAAATTGATTGCTTGCATCTCAAATGGGCAGCAGTCTGCATTCTAGGCCAGAGGCCAAGGTAAACTAAAATGCTGACCATCAGCAAGAAGGGCACACTTTGCTCTTTAGTTTGGCAGATGTAGAACATCAGAGAGAGTGGTGTGCTGAGATAAAGACAACTTCTTTTATTAATCCCAAGAAGAAATTTAGTTTCTTCACTGTGTCAGGGATCATGCTCCACACACACTGGCCTCACTGTACTCACAGTCTATGCAAACAGAACCACTGGGAAACGCTTTAATGGATAAATGTCAGACTGAGGGAGCTGCACACTGACAGCTGGGGATTCAGTGCATTGCTAAGAGGCACTGCAGCAGTACCCAGGAGGGGAAGTGGCACCTCTCCAGCCACCAGTCCAACCTCCAAACCTGATCAAACTGTACAAGTGGAGGAATAATGGAGATTACTATGCAGGCATCAACAACAGGGACTGTAACATTAACTGTAAAATCCCAATAAATGTTTTTTTGGGGAAAATTTTATTCCCTTGTGTATAGTGTTTCAAAGTTCACAGTGGATAATGTTAATCATATAACGCTCAATGCTCCTGTGTTAAGTAGCAGGCTTTTCTCAAATTCAATTTGCCCTGTGTCCTCTCCTAAAACTAAAGTGACACAGATATTTAAAGAGGCCTGGGTTACTTGAAACACCTGAAACTAAATTTTATTCAAACATAAAAAACAACACTCATTACTGGTCACTTTATAAAGTTCATCTGCTTGTTGATGCAAATATCTATTCAGCCAATCAAATGGCAGCAACTCAATGTATCTAATCATGTAGACATGGTGAAGACAACCAGCTGAAGTTTAAACTCTGTACTCTATTGTTTGTCTGAGTACTTGACAAACTGGTGATCCACTGGGATTTTAACATAAAACCATCTCTAGGGTTTTCAGAGAATGTCCTAAAAAGAGGAAATATCCAGTGAGCAGCAGTTCTGTCGGACAAATGCCTTGTTGATGCCAGAGGTCAGAGGAGAATAGACAGACTGGTTGGAGACAATAAAAATACAACAGTAACTCAAATATCCACTCGTTACAACCGAGGTATGCAGAAGAGCATCGCTGAACACATAACACGTCCATCCTTGAAGCAGATGGGCTACAGCAGCAGATGACCACACCGGGTGACACTCCTGTCAGCTAAGAACAGGAAACTGAGGCTACAATTCACACAGGCTCACCAAAACTGGACCATAGAAGATTGGAAAACTGCTGCCTGGTCTGATGAGTCTGGATTTCTGCTCCACATTCAGATGGTCGGCTCAGAATTTGGAGTAAACAACATGAAAGCATGGATCCATCCTGCCTTGTATCAACAGTTCAGGCTGTTGCTGCTGCTGGTGTAATGGTGTGGGGGAGATTTTCTTGGCTCACTTTGGGCCCCACAGTACCAACTGAACATGGTTTAAAGTCTACCTGAGTATTGTTCCTGACCATGCTTATCCCTTTATGAGTAAAGTGTACCCATCTTCTGTTGGATACTCCCAGCAGCATAACGCTCCTTGTCACAAAGCTCAAATCATCTCAGACTGGTTTCTTGAACACTATGATGAGTTCACTAGACTCCAGTGGCCTCCACAGCTACTTTGGGATGTGGTGGAATGAGAAATTCTCATCGTGGATGTTCAGCAGCGACAAATCTGCAGCAACTGTGTGATGCTATCATTTCAATATGGAGAAAAATCTTTGAGGAAGGTTTCCAGCACCTTGTTGAATCTATGCCATGATGTGTATAATTTAGACAAATGGCTCAGCTAATTGGGGCTGCAAGAAGGTCGCCGGTTCAAGTGCATGGGTTCTCTCCAGGTACCGCAGCTTCCAGCCACAGTCCAAAAACATGCTCACTAGGTCAATCTGTGATTCTAAATTGCCCGTAGGTGTGAGTGTGTGTGTCAAAGGTTGTCTGTCTCTGTGTCATCCCTGTGATTGGCTGGTGACCAGTCCAGGGTGAACCCTGCCTCTCGCCCTAAGACAGCTGGGAAAGGCTCCAGCCACCCGCAACCCTGAACAGGATAAGCGGTATAGAAGATAGATGGATGGATGGATGGATGGATGGATCAGCTAATTAAAAACAGCCCCTCCATTGAAAAACAACTTAGACTTTGTATGTAACATTATATACATCAAAACAATGTCTAAATGAACTTGAAGTTGACTGAAGTCTGATCTATAGAGCCAATATTAAACAACAACTCTGCTCACATACAGCTATCCTCATAGACGATGAACACCTTGAAACATGTAATTTAAGTAATAGTAATTGCAGTAAATAATTGAAACACTCCTATGGGATCACTGTCAGTGTTACAACCAGGAGTGGTGAAAACCACTGTACATATACCCTTACAGTGTTTCACAGACAGGAATAATAGCAGTGCGTTAATTATTTAATACTTAAGGGCCTCAACAGCCTCTGGTAGCTCCTGCTGTCAGTCCTAAACAACGTCAGAGTTCACATACAATCCATCTCACTGTCTCTTTTAAAATAAGTGTCGCCCCAAGTGTTATTCCCAAACGTCAAAGCTCTCAAAATGATTGGCAACCTGTTTACTTACCGTCCAGTTGTCGACATCCCCCAGATTTTCTCAGTGTCTATAGTTTCATTGTGCATCAGCCTCTTGCTGAAGCCCAGTCCTGTCCTGTCATAGGTGCAGACCTGAGCAAAATAACAGGGACAACACAGATATTCAGCAGATGCTCTCTAGAAATGCATGATGGCTGAGCAACCTGGAAATACAATGTACATTTATGAAGCTGGAAAGCATAGTTTGAAGCTATTTTTGTTGCAGCTTATGCAGTTTTGTTTGTCAGATTTATCTGAGCCCTTCTACAAAATCTAATAATCTCAAGTGGGTCACGCATCAGACAAACAACATCAGGCACACTGTCAGCCCCGACTTTCTGCTGCACTGAGTCCTTATTGAGATGAGATGATGTGGCAAGAGCTGTCCCTGAATGCCCCTTACAACACTTAACAAGGCTGTATTCATAGTTATCGGTTCAAAAAACGGTTTAAAACAGCAGACTTTCTTGGTCCAGAGAATCCACTTTATCCATTCAAAATTCACCACAATGGCAGCCATAAACAAGCAGTATTTACTGTTTTTGTCATGATAAGATGAAATGTCCTGATGTCACAATAAAAGCAAAAGACTTTTTTAAATCCATCCACATTATTTGTGTAATTTCCTTACCTTTGTTTGTAAGGCCACACTTTCCTGGACATGAAACCAAACGTCTGAGGACATTCCCGTTGGTGCATCCAGTATGACTACAAAGAAAACGTTTATAGTGATAGGCTCAGTTTATGAGCATCGACATAAAGCAGGACTGTGTTGTATCTCTGCAAAATGTATTACCAACTGGTTTTCCATTTCCTTTGCACAAAAGATGCATCTTTTGACCCAAACCGATGTCAACAATCTGCCCATCTAATTGTATGAGAGAAAATCAGAGAGAACAGCTTTATTACCTTTTATAAAAGACAGAAGTCTTATTAACACATTACGCAGGTTAAAGGTTGAAATAAAATTCTAATGAAGTGACAGTTTTGTAAGTTTTAGTGAAGAGTACCTTTTGGTAAGAGCAGCTGACCTTCTCTTTGCAGTGACGCATAGTTGAGGAATGGAGGAATGATGATTATCAGGATTAAATACTTCCCAAATGTTAGGAGCAAAGAGCTGTTCAAAAATCTGCCTCTGGATTCAGCTGGTTTGTTCTGAGGTTTTTGATCTGAATCCTAGCCAATATAGAGAAGAAAACGCCTTCAACAAACTCAACCAGGCCTTGGTCACACTACATAAACATTTGATAATTTGAATTGTAACCAACTACATACAGTGCTTTAAGAAATTTATTACACCATTTTGAAGAGGAGGGAGGAATTTATAACTGAAGTACTATACCCAAATTTGAGCCAGAAAACTGTAATTCTCCCAAAAGTTAGAAATTCATCAAGAATAAATAGCAACCACTAAAACACGTTTTTCTGTTCAAGAATGCTAGTAAATAAATGAAAATTGTCAAAAAAAAAAAAAAAAAAAAAAAAAAAAAAATTAGCTTTACTATTTTTCTGCTTTAATGTAGAACAGCACATTTGAAAATCCATGGACAACAACAATAATTACAGTTTAGCATTAAAAATATCATTTTAATTAAAGAGATACCACATACTGGTGTATTAACCCCCACAGAAACATTAAAAATGGTGTGGTAATGAGCAATATGTTGTTAATTTAAGACAGTAATGGCAAACACCTAGAACTGGGCAGTGGTCTAATAAATCTACTTATCACTTTATTTATTACTTATTATTTATTTACTTTATTTCTGATAACTTAGTAATTTGGGTGCCAATTCTTTAAGAAAACAATGTTATATGTTAGTTATCTTTAGTTTAGACTACTTTTGTTAACCTGTGCTGTGGGAGATTTGTCTCTCTGACAACTGTTGGCTCTCCACTGTCCTAAATTTATGTCTGAATAAATTCAGTTTGTTGATGATTTGTCAAGAAATAAATCAAACCATGTGAGAATCATGAGAGCTGCAACACAACTAAGGGGTGCTTAATTTATTATTTCTAATAATGGACACAGTTCATCTCTTCATTGTAGAATGAATGAAAGGACACTGTCAAACATTGCACTGCATGTAAGTCTTTGAAATATTGGAATAAAGGCAAAAATTTGACAGACACAGACTACATGGATGACAATATTCGATTTAAAGCACTGAGTATGATGGGAATATTGTTTCTCAATCAGACAGCTAGTGCCTGTCGACATAGACAGTGAAGAGAGGCTCCCGTGTAAACAGTAGCATTTAAATGCTAACAATCATAACCGCGTTGGTACCTTTCTATCAGACCTGAGAGACTCATTGCTCGATGCTTGAGCTTCGGTTCTTGTTGGCATTTTGAAATGCAGTCCAGTGGCCGAAATCAGGTACACGCCATAGACTGTACAATAAAAATTCACGTGTATGTTCGAACTACAGAAAAAAACTGAAACAAGTTCCTGGTGGAGCTACCGGAGCCGCGAGGGTCAAAACTCAGCGATGCGCGTTGCACATCATCGGCGTGTATGTGAGTCATCTGTCTGACTTATCCGATATGTCTGATCCGTCAATCGTTTATAAATCAGAAAAATACTGCTTGTTTCCATTTTAAGCTCAGTGGAGCTCCCTACTGATTCTATTTTTAATAAATATTCTGTTAGACGTCTCAAGGTATCCTGACGATGCTGTTGATTAATGTTATTGAATCAGCTTAAGCATTGCTGGAGCTTTCTTTTCCCTCAGCACCTGAATCTAACGTTATCTGACATCCATTTAATTTTAAATTTAATTTTAATTTTCTGGGTTTGGTATAAAGTGTTAGAATATTAAAACACCTGGTCATTAGGGGTCGCTGTATCACTAAAACACGTCCTGTCAAACATGACTTTGTTTGCACTCACAATCTCAATGAGTGAATATTCTTGGATGAATATAAGAGTTATTACGGACATATATTTGAAAAGCCTTAGTTTGAACACTTGTCATATTGAATAATGGCTTTACACAAACTGGAGGTCAATAATTTTGAAAACTCAATTAAAACGAACATAATCAAACACCAATGATGTATGATAATACAAACATGATGATGAAGACAACATCTGCATCAAAGGCAAGATATTAATGTACGTTTCTGTTTCTGTGATATGGTCACAGAGTCACACAATAAATTCTCAAAAGCCAAAACAGAGATTACATTAAATACAAACAAATTACATCAAGCAGACAAAGATAGATTAGACAAAGTGAATTTCTTTCAGGTTGATGTTTAACTGCTTTTAAAAAATGTCCACATTTCTCAGGACAAGTAAAAAACTCAAACGGACTCAGCCTGAACAGTCTTAGACAAAACAAAGACTCAACACTTTATTTATTGTGCATGTAGATAGAAAATGATGGAGGAGTGTGTCTTCAGTAACTTGGTGGATCATTTTCCTTCATTCATCTTTCTAATTATTACAAACTACAGTTGCTGTAGTATCAGTTTGTAGTTTGACTACTGGCCTACTTTGCATCCTAAGTTTCTGCTATACTCCTTTTTAAGAGCATTAAACATAATCTAAGCTGCTCATTTTGGCTCTTTTATTTAGGCCTTTTTAGCAAGCTGGTTAAGTTAAAATGCACCTAAAATTCTATTTATTCAATTTAACAAAAATCAGATTCTTCTCCAGTTCCAACTATTTTGATGAAAAGAACCTGTCATAAATAGAATGTAAGCATTTTTGCTTGTTGGTAAACTAAGAAAGAGCAACAAATTTTTCAGCATTTACAACTTTTTCCAACCCTGTCGGGAGAAGCTCCATCCAGAATCAAACTGCTTCAGAGATGCGTGTCCCCAATAACTACAATTCATCAGAGACAACAAAGTGAGACTAGCCTGACTATTTATCTGCTGAATAGTGTCTAGACAAAGGACAGCCTCAACAATAAAGCCTGTTTAGATAGCAGGTAACTGGTGGCTTTGGTCGTGTGGGGAATTCATTGAAGTAATTAAAAAGACAGGCTGGACCACGATGATGAATGCCAGGTACTGACTCACTGTTCGGCTGCAGACTGCAGTATTGTTTAGGTTGGAGGTATCAGGAATGATTAAACCTAATGACACAGGGCCTGCTCAGCCTGTTCAAGCTCCACATAATTAGGATAGAGAGAAAGATGGTCTAATCAGAAAACTGTAGTCTCACCCCACACTTTGTGTCATTAACCAGCTCTCAATCCAGGACTTCTATGTAGCTGCAGGCTGAAGGGAGCAAAATGACAAACAAGGGTCTATTTCTCTTTGCCTTCTGTACAAACAAATAATTAATCACATAAAGGGGTAAACTTACATACTTAATTATAGCTCTGTTGATAATAATGTGGTTAAAAGAATCAGGTCTAAATATATATGATTTTATTTATTTCTAAAAAAGTACCCTCAAAATCAAATTTTGTCTCTTAATCTATTTTTAGATAAAATTTGACTTTGACATTTTTACCATTAAAAATAATTTTATTTTGTTAGTTTTCTTCTCAGTCTCAGACATTATATATTTCATCTTTCAACTTTTTCAGCCTTGTTTTAATGTTTACTACTCGTTTACTATTTTCCTGTTCCCAAAATTGAACAATTTGATAAAGCTCTGATGAAGATATATTTAAATCACACTCAGTGAGTGTCAGGCTATTCTAATCTGTGAAACATGGTTTAAAGCTTAATGCTTTGAAAAGGATACAAACAAAATATACATAATTGCTATTATTAAGTTCTTTTTCTCTTATTTTTGGTGAATTCTATGTTTCAATACAGAAGTACCTTATTTATGGTGCTGTTCTATCCATGGCTCAGTGTGGAAAGGTTTCATCAGGCTTCTTATCCTGTCAAAACAAGCCATTTCTCAGAGAAAGCACCGTGTCCTTTGGTTATTTATGACAAAGCTTTGGGTTCTTCTGGAGGGTACGGATTACCGGCATCAGTATTCCGCCCTCAGACTTCAGACTCCACGAGGTGCTCATTGATTTTAGCCTCTCACTGCTGAATTGCACCATCAATCAATACAGTAGGAAGTCTTCATTTATAGTTGAAAATGCTGTTTCCAACTCAGCCGGCATGAAGCCTCGGTGCTGTAAATGTGCTTGTACAAAAGGCAGTGGTATGAATCTGGCCTTGGGTTTCAGCTACCAAACAATAATGATGTATGAGTGACTGTCACCATCATAACCAACGTATAGAGTGCAGCACATATGTACACACAGTCTCCTCTCAGGGTCTCCATACTGAAGCAGTGTCATGTCATTATCATGTGTTCTTCTTTATATCAGCAATAACAGCCATATAGAAGGCTCTCCCTTCTAATCGGAGCATACATTAATATAGAGACTGCTCTTGACTGTAGGCTGTGTGGACATACTTGATGTTGAAAAATAATATGATGTGTTTTATAGGTATCTTTGCATTTGGTTGTGCACAAGTATATGTATACAGATATTTATCTGTAGTAAACTATTTTTCTTTCATTCATTCATCTTCTATACCGCTTATCCTGACAGGGTTGTGGGTGGCGGGAGCCTATCCAAGCTTTCTTAGGGTGAGAGGCGGGGTACACCCTGGACTGGTCGCCAATCAATCACAGGACTCACACATAAAGACACACAACCTTTCACACACACAGTCACACCTATGGGCAATTTAGAATCACCAATTTACCAAATTAGCATGTTTTTGGACTGCAGTGCTAACTGTTGTGCCGGCCGTGCCATGCCACCTTCTAAACTATTTTTAATCTTATTAATAGCTGTTGTCTCACCACAAGGCAACCTTTTGGAGCAAAAAACAAACCACATCTTGACCCTGTAAAATAACAAAAAACACCAACAACTATCAGAAATTATGAGATGCACTACAACAATGAAGTTGGAATCTTGTGTAAAACATAATAAAAACAATGCATTGATTTTGAATTCTTATTAACCTATATTCAGTTGAATGTACTACAAAGATATTTCTTGTTCAAACTGATAAACTTTATTGTTTTGTTTAACAATAGTTTTCTGAAGTGTTCCTGAGCCCACGTAGTAATATCCACTACACAATGATGTTGGTTTTAATGCAGTTCCGCCTGAGGGATCAAAGTTCACAGGCTTTCAATGTTGGTTTTCAGCCTTGCTGCTTACATGCAGATTTCTCCAGATTCTCTGAATCTTTTGATGATATAATGGACTGTATATGATGAAATCCCTAAAATCTTTGAGATTGTACATTGAAAAAACATTGTTATTAAACTTTTGGACTATTTGTTCATGCAGTTGTTCACAAAGTGGTGAACCTCACCCCATCCTTGCTTGTGAATGACAATGACAATGACATGAATAAATATTATATTATATTATATTATATTATATTATATTATATTATATTATATTATATTATATTATATTATCATTTTACACAACAGACAAAAAATTATTAAATACTAATTCAGCAAAACAACAACATCACAAAAACCCCATGGGAGACAAAACAAAAGTCCCCACCCACCCAATTTACCTCCACCCTGCAGGCAGCAGTGGGTTTTCAAAGGCCTAGGAGCCTAGGACCAGGTAAACCTCAGTATTAATCAATAGCTTCAGGTGGAAAAAGACAGAGGGGAAGGATACCTTTGTTTTTTGCCAAAGCTGTTGGTCATAATACAGTTCAGACAGTAACCATACCACAAGTCAGAAATCCATGTGTGGGTGTAAATAATAAATAGATTGACTGTAGGGACCCTGCTTCACTGTTTAACTCATGAAATTAAAATTTTCAGTATCATTTCCGACTTCATGGCATTGATACAAGGCAAGGGAGAAACATGAGATGAAAGGACTGAATTTCTCTGTTAACTAAAAGTGTGTGAGTGGCTCAGAGTTAGATCGGTTTCATAGATAAATTAATTAAAAAAAATATTCAACTTACCAGACTTTAGTCAGATCCCTCAGATGCAGAGATGTTCATCTGCAACATTGACATTTTCAGCTGGATTGTTTTTCACAAAATAGCCAACATTCCCTTAGAATAACAAACAAGATACATGTTTTCACAAAAAGAATAAAAGTAGGCCATCTGAATGCTGGATAAGTGGAAGTAGGGAGTTTGAAACCTCTGACCTGACTCAGAAGAAACACTGAACTAAGTCATCTTAATAATTCAATTACTGCATCTTGCTACTTGCATTTGAAAGTGCATTGTCCACATTCATTGTTATCCTTTATTGCAGTACCAATATGTAATGTGTAGTCCAGGGATAACCTTTTTCCCTTCTCTCTACTCCCCCCCTTCCACTTGCTGTGCAGCCTGCTTGGTATGGTCCGCTCCTCCCCTCTCTGCCTCTCAGCGATGGTAGCTCGTTTCTATTGGGAGAAGGTCAAATGACTCCGCATGTCTGGTTTTGTGTACGTCCCCGTGATGGTGCACGCCTGATGAAGAAACACTGTTTATGCAAAATCATTTGTTTGGATGGGCTATTTGAGAGGAACGGACGCGGCTTCTTTAACTGTGTCCCAATAAAGGTAAGAGCCAATGTGCTGCGACGCGTTATTTGTGAAACGATTAACCCGGCTTATGTTGATGTAGCCGGATAAGTCCTTGCCTTATAAAGGTTTAATGTTTGTTAAGTGTTGTGTTTCAGTGGTGCTGGTGGTGCTCAGGAGCCCGGATGGTTAAAAATAGCTTTTTTAAAGATGCTGAGTCCTGTGACGCTACCAGACAGTAAAGGTGCAATTCAGGTGAAGGGTCGCTGCATTTTCTCACAAACTAACCACTGCTAGATAGCCGTTATCCCTACCTTTAAGTTGTTAAAATAGAGATAGTTACATGTGTTTGTCTTTGAGTATTAGAAGTATAATACGCATCAGCTACTTTGCTGTCTGAAACAATTTGGATACGCATAAACAGCTCGGTAAAGGCAGACTCGGACTTCCTTCATAAATATTATCCAGGAACACGTCAGGGCAAGTGATGACAGAGGGCAACGCTAAATGCAACAACCTCATTAAAAATATTCCTTTTAAACATAATTTTAAAAAACCGTATTAAATAAAAATGCAAAGACAAGTATTAAATACTACGGCTTGTATTTGCTTTGATATTGTTTTTATGAGTTCTTTGTGTTTTGGTGTGGTAGTCCGGTATGATCATGTATACCATCTCCTCCCAGCATTAACCTCACATGGTCGCCTATCTAAGCCAAGTGTTAATGTGGGGGAGTGGAAAGTTCAATCCTCAGCTATAAGAAAGCTCAGGGGATTGGGTACTTAATGAAGTGAGTCATTGGAGCCGGCCCAAAACTCCCCCCTACAGAGTAGCATAGAGAAAGCTCAGCCTATTACACAACTGCATGATGCACTGAGGTACAGCCACAAAAGGTAGACAATGAGCTTCCCCAGGATAGGAAGGGTGGGATCCTCAATCTCCTGTTATTCATCTTGTTAAAAAAACATCAGATTCCAGCTGTTACACAGTGACTATCAATATCTGGGGACACACTGTGCTTTGCAGATGTACACTGTAGTTAGTTCAAGGTCAGTGTGATGTTCAAGGTCATTTTAAAACACGTGTCATGTGGATGGGGAGGAGTATACAAGTATAATTGCTGCTGAAAATGGGGCTTAACATTATACTTTTGTGTTGTTATGAAACATGGTGGAGTCAGGGGGTCTTGGAGTCTGATTGGCCACCCAGAAATCCTTTACCCTGATTCTTATTGGCTGTGTCTTGTAAGAGGCAGCTCTTAAATTAAAAACAGCTATTCAGGTTGTATTTCGACAGGCTGCAGATGCAGTAGCTTCTTTGCATTCTCATATGGAACATCTCCTAAATGGTGACTTAGTACAAGCAACTCCTTTTTGAGCCCTTAAAGACCCTGTGAGGACTTTATAAGTGATCTTGAAATAGTCTCACTTTTATATACTTGCCTGTTCATTATGTTTTTAAAATGAGACTAGTTGGTTCTTGTTCGGATTTTGTTATGTTGTTGTTTTGCTGAATTAGTTTTTTTTTTTTTTTTTTGTCTTTTTAACATTTTGTTATGGCTCATAAACCAAGTTGTGTGAAACGTAAAGGAAAAACAGAATACTATGGTTTGAAATTGGTTCTTCCTAAATGTTATTTCTTTGTGTCTGTGGTCAGGTTGGATTTTCCTGAGCGAACACAAATCCATTTGCAGCATGTAGAACAAAATTCTCAATGATGACACTATGCAGGCCGGCAAAGTTTAGCGTTGAGAAGCAAAATCTGTCCTTTTTCTGGAAGAAAAGGATTTCTTGGATTTGTTGTGTAGTAATGGTGGACACTGGAGCTGGACTGTCAAAAAGGAAAAGTATGTCAGAGCAGAAGGAAGCTAAACATGAAAGTGATAGAGCATGGTATAAACATGAGTTAAGCTGTTTTAGCCTGTACAGCAGCTACACTGCCGTGATCTGTTCAAACTTGGGAGTCGATCAATAAAATGAAGAGCCACGTTACATTTGTTCTGCTTGGTGAGGTTGGAGTTGGTAGCTGAGCACTGGTAGGACATAACCAGGATTCACTAATGTTACACATTAGGTTTGGCTCAGTAATACAACCACAGCTGAAAACAAAGAACTGTACAGAGAGCTAAAAAAAAATAAAAACAAATAAGAGAAAACAGACACACCTGAAAGAAAACATTTAAAAACAAAATAAAAGCAACTAAAATTAGACAAAAGAACTGCCGCATTGACCCAAACACAAGACAATGTTTTTTTTCGTTGAAAATAATGTGAAAAAGTTTGGTCATCTTATAATCGGGGTCAAACTATTGACACCTTTATTGTTGTCTAGAGTCGTTACACGACGAAACAGAAGGGGGCGCCAGCTTTTTGTAAAGCTAGTGACCTCACTGGCTGCAGTAATCTGTCAATCACAGCTGAAGGTAAATGGTAAAGGCGCAGCGATCGTTCAGAGCAAGGTGGATGAAAATTAAGGCAAGTCAACAGACAATCGAGGTGAAGTTATGATGTTAATTTTAAGATAATGATGATCAATGCAGCAGAGATGTTAAACAACTGTCAGGCAGCCTAAAAATATGGAGTTACAGAGTGTAACGTCTGAAAATGGTGCGTCCATAAAGACTCCCTGAAAAATACTAACTGTAAAAGAAAAACTGATTATGGTCCTCAAAGCGGCCATTTCCAAGAGACTGACGGGAGGATGTGTGAATTTGTTATTGAGAAACTTAACGAAAGACATGCCCTTTACCAGAGCTCTTATCAGTATTACATTTGAAATAGTATTTACAGCCAGAAACGAAAGCAGTCTCTATTATTTAAATGATTTTCTCAGAATTTCTAAGAATTTTAAAATCAACTCTAAAATGCACAGGCAGCCAGTGGAGTGAAGCCAGTACAGGAGTGATGTGCCAAGATTCTTGTATATAAATGAAAATCTTTTAAAAATGCAAATCACTCTTCCATAGTATATGATTATTTTTTTTAAAAAATTGCTGGATGTACTTAACAGAGAAAAATTCTGATTTACATTTTGAAAGCTGGAGTTTGGTCTTATAGGCCTTTTTGGACAAATAAGGACTCATCAGTTCCATGATTGTCAAAACAGTGAGTCAGATAAAGAGTTTTCTCTAAGAGCTTAACAGACTCTTGTCTGGAAATAGGAAATTGAGTCAAATTTGGTGTACGAGACCAACTATTTAAACCTTTTTTGTCAAATGAGAAATGAGCTGCATCCTAAACAGATGTGTGGCTAATACACTACTATAAAATACAGAGAAAGGTATTGTTATATTGTTTACCCAGAGGATGGATGGTGCTTGTTTAAGCTCTAACACAAGTATTTTTACATATACAGGTAAGTGCTCCTGTCTCAATGCTCCACCAGTGGGTTCTTGTCATAATTAATCAGAGCTAAGTCAGTGAAAAAAAAAAAACTGTTTTCTTGAGAACATATTCTTTCCAGGTTAACAGAGAGACCGTCACATCGGTTGCTACTGAGGATTGATAGTGATACAGGATTACACACACACACATGCACACACACACACTTACACACACACAAATGCATGTGCGCACCCACACAGACTTTGGATGATGAATTAGATTAATGACCAGTGATCAAATTAAGCATGGTCCTGTAGATTTGATTCCTCCATTCCTGCTCCGTGAGACCTTGCTGTTACCAGTTGATAACTCCAGAGAGATTCATGTTAATTAAAATGAACTACATTTACCGTATAGACATGGATCTGTTTATGATATTCAGATTAAATTAAAAGACTTTGACAAATGTAATATGAGTGTATCAAACCATGTTTGCATGGTGCTGATTCTTTGTTTTATGGAAGTTCTGCAAAAGGCTCATTGAGGGGTGTTTTAATAGCTGCAGCGCACTCCTCTATTCCTTAAACCTCATTATTGTTTTCGTCCACACTCATGATTCTGAAATAGAGGTAGAACAGCTCTGCTACTCATAGGGAAAAAAGGCACTGACAAGACAGATAAAAGAAAAATGGAGCTCAGGTCTCATGATTTGACATATCCCTGAGTGACCCTGAGGGATGTAAGGAGTTAATGGAGATTCTGTTGTTTTGAAGTGCTGCAGCTCTCGTCACAATTTGCTGATTGTGGAAAAGCATGCCCTCTAGGTCATTGTTTTTCTTTTGTTCCATAATGGTTACATGTATCCAGTGAAGAGCTCTTTATGTATTTGTTGTAATAAGGTTTAGTAGTGTTCTTTCAGAGCCTTTAAATCAAATGGAGCGGAGGAGCTTCCATCACTGGTCCAGACAGAGCCTTAAATCAGCTCTAAGTGATAGCATGGAGCTGGTCTGTGATCTTCACTGGCTTAAACCGACAGAAATGTTGCTACAAGAAAACAAAAGAGCGTTTTGGGTTTTAGATGATGCTGAAAGGTGCCACATGAGAACAGTTACCATAAAAATAATGAAGAGACTTTTGTCTGCAATCAAAACCACCATGTGATCGTGGAAAATGGTTTTTATTCCTTGTTAACCAGTCATTTTTGTCTTCATAAGAGCCTTTTATTATTCATTCTCCTGATGAGTTGCTTTACATACTTGGTGAAGGTGTGAAGAATGAGGGCTAGAGTAGGAGTAGATCCTCCTGAAACCCAGCAATGCATTTTTTTTCTCTATAGAGGGCATCACTTTCAAAGCTTTATTTATAAAAGAAAACAGTCAACAAGAATGGAAACTGCTGAACTATGTAGAGGACATCCAGTGCTTTCCAGTGATATCGGATTTGTTTGAATTTATCCAATGAAACAAACGATCTATGTTTCCAAAATTGCCATCCAACCGACCACTGTGTTTTAAGAGTATAAAAAAAGAAAGTTATCTGATTAATGCAAATGCTGTGCTTTTAAAAGTTAATATTGGATGTTTGTTAAAACACAGGTTAACGCTACATTTTGAGAAGTTTTAGTGTCATACATTCTTTTTTTTTTTACCAACTTTAAACAATTTTTTTCTGATGTTCTCCACATGGAGACTTGCTAAAGCTGTTTGCATGTGAAATGCAAGGTACTTTAGGGACAGAGGATTGACACTGACAAATTAATCTTCAAAAACCCATAAATACACACATGAATCACATGAGAGATATATAGCTGTGATTTTCTAATGCAAATTATTTTCAAGTACTTTAACTGGTACCTATGTAGCCTGCTGGTCTAAAGGTGAGAAACACTCAGAGTGCAGTCTAACTTCACTACTACAATTTATTTAACGTGGCTTAACAAGAAATCACTTTGAATGACGGTGAAAAAATGTTGAACTGGTTTGCCAACTGGGGCTCATATGAGCAGTGCTAAGCAGCCTGCAGCCTTGCAGGATAACATCGACATCATGCATGTGCCACATGTGCATCACAGAGGTTACATGGTTAAACCGGTTTATATTTTTTGTTTATATATGCTAGTTTAACCAGACAACAGCCATACAAACCACCATACCTCTATAAACATTTGGCCAAACCATACTGTGGTTGAACTAACTTACATCTGTGCAGTTAAGTGGTATAGGTCCAGTGCTCTGCTTATGGTGGATTGGGATAGGAAATGAAATGCTCAACTCTAATGGGATGATTCAAGATCTTGATTATTCTAACTGATCTAAAGAGCCCCTGAAGGCTGTTTGGGTTCAGCTGTCTTTTCCATCATCTTAATTGCCACCTCCCTGCTGGTGATGAAGTTTTAGGCAAGTTTGACCATGGCAAAGTTTCCCTTGCAATTGAGCAGTCGGTGGTTGCCAACATGAGGGGAACTGCAGGATCGAATGCCTGTCTGACACAAGCATGTGCTGATTTTCTGACGCCCATTACTGTGAAAGGTGTGGCTTTCCATCACCTTCTTGTCGTTAAAGAGTTTTGTTAACACCCGTCATCAGTCAATTTGGAAAGTATGGGATTTAGTCATGTCTTAAATTCCTGTTGGGTAGTCTTGAGATGGCGTTCATTGTGACAATTTAAACATGGCTGATTGATTGTTTGATATGGCAGTAGCTTTTAAATCCCCTGGAGCTATGGCTGCAGCTTGTCATGGGTGACTACATCCCAGGGTCATTGGTCTATCACTTGAAAAGTCTGCTCAGGGGAGATTACTAGTTTGCAAGGGACCAGAATTTTGGGTTGGGGCCTGCCATGCTGGATGTTTCTTATTGGTAGAGTACTTGCAGTGTCTACAACATCGCTCATAATTTTGATACACTTGTTTTAGGAACTCTGGATTGTTTATTGTTTTTGAGCCTAACAACTGGAATGTGCCTCTGGGAGCTTTAGGAGTGACCCTGTAAATTGGTGACCTGTCATATAGAAAATATAAAGATGGAATCAAAAATTGTCAAAAATGGCCAAATGGCCAAATGACCCCTTGGCCCCAGAGGGTTAATAAAGGTGCCTGTGTGACATTTGGCATTTGGCTGACTGTTTTATTTTGAGAGTTTGCCACTGAAAAAAGAAACTAACAGGGGTGTAATGTTACAGTGCTTTGGGGGCAACCCCAAAAATATCAGTACATACTGAGTATTGCCTAAGTATTTGATTGCATGCATCAAAGCTTCATCTTAAGGCTAAGGCAAAATATTGAGATATACTATATGGTATATTGAGATATGACATGAAAATATTTAGAGGTGAATAAAATGCCACATCGCCCCCTTGTTGCATGAGTGTTTCCATGTAGTCCAAGAGCAATCCATCCACCCATCTATTATCTTTACTGCTTTCCCTTTCAGGGTTGCAGGGAAACTCTGGCCTATCCTAGCTGTCATTGGATGGAAGGCCCAAAGAGTTTGTGGGCTGTCACAGAGGAGCAAATTGTATAAGAATCTACCTTTAGTTTTGGCTGTTCTCATGGGTGAAGGTAAAATTTTGTTTTGTAAGTGACATCATTTTCCAGAGATGGATTAGAGAGTCCCCCTCCTCACTGAACATGCTACAGTGATTGGTTGAATTAACAAAAACAAAGCATTTTTTTTACTGGATTAAGACAAATATAAATTTTCTTCATGATTTTTTGTTTGCATTTTAATTAATGTCTTTTTAATTTAGCCAGTATAGGCTGTTATAAACCCACCAGTCCACCCCCATTTTAATTAGGCTACTCAGAGGAATCTTTGTCCTTTTTCACCCTCTTTCTTAGGTTTTCATTACATTTGTCTGGCTTTCTCTTTGTTATGCTTTTCTCAGCAGTCTACTTAAAACAAGGGAGCCAAAGGTTCAGGACCAGCTGAAGTAGTTGTTGGCTTACATGGTAGTAGGGCACGTTTGGTCAATAACAATAGCTTCACCTACCCACAGTAAACAGCACCATGGGACTGGCTGGAGGATTACAAAGGATTTGCCAAGTTAAGCCACAGAAACCCGGCCCAGTGACCCCCTCTTGTCTCCTCCTCCTTTGAACACAGCAACAAGCAGCCTTATTTTTTGTCCTTTCCTGGGCTGCTTGGCCCAATGTGGCCGTTTGACCCAAATGAATGATTACATGGCTAGAGTAAAGTGTGGCAGAGGCATTCCGCTGACTTAAATGTTTCACAACATTACTGAAAAACTCTCTCCCAAACTGGTTTGAGAGTGATAAACCTGTACTTTTTCGGATGATTTACCTCTTTTCACCCTGCTCAGGCAGACATTTGATTTTATTTATTGAATTAACTAATGTTTCTTTTATTTAAAAACTTAAAATGATGTCATTTCTGATGCATTGAATAAGATGATCAGTCATGCCATTTTAGCATAACTCTAAGATGTCTTTGTGATTAATCATTCATAGCTACAAGCAGCAAATCAATTCAAATCACTCGGGAGGAAGCAACCATTACTGTTATTTATCCCCATGCAAGCTGCTGGGTGAGCATACAGCTTCCGTGTAATCAACACAGGGTCAAGTAAACATAGTAAACAAAGTAAACATTGATACTTGGAGAAAATTCCTGTTAAATCTTGTTGTGTGTGTTCTGAAAAACCTGGACTTAATAGTTGTGATCAGTCACCCCTCTGAATAATGTTTTTTAGGTGATGAAACCTTCTGCTGATGTGGTCCAGGTTGTTGAAAATCTGACAGCCACATGGCATGCATAACAAACCAATGCCAACCTATAGAAGGGAAGTGATGCTGTCAGCAGACTAAAATCAAATTTAGCATCATCACTTATATTGAGTGAACATTGCCTTTGGTTACATTTTTAGACAGCTTGAGAGCTAATTCCATCAAAGTCATAGGATGGACTCATTTGTTACGGACACTTCATGGGCATTTCTCTCTGTCAGCCCTTATAATACAGTGAAGTGACTCAGCACAGAGCAGTCTCTGACTTGACAGTGTTGCCTTAACTCAAACTGACAGTGTTCCAGCTCCTGTACCTTGCTATCGGCCACTCTCTGGGAATGCCAAAGTTTTCCGTTTTAGCTCACCACTGTCATCATTACATGCAACCTTAATGCAAAAATAAAGCTTAGGAAAGCTGTCACTCAGAGGGGGATCAGGAAAGTAGGGCAAAGGTTTATTTTGAGATGACTTTTGTTTTATAAGTTAGTTTTTTTTTATATTTTTTATTTTTGTTTAATTCTGAAAGGAACAATGTACATGTAAAAACATTTAGACAAATGTTACGCATGCAAGTCAGCCAAAAGGCTCATTTTCATTGGCAGTCCCTTTGCCAGATGTTGTTTGGCATCTGAGAATTAACAATAACATGACGCATCACTTGATTTTGGCTCCAAATTCTTCTGATGTGATGCTCTGACACTCTGGCTACATGTGGTTTTCCTGAGGGAGATTGTGCGGACTTGTGTTCTGCAGCGCTCATGTTTGTGGTAGTTTTGATGTTACTGAAGCTGAACAGAGGTTAGGTAGCTAAACCAAACAGGCTTATGTAAAAGTGGAAAGACAGTTTTAATGAGGTTTTGCAACCAAATTAACTTTACTCCTGTAGGGTTTAGCAGTGGTGGGAAGTTAACAGTTTTTTGTCTTAAGTTTTGAGAGCTTGTTAAAATGGTTTAAGACTGCAGAGTGTGTATTAGCAAGAGGCATGGAGTATAACTATGGTGGTGCATTTTTTCATGTAAAGTTAATGAGAAACCTGACCTTATAAGAGATGCCTGATATATTGGCGTTAATATTGGTATCAGCCGAAGTTTGTCATTTTTTAACATATCGACAACCAAAGTTTATATCTGTCTAATTGCTGTTTGTGTTTATGTCGGGAGGAGGTTGCCATGAATACTGGTCGGTTTGTTAAGGTAACTTTGTCAGGATATTATTTTGATTTATGATCCTTTTTGTAATTCATGATCCAGACTTTCTCACAGGAGTTTTGTGAGTTCAGATTTTACAAGTTGTGAGGGTTGCTGAAAAGTAACACTGTTGATTGCTTGTGTTTATGGTAGCCCTGTAACATTCTTATTTGAAAATGAAACACCTTTTGAAAATAAAGGATGCCCTTAAAAAATTCAGTTTGCATGATTTTCAGTCTGTACAAAATTTTATCATCTCATAAACTTTATTTTTGTAACATATATCAATATTGGTAAATATCTGTTATCGAGGATAACAGAAATATTAATATTGGATATTGGTATTGACCAAAATTTCCATATCGGTGCATCCCTACCTACTGCTTTTTTGTGAGTCATTTAAACTTCAAGGAATTAGTGGTACAACTTTTTTTTCTGAGATAGAAATGTTGTGTTTAAGGTTGGGGTGGGGTGGTTAAAATTTCACGTATTTTAAACATGGATATAAAGTGACAATGCTGGATGTTCAATGTAAACATATGTAGATTTTTAAGCTGCTACATATTTATATGTTGTACAAATCCCTGAATCTTTCTGTAAACAAGCAATAAAATGAGATCTTCAAAGATGGTCAGTGGAGTGTGGAGCCTTAAAAAACAGCAGCTGAAATTAAGTATTTCAGACAGAGGCTGCCATGAGCATGTAAAGCTACCGCAGGGGTAAAGGGAAAAAAAAAGAAACATTACCCCTTTCTAACATTCACTGTTTGGCCTTTATTGAAAATCATGCAAACTTTTTTTTTTAATATTTCAACCTCCTCTGCACAGAAGGAGAAGACTCTTGACTGATCCTTTCAGAACAACAATTCATAGGTGTGCAGGATGGGATTTACAGTTAGCGGTTTTTACAAGTTGTGAGTGGGATAAGAGGTATAATTGGATGAGGTTGATAGACTGTGGAAGAAGTGAAGTTGAGTTGTTTATGCAGCAGGATGTTATGACTGTCATTGTCGAATGTTTTGTGTTTAACGATCACAGCCTCTGCAATTATGCATCCATCCATTAATGCCTTCACTTATTCTTGAAAGTTGCACTTAGCTGTTTCTTCAAGTGAAAATTACACAGCCATCCGTTGGAGATTTTCCCTTCCCTGGTCCCCAAAGATTTTTCACATACCCCTCAGAAACCAGTTCATAATCCCGCAACTTTAAAAACATATTAATTTGAGCTCTCATCAGTAAACAAGCTTCCACATACATCCGTTGCCTTTCTCTTTAATTTACGAATGTTGCTCAAAAGCATGATGTGTATGTGAGTCCTGGTCTTTCTGCAGCCAGTCTCTAGCTGATTCTTGGTGAACTTTGAGCACTTCCACATAGGCTTCATTTTACTTTACCAGATGTCCCCCCTTGGTCAAGACCTGACAATGTCACCAATGATTGGCTATAATGTTACAGGTGGTTGCAGCATACAAATTAATCATGCTTTAGCTTGTCTCTTTTGGGTCACTTTTGCCCGCTCCCAACCCCAGATAAAAAAGGAGAGTTGTTGTTTTGATATTAAAATACTGTTCTTTTGAACTGGCAATTATTTGTTGTTTATTTTTTATGTACAAAAACTGCTCAGAATAGAAAAATACCAAAGTTAAAAAAATAAAACCCAAGATTTGTACTGTAATGTAATTTTCTTTTTTGTTAGAATTGATATTATATAATTGGTATCATAAAAAAGTAACGTTCAGAAACCAGTATCGAAGTGTGTTTTTCTCACACTGGTGTTTTATAAAACCCTTGTTTCAGCCTCTGTCTGAAACTGAGTTTTAGCTGCTGTCTCTTTAAGGCTCCCCGCTCCACCAACCCCATTCCCTCTGACAGGCCAGCCCTCTGGAGGCCTGATCTATGGACAGACTATTGGCAGACCTCATTTGAGACTCCAAAGTGTTATCCAGTTAGGAGATCCTGTTGTGAAGACATCATTATTTCAGCAAGTCTAATGTCAACTCAGTGAAGCATCAAAGTGCTGGAGTGTTTGCATGTGAACTTTCTGGAGATGGGCATCATATTAAGATCTGACAGTCCACAAATCAGATTGACTGATTTTATGGGCCTTTCAGGTTTAAAGCATTTGAGCCAGATTAAAACCATCATTAATCTGCTGAGGATTTTTCCTCAAAGGGAAATTTTAGTGTTTTAGGAGGGGTTGTATGAGTTACATGTCACTAGAAGATTTACCAGCCTCTGGCCTGAGCACTTATCTTAGTTTAAGTGTACACTCTGCTTAGAGTTTTTTCAGTTCTTTACTTTGTCATCAGAACAAACCTAAGTGTCAGTACCATCAGTAATGCCTGCTAAGAAGCACAGTGTCACAGAATCAGTTTGGAGCCATGTGTGCCCCTTCAAAGGCATTAAGAGTCTTTTTGAAACCACCTTTCTTACACCTTCTTCTTTGCACTCCCACTCTTTGCACTCCTGAGAGGGTCTGTCACATTCATGTAGCATTAGCAAAGAGAGTGTATTGTAATGGATCATTTAGTACTTCTGTTGTGTTCAGCAGCAAAAAAAGATGAACCATCAGGATTTGGATCTATCAGCTGAGACAATATTTTATTGATAGTGGCCACATGAGGGGAAAAAAAGAACAAATTTTTAGTGATTACTTGTTTGGAAGAACGGCCAATTAGGTTAGAGCCGTACAGCAAGGTGGATTTAATCTGTCCTTATCTGGTGCTAAAAAAGGTTGAATGATTTAACACGATTATCTGTAAAGTTCCTCTGCTAAGAGGTCCAGTCAAAACATTGTTCTTACTGAATAATGAAGTAAGTGAAGTACTTCGACTCCTCTGCTGATCAAAACTGAAAATTTGGTTCATTTATGTATAAAAACATTTTAACTGAAGCCTCTTTAAGAGCAAACATAAACATTTAAAGTAACAAATTATTGGAGAATAAACATTCACATTCACTAAATTATAAAGTCGGGAGGGAGACCTTTGTCTTCATTATGTTTCTCACTCTGTCTCTCTTTGGCTCACATATCTCAGGAAACCTTTACAAAATGTCTGCACTTAGGTTCTTCTGACCAGGACCATGTTCAGTGGTGTACCTGTGAAGCTGGAGGACCACATCACTATTTTGAGGCACTGGATGCATCTACCTCAAAGTGTGGTGTTCAGTTTGAAACCGCAGTTAGTAGTAGCACAGTAAATCCCCCACATTTCAAGATCATCCTTTTCAATAGCAGATTACTCAAAAAGGTTTCTACGCAGTCGCAGACACAAGATCAGTCTCTCTTGGCCTGGTTCTCATTACTAAAGCAGTAGAGCAGAGAGCATAGTGTAGCTTCTCAAACAGATTTCCAATAACAAGAAATAAAGCTGCATTCTTATTTGATGTTTATTTTCTCAGTAAGGAATTTAGGAACTCTTGGTTTCAACAGCACCCTCATCAAATCCCATTTTCAAACACTAACTTTGTTTTGGCACTCAGATGGGCTCTGGAAGGCAGGATGGATTAGCGCTAAGGCTATTTAGAAATACAAAGAACTGAAAACCAAAATTTCATCAACTGGTTTGCTGATGAGATCTTTCTGCTTATTAGAAACCAACCCACAATGCTTTCAGTTATTGGATGTTTGTGGCATAATCACTTTGGGGCAATAGTCTGATTATCACAAATTAAAGGAATTAATATGAAGCCCAAAATAATATCACAGCCTAATGTAATTCACAACACATCCAAACTTTTGAACATTGAAACTAGTTGCACTTTAACAAAATGACACAGATATACTCAGATATATATTCAGATATACTATTTATGTAATGTAAGTATATAACCACGAGCTTATAATCATTTAAATACACACATTTAATTTAAATCTATAGATCAGTAAATCACACCACCAAACTTCTGCACTGCTGCAAACCTCTTACTTTGATTGTTTCTCTATTTTGTGTGTCTTTAGGCCTCATCTTGTTTTATTGCTTAATAAGATATATACCCAGGACAACAAAGACAGACAATAAAAACTGTAAACTTTTAAGAATGTCTTCAAATTTATTAATAAATAGTTCAAATATTGGTTTAACAGCTGAAAATAAAAGATTCTCCAAAAATTAATGTACCACTCTTTATTATCACTTTTCAGACCAGGCCTGGGTCCGAGCTTTGTCAGTAGTGGAATTAAAGAGATTGTATTGTGCTTTATTTACATGATTTTATAGCTGAAAACAATTCCTATTTTCCTCACACTGCTGTTTTCGTAAACACGTATTTCAGCCTCTGTTTGAAACAATGTTTGAGCTGCTGTCTCTTTAAGGCTCCCCACTCCACAAACCCTCTTCCCTCTGATTGGCCATTCCTCTGGACCTCTTTGCATCATTAACCAGTTAGGAGATCTTTATGTCATTTAAGCAAGCAAGTGAATATCTTGTGCTCTTTGTAGAAGTGCCGTTTTGATCTGTTTATAGACAGATTCAAGGATTTCTACAACAATTTTTTTCTGTTCTTCAAAAATCTTCACATTTAGTGTCAACATCTGGTATCTGGTTATTTTTTGTCCATGTTTAAAACATGAGAAAGCACAATGCCCCATTTTTAAAGTTGCCTCTTTGGCTTTAACAGAAGAGATTTACTGAGGTCCAAACTTTCACCTGAGCATTTTAACATTTGTCCTGAACAGTTTTTTCATCGTGAAGAAGCTAACACATGTCTGCTCTCTTTGAGTTAAGATTCAAGTTTAGGTACTCTTTTTAAGAGCCTTGGTCTGTTTTTTTTTTTTTTTTTTTTTCACGTGTCTTAATATGATTTTAATTTGATGTTTTACTTTTTTGTTTTTTTACTGTTGTTCTTAAAGTTGAACTGAGATAACCTTAAAAAATAATTGGTGAATACAGAAAGATGATTAAAGCTCCTGAGAAACTTTTCGTTAGTGATGATTTTAGCCCCCTCATTAACAAGAGATAACTATAATCTACCACTGATTTTCTCCTTTTCATGTTTTCAATTTGTTTTCTGATTTAAAAATGAAGACTCATTCATCTCTATTTTTAACTTAATCACTCACCATGAATACTTGCATCGCAGAAAGTTAAAAAGGGATAAAATCACTTTGCTGTGAATCATCTCAGCTAACCCTGGCAGCACTTTCAGGCACTGAAAATAACCAAACAGAACTTCTAAATCTTTTCGCTGATGGCCTTGGTTGCTTCAAAAGAGGCCTAACTGTTTATTTCACTCTGATTCAGGATCTCCAAACTCACAGGAGCTTTTGAGCAATATGTGGTTTGACACGCTCAAATAGATGCATCCATAATCGTTCCCCCAGCAAGAGGCTGTCAACACTCAAAGAGACCTTCCGTGTGCAGGGAACACACTAACATGCATGGAAACACATATAGTATCTGTGACATAAATGAACTCAGGCATACCTCAGAGATCCAGACAGGATCACTATGTTGTTACCTGCTCAGGACACAATGTGTCTTTAGCTTTAGCTCTTCAAATATGTGTCTTAAATGACAGATAATGTATTAGTTGCTGAGTCATTGACTGAGCATTTCTGTAACGACATTTTGTTTCCTGCCAGGCTAATTTAACCCCTATTAGCTGAAGAACCACACAGCCATCAGACTATGTGCAGCCGTACACAGCTTAGGAAGTGAAGAGGCAGGAAAGGAGAGCTGGAGAAACGGTGAGCTGCTGCCAGTGAGACAAGCAGGGGAAACGAGTGGAGAACAGTAGGGAAGATGAGTCATATCATTGCAGCAAACTGAACCCCTCTTAGAATGCCACTGCAGACACAGGAATGATCAAATCTGAAATGAGGATCTATTTTCACCAAATACTCAGATTTTCAGGCTTTAGTTTCTCTTCTTTGTTGAGTCTTGGGATTTACAGTATGGAAAGGGGATGTTTTTTAAAACAGAGGTCTACCTTTTGTACTTCAGAAATCCTGTCTAGCTGCATGTTGGCAGTGAGTTGATCTCACTTGTTATAGCATCATGTATTAAGACGAGTAAAATGCACATCAGCCGTGGAGCAAATACTCATCTCAGCAGCAGTCAAGTCTTACCAGCCTTTAAATATTGTTCTTACTTATTAATTGGAAGATCAATGGGTTGATTTGAACACTCCTGCTGCAGCTCTAGCATTACATGACTGGTATCACTTTCCTTCTCTTCCACTTCATCTGTCTCATACACCTCTGCTGCTCACACTATTTCTAATCTGATAAAGTATAGCCATCTTTATTTATCATCTCATATCCAGTCATTCATTGACCTAGAAACATGAATTGTTTTAGTGTACCTGTCAGGCAGTATGGATTAGAAACATTTCAGTCAGCCCTGAACTTGAAGGTGTGAAAGTCTGAACACATCAGTCAGGTGTTGTCATTTTATGGTTGAAAGCTTTCAGCAGAGGCACAGACCCAAGTGTTGGCAATGCCTGCTGTTTTTCTTTTGATCTTGGGGACTCACCTCAGTCCACAGCATGCTTTGGGGCTGATACTGTTTGGCAGAATCCTCTGCATGGCCCAAGAAAAATTAGCTCAGACACGAGACTGGAGGAAAAACATCTGATGGACAAAGTCCTTTTTCCTTTTTTACGATGGCACATTTGGGACACTGAAAGGAATAATAGAATTGAATTTTTCGGAAAAGAAAACTTTTTTTTTTTTTTTTAAACTTGTTAAGTCGAAAACTTACCACTTTATTAAGTTTTAAGTTTACAGCGTTATAAACTAGCAAATCTCCAAATTTATTAAGTTGTATGTTTTGCAGTCTTGTACCATGTACCCAATATGAATAGCCTGGAGATGTAACCATCTATAGCCTTGCATCTGCCCACTGTGGTGATGTTTTGTTGGATAAACGCAATTACTGGTCTGCACTGTAGTGCGATGGTTAGTACTGCAGCCTCCCAGCAAGAAGGTCAGTGGTTTGAATCCTGGTTCTGTGTCAGATGCCAGAGCAGTGACGTCTCAATTTGCAAAAGCAGATGGAGTGGGACAGATAGTCATGCACGGAAGCTACATAATAAACGCCCATTGAATTTCAAAATAAAACAAACTGTGTTGAAACCAGATCGTATTTCTCTTGACTAGAACAACAATTCTACAATTCTGCAATTTCATATAGCAGACACTTGTCCAAAATGATGCACAACACAAGGAAAAATTTAGACTGGATTGAAAATCCTAATGTGTCAAAGTGCTTCAAGTTTGTTTGGCTGCAGCTGCTGCCATTTAGGGCCAGGAGAAGTGATTTTTTTAAAATTCTTTTTCCATCTAAAATAAGGTAGCCACAACTAATAATTAAACATCTGAAAATGTGTGGCACATTATGAAGCGCAAAATACAACAACAGAGACCATGGGCTTTTGAGCAACTGAAGTTGTACATCAAGCAAGAATGTGAAAGAATTCCACCTCCAAAGCTTCAACAATTAGTGTCCTCAGTTCACAAACGCTTATTGAGTGTTGTTAAAAGGAAAGGTGATGGAGCACAGTGGGAAACATGAGCCTGTCCCAGCTTTTTTGGTTTTCAAATCGTATTCTTCTGTTTTTATTGACATTCTACACAACCTCAAAACTTCATTGGAATTGGGGTGGTGTATACAGGTTTCTCTTTTTTGACAAAAGAAAAGACAAATTCCTGGCATAACTCTTCCTTTCAAGGGCTTCAGAAAATCATCTGACAAGGTTAACTGGAATTTATTTGCAACCTTACAAAAGTTTAGAGAAGGTGACTTAATAATTAGAGAAGATTACACTTTTCATAAAAACAAAACATTACATACAAAGGATTTCAAATTCCTATGAGCTATTGGACTTTGATTTTCATCTTCTCATACACATGGGACAATATTTTCCAGAGTAGACTTAGAGAACTGTATTGATTACTACTTCAACAGCAGCACCATTGATCCCAGAATTCTGAACTCACTGGCAATAAATAAAGCTCTTTCCCACTGACACCAATGATCTGTTCAGGTCAGCTTACTCCAGTCAGTCAATAAAAAAAGAACAAGTTTTAGAGCATGCCCAATCAGAAGTTACAACAGCTGAGTTTCGGTTTAAACTTCACATGCCAGGAAAGACAATACACTGTTTCTTTGAGGGTTTTGGTTTTATTTTTATTATACCATCTGCAAAAAAACTGTGCTCAACATTCCAAATGAGAAACATATGTTGAATTCTAGAAAGCACAACTGAAGCAGCAACTTTAAAGAGAGGCTATTTCTGTTTTTCATTCTGTTTTTATCTTAAACATCGATATTAAGTAATGCTGGCTGTTCATGCTGAATGTGTTTGCACAGATTTTCAAACCTCCATGTATTCATATGGTGTTGAAATCCCTGATTCTGTCTGCCAAATGTTAAAAACGATCTGTACAGTCTATTTCCATGAGATCTGGTGAAATTATGAAGTCATTGCATAAGGATCTCCTAACCTGTTCATGACACGTTAAAGGAGCTGCCCTCAGCCCTCCAACAGCCAATAACCTTCAACCAACAGGCCTTAGAGAGCTTATTGAGCAGGGAGCCTTAAAGGTAGTGTTGGTAATCAGATTTAGATGCATTTTTTTTTTATTCTGGTTAAAATTATCTTTATGTCCAGATGTCAATCAATGCATGATGTGTTCTTAAAATAGAGTGAAAAATATCAGCTGTCTACAGCAGGAGTAAACCTGGAGAAACACCAAACAATCGTATCGTTTGGCAGCCAAATTGTTAAACCGAACAAATCCCGTCCTACTGTTCTGCCCGCCTCCTGCATGTACATTTTACCGGCATGCACTGGCCTCAATTCAATGTGCATAACCAAGAGGGATCCAAGTACGCTGGAACACCAGTGTGAGGAAAACGGCTGTAAATCATGTAATGCTTCTGCAGGGATACCAAAAGGACAAAATAAAGTCTAAAAATGCAAAAAAAAAAAAAAAAAAACCCTCTTTAATCATCTTACTTACAATGCATGAACCTCAGCTTTTTTTTTTTTTTTTTGGGGGGGGGGGGCTTTTTATGCCTTTAATCAGATAGGGTAGGACAGTGGATAGAGGAGGAAACAGGGTGAGAGAGTGGGGAGTGACATGCGGGGAAAGTAGCCACAGGTCGGACTTGAACCCGGGCCGCCCGCGTACATGGAGCGCGACTTTAACCACTAGGCCATCTGCGCTCCATGAACCTCAGCTTTAACCTCACCTTGAACATTTACATCTACAACTTCAGATATAATCTCGATGCACAGAAATGATTCCTTCCAAATGATTCAGTCACTATTAATAATAATAATAATAATAATAATAATAATAATAATAATAATAATAATAATAATAACCAACATATTTGAGCCCAGTAACAGCAGTTCAGACACAGTTTGCAGACCCATGATGGATTCTCTGTTTCTTTTACAACAGGGGACTATAACAGTTTCTAAATCCCAGGGTGGGAGTTCAGTCACTGCATCATCACTGTGAGTGTGTTGCACTGACAGAGGAAGAAAGGAAGAAGATAAAGCTGAGCCCAGTGCTTTAATCACCCTGTTCTACCTCCTCTTCCTCTCTCCTTCCCTTGAGGCATCTGCTCATCTCATTACAGATGAGAGGGACTGAGAGGTGGGGCCTGCATAGAACCTGGCATTAATTATTGAACTTTATCGTCTTTTACCCCCAGCGTCCATTTCACAGTCACTGATAACCTTTGCATAAAGTGCAGAGGCCAGCTCAGAGTCACTGTATAGTGTGGGTGTTCTAACACAGTCACATATAGAGTTCATTCAGGGACTGTTTTACGTGAACTATTTGTGACATGCTCCTCTACACAAATAGTTATGGGACCTTATTTTCTTTCATTTGTTTCCTCAGGCATTTATCTGTTTGTTGTTGCTCAGTATGATGTCCAGTCATTTAGTTTCAGTCTGTTTGAAATTGGTTGCTCTGAGGTTGGGGAAAGTGGATGTTGGACTCCATACATTATCTTTTTCATGTTAGCTGAATCCTGCTCTGCTCAGTGTTTCTGCAATGTCTGTTTAATTTGAAATGTTCCGCCGACGACAATAACAAGCCATGCTAACAGTGTGACTGAGGCATCTAGAAAAATTAAAGATGACTTGTCTGAGATGATGAAAATCTCACTGGTTTCTCCTTCTCTCCCCTGCCTCTGTCTCTCTGCGTCTGTGTGTTTGTGCTTCCTTTCAGGTCTGAAAAGTCGGCATCATACCTCAAAGCCTGTGAGCAGCAGAAAGAAGACGCTGTCAGGATGTTTAGCACCAAAAGGTCAGCACAATGTCACTTTTGATCTACTTTAATCTGCATAATAAACAGCAGAAATCTTCAGGCAGTTCAAAATGTCTTCTGTTGTTAAAGGCTGACATTTATGGCCAGCTGTGTTCCACGACTGACTTGAGACGGGAAAACAAATTGATGTGAGGAAAGGTGACTGATGATTTCAGGTTACAACACACTAATTCTGCCCTGCAACCTATTCTGAGGCCATTTAAGATGTCCAGTTAACCTTTTTTGGCTTTGTGTACATTCTGCATTAGTAAGGAGTTTTGCTGTTTTTGGATTTGAACTGAAAGCTTGTTGAGTACGTTAAAGGGTGTGTTTGGTGGATCAGCACAAACACGCAGTGGTTTTTATTTTGGCTGGTTTTGAAGTGATTGATCCTCATGAAAGAGTTCAGAGCAGGAAATTGAGTCTTATACCAATAATGCTGATTGAAAGTTAATTTGTCTAAACCTAATTAGTTTAACAGCCTTAAGCTACATAACCTCTGGAGAACTTTTGCTTATTAAGAGCGGATGGCTCTTAATGGTTATTTTTAGGGACGCACCAAACCAACTTATTAAGTCCTGATTCCAATCCCATTACCTGGGCTTTGGTATCAGCCAATACTGATTCTGATCTGATACCAGTAATAGTTTAACATTCTCTGTTTCTTAATTTGAAGATTAGTCTAAGATTTATGTTTTCAGACTTTGCTGACTTTGCACACAAAATGAACTTGCAATATATTTAAACCGAGTGTGATATTATTTTATAAATCTCCAACTTTAACAAGAGTTTGGAGAGTTTAACTGTAAAACTCAGCAGCGGATATATGAGGAATTAAACGTGCAAATATTGCAAGTTGTCATCAGAGTTGTTGGTGAAACAAGCATTAACTCTAAACTGCTAAGCTGCTGTAGTTGGCTCTATACATGTGATTTAAGATCTGATTAGCAAACTAAACAAAATAATTAATTAATTATTAAACCCTTATTACTAACTGGTGCCAAAGTAATTTACTAGCAAATGCAAAATATTGTAATTTATTTTGTTATACAGAGAATACAATGGCTTGCTTATTTATTTATTTATTTATTTATTTATTTATTAATTAATTAATTAATTAATTAATTAATTTATTTATTTAAACATGATTTGTAATGTCATAAAGGTGTTTTTTTTGTTTCCTCTCTTTATCTTCATTTTTAAACTCACTATTTTATAACCATGAACTTTTCTTTAGGTTGAGAGGGTTTCCATTTTGTAACTCATTCTTGAAAAAAAATGGAAAAAAAGAAGGCTTTTTATCTTCTTCCATCTGAATTTTTAAGAGCTCGTTGCTCCAAATACAAAAACAGATTATTTTTCCTGTTCTCCCTGTAAATTAAGAATGTGCTGAATATCACACATGGAAATATCTGTTAATAGACACTTGGCTAATTGATTGGTGATAGCAATCATGTTTGTTTGTTTGGTTTTTTATCCCTTCTGCACCTAAATTTCATTGGTAGCACTCCAAAGTCATTACTTCAGGTTTCTCTTTTTTCCATCTATGAAAATAGAATTTAAGGATGAAGATTCGGATCTGTACACAGCTTTTCTACAACATCTTTAGTTTTAGAGTAAATCAATCTATCTGTAATATACCTTATGTTTATACCTGACACTTTGTGCTGAAATATTCATCTCTGCTGTAAAAACAAGCACACAAGCTAAGCTGTTAGCTCCAGCCAATGTCTTATGTAATAGGCCTTCATATTATTAATGACAACAGGATCCACAGTGTAAGAACATCACCTCAGATCAAGACTGATGTTTAATTCTTAAGTCCCGACTTCCGATGACTCTGAGGACTCCATAACATGACATAGTCTAAGAAACACATTTCACCCAGGTTACTTACAGAGCAAGCACTTGAGAGCCAGATTATCAATCAAATTTCATTTTAAAGCAACTTTCATACACGAT
Organism: Labroides dimidiatus; assembly: GCA_030710495.1. NCBI lineage: Eukaryota > Metazoa > Chordata > Actinopteri > Labriformes > Labridae > Labroides > Labroides dimidiatus. Next base: position 19,136,866 of record CM061148.1, on the reverse strand, counting down.
AGAGGAACACAAAGAGACGTTCATGGGGTTAATAGTTAAAATAATATTATAATCCAATAATGTAAGCATGTAATAAGCTTCAACACTGAAGGTGGATAAGATGTTAAAATTCAAGATGAGAAACCATATCACAAAAAATGAAAGAATAAATAAAAAAATAAAAGATTACACTTGTGTGAAACTCTAGTTTGAGAAAGCAAAGAAAATATAATAAGGTATTAGCATGCTGTGAAATGAATATATAAACTGATAAATAAATAGATAACCAATTATTCCAAAAACAGATACACATATGATAAGTTAAAATAAAATGAATAATTAAAATAAATGTATTCATATTAGATTTAAAGTATATAATTTTTAAATAGATTTAAATTTAAACTTTGAATTTAAATAAATAAATAAGAAAATATAGAATAAAACTCAGTTAAAAGCCAAACTATAAAGATAGGTCTTTAGATAAGTCAATAAGTTAAGTTTCGAGCTGTGCATTAAATCTGAAGATGTAAAATCTTTGCCCACCAGCTGGTGTGACATTTAGAGAGACTGATGTGTGCACTGGGAGGTTGTCTTCATGTGCTGTACTTATAATTGACCTCGGTGGGGGAGATTTCACAGAATCAGCTTTCTTGGGTCAATAACTCATCCACTGACCTGTGACAAACCAGCTCCTCATTTTAGACATACTGATGCGGATCGGGAGCTTTAACCTGGTTCTCATTAGCACAAGCTGTCCTGAGACCTCAGTATCAGACATTTGCGTCCATGCACAGCTGACAAAAATCTGAGTGTGCAGGGACAATTCCTGCATTCTTGACTTTTCTACTCTTTGTTTTAAGCTAAAATAAGTGACAATGATGAAAGAAAACAAGGAACAGGAATATGCAAGTGTTGTCAAATGTACTTCATGCCATGACTGTTGTTACTGACTCTATAAACAGTCAGGTTTTTTTAATCTAAGTTCCCTGATAAAATCAGTCAGCACTGTCTGTCTGCACCTTGTAGGAGTTTCTCTCTCTCTGACGGTCACAAAGACTCGAGTAGGATCATCCATTCGGGGTTTTCTTTTCTTTTTTTTTCCCCCTGCTGCTTGTGAAAACTCATGACAAGAACACGGAATAACTGTCAGGCTGGCAACAGCTCAGGCAAAAGTCTTGAAGAGCTGGTGTCAAGGTGTCAAAACTGGACAGGCAGTGGCTCAGTAAGTGCTCTGATACAATTCCTAAAAAAACAAGAAGTGTTAAAACTGATGATCCGCCTGAAGAGTGTCATTATTCACATTGATAATTAAGTCTTTCCATCTGTGTTTTGTAGCCTAAAACTTTATCGTGACCAGAGTATTTCATAGCAAAGCAATTCCATTCAATATCATAACAACATCCAGGAGACAGAATTGCGTAATGACACACTAATGAAAGATTTTTCCCGCTGTTAGCCGATTCTCTCTCACTCTCCATGACTCATCACAGACAAACCAAACAATAAGGAACAAAAAAAACCTTCATACCACAGGCCCTGTCCCTGACATGTAATAAATGCCCTTCGCGTCACTTGAACCACCATGACATGCTGCCCCCTTCAGTGCATATATGTTTGTGTTCTGTACATACAGCAGCTCATACTCTATCAGGATAGTTAAGCTCACACAGTGAGAGCACAGCAGTAATATCAGTCTGCTTAAAATATCCAATTTAACGTTGACCCCCTGTTTCTCCTGACCTTCATATAGAGTAAGTGGATATCTGTCCGACTGTGCTTCCAAGTCTGTTGATTGACATCAAGGGGCCTTGCACTTGATTATTAATGTATGTGGAGGAAAGAGAATGGTGTCTGGGGAGTAGAGTGCATTGCCAGGATGTGTTAACCCCCTGCAAAGGCCTGCAGATCAAATCATGATGAACAGGCTGCTATCTCTCTCTCTCTCTCTCTCTCTCTCTCTCTCTCTCTCTCTCTCTCTCTCTCTCTCTCTCTCTCTCTCTCTCTCCCCCTCTCTCCCCTTGAAGCAACCTTGAAGAGTGTTGCAACACTGTGGCTGTGACTTCACGTTCAAAGACATCAGTATCACACTTGGGAGGATCTTGTGAATTAATTTATCTTTGAGTTTGGTTGTAATAATATAGTTAAATACTAAGAAAGGGTTTTTAGGGGCGTATGGTGTGTGTGTGTGTGTGTGTGTGTGTGTGTGTGTGTGTGTGTGTGTGTTTTGTTTTGTTTTATTGTATCTCTGTGGTACCTCTGTAGTACCCATATACTGTAAAAACAAAAAAGTTGTTTGAAATCAAAATTTCAAGGCAACTCTCTGCACTGGATTTTTGAGTTTTGAGGCCAACTGAATTTTTTTACATTTGAACCAACTAATAAATTTTTGTAATTTTTGAAGATGGCACATGTGAAAAACTGACATGTGTAGATAAAGACCCCTGGAGATTTGAGTTGGACACCCTGTTCTTTGCCAAAGAATTCAGAGAGAATTAAGTTATAGTCTCAAACCTATAATTTGAAGTTTTGCCAACTTAAAATGAAATGAGACCAACTTTACACAACAAACTTAATATAAGTAGTTGAGAGAACTACTATGAAGCAGTTTGCAACACAACTGAACATTTTTTGTTCACTTCACCAGAGAATCATTTTCAGGCCAACAGTTTTAAGTTTTCTTTTTTACAGTGTACATGATCTACAGCTCAAATGTTTTTGAAAACCTTTATTTCTGCCTATGTCTGAAACTGTTTTAGCTGCTGTCTCTTTAAGAGTCCCAGCTTCACAAACCCCCTTCCTCCTGATTAGCCAGCCCTCAACAGGCCTGTTGAGGGTAGAATTATGGGCAGTCCTTGGTGTTTTAGGCCGACCCCTCCAAATTATCACCAGTAAGGAGATCCTTATGTGATAGCCTCACCATTTCAGCAGGTCTCATAAAAAATCTTTTGCTATTTTTTAAAATGACCATTTTGATCCATTCACAGACAGATTGAGGGATTTCTACAACAAACAAACATGCAGAGGTTTTGAAAGAGCAACCTAATTCTTTGTTGGTTACCTCCCAAGAATCACATGAAGAAGGACTATTTCTCAGTTCAGCCTTTTATTACATGCAGAGTTGATAGTGCTAGACTCAAACAGTATGAGTCCCAATATCCAGGTATCTTACACTTTTAAAACAGTCATTGGCTACACCTATATAAAGGTTGGGTTAAACTAAAGAACTGTATATGATTGGCCATTAAACACTGACATAGTTGTCCCAACCCACAACTGATGTCAATTTCTGGAATGCAAGATGAGGTGTGTGTGTGTGTGTGTGTGTGTGTGTGTGTGTGTGTGTGTGTGCGTGTGTGTGTGTGTGTGTGTGTGTGTGTGTGTGTGTGTGTGTTGTTTAGAGCATGTAGCTATGTGAGAAATGGGATGAACTTGATGGGAGAAAATCAGAGACAAGCTGCAGACAGAAGTTATCTAGCTCCTGCTAGTCATAACAAAGATAATGAGTACGCACTGATCATTTGGCTATACACAGACAGTCGTGTACACACTCCAAGACCATGTAAGACTAGACACATGCTGATCCAACATATCAGAAAGAAGAAATAATATTACAGTTTGAAATCTGCATGTTTAGTATGAACCATGTGTAATATATGGGAAAGCAAAATATCCCCTCTTTAGAAATAATGTAAATTCTAATATTGGTATGAAAAAGCATGAGTTTACTTTGATGAGACAGTAACAGAGTCTGTTCTGAGACATGTACCCTTTTGAACACACACAACTTAAAAAATGCAATTAGCATTATTTTTTACATTCAGTGATAACTAAAAGATACCTCCCTATTATTAAAAAAATCAATGCAGTTCTTTATTTTCAAACAGTCATTGAGCTAAAGCAAGAGCCCAATTGGTGAGAATAAAGCCAAAAATCAGAGACGTAAAACCTTTTCAGGTTATTTCATTTCACTGTTTCTGGTGGTAATCGTTAGCTCAACACCCACACAAAGAGCTGGAAGCATCTGTGCTCTGGCCTTAATTAAACACACAGCTTCTTATTCCACCACAGCCAGGTCGTCACAGATGCCACGTCATGCTGGTTTGGCATCTCATACCAGTGAGCCAGGTTACACCTCAGAGCCCTTCCCAGGAGACAACGAGCAGAGGAGAGAGGAATGGAGAGAAAACAGATGAGCATTTGTGATCCAGTTGCTGCCTTAGATTGTAACTCCCTATCTCAACCTGTCCTGTTGGCAGGGGGGCTATAAACCACTACCAAGAGGGAGAAACCAACTATTTAAAAAAGCTTTATGCTGAAATGAGAAAATAAAGAGAACATCTGCAAATATGGACACAGAATTACTTAGCTGGTGAGTTTAAGACAGTAACCACCTTTTCCTCACAGTTTACCCGACATTTCATGATGATAATGGTATTGTAAATTCAAAAGGGAAAATTTGATGTCATTACAGCTCTAAAACAACACCAAAAGATCTTTTCAATAAATAAATGAATAAAATAACAACAACAAAAAATCTTCCATATATGTATCGTACATACTGACTTCCTGTCAACTCTCTACTAAAGATTTAGTTGAAGCTCATGTAAAGTAAAACATTTTTTTTATATAATTACATCTTTAAACAAAGAGATCTGAAGTCACTCAATATTTAATCTGATTCAAAAGTGTCTTTAACTGTGCAGTGGCGAAGTACAAGTAGACAAGGTTGAATTACATCATGCAAAAAGTGAACATGACAAATCACATAAGTGCTTGCAGGCCTTGGAGTGCCTCTTGATGCTGTTGCAGCCTTGGTTTTGATGTGTTGTGCTGCCAGGACGTGTCCATAGTGACAGGATGAGCCTGCAAGAAAAAAAAACGAAACAGAAGTGATGTGTTCTGTTTAACAGATCGTGATGTCAAAGTTAGTGTCGACCTAAAGCTGAGTTTATTATTGTAGAGGAAAGCACCTTTGTGATGAGGCAGACTTCAGCTCAGCAGGTCATGGACATCACAGTGATAGAGCTGGAGAACAGATCGACTTTACTGAGAAGTGATGAGGAGGGGTCTGCTGACAAAGACAGGAGGGACACAGGAGGATCAAAACACTGTGCTGCTGTTTCTTGTTGTATATTTTTATTATTATTTATTTTGTTTGTTTCTAAGCAGAGTATGTGATGAGAAATGTGGATGGAAAGCGTTATCAGTGTTTGTGCACTAAAACATACAGTGTGTAAGCTACTTCAGGAAGGATCTGTTAGAATTTCTTAATTTTATGCTAACAGTAAATGTGTTTACCTGATTCATCCTGTCAAATCTTAACTAAACAAGTCATGTTTTCTCCATCATGAGGCATTTTACCATCTAACTGCTGTTAGATTCATCCCCTCTATTGATTTTTAGCCCATTTAAAGCTTGTCTGTAATGAAGATGTAGAGCTGCTGTGGTTGTTGGTTGGTAACAGGAATCAGTCTGAGTTGCTGTGCAGATCACCAGCCGAGAATTACTGAAAAGATCTGTGGATAAGATGAAGTCTTTTTTGAATCAGTCATACTAAATTGTAACGTGCAAACTAACCACAATAATATTACAGAAGCTTCATTTTCATCCCATTTTGCCAGTCTGTTAACAGCTTTTTTCTTAATATGGTGTTTGTTTAAGCGCTAACTCCCATGCCTAGTCATTTCTATAAATAAGATAACGGTTGGTCCTAACTTTTGAAGCTCATCCTAAACATCAAACAGTTACGCAAAGGTACGTAAAATATGAAAAAGCATTTTAACAAATGTAATGTGACTCAATGATGTAAATAACAACAGGAACATTGAGTGGTGAAATCATCATCTACAACATACTGTAGCTATTGTAACAGTACTTTAACATTGATCAGATTATTATTAACCTTTATTTAATCAGATAAAAACCCATTAAGATCAGGATCTCTTTTACAAGGGTGACCTGACCAAGAGGTCAGCAGCACATGTCATCAGAAACAGTTACAGTAAGCGACAGTCTGGCAGATGATCTCATCTTTCCAGTTGATGAGACTTTACGCCAACTCAGAGTTATGTGAGCTCGCTCAGCTAGTGCAACGCCTGTGACTTAATTTAAGAGTGGACTTTGTTCCTATTCGGAAATTACTTTCAAACTAGGCAACGTTTGAACTCAAGCATGGCTGGTACAATGTAGTGCTGGCCTCTCATGCTAAGTTACATTGGAGTACATGTTAAAAATTAGCTAAGAATAACCACTGAACCTTAACTTCTTTGACTTACTTTGACTAACTCTCTTCACTCGCTGCCTGTGAGTCCATTTTAAGATTCTTTTATTGGTTGTTAAATCTTTAAACGGTCCGATGCCATCCTGCCTCTCTGAGCTCCTTCACCCCCACACTCCTGCTCGGTGCCTCAGGTCAGCTGATCAGCTGCTCCTTTAGGTACCGAGGTCCAAACGGAAGCTCAGAGGGGACAGGGCCTTTTCTATTGCCGGTCCTAAACTGTGGAGCAATCTTCCGTTCTACATAAGAGATGCCCCATCACTGTCTGTTTTTAAAACTCTTATAAAACCCATTTTTATTCCCTGGCTTTTAACCCAGCTTGAGACTCAGCTCCTGTTTTAGCCTTTATATAGGTTGTTTTTAGTTTTTAAGTTCTGTTTTATTGTTTTTAATGGTTTTAAAAACAATGAAACAGTTATCTAAGTGCTATTGTTTTATTTTTATTGTATTCAATTTATTTATTTTTAGTGCCTTTATGTACAGCACTTTGTTTCAGCTGTGGTTGTTTTTAAAGTGCTCAATAAATAAAGTTGAGTTGAGCTGAGTTGACTGTGTAAGTTAATCAGCTGAGGGTCTAATCAGTCATTTAATACCCTTAAATGTTTCTATGACAGGGAAAACTTGTCTACTATTTGTTGTTTTACTTTGAGCCTCTTCTTACTTTATGTTCTGTGGCTAGCTGTTAGCAATGTGCTGACTGACTAGAAATTCAATCTGATGATGGTTAAGTTAATTGGGGTTATTGATGGGGATTACTCAGGAATTACCTGGAAAGTGTCCTTGTGTTAGGTGACTTTGTGTATCTGCAAATTTGCCAGCTGCAGGCAGTTGTAAGGACCAGTCAAAGAGTAAGACAGTAAAGTCACTTTCATGTGTAGATAGTTCTCGAACAACTTGCTACATCTCTTGGTCCATAGCAGTATGATTTTCGACTGGGACAAACCATTCTGCTGGGCTTTAGCGAAGTAGGTGAAATATGTATCTTGAATGGATGCTGCTTGACTACTTGACTATTTCATTCAGACGTCACTGAAACCAAGACCAAGCTGCTAGGGATTGTAGTTCTGCTGCTAACATCACAGTTTGCAATCTGTTCACTTTGACCATTCAATGTGAGACCGTCAGGTAAGCAGAGGGGAGGCCTAATCAGTTCTACTTTCAAACTTAACATCAAGACTTTTTCAAAGCTCAACCAACCCTGACCCAAACAATGTCACATGTGGGGTCCTAATTTGGTTTCCTTGTTTCTGGCTTTATTCACTGTTTTCCATTCCATTCACTGTTTCAGTTTCCAGTAGTAATCAGAAATACTCGTAAACCAGAGTCCACTTCCAGGACTTTCTTGTTTTAATAAGATTAACAGATTATTTTGTTAGCTTCTTTGCAGAAACAGAACGTGCGGATAAAAATAACTGGCATGTTATCAACTCAAAGTTCTTTGTGTGTATGTTTGTGAATGATTATGAATCCAGTAAAAACAGAACTCTTGTTACTTTTCATGTTATTTAACAAATTGAAGCAGTTAAGCAGCTGTACGTTCCACCACACCTTGTTTATCAACTTTGACTCTACTGTGAAAGAGAAAGCAGCTACCGAGGAGAATTATTTTAGATTCAAGAGCCCACCTTTTAAGGGTAAAGGGACGCAACATAAAAACTAGATAGTTGGTGTATTAAATTAAGAATGATTGTGATAATTACAAAAGTGAGGCATAATGCAACTATAAAGTCCTGTGAGGGCTGAACATGTAAAGAATTATAACAGAAAAAAATTGAGACCACATGCTTTGTTGTTAAAGGAACAAGCAGAGATTATTGATCATTGTGAAATGTGCATTTCTCAATTAAAAACACAAATTTATACATTTTGAATTTCAAAATACATCTAAAGAAAGCTTAATGAAAGTACTATTTTTGTGCGCACTTTAACACTGTTGAGAAAATTTTAGTTTTGAATGTTTTAAATGCTTTGTTTAATCTAGTTTGGTTTTTATCAGTTTTATTTTTTTCAATCTGTTAGTCCTGTATTTTTGATGCATACAAATAAGCAAAAATAAAAGCTAATTATTGGAGTCAGAGCAACTGATGGGCGTACCAGGGGTTGAATCGCAAATCAACCTTATGTATGATTACATAATTGCATGTTCTCAAGGGGCATTTGCAGTTTCAATTGATCATGCAGCACTACTTTTAAATACACAAAATTTTATATTACTTTTAACACAAGCTAGTATTTTATGTTTGGTTTTGGGTGTGAATATAGGTGCATGTTAAACATTATGAATTAATTACTTTTCTTTTGATTTCAACAATGTTTTTTGAGAAGAACTTAAACTTGACTTGTTGGAAATTATCTGAGTGAAGCACAAAGACAGTCGTTTAATTCAGATCCTTTATTTATAACATCAGTAATCAGAAGAAGAACATCACACAGTAAAATTGGTGAAAGTCATTCTGCAGGCCATGGGCAACAGCTACTGAAATTTTGATGCAGCTTTATTTAGAGCTTTATTTTACAGGATTATGTTCCAGGCTCTGTTTCCAACCTAAAAGGCAGCCTTCACTGCAGGGGGTATCAGACTCCCTGCATCACTCCACAGAACAGAAAGGTTCCTGACAGTGTGAGGTTTGGATTTTACCCGTTCCGTATATGATTCAGAGGGTCTAAAAGATATCAGTCATTATTTTATTTTTTTAATCCTTCTGTGTCTCTTACCCATGGAGTTAGAAAGTCAGACTGTTTTATTACTTTCTCAATAAGCATAGTTGATGGTGTTATTCTTTTTTACTGGATGAGTGATAAAAAGTCATCCCTCTCTTCGATAACATACTGAACACGTCTACTGGCTTTGGAAATAATTACTGCGTTATTTTGTTTTTATTAATCATGCACTCTAAATTTCTTCCAAAGCTGTATCTACTCATGTCAATAGGTTAAATCTCCTTGTGGATGCTGTGCAGAGGAAAAAATGATGAAAGAGGGTGTTACGACCCAGAAAGGTGTTTGAGGTATGAGGAGGGGAGTAACAAAGAAAATGAACCCAGGACAAAAGGAGGAGTTGGAATTAAGCAAAAGTAAAGGATTTATTTACAAAAACAATGTTGATTAACATAAAACAAGCTTCTATCGAGAAAAGAAAAACAAGCACCAACACAAGTAGAAGCCCAGGTCAAAACCTGTCCAAACAACAAAGGGAAAAATCCAAACTGGGGCTGAACCACTCTTTCAGCTGAAACACCAGTAGCAAAAGTTTCTTAAATGACAGCGCACACACATGCACGCAGTCGAGGACCCACACACTCTCTTCCCGCAACTGCTGTCTCCCTCCTGCTCTTATCCCCTGTCCTGCTGATTGTCAAACAGCTACAGGTGAGTCCAATCACCTGTGGCTGTAGTGAAGGCCAGAGCTGCACCTGTAGGAGAAAAGAGCAGGAGGGGGGGGGGAGAAACACACACACAGACACACACGGCACGTAACACCCCCTCCCATAAGAACAACCTAGTAATAAACTAGTTGTTATCAAGGATCCATGATACATACCTATGCACAACACCTTACCTAAACACAGAAAACCACACACTTTGAGTTTTCTCACCCACGGGACAGTCTTTATCCAACTGAAAACTGCAACCAAAGTGGCAACACACATCACTGTGAGCAGGAACTGGTGACCAGACTTTGTTCTGGGCAGAGGACCAACACAATCAACAACCTGCTCAAAAGGTTCTCCAATTGCAGGGACTAGCTGCAAGGGAGCTGGGGGAAAAGGAAGAGGAACTGAAGAAATTAAGGACTCCGTTTCCTTTTTAACCTCTAAGGTGCAGTTCCCTGACGTACCCGTCGAGGGCATAATATCCTCGGTCAAAGCAGAAGCAAACGAGGTGTCGGACAAATCAACATCCTGGGCCTGCTTACGGGCCTGAGCTCTAGTCAACACACTCACAGCGAAGATGTTGGGGTCATTCTGGAATAATTTGTCATGTTCAGAATCTGGTATTGGAACATTCTCCACTTCAGGAACAGGATAAACTTTGCCACCAGCTAGATCATTACCCATGATTAAGTCCACACCATCAATGGGAAAAGATGAGCGGACACCCACAGCAAAGAACCCAGAAACCAGAGGAGACTGTACATGAATGCGGTGGAGAGGAGCAGGAACAAAACCCATCTCAATGCCCCTTACCACTGCACTCACCTCACAAGCTGAATGTTCATCTAAAGGCAAAACACTAGACAAAATAAGAGACTGCGAGCATGCCGTGTCTCGCAACACTGTGACTGGACGCCGATCTTCAGGTTTCCCTGTAAGAGAAACTAAACCACTGAAAATGAACGGTTTGAAACAGTCATCTGGCTCTTGATGAACAGGAAGTTGGACACTGGAGGAAGTTTTAATCAACCCCACACCCTTTGGTTGTTTTTGCACTGCCCCTTGCTGCTTACGCTTCCACGCAGCACAGTCAGCAATTAAATGGTCAGACTTATGGCAGAAGAAACAGGGCCTTCTACCCTTAGGACCTGACACAGCATTTGTACACACTTGTACATCAGTGTTCTCGTTCGCGTCACGAGAAGAGGACTCACGACTGACAAACACATTTTTATGGGTGAGTCTAAACTCGTCAGCAAGTATAGCAGCCTGCTGCAAAGTGGAAACTTTCTGTTCATTTAAATAAACAGCAAGACGGTCCGGCACACAGTTCCTAAACTCTTCAATTAACATTAACTCGCGCAGCGAGTTAAAATCAGCAGTTTTACATGCTGCACACCACCTGTCAAAAAGTATACTCTTCTCTCTGGCAAAATCAATGTACGTCTGGCTTGACGGTTTTTTGAGACCACGAAAACGCTGTCGATACGCTTCTGGCACCAACTCATAAGCACGCAGGATAGCGCTCTTAACCTTGTCATAAACCAAACCATCCTCCACTGACAAAGAAGCACAAGCCTCTTGAGCCTTACCTGTTAATTTACACTGCAACAGTATAGCCCACACGTTTTCAGGCCAACGCAAAGCAGCAGCAATGCGCTCAAATGCACCGAAGTAAGACTCTACTTCAGACTCACGAAAACCAGGAACCAGAGAAACATGTTTACTCGCGTCGAAAACAGCTGCAGAATCAGAGGTGAGAGGGGTACTGACAGCAGTGTGAACAGAGCCGGCCTGCAACTCTAACTGTCTCAGTTTAATAGCAGTTTCTGCTTCCAATTTTTTAAATTCTAGCTCTTTACGAAGCTGAAACTCACGATCCCGCTCCTCTCTCTCCAACTGAAGACGAGCTAACCGTATCTTCAACCGGGCATCGAGCTTAGAGCCAGGGGTTGAATCTACAGAAAATGGAACATACTGCGGCAAAGTTAAAGGTTTTTTCTCTGCCCCAACACTCTGCATGGCAGGAGTCAAACCAACAGGAAACTCACTCACCTCCTCCACTGGGGGAGCAGCTTGACCCTCAGCTGAGGACACAGCTGGGAACTCAAGCGTGCCTTCAGCTGCAGGTAAACTTAAGATGCCTTTAGTAATCAAACCCTCCAAAAGAACAGCCTTCAACTCAGCTTTCACAAGGGAGCTGGACACAGGAATATCATAATATTCCGCAATCGCATGTAATTCACTCTTTTTACATTTATCAAACTGTGTCAATGTGGGATTTGATACAAAAACATGCACTTCAAAAGCTGCCATCTTGAGATGAGACAGCACAACAAAAGGTAGCCTCTCAAGGCTAAGCAAGCTAAGCCAAAAAAGCTTACACTAAATGAAAGTCACTCACCAGTAACACACGGCACGTAACAGAGGGGAGTATAACACTGTAAAGGAAAAAGGTTGAGATCAGAAATGATGAACAAAGACGGTGAAAAATTGGCATCCTGAGAGAAAAATGTTATGACCTTATAAATAAAAAATGTGGAATCACATTCAAGGACAATGATTGCAATCAAAATGACCAAAATTTCTCTGCAAGGACATATAACGCCATTAAAATGCAAAACATTACAAGTAAATTAACCATAGAACTCAAGGCTTGGAACAGTGCAGTTTGGGGTAAAAGTTTAACAAGAAGGGAGTCTGAAGCATTCTGGGAAAAGAAAGGAAGGCTGTTTACATCTCTTTGTTTCTCTCTCTACCTGTTCTCTCCTGACCTAGCTGCTAAATGGGTGGTGTGTAAACTAGAATAGGGGCAGCGGCTGATGCCTCAGGGAACCACTGGCAGACGGTGAACCCAGAGGAGTCATAGTAATGCTTTATCTAATGACTTCATTGAAACACCAGCAGCGGTTCTCAATGTCATTCAGAGGGTAAACAGCCCTTCATGAGGTCAGATAAACAAACAGTAAACAACTCTGTAACAAAACAAGGACAGCCACAATTTGCAGAAAGGAAGCAGAGAATAAAATGTGGATAAGGCGGTTATTTTCTGTGGAGATTGAAAAACTAAAGAAAAATGTTCCATTAATTGAAAGATTTATTTTACAGTGGCTGTGAGTCTTTCACTGTATTTGCTTTTAACCCTCTTCAGGCAGGCATTGCAGATTTGCAACAGCTAAATGCTAGTTAGCTAAATACTCCATATTCATATTCAATTAGCTTTTTTTACTCAGAAGTACCACTGCAGGACTTAGTTGTGCATTAGCAACAAAAAGTTTTCCACTATCCCACCAATTGGCAGAGCTGTGTCACTTTGAACCAGGGCTTTGAACCGGTTCGCGGAACGAAAACGAAAACCGGAAACTTTTGCTATTTTGCCAGGAACGGAAACGAAACCAGAAACTTTTGAATTTTTAATGTTCCGGAGCAGAACCGGAACGTTAAAATAATAGAAACCGGTTAAAACCGGTTCTTTTTTCGTTCTTGAATCGTCTGTCATGTTGGTCATGTAGCCCAAACTCATTCACCTCCTGTCATTCTCTCATGCCCTGCAGAGTGAAGCAGCACGTCAGTGCCTCACTCTGCAGCGCACAGCCAGCCGTGAGCCCAAGAAGGCGTCAACATCTGAACGTCTTCAGTCAAATAATCTGCATTAAAAACTTCTGGATATTTAGAACAAATTTACTTATCTTAAAACTTAAAAGCTGCTGTGCTAAAGATCAGTTCTTATTGAGTGCTGACCTGATATTCAACCATCATAAATATTGATATTTTTTTTTTTTATGAGCGCACGCGAGTGAGTTTGTGAAGCAACAATAAGTAAAGCGCTGTGATCTTACTTTAACTATAAAGTCTTCAAAAAGGAAACGTAGTTCACCTTGTGTTTTTCTGCTGACATCACCATAATGAGCTCACTGTTAGCTCTATAAAGACAATGAACTGGTTCTTCACCGCAGTCTGCAGCAAAGCTTTTCATCCTTTTCTCCACACCTGGATCTCTGGAGTTCTGTCCACACAGAACAGCTGCTGAACCAAAGCTCTGACTCTCCATACATGTCTAATAATCAACATTTAGGAGCAACAAAACAGAGAAACCAACGCTGCTTTCCAACAGTTTCATTTAGATGTTATCAAATATGATCCTGAGCTCTGAGGCAGCGCGTCAGTGCCAACCTGCTGCACAGAGAGAGAGAGAGAGAGAGAGAGAGAGAGAGAGAGAGAGAGAGAGAGAGAGAGAGAGCCTCTGTGTCTGAAATACGGTCGCTATAATATGTGATGCAGCTCATATAATGCACAGGCCAACTGAATGTAATGTTTGTTGGTGGGAATAAGTAACAGCCTGCTGGCTGACATGGAACGATATTAACCGGTTCAGGAACGAAATTTTTTTGTTCTAACCGGTTCGAGAACGTTAATTTTGGGGTGGAACCCAAAACCGAAAACGTTAAAATACCGTTTCTGTTCGGAACGAACCGATTACGAAAAAATTCTGGTTCAAAGCCCTGCTTTGAACATGCCAACACATTTCAAGCCATCAATTTCATGTAAGTTTCACTACTAACCTCCATTAATTTGACACCAAAACTGCATAAGATGAATCCTGAGTATATATAGATACAGTACATGCCAATTAGTAGATTTTATCTCCTCTGGGTTTTACCCCTGGGGTAGCTTTATTTCAATGTTGCAGATCTGCAACGTGGAGCCGGACAGGTATCAATGAATGCCACATGCTTTATCTGCTACTTTGCCTGTATTTTAAAAAGGTCAGAATCGTATATTATTACCCCCGGGATAATTTTCCCCAAATATCAGATTTTTCCTGTTACTAAAATTTAATTTGAGCCTGAGAGGGTTAACCTTGCAATTTTGATTATAATAAACTTTGTAGATCAGTGTCTGAAAAAAAATCTACAAAAGTTATTCTGAAGATTCGAACAGGGCAATTTGACTATGTAGCGTTGGGAAGATGTTTCGCCTTTCATCTCATCAGATGCTTCATCAGTTCTACAAGAGGCAAATAAAACTGAAAGAGGAGACAGTTACTTCAAACGCTACTCTGCTTTGACAATGTTGTGAACTTTTGAGGTGCAGTGGTAAAATGTTGTAGAATCCATTATTTTCTATGAAAACACTCCAAACTTCTATTTGGAAACATTACCATATGAATCACAGTGCCTTTGTTATGCCTTGTCCATCAGTTAATGTCATGAGAACAGGGTGTAGCTGACTAAAATGAGCTCAAACTAAATATTTTTGTTAAAGTCGTGGAAAAGAGCAGAGTAAAAACTGTCCTTGAAGAAAATGTGTGTCCTTTATGTAGGCTAACCTATTTTGGCTTTCAGTGCTTTTCGATGACCTGCAGTTTTTAACACTTTGGCATTGACTAGGGGTTTACCACTTCAGTTAAATTGTCAAGTGTCACACCAGATAAGACATTACATTACCCTCATAGTGTTTTCTTGGGCATAGGAAAAGAAAACTAAGATGATGTGAGGGTTTCTTTGTGGTGAGCCAGTTTCTCTGGCTGAAAGGCAGCCTCTTTTCACGCAGCTGCTGTGAAAGATTATGTCGTCTGCATGCTTGATTTAAGAGTTACGTAAGGTGGCATTAGAGTGAGTTATTGCTGGTTAACGCTGCTCATATATACGAGCTGCCTGCAAAGTGGATCTTCCAACAAGTCCTGTTTTCAGCCGCTCTACCTGCTGCACATATAACACACATTACGTTGTGAGTCACAGGCCATAAAAGCAGTGAGGTGTTATTTTTAGAAGTCACTGTTGCAGGGTTGGCCATGGACTAAGCATACATTTTGACATCAGGACCATTGGTAACAAGATCTCTGACTCATGACTTTGCCAAAGACCCAATCAAATGGGGATTAAATCTCTTAAACCAGGGCCTACCAGGAACCAGAGAAGTATGATTGATGTGTGACTGGATGCAGATTCAGAGGATTTGGTGCAGTGAGTAACTAGAGTCAGGAGTCTATTATCCAGAGAAGAGGCTTCAAGGATAGACACAAGAATTTACTGTTGAATCTGGATAATAAATCACTTGTTTATGAGGTGCAGTCTGCTTTTGGGGCTTCATAGAGGGAGGTTAGTTTTAGTGCAGGTTAAACATGATCAGAGTGAAGAACTCCTCTGTGTTCAGCAAGATGCAGCTTTATGCATCATTTTTTTTTTTGCTGTGCTGCTACCTATGGTAGTTCAGCTCAATGGTGGTGTCTTATTAACTTACTGTTTGTTAAATAGTATTCCATCATTTTCTTTGAATACATGATTATTACCTGATGAAAAAAGCTGAAAAGTATCTTTGCCAGCGTGGTCCATCTTACTCTGTATCCAACAAACTGTGGACAGTAAAATGGCTGCTATCCGTTTGAGCACAATTTAATGAAATACCTCTCATGGCATTTCAAAGTGTTTGGGTTGCATGTTAGGATGCACTCTGCTTTTTAGATGACAAAGAAAAAGTAACTGCTTGCCACAGAAGAATAAAACTACATATTGGAAGTCTTAAAGTCCATCCAATGCATCCCTCACTGAAACGGTCTAAGAACAGATTTTACAGCTAACAAATTTTGGTAACTTTATGGGATACTTCATAGAAAATTTCCCAAATGTAGTCCAGAGTAGTGGCACTCTGTGTTCTGGGTTTGTTAAAGGGGATGTTTGGGATTTCAGTCTAATTTTGTTTACAGTACTGTTTTATTTTTGGTGTTTATGTTTAGAATTTGCTTATCTTTAATAGATGTGATTGATAAATAAATCTTTTTTTTTCCAAAAATAGTCAAAGTTGAATATCTGTACTTCTTTAGGCAATAATGCTATGCCAGCCTGATCATCACAGCTAAAACCTGTACTGTTCAATCAAATCTGTAAATATGAACACGAGAGCTCAGAGTAGAATGGATTATTGCTCTGTTTGGAGTGCGGCATCAGGTTGTATGTTGTGACTGATGATGAGGGAATGAAAGAAATTATGGCAAAAGTACACCAGATGTGTCTCTGCTTCATCTCCTTCATGGTATCTAATCTGATAGGTTTTAATTCAAGTTGATGTGTTAGCTCCAACCGGCTCTGCTCCGTTGCTTTCTGGCTGTGTCTCAGCTCCAGCAGGTTGGATACACAAGCCTTCTATTTAGTGCTGGATGCTGGAGCAACATCCAACAGTTTGCACAGAGCAGATTGAGTTGGATGGCAAGTCATTCAGTGTCGACACCAGATCACATTTAGGTTGACAATGTGATGCCTCTTGCGGTGCATGTGGTTGTTTTCTGTTTGTTAGCTTGTTTGTCTTCCCCCACTCCAGGTAGTCTGAGCTGACTGCAGTAACTCAGTGCACCTGGGCCAAGTGCACTGGCCTCTCTGCTGCTAGGCCCCCTGCTTTTCCCTTTAAGCACTTACTTTGGTTCCTTCACTTGGACTTCATCCTTCATCCATACTTCATGTTTTACTTAATTCATCCTATGCTCAGGAAGTTAATTCGAAGTTAATTTGGATTTTTGCTGTTTATAATAATTCTTCTTTTTGTTGACTGTTTGCTGTGGTGTGGTCTCCCTTTTGTTATGAGTTTTGAGCCAGCTCATGACAACTATAAAAAAAGTTTGGCATAATGAGAGCAGCCAGGCCGGGAGCCAACAGGTTTGATGTTTTGCAGCTGATCATGAATGAGGAGAGGCTCATCATTGGAATGAGAAATGCAGGAACTCCTCGGTTCTTGAAACTGAGCATGCAGCTGATGTGAGTTGACTAATAAAGGCACATAGTCAAAACACAACTGAGCAAAGACAGAATGGACACAGATCTGTACTCCCATGCCGCATATCACTTTTTATTGAATTCACTTTGGAAAAAGCAGGTTTGGGCTAGTAGTTTCTTCTCCTCATCTGGTTCCAGAATCCTCTGGTCTGACTGTCTGCCTCTCACAGAGTTTAACATGACTTACTACATCTAACAGCCAACCAATCCCTCGCGTCACATAGTCATAAAGAGAGTCACCAATCAAACTTGACTGAGCTACTGAACACAGACAGTTCTGAAAACGTGGAGAAACTAGAGGAATGGCACATTTGTATGTTTAGGAGTGAGCACTACCACAAAGTAGAGAAGGTGTCTGTTCAACTCAGCATAAAGTGAGTTCAGTGGAAGGCTAAAGTAGCAGCTTGAATGAAACGCCTGTGCTCATCCGCCTCCTACACAGAGCTAACTGCATGCTCCACTTGCTTCAGTGAGATCCTTTTTTTTGTCTTTGCCTCTTCAGCCTTGACCAAGTTCATCTAAAATGGTCTGGAATTTTGGCTGGATCAAATTCTTTGGCACAACAAAAGAAAAGTAATAAAAAAAAACACTTTTATCCCAAAAAAGCACACGAGGAGTTGGCCTAATCCTGGTTGGAACAGCACTCTTTAACCGGATTTACTTCACAGGAGCCAGCTAGAAAGACTCTGTTCATTTATTCATTTTATTTAATTCCTTGTATTTTGAAGCTTGATGATTACACTTCATTACTGCATTACCAAGACTTAGTTGGTAGAGAGCTAACATTTTCATGCGTTCACTGACCCTGAAGCCAAAGCCAGCCAACAGTTATTTAGCTTAGTTTATCCCAAATACTGGAAGAAGGGAAAACAGCAGCTTTGTTTTTGGTTTTCCAGCATCGTCCAATTCCTAGAAAAAGCTCATAACCCTCCATTAAACCTCAAATCTTCCTTCAACTTCTTAAAGCCGTAACATGAAAATGCATCCAAAGTGTAACTAACAACCTGCTGTATTTTTGGCCCTAATAAATGTGTTGAAATGTTTCTGTTTTCTTTTACTGAAAGTAGTTTAAATAGTTAATTTGTTTAAATTAAAAGAGCATGTGTTTACATTTTCTGAGAGAGTTGGTTTTCACCATTTGTGCGTATGCACAGTCTGAGGAAGATCTGTTTTGTTCTCAGTGTAAATAAAATTCAAGTCATAATATATTGATGAATCCCAGATTTGTGCTTCAAACATCTGTATTTGTGGTTTTAAGACATTTGTGTGTACCCACTGTTTGTGAATGAGGTCCATTGTGAGGAGGATTTTGGGCCTTTGGATTTGAGACTTTTTCAGCTGAAGCGTTGCTAAATGATATTTGAAGAACTCTCACAGTGTGACAAAGGCATCTAAAATAAAAAGCCCTTTCTGCCTGCTCCTCTTGACTTTGGCTTAATTCAGATCACATTCCCCCTTTTTTAAAGCTCTGCTGCCTGAGGTTTTAGCCTGTGACTCATCATAAACTGAGGGAGGTAGATATTGTTATATGGTCTGAAAGTAGCACTTACAGTTAAAAAAAAGTGATGGTATCATATTGGAGCAAAGAAATAAGGTCAAGTAGCTTCACTGAATGCTCTGAAGACTTCTGGTGATAGAAGAGACAGTAAGCCAAGTTGTAATGCAGAGTTATGTTAATAAAGCAATGTGGACAAAAGGATTTGACATGGTGTGAGACATACAGGGCCAAGATAAAAAGCAGTGCAGCTCTGATTTTTTTTTTTTTTTTGTAGTTTCCCATAAAGATGGATCCTGTTAATAATGCTGCAAGTTCACCAAAAGAGTAGTAACCTATCGCATTTTCAGCATCCTGTCATTCAGATAAGGACTATCACAAAAGCAGGTATTGAATATAGCTATAGGGAGCCACCCTAGTCTCAGAAGGCCAGTTAGTCAGATTTAGTTTAGTTTAGTTGATATTCTTAAATCCAAACAAATTTTATGACTAACAGGCCCTCTGGCTAACAAGTCTTCAAAATTTTCAGGCTAACAGGCCTTCTGATTTTCTGACTAATGGGTCTTTTAATTTTCTGACTGACAGGCCTAATAATATTATGACTAGAGGGCCCTCTGACAATAAGGCAGGCTCCATCCCAAAAGCAGATAAATGAGCATACAGTTATACTGTTACTACTGTGAAAACACAAAGTCGTGCAAATGGTTCTGTACACAGGTTCCCAGTTGCCATAAAATGGAGAACAGACAAAGAAAAAAGATTAAGAAGCAGGAGCAAATGTAAAAACAACAACAACGACAACAAAAAGATTGTCAGCTTGCAAAGAGCTGGTTATCCTTTACCACAGTGTGTGCTCATAATGCAGAGGAAATCCTGCCAAAGGAGACAACAGATGAAAGTAATGTCCTTAACCCTGAACCAAAGAAGTGTTTCCTCTCCAATTTGTCTTTTTTTCTTTTTTTTTTGTTACAAAATCAATATTTCCAAAGTGTCGATGAACACTCCAGGTAATGCCAACAACAGAGACAGCAAAACTGAGTGAGAAAAATAAAATAAAATATGGACAGAGAAATCAAGTTAAAGACATGATATGTGGACATGAAGACAGTGATGTCAGTGGTGAGCTGTCTTGTCGTCTCACACACAATCCCTTCTTCCTTGAAACAATCATTAGTTGGCATATTTTTGTCAAATGTTGGACCTTATGGATGTTTTGTTACAAGTTTGTCTGGTTCCATTTCCAGTGTTCATTTTTAGCATACTTGTTCTTTCTAGAAAAAAAAAAATTAATAAAGTTACAGACTCTTTTAACCTCCTTGTTCCCCTGTTCAGAACATTTTTCTAAAGGAGTGATGAAAATAGAAGTTAAAGATTTATCTGACTTAGAACTTTTCTTCCCAAGTTTTTAATAAATGTTATGAAATCGTTGTTTTTTGTAAATTTGTTTTGGCTGTGATAAATGTCTTCAATCACACCGTGGCCATTTTTGTAGTTTCTGGCTTTTAGTATCCTTTTCATTGAGTGTGATGTTTAAGACTTGATTTCAGTGCGCTGTCATTCTCTAAATGGGTAGACACGCTCATTTAATCTGCAGCCATTCATTGAACTCAAAAAGTAATCTGCAGTAGCTTAGAGTTTGCTTCTGGCAACATCATCTTCAGGATAGATGTAGAAAAGGGAGTTTAAACAGTTATACGAAAGGTTTTCAATTACAACTCCGATTAGAAAGTGTGATGAGAAAAATTGTCCTCAAGTAAAGTAAAGGATGAAAATGCTGTCAATAAGACAGCATCCCAGTCCATGTCCTGCCATCATTTGTCTGTCTGTTTTGGGTGTTTATAAATGAGACAAGTGGACATAAAGCTACGACTATATGATACATGATTTGGCTGTCTGTTTCTGATGCTCTGTCCTTTCAATGTCACTGCACAACCTCCCCACCCTCACATCACATGGTCTGTGAGCACAGTCCCTGAGGCTGAAGGTTCAGAGCTGTGAGACACTCTGTTGTTGTTGTTGCAGCAGAGAGAGGGAGCTGGTGCTTGCAGGTTTTGAATGTTGTGTCAGTTTCTGCGTCGGTGGATTTGATGTATTGATGATTTGTGTGTTGTATACCTGCAGGCCAGACAGAAATATGATGTAACCTCACGGTGCTGTATATATTTGTTCTTGTACCACATCTGGCCTGCGGGTCTTGAGTAGGATGCAGAGTAGAGCAGGAAGCATTTGACATGAAGGGATTATTACCATCATTCATCTTAATACTGTTCATCTGACTGTATTTGTTTAGGTCAGTCGGATCCCTAAATCTAACCCAACTAGAGGTTACTCTCCTGACCTACAGACTCAAAGCCTTCATTAGTCTGATTGTATGTTTTTACTTGTTTACAGTTTTAAATGCTGATCAGGTGCTGAGTTTTCTCTTTACCAACACAAGCTTAATTTAGATATGAGGGTGAAAGCTGTCATCACCATCTTCAGCACTATAGTGGATGTGCTACATATTCAGCAGCAACTGTTTGATCATCTGTTATGATAAACATGAATAAATACTACCCATATAAAGGAGATGAAGCTGGAGGAAAAAAAAACTGGATGTAACCAGTGCTTGAAGACATTTTGAATAATTTAAATGCACAGAAAAATATTGCACATAAACATGTATGGGAATCACATTTACTCTAAGGATTACTTGCTACCTGATGACAGTACCATGTTAGAAGACAAGTGATACAAACTCTGCATGTCAGCAGTCTCTTTGGTGCTAATGATATTGGGATGGCTTTTCCTAGAGATGCGCAATGGAAAATAAAAACCAAGCATGTTTGTCTTTTAGGTTAAGCGAAAAGGACGCTTCATTTATTGTTTTAGCTGTTATGATTTTCTGTACTTTGCTAATCTTGTCCAAAATCACGTGACTATTCCATATGTGGTTGCAATTTGTTTCTTTATTCTAAATTAGTCACACCTGGAGCTCACCATGTCATTATATGCAAGGCTACAGGATTATGTGACTTTATGGAAATATGACTGTCTTTTGTCAGGCAACAACTTGAGAGAAAACCTTGGGGAATTACTATGTTCTTCCTATTACGATGATTATTCAGCTGGTCTGTACAGCAAACCGAAATCTTGTTTGATTTAAGACCACCTTGCTGTTATGGTTGCCAGACAACAGCACATGAGCCCAGAAGCAGTTAAAGGGTTTATTGTCAAAATTGGTGGTAGTGATGGCGTTTGAGGCTGGGGTCTAGGAAACAAAACCTGGATTAGAAAAGGGAAAATCCAGGGGGGTATGTCTAAATGCCAGTAGAACCAGAGAACCAGGACAGCAGGGTCGAAACACAGCAGAGCGACATGAGAGAGATAGAAAATGAGAGAGAGAGAGAGCTGCTTCTGGAGTGATGTTACCCTGAGGATGCCGCCCAGGAGAAGTTTTGACGTTTTCTTGACCAAGAAAACCTCTTTCATCAGTTGGGTGTATTGCTGTGTGCCTTTAGTGAATTGCAGGTTTTAAGTAATACCATGGAGTCCAACCTCTTATGGTTTAAATGTAAGCTGATAGGTGTACATAACTATGATGGATCTAAATAGACTTTTCTGCATACTGATTACACCACAGCTCTGTAATAATTGGAGTTAACTTTCATAAGACTGTGTGAGTCAGTTTAGTGAGAAGTGTGAGGGGATTTATGTGCAGCACCCTCATGAGTTTACCCTCCTGGGAACACCAGTAAAAGGGCTCTGTTATAGCTTGTTTTTATCCTGTTTTAAACATATTTTTTATGGTATGCTTTTAAATTTTTGTAGTCAGTAACTTTTACCTCTTACCTTGATGAAGGATTTTATTATGACTTGGCTGACTACGTTGAGGCAACCCATATCCGATCCAGCGTTCTCAGAACAAGGGCTAATGGGCTAACATCCTATTAAAGTCTGCAACCTGAAACCTTTTCTATGGAGAGGATGCACTTGTCTACTGTCACAGTGAGATGTTTCCATTCACCTCCACTTCAGAGCCAACTCTTCATCACTGAGACCTGTCAGTGGAGATCCAGGAGCTAAAGGCCTCAGGTGCAGCGACGCCCACTGCTGATCTCCATCAGCTGACCAACTGTCCCTCCTGGGCATCCATTTTAAAGGGGGCATTTCTTTTTTAAACACCTTTTCAAACATGATGGAATGCATCTGAATAGGAATGGAACAGGAATACTAACTCACTAACTTTATCAGTTTTATTGCTTTAAGCTGTGACTGATGCTTCCAACAGCATGACCCTGTCCAGCATCCAAACCTTCTAAGCAACACCCCTGTCTCAATCAATGCAGGTCATGCTGATGCTGCCATCCATTTCTGCTACCCTTCCACATCCTTTGAGTCTGATTTCCTCAACCACTGTCTTTCAGTTTGACAGCATATGAAGCATCTCCGTTCTGTCAAGGGGCACACACTTGACCCCGTAATCTCCTACGGTTTCAGTGTGAGTGATGTCAACTTGGTTGATTTTGCCGTCTCAGACCATAAAGCTGTACTGCTCCAGGTCCCAAGACAGGTTTGTTACCATCCACTTAATTCTCTCACTGTGCCAAGCTTTTGTGAGTTATTCACTGATACTAACAATATTCTCAACACTAGTATAGACAGGATGACCTTACTGTGGATTAACTGGTCAGTGTTTTTAACAGCTCCTGCACTAATGTTACAGATGTTTTAGCTCCGGCACATTTTAGAAAGCTGAAACCCTCTTCTGGCTGAATGAAGAAATAAGGATTTTAAAAAGTGCAGAAAAGCTGAGAGGAGGTGGAAAAGGGACAAACTCACTGTCTCCCTGGCTTCGCTCAAACATCGTGGTCACAATCCCAGAACCCTTTTCAATATTGTGGAATCTGTCACTGGCCTGCCAAACAAGTCAACCTGTCGATTCCTCTGCATAAAAATGTGAACAATTCTTAAACTATTTTATCAACAAAATAGAAGCGATTTGCCAGCAGTTCAACACCAGATTTTGATAACTTGAGGCTTGCCCACTTAGTTTTTAAAAGCTGTATTTCAGACAGTTGTTCGTGTAATTTTAGCTATTGTTAACTGCTCTCTGTCATCTGAGATTTTCCCCTCCTATTATAAACAGGCAATTGTTTACCTCCTTTTAAAAAAAAGTCTTTTCCACTCAGCTGATTCCTTTATGAATAACAATATGATTTTTGAAAAGTTTCAGGTGGGTTTTTGCACCCTTCACTGTACTGAGATGGCTCTGGTCAAAGTTTCTAGTGACTTCCTGCTGGCAGCCCATACTGGTCTGTACTCCATTTTAATTCTTCTTGACCACAGCTCAGCTTGATTCATTGGACCGCAGGGTTTGAATCAGCTGTCTGAAAAACAGCGGTGGTATCAGTGGTGTGGCACTGGACTGGCTCTTATCATACCTGTCAGCAGATCATCATCCGTCATGCTGGGTGTGCTCCTCTTGCCTGTGGGGTGCCCCTTTTAACCCACACTACAAAAAGTGAGCACATTACACCAGTCCTTGCTGCCCTCCACTGATTACCTGTGAGTTTTAGACTTGATTATATAAGCTTCCGCTTGTATAAGTGACTTACTTACTAGAGATGAGTATTGGTTAGACCTCGACCAATACAGAAATACTTCTAATACTGAAAATATGATTCAAGACAAAGAAGCAGAACACGACTTTATTAAAACAAGAAACTTATATTCGTAACACTATAAACATAAGGACTGTCAACCCACTTATTTTACAAAGATGCAATTTCCACAACTTCATAACTATATAGTACTCTTATATTACGACATGAAAATTAATTAATTAATTTCATAAATCTGTTTTATTTCACAAAGATAATTCATACAACTTATAAATTCATTGGATCCCAAAAGCCAAAAAGATAATACTTATTGACCGATGTTGAATAATCATTGATACACTATAATTGGCCCAATTAATCAGTCGGGCTCTAGCATCAATAAATGTTATATAATAAAAAAAATAAATAAAAAAAACTGCTCACAAAAGGTGACTGGGCATTTGCTGATGGGGCACCCAAGCTTTGGAACTCCCTGACCAGGGATCTCAGGCAGGCAAACTCAGTCAGCTTTTAAATCTCTTCCTAAAACCTTCTTTTATTGTATTGCCTTTTAATGATCATTTACTTCATTTACATCGTTTTGTAAATTGTTTTAATTGTTTTATTTATGTTTTTAACTGTATTTTATTTTATTGTCAAGCACGCAGTAACTTTATTTTGACAGGTGCTATACAAATAAAGATGGATTGAATTGGATGAAGTAGAATAACAGCACTTTCTTTTTGGAAAGTCATGCTGGAAAATAAATTCAGGCCAGTGGTGTGTCTCCATGTTGTGTTTGCTTCCATTAGAAATGCAACAGGAGTTACACTTTATCTGCTCGTGTTATCCTTGACATGTTTCAGATTTAAAGTCTGGTGTAGTCATCCCTGTTACATAATATTCACTTCCAGGCTGACAGCCAGAGGATGCAAGATCAGGATTATCATGAAAGGTCATTTAGTTTTGCAGAATATATAGCATAAACTTTACACATGCATAATTCAGGAGCAGGTGCTCGGGGGGAGAATATACAATATATTCTAATGGATGAGGTCGCCAACTGGACATGGACTTCTCATTGGAGCCCCTCTTTGGACCTTAGTTTCACTATAGTAACATAAAATTGGTCTTATTTTATTTTTTCAAAACTGTCTTGACATCATTAAGTAATGCAACACAGAAAAAGATAAGCTATGCTCAGGAAAATCGTTCTAGTTTTCGTGTCACATTCATTAAAAAAAGATCATGGCTCAAGGACACAGTCAGAGCCATACTAACAGACTTTCTCTCATGGTATGCAAGACCAGCCCTGAGGTGTCAGCTTAACGTCAGTGATTCTTTAATGAATATTATATTACTATTGCGCAAGGTCAGTGTTATATGACATTTATTCATCATAAACTAAACATACATTTGTATGGCGGTGCATGATATTAGAAAAAATCTTTTTAAAGAACATTTTTGCTGCTATGATACATCAGGAACAAGACCTATCATGCTGCTGCTCATTGCTTTTATTACTCAGTGGTAAAGTCAGTACTGTTGAAAGCAGTGATTTGAGAAGAGAAACCAGTACACACCACCCCAATTCCAATGAAGTTGGGATGTTGTGTAAAACATAAATAGAAACAGAATACAATGATTTGCAAATCCTGATTAACCTATACTTATTTGGATACACTGCAAAGACAAGATATTTATTGTTCAAACTGATCAACCTTTTTTTTCTCAAATATTCACTCATTTTGAATTTGATGCCTGCAACAAGTTCCACTGTGTAACATCACCTTTCCTTTTAACAAAACTCAATAAGCGTTTGGGAACTGAAGACACTAATTCTTGAATCTTTGGAGGTGGAATTCTTCCCCATTCTTGCTTGATGTACAACTTCAGTTGCTCAACAGTAGCTCTACAAAACTACAAATAAATACATTACCTCGTTGCTTAAACAAAGAAAAGTAGAGTTAAAAAAAGATCCGCTCTCCATTTGTTTGATTCCTAAACAAACGCAGATCTTGGTAAGAGTCATGTCTTTACCACAGTGGGTGAAGGTGCTCATGAGGAACAGTCTTCTTATGACCTTTTATCTCTATATGCTCAACACTGCTCAAAACTCCTCCTACCTGAACCTACATTAAAGCACACCAGGACTCCTATCACACTCTTTAAAATTTGGTCATGATGATTTCACACCATAATGTACTCCTTATTCATGCTTCTACATTGTGAAATCATTCTATCACATTATTCAGTATGGGTAAAGATTTTGAAGTTTTCAGAAAAAGTCGCTGCTCTAAAGGATCAGGGCAGAGGGGGAGGAAACACTCTATTCATGTAATCTTTTATTCAACTGCTGTACTCTGTTTACATAAAGTCTTCATGAAAGACCTTGCATTTTTAAAAAAATAATGTGCCAATTCAACGTACCTGTCTGAAATTGATGAGTTATAAATTATTCAGTGATTTCTGCAGCTACTGAGGATTCATCTTTGTGTACCTGTGAGTTTTCAGCTGAGAAGGTATGTGTGTACAAAGAGCGTGTGAATACACAGCAATAAGTGATGAGGTGTGAGGAAGAGGGAATCCAGGCAGGATACTTTTTACAGAATGAGCCTGACATGCTTACAGACAGCAGGTGTCTCACCAGACTATGAAGAAAACAATCTCTGAAAAGATCAGAAAGTCTCAACGTTACATCTCTTCAGTGTTTTCATGCTGAAAATGTCAATGCCATTCCCACAGATGGTCTGTTCATGATGTATTGTTGTCAGTAACATGTTCTTTCTTGGCTGTGAATCACCCAACACACTATGTTTTTCTTTGTGTCTGTGTGTGTCTGTGTGTGTGTGTGTGTGTGGGGGGGGGGGGGGGGGGGGGGTGGAAAAGTGCTATATTTCATTCATTTAAATGACTACATGCAATGCATCTTTCACACAAGAACCTGTTTTTGTAGTATCCCAAGAACAATGTCCACAGTATGCTACAGAAACGAGAATGAAAATTATCTGTTTGATCATTTCATTTGACTTTCATAATATATTAACAACCTTTTATGGGAATAGTATAATCATTTAGGTTGAGAAGGATAGTGTGATAGTTGTGACACTGCTAATGTAGCTGCACTGCCACCAGTAGAAGCCAAAAAGAAGAGACTGAACACGAGTTGTAAATGTTGACTTTTGTCGGCTTGCACTTACATAAACACTTGTTTTTCTACTTGAAATGTGTAAAGCATTAACCTCATTTACCACCATGATGTAATCTCTTTCTAAATATAAATCTAACTGGATTAATGTCTTCTCTAATAATGAATTTTGATGCAGCATAAAACTATTTATGTAATGACCCCCCTCCCCATGCCTCTCTGATAAAGCCTGCTGCAGTCTCATCACAGGCTTTGCTAAATGCTGTGGGGTGATGGAGTGAGGAGAGTGAGGATGAAGATTAGGTTTCCTGTATTCCTATTGGTCGACAGAGGATTTATTTCATGTTTATTCTGGATGTTCTCTTCAGTCAGTGGCAGTTGTTCATATTTTCAATATCACAACAAAACAGACCATATCGTATTAAGAAAAAATCAGAAAACAAATGATTTAGTAGTAACACATACATTTTAAAGGTCTATCCAATATTATTTAATTTCATTTAATAATAAAAGGTGAGTACTTAAAACCGAAACATGAATTAAGTAATAAGTATTAATGTCCTGCTGCTTTGACTTACCATAAAGAGAATAGGTCATTACTTTTATGCTAAGATATAAAGACCAGGAGTAGATTTATGAAAATATTCATCTGGTTGGGAAGGGATGGCTGTGGGTCAGGTTCGGTTATTTAGTTGGAAACTGTCTCAGTATGAACTGTTTATTGGCATTTTTGTCTTTGAAAAAGGCTGATATCACCCTCCTCTACATTTTTGTACTTATCAGTTGAAAACCTTGCCTTCATCTTGAGTGTGTTTAAGCTTTAGTACACAGCTGGTGTGTTTGGCTCCAGAAACAGGTCACAAAGTAATTTTCACTCTGTTGTGGATTAATGCATGGAAATATGATTCTTGGAAAAGTCATGCTGCATATTTATGTAAAGGATGTGTTTCTTATGATGTACTGTTCTTGCAGTAAAGGGTATTTTATTCACACTCCAGTGCAGGTGGCAGTAATGCACTTAAAAAAGCTTGTCAGCAGCTATTCAAGGACAGATTTCAGAAATATGGTTGCTGTTGTCACCAACCAGATGAAGTGCCTCAGAAATCTCAGTGACAAAGCTATATAGATTAGCTTATACTGGCCAAAATCAGGTACATCAGAAACTAAAGCCATCAGCCAGCTGTTTTGTATCTGCACTGGGAAACTGCTAAACTACATCTGTCTTGCATTTTTTCTTCTGGACTTTGTTCTAAGTTGTGTCCTCTTCTCTAACTCTTGGGGAAAATGTATTAACATATCTCCTGAAATGCCGTGCTAACTATTTAACACGCACAGGGGTCTCAGAAACTTGGCACTAATGCAAATTATCTTGTGCAGTTGGGCAGTGACAGGTGATTTGCATTCCTGCAAAGTGGGGGAGGCCATAGTTCCATGAGATTAGAATGGCATGAGGACACAAATATTTAATCTTCTAAAAGATATCAGTTCAGGCATGAAACACAAAGTGCTCAGTAGCAAACTCTCTGGGCCTTTCCAAAACTGCACCCTGCACTCTACACACTTCCCTTTTATTTGCACATTTGCTTGGAGGGTCGGCCACATTGAGTGCTGTACAAATCCTCTGAGTGTGGAGTGGGAGTGGGTTGTTGGACTCAACAGTTAGTGTGCATTGATGCTGGCTTACAAACCAGGTGTTAAGTTTATCCTTTCAGTTTATCTCCTCCAAAGCGAACCCTGAGGACCATGTTGACCTCGGTGTATCGCTCACTTTGCCTTCTCCAGAAACACTGACAACCATCATTTCTGTGCAAGGTGACCAGACTCTCATCAGAGTCTGCATTGTCCAGGTCACATGGTCTTATGCCCACTGTAAACGGACATTGCAGTGTCTTGCTGTCAGTGGAGTCACCAGCAACAGTCATCTGGCTGTAAGCCAAAGTGGTGGAGTTGGTTGCAAATGGTTTGTCTGGAAACCCCAGTATCCCTCACTTCTCATAAACAGGCCTGCAGCTGTGTGGCAATTGCATAACAATTTCTGGGTGTATAGGTCCTTAGGTACTGGTCATCATTGCAGTCCATCACTCATGGGGCTCCACTCTAGGGTCTGTCACCAACACTGCCAGTAGTTCTGTGTCTTGCTGCAAGTCTGTTGATGACACTTTGAGACACACCAAGTTCAACATCTGACTGCCTGCTGCCGACCTGAAGGTGCGCTATGGTCAGGTGGTGCTGCTCGTCGGTTAAGTGATGTCATGTGTTTATGGCTGCTTGAATGATGAACGGGGAATGACTTACTGACAATACCAGCTTTTTATACCCCAGAATGTTGAAATTGATGCCACATTGAAAAGGGCTGCCTTTTTGAATTTTTTGGTATTGGCCCCAATATGTAAGGCGCACTGTACACAGTGAGACCATAACGGTCTCACTGTGTTTTCCTCATAACGAGGAAAACACAAAATGAGGTGTGTCTATCACCCTAATACAATTGCTCCCCATTCCAAAAATCACTGAAGTGGAACAAACATCTTATGTATGAAATCCACTGATGACCTCACAATATCCCTAACTTATTGTGAATAATGTATTTTTCTAAATGCAGTAATGTCATGGCTGTAACCCTCTAAACTATAAATGTAAAAAACATGAATGTATTCAACATAGGAAACGATCAACTGTGACCAACCACAATCTGGATCTGACTTATCTGGTTTCAAATCTACTACCAATCTAAACTGAACAAGCAAATCATAGTGCTGGCACTACGCTGGGCTCAATAAGGTTAAAGAAATGTAGCAAAAAGATATTTGGAAATAAATGAATAAAAATGTATCAGAAACAGTGCACACAACAGCAACATTTAGCATCTTCTCAAGCAAACCATAATTTTATAAACACTTGCCCAAATTCCCAGTCCTTATATTTTTCCATCCCCCAAATCTTCTCTCAACATTGTTTTGTCTTTATTCACTTATTAGTCAAAGTTTACAGGCTGAAAGTTGTAACTCCTTTGACGAGCCTGTTCCTTTTTCTCTCAGGACTGATCCCAACCTCACTCAATATTCTTTCTCTGGGAACAGAATACAGTGGAGCAGACTGTTTTGTTTAGTTTCTGTCATTTCAGTGGCAAGCCAGCCTGTCTTTCAATTACTGGCCCCTTGAGGGCACAGTTCAGAGATTTCCTCACTCTCATCCTCATCCTCAGCAGAGGCTCCATGTGGACTGTGAGCCCTGAGAATAATTGCATACATTTGGTCAACAAGACCAGAGCGTTCCTCTTACTCCACCCTATTTGTTTGGGATCCAGTCCTTTGTGACCACTTATTGTGGCTTGTTCAGCATGTCCCCTGCTGCAAAGACATGGCCTTTGAAATGAGGATCCAAAAATTCTGCCGGCACCTAGCATTTTGTCCCCTCGATCCTGGAAATGTTTTTCCACAAGCTGTCTCAAAGAATGTCATGATCCCTTCAGTAGTGGGACCCTCTGCCTGAAGCAGCATTTCAGCCATGCTTGGGGTGATGCAGGAGACAGAAGTCTCACTTTTTCAATAGAGTAAAGTGTCTCCATCAGATTTGGGAGGAGCTCTCTTGTTCTGGTTTGACATTGTATTCCTATTCTCCAGCATGCACGTTTAGGTACTGCTGCTTCATATCCCTCTGCAGCATGTGCAGGTTGCAGTTCCAGCATGTAGGAACAGCTTGAATGATCCCATGCTGTGGGAGACCACATTCTTCATGAACAGCTCTCAGATGCTGTTTTTTTGGTGAAGTGGTTGAAAGGTTGCACGTCAGCTTACTGTCGATGCTTCCTTCGGCTTTCTGACTGCTGATGCTCTTCTTCACCACAAGCTGCAACATGTCTGTTGTCTCTGCCAGCCTCATACATTTAATCATGTTTGCCTCATAGTATCTTAGCAGAAGTATCACTCTTCTTGGTTAATATGTCTATGGCAAAACATGTCTGGAAACAGACATGGCTTTGACATTTAAGAGAACCAGTATCATTTTCCAGTCACTGTCTCTGAAATGAGATGTTAAACTCATTGAAGATGAAGTTCCTCCAGACCATCCTTCTGTGATGAACAAATGGAGGCCAGCTTTCTTCTTTTGCAATCTTTTCTTTGGTTTTAAGACCTTCTACTGAAAGTCCATGTTAGATTGAAGCACATGTGAAGGTCTGGTTATTTGTGGCAGACATTTCTGGATTGAAAGTCTCTTTGTGTTGACCTGGGATCTTATTTTGTCTTTTTTTACTTCAACATGAAACATTTGCTTTACAGTGGGCTGAGCTGAATCAGCTCTCTCTGCATCGTCTGTTTTCTTCTGCGTCTCTTTATAAATATTGGACTTGGCCCTCTCTGGTGTTGGCTGAGTAAAATGCTGCCACAGGGGATTTCTGGATATCAGTCCAGCCATCTGTAATTATTAAAAAAGAAAAATACAAGGTTAATATTTGGGCTGAAAAGCTGTATGATGTCATTATTTCCTGCTCAGCAGAAGCTTTGTACACTCAGTCATCTTTACCAGTTACATTTTACAATGAGACTCAAAAATGTTATGTTTGTTAGAAGCTCATCCCACAAAACATTTTTGGCGAGCTGATTATGTTACTGCTAGCTTTCAGACTCCAGTTCACATAAGCCAATTAGCTGAATCGATTAACATCAAAGACTCTGCGGCTTCAGCTTGTCTGGCTAAGACAAAATACGTCGGTGTGCTAACTTAGTGAGCTGGCTGAATGTTGCTGCATCTTTCAACTCAGGCTGTTTTCATTTTTTCTCTTAAAGACTGGAAAGAATAAAACTCTAAGACAAGAATCAAAATTTATTTTTTTTAAACCAGCCTCATAAGCACATAGCATCAGCTTTTGCTGTACTCAGAGTACCATAAATTGGCCTCATTGACCAATCAGTGCACATCTACTCAGTGTGTTAGAGTTCCATGTTTTAACCAACCCAGACAAAAACTGATTAATCAAAATAAAAATAATAATAAAAAAAGCAATCATAAGGATTTAAAAATCTATTTTTTTGTTTATATTTTTTACATTTGGGATGTAACTAATCTCTTATCAGACTGATAAATAGAGTTTGTGCATTCAAATATATAAATAGGCTGGTAAATATACAGAAGAAACTGCTAATTTGTCTGATGTGTAACCATGGTTAGTTTTTTGTTTGTTTGTTTGTTTGTTTGTTTGTTTGTTTGTTTGTTTGTTTGTTTGTTTGTTTGTTTGTTTGTTTGTTTTGATGAGTGTAGAGAGTTCATCCCAGAGATTGAAGCTGCATCTGATCTTTACCCTTTAATGACAGCAGCCTCATTCAGTGGTAGTCGTCACTTCAAACAGAATATATTCCTTATTGGGGTGAAAATGGGAAGTGACTGGTTTGAGAAAAAGCCAAGGTCTGGCGACTCGAAAAAGGCAACTGGACCGTGTAGAGTTGGGAAGACGTTTCACCTCTCATCCAAGAAGCTTCTTCAGTTCCTTAGGAACTACGTCCATTTATTGTCCTATGGTTAAACAGGATGTGTTGCTGAGCTGTAATATGATGATAAAAGATTGACACAGGAATTTTCATTTATTATCAGAAAGAAAAAAGTACTGTGACACTTAATAATCTGGCATGAAAAGTTTGTATCCCCCACAAATAAAACAAAAAGTGTAACTGATTTGTTTCCTCTCTTCTGATGAGGCAGGTTTACAGCAGTTCATACACAACAGCAACAATCAGTAAGCTTTCCACGTTTAAAATGGCAAAAATAAAAACAAAACGCTTACACAAAAAGACCAATTTTAATATCATTGAAATGTTAAGTGTACAACATCTTACTGTAAAAAAAATATTATGAAAGTAAAATGAATATCTTTATAAGTCGTACAAAATGACATAACAGCTGCCCTGTGTCTTACAACAAGAGCACTTACGACTCTGATGTAATGAGACAGGAAGCTCAAGGTCAGCCTTTATTCAGCACCCACACTGTCACAATAAGAGGACAGCTCAAGGACCAAAAGGCACGTTAGAATAACTTGATTTCCTTTTCTATAAATGAATGACGTGGAGTTACATCAGATTTAAATTTAACAGTAAATATGTGCACAGCATTTAGCCCCCACTCCCCACCCAATGCATCAGCCTACACACAGAATTTAATCTTTTAGTAAACAGTTTTACCCGTATTTATTTGGCTCACAGACATACAGATACAAACACACAATAACAAACCAGCAGCAAAAGCCTGTGGACTCTGCTTTTCTGTCCCACCCTCCACTCTCACTGTCAGCAATCATCACAACAATCTCAAGCTAACATTAAATGACCACATTACATAAGCCCACAATCCAAAAGCTACAGGTTGAATTTAGAGATTAGGTAAAGCATCAAAGCGGTTAGAAAAGTGAAGATATTAATTGATTCAGCAGTCGCAGTCCTGCAGATCCACAGCAGCAGGCTGTCCGCACCATTGATCCAGAAGAACCTACCAGAAGAGTCACATGAATAGTGATCAGACTGCACAGTTTTACCCTCACATATACATGGCAGCCAGTTTGTGATGTAATATTGCCCCTCAACGCCAAACAACAAGCATTGTCACATCAAACATGATCCCAAAAGTAAGCTTGGTGCTCCATTAAGACAGATATACAGTATTATTTCCTTGACACAGGCTGTCATGTCCTTCACCCGTGGCCACAGAAACTACCAAACAGCAACCTCTTAAGCCATTTAATTCACAGAGAGAAACAAGCCAAACATGTCAGCTCTCTTATCATTCTTTATGACATAGAAACCCTCCTGCTGCTGCAATCTACCCGACTGACATCGCCCATCACATCCATGTCTTCAATGGCCATAACAAGATAAGTCTCTATATGTGTGACCTCCAGTCCATTAATAACTCCCCTCATGAATCCACTGAGCTGAATCATCAGTTTCCTAAGACATCAGAGTAAAAATGAAAAGCTACGTATCAAACTAACAGCACTATAAAAAGTAAAATGGCATTCAAGAACAATTCATGAACGTGACCAAAATAAGTAATACTCAGTTGACACTACACAAAAATCCTTAAGCTTTAACTATCAACCTGCACCCAAGCTGTGACCTAACTCAAACCATCCTCTGAGAATAATTAATTTTAGATTACTTGTTAAATTAATTCTTTTATTTTCTGTCCATATGGTCAAGTGTCAGACTGGAGCACAACGAGGGCAGGCCAGCAGAAGATGTCCGCTCAGACGGCACTGATGTTTACTGGTCTGCAGACACATTGGCGTGCAAGCTTAACCATTCTGAGAAATCTCTCGGCACTGACTCTCCATCTGTCTGTTGGCTTTTTTTTTAAAGTTGTGCCTTTTAATGCTTTTGTTCTAAGAGGACAGGACAGTGGATCAAGCAGGAAACAAGGTGAGAGTGGGGAGTGACATGAAGGAAAAAAACTGAAGGTTGGATTTGAACCTGGACCACCTGCTTGAGGGCGGAGCTAATGGGGTGTGCGACCTGGTTTATTTAACTCAATGATGGAGTAAATGGTTGTAAAATGTTCTCATCCATGCACTTACTAGCAGCTGGTGTGTATTCCCCCCTTAAATACGACTCATAGAGACCTGGTGCAGCCCCCAGAACAGCAAGTCGGTTCAGATTTATAAACACTGAACTTTAAACACTTCTATGATGCTGATTATAAGACAATATGTAATTCTTTACCTGATAACAAATCCAACAAAAGTGTGTGCTCAGGCAGGTCCCAAACCCTAAGTTTCTTACCACCTTGATACCTATATTTCATACTAACTACCATTAAAATCTTTTCTCTCAGTCCATCGATTGTAAAAGATTTTTTTTTAAGTCAGTGATGTCTCTGTAATTTCTATTTTTCAAACCAGCAGCAGTAAAGGTCCGGCTGCTTAATCCTGCAATCCTTGTCATGATAAATGTAAAAGCAGTGGTACCCTGAAAGAGAGTGCAGAAAGAGAGTGCAGCGGTCGCTGTCGCAGCCTTGGATGTGTAATTGTTGACAAAGCAATTTGGGTCAGCTTTGGCTTGGAGGAGAAGCGCTGTCACACGGTAACAAGGATGTCAGTTAGCTGTATCTATCTAAGAGGCAGCATGCATGCCGCCATTATGCAGTCACAATAGAAGGGACTTACTGTGTATGTTGCCCTCTGTCTTCTATACTTTTGCATCTTATTTGCTGCACAGTAACACATCTGAAGCAATGTTGTGATCCAGAGTGCTCTCTGACTGGACCATTTGTCTTTGTGCTGTAATGTTTGACCTCATGATGTTAACAGACCAACACTTTGCTGTCTGTGTTTTTGACTTGAATGGTTTAGTGTTTGTCTAGGACTTTTATTTTTAATGGCTCTGGCTTCAAAGCTACTCTCATTACCATACTGCTGTTTGAATTTACATACTGACGGTTTTTACTGATTATCTGCTTGCTGAATTTTCATCACAATAAAAATGGACTAAAGCACTGAAAGGACTCACACAGATGCACACACAGAGATACTGACGTAATCCTCATGCCCAGGCAGAGCGGGAACAGAGTGACTCATTTCTGAGTGTAGCACCTCTCTGCCACCAGGAACACCTCTGCTTTCAGAGTGTGGAAGAATTCCATCTGACATTTGTCTTATGCCCAGCAAGAACCAGGCGGATCATGCCACATAACTCAAGTCCCTCTTCACAGAGCCTGAATCTGTACCCCTTCTTGTCTTTTGCAGCTATTGATTTTGCACCCTGCTATCCTGTCCATCTTGATCTTTACTTCTGTCATCCCGCCCACTGTACCTCGTCACATCTTTTTGGCTCAGGCCACGAAAACAGGCTGAAATGAGCTTGGCGAGCTCAAGCCACGCACTCCTCCCTCCAACTGCTCCTGTTTTGTCTGTGTG
The DNA here is from genome assembly GCA_030710495.1 of Labroides dimidiatus. Lineage (NCBI taxonomy): Eukaryota > Metazoa > Chordata > Actinopteri > Labriformes > Labridae > Labroides > Labroides dimidiatus. Next base: position 19,100,343 of record CM061148.1, on the reverse strand, counting down.
TCCAAGTTATATTGGGTAAATACATTAGCACAGTGCCCCACTCTCCTAATGAGGACTAGGTCACATGACAGGCCTTTTCCTATGCTTAAGTTAAGCGGTTTGAGGGATCGATTCCATAATCCTCTCTCTGCCCTGGAGTCGATGGAACCTGTACAGAAACCTGCTGGGTATGTAGAAATTACTCTTTTCCCTGGATTCTCCCTTTTGCTCCTAACAATCTTACCCTAATGATGTCCTGAAGGAGCTTTGTTTTTGAAATATATTTCCAAGAGTAATGAGAGTAAGCTACAGGCTCAATCCTGCTCTCCAAACGGAGAGAGCTGTAGAAGCATAATGAGTGAGGAGCCTGTTTACTGTGCTGGGATTCAGCAGGCTAATCAAAGGAAAACTAATAACAAGTGGTGCATATACCCAGGCTTCAAGCTTTAACAGTTTAATATTAAACTTGTTATTAATTATGCTGAGTGTTTCATTTTCAAACACTCAACCAATGAAAAAGGGACCGTGAGCAATGGTTTATTTTATCTAAATAAGAGACAGTACTGACATCCCAGGAAAGCAGCATAGAGAGATTTTTAAATCTGTTCATTGTGGATGAATTTTTTTTCCAGAGAAATCTTCAAGGTAATAATCAATGAACAGATCATTTTCTATTGCTGATGTAGTTTCTTAAAAGTCCATTTGAGCTAATGTATCTAATTGTTAATTTAAAAGGTTCAACTGTCATCAACTTTCTGAGAAGAAACGTGTTTTAAAGCACTTAACAAACCAGGACTCTTCGTTCTTTATTTGAGGCCATTACAAGATCAAAATAAATGTAAACAATCTGGCTGAATTGCTGTTAAATGTGTTGCCTCTGAAGTAACACATAAATAAGCAAATTATCTTGAAACTATGGTGACTACAAAAATGAGAGACTGATCTTATATCTAAAATTCAAGTCTGAGGTCACGTTTTAGAAGAAATGTTTATGAAAGAAAAGTAGAAAGTCAGTCATTCACCGTACTTCTAAAAGTTTTTATTTTTAAAACAGTACTACTGTGGTTAGAGAAAATTGTGATGATTAATTTTCATAAGCAACCTTTACGGATTTGAGATGTTGTGCAGACTGTGAGTCATAAACCCAGAAGGCTCCTGAGTTTAGAGCGGGGCTTTATAACAACAGAAACTTTTCTAAATCTGAGGACAGTACAAGTGGCTCACACATGGCTGCATCACTTACCATCGGCATCCCCTGATCTAATGATTCCTTGGTCAGACACTTTGTGGTTATCAGAGGTTAAATGTAAAACTTTTTGTTGACAACTTTTGTAAATCATAACAGTAAAAATGTCATGCTGACGAGGGTCCTGCCACATCATCGGATGCAGTATCTACAGATACTCTACAGGCAGAAGCAATACAAAACTGTTTCATTACACCAAAATGTTGTTTTTCACTTCTAATATTCATTGTGGAAACACTGGGATGTGTGTGTGTGTGTTAAAAGTTGCACTAACAAATGCCAAAACTAAGATAACATAACCAAACCAAACCAATTTAAGTTCTTCGCGGCAGAAGCAGGGGCAGCTCATACTACCTGGAGAGTGGGCGGAAGGCAAACAAGTTAAAATCTGAAATCTCCAAGATGCACCTCAAAGGGCATCACACAGGTAATTAGTTGTTTTTTTTTTCTTTTTAAATTCACATCAGGTGCTTTTTTACCACACATATCCCATTTTCTTGTGCATTTTTATCATAGCTTATTTCCCTTGCCATCAGTAGAAATGGAAGTAGCACCAGCATAGAGCAAAGACAACAGTTCACTTGTCTGATTATTAGGAACTGTGGAGAACCATATGTACTCATGCATGGACAGATCTGATTGTGTAAATTAGTAAAACATATTCATAAATTCAGTGGCTGGGGTAAGGTAAGGAGTGAGTGGAAACTCACCTACTGAAAATAATAGCACCATACCACAGAGAAGAGTACACATGCGTTAGCTGTGTGACTTAAATTCAGAGCAATAGAGAGTGTTACAATGCAAAGGATCACGTTTGGACCATGATCCATGCAGCCCCCTACCCGACAGGAGCAGAGGAGGAATATAAGGACATTTGATTCACTGAGCCACAGCGATATGGGTACACTTCACATGGCCCGCTGTGCACACAGCTAGAGGCAATGTTTCTCAGCGATTTGATGTGAAAGCATTGCAATATTGAAACAGTCAGCTAAACAAGGCTTATATTTAATAACTTTAGTGGAGAGCCCTGTTAACAGGATGCACTGAGGATGGGATGGGATTGGTTGTGCCTTGAAATGCTCGGTTTGATTCACGGCTTAGCAAATGTAGGAAAGCTTCCGTCTTCACATACTGGAATGACATAAAGATTTGCTGTATGAATCATCTATATCTTCACTCTGCTCATGGATCACAGCTCATCTAGCACAGATTGTTTGGTAGTAATAAATGCAGTTTTCTCTAGTGAACAAATAGGCTTGAGTTCATGCAAACACATTGCTTCGATGAAAAAAAGTCTTGAAGTGGCATGAAAAAACTGAAAAATTTTCATGAGCACAGAAACTTGAAAAATCTGTCAAAATTTAGACATCCTTGATGTGGCCAGGACACTTGAGGGATCAGATCTTGGCATGCATTCATGTGTGATGACACTTGCAATAAAGACTTTCGAGGTGTGATTTGATCACCGAGATATGATATTGATGCTAGATGAAAACAGGGTCACAGGAAGTGAGCTTGGTGTAGCAAACATTATTGATGAACATGATGTTTATATTATTGTTTTATCATGTTAATGCATGTCATCTAGTACCACTTGCTTTAAACAGGAAGTTGCGTTTTTCCTCCTCACAGGCATTTCAGTGTCTGAGGGCTGCATGCTGTAATTAACACCTTTACATCCCAAGGACTGTTCCAGACCAGCAGCGTGAGCAGCACATGATGGTTGCCACACAGGCTTCATGAGGTGCTACTGTCACCTCAGTCTGTCTTCAGAAGTTTAACCCAAAGTAAAGCCACAGATAATGCATAATTAAAATGTATTGGCTTTAAACACTCACTGACATGGAGCGTTATGTTACTGGAAGTATCCATCAGAAGATGGGTACACTGTGCTCATAAAGGGATGGACATGGTCAGCAACAATACTTTAAACCATGTTAATTTGTACTAAGGGACCCAAAGTGAGCCAAGAAAATCTCCCCACATCAACACCAGCAGCAGCAGCAGGCTGAAGTGTTGATACAAGGCAGGATGGCCCCATGCTTTCATGTTGTTTGCTCCGAATTCTGAGCCGACCATCTGAATATGAAGCAGAAATCCAGACTCATCAGACCAGGCAGCGTTTTTCAAATCTTCTATGGTCCAGTTTTGGTGAGCCTGTGTGAATTGTAGCCTCATTTTCCTGTTCTTAGCTGACAGGGGTGTCACCCGGTGTGGTCTTCTGCTGCTTTAGCCTCTAGCCTTTAGTCTGCTTCAAGGATGGATTGGGTTGAGCTTCAGCAGGTTGTGTTCACCGTGTCTACCTGACTGAATGCACCGAGTTACTGCCATGTGAATTGCTGATTAGATACATGTAAAACGGCAAAGTGATGTGTGCTCACCTGTAAATTATAACAGGGAGTGACAGACACCTCTGTTAAGTTTGTTTAATGATATGAATGATTAAATTACATTAAGTCTACATAATTTATAAAATATGTTTTACTTTTTTTGTTTATTGTAGGTGGTTTAAGGTGTTTTACAGGTTTCATGTCAGGGCTTTTAAGAAAAATATCTTCTACAATCATAAACAGGAACTTGATTTACATACAGGCAAAAAAATAACTATACATGTATACTCTATACTTTATGCTATTTAATTTTGACAGTGTTTGTGGCATAGGGCAGTAATGACTTGGTTATTCTAACAAATGTTTTGCTAGACCTGCAAAAAAGCCTATAACTTCTCAAGTGAGTTAATTTAGCTTCATACAAAAAATCAAAGTAAAAGCAGCATCATAGAGACATGGGGGTTTCCAATCAGAATGGGAAACTAGGCTTTGGAAGCCATATCAGAGGCTTTAACACCTTGGATGTGAACTACAGATAAAAAAACGATAACAAAAAGCTGACAAAGTGGTTTGAATTGGCTTTAAAGGGGAGATAAAACAGACTGATACTCCATTGGGAATCTAAATCTTGTTATTATTTACATCAGACAGAGGAGGGAAGTAAACTTCTTCCTTCTTCCTTCTTTTAAAAACGGCAGCCAAAAAGCTTGAAGATGTTTCCTTTGATGAAGACATTTTTTAATTTGCAAAACGATGTTTAATTTGACCGGAGAGTTCATATTCTGGATATGACTCATGGGGGCCTCTCAGAGGTTTTTTTTTTTTTTTTTTTTTTTTGCTGAACTACCCCAACTCATGTTGAAGCTTTCCCAGGTTCACAATTAAGCCAAACAAATCAAAGTTGACTTCAAATCAGCCCTGTTGTCAGAATTGTTTTTTGTCATTAGAAAATTATATTCTGAAGGTAAAACACCCATTTCCTTTTCATTTTAGCTTTTAAAGGATATTCATGTTCTGTTTGTTTTGTTGTCTTTATAGTGAGGTACTCATCAATAATAAGTGTATAACCCACAGCAGATGCAGGTCAGCTCGGCCTCCTTGTTGAGGGACCAGAGGAAATAGAAACATGAAAGCTATTAACTGCTGCAGATGGGGTCAGTCTTATCCTGAATTTAGCTTTTATTTCAGAAGTTATGACCAGAACAAGTGGGCGCCATACTAATATGAGGCAGGCTTTGATCCTCCACACTAACAGCTATTGGGCACCTGCCTACCAGTCAGCTGAGCTGTGTCTCTAATTGGGTAAACTTGTGATCTTTTCATCTTGTAAACTGCTGTGTTGGAAAAAAGAATCACCACCATACAGTGTGAGCCATTAGATAAATTAGTGATTCAGAGACATTTTTGTACCAGGCCGTAAACATGTTCAGTTCTTCTGTGAAAATGATTTCTTTTTTGGCTTTGTATGTGTGTATGAGGTTTCCAGTACTTCTGAAGCCAGCTTCGAGCAGACACTCAATGAATTGCTGTTTTTAGCACTTCTGTATTGCCTCATATTATTTAGACCAGACATCACTTCTAATGTAGGACACATCACCCACTATGATATTTTGGTAACAACATGTCAACAAAACAGTAATAAAACATTTAACATTCATTCTTTTCCTGATGGTGAATGTATGCACCAGTTCTATGGTGTTTCACCTTTACATTGGTGTTTATTTTTGTTTATTTAAATTAACTAAAATTTGTGGTGAAGTTGACCCTATCTCCTATGGCTGGTTTTAGTAGACATTTAGAAAAATGTCAGCGAGGAGCTGCAGCTCTGTGAGACAGATCAAAGAGCTGCTGCTGAGAAAACATTGAAATGCTTTCTGTCCCATAAATACACGTTTAGTGTTAATTAATTATAAATAGGTTTTCATTACAACGCCCAGGATTGTTTCACTTCAATCAATCAGGTTGTGATTCTGACACCAGTAGTGACAGATGCTGATGCTTCGAGCCAGTTCATGACAATTAACACATTGCATGAAGATGCCCTGCTGATAAAGAGGGGCATCACTGTAGTCATGATTATTTGTGGAGAGTTAAGAGGATCCACAGTGATGTTTGAAAACATTGTACATGAATTTAGACTTGCCTCATCAAGAAATACAAATACAAGAACAAGATGCAAGACAAGGATAAATTCTGACCTTATCCAGACAGATCAGAGGATTACAATCGTTTCTATATGACTACATACTCGTACAGCTTCCTATTCATGAAGGCTTAGCCAAGGAAATTGCATCCATCCATCCATTTTCTTCGGCTTATTTGGGGCTGGGTCATGGTGGCAGCAGGCTTAGCAAGTTGCAACAAAATTCCTTTTCCCCTGCAACATTCTCCAGCTCATCCTGGGGGATTCTAAAGGGTTCCAGTGCCAGATGGGATATCTAACCACCCCCATACACACACACTAATTCTGGTCTCCTCCTAGTTGGACGAGCCCACAAATCCCCAAATGAAGGTGCCTGGGAGTCATCCCGACCACCTCCTCAGGTTCCTATTCATGCTGAGGCATAGCTCCACTCTGAGCTCCTCACCCTCCCTTTTCAGCTGAGTCCAGCCCCCTTCAGAGGAAACTCATTTCATCCAGCTGTATGATTTCATTCTTTTGGTCACTAACTAAAGCTTATGACCATCGGTGAGAGCTGGAGCTTGGATTGACCAGTAAATCGAAAGCTTTGCCTTCAGCTCAGCTCCCTCCGTACAGCGATGGTTCAGCACAGTGCTCTCATTACTGCTGACACTGCACCAACACGTCTGGCCACCCCCCACCCCAACCCTCCAATGCCTGCTGGGGGTCTCAGCTGATGCCTTCATTTCCATTGATTTATTTTCCAAAGGACGTTGGGGTGCATAAATAACAGGCACATTAAAAAACATTAAACAAACACAACAAAAAAATAGAAAATCAGTTAAAACAGACACAGTTTGAGGTACAGTGGATTTATAGTGTTTTATCTTAGTGTTTTATCTTTAAAGGTTGTTTCAGGGTGCCCCGCAGCCTCATTACCTCACAGATCTTGCAACAGTCCACGTCAGCTGTCTTAACAGGACAAATAAAAAAAATTGATAGTTTATCAATCTCAGAGAACACGTTCTCCTAACCCACTTAAAAAAAAAATAAAAATGTGTATATATATATATATATATATATATATATATATATATATATATATATATATATATATAGTGATTTATCTATTATTCATGTATTTATTTGTTTAAACACACACACACACACACACACACACACGCACATATTTACACAAGAGCATGACGTTGCACTCAATAGTTCTGCTGACCAATCACATTGCCTCCTGATGCCGGCTCACAGCAAATGAGAGCAGGGGAGCAGGACAGAGGCTAGCAACAAGGAGGGAGATGAGAAGGAGGAGGAGGAGGAGAGGAGGAGGACAGTGAGAGACTGCAGTAACAGTTAAGTGGACACAGCGAAATGCTGAAGGCTATGTATGATTGAGCTGCAGAGTTTGACGACAAGGACAGCGAGTGTATGTTTATTTCTCTGTATGTGGTTGTAATTGCTACTGGAGCCAGTGAGAGGCCCCTACATCCGATGAGCAATCAGTTCTTTCCTACTTTTCTTCTCCTGCCTGGTGAAAGCTGAGAGAAAAAAACTCAGTCAGATTGAAAGACCACAGCAGAGGGTGTTTATGTGCTCAGTGATGCAGTTGGAAAGAGAACAGCAGCCCTTCCTCTTACAAGCCTTTGCTTACGGTTGCCAAAGAGTTGATTAATTTTACTTGTGGAGCTGTCATTGGTCTTACATTTAGTGAGCTATCTGAATGCGACTAGTGAGTAATACAGCTACACAGTATTAATCATCAGAGCCCTGAATCTAAACCCCTGATTAAGTTGACCTGTACCATAATTAGAAAATTAGAAACAAAAAAATGTTGTGCTTTAAAGTTTTAGATTTTGTTTAAAGTGGAGTTATTGTGCTTTTTCAGGTTTTATACACTCTCTCTGAGTTCCCTGTCGTAGCTTCACATGATTTACAGCTGAAAAAATCCTTATTTCAGCCTCCGTCTGAAACTCTTTGTTTTTATAATTAATGGACGATTCAGATGAGAGACATTTTTTGTACCTGGTTGTAAACATGTTTACTTCTACTGTGAAAATGGCTTCTTTTTTTTGGCTTGGTGTGTATGTGACTTCAGGAGCCAGCCTCAAGCGGACACTCGACAAACTGCAGGTTTTAGCACTTCCTCATTGCCACATATTTTCAGACCAGAGGTTGCTGCTTGGTTTGCTCCAATGTTTTATGAACCAGTAAAGAGATTATGTGCTGACCTCATCAGTTCAGCAAGTCTTGTGAAGTTCTAGTGCTATTTTTACAACAGGGTTTTTTTATCAGTTTACAGACAGATTCAAGGTTTTCTATACATATGTAGAGGTTTGAAAATCTGCACATTTAAAATTAACACTCATCATTGTTACTTAATATAAATGTTTTAATTATGGTAAAGCGTAATACCCCCTCTTTAAACTTTTGGCAATCATGACATATGCATTGTTTTGCTCTGTTAATACATCAGATTGTCCCTTTTCCTCAGGACTAACCGTGAGGACCCTCTGAATACAGCACAGTGCATCTGAAAATTTGCTTCCATGTTTTTGATCCAGACATTGACAGATTTTTATCAAAATCTGCTATATTTCCCTTTAAAATGAGGTGACATATTACGTAAAGTGCAGTAGAACATCATATTGTAGCTCTTCTGTCCAAAACAGTTTCTTAATTGAGCACAGAGGAGCAACTTAGTCCAATGAACATATGACTGCTGGGGGATCCCACCTTACTCAAGGTTGAACCTCCCATGACTATAACTGTGTGTAAAAACTGTATGCTTATTCATTACAACATAAATGAAACAGATTAATTAATGCAAAATGTAGATAAGACTGCAGGACTATATATAAACACTAACCCCATACCAACATTGCCATGGGAGACTATCCAAACACACCCACCTGCCAGGACTCAAAAAGTGATCAGATAGTGAGCGTTAGCTTGATCTTTCAAACCTTAAATCTGGGTTGGATTCATCAAACTCTTAGGTTGGTGAACATGTTTACACAAAATGTTAAAAATTTGCTGCATGTTTTTGGGCAGTTAATGAGTATGTCAGGTTGTATTGGGCTCTGGTTTGTTTATATCTATGTCCTCAGTTTGGATTTCAGTGGTTCTTTGAGTTTTCCAACCATGTGCTTTGACTTGCAGCATGGCTTTTGTTGCTTCTTTTAATATTCACCCATATATCAAACTGTGACAGGCAGACTGGTTTAAACAGCCTGTAGAACAGGGCGTCCTAATCTAGATACAAACCTGTGTTTTCACTGAGAACCTCTCCTCATTTGACAGCACACTCTGTCCACTATTATCCTGTATGACTCACCTTGCGCTGTCTCCAACAGTCGTCTCACAGCTGCCTCCTCTCTGTGTGCATTTCTGCTTTGCTTGCTGTGCTGATACCTTGCTGAAGATCTGTTGGCTCATTGGTTTCACATTTACATCGCCCACGTTGGTCAGTGACTTTCTTGGTAAGGACAAGAAGATCTGCAGCATCTGATTTAGTGTTTCACACAGGCATGCAAAGCTAAAAATAGACAAGCTCATCAAATATTAACACCAGGTCCAGGTGAGGGTAGAGCTGTGCTTTGGTCTGCCGTTTGGTGATGACTGATCAGGGATAGGACTGAGTCGACCAGTTTTCTGCTGCAGCTATCTTTTCCAAGTACCAGATTATAGCTCCTTAATACAGAGTAATCTGGTAACAAAGGCTTAAATGGTTGCAAAGAAACTACACAAACTTTCTATGTCCTCCTCCACCCTCTCTGTAGCTAGTTTTTATTCCTTTTGTCTACTTTGGTCAGTAGTATACAAAATAACATGACTTTAACAGTATTAAGTAAATAAATAGGGGTCCTAAAGAAACTCATGCAATGAGGACTAATGGATATAAGGATGGATGGATCTGGAAGAAATTTGATTTTTTTTCTTTTTTAAAGGCATTTTCTGAGCCAGGAAATGTCAAAATAAAAGATTTGAGAGTACATATGCAGCTGAAGAGGAATACAATTTCCACATCCACAGAGAGTGAACTATGAGTCACCTCTTTGGGGCTATGGGAAGGTTAGTGCTGTTTTGTCATATTTTTCCACAAGATTCAAACACACATCCAGTCTGTAACCCATGTTTCAGCTTGTCTAATACAACACAGTGCAGGTTATCGCTCCTCGCTGCTTGAATGCTTCCCCCCTTTTTTCACTCAGTCCACCAACCAGATCCCCTCTTCACACAGCCATGTGCCTCTTCCCTTTCTGTCCTCTGGAAGGTGCTATAGATTCACTCACAACAACACACATGACTTAAAAACAGCTTGTTTCCTTCAGCAGGAAGAAGACTCACCAGCCCTCTCTAACCCTCTGTGTAACAGCCTAAATATCCTGAGGTGGAGCTCTCAATGAAATACTTTCATTTTATATTTCATGTTTATGTTCTTTTTATAGTTTTCATTATCTCTTGATAAAGATGGATGGATGGATATATGGATATATGGATATATGGATATATGGATGGAAGGATGGATGGATGGATGGATGGATGGATATATGGATGGATGGATGGATGGATGGATGGATGGATATATGAATGGATAAATGGATGAATATATGGATGAATATATGGATGATATATGGATGGATGGATATATGGATGGATGGACAGACAGAGACAGACAGACAGACAGACAGACAGACAGACAGATGCTGTAATGGCTGCAGGTGGACAAACCAAATAAGTTCAAAGTAGATAAAAACAGAAGGACTCACTTAATCTAATATTTGTTCAGCGTGATCTTCATGTTTCATCATCATGATTTGGAGGCAAAAAAGTTAATATATTCAGATCTGTCAGGTGTTCTAATAGTTTTGTCCCCCACTATATATGTTTAAACACAACAAAAATTAACGTTTTTAGCTTTAAGCTTTTTTTTCTTTGCTATTTGGATCTTAGACTTGAAATAGTTTGGTGTCAGGCCCACCACTAATTTAATTAAAGTGACTTTATCAGATGCAAAGTTGATTTTCATGACTGTCAGTTTTTGTTAACTAGGGTCCTCAAAGCAATGATTAAAGTGTAAAGGACAGGAGGGAACACTGTCAGAAGTTAGTTATGCTTCAAGACTGCAGAATGTTCTTCATCCTTTATTATGGAGTCCTTACAAACAAGCCTGTTAAGACAGCGCTCAGTAAATAAATTAGTAAATGATCATTGCAGATGTAAAAGCACAAATAAGCCTGAATATTGTTTGCACACAAACTATCAGTAATTTCTTTCTACATATTTTGCATTTTAATGTATCAGAGTGTCCTTCTCTCTCTCTCTCTCTCTCTCTCTCTCTCTCTCTCTCTCTCTCTCTCTCTCACTCACACACTCACACACACACACACTCACACACTCACACACACACACACACACACACACACACACACACACACAGGTCTGTTTTGATACTGTTTGTCTTAAGTTCAGTAAGACATAACCATAAGAGGGAATTCTGCTGGACTGATGAGACAATAATTAGCTCTAACCCCTGTGGGAGGGAGCAGTGCCATCTTTTGCCCCCGTCTTGTTGTTCACAATTTTTTTTTTTTTACAGCAGCAGGTTTATACTTTCCAATCACTCCCCAAACTCAGAGCAGGGAGTCCAAAAAGGCAGGCATCTTCCTTAAACATGACATCAAGAGCAAACTCTGACATGTCTGACAAGGCAACGTGGTCCATATCTTTTCTTGAATGCAGTACAATCAGAGCTTTGTAGTTTGAAAACTTATTTGAAGGAAATATTTTGTCTGTCAGTAAACTTAAAGAACTAAAGGAAAAACATCCGTGAAGCTGAACAATATCTCTCCTGGTCCTATTCTTATCCTGGCCTGGTCTCACCACCTCCTCTATTCACTGTTTGGCTTTGCTCAAAACACACACACACACACTATTGGTCAGCAATTCTTTGGTCATTATGCATTTTCATTTGCCAGAAACTGTTATGTATCTGCTTTGGACCACCAGGAGATGTGCAACTGGGGTGAAATAGGCAGAAATATTCTGAAACTTCAGCACTTTTTCTGGAATGATTGAAAGTCTGTGTAAGGGAGTCAAGTGCTGGGAATCATGAAGTGCTGTTTCAGGACTTTTTTTAGACGATGGAGAGAGAAAGTGTTTTGATGAGCCATTTTTCTCTTTAATTATATTCAAGTTTTCACTTGAGCAGCTCTTTGTCACTTTTTCATTCCTTAATGCTGTGCTTGTGTCGATTTATGGACATTCTAGTCTTTACACATGTACAGCAATGAGAACATATTTACGTGTACTATGTTTAAATGTGCCTGAAATATGCAGGAACCACAAAAATTTTGCCTTTCTGTGTGGAGTTTGCATTTTCTCCCCATGCATCCATGGGTTCTCTTTGGTTTCCTCCCACAGTCCAAAACCATGCTCCTTAAGTTGATCATTTTAAATTGCTCGTAGGTGTGAATGTGTACATGAATGGTTGGCTGTCTCTATGTGTGAGGCCTGTGGTAGCTGGTGACGTGTCCAGGATGCAGCCTGTCTTGTGCCCAGTGACAGCTGGGATAGTCTCCAGCCCCGGAAAGGAAAATGTGGTAAAGAAGATGATGGGTGGAGTCTGAAATAAAGAGTTTCATCTTGGGAGGCACCAATGTGACACCAAACACTAAAACCAGGGTCAACGCGATGCATTCCAAAAAATGAATAAATAAATAAATAAATAATGGGGACTTGCGACCACTCTTTGGAAGCAGGTGGACCCTGCGGGGTCTCATTTCCCTTGGTGTGCTGTGGTACCAGATCCCTGAGCGTTGCACTTGCTTTGGTTTCAACGTGGGTGGCTGCTTGTTGGGTGTCACCTGGTGTGGGGGTTCAGGGGATGACCCTGGGCTTCCTGGTGGTGGTCTCCCATGCTCCTCTGGGGCTTGGCTCTTCAGGGGGGGGCGGAGCATGTTCCTTGCCTAGACACTGCATGCCCACTTCCCATCTACCCTGGCAGAGCTATTGCTGTGCTGGGACCATGACTCCCTTACTTCGCCTCATCCCATGTGACACATGCTCCCTCCTTATCTCATCTCTGTTGGCCCACTCTCTACTTACAGGACCCCACATCTCTGGTGTCCTTGGGTTTCTTTCTAGGTACGCATGATATATCGGCATTAATTTTGGTATCGGCCGATGTTTGCCATTTTTTAACATATCAGGATCGGTCAAATGTGTAAAACTGGGTTGATATTAACAACAGATGTTTATATCCATCTAGTTGCTGTTTGTGTATGTGTTGGGAGGGGGTTGCCATGAACACTGGTAAGTTTATTAAGAAAACTTTGTCAGGATATAATTTTGATTTATGAACCTTTTTGTTCCTTTTTGGAGTTTTGAATAAATAAAGTTTGATTTTAATGGGTTAGCCTTCTGTGAGGGTTGGTTATGGTCACTGACGGCAATGAATCATAACTACTTATGTTTCACTGCTGTAAAAAAATGCATTGTTCTTTTAACATTGACATCAGACACAGTGCTCAACTAGAAGGACAAATGCAGAGGAGGGGGAAAAAAGGAAAACCAACAAGATGTGCACATAAATTGTCTAAACTTCTATAGATCAGCTAAATTGAGTATCTTAAGGTGATATTTTGTTAATTTCGTCTGTTTTTAAATCAGTTAGCATCAAGTAATTCCTCAGTCTTCAGCCACATCTTAACTCTTTTGTCCCTCTTCAGAAGTGTATGTTTGACATTGTTTAACCTCTTTAACTGTAGCCAAGGCTCGTGAGCAGGCGAGAACAGTTATGCTAATTTATACAACCTCGACAAGGGTGTGCTTAGTCTATTGATTTTTCTCCACGCGTACAGTAATAAAAAGAATCACATTTCTGTGGCCCTGCATACTGACGTCTTTAACTAAAGGCACAAATAAACAGTGACTGTTTCTTTATTCCATGACTGACTGTGTGATGATTCTCTGTCTTGTTTTTTTCCCTGCAGACTGAAGAAGAAGTCTCAGTCAGTGGATATTTCCAGCCAAGGTTGCCCCCCAACACTGGTGCCAGCTTCACCCCCCAACAAGGCTGCTGCACCTGTTGCCAAGACAACCAGCATTCTTGCTGTGCAGGAAAAAAACACAACCAACTCCCACCGCAGCCCCCACTGTGGCGAGCTGAAGAGAGGATACACTATAGGTAAGCTACAGGGGGTGGGGTTGACCTGCAGACTGATCATCACTGCTCAGCGATTCATGGATACATTTTTTCAGTTACATGCCTAAGTTTGTGTAAATTCCTGCATTTGCAGTTCTGACTGGACCCTGAACGCCAAGGTCTGTTAATAGCTCCGCCCCTGACTGGCCTCCAGAGGGTTGGCCAATCAGAGGGAAAGGGGGCTGTGAGGTGGGGAGCCTTAAAGAGGGAGCAGCTAAAATGAGCTGTGCTTCAGACAGAAGCTGAAATAAGGGTTTACTAAAACACCATTGATAGAAAAATAGGGGTTGTTTTTAGAGCTGTAAATTGTGTGAAGCTACTGACTGAAATACAAAATTCAATATAGCATTATTTGTCTCTAGCACTGCATGTTTTTTTTACAGACAAATGAGGGTGTGGTCACTTCAGTTTGCAGGAAGTGATGTCTAACTCCTCACATTGTTCTGGACTGTATAAGATAATCATTTATTCGTCCCACAACGAGGAAATTTACAGAACAAACAAGAAGCAAACAAGAAGAAATTTGCAGAAAACAAACTTCTGAATCTCATTGTCTCGTGCAAGAACACTCATTTTCTCTCAAGAGATTCAGCACATTATTAATGCCATAAACCTGCTGCCGTAACACTGATCATTATTCTGCAGCCTTTGTGTCAGTAACTGATTCAATTAAAACGGATTTCTGATGGACCCAAGGTTTGAAATCAAGTGTTAACATCTCTGTTTATGAAAGGCAGCCATGACCTGGTGCTTTTGTGGCTTTAAACCATAGCATAAAACAAATGACATAAGCCTCAGTAGGAGTGTGAGTCATAACTGTTAATCCTGTGCTTTAGAGAGTGTTGACCTAGTAAAACCACATACACACTAAGGCCTTAGTTTCATCATATGAGGAGAGACGTTAAGTCTTTAAATCATTTATGCTATTGTGTTACATGATGAGTTACTGGCAGATCAGACCAATCTAGGAACCCATCTCAATCATCAGCAGTTGTTGTTTGACAACGCTCTGCAAAATGGCCCTCCAGGAAAGAGGAACTTTCCAGTAGCTCTGATGAAGTTCAACAACTTCTACCTAAGACTTTTTTTTCCCACGCTGTGTTTTGGTCTGTCAGGTCAAAGCTGTGTTCTTTCTATCTCTACAGAGAGTTTAACAGTTAACAGATTATTATGTAGAGGCTTTACAGTGGCTAACTCTAGTGGAATGAGCCCAAAATAATAATCTATTTCTTTGTCATTTACTTAAAAGGTATGGATTTTAAGTTGGTCAGATAACAACATCTTGATACAGATGTTTAAAAAGTAAAAATGCAAACAGTCCAGATCTAAATCCAGAGAATCTAAAAATGCCATCCCTCAAGTTTAAACTCCTGATCCAGAACATTTTGTTTGCAGCGCTCTCATAATGATCTGGCCTTGAGATAAATAAATTGTTGTCACGTTACCACAGATAGAGGTCAGGATGCCATCATAGTAGTGTGGGATCCACCTATTTACTGTTGCTGTACACACAGAATTGTTTTCCTTTAGACATCTAAGCCTGCTAATGTAAGACTGGCCAAAACCAGCAGTACCACTCAACCACTGTCACTAGATTCCTGAGCAGGAGATGGTCAAAAACCTTGAAAGACCAGCAGCAAGACATGATGGAAGCAGGCACTAAGGTTTCAGTTTGCATAGTAAGGCTTGGGTTTGGTCTCAGAAGGAGCTCTGGGATAATCCATCCATTTGAAAGTCTGTGGTGGTATTGAAGCAGCAGTTGTAGCAGACAAACTCAAGAATATTAGTGAACTGGAGACCATTGGTCATGACGAATAGAGTAAGATTGCTGAGTAAGGCTACCAGAAGGTAATGTGTCCGTTTATGCATCATGTTAGTAGAAGGTCATAAAAGATAAAGGGTGCTTGACGAAGTAAACTAAAGATTTTTGCCATATAGGGGTTGAATATTTTTTTGACATATGTGTTGAAATCTGAGATAACACTTGCAGATATTAACTGTGTCAAGCTATCTTTTTTTAGTGCTAGGGGATGTTTTGCAGTTAGCTTCTGTGCCATCTAGCTGTCTTTAGCCAGACCAGTTTCTGAGGCACACAGCATCTTCACCGCTGACATTTTACCTTTACAAGTCTTTTACAAGACACAAACCACAACGACTGGCATAGATTCCTGCATTAAATATGCTGCTTTTTCAAAGAGAGTCAGCATTTAGTTAGTATCTATTTTAAAGAGTCAGCGTTTAGTTAGTCATCAATCAGGCGGATGTCTGCAGAGCAGAGATGGGAGGCAGTAAAAAAGGAGGAAGGGAAGAGGAAGGGGAAGGTTTAAAGCTGTCAGAGTGAGTCTAAATGAAGCACTTGTTATGGAAAAGAGTATACACTGGAACAAATATAATCACACATGATGCAGCAAACAAGGAACACGCATGTCTAATTTTTCCTCAGAGGGAAAGAGGGCAACGATGGATAAAATAGAGTGAGGAAAGGGGGGAGACTAGGAAAGGAAAATAAATTCTAACATTGAAAGGAGAGAGAAGGATTAAAAAGATGAAAAGATTTATAAGAAGAAAAAATGAGAAGGGAGGATGATGGAAGGAACGGGAAAGGAAGGTTAAGTGAAGGAAAGGAAATGAGAAAAAGGGATGTTAATGAGGAGGAGGACGTAGTTGTTGTTATCTCTCAGATGCCTGCAGTGTTGCTTCCAAAGGAAGTGATGCTTGACGGTGGCTCTATTTAGTACATCTGTCTGACAGCATCCATGTCCCAACATGCTTCTAATCATTGGGGCAAACATCCAGTTTGTATTGTGAAGCTCAGTGAGGCCTGTCTGCTAATATGAGGACAAACAGGGACTGAATGTCCTCCCAGATTAACTTTAGTCTTCAGGAACGACAACAGGGGCAATTAGCATCAGTTTTATTACATAACGTCATTCTCATCCTACATTTTCATTTCCTTTCCACACAGACACTTAACCAGTCCTGTTCTTCCTCCAGTTTGTTCCCTAGCTGCTCCACTGCACTTTTCCACATTCCCATCCTCTTTCTATCACCTCTAGAGCCTCACTCTCTCCATCTTTACACCCTCTACCTTGTTATCACCTAATGCATTTCCAGCATGTCTGACCCGAGTGTGGGATCTGAAAGATAATCTGTCTCAAGGATAGATGGACACAACTACAAAGAGCGGCACCAACCTTGGCTACAGTCTGGGCGCTTCATCATGTAATCCTCCAGGGGGAGAACTGTGGGGCAACCACTGCGGTCCTATTTTTAAACAGTTAGGGTACAAGATTGAGCTGCAAACTGTTGTTCTGCAAACTTTGTTTTTATAACAAACAATAAATCAGGTGTTTGAATTTCATCAATACTGATCTGTCTTACTGAATCTGAGCTGATGAAATATTTATGTCCTCATGTCACATTTTTATTGAGAGCGCAGTGCATTAAGTATCATCAGTCACTGTTTTAAAAACATAATTAATGTTAAAGAAGAACGATGTGAATGAAGGCACACCTCAGGAGCGATCAGCCTGCCACTGCTGTCCTGTGACTGATTATTCCCCTGTTAGCTATTTATTGTATTTCCCCTGCAGAGGGGATGAACCAGTGCCAGGGGACCAATACAGTAACCGCTCTAGCATCCCAGCAAGACTTGCTTCGTTTGCACTTTCATGGAAGAGAATACATAAGCTGCCATTCACTAGATCGGAGGGGGGCGATGTCTGATCATGGCCACAGATTTAAGTTTGCCATCTTGTTGCCTCTTCACCTCTGGTGTTTGTTTTTAGAGTTTAAATTTAGATCCAATATTTGAAGCATCTGTACACACAATTACAGCACAATTCCTGTGTGAAGCAGCAGCAGCCTGATATCACATGACAACTTATCACTCAGGCTGTTTACAGTTAAGCTCTCACAGCAGCAAGCGTTCCTCCATAGCTTTAATTTAATTGTCTCAAGGGGGAGAAGCCAACTCTGTACTCACATCTAGATCGAGAGGCAATAACACTCAAGCCACTGTAAGCATATTGATGTATTTTCAATGCAGGTGTTGAGCAAATCTCATTTTTGTGTGTGTGTAATTGTTTCTAGAAGAGATCACAATACATTGTTCAAACTTGCATTTTCTGGAAGTGTGAAATGTTCCTCTCACTAGTTAATCTAAAATTTGATGGCCAATAATATAAAATATTCTGATTAGATCTGGTAGGCTGTGTGAGTCTAACTAATTTATGGCAGAAAATAAACTGGGAAAGGTGAAGTATTTGAATGATCTTGAGATACAGTTCAGTTATTTAGAAATGAAACCAAACAAATCAGGTAAACATTAAGACTGTTGACCCTAAAGACCCTAAAGTGGTGTTTCTGAGAACCCATGCAGGTGTATACCAATACATTAGACCAGTGGTTCCCAGAGATGATGTCGGGCCCCACAGGGTGGATGCGAAATACCTTCCAAAATCAAACACTACTTACAATGTAATATAAAAATATAAACAAAAATAGGGGATAATTTGATATAAAACCCATTCCAAATAAAAATACAATTAAAAAAAATTTATATAAAACCAAGCAAACAGAAAAGTTTTGATCTGTTTTTAAATTTCTTTGTTGGAGACTAAAGCAGGATTGCAATGGTATTACTGGAGCAGACTGACATATGAAACACAGCGATATGTGCATTAGAGCAGTATTGTTTTATACTGATCACCTCAGTAAATATCTTAGACCATTAAAGTTTTTTTTTTGGTCTCTTTCTGGAATGCCTATACATGAACTCCCACAGCAGGGGGTTGCTGCTCTCCGGCATCACAGGAGTTAAAAAAATTTGAGAACCCTTGGTTTCAACTATTGTTAAAGAGTTTTTTATTTTGTCATTTGATTTTAAAAGGTTAACTATCACACATGTTTATGTTCAGTGAATATAGAATGAAATATTTCAAGCCTACTGTGGTTACATCTGGATGATTTTGTCTTATTAGTCACGAAAATCCACTTCTGAAGTTATCAGAAATGGACCCATACGAGACGAATTCAGAACACAAAGCTATCCATTCTCTGAGAAGTATCTTCATTGAGACCCTCAATCCTTGGTTTAGGCTACTTTACCACAAATGACAAAATCAATTCAGAGGGACATGAAGGTGATCAGTCTTAAAGCGCAGGCTACTCTGACAGAGGCCTTCAAGTGATCTATTGTTTTAGGGTCGGGTGTTTCTCATCACCTACTTGACATCAGCCCATAGATTCTCTATGAGGTTAAGGTCAGGGCCAGTGCTTACCAGTCAAGCAAAGTAATACCATCAATCAAGAAACCATTTGATTGTAGTTTTTGTGTTGGGCGGGAGCAAGGTTCCGCTTACATCGGGCTTATAGCATGAAGTGCACTTAACTTTCCTGCTATGTGACTTTGGACTTGATAAACCTCAGTGTATCAACACCAGGAGAAGATCCTGATCCTTTCACACAGATGATCCCTGTCAGCTGACTGCATCCAATTGGCACTTAGCAAAATGGGCATTTTATTTTCACTGCCTCAGCCTGCCTATTTTTGCTACTCCCTCTTCAAGCTGCATTGCAATCACACCTTTGGTGCATTGGAATCAAATTTCACGTTACTCAGTGTTGTCAGGAGGATAACTTTGATGTTCAGTTCTTTTTCTTACAAGAAGAAGTGTTCCCTCTTTCCTCATGCTCCTTCTCAATTATCTCAGCTGCCTCTTCAGCTCATTTGCCAGCAGTCATTACATGGATCCTTCAGTTAAGTCTTTGGCTGACTCCAAACAAATAATCCATGCATGCTGTCGGTCCCTGCAAGAGCACCTGAGAGACCCTCAAAGCAACAAACATCTCCACATCATCGTGCTTCGCATCATGCCCCTGCAAGCCGCTCTGTTTTCTCTAGGAAATGGTCTTCATATTTCAAAGATAACCACAATGGAATACACTCCCTGTCACTGACAATTCCTCATGAGACAAGCATGCAGCGTCTATATCGTCATAACTTCTGCATCCGATGTTGCATTGCTGCAATGGTTGCTTTATCTAATGTTACAAGAATCAATTTGCATTCTAAACTGTCTTAATTTACTGCAACAAGTGAGCTGCTGTCCTTAAAACTGAAAGCACATTTTTGGAGTAGAGTAGATTTTATTTTTAATAAAGCTGCCTGTGTCAAAATGCACAGAGGGCACAGAGACAGACATGTAAACATTGCAGATATACCTGTGCGTCAGCGTTGCCAGACGTACGATAATTATCGTATTTGTACGCTAATTTAGCCCTCTGCACGATGTACGATCAATAATTCCAAAAAAGGCTAAATGTACGATAATTTGACAATTTCGTGTGGTCGTTACAGATCTACCCCAGTCTGACGGATTTATCTGTAAACCCTAAATGCATCTTATATCATGTGACGTTTCCAGCCAATCATAGTTTAAGTGTCATTCGTCTCAGAATGATTGACAGCCAATCACGGTCTTAGGAGCTCCGTCAGGAGGAAGTCAGACAGTTGAGAGAAAAATGAGCAGCGGAGCCTAGAGCTGCTGATCAAACGCTGCTGATGTGGGGCAGGGCGATGAATGCTCACAAAAGTGCCTGTAGGACACTAAACAGAGTGATCAATTGTCATTTTCACGCAACAATAAGACAGTTGTTTTGATCATTATCAGTTATTTTGATTATTTTGTCGAGTGTACGATAATTTCCCCCAAAATACGATAATTTTGAGGCTCTGGTACGATAATTTTATACTTCCCATCTGGCAACGCTGCTGTGCGTAATCTTTGTGAAGTTTGTGTTCTCTTCTGCAGTAAACAACCCATATGTCCATTTTATCTGTCACTTCATTCACAAACTCCTTGTTTCTGGGTCAGAGAGTTTCTTGTCCCCGTCTAAACTTTTCACCACGATCCAGCGCTGGAAAACTTTGAATCTGCATGTAATATTTAATCTATGTAGGAACAGTTTTATGAATCTGAATCATTTAGTGCACACGTACAATTTTAGTCAGGATTTTACGCGCTATTTTCTAAATAAGGCCCCAAGTGTCCACATGCAGAAATGTCTTTGACACTATATATGACACTTAACCCACAACTATTCCTGGTGATGCACTCAGTGTGTGAGTGACAGTTAATATTGATGATACTTTACGCAGCCGCCTCTGCCGTCAGTGTGTAAATGTGGTGTGAATGGGTGGATGCAAGGTAAAGGTGCTTTGAGTAAGAACTATATAAACATAGTTCAATTATCATTTTATAACACATCAATGGATTCTTACTCATCGACTTGCAGGCAGTTGCCCGGATTGCAGGACAGGATTCAGTGCCCATGCTGTTTTAGACTAAAGATCTACTGGACTTGTGGAAACTAGTTTGCCTCGGTTTTAACAAACATAAACTGTGTTGAAACTCCTTTCTGTGATCTGATATGATCTGGTTGTGCCTGGTGTTGCTCTCTTCAGATATCATAACTGATGTGAAGGGTTGATCAGTAAAAAACAATCTGGGCATTAGTCAGAAAGCTGGGTTGTAAACTGCCTGAGTAGATCAGAGTTGGTTAAGAGTGGGGGTCCTTTGGTGTACGGCATCAGCAGAGGCTTCAGCTCCCCTGAAAACAGTCAACATTGCCCATGTTCCAGATGTAAAACAGAGACCAAACAAAAAGAAATATCCTATTTACTTTCTCAGATGCAAAGTGATGCAGATTGTGTGCGACTGAGGAAAAGTGTGGGATGGAATAAACGGGTGAGAGAAGAAAGAGTCAGAGCTACCCGTCACGCTCTGACAGCAGCACCCACAGCCATGCCACACTGCTTCTGCCAGCAGAGCTGTTTGTGTGTGCTGAGATAAGCCACACTTCTTGCAATGTTAGTATAGGCTGGTCACGTAGCACCAGAAGGCATTTCAGCACCAGTTCAAATCCAATGAAGGGTCAATCTCTCATCTGTTCTTTCTATTCACTCCTACCCCAGTGCCCTTCTCTTTCTCACTCACTATCCTGCTGTCACCTCCAGTGTCTTTGGCTTAGGCCATAATCTTAGTCTCTTTGACTCTGCATATTCTCTCAAAAGATTAGAGTAACCCTCCATGTAATCACAAATTGAGCTGCAGCATAAACAAAATAACTCTGAGGAACTCGCTTGCAGAGTGCAACTCATGCAGAAGTTTAGGGAGGTTAGGGAAATAAAGGAGGGAAGGGTACATTGTTTATTATGTTTAGACCTCAAACAATGAGAAAATCAATCACTGCATAATTTCAGATATTTTCCAACATAAATCTTGCAGGACAGATTTGATTTATGAGGAAACAAACAAAAGTAGAATTTTTGGTTGCCAAGAAAAATGAAATCTGTCCTTTAGTGACCCTTTGTCTGATTCTGCCCATGTCTAGAAGTTTGGATAAAATCCTCCACAATCATGACAAATGATCAGGAATGAAACACAGTCAGGACCCATTTGGATCCACTCTGTTTGTTCTTTCCTCTGTTCTGCTCCTTTTTTCTGCATCCTCAGTGAAAACATGCCACTCTGTTAGGGAGCAGAGATGAGAGCACCAGTGGCCGTCATCTTTTGCTTTCGCTTTCTTTTCCCCATTTTTTTCCTTTAAAACCCATTCCTGTTTTCCCAGCCTTTGTTTTCCAGCAAATAAACATCGCACCTGCTTAGTATTAAGATGCATTCCTCATGGAAATACAGGGATGGGGAAAGACTCAAGGAGAAAGCTCTGTGCAGGAGATGGATGCTTTCCTTCTCCTGAGTCAGTGGTCATCACTCACTGGGGCCACCCAGCTTCTCGAAGCAGCTCAGACAGCACAGGCATCTGCAGAGGACGGATGACCTAAGGGGGTAGTGGAAATTGGCGGTTAAAAATAGCTTGCTCTGACACCACCGGTCATTGATCACGACTCGCTGCTCTGTACATCTGTCCTGAGAGAGATGCCCCGGTGATGAGAGCTGGGTGAACTGTTGCAGCAGCATGTCAGTGTCAGACCAAATGGCTCAACAACATCTCTGCCATCACCGCCTCATTGTCTGCCCTCTGCAGGCTCCTTACATGGCTGAGTCACAGATTACTGCTCAGGGCTTATTTGCTCTTTATTACTTCATGCTCAAGCTTATACAGGCCATATACATAAAGCTCTACATGTCGAGATATAAATCTAAAGGATTTTATTACAAGTGCATAGGCTTTTATCTTAGTTTTAGCCTTTCATCAAATGACTAAATGAATAAACTTTATTTCCAATCAGTTAAAGAAGGGTAGTTGTGCTGTTTTATAGAACTGGTTTAATCTTGTCTCTCTGGTGCCCTGTAGTAGCTTTACATGATTCACTGGTGTTTAAAAGGTTTCAGAACAGGTTTTGAGCTGGAAACCTTCAACTTTTTCTGGCAGCACTGCTTCTGAAAGGGCACTCAGAGAGCACTTTGCCATGTTTTATCTACTGTTGGGGCAGCTGCAAGAGAAAATATAAGGTATTTTTTTCTACTGAAAGAGCACCACAATCAGTGAGAGTGACACCTGAATAAAATAAAGGATCTTTACTTTAGAGAAGTGCAAAGTTTTCCCTTTTAACCTTTTGAGCTCAAGGGTCCCCTAATTGACCTATAGCTAAGCCACGCCCCCGCCACTCACGCAGACAAACAATGAACATTCAGTGACAGGTGCTATGAAAGGTGTCACAGTAGAAGACATTTGCAGGATGTCATTGATGATTTTTAAAGACAGAAAGATCACATATCATATAAAAGTCACCATAAGGGTCCCACTTACAAAACCTGCAGGTCCCAGTGCAAATGTGATAAAGCATTGATCATGAGAAAAATATAACATCCTTTTTATCATCTTTACCAAGAGTGTCTCTCTGTTAGTTTTTTGCTACAGTATTTACATTGAATCATTCAGCAGTCAACATTTGTCAACCTTTGTGATCTGGTTAATTACAGATGAGGTAATGAATCTAAGCTCCAGTAGCTAACGTTAGTTTATCTAGAGCTCTTCGAACAACAGTTAACAATGATGTACAATCACCAAAGATTCAAAATCTAGAACAAAACAGGCCAATGAACTCCCCACAAACAAAGTGACATGACGAGCAATGCATCTAGGAGCTAACATTAGGCTAACTTTAGCTAACATTAGAGAAAATCCCAAACTGTTCGTCAGACTGCTGTGGCAGTTCTAGCGTTAAAGATACCTTTATATTTCTTCCCAGTAAAGTGACAATATGTTCCCTCACATACGATGTTGCTTTACCTTAGAACAGACGTAAACATCCTTGTCAATTTTATTCACATTGAGTTGATATTGTGGTCTACCGCACAACTTCATAAAACTGAATGAAAACTGAATTTCTGCAATGCATTTCAACAGATATCGAGGCAGAGAATGTCTGAGTGTATGGAACTGCTATACGCACTTTGATTGGCTTATTGTGTTTAGGGCAGGATTTAGCCGTAGCTCAGTTGGGGAACTTTGACGTCACTCTGCAATGACAGCATGAAATAATTCACTAATCCTGAAGAATATAGTGATGTTGCACATCAAATTAAACAGCGATCCGTGGTGAAACAACTATATAAACCTTTTTACATGCCACAAACACAACTCAAATAACAACTAAATGAATCAGGACATATAAAACTCAGTACAGCTCCTCTATGTCAACCCATTCACCACATTTCAAGCTGTACAGCTGCACACTTCATGCTGAACAAAAGATCAACACCTCAGATGAAAGCAGAGACTCGACAGATTCCAGTGATATGAGCCAAACTTCTTCACACCAAAGAATCAGAGAGATAAAGGCAGATCAGTCTTTACCTACGAAATGCAGCACAGATTATTATTGCTCCTAAATTGACAGGGTCTCTAAGGAAGGGATGGGGTGTGTGTCTTTAGATCCAGCTTTCTTAATAAAATGTATGCTTAGAATACACAAGGTAAAGCTAATGATCTAGACCATTAAGCTATGAAGTAAATAGTACATATAGTTGTTTAATTATTGTGTTTTTTACAGTGTGAAATTTAGTTTGCACAGTTTTTCAAAAGAAGCACAATATAGATGTAATGTATTGTAATATAGTAATCTAAAAAAATGAACTATTTTAGAAGTTTAAAAAAAACAAATGTATTGTTACAGAAATGTTTTTCAAAATAAATTTGTTCCATTTGGAATCAGTATTCAGTTGCCTTGAGCTGTCTTTTTTGGAATGGAATATGAATATATGACTTTTAAAAAAGCCAAAAAGTGTTCTATTTGGATGTATTAATCACCATTGGTGATAGAAAATGAAATGTAGATTCTTTTACATGAGAAAATTCAAATGGCACAGCTGGTGACAAAGTGTGCCAAAAGAGACTTCACCTGAACTCTCTGCACAGACACCTCTCTGGGTTTTTTTCTACTGCACTTTACCAGAATCAACCTTTGCAGAGAAAATGTTCACATGTTCTATGCACTATGGTCTGATAATGGTTCATAAACTAATATTAACAGATCTCACATTTTGTCTTCACTTTGATGCCAAACTTATTTAAATAGACCTTATAGACCAGAGATATACCCATTTTGTTATAGTTATGTAATTTTTGAGCAGAGACCTGAAAAATCAGCTCAGGATTTAAAGGTTCATGTGGAGACTATTTTGCAGGAGACACGAAAGAAGAAAAGGGATCCTGATCATAATCATCTCCCCTCCAGTTTACAACTGTCATGTTATTTTTTTGAACTCCCTTCAGCTCAACAAACTTGAACAAACTTCAGTCAGTTTGTTTGGAAAACATTTCAATGTTTCTGTTGTCACACAAAGAGTCATTTATTGTACATTCATTCATTCATTCATTCATTCATTCATTCATTCATCCATATTTTATACCCTATAGACCTTGTACAAGGTCGTCGGTTGTATATATTATTATTATTATTATTATTATTATTATTATTATTATTATTATTATTATTATTATTATTATTATTATTATTTGAAAAGCGAATATTACCTTTTTGTGAATAAGGGCACTTCCCCTTGTAAAACTCAGCGCTCTTTAGCTCTACTTTACTCCACCAGGGGCGCAGAAAAAAAAAAAAAACCTGCCACTTGTTGACGTGTGTGGAGCAGTTCCTGTTCAGGAATGTGCTGTGTACAATGTGAGAAGTTTGTAAGATTGAAAAGTGACCTATACATCTTTCCGATTTTGCGTTAATGCAATGACTGCACTCTTTGTAGCAGTCGGGCGGATTTGTTTTTGAGCTGATCACCAAAGTGTTAAAAGAATCATGGACTTCTTACTCTCTGTCACGGGCAGCAGCGCGAGGGCTGTGAGAGATACCATCGTGCAGAGACTGTGGCCTGGACCCGAAGAGGAACAAGCCCAGCTTCAACAGCCTCATGCTGGAACTATAGAGATTAAATACGTCACAGACTTTCAAAAAGGTTGGTTAAAGATTTGATTCCATCAGCTGATAGTTTAAAGAGGACAACAGACGTCCGCTCTCTGGAAAACTCACTCGTCTTCAGCGTTTTACCAAAGCCCCTTCGAAAAAGTTAGTTTTTTTTTAAGTTTCCGCTTTTCTGTGATAAACCTTACCTGATTAAACAAATTATGGCAATAGGTACAAACATATATTGTCACTTTTAAATTCGGCCTGGATATGTGTGGTGTATCTTTTGTATTTTGAATTTTATTTTGGTTAAAGTTGGAGTGATTTTCGCAGCTGCCTGTCGCGGATGTATGGCCGCTAAGCGAGGAACTTGTAAAC
This sequence comes from Labroides dimidiatus, assembly GCA_030710495.1. Classification (NCBI taxonomy): domain Eukaryota; kingdom Metazoa; phylum Chordata; class Actinopteri; order Labriformes; family Labridae; genus Labroides; species Labroides dimidiatus. The sequence continues at coordinate 19,073,679 of CM061148.1, read as the reverse complement.
CATCTGAAGTTGTTTCTTCTTTTACAGTTTTCATACTTTTGGAGTTTAACTGCATTTGTCGAATTGTTTTGTTCGCATGGTACTGTTCAAATAAGTGTTTGACATTGTGCATCGTGTAGGATTTGAACAAAACAAGCAACTTCTACACACACTCAGCTGATGTTGACAGCAGGCTGCCTGGCCAGCTGACTGCTCACTGCTGACTGGACGTAATTTCCTGCCAAATGTCTTTAAAACACGGGGCTCGATTGTATAGGGTGAGCTGTGTGAAATAGCCAAATCTGAACTGCTGGAAGGGAAGTGAAGTGTGTGTGTGTGTGTGTGTGTGTGTGTGTGTGTGTGTGTGTGTGTGTGTGTGAATGAGTGTATAAACAAGGATTTCATCACGCGCAGGACGCACATGCGTATTCGTGCATTAGATGAAAGTGCCAAAATGAGTGCACACATGCTCATTGACCCTGTTAAGACACATCTTTAACATCAGATCTGGGTGATATGACCATAGGTGTGAAGGCACCGTAGTGTGAGCAGAGATTCATTACCCAGCCTGCTCACAGAGGGGATCTTGTGGGCATGTTTATTCATATCAGTATGGCAGTGTGTGTGCTCATGTGTGCATGACCACATTAAGGTCACCCAGTATCCCCAAATCCACCGCTACCATCACACGGATTAGCAGACCACCTGATGAACTGATTTCTTCCAAATTTCTCTGCTGTGTCTCATTAAACTCTATACTTTTACTTCTGCCATCGTATATTAGCATGTAGGGATGTAGTTTATGTACTAAAGCCAGGTGTGCACAAGAATACAGGCTGTATCATGTTTGTATTCATTTGGTAAAAAAGACTTAATTTAACCCATCATTTCAGAAAATTACAGAGGATAAGACACATTATTAAACAGTCATCCACAAGCAGTAGCTAGTTTGCACTGACAGAGCAGTGAACATACCAATATTATGAGTCTGCACATCTTGGTAGTGTAGTATCAGGACTGTAGTTCTGCATATCCAGGACAGTCCTCTTCCTTCCTCCTTCTTCCTCTTCCCCATCTTGTGTTTTTGTTACAATTACTGAATGATTGTCCACACAGTCCACCCTAATGGCCCATAAAAATACAAGAAAAAAAATGTTTTTTAAGCTTTGTTACACCAAAATCCTCCCTTCTTATTAAGGGTTATTTTAAGAGATTGTTCATTTTAGAGTTTCACAGCAATAAAATAGTGATCCAAGGAAAAGTTTTTTTCTAAACTCAAATATGTTCTTAAAATAGAAGAAGAAGAATAAATAAGTATAATAAATAATAATTAAAATAATAATTATAATTAATAATTGATCAGATCCAAAGAAGCGTTTTTGAATAAACATAGTGGCAATTGGATAATGAAAATTTAAAGTATCTTGATTTTAGTGTTAAATTATGTTCACTGATGGAAACAGTTTTGACTGGGCAAGGAACTATTCTTTAGTCTGTCTTGGTACCCTCTAGAGATCGGCGCAAGTCACTTTGTGAAAGTCTAGCCTCAAGTCTCTTACAGCTGCAGCAAGTCTGTTTTAGTACAAAGTAGTGCTTTACAACTCATTAAAATTGTGCAGTGACCATTCCGGTGAACAATATTGCAATCAGTGATTGTGACATAGCAAATGGTATCCAATCTACTTGCTTAAACATTGATCAAGGAAAATTAAAACTTCTACAGCACTGATTTAAAATAACTTATCACTTTGAAATGGTATTTAAAACATATCTTTTTCCCCTGGAAATAAATGCATTCCTTCAAAATTTGAAGGCAAAAGCATGTGGCCTCGTAAACTTTTTTTTTTTTTTTTAAATTGTCTTTTTATAGGAAAAGCACAGTATGTTTTACATTACACATAGTTTTAATTACATAATAGACATCCTTTCTCCTCCTATAGGTAAATGTTCATTTTTTGTCATCCTAGCAGAACTTGTGCCATGTGTTGGAACTTGTTGAGATCCACTGTAACCAGCATATCTTTTTCCCAACTCTCCACAGAGATCTGCACATTGCTCTGCTCTTTTTCCCCACTTCATCTTTATGTATTCAGTGCTCTCTTGTTTGTAGGATGAAACTTTGGATTTTCTGTGGAAAAAAGTTTTTACATTACTCTTGAAAAAAGGCATCCATGTGGAGATCAGAGACAAGGTGAAGCCTGCAAACTCACTTTTATACCCCTTTTCGAGCTGGTCCTAGTGCTAGTTCCAGACTAGTGCCTGTGTTAGCACTTGTTCTTTGTGTTTCCATCGACAAAACATCTGCTCCAGGGGCTAAAAACTGATGCTAGAGAGAAGCACCAACTACATCGGGGAGGGGGGTGGGAGTTCTTGGAAAACGCTCTTGGAAAACAACCATTTTCAAAAAGAAATGCTGCAGAGCAAGTCATCTGTTATTTTGTTGGAGTGTCTTATTCAAACACTTCCAGGTTTGATGTTAATGGTTTATTAGACACTCAACATCGTTTACTGTTGTCTGTAACCACGCCAATAAAACAACAGCTGTACTCTGTGTAACTCATGTACAAACGTGTCCCACAACTCAAAAAAAACACAACACACAGGTGTTGGCTGCTGAACCACCCATCGTTTGTATTGCATTCACTTGAGCCTTGTAATTCAATGACGTACTGATGTTTCACAGTAATTGCAATAACGTAGCTCCAACTTAGCTCCTTGCCGATGGAAAACCTAACCGATCTTGGGAAAAACATGATTAGAACCAACTAAGCATTAGCACCATCATTAGCACTAGCATCAAATGAGCACTGGTGGAAAAGGGGTATTACAGGTGGTTTGTTTTAGTTTTGCTGAATTTAAGAAATTAAAGTTAAGGCAAACTACTGTTTTCTGCGGCAACAGTTTTGCTTGACATCTCTGAATGTGATGAACAGTAGTGATCTGTGGGAGAATTTAAGCCTTTAGTCATACATGTTATCTATGACAGTGATCTGGAAAAGATAGAAAGCTTGTGTTGAGTGAGAGGGTAGAAGGTTGGGGTCAGTCATGTGAGTGCTAGCCTGAAAAGTGATGCTGAGATAGAGTGATGACGAAGCCAGAGTAACGTGCTTTACTGTTTTGGCTATGGCCCACAGTAACCTGTGTTAAGTTAAGACAATGGAGTCCATGAATACAGCAGGTAGCTTTACAAGCACGGGACAAAAAAATCTGTTTTTCTGTATCGTCTTAGATGTGCATTAGTCGTGTTACACAACATAGCTTTGCATGTTTTGCAGAACTTCTTTCTGTTTGTCACTGCAGCACCTGAATCCAACATATTTCCATACAGCAGACGTTGCAGGTTTTTTTCTCACCACCAGTTTAGTGTCAGCTTGCTCATTATGCTCAAGCACATCGACATTCATGTTGATCACTCTGCACCCTTCTGCACCATTTGTCATGTGACCACCCACACATACACATATACCGTCAGTGCAGCTTATGGGTGTAACCAAACAGTCTCAAAATAATCAAAGGAGAGGTTGAAACATTTACAGACCACACATCTTCACTTATAATCACAACCACAAACCTTTGTGTGATTGTATAGTTGCAGATTTTCACATTGCGGTTGGGATTGTAATAAGGTTAAACATGCAGCACTAATGAATCAGAACATAATGGTGCTATGTCATTATGTTATCCATATACACTGGCAATATGTGTATAGATAATACACACATTCTGTTTTTGTTGGAATATGGTTATGTGAAAGGAACTGTTTGATTAAGGATTTTGACCTTAATTATTTGATACACCTTCGTTTTCACTTCACCTTAAACCACCAATGATGCTGGGACACCAGTAGTCTACAAGTGCTTCTTTCACATCTTCAGCATTTTTAAAGAGGGGGCTCATTGAGCCATTTTAGGCTTTATACTGTTCCTCTGGGGCCGTTGTAGTTGCTTTACATGATTTACAGCTCAAAATAGTAAACTCTGTTTTTCTCTCTCACCAGTGTTTTAGAAAACAGTTATTTCAGCCTTTGTCTGAAATGTTGTGTTTTAGCTGCTGTATCTTTAAGGATTTCTGCTTCACAATCCCCCTTTCTTCTAATTGGCCAGCCCTTTGGATGCCGATCAGGGGTGGCGCAAAGGGCAGACCTTGGTGAAGGTTCACCCTTCCTAAATGTTATGAACCTGTTCAGGTTCCTATGTGATGACTTCATCATTTCAGTCTTGTTAAGATCTTGTAAAGATTTTGTGATATTTTTTGTGCAGATAATTTCAATTAGTTTTGGACACATTCAAGTGTTGCCATTTTGCGAATGTATGTCGTCTCAATGCTTTAAAAGACTTTCTGCATGATAAAAAGTAGCTCTTCAACCCTCAGACTTTCTGGATTGGTGAAGCTGCTTTAGCACTGAAATTAGTCTCTTAGTGTCTGTGTACTACCTTCAAATGCTGTTCATTACTGCCCTTTTTCTGCATATGGGCGTTAAATTTGAGCAGCCAAAAAGATAATCCATACTCTATTCTTGGTGAAAAAATTATAAGTTTTTGCAATCATAGCATCAGCCAGATTTCAGCTTTGACAGTGCAGCTAGATGACAATGATTGACTGCCTTCCACTACCACTTACACATCCCAGGTTCATGAATAACAGGACAGTGCACAAGAGTGCAGAAGGGAAACAGTGACACAGATTTAACAACAGATATTGAAAAAGACCTGATCATCCATATTTCAGGTCTCACTGCAGAGATGATTGACACTTGGGAGCGGCGAGTGGGTAAAAGTCGATAACCCCCACCGAGACCTTAGATTAATCCTTTTGCTTTTTTCATGACTTTTAAACCTACCTGTATATTCCTGTCGATTATTAACTCATTTACATTTATCTCTGTGTTAAATATGTTTTCTGCTGTGTGGTGATTTCAGAACACACATTTTTCTCCACTTTACAAAGACTCTTGGTGACAGCTTGATGGATGTGTATCATTGATTGAATGACATTTTCCCTCCTTCTTTGAAAAATGTGAAAACAGTTTTTAATCATCTTCATTTTCTCTCCTCTCCTCCATTATCTTCATTTCATGAACATGTCACTCAGTACAGAGTGATTACAGTTTCCTTTACAAGTTTTAAAACATTTAACAAAGACAAATCCTCCATGTTTATACAGGCTATGCTCCTGGCTGAAAGATATTATCAAAGAATATTAAAACTCAGTGTTAAAAATCTGTTTTTACTAGGGATGAGTAAGTACCAGAACCAGGTATCGGTCTTACACTGAATAAGTGTTCCTTGCCAGTAGTTGGTGCCACACTGCCGTGGTTTGACATCATGGCAGATCGCCATGTGTGTCAAGTCCTGTTTAAACAATATGAATGAACGTATCTTAAACTCAGAGAGAGTTGTTTGTGTTTTATTTTGGACTGTGCTGCTTTTTTTTTAGAAATAAAACTGTTTATTCAAAATTACCCGTCACTGTTGATAGAAATTTTATATATCAAGACTATTGGTGGTTACTCTGTATCGGTGAGTATTCAAGAGGGAGTATTGTACTGATATCTGTATGAAAAAATGTAGTATCAAAAATCCCTAGTTTTTACACTATTAGCTTAGCTTATTTAGCTTAAAAAATGTAAAATCTAATGCATAATATGCGGATAGATTACAGCGGGCTGTGATTGGTGGACTTAAAAAGCTTCCTGCTATAGAAGCACAGCTTATTTGGAGACAACAGATGATCCTGGGTTCCTGTTGAGTGGGATAAGACCAGAGCCTTTGTTACTGAAGATGCCCAGAGGGTAAGCGCTGCTGTGTGTCTGGAGTGTGAATAAAATATCCAGCTCTTGTGCCACCATCCATGGTGAGGTTTAATTTTAGACCAATCTCTGGCTCACCATGTGCAAACACCCCTGCAGCAGCTTATGCTTATGTTTTCCTCTTTCATTCAGTAGCGCTGTTGGTAGTTCACTGTAAGTCCTCGGATTTCCTCTCATCCTGTGCTAATTTAACTGATCACATGGTAACTTGAATGGGCTTAGCCAGCGATGATTTAGGTGACACGATGATCGAAAAAGCGAAACACAGCGCAGATCTTGAAGTCTTCACAGTCCTGCAGCTAACAAAGCATATCAACACCTTTCACTTTTAGTGCTCTGCTGCAGCTGACCTGCAGTTAAATAGACATAACAGATAATGTTTGATAACAGGGAGACATAAAGATCACAGTTGCGACATGTTGCCCTGAAATAACTACCAAAATTCAATCATCCACAGCTTATGGCCTCAGTTTTTCTTCTCTCTCTCCCTCTGAAAGTAATGATGCTTCCAAGGTTTTTATTTGGAGACTGACAAAGTGACATGGCATGCTCTCACAGTTTGTGCAGCCACTATGTTTACTCTCAACATAACTCTTTATTAGAGGCTTAGCAGTACTCAGTGATACCAATTGGCAGTATTAACTATGTGGAATGACTATTTAATAAAATACTTATAATCTAGAGGATGGTATCATACGATGATGATATACCATTAAAAAGGCAATGTAATATTGAGATTAAATATTGTGACCAAGCAAACTACATTCATCATATGAATACTGGGGCTGGGATGATACGCTTTTCTCCCAATTCAATTCTTTTACATTTTTTGGGGTGCCAATTTTAATTGGGATTCTTCGATATTGGGTATTTTTGAATTTTTACTTCCCTTTTTTAACACCAGCCAGTGTAAAGTTGAATGATGATGATGATGATGATGATGTTTACAGACTATATCAGGAGCCATATTTCCCCAAAAAATGAACACCAGATGTGAGTCAGTTTTTAAGATGTATTCAGGGGAGCTGACATCATGTTACTCTATAGTCAAAGAAAAAAAAAATCCCTCTCCTGGAGAAAAGTGGTAATGTTTTTTCAACCCAGCTTATAAACAAAGACTAAAATAAAGGATTTAAATTTGGGGTAAAAAAGATTTTTAACAAAAAATGAATTTAAAACAAAAAATCCTGACATTTATGGGAAATCATTTTTTCTCTGACCCCTAATTAATACACAGATTGGGTGTTACTGTATTTAACCACTATAATTTGTCACTGTAATGCATTTTAGTGGTCATAAGTTAAAGAAAATAATTTGGTTACTAATGTGATGACATTAAAAACAATGTATAGAAAGAGCTTCAATTTCCACAGGAAACTGTTCAGGCTACTGAGCTCCAGGATACAGAAAGATTAAAAAAGAAAACAGCTCTGCCATTATTGGAGGACTGTTGCCACATAGAACAACAGTCATTGGGAGGAAGAGTCTAATCTAGTACTGGTTCTTTGCTCGCAAGCTGAAACAAAGAAATTACATAAATCTAAAAAAGATGGGTATAACCTTTTATTTAAAGAGGGGGTGTTGTGCTGTTTTGAGGCTGCATTATTTTTCCCTCTCATGCCCCTGTATGTAGTAGCTTTACATGATTTACAGCTCAAAATAATCAGCTCTGTTTTTCTCCCAACAGTGTTTCTGTCTGAAACACTTTGTTTTAGCTTTAAGGCTCCCCACTTCACAAACCCTCTTCCCTCTGATTGGCCAGCCCTCTGGAGGCCTGTCAGAAGTGGAGCTATGAGCAGACCTTGGTAACTGAGGCCAAACCCTCCAACATGTCATAAACTAGCTCGAGTTTGATGACCTCGCTCCCCCTCTCTGTTCTATTTCAGAAAAAGTAACTGGTGGCTAAAATGAATACAATATCCCTGCCCCTACCTACATGACCCACAATGTGACCACACAATAAACTCTGCAGTCAACAAACAGCAATACTGCAACACCTCAACGTATATAAACAATAACAGACCCTAAATCCCAGAGGTAAATACCTTATCAAATAGTCCATGGTTCTTACAGATATTCATACACATACCCGAGGCAGCCTTTGTTCTTTGCTCAGCAGCACTAAGCCCCAGAAATAGCACATTTCCCTTTTCCTTTCACCCTTAACACCCCTTCTAACCATCTGTCTTTAAATCTCCCAACTATCCACCTGGTATTTTTACCTCTGTCTTCTCTTCTGTATGTACATCCTGGTACCCTCAATGCTTTGGGGTTCTTAATCAAAAGTGGAAAGCTGCAAAGAAACTGCCAAAAAATATCCAGAGCTTCCACTACATCTCAAAATATCTAACTCGAGGCTGACTCTCACCAGTGTGAGGTGCCTCTGGGATGCCATTACTCAGCCAACACGTTGCAATGATCCCTCCCTTCTCTTCCATCATCCTGTAGTTCAGCCCTCCCTTTCCTTCTCTCTCCTCCATCTCCAGCCTTAAGCAACCCCTGCTTCCTTTTGGAGTCTATCTTCAATTTCTGCTCATGGCTGGCAACCACAGTGGCAGTAACCTGACGGCGGTCGACTTGGTTTCTGTCTGTTAGAGGGGGTGAGATGGCAAGGTGGACTGTTTTCGATGGCCATCATTGTGCTCTGTAAGAGGGGCAAGGAGGAAGAAATGAGAGAGAGAGAAACAGAGGGAGAGAGAGAGGACAACGTGGTGAAGGAAGAGCGAAGGAAGGAGGGAAAAAGCTGAGCGAGAGAGAAAAGAGAGGGAGGGAGAAGGAGAAATTGGTCCGATGCTCACAGCTCATATTGCTGGCTGGCTGGCTGGCTCGCTCATTGTTGACGAATGAGCTGTCTACCCACGGGGCTGGGAAACGGCAGCTTGTGACAAGCTGGGGAGAGAGGAACATGAATGTAATGCATACCTTGCCTCGCTTGCTTTCAGATACTGGCCAGAAAAAAACTCCGGAGAAAAAGGATGGGAGGCGCATGTCATTCCAGAGACCCAAAGGGACCATTGAATATTCTGTGAGTATCATACGAGCATCTCTGCTCTTTCTGATTTAGTCATTATACATCTTTTAAACACCGTTCTGTTCCCATACTGCACTGCCTCTGTGTGAACCTGACGCTGCTGGTGTGTGTTGGTTTATCTGGCTCATGTGATTTCACAGCTTCAGCTGCTCTGTTTGTGTGTACAGAAGGCACCATGTCTGACCATGCATGTTAGCTCATTAGTCAGAAGAAGCATTTCACCACTGAGCACAGACATTGAGGATGGTTGATAGAGAGCTTATGTAAACAATGTAGCCTTTGCACAAGCACAGTTTCATTCTGCATGTATAGAAGGGAGAGAGGGAACGTAGCAGCTGGACACACAAGCAGGTTGCTCTGGCAGGTTGTGTGTTTGTTTTCCGTTTGTGCCACGATAAGGAGCATTCCACCACAGAGCTCGCTGTGCTTACAAATGAATGACCTTCCAACTGCGTTGTCATTTCTATTGATTTAGCTATTGTGTGGGAGAAGGGGAGGGGGGATGAGGCAATCAGCGAGAGAGAGAGAGAAAGAGAGAGAGGGAGAGTGATGGTGAGAGGGGGGAGGGACAGGGCTCTGGTTCCCCAGTGTGAGCTGAAAATGGAGCCTGTCTCTGCTTTGCCTGGTTGTGTTCTTCAAATGACCCTCAAATCCAGCTGCAGTCGGACTGCTTTAGATCACCTCCCTCTCTGGCAGCAGCAGGGAAAGGGATTGCAGTTGCTCCGCTCCTTCTGTCTCCTTCTGTGTTTAAAAGAAAGGGAAGAAGGAAAAGAGGAGGATTATGTATATGGGAATCTGTTTTTTTTTTACCTACCTTTCCATTCATTTCCTCCGTCAGCTCCTCTGTTTATGTTTTCCTTTTTAGTTCTGCTCTCAGATTTTGTTTGGCTGTGTCTTCTAGCTCCAGGAGCTGCTGTAGGTTTTACAGGTTTGTGATTGGGTCCCTCTCTGCTTCTCCAGCACCTCGGTAACAGAATATAACTCCAACCTCTCTGTCATCTGAGTCTGAATGATTGACAGGCTTTTATTTATCTTCCGGTGGCTTCATCAACCAAAGCACGAAGGCAGGATGGACGCAAGATGGATGGATACATCCGATGAATGGGATACAGAGACATCTTGTTCAAAGAGCATACCAATCCTGTTTTCATAAGCCATCACCCTTTTTTTGCTCTATCTTCTGTGGCTTTACTCTATAACTTTATGTACAGCTTATTATTTGGTCTTGTAGCATATAGGTACAGGTCTTGAGAGTGTTTAAGGCGGGGTTTTCATTATCATCTTTCCCCACCTGTTGAGGACAAATGGTTGTTTGTGTCTCAGAGATTAGGGATCTTCACTTTATCCTTTGCAGAGGTGGCAAAGCATGGGCAAATGGGCGACAGCACCTGAAATCTGAATCTTTTATTTATTCCTTGTTTGATTTTAGACGTGCAAAGAATGTTGTGCCACATCAGCTTTGTCTCTGGATTCATCACCTACTACAAATAAGCCATCTGCCTTTTTCACGTAATTTGTTGCTGGAATTTTACTTAAGTGCTGCCGAACTTACAGACAGAGGGACACTTTTTATAGCAGACGCCACACTAACATTAATTCCTGTACTATCTGTCACATAATCTGCACCATCCAGCGTTCGTTCTCTTACTGCTCTGATCTGTGAATGGCCACGTCATCTTTTCCCAGATCAGTGACGTAGTGTGGACAAACTGCTGTAAATTTCTGTTGGGCTGTGACTGCACCAGGTGTGAATGTTTGCATTCATAAACTGCAGATAAATTTTGCACTTTGACCTCCTTCTCATGTCAACTTTTTGAAGAGTTGGTCTTAGAAAGTCAGGTGTTTTTTAAAGTGATGCTTCACAATATAATCTTGTTTAAGTATTGCATGCATCTGTTGCAAATGATGGATGCTGATTTTGCATTTGGAGCTGGCATAAACAAATAGATACTTTACAGTTTAGGTCAAACTTAAGGTTTTTATTGCCCAATTTTTGGTTAAGTGAAGATCATTAGTTGGGAAAAGGCACAGCTTTAATGTTCTGACTGAGGCCACTGAGAGGTGGCCAGGCACAGGTTTTCCATTTGTGATGATTTGGGATGTCATGTCATCCGCTGCTGTTGATCCACTGTGTTTTATTGAGTCCATCATTGAACACAGACTTTTAACAGAAGATTTTCAAGCACTTCATGACTCTGTCTGTGGGCAAGCTTAACACAATCCAGATTCCTCCTCTAGCAAGACTTGGCACCTACCAACAACACCAAAACTACTACCACATAGTTTGCAGCTTATCATATTACTGTACTTGACTGACCAGCAAACTCACCAGCCCTTAACTTCATAGAGAATCTCTTGGGTATTTGAGGAAATGATAAACACCAACCTAAAACTACAGACCACCTGAAGGCCTTCAGTAACACCTCAGCAAGTATTGAGAAAGTATTTTCTAAACAAGTATTGAGAATAAAAATTAGCATACTTTTCAGAAGCTTTTTTTGTTGGGAAATATCCTCAACATTTTAGACTCTGGATTTCTGACTTTCATTAGCTTCAGCGGTAGAAGCGGTTGGAATGGGGTTTTTTTGCAGCTTGTTAGCACAAAATTCAAACAAGGCCCTTCCTTTTTGGCTCAGTGCCACAAGAAGTTCTAGTTCAAAAACATACTCACCCAATAACCACCTGCAGCATCACAAGACCTGTGCACTTTACTTTGTGCAGGGAAATGAGTGATGTCATAATAACAAGTTACTTGAACACCTTGTTGTTTGACAACAAGCTGACAGGAATATTAACTTGTTATTCTGAGTCCAGAAAGGTGGACTTGGTGGTACTTCCCTGACTTCTGACACAGACAAATGGGAGTACAGCATGAGCATCGGTCTAATAGAGCATCGAGGGAGAGTCCGAAGAGCGAGGGGTCAGGGCAGAGCAAGGGGACGGGGAGGGTGAGTAAGAGTGAGACAAGGGAGGCCTGGTCAAGAACAGGAAAAAGTCAAAGCTTTAACAGGAGTGTTCAAACCTTTTTAAAAAAATGGCCACATTTGAGTTGAGCTCTTTTTGATAATTTTTTCTTTTAGTGATTTCCATAAAAATCAGTCACTAAGTGTAGCATCAGACAGACTTATTAAATCCAACCTCACCGGTCCCTTAATTGTCTCCTGATACCAGAGGATAAGTGGTCCGTTTTCAGCAGTGTTTCTTGCTGCGTAAACATCAGCAAACTCTGCTTCTTCTTAAGGAAAGTGTTCTCCATTAGAGCGTGATGTGGGGAAAACATGTCAGGACTTTTTATGGCAGGATCAGGATCTGGATTTTATCAGGATTGTTTTTCATATTCAGACTATTCTGCAAACATTGTTGGCTCCAAATATTTCTTCTGCATTCTGAACAGTTTTTATGCACCATTCTTTTTCTGCACAATTTCATAACTTTAATCTAGTCTTGTGTCCTCTAATGTGTTTTTTGAACTCTAGATGTTCATTAAGCACATTTTCAAATCAAGATAAATACATTCATTTAAAGATTTCAGCTGTAAGAGTTCTTGAGTTTCTGCAGAATGTACAGAACTTTAGCTTTATACAAGTAGCCTATGGACAATCCAAATGTAATTTAGTGAGATGTTATTTGATATACTTTGGTTGGTTTGTGACCTTTACAGAAAATGTAAATATACACATGATTTGGAACATGATTCATTTAAGTGAAATTTAATACATTATATGATAAAGTCTGTGGGTTGTATGAAAATGGGCAGGGGGCTTTCTGGTTCTTTCTTTATTTCCTTGTTATGCACATTGTAAGAGGGATCCTTACTCAATGTGAAGCACATGGTGTTATAACCTCCTTCATTGTTTGCGAACATGTTGTTCAAACATTAAAAACAAGTCAAACAGGTGAATGTAGTATCAGTTTGAGCATCACATGCAAGCAATGCTAAAACCTTTTCTGGATAACCAACTGGTTTCACTTCCTCTCATTTATCTGTTCAACAGAGACAGAAATCTACTTCACAAAACTACCAGGCGGTACTCCAGAGATGGAGTGTTCGCATAGGCAGTCATCATTTTTTAATTATTCAACCTCTTTTTCCCATATTTACTTTCTCTTTAAATAACAACAGGTTAAAACACATTCATAGATCCTGTGGAAAACAAAGTATTTTCATTCATTCTCTCATTCTTTCTTTCAGTTAACAGTAATCAGGTGAAAGAAAAAAAACCCAACACATGAATGTCATTACATCATAAGCAATCAGTATTACAGCCACAAGATCATTTTTAACATCACTGAAAATTTTAGGTCATCCAGGTTTGATGAGAGACAAAAGGATAAGGGAAAAAAGAGGGTCTAAGTATTGAGGCCTGCGAACTCTTGCCCTTCTTGCCCTTCTTGCACCTTCGGAGGGAGGGGAAAAAAGCATGCGGCCTAAAGCTGCTATTGGAAGGCCTAATAAGTTTAACATTATAAGTGCATCATTGTAAGAAAGTTATAGCTAAATGATGTTTGATTGCATTTGATTTACAGTTAAAAATATCAGTGTACAAATTTATACAGAAAACGTTTGCATTGAGTCTCAGACAATTAGATGTAAAGGTTAACCCTTGTTTATGAACAAGCTTTATTTATTACATGTTTCACCTTATTGGAGTTTTTGTCACTGTTGTTTTGCTCGCTGTCTTTGCTGGTCTCAATGGTTTCAGTGTGCTTTTATCAACTCCAAATATTCATGCACTGTCATTGAATGACAGAACCACATCTTCCCCCTGCCAAAAATGTCCCATGGCAACCAAAACATCTAAATACAGACAGAGGACAGGATTTCTGAGCACACAGCAATCCCTCTGACTCTACCTTTAAGCCACAAACCTCAACACCCAGGCTTGTTTTATTTTTGACAAGGATTTTCGAAGATGCACCCTGAATCCCACAAGTACACACTTAAAATGCAGCTAAATCCTAAATCTAAAATCCTCTGAACACAAAAGGTTAAGATGGGTGCATTAGAATCATTGTTTCCAATCTGCTTTGTTCGTTGAATGGTTGTTGTGGATCATTTCCAGAATCAGAGTAAGACATAAATTCCGCTTATAAACTTTTCAGCAAAGTATGTGCTGTAATACATAAAATAAAGTATAAAACCTTATATTACCTCTTACTTATGGTAATTATAATAATAATAATAATGCCAGTTGTGTCACTTAGACGTTTGAACATCATCATCACTGATAAATATCTACCAAATTGAGAGTGAGAACTTTCGCTTCAATTTTTCAAACATGGCAAAATATCTGTTTACATGGAGCTCTTTTCTTTTCAAACTCCAGACTCTGGGTGCCATGTCTGTGATGGATGGAGGTGTGCCAAATTGGAGCATAAATTGAAGTGCTTGGCAGCTCGCTTCAATTTTAGTTTTCCTTCTACATCGGACAGAGTGAAATAATCCTCTTTAAGGGCCATGGAAAATACCTGTGTAGAAAAGGATATGCAAGAAAAGAGGATGTTGAAATGTAGCTTTTTTTCTGTAGCTAGCCATGATGGAAAAAAGACATTTCTTTATATATTTATGACACACTATCAGAACATCATGAACAAAGACGGTAAAACTGGATTCAGAGGCATGTTTTTGTTTCTATAAATTCTTGTTTATGTATTTATTTATTTATTTACTGGCAAAAGTGACCCAAAAGAAACAAGCATATGCACAATTCATTTGTATGCAGTCACCTGCTCTGGCTGCAGCTTGGAGGGACTGTTGTGAGCGAGGAGTCTGCCTGTGAGTGTTTTGGATTGGGGAGGGGCTCAGCACCCACTGCTCATTGAGAAGCAGAGGGGGCTGGAGAGCATGCTTTCACGTCAGTCTCCTAACTCCAGAAAAGCTGCTAGATTTTTCGCTTTTTTAAATAAAACGTTGGGGGTCTGAAAAGTTGTCAAGTTGGCAACACTGTCCTGCATGCTGCAACCATGTGTAACATTACAGCCAATCACCGGTGGCATTATCAAATCTTGATCACATGGTGAATCCTTTGGGTATCAAAACTCTGCACCAAAAGATTAGGTTTATTTTGATACTTGGTACTATGGAAGCATTTTGGTCAGTGCCATAACAGAACCAAAGTTCAGTACCCAGCCCTAGCCCTTAGCTGTATTACTCCAGACACATCAAATGATGTCAGAGTCATATGACTAAGAGAAATGGAGAGATTCTTACAAAAAGGAAAACTTGGCTGGGAGACCATCTTAATGACATTAAGAGGACCCAGAAGCAAGATAGGTCTTATGCTCTACATCTCTGTTCTCTTTAAGCTGCTTCAGTCTTTGATTAAAATAAATTTTCAAGGCTGCCTGTGGCTGTTTTTTGTCTGGATAATCTCTACTTTCAGAAGCTTCTCTAATTGTCGGGGTGGCCAAAATATTGGGTCATAGTCCTCTGTTGGTGACATGATTTTGCTTTTATGCCTGCTAAAGATATGACCTGAAATCTCTCATACATCGCAGGTGTAAACAATGCTGCTTGTTGGCCAGCCTTGAGATGTTTTAAAAATGGCAAAATTTCACAGAACCCTGAAAAAGTCGTTTAAAACAATCTGGTCAGCATAAAGTGTCATAACCAACTGCTGGGATGATCTGATGATAAGACTGTGGAGGAACACAAAGTCTGCAGATTAATATTTCAAGAGTGAAAACACCTTTACCCCAATTAACAGGGGCCCAGACCTCAGACATCCCAGATTACGAATAAAACTCCACAACAGAGTATCACTCTTATGTCCATAGAGAGACATAAGAGCAGAGTGGCGGAATCCACTCAGATTCTGGCCTCTTGTGGTTTCTTACGTCATCAAAGAGTTGGCTTGTTTCATTATATCCGTTGGGAGATCTGGGAAGCGGAAGATTCACTCCCCTTGTAGCTCAGAGGGTGTTGCTGTTGTGACAGCCTCATTATCTGCTTTTTCAATCTGTAACTATGGAATATGTTTCTATGAAATTGCAGGAATTCTAAAGGAAGGCTTTGACTTCTGGTAAACAAACCACTTTTCTTAGCTTACAACAAAGGGTTGGTGACTTAATTGTGTGAGGAGCCTTGTTAGCAGTTTCTAGCCGTGAACACTGATGCTCCAGTTGAGTTGACAGGGTGTCATTATTACTAGAAACATTTTCTATAAAGAGATCCATCTGCCAAATCAAACAGGGTTGTAAAGGTGGCTTACAGGGAAGCCTCCAGAGAGCTGATCTGTCTTTCATATTTATTTATATCAGAAGTGCCTTCAATGTATTTGAGGTCAAACTGTCGTTAGCATTGTCAGCGCTGTGGCTCTAGTGCCAGTTTGTTCTCCAAGTTGTAAAGGTGCTGGGACTGTTTTTTTTTTTTACATTGTGTTTTTTCTTGCACTGCCAAAGTCTTTGCAGCTTTAATCATTTAAATGTTTACTGCTGCAGGAAAAAAAAACAAAAAAAAACTTGATTGTGTTTAGCTTCCGTCACCATCCTCTCAGTATAAATCTACATACAGATATTTTAAGAATGATGAGATAATATCTCCCTGCTGGGACAGTCTGCAGGTGGATGCTGGGTAGGTGGCAGATGGTGAGCACAGCACTGGTTCAGGGCAACAGTGGCGATGACAAAGCAGGGAGAGAGACTGCAAATCTGTCCGCTCAAGTGGACCGCCAAATTGGGGCCCTTGTGAGAATGACGCATGTCAAGTGTTAAATCACTACAGTTTGAGTTGCCCATCTGAACTAGCTCGCAGGTGTCACTGCATCAGTGGGAAAATGAAGGGAGAGTCATTTTTAATAGCTGTTGTTATTTGGCCTGATTTGGCATTTCCTTTTCAGTTCATCTAGTTGGTGCTGTTTGATCTTGTTTCTGTCCATTAAAGGAAGATTTTTACTCTCTAATGTTGCCAAATGTTGTTAAAAGCATGCTCACTGTGGGCCTGTGTTTGGTCTCTCTGTGTAAATAACATTTTTATGATTAGATGTAAAATAAATAAAAAATAGTCGATTGATTTCTTCCCTGTGGCTTTAGGAAACAACAACCATCAGACAAAGACCTTTGTAGTATGAAATAAAGACAGACTGATGGATCAATCGGGACACTTAATTGGGTCAGTTAATTGTGTTAAAGGCAGCATTGAGCAATCTCCTGTTCCCCCCAGATGATAACAAGTTTTTATTATAAGGTGGCAGCATAACAAGTAAAGACAGTTGCTGGCTAGTGTTCAAAATTTATTCTGTTCTTATGTATGAAAACAAATGCTGTTTAGCTCTTCCTTTTTCAGAAATGTCAGTCATGTTCTAAAACCTTTTGCATAGCTTGGTGAGTGATTTTTTTTGGTATGTTTTAGAAATTATTTAATGAAATAGTCAAACAAAAAGACATCTAAAAATTGTTAAGAAAACCAGGTGTACTAGATTTAAATAAAATAGACCTTTGTTATCATATGGAAAGAAAAAAGAACTTGATATCAGCATGTAAAGTGGCCATCCCATTCTGCTTTTTAATTACTGGCATTGGCATCTGCTGTTGGAAAAAAAACAATGTTGGCTCTTATAAGTTAGAGGGGGATGGTTTGTAATTAAATATACGGGAAAAATCTTTTTAAAGTCTACTGAAAGATATTAAAGCCTCAAACACACAATCAAAATGTCCATCTTTTAAGTATGTCTAAATGACAAGACATATCGTGGATAACGGAGATGGCATAAACCTGTGGCCCACCATTGGTGCATCCCCAATTCATCACCTTTTCATGGTGAAATTACTTGTTATATTTTGTGATTGGCTTTTATATGGACATGTGCTACAGAAGTTGCATTGAAGCACGTGGCCGGAGAAGCTACAGTTACATAAGAGGATGTTAATTTTTTTCCCACCCTTTCATGTCATGTCTTTACTTTTTGCACCAAATGTGGAGGCCAAAAGCAGCAGTTTGGATCGGATACATGTGTGATGTGTAGAGCTACTTTCCACTTATTGTATATCAGACTTACAGTGATGAAAAATATTACTTATTTTGTCTTCAGTCCATCTCTCACACCAGAGGACTTCTACTTCAGCTGACCACTTTCCTACCCTTCCACTTTATACTAAATGTTGGACTCCTGCTCTGCTTTGTGATTTGTTGCTCCAGTTTACGATTGTACAAAGGGAGCAGTCAGACCGCTGGGTCAGGGATAGTGTATCTAACCAGTGTGACTGACCTTGAATCTTATTTACTTGTTTACCAAAAGCAGAAGTCTCACAAACCAAGGTTGGTCTTTGTTTGGAATTTCTCACACTCCAGTAAATAGGACATAAGGTAATGTGTAAGAAATGACCTTTGATAACAAGACAGTTAGCCAGTTTGAATGTTTTGCTTCTACTTGTCAGGGAAAAGTTCATCAACTTTCAACAGAGTAAATAATTCCCAGGACTTCTTTCTTTACTCTGATTTATAACCAATGTAACATCATACAGAGGAGTTTTTTGTACCTCCTCTTGTAAAAGATGGTTAAATATTGAAAAATACCCTCTTTTTCTATACATATCTTAGTCACCACCTGGCATCATTCCACAATAAACTTGTTTAATAATAATAAATTTTATCCATTACACACTTTTCATTTCAAGAAAGAAATCTCAAAGTGGTAAGAAAGAAAACCTCAAATGGCTTTGTTTACAGGCCTTTGGTTGCTATTTGTAAAGTTCTGCTCAATCTGACCCACAGAATATTTCAAAGTGAACAGGTTTAATAGCATACTTTGAATATTTGTGCTGATAAAGGCTTGATTGCAGAGATCAACTTGTTGAGGCTTCCATGTGGCTCTGTGGTCCCTGCAAAATTGCTTTAATTATGAAATGATCCCAGCTTAAATGATTTTCTAAATGAAGAATCAACTTTTTTCTCTGACTTCTCTCTTTTATTTGTGAGAATTTGTGTATAAGTTGCCCTCTGTCATCCATTTCTGCAAAAATTGAAAACATCCTTGTGACTCCTCTTCTAGCAAAAGCCAGGACTGTTTGTTTATAAGAGCTTGGGTTTATCATATGCGGTTTGTACTGGAAAAAGAGTCTCATGTTCATTATTGTGATCATGTCATATGCCCCACACACACTGATGTGTGTGTGTGTAAGTAGTCTTGCAGCTCATCTGTCTTGGTTCCTCCTACTCAGCTATCTATTTGTAATGCTGCTGTGTCTCCTGTCTGACTGTTCATCAATCCTGGAGGCAGTTTGTTATGTCAGGAGGCTGTCGTTTCTGTCATTTCTCTGAGTCTTTCTAAGGCCAGCAAAGCTGGATACAATATTTAACAAAGAGGAGAAGACTAAGAACCATGAAGGTATTGCTTCATGACTCTTGTCGTCATACTCACAGCGGAATTACAAGTATCTGTTTGATTGTCGCTTTGATTCTGCGCCGCCTTTCACAATCACAGTATGCTGAGTAAGGGGTTCATATAGCCCATCATTCTGCATGACACAATAAACCTAGCCATTGGCTATAGCCTCAAAATGCTACAGCAGATGACTGGGATGGTGAGCTGTTCAAGGCGTTTATTGTAGACAGTCTGCTTCTTATTATGAGGAGCAAGGAAAAAGGTTGATGGAGTTGGAGGAGGATATTACTCATCAATTTCAACCGCCTTGATCAAGTCAAATTGGTTGTGTATTAAATTCCAGGTCAATGGTGATTTATAGATTAGTCTTATCTCTGAGATTGGTCTTGGCATTGTATTGACTGCTATTTTTTCTGCCATTGTTTGCTGAATTTTCGAATCCATCTTACATTACAGCTCGGTATACATCAACCTACCAATGGCTTAAGTTGGGCTGCTACACCATAATCTTCCAGAGCTGGTCATAAAGCTGGAATAAAAAAATGTTTGTGAGTTTCAGGCTCGAAAAAATTGAGCACAACCTTCATAAATTCAATTTAACAGAGGATCAACAACAAGTTATATCACTGTTTTGGTCAGATTCCTGTTATTTCTCTTTGTCTTTGTGATGAGAATTTAAGTCTGAGAGAAAAGTCTGTTAGGAAAAAAACACTTGGGACATTTCCTTTAGAGTTTATAAAGCTTATTTCAAGAGAATGAAGTTAGTAAAGAGTAACATGATTTCTGTGTTCCTGAAACATCATAAATTAAGTTATATTAATACGTTTCATTGTTCATGATCAGATACACGCTAGATAAAAGCTAAATAATCAAATAAGAACACATTTTACCAGTAAAGTGACCCGTGTGCTTCTAAACAGGACACAAAATAAACAGTGCAGGTTTTTCTTCACATGAAAGTGTTTGTTAAAGAGATTAAAAACAGAGACAAAGAACTGTTACTGTTTTTATTTAGAGTTATTGTGGTGAACATGTTCAGACACACAGACAGCTGTTAGAGCTGACTGACAGCTGTGATCAGCTGACGCCATCATCACTAAGAGATGTCACTAAATGTGACACTCTGGAGGAAAGGACGTCTCATTTCTCTCAAGACAAATCTCCTTGTTCCCTCTCTCCTCTCTTCATTTCCTTGCATCTCTCCCATGTATTTCTAGTGGGAGGAACTAAGACGCAAGTGAACAACACAAGTGGAGGAAGAAAGGATGAAACTTTGGAGATTTAGGATTCACCATAGACTGTATATAGAATGGACAGTGTGGCTCCAACTTTAATCGTTATACAGTTTTGAAGCACCTGCGCAGCCATTGTGCAGCCATTGTGTAGCCATTGTGTAGCCAGTCTGTGCAGTCGAGAATCTGTGTGGGGCCGACATTTAAAAGGTTTTTTTTTTGTTCTTTCATAAGTCTAATTTCTTCCTGGCTTTCCTTTGCGTTGTATCTTACTATTCCAGAAAAAAACTATGGAAGAATGCAGCTGTCAATCATCATGACACATGACATTAAGCCCTGTTTTTAACGTTTAAAAACTAATGATAAAGAAACTTTTCAGACAAAAAAGAGGACTTGAACACAATGCAGCCCAATAATCTCTAAATATCGCCACAGCATAGGAATGTAAAAATCACTTTTACAAGGTGTATTTATTTTTTAAGTTTGACCACAGCCCATCTGGAATGAATGGAGAGACCAATGTTTTTGACCTATACTGCAGCCAGTCACCAGGAGGAGCAGTTTTTGTGGCGACCTCAGTTTGATCAGAGCGAGATGTCATCTTTTTTTTTTTTTGTTTGACCAGGTCTTGAAGTTTCTTCTGTCTGATTTTCTGAAATGTTCTCCTGAAGTTGTTTTGGGTTTGTCTCAGCTGAATAAACCCTGATTGGTAAAAAAAAAAATCTGTTGGGAGATCTTTTCTATTCTTAGAAACAAGTTGGAAGTAAACAGTTTGTAATAAATGTTTAATACATTAGTTTGTCTATAATTTGTACTGTCTAGAGTACTGTCTTCCCTTTTAAAAGATTCTTTCATATGAACTTAACTGATAAAAAATGACTTTTTTGTTATGTTAAGACTTAATTTATATAAAGTGATCAAATTTACCTGTCTAAAGATTTATTTATTTGTTTTATTATTTTATTTATTATTTGTTTCTGTTTTTACATTCTCTTTTTTTCCCCAACATTTTCTTTAAATCTGAAACTGACAATAATAGTAACTACTAGGACCAATGTATGTAGTCTTTTATGCTCAATTTAGCTTTTAGTCTGGCCTCTGCTCTGTCTCTATAGTGCTGTGTTTCTCTCTTGAACTCCCGCAGCTCGTCCCTGCATGTCGCCATCTGTTTTCCACCATCTTTGTTTACTGCTAGTTGCCATGGGAGCACTTTTCTTGCACTCTCCTCCATGCTGGAGTCCTCAGGAATCTCACACTGACCCTCTGTGCCTTCAGTTTTCACATGTTGCCTCCTCTCTTCTGAGGCTTTCTTGTACCCTTTGAACATTTGCATTGAAGCATCACTTTATAATGTTGATCAAGGATGATCTGTTTATATGTTTTTTCTCCTAAGCTGTCTTTAGTGTGTTATACCAGCACAGCTCAGTTTTCAGTTTTAAGCTTTCGCTGCCACTCATGATGTGTTATACCTGAACGTCTGTCTTCTGCAGAGTCATGAAATAGTGCTCTACAGCAGCATAATTTTTTGTCTTTCTCATCTCTTTCTCTAGGTGGAATCGCGGGACACGTTGAACAGCATCGCCCTGAAGTTTGACACCACACCAAACGAACTGGTTCAGCTAAACAAGCTTTTCTCCAGAGCAGTGGTGCCAGGCCAGGTGTGTACCAACATGCACGCCTCCACTGATAAACAGATGCATGACATTGCTGCTGTCCTGCAGCAACCTCATATCTACAGCATTTCATCAATACATCAATAACATTTCTACTTTTGGCACTTCAATGTGCACTCTCAACATAGACCTTGAGTTAAAGATTTTGTGGGAACATCTCACATCCAGCATGATGATCGATTTCTTTAAACCCCTGCGATCTATACTCCAGCTAACTGGCTTGCTTATGCCAGCACTACATGTCCCTTCACAAAGCAGGTCAATGGCCACAAAGGTATGATGATAAGCTTGACATTCGGCCATGATACTTTAGTGTTGACAACGTATACTTACCATTTGACTACTCATCTTCCCTTTTATTTTATTTTCCAAATTCTTAATTTGTTTCATAATATTAAGAACTTAAAGTGTTATTATGCGTCAGTATTTAAAAAAACAAAACAAAAACTCTTTGAATGGATATGAGCGTACACCCATTTTTTCAGTCGTATACTTGTTTGCAAAATGAGGGCCACTATTTTTGATGCCAAAGAAACAGTTAAATCTGTAGCCTGCCTGAATTAAGTCAACGTCTGTTATTATCATTCTAAATAAACTTGACATTTTTATAATTAACAGAGCTAGCTACTTTATTCTATTTAAAGGGTGAATTTCCAGTGATGGGGAAGTAATATAAGTTAAAAAGGTGCGCATGATCTTACACAGAACCTCTCCATCACTGTCCTTTTCTCCCTCATTTATCAGACTTAAATGAAACACCGCTGTATCCAATATTATGTTCTGTTTAGTGTTTACTTTTTATCCATTTCTCGGTCATAGCTTTGTGTTTTTGTGCCATCTTTCTATTGTTCTTTAAGTCCTTTAGGTAGTTTTAGGCATTCGGTCTTGAACATGATGCAAACACAAACGTCAAACACAACAAATGTCAATATTCATGATACATCAGTGACACATACTTCATTTATCTGATTAGTTGACCCCTATAGATGGAAAAACACATCTGTGCTGCGTCTGCAACAAAAGGCTTTGAAGTGCTAAGAAAACTCTCCGTTTGGAGTGTCTCAAAATTATTTGAATTCTGTGGCAGATAACGTTGCTGACCTACATCCACTGTTACTCTGACAGCCCCACTTCAAAAACAGCAGAATTTCTCTTTAATGCTAAGTGATACTACAGTCAGTCCTCCACAGTCTATGGTGAGAGCTGCATCCCTTGCAATGGTTAGTTACAGCAGCTGTGTGCTCTTGGGAAATAACAGACAATTGTTATGGACCAATCAGAATAGAGCTTTTAACACTGCAGTGTGAAAAGCTTCACTACCCTTCTCTTGGCACAAGTAAAGGCTTGCTGAAAGTGTTAGTCATGAAATTATTGGAGTTTTGATTTAAATGATCGAGGACAACACTATTTTTGTGTTACAGTTTTTTTTTTTTAGAAAATTGAACGGATCAAATAATTTAATCCTGGTATTGATCGTGTCATCCTACCTCTTCAATATTTCATCTCTAAAGATCAGCTGGCTCGCCAGTCACCATTTTAATCACTGCAACAGATCACACAACAGACGCTCAGCAAATCTGCAGATAGCAACCCATCAGGGGAGAGCTACGGCAGAAAATGTTTCTTTATAGAATTAATAAATAAATAATAGAAGACAGATTACAATGAATGACCCTCACAATGATTTAATCAACTTATTTACACAAATTAAAAATATATTAAAGTTTTTATTCTTAATCAATAGTAGCCTGAGGTAGGTAACATGATAGTGTTATTGCTCATCAGACTGGACGTGAGGGACAGTTGCTTTCTCTTTGATATCTCTGTGTGTGTGATTATGTTTGGTGTGTGCTCAAGGCAGAGCCTCTGTAAATTCAGTTGTGGATATTATGTTTGCAGGTTCTATATGTTCCTGATCCCGAGTACATCTCCAGTGCTGGGAGCTCTCCCTCCCTCAGTCCCATCAGCCCATTGTCTCCCACCTCTTCGGACGCAGATTTAGAGAAGGTGACGGTATGTTGAACACACTGTGCACTGATACACACACTCATACACTTGAGATGTCCACACACAGTCTTAATTTGTTTTATTTGTGGATTGAATCTGGAAGATTATGAAGTTATAATTAATATGAAGAAATAGTCTTGAAACCAAAATGTTAAAACACATTTATACCCACAGAATAAACAAAATGTGTTCCCATCTTTTTTCACATATTAGAAGGAGCTGTGTTTGGACAAAATGCAGAGCAGACAAAACAGCCTTGGTTACAGGAGTCCATGATTCAAGACAGAAGTACACAGATCCTTTATCTTGAGTTTTATTTATCAGTTAGCATTTGATGTTTCAAGAGCCTGTTTGCATTTAGTTTCCTCTTTGTAGGGATCACAGGATGCCAGTACTGGTTTTCAACTCTGTTCCTTTTGTGCAGAGATTTGTCCTGATTCGCTGAATCTTTAAATGAAAATATGTGCTATAGTTGATTAAATCCTCAGATTCTTTGTAATTTTACCCAGACAAACATTATTCTTAACCTGTTCAACTATTTGCTCACACAGTCTCTCAAAGAGTTATTTACCTCTCCCCATCTTTACCTCTGAGGGACTCAGCCTCTCAGAAATGCCCTTGGAATACTCAGCTAGAAACAACAGAATTTTATCAGTGTTTTTTGTCCACTTCTCAACCTTTTTGAAGTGTGTGTTGCTGTCGTATCAAATGAAAAATTAGCATATTTTTTCGTACAGCAGTTTATTATTTTCAACTAGGAATGTCAAAGTTAACGAATCGCTTCACACAGAAACGGATCCTTTATGAGCATCTTTTTTAACAGGTTCAGTTTCAGAGTTCTGCCAGATGGTTCTGTTGACGAAACAGAAGTTATTTGCATTTATTGTGGATGGGAATTTGGTGATTACCAGGGTAAACATTGAGTCCCTTGCTGGCTAAGCACACAGCTGTTGCGGAGAGGCTTGTTTCCCCTTGGTAAAGGCAGGCAGGCCATGCAGGCCAGCTGGCAATAGGTAGTGGTTAGTTACAGCTTACAGGTTGAGCGACACTGTGGAGGATGAACAAGCTGTAACTTATTTGCAGCTGATCTGAAGACTGCACATAGGAAATGCCGTCTGAATATATTGAAATATTTTATGGTTCATTACTTAATAAATTTACACAGAAACAACAAAAATTTTTTCTTCTTTCTTTTGTGTTTTTTTTACCCTCCAAAACCCTTCTTGTGATCCAAACTCCCTGTGTTTATAAACTTCTTTCTGTTGAAGTCAAAGAAGTTCCACAGAGTCCTGAGATTGATTTGAGAGAGGTCACACTCTGTCTGCCAGTCAGATGAAACTTGTGGAGATTACCAGTTGAAATGTGCGGCTCCTTTTCAAGTTTAACTTGCATATGACGCTTCAGATACTACTTACAGTCAGAATTCATTTTGGGTAGCAAAGGAAGCACTAATGTCATAAACCAACACTTCTATGTAGAATGAAATATACCACAGGAAACGTACACAGATCTAATTTATACCTGAGAAATGAAAATTTACATTTAAATTTAAACTTATTATGTCATAAATCATGAAATATTTCACCCTGAATTTAGGTGGGTCACCCTTTATATAGCAAAGACCAATTAATTCACAAAGCAAACCACTAGTTAGACTTGCCTTTTGTAACTTAAATGAACTTAAAAACTGTGTTGTAATAATTTCAAAATTTGTAGTTAAATTATTTTATTGATCATAATTCAAAACAAAAAATCATTTGACAGCCCCATTTTATACTTTGCCTTGGAATCATTTTTGAGTAGCCTTCAGGCTTTAGTGTTTAGATATTCACACTTTGCTACTAAGTTTTGGTAAATATTATATAAAAAGTCTAATTCCCTCTATTTTTTATAGTAGTGGGGTTAGTTCCTTTTTTAATTGATCAGCTTTATGACATTCATCCCACTCATTGATTACAGCCTTCCTGTAGTCCACTCAAAGAGAAGCTGGAGGTCAGAGGAAATGCCTCTGTGTTAGGTGTCTCCAGGTCTGGTCTGATGAGCTCTGCATGTCCTGTCACTGCAGCTTTGATATCAGCCATGTAAGCCATTTCCTTCCTCTATGTACAAAGCATCTGTGTAAACCCATCACTGAGCCGAGCAGCCCCTTCAGAAATATAATTGTTTTCTTGTCTCTATGGAAACGTCGCGTTTCTGCAAGTTTTGAGGAAACACGGATAATGCCTTCTCCATTACCATCACTGTCAGTGCCGCTTCTATTGAGCTCGAACACCCTTTCATTTGCTGTCGTCCCTGTTGTTAATTCTTCAGTGGCTGTCAGAGGAAAGGCACTGTTAATTTTACTGTTATCTATTAAGGCCACGCCTGTGAGAACTGCAGCTCTCAATGAGTGACGATCAAAGAGAGGCTGTGACTGCAGGGGATTTAAGCTCCAAAAGTGATGCTGAATCTGATATCTAGCAACTAGTGCATGGAGCTGATAGCTCTCAAAACAAGCAGGCAGACAGCAGTAACTCAAGGCAGAGGAGGTCTGCTTAGAGGAGAGAACATTTACTCATCAAATGTTTGTTTTACTTCAGAACCCCTCACATCTTTGCATCACAGGCCTCTGTCATTGTTTGGCACAATCTTTTAAAAACTGTGTCCTCATTTTAACTCTACATTTAAGGAGTCAGGAGCCATAAACTGTATGACACATGGACATAGTCTCTGTGACATCAGAGCACTATGGAACAGAATTCTAGAAGGAAACTCATGAGATGTGTTTTACCATAATTAATACATTCATGTAAAGGTGTTGCACTGCTACATCTCAGGAAATTAAAATATTGCTGTTGTTGATTTTTTGTTGTTGTTTCTTTTTTTTTTTTTGGTTTTGTTTTTGGTGGTAATTTTGTCACTGTGGGCAAGTGATGGATAAAGACATTAGCATCTCCATAAAGCTTTTCAGTCGATGGAAACATGATATGCTTTCAACTTTCCTTAACTATTTCCCAACTTGTCATTTTGTCTCATTACATTTCTAATATGCTGGACAACTGAAATTGAATACCAGCTAATGTAAATTCTGCTTGGGGAAGGTGTTAATGATCTTCTTCTGGACAACTGTGAAGCCAGCTGTCTTTCTATAATATGGTTTCATGTTCTGAAGATGCAGAAAAGCCTTTAACAAAAAAAACAACATTAATTTACATGTAATGAATCAAGACTATATGTCAATTTCGCTTTCTTAAGTAGCCGATGGTTAAGTTGTAATTATCATGATCTTCTGTTATGTTGAGGTGCTTCTGTTTACATTAATGCTCCTTGTTTCCTTTGCAAAACACTTCCTTTGCTTGAGTAAGCAATGTAAATGTTTTCCCTCATAGATCTCTTTTTTTCTGAGTCTTTGATTAATCCAAAGGCCAGATAAGGTAGCTCTGAAGATTCTTTTTGCTCTCACTCTGCCTTCAAGCCCTGTGATATTGGCAGCAAAGAGAAACACATACTGTAGGCACAGATCTTGGCATCGCTGTCTGGATTAGTCTGTGTGTGTGTGTGTGTGTGTGTGTGTGTGTGTGTGTGTGTGTGTGTGTGTGTGTGTGTGTGTGTGTGTGTCTGTGTGTGTCTGTGTGTGTCTGTGTCTGTGTGCGTGCATGTGTGTGTGTGTGTTTTTCGCCATCATGGGTAGCTGGCTTGCTTTGGTAGTTTTTGGCAGTGACCATCTCGAAAGCACACTTGCTCTCCGGTCATCTGTGTGGACAGTTAGTTAGCACATAGAAGGTTTACCTGCTCGGTAAAAAACAGTATATACTCTGTTTTGTTTTTTAATCTGACTCATTTAGCATATCATCAGAGGCTCATCAAAATGTTGCATGTCCTGAGGCAAAACATGAGGTGATAACAGCACAGACTGTGCTAGAGTCTCAAGCTCCGTTACTGGATGAATACCAGCCCATGTGTGCTCCCTCCTGCAAAGAAGACAATGTCCAGAAGATGGAGCTCTGGAGAATTTCTGATGCATCATGTGTGACTATCAAGGTCAAAGCTGTGTGTATGTATATTTATAAACACCATGCTGAAGAGAAGCCACGGTTTAAATATCTCCCTTTTCTTCAGCTAGATGAGGAAAATGTCGGTTCGACACTAAAGGATTTTGATTTCAGTTCCACCTCCGCACCTGGCATGTACCACTTCTGCACCTGGTTCCTGACCTTATCTTCAGTGTCCTGCCCTTCACACAGCTGCCTGCAGGGGACTGCTTTTGTTTATCTGGGTTTGATGAAAACTCTCAGAGAAGGCCCCCCTCTCCTCTCTCACGCCTCAGCTGCTCCTTGCTCAGTTATTGACGTCAGTACAGGGTTTTTCTGTCTCTGTATCTGGAATGCAGCAGATACTGGTCCACTTACTTGCCCCACCCTTAAAGTAAACCCATTTCTAACACTAATACAAATGGATTTAGTTTATGTCAAGTACCAGTCTATTCCCTCCCATCAAAAAAGAACTTATTTTACTACTACACAAAGTGGAGTCCTGGTGGTCAGCTGCTGGTGGTGAGATTGTCTTGAATCTGCATCAGATACAAAGGATTTGGTATCTAACGGATGAGTACAAAGAAAACACTTATTAAATATACAGTGCTAAACAAATTTATTTGACCACCACCCAGTATAAGGTGTTTGCCACACTGCCTTATATTAACAGTATATAATATATCAAAATGATATATTTAATGCTAAAATATAATTATTATTGTTATCCATGAGTTTTCATTGATATACAAAAAAGTGAAGAACATTATTGTTTGTTGCAAAATTACAGTTATTTACTTTTATTTCTACCGAGAAAACAGGTTTTAGTGGTTGTTTTTTGTTATTCTTGATTAATCTCAGACCTCTCAGAGAGTTGCAGTGTGCTGCAACTTTCTTCACTCTAATGAGAACTATGGGAAGTGTGATGGAGGTTCCTCTGGTGAAGACAAACACCTCGCCTCTGTTGTTCCAGATCTGACACAGAATCTGGGTGATGGTGTTAATCATGAGTACGACTGAGGGAGTACTTCAGTGTGATCTGTACCTTCATACATCAGCCTGAGTGTTCTGCTCACGAGTATAAAGAAGTGTTTTGGGTAAGAAATAATGCACAGTGTGCAGGTTCGTATGACAGATTGTAACACTGACATAGTGAGCAGGACCCTGCAGCACAGTGAAGGGGTTTTGTTTCATCCTTCAGGGTGATGTAATCTGAGATTGAAATTCATCACCAGCAACTGCTGCTCCAATGGATGGGGGATTCTTCCTTGGGCTTTTTTTAAGAGTGTTCCTGGATTTTCAGCTCCCTCTCCTCTCTCTTTGTTATTTCTTTAAAGAGTGCTGTTTTCAGCCCTAACAGATTGGGCCTTTCCAGGCTGCCAGTGTCTGCGCTTCTTGTGTAGGTGTGGGTCAGTAGCTGCAGGCTGTTTGTCAACAGTGCCAGGAGACAGACATGAGGAGGTGTGGGGGAGGGTGTCAGAAGGACACCAGACAGTTGTTATGTGCTGGTGCTCTCCTCTGTACGCTGCTCATTGCTCTTAATTTCACTTCCCTAAGCTTTTTCAGCCCTCTGTTCGAATGCTCACAGGGATTTCTCCTTCACCTATCTCACAGGCTTTAACTCCTTTTGTATCATTGTATCTGATTTGTCCATTGTGGCTCTACACACCTCTTCTTTTTGGGTTGCTTTTACTGTCATTCAGTATCACTGACTGCAGAGTTGTTGAGTCATCCAGTTCAACAGCCTTCCTACATGCCTTCCTAAAGTCAGACAATTGCCCATGTGGAGGCTTTCAGACAGATTCCAGTAAGTCCTCCCCGGTGGGTCAGTTATGTGTAGGAAAAATTCTGCTAGTAGAACAGCATGTTTACCACAGTACAGCTATAAAAATAGAAATAACATTGCTTCTCGGCTTTAATAATAACTTCAGTAAGTATTCCCTCGTCTCGTTTTATTTCCCTGGACTGTTGGTGTAATTTTAGCTCACATCAAACCAGGCATTTAATAAGTTATTCATTATGCATGAAGGAAACACCAATGATGCTGCTGCAAAATACAAGATTCACAGATTAAAGTTTTCTATGAAATATGATCACAAACAAATCACTCACAAACAGGTTTGAAATGCTGGGGGATGGAGGGATTACCCTCAAAACACTCTTTACTTCTTATATACCCTGTGGTCATTCAGTTTTTGTCTCCAGTGGGATACACGTTATATGCATCATATACATTGTATACCCCCCACCAGTAGATGGTGCAACTTGACCTACCTTGTGTTTGTTGACTTTCACCTTAAACAATGATTAATTGCTGATCCTTGAAGTTTGCTTGTAGCAAGGTAACAATATGAAACAGCAACCAATCATTCTCTCCTTTCTTGAAAAATCCCCAGAAAAAGTCGAGAATAGATTGTGGGGATGAAGACAACCAGGAGCCAGCATCACCAGAGCACCTACAGGTCGATGCTACTGCTTTACATCCCCCTTAGCCACCGTCCTCCTCACCTGTCTTCAGCTTAGTGGGAGGTCCTCTTGAGCCTACCCACTTTGATAGTTGGAGAGAGGAGCAGGAATGGCAGATAGGTTAGATAAAATCACTGAACGTGGAAAGTGTGAGTCGCATTTAAAATGTATGGAAATTGTAAAAAGAGGACAGGAGAAAAAGAGGAGGGAGGAAGCCACTGAGTGAGGATGAAAGACAACAGAGACGTGAATGTGCACTGCCTACACCATCCACATGAATGAATCATTCAAACTCCAACGAGCAGATATAAATTATAGTCTGACATCCAGCAGTCGGCAAATTATGTAACAATAACTGTTAGGAGAATAAATCAGCTAAACAGACTAATTGACTCTTCATTTTTGTGTTGAAGATGGTGGTATTATTGTTTATAGTCCAAGAAGAATTCACTGTTTTCCTTTATACGCACCCCAAATCACACACTGCTCCTGACCTCATATATGTTTTTAATTTTACCAATGAAGAGCCTCATAAAGTTTCATGGCCTTTCCAAGAGGGCAGCATTAACATTGTTAAAAGCCAGTTGATACTATTTCAGACTCTACAGGTCACTGAACCAAACTTCTGGTAAAATTTGACATTACAAGAGCGATGATGGAAGTTTAAATATAAACAATTAAAACCTAAACTCTAGAAAAGCGGAATTCTGAGTAAAATGTCAATAGAAAGGGTATAGAAAACATGCAAAGACAACATGTCAAATGTTGAAACTAAAAACATGTTATTGTTTAATCAAAACTACATGCTCAATACAAAGTCGATGCCGGCAACTTTACATTAAGATGTGACAAGTGCATGTCTACCACTGTGTTTCATAACCTCTGCTTTTTTAAAATAAGGTAGGTGTTTAGAATCAGGAGAACCATTTCTGGAGTTTCTGGAGGTTGAATTTCCCAGTCCTAGTATAGGATTTCAGCTGTTCAGCAGTTCAGGGTCTCATTAATCCTTAATGATGCACAAAATGTTTTCCATTAATGACGTACAGAATTCCAGGCAGGACAGTTCAGCACCTGGACTCTTCTACTTCAGGGCCATGCTGCTGTGATATGTGCAGATTGTGGTTTGGTATTGTCTTGCTGAAGTATGTAAGGTCTACCATAAAAAAATCATTGTCTGGATGGCAGAACGTGATGGGGTTGAGTAAAACTGAATACATTGTTCAGCTTTAATTGTGCTTTCCTCAATGTATAAGCCTCCCATGGCATGGGCCAGAGCCAGTTCCAGCCGGACTCATTAGAAAAATGAGGTGGGCATAATGCCAAGGGAGGATTGATTTTGTACACGTCTGCACTGGACCAAAAGTGACGAACTGAAATGGTTTTGCAGGAATATGTGAACCTTTACAACCATTATAAAATGAATAGATTTTGAAAACTAAAACTTGATTATATTTCCTCACCTCAGGACTCGCAGACCCCAAACAGACCTGGAGTCTTTCCCCCTGCAGTGTTCTCCTCTGTGCGGCATTCCAGAGTGGTGTCATCCACCTCAGAGGAAGAAGAGGCCCTAACAGAGAAGTTCCTCAAGATCAACTGCAAATACATCACTGACGGCAAGGTAGAGTACTTTACCTTTAAAAAGAAGTAAACAATCAGTTAAATCCCTGTCCACACACATAACACAAATAAAGATGTTTCTAAACTAAGACAAAGTAGTTGCAGTATGTGATAGCTTGACGCATTTTGTCTTTCTGGAGCTGGAAACATCATCAAACAGTCACAGCGTCATAAAAAAGTGAATAGTACTGCCATAATTTAAGTGTTCAGCCCATAGACTTAGAGAAAGGTGTTGAGAGAACTTCACTGTTACAGAGAAAACTTACCAGTCTTGAGTAAGAGCTTCCCTTCCTCACAAAAAGACAGTCAGGGCCCAGTTTGTGGCTGGTTAGAGTGGATGGATCATCCAAGATAAATGAAATTGGGATAAAGAGTGCAGAATGAGTTTAATCCTCTTGACTGAGGTCACCAAGGTCTGCCCATAGCTCCGCCCCTGACAGGCCCACAGAGAGAAGCAGTGGCGAACCGTTGGGTTTCAATCAGGGCCTTCAGCAATGATACACACACACACACGTCACAGACATGCCAATACAGCCAACACAGCCACAGATGATCTTCAACAACCACAGTGCTTACCCACAGTGTGCACACACACACACACACACATACACACACACACACGCACACCAATGTGCATTACTGCAGCAAATGCAGGAAGGTCTTCTGTTATGTCACTCAGACACTAGACTGCACACAGAGACCACATGACAAACAAGCTTCCACAATTTATACACCATGGTTCACTGGATTCTTGTGCAACTTCAACGGATTAAAGCAAGAAATTACCAGCAAATCACCATCAGTTCAGTGACAAAACGAAGCTTGTAAGTTAGACCTGTTAACAACAGCTATTCAAGTCTGAATATTTAACTGAGGTGTAGCTGATAGTGAGCACCATCAATCTATGTCAACATGCAACATTAACATTAGGAAACAGCATCTCCTGCCAAAACTCCTGCAAAACCAGTCAGATGCAACCATAACAATCAACTCAAACACCCAAAATAACTTTATCTCCACAAAATATCACTTGTAAATGAAATCATCCGCCGATCCTTCAGGATTGGCAGATGGTGTGAGTGCTGTGGCCATAGCATTTTGCATCAGTGGATAGCTAAGTTCACAGACAGCATGCTGAAGTCGTGGATGACGTCCATGGGACTAGCACCGACATGTCGCTGGGCCCAGGGGGCGTTCTGTCACTAGTTCACTCTCTTTCAACTAGTATGATGAGAATGTATATATAACATAGTAGAAAAAACAGAGAATGCAAAGCTTCAAAATGGCAGCAGTTTGCATGAAGAAAAAATGTATGTTTTCAGGTAAGACTGCTCACAAAGAATCCATCACTAGAGTGCCAATGCACAGCAACAACAACAACAAAAAAAAGTCTGAGGCAGGGCAATTTGGGACAATTTCCAGTGAAGTATTCTCGAGTGAAAGATTCATGCCACTCCAAAGTACTGAATAAAAGCAGTGAAGTGGTCTGCACTGGCAGACTTTACTTGATATAGAACTTTTGTTTTTCTGTTGATGAGTATTGAATTGTTTTCATATTAATGACACAACAGTGCTGCTTTTTGGTTATCCTTTGTGTTTGATAAAGTAAGATTTAAATCTTTTTTATTGGTTCAATTTACTGTACCATCTCGCCTTCCGTCCTCTGTTTGTTGATTCAGGGTGCAGTTAGTGGAGTGTTACTGGTGACGCCCAACAACATCATGTTTGACCCTCACCGGATGGACCCCCTGGTTCAGACCCATGGATGTGAGGAGTACGGCATCATGTGTCCTCTGGAGGAAGTACAGTCTGCAGCCATCTTCAAAGAGATCACTGACCTCAAGATCAGGGAGGCGTTACCAGAGTACGAGAAAAACTTAATTGTAACAATTTATAAGACTTAACCCACTGTAATTTACACCTGCATAAATTTCTATGATTTAAAAAGTGATTAGGGTTGCAAAATTCTGGGAATTTTTATAGCTGGAATCTTATCATGGGAGTTTTGGGAAATTAACAGGAATTTTTAGGAATTTATATTAACTGCATGCGTACATATTACATATTTGGTTTGTTAAAAGCAGGCATGCATTCAAACATGTCTAACATAATATTTTGAAATGACATTATGAATGAATTTTCAGGGAATTTTCCCTTATATTTGTCATAGGCAAACATACATGCAAGTTTGCCTGATTCAACATTTATAAATGACACTGATCAGTTTTTACATTCGTAGAACTTTAATGGTTTCCTTTACAGAACAACAAAGACCATGATTGGTGAAAAATAAAAGAAGATTCAGGTATTTACAAGAGTCTAGACACATTCCTGATTCCCCCTCAGCATCCCTAAAAAAAGTCCCATTCAGAAATGTCAAAATATTTAGTTTATCTTCTCTTCAGGCCATGCTTTCTGCTTATCAAGGACCTGGACCTCATCATCTTCAGTGGCTGCTGCCTCGTCATGACTGGTCGTCATCTTTAGTGTCACAAATAGTTTCTTTCACAGGGACAACAAAAACCACGAATTTTGAAAAAAAAAAAAATGTTGTAGCAATCCAATTTTGAGAAAAACTCATTTGAGTTGAAGGCAACAAAACCCTCAACATTTTCTAATATTCCCACTAGAGTGGGCAGGTCATCAGACAAATGGACACTTGTCATATGATCTACAAAGAGACAATGGAGCACATTTTCAGGACAATTTGCCTGATTGTAAATAGAAACTGAAACCAAAGGGACTTTGACAATCAGGCCTGGTTTTTTCCCTGTTAGGGTTTGTAGGTGACGTAGAGTACAGTATAAAATATCACTTTTAACATTTTTATCAGTGTGAATAATTTTTACATACTTTCCTCAAAACTTGAAGTTTGAAACTCTCCCTCAGAATTCAGCAGTGTCTTTGTTATGTCTATAAAACGGAAACAGCTGCGATAGGAGTAAAAGTTGTTCCTTTTCAACATGTTGTATTTTGGGTTTAATGCTAGAAAAGATCCAATGTTGTGTTGGGTCTAAAAAGTTATTATTTCCAAGTGGAACTTTTACATTTTTTAAGTTTATTTTGAGGAGCCTGCATGTAATGTAAAAAAAATCAACTAGAGCAGTGTAATTCTCTGCATGCTACTTGCTATATTTCTTTACCGTCACTGAATGTTGCTTGTGTCTAATTGTTCTTTGTCATGTCACCAGTGACTTGGAGCCTCTTCCAGCTGAGAGACATCCCTCCCAGCAGAAAGACCCCGATCAGCGCTCGAGGGAGCTAGGGGATGGGAGCACAGTCTTTCGCAGCTTAGAGGGCTCAGTCTCTGAAGATGTGTTCACTGAGCCCGAGCTGTCCCCCATCCGAGAGGAGGAGCAAGCTTCAACTGAGGACCTTTGTCAGGACAAGTCCTCTGGTGCCTCAACAGAGTCTGTGAAAACTGTCACTCAGGTGGACATCACCAGTGATGGCTCCCAGGCCCCAGGCAGGGTCCCCAGCTCAACCAGCCAGCCAGAGGAGCTTGCAGCAACTGCAATGGCAGACAATACTGCAGACACTGCTACAGAACAAGATAGCCAGTCCCCTACAAATCCCAAGCAGCAAAGTGTAGAGGAGCCAGCAAGCACACCAACTGCCACCAGCAGCAGCTCTCACAAGGGGTCCCAAAGCTCAGCTGACCCTGGTGCCACAGATACCACCTGTGTTTCAGCCAGCCCACAGGGGGATGGCAGCCAGGGGACAGACAGCTTTAAAACAAACACTATGCAAAAAGGCAAAGAGGAGAAGGAGAACGAAGAGCAGACCTCTGGAGATGGTAAAAGAGTTTTACAATGTTAAAAATCGTACAACACTTCAGGTGATGAATCAGTCAATACACCGTCTTTAAGAAGCTGCCCTTTATCATATTGACCTCTGAAGACTGTCAAATCCACTTTCTCTCCTCTGTGAAAGCTCAGGATTTACCTCTCTCATGTTGTTCACTGATAACCTGTCCTTTTTCACTCTACATCACACTTCCTGTTGTGACAGAGTTGAGATGAAGGGCAATGGCAGCCTGTTTAATGTCATCAGCTTTGGGGATGTAACAAGGCTTTTACACATTTTTTGACGTCTGACTCTGCAGGTCTACGTCCTGAAATAGTAATTTATGATTGTTGCGAATTTTAATGTACAAGGCTCATTACACTGGTTGGCTGGCTTTTTATAAAAAAAATGTAAGACATCTTTTCATAGAATTTATACAAACCATCAGTGGAAAAGTAGAGATATTCCCCAGACCTTTAGAGTCCCTAATTATCCCCCCATCAGCTCACATCTACATCCCAATAACAAAAATAGGTGTGAGGCTTTTTAAGATGTTAATGAAAACAGATTTTTTTTCAGTTTAAAATGGTGCTAACATAACATATGTTTCAGATGTTGAAACTAGAAAATTGTATTGTTCTGTTGTTATTATATGCTCATAAATTTAGTGCCAGCACTGTGTTTTAAACATGGATAAAAAGTATAACCAGACACATTCTGTCTGTCGTATAATGGTGATAGATTTTCCCTCATCACAGACTAAGTGGTGGAAAATTTTTACCACTGTGTCCACAGCAATTACTTGTCAGACAGAGACAAATTGCAAAAGCCATTATGTATCTAATGGAGATCTCAACAAGGCTGCTCATTACTCTGAGCACATTAGCATAGCCCCACCAAGTTACAACTTGAGCCTCAGGGATGGTCTTAAAGACATTTGAAATGTAATTACTGAAATCAGAATTTGTCCTTCTGTGCTGTGTTGTCAACAAAAAAATTATTGTGATTGCACGGCTCGTCCAGGAGCTGACGGTCAGACTTTGGTCTCTGACACATACTTTCAACCAGGAGGTCGAATCTCATTTTGTTTACAGGAGTTGTGACCTTACAACACGGACAATCATCTCCATTCCTTTTGGAACGGAATGTGGTAGAATAGAATAGAATAGAATAGAATAGCACTGAACACTGCAAAAAATGAAATGTGTATCTTGTTTATATCTTGTCTTATTGGGCTTAATATGAGCCACATTCACCTGACACACCCAAAAAAGATGTCTTAATTCAAGATATCAAAAGAAAAAATGAGGCCCAAATTTCTTGTAAACAGTAAAATAATCTGCCACTTGTAAAGTTTTTTGTATTGAGACATTTTTATTTCAACAAGCACATTTGTTATTACTCCATTTGAGAAGCTTAATATTTTTTTGTATGAACTGTATGATTTTTGTAGATGATTTATACATTTTGTCCATACAAAGGCTGTGCTACAAAATGTTGTGCTGCTCCTTCAGACAGATCAATCTTGTCTGTAGTGGGCAGTCAGCTTAATATACGAAAGTCTATGTGATGTGTATCTCTTTCACTTCACAGAGAGTCGAAAGCCCCGCTCTCGTAAGTTCTTGTGTCTGAGGGTTGGGAAGCCCATGAAGAAGACGTTCATTTCCAATGCCAGCGCCTCCATGCAGCAGTATGCCCAGCAGGGCAAGAAACACGAGTACTGGTTTGCTGTGCCACAGGAGAGGTCAGTACCACTAGTGCACTTAATAATCTCCTGTAACAGGGTGTATTTGAGTAAAAGCGGAAGTTTTTGGTTGCTGAAATAA
This sequence comes from Labroides dimidiatus, assembly GCA_030710495.1. Taxonomy (NCBI): domain Eukaryota; kingdom Metazoa; phylum Chordata; class Actinopteri; order Labriformes; family Labridae; genus Labroides; species Labroides dimidiatus. The sequence continues at coordinate 19,035,921 of CM061148.1, read as the reverse complement.
TAAAAAGAAAATGATCCCTTTGATATCTGAGAACTTTTAGTGTGCACAGTTTGTAAGGTCAGACTCCCATCTCCTCTATACTACTTCTGATAGACAGCAAATGAGTTAATAATTAATTTACTCGGTAGGGGAACAGACACATGCATGCACATTATATCTGTGTACCAAGCAGATAGAGTCAGTTTCAGTCAGCTATACACCTGACTGAAAGTAAAGCACAGAAGAGTACACCTGACTAAAATTAGTGATACATGGGTTTGTTGAGGACGGGATGTTGTGTAAAATGTAAATAGAAATACGATAAAATGATTTTCAAAACCTGTTTAACCTATATTCAATTGAATACACTTCAAAGACGAGATATTTATTGTTCAAACTGATCAGATTTGTTTTGTTTTTGTTTTGTTTTTGCAAATATTCACTCATTTTGAATTTTATGCCTGCAAAACAATCCAAAAAATGTTGGGAAGAGGCAACAAAAGTCTGTGAAATTTGAGGAATGCTTAAAAAACACCTGTTTGGAACATTCCACAGGTGAACAGGTTTATTGGAAACAGGCGAGTGTCATGATTGGGTATGAAAGGAGCATCCATGAAAGGTTCAGTCGTTCATAAGCAAGGATTAGGCAAGGTTCACCACTTTGTCCAGTGGTTTAAGAACATTTTTTTTCCAATGTACAATTGCAAAGAACTTAGGGATTTCACTGCACCTACTCGTATAAAAAAATGTCATAGGATTCCCACACATTTTACCTCATACTGTTAACAATGAGCAAAAGCTTTAGCTTCCATTAACAATTTTAATTAAATAGCACTGTAGCAAAAACCTTACTTTCTCTTACAGACAAAGAATAAAAAGTGAGGAAATAACGCCTGTGGAGACATTGGGAAATCATCTTAAAATTAATATGTTAATATGTTGTGTCAGTTTGAGTATGTGGTTAGTTGGTAGTTGGGTAAAAAACAGGTGGTTATGACATTTAGTGGTCAAGGGGAGACAAGCCCCTGAAGTAAAGCAGAGCATTATCACTTACACACTGTGCATTCTCTCTTTCTTATCCTTTTTAATTGGGGCCTGCACATTTTGTACAGCACTATGTGTGATAGTGCTGTAATCTAATTATTAGACAGTTTTTAGGAACACTCCCCACAAGATGATACTATTCATTTGCACATAACCTTAAAGTAGGATGAGCATATGTTTGAATGTCGCTATTAGTTAAAGCTCTTACTGTGCTCGATTTTTAAGAGGTGCTGCAGTGTGCCAGCTACTCATGCATTTGTACTCGGTGCCAAACTGGTGAAATTTTCTTTAGGTTAAGAGTTTTGGTTTCAAAAAATGTGTCCACAGTTTAAAGAGGGGGTATTGTGCTTTCATGTTCGTCTTTATATGGTCTCACTAGCGCCCCCATGGTAGCTTTAAATGATTTACAGTTTTGAAAGAATCCCTGAATGAATTGTTCTCTCACTTTTATTTATTTATTTATTTATTTTTGTGTTAGAAAATTCTTATTTCAGTCTCTGAAACACTTCAGTTTTGCTGCTGTCTCTTTAAGACTGCCTGCTCCACAATCCCCTTCACTCTGATTGGCCAGCCCTCTGGAGGCCTGTCAGGGGCAAGGCTTTGGGTAGACCTTGGTGTTTGAAACCCACACCCCCAACATGTTATGAAACAGTTGGGAGATCCTTATTTAATGGCCTCATCATTTCAGCAAGTCTCATGAAGATCTCATGCTGTTTTTAGAATGGTTCATTTTGATCAGTTTTAAGGCAGATTTAAGGATTTCTGCATCATATGAATATATAGAGGTTGGAAAATCTGCATGTTTAGCATGAACATTCAGCAATGTTACTTTATATCCATGTTTAAAATATAGAAAAGCAGAAAACCCCCTCTTTAAGAGACATCACATAGTGATGTGCAAATCGGTAGTAATGGATTATAAACTGATTATCAACAGTAAGCATGGATGTTTTAACCAAGAGTACAGATTCGTTCAAAGCTCTTATTTTCTCATATAATAGACTACAGCCAATAAGGTCTGAATTGTTGTGTAAATCTTGCTTCATTTTTAAGTTGGATATGATTTTTGAATGACATAAACATTTAACTGTCGTATTGTTCTTCCTGTGCTCTCATCCAGGTCAGAGCACCTTTACGTGTTCTTCATGCAGTGGAGCCCTGACATGTATGGTGAGGGAGTCAAGGGGATGGGACAAGAACCTGGATTTATGGTTGTCAAGAAGAATGAAGTGTCAGAAACAGCTGATGATGAGCCAATCACTGACCTCAACATTAAGGAGTGGGAGGTATGATCTGCAGATTTAATGTGCTCTCTTTCAGTACATGTGTTTGTTTTCTCATGTCTTTCAGAACATGGATTAAGTATAGCTCTTTGCTATATTTAATCCATTATCTGTAAAACCAGTACTTTATTCTGTGTATTTTTTTAATTTTATCACTATGTGTTAAATGACGTTAAATATTGTGTTGATGCACTGTCATTATGCTCTGCATAGTGAATTTATATTGTGCTGATATTGTTTTGAATTCATCTAATTTGTGAAGTTATCAAGCATTAGTTTTGTACTTTACAACTGTCTTTGCTACACATTTCTTGATTTGTGATTTTCTGTAAACTTTTATCACATGTAAGTTGTGTGAGCAGTTGCTTGATGTGCACTTTGCTGAGCTTCCAACCAAAGTGTTTTGCATGTTTGTGTAATTGTTTAATCGTAGCTTTGTTCCATTTTGTGTGGCTGTTAATGTTGGTTGGCATGTAGTTACTTACTTTGTGTAGTGTCTCAAAGCCGGTTGGTTATGAAATCAATATTTCATAACATACCATGTGTAGAAAGTGAGGCATCGCCTCCTTTAACATAAATGAAATTGAACAATTCAGCGTTGATCAATAATAAATCTTATTACTGAAGTTAAAGGATCCTCTTTGGGGATCAAGATGAAATTACAAAAACAAAATTCCTGGCTTTTTATGTGAATATTGGTTATATTCTTGCATAAGAAACTCCAGAAAGCTTCTTCTGTGGAGGTCCAGACTCACAGCTTTGAGTCCATTAGGTCAGAACCAATAGCAATGATTGTTCCCCAGAGTTTCTCAAAGAAGCAGGAAAGAAGTCAGGAGTCACATATTCAAATTGCTGTAAAATAGTATGTCAGGCTTGCTGTTCAGTTGATGGAAAAAGACTGATGACTTTCTGAGTTTTGTGGATCACAAAATAAATAACTCCATAAAGAATTAACCGAGATACATCAATCCACAAAAAGTTACTTTGAAAGTAGAAAACAAGGCTAACTGAGTAAAGGTGAACCGAGAGGAATGAGGCTCAGCCGGCATTGTTGAGGAAAATTAGAAAAAGAATGAGGCAACAATGCAACAAAGAATCTTCTCACGTAGATACAAAGATTAAAGGAATGAAGAAGACACCTGAAAACAGACTAGTTCTTCTTGTTGGATGCCTGTAGTTTTAAGACTGTCCTGAAAGAAGGGAGGGGTCAGATGTGGTTGAAGTAAATCCATTGGTCTGTAAGAGATAGAGAGAGAACAGTGAATCTGTTGTCTTGTCACTTGGGAGAGTGTTTGATCTCAAACAGTTGGATTGGAAAAGCAAGAAAGAGGGCTGTGGACTTGTGTATGCATGTGTATGTGTGTCCAGGCAATGAGGTCGGGATCTTTGTGCAGGCTTTCCTTTTCACATCCATGTCTGAATTATTTTCGTCCTGGTTTGATCGACTACATTTGCTGAATGGCAAATGGTCAAAACCATTGTAGTTTTCTGATGTATAGTATATGCACAAAACATAGAATTTAAACATAGAGAAATTGTACTGCTTCTTATAATATTGCCCAATCTCAGTTTATCATTATGTTTCTCTAGTGTCTTTTTGCATGTGGGATTGAATGAGGAAGTACTGTAGAAAATCAAGGTATCAACGGGAAATGTATTTCTTATTTTCAGCCCTGTCAGTGCATGTTAAGTTGCACCAAAAGCAGTGGTTTGAGTCTGTTAATAATCATGAAGTCACTGTAGAGGGAAATTGTTGCAGAGGAAGAACTATTTTTCGTTTTTAATGTAAATCAATGATGCAAGAAGACAATCACATTGATCAGTGTAACCCTGGACCGCTGTAAAGGGAAGGCTATTTGATCTTTTACACATGAATAAGTAAACGGGTACCTGCAGTTGAAGTTGGTCTGGTGGACCATTGATAAATTTAGAGTTAACTTTTGTTCTTTTTGTATTTAACTTTGAACAGTAAGAGATGAGTCGCTATTAATTATTTCAGATTTTTTTCTTGCTTTTTTTTTAATCTAGTTATTAAAAGCTAATTACGGTGACATTGCTTGCTTGGTAGATTTATCTGACTTTACATGTACACTTTCTGTCGTCTTTTTATAACTTTAAAAGCATCGGTCTGGAATAAAAATAGCTTCATGGGACAGTAGGATGTACTGTGTCTTTAAATTCTGTCGTTTTGCAGTCTGTTGTCAGTTTTTAACCCCTCGAGGGCTACACACCCCTTTGCTCTTTAGATACTGGATTCAACGATGTTCCACAGACAGTGCTCCGGAGATATCCCCTTAAAGGTGTTTTTATTTTGGACAGGGAGGAAGCTGTCAGTCTCTATCCTTCCCTCTGTCAGCTCCTCCCGGGTCTGTGAGATGTCAACTTAGAGACCCCTGATGTGACTTTCCAGCTTCAACCTCGCCTAGCAACTGAGACAATGTTTTCTAGAGGAGTGAAAGACCAGGAGAAACGACTCACCCCTAAGTATACCTGTGTATGTTCTCTGGACTTAACGTCACTTCACGTGTTTTGTCTCCGGTCTTGTTTACAAATGTGTCCTCAATGTTTTGAAAACAAGCCGTTAGCTCGCTAGCGTGGCTAACTAGCATGCTAGCTCTTTAGTTGGTCCTGGTCCGGTTCCGTGAACGATGTTGAACAAAGTGGACTCTGTTCGTAGTGTTGTTTTGCATCTAGGCAAGTTCTCTTATCTTTCCTCGTATCCCATAATGGAACAGCTTGGTACTTGTGTTTTTGCTGACTACTGGTGCAGTTCAACGTGCACCTCATCTTTTTTCCAGCAACTTCTGTATTCCTAAACACTGCCAAGCTTTTATCGTTTGAGTTATGATGTAAATACTGAGTTATTATTTCGGTTTTGTATGGGTATTGGTACTCTTTAAAGAAATGTAGAATTAGCGAGCTATTCAGCGAGCTAGCACACAGCTAGCCCCCATGGCTCCTTTAGAGAAGTGCTCTAAAACCAGAGAAGTGAGGGGCAGATGTGTTTAAAGGGTCTGTAGTGAACTTCTGCTCTGTTATCAAGAGCTGCAGAAAGACAGCCTGTTAGAAGTAGATAAAAATGTTTACCACTCACATTAAAGGTCTTGTGAAGACTCTGTAAGTGAGCTTAAAGTAGTCTTACATTTATACATTTGTCTGTTCATAACCCATGATTTAAAATGAGATTATCAGCATCAAAAGTAGTTATTTCTGAATTCTGTTTCTCAGTATTTGTGGATGACCCAACCCTTCCATTTATGGCAAAGTCCCATGACAACACTATGCTGGCCAGCAAAGTTTTGCAGTGAGAAGTAAGATCTGTCCTTTCTCTGCTGAAAAGGATTTCTTGGATTTATTCTGTAGTGATGGTGGACACTGGAGCTGGACTGTCAAAAAGAAAAAGGATTTCAGAGCAGAAGAAAGCTAAACAGAAGAGTGATAGAGCGCGGGCTAAAACAGGGGTTAAGCTGTTTGTGATCATGTACATTTAAACCCACATGCAGCAGATATACTGCAGTGATCTGTTCAAACTTGAGAGTCTAACGTTAAAATGAAAAGTGAGATTATGTTTGCTCTGCTTGGTGATGTTGGGGTTGGTAGATTAGCACTGGTAGGACATAACCAGGGTTCACTGGTTGAGTAAGTTTACAACGTTTGATTGTTTTCACGTTTCAAACAATAGCTCTACGTAACTACAAATAAATACATTACCTCATCACTTTGTATCATGTAAAAAGCTGTCTTGATAAATGAAAGGTAGAGTTAAAACAAAGATCTGCTCTCCTTGGCAAGAGTCACGTCTCATGACATGGGTTGAAATTGTTCATGGTAAAACAGAGTCTGTATCCTGGAAAAAAAACTGCCTTTTCAGACTAGTTCTTACAGTGCCTTTAAAGTAGGAGATCAGGACTAATTTAATGAATGTTGTGAGATGTTACTGCACAGATATATTTAGATTTGGCGAAGTAAGGCTATGAATACGGGCTTTAGTTTTCTCCATCCTCAGTGTTTATTTATATTTATGTAATGACACTCAGTGGACCTGTAAACACAGACTTTTAATCAGAGACAGAACAGAGACAGCAGCTCTGTGTGCAGTTTGCAGTGTGAGGTATAACTTTGTTGGAGTAAAGCCATGAGAGTCCGGTCATTGTCTCACTGTCCACATGATGAAATGTCCTTGGCAAGACACCTAACCCCAAACGGTGTGCTACAGGTGTGTGAATGGGATTGATTAATACTGATAGCAGCCTCTGCCATCAGTGTTTGGATGAGGTGTGAATGGATGAATGTGCTTTAAGTGGTCAGAAGATTAGAGAAAAAGCTTCAAACATACTATACTTTTACCTTTAGTTTCATTTAAATTTTGCAGATTGTTTTTTTTTTTTTTTTTTTTGCAAATAAAAAAATAAGGGATGGTCTTGATTTTGTCCTGTGTGAGTACCAGGACATCTGCTGACGGCAGCAGCTTGAAGTGTGTGTTAGACATCGAAATAAGTGAGTTTTCTGGTTGGATTAGCTGGATGAAAGGTCAATGGTTCTAAACTTGTCTATCCACCGTAGTGTTGTTTCCATTCTGTGCTCTGTATTAACTTCAAATATCAGCATCTTTTGGTCGAGATATTAAACATATTACACAAACATGCCAAATGTCTGAGGTGCAACAGCTCACTTCTCTCCTTTTTTACCTTGAGGTGAGTGACTATTTACAAAAGTCACCAGGCCTGATTGAAGAAGGGTGTTTATGTGCACAACAGTTTGGATAGCTAAATTTAAAAACAGCGTCAAGAAAAAAATACTAAGAAAAGAAGATAATCCCGCACACACTGAATGTCATAAAAATCTCATAGCTGGTGAACCTCCTGGTCCACATCAGGTGATAGTTTAAAGAACTATCTTGTCTTCATCAGGTGATAGTTTGGAACAGTATCACTCGATGAAGACCAGCATGCAGGCTTATCTTCTTTTTCTTGAGGCCCTGTAAAGATTTTTCCATAAAATTTCTCACATCCATCTTCAGATAAGAGCATTGTTAAGTCTGCCAGAAAAGCACCACTCAGTGCACATTGTGCCTTCCAATTCACCCTTTTCCTTCCCATAGCCAGCGAGAGATCTGGCAGTTTTTATGTTCCACCTGTTCCTGTCTTTGTACTACCAGGTAGTGTCTCTGACGGAGTACCACCGTCGGATTGACGCACTTAACAGTGAAGACCTGCGCTCCCTCTGCAAACGACTCCAGGTGCCCTGACCAGCCCTGTCTGCCCCCTTTGCCCCCTCTGCTCAATCCAGCTGCTGTCGACATGGTCTCCTGTAGATCTTATGCTGCAGGACTTGGCTTATGCTGATGTTGCATACGTGCATGCATCAAAAAGCACACAGACAAACAGAAATTACTTTAACACTGTTTGAAACTATTTTTTATCAACTCATCTCAGAAAATTTGAGTGGATTGATGAAGCTTTGATTGACTTCAGCATTATTGCCAGGTTTTAGTCTCTCTGTCCTTCTTAACCTAATTGGTTGTTACTCGATGTTTGTTCTGGAAGGATCAGTAGATTTTATGTTGGCCACTTACATGTGAGTGCTTCTGTAGGTAAAATCACTCTTTGCTTATTTGTTTTAACTTAATTACCTGAGTGTCAGCTCTGAGGTTTGAAGTTAAACTTCTCTTCCCAGCTGAATGATACATGCTGAGAACAATGAAGTCAGGCTCTTCTGAAGTAAAAACTGAGACATGTACCACAGCCTCCACAGTGATCCTCTGTTAGAAAATAACAACTGCCCCACTGGTTTTAAAAAGGGTTTAAAACTAATACAGGACCCAAAACACTTATTCTTATTCATTTGTTTTGGCCACCTCTTGTTTACAAAATTACTTCTTTTAATTGTTTCTTACATTCTTTGTTAATTACAGTCCTTAATCATGCCTTGTTTTAATCTCACTGGTGAAAACAATCAAGCCTACTCTGCTGTAGATTCAAGTTATAATTACCTCCGATAGTTAAATTTCATGCAACGGATTAAATCATTGCCAAATTTGATCCAAAACAATAAAAAAAAGTTGATTGTTGGTGCTGTGATGAAGTGAAACAATTCCTTGTCAGTGTGTGTACTAATTTACATTTATTTGTCTTCTAGATCACCACCAAGGAAGAGGTCAACTCCAAGCATGGCACGTCCGTCAAGACAGAGCTGGAACAAGAAACATTTAAACCCAACCTCAGAGAACCCAGTGATCTCCTGGAGGCAGATCAGATAGAAAAGGTACAAAATGTTGTAATAACCTTTTAAAGCGCAACAAACAAACGCACGTAATCAAGCGGCATCATGACATGTAGGTTATAGCATAGAGAACAATAGAATACAATAAAATAGAATAGAACATACTTTATTAATCCCCAAAGGGAAATTCAGGAGTCACAGCAGCAAACAAAGTAAAAAGTGCAAAAAGTTCAAGAATATATAAAAAATATGATATAATAGATGTCAACTAGAAAAAGAATGTCCATCAGAGACGTCAGCTTGGCCATAATTGTGATGTCAGCCACCACCTCGACAGGGTCCACAGGGTCCAGGAGTGATCTGGCCTTCTTCAGCAGTCTGTTAAGTGTAGTTGTCCTGAAGCCTGTCCGCTCACAGCAGGTGAAATCCTTCAATGTGGCATTCATGTCCGGTGTTAGCTCCATTAGCCATGTCTCTGTAAATAGCATGACGCTAGTCTGCCGGTATTCCTTATGGTGCTGTGTTAGCACGGCTAGCTCGTCCATGTTATTGGAGATAGAGCTTACATTCTCCAAAACAATGGATGGGAGGATGGGTTAATGTTGTCTCCTCTTAGTCCGCACTGCAGTACTAGCACGTGTCCTCGCCTCCTTCTCCACAGCTAGCAGGCAACTCTGGATTGGTTAGCACTGACGTGCTACAGGCTGCTTACAGCTGAAGTCTTGAGTGTTAACCACGCAACCATGGCTACATGTATGATCCCCGGCCAAATAGGAACAAAAAGGCAAAAAAAACACTACTGTAAACATATCCAGTTTGGTGTCAGTTGCCAACAAATAAGCCATAAAAAGTAATAAAAAATGATGACAAGCTCAAATTATGAAGATAACTTAAAAGATAAGGAAAAAAGGGGAAGAAAGAACAACGAAGAGGGAGCTGCTGCAACAAGCTGCCACTCTTTTCAGGCACTAAGCAACAATCAAAGTGTTTATTTTAATTCAAGGAAAAGTCTTCACACTCTGGTTAGACATAACAAAATAAAGTGAAAAGACCAAACCAAAATTCAGCTGTTCTACCCAGTCTGTGTTTCCAGATTTAGAGCTCCCGTCTTATGCATCCATGCCACAAAGACTTTTCCTGCTTCTTCTGTTTTGAAACGATTCCAAAGATAGTCTTAACTTATTTTCCAATAAGACAACACATGGAGACTTAAGCCTGATTTATACTTTTGCTTTGACTCTACACCATAGTGGCTAAAGCAGACATGAGCACTACATACTTCTGCGTCAGAGTGTCTGCACCGCTCTGCAGTACTCTTCTCTTCTGAAACACAGTTGACGCAGTTTAATACGCAGTTTTGAATGTATTATAGTATGTTAAATTATGTTATAAAAAGGGATGCACAGACCTAGAGTGTAACCTCACTGTGACGGTTCCTATTAGGGCAGCATGAGTGTGTCCAGAATGGTAATCCCCGTTGTTTTAATGAATATTGAGAATTTACTTAATAAATCATCTGGATCACAGTGATTATTAGATCAACAGATGGACCTTTGTTATCACTGTAGGACAGATCAATAAGACTGACTATCCTCGCTGGTGCAACTAAGATTTTATAAAATCAATGAAAACTCAGATGAATAAAAGCTTTTTATAAATAGAAACTAAACTACAACCACAAACACAGATGCATCAAAAAAAAAACACACCCAAAACTGCATGTTCCTTATTATTATATCCACATCATGTATATCACACAGCCTCCAGATATTGCACACTTGCCAAATTACTGCTATATCAACAAGCCAACTGCACAGCATGGCTGGCTACTGTCACAACCGCTTGTAACCTCACTTCACCCCACCTCATGGTCAGACAGAAACGGTGGAAGCAGCGCTGGTACCAGAGCCGGATGTAACTTTGTCTCTTTGGGAACGTTGTGGATGTCAGCCAAATGTAAAAGGAGAAGCAGCTACTTGAGATGAAGCTTTTTGTTAAATCTGTGCTAAAAGATCTCTGTGATAAGAGGAAATGTATCAGTCTGAGGTCTCATCTTGCAAGTTGCCACCCAGGTATCGAGGCAAACCTTCTGCTCTCTCCACTGTATTGCAAAGCAGTTCATGTCAGTGTCAGCAAACGGATATGGTTCTGGCCAAGCCCTTGCTCGAGTGTCCAAATTAAACATTGAAAGTGACAGATACAAACACCTCACAGGTGCTGCTACACGGTATCCAAGTCAATGCTTTAAAAAATTGACAAGCAGTATGAGTAGCCTGGAAAATCTAGGTCCATTCTTTTTTATTGTCTAGATTATTTGACTGTGAAAAAACGACAGCTTTAAGCTCCTTAGCAACTGTCCCTTTTTTCTTTTAAAATGTGTAAAAGCCAAAGATGAGAAGAAACACTCATGACATCAGAAATGTCCCATTTAGGATACATTTTACTAACCATTTGTAGATGAAAAGTGAGACATACTGCAATATGGAGCCACCTTGAATCATATCATAGGAAATCCTTCACGACCACAGTCCTTGTTCCGAGGTTCATGGTCAATGCTGATATGGCTAATGTTTTGAGCCAGATTGTTTGTTCTGAAATGTCCCTAAAGCACCAAGCACAGAGTCACACTGAGCGGGTAGGATGGGTCCTTTAGATCCTGCTTGCTTTTCTAAAGCAGTGTGTGTTGTAAGGAGAAGGGGGAGGGCATTCAGTGATATTCTGTGTGGAGGGAATGAAACTCTGGAGGGGCTTATTCTCTGCAGCACCACAGCTGGCATACCAAGCAGATAAGCAGTACCTCAGTTCACCTTATTGAGCGGCACTAGGAGGACAGCAGCATTTTTCAGCTGAGTTTTTCTCTTTAAGTTTCCTCATAGAGGCACTGCAAGGCTCTCCTAACAAGTATCAGTGGAGTTCAATCTGCAGGTCATCATCCAGGTGCAGACTCAGGAACTTGAAGTCTGAAACCCTCTTTACGTGGTCTCCATTAATGTTGACAGGATGTGTATCAGTTTTCTTTTTCCAGTCGTCAATCATAAGCTCTTTGCTCTTAAATGTATTCAGGATCAGGTTATTCTGCTCGCACCACGTTGATAGCCTCTGGACATCATCGCTGCATGCAGTCTCATCTCCCCCAGAGATGAGCCCCACCACAGTTTTATTATCTGGATCCTGCTGAGGTAGAACTGGGGGCTCAGAGTTCGGTAATGTTTACTGTATGCAGCTGGTGTTTTTCTTAGGTTTGCTGCTTTTTTGAAAACTAAAGTAAAGCAATAAAAAAAGTATTAGGTTTACATTATTTATCTTCAATTTCCGGTCATAAACAAAGGTTAGAGTACTGTGGTTCCAGGAGGGAGAGTATCTCAGGACATCTGTATCCACTATCAGATGATGCTTCCTGTCTCGGATCTTTTTATTTCAGGAGGAGCATAGCTCTGTAGACTGATGTCATATATCACACATTAAGCAAATACACATTATCTTAATAGAAAACTATAATTAATGTTTACTACTCTGCTTACATTTGGCATCTTAGAAACGTAAAATTAAAAGTTCAATTGTTTTAATCTCTTTTTTCGTTCCTTGTTGACCTGTATTTACTTGTGTGTATTATTATTATTATAATTATCATCATCATCAGAATAATCTGACGAGTAGTCTTTGATCAGGCTACAGATACTGTGTAGAAGTCCGACTTCTAGTAATCCAGAGAACAATCTACTTGGGATGATTGTATTAAAGGCAGAGATCAAGTTGGTGAGCAGATGCCTTAGGTAGTCCAGATCAGTTAATTTGGAGTGGAGAGTTTTGGCATCTTCTGTGGAACTGTTTTCCCTGCAGAGAATCCATCGTGGGTGGGCGGTTGGTAATGATATGGTCTGAATAGTCTTTCAAGGCATTTCATAAAAAACTGGTGTGAATGCCACCGGTCAAAAGTCACCGTCACTGCTAACAAAGGGTTGTTGTTGTTGTTTTGTTTGTTGTTTTCAGCAGTGGGATGGTTTCTGGCAGTGTGGGATTTTCGTCTGGAACAGAGACAGATTGAATCTCTCTGGTGAGGACTCCAGCACAGAGTCTTTTAGAAAAGCTTGGTTCTATGGCCAGTGCAGCGTTCCAGTTAGTTGCTGTGAGGATGCAAGACTCCTTCCACACCTGCTGTATGTTATTGTAGACGTGCTCCTTAATCTTCCTCTCGCCAGCTGTGTTTGCCTCTTTGATGCTGTTTGCGTACATTTGAACTGAGCCATTTTATAGTGGATATAAAAAGTCTACACGGCCTTGTTAACTTTTTTGTTAGCTTGTAAAAATGTAACAAATGAGACCATGATAAATAATTTCTGAACTTTTTCCAACTTTAATGTGACCTATAACCTTTACAACTCAACTGAAAACAAAAGAAATCTTTATGGGTGGGAGAGCATAAAAAAATTAAATTTAATAATGTGGTTGCATAAGTGTGCACACCCTTAAACTAATACTTTGTGGAAGCAGCTTTTGCTTTTATTCCAGCACTCAGTCTTGTTGGATAGGTGTCTTATCAGTGTGGCACATCTTGGCTTGCCGATCTTTGACCCTGCTCCGAATCTGTCAGACTGAGATGGCATCTCCTGCACTCAGCCCTCTTCAGATCATCCCACAGATTTTCAGGTCTTTGCTCTGGCTGTGCCATTCCTAAATCTGAATCTCCTTCTGGTGAAGCCATCCTTACGTTGTTCTGGGTGGGTAAACTGTTCTTTTGCTGATGTGCAGTAGTCAGTGCTGACTCAGTGGTAAGGATTTGTTTTTATTGGTGCTTCTCTCTGACCTGCCTTCATGTCCTTGTTTGGGTTTTTTTGGCTCCCTCTTCTCTTTACTTCATGCTTTGTTCTTTCCCTGCTTTAGGGTCTGCCTTTAATTTTTCAACTTGAAAAGACTGTCAAACTACGGCCTATGAGTCTGAGCTCTGTAAACCGCATCAGATGGAAGAGGTTAATCTTTCGCAAAGAATATAGTCTTCTTCCTGTTTTGGATGAATGTAGATTCACTGAGGTCAGTCTTTTCTGATGTGAAACAGGGTTAGTTTCTGAGATACGAGCACTGCCGTGTGAGTCTGTATCTCTCTGCTTCTGGCTCTATTCATTGGGCTCCTTCTTCTTTTATTTAATGGCTCCCTTGGCTTTCTACACCATGCTCTGTCTTTTCTGCTTCATCTATGTGAAAACTGCTCTGTTGAAGTCAAACTGCTCGACGGGACATCCAAACTCTTAAATCCGCATCAGATTGGTGAGACTTTTATTGCTTTGCAAACTTCTGAACTTTGTCCTTATTCTGATTTGTGTGCTACTACCATGCTGTCCCATGACACTCTGTGATCTGTCACAGTGAGCTTCTTTATCTCAGTAGACTCATGGCTCTGTTGAAGCAGAACTGTCTTCACACTTTAAGGACAGAGGCACCCCAGTCACTGTAGGTCATTACATGCTTCAGGGTGTAGACTCAGACCGAGCTTCTGTTGCACTTAGACTACTTACAAAGTGTGTTAGTAGGTCTTCAAGTTTTATCCATACCTGCTCTTCATGTTATCAAAAGCTGGTCTTTGTCAAAAAGTTTTTTTTAAACTCATGACCTTGAAGAGAGCTAAAGCGCTCTGGTTCTGCAGGTCCAGTGTGGACACTGACTTCTCTCAGGGCCTCTTTGGTTCCTTGAACCATTGGTCTGACTGTGGAAATTAGGGATACACTGATCCAGTCTTAGTATCGGGTATCTGTCCAATACATACTCAAAAAGCGAGACCGGTTATGGTGGCTGTGGACCAATGCACTGTGCAGATCTATTTAACTTGAGTTAGAAAAAAACTGAAGGTGCCAAATCATAAGTCTCAGTCTTGTTAAATTGATACTGGTATCAGATCAGTTTCAGAATAATGACTTAAAAAGTGGGATCGGTGCATCCCGAGTGAAAGGTCTGGATCTCCTCTTTGAAGATGTTTGTAGAGAAGACCTACAAACATTAGTTGTGACAAATGGCAACAAAGTTGAACTACCTGACAGCTGTCAGGAGGTCTTAAACTTTAGCTCTGAGTCCTGAGAGCTGCAGTGACCCACACACCACAGACACAGCACTGTGAGTGAAGAGCTAAATGTTGACCCAGCAAAGATCAGGATGAAATATTTTATGGTTCATTACATAATAAATTTACACAGAAACAACAAAATTCCAACTCTGGCTGCAACTGTCCGGATACCTCTCAATTTTATGTTCATCAGAAGAAACCTGTGGAGATTACCAGTTGAAACGTGCGGCTCCTTTTCCAGTTTAACTTGCATATGATGCTTCGGATACTTCTTACAGTCAAAATTCATTTTGGGTAGCAAAAGAAGTACTAATGTCATAAACCAACACTTCAGTGTGGAATGAAATGCACCCACAGGAAATGTACACACGTCTGATTTAAACCTGAGTGAAAAAAAAAATACATTCAAATTTATTATGTAATAAATCATGAAATATTTCATCCTGGTTTACCTGAGTCACCCTTTACCTGACTGCATGTGGCCGAGTTAGCGTTCTGTAATTCCTGCAGCTTGTACCATCACATAGCAGCGACTGAAAATCTTGACCTCAAATTCCACTGAGTCTTTTTTTACCTGTTGCAAAGGTCTTACAGCATCACAAGCACACTGCAAAAACTGTACTCTAAACAAGTGTTCATGTCTTATTTTAAGTAAAAATGTCTAAGTAGACCTAATATGAATTTTATTTAGGTAAAATTCAGAAAAATGTCTTATTTCAAGATGTTAAAAGACAAAAATGAAACCTGAATCACTTAAAACGTTTAAGAAACTCTACGAGACCATCTTCTTACCCAATTGACAGACTAAGATTAATGTCTTAATACGTGAAACTTGACTTTTTTATTGTTGGACATAAGAGTGTTTTTAATCACTGAAAACATCTAATTTTCAGAGTAAATTGATAAAGGAAACGTTTATTTTATATAACCAATCAGCTCACATTGCTCTTTCATAAGCAATGTATTTTACAGAGATTGGTATAAAAAGAGTGAAATGTTTGAAACATCCTTGGTGTCACATCTAATTCAGCCATCTGCAAACCTCTGTTTGTCCATCTAAAAATGCTCTGCACTCATATGATCCAATAATTCTCTGCGACAGACGGATTTTCCTCGCTGCACCGCGCTCCCCTCTGACATGAAACAGACCCGGCGTTGGATTTGAGCGTACCCTCCACCCACATTCAGATTGATAAATGCCGATCTGTGCATGGAAATCAATGTACACCCATTTTGTCGGTCATACACGTTTGATAAACAGGGGCTATTAAGACTAAAAAGTGAATTTGAACTTAAAATAAGACATGAACAGTTGTTCATGAAGATTTCAGTATTTTCAGTTCAGACTCTTATCAGTTCTGAGTTAAAATCCCTGTTTACACGAAACAACCTTCTGTGAGCTTTGATCAAATGATAGCCTGCTTACATATCCAAGAGCTAAAAACTGTAATTCCTTAAAAAAAGAAGTAGACAATCAAAGATCATCTGAAAAACCTTTGAGTTACTATTGCTGAAGTATTTGGATCAAAAGACCTGGAAGAAAAACATTAAAGAGACATTAACTTTAAATTCCAGATTCATACAAACAACAGGTAGATTATAATGGTCACTAAACTGTTGCATCTTGTAGCCCAGGCTCTGCTAAACCCAGAGCATTTTACACAAACTCCATGCAGAGTCAGGACTCTTCTCCAAGGAGCTGTTTCCAGCACAGTAATACGACTGTTGCTTTGACTCCACTACCAAGCTGACAAGTTAAGAGCAGAGCCTGATGAATTATTGGAGGTTGAACAGAACATGTCAGAGCTTCTGTCTCTGCTGTCGTGTTTTTGTGAGTGTCTGTTTTTTCTGTCCCTTCAACTGAAGCTTTCAGTGCACAGCTTTTCTTGCTCTCCTTCCGTGCATCACAGCCATTAGTTTCTAAATCTGTCTGCAACAGGACAGTAGGCGCTCTCTGGAGATTGATTTAGATGTTTAGGATATTCTCGTTTTGGGACATCCAACTGTCGTAAGAAAGTCAACGTGAATCTAATTCATTGTTGTAGGCTGATATCTTTCTGTTTCATTTCTGTCATTCCTTCCTGATCCATCTTTTCTTTTTTCTAATTTCTGTGCCCACAGCTTGCAAAGAATCTGCCACCACGGACCATTGGATATCCATGGACGCTAGCTTTTGGGACTACCAAACACGGCATGAGCATTAAGACGCTGTACAGAGCCATGCAGGGCCAGGACACCCCTGTGCTCATGGTTATCAAGGACAGTGATGGCCAGGTAAGCTTGATGATAAAGAGATGTGTACACCATAGACTGTAATAAAAAAAAAAATGGACGTCATCTCACTCGTCTCAAACCGAGGTTGCCACAAAAACTGCCCCCTCTGGTGGCTGGCTGCAGTACAACTCAAAAACTCCGCCTCTATATTCATTCCAGATGGGAAAAGATCCCTTTAACATCTGAGCTTCAAAATGCTTACCTAATTGATTTTTGTTTTTTTTTTTCTTATTTTGACTATAAAACAGTCAAAAAAATGTCCTGTGACTAGAAACTTTGGCCCATTTTTCTGGAATGGGCCAAAACTTCCAATATCTGGAGTTATTTAGAATTTACTGCATTTTATATGAGAGTAAAACCGTTTAAAATGAAGAAAACACAAAAACAGAATTGGTTTTAACAGGTTTAGTGAAGGAAAAGAAAAATAAATGATGATAAACTTTAAATTTGAACATAATAGACAGACAGAATGAAATCTAGAAAGATTCACAGTAGCTTCTTAAATTAAGGGTCAAACACAATTTTGGAGAGATTTCACTGATTTCTTTGCTGAAGCAGGTCAGACAAGTACCAGCAGGTCCAACCTCAGCCCTCAGTGGCTTTTGTTCCAAGTAGCTATGGTCTCCCAGTGATGACAGCGCCAACTTGTAAAATGTTAAAATGTGAAACTTTACTCCGCTCTAACAAAGACCAATTATTTTTTGGCCGTCATATTCTGAGAGACTTGGCTTTCTGGTGCCGACAGCCTGTGTGAGCACGAAGCTGCTGAAGTTTAGTGAGGTAGCTGTCAGGTGCTACATGTACTGCTCTGTGGGCCAAGAGATGTGTTGAACGAGGAATTATACACTTATTTCCTATTTCAACCATTTTAAACAATGGCGTATATCGTTTCCTTCTTCTGCTCTTCCAGGTGTTTGGTGCTTTAGCATCTGAGCCCTTCAAAATCAGTGACGGCTTTTACGGCACAGGAGAGACATTCCTCTTCACATTCAACCCCGAGTTTGAGGTACACCTTTTTTTGCAGCTGTATTTTGTACATGTTGATGAGATAATGACCTTTTCTTGTTGTGAAGTATTTAAACTGTTTTTAAATGTGCATTTATGATCATTGGAAGCGAATAGTATGGTGGCCCTGAAAGCTCAAAGCACTGCAACTGAAGAGAACACATGCAAAAAGAAAAAACACAAGCAAATTAAGAAAACATCTTCATCAATTTGACAACACCTGCATTTAGAAAACACACGTCAAGGACCACAACACAACACATTAGAAAAGCGGGCTGCAAATCAACCACAACACAACAGAAGAGTTTCCAGAGGACACTTAAAAGTGATGCACATGTCCATTATTAGCCAATATGCTAATATCTGAATCATAGGATCACAATGTTAAAATAAATCAATCATTGACTGAAACCAGAGACTTCAGGGAAGAAATGTAAGATTACGTCAATATTTGTCATGTAAAAATCATTAACTAATGTTTTTCTCTTTGGTTTCTGCTGCAGGTATACAAATGGACAGGTGACAACATGTTCTTCATCAAAGGAGATATGGACTCCTTAGCTTTTGGCGGAGGAAGGTGAGTGTCTGAAATTTGCCACATTTGTGGTAAACCTTGTCCAGATTCTTTCTGTTGATACATATGCTGAAGATGCACTACACTGATGAGAGCGAGTTTGTGGCCCATTGTAACTGTTGTGTTTGGTTTTCTTTAGCGGAGAGTTTGGCCTGTGGCTGGATGGAGACCTCTACCACGGCAGGAGTCACTCATGTAAAACATTTGGGAACCCAATGCTTTCAAAAAAGGAGGATTTCTATGTGCAGGACATAGAGATCTGGGCTTTTGAATAACAAAACTCTTGACCACAGGGAATAAAAACAAGTCCTGTGAAGGCAAATGGAGGAGTCCTCTTCCTTTAGAACAATGGTAATATCCCAAACCTAACTGCACATCACCAAGGCTCCTCAGGCCAGAAGCCAGCTATTGGATGCTTGTTGTGCATTACTACTTCAGTTATTATGGAGCTTATTCTCTTTGTGAAAAATGTCTTTTGTGTGTGTCTTGTTACAGCCTTGCACATCTTTGCAGAGTAGGGAGAGTGTGTCAGGCAGTAAAAAATGAAGGCTATAACTGAAAGATGAGAGAAAAGCAGGGAAGGGGCCGTGAAGATCTTGGTGAAGGGAGGACGGTGAGAGTTCTCTTCACCTGGAGGCCGGTGAAGATGATGGCGGCTTGGGTTTGGGACCGCTGCAAGAAGAAAGAACTGCCCTACAAGTCCAGATTGTGCTTCTGGACTTTCCAGAACCTCCAGGTCCCTGGCACACTCAGAGTCCCACTAGAACTTAATTCATTTGGTTGGGTGTTACTTACAGTGCTTCTCAGCCTTAATGGATGAAGATGACCCAGTTAGAGAGACAGAATCAAGACAAAAACAGAACACATTCCATTCCTCTCTCTGAGATTTGGAAGTGTCAAAATTAAGAAGTGAGTCACGGTAAAACAACAAAACACCAAACTCATTAGCTGCAGGTTACAATGACACTACTCAGAGAAGAGAGCGTGTCTATGCTGGGTGGATTGGTCTTTTTACAGTACTGGTCTGGGTGGACCCCTGAGGCTAAGCTATTGAGTATTGTGAATTGTAGCCCTCCTGTTGTTCACTGTCATAGCACACCATCTGAAAGCACATAGCTATAATCAGATTACCCATTGTTGTAATGTGTTCGGTGGATGTATGTGTGAGTCCAGCTAATACCAGCTCCCCTCGCAGGATGCTGGTTATACTGTTTGTAGACAGTAACTTGTTGCAATAGATTTGTGGAATATGCAAATAACTGTCCTGTGACCTCAAATACCCGCAGGTCGTGGCACTTTTGCCGCCGCTTGGCACTCTTTCAAAAGACAAACTTGTAAAGCTTTTACGTCTTAATACACAATTGCTTTCCGGGCTCTCAGTTGAAAAGCCTAAGACATTGTGAACTGTTTAACATGCTTATAAGACAATGTTTTGGTATATATGATTATATATTGATATATAATCATATATATAGCTGTTAAGTGTGACAGTGATCTATTTGTGCTGATATTTCAGCTTCTAAAATATTATGTATATTTCCCTGTAAATTCATGTTAAAATACTAGATTTGTCGTATACACACACACACAAACATCATCATATAAATATATATATTTCGTTATACAAATATATATAATGCTATATAAGTTTATCATATATATATATATATATATATATATATATATATATATATATATATATATATATATATATATATATATATATATATATATATATATATATATATATATATAAAATCTAATATAAAGTGTGGATTGGTGGGTTGCTTCTAGCACTTTAATCTGGTGTAATAGTGTTAAGGCCAGGTTCTTATATTCTATTAGCAGTAGCTGTACAGTACTTTTTGGGTCTGAACATTAAGATGTTAGCTATTGGTAGAAAGTTTTATGCTACCGATATCATGAGAGGACGCAGCAATGCTCTGTGTGTGTAAAGAAGAGGATTACGAACAGGTAGGAAAGGGGGATGAAAGGTTGAAGTGAGCGACCTTCAACAGGTGGACTGGGGGACATGTATCAGAGTGTGACCCTCCCTTAAGAAGCTTTCTTCCCCCCTTTTCGGTCTTCCACACCAGTATTTGTGTCCTTGTGGAAAGTTACAAAGAATTATATGGATATTTCTTCCAATTATTTCACCAGAATAAAATGTATCAGTGATGTTTAAATAAAAATAAAGCTGAGGTAATTGTTGTAACCTTTGATGTGCCTGAATCTGTGATTATTTTTGATCTTTCAGAAGTCGCTGATTGTGCATTTTAAGCATTGTGGTTCCAGGAGTATGAGAACTGGCTGTGTGTCATTTACAACTTCTCATTCTACAGACAATATCTGCATTTTGTAGCTTTCATAGCTTTGGCCTTTTATATATGGTTACAGAAACCAAGTCATTTTTATCAGGCTACCTTTGTTCTGAAGCTCTGCAGAAGATTGTATCCAACTACTAGAGCAGGTTTTCCCAAACTTTTCAGCCCATGTCCCTCAGAATAGCAGGCTGGAGACTGGTGGATATACAAAAACAGGCCAGTTGAAAAACAGACAAAAATGAACAACAGTAAAAGCTTTAGAGGTTTATTTTAACCGTTATCCTGGTTTAGTCAACCAAGGTTCTTGTTGCAACTGCAAATGAGGAAAGGGATCAAAATTTTCTGTTTGTGTGGTTTCATTTAAAATTTAACCACTATTTTTGTTCACATTTTACAGTAATTCATGAAATATGCAGTTGGCGATAGTTTTTCATCTTGGAAGGTATTTAACATCCCCCACTTTGGGATCCACTGCACTAGAAGTTATTTTCTTACATCTGTATGGAAAAACATTGGTACTGTGATTAGTAAATCTTGTAGGTTTGAGGGTGTGAGGAAAATGGGGGTGTTAAATTTGCTTCTTTGGGAGCGCAGAAGGCCTAAATGGTCTAGGCCATGACTCGTGATCCATATGGCAAAAGTCTTGAGCAGGTAACCCGTGTTAATGTCCAGCCTGTGGTGATTTTCCTGCACGTCATTCCCCCCTCTCATCCTGGAAACAAACAAAAATAAAAACCTTTATTCCAGGGATGGCGTTGGTACACTGAACATGTGATGGTGAGGTCCACAATTTAACCCCGGATGTCAGGAGCAGTTCCATATGGTTTATCGCAGTATGGTCAGAACAGGTTTGGTAGATGGATTCAGATCATTTTATCTAAACAAAATAAAAAGAAAATGTTACACATCTGACTACTTAAGGAATAATACTTAAATATTACTTAACTTACGTCATAAATGCATTGATCCCTTCAGTTCAAATAAATACCTTGGGTTCAGTCAGGTGTATTAGGCTGTGTCCTCTGTCTTTCTGCTGAGATTTGGAGGGGAAAAGAGAGGATGAGGCTCATAGGGTGGAGTTTGAATAGTTCTGGTGGGTGTGGTCCAGGCAGGATTGACAGGGAGCCATTTTGGATGAGGGGATTATAAACTTGGGATTTAACACACCCTGTTTTCTACCTAATCTGTTTTCTAACTCAAAATAAAAATATAAAAAATGCTTTTCTAAATGTGACAGGACTTGGATTACTTTGATAAAATGATAGAGCAGTATAATACACAAGGTCCACATGGTTAACACTTCAATTCAATAAATATCTTAATTAACAGAAACATAAACAAGTTTTTCCAACTTTATATATTCATTGAGAGCAAATTTTAGATTACCTTAAGAATGACTTTATGATCGCAGAGGTCACAAGCAACATATTCTGTCTTTGGAGGATTTATTTATTTATTTATTTATTTATTTATTTATTTATTTATTTATTTATTTTACAATTAAAAAAACTAAGATCTTTAAGAGCCTGTGTCCAATAAATAAGTAAATACCTTTGTTGGAGGATACGAGTCCTTGAGTTAAGCCTTCTGCCAATGAAGCTGAACCTGATACCAGAAGCAGGTATGTCCAAAGTCAGGTTTGGGGACCTATCGTGTCCTTAGGTCTGTTTTTATACGGCCCCAGCTATTATTTTACAATTTATGAATTACATCTGGTGCATCCATAGGCAAGTTGTATGAAGCTAAAACTCTGCACATTCTGCAGAAACTCAAGAACTTTCACAGCTGACGTGTTTAAACTAATGTTAAGAATGATGTGAAAATGTGTTTCATTCACATCCAGAGTACAAAAAAACACATTTGATGACACAACACTAGATTTAAGTTATGAAATGTAAAGAAAAGACAAAAAAACATGGCAAATAAAAAAAATTATAATGCAGTATAAAAATATTCGAGGCTAGAAATTTTGTTTGCAGGTCATAAAAAACAATCCTGATTAAATTCAAATCCTGCTATCAAAAAAAAATATCCTGACATATTTCCCAATATTGCCCCCTAATGGAGAACATTTTCCTTGAGGAGAAGCAGAGTTTGCGGATGTTATGCAGGATGTGACACTACAGAAAACTTACCACTTATCACCTGATATCAGGAAACAACTGAGTGAAGGGTGAGGTTTGATTTCACAAGTCTTAATAATGACACAAGTATGCTTGACCACATTTAGTGACTGATTTAACTGAAATCAAAGAAATTTCTAACAGATAAGTCATTCATATGTTATTTTTACAGTTAGTAAATGTGCCATTTAGTGCTTCTGGTTCTTGGTTGTTTTCATAAAATCAAATGTGATCCTCTTTGAACAAAAAAGTTTGGACAGTCACAGCCCTGACTTTTCTACTTTGTTTCATCTTAACCCAAAATAAAAAAAGCTTGATGTTAAATATTTCTAAAGATTTCTGCCATCTCAGTAGCTCACTATGCTAAGTCCTGGTTGTTTGACAGGATGATAAGAGTGGGCCTGTAAGCCTCATAGAAACCAATCATCTGTATGTTATTGCCATCTAGTGGTCACTTCTGAGTATTGGTATATGCATGGTGAGTCTTAACATGATTTTTCTCTTAAGGCATCATTTTATGCTCAGTACGATAAACTGTTGTCTGTCATTTTACAAATCATGAAAGTTTCGTTATTAACTCTAGATAAGTTCCACTTACAAGGTGCTGCAATGCATTTTTTCCCAAACAAACTGAAAAGTATGAAGTAAGTAGCATCTTTGAAAGATGTGTAACAGAAAAGAAATGAATGCATTATTTATTTACTCCCCATAATAACGACTCATTAATGCTCATTGGTTGGTTTCCATGTTTATTACAGCTGAATAGCTCAAAAATATACATTTATTAGTAGAAAAGATGCTCTTTTGAATTTTTTATCTGGAGCTCAAACTCCATGAACTTTGGAGCCGTTCTGTTAGAAAAGTATAATTCACCTCACAAATTGTTCAGTGTATTTCAGGATTTAAGGGCTTTTAAATACACTCTGGAAGAGAACACAAACATGGTGCATTAAGGCATGTTTGTCTCCAATATTTAAATTGGAATTAGGCATCATATGGATAAAACACCTGAAACCTTTTTTTCAGCAGGATATCAACAATGAGGACCAGATCTGGGTTCTGGACAACAACATTTCATGTGTCACCAGTTGTGCTGAAGAGTAGGTCCAAGTCTTATTGGGAAGTCCACAGATATGCAGATTCAATCCAGCCATGAGGATGTAAAATTTGTCTCCCTGCACATCCTGTGGGTGTGCTCAGTACACCAGGTACTTAAGTTCAGAGTAGATGAGTGGAAACATGACGGTACAGGCACGGTACAGGATAGCTCCACTCTTAAATACAGCTCGAGGTTTGGTGCTCCAGGACTCAGACTTGAAGTTGTAGTAGATTGCGTAAAGTGCAACCGCAAAGAAGTGTCCAATGAGGGTCATTGGTTTGGGAGTTAACCTGGTAACAGATTACATTATAAAAAATGTGATATTTTGTTTTGTGTTGAAATACATCATGTGACACTTTAGAAAACACAAATTAGAAACAAAGAATACTTTATTCCTAAAATGTACAAAGCACATTAAACAGACAATATAAATAAAACACACATTCATAATGTGTGTACTGTCAAAGATCATCATTAAGATCTTCCTTTCTTTCTTTCTTTCTTTCTTTCTTTCTTTCTTTCTTTCTTTAAGGTGGCAGTTGAAGAAGGCATTTCCTGTCTTTTTCTCCCATTTACCTCTACAAATATTCATCCTGTTTTTCCTTTCAATCTTTTTCCATTCTTGGTCACCTTGTTTACATTTTTCCCTCTGTCCCTCATCCTTTTTGCCTTCCACCTCATTTCCTACCTCATCACTCTCCTACGTTTCTTCTTTTCTTTTCTTTCCCACTTCTTTCATTTATTCTTCCTTAATTCAGCCTTTTTTATGGGGGGGGGGGGGGTGCAAAGTCAAAATACCCCACCATGAACTAAGATGCAAAAGAAAACTATGAACAGATAAAAGAA
The DNA here is from genome assembly GCA_030710495.1 of Labroides dimidiatus. Classification (NCBI taxonomy): domain Eukaryota; kingdom Metazoa; phylum Chordata; class Actinopteri; order Labriformes; family Labridae; genus Labroides; species Labroides dimidiatus. The sequence continues at coordinate 19,011,096 of CM061148.1, read as the reverse complement.
ATGCCACTTGTTTTGTGTCTGATGCTTTTTCTTTTTCTTCTTCTGAAAAGACTGATTATATATATATATATATGTCCATCCATCCATCCATTTTCTATACCGCTTCTCCTGTTCAGGGTCACGGGTGGCTGGAGCCTATAAATATATATATATATATATATATATATATATATATATATATATATATATATATATATATATATATATATATATATATATATATATATATATATATATATATATTGGTTTTAGCTACCAAACTATTCATATAATCTATTTGAGAATTAATCACATTTCCCAAGATGTCACCAAAGACTGTGTCACATCATATCAGCACATTTCTTAGTGCACCATGTTTCTGTTTTGTGGTGTTTTTGATGCTTACACAGAGAGAAGTCCAATAGGCCCAGCAATGCACTCTCCACCCAGCTTGAAGTACTGGAAGCAAGCTTTCCTAAGTTCATGAAGAGAATCTGAGAAACATTGGACATGAAAATCAAATTATTAAAGATCCCAGAGTTCAATTATTTCACTTCTTTTTATAAAAAATATAAATTAATAGTGTCAGTCAGTCTGTTAAAAGGCAGTCTGTGTTAACTGACCATCAGTGGCTGCGAACAGCTCATACAGAGCCTGGGCTAAAACATTCACCACAAAAGAATGTGATGACTTGCGTTCCCAGTGGAATTTTTTCTTTGCCTATTGAGAAGGAGGAGGAAAAAAAAGCAGATTTTAATTCACACTGCTCTGCCATCTCTCCACCACTTGTGAAGCTTCCAGGCTCAGTTTTTACCTGCAGCATCTCCCTGTCGTTGTGCAAGTCTGGGATGTTGTTAAGCAGCGTCCTCCAGATGCAGATGTCATTGAGAGCCACACTCATCCCTCCTCCTGTCAGAGGATGCCTCATGTTGTACGCATCACCCAAGAGAAGAACACCTGCAAAGAACAATCATCACATCCTGGTTATCATACAAAAAAAGTTGGTCGTTTTCTCCCCTCTAACGAAAGATAGCACTTTATGAAGGGATGACGTTAGCGCTATCTTTCGTGAAGAGATGTTGATCTTTATAATCTTGTGATCTTCGACTGTACCTGGCTTGCTAATGGGGGATGGAGGGAGGAAGCTGGCAGGCATGGACCTGAGCCGGTCATTCTGCAGCGCAATCATGAACGGTTCCTTTAAATGCTCTGAAAGACAAAGAGAAGAAACACAGTTAATGTCACAGCCTTAAAAAAAACTTTTTGGTTTACTTTCATCCAAACTGTCATCTTTTACCAATCCACAGAACCGAGGGACATTTTTCTTTAGTTGTAAGTTAATAAATTAGCCACCACCTTGGACAAGTTCTTCTCTCTTACCTGGCAGCTGTGGGTAAATCTTCTCAGACATGTAATCTGGGAGGTTTCGAGGCATCTCCCCTCTGATGTCCACAAGAACTCTGGTGTCTGAGGAGGAGATCTGATAGACCAGCACTGGGCTTGGGTGAGCCAGCACTAACTCAGCGTGGTTAGCTTTAAACTGGGGACAGTCCTGGAAGAAAATACAACAAATTAAAAAAATAAGAACAGAAATCCTAACTCCAAGTTTAAGGATTGTTGAGAGCACCACATTGCTTCAAACAAAGATACTTATGTGCTACAAACAACGATGGAAAGCTTCTTCACTGATTTTGCATCTTAATTGTTTAAGATAATTAAAATTCAAGCAAGGCACCATCTAATTTTTTTTCTTTGATTCTCTTAACTAAAAAAGAGTGATCTGATGGCTTCCACTCTATGCACTCTTACACGTTTGGTCAGAAAAACTCAGTATATTTTGATACCTCCTGAGTAAGTTTTTGTAAATTGCCTCATAAACTGATGGAGTAAATTGCTTCCCATTGTCTTCATGTTTAGGTATTCAGTACAGAGTTACAGCCTCAACATCACTGGGCACAACTTACCCTCATAAGGCATCCAACAAAATGAGAGGAAGTCTTCGCTTTTCCACTAATAAGAGTCTTTCTGAATTTGGAGAAGCAGCCATCAGCTACCACAGTGAGAGCTGCATAGATTTCCTTCAGGAAACAAAGTGAAACAGTCAGTTGTGGAAACTTTTATGTCAGAAGTGAACAGAGGTGGACCATGATAAACATAGAGTTTCCTCCTCTTACCTTAGTGTCTCCAGTTTCTTTGTCCTTGTACTGGAGTCCTGTTATACAGCCGTCCTCCTCCTGTAGACTGGTCACAGTGCCCTCTATAAACGTGACACTGGGGGAGTCCAGTCAGACACGTCAGTAATGTATAACAATGAAGCAGGTCAAAAAGACATGGATGCACATATTCAAACACTACACACTTTGGCTCAGCCTGTGCCATTCTCCTGAGGCCCATGATGAAGCGTCCATGATGGAAGGCGCGTCCACACTTGATGCTGTCCTCACCCTGAGGGTAAGGGATCTCCACCTCTGTGCTGCTCTCTATGTCATGGATCACGTAGCCATTAACCACATGGGCATCGAGACCCTCCACTGAACCTAAAGCCAAATGCAAATGAGTTTTAGTATCTTATGGTAAGACAAGTAAGCAATGCTGGTGAGACTTTGCAAAAGGGTTAGTTTTCAAGTCTCTAATATTAACAGTTTCTATTGCAAACCTTCAAGTCCCAGATCTTTGAGAGCTTTATATCCCCCGGGCTGCAGCAGCTCCCCCACTATTCTGTCAGGCTCCTTCAGGTCTCTCTCCACCACTGTCACCTTCCTCCCGTCTCGAGCCAGGACAGCTGCCATAGCCGAGCCCAGCACCCCAGCCCCAACTATCACCACATCAGGATCTGGGGCCACTGAAAGGTTACTGTCTGAGGAACTGATCTTAGCATCTCTCCTGGTTCTCTGGCCCTGGAATCAAACAAATGAAAAGTCTTAATATACACACTGTAGATTATACTAGACTGCAAAGCTACAATTTTCAGCCCTTTCAGTAATACGTGATCTGAGTGCATGAGCCTTAGAGGTGAGAGCTTCTGTAGGGCCTCAACAAAGCTGCTAAATAGAACTTGTGATGCCGTCTTAATACAAGTTTTAGTATATTGTTTTGTTTTGTTTTGTTTTGAGGTTTGCACCTTCCTGGATGCTTGTCAGTATCCCTTAAACATTATTTTGATTAAAAAAAAGAAGCAAACACCAGTGTATTAACCATCACAGAAAAATCTGCGATCAGGGATGAACTGTTAATTTAGGGCAGCAGTGGCAACATCTTACACTGGGTGGTGGTCAGATAAATTTGTTGAACACTATAAACAGCAGCAATTCTGCTTACACCAACACTGGAATTACAGTGTAGGTAAAATCCCTTGTTTACATTGTTGTCAAGTGATGATGTTTGTGTTCCCCAATGCCTTTAAAATGTATAAAGGGTTTATGTAATATCAAAGTAAGTCAACTCCATACATCTATATATTATATTATTATAGCATGTCTAACCACAGACTTTCTAACTCATTGATCTAACTGTGCCTTCCGTCATGTACAGCAATGGTGCCATGTTTCAGGGTGCATAATGGCAAGTTAGGTAAGTTAAATGCGCATGCGCAGTAGCGATCGGAGTTGGAAATTTCATCTTGAATGATTGGAAGTGAGGGAGCGAGAAGCAGTGATCGATAGACAGGACAGAGGGAGCGTGGGTCCTACCCATCGTACCTATACAATGACGTATTAGTTAGAAAATTGGAAAATACAGATAGCACAGTGTACAGATACACAGACTCTCTTTTCCTTATATCTACCTAATAATTTAAAAGGAGTAATCCAATCTACAATTCTACAATTTCATTTCGCAGACGCTTTTGCCCAAAGCAACATAGAAGACGAGCAAGGCTGGAGGCAAAAACCTTAGAAAATGCAACGAAATGCTTCCACTTTGTTTGGCCGCGGGTTCTGCCATCTGAACATAAATTATATTAAGAGAAAATCAAATTTTTGATCAATTAAATAGTTTCACTTTTATTTCTGTGTATAGTAATGACAACTTTGATAAAGTTACAACAGTGCAGTAATGAAGGTTTAATGGTAGCATTACTTTAGAAAAATCTGACTTTTTGGACTAACTTTACCAAAACAATAGAAGAGAAGAAGGTAAAGAACAGTTTGTCTGCAGATTATGAATGGAGACCTAACAGAGAGTCACAGCAGCTTCCCTGCGTGGGTCATTGATCTTTCTAAAGAAGAGCTCATTCAAAGACTCCAAAGAAGTGAGAGAATAAAAGCGTGGATACAAAATAATATAAACGCACCGATTAGTTTAAGAGTCAAATGGGCTATATATACACTTCAATGTGACTAAATGTGTTTCAAATGAGAGGGGGTACATTTTGCATTTATTCGCTTTGGCAAAAGCAGATGGATAGGTTCTGCTCACCAAATCTGATCCTTTTGAAAATGTAATTTCACGGCCCGGTCTATATCTCAAAGAACAAAGGCATAATAAACACACAGAACTTAAGTTAAAAAAATGAAAAAATAAATAGTAGGCTAGACTACGAACTATAATTTTATTACAAATTCAGTTCTTCAAGCAAGGTACTTTTGGAAACCAGCTTTTAGTCAATTTCAGACACACAAACCCTCAAAATGTGATTTTATACTCTAATTGAAAAAGAGGTGAGTCCCAGGATGAATAATTTGACGTTCAAGCCCTTTCCTTTTATTTACCTGAACATTAAATACAAAAAGTAAACGCTCACCAAAATAAATGTAAATGAATGAATTTCTACCCTTTATGTAACAGTCCCGCCTGTATCCTTTTTAATTCGTTCACATGGAAATAAAAGTAAGTCAGTGTTTTACAAAGCTATATTACCTTTTTACAGCTGGTCTCCGCCCTCTCGCTCCACTGTGTTGAAGTTTGGGGAATGAAGTTGTTGACGACAGGTAAAAGAGACAAAATATATCGAGGAAAATTGAGCACCTGAGAAACTGTGAGCTTCTGGCCGTGAGAGTACCTGATGCATTGGACCAGCAGCCCCACGGTGAGGAACAGGACCGCGGCCATCGCGAGCTCTTTGTAAGCAAAACTCAAAAACATGTTAGACTTTTTATAAAGATATGTAAAACTGGCTATTCCCAGAAAAGTCCACATCTTTTAGGACAAACAAAAAAATACCTTATGGGCTAGTTTTAAATTTAACTTGGAATAAAATTAGACGAGTCCAAATTCGCTTGGATCACATAAAAAACCCTGTTGTGATATCGTGCCTCATGTGCTCTAAAAACAAAACAGCTTGCTTTCAGCAAAAGTGCGTTTGTATCTTATAATAACTTAGTAAAGGCAATGGGATGCGATGCAGACAAATAGTACTTCGTATTCGATGGTTTCAAGTCCCGCCTCATCAACAACTCAGCCCTCCAATCAGGAGCGCTGACACGGTGAGCAGAGCTCACGCTATCCGCCCATTGGTCTACCACTGAGGCACTAGGCTGTCCTTCGCCCACTTGATTGGACAGTTGGTGTGCAGCATAGTAGTATGATGTGATGTCAGTGAAAAGGTGCATGTCTATGTTCATATCTATGGTCCCCTCTGTATGGACACTGGCACAAAGATGAGCTCTTTCTGTACGTAAAGGCAGCTTGACTCGTGTCTAACCCGCTTGACTGGTGACATGGCATGAATGAACTCTCGTAGCGCGTGGTTTATCAACAGTAAGACAAGATGGGTACCTGAAAGTAGTCGTTTGGCAAGGAATGTAGACTCGCAAATTCATCAAAACGCATTTGCATAGCGTGCATTTGTTCATGAATGTACAATTGCATGTACATATTTAACAGTGCATATGAATGTCTGGTAATGTATACATCCTAAAAAGCTTTTGTGGTGCTATTAGACTCATTGTGGGCATTTCACGTCATAGTGAACAGTAAGAATTGGCTGCTTCAATTTCATTTTTCCAAAGCTTTAAGAACCACTATCATTTACTGCGTATAGCTTCATTAATGCTTTTTCACTTCAACCTTTTCTTCACCATATACCACAATCTCCGTCCTTTCATTAACCAGTCTGTCCGTCAGTTCATATAGAAGGCATTGGGATTCATTAAAACAAATAAACTTGCAGTCAATATAAGGAGAGAAGTTCATTGTAAAAAAAAAAAAAAAAACTTCATCTAGTTTACGGCAGATTATAGAGAGGACGGGGATTGATGCAATACGTCCACTTGTCAGCAGAGGTCAACATAATACAAAAAGTATCCTGATTTTAAACGCTACTACTTATCAGAACAAATGGAAGATTTAGATGATTTAGGAAATATTGACTCATACTACATTAACTGCAACCATAAAAAATACAAATTAGTATTTTGCAAGTTTGGCATATGATCTAATAAAGGAATAAAGGGTTAAATAATTTCTTTGTCATCAGTTTTACTTGTCAACAGTCTGTGGATCCTCCTCTATCAGACAGACCATTAAGCCCGACAGCAGTGATAACTAAAGTAGGGGTCAGGACCCACTAAGAAGGGGGACGTGAAATGCCTTCCAAATTCAAAAGTATTTACAACTGCATATTTCATCCATATAAACCAAAATTTTTTTTTACATAAAACCATGCAAACAGGGAATATTTGATCATCCATATAAACTTTTTTTGTACATAGAACCAAGCAAACATGAAACATTTGATCTGCTTTTCACTTTTCTTTGCCAAAACCCCTAAGGTCTCTGAGCCAGGATAACATGTCAGTGGAGGCAGATTAATTTAGGAAACAGCAATACATGCCCATCACTCCGTCACCCCCTACAGTGCAGGATTTCCCTGTGGTGTCATAAAGTGCCATTGTGTATTATCCCATCTTTAATAACTAATCACAGACTCCATAGTTAAAGGGAGTGTTATTTTGTAAGCATTATGTACGGTTGCTTTGAGAGCTTTGAGAGCACTACAACTTAAGAAAGCACATGCAAAACAACAAAATCCAAGCAAATTTAGAAAACATTTTCATCAATTTGACAACTCATGCGCAGCATTTCGAAAATGCATTGCAAAGACCACAACACAACACATTAGAAAAAGAGCTGTGAATAGACCACACCACAACAGAAGTGTTTCCAGAGGACACATTTGTTGTTGACGCAGATTTTGAATCACTCTAAGCTCTCTTTCCAACACTGGTGTTAGAAAATGAGATAAAAGTAAGTGCTTCTATTTATTTCAACATTGTGATTGCATCGTTCAGATATTAGCATATTGGCTATTAACGGACATGTGCATCACTTTTAAGTGTCCTCTGGAAACTCTTCTGTTGTGTTGCGGTCTATTTGCAGCACGTTTTTCTAACGTGTTGTGTTGTGGTCTTTGCAGCAGGTTTTCAAAATGTTGCACAGGTGTTGTCAAATTGATGAAGATGGTTTTCTAAATTTGCTTGTGCTTTGAGCTTTCAGGGCCACTGTAATTATGAAATCCTTGCACAGAGTCTGAGTGGCGCTTTGCTCCATGGATCCTCTGTATGGATCCAGAGCCATAGCAAGACCTTTTCTACAGTCTCCAGGATGTTCTTGCAAGCTCACCTGGTCTGCAGTCCTTTTGTACCAAGAAGCTGTACGTTGTTATGTTGAGCCCGCAAAGCCTTGTCCCTGACTTCAGTTCATAACGGGCTTTCTAGCTATTTCTGCCCCATTCATTAATGAGCTCTGTGGGTTCATGCGAACGAGGAGGTAACATGTACATGATCAGAGGGTCTGATAGATAGAGCTATTGTAATTTATAGATTATTAAGATGGATGGTGATTAAAGGCAGTGTTTAATCACAGTGTTTTTACACAGTGTTCATGTAGAAGCTCTGTGACAGTTTTGAGTGTATCAGAGTGATAGCCTGAGGGAAGAGGCCGACTTTGTTTCTGAGGGGAGGAGTTGTTTGAGTCTGAGGTGTGAGGGCTTCACCTGATTTCACTTGTGGTTCTTCTCACACTTCAAACTGTAAATGTTTACCTTCAGCATTAATGTGGTTTAAAAGACTATTAAACATCTCTGCTGGAACCAGTTTATTTTGAAGAACGCACAAGGGCTGCATGCAAAAAAAAAAAAAAAAACTTTTCCAATTAGACTTCAGAGTGTTTGAGTGCTGAAGGTGAGAACGTCTGCATACTCATCAGACGGATGGAAGGCAGAGGGAGTATCTACACAAACAAGTTAATGCTTAAACAGTATACATAAACTCCACCTCATCCTCACTCGTGATTTACACTGAAAAACTACAGAAATTTATTTGCCAGTTTCATGTAACATGCTTTTGTCAGCACAGTGATTGCAACACAAGCACTGACCTGAACAGGAAGCAAGCTAAAAATCAGATCACAGGTTCTGACATGCAGTGCCTAGAGGCAGTACACAGAGAGTTGAATGTATACGCATCATTAATGCTGCTGTTGGGAACATCCAGTCTTTCATGTTTATGAAGAGCTGGGTGTGTAAGTTTGCTGGCAAATTTTCTGACTGTGGGGTAAACTCGTGTTTAATCCCAGGGTGAAACTGCAGGCTACTCTGAACAGTTCCTTCACAAAGTGTCATAATATTTTTAAAATCACGATATGATTGGCAAACTGCCTTACACATACCAAATAGAAACATCCTGCTCTTATCTTTGTTGCTTTTGAGTTTTTGTCAGGTTTCAAAACATTGGTCCTTATTTCACACTTTGTTGTTCTAAGTTGGTAAACTCCATGATGACAACATGGCAACAATAGAGGAGACTTATGGAGTGCTCGCTAGTCCAGTCTTAAAGAGACAGAAGCTAAAATAACGTATTTCAGAAAGAGGATAAACAATATGCGTTCTTTAAAGGGAGCGAGACTCTGTGGTTTAAATAGAGTCGGGAGCAAATGTCTGGATGTCTTATCATCTCTATACATGAGTTTTGTGATTCTCTTCTCTGGAGCGATGAAACAAAAGTGTAGCTTTTTGGGTCTACAGATCAGCAGTGTCTGAAGGAGGAAGAATGAAGAATATTTTGAAAAGAACACCCTGGTGGTGGTGACTTGGGGTTGCAGTAGGGCTGCTTTACTTTCTTTTCTTCTGGAAACCTGCAATGTGATTTTTTTTTCAAGCTACACATGGAGCTCATCCAAATTCACAGCATAATAATAAATTAGTGTCAGTGTTGGCCTTGTATCAGCTAAATGTTTGTCATATGCAATGGAAATCTAGAATGGCAACAATTCCACTAAAGCCCAATCTGTTCTTTTTTCCTGTGGAAAGACTCCCTTTGTTTAAACAAAATAGCCCGTTTATGAAGATGTGTCTCGGAAAGTTCTATGATAAAAGAAATGTATGGTACAGCACTTTAAACAAGGCTGTGGCGGACTTTTGTGTCTCTGTGAATCACCCATTTTTGTTCAATTAAGACACACCTGTAAGCATTTACTGCTGTAAATAAAAACATAAATACATATGACATCCATTAAAGTGCATTGTTTTACTGATCAAATACCATCTTTTAGGAAAGAAATAATCTAATTTAGTCTGCTCTCCCTCTCTCAATTAACACATTGTACTGTGTACTCTTCACCCCATCCAAAGGATGCCACAGAAGGTATATTTTGGTTGTTTTGGTGTCTTTTCTTACTTTTGAGCATGAAAATGCTAATATTTGCACAATTTATCGTTACGACCTGAATCACTCTGCTTTGTGAAAAATGCAGCTTTAGAGACTCAATGTTAGTTTTGGAGCACAAACGGTGCCTCAGTGTCACACTTATGGGATCCACGGTACCTGACAGGTGTCTTGTCTGTCTGCATTGCCTCTGGCTTTTGAAGCATGCAGCTCAGTGTTGGACTGAGGCTGATGACATTTTTTATGCAGGAATGACCTGGTTTAAACTCTTCACTGAAATTTGTAACTAACACTAACAGATGATCGCCAGGCAAGACAGTTTGTGATGAAATGCTTTACTGATTTGAAATCAAGCAAATAAGGCTTCAGGTGACAGACAACACAACCTGTATGCCTTGTGAAGACACAAACCAGCCCTGCGTGGTCAATTATACCCCACCTAGGGCAAGGGCCACCTACAGTATGTACAAAAAACATAACAATATATTAATCCAAAAAACAAACAAACAAACAAAAAAACCTCAGTTTGGTATGATGTGACAAATAATTTTATCATTGTGTGGAATAAGTATGCATACATGGAGCTACCTTCACAGTAACTTGAACATATAAACAACAATGATAACAAATCTATGTTGCTGAGGGGTCTTTTTAAACTCTACACTTGCTTTACCCAACATCTTCTCGATTTCATCTAAAACATCTATCAATAGGTTTGAATTTTTATACGGGTAAAGAAAATATGTGTATGGTCTGCATTATTCTCTCCACATTTTTCCAGCAGCTGTCATTATTTTGTACCTAGATATAATGAGGGGTGTTCTCAAATATCTTACATTCATTTTCCATGCATATTCCTGCAAATGAGATTACTTTATGTGACAGTAAATACACACCTGATCAAAATTTACAGAGCAATTGAAAAATAACACAAACTTACATTTTGCACTGTTGAATCTTAAAAGGGTTATAAGTAGAGCTTTAAAAGCGAAAAAAACGAATAGGGAGTAAGACAAAAAAATGAGAACCCAATTTACTGCAAACAATGACTGGACTGAAATAGGCTGTTCATCAGCCAATCAAAAGTTTAAGACTACAGACTGTAAAGGCCAAAATCTGCACAAAAATGTGCATTCAATGTCTTTTTCTGTCAGGTTTTTACACTGTCATGACGAGGAGATGATGAGGAGGAGATCCCATCTGAGACGTTTTCTACGCAGCACAGTGGAGGAGGGGCCATCATGATCCCGGGTGCTTTCTCCCTCAAGTGGAACAATTGAGCTTCAGGTTGCAGGGGCATCAAACGGCAGCTCTTTATATAGAGATGTTGTGGGGGGCATCCTTCATGACTGAGGGCCCTGGTCTGTGTGGTAATGACTGGATTTTTCAACAGGACAACACTGCAGTTCACAATGCCCGCCTGACAAAGGACTTCTGCCAGAGGAATAACATCACTCTTTTGGACCATCCTGCGTGGTCCCCTGATCTAAATCCAATTGGGAACATTTTGGGATGGATAGCGAGGGAAGTTTAAAAAAATGGACATCAGTTCCAGACAGTGGATGCCCTCCATGAAGCCATCTTCACCACTTGGAGCAATGTCCCCACTAGCCTCCTGGAAACACTCGCATCAAGTATGTTGAAACAAATTTTTGAAGTGATCAACAAGAATGGTGGAGCTACTTATTACTGAGTACTAATTTTTGAAAATTTCATTGCTATTTTAGGTGGTAATTAGGGTTTTTTTTTTAGCTGTGGTCAAAACTTTTGATCTGCTGATGAACAGCTTATTTCACTTTAATTGTAAACTCTTGCAATTTTTCAGCTGGTCTAAGATTTCATTAGGTGTGTATCCTTGAAACTCTGATTTCCATCATCATCGGGTATAATTCTCCATTTTTCTTTAATATAATTAAAGTCTTTTAACTTATTGCCCTGGTGGGTTTGTCTCATTGTATTTTTAAGGTTTTGACATCAGCATGACTTTACCATAACTACCAGAGGCTAGAAGGTCAACATTGGTCTCATTTGCTTCTTTAGGTCATTCAGAGACACTTGTTAAATTCCATGTTTCATTTGCAACTAAAAACTCTTAACGAGTTTTAATAAACCACAAAGAACAATAAATAACTTTAATGAAACTAAACCCTGAACTTCCCCAAAAGGAAACAAAAACTCACACATCCAAGCCCCTAACTAACAAAAACAGGATGAAAATGGTCAAAGCTGAAAGGCTCTGTATGGAGACGTAGTTTTATGTTTAGAGATGGTTCCTTGAAGTCTTCATAGGGTGATGTTACCATTATCTACAAAACTCAAAACAGCAGGATTGACACCCGGAGAGTTGAGAGATTTGACTGAAGCCATCCTCACCATCCCAGTGTCGTCCAACTTGTAGGTGTCTACGTAGCGGTGCAGGGTGCTGTAGTGCTGCTTGTTGGGTTGGAATATGTACATGGAGGAGATCTTCTCCCAGTCCCTGTTGGAGGGGGTTTGGATCTCTCCAGGTAGTGTCTTGTTGAAGAAGCTTGTCACATTCCTCTCAGCGAGCTCTTTGGCATGTTTTGGGATGAAAGACTCCATCATGTTGCTCTCCTCCTGAGCATACTCCCTCCAAAACCTCAGCTGCAGGTAGCTGATGGGAGAGGAACAGCGAGCCATGCAGGTCAGCAGCAAGTTCATCAACATGAAGGCGGTGACGAGAAGCCAACCCAGGATCTGTGGACACCAACAACACAGAGACCAATCATCTCTTAAAACACCCTTTTTTTTTTTTTTTTTTTTTTTTACAAAATAAGACCGTCAAATAACAGTCAAACAGTGTTTTATTCCAGACTTAGTTACAGACTATTCTTCACACTCACACTACAAAATAAACCAGACTTTAGGCACATGCATTTGGTCTTGCACAGCCCTCTAACAGCTCTATTATTGTTTAAAATAACTGTTGTGAGGAGCAGTCACAGTGATCATGTCTGCATGCCCCTGCTCCTGCATGACATGTACCGTGTGACATGTATTAATGCACATTGTATGCCAATTATGACTCTGACCACACATGTAGTAGTATTTTTGTGAAGTAGAGATATAACTTATCATTGTGTCTGTTCATTTTTGGAGGGACAGGGAATACATTTGTTGTCAGAACTGTATTGTTGCTAATAATACTGTATATAAGAAGACGTTCTCTGTAAATATGTATAGGACAAAATGTGCATTACCTACCTACATACCTATATGTTCAGGTTAAGTTTTACAGGAAACAAAACAAGAGGATCAGTCTAACATCTTTGCACAAGATGTGAGTGTCCTCACACCACTGCAGCTGACAGGATCTTTACCATCTGTGTTGTCCTGAAACCATGTAGAGGAGTCAGTCTTTACCAGATCTGAGGCGTGAAGTCTCTGCTTTGAAGTGAAATTTGCAGATTCTAAATGTCCAGATTGCGCACATTGCAACATAGGGCTTAGTGAGACGGTATTTGGTATAAGAAAACATGAATGAAAAAATAAAATGGATAAAATTCCTATTATCATGAAGAGTTTTTTAGAAGTTGCACATATCGCACTTTATACTGTACAAGAAAATAGCATATAGCAGATAAGACAAAAAACCCAAACATGATCATCAATGTATAACCTTCATTGCGGTGTGAAATACATGGGTAGGTTTAGCCATACAGAGCCATACAGAGCTGACATTCAACCATCTCCAAGAAAGCCTGGTAAAATAAAAAAAAACATAGTTTTGATCCACCCCTACACTCTGCAGCATGATAGAAAAAAAAAGTCTTTGCCAAACACCAAATGTCAACATGATTTCTCGGCTTCCAGTTGAACCGGTTCTCCCAGAGAATAAAAAGAGATACACATCAGAGCTGACCTAATTATTCTTCCACATGAGTACTGGAGCTGAAGCATGATCCCTAAATGATGGTTATGCACCATCTCATGAGTCTTCATTTTTTGTGCTTAAAATTTGGTAATTGGTGAAATATGATGAGGGACCAGTGACAGGATCTGAAGTCACCTTGGACAGTTTCCTAATCAGCCGGTGAGACTGCAAAATACATGGTGTCCATAAAGTCTCTTCACCACTGAAAAAAAAATATTACAAAAGCAAATGAACGGACGAATACGTGGACACTATAACAAAAGGAAGAGTAGATAATTAAGTTTTTTAACTAAATTTAATACGCATTAAAAGGGCACAATTAATTGCATGAATCACATGAGGATTAAAAAATTTAACAGTACCACTTTCATAAACAGGATATCTGAAATATAAAAATTCACACACACACACACACACACACACACACACACACACACACACACACATATATATATATATATATATATATATATATAAATTGTGGCAATTAAGTAATAACTCATAGAAACTGCAGAGTAATCTGCTCCATTATTTATTCAGCCTGTGGCCATGAAACAACTTGAATCAATCCCAAAATAGTATTTTCAAGCTTCAGATGAAGAGTTCCATAAAGCAGCAGAAGAATGAAATGATTTAGAGGTGATAAAGAGAATAGCTGTTCTTTAAACCACCTACTATACTAGCAGTATGAAATTATTTAGCCAAATTGTAGTACGTGAAAGAGAGTAAGCAAAAATACCCTGATGTCTTACTGTCTTAAGAATTATTTTCAGTATGCAAGAGACCAGTCTACTACTCCTACTGTTTCCCACAATGCACAGCACAAATCTTTTCCTCTATGACTGATGACCCTTAGTTTTTAGATACATTACCATCACCTATTATGATGAATTACCGACATCTACTACAATACTACAATGCTAAATAACTGCCTGTTACATTTACACTGAAGTAATGTGAAAGGAATGCTTGTAGTTATTGTCACGTCTAGTTGTTGCAGAGGTGATGCCTATCTCACAGGTAAATGTTCATTTCTTTAAGAAACAATGAAACTCCATATAAGCCACTTGCAAAGTTTTTCAAACCATTAGTTGATTACACCAAAACAGTTTTGAGATCGTGTCCAGTCATTACACAAATGGGATCATTAGTCATCATATCATACTGTTGGAATGGAACGGCCCATTTGGCTGTAGTGTTAGCTGCATGCACAACTGCCCAAAACTGGCCAGTTAACTAATCCTGCTGTTAGCGCCTATAAGGACAGGGTCTACCATGGGGTCTACCACCATTAAATTTAATGCTTTGTTGGGGTGTTAACCTGGCTCATGCATACTGCTAATCTTTTTTTTCTTTCCATCATTAGTACAAATAGTCCATTTTCATCACTAATGGCTAATGTGCGGGCCTAGCTTCACTTCTGCTTTTTAAAACCAAAACCAGCAAAAGCTACAAAACAGATCCAACAGAACAGTCATACAGACAACATCTGCAGTTTGTCATATTTGAAGAATGACAAAGAAAAGAGAATGAAGGAGGAGGTGTTGATTGCAGAAAAATCTTGAACCATGTTTGTGTATAAATGTGTCAGCCAGCACAAAGGAGTTCACCTCAGTCACCTTTAGTGTCTCTAAATGTTATCTGATTCCATGCTGATGGGAATACCTGTTTGAGTTCTGTCTCCAACTTCTGTTACTGTGCCAAACTTTATCTGCCATCAGAAAAAGAATCAAACCTCAAACCTAAGAAGACTCTGGGAAAAGCGATCAAGCATGCAGCAGCCAGGGCAGAGATTCAAAAGTGCTCACACATCTGGAAGTTTCTGCCAGTGCCAGTGGTAGAGTCTTTGGGTGTGATAAACCTTTAAGCAGAAGCCCAAAACTGCCTTTGTTTTGATGCATTATTTGTGTACGTTAAGTGAAAGTGAATTTAAGTGGCAGTTTTTCAGATTTCCCAGCAACACTCTCTCTTTACTCTGTTCATTACACACTAACGTAAAAGTGACAAAAATCTTGATAAAGTTTAATGGGGAAAAAGATGTAAATTTGTCAGGAAAGTAAACAGGCTTAAAAAATGTGAAGGGTTTGTGAACAGTTAGAAGCAAAAAGGACGACGTTTATGCTGAGCTTCTAATCCTTGGAAGTTGAAAATATTGAGTTGTTGCAGATCTTACCCATGTTTACAAGTTAATGAAGGGGTAGAAATGTGAAGAGTAATAGCATCGGTCTCCTGAATGAGATAAAAAGTTGAGCAGTTGGAATCACTAAGTATTTAGGTGCTGACAAAACACCCATAAGAATATCAAAGAAAAAAAGATTGTAAAATGCAGAACCAGCATGTCTACAAAACTGTTCTTTTTTACACTGCTGTGCAGCTGAAACAGGGAATAGTTTCTCCTTGTGTGAGGACCCAACCCCTACAGCCCCCCCCCGATGATTAAATGATTCAGCAAGCAGGATCTTATTAGAAGTACTGACCTGAGAGTGAGCCCTGAGGGTGAGCATCACCTGCTCCCTGTCATCCTCAGGGACCCCCTGACCCTTCTTACAGGGGAACCTGAACAGCTCCTTGTTACACTGCTCGGTGTAAGTTGTCGCTTGGCACAGGTGTTGGTAGAAGCTGCTCGCGTTGTTCCCTGTCAATGCGCACTCAAAGTATTCCCCGTTCAGCAGAGCCGCAGCAACCCAGACAGAGGGGGCCACCAGCGAGGCGGTGGTTATTTGGGTGAGCACGGCCAAGGTCTCAACTACCCTCCTCCAGCGCCACGGTCGGTCCGTGCGCCGAAACAGACCCGTCATCAGCCTCCAGGTCTTTTTACTGAGTATGTATCCGAGAAGCAGTAGAGCCAGAGCGGGCACCAGCAAAAACACCATCCCGTACATGAAGTTCAGCTCCGGGTTACAGGGACACTGGAAGACCACGAAAGAGAAGATCTGCTGTCCCCCGGCCGTCAGCATGATCACGGCCCCGAGGTTGGACTGCTGCTCCGCGATGTTCTTGATCGCTTTAAATTTGTCCATCACTGCCGACCGCGAGAGTGAGAGAGTGACTGCCAAAAACTATCACTCCACCTTTAAATGAGACTGTCTGTAGGCAGGTTACACAGTCACCTACCTACTTTCTCTCCTCATGAAACTTTGGACTTTTTTTATGCAGAGAAAAACTAGAAAATATTTAAAATTAATTACTGTTTGCCACTTGTCTCTCATCCTATATTGGCAGTCGGGGCAAAGATCATTAGCGTCAACCCAGAGAATCAAAAAAGGAATTCAGCTGACCGAGCAGCAGGGAACTAAAGGAAGACAGAGGACTGATGAGACTCGGGCTATTAGTACATCAGCCTGGTACTAGATTTGTGAACTGACAAAGATATATGAGAGACTGACTACTATACAGCAGATGGATTTTTTTTTTTATATATATAAAGGCCAATCTAACAGGTATTTTTTTCTTTTTCCTTTGTTCTTTGTCCACCAGATGTCAGTAATGAGCCAACTATCTAAGATTGAATTAACAGGCAGAACACCTCAAAATGTAGAGCTTCCCAAATGTAAAATAATTTTTGATATTGCTGATATGAAATATCAGTAAAAATTACATTAACAATTATACATAAACAAGTGCATTAATATATGGCACTACCCATTGGGGTCATCACGTCAAAAACTGCAATGATGGGTCTTTTAGGCCTTATTTGTTCTTTGTTCAAACAGTATCTTGTAATGATAATGGGTGTAGAGTTAGTGTCACTGCTGAGTTCATTAACCTTTATAGATTTTTTTCACTTAAGATGGTTAGAAAAAAAAAAACATTCTTTATAAAGACACTCAAATTTTTCATGAATAGAGAAAAGTCATCGCTAACACCAAACATTAGCAAACCTGTTGTGGCAGATTCTTCCAACAAACAGTTTTGAAGCCACCAGAATGGTATGAGCTTGAAGTACTGATGCGTCCACCTTCATTCATAAAAAAAATGTTTAATAGCTCACTAGGTCGGTAGTTAATTTTGCATTTATTTTAACAGTTGTGTGTTCCATGGTTCGATGTCCCTTTTACCAAAATAAGTCAAAAAAAAAAAAAAAAAAAAAAAAAAAAACGTTTCACGTTTTGTGATGCTTATACTTTTGGTGAAATCTCACAAGTTTTACCTTCATTTTGATTCCAAGATAATGCACACAGAGCATGTAATTTTAGAAATACACCCTATTTATTCTGAGCATGTTATTGAGCTGTGGCATCTGAAAGGGGCTCAGAGAAGAACGGGCGAAGTAACCTTTAATATGGTTACCCTGCTGTTGACTCTTCTTTTGAGCTTCTGGTTCCACGTGCCTGATTGTTAGCACCTGTGACTTTGGGCCCTTATACAGTGGTTGATAGATTTCTGCTGAGCATGCAAGGTTTGACTGATCTGGATCGGACCATTTAGTTGGCATTATCAGAAATGCAAAGTTTGGTTCAGTTTTAACCTTTGCCTTTGTTTTCCTCCCTCCCGTTTGATTACCCCTCGCGAGTTTCACCTGGGTCTTTGTTACTCCTGTGCTCAATTGCCCGTTACTGTGTGTAGGTTTCTTCCCTCTCTGTGTTAGTTCATCTTGTTGATTCCTCATGCTGTCATCTCTTCTCGCGTGTGTGCTTCCCATCAGTATTTTAGGACTTTGGATTTTTGTTTGATAGTTTTTTCATGTCATGAAACCTCCCTTCATTTTCAAAAAAATCTTGAAGACAACTTCAAAAAATTCAAACTACATTTAAAGAAACCTTAACTTTTCTTTCAGAATTCAAACGATCACCTCAAAACCATTTATAATGTGTTCGAAATCAAGCTGCTTGCAGGTGTAAGATGCATTTTCAGTTGAACATGTAATTGAAATTTGAAACGGGTAACAACATTTTAAGATTTAATTGGTCATTTTAAGAGTAAAAACGGGCTCGGACGCTGTCGCTGCAGCCACTTCTTCACTTCGAAGCTCTTTCCCTAATGTTCAGTATGCTTGTGCATAACCTCTCCTGGCCTGTAGGGGGCGGCAAGGCACCTACAAGCCTTGGTTTGAACTCTGTACAAACAGCGAAGTAGAATCTGTTAAGAGCGGAGCAGACAGATCTCAGCTAGCATCACATCTTATGTGTGAAACACTGAAGATTCAACACGCTGTGTCGTCTTTTACCTGGTGTCTGGCGGTGTATCAGCGTTTGAAATATTAAACTTAAATCCAGCATAGCTCGTTGTGGTGAGAAAAGCTGTGGAAATGGCTGAAAACACAGGTAAGTGTGTGGGCTAACGCTAGCTCGGTAGTTTGCGGTGCTAACTCTTCAACAGAATCACTATGTTCTGAAAACTATCGGATGAATAACTGTCTCAGTACTTTTCTGGGCCTCAGTCCTCCATCACTCTGAGGATTGTTGGTTTGTGCTCTGCTCTGTGGCTGAGCTGACCTGCTCAACGCTCTATCCCTGAAGCTGTTAGCCTAGCCTGATGCATGTCCTGTGAGGACACGCTCAGACCAGACTTCATTCAGGACTGACGCACCCACTATGTGGAAAACAAAAACTATCTGATCACATCGGAAAACAAGCTGCGATGGTGTCTGTTCTTTGTTTACAGTGTATAAAGAACCTAAACATGTAAACCTCAGTCTCACTCTCAACTGTAACAGTAGCTTCCGATGACTGTTTATGAACGAACCGGCTTTATGAATGAGCCGTGACCGATATTATATCATGACATTGGTTCTTTATTTAATTATGGGTAAGTCAAATATTTTGTAAATGTGCATAAAAAATGAATACCAGGTATTTGAAGAGATTTTTATCTGTCAGATTATGTCCACTTCGTGGGCAGTGTGTCATGCGTTTACACAGCCAATCAGGAGTCAGGATTCAGAGCATAAAGCGCGCTGACGTGCAGGGCGTCCACGTAATGTTCAGCTCAAACTACAGCTATACTTTTAAGTTTACATACCCTCGCAAAATTTGTGAAATATTGACTATTTCATGGTTAATAAATTAATGGTAATGATAGCTGACTTAACGTTTTGGAAACATACAATGAATTATGTTGGCTCCACTTACTTAGCTTACTAGAAATAAAACATTATGTCAGCTATTTATATTAAGTTGAAAACATAGCCCATGTTGCTAGCTAGCTAGCTTGGTTTTATGAATACAAGCTTTCATTTACGTATCTGTTTATTTGTCCATCAAAGAGTGACTAGTGGACTGCTTATTTGGCTAATCACCTATTGTTCAGCAATAGATGAAACCATTAAATCTCAACAGTTCTAAAAACTGATTGTAAGAAGCTCAAAAATGTTTCATATTAATAAATGTATATGACCAGGTTAAAGCAGTTCATATACATTACATAAAAAAAATCCTGTTAAATTCTGAGAATGCCCATGGAACGTTTCCAACTTTAAAAGTGTCACAAATTTTGTTTCAAATGAATCCTATGTTTTGCCTGATTAATCATGTTTTTTTTCTTTAAAGAATGTTGCACATCTTACAGGGTAAACTTATGACCACAGTGTGTGCTGACAATGAGTGCTGTACACTGTTATTCCTGACAGCACTGTGGGACCTTTCTGTCATTCATTATCTCCTGTAGTATTTTTTTTCCCAAGTTCATTGAGGTGAACACCCTAAAACATGTTGTGAATTTGTCAAAAGGCGAAAATAGTCTTTTTTTCTGCAAATACTTTTATAAGCTGTTGTCAGTCATTCTTAATTAGACAGCCTTTAATCATATAGCAACAGTTCATAGTAAATTTTATCAGAAGACACTTTACAAATTTTTTTTTTTGTTTTTGGGTGTTTTCACACCTGGATTTTTTGGAGCACTTCCCTTTAAAGGTTTTAAAACATAGTGTTTTGTTTTTGCAGTTGTTTTCTGCTTGAGTGTGTTTTTGACTTAACATTGTTTGGGTATTTTTTTTCCTGATCTTTGTGTTCATGCAGATTTTGTGGCTATTTGCGGTACTGTTTTTCATTTGCAGTACATTTATATTGCAGAATTTGTTTGGGTCTTTGTTTGGGTCTTTGTTTTTTTTTATTGGCTTTGATTGCGTCGCAACACATTTCTCCTGAAAAAGATAATTCAGGCTGATCCAGATCATCTGCCTTGCCAGTCACTGCACAATTGAGCTTAACAGCAGGCAGCTTTCTAAGTAATAAATAGTTCCTGGTTCTAAACCCTACTTGCCACACACTTGTTCCAGTCTTTCTCAGTTTGGTACGCTCCATATCTGGTCACCCTCTTGTGCCACCTGCAACTTCAACCTCCAGTCCGTTAAAAATCTAACAGCTACTCTCTCTGTGAGGCCTGTGTTACAGTTATTTCTCCATTTGTCTCTTTTTCATTTTGAGCAGAACAAAATGAGACGAAGCACGACAGCTCCTCATCTCCAGGCATGACGGATCAGGAGAAAGAAATAGCCGCCAGTGCTTATGAAGCATTCTCGGTAAATCTTTCTCTCTCTTATCCGACCTGTAAAATCAGTCCAGCTGTTCATCTTTTTGTCTGCTTTTAAAACTTCTCACGTTTCCTGTATTTGTTTATTTGTTGGTGACCTTTTGTTCTATTTTTCCTCTCAGGTGGAGAAATATGATGAGTCCTTGAAACAGCTTGACGCCCTTCAGGAGCTGAACAAAGAGGACTACAAGATCGCCCTGAACAGAGCCGTGGTAGAGTTCTATAAGAGTGGTCAGACCACCACAGGAACTCTGAAGCAGACTCTGCTGGCAATGAAGAACCAGGTACCTGCTGCAGAGACTTTACTTGTTTCTCTTCATACAGAGCTTCTGTTTCTGTCATATAAATCTCTGCTCCTCTATGAAGAAGACTCTCTCTTTTTTATCTTGTAGGTTCACACGTCAGCAGAGGATGTGGACGGGCTGGATGATGTGGAGAACAGTTTGCTCTACTACAACCAGGCCATTATCTACTATCACATGAGACAGTACTCTGAGGCCATTTCCATAGGAGAGAGACTCTACCAGTTCCTGGAACCATTTGGTACGTCAAAGAACTCTTATGTCATCAGATTACCATCTCAAGAGACAGTTTATCCATTTCAGATTGTTTGGCCTTTCGATCCTTCGTTTTGGGAGCTTTTATGCCTTTATTTAAAGGATGGTACTGTGATAGTGAGAGAAGGGAATGACATGAAGCACAGGGGAGCCAAAGCCCGTGTTCATGCTTATTAGTACGTGGATTAATTAATTTATTCATCTCCTATATCGCTTATCCTGTTCAGGGTTGCGGGTGGCTGGAGCCTATCCCAGCTGTCTTAGGGCGAGAGGGGGGTACACCCTGGACTGGTTGCCAGAGACAGAGACAGAGAGACATAAGTGGCATCAGATTAGGCCTTTTTGTTATCTTTAAGGACTGTGATGGATTAAAAGAAAACCAAATGAATGGTTCAATTTGATTTCATATCAATAACTAAATGAATTAAAGTCAAACCAGATTTTTTTTTTACCTTCTTTGGGGTTTTTGTTCACACTGCAGCACAGAACCTAACAGTGCCTATTCGTATTGCCATGGATTTACTGTAGGTAAAGTCTGCAGGTTGGCTGCAGAGAGGAATCTGAGGTATCTGTTTGTCATTTACTTTTCCAGGATTATACATGGTGATTAAGAAAAACAGTAACTTTCTGCCTGATTGATCTAACTTGAAAATACAAATACCAGACAATTTTTGCCCCTGTGTGGGAGGCAAGAGTCAAAATTCCATTCCACTAGCAACACTCATGTGTTGTTTTTGGATTCAGAATGATGGAGTCAGCTGGAGAATAAAAAAAATAGTCAATGTGGGCTCAAAAGAATTATTTTTATAGGCGGCAACTAAAATTGTCCCTAAATGATGAATATTGTGTTTAGTTTTTTGTTTAAACCCATCTTTTATTCTTAAAGGCACAAAAATACCACATTTGAATTCCATAAATGAGAGAACAATTTCCCAGGAGAGCATGCCCACTAGGTTTAGACTTCCCCCCTTATTTATTTTTGATTCATTTGCCACAGAAAAGATTGCATAAGATCTTATTATAAAGTGTAATAAGCAGGGTGTGTCAGGAGAAGTTAAGGAGCCACCAGGTTTAAACATGAAGTCCTTAACTTTCATAACCAACACAACGGCAATCAAAACACTGAAGAGCCACAATATTTTTAAGTATTTTAATTCTTGTTTTAGACTCCAGTTCCTCAATGCTCATTGTTACAAGTTGTTGCAACTTCAGTCTCTTGATAATGGTTTAGTGATTTTGTATTGATTTAATGAACATTTGCATGTGTTAGCACTGAGTTTAACATGCAGCCATTGTGTTATTTGTCCTTTAGAGAAATTTGCTCAGGCTGTCTGCTTCCTGCTGGTGGATCTGTACCTGCTCACCTTCCAGCCAGAGAAAGCTCTGCACCTGCTGGCTGTGCTCGAAAAGCTGTCTGTGCAGGGCAGCAACAAGAACGGCAAAGGAGAGGTACAGCACCATGCTACATTTCTAGCTATCTGCATTTATTTTCATCATAGAGATGCTTACAGTGTAACTGTAACAGGTTTTTTTCTGTTTCTAGAATAACTCGAACAAAGATGGAGCCAATCAGAAGGCAGAGTTCACAGCTATGATCGAGGCAGCAAAATCAAAGATGCATCAGGTCAGTTTGTAGCAACATGCTGTGTTTCAGTTTGTTTCTTTGTTCCTCTGTGACTGACTGTTGTTTCCTCTGCAGTACAAAGTCAGAGCGTACATACAGATGAAATCCTCTAAATCCTGTAAGAGGGAGATCAAGTCAGTCATGAACACAGCGGGGAATGTAAGTATCTCTGTTGGCATTCCAGCACCTCTGTCTGCTCCCATTCATTCACATGCAAAAATTTAAAAGACTGTAACTGTTTCTGCCTGTACATGTTCAAGAAGAAGCAACAGGGAAAATGTTTTAGGATAAACGGATGATTGTCCTTTAAGTATTACTCAGAATTCAGCTTTACTTTGTTCAGGATGATCACTTTTTGATTCATCAGTGGATGAAGAACCTGGCCGACTCACACACCTGGTGGCAGCAGTAGAGTCAGGGCTGGTTTCATCTCTCTCTCTCTGACCTGTTTGAGTTTCCTCTCCTCTTTCAGTCCGCTCCCTCGCTCTTTCTTAAGAGTAACTTTGAGTACCTCAGAGGAAACTACCGGAAAGCAGTGAAGCTTCTTAACAGCTCTAACATAGCAGAGCATCCGGGACCAATAAAGACAGGTGAGAACACCTGAAGACTGCTGGATGACCTGATGATGTCTAATGTAACCAGATGTCACATGTTTCGTGTTTGTTTCTGCACCTGTCTTCTCTGCTTCAGGTGAATGTGTTCGATGTATGTTCTGGAACAATCTGGGCTGCATTCACTTTGCTATGGGGAAACATAACCTGGGCATTTTCTACTTCAAGAAAGCACTGCAAGAGAACGACCACACCTGTGCACAGCTGGGAGACGGAGGCAACGGGCAATGTAGGCACAGCGACCTGTCTGCAGATTATATATCTGACGATTTTGGAGTAATTGGGGAAAAAGTGTTGTTACTTATATTCACCACTTTCTTCTTCTTCTCCTCCAAACAGCTAAGAAGTTCACAGGCATTCCCATGTGTGCTCTGCTAGCTAACAAGCGCTATGAGCTGCTGTATAACTGCGGCATTCAGCTACTGCACATCGGACGACCTCTGGCAGCGTTTGAGTGTTTAATGGAGGCGGTGCAGGTTTATCACTCCAATCCCCGGCTGTGGCTGCGGCTTGCAGAGTGCTGCATATCTGCAAACAAAGGGGTACAAATGAACTTGTCTGATTATACTTTCTTATTACAGCACCTCTCGTATAAAAACGTGTTGACCTAGTTGGATTATCATTTATCACTAACATAATTCTTGGCACTCATTCATGTGATATTCTATGGTTTACTGATTTAACAGGATCCTGTACCGGATCGTAGGATGTAGAAGTTGTTTTGTGCTTCCATTGATGTTTTGGTTCATAGAGTTGCTCTGTTAACTTATGACTTTTGTTGCTACAACAGCTTAGATTTCTTAATGAATCACAGAATGCTCCACTTCAGTTGCATAAAGAGCAGAAGAGACCTTCTTGACCTCTCCTCCTGTCTCCTGTGTGTGTGTTTCAGGGCTCGGAGCAGGAGAGTAAAGGTTTACCGTGTAAAAAAGGAATTGTTCAGTCCATCGTTGGCCAGGGTTATCACCGTAAGATCGTCTTGGCCTCTCAGACAACTCAGAACACTATCTACAGGTCAGTGTCAATTTTACAGTCCATCCTACAGCTCAGAGCATCTCAAAACAGACTGCAGATTCAGACATGTACCTTCAATGTCCAGCAGATGGCAGCACTACTTCATGCAATTTGTTTGTCTTGTTGAAACTAAGGCTGCACGATGGTGCAGTGGTTAGCTCTGTTGCCTGGCAACAAGAAGGTCACCAGTTCAAATCGTGGTGCCAGTTCGTGCCTTTATGTTTGGAGTTTGCATGTTCTCCCCGTGCATGCATGGATCTCTCCGAGCACTCTGACTTTCTCCCACAGTCCAAAAACATGCTCATCATGTTAACTTGTGATTCTGAAATGCCCGTAGGTCTGTGTGTCTGTGTGTGTCAAATGTTGTCCGTCTCTATGTGTCAGCCCTGTGATTGACGGGCAACCAGTCCAGGGTGTACCCCGCCTCTCACCCTAAAACAGCTGGGATAGGCTCCAGCCATCCGTGGCACTAATGGATGGATTGTTTAAGATAGTTCAACATTTTTTTTTCTTTGTATGACTTTTAAAGTTCTTAACAACAGCTGTAAGTCAGTCGGCTAATCTTGGTGCATAAAATTGAGCCAGTTCTAAGATATTGACATTGTGTCATTAACATTACTCATTTGTTTTATTGGTTTCTCTGGTATTTCATTGGTTTCCACTCCAGAAAACGGATTGTTTTTTGAAGATGTGTATATGTGTGCTAATTTTTGTGTGGCTATGTGTCCTCGTATGTGTGTGTTGTATTTATACAGTGAGGGTCAATCAGCAGCCATCCCAGTAGCCAGTATGGAGTTTGCAGCGATCTGTCTGAGGAACGCGCTGCTGCTGCTTCCAGAGCATCAGACACAGGAGGGCAAGTCAGAGAATGGCTCCAAGAGCTCCAGCCAGTCAGGGAGCACCGAGAGCGGCAGCGAGAACAGTGATGCCTGCAGGTCTCAAAAACACACACACACACACACACAGACAACACCACTATTCATGCCTGTGACATGTTTAAGGATGCAGTACAAATATTGTAATGGAGAAAAACTGGGTCAATGAAGGGTGTGTGCATGTTTGTGTGTTGCAGTGGGAAAGGTCAGGAGACTGATAAGTATCTATCTGCAGCACCATCATCTCCTCTTAGGAAACAGGAAGTAGAAAACCTCAGGTAAGGACCCGTCTCCTCACTCTATAATTTAACACCTGTTGACTGCAGAAGCCTGTGAGGTCATCATGATGTCACTGTCTGACGTGCAGGTGCTCCATCCTGGCCTGCAGTGCATACGTGGCGTTAGCTCTGGGAGATAACCTCATGGCTCTGAACCACGCTGAAAAGCTGCTCCATCAGACGAAGGTTTCTGGATCACTGAAGTAAGAACAGCTGCTGCTCACCTGTCCTGTTTCCACAGCTCCCTCTGTTCATCACTCACCTGTCTGCTTGGTCACAGGTTCCTGGGTCATCTGTACGCTGCTGAAGCCCTCATCTCAATGGACAGGATCTCTGACGCCATCGCCCACTTAAACCCTGAGAATGTGAGCGATGTGTCGATGGGAGTCCTGACCAGCGAGCAGGATCAAGGTCTGCAGGTTTAAATGAATCACTCAACTAAAACAGACTGTTGGTGATGATTCACTGATGATGGCGTGTTTTTCTCTGCAGGGTCAGACAAAGGAGATGAGCCCGTCGAGTCCCGTGAGTCCACTTACCTCCTCATAACACTTAAACCATTTCAGTCCTCATCTACAGGATGTTCACACACTCTATAAAGACATACAGGAGTACATGTTCACAGCTACAGCTTTAGAAGCTGTGTGATGTTTCTTCATGTCCTCAGATGAATTTGGTCATTTTGATTTCAGCATGTGTTGAATAAAAACTTAAATAAGGAGGACACAGGACTAGATCAACTAGTCAAGGGTGAAGACTGATGAGCTATTGCTACCAGTGCAATCAGTTCTGTGTACTGATCTGATTCTTTATCAGTTCACTTATTGTTTTTCCACAGCCTGTATGCTAACACAGGACAGGACTAGGGTACCTTCACTCATCCGCTGAGATGGTGAAGCACTGGCTGACCAGTGTTTTGGTCTAAAGTGTGACCCTGTTAACATGAGACTTAGATGTGACTGGATCTTTTCCACGTGGCAACCTCCGGTCTGAAAATATGACACAATGTGGAAGTGCTAAAATCTGCAAATCAGAGGCACAGTTTAGCTCATGTGACTGTCTGGCACCCTATGGCTGTAACTGTGGAGACTCAAAGCCCGCCTTTTTTCCAATATGGCCGTGCCAGCTGTTTTGCTTCAAAAATCTGTTTCAGAAACAGACGGGTGACATTGCGGAGACTACGTCCATTAATTATACAGTCTATGATTTTTTTCATGCTGTAGCAACAACAGCTATTGAACACGCTTGTGCAGGAAAAAAGAGAAAATGAGAGGTAGTCTATTTTTTTTTCCTTCAGTCTTCCCCTTCTTCCTCATCTGCCAATGTATTTTTGCTGAAGAGCTGATCTTTCCCATAAGTTTCCCATCATTCAGCAAATCAGGATAGAAGTCTTTCCTCTCTGAGAGAGCATGTTTTCTATATGATCGAGAGAAGGAGTGACCTGGGTCTGTGTTTTGATGCATGTCAATTGTGACACTTTATATAAAGAAATAAAAGTCTGGAATGATATAATAAAATATAACAATGAAAGCATCTGAATGAATTTCTGGAGAACAGAGAGCTGTACTGACTGAGGACTGAGAAAGTTCACAGCTTTTAGTCTGAAGAAGACTTGCATTAAATAGAAAAAAACTCCTGGCATGTAAAACATTCCTGTTACATCTTTAAATTTAAAAACAAACCATGAAGACATGTTGAGTTATCTTGGTACATCACTGTAATAAGCACCCTAAAATCTGTCCTGTTTGTGTGCAGCAGGGAAACAGACCCCCCTGTGTTACCCCAGCAGTGTGACGTCAGCTCGAGCCATGATGCTGTTTAACCTCGGCAGCGCTTACTGTCTGAGGAGCGAGTACGAAAAAGCCCGCAAGTGTCTGCATCAGGTGAGCATGGCAGCAGCTAACCGCGAGCGCAGCTCAGCCGGACAATAATGATACTGTGTGCAAAACAAATCCAGGTACAGGAAGACCAGGAGGCAGTTAGGTCAGGTGTCTTTAAGATGATGAAGGATGACCCAGTAAAATTCAGGATGAAATATTTCATGATTTATTGTTAAAATGTAAATTTTCATTTCTCAGATACAAATCAAATGTGTGTACATTTCCTGTGGGTGCATTTCATTCCACATAGAAGTGTTGGTTTATGACATTAGTGCTTCCTCTGCTACCCAAAATGAATTCTGTCTGTAAGAAGTATGTGAAGCGTCATATGCAAGTTAAACTGGAAAAGGAGCCGCACATTTCAACTGGTAATCTCCACAAGTTTCTTCTAGATGGCAGACAGAAGTATGACATCTCTCAAATCGAGGTCAAGACTCTGT
Source organism: Labroides dimidiatus (assembly GCA_030710495.1). Classification (NCBI taxonomy): domain Eukaryota; kingdom Metazoa; phylum Chordata; class Actinopteri; order Labriformes; family Labridae; genus Labroides; species Labroides dimidiatus. The sequence goes on along the minus strand of CM061148.1, from coordinate 18,982,871 downwards.
GGAACTTCTTTGAACACAAAATAAAAAGGTGTCCGGAAAGTTGCAGCCAGAGTTGGAATTTTGTTGTTTCTGTGTAAATTTATTATGTAATAAACCATAAAATATTTCATCCTGATTTTTTGGGGGGGTCACCATTCAGCTTTTTACAATGTCATCATGACTGCAGCTAAAACTAAATGGGAGTTGTGGTTCTTCAGTTCAGGATTCTGTAGTTTGAAGATTTTATTTGACTGGAAAACAACAAAGACACTCTTCTGACATTTCTGTCATCAGGCTGCATCGATGGTCAACACGAAGGAGATTCCACCTGAAGCCATCCTGCTGGGAGTCTACTTAGAGTTACAGAACGGTCAGCTCTCTCTCTCTTTCTTACACACCAACACACACAAACACAGAGTACAGCTTCATAGGGACTATGTGCATTGCTGAGGATGTTGTTCCTCTGTGAGGTTTTCTCTGGAGAGGGTGCACACCTACACCAACTAGCACCTTAGCTCCCTTTTAAATCCAAACGATTTTTAAGTGAGCTGTAGGCTGTTGGCACTGTGCCTAAATACACTGACGGCAGGGCTGTCTCATGATATAATGAACTTTCTCGTGTCATTGTTTAAATCATTTTGAACTGCTAAATCTTATCCTGCACTCCGTTTAAAACACATTTTTCAGTTATCACACATCTTAATGTTGTGATTACTTTCAGTTTCAGTGAAGTTGTCGTGTTAACTTGGAGATGGGAGCACAATGTGATCACTACTTAATCCAATCCCTGTAATGTTACACTCACTGTCATTCACTGCTTGGAGGTGTTCTGCTGTTTCCTCCTCTTCTGGAGAAACTGCTCAGCCTCTTAAAGCCCTCCTCTCTACTCCCAACAGTTTTTCGTCATAATACTCTCTAACAGGCTGAGATACTTCATGAGTGACTTTTGTCTTTCCTTTGATCCAGTCTGAATTTTAGGGAGGTAATCTTTTTTTTAGAATATCATCACCAGAAGCAACTCTGTCTTTATGAAAGCTCAGTGAGTGTGGTCTCTGGATCATAACCACAGATGGACCTTTCTCCTTTTAGTCACCTCATTATCTTTTTAGTCTATAAGTGAGTATAACCCTCCTCCCGTGTCATCCCCTCCACAGGAAACACTCAGCTGGCTCTGCAGATCATAAAGAGGAACCAGCTGCTGCCATCAGCTGTGCAGAGGGTGTCTCCAGACTCCAGGAAGAAACCCGTCCAGCCTCTTCAGACCGTCCAGCCCATCCAGCTGCCCTCCTCCTTCACACAAGTTCAACGCAAATGAAACCTCCCAACAGCCCCCAGTACACGCACCACAGACTCCCCAGACACACAAACACACACCTGCCCCCCAGGAGCGGTGGTGTTTATGAAGCTGCTTCCCTCTGTGTCGGTGGTAGTATAAATTGCTGATGGGCTGCCGAGTGACGAGTGGCAGCGGCATCAGGGACTGAGAGCTGCTGACTTTTTATTTCTTCAGAATGAGGAATCTGTGATGTCTCTGTATGAAAATAAATTTTATTTACTATCAAATATGACTCAAATATTTTAATTCAAAAGAAGCAGCTATAAGCAACTATAACAGGCTCTTTGACGGACTAAACGTTAACTTTTACATCATGAAAATAATCATCTGGGCCATGTTTACTTTTTTTGTGGGTGACAAAATCAGATTAAAGTAATATTTAGAGCAAGACTAGGAAAATTAAAATCTAAGGTACTTGTTCTGTTTTGTTCAAATTCTAAGGTAATGCAGTGTTAAAGTTAATGAACACTTTTTTTCAGGGTCTTTAATCATCTTTTATAACCATAGACACCACAACAATCAACTGAGTCTGAAATGAACTTGTTTTTTTATTTCAAGAGGAAACTTTTCAACTTGGACAAAAGTTTGAATCAGGACCAAGATTTCTCCATCTCCTCATGTGTGTAACAGTAATACTGTAATAAATACACTCTGGACTTTACACCAGAGTATTTAATGTCCCAAATGGCTTGATACAGAGAAGAAACCACCACTGTACATCTGACTCCACACTCCTGGGGCCTGCAGAGCTGGATTAACACATCCAGGATATCTCTCCAGTCTATTAACACAAGTAACCATGGTGATTTATTCCATTAAGAAGTGATCCAGTGTTGTTGGATGGAAAACTCAGGGTTGACCCTGAAGTCTTTCTTGATAAGAGAAGTCCAGCTTGGTAGTACAGGCCTCTGGTCTCTGAAGCTGGATCAAACGTGTGACACAGCACAAAACCTGTAAATGGTCCAGGATTGTCTCCACATGGTTCGCTAACGTCACAGTTTTCACATGATAATTCATACGTATACAGTTTTAAATAATGATAAATCAAGAGCATCGATGTGCTCTCACAAAGTGCTTGTTGGCTCATTCACGGTCTGAAAGTCTCTAAATTCAAGGCTGAAGTCTGACATTGACCTCAACACTTCTGTTATCTGAAGTCCCGCCCACTTCACACTGTGATTGGTCAGCTGTTTACAGATGAGACAGGATGGGCTCAACACTTTCTACAGCACTTCTTACACAATGTAAACTTCCTGTCACTTGTTGTGTATTTAACTCTGTCCCTCCTCGGAAGAGAGCTGTGCATTGTGTGAAGTTTCCTTCTCGTCACTTTGGTTTCTTTACTAAAACAATAAAATCTCAAAATTTCATTGATATGAGAAAAAAATAAAAAATAAAAGAGCACATATCTGAACAGAGATACTACACCTCTAGAGGTGCTGTGGTGTTTTTTTATGTGAGGTATCAATAGTTAGTGTAACAGCTACAGGGGTTTCTGCTCAGCTCGGCCCCTCTGTTGAGAAACGGGACAGAGAACCAGAACAGGAGATCATTTTAAAAATCTCCCACCTGAATACTAATGTCAGTGTAAATATACACTCTCTTTAAAAAATATATCTGTGCCATTTGCTAGTTGTAACTCTGAAAAAAAAGAGTTAAATTTCTGTATTTTTTCCAAGTCTAAGTTGAAAAAGACGTTTGTATTTTTCTCAGTCTTGATACCAAAACTCACGTGTCATCTAAAAACTCTTTTTAAAAGTTTGTCAACTTAAGTGACCCAGAAATATTCTGGATGAAATATTTTATGGTTTATTACATTAAAAAATGCAATATTTCCTTAGATGTGTGTGGGTACATTTCATTCCACACAGAAGCGTTGGTTTATGACATCAGTACTTCGTTTGCTACCCAAAATGAATTCTGACTGTAAGAAGTATCCGAAGCATCATATGCAAGTTAAACTGGAAAAGGAGCCGCACATTTTATTGATTTGATATTAATTTGAAGGACGATATACTCCTGTGTGCCATCCAGAAGAAACTTGTGGAGATTGCCACTTGAAATGTCCTTTTTCAGGTTTAACTTATATATGACGCTTCAGTACATTCAGCGGAATGGCCCATCTGCACTGTGTTTTGGAATGCAGAGAACAGCATAGCGAATGAGTCAGGAATTCAAATACTCAATTAATTTTTCAATAACTGAAACTAAAATGTTCATGTTACTATTATCTTAACTTAAAAATGTATTATTCTAATGTTTTTACCAGTCCCTGGTTGTAACGTGATAAAACCTCCATATGGTGGTTGCTTGGCAGCTAAAAGCTGTTCCCATTCTGCAATTTAACGACAAAAAACATCCATAATAACATTCAAAATGACATGAGAAAGCATCAGTGCCAGTTGCAGGTAAAACAGGCTAAAAATGAGGTAAAAAAATGATGGTTAGGCGAAAACCTGAGGTAACACAAGATTATCAAGATCATTTTTTTTCCATTCTCCCCCTTATCTATTGTCAGTTATATACTGTTTTTAATGTATCTTTATATTTTTTTACTATTAAAAAGGCACAATTCAAACAAAATTTATTATTATTATTATTATCATTATTATTATTATTATTATTATTATTACATACCTACAACTTTGCACAGTCATTAAAAAGATCTCTCTCTCTCTCTCTTCACATATCTACAGGACTGTAAAATAGTTCGGCGTAACTGATCAAATAGTGATTCTGGCTGAGGTTAATAGTCTACTTTCCATTCCTGTTCTCTTCTGGTTTCTCAACAAAGAGGCCGAGCTGAAAACTGTCCTCTTGAGAGACTGAAGTGGATCAAAACAAGAGGCAAGAAACTCCTGGATCCACTGACTGTAGAGGTTGAAGCTGTGACATGTTGCCTTGACCTCACTTTGGTGAAATATTGAGCTTTTTTTTTACTGTTTTAATAAAAAAATACAACATCTTCCTCTATGATGATCTTTTAACGAAAATAAGGAAGGAAGATGAAACACAGAGACTCTCCAGGGCCCTCTCTGAGGGCCCAACAATTCCTGCCAGTGTGGTCAAATCTTATGCTTTAGTAGGTTTCAGGTCATGGTTGCAAATTTCAGCTCAGATTTTTCCCTCCTGGGGAACTGTTTACAACGAAGTGCTGTCATTGAAGAGTTGCAGTTTGTAACTGCTTTACCGTTGATTTAAGTCAAAGATTGTCAGTAACGTGACCTCTCTTCACTCTTTCTTTGACAAATCCACACACAAACTTAAAACACTGACTGCAAATCCATGCACATGTGAAGACTTCAGCTTCTTATTGCACTTCCTCCATCACTCCCTGTTTGCCTTCGACCCTTCCAGCATGTCTATATTTATCACAGTGACACCATGAGGTGCTTGAAGTTATGAGCTCACATTCTCCTCCTTTCAGACATGATCAAATTTCAGTTTAACATAATAAAACAATTATTCCCTTTCTTACGCCTCAAGAGGACCTCGCTCACAGGTAAGGAACCTCTGAGTCTTCCTCTCTCTGTCCTGTTTGTCTGTCTCAGTGGGAGAATAACACCTTAACAAACCTTTAACACTCAATTTTTTTCCTCCAGAGGCTTCCTTTCAGAACCAACAGATCTGACATAGTCTACTATCATCTGCTGTCAAAAGAATGATCCCAGGAAACATCTAAAACAAATCTAACAAACAACCTGCAGGATGTCTCTGAGTCCCCCTCAGCTCTTCCAGTCCCAGGGAACACACAGGTCCCCGTCCTGCATGACAGAGAAGAAATGGGACACACAGAGATGGAGGCCCTGCAGGAGGGGTGACGGCTGCTCCAGCAGCCTTTGACAGCACTGGATCATCTGAGAGGAGGAGACGCTGGGCTCCTTGGACAGACTCCTCAGGGACAGAGTGTTGCGGCACAGCTTCAGCATGGACTCCTCCTCTGCCTGCAGTCTGGAGACAGAGAACGAGAAAAAACAGGGCAGGGGTTACTAACATGAAGTAAACCAGGATGAAATGTGACGTGGTGGTTCAGTAAGGTCACTCCCTTAATTCTCCATGAGTTTAATCCTTGAATCTGCAGTAAACAGGTGAGTTGAGTTAAAATTTTGTCTGTGCTGTTTCTAAATTCATCTGTACTGTTGGCATGAATCAAAAAATGAGTTGAAGAGACCCAACCTGTTTTGGTACCAGAATGTAAATATGTTCATATCTGCTGTAACGCTGGACATTTTAACACGAGGTGGTCTCCATGACGTCACCCGTCTCTTTCTGAAACAGAGTTTTGAAGCAAAACTTCGACTGGGGCCATTATTGGAAATGGGGCAGGCTTTGAGCCTCCACACCAACAGCTAAAGGGCACCCACCTGTCAGTCAGCTGAGCTGTGCCTCTGATTGGGTGAAATCATGACCTTGATATCTTCTAAACTGCTGAGTTAGAAAAAAATTCACCCCCATTCAGTGTGTGCAGTTAGAGAAATTAGCCATTCAGATGGACTTTTAGACTTTTATTCCTCTGACAGGTGAACTGCCTTGTGTCTGACATTTGTTATCTGGATAAACTGCTCACTTTACTTCCCCCACAGTTAGATTTTTGAGCCGTGAAAGACTTCATGTAAAATTTGAGCCCACTCTGTTGCTACTCTTGCTCTGATCTAAAAACAGTGAGCTGCTTCTAAGGTTTTATGAGAACTGTTCTTATCGATTGAAACCTCTGTTAAAATAAAGGGATGTGTGTGACTCACTGTTTCCTGTGTTGTGTGCGCTGTCTAGCCTCGGGAGCATGGCTCTGGAGGAAGACCTGCAGCTTGGGAGGGTCACAGCTGGTGGGGATGAGGAAGTGTCCCATCTCATGCAGACTGGGGTTAGAGCGGTCACTGTGAATGGTAAATAAATAGATGATGTCTGGTTTAGTGTAGCTGTGAGTCATGTGTTTTGAGTCCAGAGTGTGTGTGGTGTTCAGGCTGCGTACTTCTCCAGCTGCATGGTGAGGCCCTGCAGGCTGCGAGGGTGCAGGTGGAGGCGTCCTGACAGCAGGTTCTTGTGGAAGAGGCTCAGGGTGCTGTAGTGCTCTGCGATGGGCTGAACTGGTCCCAGTACTTCCTTGTGGATCACCTGTGTCCCTCCCAGCAGGAGGCTGATCCGCTCCTTTAGCCAGTCTGTCTGCTGCTGCAGGCTGCGATAGCTGGGCAGCTGCTGGAAGAGCTGCAGAGGTAGAGGAGGAAGAGGAAGAGTCAGAGCTGTGGGAGGAGCACAGGGAACATGAGGCAGAGGAAGATCTGCTTCTACCTTGATCCACTGGTGATGGACGTCCATAGTTCCTAACATGACATGTCCTGATGCATTCATTCCTGATTGGTCAGTGAACATCACTGTGTGCCCTGAGGAGAATGAACAGTTTGGTAAATTTTTCTGATTTCATGATCTGTCGAACATGTTGAAATCAACTCCCCAGATTTTATATTCAAAAAGAACGATCAATCCATCTTATCTGGTTTCAAAACTACCACCAATCAAAATTGAATACACATATTATAGTGCTGGTGCAACGCTGGGCTCATGAAAGTTAACAGAACATCCTCCAAACAGTTCATAGGAGGAAGAACAGTCTGACCTTCATGTGACCACGTGCCCGCTGTGAGAAACTTTCGTTTGTGTGGATTCAGGCGCCCTCCATGGACAAATGATCACTGCTATCAGCAGATCTCATCTTGCTAATGTTAAATAACTGTTGTATACAGAAGTTATTCATCTTATGGTTGTGGTTTTTCTTGGTAAAATGCCTCACAAAGATGTATTCACACTTCTGGTTCAGTTAAACAGGTCAGGGTAAAGTAGAGAAGCAGACAGACTCGGTACAGATATTACAGATCATCGTGACTGCAGACAAGTGTCCGTCCAGGGGACTCTGTTGTTACCTTGTAGGTTGATCAGGGCCTCTGGGTTCTGCAGGGCCAGTCGGCTCAGACTCTGTAGCTGGCTGCACCTGTGGGCTACTCCCCAGCTGCGCTGCCACCTGCAACACACAACCACACTATCATCATCATCATCATCATCATCATAAGGACAATGATAGAGTACCAAAAGAACTTATACACAGCCTTAAAGTGAAGCTCAACAATTTTACAGGAACGCTTCAGCTAACCTTTGCTTTTACCTTCATGATTTACATTACAGAGGTAAAAACAACAGTGTCAACAAAACAGATTTATGACCTGGATTTCTTATATACCGTTGTTATTTCATGTAAATGATTTTATGTAAATAGTCATACAAGTGTGTTGTCAGGTAGGTATAGACAGACGTTGGTTATGAAAGTGTGAAAATGCTCCCCAGGGGATTGTTTTTATGTCTGACCATTTTCTTTATTTTTTTTTATTTATTTAACCAGGAAAGCTTCATTGAAATTAAAAATCTCTTTAACATGAGTGTCCTGACCAAGACAACAGCAAGACACAAACAATGCAAAACAATGACCAAAAAAAAAAAAACAGATCACCACGTCCAGAGTAGCATCAGAAAAATCAGCCATCAAAGCATTTAACAACCCAGTGCATCATCCTCCAAAACAACTTTTAAAAAAATTTAAAGAGACCTGCTCCCTCAGACCTAAATTCTCCTGCAACAGGTTCCACGCTGCAGGAGCTGCATATCTAAAACTCCCTTTTCCCATTTCAAGACGTACTTTAGGAACAGACAGCAAATAAAGGTTTTGTGAAGGAGAGGCAGAGCGAAGGATATAAGTTCTATTTCCCACATTTCTCCACTTAATAGATATAATCACATAAATAAGAGGGTAGCAAATTAAAAATTGCTTTATAAATGAGGACATGCCAATGATTTTGTCTTCAAACAGACAACGCAGGCCAAACCAACTCGAGAACACAAGACACAATGATGAGTTAGAGCCTTAAGACTTGTAATAAACCTCAGTGGTCCATGGTGTACAGTTTATCAGGGGCAAGAAAGTTCCAGCAACAAGTCATTTAAAAACAAACACGCAGAAGTGTGGGAGGGTCTGTTTTCTGAAGTGGCGTGTACCTGATATCAGACAGGTGAAATCTGTGGCACAGCTCCTCCTTCAGTCTGCTCAGCTCCTCCCTGCGAGGAAGACTTGCACTGTACTTCTTCGTCGCCTCTGGCTCGTTTTTTCTCAGCCACAAACTAGAAAACAAACATAAACTTTCTGTAACACGAATCTACAAAAAGCATCAAATAAAACTACAAAAACAAGTATCAACATAAGTAAAGCAGCTTTACAGAAATCACCCAGTGCCTGACAGCAGGCAAACATTGTTAAATCATGATTTATCAAAAAATATCAGACTCCGTCTCTGACCTGAGAGTGGGCTCCACCCTGCGGGCCTGCTCCAGCTCCTGCTCCGGGTCTCTGAAGCCGGTGAAGCTGTAGTAGCTCTTGTCCCATCTGATGGGTCTGTAGAAAGGCACACCTGCTCCAGGTGCACCTTTAGACGTCTCTGTATTTCCCTTCAGTCCCTTCATGTGCTCCACAGGCAGACTGCAGGACTTTAACACATTCATTACTGTGCTCAACACATCGTTGGTTTGCAGGGTGAAACTCACAGAGCGAAACCCTGAGAACCAGGAGGGAAGTTTACATTTACAATCACAGAGATCACTGACATTAAGACTTCATTATCATTATTAAAGCAGACTGAACCTGTGGAGAGGAGGTCCGGCTGCTCATCACTGCTGTCCTTCGTGTCCCTCACATAAAATGTGAGTTTCATGGGCTGGAGAGAGCGAGCGCCGGGCTTCTGCAAGTTGTCCAGGTAACCATTCAGCCTTTTTAAAGAGTTCTCGTTCACCTCCTGTCAAACACAACATTAAAGAGCGTGAAGTAAAACCTCCAGCAAAAAAACAAAAAAACAACAACAACAAAAACTATCCACTGTTTGTCCCACTGAATAATAACTGCATGACTTCAATTTGATTAGCTGCTACAACCTGATCACTGAGTGTAATTATTTAAACAGCATTTATTCATCTCAAAGAATTTCTGAGTGACTTATGGGATATAAAATATACGACGTACTCGTTCTCTGGGATGTTGACCAAAGAAGTCTGGATGGACGGCGAAATAAAACGGTCTGAGAGCATTGACAGCTTCTGCTCCTGACAGAGATCTGTGAGGGACTAAATGTGCTGCTATATGTTTCCTCTTCAGCCTGCAAAGAAAGAGAGAAATGAGTGTTGGTATATTAATCATGACATACAAATTTCACTGATATGAGAAGAGAAGTTGTAATTATTTGTGTGTAACTTGCACTTTAAATAGTTACAGTGGGGGAAATAAGTATTTGATCCCCTGCTGATACTAATATACTTTTTTTTCACTTGATAAAATGCACAAAAATGTATAACTTTTATACTGTGTGTTTTTATGCATTTTCAACTCATATTCTGTCTATACTTATAACCAGTAAACAACCATAAAAATTAGAGTGTGTTAATTTCTATGGAAGTAGGCAAACTTACAAATTCAGCAGAGGATCAAATACTTATTTCCCACACTGTATGTCACTGCTATAGAGCACAATATCAGCAAGATAAAATTTGATAATTACAACCCAAATTAACCAAAAAAGGTTGAGTGAAATTTCATCATTCCAAAATTACTTAGTTCGTGTTTTATTGAAAATATTGGAAAGATGACACATTAAACGTCAATAATGAAAGTCAAGAAGTGTGCTGACGTGACCGAAATAAATAAATAAATAAATAAATAAGGTTAAATATCTAACATGTCTAAATCCAAGAATTCATATTATGGCGAGTGCTGAATAATTTGTATTGTAAGGTGCCATACAGACATACATTTTAAAACAGGTTAAAACAGTCAAACTAGTCATATCAAAAAGTTAACAACCAAAATTATACATGTAAAATATTGAAAATTGACCAAAAAAAAACCCAAAAAACTTTACAATACAAAGAACTAAATGAGGGTTTGAAAGAGGGCACAGAATTATCTAACTTATTATCATCTGGCAGTGAGTTCATGCACATGGTCTCATATCAGAGCCCTGATTTTTACCTGATGGTGTATCTCAGGAGGCAGTTCACAGACATTTCTGCTGCTGGTTCAGATGAGCTTTATATCCTGAGACAGTCCATTACATCAGACCTGGATCAATATAACAACAGAGATTTAAAGTCACAGCCACTGGTCACAGCCTGTCTTACGCACTGCAGAGCTTTATTAGGGGAATTTCAGACAAACAAGTGGATTTTAACTCTATAATCTAGTCTTCAGTTCATTTAACAACAGTTTATAAATGTCCCATAGCTAAACGTACAATGAATGAGAACATGTGTAGTTTGAATTGTTTAATGTTAGCCAGTTAGCACAGACTGAACATATCCGGACAAGTACCAAACACTTACAAATAACCACAGTACAGTGAATAACCAAACATAATCAGCACATAGATGAGTTATTAAGACTTTGTGTCGGTATCTAACTTCGTATGACTTTAACTCAATGACAGAAACAAACATGGCTGATATAAGCTGCTGTAGTTAACACACACAGTGTTAGCGTTACAAAGCACTGACCGTGCCGTCACTGTCCTGGGGGAGCAGACTTTAAATATGTGGTACAAACTAACTGTGCTTGTAAAACCGAGACCTGACAGCAGGTAAACAGGTGAGTCTGCCCTTACCGAGCTGTTAGCTTAGCTGTTTACCTTCCTCTTCTTCTTTACTGGTGGTTCATTGGTTGCTTCTAAACAGCGTTTAAACTCATTGCTGCCACCTGCTGGATTAAAGTGGGGATCATCGTAGTCTGAAATCTAAATAAATGTAATAAATAAAGTATCCTCACAACTCTCTTAAAAACCTGAAAAAGTCCTGTTTCCGTAATTTCTGAATTTGGAAATTTTATTCTACAGGACTATTACAAGCTGTTCAGCACCAAAAGATTATTATTTTGGGATTTTATTTCTGTCATGACAGAATGAAGTGTATAAAGGACACCACATAACTTCCATCACTTGTCATTATTTGCCTTTGATTTGCTGTTTCATCATTATTCTTTAATCTTTGTGTTCTTTGGTGTAACACTGAGACTAGTGTTTTGTGTTTATATCATGAGCATCCTCTGCAGCCCTACAGACAGAAGAGGTGCACCCCACCATATTAAATCAGGCTTTTATTCTGTCCCTCTGGTACCACTGTAGAAGCTTTACATGATTTACAGCTCAAAAAACGAAGCTTTTTTCTCACACTGGTGTTTTGGTAAACTTCTATTTCAGCCTCTGCCTGAAACACTTTGTTTTATCAGCTACTGTCTCTTTAAGACTGCCTGCACCACAAACCCCCTTGCCTCTGATTTGCCATCCCATTGGAGGCCTGGGGGTCGGAGCAAGGGGGGGACCTTAGCGTTTTGAGGCCCACTGCTCCAATGTGTCATGAACCAGTTAAAAGGTCCTTGTGTTATAATCTCATCTTTTCAGCAAGTCTGAGGTTTCAGAACAGTGAGCTTTGATCAGTTTACAGATATGACAGATTTCTACAACATGAATATGTAGAGGTTTGAAAATCTGCACTCTTTTAGTATGAACATCCAGCATTGTTACCTTATGTTTATAACAAGGGGAAGCTAAATACTCTCTTTAAAGCTCCCATGAGTTTTGTCTGTGTACAAATTAGACGGATTAATTTTGTTGCTTTTTATGACCTATAAAAGCAAAAAATGTCATCACAGGAGCCACAAGTTAATTATCCATCTCCAAAAGTTAAGGGGTTCCTTTTTTAATCCCTACTGAACAGGATTTCCTCTGTTATTTCACATGTTTCTATTGCCGTCTCTCTACTTGTTCTCCTACATTGTCTTTTTTTCAGCTGATGAATCCATGGTGTGATGATGAATCCTCTTTTGTTGGCTGTGTTTCTCTGCAGTCTGACCCTCTGGTTGAGCAAATATAAGCTGGCTGAGTTTCCTCACCTCACATTAAGAGTTCAGTAAATGTGCAACACAGAGTTCATCATGTGACTGTCCAAAGAAAGAAACCTGAACAAACAGGGAGCTCTGTTTAGTTGTAATGAACACTGACAGACAGATTCAGACAGTTTGACTTGGCAACAGCAAGGCAGTTTAAAGAGCCAGTTCACAGAAATATACCTGATGTATTCAACATGTATGCTGGTTTTCCAAAAGGCATTTATAACAATAGAAGTTAAACACACTGTAGGTTCTATGACTTATAAACACAAATAGATACCATGAAGGAGACAGTATAGGAGCTATTGATAACTCAACATAACATCATGTTTTCCTGAGGTCATACTATTACTGAAACTTCATCAACCCTTATCTTCAGGGAACATCACTTTGCTGTTGTGCCTGTGATGGACGTAAATAAAATCCATCAGAATGAAAGGCGTCATGTCTAAAGACTGACGGTTTATGGCTGTGATTTTCACCTGTTTCCCTTTTTTATATAAACAGATAAAAAGTCATGGCAGATTAACACAGAATTTCCAGACAGAAAGAAAATATTTAACTTTGGTCACAAACCTTACAATGTAAAAAAATCTGTGTTGAGGGTTATCTCTTAAAATCAGATAAAATCTGAAGAACTAGCTCAAGTTTAAAGATAAAACAGTTAAAGATTGACCAGTTCAACATTTTGTATATCTTGTCATAATTTCAGTCAGGTACATACACGTCTCTCTTCAGGTAAATATTTGAAACCAGGGAGCACAACAACCGACAGCTGAGCCCAGACACATCTTAAGAACACCTCCGATCAGCTGTGTGATTAAAACCGAAGTAACTGATGCATGGACCTCTTCAGCCCTTCTCTCCCTTAGGTCACATGTGCTCCGGATGGCTCTGCAGGCAGGAGATCATCTCTTGGACCGGCCTCCCCTCAAAACAGATCTGATAGACAGCTGTGAACAGAGGGAACCTGCAGAGAGTGAGAAGAAGAGGAGGGGCAGATATCAGAGCCAGGGTGAAGCAGGTCAGGATTATTCCTCTCCGTGTTGAAGCTCTGCCAGCTTTCAAAGCCCACCTCAGACTTCAATCCCCCAATTCACCAAACAACACCAAAACACCTACGAATGCAAGCTCCTTACAAATGTGGTTCCATGTAAAATGAAAATAAACTTTCCAGCAGTATAAGATTTATTTCCCAAAAGCATTGTTACAACAAAGAAATAATCTCCAAAAAAACAGATTTCCTTACTTTAGTGCCAAGTTTATTTACCTCAATGCTACGTGGAAACAGGCAGCACCTCTAAGTCATTGAAACCACAAAGTGTGTAAAGAAACAGACCCAGGTGACGGGTATCAAAACAACCTTAGATCATCTCTGACATCTATTAGCAAACAAGTGTATTTCCCAAAGAGTCAAAGTTATATAAGATAAGCACACTCACTTTTCCACCAGACCTTTCTGTTTGAGGATGTGATAAACCTCGGCTGAGGTGGCCGGACCCTGCAGCTTCTGACCGTTCAGCATCTCCTTCTCTAGCTGCTCAATGCTCTGACAGCAGCATGGACAGACAGATGAAAAGCTTTAAAGATCTGACATGTTTTAACAGTAACAGTAATAAACAGCACCTACCTTCCCCGTTCTAGAGAAAGCCTCAGCCACTCGTCTGTTTCTGCCTCCGTAGCACGTTGTGATGAGATCCGCCACACCGCAGCTCTCTAGGAAGGTCGCTGTGGAAACAGATCCGTTCTTGGAGAAGAGTTTGGCGAAGGCGATCATCTCCATCAGCCCCAGACGGATCACAGCGGCTTTAGTGTTGTCTCCACTCTGCAGCCCATCACAGAAACCTGCTCCCACTGCCACAATGTTCTGATACAAACACACAGAGAACAGACAGTCACATAAAGTCAGCGACACTGAGAGCAGACAGGCTGTCAGGACTGATGATCTGGGTCCATCATGTGTTAAACAATGCACATAAAGCATGGGGCAGAGAGACTTAAAACAAGCAAATACCTGAAAAACTCATTACAGCTCATAAAAACTGAGGAGGGTCTGTCTAGAGACCAGCAGGTGGTGACTCCACTCGTAAAATACAGTATAATGTGATTCTGTAGTAGTCTCTGGAAAACGGTTCTACTTGTCTGTTGATTAAATCCTTCAGTAAATGTTTTCTTTAGCAAATTATGGTCCCATTTTTTAATTTCTAGTATTTCTACCCTCCAAATAACACTGTACTTGTTTTTTTTTTCATAGAAAACATATTTCTTGATTAAAAAAAAAAAAAAACTTAGCAGAAATGAAACAAAAGGGAAATTCAGTTATTCTGATCCTGCTGGTGCATGGATCACAAAACCGGAGCATTTCACACATGCAACCCTGAAATTTACTAGAAATTTTCAGGAGCTCTGTCCCAAGTTGTAAAAGGTGAGTGTTCACACATGTCAGTCTTCTCTGCTTGATAAAACAACATGTCAAATTCAGTCTGCTAAAGCCACCGAGTGATGGAGGATGGAGCAACAGAGAACTACATTATAATGACAGTTTTAACATGAGTCAAGTCTGCTCACTCCTGCTGAGTGTTTCAGGATATTTCCCTCTGTATCCTCAACTTCATTCAAATGTTTTACTTGAAAAAGTAGAAAAAAAAGTTGAAGTAAAGCCAGGATGAAAACTGTGGCTGTTTGTTTCCACATGTTCAGCTCACACTGATAGTTCCTGAAAGTTTTTGTAAGTTTTGCAAAAAAAAAAAAAAAAATACTCAACTACATCCTGTTGGTTTTACACAAGCTCAACTATGGCAGTAGTCACCTGAACTAAAGCTTGTGTGCATGTGCGTGTGTGTGTGTGTGTCTGTTTACCTTCAGGGCTCCACACAGCTCCACTGTGTCAGCATCGTCCACCACAGTGATCCTGAAGTTTGGAGTCTGCAGCAGCTCTTTGAACAGCAGCCCGTTCTCCAGAATCCTGCTGCCTAAACACAGGAAGTATGATTTCAAACTTTATCATTACAGGAGTCTGATGTTTTAAAAGTTGCATCTCATCATGTTAAAGGGACTGTGAGGATTATCTGTTTGAAGTGGATTGTAGCAACACCTTTTGGCTGAAATCGCACACACTGTTGTGATGATGTGACTCTTAATAACGCAAGTGTTTGTTTTGGAAATGAATGGTGATTTGATCTTTTTGAAACGAATTGTGTATGTTAAAGAAAACTTAAGTCTAGTGGATACAACTTGATGAGGTAGTGTATTTATCAACAGTTTATGCAGCTCTGTTGTTTAAAACATGACAACAGGTTCCACCTCTGGCCCTCAATCTGAGTTGCTGTGTTGCCTGGGCTCTGATGTTTCTTTGCATGTATGTAAAAGCACTGTGGCAGGAAATACTCGTCTTTTCAGTGCTGTACACACAAATAAAGACAAAGATCCTTCTTACCTATGGTTGTTTCACAGAACTTCTCAGCAGCCACCTCATTGGCGATGTTTGCACCCATCAGCACGCTGACATCAATCCCCATCTTCTCCCTGATGATGTCAGAGATCAGCTTCAGACCCTCAGGGCCCTCGTCTATACCCTGAGGACACACACACACGCACACACACACATGCATGCATGCAGAGACAGAGAGAGTAAGGAGAAGAGCCTGCAGGAGAGAGTTGAGAGATGTGGGGGGGGGGAGTGTATTGTTGAATCTCTGTGGCAGCTGTGACACAGCGGTACACAGGGTCGTCCACTAATCAGACGCTCTCTTCACTCATAACATTTCCCAGATGACTCCAAGACAGCCAGGCTTTGATTGTTTCCCTTTTCTTTTACACCTCACAGCAAGAGATTTATCTGTCATCCATGCTCTTATAATTGGACTGTACCTGGTCCAGGTTAAGTTAGGCAAAGCAGCTGAATAACATGCAGAAAAGGAGGAGTAAAGAGTAATGTGTACAGTGTTCCTGTGTCCCAAATCGCATCCTTCTGCTCTTACCCTTACTATTTTGAGTGCATTAATGCGTTCAAACTGACGGTATGGAAAAACGCAGTGCACTTTGATTTCTCAGCTGCTGCACTCAAAATGGGTAAAAAGCTGAGTGTGGAACTGTGGACACTTCTTTTACTCAAAGGTCTCCATATTGGCAATGTGGAGGACGGGGTGGAAACGAATCAAAGAATGAATGAGAGATGTAATCAATGAATAGCAGAAGAACACCCACAAACCAAACACAGCAGCAAGGAAACATAATGCAGACAACAGGAGGAGGTTAGCAGTAGTGTATGACCCGGAGAAACTGTGCCCATTGTGAATGACATCATCCAGCGTCTGTGGATGTTCCAGACCATTACCTGCTGCCTTAACACATTAACTAAACTCCACTTCATACCAGCTTTTAACAGTCGGCTGTGGATGAGGTCAGGGGGAAAACTTCAGGCACAACATTCTCCACGGTTGGAAAATTTCCCAAAAAGATAATCCAATCCACATTTTTATCCGGATAAACCTCTAATCTGTGTTTTTCTAAATTTATTGAACAGATTCCAAATTTAAGGCAGTATGGAGGCCACTGCTGAACCTCTCCATCCAATCTGAGTGAACTGCAGACACTCAGCTTTAATCTGTCCACACATATCCTATTTTTAGAGCCATCTGCACGTGTTCAGATCTCTGTATTTAAGTGTTTTTTTTCCAGTGTGGAGACTTCAAGTGTGAAGGTGTTTATAGAAATATTCATAAATTCTAATCTGCAGCTGTGTTATTAAGTCAGTGTGAGTTGCTGTGAAGGGTGCGAACACATCTGAACCTTGATGAGCGTGATCCCTCGAGCTTTAGACGACACACAGCCAGACATCTCGTCACACAGTTTCCTGATAAACTGATGAGGAACCACAAACACCAGAAGGTCTGCTCCCTCTGCGGCATCACACAGCTGTGGGACGGCAACCTGCAGAGGACAAAACAGAGGAAAAGAGAGGAAAGAACAAATGTGCACTGAGCATGAGAACGGTTTGTATGAAGGAAATCACTAGTGTGTTATGTCAGTCAAATTTTCCACCATTGATGATATGTGGTGGAACAACATCAGCTTCAAAGCTGTGTAACGTTCAGTGGACTAAGAGTTCATAAAAACAGGATTTTAACATGTTTTTCTCTATTCTCACCACGTTCTCAGGTAGTTTGTATCCGGGCAGGTATTTAACGTTCTCGTGCTCTGTGTTGATGATGTCAGTGAGCTTCCTGCCATTAATATTCTCTTCATACACCCACATCTTAACCGTGGAAGCGAAATGCTGTAGCGCTGTGGCGTTCCTCCCAATGATGCGGGCAATGGCCGAGCCCCTGAAACCACAGAGGAGTTCAAAAACTGTACACACTGTGGGGGATAAATCACTCTGACAAATTAATGTTCGGAAGACAGACTCGTTCTCTCTCAGCAACTTTGGCATTTTCAGATATAAGACAAACACTCAGTATCAGTGTCAGTTCTTGAATTAAAATCTTTATCACAAAACCATGCCCTGATGAAGTCTGGTTTAGAAAACAAACGTCCTCCCTGAGTTAGTGAATGAGGGAGTGATGGACCACTCACTGTTCACGTTCTTCCATGGAGAGATGTGTCTACTGTAGGGCTAAAGTATCAGTCGCTTGTTCAATCAATCTGTTTTTACATGATTTACAGACAGAGATGCGGAGATACTTATGCGAGGACCTTATCATTTCAGAAAGTCTTGTGAAGATCTCATGATTTTTAGAACAGACCGTTTTTAGTAGTCTATAGTCAGGATACAAGAATTTCTACAACAAATGAATATATAAAAGTTTGAACATCTGCACACCTTTAGTATGAACATTCAGCATTGTTAATTTATATTCAAATATAGTATGGGAACATATTATTTCCCCTCTTTAATGCACTGGCACATGTGGCTCTTGTTTTAAGACCTTGTATATCAAGTATGGACCTTTAGTGCATCTTACTAGTGTTCTTATTGCATGTCTCATGTAGTCTCTATGTAAACCTGGAATCACTAACAACAATTTTATTTTTAATCACTTATATTTTGCACAACAGCAACATGCTGTAAAGCTTTACTGTGTTTCCTTTGACTTAAAGGCCTAAAACATAATTATTCTATTTTCATGGTCCATGCTTGGCTAACAGTGGAGGCTTAATTAAAGCCATGTCTCCTGTCATTCCTGAAAAATGTAAAATGGAATCAAACACCATTCTTCTTTAACGATAAACTATACCAATTTATTTGTCATGGTTGCATGACACTGACAGTGAGCACTGGTTGTCTGGGGATACCTAGTCCCTGAACAAACTGCATTATGAAAACTGTTCTCTTTAGAGGATGCTTTAATTCCAACATGAGGTGGATCAAAAACAATTTCTTTAAAAAATCACGGATCACATTTTCATTGGTGAAGCGTATGTACTGCTTTAACACTAAAAGTTAATTAATTTTTGGTCCCATGTGTTTTTTTCATTAATTTTTTTGATTATGCTACTTATTGATGCTTATTTGAATTATGTAGAATATTTCTTTTTTACATTGCTTTATTTACTTTGGGTTTTTTGTTTGTTTGTTTGTTTGTTTGTTTGAGTCTTTGTTTGCATATTATTTAATATATTTTAGAAAAATATTTTCTTGCACCTTGTAGAACACACATCCTTCTCCTGTCTGAGCCTCACCTGCAGCTGTGAGTCTACGATAACCGTAAAACACACTGTAAGCGTGAATTGCGTCCCTGCATACAGCATACCAAGAACAGCGTGTGTACTTAGGGCTGGAACAAATAAGTCTGAGCAGCTCACTAGCTCATCATGTACCAGCATCATCACCATCATGATCATTGCCCTCCTCCTCCTCTTCATCACTCACCAGTTTCCAGAGCCGACGATACACACTTTGAGCGGAGCAGCCATCTCTGCGAGTGTGTGTGACTGTTACCTGCAGAAACACCTGTGACACTTGCACATACACATTAATACCCTCTCACACGCACACTCATACACAGTGCAGCACAGGGTCGGGATGATCCCGGGCAACAAGGAGCGTCTCCTGCTGATGACGTCAGAGTGCATCGGGGCTTCAGGGAGTTGTAGTTTTCATGAGCGGGTTGACGTAACTGGTTAACATTACATAAGAGGCTGAGTTCATGAATTATGGATGGCTTCTTTTGTTATATACCTTGACTGTAAAATGTAATGTTGATGTAGATCATACTGCAGAGAAAATGTGTTTACAATAAAGAAAATCCATCCACTCTTCTCACGCTGATGAAACAGAGGACAGGTAAGATTCAGGTAATTTAACATCTATGTTTGCAGGACAGGAGCAGGTTTTTGTCTTTTATGATAGTATCCAGTTAACAAAACTTTATCCAAGTCTGCCTCAACAGGCCGATTTGTGCAGTTTGTTGTTATACCTTGTTGCTACAAGAAGCAACAATATTCATTTGTTCCTGCTGTGACCATGGACTGAATCAACAAATTTTTAATCTCCACATTTGTGCATTTGGCAATAATCACAATGATCCACATTTGATCCTGAAATGAGACTTTTCATGTGTAAAATGTGCTTTACAGTCACGTTCATTGATGTTAGCTGATGTTCAATGGAGTTGCAGACAGTCACTGTGTCTGATGCTCTCTAGTATTTCTGATGGTGCTGCATTGTTGTGTGTCTGTGTCCTGCTAAAGGGGGTGTCTCCCAGGCTGAGGGGGAGTGACCAACCCGGGATTTCCAAAATAAAAAACGCAGTAACGTCAGAGAGAGAGAGAGAGAGAGAGAGAGAGAGAGAGAGAGAGAGAGAGAGAGAGAGCGCCCCGCAGTAAAACAGTCGGAATATCCCTACTGAGTGTCACAGAGTCGGAGCAGGTTGGAGGAGACCTACCACTTTGATAAACACCTGAATCCGTGAACTAAAACCTCCCCCCTCTCCATCTCCTCCTCTTCCTCTTGTTTACTGCTGAGGAGCCTCCTCTCTCCCTTTCCTCCTCCACTCTCAGCGGCTGGAGGATGAACAGGTCCGTGCGGCAGGAGAAGCCCGGTTGGAGCTCCTGCAGGAAGCAGCAGCAGGTCGGCCTGGCTGCTCCGGAGCGCAAGGGGGGGTCCGGGACCGGGGACAGTGACTCACGACCAGTCTCCCCGCGCCACGACACGGCCCGAGGCAAGCGACACCTGGAGGGGATTCTGAAGAAGTACACCAACCTGTTTAAGGGCTGGCAGAGCAGGTAAGTACCTGAGGGAGGAAGTGAAGGTGGGGGATGTCAGGGGAGGTTATGTTTTTCTTTGTGGATTTACAGATTAAAATTGTGTATTATTAACACTATTATATAATATCCCTTTCTTTGACACTCACAACATTAAATGTGTTTTGACCCATTGTATAGAAGTTTATCAGTGTTTTTGCTGTCTTTTATAAAGCCAGGTATTCTTATAAAAAAAACTTAGTCACTTGATTTACTTTAAAAGTTAGAATAAAGGTTGATGAATTATCCAGGTTACTGTGATCGATCCTTTCTTACACCTAAGTTACATTCTTGTGGTAATAATATTGTGCCTATAAAGCTTCGAGTTGTGTACTCCCTTCACATTATTCCCTTCACATAAGTGTCATGCAACATATCATGGAAATAGAAATTATTTTGCATGAATACTTTTAGTTACATTCCAGATGAGGAAGTTTTTAAAAAAAACAAAAAAAAAAAACAAACAAAAGCTGCAGAAGTAACAATAATTTTGACAACAATTCATACATCAGCCAACATTTCTCCAAGGTCATATGGCAGATAACCTGAGAAACCATTCTGCAGCATCTGTTTAAGATCATATGATGTTCATCCCTGTGTGTGTGTGTGTGTGTGTGTGTGCATGTGTGTGTCTGTGCATTCATGTATTTCCTTACCAGGCTGAGTGAATGAAGTAGATCTGTGTTCAGAGAGGAGCTGTGTGTGGGGGTGGGAGTCCCACAAACACTGAATGAGTCATCCAAGATCAGGAAAGCCCTGCACTCCTCTCCTCTGCATCTCAATACTTACTCCCCCGCTCCTCCTCCCCCTCATACTTACCCTCTCCCCTCTCTTCCTCCTCTCACTCTTTTACTGCCCCCCCCCCCGCCTTTTTACTGTCCAAGTGGATCAATGTGAAAAGCATCCAAACGTGTAATGAGATCCGTGATCACACTTTGACAGTGTGTGGTGTACTTACTTCCTCTCAAGCACACACTCACACACACACACACACACACACACACACACACACACACACACACACACACACACACACACACACACACACACACACACACACAGTGCTGTATTTGGAGTGAGTGGAATTTGTGTGTATGAGTGTGCATCAGCAGGTTGTGTATCCTCTCTTAAAAGGATGATATGAATATCTATGTGCTGTTCAGAGTTATGATGTGTGTGTGTCGGTGCCTGAGGACAGATTGAATGACGCAGGTTCACATTGGTATCATACTGATTGTTTTGGTTGTTGTTCTCATCCTGTCAGACTGTCGGAGGGGATTATGATGTTATTCTGTGGTTGACAGAGGAAACGCACACAGATGAATGATCACAGAAGATGTTGCCGAGAATAGCTGCAGTGTCAAGAACTTTCATAAACTTTGCTCTGCTGTAACGTCATGGTTTTCTTAGCTTGTTTCTTTTATCACAGTCTCAAATTCTGATGTGGAGAGCCTCTCTTTCCAGAGCCAGGAGTAAGATGAGAAGTGTATAATAATACTTCATGGTAAACAACATTAGGTGTTGTCTGCTCACAAATAATGTCTGCTGAGTGCTAAAACAAAAGTATGAGTAAAACATTCATTTCCTCTCTGCTTCTTCACTCCTCTCTTTTTTCATTGGAGTCAGGAAAGTAGAGCATTCAACTAAACCCCAGCTGCTTCTTCTCAAGGAAAATATTCTCCATTAGGTGGTGAAAATTTTTTAGGGCAGAATCAGGATCTGGATTTTATCATTATTGTTTTTATTTTCAGATTATTTTGACCTGCAAAGCCATCTTAGCCCCAAATATCTTATCCTGCATTCTCAATTATTTTATGCACATTTCAGAACTTTAATGTTGTCTAGTGTCCTCTAATGTGGTTTTGTAACTCTGGCTGTTCATGAAGCACCTTTTCACATCATGATAAATACATTCATTTAAAGACAAGTAGTTTATGCACAGTCCAAATGTAGTTTAGTGAGATGTTACTACTTATACTTTGGTTGGATTTGTGACCTTGACAGAAAATGTAAATGTACACATAATTTAGAACGTGAATCATGATTTAGAACATTATTAATATATTGTAAGATGAAAGCTGGGGCCGTTTTAAAATGGACCTCAGGCACGATTGGACATGCCTAGTCTAATTCTTCGCTTGTGGAGACCTTGCTCAATCAAGCATCAAGCTCTGGCTCAGTGCTCCCTCTCTTCTTTGTAACATGATGATGCATCGTGGCCTAACCCAAACAGTCTTCTCTCCCAGAATCTTTTCCTTGTGCAGGTTGTGCAGTGGAATTAGGGGCTGTTTGCTATGTAACTAATCAGCAGAGCATATATGTTAGGAATTTTACATGCAATATAATACCTCTTTCATGTGTGCCTTGTGTTAGCCAAGACTCTCATTTAGCCACACAGCTCGTCGTGCTTTATCTGACTCTGAATACAGAGTGCATTAACTATAGAATTACACAAGGCCTGCAAATAATGTTATTTCAGCATTATTCAGTGTCACTGTGCAATGCTACTTTCTTAATGAAATATTAAGACTGTCATTTTAATGTAAACTTTAATAGGGGAAACACTGTTCATTTCACTAATAAATCTTTACACTAAGTGCCCCCTACAGGCCTGGAGCACCTCAACGTCTGCAGAGTTTTTCTTTTCCACATGTGGGGGGATCTATGTTTTAAAACCTGCATAGTCTCTGAGTTTACAGCATGTTTCTCTTCAGAAAGATTGTCAAGGTCTTTGCAGATCAGTTAGCCTCGGCATGCACCTTGCACGTCCTTCAATCTGGATCCTCTTCTTTCCTTTCAAGAGGGTATTCAAAAGTGAACAATTCACAGCGATGAAGAGTCTGTCACAGGCCATCAACAAACCAGAAGAGAAGTTATCAGAAGGACCAAGACCTTCGAATTGGAGGATACTTTTATTTTGGCAGGGGATTTTAATTGGGCCATCATGAGAAAATATCAGCCTTACTAAAATTGAAGCATCACTTCTTAATTTGTCAATACGCTTCTTGGTCCTAAATTCGAATGCAACCAAAAGAGAGTGGGTCTCTTGTTGTTGGAGCCTGATTTAAAGTTTGTCTATAATAATTGGGTTGAATGCAGTGTTTTTTCATTTATTCCGTTTGTGTGTGTGTGTGTGTGTGTGTGTGTGTGTGTGTGTGTGTGTGTGTGTGTGTGTGTGTGGTGTGTGTGTGTGTGTGTGTGTGTGTGTGTGTGTGTGTGTGTGTGTGTGTGTGTGTGAGAGAGAGAGAGAAAGAGAGAGAGAAAGAGAGAGAGAGAGAGAGAGAGAGAGAGAGAGAGATGATAGATGTTTGCTCCTTCTCAAATCTGGAACTGTGAGAGCACTGATAATTGGCGTTTATAGGGAATGTGATTTTTTCTGTTCAGCGGGTTGGATGGCAGAGAAAAAGTTTTATGACCCTGTGTAAGATAATTATGATTAATTTGCTTTTGTTGTTTTGACATTAAAGTGTGTGCTGGTTACTCCAAATCTGCGGCTAAATGAATAAGCCTCAAAACTTGTTGTGTTGGTGGATGGACCAGATTAGAGGTGAATTATTGATACCATCTGGACTGAAGAGGAGCAGGGGAATTGATTGAGGGCAGACAGCTAAATCTGTACACAGCTGTCAAAAGAACAACCATCAAGTTGGTCAGTGTAACTCACAGAGGAGCCTGTCATGAGTGATGTGGCTCAGTGGAAGAACTGATTTAGAAGTCCACATTCTAAAGTATCCTTGGGCAAAACACTGAACCCCAAAATGTCTCTAGTAGCTCTGAAGGAGTGTGTAAATGTGTTGTGAATGAGTGTTAAGAAGGCTAGAGCCAGAGCTTTAAAAACACGGTTCATTTGCTTTCTAAAAGATTACAATGTTCAAGAATCAACCCCTATTTGCTGAGGCCCTGAGGTCGACCAGGTTGTCCAGTTCATTACAGTTTGTCAGAATATCCAGGGAACCGTTCCAAGCCAGGCTGTACAACATCCTGCTCCAACAGCCAGCAGCAGGATCAGCACCTTGGACAGCTCAACAGCTCTTAGTTTGAATCACTATCTACAGACTCACACAGGAGTTTTATATATTTATATACTTTGTATTATATATCTATTTAGGGCCTGGCTGATTAAAGCCCTTTCCAAAATAATCATCACCGGCCTCCATTCAACCTTTGCACAGTGGACAACAAAATACAAAATACAGCACTCAGTGCAAATCAGTCCACCCATGTGTCATGACAAGTGACACGTACTTCGTTGTGTCGGTCATCCTTTTCATTTACATTGTGCTGTGCTAACCTAGCTTGAGTTACTCTGTCTGTAAAACTGAACACAAAAAATATACATTACTCTTTCACAAGAGACACCTATTCAATACCTTCAACATGTTATACATCTCTTAATGTACGAAAAACAATACAAAAATCTAGCGCTACTTTGATGCTAATGTATATGGGAAATTGCATTGATATGTAGGCGATGTTAGATACATTGATATTACTCAGGTTTTAAAACAGAATTTAAAATTTCATCACAGAAACATGTCACAATTAATTACTCTTTTTAAACAATGCTGAAAAGAAAAATTGTCAAAATACTTGCTGGAAAATGTTTTTCAAACAGGAAGATAAGACAGTAGAAAGAAAGTAAATAGATTTGTATATATTTACATCCAGTGATATCCAGAGCCATTAGCCAGTTTTATATTCATTCACGTATAAACTCAATACAATGTTGATAAAATATAGAAATATTAATTGTTGGATAAATAGATTTTTTCATGTTTTTGTACTTGAATTTCCCTCTGTAAAGTTAAACAAATACTAAAGGACAGAGTGTTGTAAAACAGAAAAATGGTTGGCCTGTGATTGTTATCTTTGTAATTGTAAGCACTGAAGGACCAAAAAAGAAGTCATTTTATTAGTTATATATTTTTAAAATTAATCAGGTGATTTATGGGTGATTGGATTTTTTTCTTATAAACATCAGTCTCAAAAATTCCATATTGGTTGGGCCCTAATCTGTATATTTTTGACTTTGCTTTATTTAAAGTCTTTTGTTGCTGTTAACAAACTGACAGGACAGCTGTATGTTGCCACATTAAAACAAGTTATATTCCTGTAGACGTGCTGGCTTTGACAGCCACCTCCACACAACCAGCCGTCCTCTCTGCCAGCTGTAACTGTCAGGCTATAAATTCACAGCAGCAGAGAGACTGACAGGAGACAGGATGAACAAGAGATGGTTTCTGATTGATTTTAGTCTTTTCTGAAAGCTTCATTAAAAACCAGGTCTGCTTATCTTTCTTTAGACATCTTAAATGTACAGCGGCTTTGCTGTTAAAGGACTAGAACTACGTGCATCCTGATCCTGCTTGGAGTATAATATTTTCTAGTGATGTGTTTAATATTGGTTTAGTATCTACCTAGGTCCTCGGGGAACCTTTAAGTGAACCTTTTAACAAAGTCTTTTTATGTGCTGCATTGTCAGGGAAATCTAAACACTGATTGTCTTTAGTGATACAGCATCAAACAGATTTATGTCTCAGGATAAATATTTGATTCAGAACAGGTTGTTAGCTGCTCCTCATGTGGATATCTGTTTATGGAAAAATAATCCTCCTCAGATTACCATTTATAAGAATTTGGATATCATTACACTGGAATGTGTTCCCCGCTTTTGCTCTACATTCCTTGTTTTTCCTGAAAACACCAAAGCCTGGTGATTGGTCATAGCACTCAGGTCACAAAAAGAAAACACATCATTAATCATAAAATTCAGACACTCAACACATATCTAACATTTGAATTTACAACCCAAATTCCAATGAAGTTGGGACGTTCTCATAATGAAGTGCAAAACATGACCCCGGACTTCAGCAGCTGAAGTTGTACATCAAGCAAGAATGGGAAAGAATTCCATCTACAAAGCTTCAACAGTCAGTGTCCTCATGTGATGTAACACAGTGGTAAACATGCCCCTGTCCCATCTTTTTTGGAACACGTTGCAGGCATCAAATTCAAAATGAGTGAATATTTGGAAAAAAATGAAAATAAATAAATAAGCAGTTTGCACTTTAAATGTCTTGTCTTTTTAGTGCATTAAACTGAATTCAGGTGAAACAGGATTTGCAAATCATTGTATTCTGTTTTCATTTACATTTTACACAACATCCCAACTTAACTGGAATTTGGGTTGTAGAATCTGTGAATACAAATTATTCAGTCTTAAACTTGATCAAGTATCACTCATTGACCACAAAGTGTATCACTAAGAGCTGTTTTCAGGATATATATTCCAAAACATTTTTTATTATAACTCCCTCATATAAGACTTTATACTCTCATGTACTTCATATAGTGTTACGGCAAGTGTCTCTTCAACAATGTAGATTGTTAATTTACAAAAAAAATCAAATACTATTAGAATCAAAAGACACAACAGGGGATGAGGCTAAATGATAAATGGACTAAAAACAGACACATACATAGAATGGCATCCAGTGTCTCTATTTTATGCACACAGCCAATAAAGTTTGCAGTTGTCTTGTTATTGTTCAGTCTTGGTCAATCTGTCAGAGGTGCTGTCTACTTTTTCCTCTCTTTCTCTCTGTCCTGTAGATATTTTGTTCTGGACCCTGAGGCTGGTCAGCTTCAGTATTTTCTGAATGAAGTCAGTAAAAACCAGCGACCCCCCCGAGGGTTCCTCCCTCTCCATGGTGCCTTGGTGGCCTCCTGCGACGATTCTCAATACATGTTCACTATAAAATCTACAGGCGGAGATTCATACAAACTCAGAGGTGAGAGCATGAGTCTTCATGTTTTTTTTTAAAGAAAACTCAGTTTAACTCAGCTTTATTAAAAATTTAGCTTTTGTAATATTCTGGG
This sequence comes from Labroides dimidiatus, assembly GCA_030710495.1. Taxonomy (NCBI): domain Eukaryota; kingdom Metazoa; phylum Chordata; class Actinopteri; order Labriformes; family Labridae; genus Labroides; species Labroides dimidiatus. The sequence continues at coordinate 18,955,467 of CM061148.1, read as the reverse complement.
GTCAGATACTTTAATGTTTATGTGGAAAATATGTTGTATAATTTAATGTTTTTGGTGTTTGATGTTCAGTGCATCAGAGACTTTTAGATGTTTGCAGAGAACCAGTTTAACTGAACTTCACTGAATGTTCTCAAACTGGGTCCAAGCTCAGAAGAATAGTTTTGTGGTTGATTTATAACAAATGTTCTTCTTCACCAAAGTAATATCAGTGTATTGACTATGCATCACCTGCTTTACAGAATAGAATAAAATAAAAAAGTCAGGCAGAAATAAGAGAATTCAAAATCAATCCTGATAAAAGGTCATTAATCTAAAAGTGTTGAATACATTTTTTTGTGTATGTAACATACTGTCTTGGGGGCACACTGCAGTCACACACACACACACACACACACACACACACACACACACACACACACACACACACACACACACTCACTCACTGACTCTGTGGTCTTCTCTCTGTCAGCTCTTGACGCTCAGCAGCAGAAGTTATGGATGACTCAGCTACAACTGTGTTCCCGACGCCACTCTGACAGCAAGGTACACGCATGCACGCACACACATGCACACACACACACAAACCCACACACAGACACACTTGTTGTATATGCTTCTCTCTTGTACACTTGCATCACAGATTATATAAATCATAAAAGTGAACTTAAAGAGCATTCTGTATCTTAATTTTTTTTGGAAAATTTATTTTAGGTGTTATTCAACACCTAATTTAGTGGAAGAAGTGGCAAAAAAAATAAACTAAAAAAAACGTCCCCAGACGCTGTGGCTGTATTAATTTTGGAATTTCTTAAAATGAAGATAAATATTATCTTTCAGTTTAGTTTCTTTCCTGTATAAATTACTTAACTGTTTTCTTCAACCTGCAATATGCTCTTTTAAAACTGGTTATTTATCTTTAACTGCAGTTTTTTCTTAAACCTTCATGTGACCTGAACATGAAGACTGACAGACTTTTATATTCATATCTGCAATTTTTCAAAGTTTTATTAAGAGGCCTTGATTTAGAGGATAGGACTGTGGATGGACTAAGACACTGGGAGCAAAAGAGGAACTCTATGTAAGTTCACCCCAAGGCTCCTGAAAACTTTGTTTTGCAACTTACAGGTTAATAACTCACCCTGTGTCCTCACAGTCCCTGTAAACTTTGGGTCATCTCTGCTAAACTTTCTTCATTTTTCACTGCAGGGCTACAGCACTCATTGTTTTATTCGTGCTTACGATATCTGCAGCTTCTGCTGCTCAATGATCCTCCAATCTGTCTCTGTTGTGATGAGGACTTTTCAGTTGCTTTAAAGATTTATTGCGTTAAAATTTGAGGACTTTGACATTTACTTACAACACATTTCTGATGCTTTAATGCAGCACATCATTTTAACAGATATTAATGAGACCCACAGCATTTAGTGTAGGTGCTGAGTTCAGGTAGTAGGTAACTTGTCACCTCTGCATGATATCAGAGTCAGGATTGTCTGAATATTGTGAAACTTCTCAGTGAAAGAGGAGAAAAGAAAATCTTGTGATTCAGAAAGCTACTTTAATTATTTAACGTTGTGTTTGAGATCCATCTGAAGGTTGTTTTTTTGATTTTTTGAAGCAAGTCTGGACTTTAAATTCATCTTCAGATGTTGCACTCTCCGTATTGATCCTCCTTCTGTCCGCCAGTTTATTGAGTTATATCTCCACAGAAAAGTGCTCGGTCAGACGAATAGGTTTGGTTTCTGGACTTAATGGATCCAGACTACATTTCCATGCCCTTCATGTTCAGGTCCTGCTCCTTTATTCTGCTGACTTCATCTCATTTATCCTGCTTTGTTTCTCTGAGCTCAGACGGCTGAACAAACACTCAGTGAAGTCAGCAGAGGAAAAAGCTTTCTGTCATGGTGTGCTTTGGTGGAGCTCAGGCTGAGACTGAAAGTTTGATGTAGAGGAGAGCAGACAAGGAGAGTGTGATTTATTTATAATCGGAGTCCAAAGGAGAGAACACTTCACATTCTGACGTCACCTTGTTTTGGCAGAGACTCCAGAACAAACAGTGCATTAGTTGAATTTGTTGCCGCAGATGTGCTGCTGTCATACAGATTATTGGTCAAGAGGAATCACATTTTCTCTGAGGTAGGGCTGCACAATTTATCAGGTTTAAAAATGATCACAGTTGCTTAAACAAAGAGATGTTTTAAGAGGTTTTAGTTTGATTTAATAAATGGAAGATTATCAAGAATTTACTATTTATTTATTTATTTATTAGTTTATTTGACAGGGACCATGCATTTATAACATTATCTGACAGTTAAGTAAAAACAAAGTTCAAAGTTTAAATCATTATTTGGAAGTTAATTCAGTTAATATTTCTCCCAAAGTTATAATTTGGATGTTTTCTTGCCACTGCTCAAGCAAGTAAAAATACTTTTGCATAATCATGCCTTGGTAACGGAGTGATGTCTGCCCCTGATTGAGTCTCAGTGTGCTGCATGTATATAGCTGTAGAAAAACACACTGGTGTTAGATTTTTCCATCATGGCAACAGCTGGAAGCTGGAAGACACTGCAGGGGTTTTTACTGTGGTGTACCTTGAAAAATAAACAAATTTAAACATGAACATTTTGCAATCTGTGCACCTCATCGAACTTACAGAGCTGAGGTTGATGATGGGAGGCTCCAAAGATGAAATGATGCATTTTCTTTTCTGCCTGTGTTCATAAAACCAGTTTAAATTCCCACTTGATAACTAAACAATTCCCAGCAATAAATCCTCCTCAGTTCACTGAGTGCCAGTCTGTCTCTCCATCTGTCTGCAGGGAGACAGACACAGACACAGAGAGGGAGGATGCTGGGTCTGATTCCTCTGCTGCTGAAACTGTGATTATCTTTGTTTCACAGCAGTGAGGGGACAAAAAGAGCTTATGAAGCACATGAATACATTTATTGTGAGAGGATGTGACTCAGCTGGCTGCAGATTCAGAGTGTGCCCTCCCTCTGACTCCCTCAGGGATCCTGCTCTCTCACTCTCTGAGGTTACACCTGAGGGGGGACAGGAAGGCTGAGTTTAGACTTCAAGAAAGAGCTCAGTTTATGACAACAAAAAAATCAACAGGGTCACAAAAAGAGAAAACATTTCATTGTTACAGAACATTAAACATAATACACAAAAATGAAGTGAATTATTTTTTGATTTGTGCTTTAAAAACTCCAGGTTTTCAGGATTTCTTAATGATTCTTTAGGGTTTAACACACACATGACTTTTGTTTCAAGACCATGAAGAGATTTTTGCATGTGCACCCCCTCTTCTGGATGCAGTCGTTTGGTCAAAGGTCAGGTCATCTGGGATCTAGAAAGCGAGAAGAGCTGAGTCTGCAGCTTTCTGTATGAGCTGACTCCTTTCTTTCCTTTGTTACTGAGGATTCAGATCAATAGAAGAGACTTGATGTAACCAGCAAGCAGAAAGTTCAGTTTAAGGATTATTATTTTGAAAAGGTGAATCTAAAGAGGGTATCAGCTCATCATCACTTAAGTTTTGTGTTTCTGTAGTGAATCATTTAATTAATCAGCTTTGAATTGTAGGTGTATAATTTACTAATACAGATGTTTGATTCTGTATGTAAAATTATCAGAGGACAAGCTGTGAGGGGTAGTTGTTTTAGTAGTAAGTGCTCTTTAGCACCCTCAAGTGGAGAAAATAGAAATGTTGCGCTGAGGATGAGATGGCTCTGAAGAGATGTTCCAAGACTCGGGGCGTTACTTCCTGGATGGAGCCCTCTGTTCTCCCTGACTGTCCTCATACAACTTAAAGAGTAAGATTAAAAACCGTCCACCAATCAGAATTGCCGCCCCTAAACCCTTTGGTTTGTGCTTAATGAGGCCAAAAGCAGTGGATTTGTCTGAGTTGGAGCTGGGTGTCGACAGCCTGCTGAAAAGTTTTAATGACTCCATGGATGTAAAGTGCTCACTAAGGCTCCTGAAGGGTTAAAGATCCAAGAAACTCAAAGGTCTGAACTGACAAGTCGGTGCTGCTGAAAATGAAAGGCAGACTTGACGTGTTTCATATCTGAAATTTTGTGTGTGTGTGTGTGTGTGTGTGTGTGTGTGTGTGTGTGTGTGTGTGTGTGTGTGTGTGTGTGTGTGTGTGTGCTGTGATCACACCAAGTCTAGTTTTAGCTCCTCACAGTTAAAGTGAGACGATGACTCATCTCCTCTGAGACTCTGCGATGTAAGTGAAGAGTGATTCCAGACTGTGAGATTTCCAATTACTGTGAATGTGTGTTAGTGCATGGAAATACATGCTGAGATGTGTGTATATTTATCCTGTGTACATGTACACTTTATGAAACGTCCAACAGGGGCCACAGAGCAAACATTATCCTATCAACATAAAAGTCCAAACAAGGGCAACACCAGAAACATGCTATAAATACAAATAATTCTTCAAAAACATGAAAATCAAAAAAAGAAAAATCCAATTATAAAATCAGAAATATGTGCAAAACAAGACCAATGTAAGTCTACACTTCTAAACTTGCTTTGAAGAACAGCTTGTTGTTGATAAGAGGAAATGATAAACCCCATTGTTAACTGTGCCAAAGTACAATTTAATTATGTATAAAAATCCACACAGCTCTCACCGGGGAATGTGGTGACAACGTGAGAGTAGTTTCCACTGTGGCTTAGTTGAGCAGCTTGGGATGCTGACTCAGGCACCATGGGTGTAAATAGCAGTAAGTTGAGCTCCCAGCTACCACTTGCCTCAGGCACCTTTAGGTCACTGGCATATATTGCAGGTGCTGTACATTGGAGTCAAGCATACACAGTAGTGATCTGATTGGTGGTGTAGCTGCAGGTTTGAAGTCCCTGAATTGTTGTTGCTCCCTCATGAGGGTCTGCTCCACGCTGACACTCACAGCTATGAAAAGTTCAATGACTCTTGTGTCAGTGTTTGTTATGTTTCCTCTCACTGTTCCTCCTCTACTCTGATAAACACTGTGTGTGTGTGTGTGTGTGTGTGTGTGTGTGTGTGTGTGTGTGTGTGTGTGTGTGTGTGTGTGTGTGTGTGTGTGTGTGTGTGTAGGTGATGAGTCCAGTTGAAGAGCAGGAGAAGAACCTGGTGAACTCTGTTGATACTCTGCTCCCTAGAAGAGGACCTCTGTCTGTTCTGGACGAGGTAAAAATCATATTCATCCATTCATCTTCTACCATTTATCCGGGTCCAGGTCACGAGAGCCGCAATGTCATCAGCCTGAATCTCCTCATATGGCTCTTCTTGATGTGAAGGACCAGTGGCTCTACCTGGATGTCTGAGCTCCAAACCCTATCTCTAAGGCTAAGCCCAGACACCCTGTGGAGGAAGCTCATTTCATCCGTTTGTATTCGTGATCTTGTCCTTTCAGTCACGACCCACAGCTCATGACCATAGGTTAGGGTTGAAACATAGATTGACCGGTAAATTGAGAGCCTTTCCTTCTGGCTGAACTCCCTCTTCACCCCAGCGGTCCAGTATAGTGTCCGCATCACTGTAGATGCTACCCTGATCTGTCTGTCAATCTCTCACTCATGAACATCACCACAAGATACTTAAACTCCTCCACTTGGGGCAGAGGCTCTCTCCCAACCCAGAGAGGGCAGTCCAACGTTTTCTGGCTGAGAACCATGTCCTCAGACTTAAAGATGCTGATCTTCATCTCGTTTGCTTGATGCGAGCTGGAGGTCACCATTTGATGAGGCTAAGAGGGCCGGATCATCTGCAAAAAGCATAGATGAGATCCCAAGACCACTGAACCTGACACCCTCTGCCATTTGGCTGCGTCTAGAAATCCTGTCCTGCAGTTAACTATGGACAATTATGCACTGAATCACAATTTTAAAGACAAATACAGTTCATTATTCAAATGCTAACCATTGCTAACATCGGTAAGTGACCTCCTTGAACCTGGTGAATGGTGGTGTTCAGAGCATGAATATTTAGAACAGGAGCTGAACCTTAATGCTTCTGTAAGTCAAACTAAAGGAACTTCCTCTCGCTCCTCTCTTCCTGCTCCTCTTCATCTTCTCCTCTTTCTCTTCTCTTTCTCCTGGTCTTGAAGGACCTCCCTCTCCTCAAAGCCACCTCTGCAGCCACTCTGAGCTGTCTGGGCGGCTGCCTCTCCATTCTGCAGCACAATGTTGTCCAGGCCCTCAACCAGAACCAGAACCACATTGGTAGTCCCAGTCTGGGCCAAGGTCCAGCTGCAGTGAACCCGTCAGCCCCCACAGAGAGACTCAAATCCAGGAGTGTGAACACAGTGGATCCTGGAGGTCTCAGGTCCAGAAGTCAGAGCCCGACGCCCAGCTCCACTGAGAGTCCGAGGCACAGCAGAACCAACCATGTCCAGGTCCAGAGTCCAGGACAAGGTCCTACAGGTAAGCTGAGAGTGTATTTGTCGGTATTTTTTTATCTCTTTGAAAGTCTGCAGAACTGAACAACTGATTGGTGCACTGCAGGGGGTGGAAGATGTAAAGGTTGAACATACCCACAAACACATGATATTCATCCGAGATTTACAAGAGACGATGTTGGAAATCTACCAGCCATTCAAATGTAATGTCTTTGTAAGTGTGGCACTCTCTGCTGGATCAATCATGTTCAGAGATTCCACTGTGACTTTGCCCACCCACTAACTGACAATAAGGAAAGTCTAAAGAAAGTCTTCTCTGACCTGCATTAATCTTGCTGGTTTACTTTTACATACACAACTGTGTTTATAAATAAATAAAATCTACCTTTTTGTATCGAAGGCAAGAACGGCCATGGATTTTTCCCTTTTTTTTTTAAGGGCCATTATGGCATGATAAAGACTTATTATTTCGTTATCTCCATATAACAAAGATTGTTTTCTTGTTATAATGAAGTAATTTTTTTCGTTATCTTGATATAACAAACATTGTTTGCTTATCTCATGTCCATTAAAATGAGCTGTACTTATAAATGCTGAATATATCCTATGAAACCAATAGTCCTCATTTCATTCCTTTCTAAGGAATCTAGATCTAAGGTTTGTTTGTTTGTTTGTTTGTTTTTCACATTCACATTTGAAAACAGAGTGAAGTGTCTTAAATCATGAAAAAGCCATTTGACTATCTTGTTTATAAACACTAGAGTCAGGTTTTTTCATCTTGATGACACAGACACTTTCATTAACATGAATTCTAGCTTTTGAGGAATGAACTATCCATTCGAGCAAGTGACACAGTTTTGCAGGTTATCAACTAGGTTTTACAGTTTGTACTAATTGTTTTGAGATATGCACTAACGGTTGCACAAATGTTAACAGTGATGTGAGAAATGCACCGAAGCAACTGAGAAAAACTGTAACTCACTCAAGAGAATGTGTTTTTTTGGACTGATAGAATCTTTGGGTTGATTATTCATATTGAACCCCCCCCCTCACCGACCCCCCTCTATTTCAGAGATGGGATGCTCCAGAAGTCCTTCAGAGAAGAAAGTGAGAAATAGAGCTCCTCTGTCCTCCTCCATCTGTCCTCCTTCTCAGAGAGTCCAGGACACACAATGTCAGCCTGAGGTAAATAAATTAAACTTTATACATCATCTGGTCCGGTCACTGACTGACTGGATATTAAATGGATGCCTGAAGTCAGTAAGTAAGTAAGTAACTGGTTACATGCAGAGGGACACTTGCAGCCCTCTCTTTTTTAAGGGAAACTGGGTCAATAACTCCCATTGCATGGGAGAATTAAGAAATCAAAGTAAATGTTTCTCTGACAGAAGGGCCTCTGCATTTATGGGGATGGTAATGAAAAATAAAATATTGCAATCGCCCACTGGTGGTTTGGTGTGTACAGGTGATGACTCTGTTAACAGACAAATTATTATTATTATTATTATTATTATTATTATTATTATTATTATTATTATTATTATTATTATTATTATTAATAATAATAATAATAATAATAATAATAATAATAATAATAATAATAATAATAATAACATAAATATCAAATGAAAATTTACATAGCATAATAACCTCAATAGCATAATTTCCTAAGTCATTTTTCAAAGTTTTTAGAAAAAAAGGAAAAAACTTTTTTATGTATAATTGTTGTTTTTTAATACTATTTATAATATTTTGTTTATACTATCTATATTATCATTGTTAACTTTTTTATTTCAATTTCTTGTGATGTCCATCTTTAAACCTGTGGAGGCTGACAAACAAATAAAATAAATAAAAACAAAGCAATTTTGTCTTATGGAGGAAACCAACAGGCCAAGCTTTGAGAGTGAGGAGAGAATCAGTAAAAACTGATGCACAGTAAAGACTTGAGGTCTTGCTGCTCTCCTGCTGTTTTCCCCAAAAATCCCTCCAGCTCCTCTCAATCAGGGTTTCAGTTTTCTCTCTCTTCTTCACCTCCACATACCCTCCTTCACCTCTCCTCCCTCCTCTCATGAGTCATCAATCTTAAAGTCAGACCAGAGACGGACTCAGTGAAGTATAAACGTCTGCTACACATCCTCTCCTCTCTTTTTACTCTCATGTCTCTGTCTGTCCAGTTTCTTCCTGTTTATACACAGTTACTCTGCTGACATTACCAAACATTTAATCTTACTTAGCCACACGTTTTGGACTCCACAGCTCTTTGTGTGTGTATGTTAATATCAGATAATATGATTTCTGTGTTGAAATATCAGCGTGTTTGTTGTTTTAAACATCATTGTTGAACCAAGAGTACCTGAAGTGCAGTCAGCATAAAGTAAAGGAGCAGACTGAGCCTTTATGTTAATGATGTTCATTCTGTCAATTAGCCAGCAGGGGGCGAAATCTCCTGCAGCAATAAATCAAATCAAGTCATTTGGGGACGCTGACATTATCAGATGATGTATACCAATGGTAAAGTTTTTCCTATTGAGTTAATGATCTCAAAATCTAGTTTTAGGTCTTCTTCAGTACAACATGGTGTTTATTTATTTAATTATAGTCCTACATGGAGACACAGACCAGGAAGCAGAGGAGGAAACTCTAAATGCTCACAGACTGCTGACCTTGAGTGACCTCAGATTCTGAGCCTTTACTTGAATCTAAAATAAAGACTTTGGACCACTGAGGGACAGTCTGCTTTTTCTCAGGAGTGGATTGACATGAGAAATGAGGCAGTTGTAGTTAAATTTCTTGACCTGTCTGCGCATGGTGGCTCTTGATGCTCTGACTCCAGCTTCAGTCCACTCCTTGTGAAGCACATGAAAGTTTTTTAATGCACTTTTCTCAACAGTCCTCTTAAGGCTTCAGTTATCCCTGTTGCTTGTGCACCTTTTCCTTCTACAGTTTTCCCCTTGAGTCAACTTTCCATTAATATGCTTAACATTCCCCGGGTGGTGGTGTGAATGGGTGGGAGTGAATTGTTATAGAAAGGCACTTAAGTGATCAGAAGACTAGAGAAGGCACTAAATCTACCGTATATGGACAGACTATGCTGCTCTGCTGGATGAGATCACTATTGTTACAAAGAACAAACACCGTAATGTAAAGCTATCAGAAGTTCTGTTATTTAAGTGTCTCTTCCCACAGGCCAGACCAGCAGCATGCAGTCAGCCCACTTAGTGCCGTCTTCGTACCTTTTTTTCGCTCTTCTTTCTCGCTTCCAGAAGGAAAATTCCACATCATTTTTCTCATGATGTATTTCACTGAAGAACAAAGTGCATACCATGCTACAGTGAAATGAATGAGCACTTTTAGATGAGCATGTGAAGAGGGTTTCTTACTGCCATTGCAAACTTTACACATTTTGAGCCACAGCTGTGCTCATAAGTTTGTCAGTCCGTCAGTTTGTGAGTTGGTGCCCTCCTGCTGGCAGCTGAAAAGATAACGAGAGCTCAGTTCAGGTCTCTTAAGTTGTAACAGTTGAAACGTCCAATGCAGGAGCAGAACACAGTCTCTGCTTGGCGTCCAGGCTCTGTCCTCATGGATCTATTTTACATGCAGAAGTTATGGAAGAGAAGAGACAACCCCTCCAACCTTCTGGTCAGAGTCTGCAGGTGGATGCAGGGAGGTGGTGCAGATGAGAGTACGAGTGCAGCATGGGTATGGGTGCAGGACATGATCATGACATAGCTGAGTTCAAATTTCTGTTTGTGTTGTAGTTTGTTGTTAAAAGGACTGCAGAGAACAGAAGCTCAGAAAGTCTGTAGGTTTTTGGACCAACTTTGTGACATGATGGTACTGGTGCTGTAGAGGTGAGAGGGACACCTGTAACCTTCTGTTTTGATCACTGTAGACCTCACTTAGAAATAGAAGATCAGCTAAACTCACCTTCTGACACTAAAACGTGTATTAAAACCTCCTCAGTGTTCATCTACACAGCTGTTCACAGGAAGCTTAAACACAGAACTGACCCATTCCTCATAAAGTAATTCATATCTCTGACCCTATTTGTTGGTCATGTGAAGGTGCTGATGTTCAGGAGTCAGATGATCTTATAAGCTGCTGGTTGCCATGACAACAACAGGAATTACAAGTTCAACCTGAATCCATCTGATGGGAGGAGATTAAGACAGGATTATAACCTCTAAGAGTGTGTCATGGATTCCTGCAGAGTCCCACTCACTGCGACACTCACAGCTCTGCATCAGCCGTTAAAGGTGACGTGAATATGAGATGATGTGGTCACATGACCTGTGTTTGTGTTTGTGTCCTGTTATCACGTTTGTACTGTGAACAGTCACATGAGAACGCCTGCAGCTGAGGAAAAGGGGAAAGACATACACACAAACACACTTCATACACACTGAAGGTATACACACTTTAAATCAACTTAACTCTGTAATGAAACAGTAAAAACAAAGTTTTCAAAGAATTACTGAAAAAAAAAGAGAAAAACTCACCAGTGCAATTCAACCCTGACAGAATTTTTCCATACTTTCCTAAGTTTTTTTAGTGCTGCAAGTTGTTATCTAGATTTAGACACAACACTTGACTGAACAATGAATTTGGTGTTGGTTGAATTATAAAACAACACAACACTCACAGGTCTTTCTGTCCATAAGTCATGAAGCTGCTCCCCCGATTAAAAACCACTGAAGTTAGTGAACATCTTTCTCTTAAATCTTCACATGCAGAGGAGTTCACTGAGTCTGAAATTGGCTCCATATAGACTGTTTTTCTTACTGATACCTGATTGGTCGAACTAGTACCACAATAACAAACAGGAGCCAAACTTCTGAGACTAAAATACAAACTCCAAGTAAGCACTATTTAATTTAAGTTAAAATTTTTACAGATTTGATCCAGCTCTAACAAGAAGCTTAATCAAAAAGGAAAGTTTTAAACCTACTCTTAAAAGTAGAGAGAGAGTGTTTGCCCCCTGGACCCTGACTGGTAGATGATTCCAGAAGAGGAGGCTGATAACTGAAGGCTCCACCTCCCATACTACTTTTGGAGACTTGGAGGATCTTCCAAACCAAGATTTACAGTTGTTGTTTTTTTTAATTCCTTAAACACAATTTTGAAAACAGGGCTCATTTTGTCAAATTCAATTCACACAACCATACACACACGAGTAGCAGAACACCTCAGATCCTTTGCAAAATGAAACACTCTTGTAAAACTAGTTAAAAAAAACGTATTTTGTTACCACATGAAACACACGTATCACATGAATAATTCTGTTTGAACCAGTTAGAAACTGCTGCTGCTTACCTAAAACTTGAAACAATTCTACTTTTTAGTGATTAGAGACCTGTGAGTGAAGTACACAGAGAAAGTGCAAATATACAAAAACTCACCAAACACTACACAGGACCAATGCTGTAGTGCAGACTGATTAAAAATGCAATTTAATTCTCTCCATACACCCAAAACCGTCAACATGGAGAATCAGAACAAAAGTTCTTGTGTAAATATGGCCCCCCTTCCACCTTGTTGTTCTCGACCTTCAATTGTATATAGAAAAAGAAATACATGTGACCTCCCTTAAAATGTCATAGGAAGGGGTGTCCAAGTACTGCTATGGTGCTTACAACAAGCAGCTGATTACAGTCACTGTAGACAGTTTTTTTTAACCTGCTTTCTTGTCTAAATGTCCTGATGATAGATGCTGCTGTAAATCTGCCAGACTTGCCTGAACTCTTAGTCCAGCCTCCCTCAGAGTCAATCAGTGGTTCACAACATGGTCAACTAGTGTTGCGCTAATTTCATTTGATAAATTTGGTCCTCTTCTTCTTTGGGCCTGTTCTCCTCCTGCTTCAGGTCTTCCTCCATCTCCTCCTCCTTGGATTCCCCCTCTCATCCTCTCTCTTATTTTTCTGACTCCTTCCATTTTGAGTGAATACAGATGAACTCACCTGCTGCGTTTAATAGTGAATTAATTGTTTTAGAAAGCCTCAGAAGTTTAAAAGTGAAAATCTGGTGAGCAGAGTTCAGCATGAGGACAAGGGGAGCAGCTGCACTAAGAGCGAAGAACAGAGGGATAACTACATGTAGCCCACATTGCGTGTGTGTGTGTGTGTGTGTGTGTGTGTGTGTGTGTGTGTGTGTGTGTGTGTGTGTGTGTGTGTGTGTGCATGTGTGGTAAATTTGAAAGGGGCAGTAGAATGAGGACAAATGAGTAAAAGAAGTGAGAGAGAATGTGAGAGCGAAGAGGAGGGTCTTAATGTAATACAGTGTATGAGAGAGAGAGAGAGAGAGAGAGAGAGAGAGAGAGAGTGAGAGAGAGAGAGAGAGAGAGAGAGAGAGAGAGAGTGTGTGTGTGTGTGTGTGTGTGTGTGTGTGTGTGTGTGTGTGTGTGTGTGTGTGTGTGTGTGTGTGTGTGTGTGTGTGTGTGTGAAGGGGGCGGGGCCTCTGGATGTGGAGGATTGCCAGCATCACTGTTAATCTGTCACCCAGAAGTGAAGCAGGGAGTCCTCTCCTCTCTCTCTCCTCGTCTTCTCATCTCAGCTTCCTCTATACTGTTCATCACTGAAGTCCCAGCCTCTTTCTCCCTCTCTCTCTCTCTCACCTTCTCTCTCTCTCTCTGACTCGCCCCACTCTCTCCGGTCTCCTCTCTGTGTTGGTCTTTGTGTTTGGATGTGAGCGGGGGTCTCCCCATTCATCAACATGAAGTCCACCAGGACTCCAAACATGTCAGCTGTGGTTCCCCTTCAGACCAGAAACGTGAGTGTGAGACCACAGTTTGTGTGTGTGTGTGTGTGTGTGTGTGTGTGTGTGTGTGTGTGTGTGTGTGTGTGTGTGTGTGTGTGTGTGTGTGTGTGTGTGTGTGTGTGTGTGTGTGTATGTGTGTGTGTTCGGGGGGTAGGTGTGTTTTTGCATGTTCTAATGTTGCCTTGTTGTGCTGTTTTTTTTTGCCGGTGTTGAGGTTGATTGCGTCTGAAAATTGCATCTTGATTAGATTCAAATGGGTCATTAAACAGTAAATCTTTAAAATCATGGAGTGTGTGTATATATCTATGCAAGATCAGAGAATTTGTGTGTGTGATAATGTGCATGTGTATAAATATGGTCAAATGTAAGCATGGGTTTGATTTGCAAAGTCAGAAGAAGAGGATACCTGACATTTACAGCCTTACTAAACTTTCTCAACGCTGGCTTTTATGAATGTGTGTGTCGGAGAGAGAAAGAGGACTCTGTGTGTGTGTGTGTGTGTGAGAGAGAGAGAGAGAGAGACGTGTAATTCTACACAGGAAAGAGTGTAAATAAATACACTCTTAAAGCTAAAATCTCTTCATCAGTTCTTCATTTCTACTGATGAGGTGATCCTCAGAGAATCTGGGACCATACTATGCTTTGATTAATGGATTTATTGACAGATTAATGGATGTATGTTTGTAGATGTGGAGTAGGAGACTGAGAGTGATTCCTACTTGGTTACTGTGCCGTGTTTCACTCAGTCTTATGTAACCTCAGAGTAAACCTGGTGTTAATGAATTATTTAACAGATTTTCTTATTTTAGACTCTCGGGCTCATAGGAACAGTCCCACAGTTTGATGGAAAAATCTGTTCAGAGTTGATTTAATATGTGTGTGAAAGATTAGAGGTCTTCATCAGGTACAGCAGGACTCAGAGTTTTATTCAAGTCAAAGAGTCTGGGTCAGACCTAGTTTTTAGACCATGGTGCTAGGGACGTTTGCAACCATGAGTTGAACCAGGGCAGATCTGAGTAAACATGTGATCAGGGCTAAGCCATGAATAAGTGCTCATTGTTTCACTTGTGTGGTACTACAGCCGAATCAGTGTCAGATTTAAAGGGGGAATGTGAGTTTAAGGAATTTAAGGAAAGACACTGAGTAGAGTAAAAGCACACGAGAGAAGTAAACCATCTTTGGTTGGATAGAGGGGAAGAGGAGGGGACCAAGCAGTGATCTTTGAGGTACCCCAGTGTAAAGCTGTACGCTTTGGAAACTTCTCCCTTACACAACACTGATTGCCCAGAGAGGTAGGACACAAACTATCAGAGGGCAGATCCTGAGATGCCAAGTTCAGAGAGCGTGGATAGAAAGACTTGATGGTTGATTGTGTCAAAGTCTGAAGAAATGTCTGGCAAGAATAAAACTGGTGCCTGACCTGCATCTCTGGCATCCTCTGGGAGTTATGATCAAGGGTCCTGCATTTAAGAGGATCAGTCAAACTCACAAGACATCTCTGTCTTTATCAGTGCAGACCATAGACTGTATGATGTATGATCGTAGTCTCAGTGACATCACCCATTTGCTTATCATTCAGAGTTTTGAAGCCTATCATTGGCACGGGCCAAATTGGTAAAAGTGAACTCATCCTAGCTTTGTGTGAGTTTGGATCAGGTGAAGAGGTGGGCCTTTAGCTTTTTTGCGGACAGTTATAAAAAAAAAAATCTGCCCGTTCCAACAAAAACAGGTTTTTTTAACCAGTCAGCAAACATGTTTGTTTTTGATGTAAATACTGTATTTTTTGGCTTGGTGCATTGTGTTGTTGCTTTCCAGTTTTTTCTGAGGCCAGCCTCAAGTGCTGAAGACAGACTGATGTCTCAGAGAAGGTCAAATGAACCTGAGTTTTGAGCATCAAGTCTCCAGTATCAGGAGATCATGATAAGTCCATCAGTAGTGAGATGTTCAAGTTTTCAGTCTTTGCACTGTTAAATCTGGAGCTTTGATGGGCTCTGCCGCTTTCTGTGACCCAAGAAGAACATAGAGAAACCTGAAATCTGTGAGAGTTTACCGAAAGAAAAAAAAGACACTGAAGTAGAGTAATCCACCCCCAGCCCTCTTTCAAGCAGGTCATTATTTTTGCAAACTAGGGCAATATTTTGATCTTCAATCTTCACTAACAATTATTTGCGCACCTCTCCTCCTGCAGGGACACCAGCAGAGTCAGAGCAGCAGTCCAGAGATGGCAGACCCCAGCGAGGAGACCACAGACACAGATGACAACGAGGAGGAGGAGCTGGGAGTCCAAGAGGAGCAGAGGAGCATCATCATCCACCTCCTGTCTCAGCTCAAGATGGGCATGGACCTCACACGAGTAAGACTCGCTCACTTCCGTCTGAATTTGTCTTATCTTTTAGGTTTAAAACAGGAAGCAGTCATGAGTCTGATTGCAGTGGCCCACTCTCTTCTCTGTGGTTGTCAGCAGTCAGCTGAGCCCTGCTCACATGATCGTTCTGATTCTTTCAGACCGCTGAACTCTGATTACTGTTGGACCACTGATCTGGATCACAGAGACCTGAATACCTGAGAGCCTGAGATCTAAAACATCATGTGTGTAAAGAGATAATTACAGGGCTGCAAATTTCCTGATCCTAATCTGTCCACAGAGTCAATTATTTACACGTCTGTCACTGATTTAACAAAAGAAACTATCCATCCCTACATCCATCCATCGACTGTTTGTCCCTCTGTGTGCTCAGTGATGGGGAGCTGCAGGGCAGAGAGGGGTCGATGCTTTGACTCTGGCCCACCGCCAGGACAGCAAATTGACCAGAGGAGAAGAGGGGGGCATCATATGGGTGGTCAGGTTACATAACTAGACCCTTTTTATGTAACCAGATGGAAAATAGAGAGAGAATAACAGAGTATGACCTCCACTATCAAGTCACATGACTCTGACCCACGGCCTTTCAAAGTGTGGGAATGTAAGCTCTTCTAAAGAAACACAATCACAGCTGCCAGGGAAAGCTCTCTTCTTTTAATGATTCATTATAAAACAGATAAGAGTAATCGTCAGTCCACTCAGCACTGATCTAACAGTCTCCTCTCCTTGTTTCCCTCTCTGCAGGTGGTGCTCCCTACCTTCATCCTTGAGAAGCGCTCCCTGCTGGAGATGTATGCTAACTTCATGGCTCACCCCGACATGTTTCTGTCCATCACCTCGGGCTGCACGGCGGAGGAGCGGATCATCCATTTTGTGGAGTATTATCTGACCGCCTTCCACGAGGGCAGGAAGGGCGCTGTGGCCAAGAAGCCGTATAACCCCATCTTGGGGGAGAACTTCCACTGCTCCTGGTACGTCCCCCGGGGCCGTGTAAAACCCCTCAGAACCACAAACTGTACTGGTCCAAACCCAGCACCCACAGCTAACCATGCCAACCCCGGGTCCCCTCAGAGGGGGGCGGATAAACTCTGCAGGAGGAACTCAGATTGTTATCATGTGCGGTTTGTGGCAGAACAGGTGTCCCATCACCCCCCTGTGTCAGGATTCTACTGTGAGTGTAAAGAGAGGAGAATGTGTGTGAACACACACGTCTGGACCAAGAGCAAGTTCATGGGCATGTCCGTGGGCGTGTCCATGGTCGGGGAAGGTAAGATAACATACAACAACAACCTTCATTCACTGATCCTGTAGCACAAGATGAACCCAGTTAAAGCTCATTTCACATCCTGAACTTTGTCAGACACTGAACATGTTCTGACCTCGTGTTCATACGGAGCCCAGCCTGTTAGATTTTTTAATAGGAACCTGCTTGGTCCTTCAGAGCTTCATGTGTCCCCTGACAGAGTAATGAGAGCACATCTTGTGCTCGCTGTGCTTCCTTTATGGGCCACAGATCAGACCTGGCCATTGAGAAATCCTTTACACAGCTGTTCACGCCTGTAGGTTTGCTTTCAGTCTGTTATTCAAAGTGTGAATCTTTTCCTCATGAAGCATACCTCCTGACCTCAAAGAAGACCAGTTGGCTGAAGGACTTCTCAAAGATCTAAAAAGCAGCTGAAAAGCCATCCACCTCTATCAGAACTGCATAAACTGATAGGATCATAACTTGTTTTGATGTAGATGACAATAACAGGAGGGGGTAGTTGGCTCCAGAATGTAAGTGCCAAGAGACGTTATTTTCACCCCCTTAGTGGTGACTGCAGTGGACGGCTATTTAAAAGTCATTTCCCCTAAATACAGTGATGTCTACGGTGGAATATCAGCCTCTAGAGTGCTCTCTGCTGCTCCACTCTGCTGAGCTTCATTCTGTCACTGGTCTTTGAAACTGCAAGTAAATTTTCTCTAACTCCAAGATGACCACCAGACAGCCACACTGAAAGACCCCTGCTGGAATAGCCTATCAGTCCTTAGGTTGACAGGATACGCTTGTTGTTATGTTTCAAACAATAGAGCTATGTAACTGTTAATAAAGACGTTACCTCATCACTTTGCATCCGGTTAAAAGTTATCTTGAACAAAGAAAAGTTAAAAAAAGATCTGCGCTCCATTCATTTGCCTCAAAACAAACACAAACCTTATTAAGAGCCATGCCTTCACAATAGTGGGTACAAGTGCTCATGGGAAAAAGAGTCTTTATCCAGAAAAAACATTAGCTTTTCCAGATAGTCCTCACAGCCCCTATAAAGAGAAAATGTTCTGACTGAAACTAGAGATAGAACGTATATCAACCAAAAACTATAAAGGTCTAAAAGACTGAAATGCAACTGAAAATAGTCAGTACTTTTGTATGAAAACTGAAACTAAGACTAAATATAAAACAGCTGCCAAAATTAACACTGACTTGATCCATTCAAAACTGTCCTTTTGTGTCCTCTCATGTGTCTCTGTCTTCCTTTTTGACTGCTTTCCTAACCGACAGTATGAAAGCAGATTTGTCTATTAAATTGGGTTTGTCTCCTTACAAATAGCTGAAACAACCTTTGGGGCTTTAAAATGTTTCTCACATCACTGTCAGAAACACTGGACTCCATAAAGCTATGAGATGATGCTGGCACACATTATCTGAGACCCACCCTCAGGTTGTCCTCTCACCCTTTGATAGCAGGAAGGAGAGGTATGATGGCTGTCTTTGAGGTGTAACAGCTGGTGTTTATATATTTAATTTCACACCTGCTCCGAGAAAGCGGATCGGTATCCTGTTACCATAGAGATGTCATATGTCTGCATCACTGACAGTGAAACATACAAGATGGAGCTTTAGATACAACAGACAAAAAGGAAAATACCAAGCATCAGGTTGAACATGACAAGCCATGTGTTCACCAATCACTGTATACATTAATGTGGACGACAAACCTTCATCTCCTCACTTTGCTAAAAACTGAAGCCAAAAAACTGTCTGTATGAGTGCTGGTACTATGTGCTGGTTACGTACTTTGGAGCCAAGACATGCACTTTTACTTTTACTTTGCTGCTTTGTTGCTAGCTCCCTCAGCTAGGTCCAGTCCACAGCAGATCAGATTCAGTGTGAATATAAGAATGAGTTATAATTTTTTAAAACAACTTGCTTGACAAAACTTTATTTGACCTGTATTTGGATTTTGAAGTTTGGCTCACTTCTTGTCTGTTTGCGTGGAGGAGGCGGGGTTTATTATGCATACTGCAGCAAGCAGGAAAACCCTAAAGTTTTTGCTTTATTTTAAGAGAGCTATTGTGTAGAAAATGTTTTTATCCAGCTGGAATCCACACTCACATTACACTGAACCAACCCTGTAAGTGTCAGCACCCCAAGTGCAGCCATCCAGGTCCATAAAAGTCAGGCTCTGCCCCTGTCTGCTGTGTGTTTTATTGTATGTGGTGCATCTAAAAGCAATGTCACCAAATGCATTTAACAGGGAGAAGTTAAATGAAAACACCTGGCCCATTTTACCTTTGAAACCAAAGATGGATACTTCCAGGCTGCTTCCAAACATCCAGTGAACTCTCTTGCTGAAAAAGGCACAAAAACAATATATCCTTATGTGCTGCAGAATGTGGCTTTCCACATGTGCACATACACACCATCACATTAATGCACCCTGGGGAAATTTTATAGGAAACACTGACGCACATTAAAGGTAGTACTGTAACTGCTGACTGTGCATAATTCAAACAATAGAGAACGGTTCCTGCTCATGGCTCTGTCAGAGAAATAGAGGAGTGTGTGCACATGTCAGCGGCCCTGTGTGTGTGTGTGTGTGTGTGTGTGTGTGTGTGTGTGTGTGTGTGTGTGTGTGTGTGTGTGTGTGTGTGTGTGTGTGTGTGTGTGTGTGTGTGTGTGTGCCAGGAGCAGATGTGGTTGGGGGTGAACAGGACAGCTGTCTCTTATATAAGCAGCAGGGAGGGAAAAGGGAGCAGGACGGGAGCTCAGAAGGACACAAAGCAAAGAGAATCACAATGTATCTGCATTGCTACAGCTGCAGGGGGAAGTCAGCTCTCTAAGAATATAATCCACCTCTAGCTGGTTTATAAAATGTGAAATCAACTCTGATGCTGTTCAGTTGAAAAACAGACATACTCTTTAAATCCAAAAATAGTAGAACAAACTGATAAAACCCAGCAGACCCCCACAAAGAAGACAGACAGTTCTCTTACCAAGCCAAAAGGAAAATGGTTGTGTGTGCAGATCCAGTGTGCCGTGTTACCATATTCAAACATGGAGACATGAGGATTCATCCTCTGAGGGACAGGGGAGGCTGAACATAATTTCAGTGAAATTCATGCTTTCATTGTCTGTACATCAGTGTTGGACCAATGCAAAGATGATTCCTCTTAAAGATGATTTGCAGGAAACGGGAATATCTCAGTTTGGAGAGCAGGTACCCCCCATGTACAGAGGCTTCAGTCCTCATTAAACTGGTCTCAGGGTCAAAAAGTGAGGACCATCTTTTCTGGTTTTACCCTATGCAAAGCAACTTTTGGACCTATTTTTTTGAGTGTTTTTCAAAAGCCTCTTACAGGACATTTAGTGCTTCTCCTCACATGGAAGTTAAGCTCACCACCCTGCCTCTTGCACCCACCCTAAAACACTCTGCAAATGTTACGTTCCTGTTGTTATTTTTGTCATAACAACTTTGAAACACTGTTTATATAACTCTGTACTGGTCGCCTGTTTTTGTCTCTTTAGTTGTGAATTCCTTTTTTATCTTTTCTTCTCCTATAAATTTGTGCTATTTATGTTAAATTTAGTGAGTTTCGAGTCTTCAATAGTTTACTATTTCCAACATGTTCGACAATGTAAAATTTGCAAAAATGTAAATTTCTGTGGCGTGAGGCACAGGGTGTGTATATCAATCAGCAATGCCACCGAGAGAAATTTCGCCCCTGGGAAATTCTAAATAGTAACTCACTTACTAGCGAAAGGCCAGGAGAGGCTAGCAAAGGTTGCACAGGTTTGTAAGACCACTGAGTCAGAGACAGGTTACAGTTCAAAAGTTCAGAAGGTTTAATTTAATTTATGACAACTACTCATTCTATAAAATGTAACACACTAAACCAGAACTTCTCTCTCTGTGGAAAAGTTATCAAAGTTACATTCCTCAGAAAAAACATCCACAGGTGATTCTCTCTGTCTATTCCTTGCAGGTGTTCTGTATTTGTTGGAGCACGATGAAGAGTATGTCTTCACTCTGCCCTGTGCCTATGCCCGCTCCATCCTCACTGTGCCGTGGGTGGAGCTTGGAGGAAAAGTCACAATAAACTGTGCCAAAAGTGGGTACTCTGCCACTGTCACCTTCCACACCAAGCCTTTCTATGGAGGAAAAGTACACAGGTGCGCACACACAAGCACAATTTATGAGTTCTGTACTCATGAAACAGGCAGAATAAGGTGATGTTGAGCTGAAATAAGCAACAAAGTCAATGAACATGCATCGAGTATTCATATCAGTAATCATGGCTGCACAACACGTCCCTACTGTTTGGGATTCAAAGATGTGCAGAATATCTGTTTTTGAACTCTTTACAGTTTGATTATTTTAGGCTCTTTTATTTGTTGCTGCTTTTCAGATTAATAACACCTGTCATTAGAAATTAGTACTTATTCAGGTTATTAACAGAAACATTTATTTATTGATTTATTATTTGCATCAGGTGATGTGATTTCATTGCCTTGTTTGTCTATTGTGCATTTTGAAGGGTTTATTTGTCTTTCCTCAGAGTGACCGCAGAAGTCAAACAGAACCAGACAGGAAACGTGGTGTGTAAGGCTCAAGGTGAGTGGAATGGCGTGCTGGAATTCACCTATAACAGCGGAGAAAAGAAAGTCATCGACACATCCAAACTGCCAATCATCAGGAAGAAGATGAGACCACTGGAGAAGCAAGGCCAGTACGAGTCCCGGTAAGTGTGGTGAGGACAAAGAGACACACTTTCACATTCTGTCTGTTTTTATTACAACAGCTGCTCACACATCACATCCTGCTTCAGGTGTGATCTGTGGTTTGCAATGGGAAGAAGGGATTTCAAAGTCCAGGTGACAGAAGCTCTTGAATAAGAAAAGAAAACAAACACATGAAAAGCTTAAATTTAGGAAGTGTGACTTAACTAACTTCAATAATCAGTTTGTATTTATATCACACCAAAACATAAGAAACATTATCTCAGTGCAAACATTTTTGACATAATATGAGATCAAATTTCTTTTTTTACGTGCGTCAGTTTTAGATGAAAGAAAAAAAAAATGGACACAGTGTACAAAGGCCTAAGACTGGAGAGATGTGCTCTCGCCTCCTGGTCCCAGTCAGTACCTGACCTGCAGTGTTCTGAACCAGAAGAAGAGTCCTAATAGACTTGTTAGGACAGCTGGGTAAAAGTGAGATTTACAGTAGTTCAACCTGGAGGAAACAAGAGCATGGACTAGTTTCTCTGTATCGCTCTGAGACAAGATGTGTCTGATTTTTCTTTGATATTACAAAAGTGTGTGTGTGTGTGTGTGTGTGTGTGTGTGTGTGTGTGTGTGTGTGTGTGTGTGTGTGTGTGTGTGTGTGTGTGTGTGTGTGTGTGTGTCAGAGTGATGGAGAGAAAATCTCACTAATTGAACCCAGAGTCAGTCTCTAGTTCTCAAATTGTATCTTAATCTGTCCTGATCTCCAGTAGTATCCAGGAGAGTGTTGCACACTCTGGGTCCATATTCAGTTTTCTTTAGTTTAATGATGTTTCGACCCTAAGGTCCTCTTCAGGATCATTATACATTGAGTGACAAGAAATGATACTACCTGATGATGACACCAGTGATATGATACCAACCTCCAACAACATGTTGGGACAGGACAAAGCTAACAAAACAAGCCTGCCATTAATAAACCTGAATACACAGTATTATTGTAGTTTAATGTGATCTGTGTGAACTAGTTTTAATTCCTACATCCAGGGCATGTAAAGTCTAAAGCTCTAGTTAGAGATATCAGAAGAGTCTGTTGTCAACCATCACTGTAAACTTAGGATTTTCACTTCAGTTGCTCATATGAGAACCTTTAAACCTGGTTTATAGTACTATGTCATATCAACCCCAGAGCCTACACCATGGACCTGCTTAGCTTTTTTAAGACACAGAAATCTATGTGCATATCCCACAGACAGTATAATAATTGGATGTAGTCTCTGTGACGTCACCCGTCTTATTTCTGAACAGACTTTTGAAGAAAGTTGTCAAGCTATTCAGACCAAAGTCATTTTTTGTACCAGGCTGTAAATATGTTTATTTCTGCTGTTTTTGGCTCGATGTGTGAGTGGTTTCCTGTTCTTCTGGAGCCAGACACAAGCAGACACATCGAGGAACTGCAGATATTAGCCCTTCTTTAATGTGTCTTATTTTAAGACAGGAGGTTGCAGTTTGGCATAGCCTGCGTGCAAAAAAAATATAATACATTTAAGTTTCCTGTGAAAATGTAAGCAGAAAAGGTAGTGAAACTGGAAACAGATGATTGTACAATCATACAGATGACACTGCCCTCATATGTTCCGGAGGAGTATTGCAGCAGATGATGCGGACACATCAAACCGAAAGTACTCATGACTGAACAATCGTCTGTTTTCTTTCAGTTAAATAATGAGTTAAGATGACACATGCAGTGGTGTCTGAAATTATTAGAACACTTGGTATATTTAAGAAGTAGTTGTTTTTTATTGAATTGTCCATTAAAATACCCATAAATTGAATAAAATTTCTACAAAGTCATCATTATGTTCAATATAGCACAAAAAAAGTCATCATAAGGAGATTTAAGTTATTATAAAAAGGAACATTGAAAAGTTGAAGTGCCCCCCTCAAGTCTAAACGGCAACCCAATCCAGCAAATTTGGTCAAGTTGGAAAATTAAGTTGACAGATGTGTGTTTCATGATTACGATTTGTAGGCAACAAAGGTCAATACTTTCAGATCTGTCCGGTGTTCTTATTATTTTGGCCACCACATAAAAGTCATAGTTGTAAAATCTGTCTCTGCTGTAGCAATTTGAGGAAAAGTAGCCCTGCTAAAAACATATCATGTTACTTCTTAAATGAATTTACTGATTTTACCACCAATCCATTCTGAGTGCTGATTTTTGATGCAGCATCTTTAGAAAGTACACAGGCAGGAACTGCTGGAAAAAAAAAAACCTAAATTAAATAGGAAAAGCAGATGTTTGGCCAAATAGAGGTCTGATTGATTAATTAATTTGATTTAATCTGTGATGAATAACTACCGACTCATACATTTTATCACCTGTCTTTCACTGTGATGGAGAAATTTGGAAGGACTGGCTAAATTGAATGCATGTCGGCTCTGGTGATGTTTTGCCCTCAGTGTGTTACTGTACTTGCTCATCTTTGTTATGAAAAATGTGAGGTTAAAAACTTTCTCAATACATCAGCTAAAGATCTGATTGGCCTATGGAAGTCACTGACTGGCATTAAACCATGAAATGATGGCACTTGGCTCCCAATATCAAGCTGTACTCAAACAAAACTCTTACCTTAACCCTAACCCTGAGCGGGTTGTGAGTTAAACTAAATCAATATGGTAAAACAGCCAAGTTACAGCAGAGCCAGACCAACTTACCCTCTAATCTCTGAACTTGTGCCTTATTAAGGATCCTCAATACGTATTAATGCAGTAACTGCTTTTCCTGGTGCATGTGAACAGCTGTGACAATATTTGTTGTCTGTTCCTGAGTGTAGGCGTCTCTGGCAGCATGTGACGGCATCTCTGAAAGCAGGAAACATGGACTCAGCCACAGAGCACAAACACTTCCTGGAGGAGAGGCAGCGCAGCGAGAGCAAAGAGAGATCTGCCACCAAGACCCCCTGGACCCCCAAATACTTTATTAAAGAGGTCAGACAGAGATCCACCATCGAGTCCCACTGATCAGTTTTTCATGTTGTTGTTGTTCTCAGGACATTAATGCCATGTTTCTCTGACATCACATGAGGCTGAGAGCTTCTGACAAAGTGATCATGTTGCTCTAATGGTGCTGGACCTGAAAGTCTAAAAACAACTCTTCTGATCATTGAGTAGTTGTTGATAATTGAAAGGATGAGTTAACTAGCTATAAAACATAAATGAGAGAAAACTTGAACTTTAATTCCACCATAATAGCTCTGTCACAAAGTCACTGATATTTTCTCGGTAGAAGACAAAAGGGCTCCAGATAATTTTCATTTCCTGAAGTTCCTAAGGTTGTGTGAAAGTAAAACTTACCTCTTTCTTTTTATTCCTCCTGTGTGTGTGCATGTGTGTGTAGGGTGAAGGTTGGGTGTACCACAACCCACTATGGAAAGCTCACTGACAGGAGCAGAAGGAGGAGATATTTACACCCGGACAACAAGAGAAGCAGTCTGAAGGCTGGCCAAAGATGATTGGATTAGAGAGAGACATTATGAGACACTTTGAGACTCTGTGCCAGAACAAGACGTGCCAAAGACAAGCAAAGGACAATGGACCACCTCATAGTGATGTCCATTAAGCAATGTGGTGGTTCTGTGGAGAAGTGAGACTGCTTTGACATGTTTCAAACTCAAGAAGAAGAAGAGGCCGACTCCAGATTCGCTTGCGTTACAGCTGCTGGACCTGTCACTTCTCTGCACAACATAGTGAACAACAGTAATGGTCACAACAGTTTTGCACAATTCACTGTACAGTTTTCACAGCAATGCACATGTGTGAGCAGTGTGTGTGTGAGAGAATGAACGGATAAATCAATTCCCCAAATTTCACACATGAGAATGAGATCAAGTTAATGCTGCAGCACTAAAAACTCAAAATCATTCAGCTGTTGTCTCAACGTGAGGTACGCCTCTGGTAACAGCCACTAGCTTCTCTTTAATCAGCAAGGGATGCTTCCTGTCTTTTCTATTTAATTATTAAAGCCAGTGGATAGCATTACACAATTCCTTTTCCATTGCTTACTGTCAGGTTAGCAAGTGACCAATTCAAAAGCCACATCTACATCTGCAAAATAAACACTCTCATTTCTTGGTTTACACAACATTCCCCACAGGAGTGTGTGTTCATCTGTTTATGGTGAGACAAAGGCTTCACTCTGGTTACTTTCAGCAGATTGAAGATGAAAAGAAACTGTTATTTTTTCTCTTTAAACAGACTCTCACCAGACAGAGGAAGAGTAAAAAATCTGATGATTGTGTGGATGCCTGATGTGTCATGATTGTTGCTAAGTAGATATATTTGTCTGTGATTTGAAGCTAAACATGCTGTCCTGAAGTGTAAAGATCAGGATTATTTTAATCTTCAGCTACTCACTTTTAAATTCATCTCCATTAGTCACTCATTAAAGAAGCAATATTAATACTGAAGAGATTTGGACACATGAATCAAAGTCACACCTTATTGTACCAGATGTTATTGCTTTGGTACCTTTCTATCACTGAGTGGCTGTTCCTGCAGCACCCTGGAGCTTTGTGCACACATTTGAAACACCTCGTCCCCCATGTGACCTTGAAGTGATCTAACCTATGCAACATGTGACTGTAGATGGTCTATAATGGAGGGGGCTGAACAAGCTGTGTTGGTTTATAATAAATATCTCAAAGCAGATCAGATTTCTTCTGGATTGTTGTTTGTTAACATGTTGAACATAGATTGGTGCTTGTTAATTTGTGGGAGAATAAACATTAACAGATGCCAGAAAGGAACAAAGTGTGGGCAGAAATAAATAAATAATGAGCAAATGAAAGCAAGATCAAGTAAGTGAAGGGTGTCCAGAACTTTTACCTAGAGCGCTTACTAACGTATTTATTAACCCTGAAAGTAACATCTGAATGCTCTACTTGATAACTATTTCTTTAAGTGATTTCTGTAAATAAAAATCAGTCACTACCGTACCTCGAACCACACTCATGGGAGGCCAACCTGTGAGTATTTACCATCTGTAAAAATGATGTTATATAGAGGGGAAAAGCACTTCTCTTGCCAAAATGAGCACGCAGCCAGTAACTGTTTACAAAAAGTAAAAGGGTCTGTGTGTTTGAATGAAAATAGTTTTCTTCGCCGCTGCTCATGCATAACCGCAGGAACATATTTTCAGCAGTGGGTGCTGAGGGAAAAGGAAACAACGATAAAAAGCTGAACACCACGTGTAAAGGCGTGCTGTGTGGCGGCGGCAGGGGTTGAAAAAGAAAAGTGTCCTGCATCACATAAATGATCACACTGATAAATCTCTTCATAAGACTGCTAATGTCCAGATTGTCCAAATTATCTCCATGAATTTGCATGAGCTCAAGGTGCATCAGTCTTTTTTGTCATATTTGTGCCTTACCATGTCTTCAGGTGGCGCAAAGTGGAAAATGTTCTAAGACACAGATATAGTTTGATGAGGTCTTCAGCGTCTTTGAAAACAGCCCTGGTTTGTGGATGGAGTTTAGACATATTTGCGGCTATGTCTTAAAGAGTGTTGCCGGGAGACTCGCCAAAGACGTCTCTGAACATCTTTAGTTGTGTTTCCAGTCGGTCCCTGTCAAAGTGCAAGGGGAGGTACAGAGACTTTGCATTCACACTTTGTTCCTTTTTGGCTCATGAGCAGCTGCTTATCTTGGCCGTCTGGCATTTTCAATCAAGCAGTGGATATCTTCTGCAGTATGTTCTCCACCAGCGCATCACCTCGAAGTCCTTCCTCGGCAATTTGGTGCATTCAACTTTTTACTGGATAAAATGCAACAAGGTAAGGTATTTATCAACATTTATTCCCTGTGCTGATATTTGACATGTCTGTTGTAAGTTATTACTGAGATAAAACGACTGAATGTCAATAGTCAGGGAATAAAACAAACTGCTACACTTTCATCAGCTCTGTGTCTGCGCTGCCATCTACTGGTTAAAATATTACATGGTATAAAATTACTGGTTATTGTGTACAGTATGTTTAACCGCCAAATATCCATCATAGTTTGCTTTTCTTGGACACAATGATCTGCTGATGGCAGATTTGGTCATGCCTGTGATTCTGGAAATAACCCTGACACTGATGTTGAGTCTGGTTGTCAGACGAAGTGTTGTTAACACTCATAAACTACAAGCTTATTTTCAATTCAACAATAATAGAATGAAGTGTTAAAGTACTTTATATTTGTTTTGGGTTGATGCCAAAATCTGTTCGCTGAGAGCGACATCCTGTCAGAGGGTGTGTGACTCAGTGTTTTTGGCATGAGTCATACTGTGTGTGTGTGTGTGTGTGTGTGTGTGCGTGTGCGTGTGCGTGTGCGTGCGTGTGTGTGTGTGTGTGTGTGTGTGTGTGTGTGTGTGTGTGTGTGTGTGTGAATAGGGAATAGGGCTCAGTGTTAGTTTAGGGGATTAGCATGAGAATAGTGTGTGAGTGCTGGAAGGCCTTCTGCAACTCTGCAGCTCTGCTCTGCTAAACGCTTTGCTTCAGCTCAGCTCGCCTCTCTTCCTCTGTCATCATCACCTTCTTCTTCTTCTTCTTCATCACTTCTTGTCTTCCTCCTGGCAGAGACGACATGGAGAATTACCAAACATTCCTGTACTTTGCTTATGGCAGTAACCTGCTGAAGGAGCGGCTCCAGCTGAAGAACCCATCTGCCACAGTCCACTGTGTCGCCCGGCTCAAGGTACTGAAAAACACCTGGGCCCAGGAGTGAGACCATGATTTGATCGGACTAAAACTACTGGATTACATCACATTTTCATAAAGTATTATTCAAAAAGGGAGAAAAAATAGATGTAGGATTGGATGTAGCTCATCCTGATCCGACCCTCAGTTTGTGTTTTGTAAACTTTTCAAGCAGTATCTGGTTACTCTGTAAGGTAAGAAGAATTCAAGTCAGACAACAACATTTTTAGGCCGCTGTTTATCCTGAAGGTATTAAATACCTTTGGTCTTGAATGTATCATTTGCAGGCCGAGTGGATAAGGTCAGTTTCAGGGTTGAATACAAAGTCGAGGATAGTGTCGACAAAACATTTCACCAAACAGCTCTGATATCAACAAAATGTAAAGCAGCTGAGAGGATCTTTGTGTTTGTGTGGAGCTCTAGTAATTTGGATTTGCAGCAGGATCAGGTTGTTAAATCCAGGTCACTGTGATCCTTGTACTTACTTTTTGAGCCTGTTCACACCTGTATCATCTCTCTCTCCAGGACTACAAACTGGTGTTTGGGAACTACAAAGGTCTGGCCAGTGACCGGTGGCACGGCGGTGTGGCCACCATTGAGCACAGCCCTGGGGACGAGGTATGGGGGGTGGTGTGGAGGATGAACATGTCTGACCTGGAGTCTCTGGACAGGTGACATTTGAATCCCTTTCCTCTTCGATTCCGATAAAAGACTCCTCCTAAAATGACACCTACTCTGTGTGTGTGTATGTTGTTGTTGTTGTTGTTGTTGTAGTCAGGAGAATGTGACACTGGGTGCATACACCCCCATTGAGCTCCCAGTGAAGAATAAAGATCAAGACCTTAACTGTAGAACCTACATCATGAACAGCTGTGTGTACGCTCCTCCATCACCTCAGTACCTGCAGGTAAGTAAGGCAGCTTTACTGTATTCACAGCATTCAGTGTGTTACTCTGCAGCACTGATGTCAGTTTCATGTTAAAGTCATGGGTACTCTCACTGGATTAACGCAAGAAGTTCATATGTATCTGTGGTCAGACTGATGTCTCCTGACGTTGTTGTGGATCTGTCTGTGAATGTGTGAAGAGATCACACCCTACAAGGCAGATGCAGAAACTCAGGATACTGTTACAAATGCACCATTAGCTGCTGAGATCATTGGTTTCAAAAAATGACTCTCCGACTGATAGCTGCAGATTCTAATGTTTTTTAAATTATTAAACCCCCATACTTTTAAGCAATTTATACACAATTAACATCTGCAAGTGTTTAAATGACTTTTTCAGTCTCAGATGATTCAGCCCCTTCATGATGAGCCTCTTTAGTGCTTAGTCGAGCACCCTCCTGCTGTCTGCAAACAGACAGACGCCAGCCCATTCCTCATGAGCAATGGTCACCAGTTCACTAATAGTTTTCAGTTTGTCTGCTGCAACATCCTTCTTCAAATCTCACCACAGATTTTCAATTGAGACTGTGATGGCCACTCTAGAGTATTCCAGGACTTATTTTGAAATCAAGCCTTGATGGACTTTGAGGTATGCTCTGGATCACTGTACTGTAGGAGGGTCCAGCTATTTCTTTAAAATCCTCCTGTTGTGATTATATTGCAATAAAAAATAAACCAATCAATAGTTTATGATTTTAAAATTTGGTAGCTTGTCTCTGAGTTAGGCCTGAAGATTGACAAGCCTGTCTTTTTTTTTTTTATCTTCATCATGAAGTCTTCAGTGTTTCCACCTTTGTGAACTGTTTGGGCTGTAATGACCTTTGGAAAGCATCTCTCTCTCTCTCTCTCTCTCTCTCTCTCTCTCTCTCTCTCTCTCTCTCTCTCTCTCTCTCTATTTTTCTCTCTCTCCATGACGTCAAACATGTCAGCCTCATGTTGTTGTGTTGAATCCGGAAAAACAACAGGTTCATGAATGAGGTGTGGATTCATTCTCTGAGGGAAGCATCTGGAATAACTCCATCCATCAGACCCACCTCCTGACTTTGTTTTCATCAGGTCACAACAAACACACCCCTCTGACATGTCTCAACACCAGATTGTTCTTTTGCACATGTGAGAGCTGCAACATGCCTGACACAAACACACACACACACACACACACACACACACACACACACACACACACACCCACACACACACACAGACACATATATATATATATATATATATATATATATATATATATATATATATATATATATATATGTATATATACACACACTGTGTCTTTGTGCTCTCAGCTCTGTGGTGTGCAGGAGTCCACCGCATTGTCCCCAAACACTCTCTCATGGGGCTCCAAAGTTCAGGGATGAAGAGACAATATTCATCCTCTTTTCAATGCGATGCTCAGTGTTCAGGTGAATCCTTCACACAGGTCACCGTGCAGTCTAAATGTGAAGCAGAAAGTTGTATTTAGCAGAATGAAGTCCAGGCCTGAGCTGTAGTCTTACTGTGTGATGAGTTTTGCTCACAGAGACAGAACAGAGATAAAATGAAGATATTTTAATCTGAAAAAAGTCATCCAGAGGCTGCTTTATTAAACAAATTAATTCATCAAGGAACATTTAGGTATGTATGTATGTACACTTTGTTGCTCAATTCCACTGTGGACCAGTTTGTAAACTAATGAGTTAGAGTACCCCCTGCTGGACAAAATACTTGCTGAAATCTTCTGTAAACCAGCCCAGGCACAGTTTTTCTGCCTTATCTGTAAAAATCAGGCCTGTGGTCACAAATATTTGTATGCCTGTCCATAGTTAACTTCAGACATCTGTTGTAGATGTATCTTAAAGGGATAGTTCCCATGTTTTGAATACTCTTATCAACATGGTAGTCAATGAATTGGAACTGAAATATAGCAACAACTGTTGGGCATATTGACCAGAGAGTGTTGTTACTAAGTAATGTTTCCTGGATCCTTAACATGTATAGCGAACAGTATCACTCAGTGTAACTAACCTGACATGGTTGAAAACAAGGCCATGGTGCAGTTTGTCAAAGAGACTTGGAAACAACCATGGTGGACAAGTCTCTGCATCTTCTGTGGCTTCTGTAATTTGTAACATACTTGGGTGACGACTCAGCTCACATTCATTAATTCATTCATTCATCTTCTATAACGCTTATCCTGTTCATAGTTACGGGTGGCTAGGGTGTTTCTGATAACCATCCACAACTGCGAGCAGCATTAAGCTGAATTGCTGGTTAAAGAGTCACAGACAACAGGTTGGAGATTTCCAGATGATCTGTCAAAGCAATTGAGAGATGAATATGAGGACTCATTTAGTGTCATTAAGGTAAAGAGAGGATTCAGTGATCAATGATGAATACTTCTGCTTTATTTACCTTTGCAGGTGATTGTGATGGGAGCAGAGCAGAATGGCCTGCCAAAGGACTACCAGGAGAAACTGAGAGCCATCAAAACCAACCTGTATGAAGGCCCTTTGCCCATGATGGCTGATCTGGAGCGGGTCAGGAGAGCCAAAGAAAGGGACCTTCATGATTACCAAGACTGTGATGCTAGCAGGAACCAGGTCCACTTTCTTCTATAGGAAAGACCTTACAGCACTTTGTTAAACTGTCGATTTCACACAAGAGCTGCCAGTTCACTGATGAACAAAGATCACACAGGATAGACATAAGAGAACCAGCAGAGAATTAAATGGATGACTATAACTGGAAAGGAATATGAAACAGATTCAAACCAACCTGTTTTAAACAACAAGATGTGTTTTTAGTCCTTTTATTGTTCGACATTTTATCACATCATGGTTTGGTGAAAGTTTCTACCTAATAACTATGAGTAAATCAGTTCCCAAGATTTCATCAACATCAGATCCTGTACACAAGCAGAGTAATTTAAAGAGAAACAGCAGTCATAACTAAAGTCTGATTAAACAGATTAGGGATTTTTACATACTTGTGGTAATAAACATGCATTAAAAGCATTCATAGAGATTGAAATATTACTTAAAACCAGTGGTGTAATTATTTAAAAACCAGTGTGTAGTTGTAATTTGTTCTGAAAGAAATATTAAAGACTCAAAGCTGTTCCAGTAAAGCTCAAAAATATCATATTTGTGATTTCACTCATTGTTTTCCACCAGGAATATTATGGCATCTGCAATCATCCTTTGTGTTCTGCTCGCTGCATCAGGTCTACAGCAGCGAAAACAGTGGACACTGACATCAGTGGGAGAGGACAGAGAGATCATTTTGAAGTTGTGGATGCTCAAGTAGCTTTTAAATATCAAGACATGGAAACAGAGAAAAGATAAAAGATGAACAGAAAAACATATGCAGGTACTGTCAGACAAGAAGCTACCTTGCTTATAGTCACTCCAAAGAGAGTTGAGATGATATGAAGACAATACTTCAGCCAGCCCAAAAGACTCTCAAGGAAGCATTTGTAGACAAGAGATCACCAAATGTGTCCCTGAATATCTAACTAAATTCCTACAGGGATTTTCTGAGGTTGACAGCAAAGGATTCAGAAGGTTTGAAACACACTGGAGAAAAAGAAGAATTTAATGGCTTTTATGGGTGGGGGAGGACTGAGATGTTCTTTCAGTGATTTTCTGAGGCCATGTGCACACATCCAGATATTCCTAAGGCAGATTTTTTTTCTGTTTTAAAACCAACCCTGTCCACACCCTGTGTTTCTGGATATTACTCTGCCCCCACCTCAGAAATGGTTTAAAATAAGCAGTTAATAGACTGTGATGATGTAGAATCAGTCACCCATTTGTTTCTGATACAGAGTTTCAGTGGGGGCCATATTAGAAATATGAACTCGATTTTGCTTTGTTCGAGTTAGGATGCATTTAGCCTCTTTGTGGATAGCTGCACCGGCCCACCTGTCAGTCACGTCAGTCATGCCCATAAATGGGCAAAAACTGTTTAGGCACCAGTAATACTTTCAAAATAATGAGTTATAAAAAAAAATTTCCCTGTTATGTGTGAAGTTAAAAAAAAGGAAGTTTATGCTCATGTAAGTGAATCCTCCTCTCTCTCTCTCTCTCTCTCTCCCTCTCTCTCTCTCTCTCTCAGCTATCTTCCGTTCTCTCCCTATATCACACTCTCCTCTTTGTCCTTCTGAAAGGTTTAGCGGTAGATTGAACCACTAACTCCCTGTGTAAACATGTTAACAGCCAGTTATAAAACAAACAAAAGATTTCAGTCTGAATAAGTATTTTTTCTAACAGCACACATTCAGAAGTATCATATAACTCAGTAGTCTAGAAGATGCTGAAATTATGAGTTTTGCAGTATTAGAGTCACAGGTGACCTGACTGGCGGGGAGACATGCTTTATCCGTGAGCTAGGAACCTAAAGGCCCATCTCAACTCCATCTCTGTCTGATGGTTGACATGGTGTCCACTGATATTATTGTGCAAAAACCAGTTGATGACATTGTGGGGGCTCCACGTAGGATTTGAGAGTCCTCATGAGCAAGTGGTAAATTGTAAACCCTGTTTTCTAAACTGTGTACATTATGGTGAACCAAAAACTATACTGAGTGGGATGAATTTATTTCCCTTTACACTGTGGTCAGTTCCCATACATAGACATAGACATAGACATAGACATAGACATAAACAATAACTGCCAAATGCTAGTTAGAGTGATGATG
Organism: Labroides dimidiatus; assembly: GCA_030710495.1. Taxonomy (NCBI): domain Eukaryota; kingdom Metazoa; phylum Chordata; class Actinopteri; order Labriformes; family Labridae; genus Labroides; species Labroides dimidiatus. Next base: position 18,921,604 of record CM061148.1, on the reverse strand, counting down.
CAAGTGTTCTCCTCTGTGATTCCAGACAGAACAGATCTTCAAAAAATCTCCACCTCTGTTTGCTGTAATCTAAAAGTGCTTATGTGGAGACAAGAGGGCAAATCACTGAGGAAAAAAAAGATACATTTTAAGAAATATCCACAAACGGACAGGGCCTCAGTGTCTGCTGCTGTTTCAGCTGCTGCTGATGAGTGTGTAACCAGTATTAAGTATTAAGACAAAAAGAAAACTAATATATTAATAATAAAGATGATATAAAGTCTGAAGCATACAGTCACAGTCCTTTTCTTGACATCTTTAGCTGCCAGCATCAAATAGGTGCTCAAGGACCTGCAGTTTGGGGTGTCTGTGTTTATATTCTTTATTTAGGGCCCAAGAGGTTGATGCTTCGATAACTAACATCATCAAAGAAGGAGGTAAGAAAACTCAACCACACATCTAAGACCTCCAGATAAAGCAGTTTATCTGGTTATTTAGCTTCTGATTATTTTCTTGAAACCACTCTTCTGTTATGATTTCTTCTGAGTTTCTGCTAAAACATTTGCAGAAATAACCTTCCCTGTTCCTCTACTCGCTGGAGGCATTTAATGGTCTTAGCTGTCCGTCACTTCAGAGTGTCTCACAGGGACATGACTGCAGGAGAAATGTCCTGGTTTACGGAAACTAAGCACTGTGCTGGCATCCTTCAGAGTTTTTAAATTCCATGTGTGGTCACAACACATGTCCACCCCCTCTTCTCTTCTTGCTGACACACTGCTCCCCCAAACCTCTCTCTCTTCACCACACATTTTGTTTTCCAGGCCTCTTTCTTTACCACCCAGGTGGAGCCTCACAGACAGAGGGACATATCTGGGACAGAAGATTGTCCGGTCTGTGGGGAACCAGGGAAAACAGACTCTCCTGTGCTGTGCAGCTGCAGCTTTGTTTCACAGCATCACATGAACCCCAGCAGAGTGAGCACAGACCCAAACACTGAGGCCTCCATCAGGATCCTGCCACACAGACCTTCAGGGCAATAAAACACTCATTCAGGGTCAGAGGTGCCCTCTCTGCTGTTTGATCGTGATAATTTGATTCTGCTGTTTGATTAAATTATCTGTTTGTCCATTTTGGCGCCCCCCTGTGGACAAAATACATCTACACATTTTTTTTATTATTGTCCTGCACATGTGGAAATCAAATTTTTGGACAAAAATCACCCTGCCCATTTTTATAGTCATCGGTTGTGAATAATTGCTGTCACGAACATAAAAAAAAGTTTTTTTTCTTCACTATGCATCAACTAAAAGCTTCCCCCCCTAAGGTATTTATAGCCACTGAAATTACCACCAAGAATTTGTCACTGCTTTCCTAATAGTCTGTTTCATTCCCCACCAAAAACCATCCCCACAAAGCTCTAAACAGTAAAGCGTAAAGGAGGTCAAATTTTCATCTTTACAATGATGTAAATTAAAACAGCACGCGTCGTTCTGATGGGATTCAAAAAACAGCTGATTAGAAAAAATAACTCAACTGTGGCTCTTCTTATTCAGGTTACACTTTAATAATAACAGACTGTGTTCGAGATAATGTGATGTAGCAGGTGTATCTATGCAAATGAGAAACCTGACAAGGTGAACAAACCGATTCACAGTGGAAGGGTCCTGTCTCACCCAGACTAAAACCATATAAACCATCAGCAAGTTCACACAAAGTATAATAAAAATAGTCCCTCAGATTCCACTGTTTCAATGTTGTTCCTTGTGTCTGTGTCTTTTTTACTGCAAGGCGTCACACTGTCTGGATGTCATTGCATAAAGGTGAGGTAGATACCCCCCAGCCATGGCCCAGCACACACCTTTTGATCATTTTTTTTATTTTCCTGAGTATAAACAGACACTGGTCAGAGAAAATCTCACAACACTTCAGAAAAAAAGTCATCAGTAGACACCTCTGGATTAAAGTCGGGATCATTTTCGTGAAGTCCTCCATGTTTACTTTCTGCACAAGAAGTAAAAGGTTTATGCTTACAGCTTTGACCTTTGAACCCACTACTGACAAAAGCTAAGACTTAATTTGCTCTAAATAACTATTTGCATCATAAAATATAATATTGTTATGAATCCTACAAACTCTCTGATCACAAGTTTTAAAATGTGTTCAACATTCAGGGCCTGATTCACAAACAGACTGCAGCTTTTGAGTGAAAATCTGGTTTTACATCATCTGTCATTCATTCATTTAAATAGAATTTGATCCCTCTTCCAGGATCACTGAGTGAGTCCCATTGCAAAAAACATGTAATTCACTGAGTAGCACAAACAGCACTGCAATAAGTGACATTTTAACCATCTATTGAGAGTTAGTGGTAAATAAACCACAGCTTTTCAGTGATCATTTCAGTGATTTCACCTCTGGATAACCTAAGAATAACATACCTAAGCATAAAATCCAAGGATATTATTTTGATATTACTTTTATAATCATGAATTAGATCAGTCAGATGGTGGCTGTCAGAAACAAGTGTAGTCAACCTAAAGCTGTTTGTACACAAAGCATTTTTATTTTGACAAGCTACTCATGCTGATTCATTCCAAGGAGAAAGGTTTGTCATTAATGAAATCTGTGCTGAATCTGGCATGAACCTACTTCACAGTAAAGTGGTGAGACATGTCCCCTCCTCATCCATCTGTTTGTGGAGAGCCCTGTGCAGCAGAGAGTGGAGATGCTCACAGCTCATCTCCACAATCAGACACAAACAAGAGCAAATTGCAAAGAGCTGCAAAACTCTATGAACATGTGAGTGTCATCTTGAGCAGGACCTTGAGATGAAGCAGGGTAAGAGAATGATGTGCAGTACTTAGAGTAATGAGCGGTCACAGTTCACTCATAGTGATTTCCCCACAGGATGCAACATCAACACCATCCTGGAGAGGAAAAAAAAACAAACAAACTGTGAATTTGTGATATTTATTTTGCAGCATGAACACTGGATAACAGATTCAGGCTCTCATTTACAGTGACATGTTGTGATTGTGTTAAAGACTTGTCGGGGTCTCCCTGAGAAAGTTTCCGTTAAATCTCTGCCCCCAACTGTTCCAGCCTTCTTTCTCTTGACTGTAATGACCCATCAGTTTTTATTTGTCAGGATGTTTTTGTTCAAAATGAATCAAACAGCAGGAGCAGTCATCATTCTGCTTGAAGAGTTTGTCAGGAGAGATTAACAAACCCAGACTGACTGAATTCTTCAGGGGCCAGTTTTTTAAGTGCTCATTCAGTTTAGCAGACACGGAGTACAGTGCAGCCTTTAACCTTTGACCCTTTATTTTTAACAGTGCAGCATTAACTCATATTGCCCACTTGGTCTGTGGACTTGAGGGCTGGCTGCTGAGACTGCGGCCCCAAACAGGCCCTGACAAACACACTCTGAGGTATGCAGGGACTCAACAACAGTTAAGTGGGACACAGCGAGACACCACACATGGGACGTTACAAAAGCAGCTCCATCTGAGAGTCACAGTGACCTGCACGGCTGAGCACCTCAGTGTATGTGGAACAGTTTCTTTAGCTGGGAAAAAGTTTGAGTGAAAACACTCATCAGGGAGGGCTGTGGATTACCCACACTAACAAAGACAAATGCAACTTCATTAGGAGAACATCTGAAACTCCAGGAGTCAACATAATCACTGAGGCCACTGAGGGAATCAAAGGAAAATACAATATTTTTGTAACCCTAATTTCAAAAAAGTATGAGTAAATGTAAATTAATTTAAAAAAAAAAAAAAACAGAATTTGAGAATTCAGTGGCTCAGTTCAGGGTCTGCGTAATTTTTTGTTTCATGCTGCCCTGAATGACAAGTGAGGACTGCGGGCAGGTCATTTAAGCACCTGGACTCTTTCACTGCTGAACCATGCTATAGTAGTACAAGCACAATGTGGTTTGTCATTGTCTTGCTGAAATATGTAAGGTATTCTCTGAGAAATAATTGATATAGATGGCAGCATAAGTTACTCCAAACCCTGTAGATATTGCTCATTATTAAAGGATTCTTCACAGAACTTCATCCAACCTATCGGTAGCTGTTATTCAGACTGTGATTAGCTCTTGTCTCCCGACATGCTGCTCATTAAAGGTGGGATTTGGGCTAAACTTCAAATCAGCCTTTAGACTCAAACATCAGGTTGGCCTCAGCCTTGGTTTACACAGCTTTAGACCAACAGATTGAAGCAGTTTGGCCTAACATTCCTTTGTACAGCATAGTTTGAATTGCTTCTTTCTGAGATGGTGCTACACACTAGATACTCTCATCAGCTCTCTTCTCCGTCAGCCTGTTATGTAACAGCAGAGCATTAAGAGAGTTTCAAAGAAGCCTCCTGCTGGTTTTACATCGCTGAAGCGGTCAACTGAGACTAAAGCTGGCCAGTTTGCAGGGCCATGAGCTCTGGCATGCACATATTTTAGCCAAAGTTTTACAGGCTATACGTCTGTTTGAGTTTTTGTGAAATGGTGATGAGGTAAAGTGACTGATGAGGTTGTGTAAAGGGATTGCTTCTGTTCATTCCACCAGCAGAGGCACCTAATTCTTCTTCTGCGTTTTGTAATCATCCACCATTAATTGGAAAAGTCTGTTTTAGTGAAGCAGACCCCTGATCACATCTGCAGATTATAGTTTCATGCCTTTGACTAAACCTGCTCTGGGTAACTGCTTTTAATGTTTGTATTTATACCTGTCAAACATCACCTCATGCTCTAACACTTTTACCAGTGTCATTTCTGGATCCCTCCATTGGTTGAATAATTTATCAGAGATTCTCCCACAATGCAGTTCTGCTGTACTGTGCCTGCTGATCTATAGGGTAAGGAAAGGTCATCTGCACACAGATAACAGTGCTAATGTGGGGGGATGATCCTGACTCCAAGTCATGAAACAGATCATCTTTCTTTAAACATCACGGTAAGATTTATGTTTCAAAGCTCCAAATCATGTATTGATTTAAAAAAAAAATTAAATAGTAACTGTAACTTCATCTCTGATGATTTAAAGTCATTGAAAACCGTGAGACATCTTCCTAAATATGTTCTCCAACATTTTTCCAGACTAGGGTCAGTTTGTAAAGGTTCGATATGGAGCAAGTAATGGTGACAGCAGCATCAATCAGTACACATTATACGTTAATCCTGGTAGCTGTGTCACTGACATGCTTCAGGTAAGAATCATCAATGGAAATATGAAGTATGCGTGGAGGCAGTGAGGATCGTACTCACAGCACATGTGTTGGGTGTATGTGGTTGAGGTAACTCCAACCCCCCAACTGACTCAGCCTGTCACAGGACTGAAGAGCTTGTTATAAGACATTTAGATGCACAGTGAGGGAAAATATCATGGGTTTCTATCTGACATTGAAGATTTTGTCTCATCTCGTCCTGTTAATGAAAACTAATGATGCATTTTTAGTTCAATGTGGTCTCAAAGGTCATTGATGACGATAGTGTATTTGATTGTAGTTACATATGACTATTGTTTGAAACATGACAACAACTTTGTAAACAAACTTTGTATATCTTGTAAACTCTGTTTGTAGTGTAGTGTCAGAAGGTCAGCATACTATCTGTTAAGTGTTTCTCTGACTACCAACTCCAACCTCACCAAGCAGGGCAAACTTAACCTCGCTGTTCATTTTACTGTTACACTCTCTAGCTTGAGCAGATCACTGCAGTATAACTGCTGCATGTGGGTTGGAGTGAACATAATCACAAACAGCTGCATCCGTGTTTTAACCCGTGCTATATCACTCTCCTGTTCAGCTTTCTTCTGCTCTGGTGTCTTTTTTTCTTTTAGACAGTTCAGCTCCAGTATCCATCATTACTACAAAATTAATCAATAAAATCCTTTTTGCCAGAGAAAAACACAGATCTCTTTCCCCACCGCTAAACTTTGTTGGCTGGCATGATGTTGTCATAGAAACTTCTAAGTGCCATAAATCAGGCCTGACTTGACGACCTGGACAGAGAAATAGCATTACTCAGTTTCAGGCTAGAAATATTTTTGACTTTTTGAAGATTGCTTAGAAATTCCTCACAGGGACTTCAAAATGTTTGTAGGAGTTACGCAGTAGTACCAGCGATGGAAAATTTTCAAGCGATGCACCAAAAAATGTACCCCATTTCTCTATAAAAGTGTAAAACTTTTATTATACACATAAAGCACAGATGTGAGAGAGTCTGGGTGAGCTGTGTAATGCAGTATAAATGAAACAGTAAGCCTTGAGGGGGAAGCAGAATAGAGGCCAAAAAGGAAAGTAAAGAGGTTGAAAGGCATAAAAAAACATATAGTACAGATTACATGCAGTCCTGCACTCAAGTACTTTACAGGTAGCCAGCAAGCAAACATTGACAAGCAGTACAGAAAGATTAACAAAGCAAATATGAGCACTGTGACAGAAACAGCAGCTAAGGCAGCAGCAGACAGAGAATGACTGATTTTTGTGTTTGGGATGAGAAAACAGCAGAAAGTTTCTTTGAGAATCACTTAAACAGACTCCTTTATATCTGACTTTGGGATAAAACCGTCCTTTCAAGTGTCTTTAGTGCCTCATTGTCGTCTTTGATGAAATTTATTAATACAGAGTCAAGAACTTTTTTTTTTTTTTAAAAAGCTATGTGAACTTTTATACCATGTCTTGTTTTTGGTCACAGCTGTTTTTGCAGCTCACTCAGTATAAACTCGAGATTGTTCTTCAATCTGTTGGCCAAATCCGGGCGTTGCTATAGAAATTTCAAGCTCCTTCCTGGAACCTCCTTGAAGTGTCTGTGTGCAGGATTTAAAACAACCATGTCCAATTCCACACACAAGACACTGGAAAAAAGTCAGAAGAGTCAAATCCAATCAAGATCCTGCCAAAGGTGGTAACAGAGGAGATGGAAAAGAAAACATCCAAAGAAACAACATTCAGAGAAGAAAGTCAGAAATTTGTTTTTAAAAATAAATAATAACAAATAATAGGATGGGAATATTGACATGATCAGCGGCTGAAGTTGGACTTTTTGTTGACTACACTACCCCATTCATGCTTTACTCATACAGCCTGTAAAAAGTGACAGTTTTTCACACAATTAGAAGAAATAAACAGTCAATTTAATTTAATGATTAATGCAATCCTACAGGACTAAAGAGGACCTTACCTCAGTCACCTGTCTGTCCTCCTGTTACCTCACGGTAAGGTGAGCTGCGAGGGACAAAAAAAAAGTTAACAATGATCTTGCTTTCATAACAGCTCCCTCCCTTTTCCCTCTTAACTTCATCACAGGTGAAAAGTCAAATGAATCCGTTTGTCCTAAAAAGAAAACAGTGAACCTGAGAAGAAGGTAATAATTTAACAGGACCTGCTGACTCGGTGAGTTCAGAGATGAAGTGTTTCTGAGAATGATGATTGTTTATTCAGACACAGCCCAGGTGTCAGTGTGTGTTCAGGTGATGTGCACAGGTGTTGACATTGTTGTATGTATGTCACACACTGACCCTGTGTGTTTACAGCCTGAGAGGGTCAGCACAGGTCACTGTCTGTGTGGAGCCCTACATACATGTTCCAGGTGACATAACTATATACATGTTACATATGACATAACTTCAAGGTCTGAGACTGACAGTATTCCCGTCTTACAACTCATCAACAATCATCTGACGTCCTGTGAACAGACATAACTTCTCTGTTTTTAGGTTGCAAAGAATCATTTCAAGTCCAGACTTTCTTTCCTGCAGTGTTTACAGTCCACGTCGCAAAATGAGAGATGACTGTGTGTTCTGAGCCACAATGTCAGCTCACACCTGGTGAGCACTGTTTTCTTATAGAGAAACCCTCACACACACTTTTTCAGGTTTGTATTTTGGTAATTGGGTTTCATCTGCTGATGAACCTTTTGCAAGTGTACAGTTGTGTGCTAATTTAACAGTAGTAAATATGACTGTCATCAGCATAAAGCTTGAAACAGGTCTCAGGGCAAACTGTTTTAGCTGTACATTTTATTTCCTCCCACATCTCCTCATCTTTCCCTCCTATTATGCTTTACAGCAAACATGCATCAACTTAAATATAACTTACTACACTCAAAATAATAATAACTGGGGAAAAGCAGGACAAAACATAACGAGACTGGAAAAAAGTCAATTAATATAGACCACACTGCCCTCAGGTGTTCTGGAGGAGTACAGGAGAGCGATGCAGACAGTAACGCAGAAGAATAAACCAAGATTCAACTTTCACACACTGCATAATGCAATACATAATACAATTTAGCAAGTGTATTATTATTAATCATGACTTTATTATGTCATGACTTAAGGGCCCGTGTCCTCTCACAGCATGATTTGTCAGAGGCACTATCCAAAATCTCAGCTGTAGTACACAGCCTCCTCAATGCTGTGTAGTACCCGCACTCTTTTACTACAAAGCCACAATGTTGTAACACGTGCAGACTGTCTTGGCATTGTCTTGCTGATATGAGCATAGATGTCCCTGTAAAAAACATGGTTTCGCAGCATATGTTGCTCCAAAACCTGTATGTGCCTTTCAGCATTAATGGAGCCTTCCCAGATATGCAAGTTAGCCATGCCATGGGCACTAACACACCCCCATACCATCACAGATGCTGGCTTTTGAACTTTGCACTGATAACAATTTGGATTGTCCTTTTCCAGTTTGGCCCATCCATAGTCCATTTAGTCCATCTGAAATGAGTTCAGGCCCAGGGAAGTCAGCAGCGTTTCTGGATGTTGTAGATGTATGGCTTTTGCTTTGTATTGTAGAGATTTATCTTGAACACAACTGCAAGTCCAAATTGCAGTTGGTCTTGGTTAAATCAAAGAAAAAATTTGAACAGTTCTTAAACTATTGAAGCATTTACTCCTCAGTTTTGAGCATCAATGCTGGTTATTTTCAGATTGGACAAAGACAGTCAGATATAGATGCTTAACTCCGATTTTAGGCAGATTATGCACCTGCTTTGCTTTTCTAATAGAAACATATATGTTTATGTTCTGTTTGTATTCACAACAATCATTACCTGGGTATAGTTTGGAAGGGGGTTAATTAGGCCTGCTACTCCAGGCCACCTGCTTGTGGGCAAACCTCATGGGGTGGGACCTTGATTGCTAGGCTATTTGCACCCTTTCAGATATAAAGTTTTAAAGAAAGAAATAAACAAAAAAAATAAGGTGAAAGGAATCATGTCTAGTGTTAGCAGCAGGTTAGACCATAAAATTTAACCTCTGAAAAAAACAGGTCAGGAGAAAATTGGGTTAATTAATGAAAACAGTGGTTCAGGTTCAGGACAACAAAGCTGAGTCTGGACTTTCCTCAGGAGATAGAGTACTGCGAGGTTAAAGAGCCTGTAAGATCAAACATTCACCTGGTTATCTTCCAGGAGCGTCCACCGCATGGTGAGTGACTGACAGCTGTCTCCACCTCCCTGTCAGTTATGTATCAAGGAAAAGACTCCTGACTGTTTTTTTTTTCCTTCACAGAACTGAGGTTGAAAGGATTGCACCTTTTCTCTGTTTATATATGTTCAATGTGTTTATGATCTGTATTTCTTTTTTGGGAAACTATTTTTCAAATTCGTCTGAGAATGATTGTGGCGGCTAATACACAGCCTAGACTTTCTGAGCCCCCACTGATAACTTATAACCTGTGCCTTCATCTTCTATACCGCTTATCCTGTTCAGGGTCGCGGGTGGCTGGAGCCTATCCCAGCAGTCTTAGGGTGAGAGACGGGGTACAACCTGGACTGGTCACCAGTCAAAGGGACAACCTTTCATGTGCACACTCATACCTACAGCCAATGTGCAACCTCCAGTTCACCTAATGAGCATGTTTTTAGACTTAAGAATTAAAAAAAAAAAAAAAACACTTTACACAGGCTTATATTCAGTTGCAACATAGAAGACACATTTGTTGTTGTTACTGTTGTTGTCATTTTTTCTAAGAAACCACTACTTTTCTTTAGAATACCTAACACTTTTATTTAAATTGGGCTATTCTCCCCTGAAACCACCATTTCACTCTTTTTCCAGGTTTTTGTGGCTGTACTTTCTCTTCTTCTTTGCACACAGTATTACTTATACCATTCTTTACTGTGCCTAAATGTGTGACTTGTAATTGAGTACATGGAAGCAATTTTATTGCTGTTCTTATAACATAAAACTGAACTATCTAAATAACTGATAATAACAGAATACAGCCATTATCCATAGATTATTCATCAGGCTGATATCTGTCAGAAACACCTCTAGAATTTAATTAAGTGAAAATGTGAACACATGATGACTGAAGTGATGTTTCTTCACTCATCTGACTCTGTTTCTCCCTGTCTCTGGATTTGATGCCAGCTGTTGTACTGTATCATTCCTCCATCCAAACAGATGAGTGCGTAGATGTTGAATATATAAAGAACCACATTTCCCATGAAGCTTTAGCCAAGATCCTTCATGAAAGGCTCACGGGAGACGTAGTTATTCAGGAATACTCTCTTGTGAAAGGACCCTCCTCTTCCCCAGTGTCGCCACATTTCAATCACAGGCGTCTCATAAAGCACGCAGTACGCACACAAGCACGCAGCATCCAGCATCGCGCGTACCGACCAGCTACTCCAGTATTGTTCCTGCGGCTCGCTTAGGTTCGGCTGTTTTAAACACTGTGGAGACATTAACGGAGGGCAGACATGGGAAAAGATACAAGACCCAACTGGGACAACCCCATGCAGTTCGTGCTGGCATGTGTGTCGTACGCGGTGGGTCTGGGGAACGTGTGGAGGTTTCCGTACCTCTGTCAGACGCACGGCGGAGGTAAGAACCGCTTACATAACGGGCATGAATGGGATAATTATTCATAAACACAAAGTCTCATTTGCAATTTAAATAGAGGGAGCACGTTCACGGACAGGAGCCTCACGTGCTTTGTCGTACAAAGGATTAACTGGAAGCAAAGTTTAGTATAGAACCATCTTACAAGAAAATACGCACACATTTAATTACTATATCGACTTAGTACTTAATACAGAAAAAAAGTTGATAAGAAAAGAAATTCAAATTCAAAAATTATCATAATACACCGCATGGAACATTTTTATGTTATAAGTACAGTGTATAACACAATGTTTTTTGTATTGTCAATAATGTCAGCTATCAGGTTTGATCTTGAAATAAGTTTTTGAATATTACTTGAAATTTGAGATGCAAGAATAAGTTTTTCTCGTATTTTTCACCTAGGTATAGGTAAAAGAAACCTGTTTTGTGTGTGTGTGTGTGTGTGTGTGTGTGTGTGTGTGTGCGTGTGTGTGTGTGTGTGTGTGTGTGAGTGAGTGTGTGTGTGTGGTATGGAAGAAGACTGCATGGCTGTGTTTGTGTTATAAAAACGGTAGACATCCAGTGACTCCACCCACACAATAAATAAAATCTACTTTTAAAACATTTACAGTGGACCTGGCTTTTGCGTTGTTAAGTTCCTGAGCAGTAGGTTTCCACCTGTTTATGGCTGGTTTAATGTTCACTGAGTCACAGGTGTGCTGTTTGTGGCGGGGCATTTCTAAGCGACGTCTTATCAATATGTTATCAGACAGGGTGAGTTGTTACAGCTGCCTGTCAGTCCACTGACTCCTGAAATCTGGTAGATACCACAGCAGCAGGTTTTAAACTGGTGTTCAACCAGGAAGTAACTGGACAGGGGGTGAAAGCATAAACTTTATTCAGACTCCAAGGATGATGTAAAGTTTATGCATTAAAGTCGATTTCTTATCAGAGCCTGCATGGAGCTGCTTCCAGCCTTGCTATCTCCAGTCCCTTCAGTTTTGCTAATCCATTTACAGAGTAATCAGTTTATATACAGCTTCCAGTAGGATGCAATGAAGATATGGGTATACAATAAAATCAGACCATAATACAACCATATTCTGAAAGTACAAAAGCCAAAAACACAGTTCAGCTTGCTATACAAAGGAGATTTTATATCTGGAATTAATAGTATTGTTTAGATTTAGGATTCGTTACAAGTTATGGCATGCATTGACAACAGACATCACTGATTTTTATGCAAGTTTTGTTTTGGGTTCTTTTGTAATTAGTTGGTCATAAATTTGTTGAAATAAAAAGTTAAGCTGACTTTGAAAAACTTTAATAGAACAAAAGTTGTAATGCTGTGCAAAATGTTAAAACAGACATGAATGGTTTGTAAAATAATTTAAAGTATATGCTAAGGCAGCATATCAAATGTTGAAACTAAGAATGTTTTGTGTTTTTTAAAAAAACTATCTGCTCGTTTTAAATTGGTTCTCCAAATGTTTTCAGTGGGTGACAAGTCAGGACTGTAGGCAGACTCTTCCACGATAGAACCATGCTAATGTAATCTGTGCAGGATGGGGTTTGTTATTGCCTCTCTGAAATCTGTAAATTCTACTCCGAAAAGTACTTGCCCAGTCAAAGCATATGTTTCTCCTAAACCTGTAGATATTGTTTAGCTTTAATGGAGCCTTCACGAAGGTTTAAGCTCCCAATGCCAGGGACTCTTCTGACCGCCTGACCATCAGGGATACTGGCTTTTGAATGCACACTGATAAGCCATGTGGTCTTTCCCCCTTTAGAAAAGAGGAAGTGGCTTCCATGATTTCCAAAAAAAATGACAAATTTTGAATCGTCAGACTACAGGACAGCACCACTTCCCCTTAATCCATTCTCAGTCTGTGGTGTTTCTTGATTATGTCTAAGTATAGTTTTGTTTTGTACCTTGTCCCTTTTGTACTGTGATTTCTTCAGATTCTCTGAATCTTTTAATAATGGAGTACAGATGGACTAGTGGTTTAGGTTGCACTCTATATGGCAAATGTCTCTTGAGCAGGCAGCCCAGGTTAAAGTCTGACCTGTGGTGACTTTTCTGCATGTCACTCTTACTCTGTTTCCTACTCTATCCACTGTCTTCTCCTCTCATGTTAAAGGACAAAAAAATTAGTGATTTTTATGTAGTATACTAAGAGAAATCTTAAAATACTTTGTAATTTCATTCTGAGGTTAATTATTCTGAACTTATTGAAGTATTTGCTCACACAGTCTCTCACAAAGTTCCAAACCTCCTCATACCATCTTAGCTGAGAGATCCAGACTCTCTGAAGTGTTGTTTTAATACCCTGTCATGTTAACAACCTGTTGATAATTAACCTTATTAGTTGGGAGAAGTTCCTCAAAGAATTATCATCATCAATATTATCATTAAATAATATTGTGTGGGGATGTACATGCTCACATAGGTGAATTTTTTAATTAATGTTCCCTTTATTGGATCCTCGGGAAATGCCAAGGGTGGAGCTAGAGGGGTGACTGGGGTGTCACTGGTCACCTCTGGAACCTGCTTAGACACCTTGTGTGATACTCTCAGTCACATCACTCAGCAGCGTACTGCAAGCTGCAATGTTTTTGGAAAACAAATCTAATAACACACCAGGAAGAAAGCTGTAAACTGCAAAGTAATCAGGGGGAGGATGAGAACCCCAAAACTATTACCAGACCCCAGGCTCGCCACTCCTGTCAGCTAAGAACAAGAAACTGAGGCTACAATTTGCACAGGCTCACCAAAATTGGACAATATAAGATTGGAAAATGTTGCCTGGTCTGATGAGTCTCGATTTCTGCTGTGAAATTTGGAATGAAGAAATTGAAGAATTTTTTAACAGAATTTGGCATCAACAACATGAAAGCATAGATTCATCCCGCCTTGTATCAACGGTTCAGGATATATATTATATAACTTCAGTTGCTCAACAGTCCAGGGTCTCCGTTTCAATGGGAGACAGGTCTGGACTGCAGGCTAGCTTGGTTAAATAAGCAGGGACATCCCTGAATATGGCAGCATATATTGCTTCAAAACCTGTATGTACCTTTCAACATTAAAAAGGCCTTCACAGATGTTCAAGTTTGCCATTCTATGGGGAATCAAAGGTCACAGGCAATGTTGGTTGTCGCCTTGCTGCTCACTTGATTTCTCCAGATTCTCTGAATCTTATGATGATATTATGGATTGTAGATGATGAAATCCCTAAAGTCTTTGCAATTGTAAGTTGAGAAACATTATTTAAGCTAATTTTCTATTGTGAAAAGGGCTCCTTTGTTTAAATTAAGCACCATATTGTTTTCTAATTTATTTACATTTTTATTTATTTGAGAATTTGAGCAACAGCCCGAAGAGAACCTGTAGTATCAGCAACAAGCTGATCAAGTTGAGAGGGAGCATAAGAGCTCTCTACCAAGTTAGAGCAAAACACTTAATTTAAGGCAGCTGGAATAGCTTCCGTGAGAATGGATAAGGCTATTCGGACAAGCTCTAAGTTAAAAATATTTTTATTAGCTGGAGTAATGTCCATTAACAAGACCTCAAAAGTTACTAAAAAGTATCCTATAGAAGAGGATTCTGCGTGAAGACTGTTTAGTTTACAGTTTCCAGGCCATGTGCCAGAAAAATATCAAGGGTATGATTAAAGTGATGAGTAGGTTGGTTGGTGAAACCAAATGAATCCAGTACTGACATGAAGGCAGTACAAAGGCTATCATTAACAATGTCCACATGAATGTTAAAGTCACCAACAATAATGTTTTTTTCTGAAAGAATGACAAGGTTAGACGAAAAACTCAGAGAAATCAGAAAAAAATTCAGACCAGGGGCCCAGTACATGATAGCCAAAAACCAGCTGCAAACAATGTGAGTATTGAGGTGATTGGGAGGAGTGGACTCGTTGAAACTAATATGGTTTTAGAAGGTAAAGATCTAGTGTTAAATAAACCACATTTAACTTTTAACGTCATGTGGTTAAGCTGCATCTAAAGCTTTAATTTTTATTTTTACTCTTTTAGTAGTTTTATTGTGAAAGAAAAGGGGTCTTGGTGGGGAACAGACAGTTTCTATGTTACAGTAAGAGTGGCTGGGAAACGGCTCAAAGGGAAATGAAGAGGAGTGTGTAAGACTGCAGCGCTGCTCCCTGGTCTCCATTCTGAGTTGTCATATAGGCAGACGAGATGGTCTTAGACATGCTCAGGGTTGGTTGTTCGGACTTTGGTCAGGGATGCTGGTCTTGGACATGGTCAGAGATGGTTGTTCAGACACAGGGCAGGGATTGCTGGTCTGTATTTTTATGAGTTTAATGCTATAGGGAGAGGTGCATTGATTAGATAACCCTATCAACTGAAATCGATGTTTAAATCCGATGCTGATAAATTAAATTGTCAGAAATAAGTTAGTGTGTTTTTCATGCTTTGAGTTTCAGAACATTGTTTTTGGAACTGAGCTGCTGAGGAGTGAGCTATCTCCCATCCTTACATCCTGGACCCCCTGCTCTAGACTGTTGTCTGCCCAGTCTAGCAGGTCATTGATGTTTTACTAAAAACTACATTGTTTTCATAAAGTTGATGACTGAGACATAGTGAGGAAGAAAGACTGTCAAAAGTGGTGCCCAGTTCGCAGTTGCCTGTATTATTTATTTTTATTTTAGCTTTATTTAACAATGAAAAGACTCCTTGAGATGAAAAATCTTTTTTCCTAGAGTGTTCTGGCCAAGACAGGCAGCATCTATAAAGCTCTCTTATCATTAGAGCCTGTTCATAACATGAAGATGTGAAGAGAAAGCCATTTTTCTTGTTTCTCTTTGAAACATTAGCTGTGAGATGTTTTCTCTTTGGAGACAATATTAAGTAGCCAGTTCGTCCAATTAGAGACACAGCTCAGCTCATGTGACTGCTGGATGCCCTAAGGCTGTTACTGTGGAGACTCAAAGACCAATATTATTTCCAATATGGCCGTGCCGGCTATTTTGCTCAAAAAATCTGTTTCAGAAACAGACAGGTGATGTCCTGGAGGCTACGTCCATTAATTATACAGTCTATGACCAAAACTAGTTCGATACACGTGTACCTTTGCTCATCAATAAAGGACACAGCACTGCCTATTGAAGCAGCGTGAGACGTTCTCGGCCAGAAGTCCGATTCTCTTTTTTGCATGTATACACAGACAAGACTAGACCCCCCACTGTGACTTTACGATCCAGTTATCCATCCAGCCGGATAGCTGCGTGCATGTAAACGTAGTGAGTGTCAGTCTCAGAGATGAGCAGGCTTTGATTCATAGTGAGTGATAATTTGACTGTTAGATATAATCAGGAAACACCACTTACACATTAACAGGATGTAATAGGCAAACAGAGGAAGCACTTTTTGTACACAAGGCGCCAAAGTCAACACACATCTTTATCTTACACATTGTTAACCCTTGTTTTCATCAGTAATTAACCCTGTTTTGTCCCTCAGGTGGGTTCATGATCCCATACCTGATCATGCTGGTCCTGGAGGGGATCCCTTTGTTCTACCTGGAGCTCGCTATTGGTCAGAAGATGAGTCTGGGTAGCATCGGGGCTTGGACTGCCATCAGCCCATATTTAGGAGGAGTGGGTAAGTTCTGTCTAAACTAAAGAACCAAAGTACAGCTTTGTATGGAGGCTCAGGAGGGACAAAGAGGAATAAAATAAAGTGTGTTAAAATTAAGAGGGGTGTTCACAAGCTTAAGACTGATTAAAGGGGGCGAAGAAACAAAATAAAATATATTTTCTATCTATCTATCTATCTATCTATCTATCTATCTATCTATCTATCTATCTATCTATCTATCTATCTATCTATCTATCTATCTATCTATCTATCTATCTATCTATCTATCTATCCATCTATCCATTGAGTCCTAAACAGGAAGCCCTGCCCAAAGCTAGATGATTGACAGCTTGGCTTAAAGGATAAAAAAAGGGAAAAAATGTATGACATTGTGTGAAAAAAGGGGAAATTTAAAGGAAATCAGCTTTATAACATTAGAATAAATATATATGTATTTACATAAAAAATCAAATTTCTTTAAGTTAGAATTTCATATTTTGATTTAGTCTTTATGTCTTTAGATGAAGTGATTATTTATTATTAAATTTTCAGATTTAGTTTTTTTTTTTTTGTCAGATGTATTATTTACCTACTCTGCTATGGCTTTATATCCTGTGCTAGCATTTTCTGCCTGGTTTGATTTCTTTTTGGATGATGAAGTTTTTGTGTTTGAAGTTATTGCAGCCTGTAACTAAGTAATGTGTTCCAGTTTGTGAAACATTACTCGAAGAATTGTCAGACAAACAGAAACTCGGGTTTGGTTTGTCAGAGTGAGCTTTGATTGTGGACTCACTTGGAAGCATCCTTTCATTTGACTTTAATTTCATTCTTCAACTTCATGATTTTATTCTCTAATTTCAGGTCTTGCTAGTGTTGTGACCTCCCTGTATCTGTGTCTCTATTACAACATCATCAATGCATGGAGCTTCTGGTACCTCTTTCATTCATTCCAAGTGAGCTGCCTGTTAACAAAGCACTTCATTGTAACATGTCAGATTTCAGGTATCAAACATGTAATCCTGTCCTATTCTCACACGTTAGTCAGAGTTGCCGTGGGCAGAGTGTCCCGTCAATGCTAACCTGACTGGGCCAGTGGAAGAGTGTGATCGTGCATCTCCCACTGAGTACTTCTTCTACAGAGAGACTCTGAATATTTCATCTTCTATTGAGGAGAATGGAGGCATTCATATGGGCATGGCTCTCTGCCTTCTGCTCGCCTGGATCATCACCTACCTGTTCATTGTTCGAGGAGTCAAGTCTACAGGAAAGGTGAGACAACCACAGGCCATAAACACTGCTGACCAATCAGCCAGTACTCTGAAGATACCTAAAATGTAAAGCAATCAGATCATATACATTGTTAATCCCTATTTTAAACTTTGACCCTGACTACCTTGTATGGCTGCCTCTGCAGGTGGTGTACTTCACTGCAACATTTCCATATGTGGTCCTCTTCATCTACCTGATCAGAGGTGTCACTCTTCATGGAGCCATAAACGGTGTTGTTTACATGTTTACTCCAAAGGTAAGTTTGGAGATTTATGGGCACACACAGCCTGTGCGTGACCACAAATTACTGGCACACTGGGGGGGGGGGGGGGGGGGGGTTAAAGCATGGTCAAGGATTTCTTTGGCTCGTACTTCTGTGTGCTTCTATGTGTATGTTGGTCTACATACAGTATGAACCTACACATGTTTGTCCTCTTTTAGATGGAACAGCTTGCCAACCCCACCACCTGGATCAATGCAGCCACTCAGATCTTTTTCTCCCTGGGTTTGGGTTTCGGATCACTCATAGCGTTCGCCAGCTACAATCAGTACAACAACAACTTTGAACGGCAGGCCATCGCCGTCTCCCTAATCAACAGTTGCACCTCCATCTTTGCCAGCATCGTCACTTTTTCTATCTACGGATTCAAGGCCACTGTCAACTACGAGAACTGTTTGGAGAGGTGGGTGTGTGTTGGTGTGTGTGTGTATGTTTGTGTGTGTGTCTGTGTGTGTGTGTGTGTGTGTGTGTGTGTGTGTGTGTGTGTGTGTGTGTGTGTGTGTGTGTGTGTGTGTGTGTGTGTGTGTGTGTTGCATGTGTTTGCTGCAAATTGTGTAATCAACGTATGTTGATTAACTGAGGGTGAAAAGTTATTTACACCAGGAGTCATAAGCTTCATTTGTCTAACGGCCAAAGAATCTTTACGGCAGACATTCTGAGGGCTAGATGCCCTTTGAAATAAATAAGATTAATATTGTACTCCATCTAATATATTATTATTTAATATATTTATTTAAATTCCTCATTTAAGTCATTTTTTTAGTATTTTTCAGTGTTAACAGACTCATATTACCTGTACTGCAGCAAGCCACCAGGGGGCAAGTGTAATATTTTAGGTTTCATATTTATGAGGCTGTCAAACTGTCTGGCACTGCCAATTCCAACGTCATAGAAGTGAACACTGGTCAAATGTGTTCATGTTAGAGAACAGCAGCAGGAGAAAGGCCTTCTGGATATATTTAAACCGCTCACATTCATGAGCACTGCTGATTCCCGACCATATGTTCATTACTGATTCAAAACCACAGACTCCCAATAAAGTATGATAGTACTACAGCATCACATCCTGTCATAAATGTTCATGGTGCTGTGCCCATCAGTAAATGAATCAGAAAGTTTTCTGTTTGCAAACAGGCCTCACAAATTCTCATATCAAAGTTTTTTATAAATCTGCTGTACAGTATAGTTATTTACCATCTCATCAAAGGTTTGTCCACTGAACTTCTTGTGGTTCCTAAATTTTTGCCTGTTTGCCTCTGGCATAAGCTCATAGGCACACAAAATGGACTCCTTTAGAACATCATACCCTTCAAACCCTTCTTCAAGGAAAGAGATGAAACAATTTCTTGTGCTTTATCAACAAGTTTACACTGAAATAGTATGGGCCACATGTCCTGAGGCCAGTCTATTGCAGTAGCAATAAAATGCACGGGAGTAAGAGTCAACCTCCGACCCCCAAAATTTTGGCACTAAGGAAATATTTTTGCTGACATCAAACGCTTTGTTGTGAAGGACAGTTTGAGAAGGTATACATTTTTCAGATGTGTGTGATATGGTTTGTACTGAAGAGATTCTCAAAGCCTCAACTTCAAGTTCTAGACACTGGACAGGGTTAACCATAACCTTTAACTCTATAAGCTTTTCCACAAACTTTTGATTTCCTTTTTAGCACCATATTTTTGCACAGAAACGTCAATGTGTACTGCAGTACACAATAAATCATTCTTGCGGCATGAATCAATTTTCTCCAAACTAGGATTGTCAATTAAATCCTGCAAATCAAAACCCATCCCTACTCCTGATACTACAGTGACTCATCAATTTAGGTTGTTTTCAGCTCAGGAAAATGTATCCCAGATAGCCCCCAAAAATGTGTTACGCACCGTTGCTAACAAGGACAGTAACACAACAACCGAGAATTTGATGGAGTCAGAGTAGAGGTGGCAAGACAAAGAGGATTCATTTACATCATTTCTTTATATTTACAGACACAAGGTTCTCAGAAATGTGGGGAAGATGAAACAAGATGGTTCTGCTGAACAAAATTATCAGACAGAACAAAACTAGGACTTCCTCACTTCTACCTCCCCAAGAAAACACAAACAAAAGACCTAACTAACTAGTCTAAAAAGAGAGCTTTACTAAAACGTACAAGGGAGTCACCGACCAATAAACCTTGTGTTTCTAGACAAAAAAAACAACTACGTGTGAAAGAAAATGTATAGGATACCCCAAACTCACCTACAGTCCTCCATTTCCCACCACAAACCTTACAACACAAAGGCCCTTTCTAACAAGGCCACAGACAACACAGACAACAGCAGGCAGGCTCAGAGCAGCAGAGACAGAGACTGAGTTTTCCAGGCTGGTCCTTCTTATTAACTGCTCTGCCTCCTGATTGGACAGCTCCCAGCCTTAAGGAACCAATGAGCAGCCTGACCAGGTTTTCACAGGTGAATCCGCATGAAGCCATAATCACCTGCGGAGAAAAGAGGGGACCTCGCCAAGTCCAAAGACTTCAGTCAGTGGGGCAGTTTTCCCTTGAGCCACAGCCCAACTCACGTGAAGAAGTCAGGCCAGGTGGACTCTGACCCTATCTTACTTTACACTTATCTTTAAACCCAGCAGGAGAGAATTAGTCCACCCTGGGGGTTATTTATTTGTTTTTGGACCCAACACCCTTTAAAATGGGTCACCTGCATGGGGTCAGTTCTGTCTGATGAATGTTAAAACAGCACTGTGACTTCATACAGGGCAGCGATACATCTGCTAAAAAGAAGGGACCCAGGATACCTTTTCAAATACAGCAATAGCGGCTGAAATTCCTGCACGCTTCCCTGGAAAAAGATGTATCATCAAATGCTGTAAATTTACTGGTTTTGTTAGTCATTGCTTCAGCTGTGGGTTGTCTCTGCTGATTCTTCTGCAATTCTGAAATGTCCCTTCTATTAGCACTACAGCATTTGTAAATATTATGGGTGTGGTTGTTTCATTTTTCTCCAATCTATTGTTGCCACAATGACTTACTGTAACTCAACAGATTTGTTGTGCTAAAACTTGAGGACTGTTTCCTCCCCTCTAAAAGCTTGCAACCTGTTTTGCAAATTTTAGGCCTTTTCTTCTCTGAAACACTGAAAAACATCCACACTGGTGACACAGATTTTATTTTCTAATTCTTCTTCTCTGTAGACAGATTCATTGCCACTGACTGTGTCAGTGAGTGAAGGCTTGGAAAAAATGAAAGCAACTCGACAGCTGTTTTATTGGATGCAATTTTATTTTCAGAATGATAAAACATAATTTCCTCTGTCAGGTTGATATCCTATTTGCCTGATATATTTTATGCATCTTTTAGCTCTATGGTCCTGGTAAAGGACAATCAAGCTAATATTCTCGTTCCTCTTCATATATATGTCTTCTGTCCTCCTCCTCCAGCACTCGTGTCAAGCTCCTGAATGCCTTCAGTCTGTCAGAGGACACCATCAACATGGAAAACATCTTTGAGTGGATCCAGAGACTGAACGAGACATTCCCACTCCAGTTTGCGGAGCTGGGTCTCCCTGAAGTTCCCTGTGACCTGAACGATGAGCTCGACACAGTGAGTCCCTTATTAGTACATCATAGTACAATGATCAGCTAATGACAAGTGACTAATTTCATTCTGAACCAAGGTTATAATAGGTTTGCATTTTTCTTTAGTCTCTATTTTTATTTTGTTTTGACTTTTTGTTTTCAACTTCAGTTTAGTTTTAATTATTTTTAATTAGTTTTTACAGTGGGCTTTCTAGTTAGATTTGGGTTTTGTTTTTTGAAACAGTTTTCCTTTAGTTTTTATTAGTTGTAGTTTTAGTTGTAGTCTTTTTTGTAATATGGGGTAGCTATCAGGGGCAAGATTCAAAAGAATCATTGTGTCGTAGAAACTCAAAACATCATACCATTTTAAAATATGTATTCCCTAAGGACAGATGTAAAACCATGCTCATAAAACAATAAAAGAAATAGAGAAATGGGTGCGCATCAGTGTTGTCAACTTAGCAACTTTGTTGTTATATTAAGCAATTTTTCAGACATCTCTAGCAACTCTTTTTCAAATAAAGCAACCAACATCCAATCTAGTGGCTTTTCTGGAGTTTGGAGACTGACATGAAAGCACACATTGATCTTACTCCTCTCAATGAGCAGTGGGTACTGCTGTGGGCCCCTCCCCTATCCAAAATATTCATAGATGGACAAGTCCTCCTCACTCGCAGCAGGCCGTCAGCTGCAGCCAGAGCAGGTGACATGCAAATGAATCAGGCATGTGTGTGTCTCTTTTCTGTCATTGCCAGTCCTAAGCCCGAAAAAAAAAGGGATATTGATATTTTGACATAAAAAACAAAAATCAAATAAAGAAAGTTTATTTATAGTTAAAAACATGTTAACAGCGTTTTTTACACGCTGTCTGACTCCCACAACGTCCATGTAAATTCTCACTCTTCAAGGTAATCTGTACGCTCAAACCAAGGCAACTGGGCTTTTCAGAGTTTGTTGCCTCAGTTTCAAGAATACAGATAAATTCCCAGTGTTATTCATCTTTCCTACAGCGTCCACGACAGTTACATGCAAATTGATTATTATGCGAATTCTGCGATGAGGTCATTTTGCAACTTTTAGCAACTTCTGGGAGATCTAATAGCTACTTTCCTTACTGAGGAGTTGGAAACACTGGTGCACTTCATTCAAGAAACAATTAATTGTTAATTAATCTTGAGGAAAAAACATTGCTCCAGAGATGTGATTTGCTCTGCTCCTCAGACCAGATGACAGCAGTCCACACAGGCTCCATAAAGGCTTGAGAGGTAATGTCAAAGGACAAGCTCTTCTGCTTTCTTCCTGCCATTAATGCTTTGCTAGCAAAGAAAGTGTGAACGTGTGCTTGCTTGTGCACATGTGCCAGCTGGCCTGAAACGGGCAGAAAACAAAACATTTTATATCGCCCCAAAAAAAGGGATTTTATGTATGAGTCAGATTAATAAAGACATATAATCAATATAAAGATAATTATATTAATTTTTTAATGGATAATTTTTCATTTATGTTTGTAAACTCACATAACAATTCAAGTTATCTTTTTTTTGTTGGTGTTGTAAAGCCTTGTTTTTATTTTTTATTTCAGTTGACTGAAATATAATTCCACCTCTCATTTTTGTCATTTCATTAGTTTTTGTTAACTATAATAACCTTGGTATGAACTCTTTTTTATTTTTTTTATTATTTTGGTCTGAACCCATTTAAAACCGAGCCCTCATCAGGATGTGAATGCAGCTCTGTGTACCAGGTAGTTGAGATGCTAACAGCTCATTACAGTCAGATGCCAAACAAGGCATCCATTGAGAACATTCTGAAAGCTAAGAGTGTGATATAAATTTGCACAAATGAGTCATGACTAAGATGATTGACAGGCAGGCATGTTGTGTGTCCACTAGAAAGCTAAAGACCCATTTCGGCTCCACCTTTCTGCCCGTTTTTTTGCTGACCCCAAGTATTTGATGAATCAGTCAACCAGTACCTCTGGGTCTCATTGTGCTTTTTTCAGAAACAAATGGATTAGACCTTTGTCTATGTTTTCTACAACTATTAGTTCATGTTGAGATTCTGTTGCAGTCCTAAACTGTTATGTCTCTTCCTTTTTTCTCAGGCTGTAGAAGGCACCGGTTTGGCCTTTATTGTTTATAGTGAGGCCATAAAAAACATGCCTCTGCCTCAGCTGTGGTCCGTGCTCTACTTCTTTATGCTCTTGCTGCTGGGGATGGGAAGCATGTTGGGCAACGTCACCGCTATCATCACCCCGCTACGAGACTTCAAGATATTTGCCCACTTGAGCAACGAATTATTCAATGGTAATATATTCTGATGACCTCTTCTCTAAGACAGTAAATACACCACCAATGAGACTTTTCACTAACGCTCTCGTGAAGATTTCTAGAAAATATGAACAGTATGTAGTGTGTAGTGTTTTTATGCATTGAATAAAGAGATGTACTAGTTATCATAAACAGCTTTCAGTGACTGAGCTGTGTTTTTCTTCACAGGTATAGTGTGTTTATTCTGTCTGCTGGTTGGTCTTGGCTTCACCACAACATCAGGGAACTACTGGTTCACAATGTTCAACGACTATGGAGCAACTTTCTCTCTGCTCTTCATTGTCCTTATAGAGGTCATCACCGTCAGTTATATCTATGGAATTAAAAGGTTTGTGTGTGATGGTGCACCCACAATGCTACTGTGTAATACAAAATAAACTGAATACACTAAGCACAACCAGACAACCTAACCAACTACCAAAAGAAACCAAATATCACCATGTTACTGTCACATTTTAGGTTTGAAAAAGATATAGAAGACATGCTTGGTCATCGTCCCAACTGGTACTGGAAGATCATGTGGAGAGTGGTCAGTCCCCTTCTCCTTATCGCGCTCTTTGTTTTCTACATCATCAACTACATCCGGGGAGGAACTCCCACCTATCAGGCATGGGACAAAGACAAGGTGAGCTGGGCCTTTTTTTTTTTATTCTAACGATGTCTTAATTGTGCTGTTTATCAGTCAGTTAACTGGTGTAAATCTGTACATGGGTTAGACTGGACAAACCTGAACCAAGGTCTGCCTGTTTCCAGATGAAGCGGCTTCTTGTCCCTCAGTATACCTTGTCACATAAGGAATCTGCAGTAGCACAGGGCCAAACTGCCACAAACCATGAAACAAGAGGTCTTTTAAACTAAATTACCCCCTGTAAAGTATACTTTAGGATATAACCTTTTGTGGCTCTCCCATTATGTAGACGACTAACTTGTGTATGTGCCTGTTCAAATTTTCCCCTTCACCAAAACTAAAGCATTGAAGAGCAAGATGGGTCATTTGATGATTATAAACCCCAAACATGACACAATAAAGCCTCTACTAAAAGCCTCCTCTTTCTTTAAAAGTTGCAAAGAAGGTGGCCTCATAAACCCAAAATCTTCATCCTAGTGTCTCTGCTTTTGATCCATTGATAGGCTGGTGTAAATTGGACTGGATCTATCTCTTTCTCTCCCTCTATCTCTCTTGTAGTATTAAGGTTTAAAGACTGTATAAAATCTTGGTGAAGTCTCTGGCTGTAGACTGACCTCACCCATCAGTTTTGCAGGAAGCATGTGAAGCCCAAAGATGATGATCTAGAAGTCGATAATGCTGACCATACAACTTTCATGAACTGAGAAATGTTTATTGTAACAGACTACAAACATGTTTATTTCGCACTCTTGACACTTTTAAGTTTAGCTCTATGGAGACTGACTTATTTGTACAGACAGCCCCTAGGGGACACACATTTATTCATTTATTCATTCATTCATTCATTCATTTATCCATCCATCCATCCATTCTCAGAGTGGCTTTATTTCATAACACTTACATAAACAGCAGTAACACTGGTGAAAGTAAACTACTAGATTTAACTTACTGAGTTTTAAAGCTTTAAGACCATGAACACAGAAGAAGAATCAGCTGACAGGGACTTTATGAGTCCGTGTTTACACATAACTCTTTCCCAACACTCGAACAAAAAGCTCAGTTATGGGTTTCCAACAACATATGGAACAAAAAGGAGCAAAGATCATTAGGTCATTCTTGAATGTTACACAACACAAAGTTCTTACCAAACCCGAGGTACACACCTGTTCAAACTTTTAAGACAAGTTGAAAATTGTAAAAGTGTACATTTTGCACTGTTGGATCCTGAGAAGCTTCTAAGTATAGCTTCAATATGCAAAAAGAACAAATAGAGGCCATTAAAAATAGAAGCAATTTATTAAAAAAGCAATTATTACAGTGAAACAGACTGTTCATCAGCTGATCAAAAGTTAAAGACCACAGCCTTTAAAAGGCAAAATCACAAAAACAAGAAGTGCTGACCTCTAACCATAACCATCAGATGAAATTTTGAGGGAAAAGCTTTAAGAACAAAAATCCTCCTCAAAGGCCTCGTCTCCTTCAATGCCACAAAGTTGCCCATTTGAACTTTGCAAGCGAGCACCAAACATGGCTGCAGTTCATAATGCTTGCCTGACAATGGACTTCTTTCAGAGAAATAATGTATTTTTTGGATCATCCTGTGTGTTCCCCTGATCTAAATCCAGTTGAGAACATTTGCGGATGATAGCAGAGGAAGATTACAAAAATGGACATCAGTTCCAGACAGTGGATCCCCACCAATAGAAGCAATGTTCCCACTAGCCTCCTGGAAACACTTGCATAAGGAATGTCATAACAAATTTTTTTGAAGTGATCAACAAGGATGGTGGAGCTACTCATTACTAAGTCCTTTTTTAAACTTTTATTTCTATTTTAGGGGGCCTTTGGGGTTTATTTGAGCTGTGGTCTTAAACTTTTGATCAGCTGATGAACAGCCTATTTCACTTTGTTGTTTTCAATAAATTGCTCGCTTATTTTGTCCGTCTTACCCCCATTTGTTCTATTTGTATTTTGAGATACAAAATATATATAGATATAAGATGATGTTTTACATTAAGACTGATTGAGAGGCTTCCCTCGTCTAAAAAGTCTGATACTGAAATCGTACTAATGCAAAAGTCTGCATCAACAAATTGAAAGACCCGTTAAACTAAACCAACCTGATCAAAGTTTAAAGATGAAAGCTTCAAGATCCTCATACACCGATTGTATATGTTAATAAAATGTATCTACAACAGTCAAACCAGAGGTATTTGGATAAGAAATGGCACTCCTAATGAGTGAGGAATTACCTGAGCTATCTTTTACTGCTTGTGCCCGCTAGCTTTATAGTAAGGGTTTATTATTATTGTGCTGGGATAAGGAAAAACAGAACATGAGGTATGTGTGATTTTATGTGGACTTTGACAATGCCTGTTGTGTCCTCAGGGTAAGTCAGTGGTGACAGAGTACCCAATCTTTGGTCAGCTGTTTATTGGGCTGCTGCTGGTGTCATCGGTCAGCTGTGTTCCCCTCACAGCTCTGTACGTCTACTGCAGGAAGAGGAAACAGGGGAAGCATCATGATCACCAGAGGCAGCGTACTGTCAGCACAATATCTGCTTAATGACTTGGACTAGCCTCTGAACATCACCTGTGTTCATAAACACCTCCCCCACCCCATCCTCCAGATGGCCACATGGATTTCACAGAGGACACGGTATCAGTGGTCATCTGTGTCTTCTTTAAGTTTTCATCTGAGCCAGATTCTACATAATACTCTGCATACTGGGCCCTTTTTGTGCATATTTAGTTGTATAAATCACTAGCTGTTTAAGATGTTTTGGAGCTTGTTTCAGCAGTAACACAGGCTGCAAGGGCTGCAACATAATGCTTGAGGACCTCACACGTGTCTGACAACATAACAGAAACAGTAGCTGCTAGTTCAGAAACACTGTTAGTGGGGACAGACCATAATATGACTAAAATAAATTAGTTATAAAAACTGTTCTGTAACAAGCCACAAATCACTTCGTTTCTGCTTTACAGTTAGACATTTTAACAAGGGGCCTTATGGGGACTGACTCACTTTAGAGGATGGCCTCTTGTGGACATTCCAGGAACTGCAGCTTTTTGCACTTCTTTGGTTGCTCCACATTTTTAACACTGAATGTCAACACTTGGTTGAAGTTGCGGCAAAAACAGACCATTTATACAAATGATTAATTTGGCAGTTAACGCTACAGCCAAATGGGCCGATCCATAAAAGGTATGACTAATGTTCTCGTTTGTGTAATTACTAAAATAATGTGCATACAGGCCCTGGATTTCGCTGGTAGTGGTCAGGTTTTCTATAGGCATGTTTTTGCTCCGCACAGTATATGGTTATCCACAATGAATTAATCACAGCAGTGGTCTGAGAGCGTAACACTCCTGTTTATGTCAGTGTAGTCTGGTGTGTGTAGAGAGTGGTGAAAAGATCTTTTTTCTCTCTCTGTAGGGATCCTTTACATAATGTTGTCAGACACTTAAGAACAGTTTGAGTTTGTCAGGAAGAATAATAAGATCAAACTTTGATCCATCAAGGATTATGTTGCAGACATTACAGTCTGTTTACCCATACATGTAAAAAAAAACAGCACCCAGATAAAATAATACTCTCATTTAACTGTGAGTTTTAGTCTACTAGCACCTGTAGTTGTAATTCCATATTTCGTGTGATGCTAGTTGGCTCAGTGTTCATAATATGATGAATATATGTAGCTTACTCAGTGAGTAATGAGATGTAGATTATGTAAGTCATTTTTTATGTCATAGGTTATTCTGAAGTGTTGAATACCATTTCTCTTTTTTAACGGGGTGAGCTGACTTAGGGTCAAATTAATTTTCTTTGTAAATAAACAAAATCTAAAGTAGGATTACAGTCCAGCAGCAGGATTACGGAGGGTCTAAAACCACCAGTGAAACACTCAAGTAGTTGACCTGTTTTCCCTAAAGTTTCTCAAAGTGTCAGTATGTTGAAATGTGTTTACATCTCTTGGACCAAATCATGACTGTTTTTTAGGACTTTAAAGAACATCTGAATGTAGAGCTGAAAAACTGTTTAATCTGTGACATGATGGACAGATTAAAGGTGCAGCTCTTTTAAAAGTCTAATAAGTAAGGTTTTTTAGTTTGTCTGGAACTATGTGACAAGCGGTTTTATATGTGTGCTTTCTGTAGAAGAATGTACAAAGTATCACTTTGTCCTGAATATGAATTATTTTTGACAACTACATTTTTATATGTTTTAAAGGGGCTGAAATCTGTTGTCAGACGTTCTCTTCCACGGATGTTAAACAGAGAACAAAAAGTCTTCTGGGCCAAATAAACATTTTGATATTGAAATATGTGCCTCATACAAACTTTAAATTTGTAAAATGTGTAAATGCTGTAGATATTGTCTTCTTCTAATCATCTAGTGGTTAAAATGTGTTTCTGTTTCTTATCAGCCAAATGTGATGTCAAAGAAATGCCTTAAACTCAAATCAAGTGTCATTAACATCAAACATGTGAGTGAAAATCTAGTGTGTTGTTTTTAGTTTGGTGTTTCATAGTAATCTATTTTTATTAAAGAAATGTTGCTGTTCATAAAAAGTTCCGGGCTGTGTTTTATTTCATGCCTGCAGATGTAAATAAAGAAGAAACTATCAGATAAGCTTGATTCTTCATGCTTCCACAACAAAACTCTGGAAATCAATCTGACAATCTGAAAGCAGTACAAGAGGTTGAACCTTCAGTGATCCTCTCTGGATTCATCTATCAGTGGTGGTCCAGGCTCTGTACTGTGATTTGGTCAGATACAGGGTGCTGATGAATCAGTTTCTCAGCTGAAAGACAGTTCAGTGTTTCTAAGGTAAAGCACTAAATGGAGAAAAACTTTACGATGTCTTGCAGGTTTGACCTGTAGACGCCCACTCAGTACGCCTCTCTAGTCCCATTCACTGAGGCTAATCTGAACCGGAATCTTAATCGTTTTGTTTCCTCGTCACAGTAAACACACTATGAAAACATTCAGGTAATGCCACATGTAGAAAGAGCTGAAATCCTTCATGAGACAAAAAAAAATTAACGCCTACCTGGACTATCACTACAATAAACAATGTGCAACTCAAAAGTTTCTGTAAATAAATAAATAAGCAAGCACAGGTCAGGGCATTCACAGTGAGCACCAATTATAAGGAATTTGCAGCTATTTGATGCTTTAAGTCTATACTTTTTTATTATTATTTATTTAACGAGGAAGTCCCATAAAGATGAAAAAATCTCTTTTGCAAGAGAAATCTGCCCAATCAGCAATCACAAAAATCAGCAGTTTTAAAAGATATTCAAGTACACAGAAAAACAACCACATGCACACCGATCATACAAATCTCGTACTAGATTTGTATAATCGGCATGAAAAATGTCAACAAAAAAAGTTTGCATTACTAGCTGATGATTTTCAATACTGATATATTTGATATATTATTTATCCCTCACTTTTATTGTCGTTGCTTGCATAGACATGAGTAGGGAGCAATTTATTAATGAAGTTTAGACAAGGGGTTGGTTGCATTTCACCTTGTATCACTACTGGAATCTAAATAGAGGTAAAATATTGGGCAGAAAGAGGGGCGTCAAGTTATCAGTACGAGAACATTTATAGATTACAGAGAATTTTAGCTTGTTAAACAATGAGAGGGGTGCAGGCAGGCAATTTTTGGCTGACAGACTTCAAAGTAAATTTAGACCCTTTTTACTGAGCTTTGGCATGCTTAGTAGGCACCTCTGAGGTCATTTGAGTCCTATGTTCAGAGTTCAGTCTCTGCCTCTTCTTCTGGTGCTCTTTACAATACAATAACAGCTGAATGGAAAGACAGAGATCATTGTTTCAATCAGATCCACAAAGTACAAAGGAAAAGGAAAGGTCAAATGACTAATAACACTAAAAAGACTAAGAGACCATAAGCCAATAGTAAAATAATAAATGGAAACAGATTCAGTGCAGAGTATCCTGTCAGACCAAGGCTGTTCAAAGTTCTGCTGTCATTATACCCCGTCTAATCTGATAAATAACTCATAACACAACACAGGCTGATAAAGAGATTACCACAGTAAACAAGGCTCACTGTTTCTCAAAGCTAAAGGAGCAAACAGGGGATTTAATGTCAGAAATAATGTTACATAACAGGTTCAGATTCATTCAGAGGAATCATCCAGCTCCTGTTTATCATCTGTAACCTGTTGTAATGTGGGCTGAGAGGGAGATTCCGCCTTTATGTTCCTCTCCTCAGATTAGAAGTGTGACACTGCGGTTTCTGTCTCACAGTCCTGCCATAAATCCCACCTTTGAGCATGTCAGGCTCAAGTTTTTATTGGCACCGAATAACAGAGGTATCAGCTCACCTGTGTACAGGATACTGAGTCCTTAAATTTCACAATCTTCCTAATTTGAAGATCGTAGAGAAACTTTTTCATCAAGAACAACTTTTCAAGCTTGTCTTTAAGTCTACTACAAACCACATCCAGGTCACGTAGCAATACCCAAATACGAACACGTCTCTCCTCTCAACAAACCCCAATCCTCTTTGAATTCCTGACTGTGGTGGTGAAAGCGGTGTTTGTTTCTGTGCCGGATACCTGACATTGTAAACACACAGAACTTTCTGGTAGAAGAGTTTCCTCTAACCTTCAGACGAACTGCAGCTCATGACCAGTATGTATGTTGTTGTTATATTTAATAATCTGCATCTATTTCCAGTAAGTGAGCTCAGCTGCCAACGAGAGCCTTTGTTGCTTTGTTCCTTGAACTGAAGAACACACTTCCTAACAATAAAAATAATCCCATTTTGCATTGCACTGTTAAAAGGAAGTTTAAAACTGGCTTCAGTAAAAAGCTTCTTAACTGACTGTTCGCAAAACAGTTTATTTCAGTAAACTTATTTAACAGTAAAGTTTTGATCTGAGTCATTTTTGGAAACAAAGAGTGGTTGAATTAAACTACACATGCATGGAGTAGGTATGCTAACTGCTAACAGGTGTTCTGCTGAGTTGCGCTACCTTGTCGAAAGATGCTTCCATAGTGTGAATTGATAGCAGAGCTCTGAGCTTTGTTAACGTTTAATTAGACGAATAACATTTATCTATGTTATCCAATCATCATAAATCATCTTTGATTACCTGGGCATGCTGCTTAATACTTCATCTTCATGCACGTAGCCAGCTCGAACAATATCTATGAAGAGGGAACATTAGGTTGATCATATCTGAAACTTTAAAGTGATTTGGTGACTTATTGCAAAATCAATCTGTTATAAAGTGGGGGCCTCTGCTGGTCACTTTAGGTATTTTTTAAGGACAGTGGTCTGATCATTTATGCTAAGCACCCACTGATAGCACAGGCCAAGCTACTTCATGTCCAGAATGTAAGGATCAATGAAATATCATTTTGTAGCTCATGTTAGCCTACGTACACTTTGACATTTCTTGGGGTCACATATGAGTCACAGATTGCCAAAGGCTGAGCTACACTTCTTAAAACTGAGTATATAAACGGACTTCCTACAAACAGACACCTAATGAAAACCTTCGATGACAATTAGAAAGATGTAAGGAGGCACTGAGAATACGAACCCCACACATTCTCAGATACATTACAAGTTAAAAACAGAAATCATTCATTCATCCTCTCATTATACCTCAGAGCATTAAACAGAGAATTTAGAGATTTAGCCACAATTTTCATTGTCAATATATGACCCCTCACATCGTCATCTTTTTTCAATGAAAAAAAAAATGCATTGACAAAATTGACATCTTTGCAAAGTTTAAATAAACCTTTATGTTTGAACAGACCAAATCTACTTCTGTTGTAAGATTCATCTAACACTATCATTGACTCTTAGGTTCTATCTCAGTGATAAATATGGTTGATAAATTATTTTTAAAAAAAGACACGCAGTCGGCCTGGATTTAAACCAATTTCAAAATACAATTCCTCTGAACTAGTAATATGTCATGCTCAAAAGCTGCGGCACTAAAAGCAGATGCTTTGGGAGACAGTCAGGTATAGCATCCCACTCTGAGTGAGACAGCAGACAGCAGTGAGGAGAGTGCATTGCGTCACGAAAACACGTAATTGTGAGTGATGCCCTCAAACAAAGCAGCATCTGGATCAGCATCTTTACGTCCATTTGGGGTTTTTTTGTGCAGAAACAGTTTGATTAAAATATTGACCTAAAAATGCCTACTTTTGTAACAGAACAAATGCACAAAATACATTCAGTATTTTTATGAGGCTCCTCATAAAAACACAAATCACCCTAACACAGCTGGGATAGGCTCTAACCACCCGTGACCCTGAACCGGATAAGCAGTATAGAAGACAGATGGATGGATGAATTCCTTTGAACCTTTACATCAGTGTCTCACAGCCCATAATTCCCAGTTTTTAGCCCTGTTGTATGAAAATAAAATGGATTATGGTGTCAAAGTGATCCTTGTAGGATGTTATATTCGTGCATCTATTCTTTGACTTTATGTATGAAAGTTGTTACTGTTGTATGCAGCGGTGATGTAACTAACTATAAAGAAAAACTAGGACACTCTGGTGGTAATTATGCCCCCTCTTTATGACTGAAACACTAAAGATGATGTGACAACATCACGCCATGGAAAGATTCCAGTGACAGAAACAGATAAACACCCTCAACTACATAATGTGTTTTTGAAGACTTAGTTCAGCTGAGGGCTGACTGACAGTGAAACAAAGCTGCAGTCAGGTCTGAAAGCGTGAAAGGAAATACTGTAGAGCTGAAGAAAGGAAGGATACAGATTTAAAAGAGGAGGATCAGCTGAACACCATAAATTAAATAATGAAGTACTGTAAGCCCTTTATCAGGGTGCTCCGTTTGATTCTCCAGTGTGATTAATCAGCTTAGAAACCCAATATGTGAGCATATTTTCTTATAAAAACAATAGTTTTACATCAAATGTTTCAACTCAACTCAACTCAGCTCAACCTTTACTTATAGAGCGTGTTAAAAACAACCGGAGTTGACCAAAGTGCTTGATAGTTAAAAAGGCAGCACAAATAGATAAATTACTATAATACTAAAAAGCATATAATACAAAACAATGCCAAAGTTTTGCCAATGCCAATTACAAAGTAATTTTTAGACACTTTTTTAAGGTGCTCTGTACTTAGAGTTATTTTTGTATCATTAGTATATTCAATACTATACTCAATGCAATACTTTAACCCTGAGATGAGTATACTCATCTCAGGGTTAAAGGGTTAAACAACACCAGAGTGATGCAGCAGACATTCTCTGTTTTAAGCAGATTGTTGAACACTTTTTGAGGACTTAAATCTATAAGAGTTGATTATAATGACTGCTTTTGCACCGGCTTTTACCTGAACCAAAGCTCTCTGACTCTAATCTAAATATGAAACATCAGAGACACAGGTGGCAGTGCCTCAGTCAGACGTAATGATGATGATGACAAACAGAATAATAGTGCAGACAGGTCGTCTTAGTTATACATTTTATTGGACTTGGTTTCAGTTTATATTTAAAGTCAGATTCATTCATATTAAGGCAATATTATTCTCTTTAATCAGCTGTGCATGCCTCAACAAATGAATCTTTTCATATAAGGATTTTCTTGCATAAAGAAGCATGAACCAAACATTACAGAGGCAGAAGTTGAAGATGCATTTGGTCGTTCCTTGCCTAACTGAAAGTAAGATGAGACTGACAGCGATAAATACTGAATTAAGAGGACATACCAGAACACAGCTTTAACCAATATTAACATTTGTATTTAAAGAGAGTCAGAGAAAAAGATGTTTTAAAATATTCCCATGCTACAAGCCACTCAAAACCAAACTCTATCAAACATTCAGATTATTTAGATACTGCTCTGTGTGCAAACTCTTCCGTACAGATCGAGAATCGTCCTATAGCCCAACCCGTGTTTTTAAAACGAGCTTAAGAACAAGCTGAATTCCTAGAAAAGAAAAAAAATTACTGCAATAAAAGAATGAACTTAGCTGCTCATTTGATTCTCATGCTGCAGGAGCTTTTCTGTGACCTGCGTCACACCTCATTTTTTGCTGCATTAAGTAAATGAATGTTATTCAGATAAAGCATTTTGACATCTTTATGAATTCCACTTCAAATTTTAGCATCCATGTAGTCTGTTAAATGCAAAACAACACTGTTGTTTTGCATTTAACAGGTTTCAGGAATGACTGTACTGTTAAACATGGGCCTATTTCTCACATGTTTTGGGGTCAAAGCAACTGAGTGGTAAGTTTGTTGAATTCAGTTTTTTTCCTCCTGTAGCAGGTGAAGGACAGGTAAAGCAGGCTACAGACTAAAATGTCTGTGACCATAAAAAGTTTTTGTTTTTGTCTCTAAAAGGCTCCGATTATTTTTACAGGAAGGATGAATGAGTGGACGCAAACAGTTGATATTTTTCACCCTGACTTCTTCTTGCATCCCTCTAGAATACTTCTAACCACAGGACTGAAACTGTCACCAAAGACAGACTCTGCTTCAGCTGCCACCTTGGTCATTTTGTAAACACTGCAAACATCTCTCGGTCTCCAGTCCAGCACGGCGCAGGATTAGATCATGTCTCACTTCCCGAGACCCCGAAAAAATCATCAACTTTGGCGCCGTCCTCTGACCACACCCTTTGAATTACAAAACATCCTTTGATAACTTTTAATTGTCCATGTGTCTTGTATACACAGTAAGTTTTTGAAGATGATTGGCAAAAAAACTGTGGGACAAAGTTGATCAAACACGTACCCTATATATCACTAAGAAGCAAGTGTTCAAAGACGGCCTTCGCCCCGATTCTCGGGCTCCCTAATAAACTTTTTGTTGATGCACTTTGACTTTGGTAACTAACAGCTTGTTTTAAAGCTGCAGGCTGAAGATGTGTCATAAAGCAAGTCAAAAAATTTGCCTACCATTGATTAAGACCCAAAAACATGTGAAGAAAATAGGGACCTGGTGTTTAAATACCTGAATTTCCCGAAGATTTAAATGCCTTACATATATTAAATGATAAAGACCACACAAGCACACCTATCAATAAATTGGCAATAAGATATTTGGGACACTGAGGTTATCCTGTGATACACCGGCTGTGTATAAACTGTGGAAAAGAAGAAAAGATTCCTCTGAGCTTTATGGACCCTTTACTGCTCTTCAAATGTAGATAGTTTACCCTGGACAAGATCATCTGTACATAAAAACAAACTGAAAACGGCAAGAAGAAAAAGACATAAAGGCAGATGTAGTGTTCATACAGTAATTCATTTACAGCTGAGCTGTGACACCACAGCAGCTGCTTTGATCCCTCAGCATCCATGAAGGGAACACGCTGGGACAAACCACAGTGACCCTGTGAAATCTGTGACATCCAGTAAGAACATAGTTCAGAGGTTCCAGTAAAACCAGCAGACAGACAGTTCTGTCCACCTGATGACGACGCTGCAGTGTGGACAGCAGCCGACCTCCGCACCCACAGTCTGTCTCTACTCCAACAGTGCAGGAGGCCAGCCCCGGTGCCCCCCCCCCCCCCCCCCCTCCTCATCCTCCTCCCCCTCCTTCTCTCATGCCTCTGTCAGTACAGGCTCCAGCCCTGAGGATGATGATAATGATGATGATGCACGGGGTGGAGTGATGAGGAGGCAGTGAGCTCTCCGGGGCCAAGCTGCTTTCCACACACACACATTCAGTCCAGCTTCTCCTTCTGGACCAGCTTTGGAGCATCGACAAAGTCCTGGCCGTTAAAGAGGATCAGCCCACCCGTCACAATGCTCGCCGTCCCCCAGAACAGAACGTATGCCAGAGTCTCCGTCCACGTGTCACCTGAGGGGGAAGTCAGATCAAGTCAGTGAGGACAATTCAAATCTTGGCTGCTTCCTCTGCAGAATACACTTAGTCCTGTCATGAATATTTTTATGATAAGCTCTCACATTGTGTGTTAAAGTCTGTTTTAGTCTTAAACTTATCCTTTACTGCTATTTCTGACCTCATTTTTTTCAGTTACAGTGTGAATGTTTGAAGGTGCTTTAAGAGTAAAGTCAAGTAAAAGCTCCTATAAGTGGAGATTTTGCTGCTCGTCTCACCAGCCATGAGTAGACAGATGATGCACATGGAGAATGCCACCACCATGATGATTGGCAACTAGAAAAGAAAGAGAAAAGTCATCAGCTGAAACAAACAGCTTAGGAAATATCTTTGATCCATCTAACTGATCTGTTCTTACCGTGAGGAACTTCCAGTCTTTGGGGTCTCTCAGCTGAGTCAT
The DNA here is from genome assembly GCA_030710495.1 of Labroides dimidiatus. Classification (NCBI taxonomy): domain Eukaryota; kingdom Metazoa; phylum Chordata; class Actinopteri; order Labriformes; family Labridae; genus Labroides; species Labroides dimidiatus. The sequence goes on along the minus strand of CM061148.1, from coordinate 18,884,801 downwards.
CCAATCACCTTCATCCACAGCGTAGTTCCCCAGGAACAGATCAATGGAGTCCTGCATTGAAAACACAAGCTGTTTCACACTGGCTCTGGAATAACTCTGAATAGTGCACATTAATCACACAAAACACTTCTGTGTGAGATGGATTCAAACAAACTCTCTGTGATGTTCAGGTTTCACTCTTAGTCCTTTAAAAAATCACTCTTATTTCACACATGCACCCCTGAGAATTACTAAAATCCACTGAGGGTGTCTGCTCCTGACAGTTTTAGAAATGTTATTCACGCAGTTCATTCACACTAATTCATCATCAGTTCATTTTAGGCTGGCTAATTGCTAGCTTAGCTTCACCTGACCACATAAAAAATGGATCAGAACATTACACTCAGACCCCATCCAGCAGGTAAAATGTCCACATGCTGAATGAGAAAGAATTGCCCGTTGATTCAAATAAATGTTCTTATTAATTGTTTTGAATTCGGATCAGTTTATTTGATTCTTCTATTGTGATGATGATGAAAATGTGATGAGCTGTGCCATCCTCCCTGAAAGCATAAAAGGTTATTGTCACCTGTCTGAAGCCGTCTGAGAAGTTGTTCTTGTAATATCTGATCATGGAGTTCCAGCCGTCCATCAGCAGACCCCACTGTGTCCTCTTCCCTGTCCTGATAATCAGAAACACTCACAGTGATAATGTGAACTCTCCACAGTGACTCTATGAAACCTGCTGAGTTTTCCTGTCAGTGAAGCTGAATTCATTTCACACAGACTCAAAAAGGTTGTTTTCAGACTTCCAGGAACCAAAAAAGGAATTGTTTTTGTTTTTGATGGTCTTCTTTTGATGACCATTAATTTCAAAAGATATAGAAATATTAATGATGAAATTTATCGCTCTGGAGGTCTTGATAAACAAAAAACACACTCATCCTTGAACTACATTTAGACCAACTGTTCATGGAAGCTGCTTCCTTTCTTGTTTTTGAATGGAGTTAGTATGACTGTTCCTCAAGCACCATCTGGGCCCAGCTGTTCAAAATTAATATGACTGGATTAAATGCTGCATAGTTTATTTGGACACACACACAGAGTGTTCCTCATCATCAGCAGACATTTAGCATGTGTTAGCTGTATGTGGGAAATCTGACCTGGTAAAGTCGGTCTTTAAGGCTCCAGTTCCTGCATATTGTTTGGCACAGGCATCGGCATTATCTGCCCACGCTGTGTGTCAACACACACAAACAAGGAAGAAGATCAGATTCATCAGCCATCTTTACAGGAGGTCTGACTTATTATTGTGCTTGAAAAACAAAACTACAGCAGAAGAACTCACCGTTTTTGTACATCTTCTCAAAGTCTGCCTGCTCTTCAATCAGCTGACCCATGTGGAGGACTCCCATTTTCTACACACACAAATTACAGGTTGTTTTATTTTCCGGAGTGAGAAGCCTCCCTGCAGTTGAATATCCCCCGATTTACCTTTTTATATACAGGCTGAGACCGATATCTCTCTTATCCAGCATGAGGAAGTTAAAGCTCAGTCCCTACTGCTACTTGATGGCATTGTTAAAACCTTGGTCATGATAATCCAGACTAATTTGAAAATGAAAATGCTTTGGTGATATCAGTCCATGGCTTGGCTGTCACTGAAAAGTGTGATGCTTCAGTTTGAACAGTAGAGAGCATGGTCAGATTAATAAAACAAACTGAAAATGGTCTAATTTTCAACACGTACTCCTGAATTCTCACACTACACTGAAATCCAGTGATAGTACTCTGATTATGATGGTGTTGACTCACCCTGAGCTGAGACTGCAGCGAGCGTCGAGCCAGCAGACTCTGGATGACATTGGTTCGGTCCAAACAATCCATGCAGTTACTGCGAAACGCCCCCTCTTGATTTAACAACACCTTACCATCTGCATCCACCAAGAAGTACCTAAACACACAAACATGTGAAGCTACTCCTCATAAACAAAGATACACGACATCTAAACACACTCACTGTAAACATCTCACTGACCCTAACTCGTCCTGCATCTCAGCCACCATATCGAGGAGGATCTGCAGCCGATGCCACCTCATGCGACTGCACTCCTTATGGAAGTCAAAGGCGATGTACCTGTAGAAAAACAAAGGATGTTTTACCAAGACAGCCTAACCAAATTGAAAGATGAAACCATGAACATCAGGGCTGGTGGTGGAGATCTTACTTTATCATGCCGTTCCCCAGGTTGCTCACCATCTTATCAAACGCCAGCTCCAGAGGTTTCTCAGAGCCTTTCTGGTTGATCTGTCAACAAAACAACTCATCTCACATTGGCTCAAAGACATGCGACATTAACTTAAAGGTGTTTCCCATTGTGGAGAATAGCTTTGTCTGACTGCTTCTTTCTTATGGCTAACAGGTAGAAGTGTGAAATCAAAGTCTAGCTGACACACTGATCTCATTAAATCTGATCAAACATTAGACAGTAAGCCTCCCAGTCTGAAGAAAGTCATACTAATATATATTTTCCTTATTGTACATGAGCTTTGTGGTGTGACTTTGTGAATTAGTGAAAAACAAACATTCAAACTAGAAGTAAAAATTCCTGCATACACAGAGATAATCGTCTTGACAGTGAATCTAATGGAATCTGAGCCTGGGTATGTCTGCTTGTGATGCATTTATTTCATGTACGCACATGTTTATCCGGTTTCCTCATATTTCTTTTCTTTCTCTCCAGCTCATTTATTCATCTTAAGCAGTTCAATCTGAGGTTGCAAAATTCTCAGAAATAGCATGAGGTAAATGTTTTTGATATTTTCCTTGATGCAAATACAAAAAAAAACAAAACAAATGTCTGACCAGGTTGAGAATGACTTGTCTTCCGTAGAGAATAATCTGTGAGTCAAAGTGTCTCTGAAATCCATCCAGCTGCAGAAGAAGCAAAAGAAAACAGTGTGAGAAAGAAGAAGAAGATAGAAACCAGACAGAGGCTCTGGTGTCAGAGTGAATCTAACTCACGTGGTTGATGGTTTTGCTGATTTGTGGTTTTGGTTTGTACTTGAGGTTTGGTCTCTGGGACCAGTAGAAGGGGATGGAGCCTCTTGTCTGAGGACAAGGAGGAAGGCGAAACACATCCTTATAATTTTATTCACAATTTCATTCTTTATTTACCCATTTATAGTTTATCCCATAGTTATCAGCCCTTTGAACTCTGCAACAGAAATAATGCCAAGCTTAAAGGTAAACTTGATGTTTTCACATGTGCATGAAACTCCTGAATATTTCTAAAAATTTACGCTTGTATCTGTGAATAGTTTCAAAGAAAAGAAAAACTCAGATAAACAGATGCATCTGAACACACCATGCAAACACCAACAATCCTCTGCAGCACTTTAGTTTCTCCACTGAGGCTTGGTGGACTGAATCCCTTCTGAGGCCCTTCAGACTCTAACTTACCTGAACAAATGAGGCCTTGGCACTGTTGAACTGTACTATCTGCTCTGTCTCCACATAGTTAGCAGCATGGCCCTCAGTGTCGATGCCTGCACATAAACACACATACACAGCAGTTGGAGTCAGTGAGCGGGATCGTAGTCCCAATAACACAGTTGCACTCTTCATGTCCTTCATGTCCTCTGGACATTCAAACCTCTCTTTGCTGTGACATGAAATTATGTTCACATAAACATGGAACTTTACGTGTTATTAGTTATAGGTTTTGTCTTCTGCTGTCATGGATGAATTGAGATTTTCATCAAGTTGGAAAAACTTAAATACGCTGGCTTAACAATAAAGACAGATGTCTTTATTGTTCATGTGTTCGTGTGCTGGACAACAGAATTGACCTCAGAGTGAATCCAACCTGTGACAGATGTTTGAAGAAGGAGAAATCAAGACAGAGTTCAGTGGACTTCAGTCTTACCTCTGATGTAGTATCTGACTCCAGCTCTGAAGCAGCTCCTTCTGGAGATGATGCTCCACTCAAACACTTTCCCGTTGATGCAGCTCGACCTGAGAGCAATGACTGAGCAACCGGTGAGTTAAGAAAGCCACAAGGCTGACAAGGAGACCATTATGAACACATCATAGAAATCATACTTGTGGAGGAGATGTTGGAGCCAAAGTTAGTTTTATTTATTGGTTTGATTTTCAAAAGGTTTTAAATATTTGTAATTCCTACTACTTAACACTAGGGGGAGACTTTACCTATGCTGTGCAACATATCCTAGCTTTCTTTGAGTGAATAGGCTCCACTACGCTTGCAGTTTCAGATACAGACCTAAGGTATCAGCCGGTTATAAACAAACTCTGTTTACTCAGATTTTTAGGCTGTAAGCCAGCTCACATGAAAGAAAGATGGAACACTAAAATTTATTGCATCATTTTACATCGCATCAAAGATACTGCTGCTGCATTTAAAAAAATAATTACGATTTCTTCAGAGAATTATTGTTTGTTTGTAAATAAGTGTGGTCAATGACACATGTTTCTGCAAGGTGACAAACTCATAACACAAATTTATTTCTGCTTTACACAGACTTGAAACTTTCATTACCTGGTACTGACCAGGTTTAGAGTTAGGTGTTCATTATCATGGTGATGTCGCCAGGTTAAAACAGAGCTGCTTAATCTTGTCATATTATCCTGTCTGTATAGGATTATATAAATCCTGATAGACCTCAATAAACTCATCGACTCATTATGAAGCTTTAAATGAATGTTTCACCAACACAAACAGAATTTTGCTCTAGCCACAAGATTCACTGCAGCTTCAGCATCCAGATCCAACTCAGTGACATGATGAAATCAAAGCTAGGTCTGCTGAAAAACTCTTCATTAAAGAATGACGAAACTTTATCTTCAGCAGGTAAAAAGGATACAGCCATGGACAACAGGAAACACAAACTTGTGTAGCTGTAAGAGGAGAGAAGACGTTAGATATCCCCTCTGTGGACAGACTAAGGCTGTTTCAGACTGGTTGCATGTTGGCTGTGTGATAACTGGTGCAGCTTGATTTTCATCTCAGCAACAGATCAGATTGTTCAGACTGCAGCTCAAACAGCACATCATATTTACAGAATATATACAAGAATAGAGAGCTTATCCATTTTTTTAAGAACTTGGCCAAAATAGATCTAAAAAATGTGGAATATTTCCTCCTTTGTGATCTCCCTCTTATGCCTCTATCTCTCTGCCTCCTCTCCACTCAGCTGGTGTCTGTGTGGAAATTGAGCACCAGATTATTCATGTAAACAAGATTGTCTTCAAAAGACCAAAATCTGAAACCACCATGAATAAAAATAACAAAAAACAAACTCTCTCTGTAACTGTGTGTGCTGGAATAAACCTTTAGGTCTCCTCTATGACCCTGCATCTCTGATTGAAAATCTCTATCACACAATTTGCTTCTCTAAAAGTGTCCCTGCTCAGTCACCATACTCACAGACCAGAGTTAGAGGAGTAACCAGACAACGAACTGTAGCTTTTTTTTTCATAAATATAAGCTTTGTTTTAATTTTTTGGAGTCTAAATGACAAATGAGTAAATTTGTAGTACAAGAAACAGGCTGTTAGAGTTAAACATCATATTCACTTTCAAAGTGGGTCATCAAAAAGTTATTTTTTTTGTCTCTGACAGGCTCAGATTGTTATTCTCAGCCTGAGAAGATAACAGAGAGGATCCCTACAGAGAGAGCTTTTTGTTAAAGAGGAAGATGATTTGCAACAACAAACAGCTGTTACATCCCTCTCTACAGACACTCTCCCACTGATGAAAACAGATTTTACCTCTCAGGACACAGGAGCTTCTGCTCTACCTCTGCTTTTCTAGGTCTGTCTGTGTCGTGTTAATTTTGGTCTGGAGAATCAAGGATAATGTTGCAGCCATTACATCCTGCCTTACTGTTGTAATATAAACACATCTACTGGATAAGTTTCTATGGCATTGGTCATTTAGACCCCTGATTATGTGAAAAACATTAAAGTGACAAGTCAAAAGAAAAAGAAAGAAAAAGAAAGAGAGTAGGGTTATAGTCTGACCTCCGGCTGTGTCATGAACTCTCTCAACAGGTGACCGTTCCAGACAAATCGCTGATCTGCCTGAAACAAAAACAGAAACAACAATCTAAAGTCAGTACACACTACGGTGAAGTTTCAGGTGTGGTCTTCACCTGAAAATGAACGAATACTTTAAGAAAAACATAATTGTGCTTTTAGAAGAGCGCTCAGCGCAGAAACCCACCCCATAACTATCTGTGCTATTAAAGTTGTGTTTCCACCGAGCGGTTCAGTTCAGTTTGTCTCGGTACGGCACGGCTTCTACCCAGAGCCTGAAGTCCCAAAAACTATCAACTCTGAAGACAGGTGGGCAACAGGAGTATATCACTGAGCTTCTCAAGTGGGAACTTCCTGTCACTGGCGTTTAAGTAAGGCCCACAACACCTCAGAGAGTCATAGAGTGATAGAACGATTGTGTAACTCAGGTTAACACATGGTCTCAGAGTCTGTATATGAGTGATGTGACATGTGTTTATGCTGGTTGCCTTTTGATGGAGTCAAGTCTCTGTATGTCAGTTTTACCAGACAGCCTGTATTCAACTTCATCTCTACTCACTAAATCAACACAGTGACAGACCACATCCTGCTACACGGTGACATCTGTCATCTGTGCTTGTTTACATCCTGGTACCAGAGTGTAAAAGCTTATTGATGATACACAACATCCACAGCTACAAAACCAGTTAGTCACACAGGGCTTACAGCTTACAGCATCAATAACTGCACCACCTTCAACACTCTTCTCTCTTTAGGTGTCCCCCAGGGTTTGGTGCTTGGTCCCCTCCTGTTCATCCTCTATTCATTCTCCCACATATTAACAGTACAGCCTCCATTTTCACTGCTCAGTGACATCCAGCTCTACATTTCCACCCAAAACATTTTCGCACTCCGCACTGACTAACTGCCTCACAGAAATAATATACTATCCTACAGGAGTCACCGTCCTGCTGTCTCTGGGACAGGAGTTGTAGTTTGGCTATCTTTTCTCTCATTCTTTAAAAATCAACAAAGGAGTTTTCCTGCAGCTTTTGTTGAACAAACCTGAGAGCCTGTTAGCTTTCATACCACACTGTTATGTGCCTCAGTTGAGTGTCCAGACTTTCAGCCTGGGGTGGAACAATGAGGGCAGTGACATAGTGACAAAAAATTATTACGATTTATTCTCTTAACTTCACTTTCCAATTTAACAACCATGAGAAACCATGACTGTAAAGATTGTTTGTAAAAAAATGTATTATACAATATATGCATCAGCCAGTCTAATAAATTTAAAGTAGTTTTAAGCCCAGATGAAAAGATAGATCCCAAAACTTCTGCTTCAACCAGCACAACTCCTCCTTGACTCCCTTCACGCACACCAGAACAGCAGAGTTATAAAATCCGTCTTTATCCACCTCAAAATTATCGCCTATCTCCTTCCATGACTTTCCTTTCCCACCACTGAAATACTAATCCACGCATTTATCACATCCAAACTTGACTACTGCAATAGCATTCTGTACAGTTCATCTCAAAATGTCCTCAATAAACTTCACTATATCCAGAACTCTGCTTCCTGTCTGCTCACACAAACCTCACGAGACCACATCACCCCTGTCCTCCAGAGCCTCCCAACTGGCTCCCCGTCAAACAACGCAAACAACGCAAACAACGCAAACAACTCATCCACTTCAAAATCCACCTCTTGGCTCACAAGGCACTCCATGGGCAGGCCTCTTTCTATCTATATGACCTGCTCCACTATCTGTTTTTAAATTGTTTTAAATCGTCTTCTAATCTGTAAAGCGTCTTTGAGCATCTAGAAAAGCGCTCAACAAATAAAGTGTATGAATATTATTATTAGACACAACATGTGACAGACATTTCAGGCCAACAATAAAAATATGAATCATCAGTTTAACTGACCAGTAATTCTTGTGTCAGCTAGCAAAAGCACCAGCTTTTGATCATTCAGTGTATCTAACCTAGATCAAAGTGTAAGGAACTTTGTGTTTGGTAAATTATTTCATTGTTGTAACCATGCTTCTTGGCTATAAATGTCATGTCAATGTAAAGCCTGTTTACTTCTCTTTCAAATGGTGCCTCATTTGTATTAAACATGCATTTGTAGGATGAGCAGCAGAACTGAATATGAGAGTTGCACCGATGAAAACTTTGCCAAATCTTCTCTGTCATGCCAAAGTGGCCCGTATGTGATTTATCACATACTCGCTCCAGAAGACTCATCTCCTGAAACTCAGGGCTGGTGTTGGCGAGTCGCTGCAGAGTGTGAGTCAGGTCGTAGTCTGTGGCGAAGTAGAAACCGTCTGTGTGGAGCACGCTTTTGATCATGGACAAGAACGTCTTGTTGTCTTGCATCTGAAACAAGAAATGAAACACTTAAACAGATTAATTGTAGGGTTTACGGTACAAAGGGATGGAGATTTCTTTGCTAGGTTTGGTTTCAGCTTAAATTCTTAGCTCAGATTGTTCTTACATGAACTGATTTAATGTTTTTTTTCTTATTTATTGCATATTTGTTACTTCTGAGGTCACTGATGTCTGCACAAAAAAAAATTGTTTTCTGAATCATAAAGAAATGTTTAACCTTGAAGAGTTAATATTTGGATCCACATTCTACAAAAGCAGAGTGTCTGGATGAAGCCAGACTCTTTTTGTAACCTTCAGCAGAGAGATCACCTGTCAGGTGGGAGTTCAGGTAACTGATTATACATGAACTGTAAAGCGAGAACACAGTCGCTCTTACCTGGTTGTCTGTCAGGTGTAGTATTGTCTTCTTGTAGGAGATGATGTCAAACTCCACAGCCTTCCACACAGCATGTCCCAGCAGGTCTCCCACTTTCTTCTTCTTGGTGATGACCACGAGGTACATACCTGACACAGACATGTGGTTTCAGTGAACATAAATAGAATAAATCCCCTGTCTTCTGGAACAAACAGATGCTGTGTTACACTCTGAACTGACCTGCCACCAGACGCAGAGTCCCCATGAGTCCACATATGGGCCTGCTGTCAGCGGGGACAGGGACATCTCTCCTCACTGAGGACAGAGCAGAGAGAGTGTAAGGAAGACAAACGGGCTCAGGCCCAGGAAGGTCTCCCGTATTTCTGGATCATGTTTATGTATGGTTGCATCTTTGCATGATACAGTTTGGACCTGCATTCATGTGTACAGTGATGAACTTTGTTCACAGGCTTCTTTTATGAGTTATTTTGAGCCCATGCAGTGATTTCCTCCTCAGAGTCATGTCAGTTTTCAATGCAGAGCTGCATTAGGGCCTGGACATCACAGTCATCCAGTATAAGTTTTGGTCGTTGTCCTCTCTGTGCAGAGGTTTCTCCAGATTATCTGAATCTTTTACTGATATTATGCACTGTAGATGACGAAATGCAGTAATGGCAGTAATTTTTTTTAACCTCTTCTTATCTTTCCCCTTTAAAAGACGCAGCCTCTCTGGAGGGTCATTGTTATACCCAGTCATTTCATTAACCTGTTGATAATCAACTTCATTACCCGGGAGATGTTCCCTGGTATTCTATAAACAATATACAACTTTTTCAGTGTTTGATTTTCCTTGTCAGTAGTATTTAAACTTGTTGCTGGTATAAAAAATTTTAAATAATAGAAGAAAAGAATTTAATGAGCAACGTTTTGGCACCAGACCTTCAAGAAAACTGCTTTGCAGAAAGTCTAGTGCCAAAACGTTGCTCACTCTCGTTCTTCAGTCTAACTGGTGCACAGCACAGGGTTTAACTTTAAACAGCGTTTTATAGGTTTTTATTGTTTTTTTATGTTTCCAACACAAACAAAGGAACATAAAATCATTCATCATGCTGTCATATCACACTGCACATTTAGAACAGACAAAGAAAAAACAAAATAAGAAGAAAAAACAACAACAACGGAATGGTCTTAGATTTTCACACGAAAAAATAAGAAAAATAAATACATAACAAGGACCTCCCCATAGTTAAATATGTCATATATTGCCATAATGATCAGTTTTCTCATTCTATGTATAGTTCAATTTAATGTCTGATAATGAGAAACAAAGCTGGGTGGACTATGTGATACAAAAGCACACAATAATAAAGGAGAAGGATCCTTATTGAATAGCTCTTGGTGACTTTGGCCATTTTGTCATTTCATCCCCTCACAAGTTGAGTCAGTTCTTTCGGTAAGTAACTGAGCACAGGGGACCACATGTCTGTGAAATACCTCTCATTATCCTTCAGGACATCACTAATCCTTTCATGAGGGAGGACGCTGAATACCTCAATGCACCACAGCGTAACAGTTTATCCTTGATCCAATTTTTTAAAGATGCATTATCTAGTCAATAACAACAATTTGTCACAGTTTAAAACGTGGTTGATTAAAGCAACCAATTTTGAGGGAAGGTCAGAATAAACAGGCCTGAGTCTCTCCTGATGTGGATTTGGAAAATGCCACTCAGTTCTTTAGAAATTACACCTCAGAAGATTTAATCAGTTTTCACTGCCAGAAATAGTGATAATAGGTTCCAACCTCTCTACCACGTTTATTGCAAAGGGAGAAGTCAGGCAGCCCATCTTGTTTAGTCTACAAGGAGTTACATGTAAGCGCTGTAATATTTTCTCTCTGAGTCTATTGCATGTGAAGGTTGATCTAACTACCTTAAGGGATTCCTGCCAGTCATCCTCAATGTATATCATGTCCAGGTCCCTCTCCCACTCCTGTGCTATGTCTCTGACATCACCTGGACTCCAACAACTCTTGTCCCTCTGCTATGCCACAGGTCAAAATGTTGGGGAAGAGACCTGGAGTAAAATCCTGGTTACTTGTGAGAGAGGACAAGAACGAGGCACAGGTCCCCCTTCCTGTGTGTGTACGGAGTCCCTGCAACAACCTCACTGTATTGTAACTGGATTATGTTTTATGTCCCTTGGTAGCTTCTTCCCATCACCCGGGACTAGACCCCGTAGCAAGGAAGGCTGATAGGCCCATGAGTCTAAACAGGGCTTTGATTCAAGATGGGCATGTAAGCACTCCCACAGAAAACGAGCATTGCAGGCCCAATTGTAATAATGGATATTTGGTAGAGCTAACCCACCTCTATCAGCTCTCTAGAGTCAGTTGTTCTCTAATGGCAGCCTCTTTCTGAGCTGTGGTATATAATATAATACTTCCCATAATATATGCTTTAGCCATCTCCCAGAGCAACAAAGGATGGATTTCTGGCGTCTTATTAGCATCCATAAATATTGTCCATGATCAGTAATATGGTCAATAAAAGATGGGTCACTCAATAAAGCAGGGTCCATCCTCCAGTGGGAAGATGCAAGGTCAGCATACGGAGGGCTAATACACAAACTTACATGAGAGTGGGATATGTGCCAATTGAAAATGCTCTTGTCCGATCCGACACCATTCTTGAGGATAGGAAAAAATCAATTCTTGAGAATGGCTGATGGGGTTGGGAGAAGAAAGTGTAATCCTTTTCTCTAGGGTTGGTGCTCATGCTGTATATGTGAATTGGGGTCAGGAGCCCAGTTTGCACACTCTGCCCGTGAAGTCAGACTCCTGAGACTCTAACAGACTCTGTGTACCTAATCAAAATGCTGTTATCACTTTTCACCTCGTCTTGTGCTTACCTGTGAGTGTCATCTCAGTCGACACTCTGTCGATCGCCAGGACATCCTCACAGCCATCATCACAAGCCTCAACGTAGAACTTCTCAGGTGTGGTGCGCCTGCAGGTAAACAGGAAACGGATGGAGAGAGAGAGAGAGAGAGAGAGAGAGAGAGAGAGAGAGAGAGAGAGAGAGAGAGAGAGAGAGAGAGAGAGAGAGAGAGAGAGAGAGAGAGAGAGAGAGAGAGAGAGAGAGACTGTCTGATGTTAGGAGAATTTTTAAGTTGTTTTTTCAGGCTTTTTATGCCTTTAATGTGAGAGGATAGGACAGTGGAAAGAGTAGGAAACAGGGCGAGAGTGGGGAGTGACGTGCAGGAAAGTCGCCACAGGCTAGATTTGAACCTGGGCCGCCCGCTTGAGACCTAGACCACTAGTCCATCTGTACTCCCTTAGCTGAATTTTTATTTACACTCAAGTAATTTCATTTTAAAAATTCCTCCAAAAGATTTGGTGTATTTTAGGGGACAAAGACGAAGTCCTATTTTTATCAGTTCAACTCACTTGTTTTAAAGGATAAGTTACCCTTTTCAGGGATCCACTGAGAGGTTTTCTGAGTTGTTGTAGCAGCTTTTTATTTTTTTATGTGAACCATCTAACTTTGCTGTGTAACTCATGAAGATGGTATGAATGTGTATATTCATACAACGGAAGTGTGACAGATTCACTTAAGTCTGAATTACAGAGATATTCAGAAGGATATCATTCAGATCTCTCATCTTCTCTTGGATCAGCTGAGAAGAAATGTAGCTGTTACAGACATAAGACGTTGAAGTGGTTCTCATGTGAGAGGGCTGTTGTAGGAATTTGGAGTTGTTGGTAACTTGATTCAGAAAAACAGCAGATTTTTCTCACTTGAAAACTTTGGTGTAATTCTTCTTTTCTTAATTTTTTTTCTTCTTCAATGATAAAAAAAGCTGACAGAGAAGAAATGTGAGAGCTGGAAGAATGAGGGTTAATGCCTCTGTAAATAGCATTAAACTGCAAGGTCAATGGCGACCAAGCTACACTGTAACTCTGAGACAGATTTTTAACTCAAGTGAATGTAAAACCCTTCTAATGGTAAAAAAGGCAGGGACTCAAGATAATAGAATTAACATCCAACAGTCAAACTAAACAGAAAGAAGACTTAACAAGGCGAGATAAAAATGCAAAACACAAAAGATCAAGAAATAAATGCAAATAAGAATAAAAGTAAGAGGACAGGCAGGTCTGGCAAGGCATGACAGTTTAACTCAAAGAAAAAATAACAAAGGCGATAAATAGACAAGAAGAGGACACAAAGAACTAACATTAGATTTGGGACCATAAGATGACTAAGTTAAGAAATAAAAGGATGGTCTGAAAATGACTCATGTAAACTGAACAGCAAGAAAGAGTAATGGAGGAGGTGAAATCATGTAAAATTGAGTTTTAAGAAACGATTTAAAATATGCCACTGATTCTGAACTCATTAGTTACTATGACTTTGGAACAACCAGGAAAGCCCGATAGCAGGATCTTAAGCTGGGTGATAGCTCATTAGAGTAACTATTTCTAATGCAACTCAAGAAAAGATGGCCCAGATGAGCTCTAAAAGTGTTCAACACGTTCTCAAATTGAAATCAGTATTAGACAGGGAGAGTGAGTGAAGGGAAATAAGGACAGGAGGGGGAGACGACTGAGAGGAGGAAATTAAAGGCGGTGATGGTCATTTATTTTTTTTAACAGAGGCTGGTCAAAATGCAGGATCACTGCTGAATGATGGTGGAAACCTCTCTGAAAGCAGCAAAAAAAAAAGGGGGAGAGCATTGGTGCCAGGCGCTGCCTCCGAGCGTTAGAGCCAGAGAAAACTGCTGAGACCTCTTCAGCTCCGAAAGAGATCTGTGAGGTATTACCTTAAAAATGAACTAAAGGAAGGTCGGTGGAAATAAGGAGCTGATTAAAAATTACCTTTTGTTTTTATCTTGGTTTCTAAATGTATAAGGGCCATTGAGTTAGGCGTTGTGTCTTTATGACTTTGTTGATAAGATATTGTTAACTCAGATCTGAATCAAAGTTTACTCCTCAGTTTCTTGCAGTGGTTGTGACTTTTACAGATAATGAACCATGCTCTGTCTGTGCTCTACTTGTGTAAACGTAGAGTTAAAAACAGTTGAATAAACAGTGAATCAGTGTGAAAACAGGTGTCCTGAGGCAGATGTTAGCTACCTGAGCTAATAGATCTGAACTTACAGAAGCAGTTTAACTTAAAACAAACTTGTCGTCTTTCTCTACTTCGCTACCGTGTAGCTCTCTCTGGACACGGTGTTGTTTTATATATAAGTACTTAATTTCAATGGTAGTAACATATAGATCATTAAAAGCTGTGTATACCGTTAGCTGTGGTTTAACAGCAGGAACATGGTGCAGCGCTCACTCACTCAAACTAACAGGATTAGCTCTTTAACCGTCAGTATGTGAGCATGAAGTCCTCACATATACTCCTCTTTCATTCACTCTCTTTACAAAATCTCATAAAACAGCTTTATGTTAACATAAAAAGATGGATTTATGACACTTACAAGTTAAAACTCTCATAGGTGCTCGCCATCTTTCCTCAACGTCTGACCCCAGTGACGTGTCAGTGACACACCGGCTGCTTGCGTCATCCGACCGCCCTGCGGACCGACGCTAGAGGACGCTGCTGCACCATAGACTGCTGCACAGAACACACATCTGGAAAAATTAAGACCACTGCAAAACTTTTTCTCTCAATCAGTTTCTCCAATATTACTTTTTATAGGTTTTTGTTTGAGTTCAATGAATATCTTATATCCTAGACTATGACTACATTTCACCTAAATTTCAGCAAAAAATATTCTCTTCCAAGTATTTTTTTGCAGTAAATGACAAATGATCAAAACAATGAAATTTTATCATACATCATACAATGCAAGGAAAATAGGCTCATATTGATTTTAAACAATATAATACAAATGTTTTAACTCAGAATGAGTTCAGCATTCAACATCTGGTGGTACAGCTCTGAGTTTTTTTATAACAGCTCTCTTGGCATACTCTACTCCAGTTGTTCACGTTGCTCTTTCATAACTTAAACTGTTTTGCTCTCCCAGCCTTTCAAAAAAGACGTTGTTGGCATCAAATTCAGAATGCGTATTAAATTTTACTCAAAAACTATAAAAAAAATGAGTCACTGTCAACTTCCAACACGTTGTCTTTGAGTTGATTGTTTTAAATATATTTCTAAAAACATCTGCAGTGTTTTTACAGATTGAAAATTAGGGCAAATCATGTTGTGCGAGCTGCAGCTGTTAAACTCAGGTTAATTAGTTGCTGTGCCAAAAGGCTGTTAAACGGAAGATGTAAAGCACTTGTATAATCCTTCATTGTTCGCAGTCAAATGTTGCTTTGAGAAACAATAAATCTTCTCATCAGATGCCCTAAATAGCAGACATACAGTTGTGGACAAAAATGTTGGTATCTTTCAGTTTAAGGGTGAAAACCTATAGCGGTCACAAAAAGAGCTTGAAACTGATAAAAGTAATAACAAATTATAATTTATTGAAATTTAGCTAATGAGACATTTTGTTCGAATTTTTGGTTCAACAGAATAAATATAATCTTTATATGGTCCATTCTGCCAGATTGGTTTAGATTGTTTAAATTCAGAGTTAAATTTGTGTGAAATTTAAATTTTATTTGGGGAAAGCCTCTACTAAATTTCTGTTACACCAGATCTAAGAGCACATGTATAGTAAAAGAACAGTCAACTTTCACATTTTTTTTTTTTTTAGCTTCCTAACTTTCTAAATGTGTCCTTACTCTCCTATTATTACCCAAAACACCAAAAACATTAAAAATAAAAGGAATAATATAGATTTTGGCATAGATAAACATGAAGGCAATGTTTTTTCTTGGTGAAATTTCTGAGTGTTTTGCTAAAACCAATTCCTGCCTTAAGACCAAAACTCTATGTGTTCCGTTAATGACATGAATGTGACGTGATTTTAAACATAAAGACTTCTAATTGAAAAAATATAAATATATATAAAATCGATTTAAATCTTTCAACTTTTCTTTAAAGAAATCAAAAAGATCTATCAAAATACAATATTTAGGAAATTTGCAAAAATCTTTCATTTGTTATTTTTATTGATTGAAATTTAGAAATTGGAGTTTGAGGCAACTACCTTCCAGTAGACAGTGACATAAAATAAGCTATATTTTTAGTTAATTAATTAATCTCAATCAATTAATTTTAATGGTATCTCAATTAATGTATGGCACAGAATTAAATTTGTATGTATGCAAAGTCTGAACACTTGAGTTTTTTAAAGTAGGATTTTCATTGTTGGACAGCAATTTGAAAAGATTCGGTAGAATGGTATTGACTGTATTGAAACGACTGTAATATTCCGCTCCAACAGATGGCGCTGCTGCGTCCTCTACATGAAACACTTGGCAAACTGAAGAGGCGGAGAAGAAGAGTATCTGCAGCACGTGTGTTCACCATTGCGTCTGTCCGTTCAGAGAGAGACCGACACAGAGAGGGTGGCAGAGGAGATTTAAACCCTTAAATCAACGTTTTGTTCAAGACAGCATGAAGCCAGGTACAGTACAAAAGACTAATTCCATTTGTTTTTCCCTTATTTATGCATTATGTGTTTGTGTTGCGTTTCAATGTGTCCGTTGTCTGTATGTAAAGTTTAAGAATAGTGTGTGTCGGCCTACGTCGCCATGCTGCACACCGAACCTGCGTGTAAAGTCATTGCTAAGGAAACATCATAGATATGCGTTTATGCGAATGAGTAGGATAATTGATGAGGCTATACATACATTGTGCTTATGCTGAGACGATGTTGAAACTGTCTTTGGTCGTTAGCCCGAGCTAACAGTCGTGCAGCAGCAGCAGCACGCGGTGCACGTAAACACACGTGTTGAGCTTGCTCAACTCATCAACTTTAACTTCTTATGAAACCCAGACATCACATTTGATCAGAAGTTTCCCGTTAAAGTTTACTGGTCATACACGTTAGATGTTTGCCGTAGCTGTTCTTTTTTTTTACCTGCCATGAGGTAACGCTGAAACTTAAACTATAGCTTGTGTTAGCATACGGTTCGCCATGTGTTCTTCAGTGGGTTGAATCCCAAACAGTTCTGTTAGGGTTTACACTACAAGAGGAACAAAATTATGATACAGGCCGGGTCGTAGTTCTGAGCAATCGTTTTTATATCATTGGAGTCGATGGATTTAGATCCACACCTACATAGTTCAGTCGTATGGGACGATACACGATACGTGACCAATTTAACCCATATCAAATTACAACATCGATAACTTAATTAATTCTAAGCCATTGATGTATTCAGATATCTACCAACAACTCCTTAAAATTACAGGATTAATGGAAATGGCGTCTCCACGAGTCAACGCAGCCACAGCAATATTTTGTCCCACCCTCAGATGCTGCAACTGAAAAAGCATCAACATAGTATGGACTTAAATTAAGAGCAGTATGATGGATCATGAAAATAACATCCGATCAGGCAACAATTCATAGAAATACCCATTGTTGATCTGTTTGAGTCTTGTTATTGAACCAGTATTTATAGTAAGAAGAAGGTCTCATTAATAGCCCCGTCTGCCCATGAAAATGCTCCGGAGTTCCACCACATGATCTCTTCACCAAAGACCCCTAATGTTGGTACCAGACTGTCTGTTCCTCCATATATCTTCTACAGATCTTCAAAGTCCCAACCATGTATTTAAAATAAGATTTGCTTGACCAAACGGTAACTGGAAACCAAACTGATTTGTGACCAAGTTATACTCCTGACTTTTTCTTGGTGAAAATGAGCCGATGCTGATATTACTATTTCGGTTATGGTCGATAACCAATATTTACCAATACCGATATATTTAAAAAATAAAGTTTCTGAGATGATAAATTTTGTACGGACTGACAATCATGCTAACTGATTTTTTTTTTATGTCTTCCTTTATTTTCAAAAGACGTTTCACTTTCAAATAAGAATTTTACAGGGCTACCATTAACACACGTAGTTAACAGTGTTACTTTATATCAACCCTCACAACTTGTAGCAAGTGTGTTATTAAACTTTCAACTTAAAAAAAACTCTTCAGGGAATGTCTGGATCATAAATGACCGAAAGGATCATAAATCAAAATAATATCCTGACAAAGTTACCTTAACAAACTGACCAGTATTCATGGCAAAACCCTTCTCTACTAGTTTTTACTCTAAAGTAAGACTGTATTGTTTCTTCTCTGTAGTCCTTTTTTTGTGAAAATCCTGGAAACATTTTATTCAGACCAGATCGAAAACGTACTCACATTCAGGAGTCATGTGTTTCTCTTACCTATGTCTGTGTGCACCACAGAAAAGACACGTTATTTCAGTTTGAGTCCTTTTTGACTTCCTCCCTTTTGAGCTTTCTTTGTGTCTGGATCATAGAGAAGAAAGTTTAAAGAGCACCAACAGACCAGCCTTTTCAGTCTGAAAGTGAACTCTATGCTGCCCCCATCTGTTGGTTGTGAAGAAGCTCTTATATGACTTTGAAACAAGGCAGCAGTCACCTGACATATTTCTGTTTTTGTCTTTCAGGGTTCAGTCCTCGTGGAGACAGGGGAGGAAGAGGTGGTGGAGGACGTGGGGGATTCAGAGGAGGACGGGGAGGATTTGGGGACAGAGGACGAGGAGGATTCAGGGGAGGAAGAGGTGAGATACGAGAAGAGTTGATGTGTGATCAATACTTGTATCCTTATGATTTATCTTAAATTATATTGAACTGTTCTCAAAGGTGGAGGATTCAAGTCTCCAGATGGAGGAGGATTTCGGGGTCGTGGGGGTGGCAGAGGTACCCCAAGAGGAAGAGGAGGCCGGGGAGGTAGAGGAGGATTTGGAGCAGGGAGGAAGGTCCTTGTGGAGCCACACAGACACGAAGGTTTTTAAAAATCTCAATAGATCAACATTCAGGGTGTGCATGTTTGTCCTAAGACCTGAAAGTGTCTCCAAATGATGTTTTTAAGTCATTATGAATTAAAAAGACCTTCAGCTAATGCAGTTGTGTCTGTGTGACCAGATGCACCTGGTATGGTGTGTTATCCACTAGTTAACCTGTGGTGTCTCTGTGTCCAGGTGTGTTTATCTGCAGAGGAAAGGAGGACGCTCTGGTGACAAAGAACATGGTGGTGGGAGAGTCGGTGTACGGAGAAAAGAGGATGAGTGTGGAGGTGAGACTCAGCTAATTATTGTCTGCTTCAGGCTTTCTATCTGGTTGTCTTCTGTCTCTGCTTTTGTGTCCCTATCTTGTTAAATGCCTTTTAAACCTCTGTCCTTCAGGAAGGAGAGATCAAGACTGAGTACAGAGCCTGGAATCCTTTTAGATCCAAACTGGCAGCAGCAATCTTAGGAGGAGTCGACCAGATCCACATCAAGCCAGGGGCAAAGGTCATGTACTTGGGAGCTGCTTCAGGAACTACCGTGTCTCATGTGTCAGACATTGTTGGACCGGTCAGTACTGCACAGACTTTGTGCTTTTTAGAGGGTTAAATTTTGGGGCTTCATTCAAGAAATCCAACAACTGTGATCCATGGAGTTACTGAAGATAACTGTACAGTTAAACCGTTTTGATCTCCCAAGATTTAAATGCCGACTGAGTAGAACTGTGTAACAGCAACCCATGTATGTGTTTCAGGAGGGTTTGGTTTATGCTGTGGAGTTCTCTCATCGATCGGGTCGTGATCTCCTCAACGTGGCAAAGAAACGCACAAACATCATTCCCATCATCGAGGATGCTCGACACCCGCACAAATACCGCATGCTTGTTGGTACGTAGTTCTAAGAATCATGAAGGTCGTGGTGTGTGAAGCCCACTCTGCCTAATGTGAACAGGCATGGAGTTCAGTTTTACTTACACCACACCCCCAATTAAAACCTGTCTGTTAACCGTTAGCTAACAGCTCATCGATCACTTTTCAGTTTATGTTGTCTTTGATTTCATATTGTCATTTTAACTCATTGGCTGCCATTGACGTCTACAGATGTTAATTTGATTACAACCATTTAATACATCTACAGATGTCAATTTTGTTTGTTAGTGATTGGGGGTGGTGTCTGATGGAGCTTGTCTATCTATACCAGGCTTTCAAACTACTGTAGGTGGCAGCAGTGCTCTCTTCGCACGAGAGATCAGCAGAGATAGCAGAACAAGATGTGAGATGACAGAATGTCAGAGACATGGCAAGACAGAAAAGTTCAGGAGATCTTGGGGGGATGTAGTTATCTAAAAAAACAGTTTGGTCCTTTATTTTTGCTAAAAAACAGGCTGATAGATGAAAGAAGAGGGCCTACTCTTTATTTTGGTAGTTTCCGAGTTTACATTGTCATATAACAAAATATTCTGTGGACTGAAAATGGCTGACAAACTTCATTATTAACTTGTGGCTTTGTGTTATCTAATGACCAACCCTTTTTGTCTGTGTATCTCCTCAGGCATGGTAGATGTGATCTTTGCTGATGTGGCTCAGCCTGATCAGACCAGAATCGTTGCTTTGAATGCTCACAACTTCCTGAAGAATGGAGGACACTTTGTCATCTCAATCAAGGTACCACAAGTCTCCACTATACCTGTGTTTTACCTATACCTTTCTTTTTTCTGTAGGCTAACTACCTGTGTTCACCTGCAGGCTAACTGTACCTTTGTTCCAATTGTAGGCTAACTGTATAGACTCAACGGCAGCTCCTGAGGCAGTGTTTGCATCTGAGGTGAAGAAGATGAGCGCAGAGAACATGAAGCCACAGGAGCAGCTCACACTGGAGCCGTATGAGAGAGACCATGCCGTTGTGGTTGGCATTTACAGGTACACACACACATCACTGCTACATGTCAGACCAAGTGGTATCAGCCTGTGGCTTTTTCAAGAGCATAAACTGAAACCTTCAAGTCCACCTTCCACTGTTTATCTGGGTTGCGGGGGAAGCCAGGGATATAATCTCTCCATCATGTCCTGGATCTATCCTGGGGTCTCCTCCCAGCTGGGCATGCCCTAAAACACCCCTCCAAGGAGTTGTCTGTGAAGCATCCTTACCAGATGCTCAGACCGACCCTTCTAGCTCATCTCAATGTGGAGGAGCAGCAGCTTTACTCCAAGCCATTCCTGGATGCCCAAGCTTCAAACCCTATCTCTAAGGCTGAGCCCGGACACCCGACAAAGAAAGCTCATTTTAGGCCCCATTTATACAAAAATGCTTCACAGCGTTTCACTCAAAAACACAAAAAACGCAGTGAAGAAAATTCACACAGAAACGCTAAGGGACTGAAAACGCTGTAGTATGCATTGCGGGCCTGTAGATGGCAATATAACTGAGTGTCTTTTGGTATTCTGCCGCCGAAGAGGAAGAAGTGATCATCTAGCGTATATATTAAATGTGTCTTAGCTGAGTGCAGAAGGGGAGCAACAGATGCACATTTTGTTAAAAGGTAGTCAGCAGATTCAGCAGTACAAGGACAACCCAGTAAGTCCACCACTGAACTTTTGTATTTGTTGTCTGCTTCATGCATGGGCATTGAAAGTTCCCACAACATAAGTGTTTGCACTGAAAAAGCCCGCTTGCTGTTTATACAGACACGGAAACGGCAGTGTTTCAGAAAAAATCCACTCTGGAGAGTGTTTTTAAAAAGCTGCATATTAGGTGGGCTGAAACGACTTTCCCTAGAGGCCAAAATGCAACAAAAATTTTTTGTTTCGTCCTAATACTGTTGTTGTGTAAACAGCCCCCCAGTCGCTTGTGTTTCTGGTCACTATCCACAGCACATGGCTATAGGTGAATGTTGGAACATAGATTGACTGGTAAATTGAGAGTCTTGGCCTCTGGCTCAACTCCCTCTTCACCACTTTGGGCAATGTGTCCATATCACTGACAACGCCGATCCAAACCATCAGTCACTCTCTCGCTCCATTTTCCTCTCACTTGTGAACAAGAACCAGAGATACTTAAACTATTACACTTGGGGCAAAGACTCCCTCCTGACCCGGAGTGAGCAGTTCACCCTTTTCCAGCTGAGAACCATGGCCTCTGGCTTTAGGGCTGAGGGCAGTGTGGTGAATCATATAAAAGCCAGTAGTTTTTGTACTTTGGACACAAGGAGCTCCTGTTTGTCTTCACATCTCCGCGCAGAAATTAGATACTTTTGGAGGTGTGTGATGCGGAAATTTTCTGTGAAAAGGACCGTGCAAAGCTGCTAAAATGATATTCTTCCATACGAAGACACACAGACGCATCAAGCATAAATCACTTTGGAGGTGCTGATCTTCATCCCCGCTGCTTCTCACTTGGCTGCAAACAGTCCTAGTGCAAGCTGGGGTTTAGTGTTCGATGAGGCCAGGAGGATCAGATCATCTGCAAAAAAGCAGAGACAGGATCCTGAAACCCCTGAACATGACTCCCTCTGCCACTTCGCTGCACCTTGAAATCCTGTCCATAAACGTAATGAACAGAAAGAGCACAGATCCTGAAAACCTTCCAGTCAATAGTTCGAAGCTCAAATTGCTTATTCTTTTCTAACTGTTGCCGCTTCCCTGCCCTATACAACAGCTTTTCCAACAGAGAATATCCAGACATCATTTTTTATTAGTCAACAGTTATTAATCTTGGATCATCTAATAATTCATTACTGTATAAGCTTAAATATAAACTACACTGGTCTGTAAGAAATTGCCTGGTTAGGAGTGTCATGGAGTAACTTGCAGGTTCTGTGCAGCTATGTAGTTGTTACTCACATTATTTGTTAGCAATCCAGCAAGCTAACAGTTCAGTTATTGAGCTCAGCCTGCAGTCACTGTGATAGAAAGTAGAATACAGCACGCAGTTCTTTTGTAATTTTGTCGCAATATTTTTAAATGTTTTGTAAATTAGATTAATTAGTCTGTGTATAAAGTGGTTTTGATTCTGTAGATTAAATTGTTCTTTAATCTCCCAGAAGCCTCTTACAGGACTTCTCAGTGCTGTGAGCCCTGCAGGGATCCAGACTTAAAATCTTCTGCCCGTCTTTACTCCAGCTTTTTTCTGTAAGACGACCTTAAGTCCACATTGCTCACAAAAATCTGATTCATTGAGTCTCCAGCAAAGCGTAATCATTAATAATTGGTCAGTATTCCATGCCAAACTAATTTTTTCAGATGCCTGTTACTACCAGAGAAAGATTGATATGTTTTTTTCAGGGCTGAAACGGATACTGATTTATTAGTAGTCAAGAAGGCTGATAACCAATATTTGGAGCAGAAATTCATTTGCAGTAAAAATGAAAATTTTGAATAATACAAACTCAAAAATTGAACTTGGTTTAAATTTCTTTAAACATCTATTTATTAAACAGCTCCCAGGCTCAGCAGCATGTATTATAGACTTAAATGAAAACTTGAACGAATAAATAGCTCCCTAAACTATTCTTCAGTAATTTAAAATTTTCCAAATTTCAATATTACTGAAATATTTTATTTTTGGCTTATTTCTTGTTTTACATTCATAGAAAAACAAAAGGTGTAGGGAGTTCCCAGGGTCAGCAGCTTCTCCTAAAACCTAACTGAAAAGTTAAATAAATGATTGACGTGGCTCTGCATGAGACAAATTAGATGGTGCTATGGGTGGAACGAGGCTGGAGACAGTAGTGACTGGAGACAGAGGTGTGGCTGCATTAGAGCCGAAATAACCCAGTTTTAAATTGATCTCTTAATGGCTGATGCTGATATACATCAAAACACCAAATAATGGCGCCAATAATCGGTCCATCCCTCATTACTACCTTCTGCCACTCTGAAACAGCCTTCATGCAAATGTTTGTATCCACCGATCAAAGCTTCTAATCGTGGCTTATCATTCAGTACGTTTACATGCAGCTTCAGAAGTCAGACTATGAGGTTAGTCAGCGTGAGATTGGACTGTTGAAATGCTTGTAAACAGTTTAGCCGGACCGAATACGGACTCCGCATAGTTGGATTGACACACCTTGATAATGCAGTTGCTATTGGGCTGTGGTTGGATTCGGCAGGACTCTTAAGGTCTCTGTACACCTCGGAGTTCAGCCAGAAAAGGAAGAAGACGGCTGTGATAAATAGGGTTGCTAAGCTCATACAGTCTGTGGCTTCAACACAACAAACGTAAAACATGAAGAGCTGCATCCATCTTGGCTATCATCGTTAGTCTGTTGTTTTTCTGTTTGGGTGAACCGAAATTAGTTGATACGCACACAGCTTCACTCATCAATAAAGGACACGGAGTGGCCTATTGAAGCGGAGCGAGAAGTTCTCGGCCAGAACTCTGATTCTCTTTTCTGCATGTATTCACAGACAAGACTAGACCCCTGCTGTGACTTTACGTTCAAGCTATGACCTTAGCAGGATTGCTGCGTGCATGCAAACGTACAGATTGTTTTCAACCGTATACAAGAGAGTAGTTTTCTGATAGCTCACAGTTCTTTCTTTACTGAAGCACAGTAACTAGGTTATAAGAGAGCTCAACAGCATCACATGTGTGAAACATCTCCATCTGGTGGTCATCTGAAGGGCTTAATCTTCACTTAATTCAGTAACAGAAACCTGACCTGAAGTCAGCAGTGTGATGAAAAAACTTGTGGATGGTTGTCTCTGCTGCTCCTCACAGATCTTATGTGATGTTAATTTTTAATGTACAGCACAGTGGGTCATTATAAACCAGTTGCAGGTTTTGACGAGTCTGGATAGCAGGATGAGATACTGGAAGTTTAAGTTATAATAGAATCCAGGGTTCAGGGCCGGGCAGGCAGAATCATTACTTTTAGCTTTGCTTTGCTGGAAAAATAGTTGCTGGAGTCATCTTTCTCTCTCCCTGTAGTCATGCGGAGTGTTTTAAAAATGTGTAGTGGAAAGATTACCTTATTAATGTACCAGAGGATATTTTCAGGTACTCGCATCTTACTCACTGTTGGGATGATAATACTGTCGGCCTTCGATAAAATTAGATTTTTGATATAATAAATGGCTGTTTTTCATTATGTTTGTCACATGGGTGCATGAAATAAAGATGCCTCTACATGATCTACACTCGTGGTCCAGATGATCAGAAATAAGAAACCATTTCTACAGAGTAGTTTATATTGCTCATAATCCTGATCTCAGGATGGGTTTCATATTAAGTCTTTCACAGTGCATTGGAAAAATTTACCTCCACTGTAACCACACCACCTAAACATATGTTTGTTTCATGTTGTAACAAAAGCATTTCTTTCTCTTCTCAGACCTCCCCCCAAAGTGAAGAAATGAGAGGGACATGGACGTCAATTACCATCAACTACCACCACCTGCTTTATGTTATGACAGTTTACGTCTCATGATGTCCACTACCCCACGGATTGACTGAATGACCAACTGCTGGACTGTTTTGTTAATGAAATACACTGAGTATCAAGTGTGTGCATTCTGTAAAGGTTCATTGAGTGGATGAACAGTTAATTTTGCCTGAAGCAATGTTTCTTCAATTGGTTCTTTTTATTGTGACTCTTTTAACCCTCTCTGTGCTCCTGATATATCACTTAAAAAATTAGCTTTATTTTATGGGTTTTTTTCCTGCCTTCCCTAGCTCTCATTTTTGAGATGTGCTTCTGATGATGTATCAACTGGGACATACTAAGTGTATACATCACATGCCCCAGGTGACTTGTATGTGAAACATGAAAGTTGTCAAACCTGATGTACAGTAAGGATACCTGTCCATATTACTGCTATGCACCCATGCAATAATACTCACTCTATAGAAGGGGAGGCATTAAAGCAGATGTTTGGTAGTGAGCTGGTTATATTTGACCTTTGGTGTGTACAGACAAATATATTCAGTGACTTTTTCCACTCTGACTAGTTAAATCATACTAGGATTATGTTTGTGTTGTATGAAGAAGAATAGTTGTGATTTACGACAGTTTATTCAAAAAGTTTGTTTTTTTGACCAGATGGGCAACTTTGTTTTAATAAAATATGTACTATTCTTGTTTATATATAGTTCTATTCTTTGACGCACCATATGAAACAATTCTGGAGGGGACAAATGGGCCTCTTGATATTTAAGTGATTAACAAATGGATAAATCACTGCTGTCATACAATATCTGTCTTAAGGTTTGCAGAGTAATTTATTCTTAAATTTTAAATACACACATCTTTGTGTTTTAGGGCGTGTATTGAAAACCAACACGCTGTAATGAAAATCCACTTAAAAGACTTTCTGATCTAACTGTCCGCGGTGGATTTGTTTTGGCAGCCATTTTGTGGGAAATGTCTCGGGGGCGCGCGGGGCCGTACTTGCCTGATGTCGGGAGCGCGCTCTCAATGCAGCCCCTCTCTGACCGATATTACCATCACGGAGGGGCTGGCAGCACACAGCTAGCTGTAGCTCTGCCTCATTAAATAATTTTAATTTTTCTAAGCGTCCACCTGTGTTGTCCAGCGGCCCTTCGGCCGGCCGTTACCCGCCCAGCAGCCTGCAGTGAGCGGACTGTCTTCCTCCAGATTCAATGGCAGTGTTTTATTAGACAGCTAGCATGCTAGCTAAATGCTAGCTAGCTAATGTTAGCTTCTTGCCTTTTAAATTAATTTAAAAAGCTGTTGGGCGAGCAGATCTATCCTGTCCGTTGTCTGCTGATAAGGTGGATGCACTCTTGTGTATCTGAGAACAAATATCGATTTAGAGAGTTAAGTTTTCTGAAGAGAAAGAGACTGAGCTCAGGGGTCCGCGGCGGTCGAGGCGGCGGGCTGCCCTCCTCCCCTCAGGCTCGGCTGGTTGTGCAGCACCGGGGATCGGTCCTGTTCCACATCCCGCTTCTTGAGCTCCAGAAAATCAAGCAAATTGATTGGACAGTAATCTCACCGGGATTTTTATCAGCAAAGCATCCTAGAACACGTTATCTGGATCTGTGGTGTGGGAGAGGGGCGGCTGACCCGGGGGAGGGGGCTCGGTTCGTGTGGACGGAGGGAGACAGACTGAACATGGCTGCTCCGCGGGACTCGGTTCGACACACCGCCTGAGGTAAGATTCCGCTGGTCTGAGACCTTTTTGTTAATTCATATATGAATGTGAGAGGTATAAGTCTATGTGTGTCTGTGTGTGCGTATGTGTGTGAGTGTGAGGGGCTGGACAGCCAGTCAGAGGAGCCTGCGTTATCCGCCCGGCGCCCGGCCCCTTGTCCCCCGGCCCCGTGTCCCTGCTGTTCCGCTGCTGGTGGTGAGAAGGCTTCGGGGATAGGAGGAGGTTGGGCTCGGTGAAAAAGGTGTGTTACTGTCCCTGCTGGACATTGCACAGTGCTGTAAGGCTGTACATGTACAGTAACGGAGCCGTGCATGCACCATGATGATAGGCTCATAACGTTTTAGCGGCATGTAATGTCCTCCAGGTGTGCCGTTATCCGCCCTGTCCTCCTGCTTCACCCTGTGACTGAGCCCTTTCTAACAACCAGCAGTGTGAGGCTGCCCATAAACAGGCTCATGATTGATGGCATCAGTGTGTGTATCTGGGCAAGTTTCAGCAGCCGTCTCCATCCCTCCCTCCGGTTCGCTCAGTCGGCATCTTGAACCGGAGGGAGGGATGGAGATGGATGGATGTTCTGCTCCATGATGCAAACGTGTTGATATATATCCTCAGGTGTACAGCAGGTAGCTGGTTCATGATGCCTTTATGTGTGAAAGCAGCCAGCAACCCCCGACTGTCCTCTGCACATCTGCAGCATTTCATCTGCTGTGGCAGCTAACGCTAGCCGCTAGCTTAGCCACCGCAGCAGCAGCAGCCCCAGCCCCTACCCTGCCCTGGAGTACAGGGACACAAGCTCTGCTGCCGGGAGAGGACTGTCTCTAGGGAGGGAATCGGGCTGTGATGAGACTAAAGCTGATGAACAGCTGGAGGAACCATGACTTGACATCTCCCCTCAGTCTGTTTTGGGTCTCTGTGGTCCAGTTTGTGTTCAGAGGATGGGGCCTGAAACTATAGGCGACCATAATGAGGAGATCTGTCACAGATTTTCATTTGTCACACCTCCCTTAGGTTCAGATTATTTGTTCTCTCAAAACGGGCCTTAATCCTTCCTCCTTCCTTTTCTTTATTTTTGATTAATCTTTTGTCCTCTCACTTAACATCCTGGCTCACCAGTGTGCATGGTTTTGTTTGCCCAGTCATTTACCCCTGCTAAATTTCATTGTGGCCATTTATCGCCCGAATGGAGCATTTCAGAAGAGCTAAAGCACATGTTTCCTCAGGTGGAAATGTGATAGACCAGTGCAGGTGTGCCTGCTTGGTATAAAGGGATCTAGTGAAAATGGACAAGAAATAGTTGCTGTTTCATTGAGCCTGACACTCGGGCTGTGTTGTGTGTATTTCCTATGCTTAACTCATGATGGATCGTTTCTGTGGTTAGTGATCTGAAATCATGGCCTGGATCTGCCTTATTTTGTGTGATTTTTTCAGTTTAAATAGTGAAAAGTGTGTGTGTGTGCATGTGTATGTGTGTGTGTGTGTGTGTGTGTGTGTGTGTGTGATGTTCATCATGTTCATCATAAAGGCCGATGAGCTGAACCTGCTGCTCATTCTGTCAGACACCAGTAGATCTTAGTGTGAAAAACACCTGTGACCAGCTGGAGGAACTGACCCTTTCCACAACACCGTCAGTGAGCCACAACCGCTCAGCATCAGCACCACCCGAGCATGTATGACTGCTGTAAGATATCTGTGGTTATATTTACCATCTGCAGCTGGATCATCCCACAGCATGCACAAGGGTTTCCATCAGTTACTCAAAAATAGATAAAAAAAAATATCTGGTCCCACCTTGTAAACTGGATCTCTGACTGGTAGCACTGGGAGGAGCCTGTGGGAGTGTCAGACCCTCAGTGCGTGGTTCCATCTCTGATACATGTTAAGTACATTTTTGGCCCTGTTTTATCCCTGGAGAGGTTTTCTTTTCTGTGTCTTTTGGCCACAACAGCCAACAAGGTTGTTCTCTGGCTGACAGCACAGCTGTGACAACAAGCTTAGACTCTCTCTCTCTCTCTCTCTCTCTCTCTCTCTCTTTGTGTTTATGTGTCTGTTCATGCTAAGGAGCATCATCTGCAGAACCTACTCAGAATTTATCATGAACTCCTGTCACACGTCCCTCTCTTTCTACTGTCTTTCTTGCTCCTTTCTGGAAAAACTCAGTGATGCCAACTTGACATCAACATCATAATACAAAGCTCACCAAACACATCCCCCGGTCAAAACATTAACTTTCTGTAGCTCAGAGAAAGTTTTAATGATCCGTATTGTGCATGTTGTAACGTCTAACAACACTTCCAACCAAAGGTCGCGTTAACCGATTATTTTCTAATATTGACAGAATTTTGTGAGCAATGATGTAAAAATCTGAAGGTTGCCCGTAACTTTGACGTGTTAGAAACCCCGACAGCTATCCAGTCCACGTTTATTGTCACACAGCCATTTGTTAATCACATATAGCACCTGCAGCAGACCCTCTGTCCAGTTGGTGTCAAGGGTGCATAATTAATTAGGTATTTTGTTCTCCCGTTTACGATCTCACGTTCTCTGACGTGCTGGCTTCCCTTACCCTTTTAAATGTTGGCAATCGATTGGCATTGCTACGACTCACGTGGTACTGAGGCCGCCTCTCTTGCATGCTCCAGGGTTTCCTCCTGGTGAAGCGGGTTCTTGCAGGATCAGGAAACCAATCTTTCAAAAAAGTAGTAACAACTACTAATTCTTTCACTGAGGGAAATGTTCCCAGACTTTCAAACACTTGCTAAAGAAGTGCTGGTCATTCGAGTTTCTACTGTAGCATAACGGGGCTTCAGCCTCCAGAACAAAATCAAAACAGCTGTGAATCCGCAAAAGCAAAGACTAATAACCTGATGCTGATCTCCTCTTCTTCTCTCGCTTAATAAGCTATCAATAAGTTATGAAGTTCAATTTAAAAAAAGCGCGTTTGACTTGCGTTGAGAGCGATTTTTTGTTTTCTTTACAAAGCTACTGACAGCAGGGTCGGTATTATTATTTTTAATTTCTTTTATTTGTTTTCTGTTGTTTTCTCTTTCTTTCCAATAAGCAATAAAACTGCCCTGCATAATTAATTTTATAAGTTCTATTTGAGTCACTTTTGCGATGACATGAAAAAAAAAATAAAATTAATAATTAATAGGTATCATTATGGATTTTTCTTATTGAGGGGTCATTATTCATTATGAAGGAATTTTTACTGCCATAAAACATCTGCTGCAACGTCTGCCTCCAACTGTCATTGGCTAACATTTCCAAGCAGCCTTAGTCAGCTGGCAGTAACAGTTTCTGAAGCCCCCTTCACACTTAGTCCGTACATCTAAAAAAAAATTTTGAGGACTTTTGCGCCATGAGTGACGCCAAAGTTGCTTTTTAATACAAGTCTGTCACAGACTGAATGTTTGACATCAATTTTGTCGGTGAAAGTCTAAGTTTGTAACACAATGGAGGAGAGAGCAACAGCGTCCTACTCTGTGATTATAATTATTTTAAATTTCACATCCTAAAGCTACCTGTATACAGATGAATGAGCAGACATCCTTTCCATTCTCACCTCCAAGCTATTCTTCCTCATGCTCAGGTGCTTTTATTTCTCCTGGTACATATCGCTCAGTCAGTCACATCATATAAACCTCATCACCTCTTGCACCCGGTGATTTTAATCTGGATGTGTCCTGCTGTGTTCTTACTTTGGCTCATCCCGACTTTGCACTGAAGTTGTGTTAATGAGGCTGGCGGGGAAAACTAGGTGAAGTCTGAGTGAAAGTTTTGTTCACATATGCAGCCCGCCACCAAAATTTTAGGAGTTTACTAAAAGTGATGATGAGATTGCTAACATCTGCAGATCCACAAAGTAGCTAGGATTAGGTAGGCCTCCAACACCATCAGCATTTCAAAGACAGACTGTGTTAAGTTACCTGTTATATCTTCTCTGAGTGAACAATAAAAAGGGACATGATGGCACAATCAGGAT
Organism: Labroides dimidiatus; assembly: GCA_030710495.1. Taxonomy (NCBI): domain Eukaryota; kingdom Metazoa; phylum Chordata; class Actinopteri; order Labriformes; family Labridae; genus Labroides; species Labroides dimidiatus. Next base: position 18,854,051 of record CM061148.1, on the reverse strand, counting down.
TTCATCAGAAAACTTTTATGGTGCCTTTACCTTTGATATTTAGGACTCAAAGTCCAATTTTTTTAATCTGTTGATTTTAAACAGGTCTTATTTCCAAAATCTTAGTTCTTCCTCCTAACTTGTGTGAATTCAAGCTGTGCCTCAGAGAGCTTTGACTGTCAGGAATAATCAATTTTGTGAATCAAGAAAATTCCAATTCACAATTCATAGACATCAAATTTAGTCAAAATATCTGTAGAAATGTTATGTATTGTGTAGTTTTATTTTCCTACCTATCTACCCAATCTTCATTTGCATTTCGGTTCAGCGTCAACCCTGAAATCTGTACACATCTTAAGTAAGAACGCCAAAAAACAATCGGAGGATTGCGTTTGAGGGATGCAAGGAATTATTGGCTTGAAGTCGAATAAAAGCTTAAGAAGTTAATTATCTATATCAGCAGGCATGAGAATGTGTGCTCCTATGTACAGCAGACAAGTTGACATCAGTTATGACAGCTTATGTACTGCAGCATTGAGCTTCAACATGTCTGCTGCATGGAAATATTTTTAAAGTCCAGGAAACTCAGCAGATGCATCTCTGAATGTTGATATTTGAAAGTGAATACATGCATCATTTTTGGTGGAGTCCAATGGACAGATGAGACTTTGTATTTTTGTGGTCCAAAAAAGGTGCATCAATTTGATTTCATATGTGGTATGGTACACCCAAAGTTCTAATAACTGTAAATATGTGATTAAAAAATAATACAACTTGAAAAAGTTTGACTTTTATATGTTATAGAAATCAGTGAGTATTAAAATGCTGATTAACAATTTTCCTGTGTTATGTGATGTTTTAACTACAGGAAACACTTATTTCAAACGGAAGTAGTATTTTAACTATATTTTTCCCAGAATATAAGGGATTTCATTGAGTATTGTTTGTCCTGAAGTATTTTTTATGCTCAATGATTTATTTTGTTGTCTGAAAGTTCAATTGATGCACAGGTAAATGTCAGACTACCTCTGTGCCAAAAACATTCTTATATTCAGCCACAGCTGATTTAAGGCCTCATCATCTGTTGCTAGGTAAACTAAAGGATGACATTGCATTGTCTTGCTGTTCAGTTTCTCTGTGGGACAACACCAGACCCCCTGGAATGGAAACAGTACTGTACCCACATGGTTTTATATAAATTACAGAAGGTTGAGGTGTTCATAACTTCAAAGTTTACTCACAGGGCTGTTCAAAATCAAAAAAGTGTTCCTCCAGTCAAAAGAAAGATCTGGATTTCTACCACAATACATGCTGTCACTATAAATATTCCATTCAAATATTTCATCTTTTTGTGCAGACTCCTCTGGTGTGTGATCATGAGTTACAGGTAACTCAAGGTTGCTCATGAGAGTAGGTAGCTCATATAACCAATCCTCTCCTCAGTGGTGTGTTAAAGGCTCCTCCTGTTGATGTGTTTTTATTCTGGTGTACTCCTGCTGCTGGTTTGTCAGCCTGTCATAGTAATATTCATTTCATCTTCATCACTCAGTTTCTGATCCTCTGACACAGTTACAGCTCTGTCTTTACATCCTGATCCCTGTTCTTTTCTCCAGCCTGTCACCTGGAAAAACACACACCTGTCCTGTCATTCGTGCAGCTCAGGGACACATCACAGACCACATCTATGATACATACATGTAACATGTTTACTAAGACCCTCAGAGACTGCAGGTCCCAGCGGTCTTTATAAAGTTTTCCTTTCTTTCTTCATATTTGGATCAGTGCTGTAGCTAAATCCCTGAGGGTCCTGAAATAGTGGAAACTGAATTCAGCTCCTGATTTAGTACTTCCAAAGGTGACACAGTTCTGCCTGAACTTAAAGCAGGTAAGACCTTTACAGTTAAATCCCCACATACAGTAATAAAAATAGGAGGTCAGCTCATCCCACATACACTAAACTCCTGGATGTTTCACCAAAGTTTGCAGACTGAGCTACACATCTGTCCTCACAATTCTCCCTGCCATCCCTCAGACTGGGTACTGAACCTCGGTTCTTTCATAGCACCAACCAAAATGCTTTGGTAGTACCGAGTATCAAAATATGCCTCATCTTTCGGTGCCAAGTTTTGGTACCCAAAGGGTTAATCACGTGATCAAGATCTTATATTGTCACCAGTGATTGGCTGTTACTTTACACCTGGTTGCGGCATGCTGGACAGTTTTGCCAACTTAATGACTTTGTTGCTAAATTTAATGACTTTTTTCAAACATGCGACTAGCAACAAATCTAGCAACTTTTCTGAAGCTTGAGGACTGAGGGAAAGCATGTATTGACCTTCAGCACTTGCTGCTTCTCAACGAGCATTGGGTGCTCAGCCCCTCCCCTGTCCAAACACTCACAGGCAGACTCCTGCTTTTACAGCAGTCCCTCAAAGCTGTAGCCAAATGAATGGCGCTAATGTTAGTCTCTTTTGGGTCATTTTTGCTGGTCTAAAGCCCAAATAAAGGAGGTGGATTGATGTTTTGACATTTAGAAAAAAAAATAATAATCTGCAGAAGAAAGTTCATTTATAGTTCTAAACACATTTATGGTGTACTCAGTATAAAGTGACCTGTCACTTTTTGCAATTATTTGTTGTTTACTTTTTTATGTAAGAAAACAGCACGGAATAGGAAAATACTAAAGCTGAAAATTAAAACTCAATATTTGTACCATGATGTGCAATGTGATTTTCTTTTTCTTAGAGTTGATATTATACAATTGGTATCCAAATAAAAGTATTGGTCAGGAACTGGTATCAGTGTAAAGGTATCAGTACAGGTATTGAAAAATTTTGCCAGCCCCACAGTAAAATTTCCAAGAATTCAGGCTGAGTTGATGTGTGAACACAGCAGGTTAAAGTCAGAAAAATCCACCAGGAGGGTGTGGGCAGGGTGATAGTGTTTATATCATGTGACCAATGGGATCTTTATGCAGTAATGAAGCTACTCTACCATTTTCTCTGTTCCCAGCATGTTCTTTACACTCATTTTTGTTACTGTGAATACGTCCAGTTACTCACAGCATCAACAGATTGCCTTTAACTGTCATCATAGCGTGAGTCAGTGACTACTGCAGCATCCTTTTTACGTCATGTCCTGCCCCCTGAGATTGACCCCATCTTGTCCAGTCGTGAAAATGTTTCTGTGTGTGTAGCGTGTTAATAGGTAAGCAAGCTTGAATAATGGCTTCCTGAAAGGTAAATGCAGTGTGTGGAGTTATATAGTTGTTTTTTTTAACCTAATGAGCATGTTTTTGGACTGTCGGAGTACCTGGAGAGAACACGCAAACTCCACACAGAAAGGCACACCTTGTCTGAACTGGGATTCAAGCTGGTGACCTTCTTGCTATGAGGCAACAGCACTAACCACTGCTTCACCGTGCAGCCACAACACTGATATATGGATGTCTATTTGTCTTAATAGCTGTGTATGTTGTTTGTTTGAACTTTAACAGGTGAAATACTTGTAATGCAATTTCAACAAAAAAGCTAAATACCAACAAATCATTTTTATTCACATTTCATTATGATAATAATACAGGGGATAACTGCCAAGGGAAAATAACACCAGTTTACATGACCCAGTGTTAGGTGAGCATATTCTCAAATGTGTTGAAGAGAAATAATTTGGTGCCTGTGGTTCTGACTAATACCTGAAACAGTTAATTGTTGAAAACTTAATTCACCACTAAACTGAAAAAAAAAATTCCAGTGGTATTCTCAGGTTATGGAATGCAAGAAAGAGTATAACTTTATAACTCTGTACAATATTGTCAGAGAGAAATGAAAAAAAAAAGTTTTTTATGCTAATGCATGTAGTTAACATCTTTTTCATTATCGAAATTTCCACCATTAAATGGTTTGCAATGTTGACTGTCGGCCATGTTTAGTGTTGACATTTGACATAACTACTTTTGAAATTTTACGGTAGGCCAAGTAAACTGTGGAAATTTCAAAACAGGTCATAATTACTGTGGGTCCTCTGACACTTATAAAGTTTGTTGTTGCCCATTGGCCATTTTATGTTTGAACATGTTTACTGGTTATCACGTTTGTTGTAGGTATCTCTCCGGACAGCCTAGTTTACCATTGGCTATGATTAAAGTTGTTTAGGTTTTTGTTAGCCATGATGTTTCATCAAGTTGTTTGGTTGGTGTTCTTCAGCCACAGTTTCCTGATAAAAAAAGAGGACACAAAATAGTTTCAGATGTAAGGGATGCTTCTCAGTTTTTAAAAACATTTACTATTTTATTGATTGTAACAGACACATGAAGTCAACTCCAGGCCTTTATATAACATGCAACACATTTTTGAGTTATGAATTAGTGGTAGTAGAAACTAGGACAATGCTTAACTTAGGGTTTTTACTTTTGACTTGTTTTTCCTGTTGACACATAGCATGAAAGTTTTAAATGCCACAAGTACCAACAACATTGACACCACCTTTGTCAGTTCTGCTTTTACTCTTTGACAAAAATTTTGGAGTAGTCTTTGTTTAAATAAAACCGAGCCCCCTGCTGGTGTTCATGGCATTTTCACTCTACATTTACCATAGATGCACTTTGAATCCCCAAGTGCAAATTAATGTGCAGTTTCTATGGAATCAAATATGCAAATTGCATCTTACAAGAGAAATTCATTTTTTTTTCATTTTTGCATTTCAATGCCCAAATGGCCTTTTTTTATACACTGCAATCAGTGGTTTCATTTTTTGTATGCAGGTTGGCACAGTCAGCTACTGTAAACTGAACAAATTAACTCTGTTTTAATGGTATTGTGTATTAAATGCCCCAGTGTGTTGTTTACGTAGCATTACTGAACTAAATGGGCGGGGCCTGCCTTAACGTGACAGCATCATGTTCTGCTAAAGATAAGCAACACTAGCCCTGTGTGCTTACCAAGCAAAGATGGTGGATGAGATGAGTGTTGTATTTTATCTCACAAGTGATTTTATAGATTCGAGCAGGCTGTCTCGCAGGCTTAAGCCGTCTTCTACCCTGGTTGTTGGTTTCAGAAAAAAAATAAATTTCCAGACATAACACCTTTGTTTTACATTGATCCCATCTAATTCCTGATCAGCCTTTTTCTAGTACCTTCAATGTCTGGTCGGTGTAAGGTCGACTCGGCTACAGCTACACTAGAGTAGAGATGATACAAAGACGTGAAAGGCCTGCCTTTAAATAACAATGTCAATGTATATTGTTAGAAATAAGAATATTTAGGGGTCTTCAGTAACGTAGGGTTCTACATTCAAATGCTCTCTTTCTCACCCCTCATATTGGTGAAGTGTCAGGGGCCTTTAAAGTCAAGAAGCTCCTGTTATGCATAAGAATGATTTACCATTTGAAAAGTTTTTTACCATCAAAAACATCTCATAAACGTGTTTAGAACTAAATGAACTCCCTTCCCTCGTGTCTTTTTTTTTTTGGAATGTCAGAATAACAACCATCCTCTTTTGTCCGGGCTTGGAATGTGCAAAAGTCATGCCTGTGAGTGTTTTGGAAAGGGGTGGGGGGTCAGCATCCACTGCTCATTGAGAAGCAGCAGGGGCTGGAGATCAATACATGCTTTCAAACTCCAGAAAAGTCACAAGATTTGTCAAGCGTCATTTTTTGGGAAAAAAAGAAAAAAAAAAGGGGGTTGTAAGAGGGGTCTGAAAAGATAGAGCGACAGAGTTGCTAAGCTGGCAAAACTGTCCTGCATGTAATGTAATGTGAGAAGTAATGTAATGTAACATTACTTGTAACATGTAATGTTACAGCCAACCAACATGGCATTTTCTGATCACATGATTAACCCTTTGGGTACCAATACTTGGCACCAAAAGGCGAGACATATTTTGATACTCCGTACCACAGACCAGCATTTTGGTCTTTGCCGTAAAAGAACCGAAGCCCTACGTACCACTTTTCCTCCTTGTTTTTGTCCCTAATACAGTTCCTTTCACATGGCCACTCATTAACTACAAAGAAATATATGTTGCTAGTTTTGCCAGTCTGTGCCACAGAAGAAAGTAGAGTTGGGTACAGAACTTCAGTTTTTTCACTTCTGTCATTTGTTCGTAGATGTTCTTTTGCACTGGCAGTTATTATTTGTTTATTTATCTGAGTAAGAAAACTGCTCGGAGTGGAAAAATAGTAAAGCTGAAAAATAAAACTCAAGATTTGTACCATAATTTAATTTTCTTTTTGTTAGAATTGATATTATGGAACTGGTACCAAAGTGAAGAATGTTGTAATGACACTGACTTAAAAAACGCTTTGAGCTTAATTCAAAACTAGCAAAGACCTGTTGCCTAGCTTGGCTGCTTGGCAAATCACTACAACACAGCCTGTTTGTGAAATCAGCCACGCCCCTATTTACGCATAATGCTTAGCTTACTTAAAACAAAATGAATGAGTAACCAAAAAACCAGGGCTGGCTTGGGGTTTAAATTGTGACAAATCAAGCAATCTAAAAGCTTATTCTTTTGAAGTTAATGGTAGGACCTATAACATTTCGAACAGTTAAAAATTCATCTTTAAAGCAAACTGAAAAGACATGAAACATTTAATCTTCTGCGACGGCCACACCTGTGATGTGAGAGATGGCCTCATTAAGTTTCGGGACCATGGATAAGGGTTGATCACATGAACATGGCAAAGGATTTAAGGCGAACAGGCAACTCAGACTGTAAAACTGACAGTGTGGGCCAGGTGCAAGATAGTGCCAGCAATGTAGGCTATATGTGTAAGAAAAAAAAGTCATAACCTGCATGTTATTTCAGTTTTTTATAACAGGGTTTTTGTATTTGATTAAAGTACTGAAAAACCTTTTCAGAGAATCTTGATTTTAGATTTATTTTCTTTCTGTTTTTGTTTGTGCAGACTTAACCTGAATATAATACCCCAAACATGTAATCCTAATTCTAATTTATTCTAATTTAGATTCCAAATCAGTTGACACCATGTTTACGGCTATAATTAGTCCCTAGATGTGACCAGTGACATAACCTCACTCACACACACACACACACACACACACACACACACACACAGATACTTCAAGCCCAAACACACTTTTTTGTGATACATTGTTTTTTGTCTTATAAACATGTTTCAATAAGTTCTAACATTTCAAACCTCAAAAGTCAAACAGAAAAGTCAGTCAGCCCTTTTGGTCATGTGACCAACCCTGATGCGTGTGCGTGCGTGTGTGTGTGTGTGTGTGTGTGTCTTCAGGCCTCTGTGTGTGTAATGTGGAGGAATAGGCCCCTCCACCTGTCCTTACTGGGACTCTATTTCTGGGTCTCACGCTGAACTTGACTATGTCTCGCCTGGCAACAGAGCCTGTATATATATGTATGCACGTTGTGTGTGTGTGTGCGTTTGTGTGCGTTTGTGTGTTATTCCGGTCCTGACTACAGCCAGACCAAAGCTGTATAGACTCATATGGAGTGGCTGAAACAGCAGAAGACTGACCTGAATGGACACTTTAGCTAAAACAGGGAGGAAGCTAATGTTAGCAACAGTTTACAGCAGTGAAGAATGTGATGTTTGTCAGAGATAAAGAGTTTTTTCTTCCTTGTGTGTGTGTATTGATGTTAAAGTCTGTTTTACACTGTTTCTAAAGCAGTAATAGTTGGACCAAGTGAATCAGACACACTTCATTGCATCACTTTCTCTGAGTGGGAAAACTTGTTGAAATCTGTTACTGTCTGAGTTCAATCTGTTTCTAACTTTAAAAATACTGAAAATAGTTACATCTGATAATTTGAAAATACATTTTTGCATTAAGCCAAGTGTCCTACAAATTGATCTGATTGCATATTTAATAAAAAGAATGTAAAAGATTTATTTAAGTTACTTGAACACTGGAAAAAAATCACATTTGTTGCCTGTCTCTGCTTCTCTACCAAAAAATATGTAAATGAATAAATTAAATAAATAATAAAAGTTAAAATTCCAAAATGTAATCATTTTCAGCTTAGGAACCTTGTAAAATATTTATTAAATTAAAGATATTAAGTAATATTAATATTACTGCTGCTCATTGAGAAGCAGCAGAAATATTAAAAGTTGCATGAGACGGATTCAATACACATTTTGAGTCGTGCCATATGTGTATCATCAGATTTAGAGATGGAGAAAAAGAGAAATTTAATAATTTATTATTACGTTTTAGAGAGTTACAACAAGTGAATGGCACTGATCTGGTGGAATGGCCCTTGAATTTCTCTAGTGAATAGCTCATGCTGGCAGCAGTAAACAGGCTGTCAAGACCACAACATAGAAATACAAATAAGTGGTTAAAAATCCTTTAAATGTTCAGCACAATTTCTATTTTGTTTGAATATTAAAAATATTTTTAACTTCAAATTAAATCACGGAGGGAAAGACCCTGCGTGATAAAGTGGTTATCAACAGACTAAAATAAGATTAGATTCCTTTTTATGACCTACAGGTACAAGCTTTACGCCGTCTTTATAGTTATCTTTAATGTCTGCAAACCCTGCAAAGAGGTGGATGTCAGAGCAGACAATTGACAGCGAACTGAAAAAAAAAATCATTTTATTTTACGGAAAGATTCAGAATGACTTATACATCAAACTCCTGTAGGAGATATTTTTTTCCAAATGTACAGAGTAAGATAAACGGTAGGTAAGGCTAAAAAAGACAAAGGGGTGCCAAATCAACACAAACAAAGTTTATAGCTCCTGTGATTTTGACGTCCCCTTTGGACAAAGTGATACTGTTTTACTCTTTGATGAAAAATGTCTCTCCCCTGCTTTCTTTTGAAAGTAAAATTTGTATCTTGGTATGATAATTTACTATAGAAAAAGTTCAGTGTATTTTTTAGTGGGGGCTGTCTCATAAAGGAGGTTTCACAAAGGACTCATCAGTTAGTGGATGGTCTTATTTGCTGTTTCAGGTTATAAAAGGCTATCACTGTTAATAGCTGTCTGTTACATAACCAGTTAATAACTCGTAACTGGAGTATTGTTTACCTAAAGAATAACTTCCTGGTCCTTGTTTGACCTGAGACCAGAAAACGGGGAACAGGTAGTGAAAAATTAATTGAAACATCTATTTGGATATTTGGAAACCTTAAATGTTGCAAAAACCACTATTTAAAATCACTCCAATTACGAGTTAAATTTTGCATCAAAAATTATTTAATAAAGGTATGGTGTCTCCATTTTTATATCAGCATAAATATATTTAGTTGTGGCCAATGCAAGGTGACTGCTTTCTTCCCTGGGGTTAAAAAGTCACAGTATTATACAGAAGAAACAGTTATGTCTCAGAGTCCCTTAACCCTTAAATGCCTGACCCATTAAAAATAGACAGAAAATTCCAATTTATTGACCCCTTTTAAAAAATCCACAAAAATATTATATTGTAATATCATTTTGTTTATGATATATTTTTTTGCATCGTATTTGATAAATTGGGCAGTTTTGGCAACTTTTTTATAAAGGTCATAGTAAATATGCACCCATTCAATGCAGGAAATACTTATTTTAAAAAAATTAGTGAGTAACAATTTAGATGTCATTCTTACTGCAACTTTTTGAAAATTAGCAATGATTTTCTTGAAAAAAAAAGTGTGTGGGTAATCTCCTGAGAAAAGCTATTTTGAAAAGGGCCAAAATACAACTTCAGTTGCCTGTAGTGGTATGGTGGTATGATAATTATCAAGGGGGTAGAATACCCCACTATCATTTACATGATAGGCGGAAACCCTGTGGTTGTAAAATTGGTCCCGGTTCTTGCCTCTTGTCTATTCTGCAGACGAACACTCTGCTCTGATCAATCTGAAGACCGCAGCTTCTCATCGATAACTGAGAGTGTTCAGCTGGTTGCTTCACATTGCAGAGAAACCCATATATGACTATACAGTGTACCATCAGAGTGTAGCGATTTACAAAAGACAGTAACAAAGGCCAAAGTTCACTTGTTATGACCTAAGCCAAACAAGGGTTGGCAAGGACCCTATTGTTACCTGGGGAAAGAGGCCAAAACTCAAGAAAAACCCATGTTTAACCTTGACCCAGGACAAAATCTGAACTCGTTTTTCTCTTTGTTTCTTTGTTTCTTTCTTTGTCCCCTTTGAACCTTAATTTGGTCCCTTCAAAACCAAACCAAAAGTCACCAAAATTGGCACAAAATTCAGTATCGGCAACAAATTCATGATTCCAGTATTTTCATGATTTTTCATGGCTTTATAGCACCCCTTATTTACTTAAAACTGCAGCTCCCCCCCCAACTACTTTCAGCTGTATGAATTGAAAATTTTATGGCTTAACTGCCATGCCAAGACTTACAAAAAGTCTTGTATCGACATGGTGAAATCCAACAGGAAGTTTGGAAATTTGTGTTGAAAATCAGATTTTCTGGTTCGAGGGGATACATATTTGAACAAACTTGTCCTTGTATTTTTTAATCAGAACAACCCCAAAGTTGGCTTGTGTAAACTAAACACACAGACAGTGAAAAGTTAAAGGATTTCTCGTAACTCGATGGGTGTGGCCAGAACAGAGCCAAAGTTGACAATTTTTTTGGAAACATGCAGACCTTAATAACTCTCTTAAGGTGTGCCATAATGTCATAATGGGATATTTACACTGTAGGGACATGAAAATGTTTGTCGTTCACGACTGCATACATAACATCAATGTCTGAGAGCAAGAGCAGCACAACAGCATTGACTTCGTCTGTCCATGTCTCACACACACTCTGCTTTGTCTCCCTTGCTCTGTGATGTGACAACCACCTTCTCTCCACCTCCCCCTCCACTCACTACTCATCACTTCAGAGCCTGCCACCGAAGAAGAGTTGGTCATTCAAAGATCAATAATGGCTCGATAATTTGGAAATAGTTTAGATTCAAAGTTTTAAATAACCAGCAGCAAAATGTGTTCTATAAAGAATGTCTGACACCTGTTGCCTGGATGTTGTTACGTTTGGTGCAGGATGTAACTGGTGATTCAGTGGAGAGTGCTAGCCAAAAGAGCTGCTAAGTAGAAGAAAGCAAATACAAAACATGAAACTCTTTTCCTATCCACCTTTTTTCTTTGTACCCATAGTTCATGGCGGTTGCCAGTATTGCTCTTCAGGTTGAACGTTCTGTTAAGTCACCACGGAGACTACAAAGCGGATGATGTTAGCCTAGCTGTCATACTCCCTCTAATAACTGGCTTTTAAAAACAAGAAATTGACAAAATGAACAAAAATCAGAGGTGGGTTCATCATGTGGATGTTTTAAGAAAAGATTACACTCAGCCCTGTCTAGCATTAATGATTTCACGTGAGGTGTTTTGAGCTACCTTGTCACCGCCAGCAAACGGAAGTCGATAACCGCCAACTGAAGTCAACACTGACAGGCTTCTGAAGAAACAGGTGAATTGGTCGAAAGTGCACCATATCAGCCAGTCACAACATTATATGGTTGCTAGGAGATAGGGGAAGTTTTAGGAGTCACAGAGGCAGGCGATACAACATGCACTAAGGTGAATTTTTGATCAATTTGTGATTTTTAAGCGTGTTTGGAATACATCATTGGTGTGCAGTTTAGTGTGTAGTGTAGTTTTTTGTTTTGTGTTTCAGAGCAATGTGGTGATTCATGACAATAATTCTGTAAAATCTTGTTGAGATCTGTTGGTTTTGTAAACAGTTGTTAATAGTTTTATTTTACTGTGTTGTTTGCTAGGTTTGTAGATTGGTTTTTGAAATTAAAAAATTTATACTTGTGTTCTAAGTTATAAAAATGTTTGTGGTTTCCACAGTAAAAATAACAAACTTTTTCTCAACTCATTTTTTTTCTAATTTTAGGTCCATTGTGTTCATACATTTAAACAAAATGAATAAGAAAAATGTAAAATATAGGTGCTTAGGTGAGGTGTGCTGAAAAAAAGACACCTAGCAAGGCAAGGTAAACAGCTTTTAAGATGAAATATTACGGTAAAATCAAAAGTGGTCAAAAACAGCCAATTGACCCCTTGACCCAAGAGAGTTAATAAGGTGCCTTTGTGACATTTGGCACGTGGCTTAAACATATAACTGAGCATTTGAAAGGGTTTGCCTCTGGAAAAAAAAAGAAACTCTAATGGATGCCATGTTATAATGCTGGGGGAAACCTCAAGTATGTCAAGGAAAAAAAATTAGCACTGCATATCTTCATCGGGAAAAACCAGAAAAAGTCTAGGACTGAAATGTTGTAAATAAATAATCATTTTTGTTGCAAGTTGGACAGTGTGCAGATGTTTACTTTTGAACTGTTTGCTGGAGACCTTGCCCTCTGACACACCTGTCCTGAGAAATAGATGTGTGAAGGAACCTTTCCAAATGTAGCATCCTGAAATGAGGTCACAAGCAGTTCAACTATGAAACTGTGACCTACAGTTGAAATGAGATACAGAAATAAATAAATTCATTTTTCTTTTTATTAGACTCTTTTTCATCCACAGGTTATCAGTTTATACCTGTGAATGTGTTAGGAGGAGGTAGCATTGTTTGTGTTATTTAATTTAATTTAGTGTTATAAATAGGATTTGTTTGAAAAACGTCATTAGAAAATATTTTTTATATTACAGTCAATATCATGTAAAAAGCTGCATAAAACGTTCGTAGCACCATTTCTACCAGCTTAACCCGGTCTTTTCCATGCTGTTCCTCTTTTCCTGTGTCATTCCTGTTTCGTTTCGTTTTTGTCTCTCTGGCACCGCCAAGTGAAAAGGGTATCTCCGAGTGTGAAGAGCTCCTCCACTCCTCTCTGAAAGCGCCCTGCAGTAGCAGCATGGTAATTCTGCTCCTCTATCTTTCCTCTGCATCATGTTTACCTAGCAACAAGCATCACCCGCGGCTGGCCATCCCATTGGTCATTTGAAAACGCACCGGGGACCAATGGCAGGGCTGTTGCCATGGTACAGTGTATAGTTGCCGGGTGGAATTTTGCTGCAAGGCACGTGAGTCTCAGAGTCTGCTTGCCTCCTCGCGCTGCTGTTGTAATCTCCGCTGTCTGGTCGTTAGTAGTACAGCTGAACGTGATTTAGTCGAAGCCAGTTCGTAACTCTGTAAAGGGAAATATTAACGTTTATACACATATTCAGCAATAAAGCCAGAGCAATGCGTTTCAACCGTTAACAACACACAGAGACAGAACACAGCGGCTCAGCAGACAACAGGAGGCTGAGTCTAATTCCTGAAGCTGCGTTTCTACCAGTGCAATGTGCTGTATCACAGTCTAACAAAGGGGAAATTAGGTTTACAGGCTATCAGAAATGTCTCTTATCATTTCTATCAAAAGAACTCTGTCTATAAACATCTTTAATGGGAAATATATAATAATATCTGAAAAACATTATCACTGAATATATTTAAAATCCCTTGTAAAAAATGTAGCTAAAAAATGAAAGAAAATTTTAAAGCTGCCAAATAATTAAAAAAAAAAAGTTTTTTTTTTTTGTAAAACTTGTACACTAAAGTTTCTTTTTTGCAGGAAACTGAGTATGCAGTGATTATGTCTGGTACACTAAATGTTCCTCAAGTGTTTTTCTTTTTTGAATTCAGTATAATTGCTGCTGTGTTTAGGGTAATTTTTTTAATTATTTTTGATGTAATGTTTTAATATAATCACTTAAAAAATCTTTTTAAAAAAAGAGCATATTTAAGACCTCTGGTCAGTAACTGCAAGTATAATTTTCAGGAAGAACCCTGTTAAAAGTTTCTGAAGATTACAACAAGGTTGTGTGTGTTTGTACTATCTGAATGCCCTGTCACTCTCAGCATACACACATTCTCACCTGTTGCTCATCTATCTGTAATTGTGGAGCAGAGATAATTGTGGGTTTTGCATTGCACGATGACAGTAGAAATACAGTACACTCCATGTTTCTCCTCAGTGCAAACACACCTTTATAGCAGTGAAAAGAGTGAAGTATAACCTTTTCTCTGTCTGTACTTCAGTGTGCCGGGTCTCTTTCTAGCATGCAGTGGGTTGTTTGTGAGTCTGATTGCATGCCTGCCTATGCAGAAATATGTGGCATAAAATCAAAATTGGCACATGTGAAATGCTTGCAAAGTATGCACATAGAGTTTGCATATACATTTTTATGCTGTAATCAGTTATTATCTGCCACTTGCATAGAATGCAGCTTTATTGGGCTATATGTGTCCCTTTAATGACATATTTCCAGACATTTCTTGCTGTTTGAACAGCATTACCTGGGATAATTTGAGCTAAATGTTGATGTATAAATACTGCCAATGTGCCAGTTGTGCTTTTGTGACTGAAATTTATAGTTCAGGTAAAAAAGATAGTGATTTATTAGGCACTACATAAAACTAAAAAATCTGTGTTGTAAAGGTACTCCTTCTTACTAGCATTAGTGCAAGTTCATCAACAGTCAGCACGTTTGGTCCATGTTTTCTATACTTACTGACCCACTTTGTTAACTGGGAGATTGGCACCGTTTCCTAGACAGTCAGAGGTATAGAGGGTGTTTGATATGAATAGAAAATATGTTAATAACCACTGAGTGGTCCACAAGGACTCTATTTGTACATTGTCAAAACAAGGATGTCACATAAAGACAGAAATGATGAAGGTGAATTAGTATGTCAATTTAAACACAGGTTAAACTTAACTCTTCCAGTCCTCTCTTTGAGTGTGGTATAAGGTACACACTATCGTTTCTCCCTGTTAGAACTAACCTCTGGATCCTGCTCAGCCCTGACAGACCCAGGCACACAGAGTGGGGCATTAGGCCACCTTTGAAGCAGATCACCTGTAGTGATACATCTGCATCTGATTTCCATGTAAACATGCAGTACTACTGTCCTGTATCACTCTGTCATGCTACTTTCTGCCCGTCAATCTTTGAGAAAAATCATTTTAATGCATTCTCTATAATTACAGCATGTTATTATGCCATGATATATTATTTTAGCCGTGACTAGTCAGCTGTTTTTCTCTGTGTGGGAGTGCAGAGCTCTGGAGCAGGGGTTCTGGAGCCCAGAGCTGGAGTAGATAAAAGAGAAAAATTGGGAAAGAAACTGAGAATTTCAGAACCAGAATGCACAGATGCAGACATGTCTGTATACATTTATTGACCTTTTATATTTACTTTTCCTACATTAGATTATTATTAATTGGATCTCTAGAGTCTTAAAGCACTAAAACATAGATACAGTGTCAACTTAGTAGTGTGGGTATAAGCAGCATGGGCTTACTTTTGGTACAAATTAGATTTATGCTCTTCCTTTGGCTACTTTCTTTATTGGTTTTGTTTTGTTCCATCAAAATATGTATGGTGTTCATCTTATGGGTGAAAGTATGGCATGCAAACCGTGCCCCGGACACCTAAGCCACTTTGCAGTGGAGAAGACCCAAAACTGCACGTAGGTATGATAGTCTAAGAAATTCAACTTTCAATTAGAAAGTCTGTTGTAGTTGGATACAAGCAATACATTTTTATTTTTTTTATTTTTTTTGATCACATTAACTCACAATTGTGACCAGACGATTGTTTTTTTTTTATTAGTTCCCAGAAACGTATCTGGTTATCAACAAAAGACAAGGCTGAGACAATGTAATAGATTAACTTTATCACGATGGAAAAGTGAACAGTACAATTATCTAGATAAAAATGCACAGACCTTGAGAAACATCTGAAATGAACTAATCACCACAGATAAACAGAAATAAAATGTATGGATACATCTCAGCCCAGAGTTTCCTTAGGAATGTATTGCTGTTAACCATAGCTTTTATGAAATGTTGACAAATGACGTAAATAAATGTGAGTCAGGCTGATAATAAAGCATTTGAGTACAGTGTTATTATTATTAAGCTTACTCTTTGTACTTGTTATTTCAGATTACCTTTTAACCCTACTGTGTAATAACAAAACTGTTTGATTTAAGTGCACCAGTAACAGCCTTAAAATACATGAGATACAGAATAAAGTGACACACATTTGTCAGTGCAGTGTATTTGAGGGGGAATTTTCCTTTAAGAAGCCGTCAGCTGGTTTATGACACTGTTTGTGTGCTGAGCTGTTCCCAGGCAGCATTGTGCCTGATTTAGCCGGAATGCTTGGATAGCAACAGGAACAACTTTTAGTTCAGGCTGAGGAGAAGTCACACATCTCGGCTGTAGGGAGTCACTCAATGACCATGTGCTCATGGAAGCCTTTTGCCCCGCTCACTCCCCGGCTAGATATCCTCCCCCATCCTCCCCCTCGGTCTCCCCCTCCCCTCCTCCCTCTTTCCATTTCTACCTGACATCTTCAAACTATTTCCGCGTCATTCCTGCCTCGCGCCGTTTGAAGAGACACAGGGAAACTAAGCTGAAGGCCCCGCCCTTAGACCTGTGCGCTGTCCAATGACAGCTAAAGGTGGGACTTGAAGTAACCAATCAAATTGCAGCTGCCGCAGCGTAGGGTAGCAACAGAGCCCGTAGAGGGTGCCTGCTGAGTGAGGGTAGAGGCAGCGTTTACAAGAATACAGACAAGTTGAATCATTTTTTTAAAGACTGAATGGACAAAAAGAGCTTTAGTATATTATAAAGAAGTAATACTGACAGTATTTAGTGTTCTTATTGTTAGTTCTAATCTGTATTTTAACCTTAGTCTTCTAAGATGTTTTTTGTTTTGTTTTGTTTTTTTTAATTATTCACTATCTTTATCCTGCACTGTTGTTTAACACCCAAACCACTGAAAATAAGAAAATCAATTTTATATACACCGACTTGAAATTTAATAGACGGATGTATTTCAAGACAAATAGTAACTGGAAATTCACTCATTTAATGCATATTTATCTCAAAAGACCACTGTCTCTTAGTCGCCTTTCCTCTCTCCTTCCCTCCACATCAGCAAAACAGATTACAATATACAGGAATGCATATAGGTAATAATCTTCAATTTGAAGTTAAACCTGCATTTTCTAAATTCGTTTTAGTGTATTTTAGGAGGCATAACTGACAAATTTCGGACTCTAACTTTAGTTACAGTAACCACCCCTATTGGGGTTTGAAAAGGTGATTATAAGCGTTTAACAAACTGAACTTTATCCATAAATTTGTATAAAGAATTAAAGCAAAGGTTGTGTGCATGCGTGTATATAAAGTTCCAGTATATATATCCTGCTGTTACTATAAATGGACAGGCAGGAGAGGTCTGCTCGGACCAGACTACCATGGTCAGATGGAAGGTTACTGTCCCGCCAACTTGTTGAAGTTGTGAAAAACTTTTCGTTAAATCACTCGGCCTCGCAATGGCTGCAGATGAGATTTTTTTCTATTGTCATGTTTTGGATCTGTATGCGTATCTGCCCTGGTTTCAGTGGTTGTGTGTGAGTCTGCGCTAGACAGACCCGCTCTGACCCCCGCCTTGTTCAAATGGTACAGTCCGTGTGTCAGGGTGGGGGAGCCGTGTGGGAGCGCAGCACAGATTCCGTCTGACGGAGAAGCACGGAGAGGGAAACGGGCGAGAAACATGAGCTGAAATCGCCCTTGTGAAGGTTTCCATCTTGAAGGACTTAAAAAAAATCCCGAGTTAAAAGAAGGACGAGAAAAGAAGGATAAAAAGAAGTTTGAGAGGGAATAAAGAGCAGAGGAAGACGGAAGACGAGGCGCGTCAGGGAGCGATCAAAGGCGTCTGACAGCAAGCTCAGGAACTTCTGTGGATCTGGTTTCCTTACTTCGACACGACTCAAGTTTTGGTTCAGTGCACTTCAGAAGCTGTTTGTGATCTAACTTTTGTGAGATTACCTCTGAGGCGGACTTCCTCCTGGATCAAGCTTTGGTAAACAGAAGAGTGGAGTTTGGGACTACAGTGCAGGCCGGTGTAGTTCCTCAGCCCGGGGAAGCACTCTGCATATAACCCCAAATACTGGATCTTAACTCAAACTGACAAAGAAAGAGGCTGTACAGGGTACCTGTTTTTTTCTGTCACTTTGTTTCTATGGCTCACCTGTGAGTGTGGATATATCCTGCTAGAGGAACTTTTCTCTGGAACAACACTAACACACTGTGGACAACACACTGTTTGTGTCACAGTGTTCCTGTACAGTGTATGGGGGATTACATTGTAGTCTGGCTGTTTAAAGGGGCTCTTTTTCACCCTGGCAGAGGCCAGCCACCCCCTGCTCTGGGCAGGTGAAGGGGAGCTGAGTCTGCGTGGATCTTGGGCTGTTTGGGCTCTGTGACATTGCTAGTGTGTGTGTGTTTGTGTGTGTCACTGGATTAATCTGAGTGATAACATCACTCCACACTGCCCTGCTCTGTCCACTGAAGAGTCCCCCCCAGAAAGCACCAGTAATTGGAGCTATTTTTAACGTAAGGGATGGGGTAAAAGCAGGCAGCTGGAAACCCAACTCCCCTCCACCTCCTTCTCTTCCTCCCCCCTCGGTCACTCTGCCTCGCTCAGCCCACCTGGCAGCATGCTGGGCGAGCCTGGTTAGCACAGACTGGACTTACACCTGTTTAAAGTGTGAGATAACAAACATTGGATAAACTTCTTCTTCTCTGGGAAGCTTTGGATGTGAGTGAACTGGGAGTACTGGCTATATTGTGTCCTACTGGTTCAGGCTGCACTGGAAACACAAACCCTGTCCTGGATTAAGATGTCTGAAGAGCTACTAGTTGTGTTAACTTTCCCTGGACTTAGTGAAACTATAATAAGCAAGTAGAGTGCCACTAGTTGAAATATTGTGTTAGTGAAGGTTTAATTTTACTAGTTTAGTATTAGCCACCAGCGATCTGGAGCGTCTCCAGCACAGAAAGAATGCATGAAACTGCCAATGTAAGAAAAAGCTAAAACCTGATTACCAAATATTCTTTAAGCCCCGTTTCCTAGACCCCCAGAGAGACAGAATATATATGTAGAGATCTATATCTATAGTGTAACTCCACAGAAAGCAAAGATTACATCCTTTATATTTTTTACAACAGAGAGACGAGCTGCCTGTACACCGGTCGGTTGCCTTAGAAACCACAGTCACAAAAAACAAGCCAGAGAAGTTGGTGCCTTTTGATTGGTCGGTTTGGTTTCCCACCATTTCAAGATTCATAGATTGAGTTGGATGTAAAAGTGTTGACTCTGGGAATCGAACACACGTCTGATGACAGTTACCTGAACACACACCTGTGGCAGCAGCTTTGACTGACCGTGTTTCCCTGCTGGATCGAACTATCACCAAGCGTTTCCATGGTGATCACGTCATCCTCATCTGTGGAGGACAAGCCTGTGCCCTCATGCAGGATGGTCCAATCAGAACCCTGGATCAGCACAGGCCTGCTGCGCAAGAACAAGAGTCAGTACACACACACACACACACACACACACACACACCTTGCTTTCCTCACAGTGTAGCCTCAAGTGTGTGAGTGTGAGTCTGCTATTGACGTGCTGTGTGAGTTTTTGTCATTTTTCACACAGGCTTGTGTTTTTTGGGTGGTAGTTAAAGATGATGTGTCTGTAGCTGGTTGGAGCTGGTTGATGTTGTTTAAAATTTCAGAATTGGGCCACACTGCAAAAAATGCAAATAATTATTACGATAAGAGACAGAAAGTGGAGGAATCCGTCAGCTGGTAAACTTTAGGAAACTAATTGAAAAAAGATGCATGAATTTTTCTACCTTCTTTCTATTCTCTCTAATAGAGTTCATAAAAACACAGAATGAAGAGTTCCATTTTGATATCTTGAGAAACTAGTGATTTCTTTCTGACAGTGATTAGTCAGTTTTTTAGGAGGGAATACCTTCAGTGTTCAACATTCATCAGGTTTCTTCTGTATCGGAATTTTTGGCAGAGGTCTCCCCTTGAAAACAATCACACCTGGTGATAAAAACAACTAAAAAAATCCGTTTTTATCTCAAATCTGTGTTTTTCAAATGCTCACCGTTGGACCCAGAATGACTGATGTAGCGGAGTGCTGCTACCGACATCGGCTCAGTTTTTAAGGTTAGGCTTTGGTGTTTGCTGTTCTTTGGGTTTCAACCTTTAAAAAAACTATGAAAACTCTGAAAAACAGCTAAATGTTCCTGAATGCCTTTTGGTTGACAAAAACATTTTGAATCTGCAGCAGGTTGAGGACTGTTAGCAACATCATGCCACTTTTAAGGCAAGGATTCGCTTAGTTTCTACCACAAATTGCCGGCAGAGGTCTCCTTCTCCCAGAATTACTAAGAAGTAGCGGCATTCTGACAACTGTTACTACAATAGCTCAGAATTATTTTAGATTTAAAGTTTCACAAGATTTCTCACAGGAGCTGAATTATCACCAAAGTTCTCCTCCTTTTATACACAAACAGACCTGGTGATTTAAACCATATAAACTCTGAAAATATCAGTTCCATGGTAAAATCATAGATTTTTATAAGTTCTTTAGTGGACACATGACATCATATGTAAGCTGAGCACTTAAAAACCTGGTGTTTACAAAAAATATGAAATACTTGAAAATGAGGGGGTTTTACCTATAGCCAAATGATCAGCAGAGGTCTCCTCCCCTCACATACAAACACGGCAAGTTAATAACACTAAGAAAACAGTGTTAAAATGTTAAATCCAGTGTTTCTTTTTTTGTACTTTAAAGGACAAAGAAGGGCCAGAAGCTTCGCGCTGTTAGTAATGTTAGCTCATTTTTAGGCTGGGATTCCCTCTGTGTTTAATCGTAACAAGGTTTCTGCCTGTTGACAATTATCGGCCGAGGTCCCTCTTCTAAAAATTAACCCAGCAGTTAATGAAAAACAGGAAAAACACAAAGAAACAGGTTAACTTTAAAATCAGTGTTTCAAATACATTGTTTAGTGGATCCGTAACTTAGACGAGCTAATTCAATGCTAATAATAACATCAGCTCACTTTTAAAGGTGAGGATTCCCTTAAGTTTCTGTCACTAAAGCAATATCTTCAACACAAATTTCCTATTTGAAACATAAATGAGAATAAATTTTTTTTTTTTTTTTCTGCAGACTCAGGATATCAGGAGAACTGGGCTAATGCCAACTACACTAACTGAGCTTTTAGGCTTACATGAATTATTTTGATCAGTCACCAAGGTCGTACCAGAGGCCATATCATCAGATCCAGTGATTCGAACCAGTACAAGCTGAAATCTAACTCAGGAGTACCAGAGCTGTTAATTTAACTGCAGCTAAATGGACGTTATTCTTTTCTCCTTTAACTTTCAGAGAAAATAAACCTAAAAAAACACTCTGAAAAGAAAAGATGTTCTTGACCTCCACAGTAAGCTTATCACAGCCTTATTTTACGAAGTAGTTTCAAGGTTAAAGCCTTAACGTGAACAACCCAGCCTCAGTTTGAGCAGGTTAACATTTTACCGGTCAGGTTGGACCGATGCTTTTATAAATGCAGTGAGTGGCAGCTTGATCAGACAGTTGCGTGGTGGTGGTTTGTAGTTTTCGGGGACACTGAAGGTGTGAGGATGTTGTCTGTGCTCACATCCCTCTGTTTCTCTGCTCCGGCTTTCATTCATAATATTAATCACTGTCTTAGTTTTCCATTAGACGATCTGGGGGTTCTCTTTGAGCCTCTTCGAGTGTTTAGAATGAGAAAAAGAAAATAACTCAAACTTTTCACCGTAGAGTAAATTTTCTGGAACGAGTCGCTTTAAGGTGCAACAAGTCGTCGTAGTACTCGAAGTCTGACGTTGCTCTGCATGTCTGCTCATC
This sequence comes from Labroides dimidiatus, assembly GCA_030710495.1. Taxonomy (NCBI): domain Eukaryota; kingdom Metazoa; phylum Chordata; class Actinopteri; order Labriformes; family Labridae; genus Labroides; species Labroides dimidiatus. The sequence continues at coordinate 18,832,352 of CM061148.1, read as the reverse complement.
GAGGGGATCGCTTCAGTTTTTATCAAAGGACCGACTCTGAACGTAGAAAAGTGAACTTAATGAGAAACTTTATGACCTGTTCGTTAATGTTTTAAAGAAATGGAACTTTATCTTGAAGCTTGAATATTTTGTAACACCTGAGTTTTTAATATTACATTTAAGCCTTTAAAGAGCAGCGTTATGTGTTTTTTACTGTGTAAAGTTTTATTTGCAGTTTTTTTTTCTCTCATTTGTTTTTTATTCAGTGAAACTTGTTATATTTTGATCACGGTGGCTGCATTTCTTTATGTTTCATTCACACCTCTTTGGTCCTCTGTGTTTCGCCAGCGTCAGCTATTTAACTCTTTCATAAGCAGAAAGAGCAAGCTGTTTTATGTGGTTTATCTCATTGGACAAAATATACAGGGTCTGTAATCCATGATGACAGATGGTCATGTGACCTGGTGTTGTTGTTGTCACTGGTTTATTGTGTGTCAGTGGGACAAAGCATGAGGACGGGGCAGGCTGCTTGGCTGGTTTTGTTTATTACCCGGACGTGTCAGTGTATGATGGTGTTTTTAAAAATGCAACTATTTAATGAAAATCACAAAAAATGTTTTATAGAGGTGGATTACAAACGTGCCTTTTTAGTATTGTCTGACCTTCGTTGTTAGGGTTTCACTTGCGTGTTCACACGCTCAACCTGGAGTAACTAAAAGTTCTCATTGCATCCCTGGACTGTGGCCAACCATCCTCCACACTGTCTCAGGTTCAGATTCTCTGTCTGAATGCTTCCATCTCCTCCTGTTCTTTAGTGAAGTGATTAAATCTCATAATAATACAGCATTTTTCCAGCACACCTGGAAATATTTGAGGTCTGCAGTCATTACTGATTTTGTTTTACAGTTTTACAAGATCTTTTAAATACATCTTAAAAACTGACTGATGTTCATTCGGGGGGGAAATATTACTCCTGATATAGTATAGTAGACACCATCATCATTGAACTTTACATGGGCTGGTGTTAAATTAGGGAAGTAAGACTGCAAAAATCGTCAGTATCGAAGAATGCAATTTAAATCAAATCAGCACCCTAAAAATCGTATAAGAATCATATCGAAGAATCAAAAAGAATCAATTTAGTAGCAACTAACGATTATTTTCATAATCGATTAATCTTTCGATTTTTTTCTCGATTAATTGAGTAGTTGTTTGGTCCATAAAATTTCAGAAAATGGTGAAAAATGTCAATGATTTTTTGGATTCCAAGATGACATCATCAGATGTCTGGTTTTCAAACCAAAGATATTCAGGAGTGCCATAGAGAAGCAAAGAAAGAAGAAAATATTCACATTTATGAAGCTGAAATTAGAGAATTTGGACTTTTTTTCTAAAATAATTACCTAAATTACTTAATCGATTATCAAAATAGTTGACGATTAATTAAGTAATTGATTAATAATCGATTATTCGATTAATTGTTGCAGCTCTACAATTTAGCTACAGCTTCTCACCATCCCACTTTTTCATCTCTTTACTTGTATTACTCAATTTCTAAGACGTAAGCCGTTGAGCGGCAGGTTTCCTAGCATGCAGCATCCACCGATTGAAGGATCTTATTTCTTCCGACTTTTGATTTTAAAGGCATTACCTTTGTTTTTTCACTGAATGAGACCCAATTTGATCCAAATTTTTTTCACAAATTTTACCAATTTGTGTACAAAGTTTTGAAATTCTGATTCACAATTTATGGATGTGAGTTTATATTTGGATGTTTTTCATGTTGGTTGAACGATGCAGCATAATGTAAGTTATCATAAAGGTTGGTTGTTTCGGTTCATATTTGTGTTAAAAGCTTATCCCGTCCTTGTTATTCAGTATTGTATGGATTGAAATTGAGTTTGGCTGAAGACTAACTGGGAATGCATTGATTGTGAAATTATAGATTCAAACGTTAAAAAAAATCTATTGATAGGTAAACTAATGTTAGTTTTTTAATGAATAAACAATAAAAACTATGGCTGCCAATTTTCTTTTCAAAAAGTCATCTTAAATTTAAGGATTATATATTCCCTACACTAAAGTTAAGCCTGTTTTTTATTTTTCAGTTTGGTTAGACTGCCGGGTGAGAGACAGTTTCTAGACAGTTTCTAATTAAAGCTTACCATTAAAAACAAAAATAACACGTGTATCTCAGGAGTAAGTCTCGAAGTGGTTGATAAAATATGACCTGTCACAGCTCAGGTTGTATTTATATAACTCATCCGCGCAGAAAGTCCCTGTGTCCCCCCTGAACCCTTTCAGACTGTAATTTACACCCCCTGTGATATCACGTTAAGAGTGTGAGGCATTAACGCACCATCTAATAAACACTCAGAGAAATCAGAGGGACTTTACTGCAATCACTTTATTCTAAAGCAGACCTTTGGGCATGTTTTTTTTTTTCTTTTAAAAAAAAAAAAAAAAAAACTCCACATCTTTTATTAGAGCCGAAATGTGTCCCGTCAGATAAAACACTGGAGGTGTCAGAGTTTGCAGACATGTAGATTTGTGATAAAGCCTCACAGAGGGGCAGCGCTGTGAGTGCATGTAGAGGTTAACTAAAGTAAGAGTTAAAGTAACTGTTGACTCAGACCTGTAGCTTCATGTGGGCTCTTATTGTGAAGGCAGTGTTAGACCTCATGGTGTGAAACCACAGGAAGTGTCAGTGATACCAAAACACTTGTAAAGGTTAACTTATAAATAGACTGATATTAGATTTCATTAGAGGTATAAAAAACTCTGTGAACTCAAAGCAGTTCGAGCTGATCGGCTGCTCATACAGTTCACATACATGATCAGCTTTGTCTGAGCCAGGTAGGCACAGGGGTCAGAGGTCAGGCTGGAAAAGTACCCGAAGGGTGAGGTGAAGCTCAGCTGTTTGGTCAGTGAGATCAGAGAATGATGAGTTTAAGTAATCATGTTCCTCAACAACAAAGCTGACTATAATGCTGTTTCCTCCTTCTTATCAAGTCATGATCTTTGTCACATAATTAAACAGACAGGGAGACAAATGCAAAGACTGTACTACAAGGCAATGCAATCACTTAGCATGAAGCATGAGACCTATGAATACAGAAGGAATTTAGAATAAGAGAAAGATAAGTTTGATTTGGTTTTTGATCTACAGCTTTTCATCATCACATCTGTTTCTCTCACCCTCCCAGAATCATTTTTGTCCTTTAGTTTGTAGCTAGCTCTTCATACAGGTGAGTATTTTTTCCTCAGACAGCACCTGAACCAGTCTGCTGAATTCGAGCGCTGACCACAGAGCAAAACTAGATTCAATAATCCAACTTTATTTTCAAGGAGTTTCTTTTCTTAATATCATCACAACATGAACCTCAGCTGTAAATTTATTGCAGCAGTAAACACATTGGATGAGTCTAAATTTATTCATATAAAGGGAAATGTTAAATATAAATAGCATGTTCTCATGTAACCTGTTGGATGAAGGTCTGGAGATCATGTTCAACATCATTTTGATGCTATTAGCTCCTCTAAGAGGAACTGCTGATGATTTAGTGGAGAATAAATAAACATTTTTTTTGGTGATTTTGAATTGAGGGACATTTTGCAGACAGAAACCGTGAGTCAGAGTTCCTATGCACACAGTTTTTCCTTTTCATATATTGAATCATAAAATTGTGCATTGCATGTTTTACATTCCAGACCTGATACTCAGCATATACATCAACAGCTTTTTAAACCTGTTTGTCTTTTACATCTTAAAATCATTCCTACTTAAAATCTCAATCTGTGTTTGTACTTTTTGCTGAATTTTTGTACCTTTAACACAACGGAAGACTGATCATGTGAATTACTGTAACACCACAGCTAAGTAAAAGTCTGTCATCAGGGTCTTATACATGTGGAAGTGTGTTTGAGTGACACAGGCTTAAGACCTTCAGGAATCTTCTTCCCTGTTAAACTTTTTTTTGTTCTGGCTAATATTTTCTTCGTTTTCACTTAAATGAAATCCTTACATGAAATCTATGAGAGACAAAATCAGAAGCTTCTAACTGTCATTCAGCAGCATGTTGGAAATGCTTACAGAGGCATTACAGCTTTAAACTGATTAGGTCATCATCAACCTTTAGCACATGCTAATACAGGTGCTACTTGACCCTTGACCCTTCCCCCTCCTGGTCAGAGCTTTCTGTTGACACATATAGACATTTGGTGAATTTTCGGGTGCTCTGCTAAAAAGTCTAGAGTTGCACATTCACACATGTCTCCAACAGTGTGAGGCTTTGCTTGTGGGGTTTAAACCTCAGCAGTCAGGACATGACATCAAAATCAGTCTATGAAAGCCAAAAATGCGTATAACATGATGGTGGACGATGCAGAAGAGGTGTTTTTACTTTTATATCAAGTTTAAATAAAAATAGATAGATAGCAGACATCTTCTGTTTTGGTCTTCAAAACTGTTCTCCATCTTCAACTCACTTTTTTTTTTTTATGCATTGTGTTACATGTCACATTAGTTGCGTGACTTCAGCAACCAGGCAGTGCTGTGAATATTACCGGCTGCCGTCACCTGTTGTTGTTCACCCTGAAAATTTCTGGAAGTTCTTTGGCACAATTTCATGAGTAAATGCAGCTTCACACAATTAGTTTTAGGTTTAGATTGACACATTAGATCAATTTTTTGAGTATTTTGTCTCTTTTTTTGATAGTGTAAATGTACGGTGTACCTCAGGGATCACTTTTGGGACTAGTTTTATTCTTTTAAAAATGTTTTATTGAGTCAGTGATCATCTGTTTATGTGTACACGCTCAGTGTGAGCAGATTTCTCTCATTGTGGCAGGATTACAGGGAAAACCTGAATATCTTTGACTCTTCAGTCTTTGTTGGTCTGTCTCAGCACAACATGAAACAAAGCCTGCCATCTGCTGGTGATCTGATGCAACACATCAAACTTCACAGGAGATGTTTTGTTTTGTTCTTTTTAACATTCTTATTTTCTCCTTGGACATATTTTACACAGCAGATCAGATGTCAGATGTGTGTTCAGATTTATTTCTGTTTAATTAAACTGAAGCTTGCCGTTTGTTTGACCGTCTCTGCACTGACTCTTAAACCAGTTTAGCAGTGAAGCTCCATGCTTTCCTCCCTCGCTTTATTTCAGACCCTTAAACTTTAGATGATCCTGTGCAGAGGTCTGCATCTCTTTCATGGTCCCAGAGTCCTGGTGATCTACCTGAACGTGGTTTCATCTAAGTGTTTTCTGCTTTTAACTGTAGTTTTTAAATTCTTCTGTCTACTTGCGGTAGTTTAACAGGCTCATGTAGTCTGTTAGTAGTTATACACTGACAGATTATTACTATATGCCTCTGTGCTCAATTTGATGTGTTTCTACTAGGGATGAAAGATCCTTATTGTATCTATATCTCAACATGAACATTCAAGATATTGATATTGCAAAATCAACAATATCAATATCAACAGATTTTCCCGCTAACCCTACATGTACAGCTCAGGAAGTTGCCTGATTATTGGTGACTTTATGTCAATCTTGATGACTGATGGTGATTTCTAATCAATAAAACTACACTTTCCACATCCTTTGTATTATGAGGTTTGTATTTTTCTGAGTTTTCACTGAACCATATATGACCATGGTCATATTGTACCATATAGATATCAAGATATCAGGCATTAATATCGAGATATGAAATTTGTCCATATTGTTCAGCCCTAGTTTCTACATGTTTCTGTAAGTAGTCTGTAAGTTTAGACTGTGTGTAGCTTCTTTCCAGAGAACATTGCTTTTGTTTTTATTCGATAAGAGGGGAAAATACTGTGTACAGTGAAGTTATTCAGGGTTTGTTGGTGGTATTTGTGTCATTTCTTTAGTTTCCTCCTAGCTTTAAGAGGTTCCTTAACAATAGCTGTAACAATGTGTCTGGTGTCTACCACAAAGGATAACTAAACCCCAATGATAGTTCTGTTAATTTCAAATCTGTTTTCTTTTGTTATTAAGATGCCAAATCTCATGTCTCCTACATTCAGCACTGTACCTGAATGCCTCTCGACTGCTCCACCTATATAAACACAGTGTTCTTATTCTGCTAAACGTTTCTCCAGCTGTAACTTGGAACTCCGAGCCCCTTTAACCCTTTCATTTCTGCTCAGAATGGAGAAAAGTTTTAGCTGTAGAGCTATTTTGACAGGTCGTGACAGTGATGCTCAGAAATAAGTGACCATTAGAAACAACACTCAGTGTAATAATTCTATAGTGTTAAACAGGTTAAAATATAATGCTGAAATGAGTGAAAGAAGAAGACCTCTTATAGTCACTCTTATCTTATACTAAACTCTTTTAAAAAGTTGATCCAGGAATACGTTTGATATTTGTAGTCGTATTTTGGTGGTACAGAAGTCTTTGAAGGCCATTGTGTGCGAGCTCCACGTGGACTGTGTACACACCATGAGGCTTTACTGAAACACACTGGTCTAGCTTCATGCTAACATTTTTATGACAACATGCTTTAATGTAACATGCTGATATACCATATACTCATGAATGTTTAAAAAGAGGTTCTCTGTTGTGAAATGTACTTTTCTGAAGCAGAGATTGAGAAGTTAAAACAGTCACACTATGATATTTTTTTGTGTAAGAAATTTCTTTAGTAAAAGACCAGGTAGTCTCACCGCCTACTCTCAAACTGGTTCTAGTTCGTTTTTTTCGCTACAGGCTGATGATAGCAGTAGGTCAGAGTTAGTGTTTAAGGACCGAAACAGTTCAAGAAAAGTTAAAGTGCTTAACTCATAAAGTAGATGTTGACCTCACTGCTCATCTGCATGATACTTTGCTACACAGCCGTGTACGTCATGTTGACACACCTCTATATCAAGCCTTTCTGTGCTTGGTTTGCCACATTTTTTTTTTCTGGTGCACAGTAAAAAACTGATTTTTGATGCAGTGTGAACCATGTCCAGGTCAGGGATTGTCTGTGTTCAGTTATGAATCGTTATACTTTGGAGAACAAGTTTTTAGCCCCTGGTTGATAATCTAACCTTTGTGAAACTCGATAGTTGCCGACAAAATGCCATGTCAGACTTACTCAGTGCTGCATGATGGACTGAACCGTATGTCAACTGATTTAAAAGAGTTTGGCGTCTATAGTGCGTCTCTTCTTTTAAATTGTATGATAACTTAGATTCATATGTTGTAGTTGACAGTTTCACCACTCAGTGTTTCTATTGTTATTGTACACTAACTGTACATTCAGGATGAAGGTTTAAATTAACTTCACAACACTGTAAGTTGGTCAACAGTAGCTGATTGAGGTTAACTTCAGCCACTGGCTTGTCAGGAGGTCGTCAGGCATTAGAATCAACTCTACCATTAAAATAAAATCTTTTCTCTGATTTGCCAGATGGAAACATTCTTCCTGTGTCAATATTTACATTATTTGGACCTTTTGTTCCACTGGTTACCATGAACCTAATGACCACATGATGATAGAAAACAATGACACGCCTTAAGTTACAAAGTAACATGTTTCAACGCGGTTTTCTTTGACCTTACTACAAACCTAACTTATCACATTTATGATGAGCTGCTGCAAAGGTTATTTAGCTTTACATGATTTGACAACATAAAGCAACTTAAAGATAAATAACTCTTTTATCATTTCTCTAAACTTTGTGTATTTAAAGCTTTTTTTCTGAACCTGACATCACGTGTGCAATATGCTGTTGTTTTTTTTTCGTTTGATATTTCTGTCAGAAGATGATCGTTTGTTTCCACTTACATCTGACAAACTTTGGACACAAGTTGCCCACATTAAACTGAAACAAAGTTTGTCTGGATTCAACAATGGAGTTTTCTCTCACAACACCTGACCAGAGTGGTGGTCAAACACACCTGTGCTCACCCGGTAGCGTCTGTCCGCTCTGATGAATGAAATAAGGCTTTTTTTTTAATAGTTTAACATCATTAATCAGCTCATTGTGTTCAGGAAGCAGAGTGTGTGACTGCACAGTGTGTCAGTGTTACAGTAAATATGGTCTGATTATTGTGCAGAAACAACAGTGATGGAGAGATGAGACAGTTGGCAGGAAAAGAGGAAACATCAGAAACATACTTAGCAGTGAGCAGGACGGAGGAGTGAGAGAGGAAGGAAAGGCTATTGGCTGAGCTAGTTTCTGACACCATAGACTCAACTGTTCATCAGTTATTCCTAAAGATAATCTGCAGGTTCATTAACAGATAAATAGTTCATTAGGCTCAGAGGAGAGAATGGTTGATGAGAGGATGTTTGGGTGAAAGACTGATGAATCAAGAAGAGAGCTGGTGGAGAAAGAAGATGATGGAGGCATGTTTGGAGCTATAGATGTAGGACGGATGAACACGGAAGAGTTGAGGCAACATGGATGGAGGTGAAGATGAAGAAGATAAAGGGTTGAGGTCTGACGAAGGAGGAAAGATGAGAAGAGGGTTGTATAGATGTAGTATGGGGATAGGGTTAGGGTTGTATAACAACGATGGGTTTTTTAAAGCTCCTGTACGGAGTTTTGTAGTTTATAGTTTCTGACACCACTGCTCTGGAGGGTCAAGTGAAAAGAGTGAATGAAAATCAGTCAACAGTTAAAAATGTTGAATGTTGGATGCATTAGCACCTCCTGCAGAGACATAAGCTCATACTGTCTCTTTTTTTCCCCTTTTGTCCCCCCTTCATTTAGAAACATTTAACAACAACGTCTTCTCAAGTTACCTATTTTTATAGTGTGACCCATGTTTTCTTTTTTCCTTTATTGTCCTTTTTTACAATATCAATGAACAAAGTTAATTGGAACCGAACATGGGATGTTTTCCTTTAAAAACAAAAGGACAAATAAGCCATTTTCAACAGAAGAAGGGTATTTAGGTGAAATATGTTTTCCAGTTCATCTAAATTTCCTTAAATTTAGTTCCATTGAGCCTTTTTGAAAAAGTAATTCTTTCCATTACAAAGATTTTATGATTTCCATATCATTCCATTCTTCATGAGATGGTATATCTGGCTTAAGCAGCTCTTGCGCTGTCTTAATGTTGCCAACCAATGACACATACACCAGCAGTAGAGAGGGATCACCCACCAGTTGCCTAAAAATTGATGTTTTTGAACTGAAAATGTTAAATAGAGGTCAAGTCTTCTTAGTGTGGGGAAAAGTGGCAGTCAACGGTCAAATCTCCACCTGCTGCCGCCACATCTGTACACCTCAGTTCGGCTACACACATAAAAGATAGAAAAAGTATAGGACAGACGGCGCCCTCTACTGTTCCAAAAGGTATTGACATTCATTTTCCATCTCACTGATTGAAATAGTCAGTGAAGTAGTCATATAGGTTACATCCCTATTATTGGATGTTTGTTTATATGAAAGATGGTATTAATGTAAGTAATAATGGAGGGTTCAGAAGTCTGAGGAGCAGGAGCATGATGGAGATGAGAGGAGAGATGTTTAGATCATGCCCTGGTATATAGATAGTTTGTGTTAGAAGAGGATGGAGGGATGCATGTATGAAAGATGTATAAATGAAAATCTGAGGATGCTGGAGGGATGTATGGATGCATGAAGGATGTATGAAAGGAGGAGAGATGTCTTAGGAGCAGGATGGAGGAATGTTTGTATCACGTATGGATGAACAGATGTATTTATGTTGGGAAAGGATGGAGGGATGTATGTATGAAAGATGTATAAATGGAGGAGGGCTGAGGTCTGAGGAGCAGGAAGCATGATGAAGGCGAGGGGGGGAGGAGAGGGAGGGGGTGGTGGGTGGGGAGGCTCGGGTTGCTAGGGGAGAGTGTGTCAGGCTGCTCCTGCTGGAGGCCGGCCTGCGATTGGAGCGACTTGCTGAGCGGCGGAGAGGCGGAAGAGGAGAGAGAGGAGCAGCTAATGAGTATTGTAGGCTGGTTGCTGAGACAGCACCGGGTTTATTTATAGAGCGCTGGCCAGCCAGCCCTTAGATACCAGCAGCGAATCAGCTGACAGAGGAAGAGGGGGCCCCGACCAATGGCGGTGTAAGAAGGGGGATGCCAGACTGAGGAAGTGCTGTGAGTGCCTCTCGCTCTCTTAAAGAGACGGTGCAGATTTTTCAGTACTAGGCAGATATTCTCTCTCTCCAGCAGTGTCATATCTGTAAGCAGGCCAGGACCCAGAGCACCGGGCCCTCTGACGCTGATTGGATTACTTCCTGCACCTCATCACACTGCACACAAACACTACACACACACACACACACATTTAGATCAACACACACAGCTTTTAAAAAATGTTCAGACTCTTAGTGCACTCTCTTTATGGGAGGTAACAGTGTGAGGAACCTTTAATCCCAGCAGTTATTCTTGTATGTTAGCTCAGAGTTTGTCCTGAATTATGATATAGTTATGTAAAAGGAGACCTCATTTTGCAGACCTGAGTTAAACTCTATTGCTTAGCTTTTTGGAGCACTGGGGCTCTGCTGTGACAAAATATAGATACACTGAAATATAGTGATAATCTGCTCCATGATTAAGCATCCATTATTTAAAAAACATTAACAGTTTCATGCAAAGATTTAATCTTTTTACTGAAGGAAGAAAATGTTTCTCCTTCATAAAAAAAACCTGTTGTATTAATCTGTGACTCTGTATTAGTTTGTTAAGGCCTATATTTAGCTTTCAGTAACACAAAGATTTCTTTTACATAGTCATAACTAAAAACATCATTCCATTGCTCATCGTGCACAAGAAGTAGAGCTATGACGTTCATGTTTCAAGGTCTGTGATAAATGCAGGAGAGAAGAGAACACTGTACCGATTGCACTTCTCTTAACATTAATTTTAAAATACTTTAAGATTTGAAGACCTTTGAAACCTGCTCTACATGTAAAACTGGGATACTTTATAATACACAGTATGATGAATATTACATGACACATTATAAACTGTGTTGTCTTCAGATGGAAATATGTCCTAGACTCGTGCTGCACATTTAGCTTCCTGCACGGTTCTATTTATAAACAAAAACACTAAGAAAAATAATCTAGATTGAACATGTTCAACATAACACAACATAAGGAAGTGAAAAAATGAGAGCACAATGATGCTACTCTCAACCTGTGTGACCCTTAAAACTGTGGCTTAAAATCTGGCTATGTAAGTAATGTTTTTTATTTAACTGTTGAATAAAAAGTCAGTATTTACTCACTCATATATTCATATATTTATTACTGTGTTTATTACCAACATATGACCAATCACAGACATAAAAAGCAGGATATAGTCACCGATCAATGATGCTTCATGATGCTTCACTTCCTGTTGGTACTTGTTGCTGACCTTTCCGGTTGTAATGTGATATCAACTCCAGAGGCATCTGAAAGCTTTTTTTCTTTTTGTCATTAAATAACAAAAAACCCCTCTATTATCACAAAAAAACATTCCAAATAACATAAGAAACAATTGTAGCAGACAAAACTGTCACTGTGTGGATGCTTTGCTGATATTTTCTTTAAAATAGAGAAAATAATCCATAATTTTGTCATGTCATGCTGGCCTATATTACAACAATCAGCTTCTATTCTAACAACACAAATGACCATCTGTACTGAGTCTTTGCATGTTATCATTTGAAAAGTAACTCAGAATATGATTTAAAGTCAAAATATTGATATTTTAATCAGAAATTAATAAAACTATCTGAACACCTTCCCATTGGTCCATCGGGTTGCTACTTCATGATTCTTCCTGTCCACATCACAGTAATGACATGATTGTTTTGGGCCATGTTTTGTATCCACTGACTGTGTACAAAACCAACAGTCTGCCTTTATTTCCACCCACTGTGAGATACGAAGTCGAAACACGACATATTGCACTAGTGTAGCCAAGACATGCACAGGAGTGACCTGGCTGCTAGACTGACGTCACACCCTTTTCTGCTAACAAAACACATTTTATTTTACCGAGAATTTATCAGAGCTCCTGCAATGACTCTTGAATTCATGTTTTCCTCTCACCGTTCCTCCTCTACGTTGACGATCTGATGCTCACAGCGCTGCAGGAGCCTCATTGGTCATCAAAGTTATTGATCGTGGTGTTGCACCTATCGTTACTTATCGCTGCATCACATCATGGTATATTGCATCACATAGCATCTTAACTTATTGTACAGCCCGATGTAACGTACGTCAGATCTAAAGATTTGAAAACAACCCTGGCTTTAACTGGTTGATGAGATTTGTTGCTTTCTTCACTTTGTTAGCTCTGTGTAGTCATGCCTGTGATTTAGTCCGGTGTGATCAGGGGAAAGAACTTTCATTCGGCTTTATTCAGATTGGCTCTCTGATTGGCTGTTGTCAATCAGACGTATACACGTATGACAGTCACAGCAACATGAGGACAGATTTAATCACTTCTTTTAGTCTTTATTTCTTTATTTTATTTATTGTGCAGACTGTTGCTTGAGGTCAGTAGCCAGTCACTTTAAACAGATAATAGTGTATTATTATTATTGTTCTGCCTCATGCAGAGCTGCTTGGTTAAATCCAGACACGATCGCTGTTTTGATTGAGGCCCTTAAGATTCTTGTGTGTATCACAGAGGGAGTTTGTAATATGTCCTTAAGCTGCACAAACACAGGATAGGTGTGTGTCCTCCAGGTATGGAGAGAGGGAGGAGCCAGGGTGTTGTGAAAAGAGCTTTAACAGTGTCAGAGTGTCAGGAACTGAGTGATGGGGATGATTTAACCACCGGGATGACAGTGAGACACATGCAAACACACCACAGAGACATCAAAATGATCTGAAGACATTCAGCACCTCAAACAGGAAAGTCGGATTGTGTTTGTTTCAGTGTGACGCTGTGAGCTGCAGTGAGCTCATGTGTGATGGTTCAGTTTGTACTTCACTCCCGGACATACAGTATAACTTTGTTTTTAAGGTGCATAATATTCTGAAACATTATGTGTGCGACATCATCCAAAATAATAATTGGTGCATGTTTGCTGATTTGATTGATTTGTAGTTTTGTTAATTGATCAGTTTGATCAACATGTTTGACGAACTTTTATTTGTTTACTTGTCTAAAAACAGAAGTCATCATATCAGGGATAGTTTGGACTCTTAGCCCTGATTCACTGACCACTCGGAACTAAAATATTCTTCAGAGGATCAACAGTTTGTAATGAGTAGTGATTTTGTATCTCTCTCTCTGGATGATGTCAGTTTTTTTCTTCATCTCAATTAATGAAATAATCTTCTATATAATGTTCATTTACTCATTTATAATGTTCATTTATCAAGAGCTGCATGCAATCATTGCAGATCAGCAGCATTATCAAAAAATCTAAATCTGTGCCAAATGAATGTCGGTGAAAAACATATTTGAGAGTGTAGCCAGTCTATGATGGTTACATTCAGCTGTTAACTGATCAAACTAAAAACATGGTAGAGTATTGCTAAATTACACAGCACAAGATGACATTTAGTTAAATCTTATTGTTGTATCTGATGTCCAATTTGTAAATCTGAACTTCTTATTAAGGTTACTTTATATGTAGATGCTGCCACACGCGACAGAAGCACACACAAATCAGTCACTGGATTCTTTAATAAAGTATTAATAGAGTATGAAGCATTTTAAACAACTCTAATCAAAGAAAAACTTGACAGTTAACTCCTCAGAGCGTCTTTTAGTATGACCAAAGTCTTCTTCAGGTGGCATTTTATCCCCAGGTGTTTAACTCCTCTGCTTTCTGCAATTCTGCTGAGACCGTTTTTCAAAGACTTCTATACAATAAGGCTGATTTTCCAGCCAGTGGAGTCTCCCCCTGCTGGGCCCTGAGAGAATGCAGGTTTAAGGCGCTTCTTGAGTGACACTTTGTAAACCAAGAAGTTGTGTAAGATTCTGACGTCTGACAGAAGTTTTCCTGCTCTGTTTCTCATTGTTCTGTTTTGGTTTATTTTCTTGGAGCAAATCAAAACTTCCCGATCTGGGTAACTGAAAGGGGCGGGGCTTCACAAAGATGAACTGATCACCAGTCAGGGGAGCAAAAACTATATATGTTCTCCTCTCTGATCATTTCTTCCTCCCTCTCTCTTCATCTCTCCACAGGTGTTAGCAGCTCAGGATGTCCGCCCACCTCCTCCTCCTCCTCCTCCTCCTCCTCCTCCTCCTCCACTGCCCAGGGCTTCTCCCTCGCTGAGCCAGCCATGACCAGCCAGCACACACATACACACCCCTCCTTCAGCTCCATCCACTCCATGGCCGAGCAGCAGCAGGTAACACACACGCGCACACACACAAAGGAAAGTTTTAGAGCTCTTTTGTCTCACCTGTTGGTTGTTATTGCATCACTTCACCACCAGAGGGGTGTATGACGTCTGTGATTTGTGAGGCTGGATGTCATTGAGTTCACAGATTTCGGTCCTCTATGACAAACACTGATGACTTCACTGTGCTGAAGCTCTGAGGACTCAGACACTGTGACGCATTGGATCTCTAGGAACCTTGGAGACAGCAAAACAAAATGAAGACCCTTCAGTATTGAATATTTCTTAATCTACAAGAATAATAATCAGACTCAGGATGATAGTCAGAGCTGTTGTATTTCATTGATCTAAAAGACTTTGTTTCAGAGTCAGATAACACGTCTCTCATGTTTGATTGATGATTGATTGATTGATGTTTCCCTCAGTGTTATTTGAGAATGTGAACATCAGGACAGATAACAATGTTAAATATAATGACTGTTTGGAGTTACTTTTTTGTAATTCTTGGATTCTGTTTTTGAAATGAGCCATGAGATTTGATGTTTTTAAGTTTTTATTAGAAGTTTCTTCCCTTGAAATGTTGTTTTGCTTGGTGCTAGTGTTGCACGATTAATTGGATCACAGTCGCGATATGAGAATGTGAAATTATGTAACCACACAGAAGGCTGTGATTTGAGATTTAAATGGCTAGGTGTGCTCTGTAGTCACAAATGTCACAACCATCAATATTCTGTTTTCTATCTGGCACTTTTGGAAGTTTGCTTAAGATCTTTTACTGAAACATTAACAAAGCGAGGATAGTTTTTGTTCACCCTAAGTTTATTAACAGCGTGATTGACCCATGTGTGTAAAACCTGCTGCTCCTCTAAAATAATACATTTTTTGCTTTAGGTAGTGAAGAAATATACATCACTTTTTCTCAGAACACCCCCACTCTACCAAGAAAACCCCCTCTTGTTGTTTATATGGATGGATAATGATTAGAGTGGCGCACTACATGGACATAAATGCTTGAGAAGTTGTTTGACTTTTACCTGAGGATGTTGAGGCCCGTCTTTCATTGTAACTCCAACTCTTCCATCAACTGAACCCTCTGTTCAGGATAAATCCATCTATTGATGAGCAATTCAACATAACGTACCTGCAGAGAGGTATGCGCTAACAAGCAGGGGCGTGTCCAGACTTTTTAGACTGGGGTGCCTCTGACCAGGGCACTGACTTATGCTGGGGGGCATGAATTATGTGAGCCCACATTCCAATACATAGCATTTATTTTTGCTTATTTTTATGTATTAAAAATACAGGATCAACAGGCTACATCTTAAACAAAAAAACTTGACTAAAGTAAGTTGTTTTTTTTAATTAAAGCTAAAATTTAACTGAACAGCACTGCAGTGCACCTAGAATAGTACTGTATATTTGTACTTCAGTACTTAACTTATACTGTACTTTATTTAGATGTAGTTGAAATTCAGAATGTAGAAAAATTTTTATTTGTTAATTAGTAAGTACATATTTCACAACAATATATCTGCATGTTCCTTTATAACAAAGCAGGTAGACTCATATTATATTTCATTATAATTCCAATATTGTCCAATATAATCATAATTGCACAGTTTTGGCTATTATCAGGACAAATATTGACCAGTACAACTTTTCACCCTGAAACTGTGCTCAACGTTTTAACTGACAATGCACTGGTGTTCTCACCTGGAAGGTCGAGATATACCCCTGCGCTGTGATTGGTCAGTTCATGTTCAGAGAAACTAACCCTTCTCAAAGTCAAAGCTAACAGCCAATCAGCTCTAGGCTCTGATATGAGTCAAGTTGATTAGGAAAAAAAATGAATCCAACTTATTCACAGATCAGCAAAATCTTCAGATGAGGTTCAAAGGTTAGCAAACTTCTTTAAGAAATCTAAAGTCTGTCTAAACTGTGCTGCATATAACCTTCGATTTCTGTTTTAAACTGTTTGTCTCGTCTTTTAAAAACAAATCAATATTTATTTTTAGGTTAATCACATCATGTGGTCCTTACTCGACCAATGAATTATTGTATTTCAGTGAAATCAGCATGTCAGAACAGAGAGGTGTAAGCCAGTGTTTGGGTTTAACTTTTTACCCTGTTAACATGTTTGTGATCATCCTAACAGCAACTGTTGAAAACAGTCACAGTCCTTGTTGTGCCTTTTTGTTTAGTTTCTCGTCAAAAACATATCTGTGAGGTAACATTTCACCTTAAAATGAAAACAAAACACTCAGCTTTCATAACAACAACAACCACAGACCCATTCTGCTGAAAGTCATCGGTGAACAGGGTCACCTGTTCAACCAGAACACTGTTATAGCTTAGTGTCTTCTCACTCCATTCCCACTCCAGCCCTACGCTGTCGTTTGACTGACTGCTAACTCAGGTGCAGACAAGCAAGGGTGAAGATGTTAAATTGTTTAGTCAACTAATTGTGGACACCTCAGAATCAGGCTGTAGCTCTTCTGGTCCAGGGAGACCAGGTGGGTTTCTGTGTGGATGCAGAAAACATTTGTCTTTGAAACCTCCTCTCCTGTCTGTAAAAAGCTGTAATTCCAACACATGTAAATGAAACAAAGAGTTCAAGACTATATCAGATTCTTTCACAGCCTCTGTCCCCCGTGGTCATTAAACACAAACTTGATCTGACTCATCAGAGCCTGAAGGTGTGTTATGAAGCCAGGTGATGGTGGTCACCATATTGGATTTACTGACTTAACCTGAGTTTCAGTCATTGTAGAAACAAGAAGCAAAGGGGTGGAGCTAAGCAGACTGAAGCCTCCTTCAAGCAGCTCCAACACACCCACCTGTCAGTAACCTATAATAGAAATCTTTGCATTTTCCAGCTTTGATATAATTAAAACAAAGGAAGTATAAAAATGGAGAGAAAGACTAAAACCATGTTTTTGTTCCAGGCTGTAAACATGATAAAATCTACTTAAAACAAAGCACGTTCGCATGGCTGTTAAAGGGGATACCTGGGCTTTTAGAAACAACTCCATGTGGACACTAAAGGAACTGCAGTTTTTCCTGCATTGGCTCCATTTCCCAACACCTGAGGTCTCCACATGGTTTCCCAGTGATTACAACTAGCTTACACCAGTTTCACCTCGCGTCAGAGCTACAGAACTAATGAACAGGTTCTGTTCAGTCTCTTATCACTGATTATTAGGCAGAACAAAGGCACACTGTTACCAAACATTCCTCTCAGATATGAATTCAGAATAGAGGTCAAAGTGTTCCAGGTCACCTCAGCAAGACTTCCAGATGTGAAACAATCTCTTAAACATGCAGGAAAGCAGCTTGAATATCTCCGTACAGCTGGATTAAGTGTTACTGACTCATTCTCTGGTGGTGCAGGTGATGGGTTTTTGATGTGAAATCTGTCTGTCGTCAGGCAGTGATGTTTCCACAGCCTGCCGTGTAAGTAAAGCCCTGAGTTTTGTCTAAAGGTGTGATGCTGTCCACAGGTGCTATCTGATATGACCATACTCCAGCGGAGGATCCCCCCCAGTTTCCGAGACCCTGCCAGCGCCCCCCTGAGGAAACTCTCTGTAGACCTCATCAAAACTTACAAGCACATCAATGAGGTCAGACTCACTTTGTTTTGTATCTGGATTCCCATTTCAGTGTTGAGCTACAGGTTTGTGGTTTGTGATGTCACTGAGACTCAAACCTGACTTTCAACCTGTGCAGGTGTACTATACTAAGAAGAAGCGGCGTGCACAGCAGGTCCCTCCAGAGGACAGCAGCACCAAGAAGGAGAGAAAGGTCTACAATGATGGCTATGACGACGACAACTACGACTACATTGTCAAAAACGGAGAAAAGTGGCTGGACCGCTATGAGATCGACTCGCTGATCGGGAAGGGCTCCTTTGGACAGGTCAGGAGAACAAAACACTCGACCCACAAGTCATTCATAGCTTATGGAGTCTCTGCTTTTTAATTGTTCAACAGCTCAGTATTTCATTGTCTGTTTTTCTTTGTACCTGTATGTGAAATTAGGCTAGGCAAGTTTATTTGTAGAGCACAATTCATACACAAGGCAACTCAAAGTGTTTTACAGCAACATAGAGTCACAAGATTAGAAAAATAATGAAGTAGAATAAATAAAATTCAAACATTCCATAAAACATTAAAATATTCAATGAATTTAAAAATGAGGAGTGCAGATAAAATACGTGTTGTATGTAAAGCTAAACAGAACTGTTTTCAGCCTAGATTTGAACATAGTCAGAGTTGAGGCCTGTCTCACATCTACTGGGAGACTGTTCCAGATTTTAGGAGCATAAAACTGAAACGCAGCTTCACCATGTTTAGTCCTGACTCTGGGCACCAGAAGGAGACCCCTCCCTGTGGTTCTCAGAGTCTGAGTTGGTTCATATGGCTCTAACATGTCAGAGATGTACTTTGGCGCTACACCACAAAGAGACGTGTAGACAAGCAGAGCTGCGACAGGAAGTCAGTGCAGAGACCTGAGCACAGGACTAGTATAGTCGTATTTCCTGGTTCTGGTCTTACAGCTCGCTTAGAGAGCCCAGTGAGCAGGCCCTTACAGTAATCTAACCTGCTGGAGACAAACACATGGATGAGTCTCTCTAAGTCAGGTTCAGACAGTATTCCTTTGATTCTGACGATGTTTTTCAGATGGTAAAAAGCCACTGATGTTAATTATTTGACTTGGCTGTTCAAGTTGAGGTCTGAGTCCAGTATTACCCCTAGATTTCTAACCTGACTATAAACCTTTAGAGAGAAATTATTGTGATTTTAATGCCTTGAACTTTGTTGTTAAAGAATTTTGCAAACTCGTTACACTTAGATGTAGACACTAGTTCTAAGGGCGGTGAATCTGTTTACTGTAGCAAACAGGACACAAGAGTTGTTACTGTAGTTTTTGATAATTTCAGAAAAATAACTCCCTTGTTCTATGCAAAGTCTGGTTGAACACACATAACTTTTCTATGTAAATCTCATAGTGAACCTGGAGCTTTGATTTGTGCCATTTCCGTTCAGCTCTCTGGAACTCCCTTTTCTGTGTTCTGACCGAGTCTTCATTTTTCCATGGCACCTATTAAAATTAAAAGCTAGAGCTCAGTTTAAAACATGAGGTCTCCTCTGTTTACCTGTAGGTGAATGAAACAACTCAAAGAACATGTTTGCACAAGTTCCTGTGATATTAAAGTTTTTCTGATGTGTGTGTGTGTGTGTTTGCAGGTGGTGAAGGCCTACGACCACCACGAGCAGGAGTGGGTTGCCATTAAGATCATAAAGAACAAAAAGGCTTTTCTAAACCAGGCTCAGATTGAACTTCGCCTGCTGGAGCTCATGAACAAGCATGACACTGAGATGAAATATTACATAGGTAAGACACACACACACACACACACACACACACACACACACACACACACACACACACACAGAGAGTCTACTCCACAGGGTAATGGAGAATAAATCAGGCCATGATTTGTCTGTTTTTCCTGCTGTTCGGTGATTTATTATTGTTTTTTATGTAGTGGTTTTTACATTAATGAACACCATTGTTGACAGCAGCTGTGAATGCAGCTCTGTGTTCCAGCAGAGGGTGCTGTAGGACAATAAAGACTTCACATTTATGTGGTCTACCACTCCTCCCCCTTCTGTGACAAGCCTGAAAAAGTAATGGAGGCTCAACAAGGATTCGTCTGAGTAAAATTGTATAAACTGTGCACCGGTCTGGATTTTCATCACAGAATGTGTTCTGGTTTCCATTTGGCCTACATTTACTGTCTGAATAGCATGGACCAATCAGGTATCAGCTGTATTTGATGTCCACAGGAGAACCAGTCAATCAGCATTTAGATTTCCTGACTTCCTGGAATGCGTCAGAAATGATGGACCCATCTCCATTCAATAAACAAAATATGAAAAGTTGTTTTCATACTTAATGATGCTACCTCAGAAAACTTACCACCTGTTAGTTCCAAGAAAATCATTAGAAATCAGTTTCTTTTTCAGGTTTGTATCGCTAAAGGAAGCCAGAATGAAAGCTCTGTGGAACTTACTGTTTACAGTGAAACTGAGACTCACCACAAACAAATGAATCTTGTCATCAGAGGATAATAGACACAATATACATATATAAATATAAGACCAACTCTATCCATAAACTAGTGGAGGTTCTCTCTCTCTTTCTCTCTCCATCTATCTCTCTCTTCTGAGCCAATGTCTCTTTAGGGGGCGCTCATACATCCAACAGTCTTCTTATTGATATTTTTTAAGCTCTTTTTAAGACTCTTCAGAGGAAGTACCCGTGTATCCTTTCAAAATAAACCACAGATGTCAGATCAGGCAATAAACTAACCTGTGTGTAAAGCACCAAAAAGGCAAAGGAAAGGCCTCAGAAATCACAGTTTTATGAGGCTTTATCTTCTCTTACACTTGAACATAAACTTGGTAACTTACATGGCTTAAAAAAAAACAAATCTAGAATTCAACATAGTTGAGAATTTTATCTTTATCCAGAGTTGAGAATATAACGACAGTCCAGTGGTTGGGAACATATTTATGCCGAGGGAATATATTTTGACCTATTGGGCATGTACAGATATAAATGCATCATATGAGTTAAATTCATTTGATCATATCTTCATCAGGAGTTGCTCAGATGTCATGGAGTGAGGTTTGGCCGTTGATCTGTTTGGACAAAGATTAAAAGAGCTCAGGGGAAGATCAAGAAGTATGATGTCATACATTTCCTGTTTTGTATTTTAATCTTCCTCTCTGTCTTCTCCTTCTCCTTCTCCTTCTCCTTCTCCGTGTCTGTGTGTGTTGTGTGTCTGTGTGTGTGTGTGTGTGTGTGTGTGTGTGTAGTCCACCTGAAGCGTCACTTTATGTTTAGGAACCATCTGTGTTTGGTGTTTGAGTTGTTGAGCTACAACTTGTACGATCTGCTGAGGAACACCAACTTCAGAGGAGTCTCCCTCAACCTCACCAGGAAGTTTGCACAGCAGCTCTGCACAGGTTTGTGTAAAGATACACACTTCATACACACACACACTCCGCACAAACACAGTCTAAACAGGGTTTAGATGGTGGTCGTCTGCTCTCTAGTGGCTAACAGAGGACTAACACAGGACACAATTTAACACTCATGGATGTGTTTTATTCCTTTAAGCTGAGGAATGAAGGTTTACGGCTGCTAGAAATTATAAAATGTCACCACTCCGTCTTTTTAAAACAAAATACGCAACAGTATCCACCATGAGATGCTGAAAAATAAAAGAGAAGTGATTTTTTTTTGTTTGTTTTTGCGTCTACAGCGTTATTATTCCTGGCCACACCTGAGCTGTCAATCATCCACTGCGACCTGAAACCAGAGAACATCCTGCTGTGTAACCCCAAAAGATCCGCCATCAAGATCGTTGACTTTGGATCCTCCTGTCAGCTCGGACAGAGGGTGAGCAGCACACACACACACATACACACACAAAGCATCACTCAGCACACACTGCGTGAGACTCTGATGTGCGAGAGTGGACAGTAGTTAAAGTCCTAAAACACAACCACAGCAGGAATACCACAACTTTACATCCAATTTCGGCTTTAAGAGGGACGATTACTTTTTCTGAAAGAACAGCAACAGATTGTGTTTCTACTCTATGAGACGGTCATGGCGCCTCGCTGTGGTCAGAGAGAGAAACAGCAGGCAGTCTCATCATTGTTAATTGGAAACCAAAGAGTTGTAAATGATGTATCGGAGGTGGTATTTATGAAAAGCTGAACATTTTGCTCACATGCTGACCTGCCTTCCTCTTCTCAGATCTATCAGTACATCCAGAGCAGGTTTTACCGCTCTCCGGAGGTGCTGCTTGGGATGCCGTATGACCTGGCAATTGACATGTGGTCTCTGGGCTGCATCCTGGTGGAGATGCACACAGGAGAGCCTCTATTCAGTGGCTCCAATGAGGTAAAAACCCACTTTCATCGCATTTAAAGAAGTATTAGGCTGTGATTCACTTTTTATTAACATTCACAGTGATCAAGCATGGGTTGTAGAATAAATACTCATTGAATAACTTTCCATGTGTGTGTTTTCAGGTTGACCAGATGAATAAAATAGTGGAGGTGTTGGGGGTCCCTCCCAGCCACATGCTGGACGCTGCTCCCAAAGCCAGGAAGTATTTTGACAAACTATCAGACGGTCTGTGGACGGTCAAAAAGAACAAAGACATTAAGAAGGTACGGATCAGTCTGTGTGTGACGGAGGAGGAGGAGGAGGCGCTTTCTGGCTGTGCAGGAGCAGAGTGCTCATACATGATGTGTGTGTTTCAGGAGTACAAGCCCCCAGCCACACGGCGTCTTCATGAAATATTGGGGGTGGAGACCGGGGGTCCAGGAGGGCGGAGAGCAGGAGAGCCAGGCCACGCCCCCTGTGATTACCTGAAGTTCAAAGGTAAACAAACGCTGAGTCGTGTTGTTGTATTCGAAGAGGATTTGTATCTTTTAATGAGACAGATTAAGAGTTGGATTGGAGTGACAACCCCCCCTTCACCCTGGTCCTAACTGTCTCCCTCTTTCAGACCTTATCCTGCGCATGCTGGACTACGACCCTAAAAGCCGCATCACCCCGTTCTACGCCCTGCAGCACAACTTCTTCAAGAAGACGACAGACGAAGGAACCAACACCAGTTCATCCACATCCACCTCCCCTGCCATGGACCACTCCCACTCCACCTCCACCACCAGCTCTGTCTCCAGCTCCGGTCAGCGCACGCACACACACACATAGAGTCTCTTACTCTGCACACACTCTGTTGTGTAATCGAGTGTCTTGTCTGTCAGTGTGTCCAATAACTAACTTCTTGTGGTTTTTTTAACACTGTCTGTCAGTGAGTCTCAGTCTCAGCAGGAGTTCAGGCCTCGTGTTTGATCTGCTTTCTTTGCAGTGTCAGAAACAGAAATCAGAGCCGAGACAAACTGAATGAATATCGTGTCATGAAGATTTCATATCTCTGTTTCTCCCTGCAGGTGGCTCCAGTGGTTCTTCCAATGACAACCGCAACTACCGCTACAGTAACCGCTACTACAACTCTGCTGTTACACATTCAGACTATGAGATGACCAGCCCTCAGGTACACACACACTCACACTCACACACACACTACACTCTCAATGTACTGTTGTAGATTAGACTTATGAGGTAGTTTTCTTCAGGAAGAGATTTCAAGATCTCTGAAGTCATTTTACAGACCAGCTGAAATTTTTTTATCAGCTGTTAACACAAATATCTCACAGCCCTGAGAGCAACACTCATCACAACCTGCTTTTTGCACATTTTGTGGAGTCCAGAGGGGCCACAGTGTTTGTGGGACTCATGTGTTTAAATGCCACGACACTGATGATTCGAGTCTTTTAGGAGTGAGGAGATGGGGTATCACATTTTCATTTATTTATTGTAGGTTAATTTATAAAGAACTGAATAGCTCATGTGACGTTTTTCCTTCCGGTAGAATACATTATTTTATTATATTAATTTATTTTTTATGGGCCTGGCATTACAACTAGCACATGGTGACTGCAGCTCCTCTGACAGCTGTTTGCTAATTGCACATTAGAATCAAAAGAAGATGAAAGCATTGATTCCAGGTCCAGTAAAACCAGTGTGGCTCTGTGAGATTCAGAGCCAGGAGAACATCAAAAGGCTCTGTGAAGAAATTATTTTACATAATAAACAAAACCAAAGTTAAGTTCATCTACTGTTTATCTGTTGCTGGGACTATTTGATGAATTGTTAAATAATATAACTAATGGACTCTTTCAAACAACAACCAATGGCAGACTGATGCTGCAGAATACACGCTCCTCTAAAAGTGAAGCCAAAACCTCATGTTAGTTTAGGAAGCAGAGTTTTTAAGAGTAGCGCCAGTTTTAAGGTCAGTATCAGCGTCTCTCGTGCTCATCGCTTGTATCTGATCCATTTGATGTTGGATTCATGGTGCAGCTCCAGCTACAAGGTCCGAAGAAAATGACTGTTGGGCTTCAAGAACATTTTTTAACAGATGAAGCCACTTCTTTCAAGAATGATCTGACAGTTTGTTCAAAACCAAAAAAGTTTAAGGTTATTTGTGTCTTCTTGGAGCTTGAAGTGACGTCTTCAGTCCAAAACACAAAGAAGTTTCAGAAAGTTTCAGCTTCAGCAGATCCCAGAGAACACCTCTGATGTGAGCCTGCACCTGTGCTGAGCTCTGGTGTAGTTTGAGTTTCAGGTCACAGTTCTCTTCCAGCAGATGTGTGTGTGAGCATGTGTGTGTTCAAGTCTCCTCTCAGAGTGTCTCACCTGTGTGTGTGTGTGTGTGATTTTTCCCCTCAGGCTCCCGCCCAGCAGCAGATGAGGATGTGGCCGGGCAGTGAAGGTGGAGGTGGGGGTCAGGACCCAGCATACACCCAATTGCTGCTCCACAAGCCAGCCGCCTCCCAACAACACCAGCGCCACTTCCTGGACCAGCCCCACCACCCCCACCCCACCTACTCCCACCACGGGAACGGTGGGCGTGGCCTGCGGCAGGCTGGGCAGACGGGCATTGGCGGAGGGGGAGGCCAGCAGGGATCCTCGCCCCAGATGAGTGACAGCATGGATGTGGGCGTGTCCCTCGGGCTGCACCACCTCGGGGCGGTGTCTTCCATGGAGGCGTCTCAGTTTGGCTCAGCCTCGCTGCCCCTCGCTCTGCCCATCGGACTGTCCGCCTTCCGGACTCGGACGGCCCCCACCGCCCCGGGGCCGCAAGCCCCGCCCCCAGAGGACTACTACCCCGCCTCCAACAACAATAACCCCGCCGCGGGGGGCCGAGGGAGGCCGGACTCAGACGAGGGGCCGGCCAACTCTTGATAAAACCTGAACCATGCCCTAAAGCCATACGATTTTAACTACAACTACTACGAGTCCACACACACGCCGAGTCAGAGACTCGAGGAGAACTGATGCTGCAGGAGACAGTTTGTACTGCATGAGAGGAGGAGGAGGAGGAGGAGGAGGAGGAGGAGCAGAGGAGGATGCTGAGTAACTCTCCTTTTATCCGGTTTTAGTTTGTTGTCTTCTGTTGCGGCTGGAGAGGAATGATTGTGACGAGTTTGTTTTTATTAATATTATTATTATTGTTGTTTAATATTCTGAGTTTCTCTCCGCTGTGAGGAGGTGTGTGTTCTTTGGTTGTTGTTTGAAGCCTGGAGAGGAGGAGGAAGAGGAGAGAGAGGGAGGAGCCGTGTTCACCTTCACACTGGTTCATATTTACAGCAGTCTTAACACACAAACACACTCAGACACACACAAACACACACACACACACATGAAGGAGACAGCACCGTGTGGTTCAGGACTTCTTCTTCATTTCCTCCCTCTGTCGGGCGGAGTGGGATGGGGGGTGGAGGGAGGAGGAGGTGACAGGACACTGAAGCCCTCCGTGCGCTCACACAGATCTCCTCCTCCTCCTCGTCCTCCCCGCTCCTCCACTCTTCCTCCTCTCCTCTTCCTCCTCCTCCTCCTGCTGCGTTCCTCCTCCAGACAGCTCCTCCTCTCTGTGCTGCTAATCACCATGACAACTGGTCCGGATTGCTGCTAAAGATCCAACACAGATCAATAAAGAAATAAAAGAAATAGAAACAGAATAAAAACTTTTTAACCCTTCTGCTTAAGAGAAAAGGATAAAGTAAGAACCACTGCATCTCAATGTATTTATTACTATTTAACATGAAAAAACAAACTGAAAGTAACCCTTTTTTCTGCTCTTCTTTGTTTGGTTGCCTTCTTTCTGCAGGTGAGCTCTGATTGGCTATTGTAACAGTGACAGTAACTGGTGACATGGGAATGACACCGGTTGTGGGGGCTGGGTGGAGGGGAGGGGTTGGGGCAAAATAAAGTTGGATATATAATAAGAATAAAGAGTATACTTTTGCACACCAAAGTCAAACAAACATCAGATCTCCGCTTTTCTTCCTGCTACTTGCATCCAACACCTCATGACATCACTTCCTATCAGGATTATGATCAGCAACAGGTTGCACAAAGGGCTCATACACCTGCAAGAGCCTCACACAGTTCATGTAGTCACTGAGACATAAAGGAGGAGGAGATTAATACACAGATTATGCACCAAATACATCTTTAAACCATCATCTTGCTTTAACAATACACGTCTGACCAGAGCTCACAACCAATCAGGAGCAGGCTGGTGTGTAAAACACACACTCACACGGTGGTGGTGATGCAGAGGAAGATGAAATGAAATTCGAGTTAAGAGTTTCTAGATAACCAACACCTAACTCTACATTATCTTGCTAACCCATCTACAAACTAGTGATACAGACAAGCTGAATAAGCTTTTATTGAGCTAAAGTCCTCTAACCTTTCTGAGTATTTTCTCTGCACTCAGTCCTGTAATGCTGCCAAAGCTCATCGTCTGAGCTCAGTGTGTGTTCAAACATCCTTTATTCCTCTCCTCTTCTTTGCTGCTGACTGGTCAGACGTCAACCACCAATCTAAGGTTTAATACTCTCAAAGTAAATATAGAATATTACAAAAATATATCTACCATGTTGTTGAAAACAGAGGAGCTGTTGAGCACTAAGCACACTAATGTTTCTGCTGTAGTGTCAGCAGGCAGAGGTGAAATGTGCCCTGATGAACACATTCTGGATTGTTTTGTTGTGTGTGACCAGGCTCTCTAGCATCGCTATAGTTATGCAGAGTAAACTACCATTGTTGTAGGGTTTTGACCAATCAGAATCAAATACTGAACACAGCCTGGTGATAAAAAAAATCTGAAATAACAAAATGAATGATTATTGTGTTTTGATGTTTGTGGAGGAGCATTCTGGAAATTTCTCTTTTTTGTGACAGGTGCTGGTTTTAACTTTAGTTTTGAACCCATCCTTTAAACCAGTGATGTGGCTTCAATGGATCATAAGTCAGGATTAAAACAGAGCTTCCTGAACATGACTCAGCAAAGGTACATTAAAAAAACGCTTCAAGCGTTTGTTAAAGAATTCCATTGAATATGTAGTCTAACCATTATCGCCTGTACTGATAATGTACTATTGAGGCAGAGCGCCCTCTGCTGGACAAACAGTGGTGACAATTTACAAGCCACACCAAGCACTGCTTTTCATCATCTGACAGCGTCAGACTGTCTGATCATTTCAAACCGGACTACAGGAACACTGTGACACCATACATCTGTTGGTCCATCATGGTCAGTGACATCAACAGATTTATTTAGCAGACTTAAGTTTATAGTTCATTCAATTTATTTCTACGAAGGACTGAAACTAGAAAATTGTTCCATGTCATTTCCCTTTTTATGGTCCCTGAGCAGGTGAGGAGAGACAAACTAACAGGAGCTCAGCTTTAAAAACAACGGCAGGATTATCTGTCCTGAGAAAGAGAATAGAATTTATTGTCACGATGATGATGATGATGATGAAAACTCCACCAGTCTAAACATTTCTCATGTTATAGTAAATAACAGACACAGAGCTGGTTCACTGTCAGAGATTTTATATCAGAAAACAAGACTTACACATCAACACAAGGTCAGTAACGAGAGAGGGGGGCCGTGTCCACAGGAGGTACCAAAATGAACACAACCAAGGAACTTGGAGATACTCATACACAGATGTATTATCACAAAACAACATTTATCCATGACAAATGCACCTGTACTTGCTTTAAAGTAACTTTTCTTGTGTACAGAAGACACTGGATTTGAAGAAAAAACAGATGGGTAAGTCGAAGATTCAAGAGAAGATGAGTGACAAATCCAAGGATTGCCAAGTTAAAGCTGTGTGGGAGAGGTGGAGAACCCATGACTAAAGTTCAACTACCCTAATGTTTCAACAGAAACACTTCAATCACAACAACAATTCATCAAACACAATATTTCATGTATTTCCCATAATGTGAAATACTTCCAGAACTGCAAATACAGCTCATGAAATTCAGAAACTGGGAAACGAAATGTCAATATATATATGAATTTTAAAAAAAGAAAAAAATTACAAAAACATGACAATATGTCATGAAACAAATAACTTTCACCAAGTGTAAACATGTTTTATGAAAAACATAATGCAGGTAGATCACGGAAATATGAAAATAAAAAACAATTACCTAAGATAAAAAATTTAAATAAAGGGCAAAAGCTTCATAAAGATAATTAAACTTTGAAGAAATACTAAAATATAATATTTTTTCTCTGGCATGCTTTTAGGCTGTTTTTTTTATCTCGCCAATTTTTCTATATTTTTTCAAGACATTATGCTTAGAATACTTTTAAGCACTTTAAAAAAAAATTTTATGAAACAATCTATGGGGGAAAGCTCAGAAAGAGAGAGCGAGAGAGAGAGAGAGAGAGAGAGAGAGAGAGAGAGAGAGAGAGAGAGAGAGAGAGAGAGAATTTTACTTTACAATCTCTTGCCTCTTTTCGACTTAAGTACAACAGAATATTTTTAGAGGTGAAATAGTCGCTAGAATGTTGTCATGTGCCTACTTATGAAGAAATGATTAAAATAAACTGTTTTCCATAGAGTTAATTGTAGTTCAATCTTCACTGTGACAAGTTTGTAAGAGAGTGGTCAAAGAGCTTTAGGAAGATAGAATTTTCATGAGAAATGTTAATATATATATAATTTTTTATTTATTTACTTTACTTTAGCTTCAAATCTTTTTTTAGATATACTCCGCACCAGCAGGTGGCAGGGTAGAGTATTGTCCTTGTTTATGACTCGGAAAAACGCTGTGAAGTGTCCGCGCCTATGGTTCGCGCAGTGTGGCTGGCACTGGTGTAGTAAGAGGAGCTCGTGGGAGACCGACGGCTTTTCAAGTGTGTCGTAAAAGTAAACAGGTAAATGAATAAAAAGCAGGGACTGTCAGTTTGCTGTTTAAAGGTTTATTCATGCTAACGGAGCTAATGTCAGTGTATGTGGATGTGTCCGTTTCCAGCGGACTGTTGATGTTGTAACACTACAGTCACATCCTCGGGTACTTGTGTGCTCTCTGCTCAGTCTGAAGGGTCACTTAGCTGTTACAGAGGGAACTTGTATGTGTTATAAACGGATCTGTTCAGGTGATTGTAGACTGTTCATACTGCTAATGCTTGTCACACACTTGAAGGCTTGTGAACACACCTAAGGGGTTTATTTAGAGCAGAGCAGAATGTATATTATCGCCAAAGGGAAATTTACTGACTGATTCACTGGTAAGGTCGATGTCAGCTTAAGATTGACTCACCTTGATGACTTTATGAACTTTATGTCTAAATTTAGTTTGAACGAACGAAAAAATTAGTCACAAGAGGCCTTATCCAGTAGTTTTTCTGTGTCAATGTGGATAACTGGTCATTAAACATAAGGCGATCCAACTTTGTGTATTGGTAAACAAAGGTCCCATATTATTATTGCTATAAGCACAGTATAACAACATCAGCGACCCAATACAGATACAGTCTTCTGCTGAGCCCTCTGTAGGGTGTAAAGCTTTTATAGCACCGTTATTACAACACAGGGTTTCATCTTATTTCTGACGATGAACAAAGACAGACAGTTGGACAGAGAGGTTGGTAATCGGTTAATATCATAACCAGCAGACCTCATTCAGCACACACCCTGTAACAGTCTCTGCTCTTATCTCTCCTCAGGCTCTCTGTCAGCTGTGCAGCAGGTTGTTTATGAAAAACAACAAACAACAGCCTGACTGACTGCAGCTGCAGGGGTTTATGGGAAAGTTTAAAGAATATTAGAGAGGGGAATTTACTAATTGGTCTGGCAGTGGTTTAGTGAACTGCATAGGCCAGAATATTTTTAATATTTATTTTTGTCTGAGTCTGTCAAGGTTTTCCAAAGGACAGATGTCGATAAATCACATAATAATAATAATAATAATAATAATAATAATAATAATAATAATAATAATAATAATAATAATAATAATAACACTTCCTGTTTCCTGTGAAACCTAAGAACCTAAAAATAATCCTGACCATTTTTATTTATTGTCATCTTTTTTTCATTGTTATTGGCTCTCCAGATTCAATAATTTGTTGCTCCTGAGAGGCTCTGCAGGAGTTTAGAGAAATACTGAGATCCTTTAGTAACACGCAGCTGGTTGTTGCTGATGCAATTTAAACATCTTAATAGAGCATGCTGCTGATGATTTTGTCCGAAGAAGAATTGTGTGTTTCAATCTTTTTAAAATCATGACCACCTCCTCCTCTCATGAGTCATTATCAACATCAGTACACATGGCACAAACTGAAATCAAAGCAAGTGTATCTGCCTCATTCTTGGTAACAAAAAAAATCTTGGTAGACTTAATATGATCCAGATTCACCTGACAGGTCCAGAAATATGTATTCTTTCAGGAATGACAAGTGACAAATTGTGTTTTGTGTTTCTGAAATCAGCCAATGAGAACGGTTGCAGTCCTCGGAGGGGGGATCGGGGGTCTGGCAGCTTCATACTACCTCAGCAAGAGCCCCCAGATTACCAAGGTGTCACACACAAATACACACACACACACACACACACACGAACACACACTTGAAAAAGTACCCACAGGTCTTGTAAAGTGATGAAATCATTGTCGACTGTCTTTGTGATAACTCACTACATCAGCAGGTGGGACACCAGGTGACACCTCCTCACCTGCTGTTGAAGCTGCTGCAGAAGAAAATAAAATGTTAAATTCATATTAAAACAAAAAATGATGTGTGTTTAACATGTGAAGATTTTTCCACCTTAGAATACTCTCTTATTTTATAAAAGTTTTGTTTTGACTTTGTCAGGAAAAATCATATTAAGAAATGAGCTCTAAATCTTTTTTCTTTTTTTATATTTCAATTTGATAATATATTTATAAAAAATGAGAACAAACCAGGTGTAGTAGTTCGAAAGGTAGGTTTAAATTTGATGATGTTTGGTCATTTTGGATCAGTGAAAGCTTGTCTGTTTCTTAAATATGTAAACAGTATCAGAATAAGCAGATTAGAGGATTGTACCATTCTTAAAGCAGCCAGATTATCTTTACCATTAAAATAAATCAAATTCATCACAACACATGAGTTTTATGTATCTCCCTTTACTCCCTAAAAAAAGATCAAAGCTGTATTTTGTCTCAGCTTCAGACTCCTTTTTTGTCTTCCTCTGCAGGTCATACTTTTGGAGTCCAGCGGGCGGTTCGGGGGCTGGCTTTGGTCCACCAGGAGGTCTGACGGGGCCGTGTTTGAACATGGACCCCGTGGGATCCGACCTGTGGGGGCGGTGGGACGAAACACTCTTAACATGGTGAGAGTTAAAACAGTTTCAACAACATTTTAAAAAGATGTTAAGTTTGGACATGCTTCACTGAGGGATGGTCATAGAGCAGCTTTAGGCTGCTACGGCGGTCCAGGATGGAAAACATTCACTGTGGTCCATTTTCAGTTAATGTGATGTCTCTGTGTGTGTGCAGGTGGAGGATCTGGGTCTTGCAGGCGAGATTCTACCTGTCACCTACAGTCATGTTGCCTCTAAGAACAGATTTCTGTATGTAAACGACCAGCTGCACAGGATGCCTTCAGGGCCCAGGTAGGAGTGGGAGAAAAAGAAATCCATCTGCGTGTTTTTGTTCATCTCTGAGTATTTGAAGAAATTTTGATGCTTATATTTCTGATGCCTTGTCTCTGCCTCGTTGCTCTCTCAGTGGACTTGTGAGGACCGTTCCCCCCTTCTCCCGCCCCCTCCTGTTGAATGTTGCCATGGAGATTATGAGGAAGAGAGGAAAGGAGGAAGATGAGTCGATTCATTCGTTTGTTTCCAGGAGGCTAGGAGACGAAGTGAGGAGGCCCTAGATCAGTCATTCATAAAAATCTATAAACCAGAGCCAGAACATTTATTTATACCACAGACAGCCCTAAGTCTGACGCATTTTTACTGTGTGTGTGTGTTTGTGTGTGTGTGTGTGTGTGTGTGTGTGTGTTTGTGTGTGTGTGTGTGTGTGTGTGTAGCTGGCAGACATAGCCATAGACAGTCTGTGTCGTGGTGTGTTTGCAGGTGACTGCAGAAAGTTGAGTGTGCGCTCCTGTTTTCCGGTCCTCTTCAACGCAGAGCAGAGAAAAGGTTCCATCATACTGGGGATGCTGTTGGGATCAGGTACAGGTCACATTTATTTTAGAGAGGGGTTGTTTGTGCTTTCGTCTTGCTTTATTCTGTCCCTTTGGTGCCCCTGTAGTGTCTTTACAATGTCTTTACTTTTTTCCCCTAACACTGGTGTTCAAGGAAACCCTTATTTCAGCCTCTTTCTGAAATATTTCTCTTTAGCTGCTGTCTCTGAGACCCGAGCTTTGGTCTGGTGTGCATTTTTTTTTCTCCTTGCTATTTTGGACAAATAAGACCAAATAGTATTAAAAACTAAACTTGAAGTTACTTGTTATTGGTTTTATTATTAGGTTATTAGTTGTTAGTGTTATTGTTCATAAATACATTTTTTTCATTCAGAAAATCTGGATATAATTTTTACCTTCCTCTATTTTACTTTGGGAGCTGCTGTAGAAGTCTTTTGCTGGTATTCCCACCATGTAGTTTTCACTAAAATTGGTGTAATGTTGTGATTTAAAGATGACACGCTCAGTGTCCCTAAATGTGTCTAATGGGTCAGAGTTTTAAAAATGAAGTTTCATGGTGCTGAGAGGCAGCAATGTAATGTCCTCATATGAATATGAAGGATCTCAGGAGGTTAAGGCTTCCCGCTTCACAAACCCCCTTCCCTCTGATTGACCACCAACTAGTTTGAAGATCCATATGTGACGACTTCATTTGTTCAGCAAGTCTCATGAAGATATTATCCTATGCTTTTTTTAATAAGTGACCGTTTTGATCAATTTAAAGGCAGATTCAGGGATTTCTGCAAAATATGAATATGTAAAGGTTTGAAAATCTGCACACACTTGGCTTGAACATGTGGCATTGTTACTTAAATGGGAAAGCAGGCTCAACACTTCTCATGTGCAGTAGGTCTTATGATCTCCTGCTAGAAGAGAGTCTACTTGAGTTGACATTGAGTCATTTTGTTTGCCTAATAGCACAACTGCCTAAATTATAGTTCAAAGTTTTCAGAAGAGAAGAAAAAACACATTTTATGTATTTTTGTTTTTTGAATACTATTTATAAATTATATTTATATTATCTATATTATCATTTATGTTTCTAAATTTCTTTGACTCTGGTATTTGTGCTATTAGGCTCACAAAATAATGATTTAAATATGTATAATGTATGACTGAGGAAATGATGCTATTAGGATAACAACATGGTAGTTTCTTAAAGATAGCAGGATGTACTTCATTACATGAGCTATAGCCGTACATGCACTAAACGTCTAAACTAAGCTGAATGTGTGAATCCAGAGAGACAAATGTTTTCACCGACTTTTTCCTGCTGGGCACCTAGAAAAAATTCTGCACGCAGTCAGGTTGAGCTGGTGTGAGAATGCAGCAGGAAATAATTGAAAAAAATACACTTCCAGTAGGTAAGGGTGGGGGTGTGTGTGTGTGTGTGTGTGGGGGGGGGTGATAACGTTTAAACCATGTGACTAGTACAAACCAGGAAGCGTTTCATGTAACAGAAAGAATCAAAACATGTGAGGGTGATGCGGAGAGAATCATTTTGAAGGCCAGAGCAGAGAAG
Organism: Labroides dimidiatus; assembly: GCA_030710495.1. Taxonomy (NCBI): domain Eukaryota; kingdom Metazoa; phylum Chordata; class Actinopteri; order Labriformes; family Labridae; genus Labroides; species Labroides dimidiatus. The sequence continues at coordinate 18,798,361 of CM061148.1, read as the reverse complement.
ACGACTGCTCATCTGCCTGTTTCCATGTAGCATTGATTGACTCTGACTGACTCTTGTGTTGTGTAGTCTGTGATCTATACTGCATCATGGTTTGGTCTGTGTGAACCCTGCAGGTGGGGGTCCGGTGGTCCCTCCTGGTCCTCTGGCTGAGAGATCGGTCAAAGAGTCGTGGGCTCAGTGGTCTCTGATCAGAGGTGTGCAGTCTCTCCCTGAGGCGCTCATAGAGTTCCTGCAGCAGAGCGGGAGGGTTGAGCTCCACAGAGAGGCCGCCGTGACGGAGATCAGACCGTCAAAAAGCAGCTGGGCGGTGAGAGAGGTCACCTCAGAGTGTCACATACATGAATCTGATAACATGTAGCTGCTTCATAAACACCCGTCTGCACAACCTTTACTTCAAATGCTCTTTCATTACTTGACTGTGTTTCTACTGTCTACTCGATATTTTAGCTACAAGCAGGAGCTCGAACTGAGGTCGACTGTCACATTGTTTTTAAACATGTTAATCTGTGTGCATCTGTGTGCTTCTGTGTGTGTGTGTGTGTGTGTGTGTGTGTGTGTGTGTGTGTGTGTGTGTGTGTGTGTGTGTGTAGATCCATATGGAGGATAGAGTTGTATCAGCTGATCACATCATCTCTGCTATACCAGCTAAAGGTTTGGGATGGTTGACATGTTTTAACTACAAAAATTTTTCCCACTTTCATTAACATACAATAGTTTTTTTTACTGAACTGATGAAATTTTACACACATCTGATAATCAGCAGAAAGGTCATCTTTAGCTCCTCTCTCTCCTCCTTCCTCCTCTCACAGCTCTGTCCTCAGTCCTGCCCTCCTTCTGTCAGCCAGTCATCGAGCAGCTGCAGGACATCTCCACGGTGACAGTTGCTGTGGTAAACCTGGAGTATGAAGGCTCCATCCTTCCTGTTACGGTGAGAAAGTCCTAAAGTTTAATTTCAGAAACAACACGGAGGGTTAAAGCTGAGGAAGTAAAGGCTTTTATGTGTTTAAACTCTCAAACTGATTAAAGTAACACCACTTTAAAAAAATTATAACCCAAAAGAAAGAAGGATGCTGCTTAGACCTTAACACCAACATCCAGTCATCATTTACACAAAACCTTTAACATTTAGAAGAAGTCCAGTAAATGAACTCTCCTCTGCCATTCTGACTGACTGTCTTCGTCAGTTTTGGTTATTTCAGGCAATCTTTGTTATTGTCTAAATTGTTGGGGTAAGAAATATTGAAGTATTTAAAATGGTTTTTCTTTTTGGTCTATTTATTTATTTCAGAAAAACAAACTAAAATGAAATAAAACAAAAATATATAATTCCATAATACCATACAACCAATTTCATGAGTCTGAAAAAGGAGCGGGAAGAAGCAGATGCTTTTCGAGTCCTACCCCCCACTTACTTCCCTATCATAGTGATTTTTATTACTGTTTTCCCTGAATCCCCCTCACCCACCCACACCCTCATTCACACACTGAAGTGTCGCAAATGACAGAGACAACATGATTCCAGATATGTATCTCAATATATAATGATTATCTCAATCCCCAATTCCAACAGAATAAAAACCCAAATCAAATCAAATCAAATCAGTAATAATAATAATAAAAGTACAAAAAATACTTTTCATGAGGATTGATCAACAGCCTTTAAGCATCACTTGGCTCTCCTCCTGGGATTCTACCTTTATAAAAAATAGCTATTCTATTCCTTCTCATTCATTTATAGTAATATCAAAGGGAACTATTACACATTTCATTAAAATTCAGACCAAATAGGAAAAGCACTCATGTATAAAACAATGATGTGGAACCAAAGATATGATACGGTATTGTACAGGATGTGACACAATACGATGTAGGTTTATTAGTTTAAAATGATTTTTCAGTGCAGCTGCTTCCTGTAGATTTTGGGGGAAATCAGGCAATAATGACTTTCTGTTCCGGCTTCATCCGTATGTGTGTATGTTTTCAGGGTTTTGGTCACCTGGTTCCTTCCTCAGAGGATCGGGGTCTGCTCGGTGTGGTCTATGACTCTGTTCCTTTTCCTGAACACAACAGACCGGAAGGACACACAACGAGACTGACGGTACTTACGCTCTCTTTCTCTCTCTCTAACTTTGTGGTTCACCAAGTTGTAATCTTTCTAAAGGCAGCTGTAGACTTTCATCATGTCACACCCCTGACTTGAAGTCCTGACCCTGTCCTGCAGGTGATGATGGGCGGGGCCTGGTTCCAGGAAGTGTTTGGAGATCCAGATGTAGTATCAGAGGAGGAACTCTTGGCGAGGGCCACCAGCGCCGTGCAGACACACCTGGGAGTGAGCGCAGCACCAAGCTGGAGCCGTGTGGTGTTACAGAGGGTACGACACACTCAGTCTGTCATACACACGAAAACAAACCATAGAGAAATCAGTCCTTCTCTGTTTATTATTCAGGTATATTCAGGTGTAAACACCGTCTGTTATCAGGGGAATGATCCCCTCTATTACTTAGACCACTTAGACACTGTGCTGTAATAACTACACTAACTGCTCATTTTACTGAGCTTGTTTGTATGTTTTCTGCTTAAAATAACTCATTACCCTGAATTTAAGCCACCTTAACCTGACAGCTGCAGATATAAATCCTTTTAACAAATTTTGAGCCAAAAGATCTGTTTGTCAGGTGAATGTGGCCCAAGAGTAGTGAGGCTTAAAATGAGACATTCATTCTTCCATTCAGTTCTGCGTTTCTCCTCAGTCCCAGTTGTTTCTGAGTTCATTCTTTAAAAAAAAGTTTCTGTCCTCTGAGGATGAGCCAATGTAGCATGCTAACTGTAATGTTTAAATCATGACATCTGGTGTTTCCTCTCATTAGGACTGTATACCTCAGTACTATCTGGGACATCATGTGAGAGTCGGTGAGTATCAGCTCCACTATGTCTGAAAGTTACACATTGAAAAAGTTTAGTCAAACACCCCACTGAAGGTTGTTGTGCTCACTAAATCTGCCAAATTAAAGTTGATAACAGTCAGTGGATTAGTTTGGATTTAAATAAAGACTTTAATGTCTAAACCTTCATCCATTGCCAGTTTATCAAACTAATGAGTGAATGAGTCATTATTTAAAGCCAGGGGTAAGAATATGGAAAAGGTTGAATAAAGTTTCAAGTTACATTCCTCAAACTTTTCTGCACTGCTTTGATTTTTGGGGGGGATTTTCGAGCTGAAGTGACATTGAACAGACCCCTTCAGGCTGATAGACTGTTTGTGATTATAGTCAAATTCATTGCAACATCAAGAAAATGTGGGTTTATATAAAGAGTAGCTGACTGGATTATCATCTATTCCTTAATAGTTGAGCTGTGTGGCAGAGAGGAGTCAGATTTGATACGCATTTCTTTTCTTGGTCCTTTTTCCAATTTGTAAACAGCATTTATTTTAGTGATGAAACAGTTTTTGTCTTGTTCGTACACTTTGCCCCTTTTGTGTCTTTGTGCTGTTTGTAGGATTGTTTGTTTTTAACCCTTTTGTGTTTGAAATAAACACTTTAAATCAATCCCAGCTGAGTCTTTAACAGCTGAGTAGTCTGATGTGATAAAGGCCCTGACTTTCTCTTGTCAGTGTAATTGATCATGTGATGTAAATGTGATTCATTGTTTTGGCGTCTGTCTTTTCAGAGTCCATGCGCAACTTCATAAAGGAGAATAATCTGCCGCTCACTCTGACTGGCTCCTCATTTGATGGCGTGTCAGTGAATGATGTCATCTTCAGTGGACGGACAGCGGTAGAGAAGCTGCTGGGAGCTGTAGTTTGACAGAGGTGTTAACTCAGGAGGTCAATTCAATCTTTGTTTACAAAGAATCTCTCAAAGCATTTAATCTGATTTAATCTGAGGGTTTTCACTCCTGTAACATCTCTCATCCTGTCTGAGCTCAGTTTACCCAGAGGCTTACATGTGTTTCTAAAAGCACAAAATGATTAACAGCAGTCACTTCAGGTCAGTTCTGCTGAATCAGCTGTGAATGTAAAGATGTTGACGCATTTTCTTTGCTGTATAAAGTTAATATTGTATTATAAAAATAATTTAATAAAAAGGATCAGAAACATGTTTGTCAGACTGTTTTTAAACTTTGCTTCACAGGATACTGTCTTCATAACAGATTTAACATCTGTGTCATCACGTTCCAAAGTAACATATTTAAAGATTATAGAGATGTAGGAAAAAAGTTTTCAAACACCCTTAAAATTTAAAGTAATCATCAAATATTTTGGGGCAAAATCTTTTTGTTGTTGTTGTTTTAAAAAGTGTGGCTGTATTAGATGGAAAAATATAGATAATATTTTAATATTTGTTTCTACTCTTTAAATCTTGATTGAAAAACATCAATGTGCTTTTAAGAAGATGTTAACTGGACATGTTTAATACATTTTACTTCTTTCTTACAGTTTGTGGTTTTTTAGCCCTTTTATATTTTTATTATTTTTATGTTTTAATCTTGTCTTAGAAGTTAAAAATAGTGCTCATATCAAATGAGGCAACATGTGGCTCAGTGAAACTCATCAGATGTAAGAAAGCGGAATAAGTAATGTCCTGTTGATGCTCTCCTGAGAGACATCACAGAGGCTGCAACACGTACAAGAATCCCTCACATGTAGAAACTGTGAGTGTGAAATGAAAAACGACCAAGTCTCAGAGGTAGAAATGATGTTTTTATTTAATGAAGGAAAAAGTTTAACTTTATACAACCTCTCAACGCCTCCTGATGAGACAGATTAAAATAAATTCTGCTCTCCTGCAGTGTTGCTGTCTGTCCACTGGGGGGCAGTAAACGCACAGACACACTACCTAAGGCCCAGTTTCTTCTTCTCTTTGTGTTTCTTACGAACCACCTCGATGTTCCGATCCTTCCATGTGCTCTTCCTCAGTTTGATGGGGCGACTGCCGACGTATTTTCCTGCAGAAACACAGACACACATTGAGTTGTTCCATAGTGTGGAAGTCAAACTAATGTCCTCATGAAAACAGAACAGCAAGGAGTAAAAAGAGATGTCAGAGCGCTGTTTGCTGACCATTCATCTCCCTCATGGCTCGCACGTAATCGTTTGGATCCTTGAAGCTGACGAAGCCGTAACCTTTCGTCTTCCCTGTTCGCTTGTCTCTCACCACCTGATCACAACAACGACAAACAGAATCAAGCTGTTGGTAATGTTTGATATTGAACTGCAGCATTTTAAGAATCTAATCTCACTAAGAGGTCCAACGGTACATTAAAATATGTGGTATTATGCATGGTCCATGTGATTCATGAGCAGGAAAACAAAGCAGCTCACCTTAGCTTTGAGGAAAGACGGGTATCTGCTGAAAGCTCGGGCCAAGATGTCGTCGTTCACCTCGTTTCCAAGATCACCGCAGAAGATACGGAAATCATCTGTGACACAGAAAGAAGACAAGGCGCTTTGACATGATGAACATGTTAACGACATCCTGAGGCCATGAAGAGTCCTGATTTACATCTTTACAAGCAGTCGGTTACTCCTCCTGTTTTTGGCAGAGAGGTTAAAAAAATACATAAAATACATAAAATTAAAGTTAAAAAAAAAAAAATTAATGATCTTTTTTTTTTGCACACTGTTGATCTGATAAGCTCTGTGTGTTGTATTATTTGAGGTCCCTTTAAAGTGTTTTTTATCTGACGGTCTGTGTTCACAGCCCTCTGGTCTTTACCTAACTCCCACTCTAACAGGCTGGAGTCCTCCCAGCTGCTTCCTGCTGCAGTTCGGATACACTTCTTCACTTTCTCCGCCTTCCCTTTCTTCTTGTCCTCTGTAGCGCTCTCTACAGGCTGAAACACAAACATCACATCTTTCATAAATATAAATTAATGATTATTAAAAACACTTAAAAGTTTAAACAGAAAAAAAGTACAGAGTAGTTTTCTATGTGATGTCTGGATCTGTTTGGGGCTGGTTAACCTGTGGACGACTAGTAATGAGTTCAACTCGTAAACGCATGAATGGGGTGAAAAGTAGGAGAGCAGGAGTTCTCTTCCTGTTTCAAACCAGTGATGTTTTGAGGAGTGTTTTGCCCTTTTTGTTTCTATGAACTAATCAACTTTCACATGTGACTGTGATGATATTTAAGCAACATGGAGCAGTCTGTATCCAGGCTGATTCCCTCTGAAAGTCTTCTTGAAGCTAATTCTGAAAAGCTCCAGGGTTATCAGTGGAGTGCAGACTGGTAGCTCACCTCAGGGTGGGGGGGTTCAGGCTCAGGCATGCTGGGTCCAATGACGGTGCTGCTGTCATCACTCTCCTTCTTATCCAGCAGACCTGCAGCCTTCACTGCGGCCTGCTGCTCTGCAACCCGCGCCGCCAGCTCCTCCTGAAACAGCCAGTTAAAGACACTCGGGTCACCTTTGACTCAGCATACAGCAGAAGACTTCCTGGTGCTCCTCATGTCTCATTCTTATGACCCGTTACAGACAGGAGTTGGCATTAAAGTCATGTTTTCTATCCGCTTTACTTTTCTTTATGTTTGAAACACTGGAAGGAAATATGAGTCAAAGGTAAGGTACCATCCTGGCCTGTCTCTGAGCTCTGACATCGATTCTTTTGTGTCCTACAGGAGGAGCAGAGTACACGGTTGGAGCAGCCTGGATGATTGACGGCGTCGGTTTGATTGGGGGAGGAACTTCCTGTCTGGAGGGAGGGGCTGAAACCATGGGAACCATCTCAGTCACCTGACACATGAACACACCGCAGGAGTTATGACATCATTAGTAATGATCAACGGACATAAAAAATAATGCTTTTCACACAGACTGTTGTCATGGTGACACTTACCTGAGGAGCAGGTGCACGTATGTGCTGGATGGGCTGGGGGGCACCTGGAGGTGCCTGACTCTGCAGGTTGGGAGGGAGCATCATGGGTGGAGGAGGAGGAGGACGGGGGAGAGGAGGTGCTATGTGAGGACCACGCATCATCGGCAGCCTCTGACCTCCTGATGGCACAGATAACGACAGGCGTGTGAACGCTGAGTCGTGATTTAAGAATTAGAACAGTGATCCTTGAAGTGATGACACTCAGTCATATCAGAAAAACATTGTGTTCTTTCACTTCTAGCGCATTTGTACTTATACTTCCAGAGGAACGCAGATGTCACACATACATCGCTCAACAACTAAACTCCCCACCCTCATATTTCCTTTGAAGACGTAAACTCCCAAAAGATATTACAACAACTCCCTGTGAACACCTCTGGTGTAACAAACGAGGGAGGAAATGCTGCGAGTTTGTGAAGTAACAAGTAAAAGTAGTCTGAAGGTAATCGTACCAGGTCTCTGCAGGATGTGAGGGACAAAAGCCGGCCTCAACATGGGAGGACGAACTGGTGGGACTGAGAGAGAGAGAGAGAGAGAGAGAGAGAGAGAGAGAGAGAGAGAGAGAGAGAGAGAGAGAGAAGTCAAACAGAGCTACCTTTCAGTAATACATCATAGATAACTGTTAAAGATAAATTTCTTAGCACTCACCTGGTCCCACAAAGGCAGGCGGGGGAGGACCAACAAAACTTGCAGCTCGAGCCTCTAACGTCTGCTGGACCTGAGAGAGCGAGAAAGAGAGGAGACAGAGTTAGACAAAAAGAGGACATGAGGGGTGAGAGAAACAAACACAAGATTCTCAAATAGAACAGAGCAGTACTCACCTGCCTGTAGGTGTTGGTGCCTATAATCGGGCGCACCAGAGGAACTGCAGTAACAGACAGAGCTACAGGTAGACCCTCCAAGACAGGTGGACTTCCTGTGGCAGGTACGGGACCACCAAGAACCTCCTGCTCAAACCTACAGAAGAAGAAAACCAGAGACAGAGTAAGAGAACTGTTTTCCCTTAATTCAAGAGAACAGAAGCTTCTGAAAAACAAATAAACAACAAATATGTTAGATTACAACAACCCAGCCTTTATGTTTACAGCTCCCTCAGGCTGGGTTGTTGTAATCTAACATATTTGTTGTTTACATGTTGCTGGCATTAAAAATCTTTTAGTAAAGCAAAAAAAAACAAAACGTGTTGGTTCAGGCATTTGACATGTTGTCTGCACTGTTTTAAGTAACATTTAGGGTTAACCTGTTTTTATGAAATTTTCCACAGCATCCCATCTTTTGAGTTGTACCTTTGAAATCACAGTGCTAGTTTGTTAGCATAAAAAAATCTCATGAAGTTAACCAGCGTTTCCCTGCTGATGTCCACCTTCAATGTCTGCACAACAGATGGTAAGTGTTGCTATAATAAGAACATTTATTGGTGAGTTGAAGTGATCCTTTGAATACTCACAGAGCCATCTCAGCCTCCATCTCCTTAAGACGATCCTCTCCGGACTTCAGCGCCATGCTGGGGGAATAAAGAGTATAAATAACATCTATGTGTAGTTAAATTATATATACAGGTTGCCAATGTCTTAACCGTTTCCCATTGCATCTGAAAATAAAGCTAAGTCCAGTTTAATCCTGTTAAAACAAATTGAGTTGCACTATTCTCGCTGTGATATCTTAATCTTACAGTGAGTTTATCATTAAATTAAAAAGGGAAATGTTTTACACTCACCTTAATCGATGCTTTTGATGTAAATATTTGCCTCTCAAAGACTGAGTTAACCTCAGTTCAACAACAGGCTCTGAGGGAAGTAACGATGGTTAGCACAACACAAGCTAACTCAGCTAGCTCCACGAAATCAACCAGCTGACCGTTAACGTTAACCGTGTCCTCTGTGGGACTTGTTTACTGATTTTTTACGTTACTGCTTGTGTCCCATGTTATCTGAAACAAACATAATGATGTGGTGAACGATAAATATATTGCTAAAGAACGACTTGTGTGCGTGCAAAGATAGCTTCTCCGTCCATTTTATTCTTCTCGTGTTATTGGGGCTGGTAGTTTCCTTATACTTCTTTCCTGACAGTGACCATTACCGCCATCTACTGGACCAACTGGAGTATGACACTTTTTTTCTCCGTCAAATCATCAGGTTGAGCCCTTGACTTTCAGCTTCAGTTTCGAGATGCTCCCAACTTAGCAGAGACTTCATTTAAGTGTTCTTGTTTCCAGCTGCTAACAGTTCTTTATGCATGAAGGTTCTCTCTGGTCCGTTGTTAGGGAATGCTATAAGAGCGCGAGAAACACTTTCCTGCTCCCCACACCTGCATTTTCCATCCGGATGTTTACCCACCAAAGCCAGCCCCTGATTTAAGCCACAATGTCCAGCCCAAGCCTTGCCCTTGTGATCGCCACAGTGTCTCTTCTTCGCATTTTTAAACTGTACCTGCCTTTGTGCTCTTGCATTCATTTTGTCGAGTTTTTTTAATTAATTCCTTATAACCTGTGAAAGTTTAGCCAAAGACGTTTGTAAATACAACAGACAGGCGGATTTAGCAGTTTGAAGCTTGAAGCGAAAACAGTTTTGTGATACTAAACAGCCATTGTTCTCCACTTTTTCCAATCCTTTTTTCAACATAGGCATTGATATTTTACTTTAAGCAGAATCATATTTTCATAAACAATATGATTGCTGTACAGTAAGAATGTACTTTAGTTTTCATTCAGGTGGAAAAGCTGCTATTGGCTGTTATCCATTACCTTAGCTGAGACTCCATTTACTCATGGTTTATAGGCATTATAATGCCATTTTAGAATATGGATTTTAGAGTAACATTACTATTAAATGAATAGTTAAAAACAATAAAAACAACAATTAAAGTCTGTGTAAAGCAGAAATAAATTTATTATGAGTTCGCACCACAGACACATTAGGTGACCCCTCAGAACACTGTACTAACAAGAAGAGGGGAGTGCCAGCATTGCCAGAGGCAGAACTACAACAATAAAGCTGTTAATCCTTTGCTGTCACGCTGGAACATATGTTCTCAGGTGTAACCGAAGACACCTTCTCAACGTTTGGGACAACTAACACACCCACTGTGCAACCGGAGTTCAACAGAAAAAAACTGACTGCTAGAGGAGAGGAATCAAAAGTGCAGCAGTCTCAATGTGGTTCACCTTGTGAACTAGATCCTACTGAGTCCTGTCTTTGCACTAGGTGTGGTCGTGTCAGTGTCATTAAACCAAGATAAGTCTTTGATTTGTAACTGGCTGAACAGGAACTATTGATATAAATGATAATGATATAAAGTATAACTAATGCTTGAACATTGATAATGATACCACAGTATATAAATTGCATTTACCCTTTGAACCCTAAGCTGATTTTTCAGGTCTCTGCTCGAAAATTGCATACCCATAATAAAAAGGGTATATCTCAGCAACCACAAGATCTATTTGAATAAATTTGGTGTAAAAGTAAAGGAAAAAATTGTTAAGTTTGTTGAAATATGTTAATATGAGCGCATGTAATGCTGGTAAATAGTAAATAAAGATGGCGCCCCGCAATAATTGTAGCCCGCAAAATGTAGGGTTGCCTAAGAAAAAACAAAGAAAGAAAGAAAGAAAGAAAGAAAGAAAGAAAGAAAGAAAGAAAGAAAGAAAAAAAAGGATAATTTCAGGATGATAATCTATTTGAAAATGATGCAGCTACAGCTCTAAACCTTCATCTGACCATAGAAAAACATATGAACATTATCTCTGCAAAAGTTGACTCTGAAAAAGTGTAGTAAAACTAAATTTGAGAGGTTTTAGTGCAGAGATCAGGCGAAGTCTCTTTTGACACAGTTTGACTCCATCTGTCATTTGAATTTTCTCCTCTACAAAACTGTATATTTCATTTTCTCTATCACCAATGGTGATCAATAGATCTAAATACAACAGTTTTTTGCATACATATACTGGGAACATCTGAGATCTTCATCCAGAAGTGTGCACTCCTAGGAACAGCTCGGATCCTGCACAGAATCCTAAGACTCCCAGGCCTCTGGTAGAGGACCAAAGCTTGAAGGAAACACAATACCGCCAAGGGTGGATGAGCGATATCACTGGAATCTGTGGAGTCTCTGCTCTCTTTTGAGGTGTTGGTCTTTAGTTTTGCATCAGCAGCGCAGTGGTAGAGCTGGATATAATTGAGTGGGTTGACACAGTGGAGCTTTACAGAGTTTAATATGTTTTGATTCATTTAGTTGTTATTGAAGGTGTGTTTGTGGCATGCAAAAAATGTTCATATAGTCATGTAGCCCAAGTTCCGCTATTTAATTTGATGTGCAACATCAGTATATTCTATCATGATTTGTTTGGCTGCAACTAAGGATTATTTTATTAATTAATCTATCAATTATTCTCTTGATTAAGTGAGTATTTGTTTGGTCCATAAAATGTCAGAAAATGGGGGAAAAATGTCAATGTTTCTCTGAGTCCAAGATGACTTTATCACGCCTTGTTTGCAAATCAAAGATATTCAGGACTGTCATAGAGAGGCAGAGAAATCAGAAAATATTCACATTTATGAAGCTTAAATTAGAGAATTTAGACTTCTTTTTCTTAAATAATTACTAAAACCAATTAATTGATTATCAAAACAGTTGACGAAAAATGTAACAACCAATTAATAATCGATTATTCGATGAGTTGTTGCAGCTCCAAACCACATTTAATAATGTGCCACTTGCAAATAAAATCCCGGCAATCCTGCACACAAAGTGTGACTGACAGTTAGTGCAGGCTACACTTTGTAGTGCTGGCGATGTACGGATTTGTCAGCTGTTGCAAATAAATAATGCACTAGCAACTGAAACGTTAACACTTATACAAAAACTCATCAGAAATTGAAGGATCTTGGCGATTGCGGATCAATCTTTCTATGAAACGCAGCACGGATTATTATTTCTCCTAAATCAAATTGAGGCCTGCTCTATAAAGCTGGATTTTCTCTTAGCGAGGTACCTTCTGGCTTAACCCTGGATTTTTCTGTCCTACGAAGCTGGTTCACTTCTTACCTTATCTTATGATGAACAGCTAACCTGTTGCAGAGCAGGTTAAAATCTGGATAAAAGAGCAAGTAGAAAAGCACCTGGAAGATCCTGACTGCGTTGGTGCGTGGAGCGCTTAGGAGAGACAATTTTAGGGATAGAGGCAATCCTTTTGAAGTCCACAATGACATCCTGAACAAGAGATTTTGATTTTCATCAAATGGGCTGCATTACATTTGTCAGTTGATGGAGCCATAAATAAATGAACTTCATTGATTTCATCCATACATCAGAGACAGCGTGAAGAAATAAAGCCTTGTCAATGATCGCTTCAAAGTGTGTTTTAGCGAGTTGATATCCAGCTTTGAGAACCACTTAACAGGATTGCAAATGTCTCGTTAAGTCAACTCATGTAACAGAAAGAGATACCAGTCCTAAAATCTGCAGTTCCTCGAGTGTCCGCTTGAGGATGGTGCGTCACATACACACCAAGCCATAAAAAGCTGATTTCACAGCCGAAATAAACATGTTTACAGCCTGGTACAAAGAATGTCTCCCATCTGAATCGCAAATTGTATGGTGGTGAATTTTTTTCTAACTTGGCAGTTTCCACAATATTAAGCTCACAAGTTCGTCCAATCAGAGGCACAGCTCAGCTCACGTGACTGCTGGGCGCCCTATGGCTGTTACTGTGGAGACTCACAGCCCGCCTCATTTCCAATATGGCCGCGCCGACCGTTTTGCTTCAAAAATCTGTTTCAGAAACGGAGGGTGACGTCATGGAGACTACATCCATTAATTATACAGTCCATGATTGGGACTCTCAGCAAGGGAGCTGCCATTTTTGTGAGGGAGGAGGTCTTTAGATCTGGCTTCCTGAAATAAATCTGCACCGGAGCAAATTAGTTTATTGATGATATAAATTAATTAATGTAGGTCATTAGGCTACAAGGTTACAATAAACACATTTAAATTAATAGCCCACAGGCTAGCCCTGTTGGGTATATATTCAAAACAAAATGAACAAGATAAAGGGCTGATTAGTTGCAGTTTTCCCATAGTTTCTGCTGTCAACTGGAATCAGCCGCTTGAATTCCCGCGTATTGTTGACCATGAGTCACGTGACATAAGAGATGGTTGACGACCCCAACTCTCCCTCCCTCCCACGTGGGCGGGGCGTGCAGTCGAGCTCAGCTCACAGTCTTGTCGTCTGCCTCGGCCTGGTCCGTCCGCACGAAGCCTGTGTGAGTGACATTTGGTGTAAGAGACGCACCATGCTCCGCACCGTGATCTCCAGGGCACTGCCCGGTTTGAGTAGCCGACTGTCAGCCCGCCACTTCTCTGCAGCTGCCATCCCAGCCCCAAGCACGGACCCAGAGGTCCACTTCAACAAGGTACGGTGCACGCGATAGCCCCAGGATAAACAGGAGTATCACACATATAATGGACACAAGCCAACTGCGCACTCAACAAGTGTTATGCGAATACTTGGCAGAACATTTCGCCTCTGAATTTTCTGTAAACGCAGACACCGAGGAGGTTATTAAACGCGCTGTTATTCGTCAGATATAACAGTCAAATCAGGATCTGCCATGCCGTTAAATCTGCAGAGCTTTAAAGCAAAGTCCACGTCCGCAAACTTCTCTTGTCGTTTCTGTTAAAGTTAATACACTGCAGTTTGCTCCAAAACGCTGAATAAGAAAATAAAAGAGTTCGCTAGTTATTTGTGAAGCTTGTTTCATAAACTTGTATTTGATGTGTGAATTTGAGGCGAGTTGAGCAGTGTGAGATAATATAACATCAATATTTAATAATGCGTTCTCATCGTTTAATCCGTTTAGTGTTGTTCTGCAACAACAAACCAGCCGCCACACCCCATAGCCTACACGGTGAAAAAAAATTAATAATTATAATTTTTAAGTCTGGATGTCTTTTAGATTTGTGTTTCACGTGCTGCATTTCATATCTGTTTTATTAAAATATGTCTGTTTAAACAAAAATGACTTTTTTTTCTCCATTTAAAATAAATAAGTTTCTGCCTGGATTTTTTGGGGCCAATATAACTTGGGAGGGGTCTTTTGTATTAAGAATGTTGAACATAATATTTGGAAAAAGTATGACCAAACATGTGAGTTTTGGATGATATTAAAGTAGAACTGCAACACATGAGCTTGGGGTATAGAAAATGGACTCTATTATTCTGACTGGAACTGTCAAATGTTTAAACTTTCTTATCTCTATCACTTGATTTTAAGAAACAGTCTTGACCATTTGCATTTATACTTAGTTAAAATCCTCAATATTTTGTATTCAAAAAGTTTAAGGCCATATTAAAAAAGTAAAGCAATTCTAACCAAAGTCTTGATTTGTAAATCAAATGAATGCAATGAAATGCACTTCCTATCTATCTTAACTCTTATATTTGATTTTCACATGCTTCACTGCTGCACCAGTGTGTTCTGAGACCATGAGTTCAGGGAGGAGACCGCCTCAGAACTTTTTCTGTGAAATACAGGTGCATTGGAATCAGTGTTGGACAGCTTACAGTGAAGCTCAGCGAGTCCATCCCTCACCTGCTTTGACACAGTAGGATTAAAAGGAACATGTCATACAGTTCATCTGGAAAAACAAGCTTCACAAGCTTCACAAGTTCATTTTGATTTTAAGTTGAGTGCAGTTGAACACTTGATGTTAAAAGTCAGATGTCAGCAGATGTCTATGAACCACTTCCTCTGTGATACAGGATATCAATACAATTAATTTTAAATTACAAAGCACTATTTAAACACAGTCTCTTTAACCCTTAACAGCTGAGCTGCCCGGGAGTTTGTGCCATTTTCAAAATTACACTGGTGTCATTACTTTTCGTCTTCAGTGGGAGAAAAGGAAGATGCTGCGTTGACTGAACAGCATGCATTAGAAAAAACATGATGTGTTGATTCCATACCTTAATAACGACAGGATTAGCATGTTAACATTGACAGCACTGATTATAGCACAAACAGACCATTAAAGTCTGTGCACAAGTCAGATGAGAGAAAAGATTTACATGTATTAAACCTCCTGAAGAAAAACAACAAAAGAACGTACATATATGTAGCATCGTTTTTTGGTATATAAGTTTTTATTTAACTTTCCAAAGGCTTAGTACATGGCAAACTTAGTGTTTATCCAAATAGGAACAGGTAGTATTTAAGTAACAATTAACTGGCGACAGATTAAGCACATTTTGTCTTAATAAATAAATAAAACCATTAAAAAGTAGGCAGCAAAAAAAGGGAGGAGAAAATATTTTCTGAAAATACTATGCAGAGGGAGCAGCTCTTATCAATGTTTTTGACTGTGAGGTCACATCTTTATGGATGTTATTGAAGGAACTTTTTCAGCATTAGATAACAATGAAGAGGCATACAGTTCCTTTCATTCATGTTTTATCTGATTCCAGTGTGTTATTTAAACAAACTTCAGTTAAAATGTCTTAACATGCCAGCAAAGGGGAGGACATAAAGTGATACTATGACTACTTCAGGTTGTGTCTAAATAAAAACTGTGCAGCTCCATTCCTGGAACCCTAAAGGATACTCTCCTGGCGTTTCTGGAAAGCTGTATGTCGATGATATTCCTCTACTCTTAAACCAAATGTCTTCATTTCTGATGTGTGTGTTGCGATTTCCTGGTTCACTCACCTTCTGCCTGGTTATGATGTAAGAGCTCAGGTCACAAAAGTCACCTGTAGAGCAGAGAGCACTATAAAGAAGTAATGTGTGACACTCCCATCGCTGCAGTCTTTTCATTGACATTACCATGCTGTGTGAATACAGGTAGGGTCTGTTATAAACTGCAGTCTAATGCCAATAAATCTGCAGAAAACAACAAGACACCAGCAACAGTTGCCAGTGTCTGATCACAGGTCATCTTGAAATTGTCTGACTTGTATTTATTTGTCTCTTCGTAATTTGTAATTTAAAATTACATTATCATCACCATAATTGTTTCTTTCTAAATGCTGTTTCTAAGTTTTTGTGGTCAGGTTGAATTTTCCCTGGAGAACACAAATCCATTTAAAGGACATTGACTGAAAGTCCTCATGATGACACTCTGCTGACCAGCAAAGTTTAGCAGTATGAATCAAGATCTGTAGATTTTTTGTGAAGAAGAGAATTTCTTGGATTAATTTGTAGTAATGTTGGACACTGGAGCTGGACTTTCAAAAATAAAAAAGAGGTCAGAGCAGAAGTAAGCTAAATACTAGAGTTAAAGAGCACGGGCTAAACACAGGTTAAGCTGTTTGTGACAGTGTTTATTCCAACACACATGCAGCAGGTATACTGCAGTGATCTGCTCAAACTTGAGAGGCAATAAAAGGCCCCCAGTATACTGCTAGGGGTAGCAGCAAGTTAATTTTGTTTTATGTAGTGCCAGATCATAGCAGAAGTAATTTAAGGTTACCTCTCTGAGAGATCTGTTCCACACCTTGTTTTTTATTTAACAGACTAAGTAGCCGTGAGGCTGCACGGTAGCGCAGCTGTTAGTGTTCTTGCTTCACAGCAAGAAGGTTGCTGGTTCGAATTCCGGTTTGGGCGCGGTTTGTGGAGTTTGCATGTTCTCCCCGTGCATGTGTCGGTTCTCTCTGGGTACTCCGGCTTCCTCCCACAGTCCAAAAACATGCTCACTAGGTCAATTGGAGATTCTGAATTGCCTGCAGGAGTGAGAGTGAATGGTTGTCTGTGTCTCTGTGTCAGCCCTGCGATTGAGTCCAGTCCAGGGTGTACTCCGCCTCTTGCCCTTAGCCAGCTGGGATAGGCTCCAGCCACCCGCGACCCTGAACAGGAGAAGCAGTATAGAAAATGAATGAATAGGTAGCCTTATTTTATTTGTCTGATTTACATGACTGGATGTTACCCCTGTGTCTAAGTGTATCTTTTTTTTTCTGCTTGGTGAGGTTGTAGTTGGTAGATGAGCACGAGGATTCACTGACATTACAGAGATGTCTTAGAGCACCGGGCTGTAAGTAACACTAAACAGTCTGTTCACCTTCTGGACACTAAACTACATGACAAACTGAGTTTATGAAGTCTGCTTTTTATCACATTTCAAACAAAAGCCCTGCATAACTATAAATAAATAAATAAAGCTATTATTGTAAGCCTAAAATGCCGGCCATATGTTGTGTTGAAACTGCTGCGCTACTCACCACCAGTCAAGGCTGTAGGCTGGTTTGGTTAATGTCAGCTGCCATAATACTTCAAACATAATGTGTTTTGTGACTGAGGCAATTATGCTATTTATCAAATCATAGGTTGATAAAAGAAAGCTTCAGTGAATGGAAGATTTTGGTATTCCTGACCCATATTGAGGAAATGGGGAAATTTAAATTGATTCCTTTTCTCTTAAAGTCAAATGAAACGGTTTTCTTTGATCTCAACGAAGGAAGTGTTTTAATGAGACGTTTGAATGTTTCAGCTCTTCATCAACAATGAGTGGCAGAACTCAGTGAGCGGAAAAACCTTCCACACCATCAACCCAGCGACCGGAGAGGTGATCTGTGAGGTTGCAGAGGCGGACGAGGTAGACACACACTCTGACACACATACGGAGAGCAAAAGCAGGCAGAACACAATCCACTGCAATGAGGTTGATTTATTCCTTTCTATAAACAGATATCTGCATTACGGCCAGCTAACAATCTATCAAACAATTACCTGCTTGATGCTGAGTCACTACAGACAGTGTTTAGATTTCTTGACTTCCTTGCATCAGAACGATGGATCGACATCAATTCAACAAACAAACATTTGAAAAGTAGTTTTCTTCACCTTTGAGGACATACCTGACAAAGCTTAAATTAGCCAGAATGAAACCATTGTGTAACTTACTACTTATGGTGAAGCTGAGACCCACCACAAACGGATAAATGGACACTCCTCGAGGGACAAAGAAATGACACTTTTTGTTAAACATTTATAGAGGTGTATATTTCACTTCACTTTTTGTCTGAACACACCGTTGCTTCTCAAGTTGTTCATTAAATTGTAGTTTCCACAGTTCCCATACACAGGAGTGGAGAGTCTGTTTTCAACAAACACAGAATGAAATACACTATTTGGAGAAAAGGTGAACTACTACGAAATAAAACCAACATTTTTGTCATGCAGAATGCGGAAGTTGTTGGTATACAATTGGTCACCTACCAGGAGGATATGAGAGTTATGATAACATTTAGCTAAACGTTTAAGAAATATTGTTACTTTAGTGATTTTAAGTTTTCAAATCTGCAGACTGTCTCCTCTGTTTATTTGGCGTTTCCTTGTCTTTTAAACTTAATGCCTGTTTATGATTCTATGACAGGAAAAAGTCTTTTCTTTAGTTCAAGAAATGTAAATGATGGAGGTTTAGGGATTGACGTATAGGAGACTGTACTCAAAATAATTCAGGTGCAGCTACAGTTGCAATCGGAACTATTCAACCCCTTAAAGATTTTAAGAATTTGTCAGTTACTTTGTCAAGACAGACTTCACTCTTTACCACAATGGACAAACAAACAAGGAGAAAAAGTCACCTGGATGTGCTGGAGGGAATTTGGATGAGACTACAGTGCTCTGGGAGACAGTTCTGTGGACTGATGAAACCAAACTGGAAGTCTTTGAACATTTGGTCCAGCAGTATGTCCGGTGTGCAAAAGACCAGGCTTATGACCAGAAGAATACCATCTCCACAATCAGGAATGAAGTTTGGGCCAATGATGACGTGGGGCTGTTTTTCTGCAGCAGGGAACTGGCAATCTTGATCATTTACCAGGCATCATGGATTCCAAGAAATACCAGGCTATTCTAGAGAGGAATGTGATGCTTTCTGTTAAAAAATTAATCCTTGGTGATCATTGGACTTTCCAGCAAGACATTGATTTCAAGCACACCTCTAAGTCAACCAAAGGATGAGTAAGAAATTGATCCTGGAATGTCCCCTCTCAGTCGGATTAAAACCTGATTGAAAATCTTTCAATGAAACGGATTTCAAGATGGATTGAGTTTCTCCTGGAAGTTACAGATGGTTTGATTTGAAGCATCAGAGCCACATTGCTTCCAAAGCTCTGCAGAGAAGCTGTGTTATTAAAAATGTTCTTATCTATGTAATCCTTGTTTTATGTAACCTACATATCTCAGCACCTTATCTTCCACAGAGGCATTACCGGCAGTCCTTTTGAAATCACAAGCCCACACAGTTTATGATGTTGTGTTGCTTTATTTCCAGGCTGATGTGAACAAGGCAGTGAAAGCAGCTCGTGATGCCTTCAAGTTGGGGTCACCGTGGCGGCGGATGGATGCTTCACACCGTGGACTGCTTCTCTATAGACTTGCAGATGCCATCGAGCGGGACTCTGCCTACCTGGCTGTGAGTCATTCATAATGTCAGATCACAAACAGGATGGGTTTTTGTCCCCTTAGGTGTATTCACATATTTGCAACCCCAATTCTGAGTTCTAATGAAGTTGGGATGTTGAGTAAAATGTAAATAAAACAGAACACAATCATTTGCAAATCCTATGTAACCTATATTTAATTGAATACAGTACAAATTTATTTATTTATTTATTTATTGTTTAAACAGATAAACGTTATTTTTTTTTGCAAATATTCACTCATTTTGAATTTGTTTACTACTGTGTTACATCTCCTTTCCTTTTAACAACACTCAATAAGAGTTTGTGAACTGAGGACACTAATTGTTGAAGCTTTGGAGGTGGAATTCTTTACCATTCTTGTTTGATGTACAACTTCAATTGCCTAAGAGTCTGGGGTCTCTGTTAAGCTTCATAATGCACCATACATTTTCAATGGGAGACAGGTCTGGACTGCAGGTAGGCCAGTCCAGTACCCGTACTCTTTTACTATGAACAAGGACATGATGAGGAGGACATGGTGTCTGTGATTTCCAAAAACAATTTGAAATGTGGACTCCTCAGAGCACAGCACATGTCAGTCCATCTCAGATGAGCTCAGGCTCAGGGAAGCCAGCGGTGTTTCTGGGTGTTGTTGATATATGTCTTTGGATTTTGCATTCTGAAAATCTGAATCTTTTGATGATATTATGGACTTTAGATGATGAAATCCCTAAATTCTTTGCAGTTGTTTGTTGAGAAACGTTGTTATTAAACTGTTGGGCTATTTGCTCACACAGTTTTTCACAAAGTGGTGAACTTTGCCCCATCCTTTCTTGGGACCCACTGAGGCTTTTGGGGATGCTCCTTTTATACCCAGTCATGACACTCACCTGTTTCTGATTAACCTGTTCACCTGTGGAACGTTCCAAAGAGGTGTTTTTCCAGCATTACTCAACTTTCCCAGTCTTTTGTTGCCTCTACCCCATTTTTTTTAGAACGTTTTGCAGGCATCAAATTCAAAATGAGTGAATATTTGCAAAAAAAACAACAACCAAAGTTTATCAGTATAAACAATAAATAAATAAGTAAATATCTTTGTTGTGTATTCAAATGAATATAGGTTAAACAGGATAACAAATAATTGTATTCTGTTTTTATTTACATTTGACACAATGTCCCAACCTTACTGGAATTGGGGTTGTAGCTGGTAGCAGGAGTTAATGTGACCTTCCAGCTCTGAACGTTGTCATGTTCTTTTCACAGGAGTTGGAGACTCTGGACAACGGGAAGCCATACGCAGTCGCTTACAGCGTGGATCTGCCCAATGTGGTGAAATGTCTCAGGTAACACTTTCTGATGCACACTTTAGCTGCCTTACCCTGGCATAATGATCTGGATTAATCTCATTAATAAGAGGTCACGGAAATCCACTGCAAAAACAGATAATCGGTGCAAGTTTTATGTCTAATTTTTCATATAAATTATCCCATTAGACTTAATATTTGCCATATCCACTTGATGAGTCCAGATACATGTCTTATTAAAGATATTAAAGGGAAATAAGGCCTGAATTGCTTTTAAAGGGTAAAAAAATCCAATAAGACATGGACACTTGTGTCACAGTGCCAGTCTGCTTTGCTGTGCACAGAAACTAGAGGTATAAAAGGTAATGAATATCAGGTGTCAGGTGTCACAGATGTGTATCATTTTTTTACAGCGCTGTGTAACAGTAGTCAGTGTTGCATAACCGTGTTTACAGATCCAGCAGACTGTGAGACTTTTATTAATCCACTGATTGCTGATCCAACCGTCCACTGATTCTTATGTAAAAGACACAGACAAGGAGAGAGACAATGCACTGTTTGATACAGAGAAGACACAACATGACCCTTTTCTGTGGGACAGTATTCACAAAAACCACAGGACAGTTTGAAGAAAAGTCAAACCGTCCTCACATTTAAACAGATGTATGGTGCTTACTTTATTTTACACCATAAAGATATAATATGTATGTATACTACATTAGTCTGTGGGTTACATGTGGTCTGGTGCTCTGCTAAATCAAACTCATGTTGTGTCTTTTTGTCTAGGTACTATGCAGGCTGGGCTGACAAATGGGAGGGAAAGACAATCCCCATTGATGGAGACTTCTTCTGCTACACAAGACATGAACCCATCGGCGTCTGTGGACAGATCATACCGGTGAGTGGAGGAGTCAAAATGTTTAACCGTATCTCTTATCTTGAAGAGAGGATTGTCTGAGGACATTTCTAAACTGACTTAAGACTTTTGTGAATTAAACCCAGGCTTTGGGCTTACAAATGTTTAACATAATGTATGTCGTGTAAATTTTGGGGGGTTTAGGTTTACTCATTTTAGATCAATGAAGTCCTTTTCTAGTTTGTAATATCTTGAAATGACACTCATACCCAACATGCTGGGACAAACAAGTTTAAGTCTCTGAAATATCCACTTCTGGAGCCACTGTACAAGGGATGAGTCAAGATTTTCAATCTAAATAATTATTTAATGATAAAAATTAAATCAATTGTATGTTTTTCAGCTGTTTTTACCAGCTCCCGGTTGTAAACTGATATCACTTCCAGACGGTGTTTGTAGGACAAGCTCTTTTCTTTTTGCCATTAAATAACAAAAACCCCTCCCAAAATAACAACAAAAACAATTTAAAGAAAATTAGAAAGCATCAGTGGCATTTGTCAGGTGAAAGCAGGTGCAGCACTGTGAGATTCAGAGCTGGAGAAAAAAATGTAGAGACTTCTGCAATGCAAAAAAGACCTGGAGGGACTTTAATAAAACCATAAACAAAGCTGTAAACTGTGATAATGTTCATTTCAACCCACATGCAGCAGTTATACTGCAGTGATCTGTTCAAACTTGAGAGTCTGTCAACAAAATGAAGAGTGAGGTTACATTTGCTCTGCTTGATGAGGTTGTGGTTGGTAAATAAGCACTGATAGGACAAAACCATGATTCACTAGCATTACATGTACGGACACGTCTCAGAGTACTGGGCTGTGAGTAGCGCTTATAATATAGACAGCTACTAAACCATGCTATAAATCGAGTTTACAGAGTTTGCTTGTTGCCACGTTTCAAACAACAGTGCTACATAACTACAAATAAATACCTTACCTCGTCGCTTTGTATCCAGTTAGTATTTTTCTTGAACAAAAACAAAGTAGTGTTGAAAAGAAGATCTGCCCTCAAAAACAAAAATGCCTGAGTAAGAGTCAAGTCCCTGCGATAGAGGGTGTAAGGACTCCTGGGAAACAGAGTCTTTATCCTGGAAAAACACAAGTTTTTTCAGATAGTCCTCACAGTCACTTTGAACAGCTTTTAAACAAAGTTCTGAGTTCGCTCTGTGGAGAATCTGCAGCCTTTTCTTCTTCACCTAAGAAGGTGAGAAACTGAAAGGCTACCGAGGAGGGTGCTGAGTGGTGCCAATAACTAAAAAGGAAAAAGTTGGTAGAAAATTCTGCTCACTGTTCAGTCAACCATAGGAAAAGTAGTCAATGAAACGCTCCCGACATTAAACCTCAACAGAGACTAAAAATGATGCCTGCTAATCATGTGGTCATTTTTTTCATCACTCTACCATTTGGACTGGACAGGAATGAATCGTAGCAAAAAAGAGAGTTTCAGCAGATCATCAGATTTAATATTGATTACAAATAACATTCATTGGTCAAATAATGACGAAGTGATTCATAGGCCCTAATATCTTCTTTCTCTATGCATTATTTTTTTAACCTCCCCGTTCGTCCTAATTTTGCAAACACTGTCTTCATTTACTTTTTATGTGTTTTCACATCATAGTTTGCTTTAAGTTTGTAAAATATGACAGAGGCAGACTCATTCATGCTTGCAGGCATATGCTGCTTACTTTGCTCCATTTGTGTGAAGTGTGTTGGTCACATTTACAGCAGCGTGTCTCTGAGTGGTGTGTTAAAATGTGAATGTTATTCCAACTTATGTAACAACTACAACAAATAGCCTCATTGCAGCTATGTTTTCCCAGAAGGTGAATTCCAGAAAGCCTGGAGGAGGACTAGAGCGTGTATGAACAAGGAAAAACCTTTGTGGGACTTTTTTAAGACACAACCTGTAGAGAGCTGGTGCAACAAACCCCTCAGCCTTAAATCTCCTCACATGGTCCACACAGGGATGTGTGTTAAATACATAAAACCACCTCAGCTGACCTGTGGGAGTCAGTTCCTGCACAAACAGAGTATGTAACCAAGGACTCTGATCCTACTGGGGGAAAAAAATCTGACTGAGTGAAAGCAGAATAAAAACGTAGAATCCTCTAAGGATCACTGGCTCTGAACCACACATGAGCCACGTTGCAGGTACATGGAAATAAAGACAATGAAAAAGCAGTAAAAGGTAGTCAGGCAGATAAAATAAGACACTGATGTTGTGACTTTAAAACAATATTTAGCTATAAGGGACAGTAACGGCTAGCTGATATACGCGTATAGAAAACCTCTAACATAAGTCAGTTGTTTTGCTTTCTGATAAATAAAAAGAAGCAGTGCTGGATGTTCGTATTAAATGTCTGTGGTTTTTCAAACTTCTACATATTCATGGGTTGTAGAAATCCTTTAATCGGTCTTTAAAAATTCTAAAAATAGCACAATATCTTTATGAGACACATAAGGATCTCCTAACTGGTTCATGACATGTTGAAGGGACAGGCCTCAAATACTAAGGTCTGCTCATAGCTCTGCCCCTGACAGGCCTCCAGAGAACTGGCCAATCAGAGGGAAGGGGGTTTGTGGAGGGAAAAGCCTTAAAGAGACAGGAACTAAAGCAAAAAATTTCAGACAGAGGATGAAATAAGAATTTTTTAAAAATGGGGGGAAATTGGGCTTTTTGAAGCTGTAAATCATGTAAAGATACTACAGGGGCAACAGAGGGACAGGATCAAAGGCTAAAAAAACGCCTAATACTAAATCTTTGCTTCAACCTTTGTTCTGCTAAAACTAAACAAAACACCTGTTTTTTCAGAGTCAGTCCAAAAGTTCCAAGGCATGTTTGAGTCGGTCTCTGATCAGCTTTAGCTGTAGAGGATAAAGAGAAGAATATCTGCAAAGCAGAATTCAAACTCACTCTTCACTCCTGTCTCTCTCTGCAGTGGAACTTTCCTCTCCTGATGCAGGCGTGGAAGCTCGGCCCCGCCCTCGCCACAGGAAACACGGTGGTGATGAAAGTAGCAGAGCAGACACCGCTCACAGCGCTCTACGTAGCCAGCCTCATCAAAGAGGTACTCCTCATCTACACTCCATCTGTTGGTGGTTAAATTAAAGCATGCAGAGGTTTAAGTCTTCATCATCAGTGGATCATTCTCAGATGGAGGCTAATGTTTCCCTGTCTGCTCTTAAACAGGAGGTTCTTTGTGGTAATGTGTTTGACTGCAGACATGTTGAAGCTGTCCATTGTGCACAGCTTATCTGTGCTCTGTTCTTTGAGTGCTGAATGTTAAATATGGCTGGTGGTGTGTTTTCAGGTGGGTTATCCTGAAGGTGTTGTGAATATCCTGCCTGGCATGGGGCCATCAGCTGGAGCTGCCATCGCTCGGCACATGGACGTTGATAAAGTGGCGTTCACTGGCTCCACAGAGGTAGGGAGATACGGTGAATGTTAGTTAGTGCTTGTGGTATGCGGTTCACACAGGAGGGGCAACAAAGAGCCTAAAGACACCTTTATGGATACATGGAGAGAATACAAAGCAGACACATCATCATGGGAAGGATGTTTAGATGGTGAGGGGGTAAATGTCCAGTGAGGCAGCTTGAGTGCACACTGAAAAAAAAATGAAACCTGAAAGTGTTTGTCTTAACTTTTTATGAAAAATTTACCTTATTAGATTTAGTATGAGCCACGTTCTGCTCACGAGTCCAATAAAATGTCTCATTTCAAGATACTAAAAGACAAAAAGATGCCTGAATTGCTTTAAAAAAAAAATACAGGGTTTAGACAACTTGCTTGTTCAGTTTCTTGTCTCAAGACTATAACTATTTCAGGAAAAAAAAAAAATTAACACCATTGGTAGATTTTTTAAAAAGTAATTCAGGTGTCATTTTTGTCTTTTAGTGTCTTGACATTTTTTTGGACTTGTCGAGTGAATGTGCAATTTTTGCTAAACCATAAGACAAACACTTTCTGTGATTTCAGTTTTTGCAGTGTCTGTCTGCTTTGCTGTGCACAGAAACTAGAGGTACAAAAGATAATGAATATCAGGTGTTGATATGTACTCATTATATCTGGTATGACTAGTTTCTGTCTCCAGCTTACATCTGTGAGTTCTCCTGGAGGTCAACACATGCCCTAACCAACATACACACACTTTTCATATGCGTTCCTGAAATCTGATGATAGTTGTGGTTGGGACAACTGTGTCAGTCAGCAGTAGATAGCCAATTACATATTTAGTTTAACCCAGCCTTTCTCTGAACTAAGAAATGGTTTCTCTTCACGTGATTCCTGGGAGGTGTTTGACTACAGAATCGAGTAGTTTTGTTTCAGTTGGTGCCGTGACCCCGGGGACGACGACCTCTAGGAGTCTGTGCATTGGGACTGTTGTAGAGAGGACTGTAGAGTGATTTCCTCAGACAATTCCAGAGGCCTCCAAGGAAAAGTTGGAAGCCTTTATGAGATTAAAAATTTCTGGGAATTGATTTTACCCAAATTTATATTATTATAATTGTCTGAGATTATACCCTCCAATTGTTACATTTAATTGATTCAACTATTGAAAGTCTAATCACATTCTCTGGTCACATTTTAAGTTTTAAACACCAAGCCTCACATAGGCACATGTGGCTGCTCCAATCAGCCCTGTTAAGACCATTAAAAAAATGTGATTTTCCAGCGGAGGCTGTAGAGACCATTTTAATGTGATGCTCCAGTATATTTGTTGAGCGCCATTAGACAAATGTGATTGCTCCAACATAGGCTGTTGAGCGGCATTTTAGATGTGAGAAAAAACTGTCAGAAGATGAACCCAAGGGCATCAGATATACACCCCAGAAGCCTGTGATAATAAAACTGCATTTTAAGTTGTCAAAGAGGAAACTAGGAATCAAGATTTTCTTCTCACAGGAAACAAAGGCTGACTTGTTGATAAGTCAGATTTGAACAACCTGTTACAAATAACTCCATCAGGCCTGTTGCATCAAGCTATACTGTAGCGCATCCTCAGCTGCTGTGAAGGTGCCATTACCTGCATGTCTGTCCCGGTTTGTGTCTGTCAGGTGGGTCACCTGATCCAGCAGGCCTCTGGCAGCAGCAACCTGAAGAAAGTCACCCTGGAGCTCGGAGGAAAAAGTCCAAACATTATCCTGTCTGACGCCAACTGTACGTATTCTGTCCATGCCTCCAGAGCTGCGAGATACCATTCAATGCGCTGTTTGTATCCTGTTCCTGATTGTTTGTTTTGCTCAACTCTGTATTGATGAGGAGGACATTTTTAAATACATGAGGGTTCTAATCACTTCCTGTAAAAACATGCAATCTGAACTACCAGGGAGGTCTGTGGTGGCAGAATGACTTATGAGTTTGTCACATGTTGAACTCAAACCTTTCTCTATTCAAGTCATTTTTACCCTTGTTAGTGTTTAACTGATTCATCAAGGGCACAGAAACCAGATTGAACCAGTCAACAAAAACATGATTTTTCAATGTTTCTCTTTAAATGGAGAATCAGTCCTGACATTCTTTGTAAACCACAGAGTTTTTTTTAGTGTTTAAGGGTGTTAAAGTTCGTGTTTTGTCTTTATTTCCTCTTTCAGTGGCTGATGCTGTGGAGCAGTCCCACTTTGCTCTCTTCTTTAACCAGGGTCAGTGCTGCTGCGCTGGATCCCGAACATACGTCCAGGCCGACATCTATGATGAGTTTGTGGAGCGGAGCGTGGAGAGAGCAAAGAAACGAGTGGTGGGAAACCCGTTTGACCTGAAGACAGAGCAGGGACCACAGGTAACACGCAGTACAAACAAACGCACAGAGAACACACACTCTGTGCTTCATAGAGACATTAAACATCAAACACTCCTCATCTAACCTGAGCTAACCTGTACAGGTGGACCAGGAACAGTTCAACAAGATCCTGGGTTACATCAGCAGCGGGAAGAGAGAGGGAGCCAAGCTGATGTGTGGAGGAGGAGTGGCTGCAGACCGAGGGTACTTCATCCAGCCCACCGTGTTCGGGGACGTCCAGGACAACATGACCATCGCCAGAGAAGAGGTAAGACAGTATGACGAGGGTCCAACAGAAGGGCCACGGTAAAGACAGCAGGGGAGACACAGTCCTGTGCCACAGTATTTTTAGAGGAGAGGGTAAATGTTTCACTCATGTAGGCTGAAAAAACAACACATGCATGATCAGGACCCTGTGAACATGCTTTGACAGAGAAATGTCAAAATGACAGAGATGCACATGAACTGCTGCTGAGAGCAGACTACATCAGACTACACTGATGAAAGTATGAGTTTAAATTCAAAACCACAAGCTACTGATCTACCTTTGCTTAAATCCGTTTGCTTGTTTGTTGTGTGGTTTAAATTATTAGTAAGAATATTTCTGGACCAGAGAATAAACACCCGTCTGCCAGTAAGAGCTGGATTGTTTATCTTGGCCTGTTTTCTGTCTCTTTTCCTTCCTCCTGCAGATCTTCGGCCCGGTGATGCAGATCTTAAAGTTTAAAGATCTGGAGGAGGTGGTCACCAGAGCCAATGATACTAAATATGGTCTGGCAGCAGCTGTGTTCACTAAAGACCTTGATAAGGCCAACTATGTGTCCAACGGGCTGAGAGCTGGAACAGTCTGGTAGGAGGCTCATCACTCAGAGTAACACTGTGAAACTACAGACAGTTATTGAAAACCATCATGAATATTTAGACTGAACTATCCATCAGCAGGCTGTTTGAGAAATTCATCCCTTTTTTTCAAGCTGTGAATGCATGAATTTTCTTGAGTGTTTACAAAATGAGCAGAAAACCAGATTAAACCTGCTGTCTGGAAAACAGAAACTAGTACTGATCTCTCTTTATGATGAACTGCAAAATGCCTGAAGTTACTGCAGCTCAGTTTGGTTTAAGAAAAAGTGATAAAAAGCAAACTTCAGAAACAGACTCCTCTTTTTTTCCCTAAACAAGAATTCTGAGTTATTTATATGATGGTTAAAAAAAGTTTCTTTTCCCGTGCATGTGTGGGACAAAATCAGCAGTATCACAAAGTAACAGGTTTAAAAAAAAAAGATAAGAGGCATTATTTTGTCCATGAGGGCACCAGATCAACACAAAGTGAGACTTTCTATGTACCTGGACTTTTTCTACCAGGAACTAAAACTAAATGGTTCCTCAGGCCCAGTTTTGTATGTTTCCACCGAGGTCTACAAATCAGACCGGAGACCAATAGGGGAAAAAATAAAAGTAATTGCACTACCCTGTCAGACCAGTGGAGGGCAGTAGGATAGCTAAAAAGGCAGCTCTGATGACACCAAAGAAGGAGGAGTCAGGCCAATATTGGGATGTGCAGCACTGCAATTAGCCTGTTAGCATGGAGGAGATTCAGCCTGTGCTGCATTTGAACATGTTTTATTGTTGAGACTGAAAAGGAGACAAGCACGAGTGACAAAGCCGTTTTAAAACACTTGAAACGCTACACCAAAGCGTGAGGAAGGAAGAGATTAACGAGTGTTTTAACTTAAAGAGTAACCCTGTTAACTAACGACTTTCAGGGGGATGCATCCTTCTCAAAGAGCTTTAGATCATCACTAAATATTTATCTGATCTGAATATTTAAACACGTATATCAAACTTAACAAGGATGATCTAAACTGGATATCCACTGACACATTCAGCTGAAGGTCTCCAGTTTACAGGGTCACTCTTTCAACTGTAACACCGGGAGCTGACAGAGACATATTCACACTGTCAGGCTCAAAGAAGACCATTGTTTAAGAGTTATTAAACCAAGTCAGTCACAGCTGTGTGTGATCTTAATGTGCATGGAGGGAGAAATATAAACACTCTCGGTGCTCCACCAATTAGAAACATTCAGGTTTCAAGCCCTGCCCCCAAAAGTTACTGGACCTCTAGAAACTATGGCATCCCAGGCCGGGCTGTTTCAGTGGGAACAAAAAAGACCCAAGAACTAAACTTGACCCTAGTTTTTGAGGTCACATAGTTCCTCTAAAAATCCCTGGTTCCTGGAGAAAGAGCCTGCAGTCGGGAAGCACCAGATGTTACTCAAACTGCATGACTAAATAAAACCAGAAAGACAATAAGATTAAACAGAAAATACATCAAGAGGACATAAATAAATTCATTAGAAACTCAGTAAATGAGATAAAACTCTAAAACTCAGTTCAACCAGTTCAGTTTTTACCCAGACCTAGTAACAAGTAAAGTAAGTTGGCCTCTGGAAGGAAAACCCAACTCAGTGGAAGAGGTTGAGGAACATGCTTGTCCGATCTCTAGATTGTTCTTGAGAGCAAGGCCCTGACTGAACGATAGATCCCCCCATCAGGTCCTCAGCCTGGATCATGGAGGTTAGCAGACTCTTGACTGGGGACCTTGGGGTTTGACTGTGTTTGTAAGGTGAGAGGAGAGCAGCTATTTACTTGGAAGAAATTCTGAAGTATTTTAAAAGTGATCATGAAGATTTAAAAATAGTTAATGAAATGAACTGGAGTGAACCAGTGAGTCAGACACTCACTGCTCTGTTGATTCTCACTCCAATATTGAATCAACAACATTCAATATATAAAACATGATGTTCAGCCAACAAGGTTAAACACATCTCATTAAACTGTGTTACTGTTTGAATGACTCGTGTTAAACTCTGACACGTCTGTCTGTGAGTGTGTGTTTCTGACTGAACTGCTCGGTCAATCATAGAAGTTTTTATTTTAGTGGGATATATATTATTTTGTTGTCTTCACCATATAGAATTAGCAATTAAGTGGATTCGAATAGTTCAGATTTTTACTATGAACCTTTTTTTAGTCACTTTTGTAATTATTTTTGTTCTCTCAGCTTTAACTCCTTCTCACGTCTTATTAACAATACAACAGGCTCATACTAGTCACATCAACGTATCACTGTTTATTAATGACTTTTCTGTGTCTGTGTCTGTGTGTCTCCTCAGGATAAACTGTTATGATGTGTTCGGGGCTCAGGCTCCGTTTGGAGGATACAAAGCTTCAGGAAACGGCAGAGAGCTTGGAGAGTACGGCCTGGAAAACTACACAGAAGTTAAAACGGTAACACTAATTTCAAACACACCTCACTTTATATAAAAATAATAATCTTTGTTTATAAGGCTCAACTCCTGTTAGAGAGGGCTAAATCTGCTGCCATTAACTGTAATTAAGGGAGAGAATGGGGAGCACGTCACCACCTGTAAGTTTCTTGTCTGGTTGTTGACAAAAAGCTGTGTTTAAATGAAAACAGACAGATGCGACATTGTTTGCAAGAAGTCACAGCAGTTATTACACTTCCTCTGTGTGCTCAATCAGTTTGGGGTGTGCAGCAAATTAATGTCAATATTTTATTACTCCATTGTTGAATCTGTCCCGACCTGCTATCATCTCTTGGTTTGGCAGCTTCTCATTAGGAGAAAAAAAGAGGTCAGGACTCATTGTTAAAGTGTCCAGTAGAGTAATTGGTGTGACACTATCTGATCTGCCTACAACCTTTTGCAGGAGGGTAAACTCTAAGGCTCGGGACATCATTCAGTGCCCTGATCATCCCCTCCATACTGAGTTTGAGCTCCCACCCTCTGCCAGGAGATTCAGGCCCCGTTTATACAACAACGGTATCAGGGTGAAACGCAAAAGTTTTGTTGCGTTTTGGCCTCTCGTTTATACGGAAACGCTGTTTCAGCCGACCTAAAACGCAACTTTTTTAAAACGCCCTCCAGAGTGGAATTTTTCTGAAACGCTGCAGCCTCCGTTGCCGTATAAACGGCAAGCCGGCGTTTTCAGTGAAAACGCTGATGTCACACTCCGCTTGCGCATTCCACTTTCGTTGTGTACACTCAGATAAGACGTATTTAATATATACACCAGACGATCAGCCCGCCTCTTCTTCGGCGGCACACTACCCAAAGACCCTACAGTTATGTCGCCATCTACTGGCTGTGTATGCATACTACAGTGTTTTCAGTCCCTCAGCGCTTCCGTATAAACACAGATTTTTTTCTCCACGTTTTTTGCATTTTCGGGTTGTCGTATAAACGGGTCCTTAGATTACCAAAAGTTGAATCCAACAGGATGAAAAACTCATTCGTAAAACAAGAAGTTGCACAACTAAATTTGAATTTTGGAAGAGAAACAGTTATTGTGCATTCATTTTCTCTGAAATGTAATGCTACTGTTGCCTTTGGTTGTTCTTGTGGGTATTTGTGTACTTGTCCATTTCAGTGTGGTATCTGGATGTGATTGACTGTGTTTTATGTTTTTGTGTTTTTTTGTCTGCCTGCAAAGCAAATTTCCCTCATGGGACAATAAAGTAAAGTTGGAGTTGGACTGGTGTATTTCAGGCTCCAACTGCTTGTTTGTGTGAGTGTGGGGGGGCAGAGTTACAGTATCTACCAGCTTTGCAGAAGCTTTTCATTTATTACCTGCAGCAGCAGATAGTGGACACAGGCCCTTTGGAATAACAAATAGTGTCATCTTATAAATGAAAGTCCGGAATGCTTCATAACTGGTTACATGAGCTTTTCTTCTTTAGAGAGATATTTTAATTTAGTTCTTTTGTCTCCATCAGGTGACCATCAGGGTACCACAGAAGAACTCGTGAGCACCATCTTCCAGGAGGCAGCTGAGAGGAGCTTCAACATGAACAAAGTTTAAAAAAAAAAAAAAAAAAAGTGATTTTCTTTCAATTGAGTTAAAAAAACATTTTACTGTGAACACTTTGATTTATTACTCATCCCTAAAGTTATAAATACCCAGACATAAAGCTGTGTTCATGATCATTTTTTATTTTACCTGATTGATTGTAATTATTAAAATCTATATCTTTCATAATAAATATCTATATTTGGTGCACTGGGCTCGCTCTGTCATCTCTCTGTCATTTACAGGAAATGTTTAAAAGCTGAAACAATGAAGCTCTTTTCTCTCTGAGACAGAGACACTGCAGTATATAATTATGAGTCTACATTCTCATATACATTCTGAGTTTACATTCTCATGGGTATGTCAGAGGAGGCCTCTGACATACTCAAATCTTTTGTGAGGCTTTGTGGAGCTTTTGTCGGTGAACCAAGAAAGAAGTGAAATGTGTAGTAATGGTACAAACCTCTCACTTATCAGAGGAACTGAAGGTTGTGTTTGTTGGTTTAATGTTTAATCACTCCATCAATAAACCCCTCCTACTCTGACATTTAATTTCCTGTTCTCTTTCAAATAACTTGCTTTTAAGTATGAATAACAACCGTGGTCCTCTTTTGCCTCAGTGTACTTAAAGGGAAAGGTAACCCGCTTTCTCATATTTTAAATATGGATATAAAGTGACAGTGCTTGATGTTCATACAAAAAGGGATTTTCAGACCTCTTCATATTCACGTTATAGAAATCCCTAAATCTGTCTGTAAACTGATTTTTGAATAAATTTTTTAAAACATGCATAAGATCTTTCCGAGATCATCCTGACTTCAGACTTGCTGAAATGATTAGGATATCACAAGAATCTCAGAACTGGTTCGTGAAATGTTGGAGGAGTGGGACTCAAGCACTAAAGTCTGCTCATAGCTCTGCGACAGGCCTCCAGAGGGCTGGCCATTTAGAGGGAGGGGGGGTTTGTGGAGTAGGACGCCTTAAAGTGGCAGCAGGTAATACAAAATGTTTCAGACAGAGGCTGAAATAAGGGTTTCTGAAACAGCAGTGTGAGAAAAATAGGGATTGTTTTGAGCTGTAAATCATGGAAAGATAGTACAGGTGCACCAGAAGTACAGAATAAAGCCAAGAATAGGAGAACAATACCCCCTAGTGTTACTGTTTGACAAATACATTTGCAATGGTTTTACTGAATCAAATACAGGTATCATCTCATCTACAGTTTGTGACTTATTTCATTGTATTTTGTATTTTCATGCACAGACTCTGGACAGTTAATAGTTTAAATGAGAGGAAACAAGAAAAAGTTACACAAAATTAGTTTTATTATTAACAAACATTTCACATGAATTCAGCTAGGTGAACCTCAGGATGACAAGGTGAGCCTTAAAGTCTAATGCAGGTCTACAGTTCACAAGCAGCCATGAAGAGTTTTAATGCCCTGCAAATGTTCATGAGCTTTGAGTTTCAACAGAGTGAAGAAAGTTTTTTTCGTTTGAGAGGAGCAACTGCAAAATTCTGTGAATCAGTGACCCTCAGCAGCTCCTTTTCCCTCCCTGGTCCCCACAACATTCTGACATCTTATCACATCCAGCTTTTGTGGTGTGAAGAGACCCTATTCTTAATTTCTCATCACAAATCACACAGCAATCAAAATAAGATGTACTTAAATGGTTGTAGGTAACATTTAATATTTAACTTGATTGTATGTGGGCCCAGCACCAAAGTTTTCTCACATAAGCCTTTATTTTTTCACTGACTGTGGGTTATGATGACTGTTGAAACTTTTGGGTGTATGCCTTAAATTTTCTTCATCCAGCAGCAGGTAAACAGGATGTGATATTTGCAACATAATCCCTGATGCTTCAAAGTGTGTCTGTTAAAAGTTCTTATTTTTGTCTCTGAAAAGCACAGATAATTCTTCTAAGTGTCTGACAACATTACAGAGAACATCTCTACAGAGAAAGAGGAAGATGATTTTTGACCACAGTTTAAACTCAGGACACAGGAGTTGCTGATCCACTGCTTTCTTGGTCATAGATCCTTAAAAACATCTGTACCACAGGGCAACCTGACAAACAGTATAAGGAGAGGTAGACCAACAACTACTGGGTTCTGAGGTAAAATTAACATTATCATGAGTGGAGTCTGTCTTCAGGAAAATGTTTTCAACCAAAACTGCTGTTGTGTATCAACAAAACCTCACCAAGGAGTCATTTTACCTCACAGACCACAGGAGTTGTTGGTCCACTTCTTCCTGTGGTTGCTTTGTATCGCACACAACCTGATGTTGTATCCAGGGTAACCATTTAAAACAAAAACCCACTAAATATCAAACACTAACTCACTGACACCAACTTAGGTGAACCAGCAACTCCCATACTGAAGGAGATTGTTTTTAATCTAGTCTAATCTAGTTTTGTGTTAATCTGTCAAACAAACCAGAAAAAAGGTGGCATAAGATCAGCAGCTCCTGTGTCCTGTAAGAGGAAACTCAGGTTTGATCAGTGTAAAGTGGCATGTGCTGAGGTAGTGATTTCACAGCCGTTTGTGGTTAAAAAAATATTTCCTGTTACAAAAAGCTCTCACTCACTCTCTCTTAGTGGGGATCCTTTCTGCAATGTTTTCAGACACTTTGAGTGACAATCTGAGTCTATCGGGAACAAAAACAAGAACTTTTAATGGACACGCTTTGATGCAACAAGGATTGTGTTGCAGATATTACAGCCTGTTTATCTGCTGCAGGATGAAGAAAACTAATCAATAATTCAAAACCTTTCATGTCTTTTAAGTCCTTAAGACCTCAAGATATTTACAAACAGGTCCCAGACTGAAACACCTTTAATAGAAATTATCCATCTCTGTCATGAAGCCTAAACCCTGCAGGCCCCAATCCTTCGCCCACTCTCCGTCAAACATGTCCCTGCTCTCAGAGTCATATCGAGATTCAGTCACTGTCACCACAGAGGAATGTCCTGTGCTGTCCTGATGCATCGGCTCTGAACTGATACTGCGTGGTCCTGCCAGTTCTTCTCCGTTTGTCTGTGCTCCTTCAGTAAACTGACCCAGAGGAAGTGTTTCACCTTCCCCACGTCCAGAATTAGAACCAGAATCATCAAACAACTCTCTGATCAGATCCCAGGACCTGTTTGAAAGAGGATCCTGTTCCAACCCTCTGTATTGTAGACTATTCAGTGTTCTGTCATCCTCGTGTGGTCCTTTACTGTCCACAGAAGCTGCTTGCTCGACTACTCGCTCTGATGTGTCCACCGATTTATTTTCTGACCCGGCCAAAGTATCAAATTCACTGCCAAGAGGATTCTCTTCAACACTTGAATTAAAACCAGAACCAGATCTACTCAGATCAGATGAGTCTCTATCTTTAGATGTGTTAACGTCACTAACAGCAGTAGAACTGTTACCACAGCTGGTGTCATTACCATCAGGACAAAGGGTTACAGCTGTGGAAACATTTCCAGCAGAACCAGGAGAACTTGTGGTACTAAAACTTAAAGTGGAATTTTCTTTGGCAACAGTAATGTTTCCAGAACCATCTCTAGAGGTATTAACACTGCTGTTCATGACAATGTCAGGGGGATTTTCGGTACCAAATGTCTCATTATCCTCCTTTCTGGTCTGCTCTGACTTCACTGTGCTGACTCTCACTGATCCCTCAATCTGGCCATCTTCCTCCTCTCTCTCCTCCTCCTCTTCATCTTCTTCCTCACTCTCCTGGCTGATGACAGGACTGCTCATCCACTCTTCCCTGTCCCTGAAAAGCCTTCCCTCAGGAAGAGGCTTTTCAGGGATAACCTCATGTAAGATCTCCATTTCTGGTGGGAATGTCCAAACTTTTTTGAGAGCCTCCTCCATCTTTTCATCTGTCTTTTTCTTCTCCTCCTCTTCTGTTTGATCCTCCCAATCTTTCCCCTCCTCTGCCTGGAAAGAAAGTGCCTTTATTCTCTGGTTCCCTTCAGCTCTTTGTCCCATGGTCCAGCTCTGACTGCTGACTAAGCTCTTCACAGCTGAGGAGAAAAAAGGACAGATGATGTCTAAGGCCAGGGTTTTAAAGAGTTGCTGGTTTCTTTTCCTAGTTAAGATGGACAGGTGGATTAGAGATGATGACTCTAAGTGCTCCTAATGTGCATCCTTTCTGATGTCCAGCAGGAGCGCTTTCACTGACTATAAAAGGAAGTTTAACTGTATGAACATGTAAAAAAATGAGCTTTTGTGAATACTTCAGTCATCGCCATATTTAGGATAAAAAGTTCTTCAGAGAGGTATTTTAATTTTGTTCTTTTGTGATTAAAACTGGTTCTTGCTCTGGGGGGGTTGCTGTGCTCTGCTTGTAGGTGCACCAGACACTGGGCGTTGATGTCATGTGATGCCTCCTTCTCCCAGATTTTTTTTTTTCAAATGTTGCTCAGTGTCAGCTCTTGGTGGGTCTTCTGTATTCTTACTATCCTGCCATTGAGAGCAGACCTTGGCCGGGTTGTCAGAGAACATCCTGTTTATTTTTTCTACTCCTCTGCTGTACCTCTTTCGGCGGGTAGCCAGAGCTACTTTGGTGCTACATGAGGCCTTAAAAAGCCTTTAAAAAACAACATCCCCTCTTTAAGGAGTATTTTAGATAACTTTTGTTAAGAATTAGCATTGGTCAGACAAAATGTGATTGATTAGGGCAGACTACCTGACCAACACCCCCCCCCCCCCCCAAACAAACAAACAAGCTTTATCCATGTGAGGATCATCTTCTGAGCTGGTGGTATTTGTAGAAATGTGTTCTGAGCTCACCATCATGTGTGTCTGTGCACGTAGAGTCACAACAGGAGCAGACTGAGGGTGGGGCTTCAAGCTCCTCCCACCTACACACACGAAAGAACAAAGCATTTACATCCGTTAGCATTTTCTTAAAGCAGCCTGGGAGTCAGATCAAACTGAAAACTCATACTTTGGTCTGAGGACTAAATAAACTCATTTGTACCCAACCAGCTGCTAAGGTGCTGGTGTAACAGGCCAACATACACCCCGCTCAAAGTATACCCATGTATACTTTGCCAGATAAAGTGTTTGATTCAAAGAAGAATAATCACTGTGAATGTAAACAGAACATAAAACATTTGTTTAATTTTGACATTGTTGAATTTTTATGTTTTTATATTTTTAAAAACACACATAAATGTTGATTTTTTTTTCTTGTGTAGATCAGTCACCACTACTGACATAATAGGAGGGTGTAATCTTGTCTAGACTAGGCCACTTAAACTCTGGGTATGGATGGGGGTTGGGTTGTGCGCCTCATGGGGTCCACAACCTGTCGAATCCAACCTGTTTTCCTGCTACTGTCCATCTACTGTTCCATCCATCTGTTCCATGAACAGAGGAATAAAAAGGGCCAAAAATCTAACAAAATATATCTGCTATATTTCTGCTTCCCAAGATGAAGCTCAAAGTATCTTTTAGAGCAGATCAGATACTAATGTCACTGTTTTCTCTTCATGAACAGACACTGGAAAGCAAAGTTTTAAATCATCATGTTAAATCCAAACACCACCCAAATTAAGGTATTCTAAGGAAAAGTTTCACCTTCTCTTAATATTTATTCCCCTTTAGCTAATGTTTATTTCATTATAGAATTACATCCATTATTCCTCTGAATAAAACCAGCTCACCTGCCAGCAGTAGGGTTAAAGTTGCAGGACTTTGAGGAGTCAGAGGCAGTAAGACTGACTGACATGGAGCAGTGGAGATACAGCACCTGCAAAAATATGATATAAATGCATTAAAACAAGGAAAACAAAAAGGTGAGTAAAAACAATGGTGCTGTTAACTGTGGTTCATAGTTACAATGCATTCAGACATGTTATGTGTTTGAGGTTATTTTTTTATCTTACATGCGAGACAGCTTTGAGGAGAAAAGCATCCACAGAGAACTTGAGCACAGCACCCTCTGCAGACCGAAAGCTGGAGATGCTGCCCTGCCTCTTGCTGTCCATCATGCAGCTGCAGACAAACACATTCAGACCTTCAGAGTGATTGAGCTGCAACTGTCAAACATCTGTATGACTGTGTTTGTTCTGAGAACAGACCCGTAGTTGGTGATGATGTCCACTCTGGGCTCGCTGTTTGGGTCCTGGGAGCAGGTGGCGTGGCAAGAGTCCAGGTAGAGTTTCTCACCTGCCAGCACAGATCTGGCCTGGGCCACAAAATACACTGGCTCCCCAAGCGGGAACCAGTGATCTGAAGAGACGGGCTCCCATTGTGCTGTAAAAAAAATCAAAAAACCGAAACACACACACACACACACACACACACACACACACAGACAGTCATGACAATGAATCTGAGCATGTCATGGACAAACACTTTTAGAAGTTAAAGTTTTGAATGATCAGCTGTTGCTTTGTGTGACCGCATGTTTAAAGCCAAAGACAGTTTATGAGCAACCTCAAAACTTCTTCATGCTTGCTACATATTTAGACTCCAGGGAATGTAAAAACTCAGGCCTAGGCTTGAGGACATTTGAATGCTCCTTTAAATTTAGTTCAGTGGCTAGTATTGTAGATTACCGTTGCAGACAGTGAGGCTGAAACTGAGTTTACTCCTGATGCTCTTCAGAAACGTTTTGTGCTGGACTTGAGGTCTGAAGCCAACTTTGTACGAGTAATGAAACCTAAGGCAAAGAAACAACAGATATCAAAGCTGGTAAATGTGATTTGAGATGTTTTCACCACAACATGACTCTTGAGTTTAGAGTGATGTTCCAGGTGTTTCTCTGCAAGTGACTTTAGCTGCACTTCTATTAGACTCCTTTTACAATTTTCCCATCTAAAATTAACAGAAACTTTTAATCAACATGAACTAAACTTCAATATTGTAGCATTTACATGTAACATTTTTATTAACTCCAGCATCTTGTGTTCATCTCACGTGCACAAAGGTCAGACAGACCTCTGCAGGATTCTGGGTAACAGAAGAGGAGCTTCACTCAAATCAGCAAACTGACCTAAATGCTGCTGACAGGAGGAGGAAATGAGGAGATGTAACGTTTACCTGTTGTTGTATTTAACCTACATGTTGTAGTAACAGTGAATGGGAAGAGTAAGAGGCAATACTCTGATGACCATGCCTTGAGGAGGAGGAGGTATATAGCACAGAGTGATGGAGTACACCAGCTGACCACCAACAACCTGAGGGAGAGAAAAATGTTCACCTACATTTAAGTGATAAATATAGTTTTACTTAAAATTGGATCTAAATAAACCCCAAATGTGTTTTGGCCAAATGGATCAGTGTGTATTTCCTTTAAGCTTCTGTTTTAGAATTAATTTGTAGAAAACACACTCGCCTGCCCTCTTGGCTCGTTACATGACCAAATGTCCTCTTGGGTAAAAAAAAAAAAAAAAAACACGCTGGAGTGCCCTCTTGGCTCAGAAACAAGGAAGTTAGTGCCCTCTTCTGTTACAAGAACATCTGTGCTTTCTTGTCTTTTTTCATGCTATACACAGACATGGCAAACAGAGCTAACACAAGACACACTGGATGGATTTGGGACTGGAGCAGACATGATAAAGGGGAGCCAGAATGAACAAAGCAGTGAAGAAGGCCAGCTTAGTCCTGGACCATATAAAGGTGATGGCTGGCAGGAGACCAAGCGGTCAGCTCTGATGAACTTTTTTCTTTCCCTATGCAACACTTGTTATACTATTCTATTTATATATTGTTATTGAAATTTTTACACAGTACTCTTTGTTTGCTGCTTTAACTGTAAATTTCCCTTTCACCCCTGCCCTTCTTAAAGTCTTTGCATGCCACTAGAGTCCATCACATTTGAGGCAAAATAGAGGTTTAAGACAGGCTATTCCCAAATTGAACTTAATTCTGCTGCTTCGACATCGTCCCTTCCATTAAAAGATTTTTTCACAAACCATTTTATGTTATATCTGACCCATCATTTATTAAAATATTATTTTAAAGAAAGAAAATGAATGGAATCTTGTGAAGTTTGACCAGAAAGCGCTACCAATTCCTCTGAAAATCCTTAAACTGATGTTGTCTGAGTCTAATGGTGAATTAAACCC
Source organism: Labroides dimidiatus (assembly GCA_030710495.1). Taxonomy (NCBI): domain Eukaryota; kingdom Metazoa; phylum Chordata; class Actinopteri; order Labriformes; family Labridae; genus Labroides; species Labroides dimidiatus. The sequence goes on along the minus strand of CM061148.1, from coordinate 18,758,133 downwards.
AAGTTTTTTATGCTACTACAGCACAAAAGTCACTCCATAACTTATAGTAGCCTATGTTGTGATTTTTACGATAGTGCGCTCATCATACAAAGGGTGTGTGAGTTGAATAACAATGATAAAAGGGTCTACCTGTGTCTCTCCTCCACACTCCGTAAGTCTGTAGTGGAAATACAAGTAACGCGGGGTGACCTTGCTGACTCCACACGAGCCCAGAGTGAACAGGGACGGAACCGTCCATGCTCTGAGCTGCAAGCGGTCCACGCGCACAGATATCTGATCGTAGCTGCACAACACATTCACAGCGCTTGTGCCGGTCACCTGCACGCTCGGCTGCGGTGTAGTTTGCGGTAGCAGCAGCGTGGTGATTCCGGCGGGGAGAGGTCGCTTCTGTGGAACCGGCCGAAACAGCTCATGTGCTACAAGAGGTCCTCGTGCGTGCAGGAACATGGGCAGGTGGTGGTACGCGGCTCCATTATGTCCTTTCTGTACCTGATTCAAACCCTCAGGCCAACCCGAGAGCTGAACCGTACCTCCCAGCCACCCACTGAGCAAAGTCCAGAGAAGGCACGCGACCAACGACATGACAAGGGGAAGAGTGAGAGCATCTGATCACTACCTGAGACTCACCTTCATTATCACACCTGCTCACCTACTGATTGGACACGGACCATGCGAGGAGACGGTTACAGGCGATTTACGTCAGGAGCTTTGGTCAACTTGTTTAATTCACGGGCTGTTTCAAACCACCTACGACATGTGAAAGTAGTGGGCAGTGGGCACTGCGATCTTCCTGGCCACGTGGTTCGTATTGTTTATAGTCGAGTGCATGAGACATTCCTAGAGAGCATAGAGCTCTGTTCATTATTTCATAGGTTTAATGTGCATGCAGGTATTAAAAGTGTAGTGAAATACATTACAATGATATGTAACCAGGTCTTTGTTTTTAGAACCACACGCACAACCAGGTACTCTATGTACAAAGTGTTGATGTACACAGTGGAAAGTTCATGAAAAAGACCCAGCATGTTATTATTATCTACACACCAGGAGCGAAGCCGACACTGAATTTCAAGCCAGGAAGAGAATACAGTTCTTTAACCCTTTCCAACAGATGATGAGCTGGTGAAAGAAATCAATGCTATCACCTAAACAGCATCTTACTATGAGTCAATTTTTATGTTAAGAGAAGTAGGGATGCACGATATGAAAAATTTCAACCGATACGATCACCAATAAATAACTGCCTCTTAAGGTTAATACCGATACCCGATAATTTCATAATTTTATACTTAATATAACCTTTACATAATCTGCAGTTTACACATCTAGGAAAAAAAGTAAGAATGGTGAAATACTTACATTTAGTAACTCTGCCCTGACTATTATAGAAAAACAAAAGTCCCAGCTCCTCAAATTTTATTTATTTTGTGAGGGTTTCTTTTGTGAATCAAATTAAAACCTAATGTGTCTGCACAATGAATTAACACGCATCTTGGTACAGACTTTTTAAAACTTCATATTAAGGCTTGTGGTCAGTTCCTATAGACTGAAACAGAACAGCAGCAAAATACATTTCACATATTAATTCCATAAATCAAATGCACCGACATGTCAAATCACACAGTTAAAACAAAACGTGCATCCCTCAAGAAAAGGGTTTAACAGAACTATGGCTGGTTTATATGCATCATATTCAAGTGCTTTTTTAACACGGCAAAGGTATACTAATCTTAAGTGTATGAAGATGAGTTAGGTAGAGTTTTCAAGTTAAAGATTTTTCAAACATGAAATAAATTAAATGCATTGACATATCGATCTCAACAAAAGAGAAAAAGAAATAAATTATGTGAATCCTAAAAAGCAGTTTACAGAAATATTACTGCACTATTACACTAAGTTCTTTAGAACAGGAGGCTCAATGTTGCCCCATTCCCGCACAGCCCTTGCATTGAGCTGCTTCATGGTGGTAGGGGATGGGCTGTGGAAGACCCGACTGTTCAGGATACCCCAGCAGTTCTCAATCGGGTTGAGGTCAAGGGAGTTGGGTGGTCATTCCTCCTTGTGCAGAAAGCCAGGAAGCTGCTCCGAACACCACTGCTAAGTTGTACGAGCAGTATTTGCAGGGGCACCATCTTGCACGAAAACCATTTCCGCATGCCTGTTGAACATCTTCCTAGCCGTGATGGGCCCGATTTCTTCTTTCTGGTGAGTATGGGAAGTAGCACTGGCTGGAGAATGTTCTTAACATAATACTCAGCGTTGATGGTGGTGCCCTGGGGTACAACATGCAACTCAGACAGCCCTGAAGATGACACCGCCCCCCAGACCATGCAATGGACGCTGAACTTGACCTGTTCAGAGGGTGGTCATTCCTGTCGATTGTCAGTGTAAATGCGGTCGTTTTGGCTGTTGGGAGTTGGAAATAAGTAGAGAGGGCACTCAACAGAGAAAACCCAGTTTTCCCAGTCTCTTGGGGTCATTTTAGCAAACTTCTTAGCGAAAGCAAGCCACTTCTCCTTTTGCAGTTTGGTAAGGCGAGGAATCCGCTTTCTTCTGTATGCTCTCAGATCCAGTTTTTCAGTCAGAAAACGATGGATGGTACTCTTAGAGACTGCTTCCCCAAGATTCTTCAGTCTTCGACTGAGTCTGCAACAGGATTGGTGTCCCTTTCCCTTGGCCTTGCAGATGAGGTCCTTGGCCCTCGAACTCAGAACTGAGGGGCGACCTGCACTGGGCATGTCTTCAAGGGGGTCACAACTCTGATATCTCTGCCACCACTTCTTCACTCATCGTATGTTTCTGCCAAGGTCCTCAGCTACCTCCCTGCAAGTTTTCCCTGCCCTGCACAAGGCAATGGCTTGAGCGCCGACTTGAAGCTTTGAAAATGCAGCTTTTCCAGATTTTTGTTTGGCCATCGTGGCAACACTACCAAATAGATTCTCTCAGTGACATGCTTTATAGTCAACCAAGAAATGTATAGGCCACACCCAATTCCGTTTCTTTATTCATCAATGACAACTGCAGCAGCAGAAAAAAAAAGTTCACCGTCTATGCTAGTGCAGGTGATGGAGAGATATTTCCTTGTGAGCGAAGCAAGGTCTGGAAACCTTTATTTGTTGCTTTTCCAGTATTCCAGGGTTTCTCAGATCTGGGAATCATGAATTCTGATAGGTACCTTTTTATGTAAAGTAGAACAAGAGCAAAGAAAATCAATAATAATACTATGTCTCGGTATCTTTTATAAGAGACGTTCAAAGCTTTATGCAAACAACAAATTAATAACCTGCCCTTCTATTTAGCTTTCGGTCAGCTCTTTTGTGATATCATAGTTTTCTCCAACCACTGAGCAGGTAGGCTAAGCATACTGGCTGAACTAACGTTTGAAGTCCATATATCCATGTTAAAACTTGTGTGTAGGGCGTTCTTGTCAATCAGATTATGAATATGTGAGGCGACTAAATTGTACAAGGCAGGGAGAGAAATCAACAAACATGTCACTGGTCACATTTCTTTGGTTCAGTGCTTGCTGAGCCCTTTCCTAAAATTTAACTTAACAGCATTTAGATGTTAGATTTAATTTGTTTGGTTATGTATAGAAAAAAATTTTTTTTTTCTTTCTTTGATCATTTTCATCTCCGTTCTGACCTCAAGCCAATCAAAAGACACAGCCTCATCATTCAGGGTCACAACATCGGTGTCAATGGTGACCACGCAATTTTGATCAAGACACACAAAGGCATGACTGAGTGCACAGCTTTAAACACTGGGTTTGTTCTCATGCGATAAACTCCATTCACAATAACCTTGTCTTTGGGAGGAAAGTTGTAAGGCCTCTTGCTGTTCATGAAATTTTGTGATGTTGGTCTGTAGGAGAATGAACATTAAAACTTATTCGTTCTAGCTTTATGAGATGTTTAGTGGAATACATGATTAAAGCAAAGATATTTTTGCTATTGATATAAAAAGTAGGCTTCCAACATGATGTATGAGCTCTAGGGTAAAACTGCAAGACTCACAACATATCATTTCCTCCTAGACACAACCCAAACCTCATTTTAAACAAGACCCCGGTCCTGCCTAACGAATCGCATACACCTGAATACTTTGCTCCACTAGCCTTTATTCATACAGTAAGGTACTGAAGCACAATAGAGTGAATAAAGATATTTAATATTAAATTTGTATGTATGTCAACGGCATATATATATATATATATATATATATATATATATATATATATATATATATTTTTTTTTTTTTACAAAATCTGATTATAGCTAGAAAAGCCTTCATGTTCTTCCCAAAGCAACCCTCATTTGCTGAAACTTGTCATTTCGTAACTGTAAACCACACTTGAAACAAACTTGACAAACAGAAATAATTTTCGTATATAAGAGGACGTATTAAGATCATGGTTTCTTTGAGCAGTTATTGGCGACAGAATGGTTTTGGGTCATTTTCGCGGGTTAAAGAAATGTGTTTTCACAGTATAACTTTACAGTTTCCTCAAATACAGTCTGGTGGCTTCGAAGAAAATAACATACGACTCCACTTCTTACAAAATGTTATCCAAAGTTTAAGAGTTAGAAGTAATATTAACATTTAAAACAATGTGTAGAAGTCCAACCTGATCCGTCAACGCCATCTTCCTTCTGTTCCACACAGCCCCCCACTGGCGTGTTTTATGTGGATCAGGGGGGCGTGTTTTGTACGGAACGTGGTTTGTAGCGGCTGCGGCTAGACCCTTCTCATAGGCACTGGAAGCTACCAGGAAGTTCCTCATTGTCTTAACGGCCGTAAGCACAGTAATAGACGCGCACTTCGATGTAACCGGGGCTGGCCTTGGTTCTGAAACGGCGGCTGACAGGAGCTCAGAGTGCCGCCTCCCTGCAGCCCGAAAGCCGAGCCAGTTGTATCTCTGAGCGGCTCGGTGAGGAGGATAACGGCCTGCCGGAGCCGGGTTGGGGTGTACCGTGACGGGCTACCGCAGGGTTCGGTGTGAGCGGGTTCGATCCCTTAGGGTGTCTCAGGATGTAGGCCGGTGATCCTGCAGGAGGGAGGTGAGAGAATAGCGTGTTCGTGAGTGCTTTGTTCAGGGTATAATGGGAGTTAAACAGAGGTATCTGTTATAATATCCTCACGAGCTCTGTGGTGATGTGCGAACCGATCAGGCTGCCGTGCACATGTCCCGTTTATCGTGCAGGCTGTTCGGTCAGAGATGGAGCTGTATAACGGTGTGATAGAGCTGCTGTAGGCCGGACTCTCTCCTGACCAGTCTGGGTTCCCTGGGTCTCTTTGGTTGCAGGAGGATGCATCCCTTTTCGTAAATTCACTGTATTTGCAGCACTTTCTCATCTGTTCATCTCTAGTACCGGCTGTGGGTGTGTGAGTGACATGGAGTCTCCATCAGGGTATGAAAGAGAGCAGCATGTTGGACCTGATCGCCTTGTTAGTAGCTAAAGACTGCATGCACCATCATCTCTGCACACCTGATGTGTGCCAAGCTTCATGCAGAGCTGTTTGATTCTATATAACGTTGTTAAATAGAAAAACTATCACACAACAACAGCACTTCAGGAGGTGTCAGACATGCTGATAGTGTGATTTATAGTAACCAACACAATCAGGTCATCAATCAGTAAATTTTAATTTGTTTACAATCTGTTGTCTGAAGTGCATAAATCACACTCTTTGTTTTATTATTAAGAGAAAGCCAACAACAGTCAACACTAGCCCACTGTGATGTTTCACAGGTAGAGCCTTGGAAAGAACCAGACTGTTGTATGCGAAAATCTGCTGGGGGCGGGGGCAACACTAGATAACAGATGCAAAGTTTATACCAGGAAAATTGACAAAAATGTGCATGCTACATCAGTAACAATGTATAATAGCAGACAGATCGGTCTTACATGAACAACAATAATTAAGATGACATGAAGAGGACTTATAAAATAACTGTAGTAGTTAGAGTCAAGAAGCTCTTAGCCTTGTATTAACAGATTTGGACAGTACAAGTGAGGCTGAAATTCGTACCTGTGGTCTACAGCAACAGGCCATCTCCAGCATCAATCCAGAGCAGCCTACAAGACAAGTGAGCTCAGCCAAGCCTGTGAACTGCTCTAGACCTGTTACTGTTAGCTCCAACAGGAGGAACATTTTAAGTCTGCTCTTAAAAGCAGAGAGAGGAGCGCTGATTGCCTTGTGGTTAAAGTCGTGTTCCATATGGTAAAAGCCCTTGAGTGGGCAGCCTGGGTTCTGGGTCTGACCTTTGGCTACTTTCTTGCATGTCTTACCTTGTTTCCTACTCTGTCCACTGTCCTGTCCTCTCACATTAAAGGCAATAAATAATAATAATAATAATAATAATAATAATAATAATAATAATAATAATAATAATAATAATAATAATGATAATAAGTAGAGCAAGTATCTGCTTCCTGAATGTGGGCTCTACAATTAATCTATGATTAAATATCATCATCCTTGCTAATCGTTGAAAAAATTACGATTTGGTGGAATACATGGTTTATATTTATTGTTATTGTAGGCCAAAGTGCTGGAGATTTGAAATGTCTAAGTTCTACTAAAGCCAATGTATGTGGCTACTGTGATGCTGTACTACCATGATGTAAACAAGCACAAATGACAGATGTCCTCTTGTAGTGTTGTGTATACAGTATATTGCTGATTAAAAATATTTTTGATTTTCCTGTAAAGTTATTCTACCAGTATGTGCAATCAAAATGATATATTTAATGGTACAATTTAATTATTGTTATTGTTATAATTACTGTTACTGTTTTACAACAAAGCAGGAGAAAAATTAAAAAGCACATTATTGTTTTCTGATTGCCAAATTAGTTATTTATTTTCATTCCTGAACAGAAACATGTGTTTCAGTGATTATATTTGGAATAAAAACACAAGTTCACTTTGAAATTGTTCAAAAGTGATAAAAAAAAAAAAACTACAGAATTCACTAAGAAAGAAAGAAGGAGTTTGAAATAAAGCACTGCATGATGCTGGATGCTTTTCTCACTGTATCACCTGTGGTCTAAAACCTGTTTACCTGCTGCAGACTAAAGAAATCTTATATTTTTTAATCATTTTAATCTTAAAAATGTAAAAAGTATCTATGATATACATGAAGGTAACAAAATTAATCCTTGGCATTCACTATAGATGCACAAGTTTAGAGCATTTACTTCTTTTTTTTTTTACCAGAACTGTAACTTTTATTCATACTTTTAAGAAAATTACTTTAATTATTGGGTTCTTAGCTAATGTTGACATTCATCATGTCTTTGTAACACATTTCTTTTTCTGTTTAAGGAGAGCGGGTAGGATTTCTATACCTGTAGAGCCAACAAAGCAAAGGGAACGATTTTTCTGTGCTTCATGTGCTGCTCAGCGTCTACTGGACAAGATGAGTACAGACAGACCCAAAAGGAACATCATCAAAAAGAAATATGTAAGTGTTGTTAACTTTTTCTTTATCTTGTAGACTCTGGCCACAGAATATGAGTTATTTTACTAAATAATTCTTCATGAAATGTGAGGGTAGTTGTTGCTTTACTGTATTCAGGCATGTCTTAAATACACATATCCTTTTTCTTTTTTTTATATCTCAAAGACATGTTTCAATCACAAGATCATTTCTGGTGTGTGATTTTATTTGTTGTTGTGTATGTTCTCTGTAGGACATCAGCGATGGGATGCCGTGGTGCGAAGAGCGTCTGGTCCGGAAGGTTTTGTTCCTCTCTCTCAGGGAATTCAGAGACACACACCGTGCCACACACAAAAACTCAAACATACACACATGTGCACACAAACGCACTCCTAAGAACTCACTATTACATACTCCGCAAAAGACACAAACGCCGCTGAAGACACACACAGAGAAACGACAGAGTGCGCAAACACCACAGCAGAAAGTCACACACAGAACGACGAGCACACACACGCAGAAAAATCAGCAAGTTTCCAAACACCTGCAGCCTCATGAACACAGCAACAACAAAGGGCAAAAAACTCTGCTGTCTCAGGATGTACACACACCAAAAACTGCAAACACACTTAAAAACATGCACACACAGTCACATGCTCAACAACATTCACAAGTTTCACAAAAGACTTCTACATCAACCAGGACTCTACGCTCTCACTCAACACCAACCAGTCCACCGCTGCCAAACACTGTAAAACACACACACAACACACAGCACAAACACACAGTGAGGAACACAGAGACGCTGCTCAACAAACCTTCTCCGGCCCGCACGCTGAGGTCACAAACTCCCACAAACCTCAAAGGTCAGTACCATCATCTGGATGACTTCTCTCTGCTAAAGTGAGTGTACAGCTCACACACTGTTTGGAGTTTGCATGACCATGGGTGGGTTTTCTCTGGGTACTCAATTTTCCTCCCACAGTTTGAAAACATGTTAACTAGGTTAACTGGTGATTCTAAATTGCCCTTAGGTGTGAGTGTACACATGAAAGGTTGTCTGTCTCTATGTGTCAGCCCTGTTATTGACTGGTGAGTGGCGCCCAGTCCAGGGTCTCACCCTCAGACAGCTGGGAGAGGCTCCAGCCATCCACGACCCTGAAAAGAAAAGTGGTAGAAAAATAATGAATGAATGAAAATGTATCCAATATAGAAACTATAACATGCTGTCAAATATCTGCTCAGTGTTTATTTGATGTTTGGAACACGGTTCAAACTATTTAAACAGGGACATGTTCACCTTTGTGTTTCATCATCTTGTCTTTTAACAACAGTCTGTTGATGTTTGTGAACCCAGGAGATTAGCTCCAAAGTTTAGAAAGTGAACTGGGGAATCATAGTCATAGTAATAGTCTAAGGTGGTGGGTTTTCACTAGGTTAGATATGGCCTGCTTGGTGGGTTCCGGCTATCCTGGGCTTAGGACAGTGCGGGTAGGTGTTGGTGGATCTGCGGGCAGCTGGCCTGAGGGCACATGGATGATGGCCTGGGATGGCCCGCCAGGCTTGGGGGGTCCTACCTGGGGGCCTGGCCCCCTGGCAACCAGGGTGTGTAGCCCTCCACCAATCTTGTGTGCCCTGGGCCTGTCTTACAGCATGGTGTCCAGGCTCCCCTTCCTCAGGTCGGACCCATACCCCTCTACGCTCTATGTTGGCCTGCCTGGTATAAAATTTTCCCCTGCCCACTGGGGGTATTGCCCCACTGCCTGGTGCTGGGCCCGTGGGCTTGGGGTACCTTTTTTCCCCTGTGGATAGTGCTAGGAGTAGCAAAAGCATCTTATCCAAGACTTTAGGAACAGAAGCACCACCCTTTTATGAGTTTAGCAATTAACTCTCCTCACAGACAATGCTTTTGAGCCCATGCAGTGATTTCCACTACAGAATCATTTCAGTTTTTAATGCAGTGCTGCCTGAGTGCCTGAAGATCGCAGATGCCAGTATTGGTTTTAGTCCCTTTCCCTTCTTTGTGCAGAAATTTCTACAGTGTCTGAACCTTTTAGTGATATAATGTACTTTAGATGATGAAATCCACTAATACTTTGTAATCTTACACTGAGGAACATTATTCTGAAGTTTTTAAACTATTTACTCACATTTCTTTTTTTTCAGTGCAGCTTGAGTAAGAGTCGATAGCTTCGTTGTCAGTGTCATCTAGTTTTTTTTTAGTGATATAAATCTGATTTCAGTGTAATCAAGTGTCTCTGTAAACTTTCAACTGATCTCCTAAGGCTCTGTAGTTAATGGCATCAGTCGGCGTCAGGCTCTCCTCCAAGCCAGTCCCACATGGATCAGGTCCTTACAGACTAGACCAGGTCCTCCACAGCGCCGCCCTGCCAGCATCCACCCAGACAAAGAGGACCCTTCCACTAAGAGGTCAGCAGATATGGGTTATATAGGCCTCTATTGCTTGTTTTCATTGTTTGAAAAGTGAAAAACTCATGTGTTACTTTTGAGAAGTTTCAATGTAGATGACAGCAAAAAGACGTCCTTCATAATGCACTTGAGATGTTTTAAACATCATGTTCTGTATCACCTGTTAGTTTATCCCATTGATGAATTTAACTTGGTATGAACTTGATGAACAAGTGAAATACCGGTACATAATAAAAATTCTCTATTCATATACGGGTGTGTTTCTGCAGACCGAGGCTTCAGGCTCAGAGGAAGTTTGCTCAGTCTCCTCCCAACTCCCCTGGACCTCCAGCGTTGATGACAACACCACGGAGTAATCATGCCCACAACCAGGCCCTAGGCACCTGTCTGACTCGACGTCGACCAAAGACAGAGGACTTCCTGTCTTTTCTCTGCTTAAGAGGTAAAAAATGTGAGGGAGCGGTACAAGCTGAGCTGGTCTCTGAGGTGTTCGTAGAGTCAGCTCCAAAACTTCTACAATGCAAGACATACAAGATGAAGAAAGACAGAAACACAGGTGTGTTTATCTCATTCATATTACTGGGCAGTGTAATTCTTACACTAAGGTTTGTCTTCCAAATTAAATAGTGTTTTATTAGAGACAGGTCTCATTAATTACTGTGAGGAGAATTAATCAATGTTCTTACAATTACCTTGAAAGAGTAATCCAATTACTGATTACTCCCTTAAAAACTAAGTAACTTTACTGATTACTTGATTTTTAAAGTAACTAAGTTAGATTACAAGTTACATTATTAACATTCAACAGCTGCCATTGACACCCTCCACCGCCTCTTAGAGCTGCACAATTTGGCCAAACTATGCGATTGTGACTGTAATGAATAATAATAAGAGTCTATATGCTTTGTTATAAAGAAACATGCAGATATTATTGGTAGTTGTGAAATATGTACTTCACAATTAAAGGGGCTTTGAGGACTATCTGTTTGAGGTGGATTGCAGAGACACCTGTGGTCAGAATCATGTGAAAACTGTCGTTATGTTTTGAAAAATGAATGGAGATCGGATCTTCTTTTTAACACTACTTTTCTTTGTCAAGACACCTTTATACCAGATAGGACACCATGACTTAAGGTATTTTTCAAAAGTTACTTAGAGCTATTGTTTGAAATGTGACAACGAGCAAACTGTAAGTTTGTATTGTTGTTTTGATCAGTGGGCCTTGACTATTTTTAAACAGTTTATCTCTTTTACTAAGGAAAATAAAAAAGACTGTAATGCACAGTGACTTGGATAAATAATTTTAATCTTAATTAATTACTGGTTTAGAAATAGTAATGCGTCAAGTTTACTTGTTACTGAAAAAAAGTGGCTGTATTATTACTCACTAAGAACAGATTGTGGCAACTAGTAACACCAACAAACGACTCGTTTCTACTACTTTCATATTTACTAAAAACTTTATTTATAAAAATTGGGATTATTTTATGTCAACTCATATGTAGACATACACACCTATATCTCACAGCTGTCAAAAATCATTAACTTCACTCTACTTTCACCCTAGGTTCAGCAGCACTTCCCAGCAACATGGCCTTCTTGACAAATGAACGAACAAAGGAGCGAGCCAATACTCAGCATCCTAATTCCTCTCTTCCCACCAATCACAGGATGACAGCTCAGGGAAAGAACTTAAGGCTTTTCAGCAGAACAACAGGTACATCAGCTGACTAAGTCTTCACTTTGATCCAGTAGCATGAAGAGAGAGAGAGAGAGAGAATTATTCCTCTGTCCTTTCATCCCACAGTTCAGAGGGTCTCTCCGTCTCTAAGAGGGAGTGGACGTCCTGCAGCGGTCAGCTCCCTCTGCCCTCTAACTGCCCGTGCAGAGAGGAGGCGCGAGAGGGAGAAGAGAGAGGAGGAGCAGCAGAGGAGAAGGACTAAGGGAGTGGAGGAGGACAGAAAGGTTGGAGCAGAGAGACACCTCCTGAGACATCGCCAGCTCCCCCTACAGGTCAGAAGGAACAACAAGGTAGGATCAACCTACATCCCTGTTTGTCTCAACACTGTCAGCGTCCGCTCAGAACACAACAAACAAAAAATGAACGTGTGGGCACCCAAAATGTTTCAGTTTCAAACCTGTACACCATTCTTGTGACTAAGAAGTCACTGAAAACAGACCAACATTTGACATACTGTTAATATAAATTAAAGGCAAAATGAAAATCAATAAGCATTTTTTCTAAAACAAAGTACATCCTAAATAAAGTGTTTTAATCATTAATAATCCAGGGATTATATAGATTGGATTCTCTCTCTTTTTTTAAAAGTTTTCCTTACTGGAGTCTACCAGTACATAAAGAACCAGGTTACTTTAGCTCTGCTTGGGAGAGGAGCAGGACAAAAGGATTTGCTAACGTTACGCATTCACTGGGAGTGAACCCAGTAAACTGACAGTTTGCTTGTTGTCACGTTTTAACAACAGTGCAGTGAAACTGTTGATAAATACCTTACTTTGTCGCTTTGTATCTGGTAAAAAGTCTTGAACAAAGAAAAGTGGTAATGATAAGGAGATCCGATATTTATTCAGTTCCAAAACAAATTTGTGAATAGCCATGTCATCAAGACTGTGTGAGCAATTTCAGCCAAAAAGTGTTGCTGCAATCAAATTCAAACGAATAGGCCTCACAGCCTCTTTAACTCGAGATAAAATGTAAAAACAGTCCAGCATCCCACACGTAAAAACATTCATGCACTAAAATCTTTTCACACAACCAAAACATCCTAAAACAATGTGCAGCATAGTTTACTAACAGAGGAAAGGCAGTCTGCTGTTTCTGGGCTTTGAAAGAAAGGATAAATATCCACAGAGAGAGAGAGTGTCCAAAATGCTCTGAGAAGAAGTTGGGACGCAGGTTTATGCCATCTCCGTTAACCATGGTATGTCCCTCTGTTCAGACACTTGGTTGGCCATCCTACCTCTCTGGAGCTGTACAGCACAGTCTGTGACAACAGTCTATGAAGTTATTTAAACATGGTGTGATTAGTTTGACAACAGACGTTTGTCCTGTGTTTATGCTGAGCCTCGCAGCACACTGGATTAATTTCTTTATCATTCTGTTGCAGGTGGCTGTGGCACCAGATATCTTTGAGCGAAGAACCACTCATGTCAGGTCAGTCCCTCCCTCAAAGTCTAGCACAGTGGTTCGCAGCAGAGGATTGACCAGACCCTCCAAAAGGCCCATTAGTACCTGCAAACCAAAAGGCCACCCACTCAGCAGACCCAAGGAAACCAACAACAAACGCCTCTCCAGGCAACCAAGCAACCAAGAGCTGCCTCCTAATCATCATCTTCCTCTTCACCGCCGAACAGTCTCTGACTGCTACAGCAAACCCAAGACCCCCAGCAGTCTCCAGAACTCAGGGAGAAATCCAAGCAGGTCTCCAGCCCACATACCACTGATCAATGGCTCAGTCAGCAGACAGCTAAGGGAGAACCCTGGGTCTCTGAGGGTTTCCAGAAGGAAGAGAGGCCTCCCACCAGATACCAGCCCTGCCTCTCTTCATCCTCAGGGCAACCACTCATCAAGGAAGAGCAGGACACAGCAATACAATCATGTAGATGTCCAAATGGAGAGCGTAGAGGTCTTACAGAAGGAGGCTGACTGTAACAAAGTGAATGGAGTGGAGGATGTGAGCCCTGATGAGGAACTTGGAAAACAAAGACATGGCTTTGACGAGGAGATAAGATTATACACCAGTAGTCATATTCCTGAAGACCAAAAGGTAAAGGGTAACATTGGAAAGATGCAAAGCATCAGTTCTCTGAAGCCCTCAGGAGAAAGTGCTGACATCAGTACAAACTGTGACCCCAGCATGGTCAGTGAGGTCATACGCAGGCATGTCAGAGAGAAGAGGAACCAGAGAAACCAGCCTGCTTCATCCACACTCACTAAACCAGTCACCAGGACTACTGATCCCAGAGCCAGAGCTGCTACTGCTAGGACTACTGTTACTAAAGCTGCTATCAACTCAGTGACTTCTACTCAACCAGACCCACCAGCCACTTATTCTGCCAAGCACACCACTAAGGGTACTAACAAAGGTACCAGCAAAGACATTACCAAGTGTACTTCACCAGCAAGCAGGTACTCTACCCATCACTCCAAAGGTGCTGTAAAAGACTCTTCCAAGGACACCACAGGGGATTCAACCAAGGACAGTTCTAGCACTTCCAAGGGCTCCTCAAAGGGCCTTACTGAGACCAAGTTCACTACCTCAGCCATCAAGACCAGGACCAGCCCTAGAATCCTCCAGAAGCGCTAGAATTGCATATTAATTTAGAACACTTTGCAAAACACTTCAAAGTGTGTGCTGCTGATCATAAGGAACGTGTGATGATGGTTGTTGGGATAAATACTCTGGTGTCTTGATCATTCAGATGTAAGGGAGGTGGAAATGTTTGCAGGTAAGCAGTTGTTATGGAGAAAAGGAGTAATGCACTGGCTGAAATGCAAGAGAAAAACATTGGCTGTTACTGGATGACAATTTTTTATTTTATTGAACTCTGTAAAATGATAAACCCCAATACGTGCAGATCACAATCTGGCCATGAATGTTGGCTGCTGTGCCCTGTAACTCATCTGAAGTTGCTGAACAATGTGCAGCACAAAGAAAGAAAGTTTGTTGAGACCATTCTTCATCACTTATCTGAACTTGGCTATTCATGGTTTAGAGAAGTAGCTTGTTGATCCTATTGGCTTGATGCCCAGTGAGTTCTGAGATAAATGCACAGTGTCTAGTTAGATTAGTCTTTTTAGTCTACTCCTTGTTGAGTTTGGTTGTCATCTCTCACAACTTTTCAAAGTCTGAAGTTTCCAGTTGATAGAAACAAGAGGCTTAGCATTGAAGAAGAAAATTTGGGCAAGAATATCTTTAATCTCTTGTCTGTTTGACTGCTAGCTTTCATTGATTTTGAAGCAGTTGCCTATTGCTTTCATTGGTTCTACAGCCAATGGGAAATGTTGAAGTGTGTCCAGCTGAACATCAGTGAATTGCCTATTGCTCAGATTTGACCAGTCGGGTTTAGAGTTTGTGGTTAGTGGTTGATGTTTTCAAGCGTCAACTGTGCGAGGAGTTTTGACTCAAATAGTTTGAAGAAGCTTTGCATCAACTGAAATACAATCCAAAAACCAAGCTGCTTACTGGATGTTTATTCAGCCAACCCTCAATGAGCCAAGACAACAACTCATGTTTGTGTGATACAAGCTCATCCTGAAACCACAAACAGTTGCCTGTTGCTCTCATAGACTCTATGGCCAGTGGGTAGATTAAAGTCTCAGCTTTATTCTCATTTGTGTAGTAAGAACATGAGACATGACCAGCTATGAGCAGGCTTGAATTTTTAAGAAAGCACTTAGACTAAAGAAAAAGAAAGTGGAAGTTTGGTGTGTAATCCTTAAGCCTATTGTCTGTCACTTGATGTTTCATCTCACTTTTAACCTCTATACAAGAACTCCTTACAATGAGAGCTGATCAAAATCTAGTCTTAGTTGTTAGCTGTTGTCTCCCACATATAGTCAAGTATCTAATTAATTTAAACAAAGTTTAGGCCTTGTTTTCCTTGAATTTCCTATCTGAATAACCATGGCCTACTCCAGAAACTGCCATTTGCTCTGATTGACCTCATAACTAATTGGTGCAGAGGTTGTTGTGTCAGAAAGAGTCTAGTTTCTGAGTCAGACAAGTATTGACCAATCGGGTTAAGGGAAGCATCTGTTGTTTTTAAGTAAACATTCAGTGTGGAGATAATGACATGTGTAATGAGTTTAATACAGTTTCTGAGCCACTTAGCTGTTTACCTCAAAAACATCCTCTAATCAGTGCAGATCACAATTTATTTGGTCAGAGATGATGGCTGTCATCTTTAACATCTTTGAAAAGTCCACGGGTGTTAATGAATTGAAAATGACAGCCAGGGCCAGAAAAAGTTAAGTTTTGATATGGATATCTTAATCAGTTTTCTGAATGACAAATGTCCCAAAGCTTCTGTTTGCTGATAGGATCTGACATTGAAGTGTAGGTTTCTTTCAAGTCTCCAAATCCAGAGTGATTTTTATCAGTTAATGTTGTACCAGCTTGGATTTCTATAGAAAACACTCAGTGAAGTGAACAAAGAAAGCATCATGCTTTGACTTTCCAAAACCCATCAACCATTACTGGATGAAACTGAAGAATTTTATGCATGTTAGAAAAGGATATTTTCAAATGAGTGCAGGTCATAATCTGGTCAGAGGACTCTTTCTAATTATCTCATTCTTTCCAACATCTAGTTTTGCTTTACAATAAAGTCAAAAAAAGAAGAAGAAACTGAACAACAGTTTGTACTGAGGTCAAAGTCAAAATGCAATCCAACTTTTGTTGCTAATATTTGACGTCATATCAGCTATTTACCTTAACAAAAAGATAAATACTTTTAAAGACAAATGTGCATTGATGAGTGCATTGATGTTATTCATCTCTGTTTCCTCACTTCTGAATTTGTTATTTAAATAAAACTATGACCAGCAAAGGGAAGAAGTTTTGGCCCTGTATATTGACCATCGGTTATCAGAATCTCCTATGTTTACATCAGAAGTGTTTACAAACTGTGAAGCCACAATATTAAGAGCTCCCACTGGTGACTGAGCCTGCCTCCTCCATGTCAACAAATGGGACAAGGGTCAAAATCCAACCACAGGTTAGGAAAAGTGTTTCTCAAACATGGTTTCTGCATTGAGAGTTAGTTCTAGTCATTCTGGTTGATGTCCATGTTTGATATCTCTCTGAAATAGTTTAATCTAAATGAGTGGTATAATTTTAAAAAGACTGACTGACAGCTCTGTTGGCCATTGAGGCACATGCGGTTTGTGTACATTGGGTTATCAGAGTAGAGATTGTAAGAGGGAACATAGCAGAAACAGAGGAGTCATGAACTTTCGCCCTCACAAGAATCTGCTCTGATGTGGACTGGACCATAGACTAAAAAAATGAATGTCATCTTGCTGGGCTTGAACTGAGGTCGCCACAAAAACTCCCCCTAGTGACAGGCTGCAGTATAGGTCAAAAACTCACATTCATTCAGTCTCTCTATTCATTCCAGATGGGCAGTGGTCAAACTTTAAAAAATGATTACACCTTATACAAATGTTTCTCACATTCATATGCTGTGGTGATATGAACATATTATCTTTTTCATGTGACATATGTCTCTTTTTCATTAGTTATTAGATGTCAAAAACAGGGTTTTGCGTCCCGTCTAACAATGATTGACAGCTGCCATTCCTGTGTAGTTTTTTCGGGAATAGTAAGATGCATCAGGAAGGAGAGTTTGAAAGACAGACTGTCAGAATAAAAAAATTCAACCAACTCCACTCAGATTTTCTCAGGGTCCCTCATAGTCTCTACTTTGCAGACTCTGGCTACACAATGTCTGCACCTGTGACAGTGTTTTGTTATGTTTTTGTTGTTGTTCTTGTTGGCTTCAAAACCATACATTGGTAAAAGGCAGTGCCATGCTGTCCATTCTATATACAGCCTATGGATTGGACCCACAATTAATTATTAAGGTAAATAAATGTGTGCTTTGATTAGAAAAAGAAAAAACTATCCCAGTGAGATGTGCATGTTTCAGATCCACAATATGTCATCTCCCAGTGAGGTAGTTTTTTGGCTCATCTTGCAACAGGAGGAGCACATGGGCATGATGTCTGTTCAGTAAACAGTCAATGGGTTGCAAAAGCTTGAAATATATGCCCTTATACCAGGTTATAGTTTTCAGATATCTGGTTGGATGAGGATGCAGTGACAGTGAGCTGTTCTTGACATTTCTCAAGGGTTTAATTGTAATTTGAGTGAGATGAATGGGCTCTGCAAACTGACAGATGTGACTAATTTTAGAGGCTTCCCTGCGGAATCAGTACCTACTGACTCAGATATATCATGACTCTATTATAAGACAACCCCCCTCTTTTTAAAATCAATGACCAGAGAAAGACTCTGATAACCAAAATTTACTTTGCTAAAAGAAATATTTTTATTGAAATTCCGATAAAGTGATTGAAATAATAAAGAATGCTTTCATTTTTGGCTACAAATACAATCACTTAGATCTGTATTTTAAATACAATACATTTAAGAGCTCTCGTAATGGGAATGCCTCTCATTATGTTTCTCAACAACAAGCTCACCCTTCTGTCAGTCTCTTGGAAACGGCCGCTTCGAGGACTATGATAAGCTTTTCTGTTACTGTACAGTTCTTGCTGCCTGACAGTTGTTTTACGTCTCTGCTGCATTGACCATCATTACCTTAAGATTAACATCATAACTTCACCTCAGTTTTCGATTAACTTGCCCAAATTTTGATCCACTTTGCTCTAGACCAGGGGTCGGCAACCCAAAATGTTCAAAGAGCCATATTGGCCCAAAAAAACAAAAACCAAACCTGTCTGGAGCCGCAAAAAATTAAAAGCCTTCTATAAGCCTAATATGAAGGCAACATAGGCTGTCAGTATATTAGCTATATAAGCCTATTATTAAAATGACTAAGTAGGCTACAAATAAAAAATGAGCATTCATGATTAAATGTTTATTTTCCTGGCAGCACATCCTGGAGAGAATGACGCACCGCGTGACTACTCTGCTGTACGATATTTGGTGCTTCAAGTTTAACTTCCATTACAATATTAATGTTTTATGTTTTGTTGCATTGATTAAATTATAGAAATACAAGTGTGGCGCCCTGAGGTATCATTGGGTTGAGCACCGCAGAATAGCAGAATAGCATCGGTGAATGGTTTCCCACGCTTTATTATCTCCCGGGCTGCAACAAAACTTGCAGCAGTAGTAGAGTTTGGAGATGCAATCCACTTCTTGAAACTATTTTTACGGTCCTCTAATTTTACTGCAATTGCACTTTTTCTCTCAGTCCCAACTGGGTGCTCGGCTGCAAATATAGCATGTTTTACCTGGAAATGTGGCTCCAAATTGCCCTTCTTGTTATTTGACAACTTCTCATTGCAAATCAAACATGCAGGCAGTCCTTCAGCACTGGCAATGAAAGCAAACGATTCTGTCCATTCTTCTTTTAATCTTCTGTTCTCAACAGCAGTCGTTCTCTTTTTCCCTTCTCATTGCCCGTGACACACCCTCGTTTGTTTACAACAGCCACCTGTACTGTGTGTCGCAGGCTATGACGCAATTCTGCTATTTGGCGCAATTCTGAAATTCAGTATTTATTGCATTAATTTTTACAGCATAAGGATATTTGTGTCAGCTTTCCCCCCCTAAAGAAACCATATTAAAACAACAACAACAACAACAAAATATCATTTTTTTTCCATTTTCACACATTTTTGAAAAAGCTCCAGGGAGCCACAAGGGGAGTGCTAAAGAGCCGCATGCGGCTCCGGAGCCGCGGGTTGCCGACCCCTGCTCTAGACGATCACCGCGCCTCTCCCTCTCGTTGCTACGTCTCTGCTGTGATTGACAGATCACTACAGCCACATTGAGGTCACTGGCTGTGCGAAAAGCTGGCGCCCCCTGCTGTTTTGGTAGTGTAGCGACCCTAGAAAACTATAAGCATGTGTCAATTGTTAGACAGATTATAAGACGACCCCAACGGACAAAACCTCGTCTTGTATTCGGGTCAGTACGGTATTAGCAGCATGGCGTTTTGCTGTAATAAACAAATTGTTTTTTATGCAGCGCAGATGGAGGAGTAAATTACTGCAGTTTGCTGTTTCCGCTTTTTGATATTAAGGGTAAAGTCTGAGGAGCTTGAGCTGAACTGAAATGTCCAGTCCTTCCATCCAGAATCAGTCAACAGTTTTGTGACACAAATGTGAGTGTGTCGAAGGACATGTTTATATCAGAGTCTGTCTAGATGACAGATACATTCAGTAAAGGAAAATGTAACTTAATACATAGTGGGACTTTGGCTATCATGTTGTCTGATAAGTGGCCATATAAGTATTGCTGAAATGTCTGAAGGTTTTAGGAGTACATCAGGTGCTATCAGGTGCTATAAGCTCACCAATGAAGAGATTTCTGGGGTGATTGAATAGAAGAGTGTTCAAACTTTATGTCTATATTAAATAAAGTGAAATTGCACATTTCCTCACAGTAAAGCCTCTATGTCAATAATTTCTAAGAGATTTTGGAGTAGGGGATTTAAAAAATATTGCAGTAATCACTTCATATTTCTGGACATAGGGGCTCTATCTGAGAAAATGTCAAAAGAATTTGTAAATGAGTTATTTATACTCTGTCCATACTTCTGTTACTGTGTCATTCTAATTACTGTGTTGATTTATGGCCAACATGGTATGAATAAAGGCATGAATCAGCCTAAGCACTGATAATATGCATTATCTGATAACTCCAAGTGAGGATCATTAGGTGGCATCTTACCATTAAAAACATGGTTGTCCCATAATTACATAGATTAAACTGGCGTCTATAGATTATGCTTATAAAAGGTTCCTTCTTTGCATGGTTCAATTTGAACTTGCATTTATGGATGCAGTGAAAAAATGTTCACAGAGAACTGTCTTTTTTAAGTGATTTTGAGCCCATGCAGTGATCTCCACTACAGAGTCATGTCTGTTTTAATGCAGTAATGCCTGACGACCTGAAGATCACTTCCATCCTTTACAAATTTTAGTCCTTGTCCCTTTTGCAGAGAGATCTCTAACATTACTAACATTATTTTCTTTGCTTACACAGTCCTTTACAGAATGCTGAGCCTCTTTGCAAGCAGTCCCGCACTTTTTATGACTTTTGGTCAAAGAAAGAAAAAAGAAAAAATACCCTTTTTTAAATAATCATCTAATTCTAGCTGTGTTACCACTGTAGGGTATTTCCAGAATTTAGATCTTATGCCACTATTTTAAATCCTAACATCCCTGCTAAGAGGTAAAAAACTTCTAAAAGTATGGACACTTTGGCTTAGGGTTTTGGTTAGGCTTTAAACACTGAACATTTCTTTACAGAGCTGAATATCAAACACTTCTGATATCAGGGTAGCAGTCTCTTTGACAGACTCCAGGTGACTAAAATGCTGGAGGACTGAAGCAACCCTTTCATTATTTGAAAAGTAATTCTGAGATTTAAATTTAAGGTACTTCAAAATGTGACTTTATTTATTTTTTCTTTTTAAACAAACTGCTGGGCTTTCTTCCAAACACAAAGTGAGTAGTTTCAACTTCAAAGTCCTTATTTTCTTTGGCTGTCTTGAAATTAATCAAAGTGAAAGATATTTTAATGTCTTCTGCTTGTTTTCTGAACAGGCACCTTTCATCTTCTTGACAGTGTTGCATACAAATACATTCATGCCTTTTTTCATAACTGTGAATTCATGAAGTTTAAGTAATACAACTTTTAAGTGTTGTTTGAATCATTATTAATCATTTATTTACTTTTCTGTCCTTTTTGTTTCTGTCACTGTGTTTCTGACTTGGTACTAACTCTTCCGGCCCTCTTGTGGGGACATGTTTTATCTTCAGCACAGGAGAAGACAAATGTTGAAGCAGCGACATCTACTGTAAAAAGTCTGTATAAATGTGAATGATTTGAATTGAGTTTGCAATAAAATCACTTTGTATTTTTATGTGCTATATGAATTAACATTATAAGCTGTATGTTATTGACACACAATGAGTAGTAAGCGAGGGTGATACTATCTCCCTAATTAGCAATGGTTCTTTTGTGTTCTCCCACGTACAACCCCAATTCCAATGAAGTTGAGACATTGTGTAAAACATAAATGAAAACAAGAGTAAAAACAGAATACAATGATTTGCAAATCATGTTTAATATGTAGTATATTCAGTTGAACGATAAATATCTTGTCTTTGTAGTATATTCAGTTGAATATACTACAAAGACAAGATATTTATCGTTCAAACTGATGTTTTTTTTGTTTTGTTTTGTTTTTGCCAGTATTCACTTACCTCGAATTTGATGCCTGCATAGCATTCCAAAGAAGCTGGGACAGAGGCATGTTTACCACTGCGTTACATCACTCAGTATACATTTAGGAACTGAGGACCCTAATTGTTGAAGCTTTGGAGGTGGAATTCTTTTCCATTCTTGCTTGATGTACAACTTCAGTTGCTCAACAGTCTGGGGTCTCCATTGTTGTACTTTGCGCTTCATAATGGGTCACACATTTTCAATGGGAGACAGGTCTGGACTGCAGGCATGCAAGTCTAGTACCTGCACTCTTCTACTATGAAGCCATGCTCGTGCACAATGTGTCTTGGCATTAACTTGCCTGAATAAGCATGGATGTCCCTGAAAAAGACATCTCTTGGATGGCAGCACATGTTGCTCCAAAACCTATATGTACCTTTCAGCATTAATGGAGCCTTCACAGATGTACAAGTTCCCCATGCCATGGGCACTAACACACCCCCATACCGACAAAGATGCTGGCTTTTGAACTTTGCGTTGATAACAATCCAAAAACATGTTCATAAACTGTTGGACTATTTGCTCACACAGTTGTTCACAAAGTGGTGAACCTCGCCCCATCCTTGCTTGTACGACTGTACCTTTTAGGGATATTTCTTTTATACCCAATCAAAACACTCACCTGTTTCCAATTAACCTGTTCGCCTGGGGAATCTTCCAAACAGGTGTTTTTTAAGCATTCCTCAACTTTCCCAGTCTTTTGTTGACCCTGTTCCAGCTTTTTTGAAGTGTGTTGCAGGCATCAACTTAAAATGAGTGAATATTTAAAAAAAAAGAAGAGAAACATTGAAGTTAATCAGTTTGGACAATAAATATCTTATCTTTGTAGTGTTTTAGTTGAGTACAGTTTAAAAGGACTTGCAAATCATTGTATTCTGTTTTAATTTACATTATACACAGCATTCCAACTTCATTGGAATTGGCGTTATATAAACGGCACAAGTATACATCCTATCAACAAAGACATTAACAAAATTTGCTATTTAAGGACGAATAAGGAAATGATGACGCTAATTTGTTATATAGTTTCTACTCTGCAGGGTTTTTTTTAAATAACGAAACATATATATTTTTAAATATACCCTCAAACTGTAATTTCATTCTATATGATTTTTGCTCATTCATTTATTTCTTTGTTTTCCTGCTTCTCACATTTTATTTTTTAGTTATGCTGAATTTTTGGCCCCTTAAGTTAGTATTCGTTTGTTTGATTGAATATTTTTTCGTTGGGTGAAATATTTTAGGCACTCATTTAAATGTTTGTGCAGTTGACTTCAGGGCCACAACACAATGGGCCCCGAAGGTATGCAAGGTAAATTAACATAAGTTTGTGGCTTTCACAAGCACCTGAACTTAGAAACTATTGTACATGCAGTGGAAATTGTGAAGAGCTTCATTTGTGTGGGAATATATATATATATATATATATATATATATATATATATATATATATATATATATATATATATATATATATATAATGATTAACGTATTGTACTTTTGTTAGAAAAAAAATGAATTCCATCCTCTAAAAAGCGTCATTTTACTGTAAATACAAAGCATCTCCTAACGTTGATCATACAGACTCTGTTCCTGACGCACAGGTGTGTTTTATACCCGGAGTTTAGCCTTTCAGGCAGTGCACTTTTCAGGCGAGCCTCTCGAGGTGCATAAGAACTCTTAAGCTGGTCTTGTGCCGAAAATATGCCCACTTTCATTTTAACTATATATTGTATGAAATGTCAGAGCCTGTCTGGAGGAATTATCCGTTTTCTCATACCAGCGCCATCAAACAGCTGCTGACTGAGAGGCTGCGCCCAGGTTAAAGTATACCCTCAGCAGCAGCCGCAACAGCCGTGCAGAGCAGGGAGCATAGCAGCAGCAGCAGCAGCAGCAGCTCTCACCCAGCACACAGTGTTCATACGGTTCATGCACAGCCCAGGATAGACTGATGTTTGTGGATGAGAAGAATCAGATCGGACTCGGTAAAGTTGGAGGAGGAGCGATGTTTGAGAACTTCAGAGAGAGACTTCACATGGTCCAGCAGGACTTTACCACCGGGTCGGTCTGATTTCTGTTTATGTTGATGCTAATGTTAGTCTCTGCTTTACATTTCAGTACCAACTCTCTTAGACACTGACAGACATCTGATGATCCCTTAGTTTGATGTTTTTGGGCCATTTAACTTTCAGGATGTAAATAATCTAAATAAACACCTCACTGCAGAGCTGATTAGCAGCTAAAATGACTAACGGCTAACTAGCTGTCATGCTAAAGCTTCCATTTCGCCAATAAAGCGTCTTTACTGGGAGCTGTGACGCAGATTTATGCCCCACACTTCAAAATTTTACCACCTAGGAGCTAAATCTCAACACCTTAGTTTATTTATCAAGTCATCTCTACAGATATGTTATATTGAACGTAGTTATTACTCTAAGCTGCTCACGCTCAGCTGTTCCTGGTTATTACTTTCAGCTGACGGTCAGGTGATGAGGATTTTTTTTAAGCAAACTTTACTGACACAAAGGACAGCCAGTATTTCTCGAGACTATACTCAAAATATTATGCAGAAAAAACAGGCATTTACACTACCGCTCACTACCGTTTGCAAATTTTGTTGTTCTCCAGAGCAAAAAAAACAACAACAAATGTTTGCATCTATTTCTCATACAGTTAAAAATTCTTGAAATGATTTTAAAGAATGATCCACATATTTGCTTTGAGAACTATTATCAGCCACAGTCAGTCCTCTGCATCAATCTTCTGGTATGATTGTCTGCTAATCCAAGTTAATCATTTTATAAATGTATGCATTGCATTTCTTAAGTTTGATCAATATCTGAAGCATCAGCAGTTGTTGATCAGAATGGCCAGATTGAATTGTCTTTAGAGACATGTAAGTCTACTGTTATACAGAGAAACTGTGAGAATGCAAGAAACTTTTAGGCAACGTTAAATCTGTAACTCATTAAGTCTCTACATCCAAACTGGCCTTGACAGGAACAGAAGATGGAGAAGAAGATCCTTGATGCACAACTATGCAACAAGACAAGTTTCTCAGTGTGTTTTGAAGTAAACATCCTTGTTAATTTTACTCGCGTAGAGTTGACACTGTGGTCTGCTGCACAACTTTATTCAGAGGAGACATTTTTCTCCGTTGAGATGTGGCTAAAGGAAAGGGTAAAAAAAAATACACCTCCTCGCTCAGCTTCTCAGGAAACATTGTGTTGGAGTTGCATGTACCCCATAAACACTGTTTGGCCATTTCTAAACTCAGAATCTCAGAAAAACCTCATAAAACCAAAAGAAAACTGACTTTCTACAATGCATTTCAATTGACACATGGGTAGAAACTGTCAAAGTGAATGGAAATAGCATTACCACTGTGATTGGCTTATTGATGGTTGGACTTAGCCATAGGTCAATTCAGGAGCTGCAGCCTTTGGAGGACCCCCAATTCGAAGCCTGCAGAAACCCAAAGGCTGCACTGAATTGAGACAGATTGGTCTATGGAGATTTAATTTCTTTTTTTTTCAGAGTACTAAATTGATTCAATGTATTGCTTGAATTCCTCGCACTAATAATAATAATAATAATAATAATAATAATAATAATAATAATAATAATAATAATAATAATAATAATGACATGAATAAAGGAAGATTTTTTTCCCCCAGAGAATTAACATTTTTGAAAATATTTTTTTTAATGATTTTTTAAAGAAGTGATTTTCCTCTGTAGATTACTTAAAAAGGGCCAAAAACAGCACATCTTATTTTCAGAAATAAATCACATAGTTGTTGCCAAATCCTTCACAGCTGGGTAAAAGTGGACTCCTGGAGTTTGGCTGTCTCCATCATGGTAAGCGATCACGCACAATGAATCTTGGGATATGTGAGGCTGTGAAGAATCCACTGAATCTGTCCTCCCTCCAAAAGTGAGGCCGGATTTGTCGGCTGCATCGGTCTTATTTTGGAGGAGCTTTCAAAGTTGATGTGCAGCAGTGACATAATCGGTCTTCAAATCCAGCCTTCGTTGGCTGCAGCCCCTGAATAAGGACACAGCTGTAGAGTCTGGTACCTGCTGTGGGATAATAAAGCTTCTCTGTCTCTTTCTGCAGCTTTAAGACCCTTGGAGACAAATCCAGAGACCCCAAAATCAGAAGGAGACCCAGGTAAGCAAAAAGAGCTCCTGTGTTCTGACCTTCAGACTGTCTTTAATCTTTACACAAGATTATTTGAAGCTTGTTGAACACCTTGTTGAATAACAGCAGGGGGCATTATTTGGTATAACATATCTCAATAAAAAGTAAAAGTGAAGTAAAATAAAACTCTAAAAACACTGTTTAGTTTCAGTCAGATTCAGCCACACTTTGATTCAATTCTCTTCTTTAGGCATGAGCTGTGCATCTCACTGAGCCTTATCTATCAGCCATATTCATTTTTCAGCTTTGAGATATTTAACATTTATATCTTTATATAGTTATAAATATTCAGCTCCAGCAAAATAATTCAGTAAGATTTCTTTAACTGGCTGAATATATTATATGACTGGCTCAATAGTCTATATTTGATCAGTTTTCTCAAATTA
Source organism: Labroides dimidiatus (assembly GCA_030710495.1). Classification (NCBI taxonomy): domain Eukaryota; kingdom Metazoa; phylum Chordata; class Actinopteri; order Labriformes; family Labridae; genus Labroides; species Labroides dimidiatus. The sequence goes on along the minus strand of CM061148.1, from coordinate 18,731,655 downwards.
CAACTATAATGACCAACTTTTAAAATAACATGAACTATCATTGGAAACGACTTAATCTTACTTTGAATTCTATAAATCAGCTACCTTGATATTGTTGGTCATGCTGAAAGGACTCTGCTGATGACTTACTTGAGTTCTCATTTTTTGCGTAAGGTTGTGGTGTTACCACAGAATCTTGTTTGTTTCCTGAAAACATCACAGCTTGCAGTATTTTGGTGTTCAGCTGTAAAATATCATCAGAGTTCCTCTCTGCAGTATTTCGGTCAGCTGTGCATAGCTGAGTGCCATGAGCGCAACACTCACAGTGGAGCAGTGGAGGGAGGTGGGGGAGTCGGAGTCCGCATGAGTGAAGTGAGAAACTGAAACTACGCTTCAGAAAAAAAGCCCAAAAGCACTTATAATGAGTGGACTTGGGAACTATGCTGACAGATCAATTGGGATGGACTAAACCATTCTGTGCAATAGGATGGGGGGAGAGGAGCCTTTGTGAGAGACTCCCCTTTTTTCATGAAAGGAACCCTGAATGTTTGTATATGTATTCAGACAATTTTAATTACCGTATTGCAGTTATAACACAAAACAATTGCCCTCATTAAGGGCCCTCCTCCCCATTTTGGCCCTAGGTAGTCGGTGCTACTTTCCCCCATTATGACGCCCCTGCCAATGATGCGGGAGAGGTCCAGGAGAGGTCTTCTGAGATGTGCAGTCCCAGGAACTTGGTACTGCTCACCCTCTTCACAGCAGCACCATTGATGGTCAGTGGGGGTGCTGTGGATGTCCTTTCCTGAAGTTTACAACAATCTCTTTGGTTTTCTCCACATTGAGGAAGAGGTTGTTGTCCTTGCACCAATGGATCAGTTGGCTTGTCTCCTTCCTGTACTTGGTTTCATCATTGTCAGTGAAGAGACCTACCACTGTTGTGTCATCCGCTAACTTTACTATATGGTTGGAGCTGTGGGTGGGGACACAGTTGTGGGTCAGCAGTGTGAAGAGCAGCGGGCTGAGCACACACCCTTGTTGGGCCCCTGAGCTCAGTGAAATGGTTTTGGAAGTTTGTGGCCTCCATGTGAGAAGCTTCTCCACAGGGGTGTGCCATGACAACAGAGTGATGTTCTCACGAGAGCTGAAACATACACTGATTCAAGTATTCTGTTTGTTGTTCAGGTTTGAAGAAAGCCTTTCTTATTTCAGTGCAGGAGTGGACATCCTCAGCAGGTACACGCACACGCACACGCACACGCACACGCACGCACACGCACACACATGACATGCAGACCATGTGATGATGTGTGCATGTTTTGTCTCTCTGTAGGTACGAGGACAGCTGGTTTTTGCTCCATAAAAGAACCAAAGACTGCGCTCAGGCTGCAGAGGTACACACACACACACACACACACACACACACACACACACACACACACACACACACACAAACAAAAATTTTACAACAACAGGAGTTGAAATAAACAAAATGCAAAATACAATAGAAAGAAATGCACAGTATTAAAACAATTATATTCTAAAGATGCTGGTTGACAAAAAAAAACTGTATCCTGCTTCTGTGTTTGGTTCACACTCTAGTTTTATATCAATCACAGCAAGGTGTGTTATAAAAAACCCTGAAGTCCCTGTGAGGACTTTCTAAATGATCTTGAAAAGGTCTCACTTCTAGATATTTGCCTGATCTTAATTTACAACTTAAAATGGATCTAGACTGTCAAAAAGAAAAAGGGCGTCAGAGCAGATGAAAGCTAAACATGAGAGTGATAGCACGGGCTAGCACGGGTTAAGCTTTTGTGATAATGTTCATTCCAACCCACATACTGCAGTGATTTGTTCAAACTTTAGAGTCGATAAAATGAACAAAATGAAGAGCGAGGTTATGTTAGCTCTGCATGGTGAGGTTGGAGTTGGTAGATGAGCTCTGGTAGGACATAACCAGAATTCACTAATGTTACACGTTACAGACGCATCTCAGAGTACCGGGCTGTGATTAATGCTTAACAGTTTACAAAGTTTGATTGTTGTCACTTTTCAAACAATAGCGCTACATAACTATATATAGATACATTACCTTGTTGCTTTGCATCCTTGGAAAAGCTGTCTTAAAGAATAAAAGTGTTAAAAACATCTTTTCTCCATTCATTTGCTTTAAAATAAATGTATGCCTTGCTGAGAGTCACGTCCTTTTACAGGCTTTAATTTACTGTTTGAGAAGAGATATTAGAGTGAAGTAATGGTAAGCGGTGGATGAAAAATAGAAGGAGGGTTTAAAGAAGAATGCACGGACATGGGTACTAATGAACTTTGTCTGTGGTTTTCTGTTTAAATACACTTTTTTCTTTGACCAAAAATATAGCTAACAAAAGTGTGCTCAGCTAAAACGGCAAAATATACATACTGTTAACTTTTAGCATATCGTAAGACATACAGAAGATAACAGGCCAACACGAGTAACTGTAATGTAACCATCATTGCATAATTTTCAGATGATTGCATCCATCTGTCTGAGCACAGGGATGTCTCTCCCAAACAAAGTTTTCCCCGCTTTGTTTTAAGGATCATAAGTATCCCCAACATCAGAAGCACTTTCGTGGCAATAACTTTTTCCACAGGGTAAACAAGAGAGAACGTCTGAGAGGCAAACTTTTTTTTTTACAGAATTAAACATTAAGACTGGACTCATCACCTCCATCTGTAACTGTGTGTTTGTGTGTGTGTGTTTTTGTGTGTGTGTGTTTGTCAGGCTGCAGACGGAGACATAGTGATGCTCTCAGCTCACTGGGAGAGAAAAAGAACAGCTCTGAATCAACTCCAGGAGCAGCTGCAGAGTCTGCCGGCCTTCATCAGTGAGCTGGACACCATCACTGCTAACATTGGTTTGTCCTCCACGTTGAACATGTGTTCAAAGAAAATAAACAACACAAAACAACAACCTTGAACCACTGTAGAGTCTGGCAGAGTGACTTCAGTGAATACTCTGTTTATGTGTGCAGCTCTGCTGGAGGGAGACTTTGAGGAGATGGAAAGCAGACTGGTTTACCTGGAGACTCTGTGCACTCAGTGTGAACAGCAGACGACCAAACAGCATCACACCAACCAGCTGGAAGGCTTTAAGAAGAAAAAGAGGTAAGAGATGAACAACACTTCTGTACTGTATTAAAAAAATATTTTGGTTAGAGCATGTGGGGGTACTGTGCTTTTTTTTAGCCTTTATTATGTCCCTCTGTTTTCCCCTAGTATCTTCTCGTGATTTACAGCTCAAAACATTTATTTATTTTTGCTGACTGGTCGTTTAGAAAAACCCTTAATTCAGCTTCTGTCTAAAACACTTAGTTTTAGCTGCTGTCTCTTTAAGGCTTCTTGCTCCCCAGATCCCCTTCCCTCTGGTTGGTCAGGCCTGTTGGAGGAGGAGCTATTGGCAGACCTTGGAAATTGAGCATTCCGTCAATCGATCAATCGATCAATCGATCAATCAGTGCTGAATCACATCATAATGTTTTCTCTGGACACTTTCCAAAATGATAAACAGAGAGAAGGGGGGGGGGGGGGGGGGAGTGATTGAGAAGCAAGAAGGAGAGAGTTAGGGGATCCTTATGTGATGACTTCATCATCATAACAGCAAGTCTCTTGAAGATCTTGTGCTATTTTTAGAAGAGACCTTGTAAGGAGTTTGGGTCACTCCTGGAGTTTCTTTTCCTGTTGAATTTGTCAGTATAGTTTTGGGTTTTGACCAATCAGAATCAAGTATGCAAATAATTATTGGTAAGAAACTGGGTGATAACATAAATAAAACAGTTTTTCCTCTTACAGGAAGGAGTTGGAAGCCCTGGAAGGTGAGCTGCTTTACTGTCACTTATTTATTTGTTTTGTCTCAAACACAGTTTGCTTTTCTGGGGATATAGAAACAAACTCACCAAAATTTAATAGAGCATCTGTTTTCAGGTATGTTTGTACTATATTTTATTTTTGAAAACAATCCTTATATTGGCAACATGTGCAGTAGGAAGAAAAAAATCTGATTTATTCTAACTTGTTTAGATTTTAAGAAATTAAATAACTTTATACCAAAGGAATTGAGTTCAGCATGTTTATATTTATTACTTATTGAATGACCACACTGTCTGTTCTATGGGAACGTATTCCCCCCTCCAGCAAACACAGGAAGATAAATTTCACCCTGCACATTTAATAACAAACATAAGGTTGTGTTGTTGTTGACATTAACCTCTTTACATGGTTCTTTATGTGCTGTGTGGTCCGTCTGTAGCTGAGCTGAGTGCGGAGCATGCTCAGAAAGTGGCCGAGCTGGAGCAGGTGATGCAGCAGAAACTGAGAGAGCGACAGAAAGTCTATGAGGAGGCCTTCAACCAAGACATGCAGCAGTACCTGTCCACTGGATATCTACAGACCAGGCGTAAGGCACCTTAAGTTATTTAACTCTCTTTCATTATGTCAGTGGTCTCATTTATAACCGCTGCTTGTGCACAAAACGAGGCCTGAAACTGGTGTACACCTTTTTCCACACAAAGTTTGTGATCTATGAAAAACAAACCTGACTGTAAAATGTGTGCACCAGTAAGCAAACTGACCCAGGTGTACATATATTTTGGAGGCATGGGAAACTGGTGACACAGATGGCGAAGTCTGCAGATACAAATTGATGTCTTTCTCACATTTTATCTTACTTAAGTTTCAATGACAAAAATCAAAGGTTGTCTAGAGCTCAAATTGAAATGGCACAGACTTCAAATGCTCAAAAGAAACCATTTATCAAAAGATTTTAACCACTAGATATTTTTTTATTGACTTGTGAATTTTGTTGATGATAAGTTAAAGTCTAGAAAAGACAAGCACCTGAATCTCTTTTTGCTACCTTCCAACCAAATGACGACCAAATAACTGAGTTGAGGGAGGTTCTGTGCAGGCTGTAGCCACCAGATGAGGTAAAAAACAAATCCTGTGTTTTAATTCTCTGTGTTTGTGTTGTTCATAGAAACAACAGGTGCTGATGTTAGTGTTCTGGATCACATGACGGTGACGAACACATCAGACCAGGAGGCGCTGGATGAGTTCCTAAACTCCACCAATGAAGACATCAGCACAGAATCGTCACCGACCTCAGGTAACCTCACACTGGCCCTCTTTTATCAATCTTACGTGGAAATTGGCACAGATTTGGGTGTAGAAATGAACTTATGGCAAAGTTCACATGTGATTTAAGACGTAGAGGGACACAATATGGAGAAAAGGAGACTTTTTTTGTGCTGGAGATCAACTTCAAAGCAACAGAGGTAGAGAGAGATTAAGCTGCGTTGTTTGACAACCTGAAAAGTGGCAATAAACAGTTGAAAAACATATCTGCAAGGAAATCGCTGCAGTCGTCAGCGGCTTGGGTGTGACAAACCAAACTACAGCGTACAGCTTCACTTTAAACATTCTTTATTTATACTTCAATTTGTGATATCTAACTATTAAAAGCCCCAATATTATGTATTATTTCTGTTAAGGTCCAGAAACGTGGAAAGATCATGATTAAAAATGTGTGTCGGCTCTGAAAGAAACTCTTTTATGAAACGTATATTTTACAGGGATTGGTAGTAGAAGAAGATTGGAATGTTAGGTGCATTCTTGGTGTCATATCTAATTCAGCTTTCTATATATTAATCCGTGAACCTCTGTCTGTCTGAAAATGCTCTGTGCTCATATAGCGTAATAATTCTCTGCCACAGACAGATTTACTTTTCTGCACCACGGTCCCCTCTGACGTGAGGCTTACATACACAGACTTAGACCTGGTGTGGGATTTGAGTGTACCCTCGGCCCACTTTCAGATTGATAAATGCTGATCTGTGTGTGTTAAATAACCATACACCAGTTTTTGGTTGTACTCTTAGATTGATTTCTCAGACACTGAATTGTCCTCTCTGTCAGGTCCAGATCTCAAGTCCTGCTCTTCTGAATCCTCAAGAAGCCAAATGCAGCAAACCTCTCCCACAAACACCAAGTCCTCCAACAAGGATGCAGCATGGGAGCAGGAGGAGGAAACGGGCACTGAAGAGAGCGATGAGCCAGAGATTCAGTCTGACGAGGAGGACATTCAGCCTGACCTGTCTCTGTCCGGTCTGCAGGACATTGGTGCAATGAAGGTTTCTGATGACAGCGACCCTGCAGAGGATCTGCCATCAGGGTGACCTCACAGCCAGTCTGTTTGAAGTCTGGAACAAACTACTGATGCCCCTTTAAAGCCCTCTGACATCCTCTGTTTGACTCAGCATCACTCATATTAAAAACCAACATGAGCTGAGTTGAAGTGCTTTTGTTTTTTTATGTACAGTTCAAAGATTTTTCCATTTTCTTAAATCCAACATAAAACAGTAAAGCAGCCTGACGCATCTACATTTGTCTCTTCAGCTCTTCAATAAAAACATCCACCTGTCTGTTCCTTCTGTCTGTGTCATATTGGGTAACCTTTTATTGGTCTTGGTTTTGAAACAATCATACAAAAGACATTTAAGATGCTGAAGTAGGTTTAATGGTGATCAAAAGTACTTGATTCATACAGAGTGGTTTTGCACAGGTATGAGCATAAATGTGTATGTGGGAGGAAATATCATAAAGGAAGATCACTATACAGTCATTGTTGGTTTTCTCATCATTTAAAAGCTTTTTCATCTAATCAAGTGATCCTGTCCTCTCAATGATAGTTACAATGTGCAGTGACAAAGGTGTGCATTAGGACTTTATTCGTCACAGCTACCAGAGCAGAGAAATGTGAGGCCCAATCTCAATTTTCACACTCATACACTCACTGACTTTGAGGTGTGTCCCTGCTAAGTCAGTGAGGGCTTAGGGCTGTCCCATTGTCAGATTTAAACTTTTTATTTATAAAATTGCCTTAATCCACCTAAATCTATATATCTTTGCACATACATGTATGTGCAGTTCAATTAACATATTAAAGTTTTTTGTATTTCTTTTAACTTTGTGGTTAAGCAGTTTTGACTAATTAGTTAAAATTTCAGTCATTTTAAACTAAGAGTTGTTCATATGATAACTCTTAATGCTGCTCAGGTTAGCTTCATGATGATCTGGGAAGCAGCAAAGTGTCGTTTCATTCCAAGTCGAACCATTTTGAACCCTTGCAGATCCATGCACTCATACACTTTCCATGCGATCTCAATTAAGTCTTAGGGTTCAGGGTTTAGAGGGGACATTGAGATTCAGCCTAACACTCCTAAATGGATCACTGCATCCTGCATACAGAGAGGACTTCCTGCAGGTAAAGTCTGATCACAAACAGTGTTTTAACTAAAGCTTCCAAAGAGAAAAAAGAGCTACATAAATCGACAAGACATAATCTGCTGATTAGCTTATAAGTATTGATTGTCAAACAAATTTAAGGAGGGTTACTAAAGCATTAAGAACCCTATAAGACTGTCACCACAGAAGAACCAATAACACCAAGGATTGTTTGAGAAAAGCTGTCCGAGCGTTCATCTTCTTTCCTATCAGGTTTTATTCTCACCCTAACCTAACTTAGCCCTTAAAGCCTGTCTTTTTCTTATCCTTGCCAATATTCTTGCTCTTCTTGTTCCTATTGCTCTTCTTGCTCTTCTTCTTTTCCTTCCTGGCTTATTCTTTTCTTTTCTATCTTTTTCTTTCTTTTCTTTCTTTTCTGTCTTTTCTTTCTTTTCTTTCTTTTCTTTCTTTTCTTTCTTTTCTTTGCCGTCTTCCTGTTTCTTCCCTGCCCTTTTCAGTTTCTTCAGCTCCTTTTTGTCATAGCAGGCCTTCACTCCTTTCACCACTGCACATTTCTCTCCTTTCTGACAGGGTTTCTTCTTGCAGACCATAGCGCCTCGTTTACACTTACAGTAAGTGCTGCAGGTGCTGTTGTCATAGAACCCTTCACCAGGCTCAAAGTACTGTCCTTGGACGTTACAGCCACATTTAGCCAGTCTGACACAGCCGTCCTGTGAAGAGAAAGTTCATCAGTCAGAACAGCATCTGAGTGTTTCCAGTAGCTCCTGGTCTTCAGATTAAATCACTTTTTGTTAACCACAGTCTTTGAAAAGAGCCCTGGGAACTCTCCTTTGATAAAAAACAACAAAGGTTTAAACTTTTCACATTAAAAGTCTTTGCTGTAAAATTGTAACGTTTCTTGCTTTTTAATGAAAGAACTACAGTATCAAGAGAAAAGGCACGGTCATGTTCCTTGAAGGGGGCGGGGCATGGGGAAGGATTGTACCTTGCTCAGCAGGCGCCCTTTCTTGCACACACAGCCCTCACTGGGTGGGACGTCACACTCGGCTGGTGGAGATGGAGAGTTACAGGTGATTGGACAGCCTGGAGCTTCGAGACTGTACTCACTCTTGGCTGGACACTTCATTGCTGAAACACACAAACAGACACATCTGGTATTAAATTAATTCCACATACATTTGCAATCCAACATCACTTGAGAATGGAGGTGTCTATGACCCACTCTGCTTGTGTGCCCCCCAAATTGACAAAATTTTCAGTACAGAATATGTCCCCAAATAACAAGTCCCTTAACTCCCTCTACAGGCATGGAGGCCTGTTGACGGACAGCTGTGAGATTCTGACTTTGCATGATTCCCGAACTTGCACCGTGTTCTCTGTGTTTACTTTTTTTAAACACGTTTCTTTAAGCATGTTTTAGTTCCTGTGTAAAACTTAATTCTGGTGTCAGCATGAGTTTTGGAAGAGGCTTTGTAAGCCCAAAGTTGGTGGTTGCAATGTTGACTCAAACTGATTTCATCTGAATCAGAAGACATCAGCAGCTGCAGTCCGCATCACTCACCATCCAGAGTTTCTGCTTCACTGAACGCTGCTGTTTTATCTACTTTGTTCAATTCTCACAAGTTCGATCAGAAAAATAGAAAAAGCCAAATGGAAATGTGTCTTCGGTGAAAGTGTTGAGCTCTAGCTCTGTTTCTAGCATAATGACACAACCCATGGTTCACATGATATGTTTATCTCATCAAAGTGCACTGTTAACTGTGAACAGAGGGTATAATCATGGAAACCCTGAAACAACCTGCTGATGCTGACATCTGTGTGATGACAGTTTCTGAATGTTAAACATTAAACTTCACTCAGTGATTGTTCAGGTGTGTGAAAAATGAAGAATTATTACACACAAGGGAGGGTCAGAAAAGTAATTCAGAGACTTACGGCAGAACTTCTTTGTCCTCCATGCTTTGACTTCACCTCCTAAACTCTGACACTCCTCCACGTAATTTGTGATGATGTCACAGGCCATCTCTATGTCACCATTGTTCAGCATCATATCATAGACACAGTCTTCAAGGAACCTTTGGGAGTCGAGGAGGTCTGTACACATAGCCAGGGGTCCTTCCTTATTTGTTATGATGTCACACACCTTGGTGTAGCTGGGAGGAGTGAAACCAGGGGGCAGGGGCGGGGGACAATCTTTACCTAAGTGTGGAAAAAACATCAACAATGGTATCAAAACATTTATCCTTTTCATTTATTAAATTTCTATCAGAGACCAACATCTGTCACACATTTTACCATCTACAGTGGGAAGGAGAGAAAGGAAAAAATGTGGTAGAAAAAAATGCACAAGCAGAAGAGGATTCACAACAGCTTTTCACCATTTGTTTTTTGTTCTTTAAGATTGTTTTTAAGCTGGCCTCTGACTCGTTCAGAAGACTCATGTTTTTTCTTTAAATGTTATAATTAATATTGAACATGAAAATTATTTAAATCTAAGATTACATCTACACAAACCTCTTTTAACAGCTACTGTACAGCAAGTATGACTTACAGTACCTTTAATGGGTGTTTTAGTATTAATTATTTTTATTTAGACTCATACAGACCTGTTTTTCATACAGATGTGTAACTTTGCTGATGTTAATGAGTCAAATTTAGAAAAGTTCAATCATACCACATCAGTCAGGAGGCATGTTCCAACATACATGTGTATGTTCCTCTTTCCAGAATGAAGGCCCATGTATGACCCGGCTACTCAGTGCAGCTCCATGTATTTTCTTCTATGGTCCTCGCAACTCTACTAATAAGGTCTTTAGAGTGTCACTTTTAATGCTAAAAACTTTATGGAATATTCTAACTTCTTTCATCTGCATTTGCTAAACATCTGTGAAGTACTGTGAAGATATAAATCCACACAGTCCTTTCACTCATGTCACAGAGCAGAGTTTATGTTAGGGAATAAATAAATCATTAAGAAATCCACAGTAGTGAACTAACTCACCTTATCAGAAAACTGAAATGTGCAAATTACAAAAGAAATCAACAATGACAACTCAGAGTGAAAAATCTACCTGTAATAAATGTAGTATGACAATCTTAATGTTTTTGTTTCTAGTTTGGTAAACTAAGGCTTAGGAAAAAAAAAATCACCTCTTTGGAATCACCAACCAGTCGGGGTCTGAGATTGTTTTGTTTTTTGTTCTTATTTTATGGGACAGCTTAATGAAACAGGAAGTTTGGGGAAAGGTTGAGAAATGTTGAATCATGTTGGGATCTTACAGGTTTAACAAGGACCACAGACTCAGCACATATTTCACAGTGGATGTTTGAAAGCGTTACACAGAAGACATCCAAAACACCCAGACTTGTATGCAGAATTTTTTCCAAAAGAAGACAAGAAATGAAGCACGTTCTATTGTAAAAGTACCAGAAAATTCCAGACGAACCCTCGAGTGGCTAACTGATACACAGGGGGACTGTAATAATAGATGAGTTTCTTACACTCAGAAGAGCAGCCTTCCACATCAGACACCCACTGGCTCACTCCAAACTCATTGGCAGAGGCGGCCTGTTTCCCGTTGGGCAGCATCAAGTCATCATCAGGGTCCCCATTCATGTTTCCACACAGACCACAGGTGGCACCATCATAACTGGATGAAAGCTCCAACTTCACTGAGCTAGAGAAGTCATAGGACACCTGGAAGAAGTGGGCATAAAGGATATTTTTGTTTGACCTTTATTGAACCAGGTTAGTCCAGTTGGGATCAAAAATCTTTTTCAATGGAGACCTGGCCAAGAAGGCCTTTCTCCAGTTTATGTTCAGGCTTTAAGGCTAGAGAGCATAAAAAACTCCTGGGAGCAAAATAAATACTGTTCATCACTTTTTGTGTGATAAAAACACACAAATAGTGTGTAAACCTCAAAAACACAATGACTTTTTAATCAATCAAATCTATGACTACCTTCATCATTACAAATTCTGGAAAAATGGCCGTGTATTTATGAATACCTTGAGGAAGTGTGTCTCAATGACAACGCGTTTGTGTCTGTTGAAAACGTGCACCAGTGTTTTATTCCATTTCATCGGCAGAGTGTTTTCAAGACCATCCACCTGTGGAAAAATAAACATGTATAAAAGCATGATTTAAAATGCACATACAACATCTTTCTTTTATCACACTGAACAAATCTCTTTCAGTGCTCTCTGCCCTCATATTAGATTTTTGTGACCTTTCCATCTATGACTTGATCCTAATTGCTCAAAACCCCATAATCATCCTAACACTTAATTTCTGCCTGTTGCCATAAAAAGTTCTGTAATCATTGACTTTGTTTCTTTTATGGTTAATCCTTGGGTAGTATGGGTGATATTTTCTAAATTGCTTTTAATATATTTGGGGAAAAAAATAACTTTTTGATTAGTGGTTAACTGCTGACTGGTTTCAGTACAGGAAAAGGGTGAGAAAAAAGCAGCACAGAAACTGAGAGACTGAGTTACAAGACTGGTTGGAGGAAAAGTAAAGTCAATAGAGCTTGAACGTTATGAGGTCGACCGTAAAGGTGTTGTGAGGACTTTCTTTTAAGAGCTGATTGCAGTTACACCTGTGGCCAGAATCAGAAGTGTTTTTCGTAGGTGAGGACACCGTTTCCCATGAGCACTATCACTAAAGACTTGCATTTGTTTTGATAGCAAATGAATGGAGATCGATTTTCAGCAATGTTTAGTCCATATCCATAAGCCTCAAGAAATTAAGCAGAGATAAAGTTAAAAGAGCGCGACCAGAAGACTCTGTTCATATCTGAATGCTTAACACATATAGAACATAAAAATGACTGCATTTCTCACCAGCACTTTGCCTGGGTTTTCCCGAGAAAGAGTGAACTCTTTGTCGAAGACTTTTAGAGTCACTGTTTTGGCATAAGACACTCTCTTGTTTTTTCGGTTTTCGTTCTCCAGAGTTACCTGTAATTCAACAAAATGATAGGAAAAAGGAGCAATTAAGGGGGAGAGAGAGGGAAGAGAAAAGACAGAACAAGAGATGACTTGGTACAGTGAACTGATCTTTGAATACAGAAACAATGTTCAATGCTTTTCTGCAGACCTTGACTGAAAGCTCCAGTGTAACGTACCTCAAAGTTATTCAGGCCTATTCTGGGTTTACATAACTTGGCCAGGCTGTACACACAGTTGCCCTGGAAGTCATATTTGCGTTTGTCGAAAGTTACGAAGTGTGGGTCTCCACGTGCGGTGCAGATCTCAAAGGCTGCTGGGTAACAGTCCTGTACTCCATCAACAATGCTGCATGTTTCTCCGAGCTCACATCCTGCTGTGAAACACTTCACCTTACGTGTGACTGGGTCACATTTACACTTCTCTTTGCATTTTGAATCAGCCCAGAACTCCTCGTCAGGTTTGTGATAATGTCCTTCGTGCTCACAGCCACAGCCGGTCTCCTTGATTACACACCTGACAAAGAAGAAGGCATAGAAAACAATGAGGCTTCTTGTCAGATATGAGGCTTTCAGTTTTAAAGTTTCACTTTTAAAGATTCCCAAGTTAGCAGCTAATTTCTGTGAATGAATGAATGAATGAATAAATAAATAAATAAATAAATAAATAAATAAATAAATAAATAAATATTTGCTCAGCTGATTGACGTAGTGTGAATTTTTTTACATTACATCCACTGTCATGGTTGTATCTTTGCATCCTGATGGCTAGGTTTTGGTCTCTGTGGAACAGTCTTATAGTAAGGTGATTTTTCACTTACAACCTGTCTCAATGAAAACAGTCTGACCCCATAACAAACTGATCTTTGTGCTATTCATTCTTTCGTTTTCTATATTGCTTCTTTCTATATGCTGGCTTAACCAATTATTTTCCCATTACATTTAAATGCTGTACTAATAAATATATAGATGTGCTAAAACAACTACAGAGGATATCTGTTTGAGAAAGAAACAGAAAAAAGGAACCACTAAACCTGAACAGACTCCTGTAGATGTAGGGCTAATATCATTTGTCAATGAAACCTTGGTTTACGAGGGCATTTAAGTGTCTTGTTGAAGTTTCTGAACACAGATGACAGAGGTGGGAATTTCAAAATCAAATTGTGAATTCTACAATTTAATTTTCTACAATTTCATTCTGCAGATACTTTTTCCAAAGCGGCGTACAACACAAACAAGAATTTAAAAAAAGAAGGTGAAACCTTATTAAGTGTGCAGAAATGCTTCAAGTTAGTTGGGTCACAGGCACTCTGCCATCAAGTGCCCACAGACCCCCCCCCCCCCCCCCCCCCACACACACACACACACACACACACACACTCTCACACACACACACACACCTTTGTTTTCTTTTTCTTTTTTTTGAATGAAAGGAAACAGATGGAAAGTGGTGTGATTAGCTTTAAGGGTCAGATCACAGACAGATCAACAGAGAGCTAATGTAAGCATTTCAGCCTCTTTAAACCAAATATGACTAATATACAGGCCTGAATGGTATTGAGTGCTCTAGCAAGGTGGAAATCGGGTATATGAATGATGAACCTTTAAATGAATGCTAAAAATGTTTTACTTACTCTTTTCCACTTAACACATATCCCTTGTCACAGAAACAGCCCTCCACACACACCTCTGGACACACCTCTGGCTGATGGCCACAGCTGGCTGGGCACGCTGAGCCGCACTCTTCATAGTGACTGTTTGGAGGGCACTGGAGAGCTGGAGGGAGGAGTGGAGAGCAGATGGTTAGAGGAGTGGGGCAATGTCAGACTGAGTCATTGACTCAAATAACAAGTGGACATGGCCAACAGGTGTAAAAAGTGAAGCAAATACAAAAGGGCCTTAAATCTGCAATCTGTCTGATATCAAGCAGGGGGGACTCCACAGGTTCTGAATGCAGTCTGTAAAAACATTGTCCTAATCCTCAGAAAATCTTTTGGCTCAGTAAAAACATTTTTTAATGAGTTTATGGTCTCAGTCTTCAGTTTTAAGTCTTGGTCAGAACAGCATTATCTTAATTTTTAAATTATAGTCCCTGGTAGAGGCACACAGTCCAGGAAGCAGGGGTTGCTACCAAGACGACCTCAAACCTTTCATTTATCTTGGTGTTGGACTAAAAGATGCTTCAAAGAGTAAGCTACATATTTTATCTGTATTTGGCTTGCATGATACGAATAAAATCATTCTGTACTGTACAAATATAAAGAGCAATAGATAAATATCAAAGGGCACACACTTCACATGAAAGAAGTTGAAATCTGTGATGTGGGTGGTTGCAAAATAAGCTAGGCCATTTTTAAACTCTCAATGTCTGATAATGTGTCAACTGGCTCAAACCTCTTTTCTAAATTTAGTCACCACCAGCTCTAAAAACCCAGTAGCATCAAAAATCCACAACTCAGCAGGCCATGAACCAGTCAGTGACTTTTAAACAGCAGCTACGTCCACTTTCTCTAGTGTGTTTATTGTGACGTATTTAACTTACGACATCCAGCCAGTTCCCTCCATGGCGCCACTAGTACTTTAGCTTCCTGACACTCGGCCAAGTAAGTACTCAGGGCCTCACACAGCACTTCCTTTCGTCCTTCGTTGAGACAAACATCATACAAACAATCTTTCACAAAATTTTGGACTGGAACACTAGCGTGACAGCTGACAAAAGGTCCTGTCGTATTGCTCAGGATCCCACAGTAATCTGGACCAGTGAAACTGAGGAGGAACAAAAGAGATAATAGATGATTTGTGACCAGCACTCTCAGACACAATGTGTAATTAGATAAAGATTTTATCTATTTTTTTTAATATAAAAGATGATAAAGATTTTAAAAGACATTACGTCTTGCGGTCCTCATCTGAGCACTGAGGACAATCCCCTTCACAGTGATGGTAACAGAATGGGTCTCCGTCAGGGATGCTCCAAGATGATGCCCAGTCTGTCACATTCGCAGCAATGTTTCCTTCAGCGGTTGTCATGTCATCTGAACTCTCACCGTTGTAGTTGCCACAGAGTCCACCAACATTATTAAAGAAACTGCTGCTGGCTTTGACCATAAGGAGAGCAGACCAGTCAAAAGTGACCTCGATGCCGATATCACTCACGATTGTCCCTCTTATTCCAGATTGTCTGATGGAGATTCTGCCTCCTTCGAGATCAGTGGGTAGTTCCTCAATGACGCCATCCACCTACAGGAAAACATCACATTATTCACAATACAATGCACTCACTTTACTCTTGTTTGGAGGATGAGCTAGGCTAACTGTTGTAAAACTAGCTAGCAGCGTTTCATAGCATAATGAGTTCAGTTCAGAGGTTAATGGAAACCATTTTCCTGTTTCCTAGATTAATATGGTATTATTATGTAATGGTTATACAGCACTGACGGCACAAAGGTAAAATGCACACCACACCACTGCAAGCATGAACACCGAGTCCCACTGACTAAATCTTGACTGACACAACACAAGACACAAAGACTTCTAGTTGATATTATTTTGGTACCTGATTATGACTTAGCGACAGTGCGTTGCACAGTGGAGGTTTTGTTTTAGAGTTACTATGTTGAGATGTAATGGAAGATAGTTTAAAAGTCAGGAAATGAAACAAGCCACTGATTATGGAGTGAGATCAGCCGTCCAAGCAACTTTATGTTCGGGTGCGCAGACTGGGTCAGAGATCAGAGCGTAACATGGCATCTGGTAGTGGTGCTCATTTAAACATATCCTCCAGTCTACACTAATGTGATTGACTGAAGGGAGACATCTGATTGGCTACCGACATTTCCCTGCTGGGAGTCTCATAAAATCTACACACAAATGCAGCAAGGTTCACAAATAAAAAAGAAAAAACAGTTCGTAAATACAGACTGAATGCAACAAGATACAAGTGTACCATATATTTGTGGATTTCTATTACATCTATTTCTATTACACTGAAATACATTTGTCAATCCTCCTGTGTGCATTCATGAATTTGTGAGACTGAACTAACTCTATAACTGAAAGACAAATTATCCTTGCTCATGGTATTTTCATAGCTGGTGATGTGTTAGCTAAAAAAAATGAGACAAGCTAAACATTTAATGATTTGTTGAAATCATTAAATGGAAGTCAACAAAACAGCCCAGAAGTTTCAGATTTCTTCCACTACTTCCAGTTGTTGACAAGACCCACCTTTACAAGATCTTCAGGTCCACTGGGAATGGAGATAGTATGACCCAACATCTCTACAGTGGCTGTACGCACAAAGGAGCCTTCAGAGTTTCCTCTCAGCTCTCCTTTCATGGTCACAGATACTTCTGGCAGAGATGGATCCAGACCTGAAGAATCAGAATAACTCAGGTTAGAATTAGCAAAGCACAGGTGTGTTGATGCCTCAGTTCACAAAATCTGTTTTCTTTTGTTTTCTCAATCTTGTAGGTCAGTTGAGGTTAACTTTAAAATACACAGCACTTTAGTTTTGTTCTATGTGACATAACTGAATTATTTAAATTAAATCTGAAGGAGTATATGTGAGGACAGAGACACTGCAGGACTACAGAGATGGCACAAAGATAAATTTCCACAATGTTTTCAACAGCAGATTCAAGATCTTTTTTTCTGAATCAACCGCTGCTCTTATTCATGAATTAGTTGTACATTTGTTTCAAATGTAAAATTCAAGAATGAAAAAATCAACTACATTGTGAGAAATCTGACCAGATCACCAGACGCTTGACTACTCTGCCAGGTAAAATCCCACCTGTGGTTTTGAAGAAGATGTAGCTGCAGGTTCCTTGGAGGGAGTAGCTCATGCCATCCAGTGAGGTGAAGTGGGGATCACCAAAGGCCCAGCACAGGGCTGTGGAGTCTGGCACACACACACCCTGACCCTCTGACACCTCACAGCGCTCCTTCACCCTGCACTCCAGATCAGCACATGGGTCTGAAACACACACACACACACACACACACACACACACACACACACACACACACACACACACACACACACACACACACACACACACACACACACACACACACACACACACAAAAACAAAAAGACAAATGGGTAAAGAGAAAAACACTTCAGATAAGGGAGGACAAGATTAAAGTTCTGAGTGGAGTATCTGACCTATGGGGAAGCAGCCCATTGTCCCATCCTTGTTGCGACATTCCTCTTCCTTCTTGCAGCTGTTGGCTTTGCAGCTCAGCTCTCCAGACTCGCAGGAACAGATCTCTGAACAGTCGTCTGAGACTACTGATGAGCCAGACTGCAAAAAGAGTCACTCAGGCTGTTATTAAGCAACAAGGTCCAGTCAAGTGGACATTGCTGAATATTTTACACTTACAAAGTTTTTTTTTCATCCAATAATAAAATTAATTTTCAAATTATTGCCTCAAAGGTCTGAATGTCAAAAATGGGCAGAAAGTCCTGGCATTGCTACAGCACACTGCTTTATCCTGCAGCAGGAAACAGGCTGCAATGACTACAACATAATCCTTGATAGATTAGCGTGTGCCCATTAAAAGTTCTTGTTGTTTTCTAAATGTCTGACAACATTACAGCAAGGATCAAAATGAACAGGGGCAAGAGTAAGGTGTTATGGTCCATTACTGTGTTTCAATACTCATGAAAAGCAAACTGAGCGGCTGCCTGCCAAAACCCCCACTCAGGGCCGGTCACAGCCACACTTTCTGTAAGAAAACGCATTTGCTGGCTTTCAGTCATCTTAGGCAATAATTTGCTGATTCTGATTCAAAATCATTCTGTGAATTGCTTGTGTACTGTCCCTGCTGCGTCATTACAATGACTCCCACTCTTTGAACAACAAGTTTCCGCTTTTACCCTCTGGATATATGTTTGCAGTCCCAAGGTGCAGGACAAAGAGATACAAAAACAGCTTTGTTCCTGTTGCTATCACTAAATTAAACAAGATGTTGCGATAATTGCACATTTATTAGCATTATTTATCTGGTCTTATTATGGCTTTCATCTCGGTTTTATTGTTATTGCTTTTTCCTGGGTTTCACTTGATTTTTATTTTTACATGGTATGATTTTATTTATTTTTATTCATTTTTATAGATGTATCTCTTTAATGATATTGCTCTCTTTATTTAATTATGGTTGGTGGAACTGGAGTACTTTGTAACCATGTTTTAGGGTCCTAATAGTGTGTCAATTCTGACTGTTCATGCAGGGTCTTGTGTTTGTTTGTTCTTGGGATTAAATGTCAAAGCGGATGCTCCTCTTGCTGCAAAACAAATCTTCCTACATGTACAATTAAAGTAACCTAAACTAACCTTTCTGTGCTTAGTTCTATGCTGGACAGATCCTGGCAGAGCAGACAGAGCCAGACTGTCTTTCCCTACTTCTAATTCATGGAAGCATGAGCGTCATCTCCTGCAGCTGTCTGATATCAGTGTGTAGTTGCCAGGTTTTGACAGACAGATGTTAGTAGAGAAAATGTGTACCAGTCTAAATTGGGATGTTTCATGACGATGGTGTAATATTACAAAAACACAAACAGAAACTCAGATGAGCTGTGTGTTAGTAAGAATCTGAGCCTGCAGTGGCAAAAATCAGCACTTTTAGTGGAGTCTCTTTGATTCAGTCCTTTTTTATTGCTTTCTTTCCCCTTCAAATGTTTCCTTTGTGCTGTCTGGCTGCTCTTTGTCATTTAACATAATTCATTGATTTCATTCATGCAGAGTGAAATTAAACCCAAAGCAAACTGTAATCTCTCAGATGACTGAGCATTCAAAGATGTCTCTGTCAATCAATTTACCTTTGAACCTGAACCAGAACCAGAACCTAAATGAGCCTCACAATGAAGAAGTCAAAATGAATGAAGGTTCTTACCTTATAATAACGTCCATCCACATAACAGCCACACTTCTCCACAGAGACACACTCTGCTCCATCAAACAACATGTCGTCGTCACACATGCAGCCCTCCTGACAGGCCGGGGGAGTGTCTGAGTCCTGGAGGGAGGAGCAGGTGGAGGTCGAGGTGGGGGCGCACAGCTCATAGTGAGTCCCCTTAGGACACGTCAACGCTGCAGGAGCAAAAGACAAATAAAGAGACTCAGAACTGAAGAGGTGTGGAGGGAATCCCACATAATATCAGAATATGAAAGAACTATAGACATTGTCTTCTATAACCTCAGATGATTTGAACTGAAAGTCTATTTGGGTAAAAACTAATATTTTTTATAATTTTATAATGATAATATGTTTGAGAACTTATATTTATAATTGATTGAAACTTCATTTTTTTCTGATAAATCGATCTCTGTTAAGCAGCAGTGACTTACGACAGAACTTGTCACTCCTCCACTCCTTTATTTTGGCTCCTGCGAGCTGACAGGCGGCGACGTAACTCTGGATGTGTCGACACAGGAGCTCTTTGCCTCCTTTGTGTGTTGCCATCTCACTAAAAAGACAGAAGGTCAGTTCTTATGTCCAGAATATGTATAACATGTATGTATGTGGGTATATGTCCTTACGTCACGCAGTTGTCATAAAACGGAGTTGGCTTTACTGTGGAGTGGCATCCCTCAAATGGTCCCGTTGTTGCTTTGATGATGTCACAGACCTTTTGAGCCTCAGGAACCTTATCCTTATCAGGCTCGGGACAGGCAGCAGCTCCACAGCTCGCCTCACATTTGACGTTTTTGTTCTGTATAAGCCAATTAGCTGCTGTTTTCAGCGGACCCCCATTTATCAGGTCATCAGACGGGTTGTTGTTAAAGTTTCCACAGAGACCAAAGGGAGCGCTGTGAAAGGTGGATGGGATCTGTAAAACCACACCTCCCTCTGTGTCATAGATAAGCTTCAGACCAAAGTCGGTCTCAGCGATGATGTGGATGCCGTTTTGATATACTTGAACTTTGCCCTCTTCCAGTGACGCAGGGAGGAGGAATTTGACGCCATCAACCTGCAACAACATTCAAACACATTTACAGATGAGCTGCTTTTAATATTCACTCTGAGTCACGACAGGAGCTGCTGCAAGTTATGAAGACCAGTCCAGTTCAGCTTGTAGAAATCAAAAACAATCACAAGGTCACTTTGAGATCAGTTGGTCTGCTGATCCTGACCTCATGTTTACTCTGGTCTGTCTCTGTGTGAGACAGGAAATTTATGGAAAACACGACACCTGCTTTCTTTTTGGGGTTCTAAGTTGCAGGCTGTAATGGATATAATGCAATGGGTGTTCACAACTTAGTTGCAGTTGTGTGTGACTGAACATGAATGTTAGATAGAGATAATGAACATGCTCATAAGCTCTCGCTAACATCCATATTAGAGAGAGCTTATGATCATACTCATACTTGACTTAAATAAATAGACCATTAATGTCAACAGAAGTGCAACAACTTGTGTCTGTAAGAACACCCCTGTTTACTTCAACAAGAACAGATGAAAAGCATTAATTTAAGCCATTGGTTGGCAACTAGCAGCATGTGGGCCAAAATTGGCCTGCCTCCATTAATACCTGGCCTCTCAGATGACGTAAATAAAAATATATATATATTTTTTTTTCAAGAAATATATATATATATATATATATATGCTCTTACAAAAACATCACATTTAGACAGAAATTTCCTTTGTGTTGTGAACTGACAAAATATGATAAAATTAAATAAAATAAAGCAGCACCTGTTTCACTTTGGACACAGACACTGGCCTGATATGAACACTGGCATATACCAAGGCGTCAGTGCTCTAAGTTTCCATCTGTCTGGAGTAGATATGTTTCTTTGAAGTTGCTTCGTGGTGCCTTTGGATATTTTACATTTGATATTTATGGATATTTTATGGATATTTTACAGATATTTTATGGATAATTTATTCCTCGCAAACTGCAACAACCTCATTGCAGATGAGACGGACTGGCTTAGCATTTATAAAATCAGGTAGGACCACTCTTATCACCTTTGCTGTGAACATTTCATTGCTTTGGACACTGGCATTTTGTCTTGCCAGATGGTGATCTCTTGCTAATGTCTCACAAAACTTTATCTCAAACATAACAGTAATAGGATGTCATGTGAGAATAGACTGCATCACTAATGGATGATTAATGCGTTAGTTAAGCTCAGAAAGATTTTAATTATTTAAAATGGTTATTACTTAGCTGCTAAATATTAAAAGACTTTGCGTGTGTGAGTTGGTGATTAAAGAGAGCAACATAATGGCTCAAATATTCAAGATACATCTCCAGTCCTGCTCTGCTCCGCTCCGTTGTCTCCACTGTCTCCACTGTCTCCAGTCATTATGTCAGGCTGTTTTGTTGTTGTCAAGAAAATTACAATCAGGTTTTATTCTGAAACTCACAAGGTGTTTTTAGATAAATAGTGTGCAAAACTTTCTGTCCCGCCCGATCTGACCTATGGTAAATTGGAAACCTATCTGATCTGGTGCTTATGGAGCAGAGCTGGACTGGAGAAACATGCTGTATTTCAGCTGTTATTTTCACCAGGTTACTGTTTGTTTCATAGCGTAGACAGTGTGGAGACAAAGCAGTAGTCTGTAAAAAATTGAAATAACTTTGTCAAATTGCATTTTTGTACAAGATATAATAGTTATAAACAAGAAAGTGGTTTTGCCTTATGAAGATGTAATTTTGGAGTTAATAAAAAAAAAATTGTCCCATGGCCAAACTTAGTTGCTGACCCTAGCCATTAGTGAAAGAAAAACAAGCACTTCGAGTGAAGATTCAAAGACCTGCATTTAGGTTTAAAGAGGTATGATTTAATTAAAATTTAATTTAATTTAATTAAAACAATATTCATACCTTAACTTCCCAGGTCCCTCTCATTTCCATGGTGATTTCTGTGCCATAAACTGTGATTTGTACGTTGCGAGAGACAGACTTGTCTTCACCAGCATTCTGTTGCAACGTCACAGAGTAGTCCGGCTTTCCTACTTCATTCCCGTCCACACCTGACAGAATGAACTGACAGTCTCCATACAGGGGATACACCTGCAGGAGGAGACACATTCTGGTGTTTTATTTCTTTTTTGAGGAACACCAAGATGGTGTTGGCCAAACGACCAAACTCTAAAATCCAACAGTCTGGTCCTTTAACCAATGGGTGTCAGCACAGTGAATGGTTAACGGTTTAATACAGTCTGTGGTTGCTACACCTTATCCTGGATAATGAGCTTACTTCAACCTTATAAAGAACAAAGACACGTCACCTCTCTGTCAAAGGTGCTGATTGTTCTGGCTCCAGACACAGAACAGGAACCGATGCTTTTGGGCTGACAGGAGAGGGAGCCGTCTTTCAGAGCACACTCTTCATGTTCTGAGCATTTAAACTCAGTGTCACACTGTATCTGTCCTCCATCTGAACACACACACCGAGTGCCACAGGACTCTCCACGGAAGAACACCTGAGGACAGAGGACAGGTGAGTGACAGAACGTGTGCGTGCACACACGTGTATTCACATATAGCAAAGTATATCTGTAGGTGCAGCACAGAGGAGGTATTCAGCAGGAGTGTTACCTGTCCTTTCTCATAGTACTGCCCTCCCTCCTCGCAGCCGCACTCTGCCAAAAGTACACACTTGTCGTCGCTCAGCACGTAACCTTCATCACACACACAGTCTTCTACACAGGGAGCGTTCTCATCACAGCTCTCAGGTGTGGCGAGGCCGCTGCAGGTGAGCTGGCAGGGGCTGGCACAATGATCATAGTGACTGTTTGCAGGACAGGGTAGAGCTGCAGGAAGTCACAGAGAGAGACTTTAAGATAAACATACACAGAGACAATCAGATACAGATGCAGTTCAGTTGTCTTTGACTTTTTGCTGCTTCGTTCGTCAAAACGTTTGAGTTAGTATGTTTTTAAAGGTCCACTCTTATTAGTTTACAATCAACTCATGGTAAGCACTGTAAAATGAAATATATTCAAACAGATGAATAAATACACTGATGGATAGATATAAAATAGAGGGATGATAGATAAATAATGGATGGATAAATGATAGATAATTGATAAATAGATAAATAGTGGATGTTTGATGGATGTATGATGGATAGATACAAGACTGTGTCGACTTACGACAGAAGTCTTTTTTTCTCCAGTTCTCCACCTTAGCCCCAGCCTCCTGACAGGAGGCGCTGAAAGCTGATAGACTGCTGCACAGTGCGGAGGCGTGTCCTTTGTACATACACATGTCAAATGCACAATTGTAGAGGGATATTGCCGGATCCAGATCACCGTGACACTTGCTGTAGAGACAGAGAAACAGAGCGAGGACACAGACTGAGGATGATAAACTGAGAAATAATCTCCACGGAACAAACAAACCTTCAGTTTTTTTTATCATAACTGGTCTAAAATATCTGACGTTATCTGGTTACTGGCTCTTATAATGCCTCACATGGTATTAAATTCTTCCCAGAAAGATTAACTACAACACCAAATCTAATGAAGTTGGGACTTTGTGTAAAACATAAATAAACACAGAATACAATGTTTACCACTGTGTTACATCACTTTTCCTTTTAACAACACTCAATGAGAGTTTTTTAACCTTCAGAAAAATAAATACATAAAATCAAATCTCTTTGAATCCAGTCAGTTTGTGCCCACAAACTCTGCCAGAAATCTGGGTGTCACGATTGAGCACGACCAGCTGACCTTTAAGGTTCATGTGGCCTCAATCACTCTGTCCTGTTGATATGCCCTCTATAACATCAGGAGGATCAGACCCTACCTGACACAACAGGTCACACAGCTTCTGGTACAGGCTCTTGTGATTTCATGCACTGACTACTACAACTCACTTCTTGCAGGCCTCCCTGCATGTACATCCAAACCTCTGCAGATGATCCTGAATGCAGCATCATGTTTGGTCTTTAACAAGCCCAAAACAGCACACGTCACACCGCTGTTAATCTCTCTTCTCTGGGTTCCAGTGGCAGCTCGAATCAAATTCAAACAGCTCCTGCCTACCTGCAATCCCTCAACTGGGTCTACTCTCCCTCTTACCAGCTACACTCTGCCTGTGAAGATGCCTGGTGCTCCTAGCCCAGCACGGCTCTAGATCTCTTTGTCCTTAGGGGTCACTTGAAGTGCTGCGTTGCACTTACCAAGGTTTTTTTCTCCCAGTCTAAAGTCTTGTTTGTGTTGCACATCACTTTGGACAAAAGCATCTAAAGTTATATGAAATAGTACAATTGTAGGAAAAGTACCCACCCAAAAGGTCCTTTTACGTCATTGATGATGCCACAGTAGCGCCTCTCCTGGTACTTTTTGATCAATGCAGGCTCACACTCAGAACATTTCCCTCCTGTACAGTCACTGGTGCAGTCTCCAGCCACGTCCCCACCAACCTGTGTCCAAACACACCAACATGTGAGAGTAAACAGAGGTAACTACTCTAAAATAGAGTGCACATTAAATACAAATACTGTGGTTCTCCAGTTTGATATTGTTGGTTTAAAGAGTGGATAAAAAGGCCCATATCTTTAAAGATCACCTGGTCAAGTGTTAAAAACATTTACTTACTCATGTCATGAAAGAGGGAGAAAGTAAGAGGGAAATGAGCGATAGAGAGAGCTGTTATCACATGCATGAGATTGCGAGAGGAGCAGATGATCACAGGGTGAAGTTATACTCTGATGTAAAAGAAACACAAACCTTCCAGCTGCCACCAAATTCATTCACATCCTTTGTTTGAGTGCCGTCAGATTTCAGGAAGTCATCCGATCTGTCACCGTTGAAGTTTCCACAGAGGCCTGAAATAGAGAAACAGGAGACCACCACAGCAGTCAACAAAACAAAAATGCTCTCGCTG
Source organism: Labroides dimidiatus (assembly GCA_030710495.1). NCBI lineage: Eukaryota > Metazoa > Chordata > Actinopteri > Labriformes > Labridae > Labroides > Labroides dimidiatus. The sequence goes on along the minus strand of CM061148.1, from coordinate 18,706,583 downwards.
TATTCAGGGAAATGTTTGGGAATGAGGAACAAATAAAAACGTTGGTTAAGTGAGCCCTAAGTCTAGGGAGCATGTTTTTGGACTGTGGGAGTTAACAGGCTAACCAGTGCACCACCATGTGGCCCCGATAAAGGAACAGTTTAATATACTGTGTTAACCTGCAGTGAGTCACATCAGACTTACCCACAGTCTCTCCAGAGTATGAGCTGGGCAGAATCACCTTGACGTGGGCCCTCCAGTTGAATCTGAGCTCCAAACCAAAAGATGTTTTTACCACACCGAATCGACCTTGTTTGTGCACTGTGAGTTTTCCATCTTCAAAGCTGTATGGCAGATTGGTCACTTGACCATTCACCTGAGGGGTTAAACAGTGGCATTAATTATTGAACACCTCCTCTCTGTGGTATCAGATCTTGAGTAAGATTGAAATATTGGGCATGGCCCCTTGAGTGACAGGTGGAAGCTGCTAACTCTCCGATGTTACCTCAGCTGACTCAGCCATTGAACTACTGGACTTGTTTTTGGTATTTGTGGGATTATTTAAAAATCTCTCTGTGGGATTTGTGATGTTTTGATGCCTACCATTATCTTTCCTGGCTTGGTGCGGCTCATGCTGACAGTGAAGTTTCCAAACACGGTGAGAGAGGTGGACTTGGTGTAGGCCACCCTCTTGTTCCGCCCTCTGTGCTCGTTGGTGACCTCAACCTCGAACGGTTCCAGGTCCTGCTTGGAGTCAGGTTTCAACTTAGACAGGACATAGGTGCATATTCCCTGGAAATCAAACCGCCGGTTGTCCCAGCTTTCACAGTGGGGGTCTCCAGTACACTTGCATGAACCGTAGGTTGTTGGGTAACAGTCCCTGATCCCCTTCTTCACAGCACATTGCTCATTCTTCTTGCAGCTGACAGCTTTACACTTCATTAAGAGCACAACACAACGTTAGATCACAGAGAAAGAGCTGAAACCAGAACAGATCAATCAACTCTGCTGTGCAGCATGTGTGTAAATTACTGAAATATTCACTATATTGATATATTCAATACTCATAAAACCAGGATGTCCCCTACAGAGCAAAAAGCAGTTTAACATGCAGCACTCACACAAACTCACACACACTAACCTCGGCTTTCCCGTTCTTGCATTCACACCTGGAGGTGCAGGTGCTGTCCCCCCAAAACTTGGTGCCTGCTGGATAATACTTGCCCTGATATTGACATCCACACTGAGCAACAGGGACACACCTGACACAGAGAACAAACATTGAGACTTCATTCTGTGGTTCATACTTCTCATTCCTCATATTAACATGGAGCCCATGTTTCTCTGTGGTTTAACTAAAGGCACAAAGTTCAAATGTGTTCTGATGCTTTTACCATTTCATCATCAGTGGCATCATCAGTAGGTTACCTGTTCCCACTGAGTACTAGTCCTTTATCACACTGACATCCTTCCACACAGGGATCTTTACAGGACTGCTCACTGTCCAGAGCTGAGCAGGAGGCAGGACATGCTGAAGCACAGGGCTCATAGTGACTTCCTGCTGGACAGGGCAGAGCTGCAGAGGACACAGAGAGCAATGATTTTTCTGGGAACCTTTACTGTTATGACCAGATTTTCTCATTTTTTAAATTTTCTATTTTCCAAAAAGACAAAGGATGAAATATGTTTATGTTTCCATGCCGTCCTTTTATCTCAAAAGACCAAAAACAAAGTTTTTCAAAGACTGATCATTTTCTGAGTCACTTACTGCAGCCAGACTGCTTTCTCCACTGTGCACCAAGGGTGACTTTTTCTGACAAACAGGCCTCAAAGTAGGTCTTCATGCTATCACAAAGGACCTGTTTGGCACCTGGACAGAAAAAAAAACAAACAATTAGATTGTTGAGTTTCAAGATCAAAAAAATCTAAATCATTAAAACAACCAAATCCTAAAACACCAAATTATCCCTGATTCAACAGAGCTGGACCATCCTATGGATGATAAAAGTCTGCCTTTGGTTCAGGTTTTTCAGAGAGACCCCCCCCAAACACACACACACACACACACACACACACACACACACACACACACACACACACACACACACACACACACACACACACACCAATCTCTGTAGCTCTACTGCTGTTTCAGTCTTTAGCAACAGTTTTTTGTATGAATGCTCTTGGTGAAAATGTTTTTTTTGCAGACCTAATTTTAACCCACCCACCAAATTCCTTAAACTTTATGAGTATTTTCAGTGAAATTTGTACCATTGTTGGAACAGACATCGTAGACACAGTCTTCCAGATACCCAGTAGGGAAGACAGTCTTGTGGCAGGCTGCGAACGGTCCATCCTCTTTGGTCATAAGACCACAGTGTTCAGGTTTTTTGAAGTGCTCCTGCTGCTGCAGTGAACAGTGAGGACAGGTACCGCCACAGTTATCAGTGCAGAAGAGATCTGGATCATCCACCTTCCAATTCTTTATCATCTCCAGAACTACAGCCATACGGTTATCTGCAAGAGACAAAAACAATGACATGTTTCAAGGAACCGATATCAAAATTATGTGACAATGAACCTGACAAGTTCTGATAGTCTTTTTCACTCATTACACAATGACTACCTGAATGTCAAACCTTAACTGAACAGACATCTTTGCAAAGTGGAATTTAGTTGATGTTAAACAGCTTGTTACAGTTTTCTCTTCCGTCCCCTCCTCACCTGTGGGCTTTGGCAGGTCGTCCTTTTTGTCTCCGTTGTAGTTTCCACACAATCCTCCCATGTGTTCGTAGAAAGAGGAAGGTACTGTGACATAAAGCCTCGTGTTCCAGTCGTATTTCACTACCAGGCCAAAGTCAGTGGTGAGGGCAGCGTAGCTCCCACTTCTCACCACTTTGATCTTCCCGTCTAGCAGGACGAGAGGCAGGTGCAGAAGCTCTCCATTCACCTGAAGGAAACAACACGTCAGTTATGTGAACAAACTGCTCATTCCGTCATGGTCTGGATGGTTATGCATTTCTGAACAGCTGTAGAGTTTTGAATAACACCTGAAAACAAACACCTTCTAGTTTTTCCAGGAGTTACAAACAGAAGAGAAGAGGAGTGTGTTACCTCTACTCGTCCTCTGTGTCTGCCGATGGTTAATGTCTGATTGTAAACAGTGACGGTCACTTGTCTCACGAAAGTGACTCGTTTGCTTCCTCTGTGGTTATTCTTGGTGATCACAGTGAAAGGAGTAAGATCAGCTGCTAGCTTTGCAACTGTTGCTATTATATAGGAACAGGAGCCCTGAAAGAGACGATATCAGGCAATAAAAAACACTTCTTTAGAACGTTTCACGGTGACACCTGAACCAATCCAATCATAAAACAGGGATCATAACTATGACCAGACTTGTCTGACTGTCTCTCAGCAGGTCCAGTCTTACCTGGAAATCATAGCGTCTTCCATCAAACGTGCAGTAGTGGGGGTCACCAACTGCTTTGCATGTCGCAGTGGAAGTGTAGACGCATTCTCCATTCACACAACGCTGTTTTTGTCGGCACTGAACGTCCTCACAGGGATCTTTGGGTGGTGGAGGAGGGGTTTCTACAAAAATGACGTGGATGAGTATGAATGAGCTGTTGTTGTTTTATTGCTTTGAGTCTCTGTCCTCTTTCTTTATGCGCCCCTCTCTATCTCTCTCCCCTCCCCAACACAGTCTCAGCAGACGTCTGTCTAACATGAGTCTGGTTCTGCTTGAGTTCTTTACTCATGGTGGATCAGGATGAGATCAGAGTAAAACTTATCTTGTGTTTATGTCTTTGTAAAACATGTCAGTACAATCTATAGCTGCTTCTTTTAACATATATTATGAATTAGTGCTACATAAATAAATGGTGATTGAGATTAAAGATGAGAACCAGTAAGTTGTGGAAGTGAAGGAGACCCTGGGTTCAGGTATTAAAAAGACAAACAGGTAAATAAACACTTTAGATAACAGAGGACAAGATTCAAGTCAATCAATCATTCAATGAATGAATGAATGAATGAATGAATGAATGAATGAATGAATGAATCAATCAATCAATCAATCAATCAATTTTTATTTGTATAGCGCCAATTCATAACAAGTGTGATCTCAAGACACTTTAGTCCTGGGGAAAGTATCTGACCTGTGGGGAAGCAGCCGATTGTCCCACCAATGTTGAGACATTCCTCTCCCTCCTGGCAACTGTTGGCTTCGCAGCTTAGCTTTCCAGACTCGCAGGTACAGATCCTTGAACAGTCGTCAGACAGCACTGATGCACCAGACTGAAAAAGTGACTGAGGTTATACAGTGCTCCAACAGCTCAGTTATACCAAACATCACTCAATATGTTACAGTTTTTCCAAAACTATCATTATTCTAAAAGGCAAAAGCAACACCAGACCCAACCTGATCAAACACAGCACATCAAATGGATGTATGGAAAGAGTCTTGGCACATTTCATCTCTGCATGTTGTCAACACTGTGGAAAATATGTCACTTGCTGTTAGCATGCTAACCAAGTCAGCTAAACAACATGGAGGTTATTTCTAACACCGAACCCTGTCCTGCAGTCCAGGCAGCAGCAGCAGCAGCAGCAGCAGATCGGGTGAGAGCATCTCTAAGCTGCTGATCTCTACAAACTCACTTCAAACTTGAGAGGAGTGAGAGACAGTGGAATCAAATAACCCTCACCCTGTCAGGATTCTGTTTCTCATAAGCACCTGCTCACCGTGTATTTAATTTTTCAAAGTATTTAATATATGTATTAAACATATAATTATTTCTAAAATTTGGTATATATTTGAATACACAATTGATAAAACTTCAAATGCTCAGACATTTTCATGACACTGACACAAAACTTGATATGCCAGTAGAGCAGCAACTCCTGTGTTGTGTGAGATAAAATTACTGTTTTTGCAACTGGACCCCTGACATCATTGAAGAAAGTGAAGTGATCTTTCTTCCAAAACAGAAGAGGAAGAAACACCAAACTGACATTTAATTCATTGATTTCATTCATGCAGAGTGAAATTAAACCCAAAGCAAACTGTAATCTCTCAGATGACTGAGCATTCAAAGATGTCTCTGTCAATCAATTTACCTTTGAACCTGAACCTGAACCAGAACTGAAATGAGCGTCACAATGAAGAAGTCAAAATGAATGAAGGTTCTTACCTTATAATAACGTCCATCCACATAACAGCCACACTTCTCCACAGAGACACACTCTGCTCCATCAAACAACATGTCGTCGTCACACATGCAGCCCTCCTGACAGGCCGGGGGAGCCGCTGAGTCCTGGAGGGAGGAGCAGGTGGAGGTTGAGGTGGGGGCGCACAGCTCATAGTGAGTCCCTGATGGACATGTCAACGCTGCAGGAGCAAAAGACAAATACAGAGACTCAGAACTGAAGAGGTGTGGAGGGATCACAGGGCCCTGAATTCAGCAGCTTTTTTGATTTATGATCTTTCAATTTGTTTTATTTTTTTTTTAACTGTATGCAGCTTGACTCACAATCCCACATTAGGCCAGAATATGAAAGGACTATAGACATTGTCTTCTATAACCTCAGATGATTTGAACTGAAAATCTATTTGGGTAAAAACTACTATTTTTATCTGATTGTATTTTTGAGAAATAATATTTATAATCGATTGAAACTTCATTTTTTCTGATAAATCGATCTCTGTTACGCAGCAGTGACTTACGACACAATCTGTGGTTCCTCCACTCCTTTATTTTGGCTCCTGCGAGCTGACAGGCGGCGACGTAACTCTGGATGTGTCGACACAGGAGCTCTTTGCCTCCTTTGTGTGTTGCCATCTCACTAAAAAGACAAAGGTCAGTTCTTATGTCCAGAATATGTATAACATGTATGTATGTGGGTATATGTCCTTACGTCACGCAGTTGTCATAAAACGGAGTCGGCTTTACTGTGGAGTGGCATCCCTCAAATGGGCCCGTTGTTGCTTTGATGATGTCACAGACCTCTTGAGCCTCAGGAACCTTATCCTTATCAGGCTCAGGACAGGCAGCAGCTCCACAGCTCGCCTCACATTTGACGTTATCAGTCTGTATAAGCCAAGCAGCTGCTGTTTTCAACGGACCCCCATTTTTCAGGTCATCAGACGGGTTGTTGTTAAAGTTTCCACAGAGACCAAAGGGAGCGCTGTGATAAGTGGACGGGATCTGTAAAACCACACCTCCCTCTGTGTCATAGATAAGCTTCAGACCAAAGTCGGTCTCAGCGATGATGTGGATGCCGTTTTGATATATTTGAACTTTGCCCTCTTTCAGTGACGCAGGAAGGAGGAAATTGACGCCATCAACCTGAAACAACATTCAAACACATTTACAGATGAGCTGCTTTTAATATTCACTCTGAGTCTCTGAGACTTTAATTTTTATATCTTTTGACTTTTTGTTATGTTGCACCATATTTTGATCTTAAAGCTGTTATGGTTCTTTCATTCAATTAAATTTTGAATAAATGACTCATCTGAACCATTAAGATTATTCATAAAGTAGGTGCTTTTGCTTACTTAATATAATTTATAAGGGTACCTTCCCTCCATCACCTAAATCGGGTTTATATTTTGTCGCAAAAAATAATCAAAAATCTTTCTAATTTTATAAGCCTTTGATGCTTTCTGCTCTTTCCGCTTTTTCTCCTGAAATGTTCAGGTAAAATTAATCATCTGACTAACTTTTACCTGTGATATAGTGATAGTTACATTCAGCCTCCTCACTTTTAAGATTCAGCAGATCAAAATTCTAAATTTTAAATCCTCCTTGTGAATATTAGAGGATACTACATTAAAGCCCACCAGAAGTTGTATTATCTTGAGAAAACAGGGACAATCCACAGCATGAATAAACTCTGTAACCAGTGCAGAAGTATAACCCATCACACTTCACATTAAAATGTTTTGGTTTTTTTTTAAATGCACTGAACAGGCCTATTCAGTAATGAGCATGCCTGTTTAAAATAGTAAGTTTATGCATGAGAAAGATTGACAAAGATCAAAACTTGAGACATTTAATCTATCATTTTAGTATATTTTGGTTTTGTAATCTCAACTCACAATACACTTTAAATTAGTTATCATTTATGCATAAAGCCTCATATTTATTTTTATTTCAGGTAACAAAAATGTTTTTTTTTTTTTTTTTTTTTTTTTTTTAACTTCTTTTTGTTTTTGTTGCATTTTATTAACTGTAATAACTTTGCACTGACAGGTTTAGATCAACATGTCTGTGAATAGATGGATGATGTGGGCTCCCTCAGCATCATTTTTTAAAAATTTTTCTTTGCTGTGATTTGGATAAATACAGAGGGGGGTTTAGACCACTGAATATTTTTAATCTTTCCAGAATCTCTATGACAAAATAAATCAACTTAAGACATTTTAAGGACTTTACTTGACTCCCAGAATACTTCAGATTATGTGGGCAAGTTTTAGAAATGAAAAATATGATGAAAGAAAAATAAAACAGCTGCCCTAGTCGTCACTCATTGTGTTTATTTTTTATTTTAGGGGAAATAATTCATTCAGTTACCTCCATTAAATATTTTGTTATTAAAAGACCGACTTTTCCACCTTAGAATTTTACAAGTTAAACCAGGGATCTGAGAGGCTTTGAAGGAAAATTTATTTAAACCTAACATGGATCTGTGAATTCAGAAATTTAAAAAGAGTTCATCTCAGAGTGCTAAAACTGAATTTACAATTCTGACTTAAAAGGACCAAAGCAAAAGATATGACTCTTGATAACACAACACCTGCTTTCTATTTTTGGTTTTTAGAGAATTATCTAATACATTAGAACATTAAGATAATATAAAACAGAGGATATTTTCCATGAAGGCTGAAACACCGGTTATCAAAGGTATAAATATTGGCAGATTATTTCCTGACTGGGCCTGGAAACTCCTAAGTATGTTTTATATTTTGTGGCTCGTCCCTACAAATAAAACAATATTCATACCTTAACTTCCCAGGTCCCTCTCATTTCCATGGTGATTTCTGTGCCATAAACTGTGATTTGTACGTTGCGAGAGACAGACTTGTCTTCACCAGCATTCTGTTGCAACGTCACATAGTAGTCCGGCTTTCCTACTTCATTCCCGTCCACACCTGACAGAATGAACTGACAGTCTCCATACAGGGGATACACCTGCAGGAGGAGACACATTCTGGTGTTTTATTTCTTTTTTGAGGAACACCAAGATGGTGTTGGCCAAACGACCAAACTCTAAAATCCAACAGTCTGGTCCTTTAACCAATGGGTGTCAGCACAGTGAATGGTTAACGGTTTAATACAGTCTGTGGTTGCTACACCTTATCCTGGATAATGAGCTTACTTCAACCTTATAAAGAACAAAGACACGTCACCTCTTTGTCAAAGGTGCTGATTGTTCTGGCTCCAGACACAGAACAGGAACCGATGCTTTTGGGCTGACAGGAGAGGGAGCCGTCTTTCAGAGCACACTCTTCATGTTCTGAGCATTTAAACTCAGTGTCACACTGTATCTGTCCTCCGTCTGAACACACACACCGAGTGCCACAGGACTCTCCACGGAAGAACACCTGAGGACAGAGGACAGGTGAGTGACAGAACGTGTGCGTGCACACACGTGTATTCACATATAGCAAAATATATCTGTAGGTGCAGCACAGAGGAGGTATTCAGCAGGAGTGTTACCTGTCCTTTCTCATAGTACTGCCCTCCCTCCTCGCAGCCGCACTCTGCCAAAAGTACACACTTGTCGTCGCTCAGCACGTAACCTTCATCACACACACAGTCTTCTACACAGGGAGCGTTCTCATCACAGCTCTCAGGTGTGGCGAGGCCGCTGCAGGTGAGCTGGCAGGGGCTGGCACAATGATCATAGTGACTGTTTGCAGGACAGGGTAGAGCTGCAGGAAGTCACAGAGAGAGACTTTAAGATAAACATACACAGAGACAATCAGATACAGATGCAGTTCAGTTGTCTTTGACTTTTTGCTGCTTCATTCATCAAAACGTTTGAGTTAGTGTGTTTTTAAAGGTCCACTCTTATTAGTTTACAATCAACTCATGGTAAGCACTGTAAAATGAAATATATTCAAACAGATGAATAAATACACTGATGGATAGATATAAAATAGAGGGATGGTAGATAAATAATGGATGGATAAATGATAGATAATTGATAAATAGATAAATAGTGGATGTTTGATGGATGTATGATGGATAGATACAAGACTGTGTCGACTTACGACAGAAGTCTTTTTTTCTCCAGTTCTCCACCTTAGCCCCAGCCTCCTGACAGGAGGCGCTGAAAGCTGATAGACTGCTGCACAGTGCGGAGGCGTGTCCTTTGTACATACACATGTCAAATGCACAATTGTAGAGGGATATTGCCGGATCCAGATCACCGTGACACTTGCTGTAGAGACAGAGAAACAGAGCGAGGACACAGACTGAGGATGATAAACTGAGAAATAATCTCCACGGAACAAACAAACCTTCAGTTTTTTTATCATAACTGGTCTAAAATATCTGACGTTATCTGGTTACTGGCTCTTATAATGCCTCACACGGTATTTAATTCTTCCCAGAAAGATTAACTACAACACCAAATCTAATGAAGTTGGGACTTTGTGTAAAACATAAATAGAAACAGAAAACAATGATTTGAAAATCTTTTTAAATCTATAATAAACTGACTACACCACAAAGACAAGATATTTATTCTTCAAACACATAAACTTTATGGTTTTCTTTCAAATATTTACTAATTTTGAAATTGATGCCTGCAACTCATTCCATAAAAGCAGGGACAGAGACATGTTTACCACTGTTTTACATCCTTTCCTTTTAACCTTCCTTGTCGACTGAGGACACTAATTGTTGAACCTTTGAGGTGGATTTTTTTCCATTCTCACTAGATGTACAACTTCAGTTCTTATTTGTGAAGGGTCTCTGTTATTTTATTTTGCACTTCATAATGTGCCACACATTTATTAATGGGAGACAGGTCTGGACTGCGGGCTGGCCAGTCTGGTACCCGCACTCTTTCACTACAAAGCCACACTGTTGTAACTTGTAGAATGCAGCATGGCATTGTCTTGCTGAAATAAGCAGGGACGTCCCTGAAAAATATGAGGCTTGGATGGCAGCATGTGTTGCTCCAAAACCTGTATGTACCTTTCAGCATTAATGGAGCCTTCAAAGATGTTCAAGTTAGCCATGCCATGGGCACTAACACACCCCCATACCATCACAAATGCTGGCTCTTCAACTTTGCAGAGATAACAATGCGGTTTGTCCTTTTTCTCTTTGGCCCAGAGGACAAGATGTCAATGTTTTCCAAAAACAATTTGAAATGTGGACTCGTCAGACCACAGCACACTTTCTGTCAGTCCATCTCAGATGAGCTCAGGCCCAGAGAAGTCTGCGGCGTTTCTGGGTGTTATTGATATATGTCTTTGTCTTTGCATGGTAGAGTTTTAACTTGCATTTGTAGATGATGAACTGTGTTAACTGACAATGGTTTTCTGAAGTGTTCCTGAGCCCACATGGTAATATCCTTTATACAATGATGTAAGTTTTTAATGCAGTGGTGCCTGAGGGATCGAAGGTCACGGGCATTCAATTTTGGTTTTTGGCCTTGCTCCTTATGTGCAGAGATTTCTCAAGATACGCCATGTATGAAGATGTATTTAATTTTTTGAAAAAACAGGAGATTGTTTCCTTAAAGTGCTGCGTTGCACTTACCAAGGTTTTTTCTCCCAGTCTTAATTCTTGTTTGTGTTGTACGTTGCTTTGGACAAAAGCATCTAAAGTTATATGAAATAGTAAAATGGTAGGACAAGTACCCACCTGAAAGGTCCTTTTACGTCATTGATGATGCCACAGTAGCGCCTCTCCTGGTACTTTTTGATCAATGCAGGCTCACACTGAGAACATTTCCCTCCTGTACAGTCACTGGTGCAGTCTCCAGCCACGTCCCCACCAACCTGTGTCCAAACACACCAACATGTGAGAGTAAACAGAGGTAACTACTCTAAAATAGAGTGCACATTAAATACAAATACTGTGGTTTTCCAGTTTGATATTGTTGGTTTAAAGAGTGGATGAAAAGGCCCATATCTTTAAAGATCACCTGGTCAAGTGCTAAAAACATTTACTTACTCATGTCATGAAAGAGGGAGAAAGTAAGAGAGAAATGAGCGATAGAGAGAGCTGTTATCACATACATGAGATTGAGAGAGGAGCAGATGATCACAGGGTGAAGTTATACTCTGATGTAAAAGAAACACAAACCTTCCAGCTGCCACCAAATTCATTCACATCCTTTGTTTGAGTGCCGTCAGATTTCAGGAAGTCATCCGATCTGTCACCGTTGAAGTTTCCACAGAGGCCTGAAATAGAGAAACAGGAGACCACCACAGCAGTCAACAAAACAAAAATGCTCTCGCTGTATTCAGGGAAATGTTTGGGAATGAGGAACAAATAAAAACGTTGGTAAAGTGAGCCCTAAGTCTAGGGAGCATGTTTTTGGACTGTTAACAGGCTAACCAGTGCACCACCATGTGGCCCCGATAAAGGAACAGTTTAATATACTGTGTTAACCTGCAGTGAGTCACATCAGACTTACCCACAGTCTCTCCAGAGTATGAGCTGGGCAGAATCACCTTGACGTGGGCCCTCCAGTTGAATCTGAGCTCCAAACCAAAAGATGTTTTTACCACACCGAATCGACCTTGTTTGTGCACTGTGAGTTTTCCATCTTCAAAGCTGTATGGCAGATTGGTCACTTGACCATTCACCTGAGGGGTTAAACAGTGGCATTAATTATTGAACACCTCCTCTCTGTGGTATCAGATCTTGAGTAAGATTGAAATATTGGGCATGGCCCCTTGAGTGACAGGTGGAAGCTGCTAACTCTCCGATGTTACCTCAGCTGACTCAGCCATTGAACTACTGGACTTGTTTTTGGTATTTGTGGGATTATTTAAAAATCTCTCTGTGGGATTTGTGATGTTTTGATGCCTACCATTATCTTTCCTGGCTTGGTGCGGCTCATGCTGACAGTGAAGTTTCCAAACACGGTGAGAGAGGTGGACTTGGTGTAGGCCACCCTCTTGTTCCGCCCTCTGTGCTCGTTGGTGACCTCAACCTCGAACGGTTCCAGGTCCTGCTTGGAGTCAGGTTTCAACTTAGACAGGACATAGGTGCATATTCCCTGGAAATCAAACCGCCGGTTGTCCCAGCTTTCACAGTGGGGGTCTCCAGTACACTTGCATGAACCGTAGGTTGTTGGGTAACAGTCCCTGATCCCCTTCTTCACAGCACATTGCTCATTCTTCTTGCAGCTGACAGCTTTACACTTCATGAAGAGCACAACACAACGTTAGATCACAGAGAAAGAGCTGAAACCAGAACAGATCAATCAACTCTGCTGTGCAGCATGTGTGTAAATTATTGAAATATTCACTATATTGATATATTCAATACTCATAAAACCAGGATGTCCCCTACAGAGCAAAAAGCAGTTTAACATGCAGCACTCACACAAACTCACACACACTAACCTCGGCTTTCCCGTTCTTGCATTCACACCTGGAGGTGCAGGTGCTGTCCCCCCAAAACTTGGTGCCTGCTGGATAATACTTGCCCTGATATTGACATCCACACTGAGCAACAGGGACACACCTGACACAGAGAACAAACATTGAGACTTCATTCTGTGGTTCATACTTCTCATTCCTCATATTAACATGGAGCCCATGTTTCTCTGTGGTTTAACTAAAGGCACAAAGTTCAAATGTGTTCTGATGCTTTTACCATTTCATCATCAGTGGCATCATCAGTAGGTTACCTGTTCCCACTGAGTACTAGTCCTTTATCACACTGACATCCTTCCACACAGGGATCTTTACAGGACTGCTCACTGTCCAGAGCTGAGCAGGAGGCAGGACATGCTGAAGCACAGGGCTCATAGTGACTTCCTGCTGGACAGGGCAGAGCTGCAGAGGACACAGAGAGCAATGATTTTTCTGGGAACCTTTACTGTTATGACCAGATTTTCTCATTTTTTAAATTTTCTATTTTCCAAAAAGACAAAGGATGAAATATGTTTATGTTTCCATGCCGTCCTTTTATCTCAAAAGACTAAAAACAAAGAGAGGTGGAGATAGTGGAACCAAGCTGTGTGTTGGTCTTACAAAGTGACTTAACTCATTCTGACAGTGCCCAACTGGTCTATGTTATGGGCCCAGACAGTAGCTGTGTAGTTAAGACACATGTGCTTGTAGGCCATTCACCAAAAGACCAAGGAAGCTACTCAAAGAACTGCTGGGCAGCAGGGCCAAGTAACCCTGTCCCAGAGCCACAAGAGCACCGAATTAGGTACACCCCAAGGACCACAGAGACCACCGAGCACAGCGTAGGTCATCGGAGCAGGAGGGTCTCTACTGGCCTCCCACAAAGTGCAAGGGCCCAAGTGTTTGAAAGATCAATCATTTTCTGAGTCACTTACTGCAGCCAGACTGCTTTCTCCACTGCGCACCAAGGGTGACTTTTTCTGACAAACAGGCCTCAAAGTAGGTCTTCATGCTATCACAAAGGAACTGTTTGGCACCTGGACAGAAAAAAAACACACAATCAGATTGTTGTTTAAAGATCAAAAAAATATAAATCATTAAAACAACCAAATCCTAAAACACCAAATTATCCCTGATTCAACAGAGCTGGACCATCCTATGATAAAAGTCTGCCTTTGGTTCAAGTTTTTCAGAGAGACCCGTACACCCATTTCTTTCTTTTGCAGACCTAATTTTAACCCACCCACCAAATTCCTTAAACTTTATGAGTATTTTCAGTGAAATTTGTACCATTGTTGGAACAGACATCGTAGACACAGTCTTCCAGATACCCAATAGGGAAGACAGTCTTGTGGCAGGCTGCGAACGGTCCATCCTCTTTGGTCATAAGACCACAGTGTTCAGGTTTTTTGAAGTGCTCCTGCTGCTGCAGTGAACAGTGAGGACAGGTACCGCCACAGTTATCAGTGCAGAAGAGATCTGGATCATCCACCTTCCAATTCTTTATCATCTCCAGCACTACAGCCATACGGTTATCTGCAAGAGACAAAAACAATGACGTGTTTCAAGGAACCGATATCAAAATTATGTGACAATGAACCTGACAAGTTCTGATCTTCATTTCACTCATTACACAATGACTACCTGAATGTCAAACCTTAACTGAACAGACATCTTTGCAAAGTGGAATTTAGTTGATGTTAAACAGCTTGTTACAGTTTTCTCTTCCATCCCCTCCTCACCTGTGGGCTTTGGCAGGTCGTCCTTTTTGTCTCCGTTGTAGTTTCCACACAATCCTCCCATGTGTTCGTAGAAAGAGGAAGGTACTGTGACATAAAGCCTCGTGTTCCAGTCGTATTTCACTACCAGGCCAAAGTCAGTGGTGAGGGCAGCGTAGCTCCCACTTCTCACCACTTTGATCTTCCCGTCTAGCAGGACGAGAGGCAGGTGCAGAAGCTCTCCATTCACCTGAAGGAAACAACACGTCAGTTATGTGAACAAACTGCTCATTCCGTCATGGTCTGGATGGTTATGCATTTCTGAACAGCTGTAGAGTTTTGAATGACACCTGAAAACAAACACCTTCTAGTTTTTCCAGGACAGTGTCTATTCACGTTCTTAATAAGCTCAGAGGAACTGAAGGGAGGTACTGGTAGAAGTTCTGCCAGAGAACAGGAGTTACAAACAGAAGAGAAGAGGAGTGTGTTACCTCTACTCGTCCTCTGTGTCTGCCGATGGTTAATGTCTGATTGTAAACAGTGACGGTCACTTGTCTCACGAAAGTGACTCGTTTGCTTCCTCTGTGGTTATTCTTGGTGATCACAGTGAAAGGAGTAAGATCAGCTGCTAGCTTTGCAACTGTTGCTATTATGTAGGAACAGGAGCCCTGAAAGAGACGATATCAGGCAATAAAAAACACTTCTTTAGAACGTTTCACGGTGACACCTGAACCAATCCAATCATAAAACAGGGATCATAACTATGACCAGACTTGTCTGACTGTCTCTCAGCAGGTCCAGTCTTACCTGGAAATCATAGCGTCTTCCATCAAACGTGCAGTAGTGGGGGTCACCAACTGCTTTGCATGTTGCGGTGGAAGTGTGGACGCATTCTCCATTCACACAACGCTGTTTTTGTCGGCACTGAACGTCCTCACAGGGATCTTTGGGTGGTGGAGGAGGGGTTTCTACAAAAATGACGTGGATGAGTATGAATGAGCTGTTGTTGTTTTATTGCTTTGAGTCTCTGTCCTCTTTCTTTATGCGCCCCTCTCTATCTCTCTCCCCACCCCAACACAGCAGCAGACGTCTGTCTAACATGAGTCTGGTTCTGCTTGAGTTCTTTACTCATGGTGGATCAGGATGAGATCAGAGTAAAACTTATCTTGTGTTTATGTCTTTGTAAAACATGTCAGTACAATCTATAGCTGCTTCTTTTAACATATTATGAATTAGTGCTACATAAATAAATGGTGATTGAGATTAAAGATGAGAACCAGTAAGTTGTGGAAGTGAAGGAGACCCTGGGTTCAGGTATTAAAAAGACAAACAGGTAAATAAACACTTTAGATAACAGAGGACAAGATTCAAGTCAATCATTCAATCAATCAATCATTCAATGAATCAATCAATCATTCAATCAATCAATCAATCAATCAATCAATCAATCAATCAATCAATCAATCAATCAATTTTTATTTGTATAGCGCCAATTCATAACAAGTGTGATCTCAAGACACTTTAGTCCTGGGGAAAGTATCTGACCTGTGGGGAAGCAGGTGATTGTCCCACCAATGTTGAGACATTCCTCTCCCTCCTGGCAACTGTTGGCTTCGCAGCTTAGCTTTCCAGACTCGCAGGTACAGATCCTTGAACAGTCGTCAGACAGCACTGATGCACCAGACTGAAAAAGTGACTGAGGTTATACAGTGCTCCAACAGCTCAGTTATACCAAACATCACTCAATATGTTACGGTTTTTCCAAAACTATCATTATTCTAAAAGGCAAAAGCAACACCAGACCCAACCTGATCAAACACAGCACATCAAATGGATGTATGGAAAGAGTCTTGGCACATTTCATCTCTGCATGTTGTCAACACTGTGGAAAATATGTCACTTGCTGTTGGCATGCTAACCAAGTCAGCTAAACAACATGGAGGTTATTTCTAACACCGAACCCTGTCCTGCAGTCCAGGCAGCAGCAGCAGCAGCAGCAGCAGATCGGGTGAGAGCATCTCTAAGCTGCTGATCTCTACAAACTCACTTCAAACTTGAGAGGAGTGAGAGACAGTGGAATCAAATAACCCTCACCCTGTCAGGATTCTGTTTCTCATAAGCACCTGCTCACCGTGTATTTAATTTTTCAAAGTATTTAATATATGTATTAAACATATAATTATTTCTAAAATTCGGTATATATTTGAATACATAATTGATAAAACTTCAAATGCTCAGACATTTTCATGACACTGACACAAAACTTGAAATGCCAGTAGAGCAGCAACTCCTGTGTTGTGTGAGATAAAATTACTGTTTTTGCAACTGGACCCCTGACATCATTGAAGAAAGTGAAGTGATCTTTCTTCCAAAACAGAAGAGGAAGAAACACCAAACTGACATTTAATTCATTGATTTCATTCATGCAGAGTGAAATTAAACCCAAAGCAAACTGTAATCTCTCAGATGACTGAGCATTCAAAGATGTCTCTGTCAATCAATTTACCTTTGAACCTGAACCAGAACCAGAACCTAAATGAGCGTCACAATGAAGAAGTCAAAATGAATGAAGGTTCTTACCTTATAATAACGTCCATCCACATAACAGCCACACTTCTCCACAGAGACACACTCCGCTCCATCAAACAACATGTCGTCGTCACACATGCAGCCCTCCTGACAGGCCGGGGGAGCCGCTGAGTCCTGGAGGGAGGAGCAGGTGGAGGTCGAGGTGGGGGCGCACAGCTCATAGTGAGTCCCTGATGGACATGTCAATGCTGCAGGAGCAAAAGACAAATACAGAGACTCAGAACTGAAGAGGTGTGGAGGGATTACAGGGCCCTCATTTTTTCTGATAAATCAATCTCTGTTAAGCAGCAGTGACTTACGACAGAACTTGTCGCTCCTCCACTCCTTTATTTTGGCTCCTGCAAGCTGACAGACGGCGACGTAACTCTGGATGTGTCGACACAGGAGCTCTTTGCCTCCTTTGTGTGTTGCCATCTCACTAAAAAGACAAAGGTCAGTTCTTATGTCCAGAATATGTATAACATGTATGTATGTGGGTATATGTCCTTACGTCACGCAGTTGTCATAAAACGGAGTTGGCTTTACTGTGGAGTGGCATCCCTCAAATGGGCCCGTTGTTGCTTTGATGATGTCACAGACCTCTTGAGCCTCAGGAACCTTATCCTTATCAGGCTCGGGACAGGCAGTAGCTCCACAGCTCGCCTCACATTTGACGTTTTCAGTCTGTATAAGCCAAGCAGCTGCTGTTTTCAACGGATCCCCATTTTTCAGGTCATCGGATGGGTTGTTGTTAAAGTTTCCACAGAGACCAAAGGGAGCGCTGTGATAAGTGGACGGGATCTGTAAAACCACACCTCCCTCTGTGTCATAGATAAGCTTCAGACCAAAGTCGGTCTCAGCGATGATGTAGATGCCGTTTTGATATATTTTAACTTTGCCTTCTTTCAGTGATGCAGGAATGAGGAATTTGATGCCATCAACCTGAAACAACATTTAAACACATTTACAGATGAGTAAAATCACTCAGCTGTGCACTGACAGGTTCAGATCAACATCTCTGTTAATAGATAGATAATGTGGAGCTTCAAATGAAATCAATAACTGGGCTCCCTCAGGATCATTTTTTAATTCTTCTTTGCTTCTTCTTTGCTGTGATTTGGATAAATACAGAGGGAGATTTATGTTACTGTATATTTTTAATTATTTTCCGAATCTTGATGAAAGGAAAATCAAAATTTAGCTTTTTTTAAAGACATTTCTCTACATTACTAAAGTCCCAGAATACTTCACATTTGGTGGTCAGGCTTTATAAATGAAGAAAGGGGAACGAATTGATTGTTAATTTTTTAATTTTTTTTTGAGAATTCATTCAGTCAACTAAGAAATGTTAATTTTTTTTCCAAAAGTCTGAATTTTTCTCTTCAGAATTCTACAAGTTAAACCAGGACTCTGCCTTTTTCACAGTGGTCTTGAATGAAAATGAAAAATCTAACATCAGTTTGTGAATTCTGAAATTTAAAAACAGTTCATGTTTCTCTCAGAGTGCTAAAACTGAATTTACGATTCTGACTTAAGATTGTGAAGAGCACCAAAATGAAAGATATCACTCTTGATAACGCAACACCTGCTTTCTGTTTGTGGTTCTAGGATGCATGCTGTAATGAATATATCTATCCATTACATAAGGACCTTAAAATTATGTATAAAACACAGGATATTTTCGATGAAGGCTGAAACAACAGTTATCAAAGGTTCAATATTGGCAGATCACTTCATAAATGGGGCTTGGAAATTCTTAAGTATGTTTTATATTCTGTAGCTCGCCCCTACAAATAAAACAATAGTCATACCTTAACTTCCCAGGTCCCACTTATTTCCATGGTGATTTCTGTGCCATAAACTTTGAGTTGTACGTTGCGCGAAACAGACCCGTCTTCACCAGTTTTCTGTTGCATGGTCACAGAGTAGCCTGGTTTCCCTCCATTTTTTCCCTCCACCGCTGACAGAATGAACATACAGTTTCCATGCAGAGGGTACACCTACAGGAGGAGACAGAGATTCTGGTGTTTTAGAGATCTTTGAGACTCTTCTTACGTGCTGAAATTTACAAATGCATTTTTTTCACCAGGGAAATGTCTGTAGCCAATCAGACGTCTCCCTCCTTTTCGGCCAGTCACAGTAGCATAGATTTGAGGGTATGTTTTAATGTGATGACTTTAGCATTGCATCTGGGCAAGAAGAAATGCCCAGAAGAAATGCTAACAGCATGGACACCACAGGGAAGCTTTTGGGCACTTGGAGAGAAACACAGCAGGGGATGAAGAGCAACACAAGGTGGCTTGCTGTCTGCTGAGCGCGTATGTGTCAAATACCCCAATGATTAGCTTGTGCAAACACGCTAAACTAACTAGCATTGCTATTACAACACGATTAAGTAATAGCTAAGAAGCTACCAGTGTAGTTTCAAGCCATATGGTAGACGGTACATCCTAATGTTGACTAACGCAAACAACCTGATGTTATTAGACCACGCAGTGAGCTTTCAATTATGAAGCTGACAAAAGACTTGGTTTTAGCTGTTGTTGTGTAAATATGTACTGTAACTGACATACAGAGTGGTTACTTGTACAAAGCTGATAATTTTTGCAAACATTGTTTTGCATATACAGTGTCAGATCCGTAAGATACTGTACTGGAGTACATCTTAAACAACATCATCTAAAATGACAGCTGTTTTTTTTTTCTATAACGTTAAATGTAATTATGAGGAGCTGCAAAACTGACCGTCTCTGTTGTATTGATATTTATCAGTGCAGTCATTATGCTTTCGCTATCACCTTATAACAGTATACTGTGAGAATGAATAATTAAACTTTTTTTTTTGTACAAAGGGGAAATTATTTTGTTACATGTTGTAATTACATTGGGCACACATGTCCAACTGCTTTTTAACGCAAATTTCTCATCAGCCAATCACATGGCAGCAACTCAGTGCATTTGGGCATGTAGAAATGGTCAAGAAGATCTGCTTCAGTTCAAACCGAGCATCAGAATGGGGAAAAAAGGTGATTTAAGTGACTTTGAATGTGGCATGGTTGTTGGTGCCAGACGGGCTGGTCTGAGTATTTCAGAAACTGCTGATCTACTGGGATTTTCATGTACAACCATCTCTTACAGAGAATGGTCAGAAAAAGAAAAAATATCCGGTAAGCGGCAGTTCTGTAGGCAAAAATACCTTGTTGATGCCAGAGGTCAGAGGAGAATGGCCAGACTGGTTCTAGCTGATAGAAATAACCACTTGTTACAACCAAGGTCTGCAGAAGAGCATCTCTGAACACACAACAAGTCGAACCTTGAGGCAGATGGGCTACAGCAGCAGAAGACCACACTGGGTGCCACTCCTGTCAGCTGAGAATAAGAAACTGAGCCTACAATTTGCACAATTTTCTACAAATTGGACAATAGAAGATTGGAAAAACGTTGCCTGGTCTGAAGTGTCTCGATTTCTGCTGAGACATTCGGATGGTAGGGTCAAAATTTGGCATCAGCAAAGAGACAGCATGGATCCATCCTGCCTTGTATCAACAGTTCAGGCTGCTGGTGGTGGTTGTTTAATGGTGTGGGGGATATTTTCTTGGCACATTTTGGGCCCCTTGGTACCAATTGAGCATCGTTTCAACACCACAGCCTACCTGTGTAATGTTGCTGACCATGTTCATCCCTTTATGACCACAGTGTACCCATCTACTGATTGCTATTTCCAGCAGGTTAACGCGCCATGTCATAAAGCTGGAATCATCTCAGACAGGTTTCTTGAACATGACAATGAGTTAACTGTACTCAAATGGTCTCCACAGTGACCAGATCTCAATCCAATAGAGCACCTTTGGAATGTGGTGGAATGGGAGATCTACATCATGGATGGGCAGCTGACAAATCTGCAGCAACTGCATGATGCTATCATGTCAATATGGACCAAACCCTCTGAGAAATGTTTCCAGTACTTTGCTGAATCTATGCCACGGAGGATTAAGGCAGTTCTGCAGGCAAAAGGGGGTCCAACCAGGTACTAGCAAGGTGTACCTAATAAAGTGGCTGGTGAGGTATATGTATATGGATGTTACACCTTATCATGGATAATGAGCTTACTTCGACCTTATAAAGAACAAAGACACGTCACCTCTCTGTCAAAGGTGCTGATTGTTCTGGCTCCAGACACAGAACAGGAACCGATACTTTTGGGCTGACAGGAGAGGGAGCCGTCTTTCAGAGCACACTCTTCATGTTCTGAGCATTTAAACTCAGTGTCACACTGTATCTGTCCTCCGTCTGAACACACACACCGAGTGCCACAGGACTCTCCACGGAAGAACACCTGAGGACAGAGGACAGGTGAGTGACAGAACGTGTGCGTGCACACACGTGTATTCACATATAGCAAAGTATATCTGTAGGTGCAGCACAGAGGAGGTATTCAGCAGGAGTGTTACCTGTCCTTTCTCATAGTACTGCCCTCCCTCCTCGCAGCCGCACTCTGCCAAAAGTACACACTTGTCGTCGCTCAGCACGTAACCTTCATCACACACACAGTCTTCTACACAGGGAGCGTTCTCATCACAGCTCTCAGGTGTGGCGAGGCCGCTGCAGGTGAGCTGGCAGGGGCTGGCACAATGATCATAGTGACTGTTTGCAGGACAGGGTAGAGCTGCAGGAAGTCACAGAGAGAGACTTTAAGATAAACATACACAGAGACAATCAGATACAGATGCAGTTCAGTTGTCTTTGACTTTTTGCTGCTTCATTCATCAAAACGTTTGAGTTAGTATGTTTTTAAAGGTCCACTCTTATTAGTTTACAATCAACTCATGGTAAGCACTGTAAAATGAAATATATTCAAACAGATGAATAAATACACTGATGGATAGATATAAAATAGAGGGATGGTAGATAAATAATGGATGGATAAATGATAGATAATTGATAAATAGATAAATAGTGGATGTTTGATGGATGTATGATGGATAGATACAAGACTGTGTGGACTTACGACAGAAGTCTTTTTTTCTCCAGTTCTCCACCTTAGCCCCAGCCTCCTGACAGGAGGCGCTGAAAGCTGATAGACTGCTGCACAGTGCGGAGGTGTGTCCTTTGTACATACACATGTCAAATGCACAATTGTAGAGGGATATTGCCGGATCCTGATCACCGTGACACTGGCTGTGGAGACAGAGAAACAGAGCGAGGACACAGACTGAGGATGATAAACTGAGAAATAATCTCCACGGAACAAACAAACCTTCAGTTTTTTTATCATAACTGGTCTAAAATATCTGATGTTATCTGGTTACTGGCTCTTATAATGCCTCACATGGTATTAAATTTTTCCCAGAAAGATAAACTACAACACCAAATCTAATGAAGTTGGGACTTTGTGTAAAACATAAATAGAAACAGAAAACAATGATTTGAAAATCTTTTTAAATCTATAAAAAACTGACTATACCACAAAGACAAGATATTTATTCTTCAAACTGATAAACTTTATGGTTTTCTTTCAAATATTTACTAATTTTGAATTTTGCAACTCCTTCTATAAAAGCTGGGACATGTTTACCACTGTGTTACGTCACCTTTCCTTTTAACAACACTCAATAAGAGTTTTTGAACTGGGGACACTAATTGTTGAACCTTTGAGGTGGAGTTTTTTTCCATTCTTGCTAGATGTACAACTTCGGCTGCTCATCCGTCAAGGGTCTCTGTTATTGTATTTTGCACTTCATATTTTGCCACACATTTTCAATGGGAGACAGGTCTGGACTGCAGGCTGGCCAGTCTGGTACCTGCACTCTTTCACTACAAAGCCACACTGTTGTAACTTGTAGAATGCAGCATGGCATTGTCTTGCTGAAATAAGCAGGGACGTCCCTGAAAAATATGAGGCAGCATGTGTTGCTCCAAAACCTGTATGTATGATTGTATAATTGTCCTTTTTCTGTTTGGCCCAGAGGAAATGACGTCCATGTTTTCCAAAAACAATTTGAAATGTGGACTCGTCAGACCACAGCACACTTTCTGTCAGTCCATCTCAGATGAGCTCAGGCCCAGAGAAGTTTGCGGCGTTTCTGGGTGTTGTTGATATATGTCTTTGGCTTTGCATGGTAGTGTTTTAACTTGCATATGTAAATGTAGTGATGAACTGTGTTAACTGACAATGGTTTTCTGAAGTGTTCCTGAGCCCATGTGGTAATATCCTTTACACAGTGATGTTGGTTTTTAATGCAGATATTATGGACTGTAGATGATGAATTGGGGTTGTATCTACTGCTTTAAATCACCAGGATTTTTTTCTCCTTCAGACAAACAAATAAAATCTTAATTTCCCCTTTGGTAGAACCACAGGAAGAACCACCTCACTTGGTGCAGTGATCCACTCCCATGGCTTCTCCTACCACTGCTATACTGATGACACTCAGCTTTTCATGTCCTTTCCACCTGAAGACAAAATTATCTCAGCTCAGATATCAGCGTGTCTAGCGGAAATCTCCACTTGGATGAAGGAAGCCACCTTTTACACTCTGCCTGTGAAGACGCCTGGTGCTCCCAGCCCAGCACAGCTCTAGATCTCTTTGTCCACAGGGGTCAAATGAATCAGTGGGTCTAAGACATAGATCTTAGTGAATGAAAGCACTGAATATTGAATATTGTTGAATGTTGACTGATGTTGCTGGTATTAAATTCTTAGTTGTGGCGACATTATTTAAATGGAATAAAAAGAAGGAAAAAAGCAGCACCCAGGGCCAAACACACTTGAAGCACTTTGTGCTTCAAATGTGTTTGCATTTACCAAGGTTTTTTTCTCCCAGTCTAAATTCTTGTTTGTGTTGTACGTTGCTTTGGACAAAAGCATCCAAATTTAAATGAAATTGTACAATTGTAGAAAAAGTACCCACCCGAAAGGTCCTTTTACGTCATTGATGATGCCACAGTAGCGCCTCTCCTGGTACTTTTTGATCAATGCAGGCTCACACTGAGAACATTTCCCTCCTTTACAGTCACTGGTGCAGTCTCCAGCCACGTCCCCACCAACCTGTGTCCAAACACACCAACATGTGAGAGTAAACAGAGGTAACTACTCTAAAATAGAGTGCACATTAAATACAAATACTGTGGTTCTCCAGTTTGATATTGTTGGTTTAAAGAGTGGATGAAAAGGCCCATATCTTTAAAGATCACCTGGTCAAGTGCTAAAAACATTTACTTACTCATGTCATGAAAGAGGGAGAAAGTAAGAGGGAAATGAGCGATAGAGAGAGCTGTTATCACATGCATGAGATTGCGAGAGGAGCAGATGATCACAGGGTGAAGTTATACTCTGATGTAAAAGAAACACAAACCTTCCAGCTGCCACCAAATTCATTCACATCCTTTGTTTGAGTGCCGTCAGATTTCAGGAAGTCATCCGATCTGTCACCGTTGAAGTTTCCACAGAGGCCTGAAATAGAGAAACAGGAGACCACCACAGCAGTCAACAAAACAAAAATGCTCTCGCTGTATTCAGGGAAATGTTTGGGAATGAGAAACAAATAAAAACGTTGGTAAAGTGAGCCCTAAGTCTAGGGAGCATGTTTTTGGACTGTGGGAGTTAACAGGCTAACCAGTGCACCACCATGTGGCCCCGATAAAGGAACAGTTTAATATACTGTGTTAACCTGCAGTGAGTCACATCAGACTTACCCACAGTCTCTCCAGAGTATGAGCTGGGCAGAATCACCTTGACGTGGGCCCTCCAGTTGAATCTGAGCTCCAAACCAAAAGATGTTTTTACCACACCGAATCGACCTTGTTTGTGCACCGTGAGTTTTCCATCTTCAAAGCTGTATGGCAGATTGGTCACTTGACCATTCACCTGAGGGGTTAAACAGTGGCATTAATTATTGAACACCTCCTCTCTGTGGTATCAGATCTTGAGTAAGATTGAAATATTGGGCATGGCCCCTTGAGTGACAGGTGGAAGCTGCTAACTCTCCGATGTTACCTCAGCTGACTCAGCCATTGAACTACTGGACTTGTTTTTGGTATTTGTGGGATTATTTAAAAATCTCTCTGTGGGATTTGTGATGTTTTGATGCCTACCATTATCTTTCCTGGCTTGGTGCGGCTCATGCTGACAGTGAAGTTTCCAAACACGGTGAGAGAGGTGGACTTGGTGTAGGCCACCCTCTTGTTCCGCCCTCTGTGCTCGTTGGTGACCTCAACCTCGAACGGTTCCAGGTCCTGCTTGGAGTCAGGTTTCAACTTAGACAGGACATAGGTGCATATTCCCTGGAAATCAAACCGCCGGTTGTCCCAGCTTTCACAGTGGGGGTCTCCAGTACACTTGCATGAACCGTAGGTTGTTGGGTAACAGTCCCTGATCCCCTTCTTCACAGCACATTGCTCATTCTTCTTGCAGCTGACAGCTTTACACTTCATGAAGAGCACAACACAACGTTAGATCACAGAGAAAGAGCTGAAACCAGAACAGATCAATCAACTCTGCTGTGCAGCATGTGTGTAAATTACTGAAATATTCACTATATTGATATATTCAATACTCATAAAACCAGGATGTCCCCTACAGAGCAAAAAGCAGTTTAACATGCAGCACTCACACAAACTCACACACACTAACCTCGGCTTTCCCGTTCTTGCATTCACACCTGGAGGTGCAGGTGCTGTCCCCCCAAAACTTGGTGCCTGCTGGATAATACTTGCCCTGATATTGACATCCACACTGAGCAACAGGGACACACCTGACACAGAGAACAAACATTGAGACTCCATTTTGTGGTTCATACTTCTCATTCCTCATATTAACATGGAGGCCATGTTTCTCTGTGGTTTAACTAAAGGCACAAAGTTCAAATGTGTTCTGATGCTTTTACCATTTCATCATCAGTGGCATCATTAGTAGGTTACCTGTTCCCACTGAGTACTAGTCCTTTATCACACTGACATCCTTCAACACAGGGATCTTTACAGGACTGCTCACTGTCCAGAGCTGAGCAGGAGGCAGGACATGCTGAAGCACAGGGCTCATAGTGACTTCCTGCTGGACAGGGCAGAGCTGCAGAGGACACAGAGAGCAATTATTTTTCTGGGAACCTTTACTGTTATGACCAGATTTTCTCAATTTGTTTATAATTTCTATTTTCCAAAAAGACAAAGGATGAAATATGTTTATGTTCCCATACCGTCCTTTTATCTCAAAAGACTAAAAACTCTTACTTACTGCAGCCAGACTGCTTTCTCCACTGTGCACCAAGGGTGACTTTTTCTGACAAACAGGCCTCAAAGTAGGTCTTCATGCTATCACAAAGGAACTGTTTGGCACCTGGACAGAAAAAAACCCCACACAATCACATTGTTGAGTTTCAAGATCAAAAAAATATAAATCATTAAAACAACCAAATCCTAAAACACCAAATTATCCCTGATTCAACAGAGCTGGACCATCCTATGGATGATAAATGTCCTTTGGTTCAGGTTTTTAAGAGGGACCCCCCCAAACACACACACACACACACACACACACACACACACACACACACACACACACACACACACACACACACACACACACACACACACACCAATCTCTGTACTACTGCTGTTTCAGTCTTTAGCAACAGTTTTTTGTATGAATGCTCTTGATGAAAATGTTTTTTTTTTGCAGACCTAATTTTAACCCACCCACCAAATTCCTTAAACTTTATGAGTATTTTCAGTGAAATTTGTACCATTGTTTGAACAGACATCGTAGACGCAGTCTTCCAGATACCCAATAGGGAAGACAGTCTTGTGGCAGGCTGCGAACGGTCCATCCTCTTTGGTCATAAGACCACAGTATTCAGGTTTTTTGAAGTGCTCCTGCTGCTGCAGTGAACAGTGAGGACAGGTACCGCCACAGTTATCAGTGCAGAAGAGATCTGGATCATCCACCTTCCAATTCTTTATCATCTCCAGAACTACAGCCATACGGTTATCTGCAAGAGACAAAAGCAATGACATGTTTCAAGGAACCGAAATCAAAATTATGTGACAATGAACCTGACAAGTTGTGATAGTCTTTTTCACTCCTTACACAATGACTACCTGAATGTCAAACCTTAACTGAACAGACATCTTTGCAAAGTGGAATTTAGTTGATGTTAAACAGCTTGTTACAGTTTTCTCTTCCGTCCCCTCCTCACCTGTGGGCTTTGGCAGGTCGTCCTTTTTGTCTCCGTTGTAGTTTCCACACAATCCTCCCATGTGTTCGTAGAAAGAGGAAGGTACTGTGACATAAAGCCTCGTGTTCCAGTCGTATTTCACTACCAGGCCAAAGTCAGTGGTGAGGGCAGCGTAGCTCCCACTTCTCACCACTTTGATCTTCCCGTCTAGCAGGACGAGAGGCAGGTGCAGAAGCTCTCCATTCACCTGAAGGAAACAACACGTCAGTTATTTGAACAAACTGCTTATTCCGTCATGGTCTGGATGGTTATGCATTTCTGAACAGCTGTAGAGTTTTGAATGACACCTGAAAACAAACACCTTCTAGATTTTCCAGGAGTTACAAACAGAAGAGAAGAGGAGTGTGTTACCTCTACTCGTCCTCTGTGTCTGCCGATGGTTAATGTCTGATTGTAAACAGTGACGGTCACTTGTCTCACGAAAGTGACTCGTTTGCTTCCTCTGTGGTTATTCTTGGTGATCACAGTGAAAGGAGTAAGATCAGCTGCTAGCTTTGCAACTGTTGCTATTATGTAGGAACAGGAGCCCTGAAAGAGACGATATCAGGCAATAAAAAACACTTCTTTAGAACGTTTCACGGTGACACCTGAACCAATCCAATCATAAAACAGGGATCATAACTATGACCAGACTTGTCTGACTGTCTCTCAGCAGGTCCAGTCTTACCTGGAAATCGTAGCGTCTTCCATCAAACGTGCAGTAGTGGGGGTCACCAACTGCTTTGCATGTTGCGGTGGAAGTGTGGACGCATTCTCCATTCACACAACGTTGTTTCTGTCGACACCGAACGTTCTCACAGGGATCTTTGGGTGGAGGGGGAGGGATATCTGCAGGGAAAAAAAATCCCTCTAGATTTCTTTCTTTTAGGTGCAAAAGTTTAAGTATCCCATTTAATGCCTGATATCACTTAAAATATCTAATTTTTGTATTTGTGTTGTTTCGATTTTAAGAAGTTCTACTTTACTCAGCGTGTTGACCTTATCAGTCTTATCAGTTTATCTTCAACATTTTTACTTGATGTTCATTTTTCATGGCATAATTTATTCATTCATTCATTCAGTCAGTCAATTCTGGCAGGGACAGTTTACAGCCATTTATCTGTACCAGAGTTTGCTATTAGCTAGTCCACATCAGAGTCACATCAGGGAATACAGGGTCTGTGGAGCAGGAGTTGTTCCTTCCACTGGCAGGGTTGTGAAAGGAACATTCCCAGAATCCCCCAGGATGAGCTGGAAAAAGTTCCTAGATGGAGGGTGTCTGGGTGAACTTGCTTAGTGCGTTGCCAACGCTACCCAGCACCATAAGAAAATGGATGGATTCGGTCTTTCAGTTTTTTCCCGTTTATTGACATCTTTACTGCATTGTCAACAAATCTTTCTTATTTTTTTTTCCAACAACTCTGTTGTTAATGGAATTTCGATCTAATAGTTGAATAGTTTTGAATAAAGTTATAAATCTGGTTCCCCTTATCGTCTTGAAACACTTTGGAAGTGTGTGTGTGTACGTGTGTGTATGCACCTCCAGAAGAACAAACTCCAGCGGTGCCATATCCGTTCCGTTTTGTTCCACCATAAGCATAGACTGCCATTCGACCATCACTCTTCACAGTCACGTGCATCCTCTGTTCACCGACCGCCACAGTGGACCACACCCACTTTGAGTCGGCAGTGTACCATTTTTTTACACTTCGGCACTTTGCTTCTAAACACACCTTCACACTGCTGGCCGCTCCTCTCTCCGACACGATGGCGATTGTGTTTGTTAAGCCTCTCATTGTATCTACGCCCCAATCAGTGGAAAGCTTGCAGTTTGGTATCATAGTTACAAGGAAGGGGTCATTTGGTTTGTTGCTACTAAGGAGCAGAACCATCACCTTCTTGTCACTCTTCACTGTTACAGCTTTTTTGTGAGGCAGCAGTAAGACTGAAGGTGCTCCGGCAGTCTTTATAGACCTGCAAGGGAGAAGGTTATCGTGAAGGTCATCAATGTTATGTATTATTTACACTTGTACTTGAGGTGTAAATAGAAACTGAATAGTTTTCAGCAGCATGCTATGTGAAGTTAGACTGATGAAATTGAGACCAGCAGAAAAATCAGTATACCTATGACAGAATATGAATCAACATTTCACTTAACGTTTTGGATGTTTTGGAGCCGGTTAGCGTCAGCATGGTGTTGTCTTCAGTGGCAATGATTACTGCTTTGTTAGTTGCCTCTGAGCCACCAGCAGCAGGTACAGTGTACTCTTTTCCCATTTGAGCCACAGGGGGAAGCTGTTCATACACGTGTTCACATCTGGCACCCATAGTGAAACACTGGTGGCCTGCTAACACAGCAACAGGCTTCTGGGATTGAATTCGGGTGCCTGTCAAACATGTCATACCTCGTATGAGATAGGTATCGTAGGGCTCCAGGGTGACTGTCACTGCCTCCCTTTTCTTCCAATCTACCCAGTCTCTGAGTTTTAGATCTTTGGCCGGTGTGATGGTTATTTTGTTCTGGCTGTCGCCATTAACAACACCAACTAGACTGTCAAATTTTTTGTCTGCTGGTGTGTAAACGAAGTGATCTGTGCCCAGTTCATCCATTGGAGAGACCACTGAGCCGTCACCTGTGTAGCTGCGGCGATTGGAAGAGACCACAGAGATGTGAGTGCTTGATGAGATTCGAATGGCTGACCTCTTATTAACAAATTGCTTCTTCAGCTCTGCTCCACATGGCAGAGAAACCCATTTAGTTTCCCCAGCAGAGAGGGTCAGCTCCTTGTTGAATGACAGTGAAGCCACCTGCAGATGAATGAAAAGGTTTAATAGTAGTTACACAGAACAGATACATTCTCTCTATAGGGAGAGTTAAGTTTGCTGAAAGTTACAAAACATTTCTAATGGTTTAACAAAAGTTTCCTAGGATCTCTCAAAAGTTCCTCAAGATTACAAAAGTTTGTCATGGTCTTTTAACAATTTCTTGACAACTCCAAAAAGTTTTTTTTGTGACATCTTAAATAAAATACTTGTAGTATACAAAACCTTAAAGTAATTACCTGTGTGATCTCAAATTTTGGCCTTCAGAACAGGCTTCCACACATTACCTTATATTCACAGAGTGAGTAAGGACTGACTTAACTAATTATTTAATAATGAATGCAATGGATACATAAACTACAGATCTGACTGCAGCTTCATAACTGTTACATTTTCCAAAACATGACGTTAAATGTTCCTACCTGTATGCGAACATTGGCCTCAAATTTCTGAGCTGTCAGAACCAGGTGTAGATGGTGGTCTTTTTGTTGCCCTGAACTTTTCTGATAATTTGTTATAAATGTTGTGATGAACTCTTTTCCCGTCGAACAACTGTGACATACTGAAGAGAAGAAAAGATTTCAACAAATAAATGAATCATGAAAAATGAATTAAAGGTGGTCCTTTAAAGGTTTTTTTCTGCTTGAGAGACTGACCAACCTGCTAAGAGTGCAGCAGCCAAACACAATGTGAGAGGCCTTATATCCATGGCTAAATGAAGAGACAGACAGTGATTACATATTTAACAGTGCATTTCAAACATGTTTTTCTATTGTTAGATTCTGTTTTGTTTTTTTCAAAGATTCTCTTCATAAAAATATGAAGCAACTGAACTACGCGATTTTCAATGCTGTTAAATAGGACCTTTTTGCCTGAGCAGAAAATACTCTACTGAAGCAGAACAAGAAACAAGTTAATGTAAAATTTTAATATCTGGATATACTTTAAGTATTTTTATTTTTTGACAACTGAAAGATTTTATTAATGCAATAATCCAAGAACATTTACTACGAACAGAGCCACAAGGAAAAAAACCATTGGAATGCAGAAGAACAGTGACAAAAGGTGAATGAAGTGATGGAATTACAAAGAAGGGAGAATAGAATAGAATAGAATAGAATAGAATAGAATAGAATAGAATATCCTTTTATTGATTGCCCATTTGGGGAAATTCTTTTGTTAAAGCAGCTCAAATAAAAACAGAAAGTGCTGCATGTTAAAATACAATAAGAGATAGTAATAAAAAATAAAGAATTGAAAACAAATACAGTTTAAAAGTTTTAACATTATTGAGCATGAAAAAGGACATAAGAAGAGACTTAATGCACAGGAGAGCAAATTGCCACAGGTTGGACATTAATGGGTAAAATCAAGCAGGAGGAAAATGCAAGGGCAGGAGGTAAAAGTAAACTTGTCATACAGGGAGCAAGAACCTTCAAGAGCTGCCATGGATGGCTTCCAGCCACTCGGTGTAGCTGTAGCCTACCGGTAAGTTACAATTTATCCACTTCAAGGGCTACCAGTTAGCAGATGAGAGGCTGACAAACTCCTATCAGCCAGGCTGCTTAAGCTAAGCTAATTTAACGTAAATGTGGCTAGTTCAATTTTGCAATGTAATGTAAGACTTAATAAATGTTTTTTAATTCATTTAATAGTGTTTTGGGCCAGCCTCTCATCTGCTTACCAACAGCCCCTCAAGTAAACAAACTAAAATATAGGCTATGAACGGCTTCCAGCCACTGGGTGTAGCTGTATCATGGCAGCTCCTGTAGGTTGTAATGAAGACAAACACGTTATTAATTAACAATTTTTGCTATGTCGAGATAACAAAATATATATATATATATATATAATGAGAAAAGGATCTTTGTTTTACTGAAATAAATAATAATAATAAGTCGTTATCATGAGATAGTGCATAAAAAAAGAAAAGTCCATGGCCATTCTTGTCTTCCATAAGAACTACAAACTAAAACAGGAAATACAAGTAGAAACAACACAAGACATGGATCATTATAACATAACAAAGTACAACTCTCTTCTCACAGAGCAAGCTAAGAAAAACACAAGATAAGATTAGTATTGTTGTAATGGTGTTGTAATGCTAACTCATCCCAGTGAATGGCGGTAAAGGGACAACATCTGGTCGAAAAATATTAAGCCTGTGCTGAAGTGCCAAAAGCTGCAGTTCATGGAGTGTCTGCTTGAGGCTGGCTGCAGAAACCACATACATACCAGGCCAAAATAAAATAAATAATTAAAAAAAAAAAAAAAAAAAAAAAACAGTTTTGTAGCATGAAAAAACAGCCTAAAGACGGGTTTTGAACTGGTCATTTCTCAGTATGCGCTGTATGGGGGTAAATTTTTTTCTACCTCAACAGTTTAGAAGATATTAATGTGAGTCACAAGTCTGGTGTTCTGTAGCTGTTAGTGGGAGATTCAAAGCCCACATATAAACCTTGCTGATATTTTGCTTCGTTACTTTGCTGAGGAACAGGTTGGTGACTATGCCCATATGTTATACAGTCTACTGCACCTAAAATTAAGTGCCACCCTCAACAAACAGAAAAAGAAGGCAAATGATATTAGCATTGTGTACTGTGGGAAACAATACGCAAGGTAAACTAGTGGTAATTTTCCTAGATCAATAGGACAAGGAATTTTTTGCATACTGCAGATTTTGCCCTTTTTCACATATTACATACTGCAAAACGGAGTGTCAATTTAAAGTGTACAAGGGTTGGCAAAGTAAAATAATAACTGAATGCTGGGCCAGTACATATTTTTCTTTAAGCCTCTTGAAGCCTCACTTTTTGTAAATCTATGATTCCATCTGTATTTATTCTTATTTAAATTCCAGTGCAAAACAGAGTGGAAAATTGTAGGGAAGAAAACTAAAAACACATTGAATGTAGAAAAGAAAAACTGAAGTTAACCACTGATGAGTTCTTGCAGGGGAAGAAACCCTCAGTTTAACACTTTAAAAAAAAAAAAAAAAAAAAAATATATATATATATATATATATATATATATATATATATAGGATTTGAAGCAAAGGTGCACAATATTGACATGTGTCCCAAATTACCAAACATGTCACAAAATTATAATTTCGTGTCAACTTCATTAAGAGGTTAAGCCGCACTTAAAAATAGACTTCTTCATAGAAAGAGCAGGATTTCAGAAATGTATCATATTCTGGGTAATGTTTTTAAAGTTCATGTCAAGAGTATGATCACAAGGTGGGATTACACAAACTGTCCCAATATACCTTAATCCCCCTTAGTTTATCGCAGCCACCTCAGGAATTTTTATTGAACAATTTTTAGTTTCCCAAAGTTCAAGCCATTAAAGGTACCAACTGCCTGATCTTCATCAAGAAGTAATTCACAATTTATCACTTCACTCTTAGTTTAGTGTAAACCTATATAGATTTAGGTTGATTGAGGCTGTTTTATTTATTTATACTTACCAGAAGACTTTTATTTCTATTTATTTCATTTGGTTGCACGTTCTGAGCGTCTTGTCTACTGTCTCTTTTTTTTTTTTAATTTCAGTGTTACGGTATATTCTACTGTAAATCCCATGGGAATCCTGTATTTCACACTTTGTATCACAATACTATGAACTCTGGTTAATTCCCTCATGCAAAGTCTAAAAATGTGAAGTAAGGTCACAAAGTTTCAAGAAAAATAATCTCACAATCAATTATGTTTGTAAAAAAGAAATATAACTCTTGTGCACTGTGCAACTGTTTGAGCAAACAGAAAAAAAACCCCAAACATAACAAATACAATACATGAAATTATTAATATATAATTATTAAAATTAATTCTCCCAAGCACTGGAGAGTAATTCCACAAAATTTGATCAATTTTCCAAATCTGTTTATTGAACATACTCTGACTGTAGGTGACAATTAAAATGAGTTCATTTTATAAATACAGATACTATAAAGCCTTAATGAACATGAACATTAAGGTTAAAACATAATAAGACCATAATAAGAAGCATTCGTACCTGCATTTGACCATGGGTAGTGCAGGGAAGGAAGGATGGTGGTGCACTTTTATATGAGGAGGGAGAGGGAGAAAAAAAATCACAAGCTGCTGTTCTCCTACGGATGAACGAAAAGCATATTGAATATAGGCGTGCTGTGTTTGTGGTGTGGTTTCTGCAGAAATGACATGGTGCCAGTACTTATAAAAGGTGGAGCTAGTGTGGAGCTGTTTGAGGACTGTCACTTAGATGTCAAAAGTAATTAAAATATCGAGGAAGGCCCACAGTCCTTCATCATGTCATCTCCTAATCCTGTATGTCCAACTCATATCTCTGACGTGTTCTCCGTTTATCCAGTGGTCCTCTGGTACTTGAAAAGTCATGTTTTGAAACATTTTCAGGTTTTATAAATCTCTAGCCAGATATTAAGGGACAACCCCTTTTGGAAAAGTAATAAGCTATAAAATTATAGTTATAATGTACATTATAAAACAAGCTGAGCATATTGAAAAGCCATAAAATGCAAAGTAGGGTTTTCATAATAGAGTGCCAACAAGTGATGTGTCATGCTCAAACAATGTGGCTCTAAGAGCCAATACTATGTAGTGAATCAGAAGAGCCGACTCCCCTTGAGTGAAGCCGGCGCCCATCTTTTATCCTTTTGTGGCTTTCATTTTAGCTCTCACTCAGTCACTCAGCCCTTCTCACACATGAACTTTATTTTGATTGACAGCATAGTAGTCATGCAGCCAATCATATGTGAGGATATAAGATCATACGATTATGTGATAGCAGAGAGGGAACTCTCAGTCAGGTTAAATGTCCTGTCCCCAATCAGTGAGTGAAACGTTTGGTTACATTGTAACTTTGAATCTCTGAGTAAAGAGACTATCTCTTTACACAGTTACATATTCCATATGTACAGGGACTGATTCCACTGGTGCAGTCAATGTGGATACCTCTTTAAGACACACCATTGTGTGGCCCATGCGTGAGCCTGATTAGCACTGATTGGAATGGGGTCCGAGCGGCCTTGCCCTGGAGGGATAGTCTCTTTACTCATAGAACCAAGGTTACAATGTAACCAAACATTCTCTATTGTATGGAGACTCTCTCAACACAGTTACAAATTCCATACGTATGGGGACTCTGTAAGACACAACAGTGAGGAGACTAAGGAGATAGAGCAGAATCAGCCCCTCAGATTCGCTTTGGAGTCCTTGACTCTTTAGTCTTATGGGATGTCACCGCCACAGGAGTGCTCTTAAAAACAGTGTGTGTGAATACAAAAGCACCCAGTGAGGAACTATAAACAGGTGTACAGAGTACACACACTTAGGCTAGTGACGCTGCCAGACGCTGCATGTCACTGCCCCATGCTGAGGTACCAAACGCAGCCATATGCATGGCTGACCCTGCAACACGCGGAGGTCAGGTATACAGGGATAAAAGCTGCTCAGATGGCCTGCCCTCTGCCTGCCTTACTGCGCTGGGACACTAGAGTTTGGGTAAGCCTGTTGGATTGTCTCCACAATCCAAGGAGACAGACTAGATTTAGATACTGGCTGGCCCAAGCCATGGGGCTAAAAGCAAATGAATAGCTGATCTGTCTTCCTGGATGCCCCTGTTCACTGACTGTATGTTTTCAGGGCTCTAACTGGGCATAGCCATGGCCCTTCTTGGGCCTCCCCATCCCCTTACTGGGAGGTGCACTTCATATCCACTGACTCCAGGGGCTGGAAGGGTTCCTGTTTCAAGGCAGCCAGCACCAGGTTTAGGTCCCATGTTGGGACAGCCAACCTCCTGCTGCCCAGAGTGAGTCTTGCAGCCCCCCTCAGAAACTGTAAGATGAGGCTACAGTCACCTCAGCCAGTCTGTTGCCCCTCGACGCAAGTGGCCGTAATGGCCACCACCATGCCCCTGAATGCTGATGGTGATCTTCTCACCTCGATCAGCTCCTGCAGGTAGTGGAGCACTTCTGGAGCTTTGCATGTCAGAGCATCCACGTGGTTAGCTGTGCACCAAGAGGCAAAGAGGCCCTAGTGGTATGAGTACGCTGCCCTCATCGATGGCACTCGAGCACCCTGAATCATCTGAACCTTTGACTGTGCTAGTCCCATGCCTAGCAAGCTGGCCCTCTCAGGGGCCAGGCCCAGTCCTTGCACCCGGTCCCTCTCGGCATGGGCTCTGGTGCTTTGTGGGGGGCCGGTGGGGACCCTCCTGCTCCGGCGGACCTACGTTGTGCCCAGTGATCTCTGTGGTCCTTGGGGTGTGCCTAATTGGGTGCTCTTGCGGCCCTGGGGCTATTGAGGCCCTGGTAGCTTCTTAGGTCTTTTGGTGAGTGGCTTGCTAGCATGTGTGTCTTAACTACATATTTTCTTTTTCTTTTCTTTTTTTCTTCTTTTTTTAGTTAGGTGTTGCGTTGCCCTCTCTGCCTAGATGTAGGAGTTTTTCATCTGCAGAGCCTGGACCAGCGACTTGATGGTTTCTGAAGCTGCTTCCAGACCACCTCCTCAAAGTCAGAGAGGAGCGGCATCAGGAAGCGTGTTGCCTGGCCCCCGGTCTCATCATCAAAGTGGAAGGGGGAGGGCCCTTGGTCAGATGGCAGGTCAATATTCAGTGAAGCAGCTGCCCTGCTAACAATCTCCTGAAAAGGGAGGGGAAGCTTTCCATGTTCCCCCATGACTGTCTGCTGCTGCCTAGCAGGGAACGCATCATCGTCTGAGACCTCCAGGCTCATCACATCAATCTTCCTGTTGAACCCTGGGTCAGGGGGGCAGCTCCCATTGGCCACCTGACCCTCCACAGATGCCACAACACACCCTCCAGTTACTTTGGCTTCAGTGGTGGACTATACCTTGGCACGTCAGCAGAGCGGATTGTGCAATACGCCGTACAGTACCCTTTTTGAAGAAGAAGAAGAAAGAATACCTTTATTTTGAGACAGTAGGACAGTGGAAAAGGCAGGACACCTAGAGAGAGAGAGAGAGAGAGAGTGGTGGAATGATGTGCAAGAAATGGGAAATGGGCCTCTGGCTGGAAGCAAAATGTGGCTGCCCACTATGTTGGTGTGCAACTTAACCAGTAGGTCAAGAATGTCAAATTTTGATCAGTCAAACAACACGACAGTATTTCACTTCCCCTTAGTCCACTGTAAACAGGCACAGGCTCAGAGAACTCACAATGGTTTTTGGATCATGTTTAGATTTGGTTCCCTCTTTGCATTATACACTTTTAACCTCCATACTGACTACACTGTCATGTGTGTTTTAATCCAGTGCTGCCTGAGGGCCTGAAGATCACACCTTTACTGTTTTGGTTTTTGACCTTGTTCTTTTTGTTAAGATATTTCTTTAGATTCTCTGAGTCTTTTACACATTATACTATATACTATAAATAATAAAAATCCACACCCTCTTAATTGTCCTCCTCTGGGAAACACTATTCTGAATGTTTTTTTTAGTGCTTGCTCACGCAGTCTCTCACTGTGTGATGAACTACGCTCACTTTTATCTTTAAGTGACTCAACTTCTCTGGAGTGTCCTTTTATACTTAATTATGTTACTAACCAAAATGACAATCAACCACATTGATTGAGCTGTGTTTCATCTCAGAGGTGATTTTTTTCTATTTAGGATTACAAAACCTTTTCCAGCGTTTCGTTATCTGTCTCTGCACATTCATTTCCTCTCATTTCTTCTCATCCTCTCTTGACTAGGTAGCATGAGGAACTGGGATGGAGTTACTTCTAGATTGACAAAGGAAGTGTTATTTTAGAACTTTGAAATACATGGCAAGACTGTTTACATCTCATACTCTGTTAAATACAAACTGAAATTCAGAACTGTTTTCTTTTGACTGTTGACTGTTCCTCATCTTGTGAAGACACTGCTTAAGCAGTAAGCTCCATGACCGCTCCACACCCCAACATACACCACATCTCAGTGAGGGCCTGCCAAATGCTTTTTGTAGCTTTAATTTGCATTTATATTTAATATGTATAAAATGATGACTTCAGTTCTTTAATAACACAGGTGGCTTACATTCATGAAATCTCAGGAATTCTAGAAATATTTTTTCAGGTGCTAAATTTCTGGGGGAAAAAAAAACAGAAACCACACAACACTCTTCAAATCCTTTGCTTTTAATAAATCAGTTTTAAATTAAGGTCAATAAATATGTAAAAATATTTTATTTTTTAAAGATAGACTCCAGCATACCAGACTAAAACTGATTTGTATAAAAAAAAGTTAACTGGTTTAATCACTGATAATGTATTAAAAATATACTGTTTAGAAACCAAAAATTATTATGATCTGTTTCAAAGCACACTAAATTATTTTTTTTATTGATCCTCGTTTTGCTTTTAAACTCCTGTGATGTTGTGAAGTTGCTCTCATCTGAATCTCCTCCTTTTTGAGCGATCCTCATTTCTCTGATGCTGTGTGCACCTTTAATTCTTTATTGAGCTTTATCATTTGATTTTTTTCCTGCATTGTTTCTTCACTAGGTTCTCCTGATGGCACTTTCTCTGTTAGTTGGCCCCTGCTTGTGGTGAGCATTTCTTATGACGTGTTCTTTATATGTATGGATTGTGGTTTGGTCTTATTTTATTCATCTATTTTTCTTAAGTTTTCCTCTTTGTGTTTTTGTCAGCACTGTTTGTTGTTTGTTGTTTTTGAATTTTTGGAGCATTTTTTGGTTATTTTTGTTCATGAATCTGTCAGATATTTGTTAAAAAGTAATTGCATATTAATAAGTGTCTGATATGCACGAACATAGTGCACACACAAACAGGACCTGCTCATTAGGAGATTATTTCTTGTAAACTCCTCTGATGTTTTTTTCCCCCAAATATCTGTGGAAGTTGAAGGATTTGGTGATATTTTCTCTCTGCAGATGTTCTCTCTCTCTACACTTTTGTTTCACTCAAATTTAAAACTGAATAAGCCTCTGTTTTCACTCAACAAAACCCTCATCATCATTATCTCACAGAAAGAAGGCTCAGGCTATTCCAATTTAAAATGACAGTAAACAGGATTAACCATCAGGGATCACATTTCAGAGGGATTAAACTCTTCGCCCCTGAGGCTGTCATTATGTGTGTGCTTTAAATTTTCATAGCTTGTGTTATTTCAGCCACTTACATCTCCACCCACTGATGAAGTTTATATAATGTTCTTATTTGATGTCTTTAACCACAAAATTAAAATTTATACAACAAACAAACCTTTTATCTTTAGTCATTAATAACAGAACAAACTGCATCTTTGACTTGTAATACCAACAGTGCTTCTGTCTCTCTGCACATGGTTGTTTAAGCACCTGAGCATTAATTAATGAACCACAAATAATAAAAATTGGATTATCTTTTCGAACCTTTACCCCTCAAACTATCCTTGTGTAGGCAAAGGTAACGGGACAGAAAATAAATAAATAAATAAATAAATATAATTATAGAAAAAACACTTCACTCTGTCTATAAAATCTAACCTCGAGATATTTGTAAAGAAAAGGAGGTTTGATTAAAGATAGCTTAGGATAGGAATGTCCCATTTTCACTGAGGTGTGAACGCAATGAGAGTCAACTGGAGGTTCATTCACCCATCTGTCCATTATCTTCACCACCTTTCCCTTTTGGGATCACAGGGGGCTGGACCCTATCTCAGCTTCATATTGGGCACAAGACTAATACGCCCTAAACAGTTTGGCCGCCTTTCATAGGTGGTACACTTATAGACACCCAACCATTCACACACTCATCCCTGCAGGCATATTAGAGTGACCAATCAACCTGATAAGCAAGAGAGCATGTGAACTTTAAATGTTTCAAAGTGCTGTACTCATGGTGGGTTAAGATGAGATAAGACTTTTATCTTGTCTTGATGTTGGGTCTCTGTTAATAAAATTTACCATCATTCACAGGTCTAGATCTGTTAATGGATCTGTTAATGCTTGGAAAGCATCTTAGGAAAATGTTTGTTATGGATTGGCACTATATAAATAAAGATTGACAGATTGATTGATTTCCAGTGGTCATTAATCATGCAAATGACTTTGGTTATTTGGGCTGACTTATGGTTGAACTTGATGATAACAAGCAGAATTCATTGTCTTTTCAATAAGTGCAGCAAAGGTTAGTGTCTGGGAGAAAAGAAAAAAAGAAAAGAAAAGATTGATTGAACTCCACACAGAAAGAACCCTGGGGAATTCCCAGCTGGGGAATCGAACCAGGAAACTTCTTGCATGAGGCAAGCGCTAACCACTGTTGATACTATGGGAATGTCAGTGATGTCTGATGCACCTGCAATCTCCTCTTCTCCATAATACTCTACTGTGAAATCTGCCAAGAGTATTTTAATACATTATGTGGTGTGTTTTAGGGAGAGACCACTGAGCAAACAGGCTTTTCCCGACTGTTCAGTTGCAAATGTTGATTGACTGAATTAATATACTTAAAGAAACTTGTTTGTCTAGATTTAACACAACATGATTATGAGTAATTCTATTTTGTTAATGCTTGGTTTGTCCTGATAATGTACCACACACACATTCCTAACAGCTGGATAAAAAAAAAAAAAAAGGCGAAACTGGCCTCTCCCCCAGGACTGCAGGTAGTTTTCATCAGATTTCTGTCAAGTGGCAACCTCTGCTTTTGAGAAATAAAGCTGATGTTGATGTGTTAGAACCAAGCGGCAACCTCCAGTCTAAGAATATGAGACAATGTGGAAGTGCTTAAGTCTGCTGTTCCCCGAGTGTCCGCTTGAGACTGGCTCCGGAAGTACCGGAAGTCACGTACACACCGAGCCAAAAAGAGCAGTTTTCATGGCCAAAATAAGCATATTTACAGCCTGTTACAAAAAAATGTCTGAATCACTAATTTCATTAATGGCATGCACTGTACCGGGGGGGGGGGTTATTTTCTAACTTGGCAGTTTAGATAGTATTAAGATCGCCAGTTCGTCCAGTCAGAGGCACAGCTCAGCTCACATGACTGCTTGGCGCCCTATGGCTGTTACTGTGGAGACTCACAGCCCGCCTCATTTCCAATATGGCCACGCTGGCCGTTTCGCTTCAAAAATCTGTTTCAGAAACAGACGGGTGACGTCGCGGAAACTACGTCTATTAATTATACAGTCTATGGTTAGAACCTGCTGTTCAAGGAGGGCCCGCTTCATGC
Organism: Labroides dimidiatus; assembly: GCA_030710495.1. NCBI lineage: Eukaryota > Metazoa > Chordata > Actinopteri > Labriformes > Labridae > Labroides > Labroides dimidiatus. The sequence goes on along the minus strand of CM061148.1, from coordinate 18,665,489 downwards.
TGACAGCATAAGTCAACGTTTACAGCCTGGTTTATAAAAGAAGTTGGTTGGAAAAGCAAATTTCTCTAATTGTGCACACTGTATGGAGGTGTTTTTCTAATAATTAATTATTTTTGAAGATATTTGGGTTAGCAGCAATACATAATAAGGAGCAAGGCTGACTGTTGGCAAAGAGGCTAAAGGCCCAACTTAACTAGGGTGGCCATACGTCCTCTTTTGAAATGTCCTCCTTTTGGTTGTAAAATTGTGTACAGGGGACCGTATAAAACTCAATTCAGCTTGTTCTACAGACCATTAATATTTATCATAATATGCTGTACTGGGTCACTGGCATTATTGGATCTACCTACCCATCAAGATGTTGAGCATGCATGCTACATGTGTCATGATGCGAAAGACCCAGGCCACTCCTTCTCTCAGATCAAAACAGAAAACATGCACTAACTGCCTGCGCAGTCAAATAAAAAGAGAGCTGAAGCATAAATGCACTTGAAATGCACTTTCACAGACAAACTGCAGAAAAAGTACCTCTTTTTGTCATGGTTGTGACCGGTAAGACTTTATTTTAGGAATTTTGGTATTTTTGCAGAATCTCCAATAGGCTGGATGGAGTGTTCTCTCTTTGGATTTTTAGAATATTGTCATCTTACCTTAACATCTATGTATTATACAGTCAATGGTTTCTTAATAGAAATACGCAAATGCACTCCCATGCATTCGAGAGTTTATGGCTGCTAATAAATCAGTCATATAGGTAAGTGAAAATAAGGCTTAAGGGGCAGTACTGTTAACATGTCAATTTAAATTATTTTCACATCTAGAGAAAAAATTACAAAATAAACTCCTGACACCTTCTCCCTTCTTCATCACACTAAATGAGCACCATGCTGAATTTCAGAGATATAATTTAAGTGAAAACTTTAAAATAAAGGCACACAAAGATTATATCACTTGAGTCCAGGGATTAGAGTCAAGTCCGACTAAAATTCTGATTTTCAAGACTTTTTATTAAATCATATGAGTAATTGTGAGTCAGATTTGGACCCAGATACTGGGAACTGACTTCAGACAGACTTAAGGGATTCATGAATAGGATTTGAGGTTTGGTGACTACAACTCTGCTCCAGCAAAGTGACCACTTACTTCGAGTGCCATCGTCAATGTCAAAGACCACTCTGTATTTCATACTGGTGTACTGTGGCACTGGTGTTAAATACTTTTTTAGATGGACAAAGAAAAGTATTCAAAGTGCCTCTGATATGCCAACTTTAATGGTGAGTGGTAATTTTCTGGGAAGCAAAAAAGAGAACATTTCAGTGCAAAACCTCATGAAAATTTTTCAACATGCATAGAGTTCATGGTGCAATAAACGAGGAGGATTAGACCTGAGGCTCTTTTTTTAATTTTTTTTTTTTTCTAATGTTTAATATTTGAAAAGATTCTGTCACAGAATTTGACTTTTCCCAAGAATTCAAATATGTCTAATCATTCAATCATTCATCTTCTATACCGCTGCAACTGTGCAGGGTCGTGGGTGGCTGGAGCCTAAGGGCGAGAGGCGGGGTACACCCTGGACTGGTTGCCAGTCAATCGCAGGGCTGACACAGAGACAAACAACCTTTCATGCTCACACTCACTCCTACGGGCAATTTAGAATCACCAGTTAACCTAGTGAGCGTGTTTTTGGACTGTTGGAGGAAGCCGGCGTACCCGGAGAGAACCCACGCATGCACGGGGAGAACATTCAAACTCCACACAGAAAAGCACACCATGCCCTAGCTGGGATTGGGACTAGTGACCTTCTTGCTGTGAAGCAACAGCACTTAACAGCTGTGCTACCGTGCAGCCCTATATCTAATCATTCTGAGAAAAAAAAATTAGACATCAAAAAATTTGTTAGCACTGGCTCGATTCCCAAAAGTTTTTTAAATGGGCTCAATCAAATTTAATGTGCAATAAGTATCTTCTAGGCAGCCATGATATCCAATCAATCATTTTAAACACAGAACAGACTTCATTCCTTTTCCTTTTTCCGTTTATTTGGACTTTCTACACAATATGGCAGCCAACATTATTTGGCTATAAACAGTTGTGTATTGCATGGTTTATCAGCAGCCTCTCTTATATTCCCATGAAAACTGTTTATTAATAGTGGTTGTCTGAGAAAGCTGACAGGTTCTTAAGCTAACACGTAAAGGTAACACAAGATGGAGAAGCCCATTGATTATTTACACATCATACAAAGAACTGACGTCTTCTTCATAAGCTTAATACATGATTGCACTACATGCAGGACAGAAAAAACATCTCAAAACCTAATATCATAATTAAAAAACTACTATAATCATTATTATTAAAATAAATTCTCAAAAAAATTATAAAGATTACTTAATCAACCTTTAAATCATGTTGTGTATCATTCGGCCTCGTATATATATATATATATATATATATATATATATATATATATATATATATATATATATATATATATATATATATATATATTGTTCTTTGATATTTATCAGACTTAGAACAGGAGAAGGGTAAAATTTTGTGCTATCCATGTGAAGTATGACAATAAAGCTTCATGTGTTCTGTACACTGTTCATAAACTAACAGTTAAACTTTATTCTTCCTGCTGTTTGGACTCTTTGTCTTTATTTCTTTTGAGTAAGTTCTGGTTCTCTGATGGTTTCTTGTTGGTATTTTGTGCAGGGTTTTTTTTTTTTTTTTTTTTTGGGGGGGGGGGGGGGGGTGTCTATGTTGCAGTGGGAGGATTGATGTGTGGAGGAGCCATTCTGACCACTCACCGCTGTTGCACATCAGTGACATGAGTGGCAGTTTTTATTCTCCAGCTCTGTCCCCAACAAACTGCCAGTTCGTACCAGCTACCTGTGGTTTTAAGGCCCTTGTGGTTGTGATTTTTCTAGTGTCTCAATTAGTATTTGCCAGTCCTGTTTCTTTTTGCCTTCCAGTGTCCTCCAAACTTCCCTAAGAGCTTCCACCACTGTTTTGAAAGACATTTTCCCTGCTCCATCATGTTTTTTTTGTAATAAACCCCCTTTACAATCATCTGTCTGTCCATGTCTTGCTCTCTGTCCACCTGAGTAAAGCTTTCACTGTGCTTAATGTAATGGCTTAATGTAATGTCAGTGCTTTGTTTTACCTGTGTTTAAAAAACAAAATAACAGCATTCAGAAATGTTAACACTGATGACACTGATGGTGATAAACAGAACTGTCCACTCTGATAAACGAAATCTCAAGAGGAACAGTTTTAATAGATAATAGTGTAAAAGTGTAGCATAAAATTCGGTTTATTAATCTAGTTGCTTTATTATTATTATTATTTTTTTAAATATTTATCTGGACTCTTCATTGATCTGTTTGAACTGGTTTAAAATAATAACCTTAAGTAAAAACAACTTACAAGAAAAGTCAAACACCAGAGAAAGTGTCAGTGCTTATAATTGAATAACTAACCATCTGTTACAAATTGCTGCCTGTCAGTATCACATATATTAATGGATAATTGGCCTTGTATTGCTCAAACATATAGCTAATTTGTTGCGAAAGTGCATAAGTGGAGATGAAATCATCTAAACAAACCTGTTTGTTGTTTTAGTTTTTCCTCAGCTGATGTGGCATCTGTTTTTTCACTGTGTGTAAAACTAATATGTGTGAAGGGAGGAGCTGGGTAAGCCCACTGCGTTTATACACAAGGATACGCATAATAACATAGATACACACTCTTTAATCCTCCTAATGTACTTTAAATTGCACCATAAGCTATTTATTATGTGTGCATCACACTGATGACAGGTCACTGTTTGCACTGGATGTCCACGCCTTCATGGTTGCACTGTTCTGCTGAAGTCACCCCAATCATTCGTAGGTGAACACACACACACACAACCACAAAGTAGGTTGAATAATGTCATATTTAATTTCCTTTGCGTGTATTTTATGATGAAATGGCAAATGAAGTGTTGGCAATCAAAGATGTCTTCCTTTGAACCCTTTAAAATGAGTTTTATTTAATAAACTAAAAACATCTTAGTGTCCATCTTTTCACTTTCCAATTAAAACCTCAACCCGACATTGTGCCAGAATTATGAGCTGAAAAGAAATAAGATTGTGATGTTTAATAACAAAATGATTAAGATCTTTCTGCTTTAATGGTATCAAACATCTATAAACATTAATAGTAATGGACCAAAGAGTCAGTTCAGTTTTTAAGCACATTTTTTGGTAAATGTTGGATGCTGAAAGGCTTGCACTAAACTGTGATGCTGCCTTTAGACTCTGTATAGGAGCATAAAAAAGAGTCTTACATTATTATCTTTTGCTTTAACTCTTAATAAAAAGTTAAGACTTTTTTTTTTTTTTTTAAAGTACAGAAAAGTTTTTGACTATGTGTCTGTGAATGAGCTGAGTGTATTGGCTAACATTTATCTGGCTGTTATTATGCTTAAAGTAGCCTTCATGATTCAATTCATCAGTGGATTTTCTGATACATGTGTGTTGTTGGTACAAACTGAAATAAGGCTGCATGTTGACATCTTGTTTACATTTTTAGAGACAAATAAAGAGTTAAATATTCAAATATTCTATTTTGAATTAAATATTCAACACAGACATTATTTATAAAATAAAGAAACAGAAAAAGCTAGGTGCACTTGGAATCCCATCAGGAGTGACAATTATGATAAAAAAAGACTACAACCTAATAGAAATGATAAAAGTATCATCCCATCATGCTAAAGCAACACTGCTAGTCACACGCCTCTGTCTGCATTATGTGACTGTGGTCACCTTTACAGGTCTCATGAGGTGATATTCCAGCACTATTTACACAGCTCAGTGTGACTAAAACAACCATCAGAATGGGTCATAACAAACAGATAGTGACGAGACAGTAGATGTTAAAGTACTCCCACAATGCCTAGTGTGACATTTGGTGGCGAGACAACTGTCTTCAATGATGTATTTCATAGTTTATGTACTTTGTGCTGACATGTTGGGTTTTTTTTTAATCCTAGTTAAGTTTGATTTTATTTTGTGTTTTTTACATTGCTTTTTATGTGGGACCACAGACAGAAAGGAGCAGCTCTGTAGATGTGGTGCAAGGATACCATGTCATGTTGCCCCCCTACATAAATAAACCAAATAAAAAAACAAAGGACACCTATGTTTGCATCATCAGACAGTGTGACAAAGCTGCAGAGAAATGGTAGAGATGACTTATGCTGATTGTGTGTAAACAACCTAACTGATTCACAAACACCTGTTAAAGTGATATGCCAGGTTTCTGAGTAAAGTACATTGCTTCATTTTAGATTTTATCAGTTACTGAGTAATAAAATTAGAAAGGATCTAAGATGTCCATGAACAATGTGCCTGCAGCTGATTCGCTGACATCTGTGGTCCAGTTATCCGTTGAAAAACATAGAGGAGGGGAAAAACATGCTGCTCATGGGGAATCACAGCAAATTCTTTGACAGGTTGTTCCTTCACATTAATAACTGCTCAGAGAAACAGATTTGATAATGATGACTCCAATTTCTAAGCACAGCCAGATCAAATGAGAGCAACAACCTGATTTTGATTAGAACAAGTTGTCCTGCAATCTGGACACATGAGCAGGAACAATTGCACAGCAGGATGAGACTTGATGCAAAATAAAAAAGAGGAAACTCAAATATTCAAGAACTTCCGCCTCAGTATGTGTTGTTTTCACATTATTGCTCTCCTGTTGGTTAGACTTCAACTATTAGCACAGGAAGAGATGTTATGACATTATTTGGAGCTCATATCTTACTGATATCTTTTCAACCCCCCCTTACACCACACCCCCTGATTTAAAAAATAACTACTCACTGCTTTAAAAAAGATTTTAAGGAAAATCCTTTTTACTTTTACTAAAGTAGATTTTCAGACTGATACGTTTAATTCTACTTCTGTAATATTTCATCAACTTAACTTCTACTTCAATTGAATAGATCAGTAGTCTTTACACCCCTGCATGTATTTTACCTGTGATCTTCCAGGTGTGTCTTTTATTCAGCCTGAGAACAGACCGATAAATTAATGCAGCACATCTCAACTGTAATATTACCTCATGCTGAACTCAAGGTTGATAACCCTGTCGATCAGACCAAGAGCTTTGTGCGTTGGTGTATGCAACACACTAAACAACGCTTTTGCAATTTAAGTAACTTTTGTTGCCCCCGTCCCAACTTTTTGAGAGCTGTTGCTGCCATCAAATTCAAAAGGAGCTATATTATTTTATATATTATTTTATATTATATTATATTTTATATTTTTATTTTAACCATCTGATATTTTGTCAATGTTGTATTGTGAATAAAATATGGGTTTATAAGATTTATTAAAACATGTATTTTGTTTTTATTCATATGTTGTGCATCAAAACTTATTTGGAACTGGGGTTGTATTGACACTCAGTATCACCTGCACCTAATGCTGGTATTTGGTATTGATTCAGGCAGATGTGCAGCTGCGTGACTTAATGTGATTTAATCAGTATCAACATTCCCTCCAGTGATGTCTAACTGTCTTTATGTGCACACTTTGAGGAGAGAGTAAGTGTTTAAATGCACTGCAGATCACTTTAATGCAGTAGAAGAAGAAATAAACACTCAAGTTGATGTGTGCCATATTGGACAATGTTCCACATTATACTGCTCCAACTTAAAAGGGCAGATTTTCCATAACATATCATCAATTATACTGAGATACATGTATGAAAGTTCAGGATGAGTGTTTCTCGCCTAAATGGTTATGGCCCTGTAATGAGCAAACTGCTGTCACGTGCACGGCTGCACAATGCTGGCTTATTATTAGAGGCAGCTGAAAGTCATGTGGCTGACTTATTTCCACAGAGAAACCGGGACCGTTACACACACACTTAGACGCACACACACACGCACAAAGACATACACACAAAGCCGGTGCCGACACACTGCTCCGTGTGTTCCATAGGTGTGTTCATAATAATTTAAAGGAGGATAGTAAATCATTGTTCCCATGCTTTATCATCTATATCTGCTCATTTGGAGCGCAGCATCACGCTGATTTTTCAGTCAGCGTCAAACCGACGTCGGATTAGTGCCGTGAGCGTGTGACGTCAGCCGGGCTTGGTTTATTGTGGTGTGGAAAGACTCGAGGAGCAGCAGACAGTGACGGAGCAAAATTACAGTAAAGTACGACATTATTATAAGCATTGATTTTATTTTTTACATCAGTCTGAGCTGTCAGTGATGTGATGTGAACAGATTTGAAGCTGACAATGATTGTATGTGGTATTAATGCTCAATAACCACTCTCTGTTGATATGTTTAGGTTTAACCAATGCTGTTGTAACGTTTAATCCCCATGACTGTAGCTTTGACTGCGATAATAACCCATTTAGTTAGTGTTGAATGTTAAATCTAAAATTTAAAGTTAGAATATCTCGGTCAGTCGCCGGTTTGTTTTGTTCTCAGGATGATCAGTCAGAAGATTAATCCACGTGATGGCTCGGGTTTGGCTCCAACTGGGCGCATAGCTTCTCCCTGCGTTCAGGCTCCAACCTTCATTAAAGGGAGATCAGTCAGAAAAAAAAAAAAAATTGCTCCAGTATCTTAGTTGTAAAACAGAGAGAGCTTCGGAAATGCTAGACCTAATGTGAGGAAGAAGAGGAGTCAGAAGAAGAAGAAAAGGAGGGCAGGGATTTTTATTTGTTTTGTCTCCATCTTCAAAATGAAACAATATCTTTATTTTTTCAAGTGTCTGGAAGTACTGTTTCATGTGAAATATTAATAAATATCAATATTACTGATAAAATAATGAGAAATAACTTATTGTTTTTGGAATGAAACTGTGAAAACAGAAAAAAGAGTAAGAGGTCATTAATAATTCATAAAGTCATAATAATTCAAAGATAAATTATTATGACGATGGTTACAAAAAAACATGTGATGTCAGTATAACATCAAATATTTATTGAGCTATTATGTAGGACAACTTGGAAATAAATAGTTGCAGTGTGTTTTTCAATTATTGTAATAAACAGTAAAGTAATGTATCCCTCTTCAAATCTGAAACAACTTTAATTTGAAAATACTCGCCAAGAACTTTCTACGAATACTGGTGTAGGAAATCTGAGTTATGTCAAAGAATCACAAGAGTGATCCATCTCTCTATTTCAACTCAATTCAATTCAAACAACTTTATTAATCCCTCATGGGGCAATTAGTGTGGAGCAGCTCGTTCACATAGGAGGAAAGAAACACAAACAAAGACAAGTGACGTACAAGCGATATTAAATTGCCTCTGCAAGATGTTAAAAAAAAAGAACATCAAGAGACTTCAAAGAGACAATGATACTGTACAGAGTGATTTAAAGTCATTCAGACTGCATGCATATTTTCAATTAAAAGATAAATACAAGATAAAAGATATATGGCAATAAGAGATAAAAGAGATCATTATGAAGCATTTAATAGTCTGATCCATCCATCCATCCATCCATCCATCCATCCATCCATCCATCCATCCATCCATCCATCCATCCATCCATCCATCCAACCAACCAACAAACATTCCAGCCATCTACCAATCACTATATCTCTAACAGTCCACCAGTCCATACATCCAAACTGCAATATGAGATGGTAACTCTTGTCGTCTTCTCTTTCCATGGTAGATTTGAGGTTGTATTTGGAGGCTGGTGAAATAAAGTCAAGATGTCTTACATGCGGGCAGACAGCAGCTGGTCTCAGCCGGGGGACTTCAACAGCCTCATTCAGACCTGCAGCTCAAACATCCAGAAGATCAGCCACAACTGTGAGTGCAGACAGTGTTTACATCAAAGTTTCACACCTCTCCATGAGATTTCACTTTACTGAAGCTATTCTTGTTTTCTGTGCAGCGGGTCAGATCAAAAATCTGCTGTACCAGCTGGAGACGAGGCAGGAGACCTCAGAGGTGCAGGAGAAGCTGTAAGTCCTGGTCTGGGTTTATTATGGTCCGAGGTTAAGTGTGTGTGCGGTAGGTTTCACTGAGTGTGTGTGTGTTTCTCTGCAGACAGCAGCTGCAGCACTACACAAACCAGCTGGCTAAAGAGACAAACAGACACCTGAAGGAGCTCGGCTCTCTGCCTCCACCACCGTCTCCATCCGAGCAGGTGAGATAAACAGGCTTTAATGCCTGCAACATATTCCTTTATAGAATATGGATCAAAGTTTTTTAACTTATAGCTCTTTTGTCCCCATCAGGCTCTCACATAGTTTGACATTTTTATGTTTCTGTTTTTGTAATTGCATAAAGTATTTCATCAAACATTAATGATCACATCCCCATGCACCATAGGTTACGGTTTTTCTCAGTTGCTTTGGTGCATTTCTTACATTACTATTAACATTGCACAACAGTTAGGGTTTTTTTTTCCAGAACAATTAGTAAAAACTGCAAAACCTAGTTGATAACCTGCAAAGCACGTCACATGCTCAAATGGATAGTTCATTCCTCAAAAGCGAGTATTCATGTCAGTGAAAGTGTCAGTGTCATCAAGATGAAAAGTCCTCACACCATTGTTTATTAACAAGACAGTCAAATGGCTCTATCATGTTTTCATTTTGACAGTTTACTCTTTAAGTGTTTTCAAATGTAAAAAACTTAGATCTTGGTGACACTACCTGAAAAAGCTCAAAATCTTGTATCTCTCCCAACCTTATGGCAATCTTTGCAGTCACCATTGCAAGATGACTTCCACTTGTTGTAGGGTAAAATTGGGCCTTCTTCCACCTCTGCAAGGTTGTCTTGCAATCCTGTGTGATGCAGAGTTAAATTACTGAAAATATACTGCATTAACCCATATTACTATAGTGTACAATAACAGTGCTTCCCACTTGTAAAATACTTTTTTTATGACTTTGATTGAGAGGATTGGACAGGGGATAGGGTCAGAAACAAAGCAAGAGTGGCATAGTAAACAGGCTGGATTCAAACCCAGGCTACCTGCTTGAAAGTAATTCACATGGGGCACGACCTTGACCGCTAGGCTATCCGTACCCTTATGAGATATTGTTCTATTCCCAACCACAGCTCACAAGGTTTGACTGCAAGTAACAGACTGCCAAGCTTCTAAATACATGTTTTACTTTGTGTAGTTAATGAATAAGTTAGCCAAATATGACAAACACACAACCCTTACCTTATATCATTAAACAATGAACTAATGTAATGATCAGTTGTAACATTTTAATAACTACTATTCTGGTGTATTTGGAGCAGTTCCTTGTCAGGACGGAGGTTGCTGGCTTGTTTATTATGACCCAGGTTTCATGCTCAATGGTGTGTGTGTTTGTCTTTGCGTGGGAGAGTTTCTGGTTTCTTGACACAAGTTTGTCTTTTGTTTGATGACCTGTAAATGTCAACAGATAAAGTTGTCAAAAACATTGTGTGACCTGTGTGTTTAAACCCCTCTCTGGCGTACACATTGGATTTCTTTTTCCAAAAAACGTCCATCCCATAAATATCTGCCATCCACTCTCTGATTTTACGCAAAGTTTGGAGTCCTTTACCATCAGCCAAAATGATGTTATTTGGGTTTTATTTATCTTATTTAGCTCTTCTCCCTTCTCTTTTCTCTCTCCTTCAGAGGCAACAGAAGCTGAGGAGAGAGCGTCTGATGAACGATTTCTCTGCAGCTCTCAACAACTTCCAGCTGGTTCAGAGGAGAGCAGCCGAGAAAGAGAAGGAGTCTGTGGTCCGAGCTCGAGCTGGATCCAGAGGCCTGGTGAGTAACTGAGCCTCAGAGACATCCATCAAACTGAAGGAGTGGCTGAACATAGTTGAAAACATGAGATGTGCTGACTTTGATTCATCTTTTCTGTTCATGTCTGCAGGGAGATGGAGGACACACAAATGAGCAGCTGGTCACATTTGAAAAGTTTGTCGTCTTTCTTTTTTCTCTCATGTTTAACCTGTTCATCATTCTCTGTTCACCATAGTGGTTTTATTTCTGTAAACCATCTTCTTTGAACAGATTTAACAGATTTAAGCCTGTTATATATATATATATATATATATATATATATATATATATATATATATATATATATATATATATATATATATATAGATACATGATGAGAAAAGTCTGAGGACATGCTGATCATGTATCCCAGACAAGTGCTTATAGATGAACACTCTTTAACTTACTTTAAACAGTCAGGATCTGTTTGTTCTTACCTTTCAAAAAGTCTTATAAAAGGAGATCTCTGTTGACGTGATTATGTAAGTGAATATGTGTGTATTTGTGCTGTATACTGAATTTCCCAAAGTAAAATTCATCTATAGTCTAAACCCAGAGTCAAAGCACTAAATAAACTAAATCTAAGTGATTATTTCTTACTTTTAATAAAAAATAGTCTCATTAGATTTAATACGAACCACATTTACCTGACAAGTCTCAAAAAATATTCTACTTTAAAAAACAAAAATGAGGCCTGAAATGCTGTAAAGACTAATGAAAACAAATTGCTTGAAAGGTTTCATGTTTGAGGATATCTTAATACAAGAAAATGAAGAAGCAATTTTTTCATACCCCATAGACGGAGTCACTTGACTCACGACTCAAAATTCAGGGCGTAATTTATTTCGTTTTATATCATAAAATGAGACATTTTTCTGGTCTTTTCAGGTGTATGCGGCCCATGTTAAGTCTAATGAGACTTTTTTATTATTAAAACAAGACACAAAAACTGCTTAAAATTTAGCTTTTGCTGTGCTTTGCTGAATTTACATAGTTTTTTGGTCTTATTGCTCCACAGCAACAGACAAACATGCTAAAATGGCTGTAACAGACAGAGAGATGTGTAATATGTCAAAATCCACAATATATCTGTGCCTCACACATCAAAAACCAGAAGAGCTGGTCAGCATGAAGCAGAGGAATACATGTAAAGGCTGTGTTAGTTATTGATGTCAAAAGAAAGTGACTTCCTGATGAGTAAGAACAGTAGTAGGAAGTTTTCCAAATAGGGAGTACATCTTCCCTGGGTGTAACTGTTAAGGCCAGAGTTTTTAAACTGACTGATGTAGTGGGTTCACCCTGCCTGCAGAAGCTGATAGTCTTGCTAACTATCCCTGTGTGTGTGATTTTGCAGAGAAGGTGAGTGGGATCAGAGCCAAACTCAGACTGAGGAGCCCCCCATCACAGAGGAGGACCTGGAAATGATCAAGGAGAGAGAGACCAACATTAAACAGCTGGAGGTATCAGAGGAGGCCCTGCACACTGTAAAAAAAAACGCTGTGTCCTTTTTTTCTCTTCAAAACTTACCTCTGCTCTATTCAGGCCGACATCATGGACGTGAACCAGATCTTTAAGGACCTGGCTGTGATGATCCATGATCAAGGAGAGACCATTGGTCAGTGATCAGACAGATTAACAGATTTGATCCCTGAGACATGAGCGTGCATGTAAAGCTCCTCTGTCTTTTTTATTCACAGACAGTATTGAGGCAAACGTGGAGGGAGCAGAGGCTCATGTGGGCCGAGGAGCAGCCCAGCTGCAGAAGGCCTCATACTACCAGGTGAGACACAGTGTGCAACAATGACGTATGACGGATGATGTAAAACAAAGAGCTAAACATACAAACATGTCTTACCCAATTCAAAGATTTTTTTACTCTTTACAAGCAAATCTGGTGTCATTTTTGTCTTATAATATCATAAAATAAGACATTTTTATGGACTTTTCAGGTGAATGTGTATCATATTAATTCTAACGAGACATTTTATAAAAAATAAAACATACACACTTGTTTAGATTTCAGTTTTTGGCCGTGTTTGTGAAATGTGCTTGGTTGCTATGCATCTAGGACTGTGGTCTCTGTACATGAGGTGCATATGTAAACCATGGAGCCAAACCTGCACCTTGGGATGGGTCGTTTTTATGATTTCTTGACAGTCATTAAAATCTGTTGAACAGAAATAGAATTGAAGGGGTTTTCACTGGGGATAAAGACTGATGTAATAAAAGTGAGACGTGCTGTGTTTCTGCAGAGAAAGTCTCGTAAGCGGATGTGCATACTGGCCATGGTGCTGTCACTCCTGCTCCTCATCATCATCATCATCATCTGGCAGGCAATCAAATGAGGACAAGCCCCGCCCACTGCCACCAACTCTGTGTGTGTATGTGTGTGTGTGAGGGAGAGAGAGTAGAAAGTTTTTATGTATGTGTGTGTATTTTAACACTCAATTCAAATATCCACCCTCACAGACTGAGTTGGCTCCTGGCTCTGATCAGTTATAGAACCAAGTAAGGAACAAACTAGATGTCAACAAACCAAACATGAACTGTGAATGTAGAAACCCCCCAGAGTTTAAATGATAAGTGGCATCTTTTCCTGATTTTCCTCTCCCTCAGTCTTTAAACTCACACACTGATGTCCAGTGGTGGATAAAGTACTCAACTCCAGTACTTGAGTCAGAGGACTGATACTCATGGTCAGACTTTACTCAACTACAAGTAAAAGTCCCTCGGTCAAAATCTTACTCAAGTTAAAGTACTAAAGTACTTCCTTTTATAAATACTTCAGTATTCAGCAGTACGTGTATTTGAACATACTTCATAATTAAAAGTACAAAGTACATTTTCTAATATCAGCACATTGCTGTATTGTTTTCTCAGTGCTTATACAGAACCCTGCAACCCTTTAGAACCATCTCATGACAAACTGACTTAGATGTAAAACCACACTGCTATAAAAACTCTACAGAAGTCACTGTAAAAACATCAGCATAAAAATGCATAAAAAAAATAAGGAGAGCTATTGCCACCTTTTTATTTCCCCACCAAAAAAAATAAATAAAATAAGATAAAAAATAAACAAAACAAGAAAAAACAGGAAGGCTTTTTTTTTCTCCCCACACATTCACAATGGGGGAGTTGCAAGTTCAGTCCATTAGAGCGAACAAAATACAGCTCTGCTCTCAAGAACTCATCCCCCTGTTGAACCACTTGGCAACATGGCAACATAACACATGCCTTAATAAAACCTGTAAACCACACAAAATCTACCCTGAATTTTTCCATGTCTGCGGAAAGTGATAGAAATCCCTAAAAGATAATGCACATTTAGTCCTATAGACATATTTTTTAAATTAATCCCAGGTGTGAGCTGTGATTGGTTCCCTTCTGTGAGGGGCACAGCATGTGGCCAATTTAGAAAAGAAAAACACCAACAGCTGATGACGAGCTATGCTGAGTCTAAACAAAAAAAGTAACAAGTTTCCTATAAATGTAGTGGAGTTGAAAGTACAAAATTTGTCTTTGAAATGGAGTGGAGTGAAAGCCATAAGCTGCCAAAAAAATAAATACTCAAGTAAAGTACAGATACTCAAAAAATGTACTGAAGTACAGTACTCAAGTAAGTGTCCGTTACTGTCCACCACTGCTGATGTCTGAAGGGTCTGAGAGGGTATGGTGCTCAGGACTCTGAGGGTGAAGTGTTTGAGTAAATGAAATCAAATCTCACATTCCCATACGAAAAACCCTCAGAGTGATTTTCACTACTGCTGTAGATCTGTCTGTGTCTTATCATATGCAATGTTGCACAATTTTATATGCAGTAACACCAAACACTGTAATCCATGTGTGTTCACAAAGAAGTGTGTGCTTGGTTTTCTTTTTGTCTCTGCGTCTGTCACTGTAACAGTTCAACATAACAGATAATATGCTGATGTAATGTCTCATTTTGTCCACTAGGGGGAGAGCTAAGCATGGTCAGAGATAGAGGTTGTGCTATAAATAAGCCGTGCATATGGTCTCAGTACAACCCCTTTTTTTTATAACCAAACTCACTCTGATGTGTTCACTGGAAAATTCACTTATTGGTGGTAAATTATTATAAAAAGTTGTCATTGATATAGAGATTTAAAAAAGAACTTTTTTATTAAATTAAAACTGGTCTTGAAACGCACAGGTATAATGTGTGAAATTAAACGTTTGTTGTACCTCTATGACCAAGAATTAATTATTTCTGTAAAAGCTTTTATTAAATCTGAGACTGAAACTTTTTTGTTTGATTTTTTATATTTTATCTTGTTTTTGGCAGAAATCAACCCCATGTTATGTTCTTCATGGTATAAAGAGTTGATAAACTGTTCTTGATACAAAGCGATGATTAAAGTGAACAAGATGTGATATTCATTTGAATGGGACTTTTGTGCAAGATTATTTATAAATAATGAGACTAAAATGTGGAAAAACACAACATACATCAATGCAATATCAGAACTTTTTGTGCTTTTTAGGATTGTTGGGGCCTGGTGTTGAATATGAAGCTAGTGAAGTAATGACAGTTCCTTAAGGGTAAACAAATAAACACTAACCAAACTAACACGAGACATAACTAAACAAAACATGGCACGAACGAGGAGTTGCCTCATTGGAGAGCAGAGTGTAGCAGAGCAGAGCACAGGGTGAAAGTTAAAGTCCAGCACACCTGGGGGATCCTCCCAGGTGTGGCACATACCTCCCACCAAACCTGTAGGGACAGTCAAGACAACAATACAGGAGAACACACAATCTGCAGCAGGCCCTAGAGGCAGGAGGCCGTCACACTGCACTCAGAATGATATCTGACTGTTTCATGCTGCTGCATCAAACCTGTGGATGAGTGTAAGTGAAGCACACTTTACCTTTTGAGGTCAGCTGATTGCCTGGATGGTGTTAAATCACTGATGTGCTCTTGTGGGCACTACATTGAAGTTGGAATCCAAATTAAAAAAAAAAAATCCTGTTTTTCAATCTGAAAGTACCTCCAGATTCTCTGCAGCGTTACCTGTCCATCTGTACTTTTATCTGACTATTTTGAACTGTACGAGCTTTTGTATGTAACTCAAAATGCTTAAATTAATCAGCAGATCAATTAGATGTCTGAACAAGACTCTAAGCATCCCAAGTGGTGGCAGATTATCTAAAAGGTGAGTGATGAGAGTCAGGTGGGATGTAAGGATGCTAACATCAGGGTTGTCCTGGTTACAGCTGTCTTGTTGCCTTGGAGAAGTACTGAGTGGTCCTCATCGTCTGGGACCAGGAGGTAAGGACATAGCAACTGTCACCACTTTCTGCCATGATTCACTGCTTGATGCGATGCTACAAGACTAACTTGAAGACAGACTATAATTAAGACAAAGCAGCTATGAGGTCACCCACTGTGACTCGCCTTGAGGTTAAATTTTCATTGTTTTAAAGTCAGAAGTAGCCATGTTTGGAGAACATAAACTGAACATAACTTAAACAATATGTATACCTAAAGACACAACGCCAAAATGCTGTCATGGTGAATGTGTAATGGCTCCTACACATTAGGAGCAAACAGGGGGATTAAAAACACATTTTAACCATGTTGGTCCTCAAAGCTCATACACCGTACCTAACCTAGTTTTCTCTCAAAGATTTAATAAAATGTGCTGTTCTCCTGTCTGTCTGCTGGAGCTGTTATGTGCAGCTTTTAGCATCTTAACATTGAACAGAGCTTGTACCCTCGTCTCCCACTCTTTTGGCATTTACGGGAGATGAAGTCCATGTTTCCTGAATGAAAAGACATCTCAGGGGAAACCTCAGACAAAGGTCTGATAAAAATCACTGGTCTGCTCTTTAAATGGGACAAGAGAGGACAAAAAGGACAGGTCTGTGCTCTATTTTCTCTTTTGTTGAGGATGAACCCATCATCTGAGCCCTTTACCACTGTCATTAAATCTAATCAAAAAATAAATAAATAAATAAACAAATAAACAAAAAAAAAACAATGAGTGCAAGAGAAGGTGACAGAAGCTCTTTGAATGGGGGTGGGAAGATGAGGTCAGCTATTATCTATTGTCATGTGGAAGCAAATTTTAGGCCTCTTAAAGGGTACATAAAGGTGAAAGGTGTTTTAATGCAGCGGAGGGAGCATTCCTGTGTCATTATCTTGACCATGTACCTTTTCATTACATTATCAAGCGTTTTTAAAGACTGATGAATGTGTGTCCACCTGACTCTCACCTGCCTCCTACTTTCAGATATCACCTTCAAATCACCTCGCCCACATACTGAGGCCCATTTACATCTCTCCTCAAAAAATCTCACTCCTGCTTGTCAGACTCTTAAAGTTAAAATCTGAGACTGTTAGAGACAACAACAAGAATTTTTAGTGTAGTATGAAGAGATCTACTTTAGGAATCTGAAACGTTGCAGACCCAAAGATAAGTAAGCAACTAAGTAGGTAAATACAGTATATAAATAAGGTTTAGGATCCCTGATGGGAATAAGCCAGTCGACTTTATGTGTGAGATATTTTTACGCACTGATAGCTGATATTTGTGGGACTGAGCTTGAGTCCTCATGGCACATGACCAGATTCCTGCAACTGCTGCCCTGTTAGAGAACCCGGGTCTAAAAATAAAAGCACATCAACGAGCAGATAACAACAGAGCTCTTCTAAAGAAGATTAATTATTACCTTGCATTTCTCAGGGCTGTGTTTTGGAGAGAGTGGCGTCTGATTGGACACATCTGCTCTGACCACATACATTTAATTCCCAGCATACTTTGTGCTAATTGGCTCCATTGTATGTGTGGCTATCTGAGCTATCAGTTTACACTCTTACAGCGGGTATGCACATGAGTGAATACACTGCTTGTGTGTGGCGTCTCTACCCCCCCCCACACACACACACACTGTCTTTAAATAGCAGGTGTTAGATACCTTTATTTGAATCTTATAAATGCACAAACAGATCATCCACGAGTCTGGTTTTTCTGTATTATAAAAACTGCAGGGGCACACAGATTCAACCTATATGTTTCTGAAATAATGTCAAATGTTCTCTGGGGTCTGTGTCTGTCTCTGCTGCCCCAGATCTATCAGACACACACACTTTACCATCCAGGAAACACTCAAAGTCACCTTCAGCACACACACTGAGGGAGAGCTGCTGCTATTCTGGTCCATAAAGATCTCGCACCTCCCACAACCCTCCACTGCTCTGATTAATGAGCAGGAATCAGTTCATCTGCTCGGAAACATGTCTTCTTATCATGCTTTAGCTGAGGCCAACTGAGTAACATCACTTTCTATTAAACAGTCAAACTCTTTTTGCTCTTAACTACATGAAAATTTTGATTTAAAAAAAGGGGTTTTACCTTTATTTCACAGGACAGGAAAGAAAGAGAGAGCGAGAGAGAGAAAGAGAGAGAGAGAGAGAGAGAGAGAGAGAGAGAGATGACATCCAATAAACAGCCAATGGAGCCTCTGCTCTGTACATCTGGTGCTTGCTCTGCCAACCCAACTGACTGGCACCCATGTGACAGTATTTTTTTATTTAAACTTATCTTTAGAAATTGTTCCTTGGAATTTTTTTTTTCATCATTTTTTTAATTGCCTTTTTGTTTGAGGCTATGCCTTATAAATAAATGTATAAATCCTCATGGTCTTGATAAATTTAGTCCAGAATCTGGAGGAATTCAAACACAACTGGTGTGAAATCAAAAAAGATTTTGGTCAAAAAGAAGTATGCATAATTTGTCTTCCTGATTAGCTCTGTCTTGTGATCCAGTTAACAAACTAAATTGCCCAAGTATACAATATTGCAGTGACAGTTTTTAAAAAATATTCTAGGTGGGGCCGTACTAAGTTTGGAGCAACCATACGGAAGATTTTGGAGAAGAGAGCAAACTGAGTTGTTAACAGTGTCACCATCCATCGTTCAGTGCCATTGTGCCATCAAACTTCAACCATAGAAACGAACCAAATTTACCCAAAAGGTGAATTCAGAATTGCCCTTTGATATTGGTGTAGTAACCCACATTTATTACCCACATGTATATACATTTTTGAAGCTTAAAGTTTTGGCTTGAAATGTGTATCCCTCTCATTTTCCAAAATAAATGTACAAGAAAAAAAGTCATAAATTTGCAAGAATAAAGTCATATATTAATGAGAATAAATTCAGAAATTTGAGATTAAATCCATGAATCAATTTAAATTATATTAAAAAACAAACTTGAAAGGTTGTTTTGAGCAGCCATCCGCCTACTCAAAGAGGATGAAATGAGAGTTTCCTCTTGATTAAATTGTGATGAGTTACAGGTCTGACAAACAGCCTTCTCTATATCTCTGCCAATAGCTTTCCAACAAAGGCAGTTGAGATGTCTAGCACCATGGGCTACCACACAATGACAGAGGCTCAGGGCCAAGTTAAAACCTATACTTAAGTTTTACTTCACAAGATGCTTTGTGTTCCTCATTTTTGTACAGGCAGCTGCTGCTCTTCTGATAGCCAAGCTATAGAATAAAATTACGAGTTTATTCTCCAAAATTTAGGAGATTATTCATCTATAACTTCCATTTTAGTAATAAAACCCACATCCTCCCCTCCAAAATTAATACTTATATCATTAAATAATAATTATACACCAGTTACTTAATGCAACACTAAAAACCTTATCCTCCCACTTCAAACGTGTTTAATAATCTTAGTTTTATTATGAAATTGATAACTAACCAACCCCATCTCAGAGTGTCAGAGTATACTTGATGGTTTATAACTTGCTACTTGTCTAATCTTGAAAGGACCACAGTGAAATGCGTTGTGTATTTGAACTGAAAGTAAAAAGTGTAACAACAAACCCGGTCTCCCCTACCTGGAAATGAACCAACAGTGCCCACGTTGTTCTGTGTGTTGTGGACCTGGCAAAAGAAATACTTTATATATATATATATATATATATATATATATATATATATATATATATATATATATATATATATATATATATATATATTTTTTTTTTTTTATTTTATTTTATTTTATTTTTAAACACCCGGTCTATTCCCGGAGTTCGTGCGCTTTCTTCTCAGGTGTCAGTTTCTCTCACATGGTCTCCGCGTCCTCCTGACTCCTCCTCACTCTCTGCTTGACTCTGACGCACCCCTCAGGACTCTGTGGTCAGATTATCCGCTCCTTTAGTCTTTACTGAACATGGAGCCTCCGGACTTTGAGGCCATGAACTACACCGTGGACCCGGGGCCGCCGGGTTACCCTCTGTGTGAGGCGTGGAAGGAGGGTGCGGAGGGCTCCGTTTTCCACCTCTCCAACATTCTCCTCTTCCTCGGCTTCATGGGGGGCAGCGGGTTTTATGGTTTGCTGTACCTGTTCAGCTTTCTGACCGTGGGCTTCTTCTGCCTCACGCTGTGGGCTTGGACCGACATGTGCACCACGGACTCGTTCCTGTGGAGCTTCGCGCTGTTCGGGGTGTGTTTGGGACAGCTGCTGTACAGCTCCTACCGGCTGAGGAGTGTCTCCTTCGAGAAGGAGTTCCAGGAGCTGTACGCCTGCATGTTTAAGAAGCTCGGGGTGTCGCTCACACACTTCGGGAAGATTGTGGACTGCTGTGACGGAGACATCCACACTTTGGAGAAGGACCACTGCTTCGCCGTGGAGGGAAAAACCGCCATAGACAAGCTGTCCGTCCTCCTGTCAGGCAGGTGAATACAGCCGCAGGGGAGCGTCTCAAACCAAACCGCGAGATAAAATCTAACGGTTTCCTGCAGAAAGGTTAATCGAGCAACTAAGAAATAAACACACTTAACTTACAACACTTAACTTGCTCAGACATTGTGAGTCTGGCATAATTCATACATCTTCAACCGAAATATATCCACAACTAAATAACAGGGATGTAGTAATACTCACCAAACAATCTGATATTCAGTATTCATGACTTCTTTCAGTTTTTAAAGTTCTAAGTGACCCGTGTTTAAGTTTCTGAGAGAAAACTGCTTCATAAAACTGTTTTATTTACTTATTTGTTTTTTTTTTCACTCTTACACCACTTGGCCCTACTTTGTATGATTATATTTCCATTCTTTTGTATTTTATCAGGACACAAACAGAAGCCCCTTAGACGTTAGTGTTGGGAATGATTGAAAACAGCTCAAAGGAGGAAAACAGTTTAAAATGCAGGATTTATTTGCACCTCTTAAAGGGACAGAAGCCCTTATACAAACTAAGAAAATCTGTGTTTGGTAGAGTGTTTCTTTGTTGTAACCATTCCTCTTGGCAATAAATGTTGTACTATTATAAATCCTGTTTTTTCCCCTTTTAAATGGAGCTACATTTATATTGAACATGTATTTGTGGGATGAGCAACAGAGCTGAGTATGTGGGTTGTGGCCATTAAGAATTTGCCAAATCTTTTCTGCCAACGCCAAACAGCTTATTCTGCTGTTGACTCTTAATTTAGCTTCTGGTTTCTCCAGGTGCTGACAATCAGGCACCTGATTGTCAGCACCTGCAAGCATGGGCCCTGCTGGTCAACAGGTTTCTGCTCCAAGAATCAGCAGGCCAGGTTTGTCTGATCTGGAAAGGACCCGTGTGATATGACAACTTCAAGCAGGTGTTCTGCAATACCAAGTTGGGGTTATGTGGAGGTGCCAGGTCATGTGTATGGTTCTTCCACACAGTGCGTCTTGTTTTTTGAGTCAATGTAAGATTTCATGCACTGTTCCAGTAAGTGCAGAGTGTATGCAGTGCACCTCATGTCAGCCCACTTGTGGAAGTACACAGTTTCAGACACAGCCACAGCGTAAAAAGTTTTCCGTCTCTATATGTCAGCCCTGCAATTGACTGGCAACCAGTCCAGGGTGTACCCCGCCTTTTGCCCCAACAACTGAGAGGCTCCAGCAACCTGTGACCCTGAACAGGATAAGCGGTACAGAAGATGAATGTATTTCAGTGACCTAAAACTCTGCTTACATGTGAAAGTCAGACCAAAACAAAGAGAAAACAAAACATTTTCAGAAGTACCCACATGAGGACAGGATCAATTCTAATGACACTTTACATCCTGACTGCCTGAAAAGATACAAGAACAGAGCAAGGGCTTCAGTGTCATCATGGTCTGTCTTAGACAGGGATGGCGGAGGAACGTCTTGTTGATCCCTCCCTGCATGAGCTCCATTTGAAATGACTCACTCTGTGCAGCATTACATTTTCACAGGTTCCATTATGAGAGCTGAGACTTTGGCAGCCATGTTGGTATTTCTTAGTCCTCAACAGATGGATAGGAGGGATGCATAATGGGATTGTTCAGACCATACACTGCATAAATCATGGACTCATTCTAATCAGTGTTCCTTTGGTTTCTGAATAGATGTTGTGAAGCCCTGTGATGTTGGCCGCCATGTTGGAAATGACGACTCAGCCTAACTTTCAATCAATTTTAGGCAAAGAGGTGAAGCTGAGACAGACCTTTAGCCTCCAAGCAAACAGCTCAAGCACCTTCATTAGCTTTTAAAAACGTCAACTTAAAAAACTGTGATGCAGGTTGGGAGCACAGAGAGGGGGATAGATCTGCTCATGGGGAGCTGGAGCTTTGAAAACATTTATTGTTCACTTATTTTATTACTTGTACTGGCCAACAACAAACATGGGTCATTATTTTTGCAAAGAGTTCTTCTCGCTGACTTCAGCTCCAAAGTTGTTTTTTGGTTGATTCTGGTCTACAGATGAACTAATCGGACGGTTTCATTTCTGTAAGACTGCTTTACTAGTGCTCTGGTTGTTTGGGTCACTGTTTTTTGGGTTTTTCCATGGTTCGTTGTTACTTGAGTGTGCTGATCATGTTTTGCTATGTGCAGCTTATTTTCATTTGCAGCAGGTCTACTGGTGGGTTTAGGTTCGATTTTGTTGTTTTTGAATTTACAGTCATTTCTAGTGTAACAGTCTGTTTTTCTGGATGGGAATGTTTGAGGCACTGCAGTGGCTTTGTTTAATTTTAGAAATGTCTTTGAAAAATCAAACCAAAGAAAGTTGAATATTAACTATGATTTATATGTAGCTTGCTTTGGTTGTTCCGTTAACATTTTAAGATGTGAGCTGCTTTTTTTAGCTGCCATTCAAATTCAGCAGCCCTCATATTAAAAAGCTGAGAATTTGATGCTGTCTTTGTCCTGCCTCTTGTTGAAGTTTGGTCTTATTGTCCTTGATTACCTCTGTAATGTAGGTCAGCAGTTAGTTAGGCCATTAATACTCTCTATTTACAGTCTGAATAAGAATGTTGAATCTCTACTCAGGAGTCTGGATGACACATTCTGGTTTCTGTTCATGGTATGATTACTGTTTTGTACTGAATAAGGACAATTCTGCCAATAATGATAAAACAAAGTCATTAAATGTCTTTTAAAATACAGCTGTAGCAATCACATGGAATGAGAGGTGATCACTAAATGAAGTGTAAATGAATCACTCATTGAACCCACAGCTGGCCTCAGTCGTGATAAGTAGAGTTGGGTATACAGATTTTCCAGTGAGAGTGGATTTCCTACCTGTTCTCATTTTGGAAAGTCTGGATGATGGATGCTATAGAGTACCCGTCAGTCACATGAGCTAAGCTGAGCCTCTGATTGGACAAACTCGTGATTTTAGTTGACATTTTATTGATATCCAGTCATTTTTTATTAAGAAGTGATTATTTATATTGCAAATAATTATGGTATTTGTAAAACATGATCCTAATTAATATAAAAATGATAAATCAGTAGTTTTTTTTACATGAAAAGGAATGCATGCAATACATATCTTATCCCATAGACTTCAAATCCGGTTATATCCAGTAATATTAGCCCAAGTTTACTGATGAAATAAGTTATTTGTTATGAAATATCTGATTACATCATTAAAAAATCCAAGGCACGAGGGCAACAGTTGCTATACAGATAAGTTGTACTTGTTTCCGCAAATATTGTTGAAACCCTGGGTTATAGGCAATGTATTTTAAGGGGAAAAAAAAACAATTTTCGGTTTGGGTCAATATAGTATTTTGTCCAATCAGGAATCAGCAGGCTTTGATCTTCCTGAGAAAAACATCCTCGTTATGGAGAGGGCGGTACACAATCTAGCTTTTTTGAGTTGCTTCTAATTTGGCCGTAAAAATGCAGTGCACTGCAAAGGACAAATTAGCGGTATGTGGTTTATGGCTCGCTGTGTTTAAATTCGAGAGGCATAAAACCTTTTCAGATGAAAGCTGAATGTTTCCCATTTGTTATGCAGGAGAAGTTAAGATGAGTTTATCGACCAAACAAAAACACAGGGATCGCCCTTTAAGCCACACCACAACTAGTGATGTCACAGCAGGTGTTTTAAAATCTTATCTGTTGAAGCAAACATTGAAAGTTGTGTTGTTGTAAGGTGTCTATGTTATATCGATTATTTGACATCGGTTTCTTCCTCCGTTCTCCTGCAGGATCCGTGTGACGGTAAACGGGGAATTTCTACATTACATCTACCCATTCCAGTTCCTGGACTCACCTGAGTGGGACTCACTCAGACCGTCAGAAGAAGGAGTGTTTCAGGTCCTTTTTAAAAATAAATGAATGAATGAAAGAATAAATAAATGAATAAAATATCAGCATGTGCAAAAACATTTTTGGCTAATATCTATGGAGCTTTTACTGAAGCATAACAGCCTGTAAGAGAATCCACAAACACATGCAAATCTACTGATGTGAACAATTATCCACAAATACATACAAGGGTCTGCAAAAATGTAGACCATTTATCAGTACATAAATAGATTAGATATTAATGGTTAAAAAGGTTAAGGATGGTTGATTAGAATGGGTTATGGCCTCTGATTTTGAGCTTTTTACAGTTTGCTCTTGTGTTGTGTATGAGGATCTGTCGGCATCTCCACTCTCTGCTGTGTTTCTTAAGGTTGAGTCATGACAGATGTGTGATAAACATCACAGTTAAACAAAAAGATTTATGTATTGCCATCAAGATGTTAGAAAAAAAATGATTGAAATGCTTTAACCCTGATCAAGACAGTAATTTCAATGGCAGAGTAAATTTCTTAGACTCAATGCACACATGTAGAACTGCACATTTACCACCAACTCCAAGTAGACGGTTAAAATTTGCTTCTTGACTGTGTGGCTGTGAATAAGCTGTTATGTTGAACATGTTACCTCTTGTACTTATTTTGTTTGAAGAAATGTTCATTTTGTTTTTATACTTCATCTTGAATCCTCCTGACAGTAAAAGTACTGCTGTTAAAAAGCCTTTAGCTTTTTATTCCTACTTCTTTGCTATTTATGTATTTATTTGAATCAAAACACTGGGACAAATTCTTGTTTGTGAAAACCTACTGAGCAGTGAACCTAATTCTGATTTTTGTTTGTCCCCCTTTTTTCCTGGTGTCTTCAGGTGACCCTTCGAGCTGATAACCCCTGCAGGTACGTGGCATGGAGGAGGAAGAAACTCTACCTGCTGTTTGCTAAACATCGCTACATTGCAAAGATCTTTGCGCTAGTTGTGCGTAACGACATCGCAGAGAAGTTGTACTCTCTGAATGACAAAGCCTTCGACAGCTCCGGGCATCGCTATGATCTTCGCTTACCCAGCTACTGCCACACCACCAGGACAGAGTTGGAAAAAAAACCAGATGTGTTCCTGCAAGTGCCCACACAGGGAGGGCAGACAGCCTGAGTTACTGCCATGTTTTAATGCTATACTGACTCATTGCATACAAGAAGGGTGTGTCTAATTTGTCTTTAATCTGTTTGATTTATTAAGCCAATCTCAAATAGCACATGATAAATCTGTCAAGATTATCACCAGATAAACACATTGGCTGGAGGGAGGTGGCAGACTTTTTTAACACGTGGTTTCACATTACCGATGACACGTGTTGGTTGTTTACAGAACGCCTCAGCAGCACTTAAAACCCCATCCTGTGATCAGCTTGACTTAAAATCAGTCTGTTCATGAGCTTTTTTGGTTAAAATATGATTTGAATTATAGCAATCTTCACAGACAAATGTCATTTTATATTGTGGTTTGCAATTTGTTTTCTGCATCTTTCAGTATAATTTAACCCTAAACCAACTATGACCGAGTATACTTGTAAGCCTTCTCGTTTCCACGAGCAGTATGAACGAGTATACTTGTTTTTCGGTCAGCCCTCTCATTTCCACCAGTGCTGAGACCAAGAATGTTTAGTTTTTGTTAGGGATGCACTTGCGGCCACCGAAAGTTTTCAGCCAAAAATGGCCCAAAAGTGCATTTTCGTTTTTTAGCCGAAAGATTTATATCACTGAAACAACACGGCCGAAACAGTATGTTGTGATGACGCAAGCTAAAACCACGACCGGCACGCACTTGTCTGGATAAGGGTTGATGAACTTCAAAATATCTGAGAAAGACCCACAGATAGTGATTTGTAAAGCGTGTGATATCCAGGCTGAGATGACTGTGGGGAAACCTGCTTGGAGAGGGAGAGCAGAGTGGCCTCATAACAGAGGCATACTTCTGTTATGATCAGAGCTATACCTTGTTCACTTATTTAATACAATAAACAGCCTCATGTTATTTATCTGATTTATATGACAGGATACAAAGACAAGTGAGAACTTGCACAAACACACACACACACACACACACACACACACACACACACACACACACACACACACACACACACACACACACACACACACACACACACACACACACACACACACACACACACACACAAGTGCATATTGTGTAGGACAGAGAGTCCAGAAAAAATGTCACAAGAGATGCAGAAGAAAAAATCTGCCTTTTTAAAGCACTCCCAGCTCATCTCTGTGAAGATCTCATCTCATGTTGAATGATTTCAGAAGTGATAATTTCTAAAATAAATTCAGCACTGGGGGAAAGGTGGGGAAATTTAAATTCACTGGGCAAAGGATTAAAACACTGAAGAACTAATGCACTTAAATGAGTTTCCTTACACAGAGTTGAGTATGTCACTGTATGTTTGAACAGTTTTATGACAATTCCATGACAATAATTGTACTATCAAACACTCTTTATAAACTGTGAAGCATAAAACCATGCTTTCATAAAAACATCTTACTTGGATGTATTTATACATGATGAATGTAGACGGAAATATACAGGCCGCAGCAGATGTCTTATTTAATGTGCAATAATGAGATGACATAGTTTAGTGCCTCTAGCCTGTATGACGTGGTGCAGATTTAAAATGCAGATGTAAATAATCTAAAGTGTCCAAACTGTGCTGTACAATAAATTATAACTTCTTTTCTTGTCTAATTTCATGTCTTGTGTTATTCCGAGAACATGTTTTGATGTCTCTGTTATTGCAATTAGTAAAAAAGCTGGTGTTTAAAAAAAATCAGAGGAATATTGGATGAACAGAAGCTCGATTCTTCAGTGGAACACCTCCCAAGAACTGCATCAAGAAGAACCATTTTTCAGTTCAGCATTTTATTCATGTTACTTGAAAAGTTTACAATGCTGGTCCCTCCCAAAAGAGCACTGATAGCCGGGTATAGTAAGCTTTTAAAACAGTCATTGGCTACATTCATTAACATAAATGAATGTTTCCCTTGAAACGAAGCAGTGCCATATTCATACTGTAGTATATAATACAGTCTATGATCAATACCCACTGTTACTGTGTGCTCTGTCTCCCCCTGTCGGCGCTCCGTGTCCCTGCAGGTGAAGTGCTCACGCCTTTCTTGCCCATTTTAGTCTGTC
Source organism: Labroides dimidiatus (assembly GCA_030710495.1). Lineage (NCBI taxonomy): Eukaryota > Metazoa > Chordata > Actinopteri > Labriformes > Labridae > Labroides > Labroides dimidiatus. The sequence goes on along the minus strand of CM061148.1, from coordinate 18,637,879 downwards.
CCTGTCAGCTGTGAGGAATGTGCGACGCACACTGTGCAGTCCCCCCATCTGAGGGTCCAGACTAAAGCCTCCTCTGCTGTCTCCAGTCTTTTACCGGATCCATTCCCCTTTCTTCAGATCTTTATTCCGGCTTCTTCTGCTGCTGATTGGTGAGTTCGGACACGTTTTCCTCTTCGCACTGTGGCGAGCAGTTAGAAAGTTGTAGCTGTGAGAGATTCCTGCTGTGAGGGGGGCTGCATGTGTCCCCTCTTCTATTTTTACATCAGAGTCCTCCCAGCGCTGTAAAACATCAGCCAGTGTGACAAACACAGCACAGACTGTTACTGGACAACACGGCTGAACAAACTGTTGATTACAACAAATGTGAGTATTGTGATGCGAGATCTGTAATTACTACTGGAGGAGAGCAGACCCAGCTTTATATTAAAATAGTGTTGTTACTGCAGGCCTGATGTGACATGAGACAGGATGTTCGCTGACATTTCACAGAAACTGCTCTCACAGATTCAGAACTTTATAAACATTTTCAGCTCCTGTCAGACACAGGATTTACATCCAGTTAGAAAATGATGCACGTGATTGTTGCTCGGGTACAAATGAGAAAAGTGTAACAATAAAAAAATCACTGCAGAGTACACTTTGGAGGCATTAGATTTTAAATTTGATTAAATATAAGAGCCAGGTGGAAAATTGAGTGAATATGTTCTTGACACATGATTTCTCCCACTTACATATGGACAAACATTTACCAACCAATCCTCACACCTCCTGACAATATATTAATAAAGATAACAGGAAATGACTGTTTAAAGTCTGCTTAGTCCACATGGTATTTAGTCCACTGATGGATACATATTTATTAAACCCACAAACAGAAGCTTTTTTAATTTTACATGTAACCTATATGATGAACTCATCCTGCTTTTGTACTCAGTGCAATATACAACTTCTAGTAAAACTTTTAAGTGGGTTCAACAATACAGCGGCTTTTCGGTGGTGTTTCGACTCGTTTTTTAAAAAATGATTCACCCTTTTGTAACAAAATCAAACAAACTTTGTTCAAATATGAAAGAAACACTCGTCTCCTCAGAGAAGTGTGTGAAGTGCTTGAGCTGATATGCTGCCCTGATGATGTTTTTCAGAGTGAAGAGGCTGAAGTGATCTGGCTAGTGGAAATGTGGGACTGTTGTCATACTATTTTCTCTGACCAAACCTGCATCTACCTGGTTGTTAAAGTGTCAGAGCACCCTCATTTGGGTCCAGTCTACAGCAGATCAGACTCTTGTGTGTTTGAAGCAGACTCTGACAGTTATGGAGAGTTCAATGATCCTTGGGTTCATGTTGTTACGTTTCCTCTCACTGCTCATACCCTGATGATCTGCTACATACAACCCTGCAGGAGCCTCACTGGTCAGCAGAGCTGTAAATCATTCATCGTTTTAAAATTAAACATCTGATTCAAACTAAACTAAACCAGAAAAAATAAGCAAGTGCCATAAATCAGCATGAAATAACTGGAATGTTCAACAAACACCTGTTCACCTGAAGGGGGCAGGGTTTAAGACCCATACTGATGCAGGTCAGTAGGGATGCTTTGAAAGTTTTGGCCTCACACAGGGTAGCTGTTGTGTTGGTCATGATTTTATACTGTCTGTGCTGAAAAACATAACAACTAAAAGCAGCTGTAGGTTTCAGAATAACCTATTTTTAAAGATGGAGCTAAACCCAGGTTACAGGTGTCTACTGTCTAACTCCTCCCTGCTTCCTGGTCACTGTGAATCTAAATGAGACCATAATTTACCAAACAAACATCATGCTGTCATGAAAAAGACTTGAAATTAGAGATTGAGACCATACGATTATTTCTAAAATGTTCAGGATATATACATTTTTTTGATTGGGGATCCTCATTTAAATTGTTTTTAACAAAAAGCAGAAAACACTGATCACAGTTCCCTTCATGTGTTGTCTTAACTTGCCCTCCTTTTCAAGGTGACCCAGCTGCAGGATGTCCTCTGCCACAGAGCTGCCCCTCCTCTTCACCATGCTGCCCCCTCTTCCCTCCTCCTCCCCTGATGTCCTGGAGCCAAACGCCACCTCCTGCCAGGAGTGGGAGCAGGCCCACCACCTCCTCTTCCATCTGGGGAACCTGTCCCTGCTGCTGGGCCTGATCCTCCCTACCACCATGAGCCTGCACATGATCCTGCTGCGCCTGCTCCTCATGACAGGTCTGCCCCACAGACACCTCTCCATCATGGCATTCCTGGGGTGATAACACTGGAGCTGTGGGCACAAATAACACAACAGATCTTTTCTATATGTGCATCACACTTTCAGGGTTATAGCAGCAGAAGTTAGTTTAGGATTCTGTGGCTGGTTCTTAAAGTTTAAACCTGCAGACAGACAGACAGACGGACAGAGGTGAGTGAAACAGAGGAGAGTCTGTAAAAGGCTCTGACAGCAGTAGATAGAGGACAGTGTGTGGTGACTGGAAACAGAACCTCTGCATGTTTATCTTCTACTTGGACACAGAGTGGGAACAGGAAGAAGCGGGAATTATGGGTAACGTGGTTGATATTTGACTGTTCATTTATTTATGCTGTCCTCTGGGGCAAGCTGGCCCCTGAGGGTTTTTAAAGAAACAAAAACAGAAAAGAGAGAAGGGGAGGAGGGGGATTAAATGAACAGACAGAAGTTATCCTTAAAAACATCAATATTTTTGATGCTCTGTTTCTATTAAAACATTAAAATTTCAAACAATACAGTATTATGAACTCAAAGTGTAGAATAAAAACAGATCTATGGTCCTGTTTTTCAACCTACAATTGCTGCTGACTGAAGAGAGAGCAACAGTGGTCAATCACATCATTTAAAGAAAATTTAAATAGTGAGCATATATTACTATCTGTCTACTTTACAAAGCAAACAAAAACAAACAGCTGTGTTAGTTCCTTTACTCTAATTGGTAAAACAATTAAACAGGGTTTTTTTTCTGACTAGTGAAGGAAACATTAGGGAAAACCTGATCACCCTTGTCTTACATATGAAATCAATCTGCTGAAACAAGTTGAAGCACATCTTGTTTACAGTATTATTTCACCTTTTCCTGTCAACACTGCGACAAAAACACAAGTTTCTGATACTATTGGTAAACAGTACAGTTTCCATTTTTTTTCTGAAGAGCATAAAACAGTAGGTTGGTTACTGTCTTGCTAGGCACAGAGGCTGGGGCATATTGTTGAAGCACACAAGGTGCTGGAAGAAAGAGACGTCAACCAAACTGTGTAAAACAAACGCAGCACAGTGTATTAGACATGTCCAAAGTCAGTCACAGGGATCAATCATGGCCCGGGGTTCATTTTCATACGACCCCAAGCTTTCATCTTATGATGTATTAATTATGTCATTGAAATGAAACATGTTCTACATTATGTGTACATTTACATTTTCTGTCAAGGTCACAAACCAAACCAAAATACAATCTGTCTAGTAACGTCTCACTAAACTACATGTGGTCCGTCCATAGGCTACTTGTATAAAGGTAAGACTCTGTACATTCTGCAAAATTCAAGAACTCTTACAGCTGATGTCTTTAAATGAATGAATGTATTCATCATGATTTGTAAAGGTGCTTCATGAGTTCAAAAGATGCTGTTGAGGACACAGGACTAGAAATATTTTAGGCTAAAATATTGTTTACAGGTCAAAATAGTCTGAATATTAAAAACAACTCTGATAAAATCCAGATCCTGATCCTGCCATAAAACATCCATACAAATTTTCCCCATATTATCCTCTAATGGAGAACATTTTCCTTAAGAAGAATCAGAGTTTGCTGACGTTTACGCAGCACATAACACTGCAGAAAACTGACCACTTATCATCTGGCTCAAGAGACAATTAAGGGACAGGTGAGGTTTGATTTCATAAGTCTGTAATGATGGCACAAGTATGTCTGAGCACACTTGACTGTGGAATGAGCTTGGGCTACGGGACAGATGAGAGAAGAAAATGCCAACAGAACAGAAAAATTTTGGAGGATGATAAACAAATGTTGCTGGTATTTACTGCATGAGGCTGAACACTACTACCTGGTGGTAAAACTGCTTGGCACAGACTTTGAAATAAGATTTTTGAAGGATTATGGTGCAGACATAACTGCCTCTTCACCTGCTGTTGGATGAATAAATCTGATGCAGCATTTAATTTTTTTGTACTTTTCAGTCATAAAGAGCTTTGAATTTTGGCAATAGATCCTCCAAGATGAAGTTTTTTTTCTTTTAAGGATCTATACTACCCAGTTTTTTCTTTATTCTGTTATTGATCTTTGACCCTGCAGGCTGTGGTCTCTTCATCGCCTGGGCGACGCTGTACAGGTGTAACCTGGATGTGATGGTGTGGAACGTGGTGTTTCTGGTGGTGAACTTCATGCACCTGTTCTTCCTCCTCTACAAACGCAGACCGGTGAGTTCTACATCTGCATGCGTCCAGTCACACCTGAAGGATTCCTCCATCTGAGGGCTGTACAGAGTCTCCCCTGATTCAGATAGAGACCTAAGAGAGGTAGAGACGGCTTCTTTAAAGGTTCGGTGTTCAGTTACTCTCAGAGAGCAGCAGATCCTCCTGGTTTGGTTCTGATTTATGATAACAACATGCAGATCAAATCCCCAGGCTGTCACAGGGGGTTCAGTGTCAGTGCAGGGCCACAAATGAGTCGACAGTCACACCAGAATATTTTTTAATGAGACAGGAGAGCTGTTCTTTTGTCACCTCTCCTGTACCAGTCCATCCCCTCTCTGAATTCACATCCAGCACAGCAGCTTTACTGTCTCTCCTGTCAGACGTTCAGTCACAAAGATAAATGACATGAAATCTGTCTCTGCTCTCTCAGATAAAAATTGACAGGGAGCTGAGGTCTGTCTATAAGCGTATGTTTGAGCCCCTACATGTGAAGGAGGCTATGTTTCAGCGGCTCACAGGACAGTTCTGCACCATCCAGACCCTGAAAAAGGGACAAGTCTATGCTGCTGAGGACAAGACATCTGTGGATGAACGGCTCAGTATCCTCCTCAAAGGAAAGTACGTAATGTTTGCTGGAAACTGAGTGCAGCTTTGCAGCCAATGACTTTTATAATCAATGCATTATCTGTTAATCTTAAACTTGATATTTGTGTGGCAGGATGAAGGTTTCATACAGAAGTCATTTCCTCCACAACATCTACACCAACTCCTTCATTGACTCTCCAGAGTTCAGGTCCACTGAGATGCACAGAGGAGAGAAGTTTCAGGTACCAGCACAAAAAACAGGAGCAGACATCTTTTTCAGTCATCACTGAAAGAGTTATTACTGAACTTATACAACTGAGCCCTTTATTTTAACTTTATCTGAATGCAAAATACACTGAAGAAGTTATTAAACTGTTCCCTAAAACAAGTTCAGTTTGCAGTATTAAACAGGCTGTAATTGCTGTAAAATATCTTGGATTGATGTTAAAACTATCATTGCTGTGAGATAAAACAAAATGTGGCCCTGAAAGGTTTGCAGAAGTGAGTAGACCAAGTAAGAAGTAAGATCTGTCCTTTTTCTTGGAGTGAGGATTTCTTGAATTTATTTTGAAGGAATGTGGACTCAGGAGCTGGACTGTCAAACAGTAAAAGAACAGAAGAGCAGAAGAAAGATCGATTGGAGAATGACAGAGAACTAACACGGGTTCATCTTTTTGTGATAATGTTCATTCTAACCCACATGCAGCAGTCAAACTGCTGTGATCTGTTGAAACTTGGGAATCTATTAATACAATGAAGAGTAAGGTTACGTTAGCTCTGCTTGGAGAGGTTGGAGTTGGTAGATGAGCGTTAGTAGGACATAACCAGGATTCACATTATAGACATGACTTATAGCACCAGGCTTTGAGAAACACTTAACAGATAGTCTGCTCACCTTCTGGACACTAACCTACACCACAAACTGATTTTACAAAGTTTGACTATTGTCATGTTTTAAACAATACCTCTATGTAAGAACAAATAAATAAATTACCTCATTGCTTTTCATCCTGGGAAAAGTTGTCTTAAACAAAAAAAGTAGAGCTCTGTTCTCCAAAACAAATGCACATTTTGGCAAAAGTCACATATTTATGACGGTGGGTGCAAGTGCTCATGGGAAATGAAGTCTTTATACCCAAAAACACTAGTGACTCCAGCCACAGGAGTAACTGCAATCAACGGCAAACATATAGTCCTCTCAAAGCCTTTAAAAAGTGTATTATCATCTCATTTCTCCACCAGATAACAGAAAAATATTGAAAGTAGAATTTATTAAGACTTGGATCATTAAAAAGACTTGTTAGTGATCTAAATATCGAAAGAATTACAGATTGAATCCTTTGCAGTAATACTTTTGTGTAATGATAAGGCTTTTTTTTTTTTACCTCAGTTTTTGTGCGCTCATTTCCTTTGAGTTCCTTCACTGGCTGTCGATCTCCTGGCTCTCATTTGTATACATTTTTATTCATGAGCTGCTTTATGTTGAGCTTCAAGGTGTAATGTGGGTGTGTGCAAAGCAGAATCAGAGTCGGATCCATGTACAGTTACAGGGAATTATAATTTGATAAAGTGGATATTGTGCATATGAAACGTCTCTCTCTCTCTCCAAAGGGCAGAGGTTAGAGATACCAAAGTTCAACTTTGATTAGAACAAAATCGTCTATTAATGAATATATAAGAAAATATACCAATAATGCCTTTTAAACTCCTTTACCTTTTACTGAACAAGATTTTTATTGTTGGGGTTTTCAGGTGACCATCATGGCCGAGGAGAACTGTAAGTTTCTCTGTTGGTCCAGAGAACGGCTCACCTACTTCCTGGAGTCAGACACCTTTTTGAATGAGGTGTTCAGGTACCTGATCGGGAAAGACATCACCAACAAGCTGTACTCTCTGAATGACCCCACTCTTAGTGACAAGGTGAGTTCAGCTCCGTGAACCCAAACACGAAAAATATTTATTGATTAATAATAAAGGTGATGATGATGTTGGATGTTGTCCCAGGCTGTGAAGAAGATGGACCGGCAGCCCAGCCTCTGCTCGCAGCTCTCCATGATGCAAATGAGGAACAGCATGGCGAGCACCAGCGACACTGACGATGTCTTGAACCAGATCCTACGAGGAGGATCAGCAGGCTCATCGCTCCGTGAGTGATCAACCTACAGAGTGTTTTCATACGTTAAACAACGAAACATCAAGTTTCATCAATCTGGAAAAGGAGTCTGGTCCATTTTACCACTGCCTGATTATACTGTGACACAAAACATTTCTGTTAACATGCTCATTGGCTAAACAATATGGGGATATATTTTTAATATTACAGCCTGTCCTGCAATCCAGGCAACAACAGCAGAGCAGAGGCCTGTACGACAAAGTTGGATTCTCACTTATCGTCAGGGTTAACCACAGATTTTCTGTCCTACAATACTGGTTCAATTCTAAGCAGGATAAATCACCATGCTAACTTATGCTGAACCACTAACCTGCTCCAGAGCAGGTTAAGATCTGGGTAAGAGATTAACGGGTATCAAAGCACCACCTCCTGATCAATCAACTCTCTTGGAAAATGGCCTACCCATTCTTAAAAGAACCTCTCAACATTGATGTGCAAACCATGAGGGGAGAGAAAGTGTTTTTATGGGTAGGTGCAATCCTTTTGATGTCCCTCATGACATCTTGTACTAAAGATACAGATTTTCATCAGATGGGCTACATCTGTCAACTGATGGAGCCATATGTTACAAATATACCCCAGTACAGCCCCCCGTGAGCCCAACCTGGTTCCAATCACAGTGCCAGCTTTCTTCACCATGATTATGTTAATCCCACTTCGTAGAACAGGCCTCTGAAGAGAGCGTTTTTAAGCTAATGATATCTACAAGTTTGAGTTCTCTTTCAAACTCCAGTAACTGGTTTTCTGGGCTCAAAAGGATTCACATAGTGTTGTTAAAAAAAGAGCTGAACCAACGCTTTGAAATTTGTTCCTGAAATCAAATTAAAATGAGCAAACAATTTTTATATGTTGCTTTTGGACCTCTAATTTAGAGCTTTATCTCTGGCTGGTTTTAAAACTATTGATGTCAGTTTTACCATCAAAATAAATCCAGAGTTGTCATTGATAAAAACAAGAACTTTTAATGGATACATTCATAAAGGCTTATGATGCAGACATCACAGTCTGTTTAGCACCCAAAGGATGGTGAATCTACCAAAACAATTTAAGTACTTGTTTTGCAAATTGTCAGAGATTATGAACTGATAAGTTAAGCAACTTTTTGGTTAAAAAAAAAGTCAATTCTTTGTTCAACTTGGTAATATCCCTCTGTAAGTTTACCTAAAAAAGAGAGAAACTGTGACATAACAAAAGGAGAAACTGTAAAACACAAAAAATGCATTTGTTGTGTTATGGGTTGACAGCAGTTGCAGAGGAGTGCAGTTCTTCAGAATGCATTAGAGCAGTTCTGGTCCTGCTCTGCAGAGGAGCTCTCAGAGTTTTAATGCAGAGCCTGTTAGTGCTAATGGAAACTGTTCACTCCACACTTTCTGTTCACCCTCTCACTGTGCCCGCTCAGGATGTTTATGGACACACTTTTCATAATAACCCACTCTTCTCTGAATTTCAGTGACATGTGAATAATTGTGGGTGTGTTTGGAGCGTTTGTTTCATCCATGAGTGCACATGAGCAGAAAAAAATTACAACAGGCTGATGCTCAAAACTCAGTTTGGATTCATGTTTATCTATTTTATTTTTTAGAAAAATCACCAGGAACAAAGACCTCTGCAAAGATGAAACCCATCGCTGAAGGCCTGGAGGATGATGTTTTTGTGGAATCTGCTACAGCTAAGTCCGGTCACCTGGGCAGCACCTCCAGTGAAGAAGTGTAGACAACACAGATCCCACCCAACCGTCAGTGTTTCATAGGTGTATGAATATCTGCCTTCACATTGGCTGAGGAGTAAAAACCAGCTTTAAATATTTCTAATATGTGTTTGTGGTTATCTAGTAACAGATTTTATGTTGTATAGTTTAGAATGTGCTGAAAACTGAATTTTGTTGAAAAAGAAAAAGTGATTTCAAATAAGTGTCTGAAATGAACACAGTTTTTTCCACATCCTTTTCAATATGGCTGCACGTGTTAAAGTTATGTTCATTAAAAATTCAAAAGAGAGTCTCTTTTCTTGTTGGTCTCACACGTCAAATGAAGAGTAAAAAAATGTCTCATACCCGGCCTTGTGCTGCATCACTAGACTGCAGAAACTGAAATTGAAACAAGTCTTTATCTTATTTCAGGTAAAATTTAAATTTGAGCAACATTTACCCGATGAGCCCAGAAAAATGTCTTATTTTAAGATATTCAGAAACGAAAATGGTGCATGAATTGCTTGTAAAGAATAAGAAGAATTTGCCAACAAGGTAAGAAAAATGTACTTGTGAAGTTACTTGTATTAAGACATTCTTTTATAAACCTTTACAAGTACAGTTTTCTTCCCACTTTGGGAGATTTTTTTTGTTTTTTGAACTTAATTTTGTTTCTTGAAATAAGACATTTTTCTGGACATCAGTGAATATGGCTCATATCAAGTCTAACAGATTTGTATTTTTCCAAATACAGCCATACAGTTTCTTTCTGTCCTGCCAGCAACGGCAAAATATGTTGTGGAATACATTTAAGCCGTTTCACACAAACACATTTCAGAAATGGTTATCAGAACAACAAAACTTGAACACCTCATTCTATAACATTACGGTGCAATGTTGTTAAAAACCAAGCACAACTATTCTCCTTGGTACTTACAGGCCCTCATCTTCGTTCCGGACAATGAAAAATCTAAAGCTACAATCAACCTTTGGCCACAACTTCCTTTTTCTCTGTATATCAACCTTTTGATCAACTGGTGACCTGCTCAGGTGTCACCCAACCTTTCATACAGTGACTGCTGAGATCCCCTCCCCTCCACTGACCTTCCTTGGCCACTACCAGAACATGTTTTAAAATACAAGACTGACACTTAAGGTTACAGAAGAATTTAAGGGCTACAATGGGGTCCTCGGCGACCCAAGGTTGGTCATTATCCCCAATCCTAATTGCATGCATTGAGGTTACAAGAGCTGCCTAGTTGGCCTTTGGTTGGGTTGGTTTACAATAGGGTCCTCGCCGACCCTCTGGCCATTGGGCTTTGGCTCCAATAATAAAGAATTTTCTTGTAGAAGAACAAAAGCCACAGAGGAACAAAATGTTTAAAGGCCAAATCAGCTGGAAACTTAACAGTTCTCTGGGTTGAGTTTGGAGTTTTTTTTATTTTTGAACATGCTTCAGTAAGTGATGATGGAAACAATCACTACGAATTAAGACTCCTCAGTTTGATTCCAAAACTTGAAATTAAAAGATGATTACGATCCCCTTTTTTAAACCTTAACACCACTAATATCTTGTAAGTCACTGATTATATGTCAGCAGTATACCATCTGATAGGTGTTGACCAGCTGGATGATGGGCAGGGCATAAAACAGAGACGGTGACAATGTTCCTGGAAAGGAGAGAATCATTAGACTTTTGCAGAATGAAACTTTTGTTGAAGGATGTTTTCATGATAATGACTGAACCACTGTTTTCACCCAAAGTACATCTGATATACTGAGTTTCTTGCTTAGTGCAGGAGTTGCAACCAGATACACAGGTGGACGCTGGGAGCACATTTTGGTTCTTTCAACTTCACAAAGATGAACATTACCACCAAAACTCCTTCTCAGCTCTACTTCTCGACTGCTTACTGATGCTTCTTCTTCTAAACGTGTCTCTCAGTCAATAACACCACTCTTCTTCACTCAAAACTTCTGAGTTGTTTTGCCCCTGAGTCACAAGCACTGCAAATGATAAAGTGCATGTAATCTGCATGACATGCACATTATCATTATCTACAAATTAAGTAATTCACTTATTCAGTTACATATTCGTTTTAAGATGTTTGAAAGCATTGCACAGTGTGTTCAGTAAACATTTGTAGAGAACTGTCTTTCAGTGAATTGTAAGTTTGAGTGAGAAACTTCAGATTTTATTGTGATTCACTGCTGTCTTACACCTAATGATAAAAATGTGATGTTATCCTGCTGTGTCTTTGCCTTTTTGCTGCTTTGCTCAGCCTGAGCGCTATTAAAGTCAGGCTGATGTGTGCTTTTCAAGTTGTAGTATTGTATGCCCCCCAGTGGCCATAATGTGCACAACATGCTTGAGTTTTTACAGTAGAGTCGGAGAATATCAGTTAAAAAAAAGAGTACAGACGGGAGTTTTCCATACAGATATTAAACATAACTCATCGGGAAACATCATAAATCATTAAAGCTAGAAATTTAACTTAACAGAACTCATGTGGTTATTGGTGTCGACCATCGATAGATGCTCCTTGTGTGAACCGATCAGGTAAGACAATTTATTGATTCTGCACATTTCAGCATCGAGACAGTTAAAGGTTAATATTGAAACATCACTAAAAGGGCAGAAAAAATGTTTTTTTGAGCCTTTAAAAAAAAAAATTCTTGATTAATATTATTTATTTCTAAATCTGTCCTAAAATACAATGAGATCCATTATAAACAGTATATCTTCCTAAAACTCGATTAATCAATCTCTTCCAAAGTGATTACAGTGAAAAATGAACGCAGCTAATCTTTGCAAATTAAAATCAATTCATGAAAACATTTTATTTATGAACTTTATAAGCAACAGTGTATGATCGCTGGGCATTACATATATCTTGAACTACATTACCCACAGTGCATTGCGTGTGATTGTCACCACAACAGGAAGTGGCAGAGACTGGATGATAAGGTTTGAAGTGTGAGGGCAGAGCTGCAGGAAAATATGAGCTCGCTGTAAATCAGGGAGTCGGTTCCACCAGTGAGACAGCGCCCATGGACGACTCTCAGGGACAACACAGCACCTAAACCCGCCCCGAGAGGCTTCTTTACCGCGGTCATCCCAGTGAACCGCTCACCTATGATGGAACGAGCGATGGAGCAGCTAAACGTACAGCTCAACCGGCTGACCCGTTCTCTCCGCCGGGCCAGGACCGTAGAACTCCCCGAAGGTGAGGAGCTCCGGGAGGTGGAAGGTGTTAGCTTAAAGACGGTAGCAGTGTTTTAATAACTCAATTAATAACACGGCTTCTGTATACACTAATTGGTACAAACACACAGCCTGAGGGTACAGGAGTGTCTGCTGAATTCATGTAAACACACTGTGTCCACAGCAATGACTGAGGAACATGCAGGATCTGAGTGTGTTTGCGTTTACAGTATGACTCATGTTCATTTCCGCCAGTGTGGAAAACTGACATGTAACAAAGGCTTTTTATCGTTCTATACGAAGTATTGTTTCCGTCTATGGAGCTCAATTGAAAATTGTAAGAGTATAACCGTTATAATAAAGTAAGATTAACCAATTTGAAAAAAAAAAAAAAATAAAAAATCAAAATAGTGAGTAGTTCCGCTTAACAGGCGTAGCAGCAACTCACAACACTCGCTTGATACTCTAACTTTCTAATTTTTAGGAATTAATGAGGTTCTTGTTCAAATTAGTAAAACAAAAGAAAAAACAAAAAAAAGAGTACACTGAAAAATGAGTATCTTCAAACACTGGACGTAATAATACCGTCATAACTGGAATTATTGATTCTAAAATTAATGTGACACTCTAAAGTATATCGGTAATAGAGATAAAATATACTTTATTTTATAAAACCTCACATGAGTTAATCATCAGCAGGTATAACTTCCTGTAAAATACAGAAGTTTCAAACAGATCTAGACTCACTGGAGACCTGATAACTGCATCTGATAAAGAGATAATGAGATAGCTTTAATAACTTATACTTTTTTCCTTTGTAGATAATGAGACTGCAGTGTACACTCTGATGCCGATGGTCATGGCTGACCAGCACAGGTGAGCATCAAAGTGGTCTGTTCATCAAAAGGAGTGTATTAATGCTACTGTTCTTTGATTTTATTATGAGGTAGAAAACACGGACAGTTTGATGTTTCAGTCTCATCATGTTTTGTTGTCTATTACCCCTGCAGTCATTATCTTCAAGACTAAGTGTTAATTTGTCCTATCCTGTCTCTTGTCTAAGATCTGTGTCGGAGCTGCTGCTCAACTCAAAGTTTGATGTGAATTACGCCTTCGGTCGGGTGAAGAGAAGTCTGCTGCACATTGCTGCCAAGTAAGAAACACTCCACTGGTTTGATCATAAGACTGCTGCTGAGCTGCTGTGACACTATTTCTTGGACTATCATCTTGTTTGTCACTCATGTACCTGGTGTCATTTAACAACTTTTAGCGACTTCTGGGACAGCCAGTAGCTCCTTTCCTTTAGTGTATACAAGTAGTCAAGGAATGAGAGGCAAGTTACAATTTGGAAGAGTTGTGTTGAATAACTGTTACCTTGATAGAAAAGTGTTATATTATTCAGTACACCAGTGATACTGGAATTTATTAACCGCAAAATGCAGTTTTTGCTGACAAGCAAAATAAAGAGATCATTTTGGGAGGAAAAAAGGATTGTTATCTTTACACACAAAACATGTACTGAAACCAAACTGAAAACCGAGGAACGGTATGAACCATGGGTTACCTGTACCACCGAACTCCTAATTTACTCCAGTTAATGTAATTATGTTGTTGTTTTGTGTACTTGTACTTTTATGGGGAGTTTTTTAAAACCAGTACTTCAACTTGTAACAAAGTATTTTTTGCAAGGAAGTTTTTTTTCACTTTCCTACATGTTGCATTTCATCAGTAACTGAAAAAAAAAATCCAAGCTGTCTATCAACAGTGTGACTACAGCTGATTGGCTGACATCTATGGTCCAGCTGTATAAAACTGGATTAAATTTCCAGTCTTACTTTAGCTGTTGAAATTGGACATAAGATCTGTTGATTATCTAAGGTAAAAGGTGTTGATTACGTTTCTGCAGTTGTTATTCTTCAGATGTAATTATAAGTATTATTCGTTATAGTACCTGAATGAGGTGTGTAAGGAAGTGTGTGATGAAAATGTTTTGTGCAGTCTCTTTGTTAGAAGATGAACATTAAAGCAGTGGTGATAATTAAAACTTTTTCACTGCATAAGTAGTTTTTCGTGGCACCCACACAGACCTGAAATAAACAAACCATTGATAAGACAACACACATGATCTAATATACAGTTTAATTTCAATGTTTTTTTGTATTTGTTTCATTCAGTTGATACATTCCCCAGCTGTCGTTACCCTGTGCTGACTGACAGAGAAATCAACAAATACTGTATTTATCAGAGGTGATTTGTGCACATTCAGTCATCTGTTTTTCTTTTTCTCTACTCAGCTGTGGATCGGTGGAGTGTCTTGTTCTGCTGCTAAAGAGAGGAGCTAACCCAAACTACCAGGACATCTCAGGCTGCACCCCGCTGCACCTCGCTGCCAGGAACGGGTACGAGTACGAGCCTCACACACCACATCTGATCTCTGGTCACATGATGACTTCACTTTGTGTTTATGGTCTCAAATCCACAGTGAGAACATTTTCTAACACCACAAGTGTTCACTTACAGGACATTTACCAATCTCTGCTCAGTTTTGTCATTCAGGTATACTACTGGTGATCAGTAAGCTTTCATTGTACAGTAACACAGCACATGTTCAGCTACTTAAAGGGTAACTAAACCCTCACAACAGTATTTTTAACCAAAAAAAAATCCATACATGTTCATTTTCCATACATCAATTGATCAAGCCTAGTCCCAAATCCCCATATCTGAGTGTAAGGTGTTAAAATTCCTCAAATGATTATGCTTCAGTTATTTTAACTTATGTCAGAATAACCTGTGACTTCAACTCATTTTCTGTATAATTCATGTATGTCGCCTCTGTGACGTCACTCGTTTGTTTGTTAAGCAGAGTTTTGAGGTGAGGAGAGCCTTAAGTCTCTTCAATAACAGCTTCAGTTTGTTCACCTGTCAGTAAATCAGCCATGTAACTGTTTCTCATTTCAATTTGTGTTTGGAGTCTATCCCAGCTGTCTTAGGGTGAGAGGCGGGGTTCACCCTGGACTGGTTGCCAGTCAATCACAGGGCTGATACATAGAGACAGACAACCTTTCACACACACACCCACACCTACGGGCAATTTAGAATCATCAGTTAACCTGATGGGCATGTTTTTGGACTGTGTGAGGAAGCCAGAGTACCTTGAGAAACCCACGCATGCACAGGGAGAACATGTAAATTCTACACAGAAAGGCACACCAGAGGAACTGGAATCCGAACTAGTGACCCTCTTGCTGTGAGGCTGCTGCACCAACCGTTACCCCAGTTGCTGACAAATCATGCTGTGTTTCCTCAGACAGAAGAAGTGTATGGGCAGACTCCTGGAATACAACGCTGACGTCAACATCTGCAACAATGAGGGCCTGACTGCTGTGAGTCCACTGGAATCCTCCAGCTGTGTTTAGTGTCTTCTTATCAGTGTAAACAAAATATTTATTTATTTATTGGCAGTGTCTTATAGTTATTTCCTTCCTTGTGAACTCAGATCCACTGGCTGGCAGTGAATGGGCGGACAGAGCTTCTCCATGATCTGGTTCAGCATGTGACCAATGTGGACGTCGAGGACGCCATGGGGCAGACAGCACTACATGTAGCCTGCCAGAACGGACACAAAACTGTGAGACTGTTTATGATATTAAAGAACTCAAACAATAATAAGCAAGACTTTTAAAGAATTGTAGGTGTATTTAATGTTTATACATATAAAAGAAAAAACACAAGTGATAAACAAAAAAAAAAAAAACAGGGATTATAACTTAAAAAAGGGAAAGGAAAGGAGTCACAAGGAAAAAAAGCAAGTCAGTTCATAATTTTTGAAATTTTACACATTGATATAAAAAAAAAAAACCTATGACAACTTATTGAGATTTGAGTCAAATAGTTTTTGGCAGGAGTACCAGTTTAGGGTTTACTGGTTGTTTAGTGTTTTTGTTTGTAATCAACATCTGGTTCATCTTATGGTTCATTATGTGAATTCAGGATTTTCCAGCTTGTGTTATAACTGTTTTATAACCTTTCAGACGGTGTTGTGTTTGCTGGACAGTGGAGCTGACATCAACCGACCAAATGTCTCTGGAGCAACGCCCCTTTACTTCGCCTGCAGGTGAATTAATCATCAGTCAGAGTCATGTGAATTTTGATTATTTGATGATGATGATGTTAGGGGGCGGGGGGTCTCACTCTTTACAGGGTCAGTCAGGTATTTTAAGCCTGTGGCATTTTTTAGGTTCCTTGCTCCACAAACCTCCTTCTCTCTGATTGATCAGCCTTCTGGACACCTGTTGTTTTTTTAATAACATCTTTTTTAAGTGATCTTTTTGGCTTGTTTGCCTTTATTTTGAGTGGACAGGACAGTAGATAGAGGAGGAAACAGGGTGAGAGTGGGGAGTGACATGCGGGAAAGTAGCCACAGGTTGGACTTGAACCTGGGCTGCCTGCTCAAGGGCTGTTGGCCCATATGGAGCGCAACCTGAACTACTAGGCCATCTTCGCTCCAAGAACATATAATTTTGATCAGTTTCAAACAGATTCCAGGATTTCTACAACATATGAATATATAGAGGTTTAAAAATCTGTTAGTTAGTTAATAAGTTTATTTGACAAGGACCATGCAAAACAAACTGTCAAGCCAGAGTTAGCTATAAAGCTAATTTTCATCAGTGGTCCCTGTTTGTTTAGTACAAACATCCAGCATGTTACCAATGTAAATTTATATGTTGCCACATTGTGTGGAAAAGCAGTAATCTGGAGCATATGAATTCACTAAAACTTCCTGAGGGAGGACGTCACGTCTTACACTTACAGTTACATATTCCCCATATCAAGTGTGTGCAGTTCATCTAATCCAATGAAAGATAACTTTTTAAAAGGTGTTAACCAAATAGCCAGTGCTCAAGATGCAGATATTAGCACACTTCAACATAAGTTAATGGCCATATATGTGCAGATTAAGAATTTTAGCTTTTTTGGTGGAGTCTTTGTTTGTGGGTTGAGTTTTCTTATTTTGATCTCGAGTAAATGAGTAATAAAAATCCTTATCAGGGGAGCGCTACTTTTTAAATGCAAAACTTCAACCAAATCAACATGCAGATAAGCAGGTCGCTACTCATGTGACACACAGTTAAACTCACAGACACACCCGCAGGTGCAACAGTCATTGTTACTGCGCTGGCAGTTTATATCAGGTAAACCAAATTTGTTGTGTGTACACTGACTGTAGCAACACTATAAGGAGTTTCTGTAAACATCAATTAATTATACATACAATCTAAAAACACTTAATTGATGCTGTCCAAAAGAAGGAAGAGAAAAAGGAAAGTAGGAGGTGACTCTTCGCGTGTGCTTTCCTAAACAGAACTTTTCATAACTAAATCTACTTCAGGAAGTAGATTTAACCCTTGTGTCAGGAAAACTGCTGTTAGTGCTGGTAATCTGTCCATTTTTGGTCTTATTATGTAACAGTGGAAATAAAAGGAACCTTAACGGCAGTTCTCTATATAAAGTGTAGCTGCTGTTTTACAGACTTTCTTCTTCAGTTTGACTAATTATTCTGGCTTTGGACTGTTTATTGATGATTAACTGTTGGTTTTTGACTAGTTTTGATTAGCCAGTGCGCTGGTTTAGTCCCCCAGACCTGGCGATCCTGCTTTTAGACTTTTGCCAGTCAGATCTTTAAAACTGTTTTTGTTTCTCTCTGCAGTCACGGTCAAAGAGACACTGCTCAGATTCTGCTCTCTCGAGGAGCCAAATACCTGGCTGACAAAAATGGGATCACTCCTTTGGATCTCTGTGTGCAGGTGAGCATTTCATCAGGGTTCATTCACCCTGTACCCATTGTTTTTATTTATTCTGGTCACACATGGTTATTGGCCCGGTATTTGTTTGTGTTTGTTTAGGGTGGATACGGGGAAACCTGTGAAATCCTCATCCAGCACCACAGCAGACTGTTCCAGACGCTTATTCAGATGACACAGAATGATGATCTCAAGGAAAACATGGTGAGGTTGAGGCCTCTGAAATAATGCTCTCTTTGATTTCATTGATATTCACTAAATAATTATGAGAATTTGAGAGCTTTGAGAAAAAGCCAGAAGTACCTGAAGTCACATACACTCTAAGCCAAAAAAAGCCGTTTTCACAGCAGAGATAAACATATTTACAGCCTGGTACAAAAAAATGTCTCTTGTCTGAATCGCTAATTTTGCCAATAACATACACGCTACATGGGGTTCTTTTTTTTTCTAACTCGACAGTTTAGAAGATATTAAGATTGCGAGTTCGCCCAATCAGAGGCAGAGCTCCGCTCATGTGACTGATGGGCACCCTTTTAGCTGTTTGTGAAGAGACTCAAAGCCTGCCCCATTTCCGTTGTGTTTCAGTATTTAAGTAACAGTCTTTAAATTGACAGTTTGTGTTTGTGTGTGTTTATGTGTGTGTGTGTGTGTAGCTGCGTCAGGTTCTGGAGCATGTCTCGCAGCAGAGCGATAGTCACTATCAGAGGATCTTGACCAGTCTTGCTGAGGTTGCTACGACGAACGGACACAAGCTGCTCAGGTATGTTTTCAATGATAGAAGGTATGTCATGAAGGTATGTTTCCAAACACTCTTGAAATGTTTTCTGCTTTTCTGATTGAAATCTCAAAGTGTTTGTTTACTCTTAGCTTCTCCTGACTCATTTTCAACCCACAACCTGTTTTAAAGGAGAAACAGACGTGTAGTGAATTAACTTATCAGTCATTCTGATCAGTCATTTTGATCTTAGAACTGTTTGACTTTGAGTTTGTTCTGTACCTCTTTTCGTCTTCACTGATCTTATGTGTAAATGTGTGTGCTATAACCTAACTGTGCTTTCTTTAAACAGTCACAAATTTCTATCATCTCTCACTGCATCTGACTTATTCAAGTATTGCATCATAGATCACTCGTTAAAAACTGTTGAAATGTTTGAAAGTCCATATTTGTCTCTCCTCAGCCTGTCTAGCAGTTATGAAGCTCAGATGAAAAGTTTGCTGAGAATCGTTCGTATTTTCTGCCACGTCTTTCGTCTGGGTCCTTCATCCCCGAGCAACGGCAACGACATGGGCTACAACGGCAACAAGACCCCTCGCAGCCAGGTCTTCAAGGTCAGCAACAAGTTTATAGTCAAAGAAAATGAGATTTAGAGGTGTTGTGTGGAGTAAATGGACTCCTGTGAGCTTGTCAATATTTTGTGCTCTATCAGAACAGTGCGACCGTCAGTTTGATGTAAACGGTAATGAACATAAGACTTAACAGTAAACGTCTTAAAAATTTACATTTTGAAAAAAGGAAAACCAGAGTTATAGAAAATTTTAAAAGCCTAATTTTGCCAAACGAAAAATAAAATCTATTTTTTTACAGCCTAATTCATAACTGATTTAACAAGCATCTCTGATGTAGTAGTTTTCAGAACTTTTGAGTTGGATGGTAACACCGTTTGTATGCATTCAGTAAAAATCACTAAACTCAGATAATTGCCGCACAATTTGAGATCATAGATACACAAAAGTATAAAAGTCAGTCATATTTTAATAAGCTTCAGTGAAATAAATAATGAACTTATCAAACATAATATTTAAAAAGTGTCAGCATGTTAAATCATTAGAGCAGTATTTTCCAGCTCTCTAAAGGTGTTTTGAGCTGTGCTAATTTTATACGGTTAAATATATTTTTAGGAGAAGAGTTAAGTTAATGTTCACTTTTTACTTTTCTCAATTCAATATACATGGCTTAAATCATTTGCAAACACAAAGTTCTGTTTATATCCAGTATCCCAACTTCTTTGAAAATAGGGTTTTATTTTTTTTTTCTAACAGTGCCAGAACTTAACTAGAAACAGACTATAGAGTTTAAACATCACTCTTTAATCTGTGCTACTTATAAAGCAGCATATGACCATATCTTCTCCATCATGATGCGAAAGGCTTTTAAAAAGTTTTGCCTGTAAGAAGTCAAGATCATTTCATTTCATTCATGATGATGTCAATTGATGGAGTGTCTGAAAGTGATTCTTGGGCTCATACGTATACATACTACCACGTACACCTTTCCACCTGCTGAGACAGGACCATGTTCACCATTGTATGTCACCATCTCTTCTTTCAGAAGCCGTCTGTAAACATTTGTTAATCCAGGAGACCACTTTCTGGGGTTTTAGAGTGATATGTAGCATCCTTCACCAATTGAAGATTTTTGAAGTGCTGAGCAGGTGAAATTCTAAAACAGCTAAGAGTGTGACATTTCACTTCCCAAACTCCATAAACAGGGAATGAATTCAGGAGTGTTTTTTCTCACAAAACAAGAATATCTTTTATTTTAACACTCAGTATGTTGTCTTTTTTTATCTATTTTCAATAAATATAGGATGATTTGAATGATTTACTTACTGAAATAATATTTTTATTATACATTATACATAGCATTCCAGATTTCTTCAAACATGGGTTGTAGTTAGTTTTACCAAATGATTTTTTGACCTGTCCAAACACTTGTGGTTTTCATATCTATTAGCGATGAGTACCACATTAAAAGAATGAAATGCTTAGAATATTTCACTTGTTGAGCTTCATATAAATAATAAACTTTTCAAAAAGATCAGGCCCACTGATCACAACACAGGCATTTTATTGATGTTGATAATGGTGAATTCATTTGCACTGACTTTCCTAAACTTTACTGAATTATTTAACGTTGAAAGTTTCTTTGTTGCTTTGAAGACAATAACAAGCACAAGCAATGTGGGCCTTAACTTTTTTGCAAAGTACATTTGAGTTTCCCTTTTTGAATTGAAGTACTGAAAATAAACGAACTTTTGTAACCTATTCTAATTGATGCACCAATACATACATACATACTGTATATACATGCAACAACATGATTCAATTCAATTTAATGTAATAATTTTTTGATTTATATTTAATATATACAGACAAAGTAATTAATAAATTACAATAATAAAAGTTGTTTAAGAATGAAGAGAAGAGTGATAAAAACAAAGTTGAGTTTTCAGTACCTGAGTCTACCCACAACCAATTCAGCCTCTCCCTCTTTGCTCAGCAAAAGGAACATTTTAGCATTAGAAATATTGCACTGCAGGAGCAGGTAATTATCGGGTTGGTATTCACTAGAAAAGCTGTTTGAATGAACATTTCACTTCAAGCTGTAATAGGGTGTCTCTGCTTTTTGAGACAGCCTGAAGTGGACACTTGATACTGAAGATTTATGCACTTCTATATTGGCTTCATTTTCCTGCCCCGGAGGTTTCTGCTCGAGCCAGAAACAGAAACTTCAGAATGATCACTGCAAAGGCTCCATATTTTATGTTTTCATCCATTCAGAATTAACAGTTAAATGGATAAAACTTTTTTCTAGGATATTTCATATGAACGACATGCACATATTTGTGTGTATATCTTTAGACGTGTTAGCACGGTCGCTTGAGGAAGATAATAAATATTGATTCCATTGGTTTCAGATGCGTGTTCCACTGAAGGCGGTAACGATGGTCCAAAAAGATGGCTGTCCCTGGACAGATTCTGCTGTCCTAGATGTGAGCTTATCAACACTTTTACCAGTAAATTCTAAACTTCTAAAGGTGGAGTACAGACAGGTGAAAAAGTGATGGGATGTGGAGGCCCCGCAGCACTCTCCACCTCAAACACCAAGTAAAGAATGTAGTTCTGAAGATGCTGTTTTTCCCCTCAGTCGAATTCACACTCACTGAAGCACTTTTTTCCTGCTTCACCTTTACTTTGTCACCTGTCTGCACACGCACATGTTGAGATTTGGTAAATATGATCTCTGGAACCTCTCTGCAATCTCATAATCAGTTCTGCTCACTGTTGGTGAAGATGGTTAAATCCACTCTCATACTGAATAAAACTCTCCTGTAATTCTTCTTAAAAATGATTAACACTGGGGAACCACTGTAGGTGGTTTGGACTAAAGGGGGATTTGAACAGATATTCATGTTACTATTTGCTGTTTTAAATTGATTTAATCTGTGCTTGCGTTTTTTTCTACAACAGCACGTAGAGCATCTTCAGTTCAGGTTGCAACCACGGATATTAAAATGTTTATTTCCCTCTCATTCTTTTTAACCACTAATTTTTAATTTTCTTGGAAGGAATCTTTCTGTTGTCCAGCCAGCAGCACAAAACCTCATCTGAACAGCAAAATTTCACTGAAGAAGCAGTTATTGAGCAGTGTTAAATCCTTTGCTATAGAAAAATCAATTTACCAATAATTCATCAAAATTTGTGATTAATTTTCACTTGCTCCTGAATCAAGTAAAATATCTCTTTTTCATTAACGTCCATACAATCAGACTTCATACTTCGGCTTCACTTTTCATCCTGTCATTTTCATTCAAATTTCCATGTTAAGAAATTCCCATTTGCCTTTTCTGTAATCATCTGGAAACACATAAACCTAATTCATAAAGTCTGAGATATCTGAGAGTCTGGCAGAACAGTTTTTTAGTGCTATTAGAGAAGAGAGAGGGGGGGAATATTTATACTAAATACATGGACCATGTGAAAGCAAACCCAAAGAGCAGTGCAGATCCACAGTGCATAGCCATATGCTGCATAATAATCTGATTTACATATTCCAATATACATTATGATATTTTGCATGTAAGTATTTCACATTATGATATGAAATGTCTGTAAAATTCAACCTGATATATTACAGCATGAGGTGATATGATATAATTCACTATGTAATGTAACAAATCATAATCAAATCACAACACAAAGCTATACTATATAATACCATCTACAATACTGATCAGATCTGACACCAGTATTAATTAAACATTATCTATTCCTTAATATGAGGATGAGACTGAGGATTATGTTTTGACTATTTCAGGTGTTTCTAATTTTGTTTACCTCATACTACACACACACGGTTGTTGTAAACATGAACAAGGATAGAAATGAGTTGAATAGATCTGTCCTAAAGACCCCTTTACTGTTTGCAATCAGTAAAGGCTGTGTGAGCATTTTGGTAACAGAAGTACTGCGGAGCACAGCGGTCTGTCCAGCTGCATTAACTACAGAAAGTAAGAACTGGATTTAGAATTTCAGCTGTTAATATTACTTATTTACAGTCAAACCTGGTTGAATGAGGATGAATACAGAAACATTTAATAACTCACAGCCACAAACGTAGCTGGTGTATAAGTATAAAGTGTGACCCTGTTGACTGTCAGTTATCAACCAGTGACATGTTTAGCTGAAGGTCTCCAGTTTGCATGGTCACCTTTAATTCGAGTACACCGGTTGCTCTGTAAACGGTGGTGATCCTGTCAGAATTCAGTAGAACTTGAGTCCACGGTGGAGTATCGTTTCTGACAACTGACCACAGAACAACCAGACATTTCTCATACTGCTTACACTTTTAATTCAGAGTTTAAAGAATGCTAACCCATACGAATGAATGGAGCTAAACACCACTTCCATTGCCAAAATGCATGTGTATCTCTATGATGACATTGATTGGCTCTTTGTCTTGCTTGTGTTGTTTGTCACTTTGGACAAAAGCGTCTGCTAAATGAAATTGTAGAATTTGTCACTTTCATCAGATACCTTTCTTCTAAAAGTCTGTATTTGACTGATACCTGTACCAGTACTGGATAGGTGCACTACTATTAATACTACTTGTGAGGAATAACTCAATACTATCAAAATACAATACAATATGATACAATGTAAACTAATCCCACACAATGTTGTAAAATGTGACAAAATTCATTTCCAGACAATACAAGAAAGAATGAAACAGCTTTTTATAAAATTATACAATACATCACTGTACAAACAGTAACAATTGAAAAAGTGATTCTACAAGACAACCCAAACTTTAACAGTGCAGTATTTGAAGGCACAGTACAAAATAATAGAAAACTTAGTTTGTTCATGTTTAGTTTATTAATGTGCACATGATAAAACGGATAAAAATTACATGATAACTAAAGTAGTAAACAAACAGGGTCCTTTAACCAAAACAAAAATGTTCATAGACTGGAACAAAAGATAGACGTAGTGTCCATGACATCACCTGTCTGTTTCTGATTGCGTGTTAAAGCAAAACGGCTGCTGTGGCTGTATTGGAATTGGGCTGGGCTTGAGTCCCAACACTAACAAGTTATATGGCACCCGTCAGTCATGTAAGCTGAGCTGTGCCTCTGATTGGGCAAACTAGTGTTAAGAGATCTTAATATCTCTTAAACTGCTGCGTTAGAAAAAAATTCACCCCAGTACAGTGTGTGCTGATAGAAAAATTAGTGATTCAAGACGGGAGACATTTTTTTGTAAAAAAAAATCAGATAAATAGATAAAATACATGATGTGATATGATACTATAAAAACAAGATACCCCATTTTATAACACAGATATTATATCAGACATAACTAAAGTATAGATTTGTACTGCACCATGATAATCTGATCTAATGCACGTTTTGTAACAGAGGGGAAAAATTAATCTATGATTTAAATCCGTTGTATGCACAGCTGCCTCTGCTACCTGTTGATCAATAGAAAACAAACGTGTAAACAAACCAACACACACTGTTCAAATCCACATGTGACATGTATTACCAATTTCCCTTCTGTCTATCTGTCCATCTGTCCGTCTGCAGCCTCTGGAGCTTCTGTGGCACTCCCTGGACGAGTGGCTGGTGCTGATTTCCACTGAGCTGGACAGGAACAAGAAAAATCCATCCTCTTCCTCCTCCAGCAGCGAGATTGCTTCTCTGCTCCTCAAACAGCGAGAGGTCGACCCCTCTGCCCCCACGCCAAAGCTTCCCTCCTCTCTGCTGGACTCTCAGATCGTCATGGAAACAGAGGTGTACCCCGACGGGGAGGACGTCATCTCCATGACAGCCAATCGTTTGAGTGCTGTGATCCAGGCCTTCTACATGTGCTGCTCCTGTCAGATGCCACAAGGGTTAGATTAAATTCATTTACACCAATAAACATAAAATAACAAGATAACGTTTCAGACAACACATAAAGGCACGGCTGGTACTTACAGATAAATTGCATGAATTTGAATGTAGCATCTCCTCAGGACTCCATTTAGCCCCCTCCCTCCCACACTTCGAGCTCCTCCAAAATGACACCTCTGCTCACATGCACATTAGATACTACTAGATACTAGATACTAGAATAACAAAAAGTCTGTCTAAATCTGATTACAAACACTGCCTTTAACAAAGACATCCTGATGGAAAATGTGTTTTTTGAACAGAGCTCCAAACCTCCGATACAAAACACTAGAATTCCTGTACAGCTACATCTAGGAGTGTGTGTTCAAAAACAGAGCATCATATTTTTCTTGACGGCAGAATCTCCATCTCAGTCATGTTTACTTTCAAAATTATTTTGAAATTTATCATCAAAAACAACCAAACTTAAAGTACTTGTATTATTTTTTATTTAGTGTAGTTTTTTTAATAAAAAAATAACGAAAGATGAAGATTTAGCTCCCACTGAGAAGGTCTGGAAGTTTTCAGGAGCTTTGTGAATGTGTGCAGACAGTTGTAGATTCACCTGGTTCTTCCCATCGGAGCACCTGCAGGTCAACCCCTCTCTCTGATCCTTCTTTTGAGTGTCTCACTCTGTTTCCCCGTGCATCTCCGCATTGCGTTATCTTGTCTCCTGAGCTGCTGTGTCTCCAGGGTGAAGGAAGTTTTCTGCTCAGGGCGTCTCCTGTTTCATTGCTGCAGGCTGAAGAAATCTGGAGCAATTCTAACAATTTCAGCCCCTCAGTCATCGAGACACCACATCATGTTGAAACCTTGCCTTCCTGTTCTTCTCAGCTCTTAATGTCATCACTGTTGTTTGACTGTAGACAGGAATAATTAGTTTTCACACTGCTTTTAAAAAAATCAAGAGATGGACGTGTTTCGCTCATAGACAGTATTAAATCTGAGACGTCACCCGTCTGTTCCTGATTTTTTATTTAACCTTTATTTAACAGAGTAAAAGCTTATTGAGATATAAAATCTCTTTTGCAAAAGCGATCTGGCCAACACAATTCAACACAATTAACAACATAACATCTCAAAACATTCATACAATAAATATAAACAAGGAATTAAGAATATCAGCAAGATAAATAAAAAAGAGAGTGCCATCTGATTTAAAAACAGTGACACAGCCAAATGCTTTCATGTTTCTTGGCTCTAAGAATTTCAACAAAGCTTTCAAGAGGGATCAGGTCATTGGAGCTTGGACTATAAAGTCTTTGGTTGTAGACAAGATGGATTCTAAGATAGAATGGGACCAAACTAAGTAGGGTCTTATAAATAAAAGTCAACCAATGAGTGGATCTTCTGACAGACAGGGAGGACTATTCAGCTTTTTTGTATAAAGTGCAAAAGTGGATCTGATTTTTGCATCCAGTGACAAACCTCAAAGCACAGTGATACACTGTATCCAGTGAACGCAAACGTGATTGGTGCATGTTTGCACAGTATATCACCATAATCAAGCCGAGGAAGAAAGGGTGCCAACACAATAGTCAAATGAAGCCAATCATTGGACAGGGCCATCTTGGATATGATGCAGATTTTGAGCTTCCTTTCTAACAGCTCTAGGGCGCCCGTCAGTCACATTAGCTGAGCTGAGTCTCTGATTGGTCAAACCAGTAATTCAATATCTAATAAACTGTTGAGTGAGAACAAAATCCCCCCTGACCCCCGTACAGTGTGGGTCGATGGGGAAATTAGCATTTCAGACCCAAGCCGTTTTTTGAACCAGGCTGTGAATATGCCTTTTGATACCATAAAAGTCTATTTTTTTGTTTATTGTTTGGCTTGGTGTGTATGAGACTTCCAGTCTTTCTGCAGCCAGCCTCTGGCAGATTCTCGATGAGCAGCAACTTTTAGCACTTCTGCACAGGCTTCATTTTTCTCTATGGGATGTTGCCCCTTGGTTTCTCTGCAAATAATGCTGTGATAGAGTAAAAAGGGAAAACTGTACACAGAGCTGTTTCTACTTAATCTGCTCATCATTTAGAGGAGCGAAAAGGACAGATAAACACTTTTATCTTTATGGATCATTTGCATTCATAAGGAGAACAAATAAAAGTGTTACTATTTCTCTGTCAGTATTAATTTTCTCAAACTTGACATGTCTCCCACTGTGAACAGTCTTGCTTCATCTACCTCCTACCTTTATCTGCCTTTGTTTAAACATTGTTCAGGTCCATAATTATTCACAATTAGATCATTAAAGCTGTCAATTAACATCCATTAGAGACCTGTGATTGACATAAATAAGCTCTATTTATATCTGTTTTTGATGCCCTCTTCCTCTCAATCAGCACTCTGAGTGATGTCTGCTCTAACTTTCACAGCTTTCAGTGTCGATGTTTTGCTCTTTTAGATTAAGAGAAATGACCAATCAAATGCTTTTTGCTGCTGTCCATCATTTTTCCTCCTCACCCAGTCTCTCTCTCTCCTCTCTCAGGATGACGTCTCCTCGTTTCATTGAGTTTGTCTGCAAGCACGACGAAGTGCTGAAGTGTTTTGTGACCAGGTGAGTCAGCGTCTCTCTGTGCCATCCTTCCCCTCGCTCACACTGAGCCCCTGAGACAGAGTATTGATCCAAAAACTTCTTTCTCCACTGACTTTATTTCTACTGTAGTCTCTTTGTCTTGTTTCCTGTTTTTATCCTTCTGTCTCCTCTGCTTCAGGAATCCAAAGATCATCTTTAACCACTTTCACTTCCTGTTGGAGTGTCCCGAGCTGATGTCACGCTTCATGCATATCATTAAAGGCCAGGTGAGACATGACGGAGTCCATTCATCTGTTTTCAGGGGATGAATATGGAAGGAACTATTGGAAATAGATAATAAATAGATTAATAACATAACATTTTGTTGGGTGTCAACCATTGAAACATCAGAGCCAGGTGTCAATCAGGCATATATTTAACAATGTCCTGTCACTGTTTCTTAAAAATGAACACTAAAAAGGTTAAAACTCCAGCAACACTTTCGGTAAGCAAACGACTTCATTCAATAAAGTAAAAATAAATAAAGTTCTTTTATTTACTACAAATTATACTGAAGTTTTTTTCCCTTTGTGTGTCTTGGTAGTGTGTGAAGTTATTTCAGAATCCCCTGATTAAAAACTAACTAAGATATGTGATAAATAAATATAGAATAATGAGTGAAACATTCCATTTTCCAGCATGTCAATATCAGGAAGTTCTGGATGGTAATATTTCAGGTTTTGAGATTTACTTTACTGTGGTTCAACTGCCAGTAAAGGGTGTGAATCTCAAATGTTGTTATTATGCTGTATTCTGTCCATAGAAAGTATAATATATGAACATTGTCTCCTGTGACATCACCAATTTGTTGAGGTAAAGATGGAGTTCTTAGCCCCTTTACAGACGGCTATATAGTGCCTACCTGTCAATCAAGTCAGCCATGCCGTTATATAGGCAAAACAAACAAGCCTATTAACTTAAAAAATATCGAGTTATGGAAAATTTATCCCTGCACAGTGTGCTGAGAGTAATGAGGCACTTAGATCTGAACCTTTTCTTTGAACCAAGCTGTAAACAAAAGTCTCACTTTTAGATGTTTGCCTGATCATAGTCCACAACTGAAAATAAGATTATCAGCACCAAAATCGGTTATTTCTAAATGCTGTTTCTCAGTTTCCAGGACTGGATTGATTTTCAACACTCGGAAGTCTCTATGACAACATCATGCTGCCTGATAAATTTTAGCAGTTAGAAGAGAGATCTGTGTTTTTCTCTGCTGAGAATGATTACTTGGATTCATTTTGTTTGTGATAATGTTCATTCCAACCCACATGCAGCAGTTGTACTGAAGTGGTCTGTTCAAAAACCTGAGAGTCTTTCAGTAAAATGAAGAGTGAGGTTATGTTAGCTCTGCTTGGTGAGGTCGGAGTTGGTACAGGAGCACTGGTAGGACACTATTAGGATTTACTTACATTACAAGTTACAGACACGTCTCAAAGCACCAGGCTGTGAGTAAGGGCATGGTCACACTGGCCATTCGTGCCGTACCCAAGCAGGCTTCAACCCTAAAGTCCAGTTCTTTTGGCCAGTGTGACCGCAAGCGTACTGTTTTCAGGCAAAGATCTGATCTCCATTCATTTGCTTTAAAAACAAATGCACAACTTGGTAAGAGTCAGGTCCTTGTGACAGTGGGTGCTAGTGCTTCTGGGAAATGGAGTCTTTATCCTGCAAAAACACAAGCTTTTCAATATAGTCATCACATCCCCTTGGATGCAGCAAAATTTGACCTTTGTACATTGAGAAACAATAGAAATGGAATTGTAATAAAAATGTTTCCCAGAGCAATTTACGTCACTGTGAGGTTGACCTTTGACCTTTCTACACTGAGCTGGAATCAAGCTGTGGTCCAAAAAAGCTCATGTGGAAGTGCTAAAAAATATGCAGTTTATCAGTTGCCCACATGAGACTGGCTGCAGAAAGACCAGAAACCTGTTTTAGAGTTGTAATTGATCTATTATTTCTTAAGATCATTTTTCGGACTTTTAGTGTCTTGAATCAAAGAATATGACAGTGACTACAAAGAGAAACAAGGAGGACAGCGTGGCAAAGTGATGAGAGAACTATGGATTGGGGTCAGATTCAGATTTTTCTTTCCAGCACATTCTTGTGGATCCAGTAACTTGAGCAATTCTGGAGAAAAAAAATAGTTACAAATAAATTTAGAATTTGTTCAAACACCAAACCGGATTGATCAGAGGACAGAATACAGTCACCATAACTTCATGTTTTTTTATTCTCAAAACTTTTAGTTTTGTAGTATTTATTCTTTTAGCTTCTCTTAACAAACTATTTAATCCCCGGTCTTGAACTTTCTGTGGGAAACACTGATGGATGAAAAAATCTATATGACCGGTCAAGTGAAGCATGAAACGTTGAGGTGATTATTCCGGTGAAATATTCTCACTGTCAAGCTGCTCGACAGTCAGGTCCTCCTTTTTTTCTCCTCCAGAGTGGAGATTAAAATTTATCCAACCAGTAGCTCTGCTTGACTTTCTCTCTCTTTTGCAAACATCACCATGACTCCTGAAGCCTTCCTCTTCCTCCTCCTTAGTGTCCGCTCTGACAGGTAGCTCACAGTCTGTCCCTTTCTCCATGTTTGTGTCTTTTGTGACTTTATGGAAGTGACTTTGAAGGTCCCCCGCTTTCTCTTCAGCATCATTAAACAACGTTACAACCGCGGTGATAACACTTGTCTTAAGTTCCATTTACACAGCTTCATAAATTTTAAGTGCCATTCTCTCGCTCTTCAGTATTCATATTTGAGCTTCAGCGTTCGAGCCTCGTTACTCGTGGATTATGGCTCGCCTGGGAGACGGCCCTTGTTTTAATTACAGACTTTAACCTGTGAATTTGATTCCTTCTGCTGATTCGTCTCTCTGTACGCCAGCAGCCCCAGGGGGAGATGCCGTTCTCCCTTTTCCACGCTCATCCTTCACTCTACCTCCAACGCACTCAGAACAAAGGCATATATTATGCAAATAGACCTCAGCCTCATCTCTGTGTTACAGTGGAGATTTCAGCTCTGAAAGCTTTCCAAGTCGTCTGTTGGAACAGAAAAAATCCACAGTGTGAGGAGTTGAAAGCACAGTGGAGCGGTAATTAGTTGAAGAAAATGCTGTGCACTGTGAGATGAAGTCTTGTTTTCCCTCCTCAGCCCTTCAAGGATCGCTGTGAGTGGTTCTACGAGCATCTGCTGGCCGGACAGCCCGACTCTGACATGGTTCATCGTCCGGTCAACGAGAACGACATCCTGCTCATCCACAGAGGTAAAACATGTCCCAAACAACGCTCAAAACACTCCCACTGCTCGTGTGTGAAGAGAGCATCTTGAGGAAGTCTGATCACAGAGAAAGTTTACAAACATATGATTACTTTCTGGAAGACTCAGGCTGATTGCCAGTTATGGGTTCAATGGGACTCCAGAAACCCTCATTCAAAGCATAATGTTGACCTCTGTATGTGAAAATGAGCCTCATTAAAAGAAACATCTATTTCCCAAACATTAGCACTAATAGCTGTGAGCAGTTCAGATGATACATAAATCTAACTTTTTATTATGTTATTATTATAACAACAGGTGTAACCTTAGCAAAAGATAATGTATTTGGAACCCAAGTCAGGTTGTGGAACCTGCGTTTTCTCCGCCTGTTTAATGTCATTAAATCACAACCTGACTCTGCAGGGGCAGATGGTGTGATGCCCCACAGCCTTAACAGAATGGCAGTAGTTTGTGTCCATCCAAAGAAACTGTGATTCTGATCTGAGCAAACAGGTTATCAAACTGGGCACAGGTCAGCCTCAGTCAGCTGGAAACAACAGCAAAGTACATCCAAACACAGATGATGGGAGAGGAGGGAAGATAATGAATCAAAAAGAGTTTTTTTATTAATGTATCTGGAAGGGCAGAAATTTGCAGGTTGTGTTGACACCACAAAGATGCCAGAGGAGTTTTTTCAAGAAAAAAAAAAAAAAAAAGAAATGACAGGAATCATGCAGAAATGTGCATTCTAATATTATATCTGTGTCTCACTGACAGACTCCATATTCAGGAGCAGCTGTGAGATGGTTTCAAAGTCGACCAACGAGAAGCTGAAACAGGGCATCGCTGTTCGATTCCATGGAGAGGAGGGCATGGTGGGTTTCTCTGCAGCTGTACCTCAGTGTTTCTTTAATCCACAGTGGTCATGATGATGTGTTTTGTGTTGTAGGGTCAGGGTGTGGTGCGGGAGTGGTTTGACATCCTGTCCAATGAGATCATTAATCCAGACTACGGGCTGTTCACACAGTCAGCTGATGGTACGAGAGATTCTTCTTTTTAATGGCAATGAACTCTAAAGCAGAAGTCTTTCCTCTTGGCTTAAGTGTGTGTGTGTGTGATCTGCAGGCACCACTTTTCAGCCCAACAGTAACTCATCTGTGAACCCGGACCACCTGAACTACTTCAGGTTTGCGGGTCAGATCTTGGGTCTGGCTCTGTACCACAGACAGTTGGTCAACATCTACTTCACCCGCTCCTTCTACAAACACATACTGGGTAAGGAAACAGTGGCGAGTTTGTTTGTGGAGCTTTGTGTGATGATGATATGTTGTGTTTGCTCTTCAGTCCTGCTTGAGTTATGTCACAAATTACCTAATTTACCTGCAAAACACACACAGTGCTGCAGTTTTTTTTTTATTTCTTAATTCCTACTATTTGAACAAGACTGGAAGAGATACAGAGCCAAAATCAATTCAAACCAAGAGTTCCTGATGGGAGCTCAAAGTAGATTGGAAGAAAAAAAAGTATTCAGTGATGTTGATGCGTTATAATTTTTATTGTAGTATCATAATAATGACCAAACCAAATGCACAGTATCTGGTTTGAAGAGGACAAGAGGATCTACCGGTTTGTGTTAATGTCAGAGCCCCCAATAATGACTGTAATAATAATTAACTTTATTTGTAAAGCACTTTTCAAAACAGGGTTTTACAAAATAAAAAATACCCAAAGGATTAAAGATATAAACAATTAAAATGATAGAGATTAAAGATCCTGCCTGTGATTTGGCCTGAAAAGGAATAAAAGCAGCATTTTGAAGGACTAAGTTTGGACAAAGTCTGTTTCTGGATCAGGTTCGTCTAAAAAAATCCAGGAATAGTACTATGTGGATTTCTAAATCTGAATCAAGTTGATTCACATTAAACCATCTAAACATCTAATGATTAGATTGTATGTACCATGTAAATCCTAGTATTTCTGTGTGTGTTGTTAAGGTATCCCAGTAAACTACCAGGATGTAGCGTCCATTGATCCGGAGTATGCTAAAAACCTGCAGTGGATCCTGGACAACGACATCAGTGATCTGGGTTTGGAGCTCACTTTCTCAGTGGAGACTGATGTGTTTGGAGCGATGGAGGAAGTGCCGCTCAAACCAGGAGGGATCAGCATTCTTGTTACGCAGGACAACAAGGTGAGGCAGCCAAACATCAAGATTCAAAGAAACTCTGTCCAGCTTCATCAGTTCAGCCTTTGAGTATCACTGGGAGTCTATGCCACGAGTTCTGTGTCCATAATCTCAGTTTAAAAGAAAACTTGCCATGTTAAAGGGACTGTGAGGACTTTCTAAGGGATCTTGAAAGAGGCTCACCTCTAGATATATGCCTGATCATAATCCACAATTTAAAATGAGATTATCAGCGCCAATATAGGTTATTTCTAAATGCTATTTCATAGCTTTCCGATCAAGTTGGTCAGGACCAGATTAATTTAAGGTACATTGGAGTCTCTATAACTACACCACGCCGGCTGTTTAGCAGTTGGAAGAGAGATCTGTGTGTTTCTCTGCTGAAAACATTTTCTGGGATTAATTTTATAGTAATGGTGGACGCTGGAGCTGAACTAGAACAGAAAAAGGACAAAAGAGCAGAAGAAAGCTGAACGAGAGTGATAGAGCAGGGGCTAAAGGCTAAAACGTTAGCTAAGCTGTTATGATAATGTTCATTCCAACCCACGCAGCAGTTATACTGCAGTGATCTGATCAAACTTGAGAGTCTGTCAATAAAATGAAGAGTGAGGTTACATCAGCTCTGTTTGGTAGATCAGTAGAATATAAGGACTCACTAACATAGCCGTTTACTAAACTACAGTACAAACTGACAAAGTTTGCTTGTTGTCACATTTCAAACAGCAGCGCTGTGTAACAGTTTATAAATACCTTACCTCGTTGCATTGTATCCTCTAAGAGGTTGTCTTAGTTGTCTAGTGTTTAAATGCGATCAGATCTCCATTCATTTCCAAAACAGACACATCTTAAGAGTCATGTCATCATAACAGTGTGCGCACAATTGCAGCCAAAGGTGTCGCTGCAATCCACTTCAAACAGATAGTCCTTACAGCCGCTATAACAAATTATTTGCGCATGATCCACTTATTTAAAGCCAAGTCTACAAGCCTCTAACTTGAATTAGTCATAAATAAAAACTTCTTTTCTGATTTAATTTTTTGCTTTCCAGCCGTTAAAAGTCACTTATTGAAGTTTTTACCTGTTCGGGGTCAGGAGAGAATTTCAAGTTGTAGATTTAAACTTTGCAGTGTTTATGTGTCTGA
This sequence comes from Labroides dimidiatus, assembly GCA_030710495.1. Classification (NCBI taxonomy): domain Eukaryota; kingdom Metazoa; phylum Chordata; class Actinopteri; order Labriformes; family Labridae; genus Labroides; species Labroides dimidiatus. Next base: position 18,603,580 of record CM061148.1, on the reverse strand, counting down.
AGGTGTTGGTAATGACCAGCTGAAGCTCTCCTGCAGTATTTTCCTCCTAAGTTTGTCTCCTGTGAGCGATTGATTTTTCTCCTGCAGCTCGTCGTCTAGAAGCGCCTAATTAGAGAGTGTAGTACTGCAGAGATCCTGCAGAGGGCACTGTGATATAATAATAGTGTGAGCTCCTTCTCCTGTTTTCTCACACTCTCATCGGTGTGTGTGTGTGTGTCTGTCTGTGTGTGTTTGTGTTTGTGTTTGTGTGTGTGTGTGTGTGTGTGTGTGTGTGTGTGTGTGTGTGTGTGTGTGTGTGTGTGTGTGTGTGTGTCAGGCGGAGTATGTCCAGCTGGTGACAGAACTGAGGATGACTCGGGCCATCCAGCCTCAAATAAATGCCTTCCTGATGGGCTTCCACACCTTCATCCCTCCATCACTCATCCAGCTCTTTGATGAGTATGAACTGGTGAGACTTAATGCTTCACTGTCCTCATCCTTGTTCTTCTCCTCCTTCACTTTATCTTGTCCTTCCCTTTCCTTTCCTTTTCCATTTCCTTTGATCTCTCCTTGTCCCCTTCTTCCTCCTCCACTTACACCTCTTTAGCCTTCTCCTATCTTCATTTTTCTCCACTTCCTTTGACTTTCTATCTTCCTTCTCTACTTCTCCCACCCTCATCTTCCTCTTCTTTATTTTTTCTTCTCCTCATTCTCCTTCTTTCTACCCTCTCACCTCAGAATGCTTTTTCATCATCTTTCTTTGTCCCCTTTTTCATTCTCTCTCATCTCTTGTCATCCCTTCTCCTGAGACCTTGCCCTTTACCTCCTGTGCTTTCTTTTCTTCTTTTACCTCCACCTTTTTCACCTCCAAGCTTGCTCCCCTGCTTCCTTTCTCCTCTTCACCTCTATCTTCACCCCTCTTGCTTTGCTGTCACCTGTTCTTCCACTTTTCCTCTTCTTCCTTTACCTTCTTCACATCCCCTCTTCCTCCTGCATCTCTTCTTCCTTAAGGGCTGATTATGATTTTCACACGAACATGTCGCACGGAAATTAGACGGGCAAGATCCACACGGGAGGATGCATGTGGCTTTTATGCTTTTTTAAACTCCTCTTGGCGTCCTTTCCCAAAATGCAGGGGGCGGTGTATCGCAAACACACGTCTACCTCTGTACTAAACTAGTGAAGAAAAAGCTGTTCACACAGTTTGTTACATTTTTTCACAAATTCCTCTTCTTTGCCAAGTTTTGCCGCAATTTCACACCAGGAATTGTTAATCACATGGTTATCACGGTGATCTCTGTGTGGTGAATCATATAAATGCCATTATTTGTTGTACTTCGGACACAAGGAGCAGTTGGTTGTCCGTGCGTCTTAGGAATTTTCTGAGGTGTGCGACTTGGAAATTTTCTGCATGGAAAAAGAGCACTTGAGGGGGCGCGGCTGCTCAAATGACATCACTTGTCCGCACGAAACCGTTCAGACCTCGTGGACATGTCAAGCCTGAATCAGGCTTTATCCTCCTCATTCTCCTCCTCCTCCACATTTGTCTTCTTCCTCTTCTTCTAACTCTCCTAAGCTTACTTGTAAACCTCTTTCTCTTCTTCCTCTTTTCGGGTTATTTCCTCCTTTTTTCTCCTCTTTGTCCTTTGTCTCCATCCTCTCTTCCAGTCTGCCTTCCTCTTCTTCCCATCCCTCCTTTTTTCTTTCCCTTTCTTTCCACATCCTCCTTCTCTGTCCCCACTCATCATCTTTTGTTTTTCCTCTTCTTTCATCTCCTCCTCTCCATTTCCTACTTTCTCCATTCTGTCATTCTTCCTCTGCCTTTTTCTGTTCTCCTCTTCTGTTTTATTACTCCTTCTCTTTCTCCTCTGCTGAAATTCCAAACTTTCACGCCTTCTTTTCCTTCCCCTCCTTCTTCTTCTCAATACTCCTTTCCCTCATTCATTTATAACTCTTTCTCATTACATAATCCTCCTCTTCCCCTGCTTTTCACCTCCCCTTTCCCCCCCTTCAGCCTCCAGCTTTTCTCCTCTTCCTTCTCTTGTTCTGCTCACCTTTACCTCCTCCTCATCCTCTCATCCTTCCCTATCGGTTTCTGCTCCCTCTTCTCCTTCCTCCCCCTCTTCTGGCTCCACCCCCGCTGGGTTGTGGATTGATTAGCCGTGTTTCGGCGTGTTGGGGTGTGCTGACCTTGAAGCCCCTCCCTCTTATCTAGCTCCATTAGAATTTTTTTTTTCGTGTGTGTCGGCAGATTTCCCGTCCTGGCTGCGTGAGGATCGATAGTGTAGCATGATGATTATCCCGTCCTGGATTTGTTGGACATGCCTCGGTCATTCTGTCATTGCAGCAGGACAGCTGTTTGTCTCTGATCAGCTGCTGTCAGCACAGAGACACTCTGAAGGGTAAAGAGGGAGGGGCGTACTTCATACGGTACTGTTCATGTTGTCATAACACCTCAGGTCCAGACTCTGTCAACAAAGGAGACGGTTTGAGTATGTTCTGCTCTGTATCTCAAGAAATATCTCAGCTTTTAGATCAAGGCCTCAAAACAGCATTAAAACATCTGGTTCAGGGCGCTGGCATTGCCTAGTGGTATAGTCTCACACCCCACAAGGTTAGCCAAGGTTTGAATCCAACCTGCTGCCCCTCCGCTGCGTGTCCCACCCCACTCTCACCCTGTTTCCTGCTGTCTTGTGACTCCAGCTGACTAACCCCAAACTGTGCTGTTACTCATTTGAACATGTTTTTTAGTTGGATTATTTCTTCAAATTGTGTGTGTGTGTGTGTGTGTGTGTGTGTGTGTGTGTGTGTGTGTGTGTGTGTGTGTGTGTGTGTGTGTGTGTGTGTGTGTGTGTTTGTGTGTGTGTTTGTGTGTTTAAAGGAGCTCCTGCTGTCAGGGATGCCAGAGATCGATGTTCAAGATTGGTGCAAGAACACTGAGTACACCAGCGGCTACGATCCTCAAGAGCCGGCCATTAAGGTGAGAGTCCTTCTTCTGTTGACGCCTGACAATGATCCTCTCAGATTAAATCATCATGTTTCCGTTTAATAGCTGGATTTACAGTTTACGTTGTCCAGTGATAGGTGTGGGATTCTTGCATCTTGAAATCTTTTAATGTCAAATCACAGAGATCAGTTTGTTCATGCTTTCCTGAATACTCCCGCCCATCAGGAGTGGGATTTTTTATGCTATTCAGAAAACAAAGTGTCATTAAATGTCAGAGTGCTGGTTCAGTGTCTAGAGTCTGACAGAAGGTGTTTGTGTTTGTGAGATTTTCATCCAGGGTTGATTCTTCCACTTTCATGAGACTTTAGCAGAGTTTACTCTCTATCTTCCATTAAAGAGTTTTTTTTTTTATATATTTTGAAGTGTGGTTGGAAGGGATAAACAAAGTGTATAAGCTACAGGGGTTCTTGGTCAGCTTGGTTGAAAAGCCAGACAGAAAACTAGAACAAAAGCTTAACTATCAGCCTCTGAAGACTGTTTACCTCACATCATGCAGATCAGTTTGAGAAAATCTGACCCAAACACTAATTTAACTTCACAGTCAGGACAGAAAGCCCATTTATTTGGTAATATTCTTGGAAATATGTGTTGTGATGAGTGTATTTCATGCTTGCTGTTTTCTGTTTAAGCATATCAGAACCTGGACATGGTCCAAACATCCCTCCATCCATCAATTTTTTTCCACTTGTCTGAGAGTAGGTTTTACAAGCAGCAGTTTAATCAAGTCAACCAAAACATACCTCTCCACAGCAAAGCTTTTTAGCTCTACCTGTGGATCCAAAGGTGGTCCAAGTCCAGGTTGGATATGTCCCTACCCCATGTGGGCGGGCCTGGAGTAAAGGGAGGTATCCAGGACACATCTTTATCAAATGCCACTGGCTCCTTTTGACTGGAAGGTCAGCAGCTCTACTCTGAGCTCCTGACCTTTGCCTTCAGGCCCAGCACGCTCCTCATTACAACAGTGGTGTCTTAACTACTCTGCTCTCTGTTAAGCTATTAGTCTGCATTTACAGAACTGACATTAAAAAGAGTGTATTCTGCTTTTTAATATTTTAAACATAGATATAAAGTAACAATGTTGGACGTTCAAACTAAATGTGAAGATTATTTAAACCTTAGTATATTCATATGCTGTAGAAATTCCTGAATATGTCTGTAAACTGATCAGAACTCTGTGTTCTAAAAATAGCACTAAATCTTCATGAGATTTGTTGAAATGATGAGGTCATCACATTAGGATCTCCTAACTGGTTTATGACACGTCCGTGGGGCAGCCCTTAAACACCAAGGTCTGCCCTTAGCTCTTCCCCTGACAGGCGTCAAGAGGACTGGCCAATCAGAGGGAAGAGGGTCTGTGGAGCAGAGAAGTGAATTGTTTCATACAGAGGATGAAGTAAGGGTTTTCTAAAACACCAGTAAAAGAAAAAACGAATTCTTTTGAGCTGCGTATAATGTAAAGCTACCATGGGTGTACCAGAGGGACATTATGATGCCTGAAACAACACAATACCCCGTCTTTAAATTCCACAGAGATCAGATAAAGTGGAGCTACTGCCACCTTACTCAGTTAGTTTGTTTGAAATTGGGGGCGAGTGGTGCACCAGATTCAGTAACAGCATCATGTTCAGCCATGACTTGTATTTTGCTTATGATCAACATGCATTTTGTTGTTTTTTGTTCACAGGATGGAGAATATCTTCTTCTATCACAGATGCAGTTGTGACGGGTGGCAGAGTGATTTATGACATCTCTCTCTTCATTCACCTGCTTCTTTTCTTTCAGTGGTTCTGGGAGGTGGTGAAGAGCCTGACTCAGGAGGAACGAGTCCTCCTGCTCCAATTTGTCACAGGAAGGTGAGTTACTTCATTTTTTTTCTTGCTTTTCATGGCGTTTCTTCATTTAGAGGAAAGTGTGTTCCAGTAAATCGTCCTTGTGTATCAGTTCCAGGGTTCCTCATGGGGGCTTTGCCTTTCTGATGGGGGGAAGTGGTTTACAGAAGTTTACTGTTGCTGCTGTGCCGTACACCTCCAACCTGCTGCCTACCTCCAGTACATGGTAAACACTCCTTCAGTTTGTTTACATCTGTTTGAATATACAGTTATGATTCAAGACCTGGTCAAAACTGAAATATCCAGCTAGTTATTAATAACCTATCATTAGAATTTGACAGTTTAATAAAACTAGGTTATTTAAACATTTAGCTTTTGTTATTCGCTGAAGAAAAAACATGAAATGACGCTAATAAGCAAAAATCAGGCATGTTGCTCTGGATTTATCTAGATTTTTTTAAGTATTCATGTTAGCGTTCAACTCGAGCTCAGGCTGCTGTTTTAAGGTGATCCATGTCATAACTCTTTAGCGCCTAGCTAACGCTGTTTTGCTAATAAAGTATCTCCTTCCTGGATGAAAGGACGCTCTGTGTCAGTCACTGAAACTTTCCTCTATTGAAAAGAGAGAAAAACATCGAGTTCAGGCTGACTTCTTCACTGCAGCACTAACCATATTTAACAAAACTACATTCATCCTCCATATAGGCTGCTCGTGTGCAGACTCCAACTCATCTGCAACAGTTAAATGTCGTTAAATCAGAGTTTAATGAATTAAAAGGTACTGAGCATGAACTTTTTGCAAATTTAAAGTGGTTTAAATGAAAGACTGTAATTTCACATTACCTTCAGTTGAAAGTGAACTGTTGATCAGTAAATACAGCCAGGTGGAGTTGGAGGGTTAAAGCTTTTTAGTGCAATGTTAATGTCATCTTTTAATTAAGAGATGAATCTGTTAACAGCTCACTGGCGAACTGCTGATAGAGAGAAAAAGAAATCTTGAAAAAAAAATCTGTGGAGCTCATTTACTCTTTATTTGTTTAGGTTTCTTAACCTTTGGCTGCGCTTGAGAAGATAGTCTGGAAAGCATTCAAAAATATTTCATCAGCACTAGCAAATATACCAAATGCTCTTAAGGACTTGTTTAGTAAGTTGAACACAATTGGTTTGAACGTCAACTAGATCTGTTAGAACTCTTGTTTCTCTTGCTGTTTTCTCCACTTTTGTGACTAGTTAAAGAAAGTCACTCAGCATTCGTGTGATTGGTGCTGCAGTTCAGAATTAGCTGCTCTGTGGAGTCAGATTTTAGCCATCTCACAGTAAAGAGGGTGTGGAAAAATATTTTATGAGTATTTCCTCTCTTCTGCTCTCTGAAATATTTCTGTACTTTTAGAGCTTAGCTGTGTCCTTTATGCAGCTGGAGCACCAGGCTCAGAAAACATTTAACCCAGTGTGAGTTTTCACACTCCTCAAAAAGCTCCTTACCAAAATAAATCCACCATGATCAAAAGAGTGACGTAGAGAATAAACATATTATGTTATTGTTTGCACAACAAACCTCTAGTTTTTTACTCTCTGTTGTCTGATATTGTAGAAAATGTGCAAGAAGGTTGGAAAAATCTGAGTGTAAACGCTGTCCTTTCTTTGGAAGCGCTGTACATTTTATAAAACTGACAGAAAACTTGTGGACATGTAAACTAATCTGTCCTGAACCTGACTCTCAGTACTGCTCAAACTGTAGCTCAGCCTCTCGTCTTCACGTATATTTCTGAGCACTAGAGGGCAGTGCGTCTTTTCTGTGTAGAGACAGCAGTTTGAAATGAGGGACAAGTCTGTGTGACGGACTGTGCAACAGGTCATTCATCTCTCCTCCCTCCTCCTCCTCCCCCTCCTGTTTTCTTTTTCTCCCCGCTGCAGCATCAATATGCTGAAACTCCCAGAGTACCCAAGCCTGGAGGTCCTCAGAGACCGGCTGTTGGTTGCGCTGCATTGTGGGAGCTATGGGTACACCATGGCGTGATTATTACATCATTTCCTGCTGTTAAGAGTGTCCGCAGAGTCCTGTGACACTCTTGATTCTTCTTCTGCTGGCTGAAAAAGGGAAAATCCAGATTCTTCTCAATCTGCTGTTAGAAGAGGGACAACAGACTGAACAAGACCTGAATCAAAACCTGGTTCTGGATCTGACCTCATCATACCTGTGCCAAAACTTCTGGTATATGATCGAAGCTGGTATCTGGTAAATTATGCAAAAATAATCTTCAAGTATGACAATTTTCATGTATTTACTTACTGAAGATAAACAGCATTTATACCACGAATCCCTCTCTTACAGAATATTTATCACAATAAATCATCTTAGCAGGATATCTGAATGTAAACTTCTGATTGTCTATGTAAAATTGTTTATTTTCAACCATGTAGTCAATCAAAATGCATTGCATCCATATCATGTTTGGAGATTCCTTTAAAGGGCCAGTGTCAGATCAGCATAAACGTAGATTGAAGAAATCTGAAGCTGTTTTTGCCTAAATTTAAAAGTGATTCCCACTTCTTTCAAATCAGGTCCCTGCTTTTATATATTTTGGGAACTTTAAAGGTACAAAAAGTTCAAAAACTTGATCCTGCAACAGGTAGACGGGCTGTAATGTCTGCATCATTACCCTTGGTGGTTCAGAGGGTGTCCACGAAAAGCTTTTGTCACTGACGGGTTAGATTGTTATTCTTAGTGTCTGACAATGTGACAGAAAGAATCCCTACAAAAAAAAAAAAAAAAAAAAAAAAGAAAGAATCCCTACAGAGAGAAAGCGAGATAATATTTTTAAAAGGGGAAGAGATTTTAACCACAGACTGGTGTTATGTCACTCTCTACACACGCACTGAACTCCACTCACAAAAACAGAGACTTTACCGTCTCTCTACCTTTGCCTCAGTCTGTTGATTTAATCGTGTTAGTGTGTCACTCAAGTATTGATGGAGACAAAAGCCACACAGTAACACTGAGAATACTTTATCATTACTCTTAAATCAGGTGGCACAAAACCAACGTCTCCAGAGTCTTGAGGAGAAAAATTGCTGTTTTGTTGATGGGGTCTGGTTTCTATAAAAAAAAACAATTGGTAAAAAAAAGATCAGACCCAGACTTAAAGATCTTTCTCCACAAGGATCCTATTTGTAGGTTTGTTGTGACTCTCAGCCCTGAAGTTTCACTTTGCAGCCATTACGACCCGTTTCCACTGCTGCTGGCTGATGCTAACTAAAAGAGCATCTCTGAAAATTACTGTACCTAGCCTTTTAAGACCCAAATATATTTAACTGTATGGCTATCCAGTATGATAGATAAACATAAAAAATCTGACACTTTTTTTATCCTTATTTATTTTGTCACTTTCTCTCTGTTTTAATATTTCTTGTTCTTTTGGGGCCAGGAGCTTCACTCTGAACTTTTGTCGATGTTTATGCCAAAATCTATTTAGCTCTCGTTTTTGTTTTTTAAAAACTTTTTGGACTATTTTTGCAGGAACCAATTATTTTTATTTTGTTTAGCCAAACATGTCAGATGCACCAGTGAAACAGAAAGAATATCTCTGCTACGTGTGATAAGAGAAGACAAAATCTTCTGCACCAGGGCCGATGTAACTGATAGCATTTTTTTTTTTTGTGGAAGAAAAGACAAAGAAATGGTGTTTGTTAGCAGCAGCTCTACACCTGGAAGTTTTACTCCCAATAATACTAGTTTGATTATTTCCTTCTTTATGGTAGTTGACGGTTGATATCTAAAGTCTTTGATGAATGATCATTTGATCGGTCCTTTAGGTGAAGTGTTGGAAGAGAGCATGTTGATGTTTCAAAAATATACCCATCTTCAGCTCTGGACTTTATTTTGCTCAGGGTGTCTGGAAAATGAAGTGCAAAAGTGCTGAACTGCTGAACTTTTTGGGCTTTGTGTTGAAGTAAAGTGCTGCCAACACAAAAAGCACTGTTAGGGAACACAGGCCCTTACTGTGTTGCTTTGACTGCCTCCACTTACCTACTTCCTTCAGACTGCATGAATGACTGACATGACCACTGTACCAGTGTGTTTCACTACTTTGGATCTGCAAATTTAGCGTTTTGGCTTTTGACATCTTGTTTTTTAAATTATATTTGGACAAGAGGGAGGGGCTTGAGTATATTAGCATAGCTAGCTCAGCTTGAAAGGTTGAGTCATATTTCTCAGCAGCAGATAATTTTTAAAGTTGTTTTTTTTCCTTTTTAGCAGAAGACGGTTGTTTAAGCGTCTGTGTTCTCTCTCTGAATTTGTGTTTGGGGTTACTTTCAGATACGGACCTTGTGAAAAATAGAGAAAGTCAAACCAGTGTGTGGAGAGAAACCAATTTAAATAGTTTTTTAATTTCTAATTCATTTAACAAAGTCAATAAGTTAAAAAATTAAGTCAAAATGTCCACTTCAATGTTGTAATGTGGACTTTGAGAATGCATGATGAGATATAAAGAATTGATACAAGTGACTGGCAACCAGTCCAGGGTGTACCCCGCCTCTTGCCCTAAGCCACCTGGGATACACTCCAGCCACCCACGACCCTGAACAGGATAAGTGGTATAGAAGATGAATGAATGAATGAATTGACACAAGTTAGAACATAAGACTACGTAAGAAAAACCTTAAATAATGATTAAATTTCAGGAGTAAAAGTTCAAATTTGAAAGTTGAGTTAAGGAGAAAAAAATGAATCTTTTTCTTTATTGTCTGGCCCCGGTATTAAAAATTGGTGTCAAGCCTAAACATGTCAGTCTTGTTCTATATATATTTTCTCTTCAAAGTTAAAGTTAACTTTGTTTAATGATGGTTTTATTGATACCGGTCCCACCCACCCACGTGAAGCGTGACTTTGTGTTTCAGGAGGGAAAGCACTGGAAGGATGGACGTTAGGTTTTCCTTCGGTTTTTCATTCATTCATATGAACAGTTCTTCCCTGCAGTGTTGGATGCAGGTTCCATGCTTTACTGTATGAGATACTTTATTATATTTGTACCATTTTGCTGTAATCTGTATCTGTGCTTTATGAATGAATATCAGTGTCCTTCAGTCATGATCATACCTGATACCCGTTGAGTTAACCAGAGGCCATAAATGGTTTCTATGTGACAGATGTTTGGTGGGCTTTGCCAAACATTAAAAGCTGGATTTGTTTTGAACACATTAATTTGCATTTCTGCCAACAAAAGCATGCTGAAAATCTGCATTCATTCCAGAAGAGACAGGATGTTTGTGTTTTACATTTTGGTTTGTAAAGGGAGTGTACGTATTGAGCTTATGTTATCTATCAGTATTGTTTTCAAAGCCTGGACTGAACTGCTTTTGTAAACTGCCTTTATACATATTTCTGTAAATGTCTCAGTATCAAATGATGTATTTTACCATAAATGAATGTCGTACTTCAAGATTTATCCAATAAAAATGTGTTTTCGACAGACCTGCCGTTCTGTGATGTTAACGGAAGAAACAAAAAATGTCTCATGTTTGTGCCATGGGAGGTTATGAGCAGCTGTGTGTGAGCGTGTGCATGCGGACAGACGTGTCCGCAGCATGAGTGCTGTGATGGGTCACCAGTAGAGAGCAGCAGGTCTTCTAGTGTTAAATGGCCCCTGATGGGCTCTCAGAGTGTTGGGCAGCTGCTGCAGGTCTGTTCTGACATCACATTACACCCACTGCCCCTCACTGCAGGAACATACTTGGGAAGAAACAAAGTTGGGATCGAGTGGATAAAGTTTTTTATTTACAAAGTACAACCCCAACCTCAAAGGTTAGCATGTGATGTAAAATGTTTATTAAAACTTTGGTTTGAAAATAATTTAGAGAACATATTTAATTAAAACAATGCACAGACAACATATTAAATAATAAAACTTAAAATGTTTGTCTTTTAAAAAAACATGCGCTTATTTTAGTTTTGCCCTACAGTTTAGCCATGTTCCCCATGTTTTGGGGTTTTTTTTCCTTCAGTGTTTATGCCAGCAGGAGTCCACAAGTGTGTCTGTCTGTTAGTCATCTTGGAGTCAGAGAAATTTTACTTGCAGTTACAACAACTGACCACTGAATGAACCTCAGATGAGTCCAGCAGCAGAGAGCACTCTAGAGGCTGATATTCCACCATAGAGACCACTGCATTTAGGAGAAAATGACTTTTAAACAGCTGTCCACTGCATTGACCACTATGTGCCAGAGGGTTAAGCAGGCAGCCTGGCTTTAACTCCAGCCTGCAGCCTTTTCTCTGAACATCAGTCCACACCATGTTTCTTGATTTCTTGTTCTATCCACAGTCCTGTCCTCTCTAAATAAAAGCATAAAAGCTCCAAAACATACAAAAATATCTGCCAGTAACAGGTTTCAAGTTGGGACACAGACAACAAAACATTAAGAAGTTGTGCAATAAGTATTGGATGGATGTGATCTTCAGGCAACAATGAATAAAAAAACAGACATGACTCTGCAGTGGAAATGACCAAATGGTTGCGGAGTAACAGGGGAGTTCAAGGCCCGGCTTCATATGCAGAGGCTGTCGTCTTTGTTGCTGAGGTTGCTGGTTTGACCTCTGGCCACGACCCTTTTCAGGAGGACCTCTCTCTGCTTCCAAAAAATACTAAAAATTAATGACAATGAATTATTGCTGATTCCTTGAACTGAGGTTATAACTGTCCGGACATACAGAGGACTTCTCTGCTCTTAGGCCTGTTTAAAGAAAACCGTCCCATTCCAATAATTCAAAATTTGTTATTCTTTCAGGAAATTACGGATGTGGCTTCCTTCACTCAAAAGATGAGTTCAAAAGCCAACATCCCTGATGATCTGCAGAGGACATGAGTAGCTCAGGTATCTGTGAAAGCTCCTTAAGCTGATCATTGTCAATACTGAACAATATTGGAGCAACTTCTGCTTCCATCCATACAAAGCCTGTGTTTGGGAAGATTTTGCACAATTCATCTTCTTGGATCCACACAAAGAAAAATAATTAAAGAATAATAATAATAAAAAAAACAATGAACAACACAAAAGCTAAAAGAAAAAAAAAATCAATATAGTTTCCTTTCTCTTTTCTTCTTCAATCCTTCCATTGTCTGTTTGGTTGTAGTTCTTTGAAGCCTGCTTTCCTGTAAACCCATCAGTCTCACCTCAGCACCTGTTTCCCATGGCAACACCTTCTCCTCAACAATAAATGACTGCACTCCTCTTAAAAAAAAAAAAAAAAAAAAGATGCTCGCCATGGTAACAAATTCCTGACGTTAGTTTGTAACACTATGATGACAGGTTCATAAGCCTTCTGAGACACACAACAGTCACCTGTGACCAGGGGCGTTGCCAGATATCCTGGTCCCATCAGAAAAGATGTCGCAGTGGGCCCCATCACCACAGCACAACACCAGCATTACCCAATGACCCATTAAAAGACATTAATAACTATAACTTGCTTTTACAGTCCTGAAAATTATGAATAAATAATCACAACAGTGAATATAATATTTTTTAAGGAAGATCAAATATTTATTTTTGGGCAGATAAACATTTTAACATTAACACCACATCTTTGCTTTCAGTTTGGAGTAGAAAACTACTTGCAAATATATATATTTTATTTATTTTTACACTCTTTGACTGGTTTAGTCGGGACTTTGTTATCGTATATTGATTAGATATATAATATTGCGACTTTGGATGGACATCTTTCCAATATTTCAAACATGGATATGAACATGGGTTCTAAACATGTTCAGATTTTCAAACCTCTGCAAAATATGAAAATCCCTGAATCTGTCTGTAAACTGATCAAAATGCTCTGTCCAACAATAAATAAATAAATAAATAAATAAATAAATAAATAAATAAATAAATAAATAAGCACAGGATCTTCTCAAGAAGATCTTGATGAGGTCATCACATAAAGATCACATAAGGATCTCCAGACTGGTTTATGACATTCTGGAGGGGCAGGGCCTCAAACACAAAGGTCTACCCAAGGGGCTACATCCAGTAGAGAAAAGCACAAGTCAAGTTTGACAGCACAAGGGCACTGAATATCAAATATATATGGTAGTTAAGGGTATTGAGCTCTAATGAAGAGAGAGAGAGACAGACAGACAGACAGACAGACAGACAGAGACAGAGAGAAGAGAAGCGAAAGGAATTAATTACCCAACTCCATACAATCCACAGAGTCCCCTTCTACTTTTAAGAGAGGTCTGAAGACTCACCTGTTCAGGGAGCACTTTGGCACTTAATCTGACCCCTCCCCTCTTCGTCCTCAAGGGTTGAATCAGAAGGTCTCAGACTGACTCTTAACAAATGAAAGCACTTAATACTGAATGTTGAATGATACTGCATGAATGATATTGAATTCTAGTTGTGGCTACTATTTAGATGGAGTACTATTAATAAAGAAAGGGGGTGGGGTTCTGTGGGCACTTGATGGCAGAGTACCTGTGACCCAAGTGACTTGAAGCATTTCTTCGCACTTAACAAGGTTTCTCCTTCTTGTTTAAATTTTTGCTTGCATTGTATGTCGCTTTGGAAAAAAAGCGTCTGCTAAATGAAATTGTAATATTGTAAGAGGAGAAGAGAGACTTTGCAGAAATTAGTAGGGAGAGTTGAGTAGGTCAGTAGGGACCCTCTCAACTCCTCACCTGCAGCCTCTAAAGCCTAAATGGAAAACTTTAACACAGTATTCATTTTGGTAGATGTTTTGGAATCAGTCCTAGTTTAGGTCTCAAGATGAAAACACCTTCTGGTTTCAATCACATTTTAGTCTTCTTTGGTCTTCATAGATCTATACCAGGGTTTTTAAAGCGTTTCAGAGTCCCCCACCCCCCGGTCTGGGGATAACTGTATGATGTTATCTAAAAGACAACGAGGAGACGGTTGCTCTTTGTGTCATGAATGATGTTGTGATGTCATAATTTGTAGGCAAATCACTTTCAGCTCCAAAATCCAATAAGGTACCAGTCAAAATAGTGAAATTATTGGTTTCCTACCACTGTGGACAACCCAGAATCTGGCATCAAGATGGTTGTGTATAACACACAGTCATACTGTAAATCCTCTCCGGTGATCATCTCTCTGAGCTGAACTCTTAACTGCTGCTTCTCTATCTGTGGGCCGAGATTTCTCCTGATTGCTCTGTGTCTCCGTGACAAAGACAGATTCACTTCTGCAGCTTTCCCCCTGTGGAGTTATTACCCCTGCATCCACACACACTGATTACATCTGTTCAACTCCACGCTCACACACGGGAACACACTCAGGCTGCTGCTCTGCTGTTCAACAACACCCTCCTTCAACTGGCAAAACATCACATTTTGCCTCCTCCTCCTCCTCCTCCTCACTCACCATCTACTGCCTCTCCCTTTCTGCCTCTCCTCCTCAGTTTTTACACACACACACACACACACACACACACACACACACACACACACACACACACACACACACACACACACACACACACACACACACTTATCATCAGTGGCCTACCATCAGTGGACCTGTCTGTGGTCATTTGAAAAATAATTAACTGAACAGGGTACAGTGAGCAGGTTGTGACAGCAGACTGGAAACTCAACAGGATGAGAATGGTTGAATTTTGTCAAAACACGCTAGTTTTGAAGCTATTAAACCTGAGTTTTGATAAATATGAGTGTGGCAGGCAGTGTTGAGGTAAAAAGGCAGAGTAAAGGTGGGCTTTGAGCCTCCTCACAAACAGCTCCAGGGCTGTGGTGTTGGTGGCTGGGCCCTTGCACCCAATCCCTCCTGGCATGGGCCCTGGTGCTTTGCAGGAAGGCCGATGGGGGCCCTCGTGCTCCGGTGGGGCTTTGCTGCACCCAGTGGCCTCCTTGGTTCTCGAGGTGTGCCAACTTGGGCACATTTGTGGTCCAGGTGCAGAGCTACTTGACCCCCGTGGCCCTGCAGGGCTTGGAGTAGCACCTCGGGTCTGTTGGTCTCGGTGACCGGCTTACACGCATGCATGTCTCAACTACACAGCTCCTGTCAGGGCCCATAATAGAGACCAGATGGGCTCTGTCAGAATGAGTTGAGTCACTTTGTGAGCCCAGCACAGCTTGGTCCCACTATCACCTCCTCTCTGTGTCACTTATATGTGTGTCATTTCTTCCCCCTTTTGTCACAAAGGTGTTGCACTACCCCCTCTGGCTCTGAGTAGGAAATTTTCAATAGATAAAATTTGCTAGCCTAGTTTCCAGAGAGGGCTGGTGATGGTCACTGAAAATGCATTGAAAAACAGAACCTTCAGCTGCAAGATAAAAACCACATCAACCTCATAACACGGTGACACCCCATGTGGGGTTACACTATAAGAATAATGCAGACAAGAAAAAAAAAGAAAGAAAGAAAAACCTTGACGAACTGTATAGTTTAGCATGTCCTCATCAGCCTCATTTCTCCTGGCCAAAGGTTGTTTTTTTCATTATCTGATATGTTGTCTCTAAAACATTTTAAACTAAGTATAGGCTTTAGAAGAGTTGCAAAATATCAAAGTCTAATTTTATGAACATTTTAAGCAGTCTCCCAACGTTTTAGAAATGGTGTGGTTGTATCACCAGCAGTGTAGTAGCAATATGTAAGACTTTGAAAAAAATTCTAAAACATTCCGAAGTCATTAATTATCATTGTAAATCATTACTTCTTTTTTAGTCACTTAAAAGTGCTCCCACATTTTGTTACTGTAATCCAGCCTAAGTATCGCCCTCTGCTGGGATCAGGGTAATCCAAAATTTTATTGGATCCGTGTGATCCCTTTCCTAATCAAAAGCATATATCAACAGAAACTGGAGGTTTGATATGGATAACAAAAAAGACCGGATCACCTGTACTTGCACCACCTTTGAATTGAACTGCAGTGATTACATAATGAAAGTCAGAGGTCATTTAACTCTTGAAAACAGAATCTACATCTGTGAAGACTGACTTTTACTTAACTTTTGACTCATATTGTCAATCATGCAGACTCTATTTTCCAGTCTGTAGAACAGACTTGAGATCATAACAAGGAAAATATTTAATGCTGTGAAAAAGCTTCATTTTCTTATTAAAATCAGGACAGTATCTCCAAACTTTTCAGATCAGCAGCTCAGACAGAGACTGTTTTTGATAGGATGTCTCAATCCATCACACTCCAGCTGCCTGAGTGATTATCTCTGCAGACAGCTTAGCTCTCATCAGAGACGCCTGAATGGACTCACTCTGTCTCTTTGGTGTGTTTGATTGGACTGTGGGTAAAAGACACTGAAGTGTGTGTGTGTTCATGAGAGCTCAGTGAGTCGATTTGAGAATAAGACCCACAAAGAAAGTCAGCAGAAATTAAACTGTGGGTTCACATTTACATGGAAACACAAGCTAGTGGTAATATGATGACAATATGATACATCAAAAAGCCTCCTCCTAATTTTGACTGGGGGAGAGGATGAGAACCTGAGACCTGTCTGAAGCCATCCAACAACATCGGGCTGTGGTTAGTGTCCATAAACAGATATCTGCATACAACAGCAGCTCAAATAGGATCTTACGATTCTTTGGCTCCACTAAAGTGACTGTAAACAAAGGCAACACACTTAAAGAGAAGTCTTGACTAGGAAGGAATAAGATGGCTGAACCACCTCAACAGATTTCTTTCAATGTGATGGAGCGACTTCTTTAGTTTGCTCCAGGGCCAAGCTCAGCCAGTGTTTTGGTGATCTCTTAGATCTAGCTCCGTCTTCATGGCTTGGTGCAATGTCTGTAATTCCTGCATTGCTGCTGATGCTGCAATGCCATGTCTTTCAATCTCAGGATCCATTTTACCTTCCTCTGCTCCTTCAATCTCCACTCAGGGGAACCCACTCACCGTTTTCTAAAAGGGAACCCCAACCTCAGACTTAGAGGTACTAACTCTCATCCACAGTGCTTTGCCTTACCCAATTCTTACTGGAGTTCTGGGCCTGTAAGGACGACAACATCTGTGTATAGCTGGGATGATACTTTGAGACTCCAAAAACTGGACACCTTTTCACTCCCAGCTTCACCTTGAGATCCTATCCATGAAAAATCACAAACACAATCAGTGCCAAAGGGGCACCACTGGCAAAGCTTCACAGGAACCAGGCAACTTGCAGCTCAAGTCCCAGTTGCCCATTTTCACAAAGTACCTCCAAATAGATCCAGAAAAGGATAAAGTCTTGCTCCATAAAACACACATACACTGGGAAAGCAAAATCCCATGCAACCTCCAGAGGCCATGCAAGTTCAAAGAGCTGGTTGACTGTCCCTCAGTTACATCATCCTTCTTGTAACTGATGTCCATTTCGTACTCTGGTTTACCTGTCTTTATGTTTGTACTAAAATGTATATCTTGGCGCTACAAGCTTAGGATTTATATTTTATTTTATCTTTTTATGGATGCAAACAGGTGGTGCTTAAACTGCATGCAGTCATCAGCTCCATCTCCCCTCCTCTGGGTGTTCCTCTTTGAAGCAGACTGCAGCCTTCACTGCTGCTCCTCGCCATCGTTCCAAAGCCTTAACCTGCGCTGGCATCCTCATTACTGGAGCTGCTTTCACTTGTTAATTCACCCTGAGCTGAGCCAGCCAGGACTCTCAGACAAGGTCTCTCTCTCTCTCTCTCTCTCTCTCTCTCTCTCTCTCTCTCTCTCTCTCTCTCTCTCTCTCTCTCTCTCTTTGTAAAGGGTGTGTGTGGCACATTCATATGAAACAGAACACACACACACACACACACACACACACACACACACAAACATGCACACTGTTACACTGTTACTGTTATAGCATATAATATCACACATTACACAAATACTAGTCATGCAGGATCATATGAAGGTGTGATGGCAGAACTTCTTTCCGGGGCTTTGGTGGACTGGTAGTGTGGAAGAAGCTACTGCTCCAGGGTGGTTTTCCATGATAAAACTGGGCCTGGATCCCGACAAACACTTGACCCAAAAATCTGGTCCACTGATCAGGGTAAACACATTTGAAACGGACCATAGATGTGTACTCCAGTACGGTTCACAGGAGAAGTAAAACCCTGCTGTGATGCTGCAATATGGCATCATAACTATTTGAATATGTCACTTTCCAAGAAAAACCCCAACAGCTGACTACAGCTGACTACAGGAGGAAAAAGTAATCACAAGCTTCCTATAAATGTAGAGGAGTTGAAAGTACAATATTTGTCTTTGAAATGTAGTGGAGTGTAAGTCATACGTTTCCAAAGATATAAACACATAAGTAAAGTACAGATACTCAAAAAATGTACTTAAGTACAGTACTCAAGTAAATCTACTCCGCTACTGTCCACCACTCATTTTAAATACATCATTAGCCTCTTGGTTACATCATTATTGTGACATAAAAATCAAATGAATCTCTGTGAGACCAAGAGGGGAAAAAGGTTCCCAGGGCCAGGCTCTAGTGTCTCCAGGTGGCAGCCTTGACTCAGAGGATCTGATGTTCACATCAGAGGCCACAGAGGTTCTTTCTTTATGCATGAATCATCCCCCTTCTCCTCTTCATCCTCTTTCCCCCCCCCCTCCTCCTCCTCTGGTCTCAGAGGAGAGGTCAGGGTCATGCTCAGGGTCATCCTCCTTGTGTTTTTACTCTCTGCCTGCAGCTGGATGAAGGGTCAGCCCATCAAAGCGTGGATTAACTGCTCTATAATGTGTGTGTGTGGATTCTCCCACATCCTGGCCTTGCCTCTCTCTGCTCTGCAGTCATGAATACACATTAGAGCCTCAGCATTGGAGAGGTCGTCAGTTCATAGCAGTAATCATGTTTCCATATTTGAACTCTCTCCACCTCTGTTTGACATTGGCTCTCATGTTGTTTCTCATGCTGTGAGTCGGGCTGTAGATTGATGCTGCCATGCTTACCACCAACCTTAATCTGTAGATCTGGGCCTCAGGGTGTCTGTGTCAGGCCTGCAGGCCACTGACATGCCGTATTGATCTAACAACTCACTTTTTCAAAGACCTCTGAAAGCAAATATCCACCCTACCATATGACTGGCACAGGTCCAGCTTAAATATGATAACTGCCTTCTTGCTATATAACGCTCATCACGCTCTCTTTAGCACAAGGCGTTTCAAACGGGTTCTTAGTGAAAGTTTCAAACTTCAATCTGACTTTAGATTGGCTTTCCTGGAGATAAAGAAAAGTAAACCAGGAGGCCTGGAGCAGGGGAATGGATTAGCATTAGCATATGTAAGAAAATGACTGAGCCTCAGTGCTCTGAGAAAGATAACAGGCAGCAACCTTTGACACTTGTTTCTGAGCTGTGAAAAGGAGTATGAGCTCTTTTCTTTCTTGTTTTCTGCAGATGGAATATGCTCACACTCCTGCAGAACAGGGGGAGACGTATTGTCCCATGCAGAGCAGGGAATATGTGGCGGAGCGCTTTTGATCCGTGGAGATTGTAACAGAGCTCAGATAAATATCCCTGCTGCCCGACGTCCTTGGCTGTGCTGAAAACTCTGGATTAAAACATCCTCCTCTCACCAAGGTGATGAGTGGATAGAGGGTGTAATTGGGCCTCTGAAACCAGAGACACCCTCTCCTGCTGCCTCACTTTCCCCCCCCCCCCCCCTCTCTCTCTCTCTCTCTCTCTCTCTCTCTCTCCGGGCTTCAGGCAAGATAAAAACAAAATGGATGGCTGCAATAGTAATGAAACAACCGGCTGCAAAGACTCAAGATGGGCTGAAGATGGACGTGAGAGCAAACGAACGACAGAGTAAGTGAATCCTGTGGAGTTAAATCACTGGATTTTCTTACTTTCAGCTTCTCGGGGTTTTAGCTTTGCTCATTACCTTATCATCAGTCTCACCAAGAGAAAAAGTAAAATATGCTGATGACTTCTTGGAGGTTGGAGGGTTTTCAGCAGTCTTAGGAGTTTCGTGCCGATCATTTACCACGTGAAGTCATTATACAGCGAGCAGCTCTTTTGTTATCTTTGCGAGGCAGTCTGTTGTAAATAGCTCTGAAGTTATCTGGGTGGCACAGTCACTCGGAAAGGAGTAATTGGATAATTAATTTAGTTGCGGACAGGTCAAACGGATTTTTGTCTCCTCTGCCTTTCTGTGAGAGGAAGGTCTCGTGGACACATGATTGATGTGTGTCAGGGTAATTAAAGCACCTGTGTGCGAACTGCTGTGTTCATAATAAGAGGACATGAACAGTGACTCAGGTGAGATCTGTGAATGCTGAAAGTAAATAAAGTATTGATTATTTGATTAAAGTTAATTTACCTGAACACACATTTTGTTTTTGATTTCTCCATCAATGGAACAAACAACCTGTAGTCTCATATTTTTCTTCAAATATCAGGCAGACGTTTTAAGTTCAAATTGTGTTTCACTGGCTGAAGACGTCCCTCTCCCCTAACTACATGTTAAGAGGGACAAGTAGACATGTAACAACATCAACCTATACCTCAAAGTTAATTGAGATATTACAATATCCCAGCGTGGCGCCAGCCCTACAATTTGCATATTAAAGCTTTGGTTGGTGGTAGATTTTAAACCAGATAAGATAAACTGTTCATTCTTTTTTGCATCTAAAATCTGGGGAGTTACAATTTCATATTGCGTTTACAACATGTCCCAGAGCGCTGTTTTCTTCCACTAATGTGTTTGCAGAAATCCAGTATAAAACTTAAATGACAAAAACATAACAATCCAGACCACAGCTCCTTCCTACATTCAATACACATCATTACACTTTTTACATTTACATTTAAGGGATACAGCCAAAACATTTCTGTATTTAGGGAAATATATGTTAAATTTTCATATCTTATTGTTTATTGCACTTTCTTTTTAGCAATTTATTTAGTTAGTCCGAACACGTCTACACATATTATTAAACTTTTGGATACAAGTGTTATATTGATGTGTGGCAAAAGTTTTATGCAAAAAAACAAAACAAAACAAAAAACAAACAAACAAAAACACACTGCAGCATGTGAAAGTGTAAAGATAGGCTCTGGCAGGCTTGGTATTGCAGGTCAAAAAGGGTTGAAAGTTAAGACAGTGTTAACTCTAGAGATGTTGCATGAGGCCCATAACCTTCACACCTCTTTCATGTTGACCTTCTGACAGAAGGGTGGGCTGATGTAAACAGTTACACAGAGATGTTTCACTGAAAACACAACAAATCTTAAAGCATGTGCTTAACAGCCTCCAATCATGTTCTGACAGGTAGCAAGTGAACCCAGAAACTAAAGAGTTTAAAGAGAGTTTGCTCTGCTTTCACATATTTTAAACACGTACATAAGCTCCTGGATAACACTAGCCACCCTCTACACACTGTCATCAGCAACCAGAGAAGCTTGTTCAGTGACAGGATGCTTCTCCCCAGTTACAGCACAAACTGACTCAAGAGCTCCTTTGTCCCTTGTGCCATCAAACTGTATCGCCCTTCACTTAGAGGGAGCAGGGGGCGCGGGAGGACAGAGGATGGGGAAGAAACAAAGAAATGGGACTGAGGACTGTATAAAAACAACATAAATACTGTTAACATTTTCTAATTACTGCTGCAAAATTATTTTGAAAAATTACCGGTATTTTTCTTAATTATATTTGAATGTATTGCAACTGTTATTGCTGCAACTTCATACAGTTTATTGTTTGTGTATAACTCGTGTTTTAAGCTTATCTTTTTTTATACCTGCATGCTGTTCTATCCTTTGGTGTTACCTGCTGCTGCCATCTGAATTTCATGAGGAAACCTCAATAAAGATTCTTAAGTTCCTATCTATCTATCTATCTATCTATCTATCTATCTATCTATCTATCTATCTATCTATCTATCTATCTATCTATCTATCTATCTATCTATCTATCTATCTATCTATCTATCTATCTATCTATCTAAGTAACAATGCTGGATGTCCAGACAAAATGTGTGTGGATGCATTTTAAACCTCTACATATTCACATGTCCAGCAACCTTTCCTTGTGTGTTTCTCGATATGCCTATTTTTCCTTTGACATCTCAACTTTAGCTCAATTTTCATCCTAATCCTGGTGCTGCAATTACCAGCACTTCTCTGCCTTGGATTGGCTCTGACCTGGAGACAATAAGCGTTTACAGTGACCAATCAGAAAGGAGGGGTTGCTGAGTGCCGACTATTCAATGGCTGCCCCCTGAGTGCCAAAATTCAACTAAGTCGAGTGTGTAGAAGGCACAAAAAGTGACAACCAGCGTGAGTACACAGACAGCGAGCATGCGGATTGGTCCTTTTGGGCGCTGATTTTTTTTTTTTTGTACAAGCGAGGGATTTGGCATTGAAAAAACACCATAGTAGAACATTTCACAAAGAAATTCAGCCATCCGTTGAAAAAAATGAGCTAAAATAAACAACCAGTTAGTAGCCTTCCTATAAAATCTCTATTTTGGTTTTGCGGGTTCCTTGATGTTCTTGTGTATGGCAGCTGATGTTCCTGTGTGTTTATCTGTGTGCATTAGTGTTTGTGTTCCTCTGCCCATCCCTGCACATCTGAGCTTTGTGGGGGCTAAGGAGTCAAAGAAAGAAGCTGCAGGAACACCACCATCTAAAATTCAGCAGTTATTTCTCATTATGTGACTATTTTGGTTCTGATCCAATCTTCAGGTAATATCTGAATCACATCCTGCTGCACTTCAGAGCGCTGTGTCGTCCTGAGTGGCTCTCCTTGGTGACGAGGTTAAGCCTCCTAAATTTGCACCCAAATGCTCTCAAAGCTCTCGATAATAATTTCACTGCTGCCTCAGTTTGTCTCAAAAGAGGATCTTTGAAAATAAAAGTTAAATGTGTCAGTAGAAACACATTGTTCCAATCCATTACTATTTCAATTTCAGGCACTTTTTTATGTTTTACATGTTGGGGTGTTATTTTCTAGTTATAAGGCTTCATGTGTTCAGTTAAGATTTGTTTTTGTCATGTTTTTATAGACATCTTAAAGTTAAAGTCCCTGTGAGGACTTTCTAAGTAATCTTGAAAAAGTGATTTCTAGATATATGCCTGATCATGATCCACAACTTAAAGTCAGCTTATCAGCACCAATATAGCTTCACATATTTTACGGCTTAAAAAAACCCAAACTAAACCAAACCAAAACAAAACAAGACAAAACAAAAAAACTGTTTTTCCTCCTAGTAGTATTTAAGAAATTCTTTATTTCAGCCTCTGTCTGAAACACAAACCCCTTCCCTCTGATTGGTCAGCCCTCAGAAGACCTTAGTGTTTGAGGCCCAAATCTCCAACATGCAATAGAGCAGTGGCAGCTCCAATGCAGCAGTGGCTAACCGTCCTGTTCACTGATGAGTGTCGTGTCAGAGAAATGATGATTGTCAGCATTGCTGGAGAGGGCAAGGTGAGTGATACATTGAGGTCAACATGGTCTCCAGGGTTCACTTTGGTGGAGGAGGTGCAACAGTCCGGGCAGGCATCACCAGTCAGTGCAAAACAGATTTGGTGATTGTAGATGGCTCAGTCACTGCACGTTCTTACCTCAGAGACATCACAGAACCATCATCATCCCCCAATTCCACCAGCACACCCCCAACTTTCTGTTCATGGATGATAATGCTCCACCACATGGTGCCAGAATTGTCACAGCTCGACTTCAGGAAGTAAGAGTGCCTCATATGGTATGACCAGCAATGTCCCCTGACCTGAACCCCATAGAGCACGTCTGGGACCAGCTGAAGCAGAGACTGGATGTTCGTACCCCACCCCCACAGGACCTGGCAGAACTGTGTGTAGCACTTGTGGAGGAGTGGAGCGCATTGCCTCAGAACAACATCATGAGGCTAGTGAGGAGCATGAGACGTTGCTGTCAAGCTGTCATTGCAGCAAATATTGGAAACACCCACTACTGACTTTGTCAGTTTTGGTTATTTGGGGCTATCTTTGTTATTGTCTAACTTGTTGGGGTAAGAAGTATTGAACCAAACAAAATGATGTTTCTTCTCATTCATTAATAGTGATATCAAAGGGAACTGTAACTTATTTCATTAAAACTTAGACCAAATAGGAAAAACACTCAACAATATCCCCAACATAATGTGAGTAGTGTATATTTCCACACTGCTGACAATGAAGTCACAGAGCTGCTAACTGACTGTCTCGTGTTTGTTTGTTTTCGCCTTTTGAACCGATTTTGCTTAATGTTAGCTGACAATGATGTTGAGACGATTGACGATTGACTTGTCTTTCGCTCACTCTCTACTTTATCTCCTGCTCCGCTACATGCTGCTTGATTATTCGCTCGCCTCATCTCAAATTACAATTTGATGACATCAAGTAGCGATATATATATATATATATATATATGTACTGGTCTCATCCAAGTGCAGTATAGTATCATTTTAAATGCCCAGGTAAATGCCCAGGTACCAATGTAGTACCGGTATACCAAACAAGCCTGCTGCAGAGCTTGACATTTGCCATAATCACATCTTGGTGCTGACTGACGGAATGGTGTGGTTGGCACCAAATAAACTTTTAGTAAGTACAGTGGTTTAAAAACTTCTGCTGACTGACAACAACAATTCAGAATCCAGGCTCTGGTCTCTATGGATATTCAAGATTCAAGAAGCTTAATTGTCATACCAACACACATTAACACATTAGAAAACACAAAAATTTTGCTCTCATCGTCCTGTTTTAAGCCTGATAAATATCAAAAGAACAGTATATAAAAATAAAATAAAGGAGATATCTTTTAGCAAGTAAAAATAAAAAAATCTGACGAACAAAATTGAGATATAAAAAATATAAAAATTGCCGACAAAGTGAACTAAGGCAGACAAATTTGGTACCACTAAATTGTACTTTTCACTGTTTCATAATCTACTTTGAGACTGTTGAACACGTTTATCTCTGCATGACCATCCAATAAATGAAAGATGATTAAACACTGGACTGGTTATATAGGAAAAGAGAGCTCAGCAGCAGTAAAGTATGGACAGGTACTGATGAACAACATGCAAAACCTGTTAATCTGATGTAACTTCAAAGGCCAGGATAGTTATCTTTCAGAGCATCTCAGAAACTGCATGTCTGGTTTCAATCCACTCTCATCTCATTACCAGAATAATAAAACTGGACTACACAGGAGGTCGTGATGCTCCCCTGTGCTCTGTGGCGTGGCTTCCAAAGAGGCCTCATTAAAGTGATTATTCTGATTAGTCTGTGAATGCATCCTGCAGTGAAAAGCTCTAATCATCACACGCTGCTACATCCAGCCCTGATTGACATCTAACCTCATGGTTTACACAGAAACACTACCTGCATCAATGCTGATGTGGGAAAAAAGCCCAACAAAGTGGTCATTAAATTTCTCTACTGAAGGAGACAATGCAGAGGAAGTGAAGGTGCATTGCTTCAAAGCAGAGCTGCTCATCACAATGTTTGTGATGTTGTTTTAATGATTTCATACAGTGAGGAAAAGCCAAAAGCTCATTCTGACAGAGAAGGAAAGCTTTGGACAACACGAGTTTTGGTGTGTGTGTGTGTGTGTGTGTGTGTGTGTGTATATATATATATATATATATATATATATATATATATATATATATATATATATATATATATATATATATATATATATATATATATATAGATAGATAGATAGATAGATAGATAGATAGATAGATAGATATAGATATATATATAGATATATATATACACTTCATCTTCCTTAAAATCACTATACATTCTGTACCAAACTTCATATGGGATATCTGAAAAAACAAAGGATCAACAAAACATGAACAGCTGTTTGATGTTTCATAGCCGGTTCTTGTTTGAATATATAAAAAAAGAAGTCCCAGTAGGCTTACTGACAAGCCACACACACACACACACACACACACACACACACACACACACACACACACACACACACACACACACACACACATGTGTACAGCCATGGTCTGAAAGCTTGTGCATCTAGTGCTGTGATAGAGGAAAATGACCCTCCATCAGAGAGCAGCCTTGATGAGAGCTTCAGTCAGAGCTTTTAGTGTGTGTGTGTGTGTGTGTGTGTGTGTGTGTGTGTGTGTGTGTGTGTGTGTGTGTGTGTGTGTGTGTGCGTGCGTGAAGTGGTTGGAGGTAAGCACAGGTACGCTGAGCTGTGCAGGGCTGAGATGCTGAGAGCTTTTAATCTCCATCAAGGCTGCATAATGCCACATTTCAGATGTGATTTGATTTGACGTCTCTCGCCTGGGCCTTAATCACCAGCCCACGACCGCCGCCCGCCGCGAGTGCTGACATTACTTCCCCTCCTTTACCTTTCCCTACCTTCCTGAACTCTACAGCCACAGCTTTTAAAAGCTGGAGCAGTTTTCTGTTGAACAAACTGAATTTATTCTGTGAAGTGTTGCAAATAAACCTGACAGTAAGAAAGAGAAAAAATCTAAAGATGACTGAAAAATGCATAAATACCAAAAAATGTATGCATGTATATACTTTTAAATAAAATATTTATTATTTGAAACAGTGTGTAAGAGTAAATCAGTACAAGTATACTCTTGCCCCACCCCCATGTGGCCTGGTAGAACTGTGAGTAGCACTTGTGGAGAAGTGGAGCACATTGCTTCAGAACAACATCATGAGGCTTGTGAGGAGCATGAGACGTCACTGACAAGCTGTCATTGCAACAAATAGTGGACATACCCACTACTGACTTTGTCAGTTTTGGTTATTTTGGGATATCTTTGTTATTGTCTAACTTGTTGGGGTAAGAAATATTAAACTGATAAAAAATTGTGTTTCGTCTCATTCATTAATAGTAATATCAAAGAGAACTATTACTTATTTCATTAAAAATCAGACCAAATAAGAAAAGCACTCATGTAAATAACAATATCCCTAACTTAATGGTCGTAGTGTATATTTTCAATAAATGTTCATATACAGCTTAAATTATGTCCCTCAAATACAGTCAGTAACAGTCTCATAAACCTCTCACTCCTAGCTATGTGCCTGATTGTATTCCAAAACTTAAAATGAGAATATAAGTGCAAAAAATAGTTTATTTATCAATGTTATTTCTCAGCTTCCTGGTTGGGTCTGTCAGGACCGGATTGATTTTCGGCATGTAGAGGTCCCCCATGACAACACAATGCCAGCTGATGAAGTTTAGCAGTGAGAAGACAGATCTGTGTTTTTCTCTGCTGAAAACAATTTCTTGGATTTATTTGTAGTGATGGTGGAAACTGGAGCTGAACTGTCAGACAGAAAAAGGACAGAAGAGCAGGAGAAATCTGATAGAGCACAGGCTAATAAACAGGTTAAGTTGTTTGTGATAATGTTAATTCTAACGCACACAGTGCTGTGAGTAGCACTAAATATCGCCGGCTACTAAACTGCAGTACAAACTGAGTTTCCAAAGTTAATAAATGCATTACCTTGTTGCTTTGCATCCTGGGAAAAGTTGTCCTGAACAAAGAATAGTAGTGTAAAAAACAATATCTGCTTTTCATTCAAACTGTTATGACCCCAGCCTAAACAGTTTTTGCTCCCTACCCTCAGGCTTCTGGTGAAGATGAAGGATTGGAGCATCGGCCGACTCAACCAATCAGGACTGGCAATATGGTGGCACAAGCTTCAAAAGGCTGGCTGGGGTTTTAGTCAGGAGTGACTGGATTTGAGTGAGTGAGGAGTGTGGTGTAAATGAGTATGGCGTGATCATGGCAGCATAAGTTAGTGCTAAGTGCAGAGTGCAGCGAGAGTGAATGAATAGTGTGGCTTGATTAACTGAGGAGTGTGGCGTGAGCCCTCCAAATGTATTTTAAAAATGTCTTGTGATAAAGTCTAAGCTATTTGAAAAAAAACAAAAACTGAACCCAAAACCAGACTTATGACCTTTGGGCCCAATAATATAGCAGCGAAATAAACGTTCCATGTCTCTCATGGTTATGTTCAGTGCATTTGATAAATGAAAAGTAAGAAAGCATTATTGCCCCCCCACAAAAAAAACCCTCTTTCAGTAATCGATGGGGACGGATATAAAACCAACAGAGACGTACAAAAGTGGTAACTTTAAAAAGGGGATAGTAGCAAAAAGGTTTGAAGAAAGCACTTTATGATGAACTGCAGTAGATTTTCTGTAAACAACTAAGGTACACAGTACACCAGGAGCAGAGAGTTATTGAAGAGTATTGATGGTGTGCAGGTCGGACACAGAAAGGAGACCTGTTTCAGTCTGAATCCTGTCCTTGTTAACAATCAGAACTAGAGATTAGATACACAGCAGCACACGATCGAAGCCTGAGAGGATGACAGGGAGGAAGAGGAGGAGGAGGTGGTGCTTGTCCTTGAGAGAATAAACACAATGACTACATCTGAAGAAGCAATACTGCCACTGTGAGCAGGAGAGTGGATACAGAAAACACATCTCAGACAAAGAGATGGAAAGAGAGGGAGAGAGAGAGAGAGAGAGAGAGAGAGAGAGAGAGAGAGAGAGAGAGAGAGAGAGAGAGAGAGAGTTGAATAATGTAAACATGTACAGTTTACAAGATAAACATGTTACATTGATCCACTGGACTTTATAACATGGAAAAGACATTCAGATTACAGCCAGTCTGCTGTACAGACTTACTTACTCGGGTTTTCAACAAAAACTGATTATGTTTGAACATGATTACCAATCTGAGGGACCATATTTGGATCTGAGCTATTGATATTTGAACTGTACACTGAAAACAACAACAACAACTCTCCTCTTCAGAGCAGGAGACTCAGATAGAATGTCATATTTTGATCAGTCAGACCACAGGACAGTTCCACATTCGCCTCAGGCTCAGACCCAGGGAGGTCTGATGTATGGTTTTTGGGAACCCCTGATCTAGCCAAGACATTATTGTTTGTGGTGGATTGTCAGACGTTCAAAGTTTAAGAATTATTTCCTCTACTGTGCATGTAATCCGTTAAAATACAAGCTGTGCATTCAATAACAGGCAGGTAGTTGAGGAGTGATGTCTGTTTTGTCACAATTTGGTGACAGGTACAAATTCTCTCTCTATAAATCTTTGTCATTTTCATAAATGACTTTTCCCTGATACATGTCAGAGACAACCACACAAATGGCTCCTGTCAGTTAAATATTTGATGTTTACAGCTTTTCCTGCCATTATTGTCCAGAGCTACATTTGAATGCCCCAGTTTGTTCTAGTTTGGCTGTATGTAAGTATATCTCTTTCTCTAGTTTTTGAGAAACTTCATCATAAAAGATTTAGGCCCCGTTTATCAGCGCTTCACAGCCTTTTACCCGAAAACGCAAATTACATAGAGAAAAAAATCTGCGTTTATCTCAACGGAAATGTTGAGGGACTAAAAACGCTGTAGTGTGCATATACAGCCAGTAGATGGTGATATAACTGTAGGATCTTTTGGTAGTCTGCCGCCAAAGAAGACGTGGACTGATCGTCTGGTGGATATATTAAATACGTCTTATCTGAGTGCAGAAGTGGAGCAACAAATGAACGTTTTGTTGAAAGGCAGTCAGTGGATTCAGCAGCACAAGCACAACCCGGTAAGACCGCCATTTAATTGTTGTTGTTGTTCGTTTCGCAAACCAAAAGTGGAATGCGCACGCGCAAAACGGAGCGTGACGTCAGCGTTTTCACTGAAAACGCCGGCTCGCCGTTTATACAGCAACAGAGGCTGCAGCGTTTTAGAAAAATTCCTCTCTGGAGGGCCTTATAACAAAGTTGCGTTTCAGGTCAGCTGAAACGGCTTTTCAGTATAAACCAGAGCCTGAAACGCAACAAAACTTTAGCGTTTCACCCTGATGCCGTTGTCGTATAAACGGGGCCTTTGTGTTTGTTTCTTGACTTGGAGTAAAGATCATTCCTTCATATCACTACTTATCTTTGTGTGATGGTCTTTCTCTGCCTCAGAAAATTCAGGATCAGAACAGCAGTAATGCATTGTGGGAAGGTCCTGGGTAAGTTATCCAACTAAAGTAAGGATTTCAGATATACAGGTAAGCAAGTGTCAGAGAGTGAAATTTTAATACTGGGTACGACCCTGATACAAATCTCTGATTGGCTAAATGAAAAGATTTAAAGACAGAAAACAGTTTGACGGTGATTTGTTTTAGCATGATACACATACATGACTGGCTGTGTGTTGTGTGTTGTTCAGAGTCAGACGAAGAGAGAAGCCTCTCTGTGGAGCCCCACAGCCTGAGCAACACATTTATGTGCAAATGCAACGTGAGAGAATTCCCACCGTGATTTTATTCATTGAAAAGTGAATCCTCTGAGGTTTGTGGCAGCTCTCATCAGCGCCGACCCTCTGAGTTATTCATAGGCCCTTTAGAAAGCTCGGCACTATCAAAAAACAGTTTGTTCATGATGTGCAGAAACATCAGACGTGGCCACCTTCATCCTCTCCTCCCCTCTCCCCTCTCTCTCTCTCTCTCCGCTCAGGCCCAGTCTTAAGGCTCTGTCGATAAGCCACCACATAAAGCAATTAATGTGAATAGTTTAACCTTTCATTTCAGCTTCC
Source organism: Labroides dimidiatus (assembly GCA_030710495.1). Lineage (NCBI taxonomy): Eukaryota > Metazoa > Chordata > Actinopteri > Labriformes > Labridae > Labroides > Labroides dimidiatus. The sequence goes on along the minus strand of CM061148.1, from coordinate 18,573,211 downwards.
TAGAGAAATCATTGTGACTTCATAACCCAGGTCATCAATAAAGACTCAGCTCATGAGTCGTTTCTCAAAGGTTAATAAGCGTAACCCTCTTTTCTCCGCTCTCCCTGCTGAAATCATGAGCCCATCACCCCCCCCAATCCCTCCATCCCCATCTATTTGTGTTTTCATTAAACACCTCTTTTATGAGCCCACTGCTGCTCGTACACATTGATCAGTCTGCTCAGGGAGAGTCTGACTGGATCAAATATATTCTCTTTAATGAGGCTGCAGGGGAGCACTGAAGATGACTGACAATCTGACATCATTTCTTACCTGTTTCCTCCTTTGATGACTGACATCGTGGTAGGAGACTGTGGTATCAAGCTCGCTCCTGAGATGGGAAATGTTCACTTTTTTAAACTTCAGCAAATTCAGAAACTTTGTCTGTTTCGTGTATTATTATACTATAGTTATTATAACTATTGCATAGTGCTCTATGTTTAAGCTCCTCTGCTTTAATTTTGTGTCGTCTTAGCTTTTCTTTTTTTCTTGGAACCATTTGCGCATACAAAGAAAGTTGTAAAGTGTAAAGGATCTTGCAAAGTTTTGCAGGGTCGTTTAAAGTTCCCTACGAGAAATTGAAAGCTGAAAAACACTATTAGTATCTCTCAAGTGTTGAATGGTGCAAAAGTGTCTTTAAATGTACACATTTTTTGGCATATCAATCAGTGGTTTCATGAGCTCTTGCATACATTTTTTAGATCAGTTTTCTCAGCTCTTGCAAATTAAGCAAAGGAAGTGAGTAAAGCTTTTAAATACAGTGTTTTGTGTTCATAACTTGCTCCATTTATGCAAATGTTGTTGCTTGATTTGCATTCTTCAAGAACTTTTGTCATCTCATGTCTCTACCTTAACGATAATTCACAAGTGTGGTGATTTTTATCCAGGTTTGGTATGAATGCATCTTGAAAATTATGTTTTGCATCATTTTCATTTTGTGGTGTCATGTTCTGCAGCCTCTGAGTTTTATCTTGTCTAAATTCTGATAACTTGATGGGCTTATTTCCTCTCCAGAGTTTGCACTCATGTTCTTTTTTTCTGTAATCATTACAAGATCATCATGTCATTTCCTCAACAAAGCTTGTTTCTGTGTTGATGGGAACACAGTGGCCCCGCATCCACCTGTAAGAGAAAATTATTCCTCTTTCTTCTTAATGAGGCTGTGTCTCAGAGAAGTACCTGAAAGCTTTGGGTGGAGGTAATTTATGGTGTCCATGCAGGAGAAAACAGTAGCATGTAGAGGAAGAAGGCAGCTGATCATTATTCATCCTTCTGCTCCTTCTCAGACTCGTCCCCACAGATTGCTGATACGGATACAGCCGGCTTCGTTTTGCTGAGCTTTCAACTTAAGTGGAGCAAAGCAGAAAGATTAATACTGTGAAAACAAAGATTTCTCCTCTTTTTTTTTAAATTAAATGACAAGATGCAATTTTCCACCCTGCTGGCTCGGAGCTGCGGCGGGGGTGGATGCAGACGGTGGGGAAGGGGAGGTTGAGGGGGGGCGTCTCGAGAGATTTTACGTTTCCCTCAGTGTCGTCTGGCAGGGGGTGGCAGCGCTCCATATGAACAGTCAGCATGCACCATCTGATAAGCTGTCGTCAGGAGGAACAGCATGTTGAAAACAGACAACAGAGAAATTGAATACTAAAGAAAGTAAAGAACAAAACACTGTTCTGGTTTTCTGTCAAAGTGGATTGATACATGACTGTGTGAGCTGAAGGCTGCCACTCCTAAAAGATGTCAGTAAGAGTCAAAGAGACACAGGTCAAAACAAAACTAAACAAGCTTATCTCTGTGTAGGATGTGATGTGCCACCTTAATTTCTTGTTTCCTTTTGTGATCCACCGTGGACCTCCATACCTGGCTTGCTCCTGATTCCTTGCACCTTTGAGCTTGGCTCCTCCCACGCTCTCTCACTCTGCAGCCAGGATCAGCAGCAAGGCAGCGGCACTATTTTCACTTTTTTGTTCTTAAGCGAGTACTGATTGTAATAAAATATTGTCAAACTTTCTAATTTTGACTCCTATGTTGCTACCCCTGGGTCAGGGTTGTACAAGGGACCTACAAAACGTTTCTTTAGAAAAAGTGTCTTATTGCATATCATAGACTGTATAATTAATGGACGTAGTCTCCGTGACGTCACCCGTCTGTTTCTGAAATGGACTTTTGAAGCAAAACGGCCGGCGCTGCCATATTGGAAATGATGCGGGCTGTGAGTCTCCACAGTAACAACCATAGGGCGCTCCACAGTCTCGTGATTTGAGCTGTGCCTCTGATTGGACGAACTGGCAAGCCTAATATTGTGGAAACTGCCGAATTAGAAAAAAATCCATCCCCCGTACAGTGCGTGCCGTTAGTGAAATTAGCGATTCAGACGGTAGACATTCTTTGTACCAGGCTGTAAATGTGCTTATTTTGGCCGTGAAAACGACTTTTTTTTGGCTTGGTGTGTACGTGACTTCCGGTTCTTCCAGGGCCAGCCTCAAGCGAACACTTGAGGAACAGCAGACTTTAGCACTTCTGCATTGTCTCATATTTTCAGACTGGAGGTTGCCGCTTGTTGCATATACAAATGTATACTTTAAAAAACTATTTTCCCACAATCCTTTTATTGTTCTAACTTCCTGTTTACTCGGCCAGTGTTTTATTGTGTTTGAATTGTGTAGGCTAAGCAAATCAGAGACAGTTATAGGGGAAAGGAAGGAGAGTCTCTTTCTATTACCTGGGTTGACTTAACGAGACATTCACAATCCTCGTAAGCGGTACTACGAAGCTGGATATCAACTTGCTCAATGAATCCAGAGTCTTCCAGCCTTGATCAGTGTGTGCTCACATTAAAGGGGTGGAGTCTGCAGCGTCTGACCAATCACAAACACGGAGAAACAGGAGAAACCCTGTGGTGCAGCCTACTTTACCACGGAGGAGCAGACAGTTATTCTTTAGAAATATGAAGAATTTAAACACGTCATCCAGGCTAAGAGCGACACTGAAGCTGCAGCAAAATCCAGGAAGGAATGCTGGTAGAAAACTGCCGACTCTGTTGATGTGTTATTCGTGAGATTATCCAAAATTAATTCATAGGACAATATAAACGGACAGCACTCTGATCACTTAATTTGATTTAATTACGGCACAGACGTTTGGAGCAGAGCTCTTCCTCAGTGCCCTTCCTGTGGTTTATATTTTCTGATGTTTGAATGAAATCAACAGAATTTATTTATTTATGGATCCATCAGCTGACAAATGTAGTTCAGTCCATTTGATGAAAATCTGAATCTCTTGTACAAGATGACATCGTTGGATCGTATCTCTCCCGAAAAACTCTCTCTCTCCTAGTCGTTCCGCTCAACGACATCCACAGGATCTTCTAAAAATGGGCAGGGTCTTTTACAAGAAAGCTGATTGGACAGGAGGTGTTGTTTTTCCTACTCGTTGATCTCTTATCCAGATCTTAACCTGCTCCGGAGCAGGTTAGACTTCAGCATACGTTACCATGGTGATTAATCCTGGTAAGAAGTGAACCAGCTTCGTAGGACAGAAAATCCAGGGTTGACCCAGAAGTTACCTCTCTAAGAGAAAATCCAGCTTCGTGGTACAGGCCTCAAGAGTGAGAGTGTTTTTGTGGTCTGGAGCTGGTTATTCATAAGGTCATTTCTTTAAAGAGAGAGACTTCTTGGTTTAATAACAGTTCTATTCATTTCAAAGAGGTAAAACTCTGTTGGTTATAGTGATAAGAAGTTTTTCTTCTCATATTAAAAACAAACACACACACACACACACACACACACACACACACACATCTCAACTTTTAGAGGGTTAGCAGACGTTCCTTTCTTACTGTGTTTTTTCCAAAAAGTATTTAACTAGTAATATTGGTGTTGAGTTTTGGATTTAATTTCAAGGTTGTGAGCTTTTAAGAGACACCAAGATGTACAAAAATAAAAATTTCTGTTATTCCTTTTTATGGTGTTCCTGAATATTTCATTTATGCAAAGTCTACTGATAGTTGAACATACTTTCCCTTGTTTCTGGGAAAAATACAAGCATAGCTTTTAATTTTGAATTAAGTAGCTCCACAGTGGAGGCACCCTGCTGTTTATTTCTGGTTGTTATTTGATTCATATTTTAGCCTGTGTTGATAACTGCACTGGGAAGTGGAGATTAATCAGTTCAACATCCAAAGCCAATCATCCAGAATCCTGTTTTTTTTAACTTTAAAGCAGTAGACCAGTCAAAGCTTAATTATTCCAGTTACAGAAAGGGGTTACATCTGTTGTTCAATAAATCTGAGGCATAAATAAAATAAGCCTGAAAAATACACTTGGCATGGTGCCGTACCCGCACAGCAGCATGCATCTGCCCTCCTCCTGCTGCACCCACAGGCAGTGATTCAGAGGGGCTGAGTTGTTTCACTCTGGGTCATGTTTGTTGTCTTTGAGGACTCATAATAAGAAAACTCGAATAAAACCGTCTCAGGTGCAGCCGAGTCCAGGTGGGGGTCAGGAGGAGTGAGCAACTCCAACCAGAAGGCAGAGAAACCACTTTTGGAGGGAGAGGTGTGTGCATAAGAAAGAGGAGCAGGCTGGACTGAAGCACTGAAGTAAATTTATACTGAAGCCATGAGAGGTCTCAGCTGTAGCAGACATGAAACAGGATGAGTGGAGAGAATTATCACTAGTTATAATCAGCAACCTTTAGAATGAGTTACATGCTTGAAAAACTGAACATAGCATAAATTAAGTCAGGCATGATGTCATTTTTGGCCCACAAAACATCTGCTGCTCTTAACACCAGCTCCCATCAGCTAACAACTCAGCTGATACCTTGATCTCTTTTTCGAATGAAGGCGCTATTTCTTTCTTGTACCCTTTTGCTGCTGCTCTCTGCCTTGGCTTCTCATATATGCACACGGTGTGCTCTCCCCTCCTCAGGCTTTGGCATTCCATGTGAAAGGGCAGGGAGCTCCCAATAACAGAGCCATGCTGCCAAACATACCTTATTGAATGCAAATAATTAATTATTATGTCAAGCATAGTCCTAAATAAACTTACTAACTTACTTAGATGTCTGTAATAATTTTAAACCTGAGCCAAATCACTCTCAAGGCTCCTCCTGGCGAGAAGTACCTTCTGTTGCATTTTTAATGCATGTAAATAATGTTTGTCTAAAACCCCTAAAACCAGCCCAGCCTGTGACTTAAAGTTATCAGCATGTTGGTTTAATGTATGTTCATTAATTTGTAGGAGCCAAATCTCAGAGGCATATTTAATTCCTCATGTGGATGTGCTCTGCTTGAAATAAGACATACAGACACCTTTTGATGATGTCATCCTAATTAACTCCAGCTGCGAGCGCTTCAGGATGCGAAGCAACAAAACAGATTTTCACTGCATTTGTCTTTTATAAGTTATTTGTTTATTCAGTAAATCTTGCATAAATCTAACATTAAAATACCAGCAAATGTCCCTCAAACTTCATGGCAGCAAGGGAGATATACTGTGAGTGGTTGCCAAACAAACATGAAACAACAGATCAAAGCTTTGTCATGTACAGTGCTTGGAGAAAGATATCTAATTTGAAGATAATTTGGAAAGAAGCCATAACAGCATTGTTGCATTAATTTTAAAGTGATTAAAGTCCAAATGAACAGGCAAAACTAGTTAATTCTTAATGTGCTGGGGCTTCGAATTGTTTATTTTCCTTTAGAAAAAAACAACAACAAACAAAAAAAAGTCACCAGCTGACACTTAAACAGAATTGTACACTTTGTGGGAAATAAAAGCTACCACCTATTAGTTTAGCATGAAGCCACTTGATGAAGCTGATCAGACTGATATCAGCAGGAAACTGCATCACAAAGATGGCCGGTAGCTAATTAGGAGTGTGTGAATCACTACAGATCTGTAGATGAAACCAAGTCAGTGAAGTTAACCAAGCACTGATGAATTGGAGGCAACTGACTGCAGGCAAGTCAACATTATGGGAGACTCTTATGGGAGTCCTCACTAGCCAGTACCACACATCACCATGACGATTAAGCAGTTTTATTAACATACAGTGAATAAGAATTTTGCTGGTTGTGATGTTGTGGGGAAACTTTGAGAAGGAATCTGCTGTAGCTCTCGGGCACAACAGACCCCCCTATTCAGGACCCTATGGAGAAAGAAGAAGAGAGAAACTAAGAGAGAAAGGGAGGGAAGGATGGGCGTACGAAGCCAGAACAAACAGGACTAGTGGATTAGGAGGGTTTAAATACCGGAAGGGGTGAGGTTGAGGTGTGGTCCTGCTCTCAGGAGAAACTGGATGTCAATGAATAAACAAAATGATCCAAGAAAATTAGCACACTATATTATTGACAATAGTTTAACTACTCATTCGATTAAAGGGTTCAAAATACAGATGAATCAGAAGACTGTCTCCATAAGTGGGGTATTTTGCACTGATTCTGCTTATTCTTGACTGTATTCATTTGTATAAATATATAAATTTTAATCGTTTTTTTTTTTTTTTTTTTTTGCATTAAGCTTTTCATTTGAGCATCTTTATTTGCATGAGTGTGTGTATTTTCACTGATTTATTTGCTTTGCTTTGAATTTGTTTGCTTTGTTTATTTATATGTTTAGTTACCTTAGAACTGCTTCATTTGGGGTTTGTTGTTTATTATATTGTGAATGTTGAAATAGATGTTCTTGTCATAAACTAAACTTAAAACTGTTGAAATGCAGCCAATCTCTGACCCAGTAGTCTTACAAGTCTTTTCATACACACAGTTTCTCACGCCAACCATGTATTACACAGTGAACAGGGGTCAACTGCTATGTCAGCCTTAACAGCAGTTTCAAGAGTGTGTTGATGAAATGCTGTAAACTCATTAGACACTTCAAGTTTACTCCAAGAAATGCAGCAGAGCTGTGACAAGTACAAGCAGAGACTGGACAACACTGGAAACCTCTAATCTAAGACTTTCCTCCAGAGGGAGTTCCACATCGGGTAAGATCATACAAGCTCCAAAAACGTAACGATGTCTCAATCAGCATTGCTTCACATTATAGATAAATTACATTTTTGGACTTTTTTGGATTTTTGGTAGATTCCTCCACTTTTAGCCCTGATGTCCCAACAGACTTTTTAAAACCAGCTTTAAGTGGACAAAGTGTCTGAGACATTAAAAGGACAACAGAGATCTTTGAGGTGTGTCTCAGATATAAATATTGGCAGGTGTTCAGGTGTTCACCAATTAGCTAATCCCATCCCTTTGTCCTCCTCTTCCTCTTCATCCTAACACAGAGACATGACACAGCCCACATAATTGAGGGAAATTGGTCCCTTGGAGGCTGATGTGGCCTTGTTACTGGACAAAACTTTCACAAACACCGGCTTCATCACAGGCCCTGAACTAACCACATTCTATCTGCACTCCCAGAGCTGCTGCCAGATCTGTCTCAGGTTTGTTCCCATTACTGGACACCTAATATCTTTCTCTGTTTTCGAGTGTGTAAGCCTGATGTTCTCTCCCGTCACAGAGTGTGATGATGAAGGCTCAATATCAGTCGAGTCACAGGGCCAGCAGAGCGTCCTGGGAGCAGGAGATACCAGAACTCACTGACACTGACAGAAGCAAACTTAATTGTTTGTTCAGTATTACAGTGTGTTCTCCATAGTGGTTATCAGGTGTGGTTCATGAACTCACTCAACTTTGGTCCTTGCAGATCCTGGTATGTGTGCCTCAGTCATCTGACCGATGATTTAAAAGACTGTGCCCGCTATACGTTGCCGGCAAGTAACACTTTTGGGGCATATTCAAATAAGCCAGATGCATTCATACACAGCTAAATTGGCCCTTTCAACACAAATTAACCTGCAGCTCTTTGCCAAACGTGGTTGAAGGGACATTGAACCATCTGCTGATAGTCAGCTGTAACTGTGCCACAGTGTTTACAGGATGTTACGCTCAAACTCCAGTGATCAAACCTACAATATCATGGATTTACTCTCAGTTCACCTAACCACCACTGAGAAATCATTTTCTCCCTAGAAACCCTGTGCTGGCAATCAGTCCTGGCTGTTTTGGTGCTGTCCATTTTAAGCTTTTTTAAACACCACAAAGTTAAGACTAGAGATACACTTGTTTTAAACAATGTGTTTGCGAGTGCTCAAAAAATAGGATTTGCAGGATTTGCATGAACAGAGGGAGCAGTGTGGAGGCAGAGACATGACAGTCACAGTAGCACAAACAAAAAGTTTTAAAGATAAGCTGTAAGAACACAATTATCCTCATGTATATCATTGCAACAGCCCAGCGTAAACACACGTCTTAAAAGCTTGTGAGAAATAAATTCAACCTGCAAAGCTGAATAAAAACAAGTCTGTAACATCCAAACATGGATTAAACATGGATTAGGAGTTTTTCTCTCAACACTGAGGTTTAGGATGAGCCTGGCACTATCCTCAACAAGTTCTACACAAATGGCAACCCCTGGTCTGTAAATATGAAGCTAATACAGAAGTATTAATAAACACAGTTCATTGAGTGTCCTCCTGAGGCTGGCTGCAGGTCCAAAATACACACCATTTTATAAAATTAGCAAAAATGGATATGTTTACAGCCTAGTTCAAAAAAACGATTTTGGTCTGAATACCTCATTTTTCTATCAGCATACACTGTACGCAGAGGGATTTTTTCTTATAACTCAAAATTTTCATGGTTATTAAACCTACCAGTTTTGCCTATACAAGGGCATGACTGGCTTAACTGACAGGTGGACATGGTGGAGCTATAAAGAGGATGAAGATCTGCCTCTTAACCTCATCCTAACTCAGACTAAGTTAGGTTGAGTTAAGATTTTCCATCATGGCCCCTTTTGGCGGCATTCATATATTCATGTATCAAAGACCAAATGTGTCACATGTGGTGCCTCAATGGCTGTCTCATTATGAAGGTTCCTCCAAATATATATATATATATATATATATATATATATATATATATATATATATATATATATATATATATATATATATATATATATATATATATATATATATATATATTTGGAGGAACCTTCATTAACAAGAATTAAAACCTTAGTTTGTTATAGAAATGTTGGTGATTGTATTGTAAAATCCCCTGACACTAACATAGTGAATGAACAGCATGGAAACAGAAGCTTGCAGTGTTTTACAGATTTTATTGACAATACAACAGTTCACATCACCACACAACCCTTGATAGATGGACCTCTCCGCATTCTCCTCGCCACACAGATTTGTGAACACTGTGAAGATGAACAATGGCCAAAATCCCCTTGAAAAATCCTTGACTTCTTCCGTGACTCTATTGGTACCAAGGTTAGCCACTTTCTAGGTAACATGATTGGTGCTATGTGACACTGGCATTCAGGAAGTAACAGTTGAGGTGTAAACAAAAAAAAAAAAATCTCTGTTAGACCAAACCGTCTTCTTTCAGTTCGGCGTCTTCAATCCACTCATGAAGGTCCTCCATAAGCTGCAGAAAAAAAGCTGGGTTGAAGCTGGGTGCTTGATCAAGTACGCAAACTATTCTCATCACAGTGTGGATGTTTATTTGAGCTAAGGCAGGTTAAAAATCAGAAATAGCTGTAGCCTAATCTTCTTTCTGCTGGACTGCCCACTTTCCCAAACCCTGTTCTTCCTGTCATAAGGATCTTCAGTCACCAACCAGCCTCACTATTTCACTCTCCTGTCACTGCTTCTTTAATTACAAACCGAACCCTCACCTGGTACCCTCTAACCACTGACCTTTCTGCATCAGGGTTCAGACAAAACTTATAACAACAGGGGGAACAATCCTTTATTTAAAGTGTATGAAATCTGTGCACAAAATATCTTTAGGAGAGAGTATATGAAGTCTTTACCGTCACAATGTGAGAAATACGCTCCTTTAGTACTTTTCCAGTATTTAACATAGACTATGATTTCTCTTACCATATCAGACTCTGAGGGCTCAAACACAACCGTAAAAAATTTAATAATACTGTCATCACTATGAGAGGATGTTGTACTAAAATTGTACTGCAAACTAATGTAAAACCCCATAAGAAGATATTCTGCTAATGCACTCTGTGTTAGCGGTGTGTTAACAAATATGAAAGCAAAAAGCGTCCTCTAACACACTTTATATTACAGCTACAATGAAACATAACAGCTCCACTCGGCTGCTTTTATAGCCACATGAGAATGATTATTCATTTCAAAGCAGGAGTTAGTAATTTATGTGTATGCTGTTGTAGAAAAACCATAACACTTTCCCTCCAGACTCCATAAAACACACACAGGAGCAGCAGTAGTGCTTTTTTACAGCGTGCAACTCCAACTGAAGCTCGTAACAGCATAGGTTTCTTCAACAGGTCCTTTGCCTCGGCCTCGCTCGATAAAAACATGATGAGGACATTTCAGCTGCCAACATTTCCTGCACACACACCCCATCACCTTTACCTCCACCCGTCCTTTCTACAGAACCCTCCTCCTCTCCTTCCTCCAGCAGCACCATCCCTGACCCCTCTCTGCCCTCCTCTCCTGCCTTGTCCTCTGTCTTACCTCCTGGGAAGGTGTCCACACATCAAAATGTTCTGCTTCTGTCCATTTTAGGACAATCAGCAAACACAGGATAATTGGGTGGTGGTGCAGGCTCCCCTCCAGCCCACAGTGTCTTTCTGACAGGAAAAGAGCATCAATAAAAGAAGAGATGAGTGACAGCCGGGCAGCCCGCAGCAGAGGAAGGGCAATGAGAGGCAGAATTGAGAGCGATGACATGCATATCAATGCTGCCCCTGCAAGGTAAACAAAGACTCTTAATTAGCAGGCCAACTTTTAATTAAGATGAAGGAAGAGTAATTATTGCCCCTGACAGGGATGATTGAGCCGGGGAGTCCATGTTCTGATTAGGCCGCTCCTCTGGATGCTCCCCGTCCTACAGGGAGGCAGTAGTGACACGACCTCTCGTTGTCAGAGGACAGCTGGGTGTCTCATGGAGGGAGCCTTCAGATGCTTTCAGGTCTTCTATTTTCCTCATACGGCTGAGTGCACTCCAGAATAAAGCCTTCACATAGATACCAGCCAGAACAGAGCAGGTCAGAGGGTCAAAAAGATAAACTCTGAAAACTCCTTGGGAGGCCTTTTTTCTCTCTCTGTTGTGTTCGGATCAGAGAAGCTTTCTTTATCTGTCTGCCACGCACAGAATAACAGCACAAGAATAACAGCACAAGAATAACAGCACAAGAATAACAGCACAAGAATAACAGCACAAGAATAACAAAACTATTTCCTTATTTTCCTTTCTTTACCCTATTTATGCTAATGTTGCCCAAAAACTGCTACACCGCAAAAACTTATGTGCCAGTGCTGATTTCGAAAGTACTTCAGGACAGTTAATATAGAGCTCATTCATCTGACCCAGCCCATTAATCTTGCTTTAAACTTGTTGCTTTGTCAGCTATTTATTTTCCTTAAAAGCAACGAAAGCCCTATTTTTTTGATTGTAACATCAGGGAGTAAAATTTGGTGAATCTCACCTAAACAAGAGGAGACATGAGACAAATAAACTTGCAGAATTAGAAGTTTTTGTGATGCTCATGGATGGTAAGAGTGACTAAAACTCCTCTATCTTAATTTACTGCTGTCAGGGTCATAGATTGTGCCTTAGATTGGAAAAGACTGGAGGGATAAGCTCACATGCTTTTTGAGGCTGGGTGGTATTAATATAGTACAACCAGCACAAACAATGAGGCATTTTAAAGGGAATTCAATTCCAAGAAACTACTCCTGCATCCCTTTGGCTGTGTGTGTCCATGTAGACATACTGTAGCTACTACCCCTGTTGTAGTATATTGTGATGAAAGTATTGTGATGAAGTGGGTGGGCCTAGGACCAGCCAATCAAGCTGCTTATTATTATTATTATTATTATTATTATTATTATTATTATTATTATTATTATTATTATTATGCCCACTGTGACGCTAAATACGATTGAGCTATTTATGAAATTAAACTTGTAGTCCTACCCCTTTTTTTCAGGTCCTGAAGCAGGTTAATTTCCCAGCTATGTCACCGGATGACAGGAAGACGCAGCAGCAGCTTATAAAGAAATAGCATACTTTTTTTTTTTTAAGTTACGCATCAATTGCTGACCACACTGAGGTTAGCATTTTTCTGTTGACAGCTCAGATATTTTACACAACTAGTTTATGGCATACAGCGCTGATGAAAAGGTTGAGCGCTGGTTTGTGGTAAAAAGTCTGTTTGGTTCTGATGCACTTCATGTTCAATTCTTCTTCATGTTCATATGACTTTGGTAAAATCTACAAATAAGCGAAACAATGTATGTTTTTAAGAAATAATTCATTATTTTCATTTTATTTAGTGTTTTTCTTAATTACTTTGCTATTTTTATCTTACCTAATTTAACATCTTTATCTTATTTTATTGTTATTGTCCATTTTTCTACTGCTATAGTAAAGAAACACTAATTCTATTCTACTCTATTAAGAAGGAAATTCTATTGGGGAAGACTAGTTTTACAATGTGAATGTAGAATAACATTGGATAAAAGATAAAAAACAAACAAACAAATGTAATCAATGATTAAATGTTGACAGATTAAGTTTGATAACCTCAAATAAAATGTTAAAATGTGGCTTGCTTAGACAGGTTCTTTTTGTGGTGTGTGTGAATGTGTGTGTGTGTGTGTGTGTGTGTGTGTGTGTGTGTGTGTGTGTGTGTGTGTGTGTGTGTACTGAGTTGAGAATAAATATGTACAATATATTTCTGAACTTTCTGAAAGAGAAACCTCTTCACATAGATTATAAGGGTTTTAAGCTGACTGTGAGAAAGTCCAGAGGTAGTGAGAGACAGTTTGAGTTTTTAATGAGATTCGTTGACAATAATAAAAGTATGGACTAATACCAGCCTATAATCTCTCAGAAAGGTAATAGACTTTCCCCTTTAGCACTGAACTCAACATACTTTTATTGCTTTATGTTAATTTCCTGTTTCAGAGAAATATTGGGGATGAGATCTGGGAGTCGAGTCAGATTAATAAAATTGCAAATACCTGCAACAAAACAAAAGCATATCAGGAATTTCATCAAACTCCAGGAGATAAATCTTCACCATATTTTATTCAGAGTTGACTTTTAGTTCCTGTTGATGCCTAGCAGACAGCACCTTCAGAGCACTGGGGCCTCTGCTGCTGATTTCCACCTCTTCATTGTATCGATCAGCTTTAATTGAAGTCAGAGGCTGGTTTCTGCATTTGAAGTCTGACGGGACTGCTGATGTTGCCCTTTTTAAAAGTTCGGCGCTCGGCACAGGTGGATGAATTATTCACAGCTGTTGACGAGACCAGTCCGCGGCTCTTTACTAATGAATGACTGCAATGTGGCACAAAACCCAGACCTCGACTTTCAAGACATCTCACATTGACTGAGTTCGCACTGTTCAACAGTATGGGAGGTAAGTAGAGGTTTCTGGTTTCTGTTATCTAACTCAGCGCATGTTGAGCCTTCCTATATGCAGGAGCTGAAGAGACATCGCGACAGCTATAACATCTATAAAACTGAGTAACATTGATCAACCTCACAGAGCTGTCACAGCAGCAGTCATTATACTGTTTGACAGGCTGACATCTTTGGTTGAAAATCCTTGATAAAGTCTAAAAACAATTATTAATTAACAAACTGACCTTTTCAACCAGACCTTCTTCATAAATAAACCTTATTCACTCAATCTCTAACTTCTTATGGGTGAAGCAAGATCAAAAGTAATCGTTATTCTACACTTTAAAGCACGGTCATATGATCAAATCAGTGCTACGGTTTGCTCCATCCATGGCTGTGGATGTGACAAGAGGCAGAGTGATGCTGTAAGATGTGAAACCTGATCTACTGGGATTTTCACTCACAACCATCTCTAGGGTTTACAGAGAATGGTCCGAAAAAGAGAAAATATCAATTGAGCGGCAGTTCTGTGGGCAAAAATGCCTTGTTGATGCCAGAGGTCAGAGGAGAATGGACAGACTGGTTAGAGCTGATAGAAAGGCAACAGTAATTAAAATAACCACTTGTTACAACCGAGGTATGCAGAAGAGCATCTCTGAAAGCAAAACACGTCAGACCTTGAGGCAAATCAGCTACAGCAGCAGAAGACCACGCTGGGTGCCACTCCTGTCAGCTAAGAACAGGAAACTCAGGCTACAGTTCATACAGTCTTACCAAAACTGGACAATAGAAGATTGGAAAAATGTTGCCTGGTCTGGTGAGTCTTGATTTCTGCTGCGACATTTGGATGGTAGGGTCAGAATTTGGCGTCAGCAACATGAAAGCATGGAATATCAACGGTTCAGACTGGTGGTACCAATTGAGCATTGTTTCAATGCCATAGCCTACCTGAGTATTGCTGCTGACCACATCCATCCCTTTATGACCACAGTGTACCCATCTTCTGATGGCAACTTCCAGCAGGATAATGCGCCATATCATAAAGCTGGAATCATCTCAGAGCACCTTGTGGAACAGGAGATTCGCATTATGGATGTGCAGCCGACAAATCTGTAACTACGTGATGCTATCATGTGAATATGGACCAAACTCTCTGAGGAATGTTTCCAGTACCTTGTTGAATCTATGCCACAAAGGATTAAGGCAGTTCTGAAGCAAAAGGGGGTCCAACCAGGTACTAGCAAGGTGTACCTAATAAAGTGGCTGGTGTATGTATATAAAGAGAGTAAAAAATTCGTAAAACATTCTGGGAGGGTGGAGGAGGTTTTGCTGTGCTGAGTGATCCAGTCTGCCGCCATTTGTCTTTTTTTTCCTGCAGATCTCTCTTCCTTGAGTCCTCCTCTGAGGCTGAACTGAGAGCTGAACCCAAGACCATTCTGAAAGCACAAAACGAACACAGATTCTTTATTCTAATGCGCCCCTGCTGCTTATGTGCCCTGGGTGTAGGGCCAAAATTACAGCCATTACCACCATCACTGTTTCGCCTTGAAGGCCTTGGCTATTTCACCCTCCTTCTTCTCTTTTCTCTCTGTAATCCCCCCTCACCTCTCCTACCTCACTGCTGCTGCTGTAATATGAAACTGTAACTGAATTCTAAATGAGCTCTAAGCCACGGCGGGATGAAATTGATGTGTTGAATGCTAAGCTCGGCATTAAAGCATGACGATAATGGCCTGGTGTTTTACGAGTCGTCTCAGCGGTCTCACTACCCCTGTGACCCCCCCTCAGCCACAACACCCTCACATTCCTTTAATCTTACCTTGGCCTGGGGCTATCATCATCCCTGTAAACTCTGTAGAAACATTTTCTATGTATTGATCATTTTCAAAATGTCATTCAGCATGCTGCCTCTTGCATTTCACTGACTTTGCTGAGAAAACAGCAGCCATGAGAGCTGCAGACACTGACAAGGTTTTCAAGTACTCAATGGGTGTTCAGACTCAAAACAGTGCTCTGTGAGGGCACAGAGCTTGTGTCGGTGGCTGTGTGCTACTAAAGGCAGATGAAAGACTGGTTTGGGTTGAATAAATCTATTAATTTTTGTTTCCTATTTAGAAACCTATGAAAGTACCAGGCCAGGGTCAGCTCAGGGTGATGGGTTCCTGTGATAGGGATGTCATTAAAGGGTTTCAAGCTATGAGGTCTGTGGCTTTGCCTTGAGCTAATGGCTGCTCCCTTCTGGTCTGGAGCATGTAGCTTTAAAAGTCAGTCACTAATCCACAGGACTAAAAATCATTCACCTTGGCTTCAAATCAGTACAAGTATAAGAGATGACTGTCTGTGTCACCCTCAACCCTGCATGTGTGATCAGAGGAGAAGCAAACTTTGAAGTTAAGATATTAATAATAAAACTTAGAGATGGAGTATTGATTTTAATAGTCTTTATACTCTCCCTCTGGTGCCCCACGTAGAGTAGCTTTACATGATTTACAGCTAAAAAAAAAAACTATTTTTTTTGTCACTGGTGTTTTACAAAACCTTTATTTCAGCCTATGTCTGAAACTCTTCGTTTTAGCTGCTGTCTCTTTAAGGCCCCCGCTCCACAAACCCGTTTTTAGAAGAGACTGTTTGATCAGTTTACAGACAGATTAAAGGATTTCTACAACATATGAAAATGTAAAAGGTGATATAATCACAGACCCTTTATGGTAAACCGTGCACTTCTAAACTAAAGGGGGGGTTACACACATAATGATTGCTGGGCTGTTTTTTTTCCCCCAATTTTCCTCCTTCCCAAGCGTATATTAAGTCTTATGAAATTATCTTAAAAGATTATCCTGTGGTCTTGGGTGTGTTAAGATTGAATTTGTCCTGATAATTGGCTTTGAAAGGGTTCGGGGTTGATGATTGTGAATATTAAACTTGTTTGATGTTCATTGTTTACGACCATGTCATGTGTGGGGAAAAACAGACTCCCCCTGAGTCATGACTCCGTGAGTTGTGATGTAGAATGGAGGCAAACTGACTGAGGAACAAGGAGCAGACGTAAACAAATCAGGCGTGGCTGACCTGAGACAGATTTTTTCTTCTTTTTGGTTCAGGAATTTTCTGTTAAAAATAGTCCCAAGACCACCATCATTCCCTCTTCTACGTCCTCTTCCATGTTGCATTTGGTGTTAGCTGGTTGCTGCTATCTGTTGTTGTGTTTCTTTTTCTACATTTTAGAAGATCATGTTTGGTCAAGCAAGACTTCTGTCTTGGGAGGACTACATTTAAGATTGGTGGTGAGACAGAACTGTTATGTGTGTGTGGCGAGCTGTGTTGAGATTATTAGAGCACACCACACACAATACCATCAAAACTGTTCAATGCCTGAATTTTTATCTTCATGAGTGGGATCACTGACAGATAAAAAATTGCTTAAGATTTAGAAAATCGTTATGTGTGTAACGTTCTTAAGAGATGAAGACAAAAGCTTCAATGGGGGAGTGGGGACAATAAACACTCAATGTAAAAGACCCAAAGCAAAGCTAGAGCAGGAATATCAGGGAGTTCAAATCACTGAGACGGCTATTTGAGTACAGGAGTATTTCAAATACACCTGTAGGAGCACACACAAACACACACTGGAGACGACACAGAAGATACACCAGGTAGAATCCTGATTTGAGTTATGTAAAGAGTGGTCTGCATACTTTAATTTTATTTTCCCCCTGCTGAGCTACACAGCAACATGCTAGCAGCATCACTTTTTAAAGCTCTTCTTCCTCATTCTGTCAAAACCATGGAGTTAAAAATATGTACAGTGGATCTATCTCTCACAGTGATTTACCTTATGAATGTCTGAGCTCAACTTTCAACAACTGTACAGGTAGCTGCCAAAACAGAGCATATTTAGAGCAAATTCATAGACTAAACACTCTTTTAATGTTAAAGTGGTTTTTAAAAGTCTTATTTTTGAAAGTGCATCTTGACATCTTTTAGCCAACTTGATTGTTCAACTTAAGAGAGAGCAGATTTTCACAAATTATTTCCAAATGGATGATGGAGCCATGCATAAGTAGAACCGGTGGTGATTTGGAACCAAATGATAACAATTTCCATTGGACTGAGCTGAGCTTTACTTATTTTTCAGTAGAAAACATATGCCTGAAGCTTTTTCTTTGCTCAAGGAATCAAAATTGCATTCTGCCTTCGTACTCTCCACATGCACACACAGCCAAAGCCTGATGAAATTCTTTTGGAGGGAACTACAGTAAATGGAGATTATCTTTGCCTTTAAGTGAAAGCTAAAAACAAAAACATAAGGAGAGAAAACTGTCCATCAATTTAAGGCAGATTTGCTGCTTCTGCTGAACAAGGAACGTGAATGTGACGTGAATCTAAAACCAGATATATTTCTGTGAAACCAGAACATTTAAGAGAGAGACTGGGTGATCTCTTGATTTATTAGCAAAACCTGCCTGTAAGCAGTCATAAAAATGATGCGTTGGGGTTTACTTTCTGTATTTTTTTTTCTGCATTCAGTGCAAGAACAGTACAACAAAAGCTGTCAGCAGCTTTGCACACATTTGTATGCATTGAGTTTCTTTGGTTGATATTCTGAGCATGTTGGATGCCACCAGTACACCAGCTCTTCTGGTACATGAGTCCCCCTTCATAACCCCCCACCTCCTCCCACCACAGCCTGTCCTCATGCCACCCTCTGTGAATTTGTTACTGCATTATCACTTCATTAGGGTTGATTCTGGGTGATAAATGATCCAGCCTCAGGGGGAGCATGAGGGCTGATGGTGGTGGGGCCCTGTCAGTGTCCCTGGGGTTCTGGTGATGGTTGTGGGTGATGCCGTATAGCAGCTATTACACAGCCCTTTATCCCCAATGTCACCTGGCTGTGCACCGTCTCAGTGTGGTGCAGGATAATCCCCCACCCTCCTGCCTCTCCTCCACATGACCTGATTTCCTCAGACATTGTAATCAATCCTCCTCCCTGTGGAGCCCAATCACTGGGTTGTACAGGACCTGAGCGGGTCCATCCGATGAGCCAATCCGGCTGTAGAGACCAGGAAACATTTTGACAGAGGCTGTTCTAAGCTGCATGAAACTGGAGAGTAAATAACTTAAACTGACCTTAGTGATACAGTTTACATCAAGCATGAATACTGCCAAAGCCTTTCAGTGTCTGCAGACTCAGTTCTGATGGTTTCACAGAGTTCTGGGGTTTGATTGTGTTTAAATCTGAATAATGACATGCAAACTTCTTCTTCAAAATTATATTATATTATATTATTATTATTATTATTATTATTATTATTATTATTATTATTATTATTATTATTACTTTAACAATAGTTATTATATTCCTAGATCATTTTAAAGATTGTGAGAAACTTTTGTGATGCTGGGGAAATTTTTGGAGGAAAGCAAGTAGCTTGTGGGAGATATTTCTAGGTACAGAAAGTAGAGTAATACAAAGTTTCAGAAAGCTAGAAAATCTTCAGACACGCTTGTTTCTTGTTTGAGAGATCCTGAAATCTCTCCTGAAAATTGTAAGACCCTGAGTTGCTAAAGATGGGGTGTTTTGATTTTGGTTAGACTTTTTACTGTCCCTCTATATTTTTCTCATTGAGTTTATTCCATTTCTCACATAACTGCATGCCCTAAAACACCCCCCCCCCCCCCCCCCACACACACACACACACACACTCAAAATGCCTACTTCTCTGTGTGAGGTGAGGTGTGTTAACAGGTTCTGTGTAAAAAAAATGTGAACAGCAGTGTTTGAGAAATTTTTAGGATGTCCAAATCCGGCCTTTCACTTCTAACCAAAGGAAATATGGATTAATCTCCCCAGCGGATCAGTTGACATTTTTATTTACACACTCCTACACTCCTGCAGGTCAAAGATTTCACTGCTTCAGGAAGTGGAACATGTTATCTGCTGCAAGTGGCCTGCAGGGGAAAAATATTTGTGTGGAAATAATTTGATTTAAATACATCACCCTAAAAGACATGTTGAAAAAAAAGAACTGAGACTGTGAGACATGATGTTCACAAGAAAATCTACCAATGGGTGAGAAAAAAGTTTTTATTTCTTTTCTTTTTGTTTTTTACTCTTTACAAGCAATTCAGGTGCCATTGTTTTCTTTTAATATCTTAAAAAACGAAGATTTTCTTGACTTGGCAGGTGAATGTAGCTCATATTAACTCACATCTAGACAATTATGACTAAAAATAAGACATAAGCACTTGGACAGATTTCAGTTTTTACAGTGTAGACTGTAGATCAGAGTTGGAAATTTGGATCAGTCCCACACCCCTTTGTTGCTACAGCTGGACAGACTTGTTATGAAGGCCATCGAAGAGCTTCAAATTAACTTATGTATCATTAAATTCCAATAGGGTTGATTAAATTGTGTGTTTGTAAAATATTTCTTATACTCAAAAAATATTTTCACTCACTATGAATCTTTGTAGTGTAAACAAAGTCTGTCTCAGCAGATTCAAGCTGACCCTGAGGCAGCAGCTGTAGACATTGGTATGAATGATGTATACAGAAACATAAGTTAATAAAAATCTGTCTTCTTTTGTTTTGTTCTCTTTGCAACAAATATTTCAGTTTGTTTCACAACCAGACAAAGTACTGCTTTCAGGTGGAAAAACCTCAGAGCTGTAGGGAAGCTCTCACCTACAGATCAATCTTTATTCATGTGGTGAAAAGTCATAAAGTTTATCTAAAGACATTTTAAAGAATCAGCAGGTCTAGATTGTAATCTTGGTTGTATTTATCTTGATCTTGTCAGATGTTTGGTCTTATGACTCCAACTGTCCCTCTGTCTGATGACGCAGGTATTTGGTGTACAGAAGGAGTAGGCACCAAAGTGCAACAGAGTGGTGCTGGGTTAGGCACAGATCTGGTGGAAGTCCGGGGTTAGTTCACACCACTCTAAATGTAGCAGACTATTCAAGGAAACAGGCTAGAGTTTGTTTAATGTGGATCAAACAGCATTGTTGTGAATGTAACCTAATTCATTGCTCTTCTTTTGTCAGAGGTAATTTTTTTTTTCCTTTTCTTTTTTTTTTGTATTCAGATGGTCTCTCATACCAGCAGGTTTTTACATAAGGGAAGAACTCCTCAGTCAGTTTAGAAGTCTCAGCCCACATCCACTGAATTTCTTCATAAATACACAATCAGAGCTGATCGACTCTGAGGCGGCTCTGCGTCCTCTGGCTGCCAGCTTGACTAATTCTTCTCTGATTCCAGAGGGTGTCTTATTATCTGCATCAAACCTCTATCTGAAATCTTCAGTGGTAAAGTGCTGGAGGACATTAATCAAGAGGAACAAGCTGCCTTTCACATCTGCTCTGAGCTGAGAGAGGAGCTGGCAGCTTCCTCTACCTGAATGTCTGTCACTGTCAGCCCCCACCAACAACACCTCAAACAGGATATATTTAGTCTAAAGAGCTGTGCATTCACATCTGACTCCATTTAATCACATCCTTCAAGGTGGCAAGTGCCTGTTAAGAGTTTCTATTCAGGGATTACACCGGGGAGAAAATTGACGGGCAATAAAATGAAAATGAGAAGCTGTTATTTTGGATTTAAAGTGCTGTGCAGGCAGCACCTTGCCTGTTTTCATGACATGTTCCCTGAGGGGTGGAGAACACTGACGCACCCCGGAGGCCAGCAAACCTTTGCATTGTGACTCCATCACTGATTATCGCTTTGATAGTTTTATCTGAGCTCAAAGACAACAGCTCAGCTGACAACGGGGCAAGCTACAGCAATGAGACAAAATATAGATTTTAAAAAAAGAAGAACTTGATGAATCTTGAGCCGGTGAAAGTGAAGTGGACTGAGCGACATGAGACATTCATGAAGCTAATTAATGTGAATTAATCTTCTTATAGATTTGAAGATGTGTCTGTTACAAATGAACACATCCGCTGGCAGGATGAAAACTTTTGGATACTACATTAGCCCCATAATGTTGTCTTTGACACATATGGCTCATAGTCCTCCAGCTTATATGAGCCAAACCATGTGTCGCTAATGCTGGAATCATGCCAGTTCCGTGTCTGGTCTGTCTCCATTTTGTTATAGTTGGGTAACAATCAAAAATTATTAATACCTGTACCAATACCTTCACTTTGATTCAGGTGCTTTGTTCTATAACAATTTCTAGACCAATTTTAAAATATGAATTCTACCAAAAAGAAATTAACATTGCACATTATGGTACAAATCCAGAGTTTTGTTTTTCAGCTTCTGGAATTTTTCCACTCCAAGCAGTTTTCTTACATAAAAAATAAACAAATAACTGCCAGTGCAAGAGAAGCGTTGCAAACAAGTGACAGGTCATATATTGAGTACACTGTAAAAAAAATCTGTAATATTTACAGGAAAATATCAGCAACTGTGGTTACCAGGAATGTACCATAAAAAAACAGGGGATACCATAAAAGGGGAGCCCAGGTCATCTTTGCAGTACACTGAATGGCTCTCTGTGCTCCATGGCACGGACCAGTGGTCTGTGCCCTACATTGCACAGACCAGCTTTCTGTGCTCCACATGGCATGGACAATCTACCTTATGACTTTTATAGACTTTTATAATGTTTTTTATGTTAATAAAGATGAGTTTAACGATTACGTTGGCCAACTTTCAAATGAAGTATAAAACTTTTGTTTTCTCTGGGACGGTATTTTAATTGTAGCACAGACAGCTCATCCATGCCACGTGGAGCACAGTGAGCCAGTACGTGCATTAAGGGACAGAGACAGTTGGTCCGTGTCGTGTTAAGCATACATAATCTGTGGCCCCCTGCACAACATGCCAAAGTACAACAGGGTCTCATATCCACTGCATTCTCTCCTCACTAATGGTTCTAAATGCTGTCACAACAAAGATGTAGAGGAGCAGTTTTTTAAGTGTAACAGTAATTGTTACTGTGAGTGAGGAATGAATGCAGTGGACATGAGACCATGCTGTGCATTGATGTGTCACACAGGTGACACAGGCTGTCTACACTCCACGCCATAAATAGACGGTGACCTTCATGGTTAAAAAACACAAAGACGGGTAAACGGGTTTCATAAAGTTAGAAGACTTGTCAGACAGTTTCCTCAAACTGTGCCAGAGCAAAGTTTAGAGGGAGGCTGATTCTAAAGATGTGTGAGAGGATTCATTTAAGGTAAACTCAGAGCCTTATCCTCTAAGAAAAGGACATTTTTTTTCTTAATGACACCATGCTGCTGCTGCTTAATGAATCACCTGGCTGACAAAAATGTTCAGGTGTCCCCCTGGCATTCACACTATCCAATCCTTTCACAGCTACCAGCCTGCAGTATCGACCTGCTTCCTGCCTATGCTGCTGTGGCTGCCACCAAACCCCAGAGCTTCTATTAGTGAGGAACAGGACACACACTGATTGATCAGACCAGAGAGTGTTCCCAAACCTCCAGCGCCTGAAATGTTTGGGTTGTATGATTTTTCTGTCAAAACTAAATAACAGCGGTGGTTAGTTTCTGTTTGCTCAAACTGCTCTGTGACTTGTGTATTCATCTGGGGCTCTGCACTGTTTTATACTGTAAACCAGACCTTAAACTCAAAGCATTACTCCTGCTTTCTATTGTACCAGGAGCAAGAAGAAACTGATGTATCTACCCTGTCCAGCTTCCCTGTCAGGACCATAAACTTTGTAGCTTGTTGTCATTCCCGAGCTGTCCTAGAACAATAATTTGTGAAGACCCTCAGTCTCATTCAGACACTGAAGGTATCCTTCAGCTTCTGCATTTGACACCCCAAACTTTCTGCTGACTGTAAGGTACAGTTATCAACAAGAGCTGGGGATTGGATCATGTTTTATATTGGGAAGGTTTATGACAGGAAGCTTTACTAAAGTCTTCACTTCCCCAGTTCAATATCGCAGTCACCTGTAGTGCTACAAGAAAGAAAAGGTAAGGCAAGCTACAGAGGAGGTGGATTATTTTTTAGGGGTAACAGTCTGAGTTCCAAAAAGAGTCTGTGTCCACTTGACACTGCCAAATCTCTATTAACATCCCTGTCGTTGGTGTACAACCCTAATTCCAATGAAGTCAGGACATGGTGAAAAACGTAAATAAAAACAGAATACAATGATTTGCAAATCACATATAACCTATATTCAGTTGAATAAACTGCAAAGACAAGATACTTACAGTTTAAACTTTTTTTTTTTCCTATTGCAAATGTTCACTCATTTGAATGTGATATCTGATACATGTTCCAAAATAGTTGGGACAAGGGAAACATAAGACTGGGAAAGTTGAGGAATTCTCAAAAAACACCTGTTTGGACCATTCCACAGGTGAACAGGTTGATTGGAAACAGGTGAGTGACATGATTAGTTATATAAGGAGCATCCCAAAAAGGCTTAGTCATGCACAAGCGAGGATGGGGCGAGGTTCATCACTTTCTGCGTGAGCAAATAGATCAACAGTTTAAGAATGATGTAATTGCAAAGAATTTAGGGATTTCATCATCTACATTCCATTATATCATCAAACGATTCAGAGAATCTGGAGAAATCTCTGCACGTAAGCAGCAAGGCTGAAAACCAACACTGAATGCCTGTGACCTTCAATCCTTCAGGCGGTACTGCATTAAAAAAAAACCATCATTGTGTAAAGGTATTACCATGAGTGCTCAGGAACACTTCAGAAAACCATTGTAAGTTAATACAGTTCATCATTGGAATACAGATGGCCTCGCAGTCTAGGTTGTGTTCCATATAGCAAAAGCCCATGAGAGGGAAGCCTGGGTTCGAGTCCAGCCTTTGGCAATTTTTTTGCTTGTCACTCCATAATCTCACCCTGTTTCATAATCTATCCACTATCCTGTCCTCCCAAATTAAAGGCATAACCCCCCCCCCAAAAAAAAGAAAAAAAAACAAACAAAAAAAACAGATCGTCACTACATCCACAGGTGTAAGTTAAAACTCTACAATGAAAAAGCCACAAATCAACAACACTAAGAAATGCCCCTGGCTTCTCTGGGCCCGAGCTCATCTGAGATGGACTGACGCAAAGGGGAAAATTGTGCTGTGGTCTGAGGAGTCCACGTTTCAAATTGTTTTTGGAAATCAGTGACATCATGTCCTCTCGGCCAAAGAGGAAAAGGACAATCCGGATTGTTGTCATCACAAAGTTCAAAAGCCAGTGTCTGTGATGGTATGGGGGTGTGTTAGTGCCTATGTCATGGCTAACTTGACCATCTGTGAAGGCTCCATTAATGCTGAAAGGTACATGCAGGTTTTGGAGCAACATATGCTGCCATCCAAGCCACGTCTTTTTCAGGGACGTCCCTGCTTATTTCAGCAAGACAATGACAAGACACATTCTGCACATGTTACAACAGGGTTGCTTCATGGTAAAAAATTGCGGGTACTAGACTGGCCTGCCTGCAGTCCAGACCTGTCTCCCATTGAAAATGTGTGGAGCATTATAAAGTGTCCTCAGTTAACAAACTCTTATTGAGTGTTGTTGAAAGGAATGGGGGTTGTACATTTTAGACCAAAGTTATGACAAATATCTACTCATTCTAAATTTGAAGTGACTGACAGTGACAGTGATAGTGGTTTGTAATCAGCTGAGATTTGTCACATTTATATATTCTGGTGCATTATCTCTTCTTTAAGTTATGTTTGTAAACCCAGGAAACTAGTTTCTGGAGTTTGGAAAGTGAAATGTTGTCCTATTTGCCTGATAGAGGATTTTCAGCTGCTCTACGGTTCAGGGTCCTTAGGGTTTTCAGGACTGCAGGTAGAATCTCCTGTTTTACCACACCCCAAAAGCTCTACTGGATTTAGATCTGGTGACTGTGGAGGCCATTGCAGTCCAGTGAACTCACTGTCATGTTCAAGAAACCAGTGTGAGAGGAGATTTGAGCTTTGTGACTCGAGTGTTATACTGCTGGAAGTATCCATCAGAAGATGAGGTCATAAAGGGATGGACATGGTCAACAACAATACTCAGGTAGGTTGTGGACTTCGAACCATGCTCATTTGGTACTAAGGGTCCTGCAATGTGGTGACTTCCATTGTTGTGCTACAAATCCAACCTTCATTAACCAGGAAGTCCAATGGGCGTGCCCATGTTTTGAACAGTCTTGTTGGCATTATCACCTCCAAAAGCTGTGTTTTTTTCAAGCTTTTTCAAGCACTGTAGTACTTATCTGAAGACAACAGATGCTGCAATATCAGAGGAACTTATAGCAAGTTGAAAATGTGTGATTACATTGAAACCATCTTTGTCATGTATGCAATGAAAGTATCATGAAATTTTACCAGTATACTGAGAAACCCTGACACCAAGAAGCTGTACACTGCTGCCCATAAAGATGTAATAAAACATTTTTTTACCTCTTCTCATGAAAAGACTGTAAAAATGTGATCACTTCCAAACATATCACAAGGGAATTTAAACCACAATTCACTTTGCAAATCACAATCATTTCCTGAGTAAAGGTAGAAAATATTCTGTTCCACTTAATGGGAAACAGAGTAGGTCTCTGTGAAGCAGTGAGAGAAAGTTACACTTCCCATGTTCAGTGGGAGCCAGAACAACATTTACTGTCATCGTCTTGACTGACCCTAAGTTTACTTTGGTTCCCAGTTATCCAACTTTGACTGTTCATATTTCATCATATTTCGTCATATTTCACTTAACCACATCACCAAACATCATAATGAGCAGAGCCAGGCCTGGGGTACAGGTGGGAGGTTTTCAGAGACTAGTAAAGACATCGTGGATGAAGAGGAGGTCATCATTGAGGTAGAGTGCTGTTGATTCTGATTCTGTTTCGTTACTCCAGTTCTCCAGCAGTGCTGCGTTCCAAAAATGCAGCCGCTGAGTGTTGAGAGATGAAGAAGCATGTAGCCAAACTGCAGCATAGCTATGACTGGCCAGAAGCTCCACTCCTCCCTGTAGCGGTCGCTGGTTCAGCCTGTACCATTTGCTGCTTGTCCTCCACCACTCTCTGCTTCTCACATTTTCTTCATGACCAATAAAGGCAAAAATAATACTTAAAAACCACTTTTATTTTATGAAATAATATACGGTATTATAGCTTTAGGATATGTAATTTAAGAGAAGCGATGGTTGGTACGGCCCATCCTGCGTACTTTTGTGTCACAAACAAAGACCTGTTCTGTTTCCTTTGTGAATTTAACTACTGCATCAGTTCCTCTTGCTTTTGTGTATTATTTCTCTTCATTCAAGTCCAAATCTCTGAGAAAAAATCTGTTTACAACAGCAAACATAAAAGCTCTTATATGAAGTGGCTTCACTGACTCTCTGCTGCGCTGATAGACCACTGAGTTTCTGAAAACGCCATAAAGCATTACTTCAGCCTTCATCTCTTTGATGAATACCCAGGCCTTTTCATTCTTGTCTGTGTTTTTATTCAGTACGAGTGTTGTGCTCGGTCAAACAGTGCACAGTGTGATGACTGGTGGGGGAGTGGCAGAGAGGAGTGCAGGCTTGGATAGAAAGAGCCTTTGTCCTGCTTACCTTTGATCTGACAGCTTGTTAACAAGAGGAGTACACCTTCTTCTGTATTCCAGATCCTTCTCCCTGTCTGACGCCTTGTGTTCTTCTCTCCCCTGCTGTGTTCATCATCGACAGCTGGTGCTGTTATTTCCCATGACTCCTGAAGAGCTCAGCTCACACTAATGGCCTTTAACTCTGCATACCTCTATCAAGACGAAAACGTGTTTGTTTAAATTCTCTTGTTAAATGGTGTTTAACCTGATTACAGATGTAGCATCTTGTTTTACAAAATTCAAATGCTCTGCAAGGTCAAAAAAGGTCTGTGAGTAAGTGATTTGGCACATTTTTTCCTGGAGTATTTGGGACTTTCAATATCAGGGAGACATTTACAATTTACTGCATCATATATGAGAGAAAAAAAGTTTAAAATAAAGAAAACAAAACTGAATTACATTTCAGTGGTTTAGTGAAGGAAAAAAACACTGTAACTGAATATGAATAACACATTTTTACAGGATAAACTTAAAATTTGAATAATTTAAAACATATGTACAAAAATGTTTGTCTATTTTATTTAAAAAAATTCTCTAGCATCCCCAAAGTGTCTCCCTCTCTGAGCACACAAGCCACTTGAAGATGGTTGCTCCCCAACAGGGGGCAAACTGAAAGTAGTGGAGAAAAATATTCATCTGATCACACACACTCTATAGTACAAACAAGGTATTGTGCATTGTTCTACAAAGGTAGCCACACAATACAAGCCTCAAATCATGCACACTGTACAAAGAAGCCTTGGTTCCCTATTCCAAAATAACACAAAAACACACGTACTGTATGAAATGGTGCACAACACATCCATTTACTCATACAAAGTTCAAACACAGCATGGTGCTCTGTTCTAAAAAGGTTACTACATATTATAAATATTGAAATAAACACATATTGTACAAACAAGAGTTGTTAAACTGTTCTAAAAAAGTCATCACACAATGCAAGCATCAATCCAGACATGAAATTATGTATACAAAATAAAAACTGGATAGAGCAATTCATTCATCCTAAAATTAAATCCGTCTAATGTTACCTTTTTGTATGAAGTTGCATCTTCAGATGCTCCTTCAGTCTCAGAATCAAACGGAAACCTCAGTGGAAGTTTGATAAACCATGAGGATCATTTATTTGGCATTTATGGACAAACTCTGTTTTTCTGTTTTCCTTTTATCCATCTGCTCCACACTCTGTGTATTCGTGGGCTTCCTTAAATGCATGAGTGAAATTACAATAATAACCAAACATTGGCTGAAAGAGTAACAGCTCAGCTTTCACAAACTGTTGAAGATTTTCCAATTCAATTTTTTCCAATTGTGCAAACAAATAAAAGGTAATAACGGTTATTAAAAATAAGCTTGTACAAATTTGTTGGTGCCAGCACATCGGGAAATAAAAGTTATGTTGTAGTCTACCTCCAGCATTCTCTGCCTTCTTTAGCCAAACTATCAGCATGGTCAACATTTAACATTACGTTGAATTTTGTGATGCAATTATTGATATGCCAGCATCAAATGTTAACGTTTTAACTGAAAAAAGATGCTCTTGCCAGAATTTTCTGTCGTATTTGTTCACCAAATTCATGACTCTTTGTGGTGGCATTAATGACATAATAAAGCTAATGGATTTGCTAAGGAAGAAGGAGAAGGCTGAGGGATAATGTGGGGCAGAAACCCCAAAGGAGAAAGAAAGAAAGAAGCAGTTCCAGCACTGTATAGAGGATGTAGGGAGACTGGAACTTACTTTGATGGAAAGGCTTCTTGTGCCACAGGATCCTTTGTGATAGATACTGTTGTTTATCTATGAGGAGAGGGGAACGCAATCGAGTATACTAAAAATGTGTGTGTTCTTGAGAGTTTTTACTGAAGGCTGAGTGAAGATGGGCTGGTTGTAGTTGCTGACATCACTGTGAATACAACTCCAGCACTGTCACAAGTACACTCATACAGGTTAACTGGCTGGGTGACAATGACCAAAAAGAATCAGCTCAAAGTAAAATCTGCATCAAAAATGTCCCTTTTATTTTTGGCAGCCAGTGGCACAATGGCTGTCCATGAAATATAACGTAAACATGCTTTTGGTTGCTACATTGGAAATACTGACCAGCCCTAACTTTTTGCTTTAAGGATACAAGACGGGGTGTTAAAGAGGGGGTATTTGCTATTAAAAACAAATATATAAAGTTATAATAATTGATGGTCATAGTAGAGTGCCCAGGGCAACATATTGCCATTTTGTTGAAATCCCTGAATCTGTCCGGAAATGGCTTGGAACTCTCTGTTCCAAAAATGTCACAAAATCTTGCAAGACTCACTGAAATGATGAGGTCATCCAATAAGGATCTCCTAACTGGTTCATGACATTTTGCAGGGCGGGCCTTAAACACCAAGGTGTGCCCAAATCTCTGCCCCCCACAGGCTTCCAGAGGGCTGGTCAGTCAGAAGGAAGGGGGTTTGTGAGGCGGGGAGTCTTAAAGAGACAGAATCAAGTGTTTCAAACAGAGGCTTTTTTTTTTCTTTAATAAAACACTTGTGTTAGCTTTAGCATGTTTAGATACTATGGAGGTACCAAAGAGTCAGTACAAAGCCTAATACCCAATACCCCCTCTTTAAAGTGGGGTCTCTGCTAATAGCTACAGTTACATACCTGTTAGTCATAACTCCCAGATTTAATCTTTAAAACTAGTGATCAGTTAAAAAGCCATCTTCACAGTGTGTGAACTGTTAGTGTAAACTGGTTATATATATATATTTTTAACAGAAAACGTGATTCAGATATGGAGAGTATAAGATCAGCAAATTAGATAAGATGTATTACTTTGTCCACAGGAGGCACCAGAATTGAAACAGAAAAGTCACTCACAAAACCAGAGATTTTAAAAGTGGTCTCAGGGTTTTTGGACCTCATTTTTGGACACTTTAACAACAAACCAACACAATCCCTCAGTGGGCAAACGGAAGGACTTTACAGAAACTTGTGTTAATTTTTTGCTCCTACACATCAGCGCGTGACCATGACCCCATGACTCATATTTCTAATAAAAAAAGTAATAACCGGGTGTCTCACACACTTGTTCAACAGTAACCATGACAACTTAAAGGTTAGCTCTGTGACAGCCGTGTGCTGCAGCAGTCCACAGGCTATTTACACCCCCCATGGAAACTATTAAACACAGTCAGGAAGCTCAGTCACACACAGAGAAAGAGAGATGGCGTCACTGCGTCTCTGAGGAGGAGGACACACAGAGTGCATTTTGACACATTCAACACCCTGCTGATCACTGTAACACCTTTATATAGGAACGAGTGACAGGAGAAATACACTCTGACAATATCCAGGTACACACACACACACACACACACACACACACACACACACACACACACACACACACACACACACACACACACACACCATATGCTGTGTTTGACTGAGGGAATGCTGTGAAAACAGGATCTGGGCTACAGGTCACAAAAGACTGTGACTTGAATGATGTTTCCTCTCACAATTCCTCTTTTAGAGTTGGAAAATTAGAGTTGTTTTTAAATGTATAATCTTATGATCTGATAATATTCAACAATGAAGTTATCCTATTTAGAAGAGTGAAGCTCGATGACAGGTTTCAGGAAATATTGCCATGCAGAATGAATCAAAGGTAAAGGGTAAGAAATAAATCCAGGATGAAGTGTTGCAGCTCCAGCTCTCTCTTGACATGCAATCAAATTTCCATGTGAATCAGAATCTGCACATTCAGGTAACGTTTGTCCGTCTGTGACCAGTAGGTGGCAGTAATCATGCAGAGAAGTGATGTAAATGATGTTCAAACCACACTGTGTTTATTATGTGATCTGCAACCCTTACTACCCGTCTTGCTGGTGTCATTACTGAGACCAAATTATAGATAAGAATTAGGTTGACTAACTGCTTGGTTTTCATTGTGACCTTAGAGACCTTTTCTCTAGATTTGGACACAACGCATATGCCTGCCAGTTGTTATGCATGAAGGTCAAACCTGCTCCAGAGTCGGATTTTTTTTTAAATATTGGAAGGCTCAGCCATCCACTAAACTCCAAACCAAGTCCTATATAAAACATTTTTTGGCTACAAGTAATTTATTTTTTTCCAAAACATTCTGGATGAATTGGTTGGTAGAAGCAGGTGATATTATCAGGTGTAGAGATGCTCTAAAGTTGCTTTCATGAGAAAGCCCTGTGATTGCAGCAACAAAACAGTCAACTCTAAAGCCGGGCTAAAACTTCTGTGTTAAATCTTTGCTGTAGTGATCAGTGCAGAAATGGGCGCTATATTCTTCTGCAACAATGTGTCCGCATCGCTCTGCATGCCTTCGAAATGCACAAGGGTCGTATTTTCTGTATGATCCCAGGATTGCCTGTTTTCCATCCTGCTATTTTTTCTGCTTGCTCATTCACAGCGATTTAAAGCGTATTATGTTATTGCTGTGAGAGCTCAGACTGTAACAAAGCCTGGAAAAACATTGATATGACGAGAAATACAGTTCAGTCCGTCAACTCACTTTTTAAATGGTTTATTGCAACAGCAAATATATTTTCATGTTTGGTGCCAGGCTCCGATCTCATCACTCCTTGCAGAAAGGTTTACATGGCAACATTAAGGAGTGATGAGTAAAACATACAGAACATAACCCCCCTCGGAGCCTGCAGGTGGATGCTGGGGTGGCGATGGGGGCGATAAAACATGCAACACAAATGCAGGGCAGCAGCGGCATTGACAGGCAGAGGGAGAGATGGGAGATTTTCCCCACTTTAAATTGACCGCTGAATTGAGAGGCAGAAAACATGGTTGGAAGAAGGTTAGACGACTGGGACATGTGACGAGAGTAGCAGCGCAGCTCAAGTTGTCTGCCTGAACTAGCTCGCAGGCGTTCGCTCCATGAATAGGCCTTCTTAATTGACACTTATGACCCCCTGAAATTGTGGGAGGTCTCTTAAAAATACAGTTTTGGCTGGCTCTTGCCAATGAAAATATCTTTTTGAAAGAGTGATATGTTTTTATTAATTATTTAAGTTGAAATTGGACCCTTTCTTCACTGGTGCTTACACACAGTGGACTTCTCTGTAAAGAAAGCAAACATTGACAGCTTGTGCTAATTTGGAGGCAGCTTTTTAGCTCATAGTCTAGTTAGAGGATCCATTCAGTAAACCCAAGACAAGGATGGAGATTTGGGAAGCTGTTCCCATGAACAACATAATGACTGGTTTGACACCGAAGTAGGTGTATGGTTGGAAAAAGTGAGACATTTTGCTGGACACGAGGAATGGGAGATGGGTTGTCAAGTTTATAAGGGTGCAAGGACTTACTATTCTTTCAGAGGGACCAAGTATAGACCGATGGTATACACCTAACAGAGGTATGGACTGATGGCAAACTTTTCAGTCTTGATCCAGATAGGCTACAGAAAAAGATATGCAAACAAAGGGACATCTGAACCATTTTATTGGTTTAAAGACAAAAGAGGCCGTTTAAAGAAGCAGGGCCAAGGTCTTTCTACTGCATTTTGTTTAAGGTGAGAAAAAATGTTTTGATTTAGGCCCATATTTGCTCTGACTGAATTGTGTACTACACCTGCTGTGCTCAAGAGCTTTTTTATGCTTTGTTTCTAAGTCTGTGTTGTCCCTTCCAGTAGTATCTGTACATGGTTTACAGCACAGAAAACCCCTGTTTTCCCTCACACTGGTGTTTTAAAAACCCTTATTCCTCTTGAGACCTGTCAGGGGCAAAGCTAAGGGCAGAGCTTGGTGTTTCAGGCCTGCCTCCCCATTGGTCACGAACCAGTTAGGAGATCCTCATACAATGAACTCATAATTTCATCAGGAGAACATTTTGTGCTGCAGCAGAGAACAGTTAATGATATTAATAAATTATTTCTAAACACACAAATATACAAGTTATGCTTGGATGTGTAGTTCTTTGAATAGCCTTACTGTGAATAGTATTAGCCTTGGTGAGGTGTGTACATGCAGTGTATTGCCTAAAGAAGACTTCAGTATAATACTTGAGCATTAGATGACACTCCCCCTGAAGTCGAAGAGAGAAACACTTCACATCATGACAGCGCATGTCATTTCCAGGCTAAAGCTGAGCTTTGTGCGAAGTCGCAGCTCCATTTAACTCACAGGTGTTTTGACATGTAGACATGCAGCTTTGCAGACTGTCACACACCTCTGTGTCTCTGAAGCATATGACCAACTATTATGGTGGAGGTCTGACAGGAACTGGAGCATGATTGGACAAGCTCTCAATATGTTCACACATAACAGCACTGTCTGCAGCTCACAGCAGGACGGACTCATTATCTGTGTTCTACACTACCTTAGGTTTGTAGAAGCTGACTGACTTCTTTAGAAACACGAGGAAACAGAGAGGGTTCCAGAGTGTTCTGTCACATAAGAGATGAATAGAAAAGCAGCAGAGGACAGTGGACCATTAGAGGGGTGGTTACTGTGTTAGTCAGGGCTACGCTGGTGCTCTGTAGGAAAGATCATGTTTGGATGCCTCTCTGCCACACACACACACACACACACAAACACACAAACACACACACACACACACACACACACACACACACACACACACACACACACACACACACACACACACACACACACACACACACACACACCACCTTTTAAATAATGTTAGTTTTTGCTCCCTGGGTACTTAATTTACAGAATTTCATTCATGTAACCTTTATTTTATTATTGAGGGAAAGAACTTTCCACTCCGCATGCATAATTGTACAAGGACACATCCTGTCATTCACATCCAGCTCTGAATAAATGCTGACTGGCTTGTTTATTAAGACTGCCAAAACAATGAAGGTGAGGCTACACTGTACAAGATGAGGCCCATTCTGACCTGATCACTGCTATTGAAGACTTTTCCCCAATATGGTAAAAATCTATTTTCAAATTTGATTTAATAATGTAATGAAAGAGAGGAACTCAGTAGTGAGTTTCTGTTGAGTTCCACCCTTTTATTACATTATTAATTACAGCAGTTAAAAGTGGTGACTTGGAGATTAAAGCTATAGTTTATGTTCAGAATAAACAGTTGGACCCGGCAAATCATTTGTTTCTTCAGTCTGCCTATTATCTTTGTTTAGACAAACATGAAGTGAAGACTGAATTTCTACCTATGGTGTCGCTCAGTCGGAGCAGAGCAGCAGACCTTCAACTCCAGTGAATAAGCGTCTCTCCGAGCGGTAAGAGAGCTCGAGTGGCTGCAGCTGAGAGCCAGGAGGGAGGAGGTGAGGGAGCGAGTGACTCGTACGAGCAGTAAGTCGAGCAATGCTACGTACTGTGAGCTAGTGAGTGATTCTCCTGTGTTGTGAGTGGAGCTGGACTACTGTGAGCTTTGTACTGAGTCAGTAGGGATGAGGAGTTGTAAATCACAAGTCAGTAAAGTGATTCTTGAGTATTGACCAATTTGTCCATGACTCGCACAACTCTAATGATTATCACTTACTCTGCCCTTTTTACCTGGGCAGGATCAGATTATCTGTGATTTCAACCAAATCCTCATCTTGACCCTGATTTTTTTCTCACAAGGTTTCCCAGCGGTGATGTTTTTTTGATCTGCATATGTTGTCATTTGTTGAACCTTGACATTGGATGATGATGACACAGAATAAAGCCTTGCACTCACAGTGTATCAGACCAAAAATCATGTCTACGTGCCCTTCCAGATCCTTAAACCTGAATGTTTTCATGTTATTGGAAATACATTTTCAGAAGTATTTTCTCTACCTTTTTCATTTGGTTTGTCTGATGTGTTTTCATTTGTTACCCCAGGGCCACCATAGAAACCTGTCATTGTTTTGTTTGCTGCTCACAGATGACTTATGGAATATGCTCTCAATTACAAACCAGTGAATGAAACACTGAGTCTTTTAATGAAAGTCGGAGGACCTTTCCGTCCAACTAAGAGAGATTACAGCATTGCAGCATTGTCATGTCACTCAGCAGATATTAAAGAACTCTGAATCGTGACGATAATTCAGAAACAGCAGCTCACTGTGGAATAAATGTTTTTATTCCTGCTGGATCTCAGCTGAATGCTATATTACATTACCACCTTATCTCCCGAGAAGGCCCTCTGACAGACGCTGATTTAATGCAGGGCACACAGAGCGACCACCCAGACATTAAACACAATCTCACAGTGAGGGACCAGGACTGCTGATAGGAGTGTCCTCATTACAGAGACACTGAGTGATAATGAACTGCAGAAAACTTTACACTGAAGGAGTTTAAAAGACTTTTGAACTTTTATCCAGTTAACATGTTTAATATACAAGGAAACAGTAACAAAAATTCTCAAGTAAAGACCTCAGAATGTGGGTAGGTTTGGTCTTTTAGTGTAATGTGGGTTGAGAATTTGTGTTGATATCTGGAGTGAGGAAAAACAAAGCTGATAGAGTAAACATTTACGCTGTAGCCATCCCTTGTTTATCCACTGCCCATGGAAGAGAAACTGGCAGTATGTAAACCTGTCGGTGAAGATGATGGTGTCTTCATCTTCTCTTTGACCTCTGACTACAGACTCCATTGCTCTCCCTCTATTCTTTAATATTTCATCACATTTTTTATATTGTTGATATGGTGGTTTATGTTTTCTGGCGTCTGCTTGTGGAGCCAATACTTTACACTGCTACAGGCTCTGTTTTTCTCTGCTGTGATGTAGGGAAAAAAAGCAGACAGCCATCAGCTCCTACCAATAAAGAGTAACAGCCCTCAGTGTTTGTTGTCACAGTGTCAGCTGAGTTATTACCCAGAGAGAGGCAGGGCCCCGAAGCAGCCACAACTCCCACTCTGACAGCCTGTTGGTTAAAGCCAGAGTGAAGGAAGCTGTTTGTAAAAAACTCTTTGTTTAGATCTGATTTCTCTTCATGACATTAGACAATTAGGCTATCAGAGAAAAGACGGGTTATTACGATTGTTTTACCTTGGTCCTTAATGCATTGTTTTCAGTCGTGGCCACTCTTTTGCAACCTGAAGACAGTAATGAGTCATCATTATCTTTATATTTTAGTTTTTGGCATTTTGACTGTATTAATGGGACAGCTAAAGGAGGGCTGTGTGGGAAGTAAAGGGAGGGGGATGTGCAGTGAGGTGTTGTGACTGGGAGTCTAAGCATTGATGGCTGTGATGAGGTGTATAGCCTTTGTGTACTGATGGGTTTCATGTGATGTCACTGCACCGGTGGTGCCATCTTTGAGACCTACCTGGAACGTCAACAAGTACTTGATTGATGGACTCATTTCAGCCCATCTTTAGTCTATGCACAATCAGTGGTATTTTTCCTTTATAAAGACTATGTTTCCCATGAGCACCATCACTCACTGTCTTCACTGTCTGACCTGACTCTTGCCAATTTGTTTACTTGTTTTGAAGCAAATGTATAAAGAGCAGATCTTTCTAACTCTACTTTTCTTTGTTCAAGACAACTTTTCTCAGGATGGACAGCGACAAGGTACTGTATTTATTTGTAGTTATTTAGAGCTATTGTTTGAAACATGACAACAGTCAAACTTTGTATTAAGGTGAGCACACTTTTTAGTGTTACTCACAGCCTGGTGCTCTCAGGACGTGTCCATAATGTAACGTTATGAATGTCAGTGAATCCTGGTTATGTCCTACCAGTTCTCATCTACCAACTACAACCTCACCAATCAGAGCAAACGTAACCTCACTCTTCATTTTATTTATAAGCCCCATTTCCACCAAGCAGTCCGGTATGGATCAGTGCAGTTTGTACAGTGCAGTATGCCGGAACACTTTTCAAACTGTTAAAACTATCAAACTCAATTAAAACTTACCACAGTAGCATGAAAAGTGACAATTCTTTCAACCAATAATCAGGCTGCAGTGTTTTTAGCTCCACCTTCTGGGGTCCAATCCGTATGTCTGGCACCCCATAAGAAGGGTACCGTAAGTGGGACAGTACACGTTGGTTATTTGGTAACCTGTCCCAGTTTTAGTCAATAATATGTGTGCTGTACCAAGATGAACGGAGCTGAACCACTTGGTGAAAACGGGGCAATAGTATCTCAGGTTTAAACAGACCACTGCAGTACAACTGGCATTTTATTTATTTATTTATTTTACATGTGCTCAGTACTTTTCACCTAAAGCAGGAAACGAGTCCACGTACAGAGGCAGGAACCAACATAATCCTTCTCCATGTAAAATTCCTTTCCATTAAAAGACAACCATTTGTCCAGGACTTTCCTCTGTGCTTTACTGGAGGAGGACAGATGAGGTGTGTGTGTGTGCGTGTGTGTGCGTGTGTGTGTGTGTGTGCGCGCGTGTGTGTGTGTGTGTATCAGAGAGTTTGGGGGTTCTCTCTGTCAGTCTCTGTCTGCCTCTCTTCTCCTCCTCCTCCTCAGTCCAGAGTTTATCAAAGTTAAAGAAGTTATCAGAGCTGCTGTGACGGTGGGCAGCAGCTCGGTTACAGCTCCCTCAGCCCTGAAGAGAGAGAGGAAGGAGAAGCCTGGAGCTTATCACAGCTCCACAGTGAAGGAAGAGGATAATCCATTACTGCTGGAGTCATGTCCCCTATTCTGCTATATGCACTGAGAATCCAGCTGGACTAAACCTGCAGGCTGCACACAGAGTGTACGGTGATGGAGAAACGCAGACATGCATATTGACATAATGGAGGAGACTGGAGACACTATACACATAAATTCTGGACAGATTTGGACAGTTTCAGGACATGCAGGTTCTGACATTTTGGGAAATGTCTTTTTTTATGCCAATGTACCTCTGTATTGTCTGGTGACACTCTCATAACCTAAGAGGCTCTGTTTGGATAAAGCACAAAGACCTTTTGAAAGTGCTTGCAGAGAAAGAGGAGTTCTCATTTTGTTCATATTCATTTCACATGAAAAAGGACATTTAATCTGAAAAAATACAATACAGACACTGTGTACGGTAAAGAAACTTATTTTATAATTGTGTTTGTTTTAATTTGTTCTTCTTATATGGCCTATTTTAACATCTGGCCAGGTACTACAGATGATGACTAGCCTTGTGGCTAACTCTGGTTTGTTTGTAGACACATCATATGCATTGTTTCTCTGCATGCAAGAAATGAATTCATAAATGAATAAATGAAATGGTGTGGCTGCAGCAGAAATGAGATGGTCTGAGATTTTCTCACTGTGCTCGTGAGTGAAAGAAATCTCAGAGTGCCTGAGTGTCCTGTGATCATTTCATTAGGACATATCAAAACCCTGTGAATGATCACAGTGAGGAAGGAACGTGCAATTTGTTTTCCAATCTGATCACTTCTAATCAGGCAGAGCAGCTGAGAGCAGCAGAGTCCATGTTTTTATTTCAATCAGCTCCTCAGAGGAGAACGACATCCTGCAGACTGTGACCTGCGGGTGACAGGTATCTGAATACTCACAATAAGCTGTTAGTGTTGCCGTGATGACAAGCAGATCTTTCATGGGGACTTTCTGTCATAATGTTGGCAGAGACAGCAGACAGGCTGAGCCAGCAGCACCACAGAGGACAGCCAGACACAGAATCTGAAAAGAAGAGACGAGTTTATTGGAGTGATGACTAAATCTGAACAAAAAAATGTGCTCTGATTCAGATTTTAAATTTCTGCTCCCACATACAAATCACTAAGAAAGAGCTGATGATTGTAAGACTGAACGATGACAAGGTAAAATTACAATCCAAATGTATAAAGGCCTATATCTTTCACATTTTCCAAATCATTATAGCCAGAAAATTACTTTTTATCCATCACTGTTTTTGTGTCTCATCCCTTTTTTTTTTTACATTCACAATAAAAACGGTGCTTTCTTTATCAATTACATTACTTTACCTACAGAGATGCTGAAGGATATGGACTGATTTAATGAGCAGAATAAAAACCTGCTTTTTTTTTTTATCAAAGAATAAGTCAGCTTTGACACCTCAACAGTTGTGCACTCCCACAATTTCATAACCTGTAACCAGTTACCTGATCTTGGAACAGAAGATGAAAATGGATGGATGGATGGATGGATGGATGGATGGATGGATGGATGGATGGTGGCTAAAAATGCTAAATTAACTGACTTATTTAACTCAACAAGATGCAAAGAGTTGAGGTGAGACAGTAGCCTTCTGAATGTCAGATGTAACCCTGAAAAACTGAAATCTAACACCAGGGATACACCAGATCCGTGTCTGTTCCATCTCATTTTGATTGCATGTTCATTCCAACATACAACACACATGAACAGCCGCTCTGTTGACAGTGTGAGGACATTTTAGAGCCTGGGTCTCAGGAAAAACAGCCCAGATTGTTAATTTACAAGTGGTTGGACATGAAGGAAAAAGACTCAGAAAAGCAAACACAGGATGTGGTGAGAATAGTCTGTGAGATGTGATCACAGCTCGTGTGTCTGCGCTGAACTCTGAGACAGAAGGAAAAAAGAGGGATTGAGATGAAACAATGGAGAGAAATTAAGGCTGCCTTTTGCGTCTAAGCATTCTGGGAGTTTTCCTGTGGGGGTAATGGCCTAAAACCGCCTCAGCCGGCCCGGCTGTCAGACCAGTTCAGCATGCAGCCAAGTCCACCGCAGCGATACACCAGAGGCCATTTTGAGAGTCACTGAGGCCATTTTGTGTGTCTGCTTTTGACAGAGCTGTAATATATCACCCTGCTGTGTAATTTGTCTCCTCTGTCCACTCTAATTGTGTCTCCAGCGGCTGCAGATCACAGCACTGCCAGGAGCACGACCTGACCAGCTGGTTGCAGACAGCGCCCCCTCTGTGTATGGAGGACCCTGCAGGCCACCATCACATCCCAGTTTTTACAGACAGAGCGCGAGAAGCGTGAACATTTAATTTAATCAGAGCCATCCGCCAGATTTCCTCCGATTAAAAATAGAAACATTAATTCCAGGCTCATGCAATGTAAATTCAAATTAATTAAAACTGTATATCACTCACCAAATAATTGGATCTCAATCATCTGTGTAATAAGAGGCGTTTGATTAATCTGCAGAAAAAAACACCCCAAAGTGTTCAGACCTGTTCCTCCTCTCCCTCACAGAGGATGAAGGGCTCTCAGGATTGAATAAAAGCTGTGAAGTGGGGAGAAAGCAAGCACATGTTTATGATATCAAGATGGTAGAGATATGGCGTGAATAGATTCTCATCCTCATCCCGGCTGTGTCAGCGGAGCGAGGGAGCGTGAGCAGAGATAATTTAGATCCAGGACTTGAAAGCTCGCTGCGTGCTGAAGGAGGAGTGTGTGAGACTCAAGGGCCTCTCCATGGAGCAGGAGAGCGAGCAGGAGGAGGAAGGAGGAGGCCATGCTTGACCTTAGCTAGGGGGACGTGCCCCCGGGGGTCAGCCATTCTTCTGATTCCTTCCAATTGGAGGAGCATGGCAGCAAGGCGAGATGATCCCACCGTGCAGCAGGGACTGAACAAATGCTCACATTTGTGCCTCAGACGAGCAGCTGCTGTCTAACTCTCTCCAAAACTTTTTTCTTTGCTTCAGTCGGGAAGCTGCTGGTTTACAGAGAGAAGAATCTCAGCTCAGACATCACACATGGTTATAACAGGGTCACTTGCAAGTGATCTTAAGCAGTGTTTCTCAACTGGCAGGTCAGTCACAGACCTGTGTTTAATGGGTCGTGGGCTTTTGCCTTGGGGAAAATAAATGTTTCTGTGTAAAATTCCTGTGCTTTTATTTTGAAGGGGATTTTTTGAAAATCAAAGAGCATCCATTCACACTCCAGAACAGCAGGTGGCTGTATTGCCTTTTGATGCTGAGTGACACTGTACATTTCATAAAATAGAAGAAAACATCCACGTAAATTTGTTTATTATGGGAAATAATCATGGTGAAATGCAAATATGGATTTAATTATTTTGATGACAAAGAAGGACAAAAATTATTTACGTTTATATTATATTATGTTTATAAATTAAACTACTTATAGCCTATTTACCTCTGACATATGGGTACATAGCGAGACTCATTGCATCTTTAATCTATTCTATTGAATGATCAACACTGTCTGAATCATCTTTGACCGGAAAATGATCAGAAAAAGATGTTTACGGAGATTCTGATTCAGACTGGATTAGTATTATCAAATGTGTGTCTTGAAATATGGTAGGTGATTTGCCCTAGAATTTTTACTTTACAAATTACGGACATGGTTGATTTGCACGTGATTAAAAACACAGACGTCCTCTACAATTATTACAAATTATCAGAGGTTCCAAGGTGGATCCAGTGCAAACAGGGCATTAGTGACTGATTTGAACAGAAATCGCCAAATAATAATAATAATAATAATAATAATAATAATAATAATAATAATAATAATAATAGAACCGGTATGAGCAGCAGGCCCTTGGTTTTTTCACAAATTTAAATGTGGCCCTTTTTGAAAAAAGTTTGGACACTCCTGCTCTAACATCATCTGTGTGATTCTTGTGCAGCCTGGGCTGAGATCATTCTGCTCTCTGCTCAAGGTGACATTAGCAGTGCTCAGGCCTGCTTTAATATCCAATTCTTTAAAATAGATTGTGTTTGGATTCTCATGTTGATGCGTTTGCCTTCCCCCCCGACACAAACACACCAATCTCTGTTACCTTACTGCAGGTCACATCAGGTGTGATATCTGGGTGCCTCCTGGATGTGTGAGCCTGGTCTGTGGGGCGATGCTCAGATGCTTCTGTAATTTGCACTGACACCTCATTTTAGGAGCTTACGCCTCCAAAACCACAGAGGGAGCAGGCCACTCTGAGACTTAATCTAATCACAGAGGGACAGAAAAATATTTCCCTCCTTTTTACTCTGCTGTGTGTCTGTTCTGTGCTCAGAAATGAGAAGAAAAATAAAAGAATGTAAGGGTTTGATCACTTGAACATTTGGCTGTGAATGTGGGGGTTTGTGTGCTCTTGTGATCTGGTAAACCATTGTAAGTGTCGACTTATTGTATGGGATCAGACTGCCCTGTGCTCTGTGGTTTGACTGAATTCATTTTGTTTCACACCTACACAAACACAGACAAAATCTAATTATCAGGCCAGTGCCGACAATGAAAGTGTGAGTGGGATAACAAGGCAAACAAGAGGCAGAGAGTTCGAATATATCTCAGCACAAGCAAAAGAAACTTCAATATTTTGTTTGTTAATCAAGAGCTGGAGGCCTCCCTCTGGTTCCCCAACTTCACAGCAGAGGAACAAGTCCCTAAAGCCCCGTACGAATCATCTGAAAACACAAGGAAATAAAGGAAAAAACATCACATGCTGAAAGAGTTGCTCAGGCAGTGGAGGTTTAGTGAGCCAAAGAAGACTCCAATTAAGAAATGCAATAAATTCTGATGACCTGAGGCTTAAAAAGCTGCAGCAGAACAATTTCTGTGAGGGTTGAACTCTTCTGTGAATCGACTCTGAGCCACAAAACAATCAGAAACCAACCAAAGCCCCTCAGTTGACCCTGACACCTTCAACAACACCTCCAAAAATACAGAGGTCGCCTGCAGCATCGCTGCTTCTCTCTGATTAAGCACACAGTCCTGTTTGCAAGGTGATGTCTGGCAGGCTTCTCTTACATATAATGAGTCAGATTTATAAACACAGACATCTGAACGAGCCCTGGCTGCATGCAGGCCCTTTCTAAAATTATCCTGCTGAGAGTCAGGGGAGGGTTGGCAGTGGAGGAGGACAGCAGGTGTTGTTGCACCATAATGTATTTACAGAAGAATTAAGCTGTTATGTCAGAGGCTGCTTTGTCAAATGACTCTTTCTGTGGAGGCAGGAGAGGGAGGCAGAGTGTTCAGGAGAGCAAACCATCTGTCTTTAAGCACAAGTAAAAGATGTCCCTTTTCATTCTGGAGCAAGATGAAACCTGAATAAATGCAGATGTAATTTTTTTTGGCTTCACTTTGCAAAGAGGCAGAGCTCAATGACATGCTGGTGTAAGATCAGTTTTTGTTTCAAGTGAGAGTCAAAGCAGGGGTCCCAAAAACTGCAGTTCCACTAGAGGCCATCTGCTGCAGTTAGTCAGCCCCCCTGTTAGAGCTTTACAGCAGGATAAAAAGCATATTTACAGCCTGGTACAGAAACAGCTTGGGTCTCTGTGGCTCATTCCCCTCTTCATAAAAACTGAGTGACAACTTTGACTTTTAGTAAGCCTTGCTGTTTAACATTAGCATTAGGGGCGTTGCCTCTTTGAGTGACAGGTAGGATCAGTTAGCTGTGTGCTAGGGATCTCCTCAGCTACTTCTGTTTCTCCGCTTAAAATTATATAAGAACCCAGCACAAATAATCTGTTTTCATACATTTTATTTAAATGTAACCATTTAAGCAATAGTTGATTTAGGGCCGTGGTTATGACCAAATATGGACTCACTATGGAGAACAATAATAAGTGAACCTATAAATTATGATTAACAGAAACATCGTCAGATTTTAAATTCAACGTAAAACTACAGCATTTTATCAAACTATTGAACAGTCTTATTAGTAATCTTAAAATATAAAACCATTAATATTTTGATAGGCTTGGTGCAGTTCTCTATTTGGATGTAGTTCTGTGACTCATTTAATATGACACACCCAGGTCTCAGACTCAACTGCCTTTACTCTTTTTGGGAGGGCCTCTGGTTCAGTGATACAAGTTCATGTCTTTATGTTTGACAGTCTGTTAATTGTCACTGCATAATGCAGTCAGAAGCATCAAGTGAAAAACAATGTTTTTCTTACCACATTAGCAGATTATTTATTTATTTATTTGTAAAAAAAATATATATATATACTATATAATATAATACTCTTTAACAACAATCCAGGTGTCATTCTTTCTTTTTATTTCTTGGATCTTTTTGGACTTGTCAGGTGAATGTTGTTCATTCTAAGTCTTAAAAGACAATTTTTACTGACAGTTAGTGACACTTTCCTGGATTTCTGTTTTGCAGTGCAGTTATTTAAGTCATTAGTATATTGTTGCTATCCTTCAGTCACTGGGTTGGTAGGCTGCTACCAACCCAGCCCAAAGCCTTCCAGCCCAAACAGTTCAACAAATTGTGATACAAAAGCCTTAAATGGCATGATCACAAGTCTTAAGAGACTCTGAGACAAAATCAAAAAAGAAGAAGGCAAAATTCACTTAAAAAGGAGACATGGACTTATTTCTGGACAGGATCTGCAAAAATGTGGACACTGAAGCAGGTAGTTTTGATCTTCAGTGTGGGGACAATATGAAGCCACCAGTCAGGAATTTCGGAGCTGATGATACATTTTCAAAATTGTGTTGATGGAGAGGAGTGATAAATAAAGCTTTAAACATTATTAAGCATATTGCATCCAAGGAGGTGAAGAAGAGGCTGAGTTATAACTGAAAATGAGC
This sequence comes from Labroides dimidiatus, assembly GCA_030710495.1. Classification (NCBI taxonomy): domain Eukaryota; kingdom Metazoa; phylum Chordata; class Actinopteri; order Labriformes; family Labridae; genus Labroides; species Labroides dimidiatus. The sequence continues at coordinate 18,528,700 of CM061148.1, read as the reverse complement.
TAAAACTGGCTGACAAAAGCTCAGCTGAAGTGATTATCTTTTATTCATTAGAATTTCCATCTTCTGAGACCCCACCAGGAGGAAAATTGTAATTCACTGTCAGTGCTGCTCGCTCGCTTTTTGATTCAAATATTGTGTGGTGGTGAATGTGCTTCTATTCAGCGGGCTCACAAAGCAGGGAACGGGAAACCAGAGCAGAGATGATAGAATTGTGAATTCAGATGTGCAGAACAAGGACCAGACCTCTGAATAGAGACAGTGTATGTTCTCCTGAGTAGTATGACAGGGTCCATAAGACATGACCAGACACTGTAAAAGATTTCACTCTGATGGCAGCAAAAGCTGTTGATCCTTATACTATATTCAGTGCCATAATCAAGACACAAACACAAATAAAGAAAATAAAAAAGATTCTCCTCTAGGTTTGCATTTGCAGCAGATGCATGGCTTCCCTCACCTGTTAAACCTCCCACAGCTTTTTGTAGCCCTGCCTCATAGCATAACATGACAGACTCTCAGCCAGTGCAAATGGATACCCGAGACACACACTTAACTTATTCAAAGAATAAGAGGCATCCATTTTTGCCTTTTAAAAACGTCATTGCAATATATGAGTTAAATTTGTCACACAGTAAGTGTGATTGTCACATGACTGGTCAACACACACTAAACATGATTGCTACACTTACTATGCACAAAAAGTAGTTAAATCCATCAAATGGTCACCTTCAGCATCAGTTTGTCACCAGCCTGCCGATTAAAGCTGTGAAAAAAACAAAACAAAACAAAATCAGAGAAGCTGCCTCGCTCTTTGTACAAGAACTGAACAAACAAAGTGGAACAGTCATATCCTGTGTTAAGTCCCAGGTCAAGGTGTGAGCTCACAGCCCAACAAAAGCAATTATTCAGGTCAGCAGTCCACTGCTCTGTAGAAAAACTGTTGGGTGGGGAGGTGGGGGTCGTCTCATACAAGCTGCTTTTTAGTTGTGGTCTTCAGGATGGGGGTCAGTGAGCAGGTTAACTACAGCTCAGTGCTCATCAGCAGAGCGCACATCTGTCCCTTCAGCAAACAAAAAAAAAAAAAGCACACGCATATCAAGAGAAGAGTTCATAAAGAGCTGATCCTAAGTGATGCCATCCAAATAAACGGGCTGATTTTTATACCTGGATGGATGTAGCTCACTATTTGCCCAATGAACTAAAACATCACATCTGCTCTCTGCTTTAAATGATCTTGTTGATCTGGGTTCGGTCTTTCCCTGACATGCAGCACTAATTATTATTGTTCCTAAATCAACTGGACCTCACAGCAAGGGAGCGGCCTTTTATTCTTTGTTTGTTTGTTTGTTTGTTTGTTTGTTTGTTTGTTTGTTTAGGGGAGGTGGTCTTTAGATCTGACTTCCTGAAATAAATATGCACTGGAGCAAATAAGTTCATAGGTTACAGGGTTACAGTAAACATTCATTTGAATTTATAGCCCAGTCTATAGCCTTTTAAAGCAATGCATACACATAGTCCTTACATTTGCACTTACTTGTTCGCAATCCCTTGCCAAGCTGCTTGTCTTGCCTTCACTGCAGTAAGGTGTTGGATTTCACATTTATAAGGTTTGTGTATTTTTTCAAACTCCTCCAGAATTGTTTGCTGCTCTGTTTGTGTGAAAAATTTTGCTCTTTTCTTATTGGCCATGAAATATGACCATGATTATAACAGACAGTCATGATGTCTGTGATCCACACTGCTCCCTTTACTGCTGAGTAAACAACAGCATGAACTAGAGAAGTTGCATTTCATTTTGATGAAGAAAAAGAAGTAGTGAAGAAGAAGTGAAAAAGAAGCAAGGATGTAAAGAAGAAGAAGTGAGAATAAAGGAGTTAAGAAATGAGAAAGCTGCATAAAAAAGGAGGAGCAAAGAAGAACTGAAGAAGTCTTTAGACTGTTTAAACAATAAAATGTTGAAAAAAATGTAAATAACAGCAAAATCTATGAGTAATGTGTAAATAGCATAAAGTCATGTGAAGCAAAGAAGAAGAAATGAGAAAGCAGTAAAAAAAATGAGCTTAAGAAGACAGACTGAAGGAGATGGAGTGAAAAACAATGAAAAAGATGTGAAGAGAAAATGTTTGTCATAAAATGTTAAAAAATTGTGTAAATGACAGCAAAATCTATGAGTAATGTGTGAATAGCATTTAGTCATGTGATCAGATTAATGTGTTAATGGAGTCTGTTAGTCAAAATATGCAGAAGGTAGAAGCAGATGAAGTGTAATGAGTTTGAGTGGATGAACAGATATTTCCAGTCTCTATTTACACTGTAAAAACGTTTAAAATAAAGGGTTGTTTTTTTTCATTTTAAAGTACAGGGGGTAGAGATTTGTAGCTAACAAGCAGCCTTAAGCTCAAAGTAAAATGAGTGAAATGACATCTAAGTAGAAGAAGATGTGTTTGAAGGATCTGTGGATCCATAAAGGTGTTAGAAGATAGATGGAGGACTTGGAAAATGGTGCTGCAGCCTTTTAACTGCCCAAACAATGTGAACATGTGTCTCCTGTGTGTGTGTGTGTGTGTGTGTGTGTGTGTGTGTGTGTGTGTGTGTGTGTGTGTGTGTGTTGGACTGTGTTTGCATGTTATTTGACTCCCAGCTGAGCTCAGCTGTTACCACGGTGACCAAAGCTCAAATCATAACAGAGTAACTGCAGTTAGAATACGGCTGAAGGCTTTGGGATTGCTGCTGAAACTCAGTCTGAACATCGCATGCTGTGCCGAAACCATGATAGATAAGAGTAAAACAAGCACACTGTGATAATCACAAGACTCTGAGGAATCTGTCAATGTGCATTTTATTTCTGTAGGGACAGTAGAAAGCACAGAAAATCTGAGTTGAAAATGAGTGATCTTTTGCTGATCTCTGAGAAAATTCCTCAAGAGTTAACAGTGGAGGCAAATGAGAGGAGGACAGGGGGGTGTCCCGACAGTTGGTCCTTTTCTGACTTAGTGCTTCATCCTTTGACGTCAAAAGCCACTTTGACAGAAGCACAACGAAAATACCTACATTTTGATGTGTTTTTTATGTGTGTGGAGTGAAGTTTGTGGTTTCACGAGCAGTTTGTTTGGGAGGTTCCTAGTGTGTCATCAGCTGCTGCTCCACTCTGACTTGTGATGTCACGCACTCAGAGAGCTGAGTTTTTAGTGGAAAATCTGAAAAGTTTGTGTTGTTTAAGGAGTGAAATCTCAAAAACAGTGAAAGATAGTTAAAAAGTTGAAAGACGAGTGAGAAGTGAAAGATAAGTGAACATTTTAAAGCAAGAATGGAGTCTGTAAGTGGAAGTATGATGAAGTATGAGGAGCTCAAAGTTGAAGGAGTTTTAGGAGCAAAAGTCAAAGTTCACCAGTCATTTCAAATGGAAATTTTTTTTGACAAAAAGTGAAATAATTCAAAAAGTTTAAGAGTTAGAGATTAGAAAAGTCATAGCACACATGTCCTAAAGTAGCTGAATAGTTTAAAAGTTGAATGGTGAAAATCGGTGAAGTCGAAGATCTATAAGTTAAATGCTGACTCATCATTTCAACTTAATAAAACAGTTAAATGTCAAATGTAGAATCTACAATTCTCTTATTGCACTGTATTTTTTCACTTGTTCATATTGCATGCTGCAGCAAACAGATTTTGATCAAAATGTTTTTTTTCAAATGTTGAAGTTATTCAGGCCTGATGATCTCACAATGATGTCATACAGAACCCACAAACAGAGCTGTCAATCAAATCAATTTAAATAAAAAAAGAAACATGAAGGGAATCATCAAGGCCTTCATGTGAAAGAAGATTTTCTTTCACATGAAGGCAAAAAAAGATGAAGGAACACATCATGGGACAAAAAGTCTATAAGTACACCCAGAGTTTCCTGGTCAAACCACACAACAATGATGCAGCAAAATCAAGTACCAACAGAGATTGTCCAGGTATTACCTGGGGTGGTCGAAGTATCACCAGACGTTGATGAGGACTCCTCGGAGGGGGTCGGAGCATCACCAGACATTGGTGAGGACTCCTCGGAGGGGGTCGGAGCATCACCAGACATTGGTGAGGACTCCTCGGAGGGGGTCGAAGCATCACTAGACGTTTGTGAGGACTCCTCGGAGGTGGTCGAGGTATCACCAGACATTGGTGAGGACTCCTCGGAGGTGGTCCAAGCCTCACCTGAGCTCGTCGAGGACTCCCCTCAGGTGGTCGAAGATTCACCTGAGCTCGTCGAGGACTCCCCTGAGGTGGTGGAGGACTGGCCTGAGGTGGTCGAAGTGACGCCAGCTCTGGAACAGGAAACACCTGTGGCGGAAGGAGTCTCTCTCTGGAGAAGATTCAAAAAGTCTGTCACTCCTCACAGTCGCCGCCAATACAAACATTTGCGGCTGCAGGGGCAGGCTGAGGAATCACCTGAGAGAGATCAGGTATCACCTGAGGTCGTTGACGACTCCCCTCAGGTGGTCAAAGTATCACCTGAGGTCCCTGAGGACTCCCCTGAGGTGGTCGAGGCATCACCTGAGCTCATCGAGGACTCCCCTCAGGTGATCGAAGTGAAGCCAGCTCTGGACCAGGAAACACCTGTGGCGGAAGGAGTCTCTCTCTGGAGAAGATTCAAAAAGTCTGTCACTCCTCACAGTCGCCGCCAAAACAAACATTTGCGGCTGCAGGGGCAGGCTGAGGAATCACCTGAGAGAGATGAAGGTACTCCTGAGGTGGTTGAGGACTCCTCTGAGGTGGTGGAAGTCTCACCTGAGATCCTTGAGGACTCCCCTCAGGTGGTCGAAGTATCACCTGAGATCCTGGAGGACTCCCCTGAGGTGGTCCAAGCAACACCTGAGGTGGTTGAAGTGGCAGACGGAGTCTCTCTCTGGAGACGATTCAAAAAGTCTGTCACTCCTCACAGTCGCCGACAGTACAAGCATTTGAGGCTGCAGAGGCAGGATGCAGAGTGAGAGCCTAAAACTCTACATTCAACCCCCCCCCCCCCCCAAACACTCTGGGTTTACTCCGGGTGCCTCCGGTTTCTCCCACAGAACTTACAACCCTTGTAAGCATAAAAAAAACAAAACAAAAAAAAAACATAACTATATTTTTGTGCATTAACCAATAATAATTGTGATCATTGCAGGCTTGTATTAATGTGTGTATTTACAGAAGGTTGAAAGCTCCTGGAAGGCTACAGATCATCCAGTATGAAGGAAGAATTGACACCATTAATATGAAGGGTTCATTTGAACACTTTAATACGCTTATATAATATGTTTATCCATGTATATAATAACTTTTATAGGATGTGTCTGATTGTCTGTGGTGAATGCATGGAGAAGAATGTGCCTGAATGTTTGTCTTTGATTCAGGTAGCAGGAAGAGCCTGGTACCAGATAACATTCTCTTAGAAGGAAGGATGAACATGTAAGATGTCTGTGTGTGCACTAAAACTTCTTTTTAGGGACACCCAACAAGGTGCTGACAGTGATGGGAAACATCGCTAGCCTGCACTTAGATCAGGAAATGACTGTATAGGATAGGCGGAGAATTCATCTATTTAAGGGTTCAAAGGGCAATGTAGAGGGGTTGGAAGTATCCAGACCTCTTTGACTTTGTATTCGAGAGGGAAAGGTAAATCTGAACCCAGAGACTCTGTTCGCACAATTTTGATCCATTGTAATCATTAAATTTGGCATAGACTGAGAACTCGACCGTCTCCTTCTCCTTCTTCAAGCCACATCATGTGTTCTGCGCTGGAAATGGTAAAAGTAATTTGGAGTCAGATTCTTTATTTAAGGAAAATTGATATTCTTAAGGGTGGTGAAAAGATATCCATTTCCAACAATAAAAAAAAAAAAAAAAAAACTAAAAACATGGAACAAACTTCCTTTCTTTATGGGTAAATCCCTGTTTATCATTACATTTCTGGTATTGTTGACTAATGTGGAGTGAATTTGATGTGGTTGAATGAAATACTGAGTTTTCTGTGTATCAGCTCTTTAACTTTGAGCAGTTAAAGTGACCAGAGGTCATTTTGTTCACAGTCAGTCAAAACACTTTAGTCATGAGTTGTACGCTGAAATCTTCATCTTACTGTAAAAGATTTCCTGCAACGTTAGATCCAAAATCTCAACAGTTCTTGAGTTAAATAGATCTACTAATGAGACTTCTTATTTACTTGGTTATTCATGAAATATAGTTTGCAGGCTTTGCTTATCCACTGCACTCTCTCCCCAACCAAAAAAAAAACCCACCAGCAACGTCTGTGACCGTGGTATTAAATGTGTCTTCTTTATCCAACCTCAGTTAACCAGGTTCGATCACCAATAATCAATATTAACTGCTGATGTTCTAAATCCAGTTTTTACTCTGAGTGTTTGATTCAAAAGTTGGTTTGGAGCCAAGGTTATGACCAAATATGGACTCACTATGGAGAGGAAACAATAAATGAACCTATAAATGATGACGAACAGAAACAGATTTAAAGTTCTACATTGAGCTACAGTATATTTTCAAACTATGAAGCAGTCCGATTAGTAATCTGAAAATACCAAAGCATTAATGTTCTGATAGATTTGGAGCAGTTCTCTTTCTGGATCCTTTATTCTGACCCAGGTCTCACACTCAGCTCTCTGTGAGCTCTTTTTGGTTTGGGAGGGTTTCTGCTTCATTGACACAGTTCATGTCTTTACATTTCACAGTCTGGTCAGTGTCAGCTTATGATGCAGTCATAAGCATGGAGTGACTGTGTGTTTAAGCCCCTCTCTGTGGTACACACTGGATTTCTCTACTAAAACGTCTGTTGACTGACTGTCTGTTGACTGACTGTCTGTCCACTGACTGTCTGTCCACTGACTGTCAACTGACTGTCTGTCCTCTGACTGTCTGTCCACTGACAAATCAATTCAAATCAAAACAAAACATCACGGAACACGGAATCTTCTTTACCTGAAGCAAAACATGATAAGGGAACACATGGGACGAAAAATCTATATGTACTCTGGGAGTCTCCAAGTCAAACCATACAACAATCATGCAGCAAATCTAAGAGAACACTTTCTTTGTGACTTTTAACCAGCACGAATCTACATTCAATACTCCAATCAACCAACAACCGGAAATGACTTCATTTATAAGATCAGGAGGAGCCCTTAGCAGGGAGGAGATCAGGGGACTGAATAATGACATCCAGAGATTGACTGGACCCTTCCAAGGGGCCAGCAACAATGGCTGCCAGAAAAAACAAGGCACCCTGAACCCCAGTCAGCAAGAACAGGAGAACAACACCTCTGTTCAACAGATGGAGGCCTTAGGACAAGAGCTCAGGGCAAAGGAGGAAGCCAACCAGGTGATGAGGAAGGAGGTCACAGAGCTACAAGCTCATGTCGGGTTACAGTAAACACTCATTTGAATTTATAGCCCAGTCTATAGCCTTTTAAAGCAATGCATACACATAGTCCTTACTTTTGCACTTACTTGTTCGCAATCCCTTGCCAAGCTGCTTGTCTTGCCTTCACTGCAGTAAGGTGTTGGATTTCACATTTATAAGGTTTGTGTATTTTTTCAAACTCCTCCAGAATTGTTTGCTGCTCTGTTTGTGTGAAAAATTTCGCTCTTTTCTTATTGGCCACAAAATATGACCATGATTATAACAGACAGTCATGATGTCTGTGATCCACACTGCTCCCTTTCCCAGTCTCTTCATACCACTATGCCAGACAGTAAAAAAAAAAAGAAGATATTTTATAGAGTAAAATAAACCGTGGAATGAACATCTTTACCCATCACATATGTGATGATGTACTGCTGACTAAACAACAACATGGATAAAACAGTTAAATGTCAATTGTAGAATCTACAATTCTCTTATTGCACTGTATTTTTTCACTTGTTCATATTGCATGCTGCAGCAAACAGATTTTGATCAAAATGTTTTTTTTCAAATGTTGAAGTTATTCAGGCTTGATGATCTCACACTGATGTCATACAGAACCCACAAACAGAGCTGTCAATCAAATCAATTTAAATAAAAAAGAAACATGAAGGGAATCATCAAGGCCTTCATGTGAAAGAAGATTTTCTTTCACATGAAGGCAAAAAAAGATGAAGGAACACATGGGACAAAAAGTCTATAAGTACACCCAGAGTTTCCTGGTCAAACCACACAAGGATCATGCAGCAAAATCAAGTACCAACAGAGATTGTCCAGGTATTACCTGGGGTGGTCGAAGTATCACCAGACGTTGATGAGGACTCCTCGGAGGGGGTCGGAGCATCACCAGACATTGGTGAGGACTCCTCGGAGGGGGTCGGAGCATCACCAGACATTGGTGAGGACTCCTCGGAGGGGGTCGAAGCATCACTAGACGTTTGTGAGGACTCCTCTGAGGTGGTCGAGGTATCACCAGACATTGGTGAGGAATCCTCGGAGGGGGTTGGAGCATCACCAGACATTGGTGAGGACTCCTCGGAGGGGGTCGGAGCATCACCAGACATTGGTGAGGACTCCTCGGAGGGGGTCGAAGCATCACTAGACGTTTGTGAGGACTCCTCTGAGGTGGTCGAGGTATCACCAGACATTGGTGAGGACTCCTCGGAGGTGGTCCAAGCCTCACCTGAGCTTGTCGAGGACTCCCCTCAGGTGGTCGAAGATTCACCTGAGCTCGTCGAGGACTCCCCTGAGGTGGTCGAGGACTGGCCTGAGGTGGTCGAAGTGACGCCAGCTCTGGAACAGGAAACACCTGTGGCGGAAGGAGTCTCTCTCTGGAGAAGATTCAAAAAGTCTGTCACTCCTCACAGTCGCCGCCAATACAAACATTTGCGGCTGCAGGGGCAGGCTGAGGAATCACCTGAGAGAGATCAGGTATCACCTGAGGTCGTTGACGACTCCCCTCAGGTGGTCAAAGTATCACCTGAGGTCCCTGAGGACTCCCCTGAGGTGGTCGAGGCATCACCTGAGCTCGTCGAGGACTCCCCTCAGGTGATCGAAGTGAAGCCAGCTCTGGACCAGGAAACACCTGTGGCGGAAGGAGTCTCTCTCTGGAGAAGATTCAAAAAGTCTGTCACTCCTCACAGTCGCCGCCAAAACAAACATTTGCGGCTGCAGGGGCAGGCTGAGGAATCACCTGAGAGAGATGAAGGTACTCCTGAGGTGGTTGAGGACTCCTCTGAGGTGGTGGAAGTCTCACCTGAGATCCTTGAGGACTCCCCTCAGGTGGTCGAAGTATCACCTGAGATCCTGGAGGACTCCCCTGAGGTGGTCCAAGCAACACCTGAGGTGGTTGAAGTGGCAGACGGAGTCTCTCTCTGGAGACGATTCAAAAAGTCTGTCACTCCTCACAGTCGCCGACAGTACAAGCATTTGAGGCTGCAGAGGCAGGATGCAGAGTGAGAGCCTAAAACTCTACATTCAACCCCCCCCCCCCCCCCAAACACTCTGGGTTTACTCCGGGTGCCTCCGGTTTCTCCCACAGAACTTACAACCCTTGTAAGCATAAAAAAAACAAAACAAAAAAAAAAACATAACTATATTTTTGTGCATTAACCAATAATAATTGTGATCATTGCAGGCTTGTATTAATGTGTGTATTTACAGAAGGTTGAAAGCTCCTGGAAGGCTACAGATCATCCAGTATGAAGGAAGAATTGACACCATTAATATGAAGGGTTCATTTGAACACTTTAATACGCTTATATAATATGTTTATCCATGTATATAATAACTTTTATAGGATGTGTCTGATTGTCTGTGGTGAATGCATGGAGAAGAATGTGCCTGAATGTTTGTCTTTGATTCAGGTAGCAGGAAGAGCCTGGTACCAGATAACATTCTCTTAGAAGGAAGGATGAACATGTAAGATGTCTGTGTGTGCACTAAAACTTCTTTTTAGGGACACCCAACAAGGTGCTGACAGTGATGGGAAACATCGCTAGCCTGCACTTAGATCAGGAAATGACTGTATAGGATAGGCGGAGAATTCATCTATTTAAGGGTTCAAAGGGCAATGTAGAGGGGTTGGAAGTATCCAGACCTCTTTGACTTTGTATTCGAGAGGGAAAGGTAAATCTGAACCCAGAGACTCTGTTCGCACAATTTTGATCCATTGTAATCATTAAATTTGGCATAGACTGAGAACTCGACCGTCTCCTTCTCCTTCTTCAAGCCACATCATGTGTTCTGCGCTGGAAATGGTAAAAGTAATTTGGAGTCAGATTCTTTATTTAAGGAAAATTGATATTCTTAAGGGTGGTGAAAAGATATCCATTTCCAACAATAAAAAAAAAAAAAAAAAAACTAAAAACATGGAACAAACTTCCTTTCTTTATGGGTAAATCCCTGTTTATCATTACATTTCTGGTATTGTTGACTAATGTGGAGTGAATTTGATGTGGTTGAATGAAATACTGAGTTTTCTGTGTATCAGCTCTTTAACTTTGAGCAGTTAAAGTGACCAGAGGTCATTTTGTTCACAGTCAGTCAAAACACTTTAGTCATGAGTTGTACGCTGAAATCTTCATCTTACTGTAAAAGATTTCCTGCAACGTTAGATCCAAAATCTCAACAGTTCTTGAGTTAAATAGATCTACTAATGAGACTTCTTATTTACTTGGTTATTCATGAAATATAGTTTGCAGGCTTTGCTTATCCACTGCACTCTCTCCCCAACCAAAAAAAAAACCCACCAGCAACGTCTCTGACCGTGGTATTAAATGTGTCTTCTTTATCCAACCTCAGTTAACCAGGTTCGATCACCAATAATCAATATTAACTGCTGATGTTCTAAATCCAGTTTTTACTCTGAGTGTTTGATTCAAAAGTTGGTTTGGAGCCAAGGTTATGACCAAATATGGACTCACTATGGAGAGGAAACAATAAATGAACCTATAAATGATGACGAACAGAAACAGATTTAAAGTTCTACATTGAGCTACAGTATATTTTCAAACTATGAAGCAGTCCGATTAGTAATCTGAAAATACCAAAGCATTAATGTTCTGATAGATTTGGAGCAGTTCTCTTTCTGGATCCTTTATTCTGACCCAGGTCTCACACTCAGCTCTCTGTGAGCTCTTTTTGGTTTGGGAGGGTTTCTGCTTCATTGACACAGTTCATGTCTTTACATTTCACAGTCTGGTCAGTGTCAGCTTATGATGCAGTCATAAGCATGGAGTGACTGTGTGTTTAAGCCCCTCTCTGTGGTACACACTGGATTTCTCTACTGAAACGTCTGTTGACTGACTGTCTGTCCACTGATTGTCTGTCCACTGACTGTCTGTCTACTTGCTGTTTTCCATCCACTCACTGATTTTCATGGACCCAGGAGTTGTGTACCACTCGTCAGATTGGTGTTATTTAGGGTTTTTCTTTCTTTTTTTGATGGTTAACATCCTCGCCTTGCTTGACCAGCCATTGTACTCCACAGAACTTCCAGTGCTGAAATGCACACACATTGATAACTGTTTACAAACAGGAAAGGGCTCTATTGTCTTTATGTATTGTTACATTTTACAATTTATAATGTTTCTAATATTCATTGATCCTTCACAATCATTTTATTAAATGTGTTTTTGATGTAAGACATCCTTAACATTAGTTTTAGTAAAAAAAGTTCATTAATAATATCAAGATAAGTAATTAATAAAAAGAGTAGCTATGAATGACTCAGGACCTGTGTAACTGAGTGCTTCTCAATGTAACTTTCATTAAATCAAACATATTATTTTAAAACTCAGTCCTCCTAAAGCCTGCACCTTCTTTTGTGAGAATTACACAGGACCTGTGTATCTTTACTGTTCACAGCTGAAGATACTATCGAGATGATGATTTCCCCTCTGAACTCCATCAGGAAATCTCCTTTTAGAAAGGGCCAGCAGCTAAACACACCCTGACCCAAAGGCACACATTCTAAGCAAAAAAAGATTAATAAACTTTAACCAATGCAGAGCTGTGTTATAGAAGTAATTAATGTTTTTTGATCAGTTAATGAAGTTAATTTGATGTTTGTTTGTTTTCTGTTTTTTTTTGTTGATATTATTTAAACATTTGAAGTCAACTGAGTGGTGGAATGGCTTCTCCTTTACCACATTATTTCTATGGATTTATCCATGAACATTTGCTATTATAATAAAGTATCTAGCTAGCATTACAATTAATTATCCAATATATAACAGCTTCTATTTTAAACAGCTACTTGTCTCCTGTGGGATCAATAAGATGTTCATGATAATAATCATAGACCATACTGTATACTGAACAGTACTGTCGTTATTTATTGTTACATTCTACATTTTTTTATTGTTGGTAATTTGGATTGATCCATCACAATCCCTTCATTTAATGTGGTTGTAATGAAAGAAATTAATGAATGTGTGACATAAATCATTGTTTATTGCAAAAAAGCATAGTCATGCCTTGATGACTGAAACAGAAACACTTATACAAAAAAAATAATCAGGGATTAAACCAACCCTCAGTGTTGTGATCAGGGTTTTTTTTTATACAGTAAGCAGTAAAAGGATGTTAACATCAAGCCTCTTTCATGCACGCACTCCTAAAAGTGGATCAAAATTATCCAAACATCTTTGAGAGTTCTGCCATTGAAATGGACTTAGAATGACATTGATGGCAGTTTTTTTGTATAAACAGATGGATGTGCAGTCATCTCTACTGTTCTGGTCACTCTCAAGTCAAAGTGTTAGCTCATAAAGAAGTCCTTACCTGCAGGTCATTGACTGATATAAATGACTTCAGGGTTTTTGTTTATGGACTATGATTAAAGAACTGACTTTCCTAACTCCCCAATGCTGTTGTAGTGTCACTATTGGTTTAAATTTTTCGTTGTTGTTGGACAGGATGCAGTTTAATGTCTTACTGTACTCTGTAATGAAAATATAGAAGAAAGAAAACACTAATGTTAGAAACAAACAAACAAACTTGGAATTAATTGATTGATTAATTAATTGATTAATTGAAACGGAGACTCATCAGAAACCTATTGTTGTCCTCTGAGACATATTCTCATGCCAGTGTGATAAACCAAACTGAGATATATACACATCATTACGTTATGATCTGATTGGTCCTAACTTAATGATTGTTTAAAGTGGGGGAAAAAATGAAACACACTTTGCAATTCTTCAAAGAATAAAAAAACCCATAAATCTAACTTGTTGTCAAGTAAAATATAGGTGAATTTTAAATTTGATAACTGCGATCCACTGACATCAGGATATTAACTTGGCCCGGAGCTGAGACCTCAGAGCCTGTATGTGAGTGTGTGATTTACCTTGTGCACAGAGCAGGTAAACTGGTCATTATCCAGGTATTGTTGAGGCTCTGCAGAGCACAGGTTTGATAAATTGCACTTTCTGCAGAGACCCTGTGGGATGGCTAGAGGTCAAACACAGCTGTCCACCCGGCGGAACAGCTTTTCACAGATACCCTCTGAGAATCATGCCTCACATTTGTATGGACGAGGTCTGTAGCTGTTGCTTTTCAAGGCCTCTCCAAAGCCCCAGTACAAGGACAGCAGATGCAACCGTAAATAACATTCCTTTCAATCTTCTTAAATTGTAATACTGAATTATCTTTCCTGTGGCCCTCTTCCTTTTCTTTTTTGTTCACTGAATCAGGGACAGTGTACCACCTGGGTCACTTCTCCCATTTCCTCTTCTTGCAGACATTCAGTAAGATATATTAAAGAAATGGAGCAGGCTGGTGTATTCAGCAGTCAGTAAACCACTAAAGTTAATAATTTATTGTTAATCATGCACATAATTAGACATTGATTTGAAAAATCATATGATAGTCATACAACATTCTTTTCATTATTATAACAAAGGTGAATGCAAATGCACAAAATCCAAACTAAGCTGAAATAACCCTTCTGATTGATCATCAGTTTTAAGGCCATTTTGATTTTAAAGTGTTAGTTGGCAAACTTTGAAACAAATTATAAAATCAACCTTATATACCTATTGAAATAAAAAAAAACTTAAAAACCTTATTCCCCTGATCACATCCCATTTTATTTTCCCCTGGTCTGCAGATATATGTCAGGACATACATATTTAGTCACAGTTTATTTAAAGTACGCAAATTCATGTGTACAGACTTGACAAGGGTGGCCAAACTGGAAAAAGGAAAGGAAAATTTTGAAGCATCAACAACAGAAATGTTACAAAATCTGACAGCAATCTCAGGTGTTTTAAAAAGATGCAAATGCAGAAGTGCTAAAAACTGCAGTACCCGAAGTCTCCACTAGAGGCAGTCTGCAAAAACAGACAGGCGATCTAATCACTAACCATGGTAACTGTAAGACTGTATAGATTCGCACTGTCACCCATCTGTTCTGTTCCTGAAACAGACTTTTAAAGCAATTCTGCCAGCACGGCCATATTGGAAATGGAGCAGTCTTTGAGTCTCCAGACCGGGAGACAGGGTATATTTTTTGTACCAGGCTGTAAAAATGTTTATTTCTGCTATGATTTTTTTTTTTTCTTTGGCTTGATGAGGTTTTTCTGGAGCCATCCTCAAGCAGACACTCAACGAACTGCAGATTGTAGCTCTTCTGCATTGTCTCATATTTTCTGACTGGAGGTTGCTGCTTGGGTAAAACACTAAAATTCAACATGTGTAAAGCTGGGTTTATAAAAACTTTTGGTCAGATTAGATTTGATTGTTCACATTTTACAGAGGTCTCCACTTTGACAAACAAATGCTCCACAAATACATTGAAAAGTAACATTTGATTTCTTTTGACCTGTCAACAGTTTTTTGCTGTGAGCTCAGAAAGGAAAAGACAGAGACTGAACTCAGTACAGTCTTGAAGCTGTATCTCTGGGAAAATAAATATACATCAAGCCTCTTTCTGGACCATTAAAGTAAACTCCTAGCTAGTCACTGTCATAAACTCTTAGTGTTTTGATCAGTGGGCCTCAACTTATTTAAAACAATTTAGTCACTTACAAAATGAACAATCAGGAGTTATTGTTGAGATACTACTGGTCCAGAAGTGTTTACATTTATTTAAAGATTATTGTTTTGGGTTTAAATGAACTGTATTTCATTCCCTTGGAGAAACTCTTTCTGTAAACACAATCCAGGCTCTGATTACTTTGTCAATTAAGTGTAATTAGAAACGCAGTTTAGTAAAACACTGGAAGGCTGCGCACATGACAGGAGAGGTTTCATAACTTAATCTCTAAAACAACTTCTTTACACAAGAACAGATTCAGAGCTCATCACGCTGTAACCGAGGCAGGGCTGCAGGCTCAGTGAATGCCGCCGCCGGCACTGAGCATGCTCACACTCTCATCACATGGATTTTCTTCAGGAGGTGCTTCAGAGATCAAGTTGTGGGAAATGAGAGTTTAGCCACAGGCTGCCTGGCGTTGCGGGTTTGTGTGAGTGTGGGTGTGTGTGTGTAGGAGGATGGCAGAGGATCAGAAACATGTTTATTAAAAAGGCTAAAACAACATCAGCAGTAATAAAATGCGCTGTCTTCTTCCTCTCAGCACTCTTTTTTAACAACTCAAATAAATGAGGTTAGACATAGTCAATTATCCCAAATCAGTGCAGCAATTATTCCAGAAAACTCCCTGGTAACTGTTTGTGAAAGACGCTGCTGTAAGAACAGGAAATAAAGTGATGTGTTGGAAGGGGCCACAGGTTGGAAATGTGCCCAGAGGACTACAGCCTTAGTAAATGGGGCACATGGTTAATTCACTAGTCCAAACCAGTGCCCCCTCAAATAGAAACCTCACAGCTGTCAGTTTCTCTCATTGTGCACTTTGGTGATCTAAAATCTTTCTTTGGAAAGAGTTGAATTCCCAAAATGTCCCTATCAATTGCACGGCACAGCTGGTTATTGCATTATTTCTGTATGGATGCACTTGCAAGCATGTGCTCTGCATGTGAACAACGATGTTCACTTGTGATGTCCAGTGATAAAGTTCAACAAATCTACACACAGATCCTCCGTCACTGATGATCAGCTCTCAGCTGTCCTTCACATGGCCATCTCAGAAATTCAGCCAGATTTCAATGCGCTTGTTCAAGCCCATGCAGATTAATGTTTTTTCTCACTAAGGAGTTAGAATAAAGGGAAAAACATTCAAGTCATTTTTTTTTGTTTTGTTTTTTTTTTGTATGAAGTTGTTATAAAGGTTTTCAGTATTTGTGGAGACTTAAGAGCTAAACATTAAATGAACAAATGCTAGGATTTTTGTTTTTGTTTTTATTGTTTATTACTTCTGTTGTCATATTTTCCTATTTGGAAAATAAGACAACAGAAGGTTGTGAGTAGCAGCTAATCAAAATATAAATAAGTGGATTTTCCAGTGGGGAAAAGTTCACATTGTGTAGAATTAAGTTCACTTTATTGTTGGTGCGGCCCTCTGACACAATTCAGGTGTCTCATTTGGCCCCTCATAAAAAATATTTGCCCACCCCTGTGTCTCTATTGGTTAGGGAATGTCTAATATGATCATTTGAGCTTTATTCATTTTTTGTGTGTTTACTAACAACCCTGTAATTTACAGACCGTTAAACTGTTTGTATGTGGGGTTTTTGTAAGTAATAAACTTAGCACACAAATTTGTTTGGAAGGTTATTTCTTTATTGTAACAATACTTCCTGACAATCATCTTATACTGTTGTTAAGTCTGTTTATTTCCCTTTCCCACTTTTTTTCAATGAACACGCATTTGTGGGATAAGAAGCAATTTCTTTGATCGTAAACTGATGACTCTCTCCTTCACCTTCTTGGTAGATTCTGTTCTGACCTTTGCCTTATTCACCTGGTTTGGTTCCCATACATCGATAGAAAAGGAAACAAGGGATTAGTTATCAGACTATTGGCATTTAAAGTCAGTGTTGGTAATCAGATTGTCATGTGTGTGGCAGCTGGAAACATAAAGGGAGGACCCAGGCGCAGAATTCAAACAAAAAGATTTATTAAACTAAATCTCAGACTTACAAAAATCCAAAAGGGCGAACTTAAAGCACAAGAAACACTGAACTCAAAACGAGGAAGCCAACTAAGCAGCTACACAAGAACAGACAACAGGAGTGACACACACAAACTGAAACACAAAATGAACTGACAAGGAACTCAAGAAGCACAGAGACTAAATAGACGAGGAACCCAAATCAGACACAGGTGCGTGACGAGACACAGGTGAAGCATATGAGGGTCAATCACAAGAGGGAAACTGAGGCAGAACTTAACATGAAAAGACAGAACTCAAGAATGCAACAAACACCCAGAAAAACCATTAAACAAAACCAAACCCCAAAAGACCACACTAAGAAACAAGAGGAACAAAAACCAGGGAAACACTAGGAATCACAAGAAACAAGGAAACCCAAGAAAACAAAACCCTTACAGTACCCCCTCCTCAAGGGACAGATCCCAGATGTCCCTTTAAAAACAAAAGAACACCAACTTGGGTGGGTGGAGGGGGGAAGGCTGGAGGGACCAGAGCTCTCCGTCCCTGCAAGTCAAGTTCAAGGGACTGGCCAGGCGGCGGGCCACACAGGGAAAGCAGTTCAGGGGGGCCACACGAGGGAGAACCAACAGGGGTCTTGGCCGGCCAGGCGGCGGGCCATACGAGGGAGAACCAACAGGGGTCTTGGAGGGGGAGCCAAGCAGGGAACTTGGGACTGGTGCTCGGCAGGACGACCTCCGGGCGAGGACTGGTGCTCGGCAGGACGACCTCCGGGCGAGGAAAAAAGGGGTTGGACAGTGGCTTGCCGTTGTCTCCAGATTTTAAAAAACTGATTGTAAAAAAAAAAAAGTCCATTGTGGAAAAAAAAAAGAATCTGCTGGGTCCATGACTGGTCAGTTCATTCTGTCATGTGTGTGGCAGCTGGAAACATAAAGGGAGGACCCAGGCGCAGAATTCAAACAAAAAGATTTATTAAACTAAATCTCAGACTTACAAAAATCCAAAAGGGCGAACTTAAAGCACAAGAAACACTGAACTCAAAACGAGGAAGCCAACTAAGCAGCTACACAAGAACAGACAACAGGAGTGACACACACAAACTGAAACACAAAATGAACTGACAAGGAACTCAAGAAGCACAGAGACTAAATAGACGAGGAACCCAAATCAGACACAGGTGCGTGACGAGACACAGGTGAAGCATATGAGGGTCAATCACAAGAGGGAAACTGAGGCAGAACTTAACATGAAAAGACAGAACTCAAGAATGCAACAAACACCCAGAAAAACCATTAAACAAAACCAAACCCCAAAAGACCACACTAAGAAACAAGAGGAACAAAAACCAGGGAAACACTAGGAATCACAAGAAACAAGGAAACCCAAGAAAACAAAACCCTTACACAGATTTAGATATAATTTTTGTTATTCTAATTAAAATGATCTTTATGTCCCGGTGGCAATCAATGCATGATGTGTTCTTAAAACAGAGTGAAAACTAGCCGCTGTCTACAGCAGGAGTAAACCTGGGAAAACACCAGCCAATCCTAGCGATTAGGATCCAATTTATTAAACCAATCAAATCCCGTCCTGCCGTTCTGCCTGCCTCTTGCATGTACATTTTGCTGACGTGCACTAGCCCTGATTCAATGCGCATAACCAAGAGGAATTCAAGCATGCTTGAGAATGGCAGAAAAACTACCTACACCTTGATTACTGGTAACGTACAGCAAACAAAACAATGTGATGAGGACCGGTTTTGAATCTGTGGTTATGAATCAATCATGATCATATGGTCGCGAATCAGAGGCACTCCTGCGTGTGGGGGGGAATTTTGGAGGAGCTCCAGGTGTGGGAGGGCGCGGGCTAAACAGAGTCCTGAGGAGAGGCTAAATTTAAATTCAATTGCCAGTTTTCCATGACTACCAACAGTGCCTTTAATGATCAGACCTGTCTCTGGCCTTCTTTAGAGGGTCAGATAGAGATGTTTTACCTTATCTAATATCCTTTGTAAATACAGAATAAGCACTGATTGACAATGCCAAATACCCAAGATTACCAAATACAAAGATCAAAAAAATGAAACTTTTATCACTTCTTACCCTTCGTTGGAAAACTCTACAAACTCTACAGGAACAAATATGTCCCATAAACTGATGCAATTTTTTTGTTGTTGTTGTTATAAAGTGTCTACATAAATAATATTTTATATAAAACAAGAAATAAAACTTCAGGAAACCCACAAAAAATAATCAAGATTTGTCGTAGATATCAGAGCAACACAAAAACTTTCAGTAGAAAGGACGTTATTATACAACTGTGCTGATGAGAAGGGCAAAAAGGAGGAACGTGCACATATATGCAAAATGCACTCATTCATTTTCAGTATCTAAGATGAGCCATAATTTTTTTGGTTTGGTCTCCAAAGGAGGAAATGCACCACAACCAAGACTTGATTGGAACATGCCGCCACAGCATTGTCAACGACAATGAACCAGTTTAAAAAGAAAAAAGAGAGAAGCTTAGAACAAAGAATACAATCAATCAATAAACAAAATAGGAGAAAATAAAAAGAGATAATAAAAATAAGTAAAAAAACAAAACATACAGAAGTGAAACAGGCAGGACACTTGGTACACAAAGACTGAACACAGAAAAGAATGTCAGACGGAAACATCCAGAACATGTGCAGGCAACAGCATGTTTGCACATGAAGTTTTTTGATAAAAACCATGCTGATTAGTGATTGCAATTTCAACACTTGCAAGGACTCTAAATCAAATGATCAGATGAAGACGTGCTCAAGCATTAAGTATTTAATCTGAGTAACACCATTAGGACATGCACAGAGTGGTTCTGCTGGTCTAACGTGTCAAAAATAGAATAAACTGTTCCCTCTGTCTACTTCGGTAGTTAAACAAAGCTGTTGCTGCTTCCATCAAACAGACCGGTTTTTGATTTGCTATCTTTATGTTTTAATTCTGGCAATAGCAAAATCAGAAAGTCATCACGACACATGGAGCAGATGTACTCAGTAGGAGTAGAAGAATACACTGCCAATGATCTGAACATCAAACATTAGAAACCTCTTTATGGATGGGCCAATTAAGATCCAGTCTGTTTGGAATTAAGTTTTTAACTGAAGTTGTTTGCTTGTGATCAGACTGTTATTCTGGTTATCAGTGGTCCATGTAAACATGGCTACTTCCTGTTTTTGGGGTCAGTCAGGACAAAAGGTTCAAACCGTCTTCCTACTAATTATTTCTCTGGCATATAACGTGCAGTTTCTGTTTTCTGTGGGCTGAAATTAGTGCCACTAGCAACTGAATTTGAAAAGCATGATGTAAAATGGAATTAAAAACTTATTTTCTTTGAGAATGTGTTAAACCTACTCAAAGCTCAACTCTCTATATTCCTTAAATAAAAGTACATCCAAAAATTCAAAAGTACAAAATGCAATTTCAGTTAGCAAAATTCAAATTTATGTTTTTCAGTCCCAGCATCACTTACTTCTTTAAGCACCAGGTAAAACATTGCAACCCAATAAAATCATCTCTCTGCATTTTATAAGCAGTCACTAACATAAAAAAAAACTGTAAATATCATCAGTATTAAGTGTCCTCACCAAGTGCTCATTTTATGTTCCAAATTCATATTATAGTGCAAGCTTAAAATAATGATTAAAACATAAGTTAACTTGTAACTTGTTAACCTGTAAAAATAATCAATTGAAATGCTGCACCATCATGGTTGGTATTTATTAATATGCAGTAGCAGAATCATGAAATTTAAACTCTGACTTTGCTTCAGCTGATCAGCATTTTTCTCGTCTAAAAGTCCCAGATGAGAAAACTTTGATGAATGTCAAAGAGTCTTCCTGGAAAGTGATTAAATGAAGAAATTTGATCTTCAGGATGATGAATGCTTGAACACTTGTTGCTCTCTGGCCTCTTGAGCTGCAGGGGGTTCCGTGTTTTGCTCAAAGGCACCTTGAGAGGAGGTGCTGAGTGCTTTCCTGCATTGTGTCTTTTAAAGTAGCAGACTCTCTCATCACTTCCCTGTTTGTCCAGCATTTAAAGTCTCTGGTGCCTCCTGCCTTGTTTGCAGCTGGTGAAGTGAAGCCGTGTATAAACAGTTTGAAACAGCGAAGGATAACAGCGGCCTGAGATTCACGGTCGGCCACACTCAATCTGTAGAGTGGCAGGATGAGCCATGAATCCTAAACAAACGGGACATTACCTAAATGATAGAGTCTGAGGATTTTAATGCATTGCCTCACCTGCTAATGCTCCTTAACTCAGTCAGCACATTTGTCACCTCGCATCCCTTCCACCTCAGCAAATAAACATTAGAGCAAATGATGACTCTGAGCACTTTAACATAGGAGGCTCCTCTCTCTCAGGTGGAGCGAAGAGCCGATAAAGAAAAGCGGAGAGAGTAAATGTGATTGTCTCAGTTTTTTTTCCCCATATGAGCTCTAAAGATATAGCTCACACCTCCATAAAGAAGAAACCTCAGCTAATGACTTTGTGTTAATGAAATACATGTTGCATTCACTGATCGTTGGAATTTTGAAGCAGGCCCTGGAGAAGATGGTAGGTTGTGGTGAAGGAAGAGGAAGATGGAGGTAGAGGTGGAAGCAGCAGGCAGATGATTTATCGTATGTGTGAGGACAGAGAAGTTAGGATTAAACTCCTCTGCTGTTCTGTTTCACACATTCGACACCAGGCCAGTGTGTATAATTCAGTTCTGAACCGATGGATATGGCATCCAGGGTTCAATTCACACTTGTGAATGCATTTTGTCAGCTTTGCATTAACTAGCTTCAGTGGTTTGTATTTCCCTCTTAAAGCACTTGGATAAAGAAACTTCCCCCGGAGTGATGCTAAATTCATGTTCTTCTCTCATGGCTGAAATACACCAGATGCGCCTGCAGTCTGGCTCCCCTCAATCACGCCACTGAATAGAAACTCCTTTGCAGTCCAACAGGTTGCAACTAATATGCATCCATCGTATTTTTACAGAACGTGGGCGCTGTGACATATCAATTCGCCACAGGGACAGAAAGTAGTGCATTTAAACCACGTTAAAGAGCCAGTGTCTTTCGAAACAAAGCAAACCGGGTCAAACCAGCTTGTAATTAGCTTGACTACTACAACAAATGGATATAATGAACAGAGCAAGACCAGGACCAGTTTGAGGTTTTACAACCCAAACAAGAATGATACGAGGCTTATCAATGGAGTGGAAAGTGTGAAAACTCTTTGGTCTCGTGACTCAGGCTGTCTGTCAATCCTGGGGCTTACCAGGATGAACACACAGCCAGTGAGTTAACAAACGCAGTCAACACGCTACGGAGCAGAGCTGGACTGCAGATGCATCTGGTGTATTTCTGAGCTGGAAAGTAATCCTTCAAACTAAGGCATGTTCACGCTGTTCATTCAGTTTATTTGAATGTTACTTCACCGTTCAAGGGTCAGTGCAGAACATTTATTCAGAATCTCAACATTTTTTAGAGACTACAAAGAAAATCAAATAAGTATCTGCAACACCTCCAAACTAAACTCTACTACTAATAAACCTCTTTTTTTCCTACTTTTATAAATATGATTGAAGTTTGAGACATTACATAATAAAGGCATATTCAGGGATTCCTCCTTCCTTTTGTGAGCCATCAAAGACCTATTTTGATTATATTTCAGGCTTTTTAACTGAGATGATTGACAATGAAATTGACGTTGGGAAATGAACTTTTTAACAGAAGTAAAAACAGAGTGTTTGAATTTATATTCACTATAATAACATTAGAGGGCAGGCTGTTGTATCAGTGGGTCATTGAAATTTAAGAGCCCTGAGGAAAAGAAATTAGAAACAGTGACAGCTGTTTTATAATGTGTGGATTGAATAAGTGACCTAAACAAAGTGGCAGAAAAATAACAGAAAAGTTATTAAAGAAAGCCTAAACAAAAGATATTGATATGCACCCATTGTTCTCAATCTTAGCATTACTCAGATTTTGAAACATCAAATAACTAATTTAACTTGACGTGAGAAAGATGAATACTTAGACTTAAATCATGAGCTAACTGATGACATGAATCAACAATAATAACACAAACCATGTATGACTTGAATTTGGATTTTATAGTCCGACTCATGTCGGACTATAAAACTGTTAACATGAAGGAGGCAGAAATAATGAGCCAGTTGCCAGGAGGAGCTGTATAAGTTTTGGCTTCACTTTTTCCCAGCTGCTATGTCATTTATCTTTCTGTACAGAGTAGAAGCACTGCTCAGCAGTTAAGGTTCTGTCCTGTCAGATCCTCCACAGCTGCTGGTTAGAGGGTCGAGCTTTGCCTCGAGGGCCTTTAATCCATCGATCAGATTTGCTGTTTGGTAATGGAGAACACTATTGATTTCTGTCAGAAACAACCACACCTGAAGTGTGACAGACTGCTGAGTCTGCAGCTATGAAACGACGGGCTGAATGTGTGTCAGTCTTCATGGATGCATTAGATCATGGATGAGCATCAGTGTGACATTAATGTTTGGTCTTAGCAGAAATTTCAGTGGTTGTGACATTCTTTATTTATCTCTGTCAGGATGAGTGCACGGGCATGATGAGCAGGTATGTGTGAACAAGACTGCTCTGTGAGAAAGTGACAGAAGCAGATAAAATATCTGAATGAAGCTCAACGGAAAAATGTGTTTATTCCTACATGGAGTTCTGTGTGAGCAGGAATGCATTGCAGCGTGTTTGAGAGTGCAGGTGCTCTGCATGTGTGTTTGAGAGTGTGTTCATATGTGTTTGAGAGTGCATTGGTGCCCAACAGCTGTTTGTATTCCATCTCTCCAGTTGTAGCGTTTGCCGGTCCAAACCTAATTAACAGTGTCTGCAGAGGGAGCGGGCTGGTGCTGAGTGCTGGCGGTAATGTGATGTCACAGTGGATTAGGCTGATGGGCCGACTGAGCAGCGTTTGTGTGTGTTTTCCGTGTGTGTTTTTTTTTGTGTCTGTGGTGTCTCAAGCAATCCACTCAGCTCAGTTTGGATCAGCCCAGGGCAGCTCGCACCAAACGTCTAAAAAACGGGAGTAGCAGAGGCATTTTGCGTTTTTTAACAATTTAAAGGCCAGACTGTGTTTGAAGTCCATATCTACTGCCAGGCGAACACACACACACACACACACACACACACACACACACACACACACACACACACACACACACACACACACACACACATATATTCCATCAGCTTCTCCCAGTCCTAAGGAAAAACTTGAAAAAAAAACTCACACTTTTGAAACATCAACCTAAAATAAGTGAACACAGCTGGAGAGATGAGCGTCAACAGTTTTTGAACATATTTCAGAAAGTCATAAAAGCAGAGTTAGGAATACAGTTTATTAAGACCAAACTATTAAATTCATTCAGTGAATCTGTGAAGTGTTTGTAAAATTTAAGCTCACTATCATGACTTTGTTCTTTCATTTTTCATTTACCTTCTATATTTTCATCATATCCTGTTCAGGGTTTTGGTTGGCTGAAGCCTATCCCAGCAGTCTTAGGTCGAAAGGCAGGATACACCTGGTCGCCAGTCGTCAGTCAATCACAGGGCTGCCACACAGAGACAGACAACCTTTCATGCACACATTCACACCTACTGGCTACTCAGTATCCCCATTTAACCTGATGAGCATGTTTTTGGACTGTGGGAGGAAGCCTGAGTACCTGGGAAGAACCCATGCATGCACAGGGAGAACATAAAAACTCCACACAGAAAGGCCCATCTGGCAAACCAGGACTTGAACTGATGACCTTCTTGATACGGGGCTGCAGCACTAACTGTTGCTCCACCATACAGCCCCTATCCAACATACCTGAGAAAAATAAATTGATTAAGAAGTAGATAAAATAAAAATAGAATGTTTTAGCTGCCATTTAACACCTTCTTCTCTGGAAACTGCAGAATAACACAATGATGTTTGGATAATTCTCCATACATTTTGTGGTGAATTGTGATTTCATTTAAAATAAATTATTAAATCATTCTATTTAAAATGACACCGTTGAGTATTTTCTGTCATAAGCTCAGGGTAACCAGTTCTTAAAGTACATAAAAATAACATAAACAGGACATGGATACTATTTATACACCTCATCATTAATGCATAGACAGCTGACTAGGAATGATGGATTATATTTGAGGTAGAGTGCTCACTTACAGCCATATTCAGGAGAATTCCAATGAATTGTGTAATCACAGAACTGGCTTTCTGATGTCAAAATGCTTTAAAAAAAAAAAAAAAAAAAAAAACCTAATAGAGTGCACACTTAAACTTAGACAAGTGCTTGAATTGGTATAGCTACCAGGGACATGCCACTCATACAACCTCACTTTAGAAATCCAGAAATATCCTTTTAAATTTAAGTTTTTAACAGTAAAAATATGTTTTAGCTCCAAGAAAAAGTTTGTCTACACTGTATGAGTCTGTAAATGTTTGCTATAAGATGAACAAAACAGCTCTACATGCTGCTTTCTCTGTCAAATAGGACAGCGGGGTATGTGAAAAGCTTGAACCCCTCCACCACAAGTCAGGATGGAGGGTAAAACTCACTTTTTTGTTGGTATGAAGAATTCATCCACTAATAGGCTCCACGTCGTGTAATATTGATGGATCCTCTGACCCAGTTTGTGAGTCCTCCATCCCAGTGGCAAACAGCAGGGTTAAGGAAGCATGAACGCCCTGAAGCTCGCCTCAGGCTGGAGGAGGAGGGGGATGGGGGGTTGCCACCTGCCTGTCTGATCCACGGACAGAGCTGGAGGAGGGACGAGGTAAATACCTGGCAAACACAGAGGTGGCAGCTTGTGTAGCATAATGTGCATCATAAAGACAGCAAAGTCAAAGGCACACCTCGTCTCTTATTATCCAGACAGAAACAAAGATGTCAGAGACAGCTTTTTTTGACGTTTATCTGAAGTACATTTCATCTGAAAGTTTAACAATGAGCAAATGTCAGAGAAAACATGATGGCTTCCTCTTCAACAAAGCCAAAATGGTCACTGAACTCAAAGTACATACTTGTGGTGTATGATTAATCTTATAAAACTATAAGGTTGCACAGACATGCTTGGCATACTGTTCTGCAAAGGTCCCACCCATGTTTGTATTTCTCTTGAATAAACCTTAAAAGCCTTACATGGCATGCATTCCGCCTGTTGAAAACATGCTTGAATGTTTTCATTTGAAATTGTAGAATTTGGATTTTTTTATGGGACCACTACCACAGACCTCTCCTTAAATCTTTCAAAGTGCTGACAGGAAAATGTCAGCAACACCTCCTGAACTCTGTGCAGTGTGGCTGCACAGGCACTCCACTGAACAGTACCTCTCTGTCTGGGTGACTGAGCAGTTAATTTCCACCCTCGCCTTTGAGTGAGCCTCCACAGACTCCAGAACAGAGAGCTGAGCTGAACACCATCAGTGCCGTTTGGTGTTAATTGTTATGCCAACGGTTGCTCTGCGTGACGCTCGTCTAAATTGCACAGAAATGCAATTAACATGGACCAGCGGGACATTAAAAGCCATATTTGTCACTGTCAGGATCTGAGCAGGCGTCTGATTGCACAGCTGATTGGAGGAGACGGTGCTCCCCCCGACCCCGTCCTCCTCCTCTGTTTCTGTGCTTCATACAGTGAGGAGGAGGACAAAACAGAGAGCATGGTGGGAAATCTCTTCAGTGGGGAGTCTGAGCAGAAAACAGGAGATCCTGAGTCTGAAGCTGGAGCTGTGTCAGTGTTTTTGACAGCTTGCCTGTCAGCTACACAGGAGAGAAGTTCTCATAATGAGAATTAATCAGTCCTCGTGTCCAACTGTTACGTCTGACTTCTTCACAGACAAACTCTGATGAAGCAGATCACCGTGAAGATATCAAAATAATCCCAGCCTACAATCAATGCCTTCAGATCTTAACCAGCTGTCACTCTAAAGTTGTGAGCCAGCCAGTTGTGAATGAGGTTTTTTATTGCTGCACATTGCACATTGCTGTTTGAACTAAGAATTCAATGTTTTCCCGCCCTGTGGCTGCTGATTACTCACAGGTTTTATTTGTCTGAAGGAGCCTATCATCTCTGAGATGTTTACGTGGTTCAGTCCTGTTAAAGTGAGGGAGCTCTCTAACTCAGAGATCACACTGCTTTATGGGTAAATGATGGGTTTGGTTGCAGACCTCCTTTAGCAGAGAAGAAACAGATTGTGTTCTTTGGCTGTCAGAACTACTTGCAATAGCCAAAATCAAACACAACAGCATAAACAATGAGGACACATGCTGCTAAAAGCCAAAAGTCCTACCCCATCCCACTGAAGTTGGGATGTTGTTTGAAATGTAAGTAAAATATTTTATTGTTCAAACTGATAGACTTTTTTTTCTTTTGCAAATATTCACTCATTTTGAATTTGATGCCTGCAACTCATTCCAGCTCAACAGTCCGGGGGTCTCCGTTGTTGTATTTTGCACTTCATAATGGGCCACACATTTTCATTGGGAGACAGGTGTGGACAGCAGGCAGGCCAGTCTAGTACCCGTGCTCTTTTACTACAAAGCCATGCTGTTGTAACAGGGGCATCCCTGAAAAAGACATGGCTTGGATGGCAGTATATGTTGCTCCAAACCTGTATGTACCTTTCAGCATTAATGGAGCCTTCACAGATGGTCAAGTTAGCCATGCCATGGGCACTAACACACCCCCATACCATCACAGATGATGGCTTTTAAACTTTGCACTGATAACAATCCAGATTATCCCTTTCCTCTTTGGCCCAGAGGACACAACATGACTTCCATAAACAATTTGAAATGTAAACTTGTCAGACCACAGCACACTTTTCCACTTTGCGTCAGTCTATTTCACATGAGCTCGGGCCCTGAGAAACCAGCGGCGTCTCTGAGTGTAATTGATATATGTCTTTGGCTTTGCATGGTGGAGTTTTAACTTGCACTTGTAGATGTAGTGATGAACTGTGTTAATTGAAAATGGTTTTCTGAAGTGTTCCTGAGCCCACGTGGTAATATCCTTACACAATGATGTTGGTTTTTAATGCAGTGCCGCCTGAGGGGTCAAAGGTCACGGGCATTCAAGTGTTGGTTTTCAGCCTTGCTGCTTATGTGCAGAGATTTCTCCAGATTCTCTGAATCTTTTAATGATATTATGGACTGTAGATGATGAAATCCCTAAGTTATTTGCAATTGTATTTTAAGAAACGTTCTTGAACTGTTGGACTATCTGTTCATGCGATTGTTCACTAAGTGGTGAACCTTGCCCCATCCTTGCTTATGAAAAAAAAACCTTAATTAATTCCTAGTTTTGTCACTGGCTGTATTTTTGTGCAGTATAATTATATTCACCTTCATAAAACTTAACTTCACATTACATTTACATTTCTGGTCTCATGTACATTCATATCTTTTACACTCTTCTCTACTCTGTTCTGTTGATATGTATTTCTTTGAAAGGATACAAAGTATGATCTTACCTTATAAAATCCTGCAAAGCGAAAAAGTTCTAATAGCTGTATCAGACTAAAATACATTTTCTTTGGGTATCTGTCATACTTCCTTGATTTATCTATTTCGGTGCATTTGGTAATCTCGCAACACAAGCTCTTGAATTAAAAAGACACCTCACTCCAGAGTCTGAGTGATCAGAACAGCAAGACTCCTGATGGCTGATAACTTCCACAGAAAAGTAAAATCTGCGTTTCTTCTCTGTGATGGATCACCTGTCTCTGATAACTTCAGCATTTTAATCTAATGACTGTGTGTGTGTGTGTGTGTGTGTGTGTGTGTGTGTGTGTGTGTGTGTGTGTGTGTGTGTGTGTGTGTGTGTGTGGGTGCATCACATATGAGAATGTATAAGAGGAGTGCACACACAGCTGGCACTCAGTGTGTATGGCTGAATGACTCGACCATATGCCGCTCCACTCACACATACACGTCTCATCCTGCTGCAGAACATGCAGAGAGGCTGTGTGACTGTTTCAAATACCCAACACATGAAAACAGTCAGGAACAAATATCACACCTGATTCTATTATTGCGGCATGCTTTACAATAATGATCACAAACCTCACTTCTCAGGAGAACCATTAGATGTGTTTTTCAGGGGTACGCGTGATTCCTTCTTTCTGAGCCTTTTGTGAGCCCGTCACGTCCTTTTATTTCACCTGTGCAGAGTGACAAAGCGCAGAGCACCGCTGGGCTACACTGTATTCACTCCTCTGCTCTCTCTCTCTCTCTCTCTCTGTCTCTCTCTCTCTCTTGCACACACACGGCCACATGCAGTCTTAAATGACACCCACCCCCCCCCCCCCCCCCCCCACACACACACACACACACACACACACACACACACACATACAGGCACGTTAGTGAACAGTGCAAACACTAGGGGGCAATGTAATTCTGTTCTTCACCTGCAAGCAACCAGAAATATTAAAGATCCAGAGCCTGACTATTGTCTTTTCTTTTATTTACAGGTTTTTTTTTTTTTTTTTTTCTGAATAAAATATTTTTGTTACCGCCCCTCCTGTGACTCAAGTGGACAGAATGGCATAAAGATTCTGCTTGCACAGTTTTGGGGCTGTGGTTTGCCAGATTAAATGTGGTTCGAACCTTCTTCCTGTTTGTGTGTGTGTGTGCAGATACTGAATCTGAAGATCTCCGATTTGTTTCAAGCTTGTCATTTCAAGCTTAAACTGAGGGAGTAAATGTTGGATTTTTGGTCTTGTGGGCTAGTAAATGCTAAGTTATGCTTAGCCCAGAACTAGCTTTGTTGCCAGTTGAAACTGGTTTTGGTCAGCTCTACCAAGGATATTTACAAAATCGATATACCAAGAAATTAACGGACACATCTCCATGGCAGTAACTTGTCAATCACAGGTGGTCCTGCCTTAATTCCTCTTCAACTTCCTGCTCTCGTTGGCTCTCAGTGTTTATATCTGCTGTAAATTAGCACCCTTTGACATGGGGCCTGATGTTGATTCCTGAGAGGGGTTCAGCTGCAGACCTCCACTGTGAAGCATCTTCACTGTCAGGATGAAATCTGGCATAAAGCCATATGATTTGCTGAAGGGATTATGCATTGCTATTGTTTTTTTTTTTATTATTTTTATTGCATTTTATTTAAATATTTTAATGCCTTTATGTACAGCACTTTGTTTCAGCTGTGGCTGTTTTTAAAGTACTCTATAAATAAAGTTGAGTTGAGATAGGTGTTAAAAACAAGTCTATATGCACCAAACTTGAATTTTTCATATTGTATAGTTTTAACACAATTGCAGCTTTAAAATAGTTGCACAAACGTTAGCTTCAGCTGTTAAATAGAAAAAATAGAATAGAAAAAAACTCACCAAAACTACAGTTCCAGAGTCGCCCCCTGCTGCAGGTTCAAGGCAACTTCTGCAATGCTTCCACTTTTGCAACCAAGACCTACATCCATTTCATATTTGGTGTCCCATGTCCTAAGAAATATCTATAAAACAGGACGTTAAAGTAGCTTTGCAGTAAGGTTGTGCACCCCATGAGGCTAGCCTTCAAGCAAGGTTTAAGTCAAACCCGCAGCACCTTTTCCACATCACTCCCTTCTCTTGTCCTGTTTTCTTATCCATCCAGTGTCTTCTCCTTCATGTAGGAATAAAAAGCACATTGTACATGGGGACCATATTGGAAATGTTGAACTCAACCTAGCTTCGTTGGAAACAGGACGAGTTAAAGAGGTGGGCCTTAAGCATCTTTGCTGACAGCTACTGGGTGTCCACCTGTCAGCCAAGACAGCCATGCCCTTAAATGGGCAAAACTTACAAGTTTTATAACTTTGAAAATACCAAGTTATAGTGTATATGTGGTTTTTGGTGCTTCTGCAGCCGGCCTCAAGAGGACACATAGTGAACTGCAGTTTTTGGCACTTCTGCTCGGGCTTCATTTCTCTCCGTGGGAAGTTAGTCCTGCTTATAGCACTGAGAGGACAGGCTGCCATTGTTCTGTATGTGTGTACTTAAGCATGCATTATGTAAATCATTTTCATTTGTTTCTGTAGCTCATATTATTCTTCAGAGAGGCTGAAGACAGTCGCAGATAAACCTGTTTGATATTCGAAACCACATCCAGTCTGAGGCACCATGAGTGGAAACACAGGAGGGGGAAGCCACAGCAGAGAGAGGGGGAGAGGGAGAGATAGGTAAGAGTGAATAAGTTAAAAGAAAAAAAAAAGCGGGGGGAATAAGAGAACAAAGGAGGCGGGAAGAAAAATGGCCACTGTGAGGTGAATTCATAGAGTTGATACAGTCAGTTTGTCTCAGGTAGTAAGAACACCTATATATCCAGAGGGAGGGAATGGGAGGGAAAGAGACAAAGATGAGACAGGAAAAAAGAAAAATGCATAAAGAAGACCAAAAAACAAACACACAAGAAGATAAAGTGATAAAAAAAACACTGCAGAAAAAACCCTCCCTCAGCACCTGGACCAGCTGTAAAAATGGAAGTAGGATTAAAAAAAAAAAGAAAAAAAAAAAAAAAAACGCCTGCAGCTGAAGAAGAGGGGAAGAATAGAAGAAAAGGAGATGGAGAGAGTAGATTACGGCAGTCTATTCTACACTATTCTTCATTTTAAGCAGCTTGTTGACCTTTCCAGTCAAGCCTGTAGGTGTAGTTCAGATTCTGCGGCAGTGCCTGCAGTAATTTAGGGGAGAACTGGAGCAACGGGGAGGTGAGACAGAGCGGGAGGAGCAGAGGAAACAACGGAGCAGGAGGGATAAAGAGGGAGACAGACAGGAACAGGGAGACGGGGGGATGTTGAGCGCTTCCAAATGATTGCCTCTCAGAAGCTTGTGTTTCATACGGCCGCAGATTTACTGTCACTTTATGGGGGCGGTTATTAGAGTGTCCCAGCCTGCAGCATGAGGGGGCTTCGGGGTGATACCTCAGTTTAAAGCAGCGACTTGAACCAGGGATGGAAGAGTGGAGCTACATAATTCACACCCGTACTGCCCTGGAAAGACAGAGGCAGGCAATCACACACCGGGCAATCACAAAACGGTTGAGAAACGCTTCATCAGACGGTAAAACGAGCTGTCAGGAAAACCTCTAAAAGCTTTGAGTGCCACAGGGTGTGAGGTGATCACACACCTGCAGCTGTGCTCCAACAACACCTTGTGTTTGTGATGCATGAGGGAATCAGCAGTTTTTCTGACCTCTTTTATAGATTTTTATGCAATTTCAGTATTTATGTAAAACATTTAAATCGAAAAGGGGGAGAGGATGAAAACAGGTAGCTGTTAAAGTAAGAAACTCATTGGTTTCTACCCTTAAGTGATTATTTTCTTTTCCTAAAGTAAATCTTATTTCAAACACCAAATGCACACACAATCTCTTTGCTAAACCTACTCCTTAAATTTGTGATCAGTCTCAGTATCTGTCATCTTATGTCTGATGATCATACAGTCTCAATTGTGGCCAACCAGTCCAGGCTTTTGATTTAGCAATAATACATCCTATGGAGATGTCCTTCTCACTGCATTGCATTGTTTACAGTCCACCAGCAACCCAAAAAGACAGAATGGAGTTGTTGTATAGAGATGACATATCAGAGAGGATTTTAACGGCTGAAATACACCAGATGCATCTCCAGTCTGTCTTCGCTCCGTCACAGCAATGGATCAGATTACCATCAAGTCAGTATGTTAACTTATACTGAATCTGTTCCGTTGCGGTCCAGCTGTGTGGCTGGTCTGGCTAATCTCCGCAGTGCACAAAAACTACCTAAAAAGAGCCTGAGACTTTCAAAATAAAATAAACTGTGTCAAAATCAGATCATATTGAGCTTTACCAATGCAACAAAACATCACAGTGAGCGAAGACACTCCAGGAGTAAAGAGGTTTGAAGTTTTACAGCACAACATGAATGAAGAGAGGCTTATTAACAGAGAGGGAAGCGCAGGAATTCTTCAGTCTTGCGATTCCAGCTGTCTGTGTGTTCTGTGGCTTGCCAGACTGGATGCACAGCCGGTGTGAGTTGATAAATGCAGCCAACACGCAGCAAAATAGAGCTGGACTGTAGATGCAGGCGGTGTATTTGAGGTGTAACATCGCAAATACATGGACGCAGTGGCAGGACTGACAGACAGCTGAAGTTGCGAGACTGAGGAATTCCGCACTTCCCTCTCCATTAATAAGCCTTTCATCATTCATGTTGTGCTGTAAAACTTAAACCTGTTGACTCTCAGTGTGTCTTCGCTTGTTGTGCTTCAGCCGTAACACATGAGCAAAGGCATTCTGGGTGGTGAAACTGCAAAACTGATGTCAAGCCCTGTCCTCTAACCCAGGGGTATCCCAACTTATTTATTTATTTATTTATTTATTTATTTACCATTGTACATTTTTGAAGCCAAAATACCCCCGTCAAAGGTGCTACCATTGTACAGCCAGAGTCTGCGCAGTAGAAAATCTGAGTGGAGCTGGGTGACAGATAAAAGTTTTTCCTTTTTCTTTAGACAGTCTAATATCTTCTTAACTCTCCCTCTTAACATATTTTACTACTCTTAAAAAAAAAAAAAACTATGCAAATACGGAAGCTGTCAATCATCATGAAACGAGACATAAACCCCCCTTTTTTAATGTGTAACAACTAATGAAAAAGAAACTTTTCAGGAAAAAAGGACTTGAACACAATGCAGGCCAACAATATCTTACCCTTACAGATGTGAAAAACATTTTTACGAGATGTATTAATCTTTTAAAGTTTGAGCATAGCCCATCTGGAATGAACAGGGAGAGAGTTTTTGACAGTC
The DNA here is from genome assembly GCA_030710495.1 of Labroides dimidiatus. Lineage (NCBI taxonomy): Eukaryota > Metazoa > Chordata > Actinopteri > Labriformes > Labridae > Labroides > Labroides dimidiatus. The sequence continues at coordinate 18,494,897 of CM061148.1, read as the reverse complement.
ACCAGGGGAGCAGTTTTTGCAGCGACCTCACTTTAAGCTGAATGAGATGATGCCAATATATTTTTTTTTTTACTCTGTGGCTCGAATCAAGACAGTCTGTTAATTTGTTATTGACATGGCAAGAATGGTTAGATTAAAATTGTGGAGATTAACATAAAGATAAAGTAGAAATAGACAGAGAGAGAGAGAGAGAGAGAGAGAGAGAGAGAGAGAGAGAGAGAGAGAGAGAGAGAGAAAGAGAGAGAGAGAGAGAGAGCACCAGTACAGAAGAGAGAGAGTGTGCTACACTGTTTGTGTGTGCTATCGGCATACACAAACAGTGTGTGCCGATAGCGAAATTAGCATTTCAGACCCAAGCCATTTTTTGAACCAGGCTGTATATGTGTTTTTTAATGCCGTAAAAGACCTTTTCTTTTTTTTTTTGGCTTGATATGTGCGTGATTTCTGGTCTTTCTGCAGCCAGCCTCTAGTGGATTCTCGACGAACAGCAACTTTTCACACTTCTACATAGGCTTCATTTTCCTCTTCATTTTCATGTTGCCCCTTGGTCTACAATTAAGCAGTCATGTGTTCGTGCACCTAATTTGACATAAACTTCTGTGTCTAATGTATACAAGTGTGTTTAATGTTTTCGTAAGTCACTGTGTATTCTTTTTGGAAAAAGTATTAAGATGACATTGTGTGTGTGTGTGTGTGTGTGTGTGTGTGTGTGTGTGTGTGTGTGTGTGTGTGTGTGTGTTTCGACCATATGACTACTCAGAATACATGTCCAACTGTCTCTATGCACATAATAATCTCTTAGTATGATTGTTATGGCCACACAGGTAATTGAAATGATTTACATGAAGCAGTTTCACACATTCAGTCCACAGTGATGACTCAGAGTATGCTGAAGTGCACAGTGGAGGAGTGTTGTATTGAGCGCGTGCACAGCCCTCACTTCCCCTTTTCTCTACACGTCAGAACCCTCATTATAGAGTTCCTCCACTTTGCAGACCAACCTTTTTTTCTCTGCATTATCATGTGAAAAGCCATTTTTCCCCCATCAAGTGAGCTCTTGAATCAGGAACAGATGTTTTCCCCTCCCTGGGAAATGATTCCTTCCTCTGTGACAGAGGGTGGCGGCCCCTTCTTTATAACGCACATAAAAACCCTCTTAAACGACAGCATTCACGGAAAATATAGGCCTATATTCATTCTTTAAATCTGGGGCCAACTGGTATAGAAATAATTACAGAGAGTGAACCAGCCTCCGGGAGCGCTGACAGTGTTCAGACCATCGCCAGCAGAGCTCAATGTCTATTCAACAATGTCTGAGCCACATGGCCTCAGGTATAATGACTATTCATCTTGAATATCTAGGGAAGGAATTCAGTCACAGAAATAGCTCTCGACTTACAGCCCTCAATGCTGACGTTTGTGTCTTCACACAGATCCCACACGTACTACACTACTCTCACTTTATATGACTTTAAAGCCTCTGCTGACATCCACAGAAGGGTTCTTTTCTTAAAATAAAGAGTTGAAGTGAAGGAAAGACAGTTTCATTTTGAAGTACCATTCATTCACAGGGCAATTTAAAGTCCTTAACAGACTTAAAAGGGAGCATGAAAAACATCCAGCTGAGTTCATTAATATCTGTCTTCATGTTGTTCTTAATAAGTTCCTCATAAAACTTGGTTTTAGATACCAAAACACACCAGGTCTGTCACAGCGCTGGATCAGATAGGGTCCTATGCAGGCTAACTTCAACTTACACTGGATCTGCTCTGTTGCAGTCCATCTGCATCCCTGCTCCAGCAGGTCACATATATACATATGTTACAAATATGCAACAATCCTATTTTTTGCCAGATGCCTCTGATGTGACGTATCAATTCACTGTAGGGCAGATTGAGCAGAACAGAAAGTTGTGCATGGAAACTATCTAAAAATAGCCAGTGACTTTCAAAATAAAACAAATCATGTCAAAGCCAGATCATATTTATCTTGACTACATCAACAAACAAACATAACTTGCGGAGCCAGACCAGGACTCAACAGGTTTGAGGTTTTACACCCCAACATAAACCAGGAGAGGCTTGTTAGCGCCCGATTTGAAACAATGACCTGAAATGTACCAACAACCCAAAATGCAATAAAAAGATAATGATAAGATTTAGAAATATACCTAGAAGTGTTATAACTGCAAAAAGTTAAGTTTAATTTGTAGTCAAATTATAAATATGATCTGGTTTTGACACTGTTTATTTTATTTTGAAAATCACTAAGCATTTTTAGGAGAGCATGGTAACACTGGTCATCTAAACCGTGCTGAACTCAAGCACGATTGCCACCCCGCAGCGCCGCTCCTCTGCTGGCCAGTACGGCCCATAGTCACACTGCTCCAATGTGAGCCAGACTTTAGGCACGCTCATAGTCCGCCTAAACCCCCGTAAGTGTCTGTTCACATGAAGTGCGGTCTCATCAGAGTCAGCACAATGAGATACAGAGAACATGACCATAACTTTAGATACTTGTTGGCTCATGTTAAGTCGTTTTGGTTGGCACAGCCCTCTAACACCCCCATTATTATTTAAAAATAACTGTTGAGAGGAGCAGTCGTTGCGATCATGTCCTCATGCTCGTACATGAAGTGTATCGTACCGAGGCACACCTCTCTGATGTGTGTCAAAGAGGAAAAGTGAACCGAGCCTGGTAAACTTGTGGTCACACTGGCCAAACGAACTGGACTTTAGGGCTGAACTGTGCTTGAACACGGTACAGTTGACCAGTGCGACCGCATTTAAGTCTACATAGGGGCGTGGGGAACTATTTGAACTAAAGTTTAACAATTAGCAGTGACTATTGAATAGCATTTTTCTTTTACTCAAAATGCCCATTCACAACGAAAAGGTACAGCACTATAGAGTTGTGTTTGATGTTGCTTATGGACCACCTCTTGTACAGGATGTGATTAAAGAAGAATTTTAATAACAAGTCAAATAGTTGGAGCAACTCTCACTTGTCATGGGGTAACCTTTGACCAGCAGGATCTATACTCAGACCCCAACAATAAAGCTTTTAACTTCGTCTTCTGAATGTTGAGCAGGCTAAAAAGTTTATATAGACCTTTTGTTAATGTGTTTATGTGAAGACAAAATCTAATTTTAGGAATAATCCATGAATTAAATATGTTTTAAATGTAAGTTCATGTAATGATTGTGTAACAGTCATTTCAAACATCAGTCTCATTCTGATCTTTCGTTATAGTTTGTTTCTGTAATCGTGTCAGTGTATCTGCTTTGTCTGGAGATTTCCTCGGCTGACTGACCTAAGCTTTCAGGGTCTTGGATTAGTCAAACATCTTTTCCCCATTATGTTAATTTTTTGCTTGTGCTTCAGTTGTCAAAATTTAAATCAGTCCATCATGAACAAAACATGTTTCTGTGAGCTGTGAATGATCCCTCTCAGCAGACACACATCTAATGGACCTTAGGGAGGAGTGGAGGGAGCGTGGGGAGGGATTTCTTCCCCAGCAGGCTCATTATTCATTTTCAAAAACTTTCAAAAAGAGAAACAACATTTTTAGAATATTGCTTTTGCTGTCCCCATCAATCAGTGGTTATCAAACCGGCGTTTTTCTCCCCCTCTCGCCTCAAATTTTCTTTAATCAATGTAACGTCAGAGAGCCGAGCGCCGCACACGGCACCGGGAGCTGCAGATGAAGCAGGTTAGCATTTCCATTGAGCTGCTCGGGCTACAATATGATTTATGGAATATAGCCTGCATGGCACAGTGTTGGAAATGTCTTCTCTCATTTAAAGGCAAACCTCGAAAACAAACAATACGTGATTGCCACTTACTTCTATTCGAGGGGCTGAAAACAGATTTTCATCGGGAACGGGTTTCTCATTAGCATAGAAATGAATATGATGACAGATAATGAATATATGCCTCTTGATGCTGCGCAGCCATTCCAGAATGATCAAGTATAGAGGCAGGGGAAGAAAAGATTGCTTTTTTTCCTCTTTTTTTTTTAACCAAACGGGTTGTCTGAGTATTAGCATAGAGAGAGAGATTCTTTGAAAGCAGGCCGAGTGGTCGAGAGTAGCGGACAAAGTCAAGGTCAGCTTTAGATAGAGAACAGCCTCCCTGTAACTCTCCAACCGATCTCTCTCTCTCTCTCTCTCTCTCTCTCTCTCTCTCTCTTCTCTCTCTCTCTCTCTCTCTCTCTCTCTCTCGCCTTCTCTCTCTCTCTCTTTCACACGCACACTAACACACACATGCTCACTGTCACGCCTGCTCAGCTCTTTGGCCGTGGAATGAGGTGTCACATTTGGTTGCCTGGGGTAAGATAAGCTCATTATTAGTTTCTCGCCTGCAGATAAACTGACAGAAACAGATTCCTGAATATGCAGTTCATTCTGTTCAATCAGTAGGCTACATGTGTTGTTACTGTTTGATTCAGAGGCAGCAAAAAAAAAAAAAAACTGAAATATGTATTTTGTTAAATAATACATCGCTGGTCTCAAAGGAGATGTTAAATGAATTGAAAGTTATTTTGTTTCACAAAGTGCATAAAAATAATGAAACGAAATTCAGAAACATGGCCTTATATTTAGAACTACGAAATAAATCAGATAAATCTGTTGATTTGTCACTAACTGATGAGTACACTGACATCCTGGGGATGAAAACTCGTGTCTTAAAGTAGTAGATGGTAGTTTAACCTTTTTGTGTAGAAACCTGGGGAATTTGCGGTTGTTCAGGCGTAAAGCCCAATCAGATCTGCTAGAATGTTTCTGCAGGATCAGTTGGACCAGTGTGGATTAATTCAATGTTTGTAAACAGTTACAATTGTGTGCATATTTTGGTAACATAAGTGCTGCCGAGTACAATGGTTGGTCAAGTGATGTGAGGGTGTTACTACCGAAAAACTTTTTTACCTAAATAACACCAAATTGATAGATAGTAAACAACTCAGTGACTGGATGGAAGACATCAGCAAGTGGACAGACATTCACCGGATAGACATTTTTTGGTGGAGAAATCCAGTGTGAACCCCAGAGAGGAGTTTCAACTCACACGTCACTCAATGCTTATGACTGCATTATCCAATGACACTGACCAGACTGTGAAATACAAAGACATGAACTTGTGTTAATAAAGCAGAAACCCTCCCAAACCAAAAAAGAGCTCACAGAGAGCTGAGTCAGAGACCTGGGTCATAATAAAGGATCCAGAGAGCTACATCCAGACAGAGAACTGCTCCAAATCTATCAGAATATTCATGTTTTTTTTATTTAAAGATTACTAATCAGACTGGTTAATAGGTTGATACTTCCCGTAGTTTACAATGAATTTAAAATAAATTTCTGTTCATCATAATCTCATCATAATCTGTAGGTTCACGTGTAATTGAAACAGATCCAGTAAGATTCAGTCTTATCACTATGAGGAAACCACTTTGCAGACCTCTGTAAGGCAGAGACCGCAATTAGAACTAAAAAGATTCAATGAAAATAATAATAATTCTTATAAAAAGTGCATATGTATATATATATATATATATATATATATATATATATATATATATATATATATATATATATATATACACACACACACACACACACACACACACACACACACACACACACACACACACACAACAGCAGAAACAATCAAAAGAGAAGAAGTTATTAACAAAGATCAAAACACTGTATACTAGAGCCCTTGTATACTAATCAGAGATTTATCGGGCCTATCATCGTCACCAGCAAGGAAAGAACGAAGTCAAGAGAAACTGCATTCTTTTACTCTATGGTAAGCTTTGATTTTGTAAATCAATATAACACTTCACTTTAGTGCCCTTTGACAATAACATCCTCGTGGAAACACACATTTAGGGCACATCAAGGACAGCATTCTAGTTTTTTTTTTTTTTTTTTTTCATGCAAGTTTTAGAGAGCGTAACTTTATGCCAGTTGCATGTTTGTGAAATAAACAAAGAGAAACTGTTAACTCCCACGTATACTGCTTGTTTGACTGGAATTAAATTTTGGGTATTATAAGAATTTGTATTCATGTACAGTATATATCCTGTGTATATCAGTGTTCTTATTTCGTATTGGACAATAAAGCGGATATTGTGTTTTTTTTTTGTAAGCCCCAAGATCGGTATCAGCATTGGCCCCCCAATTCTCATATCCATAGGGGTCTACTGTATACAGATACAAAGAGTAACATAATAATAATAATAATAATAATAATAATTGACTAATTAAATATATTAAATCAGTAAAAGGTTGTAAAATGAAGAGAAGTTTATCATACGAAGGAAGTATTGCTACCACGCCTGAAAAAAAACAAACAACAACAAAAAAACGTATCAATATCATATTACATGTTATTTCATGATACTAAATTATGTCTTTAATACAGTAAAAGGCAAAAACCTCGGTAGAAACCTTTGTGTTTTAGTGGTTGTTAGGGGAGCATTTATAAAGACAGAGTTAACCTGCAAGAAGCGTCTGTTGTCCATTTCAATATTAAGCCTCCAATGTCCTACTTCTACTGTACAAATATGATAACCCGACAGTTATTACATGACATGTTTTAGCAGTGTTGGACTGGTGGAGCTTATATCCATGGAGGCTTTCATGCCCCTTCAGCTTGTTGATGATGAACAAAACTTACTCCAGAGGGTTGGACTGATTCTTCTTACTGTAGAGCCCCATGCATTTCAAAATCCGTTTTAGTGTATGCGTACTTTTCATTTTCGTCCACAGTGCTCAATAAAAGCAGAATCTCCCCATGTCTTAAAACAAGCATAACTACAATTTAATCAAATCAACATAATAAGTAATCATGTTAGAATGTAATAATAATGTGATTCTGAATTAGGGTTGAAGCGTGCTTGAACACGATACAATTGGCCAGTATGACCACACCCTAACAGACTGTTCTTATTACAAACTGTTCCCAGCTCAGCTCTCAGTGCAGAGTTGATTTTGGATAAAAGGATGTTAATGGATGTTAATTCTCATGAAACATTCAGCAGACTCTTCATCCATGAGCTGCTTCTTAACATTTCAAACAAAGAGATGAAAAATCAACTCCTCATTTACAGTAACTGTTAATGCTGCTAAATATTTACATATCAAACCTTTGAGGTTATAAAAGCTTTTACAGTGTCTCCACAGCCTGATGTTTGATTTCTATGCAAAGTGGGTTTCAATGTGACATACAGGGATTCAGGTGGAAAGCTTCCAAGAGATAGAGACGGACTGAATGTTGGCCCTGAGGTGCAGAAGGTCATTCATACACATAAATGAAAACAAAAGACAAAACTGAATCTAATAAAAACACAAAGCTCAGTGAAATGTCATGTCTTCTTAATGTTCAGTGTTTCTTCCCTCATGTTTATTGCTTTCAGGACAAAGAAAGAAAAAAAAAGAACACTCTGAGTTTAAAATGTGTGCTGATGAGAGATGCAAAAAAATAATCACCATGTCCATTTAATGAGTTCATCGGATGCACCTCAGCTTCTGTAAAGCACTTAAAAACTTTAATGTTTATAGACCAATCAGCCAGTTGTCTTGTTAATGAAGACGGCATCTGATTGCTGTGCTGTAAGTTGGGTCATGCAGATGCATAACTGTATTAATTTCCAGACACTTTCATCTTCATCGACATGGCAAATGCTAATTTGTCATTCCCTCTGTCTTTCTTTCCAGATTTTAATTAAAACCAAAATATATTTGTCATGTTGTAGACTGATCTGCACAGTGGGGCAACAGTTAGTGCTGCAGCCTCACAGCAAGAAGGTCAGAGGATTGAATCCTGGTTCACCCAGTGGCCTTTCTGTGTGGAGTTTGCATGTTCTCCCTGTGCATGTGTGGGTTCTCTCTGGATGCTCCGGCTTCCTCCCACAGTCCAAAAACCTGCTCATCAGATTAGCTGGTTATTCTTAATTACCTGTGGGTGTGAGTGTGAGCCTGAATGGTTCTGTCTCTATGTGTCAGCCCTGTGATTGACTGGCAACCAGTCCAGGATGTACCCCTGCTTTTGTCCTAAGACAGCTAAGATAGGCTCCAGCCACCCACAACCCTGAACATACAAGCGATGTAGAAAATAAATGAATGAGTGTAACAGCATATAAATGACACATTTGACATAAGGATTCTAAAGTGTATAATAAGGGGGCCAAGGTAATTACTATATGAGGGAATTAAAAAAGCAGCAGCAGAAGTAAAACTGATTGTTATTTTACAAAATTAAATTTGCTGTATTTTCTAAATGTCAGTTAGTTCACTGTGAATACAGCTGATGTCAAAAACATATATTTTTATTTCACACAGATGCCCCATCACAGCCCGCTCAGACCACTCTGGTGCTGTAGTTTGGTTATTCTTTCTGACTGAACTACTTTCCTGTGATTTTACAGAATTATTCCTCCTCGTCTCTAAGTCCCTCAGGCCGTATCACTTGAACTGACGAAACTTTCTGACATCCTGCGCAAAGTTTCAGGAGGTGGAGCAGAAAACGGCCTGACCTTGTACCTCTAAAGCACATGGTCGTGTGATTCTCTACCGTTTCCTTTTTCTCCTCTGTGATTTCTTTCCTCTGCTCGGTGCTGTGTGCTTTCCTGCAGCAGGTATTGTGACCTCTGACCTCCTGACTGCACCTGACTGTGCAGCTGGAGTCAGAGCGGGGGCATCTCCCTGCAAGCGTTCCAGCTCGCAAAGACTACAAGCGTCTCTATTGGTGCAGGAATCATTAATGTTTCAGAATAGTGTTTCTGTTCATACAATAGGCTGCTGCTTCCTGCCTGCTTGGCTGCTCCTGATGAGCCTCTGCAGAGCCCTTTTATTGCAGCTCATCTGAACTTTGCAGCAGAATGGAGTCTGCAGGAGGGTGCTGAAATCATCTCATGCTGAGGAGACATTTTCACCTTGAATGGCTGCTAGCTCTCAACCTTTCACACACAGGTAACCACACAGGCACACAAAACAACAAGAACAGCAGCTCTTTGTTCAAAAGGGATCAGGAGACATCAAAAGACACATCAAAAGTTTCAAACTTGAAAACCCCTCCGACTGAAGGAAACAGGATCCTTCAGGTAAACGTACTGTTTACTGTTTGTCATCACAGGTTATAGATCGTCTTCCTTGGAGAACACTATTCTCTGTGATAGAAACACAGTGTTCAGATACTCTGTAAACTGAAGGTGAAAAAATAACACACAGCAAGGTGTCCTTCAAGAGACACTTATAGACAAGGAGGGGGCGTAGGAAACTCGTGATCATTCATAGTTCTTTTGATGTTCTGGAGGGCATCTCTTTCTTATACCATTGTTAAAGCCAAAGAACGCATGAGATTAATTTCCCTTTTATCACTGAAGTTTTGTTATATACCTTATTTACTTACTGTAAAAGCTACAACTCAGTCTGTATTTGATTCAATTATTTCATCATACAGCAACATCTCATACTTGTTAAATGTATGTCTTGATTTAAAACAGGGGACAGATAAACATGGACATGTAAATCTGCCAAACTGTAGCCATGTGGCAGTCTTAATCATCACATAGCCTATAGCTCTAAATATATATTATATAAAACATGATGTTATTTATTCATTTGGGTTGAACTCACACCAGTCGTTACGTTTTTACTTGGTTGCGTTTAAACTGCGTGCTTTCCATCTGTTAACTCACACCGGCTGCATGTTCAGTCAGCATGTAACAGACCCCCCAGACAGCTGACATTAGGAGAGCAAGGAGTTCCTGGCTTCCTACCCAAATGATGCACTTCTCCCCATTCATGTTGGACTGTGAGTGTGAGTTGATGGATGAGAAAACACAGTCAACACACGATGTAGCAGATATGGGAGTATTTCCACCATAAAACCTCAGACCTGTTGAATCCTGGGTCTGTTTGCACATCCAGCAATTACATAAATAGAACAGTTAGTCTTGATGGTCGTTATCGAATGGTCTAGTCGCCCTAGCATTAACTGCATACACGGCCAATTAACTGATTGCATCATGAAGTGAGAACGTCATACGTCAGAGGAACTTCCTGGAAAACCTCTATTCCATCTATTCTACACAAAAACAGCAATGCACATCAAAAATGTTGTTTCCTGAATCTAAATGTTCTGAATATCTCTACATCGTTTTACTTTTCCAAAAGAATAATTTGATCTCCGAATACCTGTCCTCTTTGCGGTTCATCCTAAAAGGTAACACGTGAGTATGGCATCTGTATTGCAACAGATCCTGTATTGTAGGGGGAAAAACAACCTAACTTTGCAAGACATTTTTAGTTTTATTTGTGGTGAGCTGACAAAACACTTGAGCCAGCAGTCAGCTGGATGTGGTTAAAGAAAAGAAGGGGCATGAGATCACGCACACACACACACACACACACACACACACACACACACACACACACACACACACACACACACACACACACACACACACACACACACACATCGATGCAGGAGCAAATAATCCAACATTCACATTCATGAGACTGAGGTGGGTTTAGATGAGTCAAATTAGTCTGGCTTTAATCTGGTGTCTCCTTTAGACCTGTTACCATCATTGTCAAGGTCACTGTGTGTGTGTGTGTGTGTGTGTGTGTGTGTGTGTGTGTGTGTGTGTGTGTGTGTGTGTGTGTGTGTGTGTGTGTGTGTGTGGCTTCATTCTTTCAGCTCTGAACCACTGCTTTTATTGCTCTGTTCAGACACTCATGAGCCAGTCCATTTGTAGGAAACAAGCACCTCTAGCACTCTCTTCTGGCTCTGATCTGAATGAATGCATTCATTCCACACAGCCATCAGTTGAATAACAATCGCTGTATAAGTGAGCCGACATGTTTCTGTGTGTGTGTGTGTGTGTGTGTGTGTGTGTGTGTGTGTGTGTGTGTGTACAACGAGTGATTGACATTCACAGTAAAGCCTTTTTAGTGCTGTTATCCTCCCTGTGTTTGCTCTTGTGTGTGTTTTTTTATGTGGACAAACATAATTAACCCTTGAGTTACTCTCTGTCATAACAAACATTTGGTCCCGTTACGTATACATCAAGTCCATTGCTTCATCCTCCTCTGCTATAAATCTCTGCTAATGAAGACTGATGAGTTAATTGTCTCGTAAACAGTTGGTTTGTTTGAGCAGAGGTTGTTCAGAATTTAAAGACCGTCTGTCAACCTCATTTAAGAAGTAACCTGCTGCTGGGTGTCTACCTGTAATCACAATCATCCCTCAGAGATCTGGTTTGAAGCCTTCAGCCAACATCAGACTGCAAACATTCATCACTGGGTCACTGATTACATGTAAGAGGGTCTTTACAGGTTTCAACAAGTCAAATTTGAGACTTTTAAAGACTTTTTTAAAGAATGAATGCAGTTTTAGACCAGTTTCACATCGATACTGGCAAAAAAAAAAAAATGATGTTGTTATCATCTTGTTTTTACAGGAAGCACATTCCTCTCAAAGGACCAATCACAGGTCCACAGGGTAAAGGGCTAAGCAAAAAAATCGTTATGTTTGTGCAAAGGTGTGGATGTGTTTGTAGGTTCTCTAGAGAGTCACCAAAGGAAAATATTCATTCATTTTCTATACCGCTTATCCTCATGGGTGACTATGATCCCAGCTGTCTTAGGGTGAGAGGTGGGGTACACTCTGGACTGATCACCAGTCAATCACATGGCTGACATACAGAGACAGACAACCTTTCATGCTCACACTCACACCTACGGGCAATATAAGATTCACCATTCAACCTGATGAGCATGTTTTTGGACTGTGGGAGGAAGCTTGAGTACCTGAAGAGAAACCACACATGCATGAGGAGAACATGCAGACTCCACACAGAAAGGCACACCAGGCAAACCGGATTCAAACTGGTGACCGTCTTGCTGTGAGTCAGCAGTGTTAACCAGTACGCCAACATGCAGCCCATCAAACATTCAGGTGATCTTAATTTTCTCTTCCACTTCTTTGTTTCCTTATACCTTTGAAGTGTCCTCTGGAAACTCATCTGTTGTGTTGTGGTCTATTTGCTGTGCGATTTTCTAAATGCTGTGCAGGTGTTGTCAAATTGATGAAGATTTTTTCTTAATTTGCTTGTGTGTTAATTTGCTTGCGGTTCCTTTTTTATAAGCTCTGGTGCTCGTTGGTATAACCAAACATAAAGATTGCAGATATTAAACACATGGTATTGAAAGCAATCAAAATATAAAACACTTTGACAATCGTAGTCTTTACTCAAATAGATAGGGGGGAAACAAAATACAGATACAGCAACATATCATTGTACTAACCTGTGTGCTACAATTATCAAAATATCCACACTTGTTCTACTCAGAAACACAAGGAGAGTATTTGTATTTTCCTTGCACCATTGGCTTTCCCTTAGCTTGTTATCAGATGGGCCAGATGCACGTTTCCGTGGACTTAGCCAAACCCTGCAGGTAAGGAAATATTTATGGCTCCTGGTACACATTTTTGGATTCTTCTCTCAGTTCAGACTGTTTTGTTCTTACTTGTTCTCTCATCAAATGTAAGCATTTTTCTGCACATTCAAATCCTGGTTGAAAATCTGCCGGAGGACTTTAAGCTTCTCTAGCCGTAGATTAATATCCACAGTACTGGAATCCCTGCGCAGCTATCACAGATGGGAGAACGGTGATGTATCCACATATTTTCCTGTGTGTTGGACCTTGTTTGTTTGCTGGAACAAGGTGTCAGTGCTCAAGGTGTGTATGTGTGTGTGTGTGTCTGAATGGAAACATGAGTGCATGTGTGTCTGGCAGCTCCTCAGTGTTGTGTTCCTACAGGGAGGGATAAAAACTAGAGGACTCTTCCCTCCTGGGAGCTCATTTAGAGCAAAGCAGCCCTGCCTCTCTGTCATCCAAATTGGAGGATTTACCACACAGTCACATTTACGCACACACAAACACGCTGGCGCGGCACTGCATGCCCACACACACTCCTCACACTCCCACTTATTAGTCTGCATTTGAGTTTGTTGTTGCGTTGGACTACTTAGTGCCAACACAGGCAAGTCAATCAGAAACATCCCATTATCTATTCATCCTCCGGCATGCCCACAGCAAATCAAACTGCTGCAGAGCCAGAGAGGCTTCTGGGAAACGTCAGCATCTCTACACACCTCCAAGGATGTGTAACAAAAAAAGGCAATCTGGAGGTCTGCTGAGAGAACGTGACAGCAATCAATAACTGTGTGTGAAGGTGTGCTGATAGAAATCAGAGGCCACAGCCTTCCATAAAAGTACGAGGCTGCTCTAAACGCATATTGATCACCCTGAATGGTCAGCGGCTGCAGAGGCAGAGAGAGGGGGTACAGTGAAGCACAGCACAGGATCACACCTGAGATCAATCGGCTCTGAAATGTCGAGTCTTCACGTCTCAAAGGACCACAGCTCCAAACAGTTATCAGCTGAACAGGCTCATTAAAAACAAGCAGCATACATCCAGCATTGGAAGTGACCACACTGCAACATATAACTCTGCTGAAAAAAAGGGTCTGAGAGCTGGAGATGGGGTTTTTAAGAACAAAAAAGGACAAGCTGAGGATTGTTCCTGCAGTGTGAGGTGAAGGTCGACCTAATTACAGGTCTGCCAGGACAAAAAACACAACTTCACTCTGCCCGAAGCTCCCTGCAGCCTCCAGCAGGCTCATTATGTCTGAATGCTGCTCAATGGTCAGGGGAACCTTTTGTACTTATGAGAAACAATAAAAATGACAAACCTGGAGTGCAAAACAAGTGTTTGTTCCTCTACTGGATCAAACCAGTTACTTAAATGCTCCTGTTTCTGCCTCGTGTTTGAATAAGTTATAATATGTGAGAGTTATTTAGAGTACGTAACCTCTTTAGAACGAACCATTACATTTAAATCTTAAAATGTATATCTATATATATATGGCTTGTAAACACTCCTACCTGTACTCATGTGCTACAACATCCAGAACATGTCCTTTTAGGAGAAACAGACTTCTCTCATAAGTCAGTCATTTCCCTCTCTCTCCTGTCAATAACAAATGTGTGACTTTGAACCTGCCTGTAGGCCTGAAGAACCTCTGACATGATGACTGGATTTTTCTGCTTTGCATTTGTCAATGACTTATCAAACCATTTGCTGTTCCTGCATTTGTTTCAACTCATTCTTTTAGAATAAGGTTGTCAGAGAGCTATTGCAGGAAAATGCATGCCTCTTGTCTGTATGTATGTTTACTGCTTCATTTTGTGTCTGCTAGTCTGCATAATGTGTGCCTGGATATTGCAGAGCCTCAGAGACTTTAAAGCGTGCGTTGGAGACCCTGGAGATGAAGCTTGAGAACAAAAGCTTCCTAAGAGCTACATCTTGAACAGAAGATAGCTTGTCACAGCAGCATGACTACAGCATAGAGCACAAAGCATCCTGCTGCAAAACATCTCTCCTAGTAGAAGCTGGGTGAGAAAAAAAAAACAAAAACCCTGCATGAAATACATCAGTCTTAACTTTTGAGCCATTTGATTGACTTTCTCAGCGGCCTCATTTTTGTTCCTCAGATTTCAGTCATCTATGAAAGAAAAGTTAATTTGCAAAAGTTGTCCTATTTTTTCTTCCTGCCTTCTCTCACTAATACAGCTTTGGTGTCTGTGATTGATACTTTGTTGTTGTGTCTTGTTAAACTTCTGATTGAATATCATATCCGTTTCAGTAACACTTGGTGGTGATCATCTACAGAAGAAAATTAGGTTGGTTTTTGATGAAGGAGTAGAGCATGGTTTGAATACTTTCAGCACCATGGACAGCACCACTTCCTTGCTGGGATGAGATAATTGTCTAGTCTCTCAGTATTGTCATAACGTTATCCTCATAGCATAATTTTCAAGTCAATGAAATGTAAGTGCTATCAATAAGTAAATAATAACACTATTAAAAATGTAAAAATTATATATGTCATAATATAATTAATAGTTGATTAATGGATAAACATAAATGATGTGTTTTGGATTTCATTCTAAAAACACTGAAATATGTAATAATTGAATGTGTGCAGTGTTCGGTTAGTATTTACTGTAAATTTCTTTTACTTTTTCAATCATGTTGGGTTTTGAGCACTCGCTGTCTAAAACAAAAATGGTTGCCTTTGGTTTACAGAAGGTCATCTCACAGCCCCTCCTGGTTTACAATGATAGGGAGTGATGGGAGCATTAATTATTAAATATTTCTTCTAAAATCTCATTTAGCTTCATAAATCCTGAATATTGGGCCAGTATAGGTCTTGAAGCCCCTACTGACTTTTAATTTTCACAGAAGACTGATGAAGCAACAGTTTTAGAAATAACTTATAAATAAAATGGATAAAGCGTCTCTTTAAAAACATTGTATACTTTAATTGTTTTATGTTTATCTGGGCCCTCTTCAGTTAAATTCTAGGAGCGTCAAAATGCTCATTAAATATTTATAACTGATTTTATGAAATAAAACATACAGAAATGGATAATAGAAGCTTTGTTTTAAATAACTCATTAAAGCATAACAACAATTCACTAATTTAACCCCCTTGGTGCAAAGTGATGTCTGCAGTGGGCGGCTATTTAATTGTCATTTTCTCTTAAATGCAATGGTCTCTATGGTAGAATGGCATATCAGCCTCACAAATCAGAATATAACTGAGTACATTAATAAGCAAAATAAAAAAATATATATTGTAATTATTATCATTTAAATGTTAGAATATACAATGTATGTGTATTACTGGTAAATCTGTTTAAATAAATGTGTGTGTGGTCAGCTGAAGGAAGGTGAAGGTGAATGCATTTTCTGACCAGGAACCATCACTCAGGAATCAATACTTCTCCTCCCTGCACATCACCTCTGAAGTTAAACATGTAATGTTAGCAGAATAAATTGCATTATGTTTTGAGATGGTATCAGTTCTTAAGTCTCTACATTTTTAATTTAGTTGGTGTTGACACAGATGTTTATCTGCTATCACTCGTCTCTTATCAGAGTGATGAAATGGGATTTCAGTGGCGGGTTTGTAGGTGATTCTCCAGGAGCCAATCTGTCACAGAGCGGAGACGCCTTATCTGTCATCAGCAAGGGACTTTATTCATGTTTAACTGCTTTCACCTGCGCTCAGATTTATGGACACTCTGCACATACACAAATCCCCCCGTATAACCTCCATCTCCATGTGCAGCTGTGATTTGTGGTGTTGATCCTGGAGGCACCCTAAATGTCTCCTGTGATATGAAGTGGAAAAAAGAATGATGTCATTTTTTTCCAATGTGTATTCCATAAACATAACATGGAAATGAAATACAGGTTTGCACATATGCTGAAAGATGTGTGAGAGAGAAAAAGTAACAGAGTGGTGTTTTGTGTTTCATGACTATGACTACAGGCTTGCTTCCATTTGGTGTCTGATATGCATGCAAGTACTGATGTCACAATAGTGAGTGCTGCTGCCTCACAGCAAGAAGGTCACAAGTTTGAATCCCTGTACAGACAAGATAGGTCTTTGGGGGTTTGCATGTTCTCTCGCCGTATGAATACGCAGTTTGATTTGAGCATGTCACTACATTGTAGTTCATTCAGCTCCATTTGGGAGTTGGTTGGTGCACGTCAGCAGTGAATTGATTACTGAGCAGTTCAAAACTGCATTTCTGGGCTTCAAAGTCAGCAAATCAGGGGGTAAACTCGTAGGCAGCAGTATGCAGAGTTTAACAGCAAACTGTGCACTTGGCGACATGGCAGTAGAGAGCTGCTCTTTCATGGTTCGGCAGCATGGAAAATGGCCCAAGTTTCTGAGTCACCCACAGGCATAACTTGGTTTAAAACCCTCACCTCAGCATACATGTCTGTGATGACACAGCCCCGCCCCTGAAGCTGCAGGTTGAGTGCATTGAGATGACTCAGGATGTTGCACAGAAATACCAGCTCACACAGAAACTTTTTATCCTGCAGCTCTGTTGTGTCTGTCCCTTTGCTTTCCACAAACGGACACATTTCATCATGCAGCTGGAAACATTATTTCAGTACTTTTCCTGGGCTAGCCATCTCACCTCTGTGTGACAGGGAATGTCTTGGTATCCAGAACCATACTCCTCCAGAAAAGACTTGAGCTGGCGGTGATGAAACATTTGTCTCTTATGAAGTTAACTACCTGTGTTATGACTTTGCATAGAACGATTCCTGGTGTATGATGTAGTGATAATCCATAAGCTCACCTGAAAGGTTCTCCCGCATCTTCCCCTGAAACCTGTCCACCAATCCAGTCTTTTTACTGCACGTTGCAGGCGCACCATCTGTCGCCAGGCCCACAGGTTTATCCCAAGGCAGCCTCATTTCCTTTACACATTTGAATACCTCTTCAAAGAGGTTTTTTTTTCTTTTTTTTCCCTGTGGTTGTGCCATGTATTGATTTTAATTATGGGAGTTTCTCTGTAGTGTTCAGACTTGGTTCCACTCTATGGATGAAGATTGACAGCTTGGCAGTATCAGTTGTGTCACTGCTCTCATCCACAGCAGGCAATAAGATATTTTCCCTTTACCATCAGCTGTTTGTGTAGATTAATTCACATGCATGATCAGCCACAGTGTTTCTGATCAGGCTCACGTTTAAAAATCGTTGCCTTTTACCTGGGCACACGGTGTCGTAAACTTAGATCATTCACTTTTTGACAAGAAAGTGGGCTTTATCTAGCGATCGCTACTGTCACAGTAAAACTTGCCTTTACTGCAGCCTCACTTTGTGATTTGCTTTTTTTGAATACAGTCTGTTGTGAAATCAGACCTCTTTTCATCTGTTCTACCTTCTGGAGCTTTTGCCTCACGTTCATATTCATGTACTTATTCAGGTGTTTCATTTCATATTGTCTTCCAGGGTTATATTCTTTCGGTACAACTATGTTGGCTCCAAACACAAGACAAACAGGTCTGTCCTTCACAATATTAAACAGACGTAAGCTCCTGTTTTTCCCCTTTCATTTGGCTATTATTGGATAAGGGTGACAACTGCCACTACATGTGCCACCAATGTTTCCTGTCACCACATTTAGACATAATGGAAGAAGAAGAATATTATTACATTATATAATATTATAACAATTATTAATCGTCAAGATAGAATTGGGTTCAACCAAAAATTGGTGTATGCTCATATCATAGATCGGCATTTATCAATCTGAACGTGGGAGGAGGGTATACTTAAATTCCACACCAGGTCTGAGTTTGTGTAAATTTTATGCCATAGGGGAGTGCAGTGCATTGAGGAAAATCTGTCATGGAGAATCTTTGGATCATATGAGTGCAGTGCATCGTTAGACAGACAAAGAGATGTTTGCAGATTAATAGCTCAATTGGGTATGACACCAAAGATGTAACATTTCACTCTTTTATTCCAGTTTGAGTAAAATACTAAATTGCTTATGAAAGAACAATGTGACCTGTCAACTGATTTTTTTCCATATAAAAAATGTGTTTCCTTTATCGATTTACTTTAAAAATTAGAAAGGCCATTTTTTAGTGATTAAAAACACTCCCATGTCCACAGTAAATTCCCTCCGGTTCATTTCAAAATTTACCATAAAGATAACTGTTTCACTCCTAACAATATTATCATATAAACCTGAACTGTGAGTGGAAAAAGTAGAATATTTAAAAACAAAAGACACTCATTTACATGTGATCACAACCAATTGTCTTGTCTCACGCTATAAATAACCATAATTCTCTTGTCTACCTGTGTGTACTTGCACACAAGTGATGCATCTCTTGGCAAGGATTCAAATAAAGTTTGTATCCACAGCAATCAACAAATAAGGTTAATGAAGTCAGTTTGTAGGTTAATGCAGTCCTGCATATTGAACATGTTTTATTACCTGTATCGAATATTGTGCAGGTTCAGTTCTTCTGTCACTTATGCCTGGAACTGACACAGACCCACTGAGAGCTCATCTCACTCCTCAGTCTGTGACAGTTTCAGGCTGGAGTCTGACTGCAGCTTCTTTAAGAGCTGACACACATTTCTAATAGCATTTTTTCCACTTTTCTGGATCTGAACAGATATAATCATTAATAATATCAAGGCTTCTAATAGTTGGATATCACAGATAAATTAAAGTACAAACAAAGGAAGTAGAAAATACGTTTTTTAAACTCTGCTGTAGTTTGGTTGGTCACAGCCATGCTGCCCATAGCTGCAGCTATTTCCCTGCAGACACGCATTTCCAACCCTCTCACACAGGATTGATGAATGAGGGCCATTGAGTGGTAGAAAGCTGCTGTAAATAAATAAATAAATAAATAAATAAATAAATAAATAAATAAATAAATAAATAAATAAATAAATGAATGAATAAATAAATAAATAAATAATTCATTTTATTGACTGCTGGTAATATACATGGCAGTGAAAAGATGCAGAAAGAAACAGCCAATCAGGTCTCTTTGTGCCAAATCAAACATTAAAATAATATCAATTTCATTCCGCAGTTTGCTGTGAATAGAGCTTTTAAAGATTTCTTATCTTGGTTTCTTTGTACAGATATGCAACAATTGTTGACATTTATTTTTCATTCTGTAAAATTGATTTTACTTATATCTATCTTTCTGTATAATGGACACTATTAAGTCCATAGAAACATAATTTAAATGTAGACACCGACAGTCCTCAGAAGAATGACATGATGATGTTGTGACTTATCTGTCTGCTAATTTATAAAAGGTTTGGTTATACTACCTGAAGCAGCAGGGAGATTGTCTGGAAGGCTTAGGACAGCATCCCAGATATGTGCCAGCATGGCTCAGTCCATGATGTGATTTTCTCTTGGCAGACCCAGACACGAGAGGAAATCACATTCTGGAAGAGGAAAAGGCCAAGGTCATCCATTCTGGGAGCAACAGATACCAACATGGGATAAGGGAGGCTGTGGAGATAAGGATGTGGGCTCAGAGGATGGTGAACTGGGAAAAGAGATCCTACATGCAGTCACATAGCTGGAATGCTGTTCTAAGAGTGTCCACATCAGAGGGCGTTGTTATCCTGCTGCTTGCGGTAGGATGACCAGACCTTGATTACTCAGCTTAAAGACAAGTCACAACAACACCACAGGACTCCTCTGAGAAAGATTTAGCTGAGGCATGTCAAGGTAAAAAGAAAACACACTCGTCTTAGTACAAGACATGTTTAAAGTCTCTTTGAGGACTATCTCTTTGAGAGTTGATTGCAGTGACATCTGTGGCCCCAATCTGTAGTGTTTTTTCAAGAAGCAGAGCAAACGTAACCTTGGTTTTCATAGACTCACATAGTCCTAAACAGAACCAGCTAATGCCAGAAAGCTAGTCATGCAGCTAACACAGAAGTGTTGTTGAACAGAGAATATAGCATTACAAACTTGCCTTAAAGCAGGGGTCTCAAACTCAACTTACCAAGGGGCTGCTGGAGGTAGTGTCTGGGTGAGGCTGGGCTGCATCAAGTGTTCCCCAAAAAAAGGGCTTCAAGTATTCAAAAAAAAAAAAAAGTACAACTGATCCAATCTCAGTCTTAACAGGTCAGAACATGCAGAACACAAACAGTTCTTCAGAACATTTGGCTTGAGGGAGGAAGCAACTGGGACCCTCAGTATGGCTTTAAGATGCTCATCTTTAAGTTTGGACCTGAAATTTGACTTATTAAAGTTCATTGTGGAGAAGAGCTTTTCACAGGTTTTACAAGTGACCAATTGCTAACTCATGCAGTTGTCATTACCCTGATCTATGGTAGCCCACAAGTGTTAAAAAAAAAAAAAAAACCGCCCAGGTGCATGTAAGAAAAAACACGCGGGCCGCACTAACATAAAGCCTTGATATCAGTCAGCGGGCCACAAAATATTGTTCCGGGGGCCGCAATTGGCCCGCAGGCCGCAAGTTTGTCCCTCTGCCTTAAAGGAAGAGGGACAACCCAGCATCTTCTTTCGTTCCTTTTTACTCTTTTATTTCTCTGTCTCTTGAAATCAAGTAAGAGGTTTAGGTTGGAAATACACCAGTCTGGCTTTGCTCCATTGCATTTTGACTGCGTGTTCTCTTATCCATCAACTCACACCGGCTGTGTGTTCAGTTCAGCACCTTGCAGGACACCCAGAAAGACGGAGAGGTGAGACCAAAAATTTCCTGATTCCCACTCCATTGATGAGCTTGTTCTCATTTATGTTGGGCTGTAAAAATTCAAACCTGTTGACTCCTGGCCTGGCTGTGCTCACTGTGTTGATTTGTTATTATCGCCAAGTTTAACACGATTTGATTTTGACATGGTTTATTTTATGTTGAAAGTCACTGGGTCTGATCCGTCCTGTTGTGGTTCAAGTCTTGCCTCACAGGTAGATCCTTCAGAGTGTCAAGGATAGTGAGGAGAAGTGTCTGAATCACATGGCTTATCGACAGGAGTACCTCAGAGGTCAGTGCTTGGTCCCCTCCTCTTCTCCTTATACACCACCTCACTTGGTGCAGTGATCCACTCCCATGGCTTCTCCTACCACTGCTATGCTGACAACACTCAGCTTTTCATGTCTTTTCCACCTGAAGACAAAACTGTCTCAGCTCAGATATCAGCATGTCTGGCTGATATCTCTCCTCTGATGGAGGAACGCCACCTTCAGCTAAATTTGTCCAAAACTGAGCTCATTGTCTATCCAGCATGTCCCAGATTAGTGTCCTGTTTGAAACCGGTCAGCTTGTGCCCACAAACTCTGCCAGAAATCTGGGTGCCATGATTGATGACCAGCTGACCTTTAAGGTCCAAGTGGACTCGATTGCTCGGTCCCGTTGATATGCCCTCTAAAACATCAGTAGGATCAGACCCTACCTGACACAAAAGGTGTCTTGTGATTTCACACATTGACTACACTCTTCTTCTAGCTTATAAAACAGTGAGAAAACAGCTCCTGCCTACCTGCAATCCCTGATTCAGGTCTACGCTCCCTCTAGCCAACTACGCTCTGCATGAGAGACGCCTGGTGCTCCCAGCTCAGCATGGGTCTAAATCTCTGGCCAAACTATTCTCCTCTGTTGGTCCAAAATGGTGGAATGAATTACCCAACTCCCTATGACCCACAGAGTTCCTTTCTACTTTTCTTCTGTCCTTTTGCTTTTTGACAGTCCAGCTCCAGTGTCCACCATTACTACAAAATAAATACAATAAATAGTTTTCTTCCAGAAAAGGACAAATCTTGCCTTGTACAGTTAATCTTTGCTGGCTGGTACGGTGTCATCAAAGGGACTTTCAATTAAAGTGCCATAAATGGATTCATGTTTTTGTTGTTTTG
The DNA here is from genome assembly GCA_030710495.1 of Labroides dimidiatus. Taxonomy (NCBI): domain Eukaryota; kingdom Metazoa; phylum Chordata; class Actinopteri; order Labriformes; family Labridae; genus Labroides; species Labroides dimidiatus. The sequence goes on along the minus strand of CM061148.1, from coordinate 18,472,581 downwards.
TTTCTTTGAATAAATGAATATAATAGTATTTAATATTTAGAAATAATCAATTTTGGCGCTGATAATCTAAATTTTAAATTGTGGATGATGAACAGAAAAATATCTAAAAGAAAGACTATTCCAAGATCATTAATAAAATCTTCACAGTGTCTCTAACTGTAATACACAGGATCAGATCAAATTAACCTTTTTGGACCAACAATCCAATGGGACCAAGGTATTTGGCCGTTTAGACACTGTGGGAGGGGATGTACGAATGAACCCACAGAGCTGAGAGAGTAACAGAATCAAAGTTACAAAGAAAACAGCGACATTCCTTTATTTTGTTCTTCCAAAGACATTTTCCACTTTTGCTGCAGACAAAATGTGTTCCTGAAAGAGACGTCCCAAGGAGAAGATAACAGGTTGATAAATTCAACACTAACTCTCAATTTCATAGTGAAGTGCAGACACAAAGCTGTGCAGACTGCTAATTTGGGCCTGATAGAAGAGTGCAGTTTGGAAAAGGGAGAAAAACACAATGAAAGAAACATTTGAGATTAATAGCCTGTCAGAGTGAGGGGAAGCTAATAACATGGATCAGTGAAATCAGGAGTTGGGGCTGTAAGCTTCACTGTGGGATAAATATGTTTGAGCGAGCAGACCAAATGTTTGGGAATAACGTCTGAGCAGATTGTAGGGCCGAGAAGATTTAAGGCACAAATTGAAAAAGTCATCAGTGATCAATCACCGGTCAGCACAAACAAAGCTACCTGGAGCACAGACGTTTTATTTACCAGCTGAGACAGATAAAGGTGGTTAACATTCTGAAAACCAAGCTCATGGGATAAGTTCAAGGTGTTTCATGTCTGCATTCATTCTGTATTCATGTGAATGTGTAAATGTTGGTTGGGGCTGTGATAATTATGCACTGTATAGCCTCAAAATCCTCTCCCATGGAACAGAAAACATCTTTTTTAGCTGCTAATAATTCTAACAGAAAAATGAGATTGCTAAAACCTGCAAGTATGAATCAATGAGCTTAAATTGATCAGTTTTATATGTCACCAAAGAGGTAAAATACATCAAATCAACTATATTGGATGTCTTAACCAGAGCAGTAAAGCAAATGTGCACTCAGAATCTGAGGAACATTCATGGACTGCTAACAGTAGTTGTAATATCTTATAATGTGTTTTATTACATGTATGAAGAGTTATGTGGACCAGAGACCCTGATTATACAACACATCGCTCTCCAAGGCTGCAGCAGCGAGGAAACTGGTGACTGATGGTGCAGAGACACTTCTGAATGATGGGGAGAAGACAGCTTTTGACCCTCTACGATGATCAGGGATTGTGGAGGACATCCACAAACCCATGTCGAAGGCAGAAGGTAACAAACTCACTGCAACAGGATCAGCACAGTAACAAAATGCTGCACGGTTACAGACACATTCATTTAAGGACTGCATGACTTTTGTTCTCATTAAACTTGTGTAAATTAGATTAAAAAAAGACGTTTCATAGACCACATTCCCACACAATGATCATGTTGCTGCAAGCCCCTCACAGGGTTCAGATAGTGAAGTTAATGAGGGAAGGACAGTCTTGTTCTGTAAAAAAGATGCAGGGGAGGTATTGTTTTGGTTCCTGGGTCAAAGGTCATGTGGCTGCATTGACAAGTGATGATACTCAATGATGCATCAGGGCTTACATGTCTATGGATTTTACAATGTTTTATAGTGATGTACTTTTGCATTATGCAGTTTGATGTAAACTCTAAGCAGGATACAATAAAACCATTGGCTTAAACATGTTGGTGATTTTAAACATTGTTCTGTTTCATGTAAATAAATGTATGGATGTTCTTTCAAAAAACTCAAACCTCAACTCTCCAGAAATAAAATTACCCTCAGAAATTTATGGCAGCAATCACTAACACGTGGAAGTATGGGAAGGAGAAGTGGAAAAAGACAAACCCACTCCAACCCCTGAAGTTTTGTCAGAGAGTCTGAGTTTTCATCAGAGAGTCTCCTGCACCTGACCTCTGTGAGTTCAGGTGCAGGTTGTCCTGTCTGGGATGCTGGGGCTTCAGGAGCTCAACAAGAGGCCAAAATTCACCACCTGCTTCTTTGGTCTGGCTCTGCTCTGTCATGGCACTGGATCAGATAGGTTTCAATTCAAATGAATGTGTCAAATCACACTGGATCCACTCTGTTGCAGTCCTTGCTCCAGCAGGTCACAGCAGATATGCAAGCCTCCCATTTTTGTCCAATTCCTGAGCTGCGACATGTCAGTTTACTGTAGGGTAGATCAAGCAGGACAGGAAGATGCACAAAGAAACTACCTTAAAAGAGCCAGTGACTTTCACGATGAAACAAACTGTGTCAAAACCGGACTGTAATTAGCTTGACTATAACAACAAACTGGCATAATGAGTGCAACGTGGCCAGGAGTCAACAGGTTTTACAGCCCAACATAAATAAGGAGAAGATCATCCCTGGGGAAAGAATTGAGGAAACTCCTCGTTCATGTGACTCCAGCTGTCTGGTAGTTCTGCAACATGCCAGACTGAACACACAGTAGTTGTGAGTTGATGGATGAGAAAGTATCCAAGAGCATGGAGTGGAGCCAGACCAGAGATGCATCTGGTGTGTTTCTGGCATACAGCTCTGCATGCACAATGTCAAGCAATGTGTCCCTCTCAGTTTGTTGATAACCTGATGTGTACATTTGTTACAGTGTTACTTTTTGTTTGCAGTCATAAACCAACTTCTGTCAATATGTTAGCTGCTGGCTAGGTTTTGTTAGCTTACCCGAGCCTCTTAGTACTTTAGAAAAAGCACCCAATGCTCTGAAAACACACCCAGTGGATTGTCAGCCTACTTCTATGGGAATCTAGGAATAGAAATTGCAGTTAGCATCATAGCATGTGTTAAAATTACAAGGCTTCTGTTTATTTATGTGAATATGAGTCAAATATGGTTACTCGCTGCCTTGATAGAAGTCTAGTAGCTGTGTTTAATTAGATTCTTATTTATTCATTTATTTATTTATTTATTTATTTATTTATTTATTTATTTATTGCTTACCTGTCAGCTCTTTGCTTGCCTGGCATCTGTCCTAAGACCTGTCTGCACCCTGACCTCTCTCCATTTTTCAACACTATGTCCAATATCTATTCTGCTTTTTTCCACCTTTGTGGTCTTGGAGCTTTTTAGAAAAGGCTTTTTAAGGATTGGTAGAATCAGTTTCTGATAAATCAGAACCAATTTGATTGCCCCTTTTCATCACTAAAACTCCTGTTGGTTGTGCTGGTTGGTTGTGATTACTTATCTCATATCTGGTAATCAAAGGAGCGTCTAAAATGGCCTCTTGTGGGACTAAAGGGCTACCTACCTCCATAAGTCAAAATGCAAACAGAATTTTAGAGAACGACATTCTGGCTGCTGTGTTGTTGTCAGAGAAGTCAGTTTTTCAACCCAGAATATTTCCATTACATCTGGTGATAAACTAATTTTATGATTTAACTGAGTGGTTTTCTTACAGATGGCTCCTTTAAGGAATACATAATTTCTTTGTAAATTCTTTATGACTTATTGTTCAAAAGGTTTTCACTGGTTGACTGCAGTGTGAAAAGAAGTGGGAAACCAGCACATGTGCATTGCCTCTTGACACACAGGTGCGCATGAAAAAAAATCAGGATGGTAGCGGATGCCCGCAACAGGACAAGTGGGTACAAGAGCTGCTTAATTCCAGTTTTTAAAGTTCATAAACATGATGTATGCTTTACGGTTACTTCAAGAGGAAGGTCGATGAATACTGACTTGCTACAGAAAGTAACCATTGTCAGCTGTGTTGCAGTAATTCTGATTTTATTGCTTCACTGCTGCTCGGTGTTTAATACACAGTAGCAGGGGCACCAAGAATACCTGGTACAGGTTTATAATGACCTTCAGAGTCCTTATTTCTGCCTGATTATTGCTGAAATTAGAGCCATTTTTAAAAAGCCACCACACCTCTCTCTTTCTCTTTTTAAACCTTTATCATATATGGAGAGCAGCCAGCTTGTAACGGCCTGATGGGGTCAACGTTCACTACCATATGCTACTTCCTGTGATAAAGAAGTAAACAAACCCGACCCTCTGACCCACCAGCTTGCAGAATAACGAGGGAAAAGGAGTGTGGAGCCGTGAGGGCTAACAGAGGTGTGGGTAGGAGACATGAAGCAGGTTAGTGTACGCAGGCTGTTCAGGACTAATGATGAGGGATGAACTGGGAGGACACGGACTGTGGCTGATCACACTGCTCAACAAAAGAGCCTGTTAACTATGAACGAGGGAACAATAGAGAACAATAGAGAAACAGGCTCTGAGGACCGTCTAAAATCCTGCTGCTGTAAAGTCTTGTTAGAGGGAGATTGTAATAAATGAGCTGCAGCACTGACCACATGAATCCTCCCTGTGCAGGAGGCAGCTGTGTGGACTGTACTGCAAATAAGATGGCAGCTCATCAGGAGCTTTAAGTTTTCAGCTTGGAGAACATACAGAAGAGACTGTGACCACACTGTTATAGTTTAAACATAAACTATGTCTATTCCGCAGTGACTAGAAAACAAAGAATGGACTAAACTTCCCTTAGCTTCCGAGGAAGTATTACGAAGCCCAAAGGTAGCAGCCTAAATACTGTTTACAGGTCTATAAAAAGAAACCGACCAGGCCACCTGCTTTGTGTAAAGATCCTGAGAAAACTGTTCTGAGCTTTTGAAAAACTGTTGACTTATGTCAAGATATTCTTTAGGACTGCAGTTTTACTTTTTAGTTTCTAAATTCAAAGTGCTGCCAAAGAATAGCTGCTGAGAAAGTTAAAAAGTAAGTGAACATAAGGTAGCATATCTAGAGGAAAAAGTGGTCATTCTCACTAAGTTGCTTTATTTTCTCAACATGACATCAGATAACTTCACATCAACTCAGCGACAGAGGACTAAAAGTATAAGCTGACTTCTCTGACACAGACACCAATAAAACAAAGTATGAGGACACTGTCGTCACTCTGTCTCATTCTCTTACTTCACTTTCATGAGCTTTTAAAAAAAAAGGAGAGATGCAGACAAACACTGGTAGAGCTGCATCAGGTCTCACCTGTTTCGTCAAGCCTGATTCCATGTTCATGTCTCCTCTTCTGTGTGTGTGTGTCAGCCTTTATTATGTAGTCATTTTCATTAATGTTTCTAGTTTTACTTCCGGTCTTGTTGATTGCCCTGATTGTTTCCAGCAGTTCCCCTTACCTTGTGTGTATTTAATGTCCATGTCTTCTTTTGTCCTGTGCCGGTTCGTTGTGTTCTCATCTCGTCCTTGAGCCAGTTGATTCCCTGTCTCGTGTGGTTTGATCTCATTTGTATGTTTGAAATTTGTAGTAAAGGATATCAGCTGTTTGCTTAAATACTTATTTTGTTTCTTGTAGATTAGGATTCCTGCCTTTTGCTGAGTTTTGTTTTGTCTTTTATTTTCTTGTTAGTGCTTCAGCTGTAGCTACGATTTTTGGTTTGTTTCACTGTAGTATAGAATTCAAGCCCTGCTGTGGTTTTGTTTTGTACTTTGTTTATTTTTCCTTTTTGTAATAAATCTCCTTGTTTTGTCTCTTACACTGAGTCTCGCATTTGGATCCTTTGTGTGAGCTTTGTTTGGTGCAGTGTGGAGGATAATTACAGCCTAAAGTGACTAAGTAGAATTAAAGTTTACAAGCACAATGATTTCTCTATAGGGGTAAAATGAAGGATTAACCAGCTGACTTGGGGTCTATGATCATCGTGTGAAAAAAATACACGTTCAGGTTCATCCACCACAATCAGTTATTTTGGATACTGCAACATGCTGTTAGCACAGTTTCTGCCAGTACAGCCTCAGCCTCTCATGTATCAACAAAACAAACATGGCGGCAATGAGAAAGCATTGTGCTTGAGCCACAAGTTTTTTGGCTGGAGCAGCAACACCAACTCTTTCTGACAATACACAGTCCTCTCTCTACAACCAATCACCGCTGCATATCTTCACCGAACTCCCTTGCTCTGCCGTGTCATTGTGTATTTACTGGGTGCTCTCTCATCTGTCAGCTCACGTTGGCTTGGTATTCAGTCAGACGCATTTCAGGACTGCCAGACAGGAGACTGAGAAGTTCCCTCGGATCACATCCTAATGATGAGCCTCTCCTAATTCCTGTTGGGCTGTAAAACCTCAAAACCTGTTACCTCCTGGCCTGGCTGTGGTCATGATGCTGGGTTTTTGTCATACTCAATCTAAATACTATCTGGTTTTGACTTGGTTTATTTTATTTTGATAGTCACTGGATATTTTTAGGTAGTTTCTGTGCATGACTTCCTGTCCTGCTCAATCTGCTTTTTGTAAATTGACGTGTCACAGCTTCGGCATCCAGCAAAATTAGGAGGCCTGCTTATCTGCTGCAATATCCCAGAGCAGGGCCGGTTTGCAATGGAGCTGATCCAGTGTGAGTTGACACATTGACTTAAATAGAAACACATTCAAGATTCTGATCTGGTGCCATGATGGCCATGAGATGCATCTGGTGTATTTTGCCCATGGCAGCAGTCAGAGAGTTGAGGACATGTTCAGTATTTAATGTCACAAATGCTGCAGTTTGTGTTGTGAAAAAAATCAACATCAAGAGAACCTGTTGGAAAAATGTGCAGTAACCAGAAATTGGCATACATGTATTAATCATTTCTACAGGGATATACCCAACCAGTTTCCTCTGTGTGCAGGTAACAAATCCTAAAGATGATCGAAACCAGGACATGGCTCATGACCGGGATACCAAAGTGTATTTAAAAGCACTAAATGTGTACTTGAATTGAAAGTCCTCCAAATTAAGTTTCATACACAGCTTAAGTCAGAAGCAACTACAATGATCCCTTAGTGAGCAGTAGACCACAGTCCTGAAACCCAGAGAGCTTTCAGAAACTCCTCCTTAGCCTTACTGTCAGACTTTAAATTGATCTGTTATCGGATGCTGAAAAATAACAACAACAAAAAACAAAAACGTAAATTCTTTCTCCAATTACTTGAAATAGCTGCAATAGCTGAAATAGCTTTGGACAAGGCCAAGGACTCTGAAACCCTCTCTTTCATTATACATACGGGGGATGTGATTAGTGTTTTATGAGCTGTAAGGGTAAACCATCTTTTAAAATGCTTTAAAACTTCACACCAGTTCTTCTCTGCAGTTGCTAAAGGTTATTAGTTGAGGTACTTTACGTAAGAAGCTTCAGTAAATGGGCTTTTATTGCTTTCATTTTTCTACAACTTCAATATTCATGGATGAAAACTTTTTGGCCTCTCTGTTTTGGTGAACCTCTGGTTCTAGATATGATCTTGAGGAAGCAGAACAATGAGTTTCTCTCCGTGTGGTTGGTCTGATATGATGGGTTAGTTTTCCTGCCTGAGATGAAGTCTGTCTCTCTTAAGGAGTCTCGCAGGGAGTTTCTCAGCAGAGGCGGTTCCTTTGCATAAGATGAAGCCTTCTTAAGCTCTGTGTTGCATCAGAAAGCGAGTATGCATGGCTAAATGCCAAAGAGTGCATATATTAGCATTCAGTAAAACCTGCCCCGCTGCAGCACACATGAACATTAGTCTATTCTTTATCCAACATAATCTTAAACACCATTTATCAGAGTGGAAGAAGAAAGACTCGTGTGTGTTTCTGGGAGCAGACCTGAGTGCTGGGCCCTGGAGAGAAGATGGGGGAAGTCTATTTGGTCTAATTAAACTGATTATAGCGTGCTCTCTCTGTGAGGGCTGAAATAAAAAAATAATTGCAGCCTTGTAGGCACAGGTCAGGAGATAATGGAAAGGTTTCTCTGATAATTAGCTCTAAATGGTTTAAGTACAGTACAGCTCGCTCCAAGTCATGCTGGGCATGATGCCGTGTTTTTCTGCTGCAGTTTTTTGTCTTGATCCTGAAGTACAGAAAGGTTTCATATAAACAAAGATTTGTTCAGATAATGAGGTTGTTTGAAAATAGATAACAAACATAACAAATTGAAATCTGCAGAATAACAGCCTATATTCTGGCTGTACTGAGATGTTGCTCTAAAACAAGAAATGAAAGGCACTTTAAGGGTTTATGTTAAAGGTGGATATAGCGGTTATTTTTTTTTCATCATACTTCTTTACAACATGGTCAAATTGAGAAAGAGCCCATATTTGTAATTGCAGCTAATGTTTTGGAACCTCAGCAAATGATCAGACTCTTCTCAGTTGCTGAGGCCTACAAAGCTGGATTTTCTCTTATCAAGCCAACTCCAGCTTTTACCTTGGATTTTCCATCCTCCAATGGTTAACCTGGTTCACTTCTTACCAGCACAAATCACCATAGTTACTTATCCTGAATGGCTAACCTGCTCCGGAGCAGGTTAAGTTCTAGATAAGAGAGTAACAAGCTCTGATCAAGACTGGAAAATTCTGGATTCCCTTACAGAGTTGATATCCTGCTTCGCAGTACCATTTATCAGGATTGTGAATGTCTCTTAAATTAATCCAGAGAACGGAGAGAGATCCCAGATGTGTTAATCCTGCTTTGTAGTACAGGCCCATGGTCTTTGGAACAAGTCTGTGTTTGTTTTGTCATGTATAAACCACATTTTTACAAATCTTCAAATGGCTTGTTAATTACTTATTTACTTACTTTATTAATTCTTTGCACAATTTGAACTGCAACAATACCAGAAGGGCTGGGTTGTTAAAGGCTCTGTAAGAAATATCTGTTTCGTGTTGATTGCAGTGACCAGTGTTTCCAAATCCTCAGTAAGGAAAGTAGCTATTGGCTGTCCTAGAAGTCACTAAATGATATCATCTCCTAATTAGCATAATTTACATTTTACATGCAATCGGACACTGCAGGAGAGGAATTTTAAAAAAAAGTTGCTAAAAAACAACAACAAAAAAAAACAAAAATATGTTTAGAACAACAAACTCTTTTGATTCTTTTTTCTTTTGTTTTGTTTGTTTGCTTTGTTTGGTTTTTTAAATTTCATAAATTTGTCAGTTTTTCAAAACTCTTTTTTTTTTTTTTTCCAAACACAAGACTGGCATGAGTGACCTAAAAGAGAGCGGTGGGTTTGTGCTATGTGCGATGTGCGTTGTGCGATGTGTGCAATGTGCAGCTGGGAGGGACAGCTGTAAGTGAGGAAAACTTGACCACCTGAGAACGGTTTGGTTGCTCAGGTGGGTTGTATTTATAAGCCTGAAAAAGTGTGCATTTGTGTAAGTGCTGCATAAATGTATAAATGTACATCGGTAACCTACCTGAGTTTGTCTCCCGCTCATATTTATCATATTTTCTCAGTGAGCTCCTCATGACCAGCAGGAAATAAAGTGTTTTCGTAAGTGTGTGTGTGTGTGTGTGTGTGTGTGTGTGTGTGTGTGTGTGTGTGTGTGTGTGTGTGTGTGTGTGTGTTTGTGTGTGTGTGTGTGCAGATTGACTCAACACTGACTTCCTCGTACTCTTCTACCTCTCTCTAATGTTCCTGTCATGCTGGTGATATATGGCTGCATGTATATTTTAAGGTTCACCTGGCAAGCATGTCACCTGCAGTCTCTCTGTGGCATGATGATTGATCAGTGCTTCTTCAGGGGGCATTTTTCACCACATGAGGCAGGTGCTGGCACTATGGGGTATTCTGAAAATGACTGTGACTGGAAATTGAACTTCAATCATTTTTCTTTTCCTTTTTGCATCAGTTTAATTAAAATAGCCAGACCTTTATGCACATCTACAATCTGGATGTTTTCATGATGTATCAGAGTTTATATATGGAAAACCAAGAAAAAGAGCCATAACAGACAAATGTTCCAGTATTTGATCTCTGCTGAATGAACACAGTCCACATTTGCACTATATATTATTTTTAATAAAGAGTAATTATAAATTTTCCACATCAGCGGCATCTTTGTGTTTTAAAATGTTTATTTTTAATTTAAGACTTTGAGGTTCTTGGCATTTTCAGCGAAAACAACAACAAACAAGTCTTGTGAAAAATAAAATTAATGACTGTTGGCAACTTTGGTGCTAAATAAGAGCCCCTTTCTCCCAAAAGTACAATAGCAGTTCCAAAAAAGGTGGGAAGCTGGGTAAAATGCAGTAAATCATTTGAAACCTGTATTTGATTAAGAATAGACTACAGCATATCTCATGTTGAAATGGAAAAGTAATACTCTTTTACGAAAAATATACTGTCATAATAAATATGATCTGATCTGATGAATATATATAATTTTGGGACAGGATCATGTTAACCTCAACTCTTCTTTTTAAAAACACGTTTTTGATCTTAGGAGATAAGTTTCTTGAGTTTGAAAAGTGAAATGTTTCTGATGGAGGATTTAAGATGATCAACAGTTCAGTTGTCTTATGTTTCATGATGTTTAATGTTTTTAATGGGTGGCTAAACTTGACAACAGGCTGGACAGTTTAGCACCTGGACTCTTCTACTACAGAGCCATGCTGTTGTAATACATGAAGAATTAGGTTTGGGATTGTCTTGCTGAAGTATGTCAGGTCTTCTTTAAATAAGTGATTGTCTGGATGTCAGCTGTTTCTCTGAAACCTTTATATATTCTTCAGCATTAATAGTCTTCACAGATGTGTAATTTGTCCATACTCTGGACACTTGTGATCCCCAGAGCATCAGTGATGCTGGCTTTTTAATTTTGTGCTGATGACAAGTCGAGTGATCCCTGAGGATGCTTCCATAACTTCCAAATATAATGTCCAATTTGGAATCATTAGACCACACAACAGTTTCTTACTTCACCCCCTTTAACTTTTAAACAGGTTCAGGGAAGCAGCATTTCTGGATCACCTTTATATTTGAGTTCCTCTTTATTTGCGAAAACATTTTATCGCTGAATCCTCAAATTGTACCATGCAATAATATTTGAAAATCACTTTGAGCCCATGCAGTGATTTCCACTTCAGAGTCATGTCAGTTTTCAGTGCAGTGCTGCCTGAGGGCCTGAAGATTGCAGCCATCCAGTATTAGTTTTGGTCCTTGCCCCCCCAACCCCCCACCCCCTCTTTTTTTTTTGTGTGTGTAGTGATTTCTAATCTCTGTATGTTTTGCGATATTATGTATTGTAGATGATAAGATCAACAAACTCTTTGTAGTTTTACAAGGAAATTTGCTCTGCAATTGTTGAACCCATGCAGATTGATTAGCTTCTATCCTCCTTCCTACTTCAGAGAGACTCTGTGTCCTTTTTATACCGAGTCATGTTACTAGCTGGGAGATGTTCCTCCAGGTATTTTATAAGCATTACACACCTTTTTCAATAATTTGTTCTCCCTGTCGTGACTTTTTTGAATTCAGCTGCTGACATTAAATTATAGAGGAGTATATATTTCTTTGTAAAAGAAGAATCAACAAAATATTTTTTGTTTTTCCAATTAGTTTTTTCGTGCATATCTACCTAGATACAGATTTTCTGCTCTCCGCATTAAACAGACCTCATTCTCATTCTGTACCCACCTTTAGGGTTTGTGGTGCACAAACTCCTTCAGTCTTCATTTTTTAAACAGCCCACATAATCCAGAGGAGATGAGGACCAATAGAGCCATTTTTAAGCTAATAAGAGGGTTTAAGAGGAAGATAAATTGAAGTATTTCAAAATGCAAATTAAAGCTGGAGACTGAAAAGGGTTCAAGTGTGTTAAGTTTCATCCTAAGCCCCCCACACAGATATCGCTAAGAAGATTTTAATGGCTAATATTTGTGTTCACTCACAAGTTTATCTGGAACAGGGTTCTGGTATCTCTGAACCCAATGTTACCGTGATATTTTGATTCCACAGTGGTGTGGTGGTCGTAATCTCTTGGGTGATGCCTGAGGTGATTACTGCAGTGATGATCTACTTTACCTACATTTCAGTTTGAATGCAGGCTGTCATAACTGCTGTTCAGTTTTCTTCTGTTTATGTGACATTTAAAGAGAATGAATGTAGATTACAGACAAACTGGAAACTAGAGGTTTTAAATGAACCATGATCGACCGTGCCCCCCCCCCCCCCCTCTTTTTTTTTTTTTTTTATTGATTAAAGAAAGCAGAAGATTAAAAAAATGATTTTAAAAGCTTCTTTTTTTTCATTCCTTTTTTTGGTTTTGTGTCTGTTTTTTTTTTTTTATAAGTTACGATTGCTCTTGTGCTTTGCTCTCGGGGTCATAAAAATCCAATGCCATTTATCAATAATATAAAGCAGGAACTAAAAGCTTTTTATGCTTGGTTGAGGGGAAAATAATGACACATTGAAGGAGAGAAGGTGCCTTAGCGCTGATATTTTTTTTAAGAAATAACCTTCACGCCACAGTTTGTGCTTCTGTTCATTCTACTGTGAACAAAACATCCCTGTCCTGCTGCCACTCACAGGAAAAGATCATTTCTGCACCACAAAGACAAGACATGAGTGATTACTCAGAGACTACATATCCAGGTGGATGATGACTCACTGGTCAACCTAAATACATTGAGGTACAAGAAGTTGCTGCTTTATTTGCTTTATACTGTCCCTCTGTTGCCCCCATATTAGCTTACACTTAGAACAAATCTGCATTTTTCTGACTTTTAGGAAACCCTTACTTCAGCCTCTGAAACTCTGTGTTTTAGCTGCCGTCGCTTTAAGCCCCCCTGCTCTACAAAATCCCTTCCCTCTGATTGGCTAGCCCTTTGGAAGCCTGTTTGGGGCAGGGCTATGGGTAGACTTTGGTATTTGACACCCCTTCAACATGTCATGAAGCAGTTAGGAGATCCTTGTGAGATAACTTCATCACTTAAGCAATTCAAATGTCATGAAGATTTTAGGACTGTTTAAAATCCGCATACACTTGGCATGAAAATTCTGCATTGTAATATCCATGTTTAAGATGTGAGAAAGCATAAACCGTACAGAAAAAAAGTGCTCTAAATCATAAGACAGTCAGTATATCATTTATTCAACGGGAGTGTTTTATCTAAAATAAATTATTTATTAAACAGCATTTCACCAACATTACTGCATGCTGTGTTCTAATAAATCCCAGTTCATCTAAAGGTTTGCAGATATCTTTAATATCCCAGCATGCCTCGCTGTATATGATGCAACATACCACAAAGCAGTGATCATTTTGTTACTTCAGCAGGATGTGAGCAAACCTTGCTCCAAGCTTTCATCCTACAATGAGTTATTGAAATGAATCATGTTCCAAATCATGTGCACATTTACATTTTCAGTCAAGGTCACAAACAAAACCAAAGTATATCTTGTGACGTCTCAGTAAACTACATTTGGACTGTGCATAGGCTGCTTGTATAAAGCTAAAGTTCTGTACATTCTGCAGAAACTCAAGAACTTTACAGCTGACATTCCTTAATGAATGTATTTATAATGTGAAAATGTGCTTCATGAGAATCAAGAGGTCAGAAAACACATCAGCGGGCACAAGATAATATTAAAGTTAAGAAATGACGCAGAAAAGAGAAAAAAATGGTATATAAAAATAGTTCAGAATGCAGGATCAGAAATATTTGGGGCTTGAAGTGGCTAAATGTATCCGTGAAGATTTATCTAATCTTCCTTATTATACATCCTAAGAACCACTTCTGGACAGAGAAAAATTATACTACATGTGTATTTGGTTAACAATGGTAGAAACGATGGGTCGCTTCCATCCTTTAATGAACAAGTGCATGTTGAAAAGAACAGCGTCTCCACAAGGCTCAGAGAGACTATGTCACACGTATATGCTGATGCATGTAAACAAAGGCATTAGACCCATTTCCCATGCAATATCCACTACAATCCAACAAAGACTGAACACATACAATAAAAATATGAACTATAAAGGACAATTACTTCATACCATCACTGCAACACTTTATAGAAAATTAGAAATAGAAAATGGCAGTAACAGGGATATTTTCTTTTCTTTTGCAGGTCAAATAATCTAAATATGAAAAACAATCCTGATAAAATACAAATCCTGATCCTACTATAAGATATGACATATTTTCCCCATATTGCCCCCAATTGGAGAACATTTTCCTTGAGAAGAAACCAAGTTTCTAATGCTTTTGCAACACTGCATAAAACTCACCACCTATCATCTGGTATCAAAAGAAACTTGAGGGACAGATGGGGTTTGATTTCATAAGTCTGTAATGATGGAACAAATAAGTTTGAACAAACTTAGTGACTGATTTTTACAGAAATTAACTAAAAGAAATAGTTACCAGATACAGCATTCATATGGTAATTTATGGTTAATACATATGATAGTAATAGCTGCTAGACCTTGATAATATTTCAAAACCAAATGTGGCCTTCTTTGAAAAAAAATTTGGACACTTCTCAGAGAATAAAGCTGTAATAAAAAGAGGAAGCCCTGCCACAAGATCAGTATTGAGTTCATCTCTGCTTCACCACTAAAAAAGAAAAGAGAGAAAAAGAAAACAGAAGCTACAATTTTATTTAGCAGGCGCTTTTTTCCAAAGCTACGTACAACACAAGCAAGAATTTAAACAAACTGCCAACAGACAATCTGAAAATAGATAGAAGTGTTCTGAAGGAAAACTGAGAAGACAAAATCTATAATAGAAGGGAACAGATCAAAGACTGCAAAGAAAATAGTGAGCCACAGAAAAGAGCAAATCATCGACTTCCTCTGTCAGGATTAGAAGAGCCACTCATGGCCAGGGAGGCTCTAACATCAGAGGTTGAAACATCTGCAGTGTAATTCTGAAATACTTAACTCCTACTGCTTGTCTCACAGGCTGTTCAAAATTGTCCTTTCTTTGTCACACAGCTAAAAAATTCCAACAGGAACATGTTCATGCTTTTACCACAGGAACATCAGACGTGACAGGAAAACTACAACGCAGAGGTCCTCTAAAAACTGCCAGCATTTCTCACATTATCACAATCATGACAAAATTTTAACACTTTTCAAATCAGTGTATTATTATTATTGACTTATCCATGGGGACCAGCCCATGAACATTCGACAGACTTTGAACATTTAGAGACGTGAACACAGGCCTCGCCCAACCGCAGCTCATGACCATAGGTGAGGATTGGAACGTAGCTTGACCAGTAAGCTGAGAGTCTTGCTTTCTGGCTCACCTCTCTCTTCACCACAGTAGATCAGTATAGCATCTGCATCACTGCCCCGATCTGTCTGTTAATCTCTCACTTGTGAACAAAACCCCAAAATTTGATGTCATGTATCAAAATGCTTTCACGATGCCTTGTATAATGTTTGTATGTCTGGCTGCTCCTCATCTATTGGAAACTTTACAAATTGAGCTGCTTCCAATCTTGGCCAGAACACTTTTGGGAAAGAGATTTTTAATCTCTTTGAGTTATTAAAATAACAACCTTTAATACATCTGATGAGAAAGCCACAACAACCCTTTATTTACCTGTAAAGGAGGCCAGTGACAGAAAGGTTTCCCGATGCAAATATGAGCCCCAACAAATCTCCCAAGCAGATAAAAACAGTTTGTCTATTTTCTATCCTTTGTCTCTGCTTCCTCATGTCTACTTCAGGAACTCTCCACCTCTATCCCTTTTTCTCCTTTCTCTGTTTCCTCTTCCTGGTCACCAACTGCTGCTCTTGGCCCTGGTGGGTTGACAGTAAGGAAGACACTCTCGAGTTCTTCTCTGACCCTGTAATTCCAACATTTTCATTATCATAATAAAAAAAAAATGGAAATGAGATATTATCCAGGGCATGACTTCCACGTTTCTAGGTTGACCTTGGGTACCTTAGATTCAGAGGGGTTGCTATCATTCTGCAGACTTTCAGTCTTCTGCTGTGTGGTAAAGATGTAGCCCAGTTTTTGTAACAAAGACTTTACAGTGAACATAGTAATAAAAAAAAAAAGTGTGACATATTTTGTTTTGTGAGTGTTTCCCTCTCCCCTCTTTGAGCGTTAATGTCCTGTGTGTAAAAATGCATCAGGCGAGCACAGAAGGGTGATAAGTGGCAGAGTAATTGAGTCACAGTTATTGTGAGTACATGGAAATGGACTGATACATTACGGGAACTCCCCTGGGGCTGCTGTGGCTGAACAGTGGCTCAGGACCTGGCTTAAAAGGATCTCAGTAAAACTAACACCCCACATGAGAGTATTCAGTCCAGGCTTTTAATCTGAAAGGTTAAAGTATAAATACAAGAGCAAGGTCAGAGAAGCGCTTCAGGATTTAAAAAAAAAAATCCACAGACTTTTAGATGAAGGGTTTGATTTGAGCGGGGGTAACAGTGTCCTGAGGCCTGCGGTCTGTAGTGTTTGTATCTTTTTTTTTCTTTACCTGTGAGTGAACAAAGGGGTAACTGAATTTGGCTCAGCACCACAAACAAAAACTTGGAACAACCTGATTCCTAGTCTACAGCGCTCAGGGGAAACATGTTGTGACTGTTTCCTGTTCAATGCAGTTCTTTGATATCTTATTGTAATTTTATAGGCTCAGATTTGTGCCACTAGAAAATGAACTTGAAGTATAGAATTGAATTTGAAAAGCATAATCTGAAATCAAATTTAATGATTTGAAAATGTTCAGTTGAGTTGAAATTATTTTTAACCTACTTGAAAATTCAACTCTCTGTCTTCCGTAAATTCAGAAATGTTAAATTCAATTCACAAAACTCAGATTCAGTTTTATAATTTAATTTCACTTCAGAGTGGCAGAGACTATGCCTGTGAGGAAGACTAATTGAGTGCAAATTCAAAGGAGGACCCAAGTTTTCAAGACCCATAAACCCAGAGACATCACATAATGTCAGCAGTTCACAGGAGTCAATGCAGCTTGGGCACACCAAGCCAAATCAGATGTATCTTCTTTCCTTTTTTCAGTCTCAGTCTGAGCCTGATGACAAGGAACCTGAACCTATCCTTCCACTGAGCCGTGTGGTCAGAGCAGTTAGTTGGCAGGTAGAATCTGTGGTGAAGCAAGCAAATGGTGAGAGCCTAGCACCTTGTGATTGCCCTCCTAATAGGCTGTTTGTGCCTGAGGTGGTGCCCACAGGTCATCCATTGGGCTCACACCTCCTTGCTTACCTGTCATCCTGGAGTGTTGAGGATTGTTACTGTATGAGGACAGTTATTCTTGCTTAACATTTGATTCATGCATAGCTCGTTTATGGATCTAGTTTGGTAATAAGTGTTCTTGTTTGATGGATTGATCAATCAGTGTTGAAGCAACCTACATTTTTTTTTACATTTTTGATCTGTGTTGTAACTTTCAGAGGTGTAACTGTGTTAACTGCGTACGTCTGTTTTCTAGTTTTAAAGGATTAACATGTCTGTGAGCGGGGGTTGATCTTTTTGGCATGTAGTTTAAGAATAATTTGACATCACAAAGACAGTCTTTCGGAGCTTGTGAAGGAGACCAGCTCACTCCTTGTCTACCCTCAGGACCCTGTGGAGGTGGAGGCTGACAGGAGAATGATGGCCATGCAGTCGTCTCTGATGGACGACATCTCCTACCCCTCTCAGAAGACTTTGTACCTTTATGTTATCAGTCTGTGCACATGGCATACTTGTATATTGGCTCTTTACATTTTTTTTCTTAAAAAAGTTTTTTTTTTAAAAGAATAAATAAATAAATAATCCTGTACATATTTCTTTCTAGGTTACACCTATGTATGGTTCTCTTTGATATATTCTTATAGAATGCTTGTGCTATACACTTTCTTTGCTGCTGTAACTGTAAATTTCCCCCCTGTGGGATGGATAAAGGAGTATCTTTATCTTATCTTAATTTTTGTGGGCGTCCAAAACTTGTCCCTTTTGTTTAACAAATCACAGATTGTTTGCAGCAATACTTTCAATGCATGAAACATCAATCCACTGATCAAAAGAACTCATACAGTAACCAATGCTGTGAGTGTTTGGGTTGGTGGAAGGAGAGAATAAATAGATGCTGGCCCCAAACTGTCTACATAAGAATAAAGGCTGAAATTCATTGTTGGGGTCACTAGTATCTTAAAGAGAAGGTGTTATTACTTATCATTATTTTTTAACATAGTTATAAAGTAACAATGCTAAATGTCTGTACTAAATGTGTCTTTTTGAAAAACTGCTCCATGTTCATGTTCTAGAAATCCCAGAATCTGTCTGTGAACTACTTTGTTCTAAAAACAGCTTTACAAGACTTGCTGGAGTGATGAGATCCCATAAGGATCTTCTAACTGGTACGTGACATGTTAGAGAGGCGGGCCTCACAGGAACTTCTTTGAGCACTAAATCATGTAAAGCTTCTACAGGGGAACCAGAGGGATAATAAACGTACTGGCAATAGTTGTGACATCCCATCAGTAAGCTGAGGTGATAATTGCTCTGAAAATGATGTTGTGGGTGCTGTGAGTTCAAGAAATGGTTTCAGTGGACAGGTCCTGACTCACTTTTTGCCATTTGTCTTATATTGGAAATAAGGCCCTATGTGTGGAGGACTCAGTTGAGGAAATTAAGATGTCTTTGTAACCATGCAGTTCTGTTGTGTCTGTATAGAGCTGGTGAGTATGTACTTTGGCAGCCATGTCAAAGTATGTCCTATTGATTTCCACCATAACACACTTAAATGATATTGAATCTGAAGAACAAATTTGATAGCAAATTCAGCCAAATTAAAATCCAGGAGTCCTCTGCTGGATTTCTGCAGCTCTCCTCTCTCCTCTCTCCGATAAGACTGAACTACCTTGATGCAAACAAGGTCACATATTAAGGAGCTGTCTGTCCTGGAAATGAAATGGATACTTGTGATAATGGATCAATAGCGGCAGAATAGGGACAGAAATGAAGCGGGGCAACCACAGATAAACTGAGCACTCCTCAGATATATGAAGAGCCTCTCAGTGTCTGAAGAATGGGCTCAGAGAGGAGGGGAAGAAACATGAGAGATATCCTTCATTTTCAAATTAACATCTGAGATGGGATAGCTCTGCCATTCCAGCCTGCCAGATGAAGGCTGTCGTTCAGTGCTCTGTATCACACAGTCAACCACATGGATACTCGTGTGTTACACACAAGTCCTAACACACTTCTCCTGTGAGTGATAAGAATAAGGACATGTACTTCACTCCTCTACAGATAGTCAGCCCAATTATAAGCAGCCTAGATACAGGACAGACATCATCTGCATATAAATGGAGGGAGAACCTAAGAGAACATGGCTTTATGGCTCATAATGCAGAGATCCCATCACACCTTTCTAATAGGCAGAACGTTATTAAAGTACAATCACAGTGAAAGCAGCCCTGCCCCCCTTCAGCCCCGCTCATCATAATGTGGGCAGAATTAAACAATTATCACTGTTATGAATGTAAAATCTCCTCACCATATATATATATATATATATATATATATATATATATATATATATATATATATATATATATATATATATATATATATATATATACTGTAACTCTACAAAGAGGACAGGCAAATTGAGACTTAATACCATAAATAATAGTGTGAATAACCACGCTTTCAGGGAACAGTGTTCACATCATTAATCAGACAAATAAACATCCTGACATTACCTTTCTATCCAACTAATACTGTTGTATCTTTTCCTGTCTGTTTGTTAGCATTCAAGTAAAAGAAAAACGTGCACAAAAAGAATTGAACATGGACCATCAGAAAAAAAAAAATGTTTAAATAGAATCACAGTCAACATTGTACATTGCTAAGTTGCTGTCTGAATGAGCATCAAAAAACTTAAACCATTTTGATGAGAACCATAAACACATAAAGTTTCATTGCGCGTCAAAGGGCTCAGTTTACTCTCTCAGTGGTCCTGAAAAAGAACCCAAGGTTAATTGTGTCAGTCTCCCTTTTGCATTTTTCACTTTTCTGTGATCCTTCCCCTGAGAGACAGGTCTTTGTTTGATTGCCTCTTGATAATCCTCTGATAAAGTGTCTCCAGATCAAAAGATGTCCACTCTGTAATCTCCAAATCAACAGGTAATTATAGAGCAATCTCCAGATAATCTAATCTCTCATCTCTCCCAGCGGAGACACTGAGAGAAGGGACGAGGTGGGAAAGTCCAAGTGACAAAGTTAGAGTGGAGGAAATGAGTTTGTTATGTGAAGGACTTCACACAAGTTGTATATCTGCTTCATGATGATGAAGAAGACGTTTGAATTATCACATCCACATCCTGCATGAGATTAAAACAGGGAACACAGAGTATAGCTATTTGTTCTCATGTGTAAATAACGATGCCTATAGCCTTCCTCTGATATTCAAGAGAGGGTATCCTGCTTTCCTATATTTCAAACACGGATATGAACAATGACAATTCTGGATGTTCATACCTAATGTGCAGATTTTCAAACCTCCACTTGTTCATAAATTGTAGAAATACCTGAATCTGTCTGTAAACTGATCAAAACACTAATCTCTAAAATTAGCACAAGATCTTCAGTCTTGACGAGACTTGCTGAGGTCGAAGCATAGGGATCTTCTAACTGGTTCATGACTTGTGGAAGGGGTAGCCTCAAACACCAAGGTCTGCCTATAGCTCTGCTGAAAAAGGCTTGCAGAGGGCTGGCCAATCAGAGAGAAGGGGGGTTGTGGGGTAGGGAACCTTAAAGAGACAGCAGCTACAACAAAGTGTTTTAGACAGAGGCTGAAATAAGGGGTTTCTTGAAACATCTGTGTGAGAAAAAAAAATAAGCTGTAAATCATGTAAAGCCACTAAAAGACAGTATAACGCCTAAAAAAATCACAAAACACCTCTTTAAAGTCAGTGTAAAGGGAAATTTTATATTAGTTTCTCAACAAGTTTACTTGTTCAAAAAAAAGAAGTTGTTGAAAAAGTGTAAAATGAGAGCTTGAAACTAAAGATTTCTTAAGTTATACAGTTTAACTGATTTTTATCATTTTTCAGTCCAAGATTTTTTTCTCTGATGCTAAGAGTGACACTCTACAATACTGAGTTACATTTCAAACAAAGGATGATGATGACTCTGATTATCTGCTAAAAAGACAGAAGCCTGAACATGCTAGTGAGGCTAACGTTAGCCATACTCTGCAAACCTGTTGACATTATTTACATGCAGACTTTGTGATCACGTGATTGGTTGTTGTTAAGTAAACTGTTTAGATTAAGATTATTAAGATTATTTCTCTGAGCTTCCTCTCACATTTAGACCACCTAAGTGCATAGTAAAAGCAAAGTTGAAGGAAGCCTGTGGTAGATTTAGTTATTTCGAGCCTAACTTAAGTTTGGAGAAAAACTACATATAAGCCAGATCCTTTTCTTTTGTTAAGATAACTTATTATTCATGATATATAATCACATTATTGATATATTATTGATATGTTTAAATTCATAAGTACTCTAGGTATTTGGAATGCAAGTTTTCTACAACAGGAATCTGGCAACAGGAATCCAACTGCTGGACTACAGTCCAGTCTGCCCCCTTCACGCCTGCATAACATGCCTGTTTTGTTGTGCTACTCATGTTCGGAGAACTTCACCTTGCCCTTTAGTCGATGTACATACCTCTAGCCCATGTCCTGTTCCTGTTCATGTCTTTTTCTCAGATGGTGCAGAACAAAGTTCAGAGCACCAGCTACAACTGTTTCCCAGCAAACAGCCTTGTCCTCAGAGAGAGAGAGAGAGAGAGAGAGAGAGAGAGAGAGAGAGAGAGAATGAGAGAGAGAGAGAGAGAGAGAGAGAGAATGAGAGAGAGAGAATGAGAGAGAGAGAGAGAGAGAGAGAGAGAGAGAGAGAGAGAGAGAGAGATGAGAGAGAGAGAGAGAGAGCAGCATCTTCTAAAGCAGCCGGACATCCTGAGCCCGAGGCCTCAGAAACATCTCTGATCAGACTCACTGAGAGTAAACAGTTTAAAGTCTCATCAGCACTTTTCCTTTGAATTCCCTCTCTCTCCCATCCAGTCCCCGAGCTGCATTCTGCAAAGGCTCTTCCTGACCTGACTGTATTGAAGGTCAGGTTCGTTTCAGGAGAGTGGGCTTCTCTCGATAGTAAAGATACATGGACGAGTTTTTTCACCATTAAATGTGTTTCCATTTCTTTTGTCATTTTCACGCTCCATTAACAAAATGTGTAGAGAGGAGCTTGATGACTCTGTAATGGTGTTAGGATGCACTTACGGGCTTAAATTTCCATATTAATGAGAGTATCAGGAAGAGCCTTTTAGCACAGACTGCAAACAGGAGTGCTGAGTTCCCCTCAGTGACTGTGACTGAGTTGAAGCCTGCACCTTTAAAAGCTGCCTCTCATCCACACCCCCGTTCCAGAGCCTGTGTCGCCTCTCTCTTGTTTAAATGAGCACCCTGATGATTGCCATCAGAGCTGAGTGAATCAAAGGTAGAAAAGCTGTGCGGAGGGAATGAGCCAAACAGATTGGTTTGAAACAGGGCACGTATAAAAACAGCAATAAAACTAAATACAACAACAAAGTGCCAGGCACGTACCAGTTAAAAAAAGAAGTCCATTTATGGGGCTCAGATGTGCTTTTAGAAAACAATCTGTGTGGATAGAGTCCACATAAACACTCATTTCATTTAGTTTTTAGAGAGTAATGGTGTGCTGGGTCACAGAGTGAAGTACTGGAAAGGAAAAACATCAAGTGCATTACATTGTATTTTTTTTATTTATTAAAAAGTACACAGATAGTTTTCCGCAGACAAACAGTTTAAACATTAATCTGAAATCTGCACGTGGATGCAGAATCTGTCAGCAAGGTGTCAGAAAAATACAGTGTTTGTGTGTAGTCTCAAACTATTGATTGATTATGTTCAGCTGGTATCGGAAAACAGGAAAACACTGTGGACAAAAACAGCAGCTGAAGCAGTAGCCTTCTTTTCGACATAACAGCACGAAAATTAACTTTGTTTTTATTTCGATATACAGATTTCTACTTATGGGTGCTGATAATAATCAGGTTGAAGCTGTTGCATCTCTACCTTAACTTAATTTCTACATCTTTGATTTCAAGTAAACAAGAAGAAGCAGAGAAAAAAAAAAGTTTTCACTCTTGAAAACCTTGTATCAGATCCATATATTGACTTTCTGCACCATAGTACAGGATAGGAGGAGGAATAGTTCTTATAAAGCAGCTTACGTTTAAATATTAAAGCAATGATTCAAGACACATGTTGTTATAAAAGATAAAGACAGACAAACAATGAGGACACAGACAAATTGAAGAAAACAGTTCATTAGTGATACTGAAATAAAAATTTTGTAAAATTTAAGGAAGAACCCTTTCAACAACAAAATAAGGAAGTCACATGAAGTGCACTCACAGCCCTTCAGACTGTTTTTTACCTTATATAATGTGTACATTTTGTACGCAAGTCATATTTATCTCATCCACTACAGTGTGACCTATTATAGTAGGTATTATAGAAGAATGAACAAAAATACAACAACCTGACAAGAAAGTAAAATGGTTGCACCTGTGTGGATTTTTTTTTCATAGAATAAAAGGACTTTTGCACTTTGCAATCTATATTATTCTAATCTGTTATAAATATTCAGAGATGTGAAAAGAGCTCAAGTTTAAACATGAAACATTTTTAATTCATCTTGTCATCAAAAGAAAGATCTAGGGAGGAAATATAAAGGAGAAAGGAGATATACAATAGTTTTGGGTTTTTTTTTTGGAATATCAATCCAGTCCCTGACTTCTCGTCTGAGGTGAGTTTTCCTTTACATGCTCAACCAAAGACAGCACTTCGAAAAAAAAACAACTACTGAGATGTTCCGTCTTTATGACCAAACATTTCATCATAGCAGCAGAAAAAGCCTCTTTAATAACGATGGTTGTACCTCTGATTAAAATTTCAGGTGCACTTTTTTCAGGTGGATGGATTTTTAATGGCTGACTAACAGCAGGGTAGGTAAGGCACTGCTGACATCATTTTATCTCCAGGCATTTTCTCCCGCTCCTCTTTGAGAATCCCAGTACAACTTTAGTGCATTTGGAGGGCTTGTTTCAAGTCTATTTCCTCATTGAACAATAATAAATGTAGAGATAAGACTGCACCACCTGCTCCTATTATCATTTTTACATATCTCAAAATCCCATAGCCAGCTAATAGAAATAATCAGACCATAAACTGTATGAAACATGGACTTTTGGTAACTGAAAAGTTGTTATGACACAAGGGGATGGACAACATGCTGACTCAACCTTAGTTTGGGGTAATCTAGGAACAAAGGATGTTATCACATTACTAAAACATGACATTCCAACATCTGTCTCGCGGGACATGAAAGAACCTTCATAGAAACAAACAAGCTAAAGATCTCAAACACCGAGCAACCGCTGCAAGCCAGTTCCGGCAGACAACTCAAACTGCGTTGCAAAACACGTCACATGTCCCACTTGTCCTAACAATCTTCCAATCATGCCCTCTGCCTCTCAATTATGTGGATTATTTAAACTGGAAAAATCTTACCATCTCTCTCTGCCTGTCAATGCCTCTGCTGCCCTGCATTTTTATTGCTGCATTTTCTTTCATTGATTGTGTTCTCTCACGTGATTGTCCTCTTACCTTCTGGCTCTGTTGTTCGCAATGTCCTTGAATCTGTCTGCAAACTTTTCCAAACACCATTCTAGAAATAGCACAAGATCTTCTTACAATCTTCACAAGACTTGCTGAAATGATGAGGTCATCACATAAGGATCTCTTAACCCGTTCATGACACACTGAAGAGGTGGGCCTCAAACAACAAGGTCTGCCCATAGCTCCACCCCCAATAGGCCTCCAGAGGCCTGGCCAATCAGAGGGAAATGGGCTTGTGGAGTCTTAAAAAGACAGCGACTAAAATTAAGCATTTCAGAGGTTGAAATAAGGGTTAAGTAATACAAAATAGGGTTTTTTTCTAAGCTGTAAATTATGTGAAGCTACTGTGGTGGTGCCAGAAAGACCCTTAAAAAAATCACATTATTTACTTTTTACAGCATATATCCCTATTAAAACCTAAGTGGGACATTTTTAACATTGTGCATTTTAACATCAGGTTCTTTATTGCTTCTTTGACCTCTGCATGAAGCCTCAAGTGGACACTTGGGGAAATACTGTTACTTGCGCTTCCCAACTGGCTTCATTTTCCACACCAGAGGTTGCTGCTTAGTGCAAACTGTGTTTCTTTGATAACTTGCTGTTTGCTTACTCGTTACTGTCCTCCAGCTCCACTCTGCTGACCCAATATGGCCACTCCAGCTGCATAAAATAACATGTTAAAAACCAAATGCTCAGTTTGGTGCTTCAAAATGCATTTGACAAACCAGTGGGTGACATCACAGCAGTCAAATAATTATTTATAAAGTCTAAATACAAAACCAGATTACAGAGCAGAAATAACAACAGTGTTTTAAGAAAAACAAATCTTCAAAAGCCCAAACAAGACAACCATTGAATCCATTTATCCGATCCTGTCTGTGGAGCTGCAGACACAAGGACAGGGAGAGATCCTGTGCATATGAATGGACTGTTGCTGTGCGATTGCATGGCTAGCTCACAGCCAGGGGAGCCTGAGCAAAGCTCGAACATGCTTAATAATTTATCATGCAATTAAAATTTAAAGAAAATATACAGGAGAGTTTGTCAGCAATCTGAGGGAGGGTCACAATTTTGCACCTCACTGAGGTTCTCTGATATGACTTTTGCTGTGCTGGATGGAGGTGCGTTTAAAAATAGAACAATATTTCAGAGATTTTCTCATACATTATTTAAAAAAAAAAAAAAAAAAAACGTGATTGTGGCTTAATTAAACATTTAACATGAGCTTTTTCGTAAATGTGTTATATGCTTATGGCCATTATGTTGTTCCTCTTTCCTCCGTGTGAAAGCATGGTGCGGGTGGGGCTGTGCAGACAAACTCTATAGCTCTCCTCTCTTGCCGAGCTGCTCTTGAACTGCAGGTTTTCATATTTATTCTGAATGTTTGTGTTAAAGTGCAAAGTCCTCTCTCCTCTGAAGGATCTCAGATCATTACAAAAGCTGCCACTTCCTGCTTCTCTGATGAGGATCTTTTTATATCCAGTGTCAAATCAGTGCTTTTTTTCTACGTTGAATCGTTACATTTGATTCCTTTGATGTCGATCCCCACTGTCAGTGATACAAAACTCTGAGACAAACACAGGAGCTTCCTGCACCCCCTCTTAGAGATGAGGTTTGTGTGCCTTTCACAGGTCTGTTAATCTGCTCATCCAGATTTCATTCCCTATTTTAGGAACGCTTTGCTTTGAGCATCTGCCTCTGGAAAGGAACAGGAAGTCTAGTGCAATAGGTGAATTAACTAAAATGACCCAGTTTTGCTAAAAAGGCTGTTCTGCACTAAGATGATTTGAGGATTTCTCCTTTGACAACACGGATCCCAGCGTGTTTACAGATTAGGAGGATCATTTTCAAAATGCATCACTGTTCTCTAAGGCGGTAATAATCCAAGATGTTCTTTTGACGCTTTTTAGCGATTTGATGAGTAAGATTGTGCTGGATTTGGTTTTGTTCTGCCTCCCTCTCTCACTCACTCTCTCTCTCACTTAACATGGAGTCGGTTTGTTTTTAGGTCTGCAGACTCACTGCTGGAAATCTGCAGTTCCTCGTTCAGTGACTTTTCATCATTTTTTTTTTTGCACAATAATGCAGTGTTGCACATTTAAGTGCAAGGGATGTAAAATACAAACTGACCGCAGTCCTGAAATAGTCTTTCACTTACCTTATAGTGCCGTTCTCAACCTCTGTGGAGTGGGACAAGTTTGTGAAGCACTCTGCTTGAACTTCAGTGAAATACTTTTTGCTGTTAGATCTTCTACCAGCAGGGGAGTGAGTGGTTGGATATGCAAAACTTCTAAAAAAAAATACAAGTTTAATAAGAGTTTTTAAGATCTTCTTAAGCCCCTGTCAGACTGAATGAACCTCAATATGGTCAATACGATCCCAGTTTTAGCCTCTCGTAAAATCTTTGATGTTTAACTGGTTTCCTGGAGTTGAAGTGTGCTGGTTGTATAATTTTGAACATTTCTCATCACAGACAAGTTAATAAGCACACACCATACATTTCAAAGTGGGTTGGTAGACCTTAATAAAACACAGTATTTCTGGATCTTAGCATGCAACCGTATATTCCAAATTTCCAGGTAAAGAGGACGTAATGACCAGAAGAGTTTGCATGAGATGCGTGCATAATCACACCCACTTTTACTTCAGGAGTCATAATGCAGGGTAACATCTAGGGAACAGGATGTTATGTGGATCAGAATCCAAAATCCAGAATCCTTTCAGGGTGAGCAGCAAAATCTCTGTCAAAAAAACTGTGGATGATCATCTGAGGCTCTATTTTTGTCTGGGTCATCTCATTCCTAAATTTTTGTTTTGTCTTACATTTACCGTTTTTTTTTTTTTTTTTTTTTTTTTTTTGTTTTGTTTTTTTTAATCTTCCTTGTTTTTCTTTGGGACTCACTGCTTTATTTGTTTAGTTACTGTCTAAATGTGTGCATTTAAAATTCCAAAAACTTAAACTAAAACTAAACATATTCTTGAGAACCTTGTGGAGAATCAAAAGGAGCAACATCCTTTCCTTTAATTTGGCAGCTTGTGTGTGTGCGCGCAGACCCTGTCTTTAGAAACTACAATGAAGGAGGCTAATTCCACTAGCTTATTGCATCAGGACTGACCTCCACCTTTTCTGCCAGCTCAGCAGCTGCCTGTCCTCATGTTGAGAATAAAGGGCAGCAGAAAAACACAGAAGACGATGCTGTGTCTTCATTGTCCTCTGTCTCATGTTACAGTCAGAGGTCAGAGGGTTAATTTTGGGACTTGAGTGACTGCACTGAACATAAGAGTTTGTCTTGTTGATAAGTTGACAGCCTGTCATGTTGATTTGGCTGAGGATGAGTTTGTTTTGGGGACCAAGATGGAGGGGGAGTCTGGTGACAAACAGACTGTAGAGAGTCACACTCCAGCTTCTCTTAGAAGGATCTGCTAGCACTTCTCGCTCTGACCGGCAAACACAAGAGGAGGAGGAGGAGGAGAGAGGAAGAGGAACCAGAACCAGCCTGATCACAGAGAAAGAAGACTCACTTTAAAGGTACACAAAGTAACTTTAAAAGTTTTTCAGTTTAAATACATCACATTGCGGTAATGGGGCTTTCTCATTTTCACGAGTGAGAGGTGAGAGAGAAAGAAACCCGAGCCCAGAGGCTGTAAAAAAGAATATACATATAGACAGATAGACAGATAGATAGATAGATAGATAGATAGATAGATAGATAGATAGATAGATAGATAGATAGATAGATAGATAGATAGATAGATAGATAGATAGATAGATAGATACTGACTGATTTGCCAGCCTGAGACCTGCCTTTTCAATGTGTCATGAACTACTTTGCTGATCCTTATATGATGATGTTTTGTGAAGATCTCATAAAGATCTTGTGCTATTTGTAGAAACAGACCATTTCAGTTTATAGACAGATTTGGGGATGTCCACAACATATGAATATGTAGAGGCTCAAATATCTCCACACATACAGAATTGTTTTTTTTGGACATTAGTACATAAATCTCCAGAATTGTTACTTTACATCCATGTTCAAAATATGTGAAAGCAGAACAACACCCCCCCTCCTCCAACACATTTTATGTGGGTTTGGTGACTGGACAACATGGGTGAAGTATATCTTTTCATTTGACACCTAACTCTGCAGCAGTTTCAGACATAAAGAAGGACAAAAAGAAAATCACCTCATACA
The DNA here is from genome assembly GCA_030710495.1 of Labroides dimidiatus. Classification (NCBI taxonomy): domain Eukaryota; kingdom Metazoa; phylum Chordata; class Actinopteri; order Labriformes; family Labridae; genus Labroides; species Labroides dimidiatus. The sequence continues at coordinate 18,443,812 of CM061148.1, read as the reverse complement.
CTATGGCCTCATTTGTTGTTGTAGCTTATAAAGAGATAACAGTATTAATTTATTTTTGTCAAATCCCCAGATGGGTGCTTTTTTTTAAGAAAACAAAATTTGTCAGCCAAAAACTCCTCTTGGGAGTACAATAAAGGCTTTTTACCCTCACCCCCCCAAAGGAGTGCTTTATGTTTTTTTTTTATGTTTTTTTTTTCCACCTTTTTGAACTCCTGTGTTTCCCCCCACAAAGCACCTTCCTAACACTTCTCTCTTCTGTTCTCTTGGATACTGTCCGAGCAGGCCGTGAAACATAGTGCTGCAGTGGTTTGATACCTAGTGTTGATGCTGCAGAGAAGTGTGCATGAAGCACCTTTGATGCATTGTTTGTTTTAATCCTCAGCCTCAAGCGTTGCACAGTAAACTGAAGCTTATGTGTCTTTTCAGCGTAATGGTTTTTTGAGCGCTACCTGCTTTCATCAGCACATCCAGCCGCTCTGTTTTAAATGAGTTTCTCTCGTTAAACATGTTTCACACCGCCTGCATTGGTGACAGCTTGTCTAAGTTATGAATCCAAATAAAAAACTTTTAAAAGCATGTGGGCATCCATCTGCAGAAAATGTAAATGTAGCAAATCACAGCTTTGTCATTCCATTAAAAACAACTTTATGGTAACATGACAGGAGGAGGAAAAGGAGTAATTGATACAAAATAATTTCACACTTGTGTGGAAAAGGAGCACAGGATTTAAGCAAGTACATCCTGTAGTTTTAAAAAACAGCTGTATTATGCTCATCAAAATCAAAAAGAAACTTATGGATGTACCTGTTTTTCAATAAGTGACATCTGGCCTGTTGGTTGTTCTTCTGACTGTCTCTCTCTGTCTTAGGGCCAGTAAGTGCTGCTGAACTGTTATGGATTGAGAACACCTTAGTGGGCCCAGGCTACATTTGCCAAGCCTTGGTCGGATTGGGTCTTAAAAGTGAAACAACCTTGAAATGTTTGAATGTCGGCCATAGACTGTATAATGGACGTAGTCTCCACCATGTCACCCATCTGTTCCTGATAAAGACTAATGCAGCCGATTGCCAGCGAGGGCCTCATTGGAAATGTGTCTGTTTTTTTTTTTTGTTTTTTTTTTATGCTGCAGAGTCCCGTAAAGTCAAAAGTAAAAGTTTAAAAGCTTTGCTAGTATAGTAAACAGTTTGGAAAACAACTTAGGTACTGGGTAAGAGATGAAACCTCTGTAGAATAGAATAGAATAGAATAGAATAGAATAGAATAGAATAGAATAGAATAGAATTTTTTAATCCCTCAAGGGACATTCAGGTTTCTGGCAAATGAAATTATAAAATTATAAAAATCACAAGAAACAAACATTGAAGCCCAGATGGCCTAGTTAGGTTGCACTCCATATAGCTACAAAGCCTTTGAGCAGGCAGCCTGGGTTTGAGTCTGGCCTGTGGCAACTTCTTTGCATGTCACTTCCCATTCTCACCCTGTTTCTTCTCTATTCACAGTCCTATCCTCTCACATTAAAAGGCATAAAAGCCCCCCCCCCCCCCCCCCCCCCAAAAAAAAAAGAACATGAAATAAAAAAAATGATTGAAAATGATTCTCCTTCCTACAACACGTCTGCACTGGCCTGCTGTGAATACCCCTATATGTATTTCCTGACTGGGTGTTTTCCATTATCTTGACTAATGACTGTTTTCAATAACCATTTTGAAACTGCTCTGGTAGATTTCTTCAGGATTCAGTATAAAAGCCGGATCAACTCTATAATACATGGACGTAGTGACTATGATATCACCCATTTGTTTCTAATTCTCAATTTTGAAAACTATCATTGATAGGGGCAATTTGGCAAAACTCATAAGTTTGATAACTTGAGAAAATAAGCTATGAAGACCCAAGCCGTTATTTGAACCAGGCTGTAAACACGTTTATTAATACCAATCTCCACGGCTGGAGATTGCTGCTTTGGAGGAACAGACTGTATCTGCAGCCTGTTTTCAGTCATGCCAAATACAGTTCATGATTTCAGCAGTCTCTATCCTTGCTGTAAACAGACCCTCAGCATCAGCAGATTTTTGTCTCTGAGCTCGCCATAAAAAGTTGAAAAAACTTCTTGTTTTGTAACTTGCTGTAAACATGTCACAGCACCAGACCACTAACAAGAGCATTCATTTCACCAGACTAACATTAACTGACTGATCATGACAGTGGGGCTACCAGCTGCTCCAGTTTTCAGCAAGAGCAAATCACTGGTTTTGTTGATGGAATTTGGCGTCTTTCAATGGGATGGATTTAACAGCTGTTGCCTTCTATACAACAATCATAAGCTTGACAGACTTTCAGAACAACAATCTGAGTCTGTCTGGGACAAAACAAGAACTTTTAGTGGACACATGCTGATCCTTCAAGGAGTATGTTGCAGACATTACCACCTGTTTATCTGCTACAGGAGGAAGAGATCTATTAGGTGACAAACAAAACTGCTAAAGACTCAAAATATTTGGAAGCAGGTCTGAGGTTTTGAGATCAAGTTGGAAAAAGACCACAAGCTTTCCTCCAATGTCTTTTTTTATTCTCTTTACTGCAGCACTTTGTGAGAAAAAAAATCCAGGAATATGATCTCAGACAGCTACTCTGTGCTCTGAAAAAAATGGTCATTTTAAGTTGGCCTGCTTATAGCAGATGACTGAGGAGAAAGTGTGTAATGAGCTCTCTGCTGTCCCAAACATGCAGCCTGAACTAGAGAGGAGGTATTGATCTATCTCACTGAAATCTAAAAACAGAATACAGTTCTAAAATTTCATCTCGCTTTCTGTCGCTCTCTAACTCTGTCCTCTTTCCTCTGTGGTGGTGAAGAGCTCGATTTAAAGGTGATGGTGGCAGAGACAAGCTGGCTGTGTGTATGTGGAGATCAGTGAGTGACAGCTTTTGTTCTCCTCTCAGCGACATGAGGAGGGCGTCTGCTGAGGGGAAGGTTTCATCTCTGAAAGGACAAAATAGAGGGAAAAAGAGAAGGACGAAACACACACAGGCTGTATTTGAAAGTGTGAAATGTGACCATGTGAGGAATATAAAAAGGAACATAAAACTACAGGACAAATAGCTTTCATCATAAAACTGACACTAAGATTTAAAATCTCAAAGGCGTTTAAAGTACTCTGTAAATCAGAGAACTAAAGATCTCTGGAGCAGATTGTGTTCTATTGATCTTAAATCTTTAAAAGTTATATCCAATATAATGATTAAATAAGTCTGTTGATAGTTTCACTACATTCAAGTGTGTCCATGTTTCATTTGCATGTGTGTGATCACCTCCACATCACTCATACACCTTGGTGGAGGACACTCAGCTTACAGCTCCAGACGCAGCGATTGGCTCATCCAGCCGTGGGCTACGATGCTTTCTGATTGGCCGGTCCAGCCAAGGGTCAGCAGTTACGATATCCAAGGTCAGTCTCAGCTCTGTGCTCCACCTTCTCTCTCCTCTTTGAGCAGATCAGGCTTTAGGAATATTCATGGTAGTGGATTCTTTAAAGTCTGAGCCTCCTCGAGCTGTAGATTTAATTGATATGATAATGAGGCAGGATTTAGTTGCTCGATGTCCTTGCTTTCCTCCACCAGAAAGTCTTGTTTGAAGATTTATTTTCTTCCCTTAGGAGCGATCGTCTGATTGGTGTCTGATCACGACGGGCCAAAACAGTGCTCAGAGTGAAATGTGTACAATCGGTTGCAGTGATGTTTTGTGTGTTCCTTGTTTATTTATCAGCAGTGACAAAGAGCGACTAAAAGCACCGTAATAGAAGCGGAGGAAGTTCATCTTTTATTCAAAGAAATGTTTGTCTTTGTTGCTGCTGTCACTGCAGCCTGTTAGACTGGGTGTGGCAAACAAAATGTTGAAGAATAGAGCTGTCATGCTGAAACCTAGGGACACAATGACAAAGAAGTACTCATGCATTACAAGGGTGTAGAATTGTGTGTGGACTGAATGGATGTGTCCACACCAATCTCAAATGATGGCTGAAATGTCCCCTCCAAAACTAATGTTAAAGGAAAAAATATATGCCTCATGCAGCACACAAAGGGTTAAATCATGCACTCAGAATAGCCTTTATTTGCCAAGTATCTTCAAAAAAATACAAGGAATTTGACTTCGGTTTGAACTGTGCTTGCTCTGTACAACATGTATGAATAAAACAAAATATCACTAATATACAGAGATTAAGTAAGTAAAAAAGAATGATACAGAAACCTATATACAAATAACAATAAGCAATAAAAAATATCAGATTGAGTTAAAATAGTAAAATAGTGCAATACTAATGCAATTAAAAAAACAAACCTCATGGCTGAGGGCAAGACAAGAAAGGTGGAAGGCTATTTCCCCAAACAAAGTGTAAGTCACCTGAGGAAAATAGCTAGCCTCCCCTCATACACAAATATTGTTTCAGAACTGTTTTCTCACTCATCATGGCAATGATTTTTTTTACTTTCACTTTACTCATGTGACAGAAACAACTTAAAATCTAAAAAGACATAAAGTAGTCTGTTGCTGTGCAGGAGTCATCAGCTACATTTGTCCGAGGGCCAAACACTTTTTAAGCAGACACTGTGGGGGCCAGATGCTATAGTGAAATAAGTAAAACTTATATTGTATCCAAAGTAAAATATTTTTAATTGAAATATTACTTTTATTCCAAATTAATGTTATTTTTTGCAGACTCATAATACCTGTACTGCAGCAAGCCACCAGGGGGCAACTGCAGTATTTTAGGCTTCATATTTGTGAGGCTGTCAAGCTGTCCTTTACAGTTAAATGCAGTGTTGTAGGTTGAGGAGAACAGCAGCAGGAGAAAGGCCACCTGAATATATTCAAAACTTAGAAAATGTCACGCTCAGAGAAACTTAAGCGGAAAGTTTATGCCGAAAACAGCAGCTTTAACGAAGAATGGACTGATTAATATTCTAAATGACGGGGTGAGTTGTTGATGTTATGCAATGGTGTTGTGTTTTGTTGTGAGATGAGTTACTGTGTGCGATAAGATTTACAGAGCTCAAGTGAATGCATCACAGTTGTGATGGACAGTTCAGCAGCAAATATCTGTGGGTTGTATGGAGATGGGGTTCACTGATTAGATGGGAGTAACTTATGTCCATGTTAGGCAGTGGGATCGAGACATGTTTGTGTTTCCTGTTCATAAGGTTTTGATACATCAGTCTGGGAGCTATGGCAAGCTAAGTTTATTATTTTGTGTATGTGGAGCTGGCATAAATAGTATTTGTAACTCGAAACAGCACAGCCACCTTTGAGAGAGCCAGTGACCATCAGGAACCATGTGGTAGTTTTTTACCTTTCAGCATTAGGTGTCGGGGCCCTCACTAAGCGTTTATCCATTTCATTTGGTAACAAGTCTCGGTTGTTTCCTTCACATGAAGCTCCACATTGAGAATTTGTTTTCTCTTCAGACTTCAGTTGGTTTTCTTCTTTGTGTACAAACAGGCTGAGCCTGCAAACAGGAGCATGCTGTGTAAAGTTTACTCTCGTCACCACAGCAGATTTCTTTGTGTTTAAGTTCTCCAAAGTTAAACATTTACTCGTCTTTGACATTTTGAACTGCGAACACACAAATCCCTGAGCAGGGCTAAAGTTAAGCTCTTTCCTTTAACCTAAAGTCAACACATGCCGAAACAACAGCTCCTCTTAGTATGAACAGTACAGTTTGTGTGTGCTGTGTTTCCTCGCTGAGCTGCAAATTAATAGCACGGCTCTTGGTGTTGTTAATTGGTCCACTAATTGGACCAATTCATTAGTTTGGACTGGAAGGAGAGAAACCACGGCCGGCTTGGGAGCACTCACTTAGTGAAGGCTCCTCTCTAAATATACTCTGTGTCTCCAGTCGACCATATTTAATGTGACACTGGCACTTTATTGCAGATATAAACAAAATGGCCCTGGGGAATTATGCTGCTGCTTCTATGCATAGAGGACTGTTACCACAGATATGATATGAGGAGCTAGAGCGAGCTGTGATTTTTTTTTTCTTTTCTTTTTTTTTTAAGTAGTGCATAAAGTAGGTCATGAATTTCAAAAGTGCAGATTACCATTTCCACTTCCAGTCCCATTAATCAACACTTCCACCAGCGAACACCACCAGAGAAAACAATGAATAAGTGTGTGTTACTTTAGAATTAATCTATTAATCAAATGGCGCATAAAGAAGTACCTGCGACATGGCAGCGTTGGCGGCAGGATGCGCATCCAGTGGGTTTGTGGGTAATGAATGCTGAGTATCCTCAGCTGCCACATCTTGGAGCTGCTGCAAATTTTGGTGGACACAGGGAATGGAGGCTTTATTTAAGACAAGGTGAGTGAATAAAGGTGAGTAAAAAATCGTGGCTTAAAACACAATGTAAAAAAAATAAGAGAAAGAAGAGGTAATGTGTGGAATTTCAGGCAAAAGTTCTCATGTGGTTACAAAATTAATTGTTTTGAACTGCTTGAATTATTTGAAATTGTCTGGTTCCTCACTTCCTTAAACCTTATATTATATCATGTGATATATTTGTAATGTTTATCTGCTAAGAATACTTACATTTGAATCTAGGCTCTGTTGGAGTATTGTGAAGCTCATTATGATTGTGTCTTAGTGTCTGCAGTGACAGGGTGAGACAGTGTTTCAAAGGTAAAGGGAGATGGATACATCAGAGACGGAGGAAATGATGGCTACATTTAAACTTCTAATTATAGACTGTATCTACAGAGAGGACCGTGAAGGAAGGAGATGCTCCTCTGCTCACCCTAAACCCTCATTAAGGCATCAGAGAGACAATCTGATTCTATCAGAGAGAGAGAAAGAGAGAGAAGGAGACAGAGAGATGAGGGGGGACTTCATTTTCAAAAGGTCACTAAGTTAGTTTAGGCTTCATGTTATCACAGTTTTATTAAGGCAGCCTGTGTCTCTACACTTAGTTTAAAGTAAAACTGTTAATAACTGGAATATAACAAACTCCAGAACCTAAAAAAATTTAATTTTTCTGTCATAACTGGCTTTATTTCTTAATAATATGATGGAAAGATCACTGTAAAATTTAATCACCTGAGTGTCTTTTTAAAAGACCCGGAATAAACATCTCATTATCAGGCATTTAAATCCAGTCTGAGCCCAGGCATGTTTATTTATTTATTTTTTGATAGGGAGGCACAGACTTATGCTGGGTGGCATAAAGTGTTTCATGTGCTATGTATGAACTGGGCAGCAACTGTAGGAAAGGTTTAGTTTCACCCTTTAAAACCTGAGCCTCAGTCTGCCTGAACTTTTTTTTATTTTGATTAAAAAAAAAAGTTCAGAAAATGTCCTGAGATTAAAGGCAGTGTTGGTAATCAGATTTAGGTAAACTTTTTGTTTTTCTAGTTAAAATGATCTGTACGTCCCGATGCCAATCGATGCATAATGTGTTCTTAAAATAGAGTGAAAAATATCTGCTGTATATAACAGGAGTAAACATGGGAAAAGACCAGCTAGCAATTAAGATCCAGTTTATTAAACCAATCAAATCCTGTCCAGCTGTTCTGCCTGCCTCCTGAATGTACATTTTGCTGGCGTGCACTAGCCCCGATTCAATGCGCCCAACCAAGAGGGATCCAAGTACACTGGAGAATGGCAGAAAAACTACCCATACCCCGATTACTGGTAACTTAGTGCAAACAAAAATGATGTGCTGAGGACCGGTTTTGAGTCTGTGGTTCTGAATCAGACACAATTATATGATCGGGAATCAGCAGTGCTCATGCATGTTGTGAACTCAGAATCGGTTTTACTCACGCGTTCACATTCAGCAACAAAGTGTGCTCAATGACAGATAATGTGAACAATTGGACAAGAAGATTAGCTAATATGCCAATCAAGGATCAGTTAGAAAATGCTTGTCAGCCCTGGTCCAGTACTTGAGATCAGGATCGGGACATCCCTATTTTGTATACATTGCATGTCCTTGTGCCAGTGTCATTGTCTGTTGAAGCATTTAACAAATAACTTTCCATCAGCTGAGATGATTTAACTGAGACAAAAATATTTATCAGGACAGATGTTGTTTGTCACTTTACTTGATGTGGAAAGTTTTGTGATCAAAAGTTGTTGGCTCTGAGCCTTAGCACAATACATCCCTCTCTGAGTTCAGTCATTGGCAGTGGGTAGAGACAATACTGAGATGAACTGAAGTTGTGAAAATAAAATAACAATAAGGGTGTGCCACAGAGCTATTGAACAGATGTTTTTTTTTTTTTTAATAACAGCCCTTACCCTAACCAGCTAACCTCAAGATGTAGTCTTCCTGACCAAACATATATTACAGCTTCATGTCTTGAATCTTGAATTCCTCAGACCCAGAAAAGAAAATGATACCATCAGCAATATGTGATTTTTCAAAGGTACTGTGATGTCTTAAAGTGTTGCCACCAGGTTCGCTAAAACAGAGTTGTCTTGAATCCCCACAGTAGAGATAAACACAGGATGATAGGAACTCTAAAGTAAAGCAGAAAACACTACTCAAGTTGTGTCAGCACTGAGATCAAACATTGTACACTGTGGCTACTGTAGAATAGTATTTGGGTCAGGGGAAGGTTTTTCTTTTTCTTTTCTTTTCTCCTCTTTGAAAAAAGTTAAAAAAAATTCAAGACCTAAGTCAAACTTTAATTACCTGAACAAAGTCAACAGTTCTTTGACATTTTTTTAAAATTAAATTTTTTCATGTTTTTTTTTGTGAATAAAAGCAATACTTGACAAATAAAGTCAGGGGTTGGTAAGAGTAGACATCGTATTGAAACATAGACCTGTTGTTGTTTCAAAATACCCAGTTTGCGAAACACCATCTCTCTCTATTTTTGTTTATTTGTTGGTTTTATGTATTTTTGTTTAAGACAAGCAAAACACAGACTTTTTCTTGTTAAAACAAAACAAAAAAAAACCCAAATAAATCAGTACTGAAAACTAAACAAGACTGTAATCCCAACATCTCTCCTCTCCTCTGTGCTATGTAAAGAAAATTCTCTTTGTAATACCTGGCAAAAATGGGGGGTCATTAATGTAAAATATATGTGTAATATTTGTTCTAACCGTTGGATCCAAGATGGTGTGAATTATCAGAAGACATGGTTAGCATATAGAAATACAACATGTCATCCACTAATCTGTGCTTCCTTATCCTACACTGTTAAGAATTAAACTAGCAGAAGACACAAGTTAGCTGAGCTACTACTGATCATTGAAAAGAAACCTTTATTTAGTCTTCTGTTTTTACTGCAGTCTTCACATTAAACTTTTTTTTTTCTTTCTTTTTTTTTTTTGCAAGCTGAACAGCTGGCTGGGATATAGGAGCTCTTTAAGACCTGCTAACAGTGCCTCAGTATAGGGAGATGAAGTGGACCCAGAATGTGTGGTTCAGTTATCTGTATCACCTGTATCATCAGGGTTGTTTGTTAGATTGGGTTTTAATGTTTAGCCTTTTATTATTATTTACCATTGAAACTTGATTCATATCAGTGCGTGACACCAGTAACTAGCATTATGTTAATAGATTAACCCGCAGGTAACTTCATGCTAACATTTTCTTCTCTCTCTTCCATCTCTCCAGCCCAAAGTTGACCTCTTGTTCAGTTTGTTAACATTGCATATGCCCCTTGTGTCTCCTTTATTACCTGTGTGCTGTGCTGAAGTTACCATAGGCTGCTGAGCACATTCACCTGGCTCCCAGAGGGCTGCATGTTACTGTGTGATGATAAACAGCAACAAGAAGCAGACAAGTACTGCATGCAGTCTTTCTACAAGGCTCCACATTAATGATGCTAATAATGAGTTGTATGTTTGTGATGTTGGTGAGGGACTCTCTTGATCACAGGATGTTCACATCAGGATGTTCTTCAAAGAGAGCGTCAGGAGCTCTGCAGGTAGGTCAAAGGAACCTATTGACAGGCTCTACAGCCCACAGGCACCGCTGAGAGTTTGAGTCAGAGCTGATGAGGCCGGCCCCCCACCGGGAGTGCTAGCTCACATGCTAATAAGCAGCTAAACACAGTGCTTCCATGGGCAATCACACTTCTGTTTCTACAGCCAGCAGATAGCATTGATCAGAGCGTGTGTGGTGGTGATGTTTTTAATCGGCTCGGTGGGAAACAAGGAGAGAGCCTGCTGAGAAAATGTTAGAGGGAGGTAAAAACCCAGCGGCCATGGACACAGATAAACACACCCTGAGAAGAGCGCTCTGGAAGAAAGTGGACAAATTAAGACAAAAGCAAAGCAGGTCTCTGAGGGCCAGTGTGCTTATTAACAGAGACAACTTTTCAGATCAGAGGGGGGTCCAAAACTTCAGTCAAACTCACTGTTACCATGACACTTGGTTAGAGCAGAGTTAAAGAAATCACATTTATAGTAAGAAACATCTCTTATCAAATTATGCAGCTTTGTGCAGTTTAATCTTGTTTTGCTGCTGATGATGAAGATGAGCTGTCAACTCCTCTGCTGCACAGAGCACTCTCATTCTGACAGTGCTTAGATGCGTAAAAGAAAAAAAAAAGAAAGAAAAAGAAAAGATAGAAACAAAGCAAAAAAAGGCTAAGTTTGGTGATATGGGATACTTTCGACCAGTATTGTATAAAGTTGTTTCATGATAGTCCGAAAACATGGACATGTCTCTGTGACTTAAGAGCCTATAATCTTAGTCAAAGGTCCCAAGTTTTTAAACCTTCAAAAGCTACCACTACAGAGTATTAGTGTAATCCTAAACCTTACGCTTTTAAGATGTTGTCTTCATCCTATGAAATATTTTTTGGGCTTTTTTGTTTGGCCTTTTCTTTCTTTAATTTTTTTGGAATTTCACTTCATTTTTTTCCACGGCTTGTTATATTTTTGTGTCTCATTTTCAAGCTGAAACATCAAGCCACGAGAACTAAAGCTGTTGTAAGAAAAAACTGCAGTATGTCAAGTGTCGGCTTGAGGCTGGCTCTGGTCCTACTGGAAAACATGTAAAACAGACAACATTAAGGTAATCACAGCAAAAATAAACAACTTTAAGGCCTGGTACAAAAAAAATGGAAGCTAATTTCTACAATAGCACAAACTGTACAAGGTGTGAATTTAAAAAAATAATAAAACCTCAGAAGTTTAGAAGATAGATCAAAAGATCAAAAGTTTGCACATCTAAACTGACTAGAAGACTTGCACCCTGTAACGGTTAGTGAAGAGGTTAAAGGCCTTCTTCTTTACCGCACACGACCTAAACAGTAACTTGGTTGAGTTCATCATTTCCAATGTGGCTTTTGTAAACGATACGCTTCAAAACGCTGTATCAGAAACAGAAGGGTGTCTTTTATGTCCATATATTCAACAATCAATACTAATTGTTGGTGTCTTACTATATGTGAATGTGTTCAATATTTTTTTGTGGAATGCTTTAATAATTTTAAGGACTATTTCTACTGAGTAAAATACTTAAACAATAACTAACATTTTTTTTGTTTTAAATTTTTTATGAAATTTTAATTTTTCATTTCATTAAAATCTTTTCAATTAATTTCCGTTTTTTAATTTTCATGAATTGTTTAGTTAGTTTTGTAAAATACAAAAAGTGCTAACTTTTCATTTTGTGTAACTTTTTTTATTATTATTTCTATGAAGCTTGGAGATACTCCAAAGACACCCAAAGATGGTCAAAGATGACAAAGTAGCTTTATAAACAGTACATTTATTGAAAACATTCCTCCTGTTTGACGTGAAAATTTTCTATCCCCTTGCTCATATATATTTATCTTGTGAAAAAATATAAATAATGCCTCATAATCATTGTTCAACAAAAAGAAAAACAGAGGTATACTTCAGGTTTTTTTTTGAGAAACAACAAAACAAAACAAAAAAACCCTAAAGTGCATTTTCTGTCTGAGAGCGCAGCACAGGCAGTCAGCCGATGTTTCTGTTTTGATCTGAGGGAAGGAGTGGGCTGGGTCTTTTGCATTATGATACATGCAGCATGCATGCTCAGCATCTTTATATAAAATTTACTTAACTTTATAAAATGAACATAATGTTATGACCAAAAAGGAGGACATGTCTGGGAAAAAAAGGACATAGTGTCACGCTACAACCAGGCATTTCTTGTAATTGGGCATGGGGCACAAGCTCAGGTTTGATCACCCTATAGCTGGTCACCTTTGATGAGGGTGTCTAGTGTTGAAAGGCCGAAACACCCAGTGACTTGAAGGTACACTACTGACGATGTGTCCGAAACTTCCCCATGTCTGAAATACAGATCTCATCTCTCTCTCAACTCCAGTGAAAACCTTAGGTGCGCACCATCTACTGGCACAATGGATAAATTTAACATCATGTCCTGTGTTTTATGATTCTGGTGTTCAGTTTAATTTTTATTGGGTTAAAAATGATTGTGTTGTTGACCTTTGCTACTGATAAAAGAAATGGCAGCTCATTAAAGAAAAAAAAAATGAATAAATAAACACACAAAAAAAAAGAAAGGAAGAAAGGAAGATGTCTAGAACTGCTGTGTGTACAAAGTGTGAACCAGACTGTCTCCACTAGTGTGGTATGTTTCAGGGTTCAGCTCATACAGCACCACACTGATCCAACCCCTGAGAATAGTACTTTCCAAGTCATACCATCAACAGGGCTTTCAGTCTTGTTGCAGCGGCTCATTTCAATCTAATAAGATCTCCATATCAGTCTATTTTAAAAAGGGTGTAGAATGAAGAAGAATCTGCTCACCTTCTTCTCCTTCTCTGAACAACAGACAAGTAACCACTTATTTGACTCTGATTTAAATTCTGCTGTGTGATTGATTTATGCACAGAGCGAGTGTTTCGCACTAACAGCAGCCAGCGGCTTGCCTGTCTGAAGTGAAGATGATTTGAAGCAGCTCGCAGGAGGTGTGAGACTGTCTTTGAGTCAGTGTTGACAGGCGAGTGGCAGGTGACCGTGGGCCCGGCACTCTGTCATGTCTGAGGGGCCATAAGAGTGAGAGACGAGGTATTCTTCCTCCCTGAAGGAGTGCAAACCCTCACAGAGACTCTTTGAGGTTTGTTTTTTTCAGCTATATTTAATTTGGAGCTGGAGAGTGTTTGTAACCTGGAGATGTAAGACGGGAAGCAGAGAAGAAGTCCTGTGTGGAAATTCTCTGGAGTATTGGCTGGTTCATGACCTCGTTCTCCTGGGAGATGCAGCATTCCTGCGGCCTAAGATTTGAGGAAGGGGCGCAGACTGTCTTGTGTGGGTTTGCGACAGGGTAAGACGACAGATGAATTAATAGTTTTTCCACAGAGACTGTAAAAAGAAGCTCTCTCTGCTCATTTCTGTGAGGAATTATCCTCTGGCGAGAATTCTCAAACATCTAATGTAGCTCCTAAAATGTCAGATAAGGCAGTGCAGGATATTTTGGGGACATTAGCTCTACATTAACACTAATGATGTTGGAATGTGGATACAAGCTGACATCTAGCACTCGTCCCAAATGCCTCATCATTCTGCTGTTGTCTGCTGGAGATGAAATGGCCTAAACATTTCATAACGTGCAGTTCCAGAAATGTATAATTTTGTGGATGTAGAGTTATTATAGAGCCACTAAAAAAAAAAAAAAAAAAAAAAAAAAAAAAGACTTGCAGAGATGGTGTTTTTTCTGTTTGTTTGAGTTTTGTTTTGTTTTTATTTGTTTCACATTTGATAAATCCAGAAATTATGATTGCAGTATTTTTTTTCTTTTAAGGGATGAAAACACTCAGTTTCCTTTGTTTGTTTGTTTGTTTGTTTGTTTGTTTGTTTGTTTCTTTCTTTCTTTCTTTCTTTCTTTCTTTCTTTCTTTCTTTCTTTCTTTCTTTTAAATTAAACCCTAAAGCATCTTTATTTTTTATTTTCTATTTTATGTTTTTTTCCTTTTTACAAAGTTCATCAGTTTGCATGGAGAGAAAGTGAAAAGAAGCATCTAAGCAATGGCCCATGGACTAATCCAGGTTTTTATGTATGCAACACAATATGAGCTATGATTACTCATTATTCAGCTAAATGTGAACCCTTTCTGTAGTTTTGCGCATGGTATGTATATTTAATACCTGTTCTAAGTGGGCTGCATTTTCAATACCTGTGCATCTAATACACCATCTAGACCTCTGGAAACACCATAGTGATGTGTGCAAGGTTTTAACAGCTGTTCTTCCTCATTAGATCATAATAATGGGATCAAAACACATTGTTTATGATAAAGTAAATAAACCTCCTCGAGTGCTTGCTTTAAGAGTCCTTCATTGAATGCAATACGTGACCAGAGGAGAGGTGATGCCACTGGAGGTGGATTTGTACCTCCACTTTTTAAACATCTGTTTATGCCAGGTCAGATGTTAAATTAATGCCCCTAGAATGTAATCTATAATTTTAAAGGAGGAGTATTCTGCTTTCCCACATTTTTAATATGGATATCGAGTAATGCTGGATGCTGGACTACATGTGTGCAGATTTTCAAATCTGTACAAAGTCATATGCTGTAGAAATCCCTGAACCTGTCAGTAAACTGATCAAAATGTTTAGTTCTTAAAAGGCACGAGATCTTCGCAAGACTCAATAAAATTATGACATAGGGATCTCCTAACTGGTTTATAGCATGTTGGAGGAGCGGGGCTCAAACACCAAGGTATGCCCATAGTTCTGCCCCTGACAGGCCTCCAAAGGGCTGGTCATTCAGAAGGAAGGGGTCGGTGGACCAGGAGTCTTAAAGATAAGAACATTGATGTAATGTGTCTGACACCAATCGGAAGCTTACTCTGTTTGTTGTTTTTGTAAATATTCACTCATTTTAAAGTTGATGTGTGCAACACTTTCCAAAAAGGCAAGGACAGGGGCAACAAAAGACTTGGAAAGTTGAGGAATACTCAAAAACACCTGTTTGGAACATTCCACAGGTGAACAGGTTAATTGGAAACAGGTGAGTGTCATGACTGGGTTTAAAAGGTGCATCTCCGAAAGGCTCAGTCCTTCACAAGCAACGATGGGGCGAGGTTCACCACTTTGTGAACAACTGCGTGAGCAAATAGTCCAACAGTTTTAGAACAATGTTTCTCAACGTACAATTCCAAAGAATTTAGAGATTTCATCACCTACAGTCCATAATATCAACAAAAGATTCAGAGAATCTCTAAAATCTATGCATGTAAGCAGGCTGAAAACCAACATTGAATGCCTATGACCTTTGACCCCTCAGGCAGCACTGCTTTAAAAACAAGTTTAAAGGAGTCCAAGTCCAAGTTAAATCTTTACCATGCAAAGCCAAAGCCAGATATCAACAACAACCAGAAAAAACATATTCCACATGTATTACAGACAGACCTTTTTGTGTGTGTGTGTGTGTGTGTGTGTGTGTGTGTGTGTGTGTGTGTGTGTGTGTGTGTGTGTGTGTGTGTGTGTGTGTCACAGAGCCAGTCTGGGACATGCCATCATCCCCCTCTGAATTGTTCGGTGTAATGCATGAATGAGGCTGTATTCTACAGGGTGTTGCCGTCTTAAACACTTATATGATTCATCTGGTTTGAACCAGTTTGGTCTTATTGTAAATGTTTATTCCAGCCACACACACACATATAAACCAACATTCCTGAGTTCTTGGTTAGATAATTGCTTGTTCAACAAGTGTGTGTCTGGTTACCTTCAGCATGAGATATGTCTAAACATCTGTTTGTAAAGACTCAGTTCTCCTAAAAACAACAGGACAGAAAGTCTTCCTCCACCCATTCTGCTTATGCTTATTTCTTTTTCATAGGCTGCACACTCTGAGCACTTTTGCGCAGAAAATGGAAGGAAAATATATACTGCATCCAATATTTACAGCCAATTATGGTTCAGTAAAGCTCCTCTCCATCATGTGTGCCCTTCTGCATCGTAAACTGCCTCTGCAGGTGATTGAGTGCTATGGGACTGAGTGATTATGCTAATCATTAGCTACTTTCCGCCTGGACAGGTGTTTGATCATCATACAGACAAAGGAAAAGAGCTGGTTCAGCCTCTATTTTAGCCTCATCATCGCATCACTGGCAGAAACAAGACATCCACAATTTGTGGCATTGACGACTTAATTTATCCAAGTAATAGCTTAAGAAAACAGCTCTTTGTGCTATAAATAATCTTTACCCACTCCTGGACATCAAAGCAAAAAAAATAATGTAAAGGAACAACAGTGTCAAAGGTCACATCACCAAGTTAGGTTGAAGAATCTCTCGGGGTATTTTCTGGTAAACGGCCAAATTTTCATAAACCTGTTATCCAAAGCACTTTCAAATATCCTCAGATGAACCTGTTCACACACACACACACACACACACACACACACACACACACACACACACACACACACACACACACTGAAGGCAGGAAGATACAGAGCTTACCAAAGAGAGATTTTTAGATTAATTGTCTTTTCGAGGATACTATGGCATTATGAAAGCTGGAGTGGGCCATTTGGCCATAAAACAACTGATAAATATTTTATGTAACATCCATATATCTGATCTCCATATCATGTGTTCCTAAATCATCCTCTACCTTTTCAGTGACAAACAGAAATGTAGCATGAGTTGTAAAATACAACTCTGGGGCTTCAGCGAAGAGGTCGCAGTCAGTCAGTGTGTGTCGTGTCATTTATTGACAATGTGCTAAAACTAATAAAACTCAGGCAGGAAATGTGAAGAGGACAGACAGTCTGACTGTGGCTCAGAAGCTGCTAAGAAATAAAAAATAGAAAATTGCTCAAGAGAAAAACACTAAAAATTAAACTAAAATACATGCCTGTCAGTCATTGCACTACCGCTGTTTACCTTTTTTTTTTCACTTTAAAACAGCTGATGATTTTTAGCTCACTACCACCTCATGCCTGCTTCTGATTGGCCTATAACCCCCAATATGGTCCAAGTGCCCCTCCTCTACATGTGACTGCAGGAATGATCATGACTGAGTAAGTCTGGCCCATTCTTGTGAACATAATCCACTACTTTTCTATGAATGGCCACTTTGTCTTTTTTAAATATCCATGACACACTTGAGGTGTCATAGATAGAAGAAACTCTTGAGGAAATTTGTTGGGCTGTACAAGACCATAGCAGGGTTAAACAGCCATGTTTATAAGCTGCTGATGAAGTCTATCCTGTCTCATACCTCTTCTGTTACCAAGTGTTTCTCGAAATGATGCATTGGAAAGTTTTATTCTTTAATTGCTGCAACAAACTTGGTGCAGCGTTAAAATACTGGATTCATGTGTGGGTTGAGGCAGGGTCTCTCTTGGCCTGGCCAAGTCATTAGTGTTTTAGTCTAAGATGAGTCACAATTCCCAAATTTCAGGATTCCAGTCAGACCTGTGACTTATTCTTAGACTTGAGAACAAAACCACTGACAGAAGGGTTTGAAGGTGTGTTGTAGCTGTTAGCCAGGTGAACTCGACCTGAGTTGACATGATGATTCCAGTATGGCAACTGTCTTAGGGCTTCTTGCCCCCTCAGCAGGAACCAATGAGTGAGGTCCTTAAGACTGCATCCATGTTTTACAAGGTTTAAGGTTCCTTCTGTTTCTGAGTCATCCTCAAACAGACAGAAAAACGGCTACATGAAGCCATGAAGAACACTCTGATTAACAAAGGCATGGAAGTCTAACATGACCAATAAAATCATCTGTGAGTGACAATGAGATGTAAACCTCTGGGGTTTGTAGGACCTTGAATAAGAAGAGTAGAGGTAAATGTAAAATCTGCAAAATTTATTTCATAATCTCTTGAAACACGTAAGGTGTATTTTTAAGTCTTTGTTTTGGTAACTTGGCTCCTTCCAGAGTTGGCAGAAGTCTGTGGTACTTTTTAAATCTCAAAGTCAAAGGTCACTGTACCTGTTTGTTGAGTAAACAAAGGTTGTAGTTAAACAATCTATAATTACACAAACAGTTGAATAGCTTCAGGCTAACAGGAGATGAATCAGTCTGTGAGCTCTGAACGCCCACTTTACACCAACCTTTCAGCATCTGTGCATGTGAGAGATGTTATAAAACTGATACTTGCTGACTTACTCGTGTTGTACGTTGCTTTTGACAAAAGCATCTGATATATGAAATCGTAGAACTGTAGAATATAAAAATACAGATTTTATTGAACATCATTCAGGCAGAAGATATTTGACCTCCAGAAACTGAAAAATAAATAAAAAATAAAAAAAAATTGCCCATGGAAACACGGTTATTTGACACAGAAGTCAAGCCTTTCATGATCTGTACTGCACATGTTGCAGATAAAACTGCATGGTTGCTCATTTTATACAAGCCTGGAATTACATATTCAAGGCTACATTTATGGAAATGTGCACAATTACTGCTAAGTGTGTTGAGTGTTTGCTGCAGTTGAAGTCTTTTTTTTTTTTTTTTTGCTCTTTGTGTCACATCTCTGGGTTAACTTGTCTGTTATTTCCTCTCTCTTGTACCTCATCTTTGTTGTTTGTTTTATCTTTTTACTCACTCTTGTCTCTCGTTTTAGATCCATTGACTTCCTGGCCTTCTGTGTCTCCATGTCCCTTATTACCCTAATGTTTCTTACCTGCGTCTTATTGTCTCCACTTTTTAGGCGTTTTTTTATACTCGTTTAACTGTAGTCTTACCTCGTTTCTGCTACAGTTCATCTTGTTCCTAGCATCAGCGTTCCAGCCTTTTTCCTTGGTGTTAGCGCTCTGGGGTATTTTTGATCCTTGCCTGTTTTTGACCCTGTCTCTGCCTTTTGTCTTTGGACACCTCTGCCTTCTACCTGTTTGCCCGTGTTGCTTAACATTTGCTTTATCTCCAGCCCCTGCCTCTGCTCACAATCCACTAAGGTTCATCTTACACTTACATTCAGAAAGGCTTTGGAGAAAAAATGGTGTGAATATCTCAGAAATATGTGGCAAATATGGAAAGCTATCACATTTCTTCATTTCAATATTTCTGCATATCAGATGAACATGTGACGGAGTCAAATCATTTGGATGGTCTACGAGCTGATCAGTTTTCACAAGATGCTGTTTAAATGCTAAACATGTCTGCATGTGACAATCAGCCTTCTGTCTCCCGTGTCTCTGCTGTGTCTTTGATTCACAGGAGTTAATGCCCAAGCACAGATTTGCTCTTATTGCTTTCTGCCAGCAACTTTAATCAAGGACTGTGTAGGACAGGCATGAAACCACGACGTAGCATCAGTAAGAGCTCTGTGTCATCAAAATAATAAGTCATCCCAAACAACCTTGACTTTGCCCACCCATTTGATTTGAGGATTCTTTTTAGCACCATTCACACAAATGAAACCCTGATCTGAGAGTAAAGCTGGCCCGGAGATTGGAGCAATTTTATGGTATATGAGATGATAGATGGACAACATTTTGGAGAAGTGTTCAGAAATCCTCCTCTCTGATAGTCAGCTGAATGTCCTCCTCCTTAGTCCATCCTGAAGAGTATTTTCTGCCTCACATGCAGCATGATGTGCTCACACTCTGGACTCTTCTGCAGGTCCACAAAAGCCCTGCAGTGAGAGGATGGCATGCGTTCAGGCTGATCACTGAAGGTGAATGACTTTCACTTGAGAGAATCTGAACCTGCAAGCACAACAACAAAACTGGCATCAACTTTTAGTGTGCATATGAGGATATTGGGAGACTTCTTTGGCAGATTCAAGGTTAGATTTCACAGAGAAATTTCCTCAGAGAACAGAAGTGGCTCTGGAGTTTGTCCAAAGTAGCATCTCTGCCATCTGGTCACAGCCGTCTGACAGTGATTATGAACACACACTAAATGGAAGCTTCTTCTTCATGTGCTTCAGAGCAGCTCAGAATAAAACAAACTGTCTGCGGTATCTCTCATCATGAAAGAGGAAACCAACATGAAACGTTTGGAAATGAAGATGTAGCATTTCTGACTCTTGATTAAAACTTATTTCATGTTGTTCACACTGAGAAAATTTGTTTTAAGCATTGATGGGTACAGTTCTTGCTGCATTCAATATGTCAAAAATTTATGTTTGTAAAAAGAAACTTCAGCTGGAATCGACGCTGCCTTCATTTCCTAACTTAGCTGCAGACTTATTGTAACTTACTGGAGAAAAAAATATATGATGTACCATGAGGACAAACCTTTCCAATTACGGTGTTTCCTAAAAACTGTTTTTTATGATAAATTAATGTTGTAAAGACATTTTAAATAATAAAATGGAAATCTTAATATCAAAAGCAGCAGGATAACATCCAGAAGTGCTGCATGGGGAACATTTTCAAAGAAGCCCAGTGAGACCAAACTTCTGTACTCTGGAGAAGAAGTTTGTTTTTACTTTAACGAGCATCACCTAATGTGCCAATGTAACTTTAGTTTACAACATTATTTTAAAAAATACTTCAAAAAAGATAAAGATAATCCCATATTTGTACCGCAAAGGGGGAATTTACAGAATTACAGCAACAAACAAGAAACTGTATAATGTAAACATTTCAATAAGAGCATATGAAATGGAATAATATGATCAGTGTAACCAGGCAAAAATATTTACAAGACTATTTAACCACAAGAAACGTGTAAAGGACCAACATACAAGTATGACATGCACAGACTGATAACATGAAGGTAGAAAATCTCCTGGGGTGGGACATGTTGTCCATCAGAGACGACAGCTTGGCCATCATTCTTGTGTCAGCCTCCACCTCCACAGGGTCCAGAGGGTCCACAGGGCAGCCCAGGCTAGAGCTGGCCTTCTTCACTAGTTTGTTCGTTCTCACTCTCCTTTGTCCTGTCCACCTGCAGAAGGTCAAATCCTTCCAATGTGGCGTTCGTGTCTGGTTGTTGGCTCTGTTTGTGTTTCTGTTGTGTGTTTGCCATGTCTCTGCGAACAGCGTGATGCTACTCTGCCAGTATTCCCGCTGGTGCTGGGTTAGCACTGTTGCTCCTCTAAACTGGCTGCTGCTCAATTAATTCTTTGTTGTTTTCTTCCAAACCAGATATTAGGTCTCGCATAGGCACCATGTGCCATCAGATGGACATATTGAAGATGGATCTTACATTTTAACCGTGAACACAGAAATATAGCATTCTATTGCTATTTTGAACACCTCATTCATTCATCTTCTATTCCATCTATCCTGTTCAGTGTCGTGGGCGGCTGAAACCTATCCCAGCTGTCTTAGGGCCAAGGTGGGCTACACCCTGGACTGGTCACCAGTCAATCACAAGGCTGACACACACAGACAGACAACAATTAGAATGACCTCATGTGTAAACAATAAGACCATGGTTACACATAGAATCTCCAGACACACGAGGTAACAAAATGCAAATGTATTCAGTTTGGTGTCCATGACCAATAAATGGGACATAAAGTAATTTTGTACTCAAAATACAAAGAGACCTGAAAAGATAAGAAAAAAGACCAGGAGGAGAGCTCAAATGCAACAAGTGGCTAAAGCTTAAATATAAAAAAATATATTTTGAATATAGTTTCAGATATGTTTAATTGTTTGTAATATGTGTTTGCATTTGTGTATCAACTGCAGTACACTTTTATGAATCTTTGTACCCATCTGTGGATCATTTCACACAATGAGAAATAATTTAACAGTTTCACAGAACTGACAGCAGGTAAAGGAAGCTGGGCTTAGATACTTTTTACTGGATGAGGAAAGCAAGACAGGTGAGATACATTCTGGTAATCAAGGAGCAAAGAACACAGGGGAAGAGGAAGCCAACAGACCTTGAACAAGAGGCAAGGGTCAATGACAAAATGAAACATCATACCAGACGTGACAACTGAGGCGAGTAAAAAGGAAACTACTCATATTACGAGTCAAGCAGCTAACTGCCCAGGCTGATGGAGTTAAATGTGCTCACGTTCAAACAAAACTGCTCCAGAGTTTGATTCGAAGTGATCTTCAAGATGATATGAGCTCATTTGATGGGTTTCACATCAGAGAGATATTACTGTTAATGTTCAAACAAACCAGACTCTGGTAGATTACTCCAAAGGAGAGGAGCCTGATATCTGTAGCTTTGCACTCCTTTACTACTTTTGGATGTGTGACATTCCAAAGAATATTCATCCGCAGCCTGCCGAAACATGAATCTTTTGCTCGCAGTCCTCTGTGAAAACATGTTCATGTCATCGTTTGTTACAATTTCATATACACCACCCATTTAACAGCATGTCTACACTAGGAAGAGTGTACTACGAGTGAGTGTGTATATGTGCGTGTGTGTGTCTGGCCACTCAGCATTTTGCCAGTACATCCGTCATCATCTGAAGAAGCAGCAGAACAATATGTCTGTCTCTTCTACCCTCACTGAGTGTGACAGAAATTTACTCAGTTTGCCAGAAGTCATCATCAGCAAAACAAAGAAGACAGAGCTGTGCGGTGGAAGACCCATTCTGTGACACTGGGTGATGTCTTAGTAGATACAGTGTTTGTGTGTTTGTGTGTGTGTGTGTGTGTGTGTGTGTGTGTGTGTGTGTGTGTGTGTGTGTGTGTGTGTGTCAGAGGAGAAATATCTGGCCCTTGTGTTATCCTTGTCAGCAGCCCCTTCAGGCTAAATGTACGAGTTCTGTGCCGCCGCCTCCATTGTGCGTCTTCTTAAAAGCCTGTGTTGTGATCTTTTATATTCTATTGGCCTGGTGATGAATAGGTTGCAAATCGGCGGGCGAGAGAAGCATCCGTTTATCATAATCACTCTGAAAATAATATGGGAGATCCATAACAATGTTGGCCCCATCTGCAAACTCCGACTCAGGAATTGGAGTGAGGTGTCACGCTGAGACAAGAGTTGTGTCTGTGTAATGATTAAATTCACACAAACAAAGAAAAAAATCGACTTAGCTTTCAGAGCAGCAGAGATGAATCATTTTAAAACAGAGTAGCTAAACAGCCAAAGAGCAAACGCAGAGTGATCTATCATCCAAACACTCAAGTGCTCTCATACTGCACAATGTGGACACAAATGTAACACTTCCTCAATTAAATTCAAAGCTGACTCTTTATTATCATCTCCTGTTTGACATATTATTACACTGATCTGTCGGAAACATTCAAGCTTACATTATTTAGAGAATCAGTCATGACAAAAAGTGCAAAAACTTCGTCCGAGAAGCTCCAGCATATACTGCATGTTCAGTTTTGGATGAAACAAATGAGAAACCCAAGACTCCACTAACAGAAACAGTCTTTTCAATTAAAACTTCAGGCTGTGTTTTTGTTGTATTTTTTTTTTAAATAAATAAAGAGTCCACACAGACTTTTTGAGACTCAGGTGTTAATGGGTTAATTTTTTGTAGAGACATATTCGTAGACAGGTAACTTCCTTGTAAACTAACTGTAACAATGTGTATTCTGAACCTCCAGGGAGGTGTCACAGACAGCAGGCAGGGAGTGAGTGTATAAAATCCTACCTCAGAGGAGTTAGGAGTTCTAAAGTAAATCAAGAGACAGCGATGAGAGTAAAAGGAGGCTGGGAATGCTTCGCTCTAATATTTATGAATCGTCCTTTTGTTGCGGCAGAGCTGGGAGACAGACAGGAACGCAGCATCCGTCCCTGGAGCTGGAAGCTATTTAAATGTTGAAAAATGCATGAGTGTTTTTATTGATAGGAACACAGATCTGCCTTTGATGGATGGAGCCTGATACCTCAACACAAACAGGAGGGAGGGGGAGAAAGACTCTCTCTTACGTGTTTACTGTCATTAGGCTTTATTTATAATGCTCCGACTGAGCGCGTGGGCGAGTGTGTGTCTGTCAGTGAGAAGGTCATCAATAAGAAGTGGAACATGAGCAGAAAACACATTTACAGACAGAGGAATTCTCCAGAAGTGGATTTTCTCATATTGCTCCAACATGGAAACAAACCTGCCCTGAAGTCATTGAGAGAGAAACCAACATGTGGAAATGCAGCTCAAAGACAAAAAAAACATCTCACAGGGATTTTACAACCTGCAACTGCAGCTTTTAGTACTACCCTAAATTTTGACAAAACCATGTAAACATAAAGATCAGACAGCCTGGTCAGAGGTCAAAGCCTTAAAAATGTGGTGCTGTGTGTATTTTTTAAGTGACACCTATGGTGACTTCCCTGAAATATTGCTTTTTATGTATCTTTAATATCCGATCATGTTGTATACAGAGCTTTGGCCTGGCTATCCTTACCCTATGATGAGTCTCTCTCCATTCCTGTCTTTATTGCGATCTAAAAGCCTGTTGACTTTACAAATCCTTGAGCACTAGGGGTGTAAAGGTACACATATTTCTAGTGAATCATTTTGGCTGCAGAGAAGTACAAAAACGATGAAGGCCAGATCTAAAGGGAATGCATTACAAGGTCCCTGCAAGCCTTTGAAACACTGATAAATTACTTTTTTCAACAGAGCACCGCAAGAAAAATTGAGTTTTAATTCTTTTAACTTGTGATCAAGTGTTTTTTTTCCTGTGGGCTCAAACTGGTTACTAATTCTCAGAGATGATTAATGCTTGAAATCCCACCTTTCATGCAGTGTATGATAATCAGTGTACTAGGGATGCAACAGTATGCAGGAAAATATTGAACTGTTTGGTCTACTCCGCATCATTTTGCACCAATGCTTTACAGGCCACTGTGTGTGTGTGTGTGTGTGTGTGTGTGTGTGTGTGTGTGTGTGTGTGTGTGTGTGTGTGTGTGTGTGTGTGTGTCTGTGTGTGTGTGTGTGTGTGTGTGTGTGTGTGTGTGTGTGCGCACGTATGTGTGCACCTGTGAAAAGCCCTCCCATCCTCAAGGGGGTCCAGCCAGTGTTGCAAACTTTGGCAACTCTTTTTCAAAAAAGGGACAAGTCAATCAATCAATCAATCAATCAGTCTTTATTTATATAGCGCCAATTCATAACAAACGTTATCTCAAGACGCTTTCCAAGCGTTAACAGGTCTAGACCTGTAAATGGTAATAAAATTTTATTAACAGAAACTCAACATCAAGACAAGATAAGAAGTCTTATCTCATCTTAACCCACCATGAGTACAGCACTTTGCAATATTTAGCAAGTTAGAAATCTATTGACGTTTTCTGAAGTTTGGAGACTCTGATGTGAAAGCATGTATCGATCTTACTCTTCTAAATAGCAGGGGGTGCTGCTGCTGCCATGGGCCCCTCCCCTATCAAAAACACTCACAGGCAGCAGTCCCTCTCAGAACAGATGACTGCATGAAAATGAACTGTGCATTTGCTCGTCTCCTCTGGGTCACTTTTGTGGATCCCAATCTTGGATAAAGGAGAAGGGTTATTATTTTGACCTTATAAAAAACAAGAATTGACAGAAGTGTAAAAACTGAATTTCCTCCAAGAGGATTGATAAAATATATCTAAATCTAAAGAAAGTTCATTTGTAGTTATAAACAAATGTAAAGTGTTGTTTTACACTCGTTCTGTCTCTCCCCATGATGTTATTCCTCTCTCCTACAGCATCCATGACAATAACATGTGAATGGCTCATGGCTTGACTGACATCCACCATATTAACAGTTGTGCATGTTCCTGTGTGTGTGAGTGTGTGTCAGTTTGACCAGACAGAGCACCTGCAGAGCAGCAGAAGAGGGCTGCAGATACACCAATAAGAGGTTAAAAATTCTACTGAAAACTTATGTATCAAGTCAAACTAATATTGTTGTGTACTGTGACAATGTAGTTCAAAATGGGCATACAGACTTTGTGACCCACTGGCACTGATTCCTATCTTTTGGGAATGGATCTGTTAACCATGAAATACCATACAAAAGTGTGTGAACATATAGACCCATGGTTCCTGTTTTTGACCTTACAAAGTTGTAACTAAAGAAAAAAAAATGATTTTAAGAAATCTGACTCCCCAGATTTCTGCGATTGAAGTAAGGTGTTGAGTTATCTGAAAAATCAAGAGAATCATTTGATCAGATGAGTCTTTGTCAACACATTTCTCAACTGTAGTGTCTACTAAATGCAAACACTTCAGAGACATTATTTAGTACGTAGGGTGCTGTTGTTAGGCCACAAAAACTGTGCCAATTTTGAATGGAGCTGTCAGCTTCATGAAGTGAAAATCTTTGATCTTGTTTTTTGGCCTAACTTAAACACATTTTTCCTGGATCACAGATCCGTGTCACTCGTCCTGGTTCCAGAGTTTCAATCTGACTCGAGCCTTCAAACAATTATCATCATCCTGAGACAGGGGAGACACAAAGGAGAGAGGAAGATTGGAAACATTTTCATCCTCTCTGGCGTTGCTAAGCAGCAGTCATCCAACCATGGCCGGGCTGACAGGAGGGCCACTCCTTGAATACCATCGACGGGGTGAAGATGGAGGCTGAGAGGATGGCTGGGACTTACCTCATGCTGCCTCACACAAAGGTAACACACACACACACACACACACACACACACACACACACACACACACACACACACACGCACACACACACACACACACACACACACACACACTTCACCTTTAGTTGAATGTTGTGTTAAGAGGCTGCACTTCATTCAATCTTATGATCTACTTTTCACATCCAAACTTTTTTTTGGAGTTAACTTAATCTGTAGGCCATTTTTACAGACAGATTTACATTCCTCATAAATCCAGTAATCCTCTGAATTATCATGCTTAATCTCCGGCAAACTGTGACTACAAGATCATCAGATAGTGACTCTCAGCTGCTCACAGAATATTTAGAAGCTCTTCCTTGAGCAGATGTCATCCTAAAACCAGGAAATTTTCTTCATACTTCTTTCACTCACTGAATACAACATGCAAACGTGTGAAAGGGATCGGCAGCACAGAGATATTACAATGTGTGTGTGTGTGTGTCTATATATATGTATATCCATCCATCCATTTTCTATACCGCTTCTCCTGTTCAGGGTCACGGGTGGCTGGAGCCTATCCCAGCTGGCTGAGGGCGAGAGGCAGGGTACACCCTGGACTGGACGCCAGTCAATCGCAGGGCTGACACAGAGACACAGACAACCATTCACGCTCGCACTCACTCCTACGGGCAATTTAGAATCTCCAATTGACCTAGTGAGCATGTTTTTGGACTGTGGGAGGAAGTACCCGGAGTACCCGGAGAGAACCCACGCATGCACGGGGAGAACATGCAAACTCCACACAGAAAGGCACACCGTGCCCGAACCGGGATTCGAACCGGCGACCTTCTTGCTGTGAAGCAAGAGCTCTAACAGCTGCGCTACCGTGCAGCCCCATATATGTATATGTATATGTATATATATGTATATATATATATATATATATATATATATATATATATATATATATATATATATATATATATATATATATATATATATATATATATATATATATATTATATTATATTATATTATATTTGTTAGTTAACTTAACTTCTTCAGATACACTGTATACAAAAATACAGATAATGTCATTGACATTTTCAAGTTCACAGACATTTCCTTCAACTTTAAAACAGACATCCTACGTAGGTTTGTTTCCTTAACCATGAATGATATGGGCAGGCAACAATGAACACAGGTGCATTTTATTGATGACATTTTTAATGCACAGAGATAAAGTGACGAGATCTTGAAGCCCATTATTGTGCCATTCATCCATGAACATCACCTCATGTTGCAGCCTGATTCCTGGAATCAGGATTTCTTGCATGGCCAGCAGACTCACCGGACATGTCACCCACTGAGCATGTTTGGGATGCCCTGGATCGGTGTAAGGGACAGCATGTTCCAGTTCCTGCCAATATCTAGCAACTTGGCACAGTCATTGGATAGGAGTGGACAAACATCCGAAAGGCCACAATAAACAACCTGATAAACTTTATATGTCAAGGAGATATGTTGCACTGCATGAGGCAAATGGTGGTCAAAGTATTTGTTTCCTAAAGACAACAATATATTTTAATTTTGTTTTGGTGATTGATTTCCTGTCACTTGATAAACTCTGTATTTTCTCTCTCTTTCTCTTTATCAATGCATTTTACTTCAACAGCCGGCAAAGCATAGCATAGCATTCTTGTGTATCTGCTGCAGATTTGGTGCAAATGCAGACATTTGGTAAACATGTATGCTTCTAAATCTGTTCCTGAATGGCGCAGTTTGCTTTTTATGACTTTAAATTCCTAAGAATTTGATCCTTAATCTTGTTGGTGAGAATTTATTGTTGCCAGAAGTTGCTTCAGTATAAACCAGCAGAGCCCTTAAACCCCCCTGCAGCTGTATTTACCTGTGGCTGTGTAGGTGGGAGAAAGTTTGATGTGATATTTGTTAGTGAAAACATGGGAGATGAGCTCCTCTCAGCCGGAGCACTCTGTATTGATTAAGCTCAGTTTGATTGCAGGATACATAAGTTTTAATTAATCATCGGGGTAATAAAAATGGCCAAGATATTCTTGGCTCAGCACACTTTTGGGACCAATCGGAGGCAGTATTGATTTACAACCTTTGGCTTTCTTCTCTAAAGAGACGCTCCTGCCGATGGAGGCTGAGAGATTGACCTTTCAGTCCCAAACAAATCTTTTCTCTTTTTATCTGTAACATTGAAATGTCTCTGAGCGTGCGCATGCACAAACACACACACATACACACACTAACACACGGCTATGCTTCCTTGCTTTCCTGCTGCACACCCATAAATTCTCTGCTTCCTCCTGCACAGTAATAAGTCTCCAAAACAGTTACATCAAAGTCCTTTTAGAAGTACCTTTGGTCATTTAACTGAGGGCTCTGATCTCAGACACAAGGACAAAGTATTTGATCAAACAGAATTTATTATACACTTTTGGGGCTGAGTGCACATCAGATACGTTGGTGTTAAGTAACCTTTAATTGGTCTATCGCAGGGCTGTCAACATTTACGCATTAACTGACACCAAGTGCAGTCACACACAAAGTTCTGAATTCAGTAAGTTAAGTTAAAAACCACATATAGAGCTGTTTTTAATCAGCACCATCAGTTAAACCCCCATGTTGCTTGCATCACTCTCTTTTAGAAAACAAATTTCAATCCTGGCTGGAAACTGTTGCTATAAATATTTCAAATAGGTCAAACTAACTTTTTATGAGAGCAAATTGGCAGATGCAGCCTGACACAGGGCACAGTGATAATTTTCCTGCTTTAGGATGAAACAGAAAAGCTGCCAAGTCCTGCCTGTCTGTGTGTAACCACATGGCAGCTAAACAAATATAAACACTTTGAGCAAACTGCTGCACCACATATCTGCTATCAAATATTCCCAGGAACCAAATGAGGGAAGTACCTGCGCTGGAACACATTTCCTGTGACACCCGTTTACATCTTGGCACAGTTTATCAGGAGGTGAGATAACGGGGGAGGCGATGAGCCGGAGGTGAGACTGAGTAGTGATGACAGAGGAAAACAAACATATTTCCCAGCTCACACTGAATGTCCCACTCTGATAGTCAGGTTCATGTGATAGATTTATTCTGAATTTAATGAAAATGCTCAGGAAAGTATTCATCTGCACCATGATTTGACGTCCCCTGGTACAGCTGTATAAAGACTCAATATTTACACTGACATTACTGTCATATTTTTAATACATTATCAAACCATGATGTACCAGCAAAGTTGATAACGTCAATTTTAATCAAAGGAAAGAAGAAAATGCCTTCCGCATCAGAAAAACAGCTCTACTTACATTACAAGCTGTGAAAATATGACTTAATGGATGCTACACTTTGCTTCATAAAAAGCTACAATAGCAGTTTTTTGACAATGAACATCCTGAATTTATTTGTCCCAGATGGATTAAAACTATTTCTTATACTCTCTTTTATAAAGTTTCCTCCTAAGTGTGAATGACACAGTTCATAGAAAACTTACGTACAGTTTTGAAGCCTCCAGTTCGGCATTTTCAGGCAGCACCGTCTTTTTATTTTATTTTATTTTTATTTTTATTTTTTATTTTTTATTTTGTTTTTTTTGTGCCAGTTGTGATGATTTCTGGTTAGAGGGTTGACATACTGGACATACACTGGGTTTATCTTAAGTACAGGTATGTAATTCTTTGAATTTGCCAATAATAATGAGTGTTCCTTCTTATAACTCACTGATGCTGATCTTCCTTACTAGCTGTATATCATCTCTCACCTTCAGAGGTATCACCTGAGCCCATATGCCTATCCAGTCATTACACAAACAGGACCATTAGTCTTAACGTACCATTATGGAAAAGCCCATTTGGTTTTAGCATTAGCCACACGCACGACTACCAAAAAAATTGTCCATTTAACTAATTGCTCTTTGAAAGCAAAGCATGTGCACAATGTCATACGTTGGGGGAACCTCCTGGAAAACCCCCATCCAACAAATTGGAATTGCACATGCCTTTTACACATAAACAGCAATAAACATGGTGAGTGGTAATGGGGTGACTGAGAGAAGATAAAAAAAAAATAACAGTTTTTTTAGCAGGGGTTCAGTGGTCTGTTAACAGACTCAGAGTTTTCACTAAACCTGCTTTGTGAAACAGACCCCTGAAGAAATGAACATTTTATTACAAGAATATAGAATGAATGGAGCGTAGATGGCCAAGCAGTTTAGGTTGCGCTCCATATGGCAAAAAATGCCCTTGAGCAAGCAGCCCAGGTTCAAGTCCAGTCTGTGGTGAGTTTCCCGCATGTCACTCCCAACTCTAACCCTGTTTACTACACTATCTACTGTCCTGTCTTCTCACATTAAAGGTATATAAGATAATGGATTACTGCAATGACATCTTGAATCCAGAATTCAGTAATGACGCTGTATCAACTGAACCCTTTTTTTCCCCCAAAACTGAGTTGCATTCATAACTATAAATGTGTTAGGGAAGTGGCTTTTGTGACCATTTGCAGCTGAAATGAAGTTTCTGGATGCAAAAGAAAAATGTAATCAGTTGGCCATGTTTTCAATATGGGATTTATTAAGTTAATTATGTCTTCATGCGAGTCCCATCAATGCTCCCACCTTTGTCCTCAAACTTATCCACAGCAGGAAAATAGACTTTTCTTTCCATGATGAAGATGATGCTGTCTGCTGCCCTGTGCGTAACGTCATTGAGCATGGAGGGAAGGGCATCGATTGATTGTGACACAACCTGATAGAGAAAAGCATTGGCCAGCCAGTACAATAAGGACTGGCTGACATCCAGGTCTTTACCCCGGCCATGGTTAGTGGTGCACCCAAGACACTACACCAAGGCATTCACTGTGTGTCTTGACAGATGGAAGACAAGCTGAAGTTTTTTGTTTTTTTTTTCAAGTTGTCCTCTCCAGGCAGAGGAGAGCAACAGCAATTTATATGTCCATCAAAACTGCCTCCAAAGTAGGAATAGGAACACAGTTTTTTAGAAGTCTGAACTTGCAGTTCTACAGTGTGAGTTGTTTTAATTTTTCAGGTTTTTTTTCCATTAAAAGTTGTTTATTACTGAATGTGCACATATGCTTGATGCCGTCCCTGTGGAAGTTGG
The DNA here is from genome assembly GCA_030710495.1 of Labroides dimidiatus. Lineage (NCBI taxonomy): Eukaryota > Metazoa > Chordata > Actinopteri > Labriformes > Labridae > Labroides > Labroides dimidiatus. The sequence goes on along the minus strand of CM061148.1, from coordinate 18,412,299 downwards.
TAGCCCAGTTTGGCAAACTCCAGGCCTCTGCACCAACTTTTACCAGACAGCATTCATTTACTGTATCTGTGGAAGGCTTAAAACACCAGTGCATATGATTTAGGTGTTATTTGCAGTGATGTATATTTGCACGAAAAAGTCAATTCTGCCCAGAATTAATTTTTAATGGCCAATTTAAATTTGGGCAACGCAGTGTAGCCTTTCTGTGAACCAGTTCCTTAGTCTTTTCTGAAGACACTCAGAGGTGTCCCCACCTGCTGGCCATTAAGCAAATGCTTGACATGACTCCTCTCCACTGACAACATTTTTGACTCTGAGATAATTTGTCTACTTCTTGTACACAATATGTGGGCCTGTAGCAGTATTTTAGTCTTATGCTGTGTCCCAAATAGTGCACTTCTGCACTTGCACTCACTAATTTGAGTGCTTAAGTGCGTTCACACTGACAGTTTAGAAAAATGCTGTGCACTTTGTTTTATCAACTGGCGCACTCAAAACAGGCAAAAGGTTAAGTGTGGAATGCTGGACACTTCTTACACTCAATAGCCAGATATTGGCGATGTAGATGAAGGGGCAGGAACGAATCAAATGATGGATGAAATCAATGAATAGCAGAAGAACATCTGTGAATGGTTGTGAAATGCAACCGTAATTTCCGATAAGTGCGAAGCCAAAGTGTTTGATTCGGGACAACACTACCCTATCAGATTTTGGCACTGTTAGAGTTACTGCAGGGTGTACGCAATGTAAGTGTACTTAGGAAAGTTTGTTAGTCTATAGAGTGGTGATGTGTTGCAGCTGGTCTAACTTTAACCCTGTGAGGCTGCAAGTGTAGAAAAGTCATCATGTGTGTCTTTATAGAACATCATTTTCTAACACCATTACTGGGTTTTTGTGTCTCCTCTTTCAATTTTCTACTTTTGGAGATAATCACTGCTGTCTTTGAAGCTGGTGTTCTCCTAAAAGATACCTTTTTCATAAACAGCTCTCTTTAAATAAGATACACACACCTCAATTATTTCTGTATTATCTCCCTCTGCTTTTATCTCAGCTTCGCTGGCAGCAGGCTTCACTGCAGACCCTTCTCTTTTCAAAGCCCATATTTTCCCCCTGACTTCCCACTGTGCTTTTTCAGAGTGCAGGAGAGCTGTCAGCTTCAAAAACAGCCGGTCTGACCTGAAAACTCCAAAGAATGACTTTCATTCAGCTGCATCCCTGCCTTCCTCTGCTCCAGCCTCCCAGTCCCACCCATCAACGCTACCGTCACCACAACCACACCCTCTGTCAACATCTCTCTGCCTGCTGCAAGCATTGTACTGTTTCTCTGTGTGTTCCTGATTAGATTCACCAGCTCAAGCTTCAAATGTAAGGCAAACAAACAAAAAAAAATATTCATGATATTTTTCAAAAAACAAAACCTCCCAGGAAATAAAATCTTGAATGACGACCCCAGGAGCACCCCCTGCTTCCTCCTCAGATTGGATGTACAAAGTGATGAGAAACACTAGCTCTAATACAAACAATAAATACATAATGAGGACAAGTTGTTTGAAGTACCCTCCTCAGATCTGCAGGCTCACTGTTTAAAGCATTCCTGGTCTAGGTGTCTGCTACTGTTGCTACCACCCCCCTTCTCTTTCCCGTACCTCATTTCTCCCCAAGAGCTGTCAGATTTACTTCCAATTAACGTATATCTGTTCCAGTCCAACGACTCAACACAAGCACCGCCGCTGCTCCTGGCTCACAGCTTCGCAAACTTCTTGCTGTTGCTATAGAGTCTGTCTGCTTCCTGTGAGTGGCTGATTGCCTGAATTTGTTCGGCTCTCTGCTGGCAAATGAAGTCTGATTCTTTTCCAAAGCTGGGAACATAAACAGTGCAGATTCAGATATTCAGAACTGCATGCATTGCTTGGTTTATTTTATACCTTGAATCTGCCATAGTAAAAAGGTACGCTCTGTACCTACTCTTCCACATTGACTTCAAAGATGGAACACTGTACTCCTGTTCAGAGGGGAGTTTAGGTACTAAACAACTTAAAAGTAAAAAAGAATAGATAACAGCAGAAAAAGGCCATGAATTTTGCTGAGAAAGATTTTAGCTTTGAAGCTATAATGGCATTGCCTATAGTACAGGTTCATGATTTTTTTTTTCTTCTTAATGTTTACTACTTGGAACAGTTGACACAATCTCACACCATTTTCAACAGGAAGCAAAGCAGAAATCAGCTCTGAGCAGCTTGGTTCAGTATAAAAAGAAAACAAACATACAAACAACCTTGGCTGCGGATGCTGGGGGCAGGTAGTGGAAACTGGATGTGCTTTAAGAAACAGCTTTTTTATTTTTTATATCTGTGTTTTTAGTGGTGGTTATGGCATTATTGTTCCTGACTGTCCGCTACATGGAGTGTCCTCTCTTTTTCTGTGTGTGTGTGTGTGTGTGTGTGTGTGTGTGTGTGTGTGTGTGTGTGTGTGTGTGTGTGTGTGTGTGTGTGTGTGTGTGCATATGAGTGCACGTGTTTGTGTCTGTAAACACATCAGAGTGTGACTGCCGTGCGCAATACAGATAGGAGAGGAGAAATATGAACCCACAACCATGAAGCAGAAATGACATCTTCTCATGTAAATGAAATAAATAACATATGGCTATTTAGTCTGTTATATAAAAGAACCAGGTCTAGACCAGGGGCCCGTTGTACAGAAGTAGGATTCTGATACCCAGGATAAATGACTGAGCTTGGTTCAATGAATCCACAACAGGCGTGTCCAGGCTCAGTTGGCTGCACAAAGACCAAGCCAGAATGAGCAGACACGGATTCATCAAGCCAGGTGAAAACAATCCTGGATCAGTGCGTACACGCGGCTTCCTCAAATAGACCCCGCTATCAATCACAGATTCACGGATTCACCATGACAACGAGAGCAGCGTACTTTTCCCTGTGGAAGGCAGGAATCCTCATGGAGGCTTATGAGGAGGTAAAGGACCAAATAAAAAAGAAAAGTAACACCCCCACAGTTCTAAAACAACAACAAAAACATGGCAAAGCATTGCTGATCCCCTGAATACACAAGTAGTGAGGAAATACTCACTCATTCCTCTGCAAAAAACATCACAGTCACAGTCCATAATGTTAATGTTAATCTTTACTAACATCTCCAACAACTCTGATTATGAATGAGTTCAAATTGTGAGTGAAATTGTATAAATGCCACTTTATCAGATTGTTAAATCTTATCTTCACCCCATGCTGTTTCACTAGATTACACAGAGTGTGTGTGTGTGTGTGTGTGTGTGTGTGTGTGTGTGTGTGTGTGTGTGTGTGCGCGTGCGTGCGTGCGTGCGTGCGTGCGTGCGTGCGTGCGTGTAGAATAAACGTGACGGGGCAAATTTTGTGAAAAGGAAATCATTTCACTGCATTAATGTTCAGGTAAACACAACTTTTTAAATTTGTCAGTTAATGAACACTGTGCGTTGCTTGTAATCTGCTTTGGTTTAAATAATCTTCATCTCTTAATTGCAGATGATCTGCTGTGCTGACTGTCTCATCAGCAATGTGGCAAAGCGGTCAGGCTCGGTCCACAACTTAAGAGTCTTTCAGACCTCTGGAATCTATCAGTGCCTGTCAGAAGGTGAGCTACACAGCCTTTATTAAAATCCACTGTTTACATCATGGCTATGTCAGGAATGACACTATTATGAGGTTGTGATGATGAGATTTTATATTGACAGGTGAATTCTCTGCTGTGTTTCTGGGGGACAGGTGGTCTGCCTGCCAGCCTTTTCTCCTGACACCATTTATAGACCCCCAGGAAGCACAGCAGGCCTCATGCCCATGCCAGGACAAGGGCCAGGATAGAAATGAACTTTCGCCCCCTGAAAGCATACGTTCACTATCTTCACAACTTAAGGGTCAGTGCTTTGAGGGCATGTGATGTCACTGTGGCTTGTGCTGTCCTCTTTGATGTGGCCTGCGTGAGGAAGGAGAGGACCCCCAGAGTGCCATCACACATGGACTGGGACAATCCTGCCATCTTCCGTGAGGACAACAGCGATAAGCTTATCAGGGACCAAGGTGTTAAATTATTTTAGTTAACATGTATGCTTTCTATTTAACTTATATATGCTCTGCAGTGGCAGAGATGCATGCTGTGAATTTAAGTTAAATATGGCCTGAATGGGTAGAGGAAGGGTTTCTTTTTTATATATTTTGTAATCCAATTTGAAATGGCCTTTTATGATGGTTGTTGTATACTGTATATATACAAGCTTGCAGGGAGGCTACTGCATCCATTCATGTCTGTTCATTTGTGAACGGATTTGTCCTGCATTCATTTCAGTGTGCAGATATGTGGGATGTATTATTGACAGACCTTTGAATGTGTACTCATTCTTATGTTCTATAATATGCTTTGAATTTGTGCTTTCTATCTTGTAGAGTCACTGTGTGAGTTCAGTTTTGAAAAGAGCTGATGGCTTTAAATGAAAGAACATCACATTACTCCTAAAACCTAGATTTATTTTATCTTGTAAAATAATCATTTTAAATTGTCATCTTGGCATCTTCTGTTTATGTAAGTATATATATATATTTGTATCAAAAAGTTTAGATATGAGTGTAAGTAACAGGTTTGATCTGGGTGTGGTTCATGTTTGCTTGATGATGATCCTAACGGCCCAAATATTACATCAGATGTCGTCTCTGGTCTGGCTCTGCTCAGTTGCGTGTTGACTGCAATTCACACTGGCTGCCTGTTCAGTCCGGTACCTTGCAGGACACCAGGAAACTGGAGTTGCGAGACTGAGGAGTTCCCACGCTTCACAATTTATTAATGAGCCTCTCCTCTGGTTTTGACACAGTTTGTTTTATTTTGAATGTCACTGGCCGTTCTAAGGTGGTTTGCGACCTCTGCTTAATCTGTTTTTTGTTAAATTGATGCAAAATGGGATTGTTGCATATATGCCGCGACCTGCTGGAGCAGGGGCACAGCCAGACTGCAGTGGAGGGGCTCCAGTGTGAGTTGATCTACAGACTTGAATGGAAACCTTCTCCGTCCAGGCACCAGATCAGGTAGAAGCCGGACTGGAGACACATCTCTATCACATGCATCCTCCTCCTTGATGACATCTTCTGGTGTTCTGTTCTTCACAGCACTATTCTCTTATTACTTCATGCTTTTTTGTGAAGATAGTTTTAAATCACATACAACAACTGGAGCACTGTTTATGATATAAGAGAATGAAAGCATCCTCTTAGACCTGTCTCTCCAGAGTTTATGTTTCGTTCTGGTTTAAAACTCACATTATGCACATCTTCTTACTCTGTCTTGGTTAATAAATCAGACTTCCTGTAAAGCAAACAGATTATAAAATATGTCCAACAGGTTTGTAACCCCTAAACAAGGATTATTCATCAACTTTGACCACTTTAACAGAATGATTGTTTTGTAACTTTTAGAGGAAAGTAAAGTCTGTGCTTAGTTTAAGCTTCCTTTGTTCATTCTTCTCACAGCCGCCCTGTCACTTTTAACTTGAACAACCAACTGTAACACTGCTCTGTCAGGGAGGGAGCATCAGAAGCCTCTTAGTGCCAGGATTTGTGGCCAAATCTTTAAATGTGATCATCCAAAACGGCAGCAAATGCTCCAAACTTCAGAGGTGATCAGACAAAACTTCAACGAGCTTAGAATAATCGGGAACAAGTTTGAGCCAAAGTCCTCTATCCTTTCTCTGTTATTTTACATTCTTTGTCTTTAATTATTTTGCATTCTTAATATACATTCATAATAAATACTGATTTACTCGTAATTAAGTCCCAGTCTGTTAAAATCAACTTTTTGTTTTGGACCAAAAACTTCAACATCCAGATACACAAGCCTTAAGAGCCAATTCAGGCCTTTCAGAGCAATGAACACCAAAAAGCAGTCAGTCCCTTTGGTACTGACAATATCTTTCTCATAAAATAGCTCCAAGAGAGCATTAGGGATTAAATTAAGCTCCATTAAAGATGTTCTTTTACTGACCTAAAATATTAACCCAGATTTATCCATAGGGCCCATGGAAGAATAGAACTAAGCATACCACTTAATGAAACAACAAATGTGAACCACTCAAGTTGACTTAAAACAATAGGACCAAAGGAAACTTTTGATCTTGTATGGCCAAAACCAAGATCATACATAACAGAAGAACAAAATGGGACACAAAATTGACTCCTTATCCATTAAAGGTCTTAATGGTAGTCCAGAGTTCGTTCAGCTTTAGAAAAGTCTGACAACCATCTTATTTCTCCTTAGGTAGGAGCCACCAAAGAGCCACTTCATAATGTCCGGATATGTGTCTCTTTACATCCCAAATATGTCAGGAAACGTGCACGAGTTTACAAATACAATTAAAAGTTTAGTCTTTTATGGCGTGGTTACATTGGCCAAACGTGCCATTCCCAAGCATGCTTCAGTCCTAAAGTCCAGTTCATTTGGCCAGTGTGACTGCACGGCTCAATTCTCCTCTTTAGCACGCTTTAGATAGGTGCGCTTCAGCACAAATAATTTCATACATGCACTTAACATAAGCTAAAAAGTTACTAAAGTTGTAATCCTGTTCTCTCTGTCTCATTGTGCTGACTCTGATGAGACGCTTTATAAACAGACGCTTATAAAGATGTAGGCGGGCCATGTGTGTGTCTAAAGTCTGGTTCATGTTGAAGTAGTGTAACTGCGGGCCATACTGGCCAGCAGAGGAGTAGTGCTGCAGGGGGTCAATCGTGCAATCAGCACTGTTTGGATGGGATTCGGCCTATTCTCAGGGGGCTCATAAGACAGAAGGCCCATTAACCCCAAAATTCTAAAGCCTGTTAGTCAGAAGGCAAATTAGTCAGCAAATTGATTGATATTCTTAAATCCAAATTATTTTCTGACTAACAGGCCTCCTGACTAAAGGGCCTTCTGACTATTGTGTCTTCTGACAATAAGATGGGCTCCCTTTTACATGCCGACACATGTTCAAGTTGGTGCTGAAGTACCTAATTTTTTGTTATATTTTTGCTGCTGATTCACAGAGAAGGACCTGAATGCTAACAGTCTCTCAAGTTCCCTCATCAAAAGAAGCAAGAGGACATTTTTTTTCACAGATTTAAAGTGAAGAAGGAAAAAATGGTAGAAAGAAGACTTCCATCCTGAATGGTGGAGAAGGAGGATTAACAATCAGCATCAAAGCTTTGGAACATTTATAATGTCTCTGTGATTCTGTTTCAGGTGGAAATGTGCTAAAGTTAAAAAATAGAGTGTATATTAAGAATTATTGAGTTCTTTATGCTTTTACTTTGGAAGATAGTTATTATTTTGGAACAATCAAACTGTTTCTTGCGCTAGCTTCCTTGATGAAAATCAGTGTTGTGAAATCAACAAAAAGCATCCATTTTTCTGCCATGTAAAGGATTTTATACAGGATAATGTCAGAATTATGCTAACAAATAGAACAGTGAAATGTTTCGAAAGCTCCGTAATTCTACATGTCTGGAAAGACTGGTTAGAAAAATATACTGAGACAGGTAAACGATTCGGTATTCAATATTTAGAAATATTGAACATGCTCACATGTTGTTACTGAGCTGGGATTGAATTCATGAGTCATCCTGTGGGCACAAATTGAAACATATGAAACACACATAAATACAGTATACACTTTTGTTGTTGTTGGTGGTTTCTAAGTTCTGTTTTTATTTTGACTTTCTTGCTGGTGAAAACAAAATTTTGGATAGTTTTGGTAATTTTTGCCACAATAAAACCACCTCCAGTCCCTAATGTAAGCAGTTTTTTCTTTTAGCTCAGCAAGGAGTTGGTACTACTCTGGACTGTGGAGCCATATTTTTTTTCTGATTGGGGGCTGGATATTTGGTGGTCCAAACACAAAGAAGTGGTGCCTGATTAGCTGCAAACCAGACCTGGGTCTGTGGAAAACAGGAACAATTGATGCTTCAGGCTTGTTCATAGAGGACACAAAAGTCAACCACCCAGCTGTAACCAGCTTCCTCCTGGAATTTAAACCTGAATAAATCATCCATGATAGTGGGGGAATCTCAGAGAAATGTTAGAGGGAAATTTGTTTATTGCATTTTTCATGTTACTAATAAGAACAATCTGCAGCCTTTCAATGAAACTGCTTGCAATTTCACACAAACCTTGTAGATGAATAACAAATAGCGCTCTCTGAATGGAGGAGGAAGGATTGTCAGTAAAACGGTTGTGTAATCGATGCTGGCAACTGTGGCTCTGTGCGGACATAAGAGTCTTTCCAATCTCCCCTAAAGTAATACATCATTCATTTCAGATGCACAAGCTTCATTTCATAATCCTCTTCATTTTCCTTTCAGCATTCTCTCTCTATCTTTAGCAGTAATGGGGAAAATAATTTGAATTAATCAATTAAAATTCTAAAATGATGAATTTGATTTTCCTTGCTTATCATAATTAAACATTCCCCTTGTCAGTGCTGTCCTGCACACACATTGTGTGAGTCATTTAACAGCATTTGGAATTACTATTGAACCCAAATTAATCTTGTGAAACTGCAGGGGGAAGGATTGGGCTGTAAAGTTTACTCAAATGGCATTTTGTATGTTCCCTCGATTCTGTGAGGGACTGATTCCCCAAATAACTGAAAGGAGTTAAACAGAGCATATTGATGTAACTACCTGTGGTGTTTAATTCATATTGCACTGACATGAAACATGAAACGCTATCCTCTGCATGACAGTCAGATTATCTTATCAAAAAATGTCTGATAAATTAAGAATCACTGATATCAAATAGCTCAAATCACATTTTGAAGAAAAGTAATTTATTTTAAAAGCTTTGTGTCAAATTATTCCGTCACAAACAAGACCACAACTTTTTCAGCTACTGAGAAGTTCATGTGGAACATGTGAAAGGGTCAGGGTATGCTAGGATGAGGAAATGTTAGTGTTTGGTGGAGTGAAAGAGAGTTGAAGGGGGTTTGATGAGATGGTTTCAAGGAATGGTACGATGACAGGTTCATGGGTGGGCAGGATAAGAGTGAAATTAGGAAGAGAGAGATGATAGGTATTTAAGGTAAGGTAGGATAAGAGGGGCTTTAGGTGTCCTGATACAGGGGGAGTTTGAGGTAGGGTAAACAAAAATGGGTTCACATACAGGTAGGATGATAATGGGTTCAGGGAAGGCAGGATGAAGTGGGGCCTGAGTGGGTGTGGACAAAGGAGCAGGATGAGATAGGCATGACGTAAACTCATGTGGGAGTGGGTTGAGGTAAGGTAGGGTAGGGTTAAGTGAAAGGGTTTCACAAAGGGGTAGAATGTAAGTGGGTCCTGGTAGGGTAGGATAAGAAGGTGCTGGGGGTACAGTTGGGGTTGGAGAAAGGGAAAGAAAATGGGTCAAAGAAGGTAGGGATGAACAGTGGTGGAGGTAGAACAGAATGGGACAAGTTTGAGGTAGGGTGAAGCAAAAAGGGATTCACATAAATGTAGGATTAGAGGTGGTTAAGGTGAGATGAAAGGCAGTTCAGGCAGGGTAGGATATGAAGGGCTTGAGATAATATGATATGGGAGGACGTTGAGGTAGGACCCAGAGAAAGACTTTCACAGGAGGGTGGGATGACAGTGGGTCCTGGTAGGGTAAAATGTAAGTGGACCCAGGTAGGGAGGATGGGATGAAAGGCGGTTGCAGCAGGGTTGTAGAAAGGCTTGAAGTACTCTCATATGGGAGATATTGTTAGTGAAAAGGGTTAACAGAGGGGTGGGATGAAAGGGAATAAAGGGTAAGTTAAATTGTAAGTGGATCCAGCTAGAGTGGGATGATAGTTGAACAAGACAGAGAAGAATGAACGCTTGAGGTAAGGTAGGATAAGAGGGATCTTAGGTGAGCTAGTTTGATATGAGGTTGTGGAAGGGTAATCAAATGGGGTTTACAAAAGGGTTGGATGAAAGAAGGTAAGTGGTAGGATAGTATTAAAATATGTAGAGATATGATATGATAAGAGGGGTTTTTACCCATGCTGATACAAGAGGAGGTTGAGAAAGGGTAAGCAAAAGAGGTTATCATAAGGGTTGAATTAGAAGGGTCAGGGTAGGGTGGGATAAAAAATGGGGGAATAAAGGTTGGATGGCAAGCGGTCAAAGGAGGGTGGCTAAAAGTGGTGTTCAGGATGCTGATTTGGGATGGATTTGAGGTAGGGTAAGAGAAAAGGGTTCAAATGAGCTTGGGATGAAAGACGGATAAGGTAGGGTGGGCTGAGAGCTGAGGAAAATATAGTAATGAAATGGAGGTGAAATTGAAGCAGCAATGCATTGCCTCTCTTATAGATCAGGTTTATACTTTATTTTATTGAACAGACTAAATAACCTTATATTATTTATCATTCTTAAAAAGAAAAACTGCCATGCAAGTCATCTGTTTTGTTGGCATTTTCTCATTAAAAACTTGAAATGGGGCTTCCTCGAGGCAATCCCATGCCCTGTAAAGTTGCATGGGCACATACCTGCTGTAGAGGTTCACAGCTACTCTTATTTGAACATCAAGCCGGCTGATCTGTGTTAACCTTGTATGAACATGCCTCCAGCTTTCTCCCTCTGCGTGTGTGTGTGTGTGTGTGTGTGTGTGTGTGTGTGTGTGTGTGTGTGTGTGTGTGTGTGTGTGTGTGTAAAGCTAAAACTACCAAGGTAATAAAATATACAGAAATTTATTTATTTACTAATTAATTTGTTATTATTATTATTATTATTATTATTATTATTATTATTATTATTATTATTATTATTATTCACTTTATTGGTTAATCTGTAAAGGTTTCGTGTCTGTTACCTGTTCTTCTCCTGCCATGTGGAGTTTCCACCTCAAAACTAGGAACTGCCAAATAGATCTGCTGCCTAGATCCACGGACTTTTGAAGGAGGTGTGTCATCTGGAAGTCACCATGGGTGAAGGAGAGGGGATTTTACACAGGAACTCAGTGATTCCCATTTTCTTTTTAATTTGAAGACTGATTTTATTTAGATGTATTTGGATGTTGGTAATAACTCAAAAGTATATGAAAGATGCATTTTTGAGTGGATAAGAGTGAGAGGGTAAGTTAACAGATTCTTACAAATTGACCCCTTCCTCTTGGTAGCATCCAGTAAATATTTAAGAGGAGGCTGGAGGTCCTTTGGGTAAAGAAACTGCTGTATGAGTGTGTTGTATGTGAGCATGCTAAGCTACAAGGGCCTTGTGTCCATGTGTAGAGCTCTTTCCCTCATTTTGTACATATGTCGCTTCTCCTTAGCTTATTGCTAAATGTCATTTAGTCTTAATTTCTATAAGTATTTTTGTTATTTTTTTCCCCTTGTCTGCTGGGCTGTCCCTGTACATAATGCTGCACTTATTTATTTTATTTTATTTTAAAGAAGAAAATAAATCTTTGAACTTCCTCTTTGTTTGAGCCATCTCCATCAGACCAACATAACAGGTGAAAGTGAAGCACCAATACATTGTCTTTTTTATAAATCAGGTCTATACCTTTGAATTTTATTTAACAGACTAATTAGCTTAATGTTTTTATCTCATTCACAAGATCGGATGTCATTTCTGCCTCAGGGTTGTGCATTCATGTTTCTCCTCTGTTCCTTGCATCAAGCTCGACAGAGTTCCACCCCGATGTGTTGACAGACAGACAGAGATGGAAGCAGACGGAAAAAAATAATGTCACAAGTACCATTAGACATGCAGGAAAAAGAAAATCTCTGCCTCTTTTTAAGCGCTCTCAGTGCCGCCTGTGTTGCCAAACCCCCCAACCCCCCAGCAACCACATCCGACACCCACCCCCACCCCTGTGGAGCATGGCTCCAACTCAGCTCCTTGCTGATGGAAGAACCAAAACCGGTTCTTTGGAGGAACAGAATTAGAACCAACTAAGCATTAGTACTAGCACTGGCAAGGACGTAGCAATAGTACCAGCTTGTTTGAAAAGGGGTATGGGGGGGGGGGGGTTGTCACGGTAGGCTAGAATGACGGTGGGTGTGCTGGTATCACAGGATGAAAAATTATTAAGGTAGAATAGGAAACAAGGGGTAAAAAAAAAAAAAAAAGAGTTAGGAATTTACCCTAAATCTGCTGCCAACTTGAACAAGCTTTTATGAATCTGTCAAATTTTCTACTTTGTGAATGCTTAACAGAAAAGAGTTGATGGATATGATGGATATATGAAACTCTACCTCCAGAAAAATCTTTTCTGACCATTTCAGTATTGTTACACACTGAGGATTGTATAACAATCAAAATTTAGCCTAACCTGACATCAGTAAAGCTTTGTTTGGTGGTTCATAAGCTGTATATGTAAAGACTACATATCTTGGTACATCAGATGTTGGTACATTATATACAATCATTTCAACTTCCTGTTGTGTAAACACTGCTTTATTCTGCTTGTTATTTTTACTTGCAGCACTGAGTAATCCTGAAATAAAATAATGTTAATGAGCAGACAAATGCATCATAATGAGTCTCATATGTAAGAATGCCTGAGTGCATTTGGAGACTGCGATGCTAGTTGCCATGGTTTCAGGTGTGACAGCATGGTGACATGCAGGTAGTGGGAGTAAATTAAGCCTTGGCTTGAGTCTCGCATCACAGGAAGGTGCTTGGCATTTGAAGGGCACAAATAATTCAAGCTACATGAATCGAAATTGGAAATCTAAGAGACTGTGAACATTAATGTCTGTCTTTGTGTCAAAACTGTCACATCAAGTACTCAGAGGGGTTTTTACACCAGGTTTTATTGCAGTTTCATTTCCTGATAAAAAAAAGATTTTATGGAGACGTTTGAAGGTTTGAAATTGCGTCAAATGCAAATAAAAACACAAACGTGAGATATGCCTTCTCAATGAAATTTACCACATTTGGACTTGTTTTTAACCACCTTTTTGTTGCATTAGTTTTGAAGTTCAGTGTATTTTAAAGGCTCATCTAGGGACAGACGCACTGTGGTGTGTGCCTGTGTGCCATTAGTTTGTTACATACTAAACTTCTTCAAATCCAGTATTATTATATCAAGAGGTTGGTGCCTGGGACCAAGGCAACAAGCAATCCAACACTCATAACTATAGTACATTTAATTTGGCACTAAAACAGCGTTAAAAATGGAAAAACTGGTGAAGGTACAAGCCAGTGTAGCTCCCTTTCATCCAGTATTAAGGACGTACCCATCCCATAATCCATTGCAAATGACTGTTTATTCTTAAAAGTCTCTTGTGTGTGTGCATGCGTGCGCATATATATATATATATATATATATATATATATATATATATATATATATATATATATATATATCGAAGACAGAGACAAGGGTTAGAGATTTCAGAATAATCAGAATGTGGAAAATAACAAAAAATCTTTACCGACATGAAAAGCACACCACATCAAATTTGAATCTGAGCACAAAAAACACTAAAGACATTTCTGAACAGACTAAGCTTTCAATAAGTGAAGCAGAAGTTGTGAGAGACAACTCATCAACTTCAGAGACTCTGGTGAGAAGCTCAGGAATTGAGATCGTGGGTGCTCTGAAGATAAATATTTTGTTAGTGGACACAAGCCCTAAATCAAGGGTATGCAAGTTTGCCTGTTTGTAACTGTGTTTGGGACATGACAAATTGGTCAGTATTGCACAGGTTATGAACAACATTTCAACCAGTCAGGAATTTTGGTATGATTTATCTTCACAGCTTTATATGAATATTTAACTCCGCTTCTGTTCAGGCTGAATGAGCTTTACAGATTTTAAGCCGCAGCTGACAGCCAGCTGAACATAGTGCAAAACTGTGCTTTCATTAAAAACATTAAGCCTGAATGCAGAGGAAGAATGACAGCATGTTGATGTGATGGATCTTAAACTTTGTGAATGTGTTCCTCATAATTAAAAGTGACAGCGAACGGAAACTCCTGAGCTCCTCTAATTGAAAGCAGGAACCATTTAGGAGAAAGCAAAGACGTGTTAATTAGTGAAGCTTTATTTATGCAGGATTTCTAACTGACGTCTTTTTTTAGAGCAGAGATCTGAGTAAATATTACATGCACAAAATTACAGTATACAAAACAGACACTGTAAAGGGTACTTTTTTAATCTTAAAAAAGCACAAAAAAATCCAGTTATTAAGAGTCTTGAAGCTCAGTTTAATTCACTGTTTTCTTTTTTTTTGTCAGAAATAATTCTGTTGAGTGCCTGTGATCTTGTATTTATTGGCTGAATGGCCACATCCCCTCAGATCTGGAGCACCTGGTACCAGCACTATACACCTGATATAAAAGCCAGCTTCCTGCAGCCTCGATCTCTCTCTCCATGTTAGACCAGCATCTGCATAACTTTTAGATTCTTGTTTTCGGAATGGCTACCCTGTGTGGTTATAGGTGTTAGTACAGCACCTCTACACCACAATCTTACACGTGCACACAGCTGATGCTTCAGTCTTGACATAAGATCTCTTAAGTAAAATGAAATCATGCAGCTGTCTTGAACAAAGAAAAGTGGTGTAAAAAAAAGAAGATCCAATATCCATTCATTTCCACAACAATCACGCCTTGTTAAGAGTCACGTCATCTCAACAGTGTTCACGCAGTTCCAGCCAAAAGGTGTTGCTGAATCCAATTTAAACCGAAAGTCCTCACAGCCCCTTTAAACCAACTGACCCAATAATAGAGAGGAAACACTGATTCTACGGCATACTGACTTGCTCAGAACCAGAAAAACCAATATCATCAAGTTTAGAAATAAAATATTTTAAATACACTTTAAAATAAAATTTAATTTTTTTAGGCTTTTGTGGTTACCCCATTTGACAATTTAATCGGACTGATTCCTTAATTGGTGAAAAATTGTAGAAATGTCATATAAAATATGACGACACCGACAGGAATGCAAACTACACTTTTAAAAAAGAAAAGAAAAACATCTTACATGTTGTTTTAACAAATTTAAAGCATATCTTTTGGTAAGGTTTAATTTTCTTATGTTCACTGTGTGTCATGAGTTTAATTAATGCAACTGTAATTAATTAGTCAGTTTGACAAACAGTAAAATAAAATTTTTTTAAAAAAATCCTAATAACGATTTAGCTGAATAAGATATATAACTGATTCATTATTGGTCTCTACAATTATGCTTCAAAGAAATAAGTTAAGGTTAATGTAAGTGGTAGTTATATAAATTGTCACTGTTGGGTAAAAACCTTATGAATGGTGACAAGAAAGAGTTGTGTAGTTGCTATTTGTCAATCCAAACTAAATTCAAACTTGACTTAACTTACAGGTTGGTACAACAACAAGACAAACCCTTCTTCATCCATCAGAAATAAATTCAGTAAATTCTGTTTGATGCAGATGAAGAAATTAGTTCAGGCTGGATTTTTTTTCCTTTTGTTTTTGTTTTTACATACATCACCTGGCTGTGCTGACTGTGTAGCAGAACAACAGCGTCTTCATTGGAGTAGACTGTATATGCCATCTGTAATCAAGCACATATTGTTTCCTCCACAGATCAATGAGGCTCATAATGGGAGCTGGTCTTCACTGCTGTGATAACTGGATGGAATAATTACACTGGAGAGAACGATCATAGCAAGAGAGGAGGAATGCATCCCATTGGACGTGCTGTTTGTGTTGATGCATATAAAGAGTGTCAGATCAAAGCTGTGGGGAAGAGAGGTGATATGAGAAGGCATGCAACTATATCAGGATGCCAAGAAACCAGCAGCTTTAAACTGGGAAAGAATAATGGCGCTGCTGAGCTTGGAAAAAAAAACAAAAACTGCACAACTCTTTCTTAAATCCGAGCAAGACTGCATTTTAACCTGAAGCATTATATTTCCCCAACACTTTAAATGAGCCCTAAGGCGTTTCATTTTTGTGAACAAACAAAATTTATATTCATATTTCATATCCTACATCATTTGGGCCTCTTCTTTCTCTTCTTCTTCTCAGCTACTTGCAGTGGAAGCATCTGCCAACTCTTACAACCATTCACTGCTCTTTACCTTACATGCTTTTAATACTGTGGCTCTGAATGTCATGTGTTAAAAACTGCAGTTCCTTGACCTTCTACTTCAGGATGGCTGCAGAAACACCAAAACCACATACAGATAAATTTAAAGCTGAGTCTTTTTTTCCAGCAAAAATAAACATATTAATTATAAAGTTTTTTAAAAAAAGTTTGTGTAGAAGTAAATCATTTATCAGCAAACACTGAACAAGTGATGATTTATTAATTTAATTATTTATTTTGTAACTTGTGTATTTTTGAAGTTATTAAAACTTAATAAGTTTGACCATATAAGGGTATGACTGACTTGACTGACAGGTGAGCAGCCTGTAGCTGTCTGCAAAGTGGCTAAAGGCCCACCTCTTAACCTAATCTGAATTCAGACAAAATCATATTGAGTCAAGCTCTTTAAACATGGCTCCTGGGACAATGAGCTTAAAACTCTGTATTAGAAGTAAAGGGGTGATGTTACAGAGACAGCATCGATAGATTTAGCATTTATGGTTACAGGTCAAAGAACAAGTGTCAGACTGTATTGCAAGGAGAAGTTAAGAAATCATTTACAATAATATTCAGTCATTATCTGTTCCACTCACCTTCTCTTTTAGTTAACCACTCTTCACTTTTCATTCAATGATTTTTACTGAGAAATTTTTGCAGAGGATAACGCACAAGCAACACTATGCAGTATGGTGAGAGTGACTGAGTTAGGTGTGGCCTCCTCTGACCAGTTTCTTATTGTTATTAAATTTTTGTACATTTTGAACTAGCCACTGATGGCTCCCATACTAGTTTGGGGCCCCAGGCATTATCCTTCTTTATGCTAGTCACACGCCAGGCAATTTAAAGCTAGATTATCGGCCTCATTTGCCTACCAGTAATCAAGTGGCGTGATCCAATCCAGAACTTGTCACTACCAATTGGGCTGCATGGTAGCGCAGCTGTTAGTGCTGCTGCTTCACAGCAAGGAAGGTCACTGGTTCCAATCCCAGTTTGGGCAAGGTGTACCTTTTTGTGTGGGGTTTACTTGTTCTCTCGGGGTACTCTGGCTTCCTCCAAAAACATGCTCACTAGGTCAACTGGCGATTCTAAATTGCCCGTAGGTGTGAAAGATTGTCTGTCTGAGTGTGTTATCCCTGCGATGGACTGGCAACCAGTCCAGGGTGTACCCCGCCTCTCGCCCTGAGTCAGCTAGGATAGGCTCCAGCCACCCGCGACCCTGAATAGGATAAGGGGTATAGAAAATGAATAAATGACTGCTCATGATTCCTGGTCCCATTGCCTCTGACAGAATATCTGCAATGAAGAGAGGATGTATAAAGAGTGTCTTAAAATATTGAAATATTTGGCATATGTTTCACCATTTTTTGCCATTTGGATGGTCTAGCTTTAAATGTTATTGAGTGTGAATTTAGTCATTTGATTGCAATTTCCAATCTGTGCCTTTAAGGTGCTGTGGTTCTGTCTTAAACTACTGTATTGTTTAATAGATTTCCTCATGAACATGTTACAAGCTGGAATGATTTTTTGCCCATTCATCTGAAATCCAAAGTACGTGAAATGGAAATCTTGATTCTTAGTATCCTTGTCTTTTATGTCTATGTCTAGGTTTCCACCGTCTACTGCTCAACTCGATTGTTTGCCTCCAAAAACACTATTGAGGTAGCTGAGAATTAGCATTTAGAAATAACGTTTAATGGTGCTGATAATCTTATTTTAAGCTTTGGAATATGATCAGGCATATATCTAAAAGTGAGACATATTCAAAGTCCTCTTAAAGCCTAATACTGTATCTAAAAGTCATCTAGTGTGTGACTGACCTCACCTGTTTACAGCACCTCTACAGAACCATTCAACTTAAACCACCAGTTAACAGGGTCACTGGTTGAACCTTAGCACCAGTTATGATTTAAAAGCACTGTTCCCCTAACTCCAGCTTTCCCACTTTCAATATTGTGGATTTATATTGATTATAAATATTTATTATTTCTTCAACCAATAAATAGTTCTGGAGCCAATTCACAAGTGTGATGACATTTTATTCATTTAGTTTGGATAACCAAACATATCTCTACAGATGATTTAAGTATCCAATTACCCAAGCTAACGTTACCTGGCTCTGTCTTATTGTTTTGTCTGGTATTAGTGACTGTTACCGTAATAACAGTAATGAATGTTTTCTGGCTTCTCTCGTCATTCATCTCTGTTTAACATGTAATTCTGTCTCAGCTGTATCATCATGTATCTTTTTTCCTCCACTGCAGGCTTGTTGTTTGTTGCGGGTGTGTCTGCTGCCTCCACACCATGCCATTAGACAGGCTGCATCACAGAGGTGACGACTGTAATTTTCCCCCTGCCTCTCTTTGTTTGCACTCTCCAGCCCTCAGCAGCTGAAAATTGCTGTTGGAACACAATGATGTGATGTGACTACTGATGCCCTACAGCTTCCCAGAACCAGGACTCCTGCTGTTAGTCTCAGACCTATGAGCTGGTTCTGTGAGTCACTCTGAAAACTCCAACAGGCTGCTGAAACCTGGACTGCAGCTGCTACAAATGTACTAGGCATCAATAATAAGACATTTAAGCTCATTTAAGCTGAAAGGTTAAAGATCTGAGTTTAATGAATCCACGTGAGAAAAACTGCTGCAGAAATTTGCAAAAGATGGTTTATTGCAGTTTGATTTCTTTAGGCCTCTAAAAAAAGGATGAAGATACTCTTCTACAAGTACCAAAAAAAAAAAAAAAAAAAAAAAAAAGACAGCAGCAGGTTTCTTGTGATGATGAAAAAGACTGAGGAGTTGCAGCTGGTTTTAAAGGAAAGAAATTTTGATAAATGAGAGTTAATGGATTTTTTGGATACATAGGGGCTGACAAACAAGGAATTGATGAAAATCAATTCGAAAGTGTTAAGTCTCATGATTATTGTGTCCCCTACTGTGTTGTAGAGCTGTTTATGTTGCATATTAACATGAGTGCAGCATGGTGGACGTGAAGCCACAAATTAAAGCACAAAATTGTACACATGAAATATAGTGGCAACAGAAGCTCAAACCTCTCCAGTGTGTTGGCATTTAATGGCAAGTAGAGCTAGAAAGTGTGTTAAACACTAACTGCATTAACTATACGATGTAGCATGGAAGCACCACAGAGATGAAACAACACCTGAGGAGGAGAAGGGGCTTAGTTAGCAATATAAGTCTCAACAAAACTCCACATAAGAACTTATCCTCTCCATCTTTTAACTGGTCATCCTGTTTGAGTGGTTCATAAAGCCAACATTAGACGTTAGCTGTAGAGACATTCAGACACTTTCTCATACCGTCTCTATCTCTCAGGCTCCCGACACAGACAGACAGACACACACAAACGCCTTCTTCTGCCCCTTTTCTGCCCCTTTTCTGCCCATCAGGTATGACTGACAGGCTAACAGCCTCTCACGTAACTCTGTTATCAGTCCAACACATTCACTGACATTAGGGAAAACTATGTTACTGCCAAAACAATTGCAGTGTCCCAAATCGTGTACTTCTGCACTTACACTTACCATTTTGAGTGCATAAGTGCATCCACATTAACACTATGGAAAAACACAGTGACACAGTCACACTTTGATTTCTCAGCTGGCACATTAAAATTGGAAAAAACTTTGAATGTGGAACGGTGGATACTTCTCACACCCAACAGTCACCATATTTGCTATGTTGAGTGGAAGGGGTAGGAACAAATCAAAAGATGGTTGATGGATGTAATCAGTGAATAACAGAAGAACACCTTTGAACGGCTGTGAAATGTGATCATTGTTTCCGGTTAGTGTGAAACTGCAGTGTTTGATTTGGGACAACATGACCCTGTAAGATTTCGTGCACTGTTCCAGTAAGTGCAGAGTGTAAGCAGTGCACTTCATCTGAGTGCACTTACGAAAGTGTGCGCTTTGGGACACAGCAAATGTCTTTTTTATTCAACTTTAACTTTCTTTAACTTTACCTAACAGTGTCTTTAAATTTAACTTCAACTTTCTTTAACTAAAACATTTATTTCTGTAGAAGAAGGTCTGAGTGATGACATTGGATATACACAAGTAGTGACGCAAAAGAATGTATTAAGACACGGAGGATGAGTAGCAATGTCATTTAATCAAAGTAGTTGAGTATTATTTAAGAACTGATAACTTTAGGTATTATGGAATAATATTTCAGTGATGTAGTTAAACTCCCACAGATTTTCAAGTTCAGAATACTTTCCACCACTGCACATGGAGTTCATCTGTTATATTTAAGGAACATGTCCTGTCTGCAGATGGTCTTTGTTTTACTGGCCTTTATGCAAATAGTAATTATAATTTATAGCAAAAAGACATATTTTTTACTCTGCTATTATGCAGTCATACTTTTTTCCTAATTTTCTTTCTTATTCCAGAAGAGAAAAAACAAGAATAAAAGAAACATGGGTGACTACTTTACAGGAAACAGGTTATGTCCACCTGAGCAAGCAGCTGTCTAAATGGGTTGCATCCTGAACCTAAGAGCCAGATGAAAGTAACCCAATAACAGTGCTTTTTTACACTGCTGTCACTGTACTTGTAAAAAAAAAATCTAGTTTTTCAGGATTCAATGATTATTTTAAAAACAAGTTCACAGATTAATCAATTTGAAATAATCATTAGTTGCAGCCCTAGCTAACAGCAGCAGGCCAGTTTGCAGCTGCAAGAGAGTGCCAACAAGGTTTGTGCTTTTTACTTGTGGTCACTCACCTCCTACATGAAATCTGGTGCTTGCCTGTCTATGCATGAACCTTAGGATATTTGTTGCGTAATATGTGACTGTTTTTCATACATATCTTAGAGTCGTGCCTCTCTGTCAGAAAGATCACAGATCACACAGATCTTTAAAAGAACTATGAATCTGTGTGATGCTTCCCCTACTTTCATGTTTTAAGGGTTTTCTAGGGACAACACATCCATCTCACTGTGCTTAATGTAAGTCCCCTTTCAGTGGGTTCAGGATCAGGGCTGCAGAGAGGCTGCAGAGGGAAAACAATAAACCACCTCTGTTGGTCAAACAACTGACTGTTCAGTTTTTCTGATAGCAAAGGTCTGATTCATGCTCTGTTCTGTATACAGATAAGTTATACTGGAAAATTACAATTTCAAGGTCTCACAATCCTGAGCAAAGATGTTTGAAACAGAGCAATAAGAGAAATACTGAGTTTAAGACAAAGTTGTGGAAAAGAGAAGAAACAACAAAAACAGTTTCTAATCTTCCAGCTTTATGCTGCACTGAATGTCAAGAATGAAGTCGAAAAAACAAAAAGAATCAATGGGATATAAAACAGTTTCTCAGGTTTAAAATGTTCTGGATGTTCAGGTATCAGCAGGCTTTGATGCTGTTAAAACAGTCTGTATGGAGAGCAAAAGCAGGGGGAACACAATCCACCATTAATGACACCCAGACTCCCAATAATTTGAGGACAATTTATTTCTTTAGTTAGCCCTTTATAGGGCACTGATTGAAATATTTACTTAAAATTTCAACTCAAGAGATTTATTGGAGGATGTAAAAAGACTTTATTTTTCTCCTTTTTTTGTGAAGTTTCAGTTTTTTTCTTTTGTTTAGTTTATAGAAGTTACTTATACATTTTAGTTCCTGCATGAAGAGCAGCAAAAAATCTGTTCTAAATCGAACATTTACACTCAGACATAAACCTGCTTGATGTTTGTTCACTAAAGACAATCAGCATTTAGATTTCCTGACTTCCTTGAAGGCATCACAAATAATGAATCCACCCCCATTTCACAAACAAACATTTGAAAGGTTGTTTTTTCCTCTCTTGAGGACAGACCTAAAAAACTGTAACTTTGCCTTTTTCCACTCTTCCTCCCACACATACACCTAGGAGTCCCGGGTTTGACCCTGTTTTTCCTTCAAAACTGCCTTAATTCTTTGTGGCATAGATTCAACAAGGTGCTGGAAACATTTCTCAGAGATTTCGCTCCATATTGACATGAGAGCGTCACACAGTTATTACAGATTTGTGGGCTGCACATCCTTGACAAAAAACTCCTGTTTCCACCACATCCCAAAAGAGCTCTACTTAATTGAGATCTGGTAACTGTGGAGGCTACTGGAGTCCAGTGAACTCAATGTTATGTTCAAGAAACCAGTCTGAGATGACCTGAGCGTTATGACATTGCACGTTATCCTGCTGGAAATAGCCATCAGAAGATGGGTACACTGTGGAAATAAAGGAATGGACATGGTCAGCAACAACAGTCAGGTAGGCTGCGAACTTTAAACCATGACCAGTTGATACTAAGAGGCTCAAAGTGAGCCAAGAAAATTTCCCCCACATCAACACACCACCAGCAGCAGCCTGAAGCACTGATACAGGGAAGGATGGATCCACACTCGATCCATGACTCATCAGACCAGACAGCATTTTCAGTCTTCTGTTGTCCAGTTTTGGTGATCCCGTGTGAACTGTAGCCTCAGTTTCTTGTTCTTAGCTGACAGGAGTGGCACCCAGTATGGCCTTCTGATGCTGTAGCCCATCTGCCTCAAGGTTTGACATGTTGTTTGTTCAGAGATGCTCTTCTGCAGACCTCGGTTGTAACCAGTGGTTATTTGAGTTACTGTTGTCTTTCTATCATCTCCAACCAGTCTGTCTGTTCTCCTCTGACCTCTGCCAGCAACAAGGTATTTTGTCCCAGACAATTGCTGCTCACTGGATATTTCCTCTTTTTGGGACATTCTCTGTAAACCCTAGAGATGGTTGGGTGTGTGAAAATCCCAGTAGATGACCAGTAGATGACTCTCTTCATCATTCTGATGCTCAGTTTGAACTTTAGTTGGTCATCTTCACCATGTCCATGTCTGAATGTGTTGAGTTGCTTCCATGTGATTGGCTTATTAGATAGACCCATTTGAGTTAATGAGCAGTTGAACAGGAGTACCTGATTAAGTGGCAGGTGAGTGGAAAAATCCCTTCTTTCAAATAGATCATCTTTAACACGTGTATGTGTGGGGGAGAAAGTATGCATGTGGAAAAAATAAATGTGTGAGAGATAAAGCTTATCAGAAACAGAAATCAGTCTAGCGTACTGGGATAGAAAAGTCTGAAAGAACTTTGAAGAGTTCAGCTGTGACACCAACAATGGCAGACTTTCTCAAAGAACCTTTAATTGACGACACATGCTTCAAGTTTTACTACGTAAATTCAAAAACATACTGGGGAAGACATTTTTTGAAAAGAAAAGTTGAATAGTTTGACAATTGATCATAAAAGGAATATACATTAGAGATTATAAGTCAGTCTGGACTGTGACATGCCTGGTAAAGGAAAAGCTATAGCCGACCTCAGAGACAGTCTTATAGAGCCTAGAGGACTTGCATTGTTTGTTTATTTGATCTGTTGCATAACTTATATCATTAGTTGGAGACTAGATGTGATTATGGTTACAGTTGGTAACGATGGTCAGAGCTCAGATTCTCATCTTCTTTCATTTTTTCTAATTCAAAAGTGAACATTAATTACATTAGACTTTTTTTTTATAATTAACTGTGAAATAACTAGATTGATTTTTGCTTCTAGTTATTCATACTTGACTCCAGGCTGATGCCTTTTTTAATTAATTCCAATAAATGACTGCATGATGATATATGTTGATTTTTTTAATAAGTGGGAATATCCAAAGAGTGGGATTAAGGGAAAACTTATTCTAAAATTGTTCAAACATGCTCTATTAATAACAATACAAAATGCTCCTGCTGATCCCTAACAGTGAACAAAACAATCTTTATAGATAAAATGCACCCAAAATTTATTACAAACGCCCTTAAACTGCCCATTCCGTTCGGCATCGGCGCACCTGAACACCTCCTCACTGACCTGTTTGTAAATGCTCTGAGCTGTGGAGGAGTGACAGCTGTTTTACTTTTCATGTGCTCTGATGCTGACTAAGACAGAGTTAATATTGTATGGCCTCATGCAGGGACCTTAAAGTGCTCTCCAGCTGTCACATGGACCTGCAGTCATTGCAGAGGTCTCTCTGTACTCTGGGCTAAATTAACTGTGTCCACACTCACAAACATACACTTCACTGAGAGCCAGTGAGGAGTTGTGTGTGACCTGGTTTTCCACGGGGTTCATTTATTTAATTCACAGAAAATAAAATATGCAGAAGAAAAAAAAAAGGAGAACAGCTCAGAGTTTGGTTGAAACATGACTGATAATATCTCCAGAACATGAAGAGAGATGTGAAAAACACTTTTTATGCTTTAACTGGTTGGCTTTTCAAGACTTGGGTAAAACCTCCACCTGCAGCTCTTTTTTTGGTGTCTTGTAAGCGTGAAATTACCTCTGATCTGAGCAGATCTCTTTTCAAAGATAAGGGATTTGTCCAAGATATTTTGTCAAACCAGTCCCTCTCACTTTCACTCTGCCACGGAGTGATCTCTGTTTGAAACCACGGCTCGATGAAGCACCCCTCATCAAGGGGCAGGGATCAGAACCTCTCAACCCATATGAAAACAGGAACTTTGATACACTGAAAAAAAATGTGGAGTCTTAATAACCTTAATCCTGACAATACTGGGACACTGTGTACTGTGTGGATCAGTGCAGACTTTGATACTTAACAAATAATTTAAACACTATATTCAAGTTGATATTGTGACAAGCCAACAGATAAATGCTGGTATTTTTTTCTGATTTGTTTTAATATATATATATATATATATATATATATATATATATATATATATATATATATATATATATATATATATAATGTCAAATTTGATAGAATAGAATAGAATAGAATAGAATAGAATAGAATAGAATAGAATAGAATGCCTTTTATTAATCCCAAAAGGAAAGTTCAGGTGATAGATAAAGTTATAAAAATCACATAAAAAAAACATGAAATAAAGTCTGTCGACGTCCACGTTGCTCTCATCTGTTTCCAGGAGTGCGCTCCAATCTGTGCATTCAAAGCAGTCCCCCAGAGCCTCACCAGCCTCAGGTGTCCATCTCCTGACTGTGAGGGTAGTGACAGGCTGCCTCAGTACACAGGTCTGCATGAAAACCAGGCAGGGATCTGAACTGCCCAGTCATATTACTTTGACAGTAATAGGAGCAGGATCACACCATCACTGTTAAAAAAATAAAGCCAGTCCCCCACTTTCTATCTTGCCACCAGCTTTAGCATCTTTGTCTGAGTGTTTCAGAGTGAAGCCTGGAAGATCCACACAGGAGTCAGAGATGTTTTGATTCAACAATTTTTCAGTAAAGCACATGAGGCTGTACTCACAGTATACTTTCCGGGTCTTCACCAGTATCTTCAGCTCATCACTTTTGCTGGACAGAGAGTTAACATTCCCCATGATGACTGATGGAAGAAAGGGCTTCTAGCTCCATCTCCTTGCCTTTATCTTTGCACCAGCACAGCATCCCTGGATTCACTTCTTCATCTTAGCTGATGCCAGCATTTTCAAAAAAGATGGGACAGGCCATTGTGTGTTGACTTATGAAAGAGCATGCAGCGGAAAAGCAAAGAAGCAGACATGGATCTGGAGTGAGTCTAATGTAAGATTGTGTTTGTAACTGCTACAGTCAGTACGTTTACATGCGAGCAGCAGTTCTGCAAAGGCCATAGCTCGATCATAAAGTCACAGCGGAGGGTCCAGTCTTTCTGCATATACATCCAGAAAAGAGAATCAGACTTCTGCTCACTCCTACTTTGATTGGCAGTGCTGTGTCGAATCAGACAAG
Source organism: Labroides dimidiatus (assembly GCA_030710495.1). Taxonomy (NCBI): domain Eukaryota; kingdom Metazoa; phylum Chordata; class Actinopteri; order Labriformes; family Labridae; genus Labroides; species Labroides dimidiatus. The sequence goes on along the minus strand of CM061148.1, from coordinate 18,386,493 downwards.
TTTCGGTTCACCCAAAGAGGAAACATTATTGTAACAACGATGGCCAAGATGCAGCTGTAGCTGTTTTTATTTATGTACGTGATCTCACACTGACTAAGCTCATTGTCTGATTTCTGAAGCTGCATGTAAACATACTGACTGACCACAGTTGTTTGTTTTGGTCAACCTGTTTGTTACGATCACTTTTGCAAATCCTGTGTATCTTGCCAGTTTGTACTAGGGGCTTATGTAGAAATTCCTTTGATGCTGCTCTCTGTTACCATGATGTCTACATATTAGTGTAACTCTCTCTGCAGACCATCGAAGGTGACTTTCCTCTCTGAAGTAGCATTATCTGCCTGTTTTTATTGTTCTTGCATTCAGGTGATGTCAAAACTTTTCATCCCCAAACCCTGAAATAGAAGTGCATAAGGCTAGCAACCCCAGTGTCCATCATAGTACACCAATACACCACTCCAAAAATGGACCCCCAAAAATTGCACAAAAAAATCTTCGATGCCTAACTTGGCAGGTTATGAGAAAATCCGCCTTGCTGTGTGCAGATGTTGCTGTGTTTATTGTGATAATGTAAATTAACCTGCTGATATTAATACTGCCATTGTTAATCTGACAATCCGTATGGGGTGAAATGTTATACTCTGAAGTATTTGAACTTAGCACCATTTGCATCCTTAATTAATGAATTAATTATCTGAAAAGGAACTGGATTACTTACAGCCCCCAAAAGAAGCAAAGTATTAATAGAAATAGACTGTGAATGGTATTATGATATCAGTGTATTGTTATATACCAAACATCACACTCTGTAAATAATAAGAAATACAAATTTAGAAAACCCATTAATGGATAGTTGTTGATTTTGTATTTAAAATAGAACAAATCAGAAAAAAAGTGAGCTGTTTGAACATGACAAAATCAAAAAGAAAAACGAGAAGTATGTGCTCCTCCCTTGTAGATTCAGGCCCAGCTCTTTCTGCACTGACAGAAAACGTTTCAGGCTTCAAACAGGAATACATTACATTTGATAATATGAAGAATATTTTGAAGCAGCATTATAAATCCTGATTTTAAGTTTTCATAAATACTCTTGAGGGAGATTAATACATTGTCCCCCTCTCATTTCACAGAGCACACACTGTGAGAGGATTTATTCTGGATTTCACACTTGCCATCACACTTAAATGATCCCGATGTTGGAGAGCTTTTAATAATTCTTGGCATTGATTTCTGAGGCAGCTTTGAATCATGGCTTAATGTTTTCAGGGAATAACAATTAATTTGTGGGACTGATTGATGTCAGGAAAACTCATTCTGCCCCACAGGAAAAAGGAAACATCTCCGACACGATGAACAGCAACCTACATTTTCCACCAGCTTATAATCCAATTAGCGGAGCAGCATTTATATTGGGCCTAAGCACATGGATAAATCTGTGTCTCTCTCAGTGAAATGGATAATGGAACAGCCAACGCTGCTGCAAAATGACAACGCTGCTGAAAAATACAGATGCACCATTTCCCTGCAACACTGACACAGCCATGTGTCTCTGTTCTCAGCCACTTTAACAACATGTTACACATGTGGAGCTACATGTACAAACATGTCAGGAAGAGGGATGATCATGCAAAGAAAAGAAAGGTGTTTTTTTTTATTGCTTTGTTTGTAAAGCAATAGACAGTAACAGTTTTATGTAGAACATACAACATGTATTCTGTTTTTAAGCACAAAGCTCTCACATTTAACAGCAGGTTAAAGACTTCAGTAAATTTGTTTATTGAGAACAAATTTACAAACTGATCAATCAGACGATCCTAGTTTTTAGAAACCAGCAATACATCACAGCTCTGTAACAATTAATTTTCTTTCTACAATGAATGATAACAGGTCAAAACTACCCTTTCTTCATGCCAAAAATGTAGATAATACAAGGCTTTGTCCCCAAACCCTACATGTATAAGTGCAGCCACAGCCTGCTGAGTACAGAGTGACTCAAAAGTGTCTCAGGATTTTTCAGTCCACATGGTGTCTGTGTTAAGAATGATTAAAAAAAAAAAAAAAAAAGTTTTTGTCTTAAAAATCCAACAAATCATTATTTAAATTCTCACAGCCTTTGATGGTAAGTTACTCTGTGTGTTAGCATCAAGCTAACAAACTTAGTATAAACTCTTGTTCGATTCAACGTCTACACAAGCTGTAAAACAATTCACTTCGCTGTTTAGTTGATCAAATATGTGATTTGTACATAGGTAATGTAACAAATTGTGTTTAATTTACAGTAATGTTTGTTTGGGTGAACAGCTTGAACTCAGTAAGTAGGTCTGTTTAAATTTAATTTGTGTCCACTCCAGTGATATGTTGTTTATGAACGATTCATTCAAAACTAACAAATCATCTGGGTGAATGAACTGAACTGAATCCCTCACTAAAAAGAGGTGTTCATTTCTCAACTTCAGTTGCACTCTCCTCTCTCCCATCTCATAAATCTCTCTAGACGGTAAGAGCTCCTCTCTCTCTTTCATGTCAGTGATAAGTGCTGATTAAACCAAAAAGATGGAGTCAGTCAGGAGCCCTGTGTTGCTCAAGCCCACCCCTACATTTCCCTCTCATGTCTGCAAAATCAAGGAAGTTGAAAATATTTTATTTAACATTTAGAAAATGTAAGTGCTTTATATAGCTGCTGCCGGGTTTGCAAACAGCTTACATTTATATTCAACTTAATTTTACTCAGCTGATTGTTTTAAGATCTACTAATAATAATTCCATCATGATTCAGCTAGTACAGTATGTGAGGCTTGTGACTCACATTCACTGAGTGATTCGTTCACTGAGTGATTCGTTCACTGAGTGATTCGTTCACTGAGTGATTCGTTCACTGAGTGTACTGAACGGGAGCTCCATCTCTTCGGGAGACTCTCTCTTCCTCTCAGTCAGACATTGCATGATTTGTGCGCTGATTGTACCAAACAGAATGGTCTGGGAAAAATGTATGATTATTTTGGCAGCTTTCAGTTTGCAAACCGTAGCTTTATCCCACTGAATTTTCAGCTCATTGGCTTAATTTTCAGCACCAGCCATTCTGAGTACAATCACAAGCAGAACTAAACGTCTGGCTTTCAACTTATTTAATTCTGATTTGGAGGTAGAACTGCAAAGAAGTACTGAATGATTCGGTGAACAAATCTTTTGAACAAATCACTTTACTAACTGATTGTACTGAATGAGTACACTGAAAAGAACTGCTTTCCTCATCACTAGTCTACTCATTGTGTCTACTATTTAACACCTAAAAGCCTGTCCCAACAAAATATAGCCAGAAAATTAAAACTATTGGAAACTAGAGGGCCCATTTAGCCTTGAACATCATTGCAAGTTGTTGTCCCTGTTCTTCAGGTGTATACTGAGAGAGGTCACACAACCAACAGATATCTGGCCTGCAGCTCTGGAGCATTGGCTTATTTTCTTTTTATGTGATTGTAGCTTCTCAGCTCTGGTTCAGCTGAAGACCAAAAAACAGAAACAGACTGGACATTGAGCATGACTTCAGAGTTGCCTTATCAACTATAACGCCACAGTGCAAGTATCTTATCAGAAACATTTTGTATACTTTAAAGTCACCTTGATTAAAATATTTTGAGTTGGTGGATTAGAAACTCCTGCACTTTTATTTGTGAATGAAACACTGTTGAGTTTTAAAAATGTTACTGACATTACGTTACGTAAGGTTTCTGTTATGTAGATTGCTGTGTCCCCAAGATCCATCTTTTGTTTTTATTTAATTATAACGTCGTCACCTGAGTGTTAAAGGGAAAATTTTATTCTTTACCGTTGCAGTCTTTTGTTGGTTTTTGTTTATCTATACACTTGAATTTTGTGTCTATTGGCACACTGTGCGTCATAAAGCCAAATGACAATGTCTGGGTTGTTTGTTGATGGGGGTTGATGTTTGGATGGAGAGGAAGGTGTGCATTCCTCTCTATCTAAATATACTATGTAGTTTTCTTAGTTAATGTTCATATTTTGTAATATATGTATAGCTGAGGGTTAATTCTAGTAAAGAGAAAACTCTTCAAAAACTGTGACATTGTAGTTTGGACATATTTTTTTTCCTTTTCACACTGCCTGCATTCCACATAACAACAGTGTGATATTTTGTAATATGTCAGGTTAAAACTGCAACATGTTTTTATTGAATAAATTTGGGATATCAAAACTTTTTCCTTGATTTAGGTTGTAGCTTGTCTGGAAGCCATACTAGTTGAAGACCACTCACTGTTCTAGACTATGGCGTCAAAAACTGTCTCTCATTGTACCAGAAGAATAAATAAAAAAGGATGTAGAATCCAGGTCCAACGCAATCCAGGTCTGTGTTACATGTGATGTTGCTGCTGTCAACATTTTTACAATTAAACAACAAATAATTAAATGTATGTTTAAATGTATGTTTCCTTCCATCAGTGTTGTGTAATTCATTGTTAATAATTGTAGGGAATAAATAATATCAATACTACCACTGCTGCTGCTACTACTACTACTACTACTACTATTATTATTATTTTCAGAAAGTTTGTATTAAACAAATAGCCATTGATACTGCTCGGTTACCTTTAAGTTGTCCTAAGTCTCAAAAAGATTGGTGAGCCTGGAGCGCAAATGGCCTAGTGGTCTAGGTTGCGCTCCATTCACCTTTTTAAGTTAGCTTTTAATTTGTAATTGTACTGTTGTTTTGTTTTGTTTAACCTGTGTTCCTTGTTTGTATTGATTTTAACAACTGTAGAATGTCTTTGAGTTTTTGAAAAGCGTTATGTGATTAAAATGAATTATTATCATTCTTATTTGGCAAAAAGCCCTTGAGTGGGCAGCCTGGAGTTCAAATCCAGCCTGTGGTGACTTTCCCACATGTCACTCCCCATTCTCAACCTGTTTCCTACTTTACCCACTATCCAGTCCTCTCACATTAAAGGCATAAAAAAATCAGAAAAAAAATAACTTTAAAAAAAAGGTGGTGACCCCTGGATTAGATTGTACCTACAGTGTCACCCACCTACCCCACCTGGTCCTCCAAACAGAAGCCCTCCCCTGTGCATGCAGGAGCCTGAGGCTGGCCTGGGTAATCCTGAATTAAAGGCTCAGACTCCTCTGCCACCGTCTCCAGATGCAACTTGTTCTTTTTCCCGCTAGAGCGATTCTATTATGCTGATGAGCGTTTCATCCTAATGGAAAAAGCTATCAGGGTAAATATATGCAAATAAAGAGCTCAATTCTTTCAGCTCTGTTTGTGGCCGGAGGGTATAATAAAGAGCTTAAATGTTTTCATAGAATGACAATTACTTAACAGAGTCTCACAGTCTGCTGTCCCCACCGAGGAGTTGCAAGTAAACTGAAAAACTTACCTTCACTATTATCTCAGTGCTTAATGAGCTTATCTGAGGTCATTTTTTTTTCAGCTAACTCAGTACTGCACTTTTACGACTGAATCTCTTTAATTTTCAAGATTAAAACACGAAACCAAGTCAACTTCAAGAAAATGACTAACATTTACAACTGCAGGACTCTGCAGCTTTGTTGTAAGACTGAACTTTTTTTGGTCACTATCAAGCTGCAAGTTCAGGTGACAAAGATTAAAGCTAATGTGGAAGTTCAAAGCCTGCATTTCCTCAAGTTGCCACTTGAGGCTGTCTGACATTAGGTCTGTCCCCAAAGAGATCCATATTACGATGCTTATTTTAAAAGCAGAAATAAACATGCAATATATATATATATATATATATATATATATATATATATATATATATATATATATATATATATATATATATATATATATTTATCAATCTTAAAATTGATTTTAGTGTGTGTAGCTAGTTTGTTTGCTTTATATTAGTTACAACTTAAGCAAGGATTATTACTGTGTTGCAGTTGTTAACCAGGAGACTTGTTTCTAAATTTACCAAAAGTTTGAGAACTGTTGCTGAACAGTCCTGCAGATCAGCTTCTAAACATCTCTAAAGCAGTCAATAGGTGACTCCACAAAAACAGAGCATGTTTTTGTACAGTTTAACAGTACTTTCATCCTTACTAGGCACAAGAGGAGCACATCAGAGTACATGTGCTATGCTTAATATTGCATGACATCATCCGAGTTGTCCACACTGACTTCACTCAGTACACAGCAGTCTCAAGATGGGGAAGGATACGCTTCATATGAGGTGGCTGGCAACTCAAATTAACAATAATAATTAAAAAAATAGACACTATATTTAAGTACTGCACACTATACCTTTAAATACAAAAAAAACCCTGTACCATTAAATAACTACACATTGTATCTTTAAATGTTTAATGGTGGGACATCAGGGCCATGAAATGGAAAAGAAATGGAAATTAATAATCCCAATCTGAGGTCGCAGCACAATGTCTTTCACGTCCATTCCTCCAGAGCATTGCATAAAGGGACGTCTTTGAGTGATGATGGCATCAGCTGATCATGGGTGGATCATCTGTCGGTCAGCTCCAACAGCTGTTTGTGTGTCTGCACATGTGCACTGTAATAACTCTAATAAAATAAAAACAATAACAGTTCTTTGTCTGTTTTTTTAACCATGTTTAACAAACACTTTCAAATTAAGAAAACCTGACCTCTGTTTATTCTGTCTCCTATTTAGAAGCACACAATTCACTTCACATGTAAAATGTGTCAATATTGGATTATTAATTATTTAGCCTTTATCTGGTGTCTATCTGTTTGTGAACCCTGAAACTTATTAATATAACCTAGTTTATGATGTCTCAAGAACACTGGATATTAGATATTTATTAGATTCCAGGGAAAATAGAAATCATATTACTTTTACAAACCTCATGATCATGAATTAAACTTTATGACCTCAAATGAAATGTCATTCTTTTTTTTTTCTTTCTACTTGTAGACTTAAATTCTAATCATAAAGACAAAGACAATAAACTTCATTAATTATTTGTTTAATTGATGGATTTGACCAAAACAGTTCTATAAACTTAGTATTGATCCTCGGTTATATTGATTTTACGATGGTTGTGCTCAAAATTTTGACCTTAAAAACACATAAAACACTTTTTTAAACCCAGCTTTAAGACCGGTTTCACAACTATCCTCAGTGACTTTTTTTTTTTTTAGTAAATACTTCATACTGCACTTTTCAGGAATATTTCCATCATGGAATTTTCTTAAACCGCTTTTCACACATGCCGCTTACAGAAGAATATATCTCGACCAAGGGGCAAGTTCCAGTTTAATAATATGAAACATTTGTGGAAGTGCTAAGAACTACAGTCTGTTAAAGGTCTGCTTGAGGCTGGCTGCAGCTCACATGACTGACAGGTCCAGCAACCTATAGCTGTTAGTGAGGAGGCTTAAAGTCCACCTCTTGAATCAGCATTTCAATATGGCTCTGCAGACGAAAGGCTTCATTACAAAGTCTGCCAGCCTAGTTCTCAGAGAGGGCTGATGGTGGTCACTGAAATGCACTGAAAAACAGAATTTCAGCTGCAAGATAAAAACCACATTAACCTCAGAAAGAGTTGACACCCCATGTGGTGTTACACCATGAGAATAATGTAGACAAGGTTTTAAAAAAGAAAGAAAGAAAGAAAGAAAGGCTTCATTACTTCTTATCAATAACACGTGGATGACTTCACAGAGAATAGGTCCACATATTATACAGTCTATGGTCTGAATACCTTCTCACAAGTGAAAATTCTAAGTTTGGGAAGCTCATGCAGGAGACAGAGTGCTTGAGAGGGCTCAGGACATTTTATCGATACAAATATAACCATAGAAAAAATAAGACATTCAACTGAGGTGAGCAGGTACAAACCAAAAAAAAAAAAAATCTGCTCATTATGAATGATGTCAGTGCCCAGTATCAGTCTCACTCACTTGCTTTGAATGTCCTAGAATATTACCTGCCGTTTGCACAGATTTATCTGACCTCTTGCAGAACTTTAACAGAGAGCAGGCAGGGAAGGCTCTGATCTGCTTAAATCAGGATGGGCAAATCAAACCCCCACAGACAATGTATGGAGAATTTTCAAGACTGCAGTGCATGTGAGAAAAGCTCTCTGTGTCACCAGTGTGCAACTGAATATGTTGAACTGATATCACAGATGTACCTTCCTGCATGATGCTTTCAGAATTGTTCCAGTAAAAAGAAAAAAAAAAGTGTGTTCTTAATAAGACACATCCCTCTCATTCAGGCCTGTCACAGAGTTGCTTTGCTCAGTAATCTGCCACTGTACTCGCCCATCAAGATTATTAATAACAGCAGAGAACAATAGTCCAGAATCAATCTGCGAACATGTGCTCATTAAAAAGCATTGTGATTGCTGTACAAGTGAACAAAGTAGCTCAGGTTGTTTCTCGACAGTTGGCACGTGGTGTGGGACTGAGCTGAATTGGTCACAGTGTGTGATCAAATGCTCTGCAGGCCTGGACTTAGGTGTGTGATTGAGAGTGCGTGTTTGACAAATGCTGCTCCAGCTACAAAGAAGGCTGACTGTGTGAATATATAACAGGAATAAATGGGCACACACTCTGTCACACACACTTACTGTGTTACATGAATTAATGATGGGGGATACAGAGGCTCATAAAAGTGGCACCACAATGTTTTTAAGCTGCTATGGATGAATAAAAACAACACTTACCATTCAAAGCTGATAATGAATAAAAAATGACTTTTGGGTTCTTTGTTTTATGTGATGCTACCAATTGTTTATGAAAAACTATTATTCCCATGGGTAAAGTTCATTTTCTCAACTAAAATTGTCTGTAGAAATTATTTCAAATGTTGTCTTTACTTGGCAGACCTACAGGCTCATCTAGCAAGTTAGCGCTACACAGGTCTCTCCGATGATGATTTATTTAAGCTAAGGGTGCAACAATTCGACGAAAATCAATGATAAGTTTTGTTTCTGACAAATTCATTTGTTGACAGTAGTCTGAAAACGTGAAAACTGAGCGAAAACATCAATAGTATGGGAACATTTCACCCTAAACACGTCCAAGACACCCATAACATGCTCACAAAATGGACCTTGCTTTTCATGGCATCTCTTATGCGGGAGCATTTAAAGCGGAGGCATGTTGAACATATGGAGGCCTGGTCTCCAACTCTCGTCAGTAAGACAGTTAGCTTGTTACCTTGCTGGCTAACAACACAGAGACAGAGCTGTGTGAAAAATAGCTTTAACTATCACTTTAGCCATCAGCTAAATTTTGTCAATGTGTGCGCCATGCATGCTTGGATAATGAATATTTTAATGGCGTATTTCAGTTTAAGAGTAGTTGTTGCCTTTTGCTTGACAAATATTTTATTTTAATATTATTATTTATATTACTTTTGTAGTCCAAAGAAAAAAAGTGGTACAACTGATGGCTTTCTACAGAAGAAGCAAACTTTTACCCCTCAACAAGCAACTGCCTTCACTGAGTCTGTGCTAAACATGATGGTCAGTGATGTAAAACCACTGTCCCTGGTTGCTGGTGATGGGTTTCAGCAGATCATTCACCAGTTAATCCAGAGTACTGGATGGAACTCATCTCACCAACTTGATGAGCAAATATGAGGCAGCCTTTCTGAAGGTAAGTGTTGAAAACACATACACATAAACCTAGCATAGCCATTGAAAAATGGGTCAAAATTTCATACTTTTTGCACATTTTGTTTTGAAATATGAAATGATTCATATTCATAAAAAATATGAAATCCAACTGCTGTGGCTTTAAGTAGAGAGTGTTACCCTTACAGAGAAACAAAATACTTACATATTCCTCCAAAGGGTTCAAAAACAGCTTCAAATTTAATCTGGTTATTTTTAGGCAGTTTGGACAAATTTACCTAAATGCTAAGGGGTTTTATTTGGACAAGATAGCCTTAAAAAACAATCTAAAACTGATTGTGGATAGATCAAGAAACTTGATGGAACACCACAGGAAAAGTGAGCTGGCCAATACAAAACTGAAGCGAAACAGGAGCAAATGAACACAGCATAGCACAAGCTGAGCTAGGATGTAAGTACTAGATGGAATAGTGCCTACTACATGGTAGAGAGACTCCTGGAACAGTGTTGGCCAGTCACTGCAACACTCTCCGATCCAGGGGTAACTTCAAGGGGCAAACACAACTTTGAACTGAAGCTAAACCAATGGGTGCCACTTGAAGAGCTGATACAAGAATGGAAGCCTTTGGAATGTGCTACTGTTTATCTTAGTGGGCAGGAGTATGTGACCGCTTCATGTCCTCCTCAGCTGGTCAAAGGACTGCAATGGTCCATACTGCAAACACGGTTCAAAACGAGCCCAGGAAAGGTTTTTCTAGCCAGTGTAGGAAAAGGGATAGCCACGAGATAAGGCAAGCCTGATAAGGCTGTTCTTGCAGCTGCCATTGACCCAATTTGGAAAGCTCAGGTTTTTGACAGCTGAAGATGGCACCAGAGTCCAAGGGACAGTTGAAGTCCTTGCCATAAAGAAACAAAGGAGACCACGATACATGGACCCAAGCAATAGGAGAAAAGGTCAGTCTGAGTGTTAAAGGCAAAAAAAAATCACCTCTGGATAACCTCCTTCAATTGGACACAGTCAGAATGAGGAGGAAGAAGAAATCCAGGATGACCACAAGATCAGAGTGATGAGAAATGAAGAGCAGATGTACTTTTCAGAGCCAGCTATATCCAAGAATGAAGACCCGATCAGATGGTGGAAGGAAACTGAGGGCGTTTTCCCACGCTTTCAAAGCTTGCACGATCTCTACTTTGCATTCCTGCAACATACACCCCAGCAGAGCGAATCTTCTCTGCAGTGGGGAATATCTGCTCTCTAAAGAGAGCAAGCCTCACACAAGAAAACGTGGAAATGCTGACATTTCTCAGTTTGAATAAACTGTAAGTGAAACGTAGCCTCATGCAGTTGCTTGCAACAGCTTCTTGACCACATACCATGCGCACACAAAAAAAACAAACAAAAAAAAAACAAAAAAAAAACCCCAAACAAAATCCGTGTATCATTCGTTCACTTGATTTTCAACATAAAACAAACAATTAAATTTTGAGAAAACAAATCGTTTTTTCAATATTCGTCTCTGAGAGAAAAATAAAAACACGAATAATGACTCCATTTTCGATTTTTGTTTTTGTTGCTTAAGTAGAAAATTGGATAAATGGATAACAGCTCAGTGTTATCTGAGTTAGACTTTTCGTCTGGCGAATGCTGCGTGACCCGGAAGTGAACTTTCCTCAGACCTTTTTTTTTTTTTTTTTTTTTTTTTTTTTAAGGCAACCAGAAAATGGCTTTAACGTCATGGCAGGGTTAGAGGATTGTTCAGAGCTCGTAGAGCACCTATTTCATGAAGGAAAAACTCATGCAGAAATTGCAACTGCGCTGCGAGCTGCAGGAGTACCAAGGTGCTCTGAAATGTCCGTGAGAAGGTTCTGTGTGACAAACAACCTACGAAGAAAAGGACACGTATCAGACGCACAGCTTGGGGTTGCCATTGCGTCTGCAATAGACAAGGTAATTTCATGTGGTCCAATTGAAACAATGGAAAACACGCAGATCTACACTGTTGTTGTTTACATAATGCACAAAAGGAAGTTAAGCTGTAAGAGCAGTCACATTAGAGGAAGGAAGAGGGAAACAGAAATTAGCTTTTTAATAAGATTGCAGATGATCCACTGCTATCCATTTCATCCACACACACACACACACACACGTGCACACTCCTGTGTATTATTTGTCTGCAATCACTCATTAATGCTGATTTCCCCACCCCCTCCAAAAAAAAAAACAAAACAAAAAAAAAAACAGACAGGTCCATCTTATGGACGGAAATTCATGACAGGCTACCTGTCATCAGTGGGGGTTAAGGCAGGAGAACCTCGGGTAGGTACGATGCTCAGAGAGATGCACCAGCCATACAATGAGCTGCGTCGACAGGTTAGTGGCCTACATTTGTTTAAATATGATTCTTGAAACAACAAAGACAGTTGCTCTAAGTGCACTCTGCATTGATTAACTTTTCTGGTTCCAGGGAACACGAAATTTAAACCCAGTTCCTTACCATGCAGAATATATGGGTCACAAACTCCACCTAGACCAAAACGAGAAGCTGGGGATGTTTGGAGTAACGCATGTCTTGGCTATAGATGGATTTAGCAGCAAAATTGTTGCTGGAGCCACTATGCCAATGAAGAACAACTTAGTTATTTATGAGGAAGTTTACAGGTAAAGTCAAGGCTAAAAAAATAGCTCAATATATGGTGTTTTTGCTTAATTTAAGATTTTAAATGAATTTTAGATGTATTTTTATATATTTCTTATTTAGTATATGCATTGTTTTCATCAAATGCTTTGGCACCACTGTAGGTGACTGTCCCTCTTGGTCCCCCTGACTCTACCACTGATATCTATTTGTGAATCCTTATAATGGACCCATAACATTTCTGACAGGGAGGCAGTTGCCAAACATGGCATGTGGGACCAAATCCGAGTGGATCATGGCTGGGAATTTTATTTGACCCTGTACATGCAAGAAAAGCTGTCTCAACACAGACACAACATCAGAAGGCCACCATATGTGCAGACAACTTCCTCAAGGGTGATTTTTTTCTGTCTGATTTACAAACGAGGGCCTTTCAAAATAAAATAAAAAAAAACTAAAAAGTTGAGCCATGGTGTATAACTTGACAGCAGTGATTGGTGAATGTAATTTTACTTGTTTTTCTTTTTAACCAGCTCTAACAAATGTAACTTTTATTAATAGTAAACTATCCACTGTTGTCGTTTAATCTGCATTTAACACACCTGAACAACTTTTTTTCTGTATAGAAGTTGCAAAATGTTTGTTTTACAAATCAGTCTTTCTTTTGTTCAAACAGAATCTTCGTGTGGAAAGAATTTGGCCTGAGGTCAACAATCGGGTCAATTATCCCCTAAAACAGGCCCTCGTTCACCTGCTGGATCAAGAGTTGATTGACATGCAGGACAACATAACTAAATTTTGTGTCTCCAATCTAGCATGTCAAGTAAGTCAGATCGGACTGAGCAGAGTTGTTGAGTCCTGGAATGCCCATAGGATACCAGGTAATAAATTGATAATATTTGCATGTATAGAGCTTAGAATCAACAAACAGAATTTGGTTCAAAGCTCACAAAAACTTATTTATCCAATTTAGGCAGAGGGATACCAAATCAACTTGCAGCTAGTGGCTGTCCAGCAAGGATTCCCATGGAGCTGCTCCCCTCTGCTGCTGACACAGCCAACATGTATGAGCAGGAGTTGGGGTCTTCTCTGACGTGGGTATCTGCATTTGGATCTGACCCATTTGAAACAGAGCAGCAGCGATGTCGTGCTGAACAGCTTTTTGGAGAGAGGTTCCCTGACATGTCTGTCCTATTTGGAACAGTTGTTAACTATGACCATAGTGTATTTCAGGAAGCACTGCTCTACCTGATCAATCTTGCTGAAACATATACATAAAAAAGGTGGAGATATATCTTAATATGCAGAAGTTAATATATGCACTGTTGTCTTGGAAAAGCTGATTTTGTAAGCTAAACAGTAGATCAATTAACAAAAAATTTTGTTCAAAAATTATTGTTCAAAATATTTCTTTTAATATGAACAAAAGTAAAAAAAATCCTACAGATCCTGCAGGACAATAACAGACATCGCATTGAACATTAGTATTATGGGAAAAGTGCTTCAAAAATTCGCATTGTAAATTGTTGCATCACAAAATAAAGCTCTGAAGAAACCTGCAAGACATGGCAGCCTTTGTTGCACACCATACATGACTAGTTATAGTGTAAACCCTGCACGTAGTGCCACAGTAAATTTTAACATCAACAACAGTACCTGAACAAAGTGCTTAAAATGTAACAGTGAAACTTAGTACAGTACAAAACATATTGCTGAAATACTGTAAACAAACATCTGCTGTCATCATAACAGCAAGACAAAAAAACTACTGGAGTAACTTTTCCAGTGGTGCCAGTGCTTCAGAGAGCCCAGCCACTTCATGGATGTTGTTCTCCACACCCACAGCACGACACCTCGGGCAATAAATGTGGGTGTCGTTCCACTCCTCAACACATGTCTTGCACCCGATTAGACTTCTGCAGCAGGTAGAGAATATTGGCTTATCCACAGGACCTGTACATTATAAATAAAAGATTTTTTGTCATCATGTAGTTTTATGCAGAGGGCTGATCAACCAACTCCCAACAACTATATTAAGATTACAAAACATAAGTAAAGACACAAAGCATTTTAAATATTAAAACACAAGTTTGAGTGTTATGTGGTGTAGTAAAACAGTACAAACCTTTGCAGACTACACAAGCAAAAACCATTCGCAAAGATGCTACGTCAGCCTCTGACAGCGACAGGGTGGTTTTCATTGTGGAATGTGCCATCCCGCTCAATTCTCTTATCATCTTGGATACCTCTTTTAGTCCCTGGGCTGCGTCAACAATTTCTTCAATGTCTGCCACTACATCTTGTATTGCATTGTCTTCCCGTCGGCTGAAAAAAAAACACAAAACCTTTCAGTCACAAATAAACATTTATTTATTTTCTATACTGCTTATCTCTCATGGGGTTGTGGGAACCCCGGCTCTTCTCATTGGGCAAGAGGTGGGGTACAACCTGAACCGGTCTGCAATCAATTACAGGGCCACATTGAGAGACAGACAACCATTCACACTCACACTCATACCTAAGCACAATTAGGAGTCACTAGTTAACATAATGAGCATGTTTTTGGACTGTGGGTGAGAGCCAGGGTGCCCAGAGAGAACCCATGCATGCACGGGAAGTACATGCAAATTTCACACAGAAAGGCCCCTGATGACCTGGGGATCAAACAGGTGACCCTGTTGCGAGGCACTGCCCCACAGTGCTGCCAATTCAAAATTCAATTGGACTTAAATAAATAATTCACAAACAGGTACAGCAAGAATTTGTAGCACCTGTATTGTACGGAGGAAATTACATGAAAGGTGTGGAAGAAGAAAGAAAAAATAAAGTATTAACATAAATAAAGAAAAAATCAGTACAGTTCAGTTACCTCATCCTTCGTCTTTTGTTGACATGTAATTGCTCCATCTGCTCTTCTGCCACTGCAAAAATTTTTCTGGAGTTTTGCTTCCAGAAAGCTGAACCTACAATAAAACAGAAAGACATGAAAATTTAAATACATTTCAACCAAATCTTTGCTATATTACTGACAACTTAAATCTTGTATGTCATTAAAGACAAACACTACAACAGAGATCTAAAGCAATTAAGATAGCTATTAATGTAAAATGTACTTCAGTGTGAGAATAACATAGAAGTGTGTGCATCTCACGTAGCCTTTAAGCAGGTTAAATGTTCAGCGTTTGAGCAGATAAGCATCCTAAGTGCCTGTAGAAAATATTTTACAGCAGTTGTTTTAAATGTACCTCTGGTTCCATCAGAGTCGATGATCCTGTTGCCTTGACTATCTGTCAGAATAACTGACTCCTGCTGTCCAAGGGCCTCTTTCACCTTACTGGCAATTGTTGCCACACAGGCCTCAAATTCTGAGAAGCGGACCGTAACCATCTTACTGGTCTCCAGCTTTCCATTCAGGACATCAGCACTCAGGACATTCCTAAAAATTAATGGGACATTACAATACAAATGTAATCAATGTTTTACATACTAGGGAAAACTGCTACAAGTAACAAATAGCTGTGTTTAAAACCTGGCAAGTTTTTTTTTTTTATTTATTTTATTTTATTTTTTTTTTGCATTACTCTGGCAGGAGGTATACAGTCCTTTTCTCTAACATCTCTATTTTCACCAAATCATAAGCCACTGTGTGGGCATTTCCTGTCACATTTATTGACAAAAATAACACAGAAAAAAAATGGCAGAATGTTATAGTATTAAGAGAGTTTATTACTGATTCCTCTTGAAATGTAAGAGCTTGCATTGGCTCAAAACTGTAAATCCAAATTATGAGTGTTAATATGTGATAACCCATTTCTACTGGGTAGAATAAAAGAACCAGAAGAGTGACAAGTGTAACCTTAATTGTATCCATCTCTCACACTGCCGGCTTCGTGGGGGGCAGAAGTTTTCACCCTGTCTCTCTGAGTGAGACTGACCAATCTAGAGGCTTACAATTTCAGAGGAGGCTCTGCCTATGATAGTCATGAAGAAATGCAAACAAAATTTCTGGAATCGCAAACAAATATGTGGTTCACAAGAATACTATTTTATTTTGTAATCAAGACCTGTGAATTTATCTAGTCACAATTTTAACCGCAAATATTTTTATTTGTTTGTCCACATTTATCTGTATTTTTAAATCATAATTTTGTTTGCAGTTTTTTTTTTTCAAATCCTTTTTTATATGATGACACAGAATTCTCTCAGTATTAGACTTGCCTCCATAAATGATGAAGTGCAAGATGAAAACAACAGAAGTTTCAAAGGGTACACCAGAAATAACAGAAAACTTTTCTTTCATTACCTCACAAATGTTTTAGATATGGTACTCCTGGGAATTGGACAGGTGGAGCTTGCTGCTGTGCTGGAAGGGCGGTGAAAAGAAAAGCGAACAGGCTGGCCTTGGAGAGGAGCCTCAGCTGATTTTTCCTCTGAGATGTTGTCACCATGTACTTCATAATGGCCTCTGGTAATGAGGTCAAAGCAGTTGAAGTCACCATCAGGTTTGGGAAATATGGCCACGTTGTCGTCATCCGTCAGATATATGGTTTCCTTTTGGACCTATGACATGTGCATTAGTGAAGCATTTTAGCACTTAAGTTATTCCTATGATCAAATCCATATGCAAATATCGCACAACCCCCCACCATTGAGCACATTGTTTTGTTAATGCATTTTAACAACAAATTACTTGATTCCAGTTTTTCACTGTCGAATAAAAGCTGTTATATTGTGTACAGCTAAAACATATTTTATGCGATTAAATATTAAGATAAATAAATAAATAAAATATTTAATATAATATTTAACGCAACATTAAGCAAAGTAAACAAGAGTTACTTTCACGTGATCAAATGTGGGACTGAGATTAAGTTCTGAAAGAAGCTAACAGGCTAAACTGTACACGGTCTCAGTCCCAGCAGTGCACGTTCCTGCTACTGCCGTTCTATTATAAAGACATACCTGAAAAATGACTGAAATCTTCTCCGTGGTCATATCCTCCGGCCGTAGAGTGATCCTTTTATTGCCACTGAATATCACAAACACATCCATCGCCTCTACAACTGCACGAGACCAGCGAAAACACGGCCCCTCTCAGAGCAGCAGCGGGATAAAGTTCACTTCCGGGTCACGCAGCTTTCGCCAGACGAAAAGTCTAACTCAGATAAAACTGAGCTGTTATCCATTTATCCAATTTTCTACTTAAGCAACAAAAACAAAAATCGAAAATGGAGTCGTTATTCGTGTTTTTATTTTTCTCTCAGAGACGAATATTGAAAAAACGATTTGTTTTCTCAAAATTTAATTGTTTGTTTTATGTTGAAAATCAAGTGAACGAATGATACACGGATTCAAACAGTTCCTCTTTTCTTTTTATTCAGAGAAAACAAATTGTTTATTGTCATCACTTGGCATGTTCTTTGTTTACATAAAAAGGATGCTTGTTTGTGTGTAAGCACTTTGCCAGTTATTTGTTTTAAAACAGAAAAACTTTTGTATTATACACAAAATGCACTTTTCTTTTTGAAGAAGCTAGATAGCGTTGGCGTTGTTTTGTTGCTTTTATTGCTGTTAGTTTGACTGTCCTTTGTTTACATAAAAAATTGATACTTTATTTTTATCAGCACTTTGCCTGTCCTTGATTTTAAATGGACACATTTAGTTTATTTAGTTATTTTATTTTTGTTGCAGCCTAAAGAGCAGCATAGTAAATACATCTTTTTTTGAATTAAATAGTCATCTTTATTGTCTTAACTGTTAGCACATCCCTAAACATATATTATGCTGGACGCAAAAGCTAAATAAGAGCCACTGAATAAGTGTACACTTCATAATTTGATTAGTCCACGAATCCTTAAGACAGTCGATAGATTAGTCAATTATTAAAATAGTCAAAAGTTGCAGCCCCAATTTAAGGCCGACAATATTAGAAAAGCATTATGCATCCAGACTAAGCATTATGTACTTCTGCAAGACAGCTAGGGCCCATGAGCAGCACATAAAATACCATTGGGCATATTGTCTTTTACGTTGTTTTTGATAATGTTGTTTGCCCATAGCAATGCTTTGATACAAATTGAGCACAAAAAGTAAGTAAAGTTTTGTTTAGTTGATTATTTTTTTGCTGTAACAAAACATCTTGACATTAGTGCTTTACAGTTAGAAAGTCTGTTTATTTACCTTTTAAATGTCCCTTTTACATGATCTTTACTCATGTTTTAACATTATTATTACTATCGTCAACAGACTTCATGAACAGCTACTTCCAGGTCATCCAGAGAGTGGAATTGTTGAGTATATAATTTCTTATAAATACTTTGGTGTGCATTTATCATAACGATCTCTGCAGCAGTGTCTGTGTACTTAAAGTTCCTTGCAATTAAGTATGATTTCACTGAAAGGACATTTTTGTCCTAAATGATATATTCTAGCTCATTTAAATGTAAATGAAACTTGTGGAGATAGACGTTGCTTTTGCTACAGCACAGATTGTAGTGCATGTGTGGTGATTGTCTTTGCATGTGCTCTGTGTATCAGTATCTTTTTGTCTCAGTTTCAGAGTTTTAGCACAGTCCTTTTGTGAACCAGGCTCATATTCTAGACTGTAGCAATGCTAGCCTCACAGTGTGTGTATTATCTTTGTAGCAACGCTAATGGTTGTCCTGCTCATTTCTGTCTTTTAACCGCTGCTATGAATCCAAACAGCCAAACTTTAAGCAGTCCCCCTTTGTTAAGTTTCATTTTGTACTTCTTCACCATGTTTTTCTCTGCAATTTCCTGATCTGCAGCTGTGGGCATCCAACTGATTGCCCCATTGGCATGCCAACAGCAAAGATACACTGTATATAAGGTCAAGGCTCCACGGAGAGATAAATAAATAAAGGTGCAGTGGGAGTCCATTGTGAGCACAAAGGGTCAGACATATGCAGCCTTCTTTATGGTCATCTAGATATATACGTAACGTCCTGCGCAACATAAACTCTGTGACTAATTCTGACTGAGAAACAAACAAAACTTGTTTCCGGTTCTGGGAATCAAGCTTTATCACCAGTTTCTGCCTCAAATCCCTTGTTCCAGTAAAACCCACCTTCCTTTCAGGTTTTGCCTTAAAGATCAGGTTTTCCTCCCTGATCCATACAGAGACTGAGTTGCAGCCAACCAATTTGTAGCACCGTCACAGATCAAAGGAACACTGATGATGGCACTTCTTGACACATCTGGAGGCCTCAGTGGTTGCATTTTGTGAGATAAATCTGTTTCCATTTTTTTGTCTCTGACTGTGTATGTGCACATCTTGATTTCAGAAAGCAGAGTAAGTTCTTATTCATATTTTTTAGCATCAGCGCTTTGGCTGTTTTTTAAACCACCTACTTCATACTACATGTAAATATAGTAGGTAGTAGGCACTGCATACTGCCTACTACTTTTGAATGTAGAAGTACGTAGTATGACTGTTCTGTTGGGTCTGTTTTGTAGTATGCTTCGCTGGTTTTTGGAAAATGAAACAACAGCTGGTGGATATTTTTTAATGTTTGACCTTTTTTTATAAATATACAAAACAAAATATGGCTACATCTTGACATTTCAGTTATTAATGGGTAAAGAAATTGATGGGTAGAGTATTTTATACAAATAAATCAGCGGTAAATATACAGGAACAATACCATAAGAGATAAATTGTGATGATCTGCTTCACCACTGTGGTTTTGCACCTCTCTGCCCTGCTACACTCAGTCCCCCTCCCCCTCTCTTCACACCAGCACACTGATCATCCCTGCACACCTTGAGGACAATCATCAGAACCTTCCTGGCAGCATTAAGCTGGGCGGTGACGACAACCAGGTGCCAGAGTATTACCCCTATTACTGGTACATCAACCGCTTGACTCGGTCTGAGTATTTTGCAAGTTCTTTATTCTTTCTTTGATCATCCTTGTCCTCTCCTTATCTTCCAGTGCCTCCTTGAGTTTCCTGCTTTGCCACCCAGCTTCATCCAAGCTGCCAGAGCTTTCTCCCTTGCCCCACCTGCCCTCACACCAGCCAGGAGCTTCACTCACCTCTCGGATCACAATCGTCCCCCTGACTCTGGATTCACAAGTGCACATTAGAAGTATCAATAAAATCCTTTTTACCGATTCCCTGTCTCCGATTGCTTTTGGGACTCATCTTCAAAACTGGTCACCAACCTTAATATAAATTAAAGTTAAAGAAAATGTATGTAGAAATAAATAAATAGAATTAAGCAAGGAAAGGTAAGTATTTTTCACTGAGGAGTGTTTTTTTTTTTAAGTAATTATATCTTTTGTGTATTTGGTCCTTTCATTATTTTCAATGGTTTTTGGACCATTTTAAATTCATTTAAAAAAAACAACAAATTCAGGGAGAGATTTCAGTGTCCTAAGGTGTTTATGAATAACACATTTGAAAAGGCATTAAAATTACATTATAGCAGAGTCATCACGAAAGTGTTGTATTATAGTCGTGCAGACTCATTCCAGTAGGTGGCGGTAATTCACCTAAATCTAAGTGCCACCCGCATAGACAAACGGCATTAGCGCCATGCATTGTGGGAAACCATATGCCAGGTAGACTGGTCCACTGCGTACTGAGAACTTTTCCTGGATCAGTAGGACATCTGGGAATTTTAGGCATACTGTGAGGATTTTTTTTTTCACTAGCGAGCAGATACATTCTCACTGTAGTGTCTGTTACTCAGAAAAGGGGACCATAAGCATAAAAAAAAATTCATACAAGTTTGTTTTTTTTTTAATTGGGGTGTAATGGTACACAAAAATTTCAGTTCGGAAGTGTTCTCAGTTTTAAAGCTTCAGTTCAGTACCTTTTCAATACAGTAAGGGACATAAATGCATTTTTTTTCCCGTTTTGTGGATTGTATGAGAACGCATATTAAAGCACTTTTTGTTCCACATGCACTGTATTTTCTGGAGTATGAGTTTCATCAGTCAAAAAATGTGTCATGAAGAGGAAAAAAAAAGGGGGGGGGGGGGGGGGGGGGGCAAGTCGCACTAGATTATAAATTCATTTCCTTAGAATGATTTGTTATGTTTACAGTATGTCCAGAGAGAATCATTTCTTTAACTCTGATATGGAAGTATTTGAATATCAGGAGGTTTAAATATTTTTCCTCAAGTGTCTATATCTGTGACCATAGTTATGTTTCAGTTCCTCTTCTCTATGTGCAGCTCCTATCCATAGATTGTATAAAATCGCTCCCATCACTCACCAAGCTCATTCCCACTCTGCCCCTCCCCCTCCTCCCCTGCTCTACATTGCGCGTGAGATCGGTTCAGTGTGAGCTCAAATGAGCTCCATCTAATAAATGTCCTCACTTTTAAAAAGTTACATGAGTTTTGACAATAGTCTGTGACTCAAATACCAAAAACTGTCTACAACGGAGAGCGAAGAAGACGTGAGTGATCAGGCGCTACACACTGAGAGCTGTAAGGCTTTCCATGCAGGAGATGCAGAGCCTCCATTAGTGTGCAAAGCCATGGAAATATTTCCTCGTCAATATTATTCATGTAAGAATTTAATGATCTTTTTCCATAAAAGTATCCAATAACACAGCACCTAATTTATATGATATATAAGTTGCACCTAACTCTAAGTTGCAGGACCAGCTAAACTATAAAAAAGTGTGACTTAGGGTGTATTCACACCTGGCTCTTTTGGGGTAGTTGTTCCAAAAGAAACCTAGTCTGGTTCATTTGGGCATATGTGATCACAGCAATCCAACTCAGATGCAGGACAAAACTAGTGGGATGAGATCGCCAAAATAAGGTGGTCTCAGCCTCCATTTGAGCTCTGTAATGGTTCCTTTGCAGTGAGAACACAATCACAGCAACCGACACAATTGACTCATACCTGTAGTTCACGCTGTCATAGAGGGGGTTAGTTAAGCGCCTGGTTGCCAACTGTTCGGTCAAAACAATAGAAGAAGAAGGAGTAGAACAATCAGCAACAGCAGAAGAAGAAGAGAAGGGGATATAGCCATGATTTCTGTTTTGACCCTTTGACGACCCTTTGTTTCATGACATTTTTTGAGAAAAAGGTTCTTCAATGGCAAAATCTTGTTTTGTGCACAGCAGAGTACTGCCCCGATTTCTGACCAATGAGAGAAAAATTTGATTGCATGTGGCATTTGTTTATAACTGAGGACCGCGAGAGACTTGCCGTGTAAGCACAAACGAACCAAGTGACAACTGCAACAATTGTATCATTTTTGCCCCTGAATCAGAACAAAGCAAACAAGCCACGTGCGTAAATACACCCTTACAGTCCGGAAAATACAGTATTCAGATCGGTCTGCACACAAACCGGTCCAGTACATGTACCGTTAGACCCCTTGTGTTTATACAATCCTGTTACTTATGCAGAAGAGTAGGAGTCATATGAGAAGATGGTGGAAGCAGACTCTTGATACATTTTTCAAAACAAAGATTTACATGAGGAATATATGATGCTCAAAGGAAAGCGGAAGTAGAATTATCACTGGAAAACATTACGACTGTTTAAACAAGACAAGTATGAAAAGCTAAACATATTGTTTTCTCCACCCTTTAAGGAAAAAAAGGAACTTCTTATAACCAGGTCAGTTTGGCAAGGTCAGTTTTGATGTTTAGGTGTGGGATTTAATTGCAACAAATCATGCCTGTGGTTTCAGTTTGTGTTTAGCTGTCTATTATCAGAGACAAATGGATGTGTTTGGTGCAGCTCAGTGTCTGCTACCTGACAGCTGATTAATATAAGAGCTGCTGAACACGTTGATCAAGCTACATATTATTCTTGTAGCTCTGTGTTCATGATGGTGCAAGCCGCTCCAGCTCAATCAGAGATGAGCTTCAGCGCTGGTTGTATCCCTGAAGGACAGGGTGAATGTTATGATGATGGGAGGGGGGGGGGGCAAGGCATGACGTATGTATGCATAGAGAGCATGTATGTACGATGGGGAAGGGTGTTGATGTATGCATAGAGAGCATGCATGTACGATGGAATAATGAAAAAGAGAGGAGCACCTAGCATGTTGTAATGTGCAGCCGTCAGCTGAAGGGCTGTTAAGGCTGCAGCTGCTCCATTAGCGTGATGGAGGTGAGCGGCAGCAATAAAGCATCAGTCAGAGTCATCGTGAAGGATGGATGGGGCAGGAACTCACCTGCTTGGCTCCTCATATGATGAAGAGTAGAAATGTCCCAAGAGCAGAGGCTGTTCCTGGAACTTAACATCAAACTTTATGGCTACATGATGTGTTATAGTTAACTAAATGAGAATTTGATTTATTTGGGGGGGCAAATAACTTATGTTGTAACTTATACTGGACCCCCTGAAAAAACTGTCCTTGCTATGTCTAAGTAAGTAGAAACACATAGTTATAGGCAGACGGATAAGTAAAAATGACCCATGAACAGTGTTGGGAATAAAAGCATTAAAAATTGCAGTGTTACTTATATGTTATTGTTTAATTATTATTTCAAATGTTACAATGGCATTACCATTACCAACATTTATTATAGCTTTATAATATAGTTATAACATGGACAGGAATGTACAGGAGAAACGTGTGTATATATATATATATATATATATATATATATATATATATATATATATATATATATATATATATATATAGGTAGAGTACAATTCCACAGCTAATTAGTGCTAGACTGTATAGAAGTGTAGTTAAGACATAATTCAAATAAAAATGCAAATATAAAAATACAATTGAAATGAAAAAAAATAGTTTAATTTCAAGATTATAGGTGCATTATTTTAGTCATAATTAAAAGGGCATTTCAAATATTCAATTATTTTAATTTTAATCTTGAAGACTGCTCATTATGACAGTGACATATGACACATTATGACTGTGACATAATTCAAATGTATTTAATTCAAATTCATTTAAATTTGATTTTTTCTAACTTGACAGTTTAGAAGATATTAAGATTGCCAGTTCATCCAATCAGAGGCACACGTAACTGACGGGCGCCCTGTGGCTGTTACTGTGGAGACTCATAGCCCACCTCATTTTCAATATGGCCACTCTTGCTGTTCTGCTTTGAAAATCTATTTTCAGAAACAGACAGGTGACATTGGAGCGTTCACTTCTATTAATCATATAGTCTATGGTTTAAACATTATGTTCTAATAACATCTGTTAAGCTTTAACTATGGAACTGGTTTTCAGCTTTTCTTAATAGTGGCCTTACTTACACTCATGGTGTTGAAGAAGCTGAAAAAATAGCTACGGTTCGCGGTATGGTGAGGGTTAGGAAATAATTTGATGTCTGACTTACAGACATCTAACCCTCTGAGTTGAAAGCATATGAACATAAATTGCTACTTCCTAATTTTACATTCATACTTAATGCAAAGCATTGCATAATTTGTTTACAAATGCACAAATATTCTGTCTCCTTGCCACTCCAGTCTGCTGCCATCCAACAAGGCTGAGCTTCACAAAGTTGCAAGGTGAAGTGGGTTGTCCTTGTGGTCAGTGCTTGTACAACCCCCTATCTTGTATCAGGTAACGCTTTCAGAGATTATCATGTAATCTGACCTCCTCACTCTCTTCCCTCAAATTAAGTTCTACTGATTCCAGTTTCTATCAATACAGCATGTTGTGTTTTAGAGAGCGAAGAGGCCACATACAGGCGCAATCAATTTTACCAATGAATGAACC
Organism: Labroides dimidiatus; assembly: GCA_030710495.1. NCBI lineage: Eukaryota > Metazoa > Chordata > Actinopteri > Labriformes > Labridae > Labroides > Labroides dimidiatus. Next base: position 18,361,558 of record CM061148.1, on the reverse strand, counting down.
TCCGCTGTCAGTTTTACAGTTTTACATTAGCGAAGGATCTACATGCTAATTGGCTATAGTGGCACAAGTAGTTTGCTTGACTCTAGATTTTTCAACTGTGATGAAATAAGTGAATGAGTGATTAGAAGTGATTAGAGTGTTTATTATTTTATACCCCTGATTAGAGGTAAAATGCTGATTTGAATGACCACAGACAAAGAATGAATAAATACAAGGTTCAAGGGGCTCCAAAGTGAAAGTGAGGGTTTATCACTTCAAATTTTTTGTGTCTTTTTGGAAAGTTTTGCTTTGTTCAAAATTGGTACAAAAACATTAAATGCAACTCCCCCCAAAGCAGCTAGGTGAATTGCTTTCTTCTATCATGTGTCATAGTTGCTGCAGAGTGACGTATCACTGAGACACAGCTTACATCTGGATCTAACTGAGCAGAAAATCGTGCTTTTTGTTTGATGCCCATGTTATCAGGTCAGAGCAGCCAAACAGAGCGTATGAACAGCTGCAGCAGCACTATCTGTAAATTTGGTGTCTAGAGCTTTTTCAGCAACCAACTAAAATAAACTGAGAATGACCTCTCGGAATTTACACAGACATTGCACCAGCAATACCAGGCAGCGCAGGCCAATTCAATGTCTGAGTCAGTAGAACATGTCACTAACTCTCTTATTTCAAACTCAACATAATGCTGATTCAGTTCAGATTACTGCCCAAACAATGGACTGTAAAATATGGGTGACATGACTGCTCCTCAAAGTGAAATCAATACACTTAGAGCTTCATCTGCTGGCCGCTCTAGTACAGGTATTAAAGCTGACCTCTTCCATATTAACAGAGGGAATATGAGCCAAACCATGAAACTAGAAAAAACCCAAATATACTTTCCTCAAACATGGTTTCAGTCCTTATGCTAGTTCTTTTCTTGCCTATTTATGTCCAAGTGTTTTCCTAATTGAACACTTGCTGTGTCCAATGCACAGTGCTGTGCAACGTGGGGAACGATGTGTTGGAAATATCGCATATTCATGTTATCATTATGTTTTGGAAAACTCACAGTCACATATTATGATTCACTGACACTCATAATGTTCCCTGACTCACAAAAAACCATGATGCATATCTAACGGCTGAAATACACCGGCTGCATCTGCAGTCAGTCTCTGCTTTGTCATGGCACCAGATCAGATAGGTTTCCATTTAAGCCAATGTGTTACTTACACTGGATCCGTTCCATTGCGGTCTGGCTGCGCGGCTGGTCCAGCAGATCACAGCTACTCCGGAGCTATGACACGTCTATTCAGAGTAGAGAAGATTGAGTGGGACAGGAAATAGCGCACGGAAACCAAAAAAGAGCCTGAGACTTTCAAAATAAAACAAACCATCTCAAAACCAGATCGTATTTAGCTTTACCAATGCGAGAAAACATCACAATGAGCGACGATATGCCAGGAGAAAACGGGTATGAGGTTTTACAGCACAACACAAATGAAGAGACTCTTATTTATGGAGAGGGGAGCATGGGAATTCCTCTGTCTCGCGACTCCAGCTGTCAGTCAGTCCTGCTGCTCGCTGGACTGAACACACAGCTGGTGTGAGTTGACAAACACAGTCAACAAGCAGCAAAGCTAGACTGCAGACAGCCGGTGTATTTGAGGTGTAATGGAGTTACCAGCTAATTTATCTTGAGGATTTAGGACCTAAATAATTTACAAGTGTGCTTGATGATGTTTAATTGTGAGAGGGCTGTTCACCCTCTGTATGTCTATCTTGGATGAACTTTAGGTGAACGTGTCAGTTTATAGCCCAAGAAGAAATTGTACTCTGGATGGTGAGTGATCAACAGGAGATGACCCACTCACCTCTACTATGCAAATTTATGAGAAAAAACAAAGACTTACTACACATACACAAATGCATATCAGTTGGTGTGTGAAAAGTACTTGCACGCATTAAAGAATAACAAAGGGGTGGACACCAAATTACTATAAAATGTGCAATGAAGAGATTTTCTCTTCAGTTAGAGAAAGTTGCCATTGTTGTAAACATCTTACTCCTTGTTAATAGAGAGCAGTTTGTTCAATGAACTTTTACTTTTACTGTGTTCATTCTGCTGTGGCCACCTGTGAGTCAGGGCACAGGAGGACATTTTCCTGACAGTGTGCCAGGTAGACTGGTCCGATGCATACTGCAGATTTTGCAAGTTTGAATATGACTGTGTTGAAGCTGCACGGTGATGCAGCTGTTTGCGCTGCAGCGTCATAGCAAGAAGGTTGCCGGTTTGAATCCCGGTTCAGGCAAGGTGTGCCTTTTTGTGTGGAGTTTGCATGTTCTTCTCAAGCATGCGTGGGTTCTCTGCGGGTACTCCAGCTTCCTCCCACAGTCCAAAAACATGCTCACTAGGTCAATTGGTGATTTTAAATTACCCGTAGGAGTGAGTGTGTGCTTGAAAGGTTGTCTGTCTCTATGTGTCAGCCTTGCAATTGGGATACGCTCCAGCCACCCATGACCCTGGACAGGATAAGCAGTATAGAAGATGGATGGAAGGACCATACCGAAGGCGGAGCCATAGTTGACAAAGAGTACCCCTGTGTAGGAGTCTTTGTCTGTAGGTGTGAGAGAGAATAGTGGAGGGCAGCAGCAATAGCATCTGAGGTGGATCTGTTAACCTCATTATCTGTGCCGCATGCCTCAAGACTCTGAGAGGCATGAGAGAGCCGCATCTAAAGATGAGCACACATCCAGACTGACGCTGACACCAGCTCTGGCTCTGACTCACAGCACAGCAGGGTTGCCTGAAGCATCTGGCTCCAGTGACCAGTAATCCAAGTCCACTTGGCTGCTGAATCTCTCCAGGAAGCACAGACAGAGGAGACAGTGTTGTTTGTGCATTAACAAACACAGGGAGTCATTCTCATCCAACAGCTGGTTCTTGATCACTTCTAGACTCTGGTCCCCAGATGAAAAATCGCACCATCTTAGCTGACATGCTTGAACCATAAGAAGTTGTGGATAGTTCGAAGATTTTTGTTCAACTCTGGCCGATTTCTGTATTGCCAGAAGATCCCTCCCTAATCTCTCAAGTCCTCATGCTCATTACAACCACTTCTTGCTGGTCTCAGAGTGGGGAAATAGTAGCAGTTAGTAGCACAGATGTGTGAGCAGCCTGAGGACATACTGGACCCCAAACATCTCTGAAAGAGACAGATGGGGCAGCATTCTTGCAATCCAGACACACCAACAGCAAAGCTGCTGTGAGCATCTCTAAACTCCTGATTTCCATAAAGTCACTTCAACCAGAAGTAGAGCTGATGGCAACAATGTCCAAAGCTGACCCCCAATTCACACATACAGCGGGAGCGCCAAAGTCCGTCAGCGCCGCGCACTGCGCTGTATTTCACTGCCATTCAAGTCAATCAGTGCATTCACACAGCCCGTGCCGCGGTCTGTCCCTGGCGCGTGCTACCAACAGCTGCTCGCGGCTGTTCTGCTGCGAGTCTATTCTTGCGGGAGTACGCTGCAGAGAGGCATCAATCTCCGCAGAGCAAATCGTTACAAACAGGAAAACATACATGAAAAACGATCAGAGTTTCCGGTCTCTTCAAAATAAAACACCATGTTCAGACTGTTAATTGTAAAATTATCCTTGTATATCAAAACTACGACACTGGCACAGGGCCAGCAGTCATCAGCGGGTCAGACCCAGAGGAAATCTGACGCCATGGACGATGAAAAGTTTATATTGGAGGCGGAAAACATTATAATTAAATATGATACAACACATCCTTTATATAAGGACACCAACAGAGACTAAAAGGGAAGGACTGAATTAATGAAGCTCTGGGAGGTCAGGTGAGTTTTACATACTAAATATTATGAAAGTAGTTGTCATGGGTGTGATTCCTGCGGGAACATGTATTTCTCCTGTGATCTTGTGATCTCGTGTATCCAGCTGCTACGGAGTACGCTGAGCTGAGCTGAGCTCCTGAGACGGATCCAGCGTGAATTGGCTCGCGCTGACAATGTCATTGGAATGACATTGGGGCCCGGATTTTGGCTCCACCCCAGGCAGCCCTAGTCACATGAGTCACTTATTGTGCAGAACAGAGGTGTCCAAACTTTTTTCAAAGAGGGCCACATTTGATCTAGTCAAAAATGACTGCAGGCCAGTAATACATGAATGCTCCATTAGTGAACTAATTTTTTTAGTGATTTCTGTAAAAGATCAGTCACTAAGTACTTATTTTAGCATTACAGACTTAAAAAAAAAAAAAAAATCAAACCTCACCTATTCCATTCATTTTATTTTACATTTTTATTTAATTTAACTAGGAAAGTCCACATCAATCAACATTTTTGCAAACATGTAAATGTAAATATGTCAGAATTCGGCAATAGCTAAATTTCATCTGCATCTGTCCCTCAATTGCCTCTTGATACCAGATGATAAGTGGTCAGTTACGTGCTGCATAAACATCAGCAAACTCTGCTTTTTCTCAAGTAACTGTTCTTCATTAGGGGGCAATATGGGGAAAAGGAATTACTATGGCAGGATCAGGATCTGAATTTATCATGATTGTTTTCCATGATATTTTTAAGACTATTTTGGCATTAAACTACATTTTTAGATCCAAATATTTCCTATTCAGGATTTTGGAACTATTTTATGCACTATTATTTGTCTTCTCTGCACCATTTCATTTTTTCCCCCTCTGGATGTTCATGAAGCACATTTTAACATTATGATAAATACATTCAATTAAAGATGTCAGCTGTATTAGTTCTTAAATGTAGTCTGTCTGTCATCTCCCCTGGGGGAAATTAAGAGCAACCCCTGTATAAGCATTTTAAAATAAAGGATGAAATGCATGGTTGAATTTATAAGAACTAAACTTACACTATCTCACAGGTTGGTTGTGCATGTAGTCAGTAAAAACAGCTCTGCAGACAGTTGGCTCTGCTGTGGTTGTCTGCTAAGGCTCTGGAGGCTTGCTCCTGCCAGTACTCTGTTAATCATCATCCACTTTTATTAGGCTGAAAAAAAGACTGCTGGGTTTAATTGGCTCTGGTTAAGAGAGAGAAAGCATCAGGAAAACCTCCCCTGAGGTCTCTCTTACCCTGTCTAAACGACACAGAGCAGCATGCAGAGCATCTTCACACCCTTGGCACTGAGCCCACTCCCCACGTATCCGGCCTTGCCTGAAGCTGACTATTGATTGATTTGTGTGGAGTGTGTTTTCCTTTTTCTCCCTGAGTGTGGGCTGCTGGGAGATCTGACCTCTGACACCACGTGTCCTGTTCTGTGTAGGAAGTTCAGGGAGGACACGTCTAGGTGGGAGTGTTCACTTTGTTGTTAAAGCCTTGCAGGAGGGGTCAGTATGTAAAGTGCTTGTCTGGATTACCCCAACAATTACTCAGTGACATTCCCACGGCAGAAAAAAAAAGTCTGCTTACCTTCTCTGTTTGCATCAGTGTAAGAGGGTGTTGACAGCTAATGTTAAGTTTATATGATAAAATAATATAGTAAGAATGGTGAACTAAATATTCACTAAAAGCCCATGCTCCTTTACTGCTTGCTGCACACTTCTGCTCAGATATTTCATATTAAAACATGTTCAAGCAAAAGGTTTAATTTGAAAACTATGTTAAGTCTTGGATTCAGTCAGTTGTTACAAATGTGCTTTTTAAGGCCTAAAATGTCAGCTTTAGTTAAAAATGATAAATGATATTTGTCTGATCTTGAAAGTGCAGATTTGGGGCCAGATTTACAAAGGACAGCGTAGCTTCAGTGTTTGTGCACATCAGATTATTTCTAATTTAAGGAGGCATGTGCAAAAGATTCTAGAAATTGCACTGCAGAGCTACTGCGCCTCTGTTTGGTTTATGGTGCAGTTTTGCAAGGAAAGGCAGGTTTATTTATAAATACCATTTGCTCAAGGAGCAATGCAAAGTGCATTCCAGAGTACAAGACTAAACAGTGACACCAATCTAATTTAAATAAAATATAAGGAAACAAACATTACACTGAAATATAAAAACAATAATAATATCAAATCAAAAGTATTCTTTGGACAGAGTGTTCTTCTGAAGTCGTACTTGCTTTTCCATCTTTTTAAGAACTTAACATACTTCTCATTCTTCATTCACACGTCCATTGCATCTCCTTTATAAAAAATCTCTCTCTCTCTCTCTCTCTCTCTCTCTTTAACAACTACAACTAAGATCCATTAATATGTCCCAGAGATTAAGTGATTTGCCCTCAAAGGCTGCTTTTTTTTTTTAAATGCACAGTTAGTTTTTTAGTCTTCCTACAGACCTATTCTCTTTAGTTGCTCAGCAAAATTTTCTCTGGTGTCAGCTTCTTTTTTTTAAGATTCTTTAAAATAACACTAATGGATTATATTTCTCTCCCTTACCTGCCTTTTCTTTTTCTTCTTTTCCTCTTGCTTTCCATTCTGCCTCCTCTTTGCCTTGTATAATAACCCTTTTACATAGTGTAACCTTACTTTTACAACTACCTGTTGTTCCATGGACGATTGTTGTTCTTTTTACAGAATAATAATAGGATAGAAAGAAAAAAAAAGAAAGATTTGATTAAAACTCAATTTGATTTAAAAAAAAAAAAAAAAAAATCAGCATTTGAATGATTAGACTCTGGTTCACTCTGGAGGAAATGGTTATGCATGCTGAAATTGGTATCACATCTGTTACCAGTCAGCCTTACAAAACACTGTTATGGCAGAAATACAACAGATGCGTCTGTGGATGCCTAACCCCTAATTCACACATACAGCGTGAGCGCTGCGGTCCGTCAGCCCTGACACCACACTGTACTTCGATGCCATTCAAGTCCATCAGTGCGTTCACACTGCCCGTTCTGTGGTCATAGACTGTATAATTAATGGACGTAGTCTCCGTGATGTCACCCATCTGTTTCTGAAAAAGACATTTGAAGCAAAACTGCCGGTGCGGCCATATTGGAAATGAGGCAGGCTTTGAGTCTCCACAGTAACAGCCATTGGACGCGCCACAGTCACATGATCTGAGCTTACCGGTACTTCCGGTACTTCCGGAGCCAGCCTCAAGCTGACACTTGAGGAACAGCAGACTTTAGCACCTCCGCATTGTCTCATATTTTCAGACTGGAGGTTGCGACATGGCTGCGGTCCGTCTCTGATGTGTGCTACCAACGGCTGCTTGCGGCTGTTCCGCTGCGAGTGTATTTTTGCCAGACAAACTAAAACAATGGCATAGGGCCAGCAGTCATCAGCGGCTAAGACCCAGAGGAAGTCCAACGCCATTGACGAAGAAAAGTTTATCTTGGGGGCAGAAAACCTTAAAATTATATATGATGCAACACATCCTTCCTGTAAGTACACCAAGAGTTGCTGAAGTTCTGGGAGGGCAGGTGAGTTTTACATACTAAATATCATGATAGTAGTTGTCATGGGTGTGATTCCTGCGGGAACATGTATTTCTCCTGTGATCTTGTGATCCTGCATGTCCAGCTGCTATGAAGTACACTGAGCTGCGCTCTGATCCAGAGACAGATTCAGTGTGAATTGGCTCGTGCTGATGGACCTCGGCGCTGACGGACTATGTCTGAGTTCTTATGTGTGAATCAGGGATTAGTTTTGATGCGTTAAATCACCTGAGGGAAGATCAAGTAGTGAAGGAAGGCACAAAAAGGCACAGATCCCAGTGAATCCCTCGCTTTGAAATCGTTTTTTTTTTTTTTTTTTTTTTTTTAAACATGCTTGCGGAATCACGAGATACCATGAGAACTCTCCAGCATCGCGACTCACCGCTAATTCACACATACAGCGTGAGCACCGCTGTACGTCAGTGCCGGGCACTATGCTGACAGATCCAGTGTGAATTGGGGCATTCCAAAAAATGTGGCGCTGACGGACCGCGGTGCACATGATGTATGTGTGAATCAGGGGTCAAGCTGTCTGTCCTGCAGCTTGCCGGAATAAATACGCAGTCAGTGTGAGTTGATGAATGCAGTCAACGCACAGAGTTGAGGCAGACTGCAGTTGCATCTGGTGCATTAAGGAGGTTCAAACTCTGACAACGCAGCTCTGCACAGAAAGTGGTGCTCGTCCACCCAACCAGACAACACAAGAACAAACTGCATACACATGCAGATGGTTTAGTGTTTGTATCTGAATACTGAATACTTTTGGTGCAGTATGCTTTTTGAAATGGATTGTGGAAGGAACAGGATCGCAAGGGCAGCTTGCTGTTTCCTGACTTCATATTTTTGTGCTGTTTTTTCATCTTTTCTCACCTATGTAAATTAAATTTAAGTTATCCAGAAGAGTAAGTTTATCATATTCATTTTATTTTAAACACTGATGAGCCTGAATGAGAGAGATTGAAGAGCCAGGGGCTAAAAGAAGTGTCAAGTAGTTTTATTGACGTTTGGTTTGTTTTTTCCACGACTACATGCAGTTGGAGAGATTTTAACCTCAGTGTCGTGGGCATTACATTTCTGTGCATTACAAAACCAGTTTCTGTATTGATCTGTTTAAAGCTGCTTCATTACAGAAAAGCTCTTAAGGCATCATTTTACACATTTTAATGAAACACATATAATCTGAACTGGACTAAGTTCAGTGTGCAAAAAGAACAGTTCTTGGTTAAACATTTGACCTGGGCTGAACTGGGAGAGGTTCAAATTGTCATATATTTAACTAAAGTGGACTGAACTGAACCGCATGAGATCACTTTAAAACAATGGTCATCCACTTTTAATGTGCTGCAGATGTATTGTGAGCCCCCAGCCTGTGTAATAAAGATGAGACTAGTCTGGTAGGGAGTCAGGTCGGATTGGTGGGGGTCAAGGCTGAGGTGGGCTGAAAAGCTTCTGGGCCAGATGATGGAGCTATAATTTCCTTCTCAGCAATGATAACACCTGATACCTGCCACAGAATGTGACCAGAGGGCAGATAAAACACAGCTATTTGAATATTTAAAGCTCCTTTCTTCTGCAGCTGATATACACTAAAAATGAATAAATCCACAACATTATGCCTTATTTCCTGCTCCGATTTGGCAGCTGGCCACTTATCTGGAGGAGCGGATGACCCTTTCTTAAATGAAATTTTATTTCAGAAACGCTCTGAAGAAAAATGAGGATGAGAAACTTAGAAGACCCTGACTGATCGTGTTGCTTAAGACGTTGAACTTGCGCAGACATAAATGCAGAAAAGGTTCAAAGAAGAACACAAAAACAACCCAATTTACTAAGGTTATTAAAATAAAGTTCTTTATAAATGGGTCTTTATTTTTGAACCACTCACCCAAAATAATATTCACAGAACATAGAGCTGAGTGAATAAGTGCAACAACAGACAATGTTCTGTTCTACTCTGACCTCTGCCATCAACAAGGTATTTTGTCCCAGAGAACTGCTGCTCTCTGGATATTTCCTCTTTTTGGGACCATTCCCTGAAACCTTAGAGATGGGTGAGTGTGAAAATCCCAGTAAATCAGCAGTAACTAACCCTAACCCTGTCAGATACTTACTCTGGGACCAGCAACCATACCACATTCTTAAATACTCTTTCTTCTCCATTCTGATGCTCAGTTTGACCTTAAGCAGGTTGTCTTCACCATGCCTACATGTCTAAATGCATTGCCTATCTGTCATATTGTTGACTGATTCGGTATTTAAAGGAACTGTGAGGACTTTGTACATGATTTTGAAAAAGTCTCACTTCTAGATATATATCCTAATCTAAAAATTGAGATTATCAGCACCAGCAAAGGTTATTTCTGAATGTTACTTCTCAGCTTCCTGATTGGGTCAAACCGGACCAGATTGATTAACGGCACGTTGAAGTCTCTACAACAACACCACACCGGCTCAAAAAGTTTAGAAGGGAGAAGAGAGGGCTGTGTTTTTCTCTGCTGAAAACAAATTCTGGGATTAAATTTGTTGGGATGGTGGACACCGGAGCTGAACTGTCAGACAGAAAAAGGATGTAAGAGCAGAAGAAAGCTAAACGGGAGAGTGACAGAGCACAGGCTAAAGGCTGAAACGTGAGCTAAACTGTTTGTGATAATGTTCATTCCAATCCACATGCAGCAGTTATCCTGTAGTAATCTGTTCAAACTTGAGAGTTTGTCAATAAAATAAAGAGTGAGGTTACATTAGTTCTGCTTGGTAGATGAGCAGGACATAGGGATTCACTAACATTACACATTAGCTTACGATACATCTTAACTGATAAAGTTTGCTCGTTGTCATGTTTCAAACAACAGCACTGTGTAAGCATTGATAATTACCTTACCTAATTTCGGTGTATACGGTAAAAATTTGTCTTGAGCAAAGAAAAGCAGTGTTAAAAAGACAACCTGATCTTCATTCATTTCCAAAACAAACCCACCTTAAGAGTCATGTCATCACAACAGTGTGCATGCAATTCCAGCCAAAAGGTGTAGTTCCAATCCACTTCAACGAGCAGCTGAACAGGTGTACTTGATAAAGTGACCGGTGAGTGTATATGATGTGATTGCTATCTCAAAGTTTATTTGGTCATCCAGACCTTGAAACCTGGTGGACAGCGCCGTAATGAGAGTGTTCTCCTCAGTAGGAGAAAGGATGGAGAAACATGGTAACTAGATCAAAGTAGCACCAAGTAAGGATAAAGTAACAAATAAGTGAGGTGGAGATATGAGGGCTTGTTTTCTTCTAGAATATAGAAATGCAGCAGAGATGTTAAACTATCAAACTGAGAAGCATGCCACCATGGGGTATAATGCCCAAAGATCAAAGGCGCATTAAAGGAAATATTTGTGTCTATTACTTAAAAAAAATAAATATATATATATATATATATATATATATATATATATATATATATATATATATATATATATATATATATATATATATATATAATAATAATAAAAAAAAAGGTCAAAGGTATGTCAAGTATTGACACAATAACTTACTTTCCAAAACCCATACTGTTTGAAAGTGGAAAAGCTCTTGGTTGATCATTTTGCTTTTGCAGGTGAATCTATAAATCGTAAAGTCATTCCTATCAAAAAGCATATAGACTTTAGGAAATTAACTCCAGCACACTGAGGTCAAATTAGTCCACAATATAACAAAATAATCATCGCTGAAAGTAATTGTTAAGTCTAGTATCTCCCCTCTCATAAACAGATCAGTTCATGTGTACATTATTTAATTAAGACAATGAGCAAATGACATTCAGGAGTTGTTAAAAAGCAAAATGTCTTTTCTATTTTTATTGAACGGCTCACAGTCGACACCAGGAAACAGTGTTGATCCAGAAACAATCTGACACCTCTCAGAGTCTGACACCTGAATTGCAACCCGTAAATATGAATGCTGGTTAATTGCATGAATATAATTTTTCACGGATGAGACAAACAAATCAGTCTGTTTTCCATCTTCAAGGTTGTGCTCACCTCTGTTGGTGTGGGGCTGGGGTGGTGGGTGTTGTATTTGTTCCCTCAGATGGATGTAAACAGGATCTTTGAGAGAATGCAAATAGTGTGCAGAAAGGTGGATCCATCAGTGTAATTACTGTGTTTATGGGACAGTTAGTGAATATCTATATGATGGTTGGAGCTACAGCTGCATCTAATTGTTGGACTGGGAGGCTGGCTCGTGAAGGATTAACTTCAATAGGATACAATCAAGTCCCTTTTCATCTATTCTCTCCTCCCCCTTGATTCATCTCCTCTTATTTTACCCCCCCCCCCTCCCCCCTTTCATTCCTTGTTCCTGTCCCCCTCTTTCTCCTTTTCATCAAGATTTTTCAGTCACTCACTTCAAACACGTGCTCTGCTTTTAAGCACTTTCAGGAGCTCATGTGGATGGAGTTGGTATTGATCAGCAGAGGCAGAGTTTGGAGTGAGTTCTGTGAATAGCTACAGAGTGACCTGCTTCTGGAGCTGTGTTTCTGTTTGTTTACCACAGTTAACTGTAAACTCCTGCAGCACTGCTTCACATTTACAGTACGGTAACACTCTGAAATAGCAGCACACATGCTTCTATGGCATTTATTATGTTTTCAGAATGAAGTTAGAAGCAGTGTGGCAGGGCTTCTACTATTAAACCTTATTGCAGCATCTGGTACAGTTGACCGTGAACTTTAACCAACAAACTTGAATAATGGGTTGGTCTCTCTGATGAGGTTTAGTCTTTGAATAGACAGTTCTCAGTTACCCTGGGTGCTTGTGTGTCAGAGTCACATAATATTAAATAGGGTGCGCTCCAGGAAAGCATTCTAGGCCTAATTTATTTTCACTTTACTCACTTCTGCCTGCTAATATTGCAGATCACCATATTAATTATCATATATATATATATATATATATATATATATATATATATATATATATATGTATATATATATATATATATATATATATATATATATATATATATATAGTCAAGAATGAAGAACTGGACAGGACCAGGGCCGGACATGGTTCACACATACTGGCTGAAGAGGCTAACTGCGCTTCATGGACGACTAACTGCACAAGTGAACCAGCTGTTATTATCAGGGACCCACCCAGAGTGGCTTACCCAAGGCCAGATAGTCCTCATCATGAAGGACCCTCAGAAAGGAGCAACACCAGCAACAGCAACACCAAGCAACACCATCACCTGCCTAAGCACCACATGGAAGCTCCTGTTGGGCATCATAGCAGCTAAGATAAGTGGAAATATGGATCAATACATGAGTAGTACACAGAAGAGAGTTGGCAATAACACCAGAGTAGCCAAGAACCAACTACCTGTTGACAGGGCAGTCTACTGGGATTGCAAGCCCAGAAACACTAACCTGTGCACTGCCTGGATTGACTACAAGAAGGCCTATGACTCAATGCCACTCACATGGTTACTGGAGTCCCTGAAGCTTTATAAGGTCAATCTGAGACTGAACCTTCCTGCAGAACTCAATGGGGCTTTGGAAGACAACCCTGGAAGCCAACTCAAAGCCAGTGGCAGTGAGGAAAGCATCAAATGCGGCATATACCAAGGAGATGCCGTGTTCCCACTGCTGTTCTTCATAGGCACTAATAATGGCTGAAATACACCATGTTTCTCTCGTCCGACTTTGCTCCGTCACGGCACCTGATCAGAAAGGTTTCTATTCCAGTCACTGTAGAGCAGATCGAGTGGGACAGGAAGTTGTGCTGGGAAACTACCTGAAAACACACAGTGACTCTCAAATAATAATAAAAAAAATGTGTTAAAACCTGATCTTATTTAGCTTGGCATCAGACAAAAATAGGAGGGCTGCATATTAGCTGCAACCAAGCGGCAACCTCCGGTCTGAAAATATGAGGCAATGCGGAAGTGCTAAAGTCTGCTGTTCCTCGAGTGTCCGCTTGGGGCTGGCTCCGGAAGTACCGGAAGTCACGTACACACCAAGCCAAAAAAAGACGTTTTCATGGCCAAAATAAGCCTATTTACAGCCTGGTACGAAGAATGTCTCCCGTCTGAATCGCTAATTACACTAACGGCACGCACTGTACGGGGAGTGAATTTTTTTCTAATTTGGCAGTTTCCACAATATTAAGCTCGTCAGTTTGTCCAATCAGAGGCACAGCTCAGATCACGTGACTTTGGAGCGTCCTATGGTTGTTACTGTGGAGACTCACAGTCTGCCTCATTTCCAATATGGCTGCGCCGGCCATTTTGCTTCAAAAGTCCGTTAAAGAAACAAATGTGTGACGTCGCGGAGACTACGTCCAATAATTATACATCTATGGCTGCAACATGCCGGACCAGCCATGCAGCTTAACCGCATTGGAACAGATCCAGTGTAAGTTGATACATTGACTTGGATGGAAACCTATCTGATACAGTGCCTTGACCGAACGGAGACGGACTGGAGATGCATCTGGTGTGTTTCAGTCATTAAATTTATAACTTTTAATTTAGGCTATAATTGTGAATGTATGAGCAGTTTCCATTAAGTCACTTGCATTGCGACAAAATATAAGTGTAAAAAAAAAAAATCAAAAGTCCGCTACATTTTTTCAGTGCCCTCTTGCCTTCATCATCTTGGATGGACCTCACAGGACCAGACACTAATGTTATCACTGATGTTGAGTAAAAAATCTGACTAATATAGAAACCATAAAGCCACCAGTTTTCATTGATAGCGTTCATTATCGTGCCTTTTATAATCAAGTGTGGTTTTCAGTTTTGATAAAGATGCCTGTGTCGAGACACCCAGAGTGCACAGAGACAGAGACGGCAGTGGCAGGGTTGCCAGATCTGACTGAGAGTCTCCAGCCTAAACACAACGCAAAACCTGCCCATCTCAGCCTCTCTAGAAATTTATGTTAAAACTGTAAAACTATTACAAATGTAATAAAGAACAAGTCATAAACATACAACTGCACCTAGTAAAAAAAAAAGAAGGGTTACAGAATCTTTCAAGCTTTCTGTCTCCACCCAGAAAAACATTTAAATTTGAATGTATAGTATAAAATTAGGCACAGGGAAAATCCAATATCTTATCGCCAGATCTGTCTCCCATTCCCTTCTGTATATTTCCCCCATTTCAGCATGATGCTGTCTGTAAGACGCTTACAAGTGACCAACACCATTTCACAGTGTCTCTTGATCAACCAATGATCACTGATTGATGACGTCAAGTTCGCCAGATTCTCTCCATTTCAAAATAAATGAACTGATTATACGTGTGAAAGGTCACACAACAGTTTATTGAAATGTGTAAGTTTTTATATTGTGCGACATTATGGCAACTTGTTCATTAACATTTTCTCCAGAATATATTCTGAAAATCAATCAAATATAGCCCAAATTTTATTAAGCCACCCAATACCATTTGTTCAAGCCTAATGTGTTTATAGGAAGCCCGGTTGAGTGGAAACAAGCCCATTCTGGAAATTCTGAATTTTCCTCCTCCAAACTCAGCTCATATTCATCAGCCGCATGTATTTATTCTGTAAATAATTCAAGTGTGTAGATCGAGTCGGGGCATCTCTGACATTATCATTAGACCAATATATCCTCTTAATTAGTCACATAGCAGACAGTTCCACACCAAAAAATGTTGCCAACAATTAAAAGTTTTTGTTCATCCATATGATTAGTTATTCGATAGAGTAAGGGAGAATGCTGACTGACGTGTCCTCAGCGTCAGTGTAGGTCCCGTAAATATGTTAATATTGCAGATATACTTGTGCATAATGAAGAACGGTTGATTTTTTGACACACAAGACAGGATGAATACAGCAGCGACGTGATGTCATTCTCTTAATCTTGTGAAGTTTGTGATCCCTGTTGCAGTTAGCTACTATTATGTCAATTTTATTTGTCACTTCATTCACAAACTCCTTGTTTCTGGGTCAGAAAGTTTTGTTTCCTCATCTATTCTTTCAATTTTTGCTGCGCTCCAGTGCTGGCAAGGTATGGGGCAATTAGCCTGATTGGTTGCCATTGTTACGCATAAAGACAATGATGAAAACGATGAATGGGGGGCTATGCATTGACCATTTATGGCTGGTTATGGTCATGTCAAGGCAGAATTTTCAGCTTCTCCACGTGCACACTTCTCCAAGTGAATCCTGATCTCGAAAGGGAACATTGTGTGCAGATGTGTGTACGAACTGTTGCTGCATGTACATTTTTAGTATTCAACACACTTTGTATATCCAGCTGAAAAATAAATGGAATCATTGGAAATTTGGTTGGTGATTAGGCCCTGGATTTTCACTTTGTAAATTATGGGCATGGTTGATTCTTACAAGTCTAGAGAACCCTTTTTTGAAATTATTACAAATTATCAGAGACTTCCACTTCCACTCTGTTGAAAATGGGGCTTAAGGTAAAGACTGGTAAGGGTGAGAACCACTGTGATAATTTATATTGTACAAGACTTTTAAAACACAAGTCCTCCTTTTCAGACTTCTAAATTCCAGATTGGCTCCTCAGTCTGTAAGATAAATGGCACTAAAGTGTCACTTCAACAAATAACTTATCAGTCTGACTGGTTGCTGTGGCCTCAGATTACAGTTACTGTTAAATCTGAAATGTTCCTCTCCACCACCTGCCTGACAAGCTGTGGAAGGAAGCCTAATGACTGATCATTTGTTATCTACAATAGAACAGTATGTGAATGTTTCCTGACTAATACTTTATTTTTATAAGATAGCTGGCCACAAAGTCAAGGTTTGAGCTTTTAACCCATGGATTCATCACAATGAAAGAAGTGAAATGAAGTATCTGCTCTGCTGCCTCTCCAGCTGTTCCTCCTCTGCTCTGAATCCACATTCAGCCCTTCAGCCCAGAGGTGGAGAGCCAGAGGCCTCGAGGGCAGATTTCCTGATTTGCAGGTGGAAACGAGGCACAGGAAAAAAAACATGGCTGGATCAGCTCATGTAGGAGTGATCACCAGGGAGAGGGGAAAAAGGCCACATCTTCAAGCTGTACTTCTCCGCCCATATGAATAATACATTCAGAATTCATAATGCATGATCAAAGTTATGTGAGTTATCCTGCCTGTCACTGCTCCTTACTTTTATTCATCTGCTTGGGTGAAGATGCAGCGAGCCTCTGCTTTCTTTAGTCCGTGTGCTTTACCGGCTCTTCCTTTTTTTTTTTTTTTTTTTTAGACACGTGGAGCCCCAAGGTCGGGAGGAGACTCTTTTCAAAATTCTGACTTTAAAGGTGTTTATATAATGTTCACCTCGACAACTGTTTTTATAAGTGATATTGTTAGGTTACAGCAGGAATGCTAAGGTTAAAAAAAACAAACAAACAAACAAAAAATATACAAAAAATCATTTGCTGAGGTTTGGTTAAGTTTCGCATGTTCTTTAGTACAGTTAAACACATTCATCACAAGCCTGTATAAATATTAATGGATATTATTGCAAAATTGGAAACAAAACCAATGACCAAATTCCATCCTCCTTTGAATTTAAATGTAGTTTTAACAACGTGTGCCTACAAGTTTATAATCTGTGACATTTCATTTGCAATCTTTGCTCACATTTTAGTGGTCTCAGCACGTTTTCATTATCTGTGCAGTTCTGCTCATGCACATTTTATTTACACTGTGCATAGGCGGGCTTAAGTTTTGTGCCCATATAGATGATTTAAAGGTTCACCCCCAGGTCCCAGGCTCCTTTCCTGAGTTGTTCACTCACTCTCTCAGTTTTCTGCTAATTCTACCATCCTATCCTCTCTTACCTCCTCAGGTTGGCATGTTGTGACCTGATTGATGATGATGATTGTACTTTATTTGTCATGCACAAAAAGGGCCCAACTCTTATGGGTTTATAAGACACCAAAAATACTGTTGCAGTGTTTTAGAAAAGGATAAGTAAATCAATGAAATTCATAACAGTTACATCCTAGCCCCTTTTCTCAGTTCATCAGTAAATAAAATCTGCAATAGCAAAAGATCCTTTTCTGAAGCGGAACTCAAGTTTTTCATGGTCATCAAACCAGAAAAAGTCACCATTAATCAAAGAAATTTTCCTAAAATGTAAATCTCTTAAGTCATCATAAAGTGGACAATAAAACACGAAATGAATCTCATTCTCAGTTTCACCAACATTACACAATAAACACTCTTTCTTCTTTACAAATAGCATTAAACCTACCAGTCTCTACGGCTAAGGGTAAAGTTCCTGAGCGCAGCTGTGCACATAATGATCTCTGTCTTCTGGATGCTGACGCAGTTGATCGATACCTGTTGGGTTCACATTATAGAGAGAGGCGTGTGGTGTGTGGTCAAGGATCTGTGGAACATCACTCCTTTATGTCAGGGATCTATGTTCTCACTGGATGTGTCCATTCATGTCATTCAGCTCTTCATGCCAAATGTCATTTAGTTCTTCTGCTGGAGTCAATCTTTAAACCAGATCCAGCTGAAGGACCCTGATTCTCACCTGACTGATACAGCATGCTTTATAAACTACAGTAGATGATTTGGGGTTAATAAAAACCTGTCACCTCTCTTCTTACACAATAGTTCTGCTGTTGAAGTTTGTAAGTGTTTCAGGCTGAAACATATTAATAGTTGTGTTTCTCAGTGTGATCACAGAGATGTGTGTGGACCTGAGCCAGACTCCTCTTCCTTTGTCTAATGTTTACAGTAACTCTATAAAAAGCTGTGTTGCGTACTGTTTCTTGGCCCTATTGATTTCAGAAGAACAAAGACTGGGTTTTATTTCTGTGTTGTGTTGTTTTGTGTTATGTATCCTGGGGAGGGATTACAGATGAGGCGCCTTGATAGCTTTGGCTTGTTTTTATGCGGCCCACAGCCGGCGGCACAACGAGCTCGTTGCTGCAGTAACGGATTATGAAGGAGTGATTTACACATGGATTTCCCATTTTTAGAAGCTTTGCTTGTAACTCTGCTGTTGGCTAATATAAAAAAACATTGTGAGGCTGCCACTGTTTGTCGTCTGTGTAGCACAGCACCTGCCACCCACAGGGACTGAAAGTAACTGTGTGTGTGCTATAAAAAACACAAACCTGGAGAATACTGAGAGGAGGGCCAGAGTCCAGATACCAGGTTCAGATTCCAGCTTCAGTCCTGATGTTGAGGACTCATGGCACGGCTTAGACTCAAACACAGAGTACATGCACATTTTGAGGGTGGAGATGACACTGAGTTCCCTGCTTTTAAAAAGAAAGGCATGTTTAATTTTGCTGATGAGTTCTCAGTTTTTGCAGACAGTTTCAGGTGGGCACCATAGGAGCTTCAGTCTGTTGCACTCCATCTAGGCCTGGTGGTAGACGTGTGTCAGACAGAGGTATGACACATTTACCTGCATGCATATTCATGTGCCGTCTTGTTCAGCAACAGTTCCTGATAGAAGGCAAGTAAAGAAGATTCAGGTAATAGGACCTTGATTTGGTAACAGAGACTTAACTTTTTTTTGTATGACTGTAACTTTGACTTGAGGTTTTGAGAATTGCTGCTTAACCCTCTGGTGCCAAGTGGTAGCTGCAGTTGACAGATACTTAAAAGTCATTTTCTTCTACATGCAGTGGTCTCTGTGGTGGAACTGCATATGAGCCTCTAGAGTGCTCTCTGCTGCTCCACTCCTTTGAGCTTCATTCAGTGGTCAGTCATTGTAACTGCAAGTAAATTTGCTCTGACTTCAACACACTCTCAGAAAGCCACAACATCAAGAAAAAAAAGATATACAGTAACATCTAACTATTAGTATTATTGTATTACTTTTGAAGTTTTTGTCAATGTTTAATTGATCTAGTGGATGGAGTTCATTGGAGTTGACATGTCTTATATATATATAGAAAAATGCAACCATCTTCCACTTTGGAAATAGATAAAGTTGCCTGCGATGAGCCAATTCACATTTTCAGTGGTTCAATGTGTATATGTGTTATCAGATTTTGAGTTAAAAAAGACAAAAATTTAATTTATTTTCAAAGAGTTACAACAAGCAAATGGCACCAATATGGCGGAATGGACCATTTGTAAATGGAAATCCTGTTGCATATGCAGCAGCTGCAGAATCCCCAATGGGTGCATGGCTGTGAGGGCCCTTTATTGCTCTTGTTATTGTAGTCAGGTACTGTAAAATGCAATCCCAGGTTAACACAGACTGTTTTTACTCTGTGAATAAGTTGATTTTTTTAAATGTTGTTTCTTGCTTCCTGTTTCACTCAGTCTGATCTGTGCAAATTGATGCCTGAAATCTTGTGTATCAGCTCTGACCAGGCAGATCCTGTTGAAGTAAACACATTACCACTCTCTCCTGTTTAAGCCTGTCACTTCCAGTGCAGTGAGGGATTGGAGAAGACAGATATAAAGCCTTTGTCGTGTTATAAAACTAAGATATCAATTGTTGACCTATAGTGTAAAACTGGAGCACGAGAGAAATCATAATATTTTAACACAAAAGGAAAATAAGAATTGGTTTTGATGTCAAGCAGCTTCAGCAGGGTTTAAAAGAGAGCAGCAGGGCACAGGAGCTCTGTTCCTCTTTGGAGACCCAACTGTGCAAACACACAGAGGCAAAACACATTATTCACAATAGATCAGAGAAAGGCTACAATCACACACTGAGGAATGACGGGAAAGGACAACATGCACTCAAAGGAGAGGCTGAATCTCCCAGAGGATAAAGAAGGAGATCCAAAACATCTGCAGTGAGTCATTGACAGCCAGTAGAGAAAGAGAGAAAATTAGTTTAATGAGATCTGACCAGGGTAAGGGAGGCATCCATTATAAATTTAACAAATCATTGGCACTTCCATTATTGTTATCTGTCTGTATCTTCTGATTTTCCTACTGGGGGTGATTTAATTGTATCAATAACTGTAGTGCTCTGAAGCTCCCTACCAACAATCAACAGGTTGGGAATGACAGAAAATACACTACAAAGACTGAATCTCTTTCCTCTGCTCTCTGAAATCAACAGAAATGTAACATATGTTTGTTATGGTAAAGATGCCCAGTACTTGTCAATTTGTGAATGAGGTGAGGTAAAAGCTGCGATGGGGTGCAAAGCAGAGAGGCTCATATAGGCAGGTGAAATCCAGACTCCAGCTTCAAACAATCAGATTCCAGCAATGCTTTGTGTGTTTGTGCAATGTGGATATCTTTTTAAGTGCTCCGCCTATAAGCACATCCAGCCATTAGTGATGAAGACAGATCATTTGTACTAACTGTGGAAAAAAAAGAAAAAGATTCTTGGTATGCATGAGCCAGGTTAATGCCCCAACAGAGCCTTAAATGTAATGACCATAAACCCCACTATTACAGACACGAATGGCTGTTTAAAAGACGGCGGACATCGTGCTTATGTGTTATCGTCTACGATGTAATATGTGGACAAAAGATATTTAGGAACGGGATGATTCCTTTTGAGAAGTATAATGATGTGAAGCTACACAGCGAATTTAAATATAGGAAACAACATTGTTCAATTTTCAAATAAGATAAGGGAGGCAATCAAAGTCTCCAACAGCAAGGCTTGATGCCGTCAGTTTTGCAAGTTTAATTGGCTCTTCACCTTTATGTGTCTGGGTCCTACCAAGCTGTGTTCATGAGTTCATCAAACCATCGCTATTTTTTAGAGCTAGTCATCAAGTTACTGTGGCATTGCCGCTGTGCCTGTCAGCAAATTCTTTACAAGAATTTTCTTTTTCTCCATTAAAGGTAACTCGACATCACCTGCACAAAGGATGTCTCTCCTGGGTTAGGCAAATCATAGATGCTGTAATCTGGTCACACTCCATTAGACTGTTGTGGGTCTCAATCTGTGTAATCTGTTCATGGTTTGTGCGGTCCGTGTGGTTCTCCCTCAGTGGAATTTGGGATTATGTGTGTAAATCTCCTGTGGTGGGGATCAGAGCTGGATAAACGCCTGTGACTTTCCCTTGTCACCACTCTCCCCTGAACCGTTAAGCCCTGTGTTTACCGGGACAGTAATCTGCCGTCGCACACAGAGCGAGAAACACCACAGCCTAACCCTGTGTGGTTTCTCAATACTAGATTTCCACCTTAATAGCCCAGGCAAGACTCATGATGTTACACATGGTGTGATTTTTCATTTCTTTCTGATCCGACCCACTTCCTCTCCCCTCCCAGCTGTGTGAGGATGTAGCTGTGTGCAGAGTTCAAGGTGCTGCCATTGTTTCTGCTACATGATAAGCTTGGCCAAAGCTTTTGGACTGTAACTACGATTTAGCACGCTCTCTCAGATTCTCAGGATACAGTTTCTGTTCCAGCACGTGACTTGCAGAATCCTTCAACACCCTTTTCTCTTATCACCATGGAAACTCTAAGCTCTCCTAACCTCTGATTTCTCAAAAGAAAAACAGAAACATTCAAAAACATCTATCTCTGGACACAAACATAAATTCAGCTTATTAGGAATGGCCTGTTACCTTATTGAAAAGTATTTACTGATGATGGGTCTACTGTCATTTTGCTATGTCAGCTGATTGATGGGCATGGCCTCTAGTTGATTATCTCACTGTAAAAAAAGAAAACCTGAAACTGTTGGCCTAAAAATGATTCTCTGGTTAAGTGAACAAAATATATTCAGTTGTGTTGCAAACTGCTCCATAGTAGTTCTCTCAACTACTTATATTAAGTGTATTGTGTAAAGTTGGTCTCATTTCATATATTAAGATGGCAAAACTTCAAATTATCAGTTTGAGGCTATAACTTGATTCTCTGAGAATTCTTTGGCAAAGAATGGGGTCTCCCACTCAAATCTCCAGGGGTCTTCATTTACACATGTCAGTTTTTCCCATGTGCCATCGTCTCTCCTGTTCTCCTGTCCTGTGTGGATTCTATCATCATAAAGGGGAATATTCTTGTTTGAGTATTGTATTGAGACTAAAGTTTGCAGACTGATCATGTGTTTGTTGCTTATTGTGTCATGGATATGTGGGGCACCTTTGGCTCAGTTGAAGAGTCACTGTCTCCCAATCAGAAGAACAAGGCTCAAGTCCCACTACCTACAATCACAAGAGTATACTCAAATGTGAATGTGACAGTCAAAGCTTGCAGTCTCTTTGTATAAAGATATGTGGGTGGGTAAAAAACATTAAAAACAAGAAGCCCTTATTCTGAACAAAGAGTAGGTTGGCGTTATGATAACATTTCAGAATTCTTAGTATGTAGAACTCAAAATTTTAAGTTATCTCGACCAAAACTTATTAATTGGTTCAAATGTGAAATTTTTAGTTGGCCTCAAAACTCAAAAATCCAGTGCAGACAGTTGCTTTTAAATTTTGAGTTCACAAACTTTTTTTTGTTTTTACAGTGCTAGAATGATATCTGTTCTGCTCTGAAGGATGGTTTTAAGTTTTTGTACTATTAATGTTATTAAAAAGAAAGTGCTTTAAAAATATATGCAATGTATTCAATGCCAAGCTCAGGGTACATTCTATTTTAGTCTGTCTTGATGGTTACAACACCATTTTAGGGCTGGTGATTAGGGATGGCCGAGTACACCATTATCTGTATCTGTATCTGTTTACCCATCCATATTATCCGTATCCGTACTCGTATGGGCGGGGCCTTTTTTTTTTTTTTTAAAGGCTTTTGTGTGATCAGCTATGTATTATGTACAACTGGTAAAATGTGTATGTAGTGGTGTGAAAGACTGTCTCTTTATTTATGATCTGTGTAAATTTAATAGGTGGTTTGTGCAAACATTTAGTGGCAAAAAACTAAAAAATATGCCTTGTTGTTCACTTTATCTTCAAAAACACTGTGCTCATTCTGAGCACAGTGTTTCTGTTTCTTTCTCACCAGCCAAACTAAAATCACGCAGCCAGTTAAAAAAAAAAAAAAAAAAAAAACGCGACACCAGGAGTTTACAGCTTTAAGCCTTCAAGTGCGTTGCGTGGACGTTGCAAAACAGTTAATCAAGTAACTTTAAAAATAAAAGAACTAAAGAGATGCGAGACAACGAAAACCATAAAAAAAAAAACTATCCTGAATTGAAGCAAGAGGCACTGACCAGTGTGACACGAGCCGTTTTCAGCCCCGTCTTGTCACATGTATCGCGTATGACACGAAATAAGTTCAAGAAGTAACTTTAAATACCAAACAAACCTCAATAGAGACGAGCAGAAGAAAACTGAGTGAGTAGTAGAGATTAGAGCAACGTAAACTACAGTCAACTCAAGCAAGCAAGAGAAGTAGTCGCTGTCACTCGCTGCCTGTATGTGTGTGCGTGTGTGTATGTGTGTGTGCGTGTGAGAGAGAGAGAGAGAGGAGCACAGGCACCTCCTCGCTGCAGCATGTGGGTGCAGGGAGGGGGGTGTGCTGTGTGTGACTGGCCGATCACAGAGCATGAAGAGTGAAGACAGTAGTTGTTGATACCCAATGAGGATTCTTTTAGTACGGATACGAATAATCCTAAAAAAAAAAAAACTTGTGTTGTATTCGGATTCGGCAAAATGCATTATCCGTAACGAATTCTCGTTTGAAACGAATATCCGGCTCATCCCTACTGGTGATTGACTAACCATTGGGGCAGAAGAAGGGCTGGGCTTGATAACTTCTGTAAGTGACAACACATCTACTACTCTTTGTCAACATTCCTCTTTCTTCTGTCTGCCATGGTCGTACCTTGTTCACACATCAAAAAACAGGGAACATGTTACTCAAGCTTGACAAATATGCACATGTAGAGCATTATGTGCTCTCGTTGCTGACTTGTAAACTGTTTGCTCTCTGACTGATAAAATTCTACCCTCTCAGAGTTAGTCTGAGATATCAATTGTTATATAACGTTAGATGGGGTCTGATTTGGCCTGGTGGTTAAATTATGTGCTGGGGCTGTAGGTAAGGGCAGATGTCCCTCATCACTCTGTCTCTCATTTCCCTCTTCTTTCTACTCTCTTATCCCTTGAAAAAAAAAGCATTAAAACCCAAAATACAATTAGAGAAATCACAGCATTTGAAAAAAAACCTGGACCCACTTGCACACGCAACCATTAGTGATGAAAATGGACTGTTTGTACAAATAGTGAGGGGGGCGGGGGGGATGATTAGTAGCATTTATGAGCCAGGTTAACACCCCGACAGAGCATTAAATTTAATGGCGGTAGACCCCACAATTACAGGTGTTAATGGCAGGATTACTGCACCTGTTTGGCCAAACTTTCCTTTTATTCTTGTTTCGAATCTTTGACAAATGACTAGCTCATTACAGCTGTTTGCTCAGTCTACATTCTTCTAATAAAATGTCCATTTCTTTCTTACAATGTT
This sequence comes from Labroides dimidiatus, assembly GCA_030710495.1. Taxonomy (NCBI): domain Eukaryota; kingdom Metazoa; phylum Chordata; class Actinopteri; order Labriformes; family Labridae; genus Labroides; species Labroides dimidiatus. Next base: position 18,336,809 of record CM061148.1, on the reverse strand, counting down.
TATTGCTGTTTATGGGGAGTAAGCATGCGCAAGAGGTTTTCCAGGAAGTTCCCCAGACACAGGATGTTCTTCACCTTGCTAGCTTTCATGGTGCGATTAGTTAATTGACCAGCTTTTGGCACTCACCCATGTGGCTAACGCTACAGCCATAATGGTACATTAAGATTAATGTCCCATTTGTGTACTGACTGGATGTGGATGCAAGCCCTGGTCATTACAAAATCATTACCATTATACTTTTAAGTTAATTTTAAGACCTTAAATTCACATTTGTTTGGTTGGTGGATCAACCCTAACATTTTAAAAAAGATCATGGTTAAATGTTTTATCAAAACTGTTTTATTCCAGCCCATACATACTTTTTAGGAGTTGACCTGAGTAGGTATCTGTTTCAAGGCATCCCTCAGACGAAGGAGTGGGAATAGATCAAATGATGGTTGATGGTTGCAATCAAAAAAAAAATGGCAGGAAAAAAAAACCTGTGAATGGTTGTGAAATGCGATTGTAGTTTCCAGTAAGTGCAGAGTGTATACAGTGAACTTCATGGAAGTGCACTTACGGAAGTACACAATTTGGGACACAACACAGGACTTGACATGATTTGGGGTGTGTCATCTCTGAATCTTGCTCCCCACATTTCCTGTCTCTCTCTGAAAATGTTCTTTAAAATAAAGGCAAAAGTCTTTCACAGATGTGGAAGTCTTTGTTGAGGTAGCAGTTATGATCTCTGCTGTTTCATCTTCTCACACGTAATTTGACAATCTCAGGAGGGAATCACAAAACAGCAGAGTAGGGAAACGGTGAAAGGATAAAACTGCAGTGATTATGCAGTGCAGATGAAGAACACAAGTCGTACAGAGATTTGAGGGTGCCTTGAAACTATCATTTGATCTACACAAACATCAATGTCATAAAATAATCTAAAAGTAAACAAATTAGATTTATAAAGTCTGAGCTCAACAAAGGGTAAGGGGGTGATTAAATTGTAAAGGTACCATAGATGCCATTTAATTGACCAAGGTTATTGCAGGAAGTCTTATGCCCTGTTTATATGACAATGTTTCACAGCATTTCATTCGAAAACAAAAAATGCAGAGAAGAATCAAATCTGCATTTACACAGAAACACTGAAGAAGAGGTGTGCTGATCGTCTGGCGTAAATATTGAATTATCTGAGTGCAGAAGTGGTGCAACAAATGGAACAGTATCTTATTAATAATTGTTGACCTGCTCACTGCAGACATTGACGCACATTAAAAAAAAACTCCTTTGCAAAGGAAAGGCCATGACAGCTGCAACTCTACATATTATGTCTGCTCTGGCTTTGACCTAAAGCTCACACAAAGAAAACTGCATCTCAACCCGACTTGTCCAAGCAAGTTGGATCAAGTCTTGCTGCTGAACCTTGAGTGCAGATACTCAGTGTTTTTGTCAAGGTGTAAACAAAGCCTGTTTGTGCTGCAATGGGATCACAGTCAGGACATCACCATATTTAATTCAGTGACCTGTGTGGGTTCTGTGTGTACAAGTAAAAAACTGACGAAGAGACATCGATCAGACTGCTTGAGTCAGGTCTGAAACCAAAATATCTCTGTATAATTATGAGGCTCATGGGGTGTTAAGAAGTTTATACTACCCCTACACCGAAGCACTATGGGTAGAATGGAGACTCCATTGAAGCCAAACAAACTTCATCTGTTTTAAAAAGCTGACCCTTACCCTGTACATATAAATAAATAGATAAATGAATGAATGAATAAAACTAAACTAAACATATGTACTAAACCTTACTCCATAAGTCAACATGAACAGGACAAAAAGGGTACAACAGAAAAAGGGCAGCTGGCTGCTACACATTGGATCACATTTTAGCAAAAGATTTGGAGGCTGACGACAGGTTTGAGTGCTGCTGTTAGTCAGGATGTCGATGATTGTCTGCAAGACTACGGAGAGCTTGACCAATCCGATGAGCCCTTTATGATTGACAACCAAGTAGCAACCAAGCGGCAACCTCCAGTCTGAAAATATGAGATAATGCGGAAGTGTTAAAATCTGTAGTTCCTCAAGTGTCCGCTTGAGGCTGGTTCTGGAAGTACCGGAAGTCACGTACACACCATGCCAAAATAAGCTTTTACAGCCGATATAAACATGTTTAAAGCCTGGTACGAAAAATGTCTCCAATCTACAGCAAAATTTGCTGACAGCACACACTGTACGGGGAGTGATTTATTTTTGTTTGTCTAGCTCAGCAATTAAGATATTAAGATCACCAGTTTTTCCAATCAGAGGCACAGCTCAGCTTACGTGACTGACGGGCGCCCTATGGCTGTTACTGTGGGGACCATAGACTGTATAATTAATGGACGAAGCCTGTTTCTGAAACTGACTTTTGAAGCAAAAAGGTTTCTAATATTGTAGAATCTAGTAAAATGACAGATTCAGACAGGAGACGTTTTTTGTACCAGGCTGTAAATGTGCTTGTTTTGGCTGTGAAAACGGCTATTTTGGCCTGTTGTGTACGTCACTTCCAGTACTTCCGGAGCCAGCCTCAAGCGGACACTTGAGGCTGGAAGACTTGAGACTTTAGCACTTCCGCATAGTTTCATATTTTCAGACCGGAGGTTGCCGCTTGGTGGAGACTCAAAGCCCGCCTTATTTCTAATATGGCCAGGCCATATGACGTCACGGAGACTACGTCCATTAATTATACAGTCTATGCTGACAATCAACCACTCATCTTCACCTGCCTTACTCCCAACAAAAATCCACACATAGACACAGATTCCTGACACACACAGAACACTCACTCCAGCACAAACACAGCCTGGCAGTAAACTGCAAACAGATGCAGGCTGGGCTGTAGTTGCTTCTACAAAACTAGTCCCATCATTTTATGACAGTGAAATATGTGCTATCTAGTGCCTGTTTAAAAACTCAGTGAGTTATCAGTGGCTAATTTTTTCAGTTGCCAAGATATAAAACCAGCTAATTAATGTGCCACACTGGACAACAAATGTTACATGTTAAGACACAAGTAGATACAGGTTTTTGCTGGGCAAAAAGACACAAATTGGGTTTCCTGATGCATTTGATGCTGTACTTTCTTCATTTGATTATTTGCTTGAGTTGAAAAATCTGAACTTGAGTGAATTTTTCCCACCGTGATAGCCAATAAGCATTTGTATGGTCTCCAGTGACGTATGTAAAAACAGACCAGCAGAGTTTAAGCTTCCCTGAACTCTATGACTTTACTCTTTCACATGAGGAATAAAACAAATCAAGGAGACGGGATTATCAGGTAAACTGGGAAAAGGTTTGTCTCTTGATTCCAGCTATTATCTGTAACAGCAAGTTAGTCCTGCCTCTATCAGCATATTTGCCTTCACCTTAAAAATGTTATGAGGGTCAACCCTGTTGGATGACAACAGACTGGATTGGCATCTGATGAAAACCCCTCCCCACCCCTCTTGCAAAATTTGGTATTTGAGCAATCGTGAATGAAGTGAGATGGTCCAGCATCTGGACAAATAAACAAAACACTCATGTGTTGGTGTTCGATTGAATGAACGATAACTTTTGTGATCATATTCTTTTTATATTAATTTCATGTAAATGCTTGAAATAAGGACGTCAGACATCTGTAAAATCAAAGAAAAACTTGAATGATAAATTGTGACCTTTTTTTTTTTTTTTTTTTTTGTTCATTTCCGAACAATAAATTCTGAATTCTTTATACTGCTCTGCTTATTGTGTAATGCAAAATTTTTAATTCGTAACCTAAAAAGCATGGAACCATATGTTTCTGTCCGCCTCTGATAATGCTCGAAGCATCTGTTCAGCTCTTTGAACGGGTTCAAAGTGAGGCTCATAAAACCTCCTCACTCAGCACAGACCCAACACTTGACAAGGTCAGTGCGTAACCAATCCCTGACCTCGTCACAATGACTCAGCAGAACAGCAGCCAATCAGATTAAAGCACCATCCTCATCACCCTGACCCTGCAGCGCCCCGGTCTGAGAAGAGAGAGAGAGCTTTTGGAGAAGCAGCCACATTAATCAGGTTTGAACGTGAATGTTTGGCCTATTGGTGTTTCACCACAAAGATCTGCTGTTAGCGTCATGTGTGCCTCTCAGCACACACACACACACATACGCACACATACGCACACTAACACATGCACACACTGGCTCCATTCAACAGAGCTGTTGAATTTCATCCTCTCATCCCACTGAAAGAACTCATTTTTCTCTTTGCCCGGTAAACGGCATTTCCACTTCAAAATTGTTTCATTTTTAACCTTGTATTCCAGTTAAACCACTGTTACCAGAGTGATGCTGGCAGCATGTGCAGTGTATTATTGTCCATTTTTGTCACCACCTTTGGGAGAATGGGAAGGAAGTTGTAGCCATGCCTGTTTTGGGGGACAAAGTATTTTTCCTAATGTTGCTGGCAGGTTTTTTTTTCAATGTTATAGCTTGCATTAAAATTTGCTGATCATTAACTGGCATCAGAATTTAAAAAAAAAAATAATAATAATAATAATAATAATAATAATAAATCAAATTTTAGGTCCTTGTGCATGTCTGTCATAAATCTGACACCTCAATTTAACTCTGTCTCCTGAGAGGTAAATCTGAAGGGAAAAACATGACTGCAGCATTCTTGGAAAATCTTTAAACTGACAAACTCGCCTCATGTCAAATATCACTAATGGGTTTGACAAGGCAGTGGATCAGTTCTAACTTAACCCTTTATTTCTGGATGTCTTAACACTGACATATTTGCAAAAGCTAGACTTTGAATGACTGCTATTCCTAAACAGTTTGCACAATCGGAAAACTTTCAATGTTTTGTGAAAGCTAATATGTTGCTCTTTCTGCTCTTTCAGCCAACGTGGTTTTCAGGTGGTTTGTGCACTCAGAGGGGGAGAGGCTGTGGAGATGCTGGAGGTTCTGCTGATGCTGTCGGAGACCTTGTTTTTTTTATTTATTTATTTACTAAATATGAAAATTTATATATATATATATATATATATATATATATATATATGTATATATATATATATATATATATATACATATATATATATATATATATATATATATATATATATATATATATATATATGTATATATATTCTGCTTTTGTGTTTTTCTTCAGTTTAAACTGTTCATACTCTCATATAGAATGCAGTAAATTGCAAATCGAAAGTTCCAAGTATTCCTGAAAAATGGGCCAAAGCTTTTACTAACAAGACATTTTTTGACTGTTTTATAGTCAAAATAAGCAAATAGGTCCAGGCAGGCATTTTGAGGCTCAGGTGTTAAAGGGTTAACTCAAACACCTGTTGCACTGAAATGGTCGTGTTCCTGTCAGAAGTTGAGTCCATGGTTGGAGCATCAATTCTGAAAACAGACCACATATCAACCAGAAATTTTGATTCTACTAAAAGTTAAAATTCAACGTTTACCCCTTTTGTTATGACCCTTCTGTTGCCAAAATACTCACGCATATTTTTGACTATGTTGGCAGTAAATCGAACTCTGGATTTATTGTTGTCTTACCCTAGGTTATGTATCCTTTAATTTGATTCCCTGTTGTATCTATACCTTTTTTGTTTCTTGTGCTATTTTTTTATGTAGACACGGAGCTGTGGGTCTGAAGTAAAGCCAAGTATTGTTGTGTTTCATTTATTCACAGTGCAGTGGAATAAAGAGGCAGGTGAGGCCAGCTTTGTGAATCATTTTTTTATTTTCTTTAAACTTGTGCATCAACTTGAAAGGGTAAACTGTGTGCACTCCATTTTGTTTTCACAACAAGTTCAAAATTAGTTAAGTGTTCTTTATTATTTTTTTTTAAATACAGCTTTTCCTTTTAAAACCATTTACACACGATTGCTCAGCACTGGATTCTAGCAGTCTATCAGTAGTCGGGGGTGTAGAATGATAAGCATCATCAGCAGTCTTATTCCCTGCATGTGTGTGAGTGTGTGTGTGTCACTTCATAGTCACTTCAGCCAGGTTTGTCATCGCTCTTCTTTCATGTGAAGTAAAAATATCTTTCTTTAAATATGATTCCTTTACATGATAAAAATAGTTTCTTTTGTCTTCCTGTCCAATACAACATTATATCACTAATGCTGATCCACACAACGAGAAGAACCTACTGCTGTGAAACTGCTCCATGGAGGATGGGTGCACCCTGCTCTCCTGTGTGTGTGTGTGTGTGTGTGTGTGTGTGTGTGTGTGTGTGTGTGTGTGTGTGATGTGAATCCTCCTGAATTCCCAGCCTGGAGAACCACCCATCTGCCATGGATGACACTCCTCATGGTGCGTTTTTGTGTTGATAAAAATCATTACAAAATTTTTGATTCTCTTCGTACAAAAACACGTTTTCATAGAAATTGCATTTGCACAAGTAAATGTGGAGCTTTGCTGACACAGAAAGAAGGAAAAGAAGAAAAGCCACAGTTACAAAATGAAACTGGAGACCTGACAGTGAGCAAACAGAAAGAAACTGTGTGTGTGTGTGTAAGTGTGTGTTTGTGTATGTATGCATGTGTGCGTTTGTGTGTATGTGTGCTCGTAATGAGCGAGAGTGAAGTGAGGTGTTTTTACGGCAGTAGTGAGAGTCCAGTCCGTAGAGATATAAATAAAGAGTCTCATAAATAAAACAATAAATACTTTGAATAAATAGAGTTTGTGTGTTGTGTGATTGCTGTGAATTTAGACTTGGTGTTTCCAAGGTTCCTCCTTGTTCACATTAAGGGTGTGTACCACAATAGATCCTCTTTAAATGACTTCATGGACATCAACAGTTCACTAAATAACCCTGCTCCTGCTTATATGTCCCCTATAATGTGCCTCTAAAGCCCCCTCCCCCCTATATTAAAGACTAAAAGTGTTAGTACTCTGAAACACAAATAAATGATTTCACTTATTGCCTGATGGATGATATACAGTATATCAATTTATGATGTTGATCAATATCATATGTGGCTAAGCGATGCCTCTCTATACATTTTGGGGGCAGCCAAGCTCACCATCATTTTCAGGATTCTGGGTTAAATTTAATCCAGAGCCGGTGCGTCCTCCTATTCACAGCTTTGAGAACGACAATCCTTCCCAACCTTTCTTCCCATCCTTGCTCTGTTTTTTGAAATTATTTTTTTTACATTTTATTTTGTTATTTTAAATCCACTCTCATCTCTGAGATGCTCTCAATGCTGCTCCATCAGCCTCTGTTTGAGCTGTGCGGTGAAAGACTGACTGAGCAGCAGCTTGACACCTTAGGTCCAATCTCCTTTCTTTATTAGAAGGACAAACTTCGTCCCTTTTTAAAAATTTGTATTCAGACTCTCCCCCTCTCCATCTCCTGTCTCCTGGGTTTTTAAAAATACTGGCTCCAGTAGTTCGCCATGTTGCCAAGGTGGTAAGAGTAATGAGGTAACTTGCTTAAATTTCACCCAGGTTCAAGTTATTTCCACAGGAAATATTGTTGAATCTCTTATCCCTAGCTATTTATAAAGAAACAAGACTGACATTTCGTCAATATACGTCCAAGCACCTTTGCTCTACGCTCAAAATAACCCGACTATCTATTATAACACCCCCCTTACCATTTACCCCCACCCCTTTCCCCAGTGTCTCTGCAGAACTCCTCACTGGAGGAGAGAGGGTGAAAAAGTGATTGAGATTCCCATTTTACGCCATGGTCTCTTTCCCTGGCAGTCTGCGGTCGTTGAAGGTGTGCATGTTGATGACCTCCTCCGTTTTCACCATGACGGGCGGCTGGGGTTTGTGTTTGAGACGGCGCTGGCACTTCAGAGAAACCCGCAGCTCGTCCACCATGGCGCTGCAGAAGGACCTCTGTGTGGGGGACAGAGAGAGGGAGAGAAAGAGAGAGAGATCAGAACGGGCTTCACACCACTTCCTCTGTCCAAATGTTTTGGGCAAGAAAACAAGCCTGTTCTCCCTGTGGGCAACTTTTGTTTTGAAGCCTCCCCCCCTCACTCCCTCCTCACCACCCACCAACCCACTTCAGAGCTGCCACAGGGGAGAGAGTGGACTGTGCAGTTCGGCAGGCTGGGGACGGATGGAGTGCTGGATGGAAGCAGGGGAAAGAGGTTGGATGGAGGGAGGTGAAGGACCACGGGCTGTGTGTCAGTGTGACTGGGTGGAATTACTGTGTTGTGTTGGGGAGCTTCACAGTGGCTCTGTGACCATTGCTGCTCATGCAGGAACTCTTAAGCATACTGTGGAGGACTCAGTGGATTTAATTCCAGGTCTGAATAGTGCTCCAGTTTTGATACATGTGATACATGAGAGTTTCTTTACAGTTATCAGTGTTTTCTGAAAGTGCCTAGCTTCTTTTGTTAAACTTTTTATTGTTTTTCATTCAGCTTTTGTTGATTTTCAGCTGTGTTTTTATATTATCTTTGCTTCTGTTTTTGATTTCACTTAGTGCAACTGTAGTTTGCCAATCAGTAATCTCTGAATTATAAATATTAATCAGTAAAAACATCTCTGAAACACATGTAGGTATGTCATAGCTTGAATCCATTGGTGGGCCATCAGGGCCCTCTCTGCTGGCCCTGTCAAAATTAGAACTTTTTTTGTTCATAATTATCTTAATGTGTTTCTGAATTCAATTATTTTTCAGTACATTTCAATAAGGTTTCCAGGTTGCTTTGTGTGTGGTTGAGCTTGAATTTCTGTCCTATCTCAAAGTCATTTAAACACATCACAGTTCCTGTGGGCCAGCTCATGTAGCCTTTCCTCTATAATTGAAGCTACCTTTTGATCACAACTTTGACTGAGCATATCATCAGCCAATTAGATTTTGATGTGTAGTGACAGAATGCACCCTGGGCCCTGTGATGTGTCAGTGCTAACCCCTGTTGTCATCATCCACAACTTTTGCAAGCTACGCCAATGCAGAGCGCTATGGCTACCACACTCACACACCATCTACCAATCCTGTAGGATCCTGTTGGATCGCAGGATGGATTTAATTTACAAGTGACGGGTGAGTGTCAAGTGACAAAGTTATTCTGGTGTTTTACTTTATTCAGCATTGTTTACCATTATGGTTGCGCCTAACTGGTTTTGCTGGAGTTGGGCAGAAGATGCTGTTTCCCAGTGTTAATGCTGCACGTTGACAGAGATTGATGGTGCTTAGAAAGCAGATTTAGGAAACTAACTTCCAACTACACCTCAGTTTAATAATTGGACTTGAATAGTTGTTAAAAGATTGAACTTGCATGCTTCAATTTGTCATTGAACTGATGGCGGTGGGCTGGTTAATCTTTTTGCTTTGATGGACTAAATCTGTTGAAGCTGCGTGAGCATCCATTGAACCTTGGTGTGGAAGCTTGTTTTGTGTCAGGTAGCCTCCGTGTAATGCAGCTGTTTGTTTTCGTTCCTCACTGCCTTATTTTCCTCCATGTCCAAATTTTCCATTTCCCTTTCTGTACTCATGGACTGCACTTCTCATTGATGGAAGAGAGTGTAACTAAAAGAAAGAAAGAAAGAAAGAAAGAAAGAAAGAAAAAAGAAAAAGAAAGAAAGAGGAGTGTAGAAAGTCATCAAATAAAAGTTACTTGTGTAACAACAGTATATCCTCCAACTGTCAAAGATTAAATGAAGCCACGTGTGTTTGAGAGCGCTTAACAAACCAGAAAACCTGATGTCAGGCTCTCAGTTCAGACTTTTTTCCAGTGATTTGATTCAAGGCATCTAAAGATATAATATCTTTCCATTTTGAAATTTCTTAGTGTGGGAAATATCAGAGACATCCCAGAGTTTTTGCACACTGGTATCAAGTACTGTGCAGGTTTTGTAATTTAAAGGTACAGTACACAGTATCAAGCAGGGTTTAGGAGGACAGATTTCATGGAAATGGAAAATAATATATATAAATATGTTTTAATTAGTGACAAATACCCTGGATCTATTTTTTTAAATTTTTGGTTAACATTAGGGATGTAAGGATATATTGAAACACTTTTTTTTTTTTTTAAATTCTACAGTAGAGGACACTGTCTGCATTTGACTGTACTTCTTCAATGTTATTCAGTCTAGGCAAGCTCCACTTCCACCATTTACTTAGACAAGTGAGGTGAGTTGCAACCTTCTTCCCCCACTACTCCACAACCACAGCCAACAATATGTATGCATCCAAGCAGAAACACTGGGATCATTGGAGGATCATAGAGAACTGTTAGAGAACCATTAAATTCATCCATGTGTTGAGTGTATCTTTACAAACCTAGTTAATGTAGATTGAGCCTACACACACACATACACACACACACATATAAATATAGATAGTAAATGGCCTTTTGAATTTTTTTTTTTTTTTGCGAACAAAGGATTTGTATCAATAAACATTTCAGAAGGTACTTGACAAATGGAGGATTTTATCATGTATTGAAGCAGATTTCTGTCCTCTAAGACCACTGTCACCGTTAGCTTCTGTTAACATTATATCGGTAAACAAAGTGGTTAAAATATCAATTCCAGTCAGCATGCTAACTCAATGGGCTAAAAAATCTGGATATCATCACGCCAGATCCTGTTCAAAAATCCTAGAAATGACAGCAAAGTACGAGGGAAACTTTGGGTTACCAGTCACTACAAAAAAAATAAAAAAAATTAAATAAATAAAAAAAAAATTAAACCACCAGTGTTGGTGATGATATCAGTAGTGTGAAAAGTTTTGACATTTTGCTAACCACGGTATCACTGAAACTGTTTTCCCCCTTTAAACTGTATGTAATTCTTTTTTAAAGAATGAAGTAATCTTTAATCAATGTTTTAAGCAAATGTGTTTGTGTCTTAAGTTAGTAGCCAGGTAATAAGTGGAATAATGTATAGTTGCAGTTATTAGAAATAGAACTCAAACAAGGGTGTGTCACAGCCCTGTTGCACTAACCATACATCATCTCTTACTTATATGAGTGCCATTCTGTGGTATTAATCAAGCTTTCTCTCTTCTCAAATGACATTCCCTAAAGTCTTCCAATTTAAATGGACAGATTCAGTCCACAATGCTACCTGCTGGTTTTGTCCATTCTGTCTTCATTAAAGATGTATTTCATGCCATTTATAACTGTAATTATAGCATGTTAGAAACAGCACTGCATGTGATGAAGCCAGCTTTTCAGCACACAGCGGAAAAATAATGTGAAATACTTTGGAAAACCGAACTAAATCTCCAGCATGCCAGGGCTGCTGGTGTGTGTTTCAGCCCCTTGTTTTAACTTAACTTGAGCAGGCAGCTGCACTTCTACAGACTTTCATTTAAATAATGCTGGGTACAGAGGTTTTTTTCTGCTTTCTGTGATTATCACAGTGTAGCCGAACATCTGGACACCATGCCAGATAATTTCTCTGTGTAGAGGCTGACTGAATATGAATCATATGAATGTGTAATTAATGCAAAGATTCATGCATAATTGAATGATTAAATGTGTCCACATAGCCCGCTGTGTAAGCCAGTGAAGTAAAACCGCTACACTAAGAGAAATCTTTAGCTGTTATGAGCGTGAGTTGGAAAAGAATTGAGCTACTTTTAAAGATGGGCTTTTGTTTTTCATATTCTTGGGTCTAAATGATGTTGAAAGCAAAACGTGATGGATTTGTCTCATTGGGTCACTTCATCTGAAAGATGTGAGATGGTTGGTGGAAATGGTTCTCTTCAAAGATCTTACATTTAAGTTCTTGACAGGATCATTTTAAATTCAAAGCCCCATAATGTTTGATGGGACCAAAAACGATTTGAGGGAAGCATCTAGAGATGGCAGCAGAGGGGGTTCCTACAGTGTCATATTATGAAGTTACAAATTTGGAACATTAATGATCGAATCATGGCCTCCATGGGGTGAGACTCACTCAATCATATCCTCAGAACCCACCAGGTGAATCTTCATCATACTGAACTGTAAAGAAACGTAACTCCATGCACAAACACAAACCTGCCAGGCTTCTGCACATGTGAATAAATACAATCTGAGTGAGCATGCTGGGTGTTACAGGCCCTCAGAGCTTCATCTCTTATTTATGCACATTGTATCTCAGACTGGAATTCTGTGATGCTGCATGCCCAATTAAACTGCTGCTTCTTCACATTCTCTCCTCTTTCCTCCTGAGCTGCTGTGGCATCTGCAGACGCTGTGTGAAACGACACCAGCAGTCGGAGACGTAGTCTGCTTCAACACCCAATGCAGCTGAGAGTGTGCGCTCGCAGCTAAAAGGGTTTATCGTGATTAAAAAAATGCTGCTCCGTAGATCTGATAATAAAAAGCAGCACTGTGGCCAATTGTTATACTTAGATAAAAAAAAACAATCACTTTGATTTGTGTGTGAGGTGTTTAGGTGGGTGTAAAAGTCTCTGCTTGGCTAATTCAGACACATGCTTGGAGGTGAGCTCTTCCAAATCATTTAAAAAAATCCAGAATGAAGTTCTACATCTGGGAGTCTGACCTGACTTCTTTAAGGTTTCTGTGAGGACTGTCTGCTTGGTGTTGATTGCAGTGACACTTCTGGCTGTAGTTGGTAGTGATTTTCTGGGATAAAGATTAATACAGGGGAGAGTGGACTGTAGCCCACTCTTCCAAACCACCTATAACACTAGCAGTGCCTACTGATTTGGCTGAAATTCAGTATGTAGTAGGCAGTATGCAAAAACTCGAGAGATCTGAGGTATGCCAAAAATTCCCAGATGTCATACTGGCATCTGTGGCATACTGTTTCCCACCATGCATGGTGCTAATGCTGTTCATCTATGTGGGTGGCGCTCAGGTTCAGATGAATTACCGCGACCTGAGTTGCATTACAACTACAACACAACAACACTTATATTAGTCAAAAATTTAATCTGTTCCATTTTTTTTTTTTTTTTTTTTATTTATTCTGCTGTAATATAATTATATGCCTTTCCAAATTTTTCATTCATAAAAGCAGGACCCTGAAATCACTACTTGAATTTGTTGTTTTTTGAAATAAATGTAAAATCAGCCTTAAACCACTAAAAATAACAAAAGGTTATTGTACTGTTTATGTAACTTCACTACTAAAAGATTTATGTTAAGTACTCTATCTGGCAATCTCTTTGGATATTTATAACTGAAATGTCAAGACCCATGGTTTGTTTCGTACAGTCCTAATAAAGGGGGGGGGGGGGGGGATCCATCAGTTGCACTTCTGTTTTCCCGAACTGAAAACCAACATAGCACACTACAAAACAGACCCAACAGAACAGTCATACTACATACTACATTCACGTGTAGTAGGTTGTGGGGGGTTTGGAAAACAGCCTCTGTTTCCCATTAGCACCATCACCCACTGTTGTATCGACATGACTGGCTGAGGCATGCGTTTGTTTTGAAGCAAATGAATGGAGAACAGATCTTCTTTTCCACATTGCTTTTCTTTATTCAAGAGAAGACCGCGTCCTATTTATTCCCAGATGTGAATGGGAAACCTGTGAGCTTGGTGTTTATTTAGCAAGTTTTGGTACTCAAGGAATATAATATGCGGCACTACTATGAGACTCAGCATGGCGAAAAGTACAACACCTTGCAAGGAAAGCAAAACAGAGAAAAGATATATGAATTGCTAGTACGTCTGAGGAAACAACAGTCTAGTTTCATTTAGAGTTGAGAGGGCAGTGATGCAGCAGAAAAAGCCAGCTACCTAATTACTAACAAAATAGCATTAGCATCAAAGGCGTACTGTGAGGGGAATTAGTGAAAATATGCATGCTGAAGGCTGTAAAAGTTGAGTGCCTTGAGAAGCACAGAGGAAGATGAAGATGATGATGATGATGAATAAGGATAGTTTATAAAATATACTATTCAAAAAAGCCCTACATTGCCTTTGTTGTGATATTTTTGGATGTGAAACGTAATCTATCTAAGTCAAAGAAATGTAAAATTTGGTGTTATATTTACACAGGCCTGGATATCATTAAGATCCACTGAGCCATGAAGTCTTTTATTTTAACTATTTCTAGTTGTTTTGAAGCCTGAAACTCTTAACTGTTATTCACTTTAGGGATATTTTTTCCTCATATTTTGTAAACAAAAAAAATGTGTTTCCAAACAAATTCAGTCAGTAAACATTTCGATAATGTACTTTAATTTCTTTGAACTAAATGGGGAAAAAAAAACTTTGACTTGTTGTTATTTATAGGCAATTATGATGTGATTTTACTGGTCCAACCAATTTGAGATCAAATGATACATTTGCACTGATATTTCTCTGTGTCATCCTTACACTGCTGACTGTTACACCTCCACCAGACTTGTGAAATGTCGGCAGATATTTCTTTCACCACATGTTTCTCTGACAGAGCACCTGCTGCTACTCTAAGCTGCTTTCAAACAGGCTTTTCATAGATATTGATTTCCCCTCCTGTAAAATTAAATGGCATGGCAGTGTTTGCACCAGTAACAGCCACATAGCTCAGAGCTGTGGGGGAACACTGGGCCACTCTGAGCGCACTCAGGGGACACGCTGCCATCATGGCTGCCTGCTGGTGGCGTGCTGGATTGATGGTGGCTGCTTAGGGTCATTGGATTACAGAGTTTTTATGACACTCAACAATCAGCTGGAGCTGTACGCCTGAGTGGGGCTGTGTAGCTCAGAGGAAAGGCCAGCCCACTGCGAGGAGAGTGAAGGAAGCAGTCGTAAATCTAATCCTATGAGCAGACATGGGAAGGAAAAAGGTGCGTTTAGTCCATGCAATTATTTACACAGGCTGAGTCGTATGGATGAATAATGCTTAATGAAACTCTAGATCATGAGGACAGTTCTTCTTTTTATTTCTTTCTATTGCTTTAATCTTATTCTCAATAGATTTTATTGGTGCATTAATCCAAGAGTAAGATGAGGGGGAAGATGATTTATGGAAAACATCCCTGGCAGGTAAATATGAATAAGGAATAAACTTGATTAAAAAAAAAGAGAACATTGAGTTAGAGATGAGATTTCCAACATCTCACCTGTGAGAGCGAATGAATGAGCTCCATTTCGCTTGGATGGAGGAGGAACAGATGTGGAGCTGTGATGCAGATGGGATGGGGCACGGCTGCGCAGTAATCCTCAGTTTACTCTGCGTCTTTGGCCCCCGACTGGCAGTAAATGATTAGCTGCTCTGAGGGTTTGCTTAGTCTGTGGGCTCCTTGGAGCTCTCATCCACATTTGGTGCAGTGCAGTCTGTGATGTGCACAGTGCATGACCTGCCTTCCAATTGTCATCCTGGTGTTAAAGAGTGATTTACCTTGGATGTATTTTTAATCATTCAGAGAAAAAAAATGGATGATGGTTGAAGAGGTAAAATGTGTCCTTCAAGAGTTTTTGATTTGTCTCTGACAGGCTTGGATTATTATTTCAAGTGACTGCCAACACTACAGGAAAATGATTTCTCCAGAAGAAACTAGCTGATACTTCTCTCCACACTCCACTAGACCCTACTGGGGAAAAAAATAAATAAATAAATATAAAAAGCTTGGTTAATTTCCTTTCAAAAACAGGGGACTTGTTTGCTTATCACCAGGTGTTTGGATGATTTTGATGGTTTTGGATGAGGTGCACATTAGGCTAAATGCGAATGCTATATTACATTCTTCTCAAAAAAGTTACAGACATGCATAAGAGGGTTAAAAAAGGCTTATCAAATATAAAATATACAAAAGTAAAATGTGTTTAAATATGTAAAATGTTTTGCAAAGCATAAAAAGAAAAAGAACTATTCATGGAATTACCAGAGAAACACAAAACACACACAAACAACAAAATCATGTCTTAAGTAGAATGAAAACAATTCAGGTCCAAATATTTCATGCATTCAGAGAGTTAAAGGCTTTTTAGCGCCAAGACTCTTTGAGAAACAAAAGTTACTTTGAATGTTTTCTTTAAAATTATATTGCAAAACGTTGAATCCACATATTATCTAAACTTTTATATTTTGTTTGGAGGCTCTCATGAGGTGGAAAAGCGTTTATAAAAAGTATTCTGAATTTGTGTCCTCATGATTAAAAGTCACACTATTAGCCCAAATTCTTCCAAGTCTTGTCACTTTCCCTCTCAGTAGATAGTGAAACAAAGCCAGCTACCATGGCAGTTTAAAAAAAAGTTTGAAAATATTTTATAATACATTCTGAAATATGTGTAGAAAAAAGTGTAAGAATGTACAAAAAAATATCAAAGATGTCTTTATCCATGTTTAGTTGGATTTTTTTTTCTCTTGCACAGAGAAAGGAGAGTGAAGCTTGATCATATATTGTGGTATTCTTCTGATTACACCAAACTCATACTTATTTGTGCATGATATATTTTACACTTTGACATATTTTATTTCCTCATGTCTTAAGTTTGTGCTCCTAATGCTCTCTCTTTTAACTGAGAAAGACACACTGAGTTGTCTTATCTTTATAAATAACTTTCCTTTTCTTTCACATTCAGCATTCTGCACAAATTTAACATACATTGTCACAAAAGAGTAATGTAGTCTGTGATCTTAGTTAGTTACTGTATGTCTATATTAAGTGAATCTTCTACTCTTGACTTGAATCCAGTTCAGAATTTCTGTGGCAATACAAGAAATGACTTATTATGAGTGTCACAAAAAGACCAGATTTTGAGTTGTTAACCAACCATGACTTTAGCGCTTTCTCTCCAGAAAGAAATAGATGGGGAAAAAATAGTTATTATATAATCATAAAAACGTGGCTGTCTCAAGTAACCTGGGCATCTGGTTTGGTAGGAACTTGAACTTTGAGAATCACCTCCCAGAAGAAATATATTTCAAGGATACATTTGTTTATTTATTTATTTATTTATTTATTTATTTATTTATTTATTTATTTATTTATTTATGACACTGGGATGGTTTTATGTGCCGTTTTATCAACACGGCAGGATTACTGCAACAGCCTCTTTACCCGTCCAGTATGCTTCAAACTGATCACTGATTACTTTAAAAGTACTCAATGGTCCCTGCCTCAGCTATCCTACTCGCAATCTGGGACCTTTAGGCAAATGCTGTGTCCCAAATCGTGCACTTTCGTAAGTGTACTCACATGAAGTGCACTGTACATTGTGCACTTACTGAAACAGTGCACTAAATCTTACAAGGTTGTGTTGTCCCAAATCAAACACTGCAGCTATGCACTTACCAGAAACTACGATTGCATTTAACAACCGTTCACCGTCCTCTACTATTCACTGATTACATCCATCAACCATCGTTGGATTCTTTCCCACCCCTTCCTTTAAGTAGTCAATATGGCGACCGTTGATTGTGAGAAGTGTGTTGACTGCGTTTGTCAACTCACACAGGCTTCCTGTTCTGTCCGGCAAGTCACATGACTGACAAACAACTGGTGCGGGGATGGAGCAGAGCCTGACTGGAGATGCATCTGGTGTATTTCAGCCGTTAAAGTGTCTTCTTAAAAAGTACTTTTATTGGAGAGCCTCCTCATTTCATTTAAATGTCTGAATATCTAAAATGTCCTTCATAGTGCCAGTATTTGATTTTCTCTTTAAATTGGCATGTTCTTATGCATCAAGGTAGTTGAGTCCTTTTAGTTTGTAGAAAATTTAACACTTTCATTGTAAATCTCTTTGAATTGCAGAATTTTTTTTTTATTTTTTTTTTTAAAGGTGCATAGTCTACAGTGCAGCAGTGCAGCAGTGCAGATCTGTCTATAATCTTCTGTTTTCACCCGGTACAGTTTACAGTCATTTAAGATACCTCAGCAGTAGTTAAATTCAGCTTGTGGTAATGCTGATAGTTAAGAGGTACAAGCTCTTTTCCTGTGACCAATAATAAAAAAAAAAACAACTCCACAAGGTTTATTACATAAGTGTACACTTCCTTTGGATACATTATTATGACTTAATGAGGAAAAATGCTGTTTAATTGTAACATCAGCAGCATGGTCTGTGTCAGTGCCGTGTCCCAGTAAACTCCACACAGCAAAACATGATGTATGAGGGAAAAATTTCAGCTTCAGCATCAGGTTGTGTGGAGGGAGAGATGGTGGCAGGTGTACAAGTGGTTGTGGCAGTGCATATCTGTGATAAAGCAGCTAGCTAAGTGCCATCTTGAGTTTAGAATGCCTTCTCTGTCTCGAATGCTGATATATTTGTCACACCAGAAAACAAGATGTGGTGTACTTAATGGAGGGGTATCAAAATTTGATGTTTTATGCAGAGTTTTCCAGCTCTGTGTACTTGAGGCACAAGCTCACATTGATATTTTTCTTGGTCTTTCATTAAGCTCAAACACTGTTTCTCATTCTGTCTCTAAACCAGACTTTTTTTTAAACCACTCTTTATGGGAAAAGTCTAAACTATCAATTGACTGAGACCAATAATCTGAATATCTAGATGTTTCCTTTGAGCACAGACGTTCTTGTGTGGGCATATGTGAGTGTGTGCATCCATATGCATGCATGCAGGCGTGTGTGTGTGTGTGTGTGTGTGTGTGTGTGTGTGTGTGTGTGCGTGTGTGTGTGTGTGTGTGTGTGTGTGTGTGTGTGTGTGTGTGTGTGTGTGTGTGTGTGTGTGTTGGCTTCATGGGATTGGTTCCTCACACACAGCTGGTGGTCCCTGCACCCCGAGAGTCAGGTTAGTCTGCGGAAGCCTCAGCAGCAGGCAGGAAGAGAGGAAAAAGCAGCAGGAGGAGGAGGAGCGGGAGGAGAAGGAGTGGGAGAAGGAAGCGGAGGAGAAGCTGAGAGAGGGTGGGACGGGAGGAAGAAAGAAGAAAAGAGCAGGGGGAGAGGGAGGACAGGGAGGAAGGGGGACAACCATGGTAATCATGGAAATCTGACAGACGAGCATGGAGATGACAAAGAAATGCTCCATTTACACTCTATGAGGCATGTGATTCAGTGGCAAATTATGGAGCCCAAAATGGTTTTCTGCAGATTTAGACAAATCAGTTTTGGACAAATTATCAGGATCATTTTCCTCAAGCATGTATGAACACTCAATGACATTGTCCTCGAGTGGAAACAACTGACACACTGGCCTCTATGCCTTGACTGTGCTCTTCCTTTGAAACATGAGAACAGAGGTTCATTTTTCCATCTGCTCAAAACTCAAAGTGCACAAATAAAAATAAAAATTAAAAAAAGCACAGAAAAGACCTTAACAATTAGAGGTGTCCTGCTGTTGAAGTTTGACCCCCCCTATTGTTCAGATATTCTCTGTGTTCAGATCTTTTGAACACAAAGAGCAGGATTAAGAGTTACATAACCATCAACACCTCTTTGTATCATTGGTATACGTGCTTAGATGCATTAAACTGTAAAATAGGAGTTTCTTTCACTATATTAGATATGTACTAGGTGATCTTACTGCATTGGAAATTTATTGTACAAGTGACTTTATACAAATAAATAAGAGAAACAATTCTGTTTTCTTGGTTCTTAAACTCTAGCATCCCACACTTTACAAAAACTGTAAGCCCCCCCCCCAAAAAAAAAAAGTTTAAGGAAGTGATGTTGAGCCCATGCATCGACTTCCTCTACAGAGCCGTGTCTGTTTTTTAATGCTGCGCTGCCAGAGGACCATAAGATCAAATCTTTGCAGTATTGGTTTTGGTCCCTTTGTTCAGAGAATTCTCCAGATTCTCTGAAACTTTAAATGGTAATTGTAGATGTTCCTTCTGGTATTTTTTATTTTACCACTACAGAACTTCTAAGTGTTTTATTCAACGTGTCTCAACTTTTTGACTTGTTGCCGGCTTGGCATGTAGTCTTGGCACCATTATCAGGAGAATACTGGTTTGGAAAGACTTGCAAAACTGCAAAAGCAGATTTTTGTGCTTCACAGCATCCATTAGCAAATATAAATGTTGGTTAAGAAAGGAGACTACTCAGATTATGTACTCATAATATTTAGGGGCAATACATCAGTCAATGGGGCATCAAGCTCTGAGGTTAACATGGTCCAAGTGTTACCTTCACTGCAACATAATTAACAAATAGAAATGAACTACAGTTCCACCTTTAAGCAGCTTCCATCTGGCTGTAGGAGCAGCCTGCCAAAATGCTTAAACAAAAGATTTAAAAAAATAGTTTCCCTTGTTTAAATGTCAATGCAATGGGCACAAGAGAGGTAAGAGGAAAGCTTTTTTCAACATGAGGTTAACCTGGTTTGACAAAAGCAATGTGGTTCCATTGAAGAAACAGTAATGTCTGGTCAGGCCATGGGAATAGTTGTAGTTTCAGTTGAAATGTGTCATTTGTCTGCACAGTTATGGACCCAGGTTAGGTTCTGTAGTTTACATAAAAGGCTTAATGCTTTGTCTGGTGGATTTTCGGAGACAACTGTTCTGAAGTGCAATTGTTGTTGCATTACTCAGAACAGTTTTGTCTTATTTGAGAAGTAAAAATTACTAGTTAAATGTTGAACATACAGTATTTTAAGAATAAGTTGTGCAATGTCTTCTTTATATGTGGTTCTCAAAGGACCAAAAGCTGACTTGTGTGTCACAACTTGTGCTGATTTTTCCTTTTAGGGTTAATAAAGTTCTATTCTATTCTATTCTATTCTATTCTATTCTATTCTATTCTAGTGGTCTGTTTCAAAGAAAATTTCAAGTACTTTTCTCCCTGGATAAACTGAAGCTCAGAAATTGTAATCTAAGGGTTGGTTTTCATGGAAACTGAAATGGAGGGCAGGAAATGCAAACTATTAAAACCCAGAGTGAAATCTTTAAAAAATGCAACCATTCTGTTGTGATGTTAATGTGAAAATGGCATTGACATAGTATTTCAGTTATGCTGGGCTAAATGGGTCCAGATCTACATTTAAGTAGGAGCACAATGAAATTGAACTATCTTCTTGACGATCTGAAGGCAAACAAGCTATTCTCTCAAACTTTTGGAAAACAAACTGTGACTGAAGTGAAAATGTGGTTATTTAATGGTGATATAATGTACATATATAATGTAAAGGCAGCTCACTCAAGACAAAGACATGAAGAACAGAGGTCATAGATATGTCAGATTGATCCAAATGACAACCCTACAGAGGTCTATAGTTGATAAAGTTATAAAATGTTTATTCATATTTTTATTAAAATTTTAAACAAGTGTATATTTATTTTTAACAACACTTCCATTGTGTGAAATTACAATCCGTTTAGTAAATTCAGTAATCTGAAAAAACACATACTTAGTGTCTGTTTAACCTTTAAAACACTGTTAAGAGTTCCCCTATTGTATATGAGGGTCTATGGCTCATCCCATTATACAAATGACTAGCTGCTATTCTAGCTCCTTTCTAATGTTACAGAACAAAAGTAATTATAAAATGCAAATTGCAGGGTGTGCACCGTCAAGCATGCGAAACACAACAAAGAGATGCTTAGCAGCACATTTTTCAACTTGACACTTTCAGCACCATGGTGAGAAAACAACCCCGCATTGTTCGAGTCGGTGGTATTCAATTAGAAGAGGAGCCTCGAGGAATGAAACAAAATATATGGATGGTTTTCACAAATAAATAAACAGGGAATTTTCACAGATTAGCTTGATGCTAATTAGCATGAAGCCTGGAGTATGAACAGTCTAAAAATTATAGTTCATGTTATAACTTCCAATATTTGGACTGAATGAACTGAGCTGCAGTGTGCGTTTAACAAATAGTCAAGTTTTCAAGAAATGGCTTTTGTTTAAGGTGTTATATCTGCTGGTCGGGTCATTAGCTCCCATCATTATCACACTTTCATGGGGTCGTCCTGTTGGGTCATCTTAAAGCAGGGTTCTCAAACTCGTGGCGCGCGGGCCAATTGCAGCCCCCAGAACAATAGTTTGTGGCCCCCTGCCTGAAATCAAAGCTTTGTGTTAGTGCGGCCTGCACGTTTTTTCTCACATGCATCTGGGCGTTTTATACTTTTTAACACTTGTGGGCTACCATAGCTCAGGTTCATGACAACAACGGGAATTAGCAATTGGTGTGTGTTTGGAAATTAATTAATCTTTTTAACGCCACTGTTCTTTGTACAAGTCAACTTTTAACCAGATACAATGCAGTGAGGTAAGATATTTATCAACAGTTACAGAGCTTTGTTGCTTGAAACCTGACAACAAGCAAATGTTGTCAATTTGTACTGTAGTCTAGTAGCCAGCTTTATTTAGCTACTGGCAGCCTGGTGTCTGACGTATCTGTAGGCTAACGCAACAACAAGGAAACTTTGGTAGTTTTTACTGTAGTTTAGTAGCTGGCTATTAGTGCTACTCGCAGCCTGGTGCTCTGAGATGTATCCATAGGCTAATGTGTAATGTTAGCAAGGTGCTCACCTACTGCAGGATAACTGCTGCATGTGTGTTTGAATGAATAAATCACAAACAGTTTTGATTGTGGTCTAGCCTTTAGCCTGTGCTCTATCAGTCTCCTGTTTAGCTTTCTTCTGCTCTTCTGTCCTTTTTCTGCCTGACAGTTCAGCTCCACCATGACTATAAAAATAATTACAGAAATCGTTTTCAGCTGAGAAAAAAACAGCTCTTCTCACTACTAAACTTTATCAGCTGGCGTGGTTTTGTCATAGACTTTAACATGCAAATCAGTCCTGTCCTGTCCGACTCAATCGGGAAGCTAAGAAATAGCAATTAGAAATATCCTAAATTGGTGCTGATGATCTCATTTTAAGTTGTGGATTACAATTAGGCATATATCTTGAAGTTAGTCTTCGAAGTCTGTTTAAGTTAAAAAAAAAAAAAAAAAGTCTAAAGTGAAAAAACTCAGAGAGGACAGATTATTAAAATTAGGTTTTGGTGACCTTTACCTTATAAGTTTTGTGATGACTATCCATTTGGTGTTGATTGCAGTGACACCTGTGGCCAGAATCGAAAGTGTTTTCGCCAGGATAAAGTTGTAAATTGTTTTCTTTAAATTAAAACACAGATCTTGCTTCTCACTTGGTCAACTTGCTTCCCACTGCTAAACTTTGTAGGATGTCAGAGTGTTAAAGGACTTTCGGTCTATTTGCCTTTAACGGATATGTGTTCTCCTGGCAAAATCCAATCCGACTAATTAGTCTGCAAAATAACATTTGGGACTAACCAAGTTTTGATCTGATAATCTCATTTTAAATTGTGGATTATAAACAGGCATTAGGTAAGAGTATTTCAAGATTACTTATAAAGTCCTCGCAGGGCCTATAACAATTATAATGAACAAAACCTCCACAGAAAGTTTGACCCAATTTCCAGCATTTGACTTTGATCTTCAATTGCAAAGTTGAAAAAAAAAAACCCCTTCATTCACCTGTGTTTGGCCATAATTTCCTTTCATATAGATTTCTCAATGCATTCCTCGTTTAGAGTAAATGATCCTAGAAAGTTATGCTCCATTTAAATGGCACATGTTATCTTTATCAGGATATCTCTTCCTAACTGTTTTTCCACCTCATTCATGTGACTTACACGTTCTACACTGTTTGATTGTTGGCAGTTGTGAGCTGCTTGCAATACCTCACTAATCAACCAATTCAACCTTTTTCAACTCAAATTAGAGGGCTTTCTTTGTTTTGTACCATGTGTTTGATTAATCACAATTCTTAACAAATAGCTGTGGTTAAAAAGTTGCTAAATTCTTAACTATGGATACTTTTAGGCATTTTTTGTTGGGTAAACCCCAACCCCATTGACTAAAGCTTGGATGAGATTTCTCTACAGTGTACTGGATTGGCTCCAGAAATTTGATCCAGAATATCTTGTTTTTCCTCATAGCTTCAGGCCTCTGTTGTTGAAATTATAGTTATTTGCAATTTGGTGAAAGGCAGCATACTAGTAAGGTTTCTGCGTTGGGCGTTGGTGGAGACCAGATTGAATGTACTGCCACATTAAAATAAATAAATAAAATTGTTTTTTGTTGCCCAAAGCCTAACCCTACACCTAACCACCTTAACTCTTATCCTTTATACCTTACCTAACTACTTAACCCTTACTTCTTTGAACAGTCTGTTGTGGAAACTGAATATTTGGCACTGTAAGCAGAAAACTGCAGACTGAGTTTTGGACTACATAAAAGTGAAAGTGATTATGCAGTTTCAACCTCCTGCAGAGTCTGAAGAACCACTTTATTAGAAACTAAACTTCAAGTGACTAATAACCCTCTTAAAGAATTTAGGTTAGTTCTTGCCTTTAGTAGTGGTCTTGGGTATTCCGACTTGATGTTGGAGCATTAAAGCAGCCTGTAAGACTTAAGTTGTATATTACACATAAACCTAATTTATGCTGCTATAGTGATTTTTTATTTCATCTACAAACTAAATCATCCTGTGCATTCTCTAGCTGAAGAAAAGTTTGTAAATTCCTTAAAATTTTTGGTGCTCCAATCACAGGTAAGACCACAGAGTGCTTAAAGTGTGACAGTGATGCATTTGTGCTTTAAAAAGAGGAGTGCAATTCAACGTCAATACAAGGTTCAAATCGTGTGCTATAGTGTAATTTAAATACAGGAACCTTGTGTTTGTAAATAAATTGCTGAAGTATCTGCTCTTTGTCTGGTCTAGACTATTCATCACAGCTGTCTTTATGTAGCTGGTGTGAAAGATGAATAACCTTGTTTAGGGATTAATGGTGATGGTGGAGCAATGCTGTTGTGGATGTCTTATCTGACAGTAAATGCTCCATTATATCCTGGCATACCCACTCATTACAGAGGTAGAAAATAAACTTTTTCTCAAGGATTAGTTACAAACTGTTGATGCAATAGAAATGAATGCACTTTCTCAATAAAGTAAACCTAATCTGGCTTTAGTTTGTGATCTAAAACTTCTGCAGAGCGTTTTGATCTGGAGTACTGCTGATCAAAAGATGCTTGCACCAGCCCAAGAAAATACTAGTGCAAGTTCACTTTTGCAATCATTACTACATAATATTTCCTTATTGGCACTTCTGTACATAACTATACATACTGTACGGACATAACTTTTTTCTAATGCAATAAATAAAGGTATATAATCTATGTTGAAAGGAAAAATCAGCTAATGTACCACTTGTGTTATAATTTTCAGGTGGGTGGGATACATTGAATATCTTTTGGAAGCCCAATGTAACATTGGTCTAGCCCAGGGGTTCCCAAACCTTTTAGCCTGCTCCCCCCAAAATGGTAGTACAAGGGCCATTTACACCAGTAGGCCAATCCAAAAGCCAACAAGAAAGATAAAAAAACTCAACTACCTATGTGCGCTTATTGCCATGTTTTCTGAATTTATCTTCCACCCCTGACTGAATGGTGTTACACACAATTTAACCTCTATTAATAGATTTTTTTAACAGTAATGGATGAAATGTGTAATTGTTAATAGTTTTTTAGTTTAGAAGGCATTATGCAACTCTCCAGGGCATTCCAATCCCCACTTTGGGAACCACTAGTCTAGCCTTGGTTTTCAAATGGGGGCCCATGAAGAAGTGCCTTACACCCACATTTTCTCCAAAAAAGAGTATAAGGCAATTCAACAGGGAAACCTTACTGTATCAACAACAGGTCACTTGGTTTGTTCCCCTAGTAAACATTTTCTTGAAGAGTTTATGGTCTCAATCTCCAGTTTCAAGTTTTTCTTAACCCAGCACATTGTCCATCTTCTGAACTGCATCAATTTGATAAAATTAGTTGCAAGATTCAGGGTCGTGACACAACATTGTGTTCTCACCCCTACTTGAACCTATGTTTCAAGCCACATTGGCCAAAAATCTGGCCTTGAAGCTTTAAAATAAAGTTTCAAAATCAGATTGGAAATAAAAGGAAGAATTTAGTTGGCCAAAGCAATACTTTCTTCAAACCATGCACACACATTAGCATGATGACTACTGTACATGACACAGATGAAAGCTGAGTATGCACATGAGCATTAAGGGTGGTGTAGAGGCAGAGGGGAAGTGATGGGGTCAATCCAGCAGCAGAGACAATGGGGGCTGTTTTATAGACAAGCTGGTTGACCAAACCACCCACATCTGTATGTTGCGTTGAATCAATTGCATGACCACAAAAGATATTTTTTGAAAACTTATTTAATCTTCATTTAACCAAGAAAAACTCACTGAGATTAATAATGTATTTTCAACACAGACAGCAGGACAGTTGACAAGACTAAGGCTAGGTTCACACTGCCAGCCTTAATGCTCAGTTCCAATTAATTGCTCAAATCAGTTTTTTTTTTCTTTGGCTGTTCAAATAATATTTTTGAATGTGGCCTATCTATGGACTGTGATGTAAAAAGCTCACAATTTTGAAGTGACCCGCGGGCTCAGTTGAACATTAATGATGTTATGCACTGTGGTAATACCCATAGTCTCATTTACTGTCTTATGTTAAAAACAGTGTCTGGCAGCAGCCATGAAAGTTGTGAGCGGATTATGTCAAAAGGAAGAATATTCCATATGTCACTGTTTTCACTGAGCGTGACTCCCGTCTATATTTTTTTGTCTGTGGCACGGAACTGTGACGTGTCACACCAGAATGACGTCAAAGTTGCCTTAATTGGGACCTGGCTCTTCAGACCAGTTACCTTCAAGGTATATATCCAGTGCTTAATTTGTGCCGGAGCTAGCCGGAGCGCGCTCCGGCACCTCTTGAATCGGATCCGGGACCTATTTGATCCGCTCCGGCACCTCTTTGATCTGCTCCGTCACCTTTCCTGTCAATAAATAAACTGTGTTTTTAGCTGTGTTTTCTCTGCGCTTTAATCCTCTCTGAAGTGACGCCTGTTGGCTTATTTCTTATGCATTTTACTCAGAAATTAGGTAAAACGGGGGGAAAAAGTGATTCATGCCGTCACGCGTCACAACTCAATGCGCATTGCGAAGGTATCGTTTCCTCACCAGCACCGCGCGCAAACGACCCTTAACAGCCAGGTGACGGACAACGCTGTTACACTTGGCCTGCTAAAATGTCAAAGCAACAATCAAAACTCTCAAGTTTCTTTAAACCAGTCGGTCAGCCAGACCCCAAACTGGCCAAAGTTGTTCCGGAGGCAGAGCCCGGCTCCGCAGATACGGGTGGTGACAGCATGATAGCCGCTGAAGTCTGTGCAGTCAGGAGCACAGATAAGGATGAGGGAGCAGTGACGTCAGTTCACGAGAAACTGTAGTCACTACTGGTGACTACAGTTTACAAGAGAAGACAATCGGTTAAAAAGCATAAAGTTATTTGTGGGCAAAGCACACAACAACGTGGAAAATAGACAGGAAGTTTAATCAGACTGTGTCTGCTGCCTGTCAAGTTTGGTTGGATACATTATTACTGTGCAGAGTGCACAACACATCATTCTAGTGATGTTTGGTCATTTATCCTTCCAAATACAGACCTTTTTCTAATTCTTTCTTGATTTTTGATTCTCAGGCTTTTGTTAAATTTGTTATATTTATTTTTTTCTGGCGTGGTGCTTACATGACAGTGACACACAAAAAATCCCATTAGCAATGGGGTGTTTATTTGCAATATGTCAGTTATTTAAATTGCTCATTCCAAATTGATTCCAAGTGTTCTGATGGGCCACGTGGTGTGCCAAATGTTGCTGCAAATGTTATACTAGGTAAGTGCGGAAATTAAGGTGAAAAAGAAGATAAAAACGCGTTAAAACCCGAGAAAAAGGTTTCTTTCGGCGCACAATTTCGAAGGGGGACCCGGCACCTGATTGGGGACAAATTAAGCACTGTATATATCAGATTCAGTTCAGACCTGAATCTGACTTGAAAATGTTAGATTTGATGTGTCTTATGCTGTTCAGACTGTCAGAAACAACGCAGATATGGATCACATTAAAGAAAAAAAAAAAAAAAAAAAACAGATTCAGGTCAATTTTAGGTCTGGGACTGATATGTTGAGTATAATGTTGGAAAACTGTGGGGGGGTTCAGCCACCTAAGCTTGCTCAACAAGGACCTCTTCAGATATATATGCAATTACATTCATGGTGCAGCAGGTAGTGTACAGAGACACAGGTTCTGTGGCTGATGTGTTACTTTTTTTTTTTTGCTACATCTGCATGCATACAAAGTACCCCAGGCAATATTGCATGTGGTACATTATGTACCCTTGGAGCCTTATATGTCTTACCTGCTTGACTCAGGGTATATTACCTGTGACAGTAAGCCAGAACAGCACCTAATGCATCACTTGCTGCATTATTGTCAATGCTACATTCTGTGACAATGGCATTAACATAATGTTCCCCAGGCTAAAATGGCTACTAAGGGTACATAGTGTCCAGGTACATTACACCACAGCCACACTACGTATCTCTGGCATTAATGCTACCGGCACTGCATGATGAACCCCTGGAGCATCATATAATGTACTTCTGCAGTAATAGGCTAATTGCCTCATGCCATGGCTACATTATGTCATCCTGCATACATGTAAGGCACCCCAGGCAATATAGCCGCCCTGTGCACCACAAAATGAACCCGGTAACCTAATACCAAGGGTTTATCCCCTACTAATTTACCTCTGCCAGCAGTGTTACATCAATTAACACAGAGCTACATAAGGTGGTAATTTCATCTTGTGTGCATGAGATAATAACCAGTGCTTATGCAGCAATAGTAGTGATTCCAATTACCATCAGTTGCAATTATCTGTCCTTGGATGCCATTATTTGGCTGTATTTTGATATTACTTGTAATAATGCATTTATATTAACATCTTAATGAGACTGTCATTTTTTGCATGCGCTTTGTCATGCAGAGTTGAGAGGTGTAAGCCATGTTGTGTTCTTTTCCCACTTATATGATGAGATAAGACTTCCTATCTTGTCTTGATGTTGGGTCTCTGTTAATAAAAGTTTTTATCATTTACAACCTGTTAATGCTTTTGGAAAGCGTCTTGAGATAACATCTGTTATGAATTGGTGCTACATAAATAAAGACTGATTGACTGATTGATTGATTAATATATGTTAAATCAGATCAGATTTTCTTGATCAATGTTTTATACTTATCCATGAGGTATGGCTGCAGCAGTCCAAGCAGTCCAAGAGTGAGCTAAATTGTTCCTTTTCATGTGTCAGTTTAGTGTTTAGTTAATTACTACAGCAAAGGTGGCCGTGTTGGAGCCAGTAAACGTTCATGGCTGGTTCATTACACATGGAAGGGAGAATGATCACAACTGCTTAACTTGCCTGTAAATAATATCCTTGATGCACAGAATAAGTCTCTTGTGTGCACCAGATAATAACATGACTGTATAATATATAGACATGGTCTCGGTGACATCACAGACAGCTGCAGTGTGCCCACCTGTCACTCAATTCAGCAATGACTGTATATGGGTAAAGCTTATAGGTCTGATAACTTTGAAAATAATGTTGCATTTAAAAAAAATCAGTCTCATTACAGTGTTTGCAGATACTGAAATAAACTGTTCAGATTCAATACTCTTTTTTTTGTCAAGTTGTAAACATGTTTATTCTTGCTGTAGAAAAGCAGCTTTTTTTAAACTCTGTGTATTAGTATTTAGAGCGCTTAATTTTTTCCACATTTTGTTTTGTTACAGCCTCATTACAAAATTGAATAAACTCATTTTGAAAAAAAAAAAAAGAAAAAATTGCTATTCAATGCAATAATAATAATAATAATAATAATAATAATAATAATAATAATAATAATAACATAAGCCTGTACATAGCTTTAGTCCAATATTTTGTTGATACACCTTTGGCCGCATTAACAGCCGCAAGTCTTTTTGAATATAATGCTACAAGCTTGGCACACCTATCTTGGGGCAGTTTGGCCAATTTCTTTGGCGGCACCTCTCAAGCTCCATCAGGTTGGGTGGGGAGCGTACATTGTGGGATCTCCTTTGATATCTTGGCTGTGCCCTTAGGGTCACCCTGCTGAAAGATGAACCATTGCCCCAGTCTGAGGTGAAAATGGCTCGAGGACAGGTTTTTATCCAGGATGTCTCTGTACATTACTGCATTAATCTTCTCCTCAAACCTGACAAGTTTCCCAGATCCTGCTGCTGAAAGACATCCCCACAGCACGATGCTGACACCACCATGCTTCACTGTAGGGGTGGTATTAGCCACAGGATGAGCGGTGCCTGGTTTCCTCCAAACATGACACCTGGCATTGACGCCAAAGAGTTCAATCTTTGTTTCTTCAGAACAGAGAATTTTCTTTCTCATGGTGAGAGAGTCCTTCAGGTGCCTTTTGTCAAACTCCAGGCGAGCTGCCATGTACCTTTTACTAAGGAGTGGCTTCCGTCTGGACACTCTACCATACAGGCCTGATTGGTGGATTGCTGCAGAGATGGTTGTCCTGGAAGATTTTCCTCTCTCCACAGAGGACCACTGGAGCTCTAGCAGAGTGACCTTTGGGTCCTTGGTCACCTCCCTGACTAAGTCCCTTTACCCCCAATCATACAGTTTAGACAGGCAGCCAGCTCTCAGAAGAGTCTTGGTGGTTCTGAACTTCTTCTATTTACAGATGATGGAGGACTCTGTGCTCACTGGGAGCTTGAAAGCAGCAGAATTTTTTTTTTGTACCCTTCCCCAGATTTGTGCCTCTAGTCAACCCTGTCTCAGAGGTCTACAGACAATTGCTTTGACTTCATGCTTGGTTTGTGCTCTGACATGCAGTCACCTTATATAGACAGGTATTTGCCTTTCCATACCATGTCCAATCAACTGAATTTACCACAAGTGGACTCTAAATAAGCTGTAGGAACATCCCAAGGAAGCTCACTGGAAACAGGATGGACCTGAGCTCAGTATTAGCTTTCTGGCAAAGGTTGTGAATATTTAGTACGTACATGTGATTTGATTTTTTTTTTTTTTTTTTTTTTTGTTAAGAGTTTTTTTTTTTTTTTTTAAATAATAATAATAAAAAAAATCTAATTCATGTTGATGTTTTGGGGTGATGTTTGTAGAATTTTGTGGGAAAACAAATTTATTCCATTTTGTAATGAGGCTGTAACACAAAAGAATATGGAGGAAGTGAAGCACTGTGAATACTTTCTGGATGCACTGTATTTGCAACTGTACATTTTATTTGAATGTTGTGGAAAAAACAAACTCCTTACTTCTAATCACTGCCAATAATACCTTAATCTTGGTTTTAGACAATGTGTGAGTTTATTTCAACAACTGCATCCTTCTATCTTCTTTGAAAATATATATCAGGTCCATTTTTCATAAGCTTGTTGTCTGATAAAATTTTCTGCTTCCATGCATAGATTAAAATGATCGCTCTTACAGACTACAAAATAAAACCTGCTTTACATAAATTTTTCTCCTGGGAGATGTTTGCTTGCTTGTTGTCACTTGTTGTATAGTCGGTGGTTATGTAAGCTGTCTCTGCGGCAGTGTAAGTGCAAGTCATCAACATATTTTAGCAGGATAATGTTATCATAACAGAGTTACATTAGTAACCCTGTTAACTATGACCTTTACTGTGTAATGCTTTAGAATTTTTCTGCTGTGCTTTTAACACATTTATTCACATTCAACGCCTTTTAAAGTGAGTGTGCTTTTTGTTTGTTTATCGATTTACTTCTGTTTTCAAATATTTGAGAGTTTTTAGTGAATTAATTTACAGAATTATATTACATGTGATATCAACACAGATAAGAGTTCAGTCTCTAAAATCTGACATTAAAGAAAGTTGTTACCATTCTCCTCCTAGAAAAAAAAGGTTTTGATTATTACAAATAAGCTAAAGTTTATTTCCTTTCATGAGAGCCTTTCTCTGTATGGGCAAACAGCACCAGAAGAAAACTTACTCAAAGCTTTTGTGCTGCCTTTCACATCATTATTGGATAATTCATCAGTTTACAAAGAAGCTTCTTAACTTTTAGGACAAATTTTAAACTCTTTATTTCATCCCACATTGTACGCAAAGTTTCCACTGTGTGACCATACAAGTAAATTTTCCAATAGCTTTATATTTTTTATTCAATTTTAAAAATCTTTGTAATATATAAACAGTAGCTCATAAAAGTCTAAATAAAGCAGGAAGTCTTAAATATAATGTTGAATGAAGTATTAACAGGATAAAAATCATGTTGTGTAACTTTATAGACAACATAAGTATGATACATGTTTGTATGTGATAATTCCTCTCTTTGTGTGATCTGTGATTTAAGTTATCTTCTCCTCTTCAAATACATTTTCTTAATCCATGATCACTTCAAATGAAAGCCTTTTTATGCTGAAATGTTTAAATTTACTTGACCTTTATCACAGTCTCCCAGAAAAATAATTACAATATTGATGAAGAAACTGTAATTAAAATGCATTAATCAGCTAATATTATTTAAAATCTAAATTAGAAGTTGTTGTCTACATACTAGATCAATTTAATAACTATTTTTATTATGTCAGTGATAAATGAACAATGCACCACTTTGTGACAAATATATAATACATTTATAAACTATCTTGAGCTTATATACTGTATTTAAAGTTAAGTTTTCAAAACTATACATTTCCCCGAAAATATCTGGCCTTTGTTATAAATTTACATTTCAATGTCAGAGCTCTGACATGCGTGGCATGTCAACAGGCAGCTCAACATAATTGGGGTCATGAACAGGTACTAGTCAGCAGGAAAATAGTATAAGCATCTGCAAAAAATTTTAAAGTGTTTAAGAAGTCCCCTCAAAAATCACAATGACCTGCCATGAGTTAAACCAAGAACTTGTTTTGGAAGCCTCAAGTTCATTGGGCCATAAGTGATCACATTCAGAACAGGGGGTTAATATGCATGGCTACAAGGGATGTTCTAGTGCTGTTAAATTATTTCATATCAGTCAGAACCTAGAACATCTGATTTTACACAATTAAACACAGGATCACAGAGTCAACAGGTAAACCAACTGGTTTGCCAAATGTGGCTAACATTAGCACAGCTAGCTACCATCACCAACCTATGGTTCTCCTTGCAGGTTAATGTCCCCATATCTCTGCTGGTTACTTATCGCTTTTATGTCATTTTAACCAGACAAGCCTTCATATATAATTCGATCTCCATTTCACAGAACAGCATACTTACAGTTGAGCATGTAGCATGATGACGGTAGCCTTTAACTGGAGCTACAGCCCCAGCTACTGGCCAGTGGCTGCAGTACAGCTTCAACACAACATACAGATGGCATTTCAGGAATGCAGAAATAACTAATTTCAGAAATTTGTTAAACTGTTGATTAATTGCACACATGCATTGGCTGCACTGGATAAAATTATCAGTCCCCTGCAGTAAACCTTATTCTGTTATAAATTTAACTCAAGTGAAACTCCAGTATGACAAAGTAAGGTCAGTCCAGAAAACTAAAACTGCGGCTCATTGAGTGTCCAGTTGAGGCTGGCTCTTAGTTAGTGCCCATAGAGCTCCACCTGCACCGCTTGAATTTTGATATAACTCACCTTTTAAGAGGAATTTTGAAGATTCATGTTTGGGGCACTGTTGTAACCTCCCCACCCTTGTTTGTGTTACTGGTGGGATTTTTCATCCAAAATTTGATCTGATAGTCTGTTCCTCTGGTTTATATAAAAAATGTCTTCCAAGGAGTTCTGATACTTGTGGGAGGTAGCAGACATACTGACCAGAGCTTATTCAGTTTTCTTCTTCGATTTTTCTTGGAGAGGGTTACAGAAGCGAGTAGTGATGAGAAGACCGATAAACTTAGGTTATGTTGTCCATTTCATTCACTCACTGTTTCCTCACATGAGACGCTGGGAAATGGAAGGTCGGTCTACTATGGCTCAAGAGCTCTCAGTTATTTTTAGTCTAAAACAGCTGCAGCCTGCCATCAAGCCACCAAGACAATTTGCTGTTTGCTAACCCTGAGCTTCTCTTCAGCTCCAACTTGTCCTCAAAATATGATCCCCCTCTAGATCCAGGAAACCAATGCAACAGTGACCACAGAACACTTGATCACAGAAATTTAGGTTGAAGAGAAATTGTAGTCATATGTGTGTCATCTGGTTCCCTCTCTGTGACCATATCTTACCTTGCAAAATGGTTAGCATTGGACAGTCAAAATGGAAAATTGCAAAGATTACCCCCCAGCCCTTTTTTAGATAGATAATCAGCTGAATAAAGAAGACTTAAAACTAGAGACAGAGACCATGAAGGAAATTATTTACTAATTTTAGAATTTTTGTGAGATTATGGTCGACTCAAAAACACCCCTGCTTCCTTTGTAAGCTTTGGAGTCATCTTCTGCAGATCTGCAAGCTTAAGGCCACTGGATTATTGGATTGAGACCACAAGAATTTGTGTCTGATTCTTGTATTTGATCTTTGAGTGAATCTTGTCATTTCTTGGCAAATGCTAAAAAGGACGTCCACTGAACAAAATGCACATTTCCATCCATGTTTTATGATTTTTAGTTACCTAAAGAAATCCTCAGGTGGTGCAGATCACAAGACCAACATGGGTGTCAGGATATTTGCAGTGTAGCTCCAGCTTAACAACACAATCTTTAGTTGCGTTATTGTACAAATGTAGAAAAGCTCTCTGTGGGCTAAAAGCCACGGATATGAACGGTGAGGAGTTATAGTATAAAGCAGGATGGTGGTTTGCAGGGTGGAAATGGACAGCACAGGGGGGAGGTGGTGTGTTAGTGGCTGTTGAGGAGGTGGGTCATGCAGCAGAGCAAACATTTGCAATCCATGTGCCTGTGATGCAGCTGTGTTACTGCCAGCACTCCAAATGCTTTATTAAACTGCTCTTTGTGTTCCCATTCTCTCAGGAGTGTCAGGAAAACAACAAACAAACAGCTCAGTAGGTTTTGTAAGTTTTAGATCATTTAGATAACAATAAAAAACAGTATCTGGAGTTTTTCTTGAGGTCATTTGAGATGGTGGTTATAGTCTAGCTTGGATCCATGGTGACAGCAGAATTCCTCACGTTTCTTATCTCGTTGTCGCCATTGGGCCTAAGTGAATAAATGCAAAGAAACCAACCCTTATCTTCCTGCTAATTGGCAAACAGTTGATTTATTTGAAATATTTACTGCATATGAGAAAAATATACAAATATTTAGCATATATTTTGTTTCATTTTCTTAGCACTTAATGGTTTATTCGCCATGAGATATGGTAAGAAATTCTGCTATCATTGTTTAAAACAATGAAGAAATGAATGCCAAAAAGATGCCTTACCTTTTCCAGTTGTGCGTTCTGTTTGGACTTGTAGAGGAACTCTCCCACGGCCACAAACACCGAGAGGACGAGTCCAGCAGCCAGGACGATGAAGATCCCTCCAATGTTCTGCACCCCCAGGGCGCTGGCCTCCTTACTCTCCTCCTCAGGGCAGCCGTTTCCTCGCCACCATTTCTCCTTCATCATGTGCAACTTCCCTTCCTCCTGAAGCTGCAGGATGGCAATAGTGATCTTATCTCTGTACGGAGAGCCTGAAGGATCAAAACACATGAGGTCAGAGCGAGCAGGCAACATGAGGACATGGGTGAGAGGACACAGAGTGAGTCATTTGATCAGCCAAAGTCTGAGTAGTTCTGTTCGCATCAGAAACAGATTTAAACTTTTTTTTTTTAAGAGGTAAATATTCAACAGTCATTATTAGTTTCTTAAACACGTAACCAGACATATAACCACTTAACAGAGACATACCACAAATAAAATCCTGCATACAAAGGGGCATTGCATCAACAAAGCTAACAGGAGACAACCTTAAAATCACACCAGCTTTTTCAAGGTTTGATCTTTTGCTTTATTTATCTGATGCTGTTAAACATTTCCTTCAATACTTCTACAGTACAGGCCATTCGTCTGTGTTGGTGTACTTAAATAAGTCTGTGTTTTATCTTACTGGGGATCGGGTAGAGTCCTGTCTACTTCTCAGTGTATTTTATTACATGTTTTTTACACCATTAAATATTAAATCTAATGTCCACCATTACTGTTTCATTGTCCCTGCAGGCCCCAAACACTAAACTAATAAACCTAAAACACATCTGTGGGGCTCATATTCTCCTTCATTCGACCTGTATGGCTTCCTAATTAAAACCCACTGCCGTGGTTAATATGTGCTAATGTTTTCACTGTGAGCTCTGAGCCTGGCTCAATAAATTAAGGTCTCCAAAGCAAAACCTGGAGAACATCCCCTCCTTACCATGTGAGGCGCCTGCAAAACATTCAATGAACCCCTCTTCCCCCACTGCTCTGTTTACCCATTATCCCCTGTTCCTCCCTCCCCTCTTTCTTCAGTCAGGTAAAGCACTACAGCAGCATCTGCTGCTCCGCTGATTTCCAAAAAAAAAAAAAAAAAAAAAAAAAAAAAAAAAACACTCACGTCGAGATTCCTGATTAAACCTGAACGCTGGGAGAAAAACAGAAAACAGAACCGTGCCAGACTCCCACTCCCCAAACCACCCTGTGCTGCAGCACAATCAGGATGTTAATACAGCTTGAATTATTTAAAAAACTAATAACACCTATTATCACAAACACTTAGAATGAACTCTCCCTGGAGCACAGGCAGGAAAACATGTTTAGATTAGAAAACATTAACAGTTGGCGTGCTCCGGTGGAGTGGCGTCTCTGAGATCAGTAGTTAGTATGCAGAGTCAGTTTAGCAGCTGTATTATGAGCTGGACCCAGAAGTCTTCTCAGTGACAGTGATCAGCCATGCTCCCATCCTGGAGCCAGGCTGAGCCACAGCCCTCAGCCTTGTGGTTGCAGTCACAAGGCCGTGTTCACTCTCTTTAACGTCTCTGCTGTCTTTCATTTCTGCCCAAGGGCTCCTGCTGACTGACTTTTTATTTTGGAGTGAGCCAGCCAGCATGGTTCAAAAGCATCTATCACCATGGTGATGGCGAATATGAAACACTCTCCAGTTCTCGTTATTCACTGCCATCTACAGTAGACACCTTCCCCTTAGCTCCACAGCACCATCAAGCCACAACAAAGAAACTGGCTGCCTTGCAACTGGGCCAGCTCAGCCCGATCAGAACAAGCAGAGACCTGAGCTGTGATATCACGGGTGGGGCGAGCATGAGTGTTGTGTCATACTGTCAAAACCTGTTCTGCACCATGCCAGCCATGAGTTTGGCAAGTCTTGTAACACACAGTCACATGAGCAGAAAACAGGTGAGTTGCCTCCTAACCGGCTGAGCTGAAAATAGAGTTTCTTTCTTGGTTTTTACTCAGCGAACTACCTAGCCACAGCTTTCCTCCCTGAAGTCTCCACAAACACCAAACCAGACCAGTCTAACCTCCTGGACCTGATGCACACATCCTCATGCATTCCCTCCGCAAAACACTGAATCAGAAATATGTTTAAATGTATTTTTTTTGTTTCACTTGTTTCATTAAATGGGCAGCTAAAAAGAATTGGGAATGTTTGGGAGAGGAGAGTAGAGAAAGACATGCAGCAAAGGGTTTCAACCAGAAGACAAACCAGCAACAAGGACCAACATGTCAGCAAAATAAACACCAAGGGTAGTCCAGAGTAATGCCAAGGCATCTGTTTGTGGTGAGTCTCAGTTTCACTGTGAATAGTAAGATAGTAGTCAGTAAGATCGTAATGATCGTTATTCCTAAATGGTTTGCACAATCAGAAAAAATTCTGATGGATTGTGAAAGCTGATATGTTGCTCTTTCAGCCAATATGTGGTTATCATGGTAAGTCCGTGCCAAAGATGTTACTCACGGGATGTTTTTTTTTTTTTTTTTTTTTTTTTTTTTTACCATTTTAGTATCAAAATAAGAGAATGAATAAATAAATAAATAAAAATAAAAATATATATATATATATTATTAAAAACAATAATAATAATCCAGACAGGAATTTTGAGGTGTTAAGGGTTAAACAAGCCCCTTGCTTAAGGGTGACCTTACTGTGAAGTTTATAACCACCTATACCAACCACTAAAGAGCAAATATGTATTTTGTAGTTGTGGTGCTCTGGCATGTTTGCTGATATTCCTAACTTCTGACATTTCCCAGCTGTGACTCTAATTTCACTAAAGGAAGTCTTTATTTATGTGTTTTTTCTGTGTGAAGAAAATGGACTATAATCATTTTTGTGTATGGAAAATCAACCTCAGAACCTAACCGCTATCCTTTGACATTTGCCACAAGAAATGATAACCAACTTCTTGATATTTCCAAAGTAGCAGGCAGTTCAGGCTGGGTTATGGCTTCCACACAAATGCGACGCATGGAAATGAGACGCGCAGAATCAGAACACAAAAGAAAATATTTTTATACTTTTAAACACTCCTCGCTGCAACCATTCCCAAACTACAGGGGGCAATGTATCACTCTAGTGATAGGAAAGGCAGTTCTTTTCAGTTTACTGAATCAGTAGAATCAGTTCAGTAAATTGATTCATTCAAAAGATTTGTTCACCAAGTCGTTCCGTGTTTCACTGCAGCTCTGCCTGAACATTTAGTCCTACCCGCAATTCAACTGAGAACGGCAGGTGATGAATAATAAGCCAATGAGCTGAGAATTTAGTGGGATAAAACTACAGTTTGTGAACTGAAAGCTGTCAAAACAACCATATATTGACAGGAGAGGAAACCTGTCAGTACGTTCAAAATACCAGCATATTCACTGAACGGCAGCAAAATACCACTGCGATTGCAAATGTTAAAATGTCTTTCCTGAGTGTGGCTGCCGAACAAATTCACTGTTATCCTTGTTGAGGCCAAAGTGAATATGTTAATGTTTTAACTGAATTAAGGCCTCTGCATGTCGGCTCATCAAAGAGCCACTTAATCTTCTTATTCAGGGAGGAGCAGGGAGAGAAGTGACAGGCTATCTGAACTCAGAATAGGATAAATGCTGGAGATTTAATCTGTCAGATTAAAGCGAGAGTAATACCACAGAGATACATTGTCTTTTAAGGCAGTTAAAAATAGAAATTCAAAATGCTTCATTGCCTGCTACTTCGAGACTTGTGAGATGAGAAATGAAGAGAAATGCGTTTAAAATGTTAAAAATAGGAGTATGTTATTTTACAACTAGAGCCACCAACCAAATTAAAGTCTCTTTTGATTTAAACTTTGACTCAGTTATTTATTTATCTAAATCCCATAATTTCTTTCTGATTGATGAGCAGTTCTTAATTTGAGGTAGCCCTTTTAACAAATTTGATTTCTTTCACTGTGTGCCATCTATTTTTTACTCAGTACTGATGCAGAATTATAATTGTCGGGTAAAATAGTTTTCTCTCTTGCTCAAATTAGCCCAAAAGTGATGAAAAAAAAAAAACATTAAAGAGGGTGTTGCACTTTTTGCCTCTCTGAAATGTTTCATTTAAGCTGCTGTCTCTTTAAGGCTTCCTGTTCTGCAAACCCCTTCCCTCTGATTGGCCAGCCTTTTGGAGGCCTGTAGGGGGAAGGAGCTACAGACAGAAGTTGGTGTTTAAGGCCTTAACCTCCAACATGACATGAATGATTTAGGATGATCCTATCATTTCAGCAAATCTCATGAAGAAATTGTGCTACTAAAACTGAGCATTTTCAGATTCAGCATATGAATATGCAGAGGTTTAAAAATCTGCACACAGTCAGTATGAACATCCATTATTGTGACTCTTTATCTGTGTTTAAAACATGCAAAATACTCACTCTTTAAAAGTATACATGGAAAATTCCTCCCTTTGCAATGTGTCGCTCAGCAACAGCCCCACACAGATTAACTCTTACTGTGATCTGAATAATACCTCCTATAACAGCCTATAAGTGTTCATCAGTACAAGTTTATTACTTGGTGGCTGATGGAGCAGCCTTCAGGCCATTCTCTCATAAAGGTTTTATTTAAAACCATAGAACTGCCTTTAATGTCTGGTATGAAATCAGGTGGGTATACCATGAAGTGAAGTGGAAAGGTTAATCTGTTGAGCCCTAAGCCAGATTTGTCAGTAAGCACATTTACATGCAGCTTCAGGAATCGGACTATGAGCTTAGTCAGCGCAAGATCGGACTATTAAAATGCATGTTAACAACTTAGCCAGACTGAATACAGACTGGACATAGCTAGACTGACACACCTAAATGATGCTGTTGCTATCGGGCTGCTGTTGTCAAAGCAGAGTGAGAAGTTCTCAGCCAGAAGTCTGATTCTCGTCTCTGCATGTATACATAGACAAGACTAGACCCCCACTGTGACTTTACGATGCATGTAAATGTACTGAGTGTTTTGCTCTGTTTTGACCTGGCGAAATCGCAATGGTTCAATTGGATATAAAGTGCCATCATTTCAGTAGCTAGTGGCAGATGTAGTAGTTTTATGAAACTGTAAGATCACATTTTCAGGAACACAGAAAGAAGATATGCAATCACATGCATTGCATCACAGGAGCCTAAATGCAATGAATTCAAGTAAATGTCTCTTCTCTTAGTCATCAAAACAACCCAACCCCTTCTCTTTTGAAAGCAAAATCACAGGCAATAAAACTGATTAGTCTGTTGATATTTACCACAGATTAGATAGAAATGTACAGACAGCAATTTAGCCAAATACTAAACAGAGGTATCGAATGTAGCCTCAGTTCCACTAAGCAGTATCGTGTGATGACATCAACATAGGAATGAGCAAATTTACATATCTTTCATTGGACTTCTTTTATTTCTTTGCTCACACTAGCAGAGCTGATTTTTAGGTTTAATGCGTACATAAAGGAAAGTATAAGACAAAGTATAAGTCAGTGAAATTTGTTCCATCATACTGGCGTCCGTGGAACCATTGGCCGTGAGTCTGTAGTAGAGATTATTTGCAGCACGGAACACAATCTCAGTCTAAATGGTGCGGGCATATCGTTGAATGACTTCATTCTGAATTGTGTCTGAGAGCCAGTTCTGTCTCCTGAGAATCCATCCTCTGTCTTTTGGTTTGTTGTCAGTACGCTACAGAATGAGATCGTACAAAATGCCATCACGACTGCTGTCGCCTCAAAAAGCCACCCCAGGAAGCACATTGACCTCAACCTGCTCAGTTCCAGGACATGTCTTGCCATATTCTGAGTTCGGTGGACAGCGTCAGATAACAGTGCATTAACTGGGGTGTTTTTTAGAGCAGAGAGTTTTTGAATGGCATTGCTATGAAGCTTAGACTTCTTGTGATTCTTGAATTTTTCTGTAGCTTTCTGCCGGTTTTTGAAGCCTTCCTTGACAAAGCAGCTGTCTAACCGAGTGCTTTGATTTGACCTTTCTCCACTGCTTTGACACAGTTAAAACAAACCACGATTGCCCTCTTTGATATAATGCAGCCACCTCCATTTTCTAAACCAGCTTGCAATGAATAACCAGCAAAACATTTCTTTTCCAAATGACCTTCCTGGAAAACGGAAGCCAGTTGGTTGATGCGGTGCCTCTGAAACTTTAGCATTTTGACCTGGGACGTTAGCCTGAATTGCTGGTCCTCTTTTTGGGTGAATAAGTTTCTTTTCTCTGAAGCAGTGCAACCAAGCAGGGGGTGTCGGGGCCTGGCTTTGGACATGTCAGGTCTACAGTAGCCTCTGTCTGATTCTCCACACACTTTTTCAACAAAAGGGTCGAGCTGATTAGAATCCTCTGTGATTAAAA
This sequence comes from Labroides dimidiatus, assembly GCA_030710495.1. Classification (NCBI taxonomy): domain Eukaryota; kingdom Metazoa; phylum Chordata; class Actinopteri; order Labriformes; family Labridae; genus Labroides; species Labroides dimidiatus. The sequence continues at coordinate 18,295,282 of CM061148.1, read as the reverse complement.
CTCTTACTTTTGTATCTTTTAGAATCATGCTTTAAAATGAGAAAATAAAAACTCTTCCCTCTAAAGCCCACCTTCCTATTTGATTTTCCTTCTCTGATCAGTCTTTGGTTGAGTAGTTTCCTTCAGTACAGGTGAAATCCTGTAGGAAACTGTTTTCAAATGCAGGACCTCCCTGAGTATGGATGCACCTTCTGTGTCTTTATTCTGTGTCTGCTCTCTGTCTAATGTCCTCTGTCTGCCCCATCACTCTCGTTCCAAAGAGTGCTCTGGATGTGATGAGCCTGGTGGGCAGCTAAAGGTTGGGGGTTGGGGTATGCTGCTGCAGGTCACAGCGTTGGAGATCTTTTATCTCAAAGAAATACGCTCAGGACTCTTCCAGTTTATGAGGCGAGGCTGAAGAGCCCGGCGGGTAGCAGCAGAGAGCAGTCAAAGGACAGCAGCCTGCTGACAGGCAGCACAGACACTTCCCCCTTATCCTGTTTGATTAATATGAGCTAATGAAGCTAAATGAAGATTGATAGTCATCAGGGAGGGAGACAAAGGGAGGAAAAGAGGAGGAATACTGCAGAGCCTCATGGGACTTAGCTCTCAGAGGAGAAGGATGAGAAAAAGACAGGGTGAATAAAACCTGCAGTGAAGATACAGGAAGTGAATGTATTTGATAATTCAATAGTCATACACACACACACACACACACACACACTGCCAAAAGACACAAAAATGCCCTTTTTGCAAGGAAGGGACATTTATTAAAGATGAAGTCATAGATTAAGGTGAGTCAAGTTCGGTCAAACCCACCAAAAACCTGAACCTGAGGTGAGGAACAGACGTCCTAATCTTAACCTCATTATCTGAGGCTATGGAGGGCAGAGACTCCCCCATCTCTCTCCAGGCACACAGCCACTGCATAGTCACTGCAGAGCAGATGTAAGAGATAACAATCTCCATGATGGAAACTATTTTGTTTTGGTTCACTTATAATTAAGGATTGATAGATACCACTTTCTCATTTCTGTACCTCGACAGGCTTTTCTGATGATGTAGAAAAAACAATCGGAATTCACTTTCAGATAAAGGGAATAAAATAATCACACACACACATACACACTCACAGCTTTAAAGATATGGACAATCTGGAAAAGGTTGACAGGTTCATAATAAGCAGCATTTCTTCTATGACTTTCTTTACCACTTTCATTAACCCAAATATAGATTCATATCATGTTTCAGTCACTTCACACTGTTTCTTTTTTTTAATGTTTTGGGTTATTTTTGGAACTAGCTCCACATGTTTTACACTGTTCAGTATTAAAGGGACTGTGAGGAGTTTCTAGGTGATCTTGAACAAGTCTCACTTCTTGATATATGCCTGATCGTAATCCACAATTTAAAATGAGATAATCAGTGCCAATATTGGTTATTTCTAAACGCTATTTCTTAGCTTGCCCATTGTGTTGGGCAATTGGGCAATTGGGCAATTTACTGCACATTTAAGTCTCTATGACAACACCTCACTGGCCGACAAAGTTTAGTAGTGAGAAGAGAGAACTTTGATTTTCTCTGCTGAAAATGATTTCCGGGATTCATTTTGATGTGATGGTGGACACTGGAGCTGTCAGACAGAAAAAGGACGATGGAGCAGAGGAATGCTAAACAGGAGAACCATAGCCATAGGTCAGTTACCTTATCTCATTGCAGTGTATCCTTTAGAAAGTTGTCTTGAACAAAGAAAAATAGTGTTAAAAAGATGATTCCTTTTCTATTAATTCCAAAACAAACATGCCTTGTTAAACGTTATGTCATCACAACAGTGTGAACGTGATTCCAGCCAAAAAGGCGTTGCTGCAATTTACTTCAAATAGATAGTTCTCACTGTACCTTGGGAAAAAATAAATAGATAAAAAAATCACTATATCTATTAGTCTATGAACTCTTCTGTCTAAAACAGTGGTATTATGTATGAAACATGACAAGCTGAGATTGCCTGAGGTTGAGTCTTCTTATTAAAACTTACAATTCCATATTTTCAATATTATATAACTTATAAGTTTTGTCCATATAAGGTCATGGCTGAATTGACTGACAGGCCTATAGCAGTTAAAGAGGCTACAGACCCACCTTTTTAACTCATCCAAACTTGAACAACTCTAGGCTGAGTTCAGCAGTTCCAATACATCCCCTGCTGAAAAAGGGCTTTGAAACTCTGTATCGAAGTTTGCTCTTTTACTCTTTGTCCATAATTTTTAACAGATGAGCTCCTTCACACTTATGTTTCTGACTGAAGTGTTTCATCACTGACCCATCAATCATAAGGTTTTGAAATACAGACCACCACTTCAAAATGCAAAATATTAAGTCTCAAAGTGTGAACAAACAAAATTTTCATGTATCTACATATTTAAATGTGAATACTCATTATGTATTAATGTCTTATTTCACTTTACAATGTCATTGTTCTGTACACAGTCTTCAGACAATACAGTGCACTTCTGTGTAATAACCAACTACACACTGATAACAGGTGTGGACTTTTAATTTATTTCCTTGTCCTTATTATTATTATTTTTTTTTTCAATTTATTGTTATAGAATTTTATTTTTCAATTTTGTTCTTCTCATCATCTGTTTGTAATTTGTATCTCTTATTGTTATCCTTAATTTTTATCCTTTTTAGTCTTGTCTTTTACTGAAGCTTTTTAACCAATGAATCCAACTGATAAAGACTCAGTCAAGAATATCATATCTGAACCTGAGAGCAGCAACTTTCTTTGAGTCTGGAATATGGTCAAGGTACTAAATTTAAACCCTTTTCTACTGCACCCACACACCGACAGCTTCCTTCTCTCATGCAAGGCAATGGCCAAGTCAAGGACACTTCAGTGTGTGTAGGTGGGACACTGTGCGTAATAGACAACCCTCTTTGCAGGTTCAGTGAGGTTTCTGTGTTCCAAAAATTGGTCTTGGAAAAGTGTATGTGATGTCGGATGAAGCTTGTGATACTGGATGTTATAAAATCCTATATTTCTGCAGCTAATCAAGAATACATAAAGATACATCTTTCAGGTCACCAAAAGATCTAATAAAAGGAATGGGTCAAAGTCTCTTGACACAGACATGCTACATCTGTGTTCTGCAGCAGCCCTTTAAATGAATAAATATTGATGTCCAAATCAACAGGGACAGCCAGTAGAGGTGTCATGTAGTAAACACACCATTTGCAATGACTAACAGCTGGGAAGTGAGTTAAGTCTGTCCATTACAGAGCCAAGAGAGCTGCCAAGGCGCTGAGTGCTCTATCAGAGCTCCAGTACTAATGCAGGCTGACACCTACTTTCTGTTCAAGTCAATGGGATATATGCTAAATGGCCTGGCTGCATGGGAATACAGACTGCATATGGTAAAGGGTAGTAAAAGGGTAGGATTAGCAATTTAAATACCTTGTTCAGACTGCATGTGAATGGGCCACCAGGGAGAAATGATGCTAACACCTCTCCACTCCTCAGCATGGACAGTCTGTGAGGTGCCCAAGCTGCCAGCTCACATTTCTTTCTTCCTGACATTCTTTTAGTAAGATATAACCCTACATAGAGAATAAATCTATGCTCTGTTTACATGTGGGGCCACAGGGTAGTATGTACTATTTGTGTCATGTTGTAGTAAAGCAAAGAGGCTCATAGGTCTGCAGACACATGTCTACACTCTACGAAAAAAATCACACACATGCACTGCTCCATTTCTGTGTTAACATGTATTGCATTATAGAGCTTCATTAACCAAATGTAGAGCCACAAAATAGGAAATTATAATAGAGAATTATGCAGACAATGTCAGCAAATCTTTGAATTTGGGTATTGTGCTTTTGGGTGGGTGGGGGTTGTACTCCCTCCCCTCTGATTGGCCAGATATCTGGAGGCCTGCTGAAGACAGGGCTATGGTCATACCTTGGTGTTTGAGGCCCGTCTCTTATGTGATGACCTCAACATTTCAGCAAGTCTTGTGAAGATCTCATGCTATTTTTAGAAAGGACCATTTGATCAGTTTACAGACGGATGCAAGAATTTTTACAAAATGAATTTGTAGTGGTTAGAAAATCTGCAAATTTGGTATGCATTGTTACTTTAGATTCTACAATTCTACAATTTCATTTAGCAGACGCTTTTTTCCAAAGCGACATACAGCACAAGCAAGAAATTTGACAAGTTCCATATTTTAAATATGGCAACACATAATACCCCCTCTTTACAAGTTTATTTTTCTACAGTTAATAAAAGCTACCAGAAGATGAAGGACTGTTAAATCATCAGCCCAGCACTGCTGTAGTTCATGTCCTCTCTAAGCCTGGTTAGAGCCAAGTCAAGATTGCTGTTATCTTCCTTCTCAACAAAGATGGCAAAGACCTGCATGTCTGTTTTTCTTCCACCCACAGGACTCTACATCTCATTGTGCACCAGCGGAAATAATTTTAGCTGCTGTGAAGTACCAAAACAGAAACTGAGAGGACTGGAAAGAGCTGGTAAGTGTCCTGGGTAGCTGAAAAGTAACGGTAAGCCAACAGGTTAAATTTAGAAGCAGCAGCACTGATTACAAGAGTCTACTAAACCACTTAAAAAGACTCAGAGCAGGATTAATGTATTCATTCACAGCACTTTTAGTTTGTTAAACTGCAATAAGATCATGTATTGCATTTATTATTTTTTCATTAAAAAAAAAAAAAAAAAAAAAGAAATGCAAATCTTAGTTCTTGACAAACATAACCAAATCATATCACATAAACATAACTAATAGTTCTCACTCTTGTCAAATTAGAATTGCTGCAAATACCATGCTTCACATTAGTTTGTAGAACAAAGACATTTCCAGTTATCCACCGATAAGAATGGCATAAACTGTTCTGTAGGACTTGTGGTCTTAGAAAGTCCCTCCACTGAGGTCAGGGAAACTCTCTACACTCTAGCTTACATCTTCTACCTTTCCTCTTGTCTCAGCATGAAGAGCTGGAACAGCTTTATCTCTCCCTTCTCTTTGGCTTTAGAATGGGTAACTGATCTCTATTCTTCTTCCATTGCTGTCAGACATCTTTCCACTGTCCTCTTCTGCTCTTTTGCTGCCATCATCTTTTTTCTACACCTGTTCATGTTACCCTCAATGTAGCCATCAGCTACAGTTGTAGAGTAGTGACACAGCACGTCACTTTAAAGTGCCATATTTTTAAAGAAAATGTAAACATTTGGCGTCAGCATTTAAACAATTCTCACTCACGTCACAAAAGCAGTGTACTGTTTTATAAAATGGTTGCTTTTGGTATCATCAGAATAAAAAGTATTTAATTAAAAAAAAGACTAGTTCCTTCCTTTTTCTCTAACAACTTTGTAGGGCTGTCTTGTTTTTAAATGATAGATGATGATGTATGATTTGGCGAGATAAGAGGTGTGGCTTATTTGAACACTGTGTTGGTGTGTAGCTGCTGAGAAGCTATACACCACTAATAGCGACACAAATCTTTGAGGATTACAACTCAGTGAGAATTTTGCAGTCCACTGAAAGTATTTCTTATCTGCCATGTCCTGCTGTGTGTCAGCAGATCTGATGGGTTTCAATTCAAGTCAATGTGTTAACGCAAGCCGGCTCTGCTACGTTGCATTCTGGCTGCGTCTCAGCTCCTGCAGGTCAGAGCCCTCCACATCAAATATGCGCAACTTCTATTTTTGACCGATGCCAGAGCCAAGGGACATCGATTAACAGCAGGGCTGAGCAAGTGGGACAGGGAGTCAGGATGCTAAACAACATTAAGACATTATAGGATTTCAGAATAACATGCTCCAAATTGACATCAGATTGTATTTCACTTTAATACAACAGAAAACCCTCATAGGTTTGAGGATCATCATGGAAAACAGGCCAGTGATTCAATAACAAATGGTGTCAACAAATGTGAGTATTTAAATGTATATTAGTTAGATACGAGTACAGAAAGCTCCCCTTCTCTCCTTCTAGTCCCCATGGAGCAGAAACTCTGTTCACTTTAGAGATGAAGGCTGAGATAAATAAGCAGAAAGTGGATCAATGTCCCAACACAAATGCTGGATACCTTTTTTTCTTGTAATAATCATTACTGTTTTGACACTCGAGACTCTAGATCAGGAAGTGATAAGAAACAGGATCGATAAAACTAAAATGGTACCTTACTCTTTAGGCCATGGCCTCATCTCTACATCTTTGTCAGTTTCTAGATGAGTCAAATGTTAGTTTTTAGTTTCAAATGTGGTTACTTTTTTACCTCTAATATTGGTTCTATACACTCCAAAATGCCCCTTCTCCTTTCATGATCCTCTGTTTATGAATGTGCAATGATATTTAGGTCCTCTGTTGGATAAGTATGCAAATGCACACGCACACACAAACACCTACAGGCACTGTGGCAAACCATCAAAAGGAGCACATCAGTCAGGTAATGCAATCACCCTGAACAAATATAGCCTACCCCTACTGTTTTCACACACAGCAAAACAGTCACTCAAATTACCTTGTGAGGCTGACCAGCAGAGCATACACAAACAGCAGCCGGCAACCTTGCCAACACTCACAGTCCCCAAGGACGTTTCCCTGATTTGTCAGGAGGACAATGTATATCAGTTTTCCTTTACAGATAAAGAGTTTCAAAGCATTGATTCATGTCCATGAATATACTATGACTCTTACTCAGTTTGAAATAAATTTATTGTCCATACAGAGCCAGTTCACTGTTCTGTCATGTAGAGCTGCAAAGATTAAGCAATTTGATGATAAATGAAAAATTGGTAGCAGTTGTGTTACTTTTGCGATTTTAGTGGAGTAAAGTATCGACCTGGGATGCATGCTATGGATTCTGTAACCAATACCAGCCTGCTCCTTATGGTCGATACCAGAGGTTGGCAACTGGCCAGTGGGCCAAAACTGACCCTCCTTTAGCAATACCAGTAATACCTGGCCCTTCAGATGATGTTGATTAAAAATAATACTACTAATAAAAGGATGGTGGTCCCTTTGGATATTGTATTCCTTGCAAACTGCAACAACCTGGTTGCAGATGAGACAGACTGGCTTGGCATTTATTAAATCAAGTAGGATGACTGTTACATCATTTTCTGTCAACTTTTCTTTTCATTGCTTTGGACAGTGAAGTTTTTGTCTTGCTAGTTGGTGATCTCTTGCTAATGTTTCACACAACATTATCTCAGCATAAAATAATAACAGCATCAGGATGTCATGCCAAAATGGGATGGATTACTATCAGAGAGATAAATCATTCCAGTAAATGTCCTTAAAATGATAAATACATTTAGTTAGGCTCAGAGAAGTGTTGATTATTATTATTATTTAAAATGGTAATTATTTAAACTTTAGGTCTTAGAAGACAGTGAATGGGAGTGTGTGTGTGTGTGTGTGTGTGTGTGTGTGTGTGTGTGTGTGTGTGTGTGTGTGTGTGTGTGTGTGTGTGTGAGAGAGTGGGTGATTAAAGACCGCAACCTTACAGCTCAAATACACCAGATGCGTCTCCGGTCCTGTTCCACTCCATTGTCCCGCTGATTATGTCAGCCTGTTTTGTTATTGTCAAGCTAAATATGATCAGGTTCTGACATGGTTTGTTTTATTTTGAAAGTTACCAGGTGTTTTTAGGTCGTTTCCATACAAAACTTCCTGTCCTGCTCGATTTGCCCTAGAGTGACTTGAATGGAAGCCTATCTGATCTGGTGCTGATGGAGCAGAGCCGGACAGGAGAAATGTGGTGTATTTCAGCCGTTATTATTGTCAGGTCACTGCCTGTTTCCTAACGCAGACACGGTGTGGAGGCAAGCAATAGTCTGTAAAAAAATCAAATAAATAACTTTATCAAATTGCATTTTTGTACAAGATATAAAACTTATAGATGAGAAAAAAAATGTTTTAGTAGGAAAGAGGTTTTGCCTGATGAAGATGTAATTTTGGCCTGCCATTGAGTTTCTCAGGGAAAAAAAAATGGCCGAGGCCAAACTTAGTGATGACCCTTGGCCTACACTGACAAGAGCACTACTTTTTTACATTTTTCTATATTAAAATACCAAGTTCCTGCACAGCTGAGGGGAAATGATTGTATCATTTTAAAACAGAGAAGTTTTGGACTTTTTCATGTTAAAGCCGTCATCCAGACACTGAGCCGTCAGACTCAGCACACTAACAGGACTGATGTCAGAATAGACATGTTGGTGGTCAAACCTTTGTCCCTAATGTTATTGTGGCTGAGACTTTGAATAGAGATCACATCATAGAGAATATGTAGGGATATGTCAGCAGTGACTCAGGAAATTGTTCCAAAAGCAGAATTAGCTTTAATTTCTTTGTTAAACTTTCTGTGGCTCTAGGTTTTAAATGCCTAATAATAATAATAATAATAATAATAATAATAATAATAATAATAATAATAATAATAATAATAATAATAATAATAATAATAATAATAAAACACATTTAGAGCTGATGCTCAGGGGCACTTTCAGGAATTTTCATCTTGAGAAAGACATGACATTTTGCTCATCATCTACTGCAAAATATTTTCACATAGTGTTTGGTTCCAGTCAGCCATGGAGCTATAGGCTCATTATAACTACTCTCCCCTGTGTAATTTCCCTACTAATGCTAGCTACTTTGTGTTTCTTCAATACATGTTTGTTGTGATGAAGACTTAAACGGTCACTTTACGATTTGTTGTTTTATGAATACTTTAGGATTTTTTGAATACTTGCTGGTCATACTTTGTAAGTTATATCCATGTTTTCCTTTCTGAAACAGTGAAAAACATCCAACCCAACAATGCCACTTTCAAAGTTGATTTGCATATCTGCAACTACTGTGTCAGAATACGTCAGGATGTTTATAATTGTATGAAAGTAAGTTTTATTGTTTTTAATATCACATTGCTGGAATGAGAAACTAAAATATTGTTTATTGTATTTGCTGTGTGTGTTCCATGACATATTTTCAGATTTTATAGTGTGTATTTTTATTAGTTCTGATAGCCTTGTTCTGACTGAATATATTCAGTAAGTAAGATTTTCTGTAAGATTTTTTTTAAGACTGCTTTAAGCAATTTTAAATTAAATTTATGATGATAATATTGTTAATTATAAAGAAAAGTAATTATTTTGTTCCCAGTAGAGTAAGAATCTACGACAGAGGACTTAGGGTCAAGATAAAAAAAAAAAAATGAGAATGAAGTCACAGATTTACAAGAACAGAGTCAGAAATTTTGGGGATTAAATTCATGAATCAATTTAAATTATGTTAAAAAAAAAAAAACTAATCCTTCGCCATAAGAAACAACCAGATGCCGGCTCAGGTAAAAAAAAAAAAAATCTATTTATCATCTATCAGTTTATCAATTTATGTATCTATCAACCAATCAATCAATCAATTAGTGAACTCTTTGGAATCCAGACTTAACAATTAGTTTACCATATATGTTGTTTATTTAGTTTGTTCTTTATGATCTGTATGTGTCCAGCTCATTGTTATTGAAATGTTCTGCTGCCACTCTTGGTCAGGTCTCTCGTAAAAAAAATCTTTGATGTCATTGGTATAACTGGCTAAAAACAAATAATTAAGAGAGTATGTAGGTTAAAGGCCCTGCATAAAGGAAGAATGAAGATGGTAAGGTCACTGCTTTGATTCAAGTGGGTATGATTAAAATTAGCCTTTTGCAAAGCGTATCGTTTTGTCTGATTGTAATTCTACTGGGTTTTAACCACATTTGTTCTTCTCACTGTGTTTATAACAGGATTAAGACATTCTGCCTCTGATCCCTGTAATCTAATATTGCACCTCTACACACACGGTGTGTAAGATACCTCCCTCCATGTTCAACCCTTTATTTATGTGACAGTGTTGTGTTCTGCCTGCTGGAAACATTCCCAGGATTTTCCCTGCAAAGTATTTCCTTCACCTGGATTAACCCCAGATAGTACTGCTGTAAGACTGCTCCATCTTTAATTGCCTAAAATCCCTTACATTTGTTTTGTTTTAATTCTCACAGTAACTTCTAGTCACTGCAAATAACTAAAATCAATTTTGTGCCGTATCACATATATCTGGCTACACAGTTGAGTAATTGCACTGCAGCCTCACAGCAAGAAGGTCACCAGTTTAAATCCCAGTTCCTCCGGTGGGCCATTCTGTGTGGAGTTTGCATGTTCTCCCCATGCATGCGTGGTTTTTCTCTGGGTACTCCAGCTTCCCCATACAATCCAAAAACATGCTCACTGGGTGAATTGGTGATTCTAAATTGCCTTTAGATTTGAGTGTGTGCATGAAAGGTTGTCTGACTCTATATGTCAGCCCTGTGATTGACAGGTGACCAGTCCAGGGTGTACCCCACCCCTCACCCTAAGACAGCTGGGATAGGCTCGGGCCAGCTGTGACCCTGAACAGGATAAGCGGGATAGAAGATAAATGGATAAAGATGAATCACACATATCAAAGTTTATCTCCTTGTTTCACTCACAATTTTATACTTTTGAATTTTTTATGGATTTACTGTGAAGTTTATATACGTCATTATAGAGTGTTTAACAATAGACCACCACCCAGTGTAGGGTGTTTGCCACCACTGCCTTAAATTAGCTGTATATAGTTGACAGCAAAAAAAAACAACTTTGTTTCTGTAATGGTTAATCCAGGATGTGCAAGCTCTTTAATCAAAATTATAGAAAAATGAAAACTAAGTTAAAACTAAAATGTAATTATTTTTGTTATCCATGAATTCCAAAATGCACTGTCAAAACATTACAACCAACACATTACAGTTATTTACTCATGTTCCTCAACAAAAATCAAACAAAAAAAAAAAAAAAGTGTTTTAGTGGTTGTTTGTTACTTCTGATAAATTTCTGAATTCCCAGAGAATTCCAGTTTTCTGGCGCAAATTGGGGACAAAGATGTGTTCAAATAGTGAAGCGAATCTCTGGGAAAAACAATCAGAGTCAAAGCACTTCATAATGCTGAATGGTTTTCTCATTTTATGAAAGGTGGTCTAATAAACGTATTAAGCACTGCGTATTAATACACATTGATGTGGACTAGATGTTTTGTGTGTTTTTAGAGCAAGTCAACACATCTACCAAGTTTTTGTAAATAAATCAATGTCTATTTTGTTCCTGCAAATAGGAGAGGGAATTGTTGGGTAACTTACATACAACACAACATGAGACAGTAAATAATACGATACTATACAATGCGATACCTTATCATACAATAGCATACCACACCATACAATACCATATGTTAGGGATAATATGGTAAGTAGAAATAAAACCCCAGTAGGGTGTTACAAGACCCCTGCACGCTGCTGATTGCTGGACAGGATCCAGTCTGAAAATATTTATGATGTTTAGCCTGCTGAAATAGCATGCTAACTGAATTCACATTTTAGCCATATTCTTTACCAATGCAATGCTGACATAAACAGTAACAGTAGTAAAAAGTTTTACCCATAAACTATTGAATTCATGAATGCAGACCCCATGATGTCTATAATACAGAATTTTGTAGCCCATCATCAGTGTGAGCCATATTTAAAAAGCTTGACTCAATCTAGCTTTGTTAGAGTTAGGTTAAGATGAAGAGAAGGGCCTTTAGCCTCTTTAAAGACAGCCACAGTGTGCCCACCTGTCTGTCAGCCGAACCCTTATATCAGCAAACTCAAAAGTTTCTTTTCTTCTTATTTTGTTTTTTTCTCTTTTAGGGGTGGATAACTTGGGTCTGATTCTGTTCCACTTGATAATTTGGCAAAGTTTTACATTGGATACCCTCCCTGACACAACCCTCCCAATTTATCCTGGCTTGAACACTGGCTTGTGCCCTCCCAGCAGCTGGGTAGGAACACCACTGAGCCACAGGAGGAGCAATTTGGGTTGCAGTGTCTTGCTCAAAGACACTTTGGCATGTGACTGCAGGAGCTGGAATTGAAACCCTGTCCTTCCTTGAGAGACGAGGACTCTACCACTGACCCACAGCTGCCCCCAAAACGTAAATCTACTAACTAGAGAAAATAGCAAGTTAACTCCCCTACCACCACCCACCCCAGCTCTTCTGAAAAACGTTTTCACACCAAGCAGCCTGAACTCATTTCCATAGAGTGATATGACATGACGTGTGATCAGTCTGCCTCTGCCATTGCTTATGTTAGTGACAGTTAATAACCTTTATCATAACCAATCAGAACCAAGCATCTCACACAGCTAGGAAATCAGTAAGACAGCCAGGTTATACAATGTGTTATAATATAATAGTTGATATGTGGCCAGGATTATTGATAATGTCATGTTTAAGTAATTGTAAGACAATCATAAGACAATACATCAGGATCAACAACTGAAAGCCTCCAGGCAGTAAGAAAGCACATGATTGGAAGCAACTCAACCACTGGAAAAAGATATGAAAGAAGCAAACAGGCCATTTGGAATCATTTAATAAGTACACATGGCAATAAAATAAACAAAAGTCTATCATTCAGATATTTTTTAGGCCAGCAGAGAAGGCCTTGCAGCCTCTGATGTCCTGCCACTGCTCTCTGCAGACTGGAGTGCATTCTCCACTTTCCTTTCCTCTCATATCACGAGCTGGAACAGCTTTTTCTCTCATTCTTCTTTTTCAGGTTTGAAAGAGGCATGTGTGCATTTTTTAAAACCATTTATTTATCTCATATAATCCTCATACCTCTGTTTTTCACCACTGTTAACTTCTGAGCTGTGGGTCAGTGGTAGAGTCATCCTTGCTCGATCGGAAGGTTGAGGGTCCGATCCCAGCTCCTGCAGTCACTGTCATGCGCATAAATGTTCCATGTTTTATGTCTTGTCTTCCAGATTTATTTTGAAATCACTAACCCCTGTCTCTGTTTCAGATCAGTTCCTGTCTGCCCTCCCCCCTGTCTGTCACACCTGTTTCCTGATTGTCCTCCCCAGCTGTCTCATTACCCCTTGTTACCTCTCTTATTTAAACTTGTGTGGTTCACTGCTTCGTTGCCAGTTTGTCATACTTCACCATCTTTGTTCCACCCTTTGTCATAGCCATAACCATGTCTGATCCTTGCCTATTTGTTAACCTAGCCTTTAGCCTCTCATCTGCTGGATACCTTTGCCTGATCGTTTGTTCACCTGTTTTCCAAACTCTGCCTGTTTTATTAAACCCTTTTGCCTTTTGGAACTCTGTTTGGAGTCTTGCATTTGTGTCTGCTTTCTGGGTCAAAGTTCATGACAGTCACATGCCAAAGTGTCCTTGAGCAAGACACAAATACAAAACGTTTGTTTGTCCAGCAGACAGGATGGAAGGGTTCATAGCACAATCAGCTACCCCATTACTCGGAGAGCTGGAAAAGGTGGTAGGTAAAGAGGATGAGAGGAGGAAAGTATTAGTATTAAGAAGTGACAGGTAATGCATGCGTCTCTCTTTTAGCTCACTTCAGTCATGTCTCATTTATTTTGGATACAGTCAAATAAATGTTTGTTAGACTCATTGACCAGAAAGGTGCTGATTTTTATGAGTGTGATTTTCAGTACTGGTATGCTGAGTGAGCTCTGCATCATTCAAACAAATGTCACTCTTTCACCCACTCTTTACAGTCTTTACAGAGCTGGTTTATGTATAGCCCAGTTAGTCTGGGGCATTGTTAGCCATCGAATGCATAATAGCCCAACAGATCCAATAGAAAAAAAAGCCCAATATTTGTAAGTGACTTTAAAGTTGCTTTTAATATGCAGACTTGGCAATACTGGTTATGCATTGACTTTTACGATATCTCGGTTCGTTTGGGTTGTTAAAACCTCTGAGGCCATGTGGTGGGTTTTATAACTACCCAGTATGGTATAACAACTGGGACAAGTGGATCCTTCACTGAGTTCATATCCTTTCCACTGGGGATGCACTTATCTGATCCTGGTAACAGGTATTGGGCTGATTCAGACTCAAAATGAACTGTCAGACATCCATGACAAAAGGCTGAACCATATAACAGATCTATTCAACTCAGTTCTATGCTCTTCTGTGTTTTCAATAACTATGTGCGTGTATTTTGTCATCAATGCCAATTCTTCTGTACATTTTTGCTAGACAGAGCTAAAATGTCACAAAGGAAAATAACTACAGCAGCTCAGCAGTTTGGATATATTTTGTGCTTCTTCAACATAAACTCTGACAGCAATATGTGCAAGTTTAATTCCTCACTTATCCACTGCTCATGTTTACAGTTTAACTGTAACTCCTGTTAATGTTGGAGATTGACTCACTGCACACATTTATAACCCCATAAAATTATTATACACTCAGATTAAATTGATTTTTTTAATTTCATTTTGATTTACAAAGGTAGAAAAGCATAGAGTCAAACATTACTCTAAATTTAATCCTCATATTAAGGAAAAGACAATGTTAAATTAATACTGGTATTTGATTGGATCAGTATCGGTATTGGCAAATACCAAAGCTCAGGTATCAGGGTGTAAAGTTAGATCAGTGTATCCTAACATTTCATTAGAGCACAGCTACCTTGTGTTGATTCCAATTTTGACTGACCTACTGGCCAGACTGAACTTCCATCTTTGCATCTCTCAGAATGAAACCAGCAACAAAGTCTAAGAGTCAACAAACCACAACTACAGTACAACCAGGTGAGATCATAGATCATCAGTAATCCTTGAATTTGTTAATACAACAATACAGCGATTGATCTTATGACTGAACAGATCCAAGCAGCTTTGTCCTGTTGATTCTTCTGAAATTTCTCTCACTGCCAAACTCAAACCACAGCAGCATTTTGTTATGCATACATGCATGTATTGTTTGAACCCAGATGTCGGGCACATTTAAAGGGCGAAGAGCATGTTTTCGTACATACCCATTGGTGTCCCCACTCCGTAGGCTTTGGAGTCAATAAGGCCTCCGATCTGGGTGAGGTTACAGTTGCGCTGAGTGACAAACTCAATGGTGGTGGACTCCATGAGGAACGCGTAGTCTGAGGTGAGCACACGGTGAATGCCTTCCTCGATGTTTTTCACCATCACTGAGTGCCGCCGACTACTCATGAACTCCCACATCTTGTCATAGGTGGAGATTTTTGTTTTCTGTGAAGAGACGCACATTTTTAGTGAGAAAAGAGATCTTTATTACTTCATTAAAACATGAAACATTTACCTTTTGTTAAAGCTAAACTCTGTTTTGATGATTGTGAAGGTTAGAGGTTAATGAAGAACTGTTTTATTCTCCGTATTAAAATGCTCAAAGCAACTCAAAGCAGCACTCTCACGACTCATTTAAATACTGCCAATGTATGCAGCTCTATCTCAGCCTGCAGACCCATTTACATTCAATTATTTTCCAAATTTCATTAGGGGAGAACACGTCATTCGCTTCAATTTTTGTGCAGCTCCAGCAACACTGTATGTCTTCCATCCGCCTCAGTCATTATCTGCTGTGAGGAGAATATAGTCGGAAGCAGAGGAGCATGCTAAAAAGCAGCGTGATTTTGTGTTGCTGTCTATGGGTGCTGCCTGTGTGCTCGCTATCACCTACAGTTACGAGCAGCAGCAGCCTTGTCAGCTGCAGTGTGCCTCACTTTATACACCTGTAATCATGGAGAAAAATCCACAAGCACATTACTCTGGGGGAGCTGATTTGAAGGCATTTTTGAAGCCATTTGAAACCTAATTAAGTCACATCTTCAAGGTCCTGCCCGCTATTATTGTGTGTAATGACTTTTTGTGGCTGGTCGATATTTTAGATCAACTGGGTGATTTGCAGAGTGCCTATCAGAATCTTTTGGAGTCACCCTTGACAAATCAGGCGATTGAGCATGCAAGCTTCAGACTGCTGATAAGGCGAGAGTGGTGGCTGTGAATACACGGAGAGTCAGAGAACCACCTACACTCTGAGTGAGGCTGGCAGACAACACGGGCTTCCTAAAACCTCCACGCAGGGATCCATAGCTGAAAATGTTAGAACCATGGATGATATCTTGGAAAATGCATCGGCTACACATGATTAACAGCTGTCAAACCACAATGGCAAACAAGTCCAGAAAATATCCAGTGCATTGCAAGAGACTGAACGAGTTTTAACCCTCAGACATGTATGTCTCAAAAAGTATCTGAAACCTTTAACCTGCATGCTGTCCTCTTTATTATCCCATTTTTTCAAAGTGTCTGCAGATAAGCAATCCTGCACAATCTCTGCTACATCTAGATCTATGCTGTAGCTTTGAGTCATGCATTTTTGTTCTGTTTGTCCTTAAATCACGGTGATTGTTCAGGGAGAAAAAGCCCCCCCCAGCTGTGTGTGAGGCAGCAATGAGTGATGTGGGGTGATGGGGAGAAAAAAGCCACCATCAGCCTGAGTTAGATCAACATGTGGAGTGAGTAATCCTCTCCATTACCACTCCAATGAGTCCTCACACTGTGCAGTAACTGCCTTGTGTCATGTAATTGCTAATAATAACACTCAGTTGTGACAGAGAGAATGTGGCATCAGATTCTTCCGTCTGTGAGCAAATGAGCTCTCAGTGCAGTTTGTTCGTTTGTTTTTATCTGACAGGATGAATGTCTTGATATCAGAATATCAGCAAAGTGCCCAACATGTAGTAGAGCTTTACTTTCCGACACAAAAAATATCAAAGTTATATAAAGGTTACAAACAAAAAACTTTAGAAATAAAAACAACTGAAAACTGTCATTTGATCTTTATCTGCTGACCAATTTTTACCTGACATATTCTATGAGGCAACTCTACACTACAAAAACACAAAACTAAGTGAGTGTTTTTGGTCTAATTTATTGTAAAAATGCCTTACTAGACTTAATACAAGTTACATCCACAGACCAACCCCCGAAAAATGTAATATTTTATGTTATCAAATGTCAAAAACTAGACCTGAGGTACTTGTAAAGATAAACTTGACAATTGCCAGCCACCCTCTGCACACCATCAGCAGCTGGGGGAGCCTGTTGATGTACTAAATGTACTTCTTGATATACCTGGAAGTGTTTCCCCTCCCTAATAGCCATGGGAACATAATGACTACGAATGGGCTGTGGATGTGTTTGGTGAGATTGATGTGTGGATACACCTCCATACTTCTGGTTTCTGGTGAAACTGAGGTCAAATGTAACCCATTCAAACCCATGTGCCCTTCACGCACCCACTTTGACATATAAAATTTATATATATAAAAATAGAGCACACCATTCTGGACCAAGCCGCACCTTTTGATGTAAAATTTGTTGGGGTTTTCTCAAAGTTCCGCTGATTCTCTTTTGTTTATGTTTTGAGTAACCTTGCCTGGCTTTTGATCAGAATCCAGAGGTTTTAAAAACATTTTGCCATTAAAATTATCAAGAAAACTGCACAGCAATCTGTGTTCAGTTGAATTTGACACTTTCAACACACTGGTGGGAAAGGGGCAGAGACAATAGCAGTGCCTCTTATCCATGATGCGCGTGCAAATGCTCGCAGAGGGACAGATGTAACGTTTGTTGAAGCATTCAATAATGACATGATCTGATTATGTGTTTATTTTTAAAGACATTATTTTAACTGGCCCGAGCAGACCAGTGAAGTGCGCAGTCAACTGACCCAGAGCCTTCCAGTTGTACATTTGGGCCAGCAGGCCAGTTATAATATTGAGCCATGATCGCACAAGGAAGTGAAAATAAACAAAAGCGCAAAAAATGGAGACTTGTGCAGTGCTGCTGGCTGTAGTCATTTGCAGCAAGAAAAGGAAGAAGACTAAACGCATCTAGATGAAGAAGTGGTTGGGAAGACATGGATGACTTGAGTTGTCTGTCCGGTTCTTGTCTGTTGTCAGGTCCCTCTTAGGCAGCTTTCTCTGATTGGCTATTTTCATCCTCAGTGAAAATGAGCGGCTGTCAGGATATTTGAAGTAGGCATACACATATACACACATATGCAGGCAAACAGATACACTCACACAGATGTGTCGGCCCATCTCACTAGACATTTTTGTCATTGATAATTTAATCTAAATTAAATGATGATGATGACGTTACAAGTTGCCTACAGTGTCTCTGAATAGTCAAACAACCCTGGAAATGACCTGGACAGATTCAAAGAAAAGGAGAAAACTGAACCTGTTCCGAATAAAATAATAAAAAAAAAAAAAAAAAAAAAGATGGACAAAAGTTTATATCAGTGTGCGAACATGATTGACATAACATTGGACTATTTTTTTTTTTTTTAATGTGCGTCAAATTCGGACAAAATAAAACAGACTCAGTGTACAAAGACCTTAGCCGTTGCACCATCATTTAGCCCGCATAATAGTTCCTTGCATGTTACAGGAATTGTTAATGTCAGTTTATTCTTCTTATTATTAATATTAGCTAATTGGATTATTATTTATCTATTGACAATCGCGTTCAATCTATTTGGTTATATTTTACCTCTCTTTTGATCTTAGCACATGCTGTTATCTCAAGCAGCTAATTTTGACTGTAAATAATATAGTGCATGGAAAAAACGTACAGGCTAGAAATTAATTATTTTTAACCTGCCAACTGCTATCAATACTGGAAACATAACTTAACCTAGCCAGGAAGTCTTAGTCATCCAAATGAAATCCAACTTGAGTGGAAGTAGGAAAAACAACTTGATGAACTTCAGTGAGATCTCAAACATTCTTATGGATTTGTCAGCCAGTTCACCCTACAGGCAAGTCACAAGACCCCAGCCATCTAATAATACTGACTGATAATAAGCATTCAGGATGCAAGGTCTTGGCAAAGCGTTCTGCCTGGTTGTCATGTTAAGCATAAAAACACATTTGAATTCCTAACACAAACCTGAAGTCAACTTTGAATTTGGAGAAATCCCCTGCAGGCCCCGACAGACAGCTACACCACCCTTACACAAAAAGTTCAGCCTCTCTTTTCAAAACAAGAAATTAATTGTTCTGCTTGCGTCTCTTCTCTGAGCACAGCAAAGGAGTGGCTTTGGGTATGCAAAGCCTGGAACTTCACGTGGCAGAAGCTGTAGAGCCTATTTTCTGACCAACAAGGCAGAGTCAACAAACTAACAAATCAAACTAAAGCTGTGCTGTGAGTGGGATACAAAAGTGCACAGTCATCATCCCAACTTTGGAACATCAAATTGCTTAGATAATGAGAGCAGACTTATTTATCATGATAACGCTGTTACCAATGCAGACATAGATTTACTTTATGATACCCATCAGGAGGAGCGTTATCTACAGAGGGGCCCTGTGAGATTCACTGTTAGCTTTTCAGCAGGTCTGTAAAAATACCTAATTAACCTGGGACTTCGTTCTCTATAACAAACACTCTGAGAAGCATTTTGGCCTTTTACTATAACTGTCAGGCCCACTCAGACAGCACAGCTCTTACTTAACCTCAAGATAAGTTGTCAAAGTTTTGCAATGGAGAGAGGTGTTACAGTTTAAGACATGCATTTACACAAAAGGCAAAGCAAAGTGCTTGAGAAGCTTCTTGGACTGCCTTTGATCGAGATAGTTTGAGCAACTGATGTCATTTGTCTTTATGCTCAGCGATTCCCAACTTAGTTTTGCTTGTCCTGCAAAACAATTTCAAGAGGCAGTCAGTGCGAACTACAACCAAGGAGTGGATCTGGCAAACAGGAGACGGAAATGGTTGAGTGTGGCTTTCCTTTATGCAAAATGATACTAGTACTACGACATGTACTATGTCTATAGCTGTGTGAGATTAAATAAGAGTGCAAACACTAGAAACATTCTGAAACATTTGTCAACACAGTTCAGTATCAAATGTCAGGAGTGCCATGTGTTTGAGCCCAAGGTCCATTTTTATGTGACCCTCAGCTTTCATCTTAAAATGCATTACTTATGGCACAGATATGAATCATGTTCTACATTATGTGAACTATTATATTTTCTGTAAAGGTCACAAACTAAGGTGGCACTTTGGAACATTGTTAAACACTAAACGTTGTTGCATATCAAAAAATCCTGTCATATTTTCCCCTTATAGAGAACATTTTCCTTGTGAAGAAGCAGATTTTTTTTTTTTGCAGGTATATTAGAGCATCTACAGCATGGTAACTATTACAGTTACTAAAAACGTCAGTAGGAGCTGCTGGCCCTTGGTCATTTCCCCAATGACAAATGTTATCCTCTTTAAAAGAAGTTTGGACCCCCCTGATTTGAGCTGGCAATTTCAGCTGAAAGCATCTGTGGTCATCAGTTACAACAGTAGATGGTTGAAACTTTATGCAGTCTTCTTAAATGCATTCTGGCTTACTTTTTTAAAGTATACACATGAATTACATTTTCATTAAAAATTGAAAGGCATCAGAGGAAGAATAACAGTAGCTTTTGTAACTATGGCAATCAGACACATTTAGGTGGAAGTCTCCAGTTAACAGGGTCATACTTTATTAAGTTTCTTTTGGTTCAATGAAATGGCTGACCACTCAAGCTCATCAAATCAAAGAGTTCAGGACAAGGAAGTTGCAGTTGAGGATTTTATTCCCACCAAACCATGGTTTCTGTCCAAAAGGCAAATTAAGTAGTATATTAACAAAAACTTGAACAATAATTCAAATGGTCAACATAAAGTCAATAATACAATATAATCCAACAAGGTTCAAACAGAAAACAGTCTTACTTAGGCATTGACGCATGGTCTGGGATGGAAGTCAGAGAGAGCTCTGATTGTGTGAGCTGATCTTTATACCTGCAGCAGGCACACCTGTGCTCCCAGCACACCTGTCAGGGATTAACTCTGAATGACCCTGCAGTACCTCTCCCAGCCACCAGGGGCCGCCATTTCCCCCAGCATGACAGAATTCACCACAGCCGCCCCCACAGAATCCCGGTTTCTGTGCTTTCAACTGAATTCTGGGGATGCTGTCATGTCGTCAGTGAAGGCAGTGGGACCAGACGAGCAACTGGTCTGGTGTAAATCCTGTCCTGGATTGAGACATCTGCTGATCGGACTCTCCCATCTGAGCTGGGATGGACCTTTACTACTCTCCCAACAGGCCACTGAGCTCTAGGTAGTTGAGGATCCATCACGAGGACTACTTTGGTTTCCTCAAGGTTATCTGTTGCTGCCAGCCATTTGCTCCTTGGCTGTAAGGACGGAAGGTAATCTCGGATAAACTGTGACCAGAACTGATCTGCGATGATTTGGCTTTGACGCCAGCGACGCCGCCCCATCGACTCTGGAGCGTAGCTCACTTGGGGTAATGTGGAGTCACGCCGCCCCATGAGCAGCATATTGGGGGTAATTGGGTCCAAGTCCGCCACGTCCGAAGAAGCATAGCCCAGGGGTTTGGAATTGAGTATCCCCTCGACTTCTACCAGTACTGTGGTGAGTACATCCTCAGGGAGTGGTTGGTGACCAACGACAACTTGCAGTGCATTCTTGACAGATCTGATCTCTCTCTCCCACACACCTCCAAAATGTGGAGAGTTTGGAGGGTTGAACTTCAGTGTCAGCTGATAGGCACTGAGTTTCTCCTGTAGCTCTGGTGCCATTGCTTGAAAGGCTTCCTGGAGCTCTCTTTCAGCACCACGGAAATTTGTGCCCCGGTCCGAGTGAAGTGCCATGGGTTTACCTCGGCGAGAGATGAACCTCCTGAGGGCAAGGAGGAAGGCGTCAGAATCCAGGGAGTTGAGGAGTTCAAGGTGCACAGCCCTCGTGGTCATACATTTGAATATCAGCCCCCACCGTTTCTCATTACGTCTTCCAACTTTGACCATGAGCGGTCCAAAGCAGTCCACTCCTGTCGAAAAGAATGGAGGACTTAGCAGCCTCAGACGAGCAGATGGGAGGTCCGCCATAAGGGGCACTTTGGGTTTCGCTCGCCACTGATGACAGGCGGGGCAGGACGACTGATGACGCTTGACAGCTTGTCTGCCTCTGAGAACCCAATAATGTCTCCGGAGTTCAGAAAAGACACGCTCAGGACCAGGGTGGAGGAGACGCTCGTCGAAATCTTTGATGAGCAGTTGGGTTATCTTATGCTCAGGATCCAACACGACAGGGTGCACAGAAATTTCAAGGGAACCTCCAACATTACGGAGCCGTCCTCCGACCCTTATGAGGCCTGTTAGCTCATCAAGTTCCGGAGCCAGGGATCGTAATCTACTGGGAGGAGGCAAGGGTCGTCCATTCAGCATGAATTTCAGCTCCACTGGAAAACTGTCCGCTTGACATTGTTTAAGCAAGCTGATTTCCGCATCTTGGAAAGTTGACCCAGGAGCACCTGCAGGTGTCGGTCCGTTGAGATCATCATATGCTGCCTGCACAAGATCCTTCCATGAGGTGTACTTGGTGAAGTCAGGAAGTTGTTGACCTTGATCATCAGTAGTTGTCAGACTGCAAAAGGTGATACTCCGTAGTTCGCTGAGATCTGCCTTGACTGCATGCATAGGCCTCACAGGCCACCTGACTTGTGGTTGTTTGAGGAAAGCAGGCCCATCCTTCCATCTGTTGGGCTGCGACAGGTCAATGAGAGTTTTTCCCCTAGTGATGTCATCAGCCGGATTATTAGAGGAATCTACATACCGCCAGGAGAGGGGGTCAGTGAGCTCTTGAATTTCGGCCACCCGGACACCCACAAACACCTTGAAGCGACAGGATTCTGACTGTAGCCATTCTAGAACTGTGGTGGAGTCAGTCCACAGACTAATTTGCTGAAGAGTGATGTCAAGTTCTCTTCTCAGGAGCTGAGCAAGCTGTGCACCAGCTAGGGCACCACACAGTTCCAGACGTGGCATAGATAACTGTCTTTTTGGAGCCACTCTTGATCTTGCCATGACGAAGCTGGTGTGGCATTCCTCTTCATACTTAGTGAGAAGATAAGCCACTGCTCCATATGCCCGCTCAGATGCATCACAAAACACATGTAGCTCCTGAGTGACAGCATCCGGTCTGTCTGCTGGAGTGTAACATCGTGGAATGGAGATGGACTGCAACCTGGGTAACTCCTTTTCCCAGACTTCCCAAGCAACTTGCAGATCTGTGGGTAAGTTGGGATCATCCCATTCTCTCTGTTTCGACCACAGCTGCTGGACAAGGATCTTGGCTCTCGTAAGGAAGGGTATGAGGAACCCTAAGGGGTCATATTGTTGAGCTAGCACCTGGTAGATCCTTCTCATTGTCACCGGGGACTGCCCCGAAGGCTTGTGTTGATAGCTCAAAAGGTCAGTGGAGCAGTTCCATTTCAATCCTAATGTGGATTCAACAGGCTCGATGCGGTTCTGAGAGAGCCAAAGTTCCAGGCTCTCGGACCTCGCCTCTGGAGGTAAATGAGCTACCACAGGCTGGCAGTTGCTTGCCCACTGACGCACCTGGAAGCCACCCATAGCAAGAAGTTCTCTTGTCTGATCAACTAGGCATCTTGCCTCAGGAACTGTAAGGCAGCTTGTCAGGCAGTTGTCCACATAAAAGTTGTTTTCCACTGTCGACTTGACCTCCTCATATCCCTTGCTGTGGTCCTGGACGTGCCTCTGAACAGCAAAGATAGCACAGCATGGACTGCATGTGGTTCCAAAAGGTAGGACTTGCCATTCATAAATATCGGGTGCTGATTCCCTGTTCATGTTCCGCCAAAGGAATCTAAGCAAAGGCCGATCTTCAGGCAGTAGCCGCACCTGGTGAAACATAGCCTTGATATCACCACTAATGGCCACTGGATACTGGCGGAAGCGAAGGAGAACCCCAATGAGGGAGGGACTCAGAGTTGGCCCAGGAAGTAGTTGGTCGTTCAAGCACATCCCTCGGAATCTGAACGAGCAGTTGAAGACCAGGCGGGCTTTATTGTTGTGATGAACAAGATGATGGGGCAGGTACCAGGATTCTGGTGAGCTCTGCATGCTCTGTGGAGAAACTTTCTTTACATATCCAGCTTTCTCCAGCTTCAGTATCTCCTCATTATAGAGAGCAATTTTGTCCGGGTCTCTGATAAGTCTTCGTTCTGTGCTTCTTAGGCTAGGCATGGCAGCTTCTACTGGAGCTGTCAGTTTGGGAGCATCATGACTTCGGAGAAGGGGAGTGGCATAGCGCTCAATGCCATCCACCAAGACTCTCTTGGTGCGGGCCTCCAACATTTCAATAGCCTGTTTATCTTGTTGAGACCTGATGACCTGTTTCTCACTGCGGAATGGTAGCACATCCAGTTTCCATAGCTTTTCAACCTGGCTAAGCAGGGAATCAGAGGAGCTGCCAGAAGCAGTGAAGAGACATTGGTAAGCTGGAGAGTAACGCTCGGGTAAACCCTCGGGTCCTTGCAGGGTCCAGCCCAGCTGCGTGTGCACAGCAATTGGACCTCCTTGAGGGCCTCTTCTCACAGGCTCCATGGGTGAGATCAGATGAGAATTATCTGAGCCGAGCAATACAAGAGGCTGAACTTTCTTGAATGGCTGAAGAGGAATGTCTCTCAGAAAGGGGTAGCGTCGCTTGAGGGACTGAATAGGATACGTTTGGTCAATAAGATCAATCTCCTCTGCTGTAAAGGCTTGTTGAATGGGGTATCTCTCCGTCGGTGCTGAACAGGAAGAGATCTCAAAATCAACACATTCTCCTTCAATGTGGGTGAGATCCGAACGAACAGTTCGGAGAGCAAGGACTTCTTTCTCTCCTCTCAGCTGGAGCTGCTGGACTGCAGCAGGAAGAATCATGGAGCGAACTGAGCCATCATCCAATATAGCATATGTGCTGAGTGAAACATTGTTATTCCAAAGCACCACAGGAACGACCTTCAAGAGCACCCGGCTGGAGGGACTGGAGTGAGAGAAGTACACTTTGCTGTGAGTGTGTGTCTGCCCAGCATGAGGTTCTTCTGTAGCCACTGAGTGCAAAACTAGCAAATGAAGACCACCACAGTCAGGGCAAGGTTTCTTAAGCGAACAGTCGACAGTGGAGTGAGAAGAGCGACCACACCTCCAGCATCTGCTATCTTTCATTAGCCAAGATCGTACTCCTTCCTTGGTTTGAGATTTCAGTTTGGGACACCTTGTGATGTAATGTTCATGGCTCCTACAGAAGAGGCAGTGAATGTTGGATCTCTTATGAGTTGGAGTAAAGATCTTAGTTTTCGGTGGTGACTGGTGATCTTGAGTTGGATTAACATCAAGATTTGAGCCATGATAGACAGCTGCTTGATTCTTGATTTTGACAGGTCTCATGGATTTACCTGGCTGGTCCTGTTGATAGCGCTGGACGAGTCGGTTAGAAAGCCTTTGCTGCTGTGCTTTGGATTGCAACCATCCAGCCAGGTCTTTGAGATTGTATGGATTCAATGTCGCCACAGTGAGTTTGCCTTGAAGGTGTAAGAACTCAATGAAACTCTCCCTCAAGTATTTAGGGAGCTTGCTTAATAAGCGGTCAACATGAGAGCAACAATTCAGCTCATAACCAGCTGGACCCTCCAACGATGTCAGCATACTAACCAGTAGATGAACTCGCAGTGAAAAGCTTTGAAATCCTTGGGAGTCTCCGACCTTGATATCAGGTGCTGTTAGGATTGCTGCAATCTCACTCTGGGCCAGCTGGTGGGGCTGTCCATACTGTAGCTGGAGTGCATGCATTGATGCGGTGTAGGGATCAGGTTGGTGTCGGCAAGACTGAGCGATCATTTGGGCCTCAGGCAATTTAAGGTGCTCCAGGAGAACATGATACTTGTATTTCTCACTCAGCTGCACGTAAGGGGTCAGGAGGTTGTCCAGTGCCAGTTTCAAGTTGGCAAATTCCCTTTCACTGTCTCTAGTGAAGTCTGGTATGGTAGGCTTTGGGACACCATAGAGTGGTGGTTCAGATGTAGCT
Organism: Labroides dimidiatus; assembly: GCA_030710495.1. NCBI lineage: Eukaryota > Metazoa > Chordata > Actinopteri > Labriformes > Labridae > Labroides > Labroides dimidiatus. The sequence continues at coordinate 18,269,445 of CM061148.1, read as the reverse complement.
ATGCTGGGAAGAGGTTGAGCCATCCCCGATGAAGGTGGTAGCTGTACCTGGGCTGTATGCTGTGATGGCTGTGTTTGAATTCCAGCATAAGGGAGCAGCTGTGCATGTGTAGAGTGAATGAAAGCAGCACGTGGGTCTACTGGAGCTTGATGGTATTGCACAGGATAGCGGGTGTCAGGCATAGCATCACCTGCAGGGGGAGTAATGAAGGACTGTGGATTGGAGGATAGAAGAGGCTGTGAACATACAGGGCCAGACATGGATGGGGCAGGCTGTGAATGTACCACATGAACTGGAGAGCGTAGAACTTGATACTGTGCTGGCAAGCGTGAGGGCCGAGGCTGATGAAAGGGTGCATGCATGGCAGAAATGGCAGAGGAACCAGACTGGAGAGTGGGCGGTCTATTCAGGCTATGACCAGCAGGGGGCTTATGTGTTGGCACAGAGGGAAGTGAAGCTGCAGGCATCTTGACAGTGCTGAGAGGTAAGTTGTAGAGCTCATAGGCAGTGAAGTGTTCCTCTGCTGAAGTAAGCTGCTCATCAAGGGGCATAAGCTCCTGGTTTCTCATGAGTCTCAGTTTTGGCCTGACTACTGGTCCCTTCCCATAACTTGGGTTAAAATGGGGAGTGGATGTTCCCACATGATGTTCATTAGACTTTATTTGGTCACAATCAGTTTCCATTTCAACATTTTTCTGAACATTCATTCCAGGAAAGGAGAGAGATTGACCAGAACTGCTTTTATTAGCACCCCCTGGTGGTTCAAATCCACCTTCAGCTCCTTGCACCTCCTCATGGGGGTGCTGTGGTTCATTGATTGGGTTGCTCTGTACAAATGCAGCAGCTTGGGCAGTGTTTGCATCAGGTGCATGTGTGGCAGGATGGAGAACTGCAGGGTCATTGTTCACATCAAGACTGTTGGGTAATGGAGGATCAAGGGAAGGTGCTTCCTCCTGAATATCATGTGTTGCAACATTTTGACTTTGGGGTTGATTTGTGCTCTGCCCCATGAGCAATACACTGATGTGTTCCAACAGCTCTTGTTGTCTTTTACCTTGTTTCTCAAACTCCGCCATTCTGGTTTTGAGGGATTCCAATTCATTTATTTCCTTCTTTCCTGTTTCCTTCAGTGTTTCCACCATTTCCTGCAAAGATTCCTTCTCTTTGTTAAGGTTAGAGAGTGGATTTGCTGCTTTATTTGTTTGCATCTCCTCTTCAAATCCATAACGCTTTGGTTTATGCCTTCTTCTTTTAGGGAAAGTTCTTTGAAGTGAATCAGTATCAGTGTTAGCATGCTGTTTGCTCCTCAAATCCTCTTGGGTTTCCATTGTCTTAACTTAAGTAATCAGCATCCGGCTCGAAGGACCATATTAAGTTTCTTTTGGTTCAATGAAATGGCTGACCACTCAAGCTCATCAAATCAAAGAGTTCAGGACAAGGAAGTTGCAGTTGAGGATTTTATTCCCACCAAACCATGGTTTCTGTCCAAAAGGCAAATTAAGTAGTATATTAACAAAAACTTGAACAATAATTCAAATGGTCAACATAAAGTCAATAATACAATATAATCCAACAAGGTTCAAACAGAAAACAGTCTTACTTAGGCATTGACGCATGGTCTGGGATGGAAGTCAGAGAGAGCTCTGATTGTGTGAGCTGATCTTTATACCTGCAGCAGGCACACCTGTGCTCCCAGCACACCTGTCAGGGATTAACTCTGAATGACCCTGCAGTACCTCTCCCAGCCACCAGGGGCCGCCATTTCCCCCAGCATGACAGAATTCACCACATACTTTAAACTGCAACACCTGTGAAAGAGTGCTTCCCTTTCTCAGAGCAGTGAAATTTAGTGAGCTGATCCTACGCTAACAATAGCACAGAGCATACAGGCTGTGAAAGATCCACTTGAAGTGATCAGGAAATCAATAAAGAATCAGATGGATGTGTTGGTGGTCAAATTAAAGATTCATTAAGGTAGTGCAATAATGGTTATTAAAGTGAATAAACCCCAACCCTGCTCCAAATTTCTCACTTTAAGTACAAGACAGTGGTCCTTCTGCTGTCAGAGACTGTGCCTGTCTGCATTCTGCTCCCACCCTGACCTCTCCCTCTGTCTCTGTCTCTGACAGGCCTTTGTAGTCCTGACACCATAAATCATACATGCGGGGACAAGGACACACACTTTTAGACCGTCACTCCTCAAAAGCCGGCATTGCATCATGCTCGCTTTTATGCAACTGAGTGAAGTTTCTTTTGTGAAGTGGGAGAATAACAGACATCTTCAGACATCTGTAGATTTGATGGACTTCTTATCAGTTAATTGTAACTTTCTTGGTTAAAGCTTTCCAGGAATAAGAAAAGGGCCTCCAGCTTTTGATGACTGGTCTTTGTTTTGATCTGTTTGATTAGGTAACTAAACATTTGCCATGAAATTGAGACTTACCACGAACAGACAAACAGCTTTACAAAACTGAAATCTAAGTATTTATGTTAGGTTTTTGTCTTACATAAACCACAATCACCCAGTAAGTCCAGAAAAAACATTAATATTATTATTTAACATTTCAAGGTATTTAAAAACAAAAAAAAAGATGCATGAGTTTTTAATAAAGAGTATAAAAAAAGAGTAGAAAAAAAAGCCAATGTGGTAAGAAAAAATTACCTGTTCATTATTTTGTATAAAGACATTATCTTATTTCAAAATATTTCATATAAATATATATATATTTACTTTTTAAAAATATAGTTATAAACAGTTATTTTAGAGTACAATGAATCATAATCACCAGTCCTTTTTCTTACTGTAATCTCAGTTTGTTTCTGAGATCATTTTATCAAATACAACTCATAAAGTGTACAGAAGCTCCACCAAAGTGTACATAAAGTATGGCTTTTCTACATATAATGTGTGGAGTGTGTGTTTTAAGGTATCTTTGAGTTACCATTAATGACACACAATGTTAGTCATTGTTGAAACTCGCTGCATGCCAAAGTGGTTTGCATATTTTTCAAAGACCTCTGATCAAAAGAGGCTAGACAGCGTAGGGAAAAGACAGTTTGTGTCAGCACAGGAACAACTCAGCTTTTATGAAAAATTCTTTTATCTCAGGTTTCACATACTCTCTTTATGATATGCTGTTGATACAACACACAAGAGGCTTTGAATGGAGAAGCGATCCTGCACTTGATGTCATGTTTTAAGCTTAGTCAGACTGACCTGGATGAACAGACTGAATCACAAGCAGTGATTCGATGACTGATCAGAGAAAGGAAGCACATTGTTTTTTGCTCTTTGTGAACTTTTATTTATTTTTTATTGTACATGAGGTGGAATAAAACCTTTTTTTAAGTTGAGATTTTTAAGTTATACGTATCATTATGGCCAGATGCTGTTCTTTTTGAACACATTACAAAATAAAAGTTACTGAGTAAGATTACATAATGTCCAGAGAAGAAGCATGAATCAGTGCAAAAACAAAAAGTGTGTAATACATGTTACTCTTCTCTTCAGTGTTGAAAATTTGCCGGTTGTCCTGTCGATATACCATCTAGATAGAACATCAGGAGGATCAGACCCTACCTGACACAACAGGCCACACAGCTTCTGGTACAGGCCCTTGTGATTCACCCACTGACTGCAACTCTCTTCTGGGCTTCCCTGTGTGTTGCACATCTGGTCTTTAACCAGCTCAAAACTGTACACATTACACCGCTGCTAATCTCTCTTCACTGGCTTCCAGTGACAGCTCGAATCAAATTCAAAGCTTTTTTTTTTTTTTTTTTTTTTTTTGGCTTAAAAAAACAGTGACAAGATTGGCTCCTGCCTACTTGCAATCCCTCATCCAGGTCTACTCTCCCTCTCGCCAGCTACGCTCTACCTGTGAAAGATGCCTGGTGCTCCAAGCATTGGCTCTCTCCTCCTCAGTTGTATCAAAATGGTGGAATGAATTACCCAACCCCATATAATCTGCGGAGTCCCTGTCTACTTTTAAGAGACATCTGAAGACTCACCTGTTCAGGGAACACTAGGACACTTAATCCGACCCTTCTCCTCTTTGTGCTCAGGATGAATCAGAAGGTCCGAGCAAACTTGAAGCACTTGGTCACACTTTTCTCCAGTCTAAATTTTTGCTTAACTTCGAAGAAAAAGCGTCTGCTGAATGAAATTGTAGAACTGTAGCTATCAGTTTTAATTGAAAATTAGCCCTGCCCAAATTGGCATCACAAGCAGTGACTTGCTGGATGATAACAGACCAGCCCCCCCCCCACAGACCAAGTTGAAAAATGGACTCTGCCAGTGCTTGTCTCTCAGGTATCGTCACATCATCACAATAATCTTAATCTGCCTGCTTTATTCCTGTGTTGAAGATGTCCCTCCCCTTCATCTTGTATATAATGCAGAACTATTCAAGCTTACTGCCTGGGGAGACAGTGCCACAGCTACACAAAGGTCTCCCATCCTTGCTGCAGACTTACCCCATTATACACACAATGTGAGAAAGCAGCTCTGCCTTTACTAAGATGTGATTTTATTAGCTAACAAGCTCAACACTGCAGAGGAGTCTGTTTGCTTATTAAATTATTCAGTGTTATTGTAGCGGCCGTCCGCAGGGAACGTCCCGGTGAGGAAGACGAGTGGCACGCTTCAATGCTTCAGAGACCATCCCGCGCACACATTTACATAATTATCCTCCATTAGACTTGTATTTAACAGCACAAGTCAATAATTACCCAAACAGGAGGTGTTTTGTCATATTTTCCTGGGTGTGAATCCTGAATGGGACGTTTGTGTGTGTGTGTGTCTGCATAAATTGTGAGTGTGATCCCAGAATAAAACTGGTGATGATGATTCCGATTAAATCACTACATCCATCTCTACAACAGTGTTTTTAATACCACATATTGAAAGTGAGGACAGAATATGTTAAGTCCTTTGAGGACAAACACCCTCTGAGTTCCCCTTGACTCACCACGTACTCTGAACAGAATGAGACTAAATTTAAGCAAACAACCTCTTTCGGTCATGTGTTTATTCAAGCCATTTCTCTCTCTACTTTCTAACCCATTATTTGTTTGTTTCTTTGTTTATTTTTTTAAACCAAATACAGCTGATCCTGGCTGTCAGATGCACTTCAACTGAATTAAAGACAATGAGAAGAAGCAATTGATTAACCTGAAACACATTATTAAATGTACACTTCCCATTATGTGTTTATAAATAAGAAAAATTCCGAAGACAACCATACATATATTTCTTAAATGTTTAATAAGTTTCTCCTTCTAAATTTAATCATTTGTGTATATTGAATATGGTATAATTCCCATATGTTAAACATGGATATAATACAACAATGATGGATGGTGATACTTACAGTGTGCAGATTTTCAAACCTCTCCATATATTCATATGTTGTGGAGATCCCTGAATATGTCTGTCACAAGATGGCACAAGATGCTTACAAGACATGCTGAAATGATAAGGTCAGGTCATGAGGATCTCCTAACTGGTTCAGGGTCTCTAACAGTGAGGTTTGCCTTTAACTCTGCCTCTAGCAAGAACAAAGAGTTTTAGACAGAGTCTACATTTCAAATTGTGACACATCATGTCCTCCAGGCCAAATAAGAAAAGAACAATCCAGATTTTCATCAGCATGAAGTTCAAAACTAGCTAACTTGCACATCTGTGGAGGCTCCACTAATGCTACTGCTGCTAGGTTTTGGAGCGATATATACTGCCATCCAAGCCACATCTTCCCTGCTTATCTTATCAAGACAATGCCAAGACACATTCTGCATGTGTTGCAACAGCGTGGCTTTGTAGTAAAAAAGTGCAGGTATTAGACTGGCCTGCCTGCAATCCAGACATGTGTCCCACTGAAAATGTGTGGTGCATTATGAAGTGCAAAATATGACAACAGAGACCCCAGACTGTTGAGCAACCGAAGTTCTACATCAAGAAAAAATGGTAAAGAATTCCACCTCCAAAGCTTCAACAATTAGTGTCCTCAGTTCACAAACGCTTCTTGAGTGTTGTTAAAAGGAAAGGAGATGTAACACAGTGGGAAACATGACCCTGTCCCAGCTTTTCTGGAGTGTGTTGCAGGCATCAAATTCAAAATGAGTGAATATTTGAAAAAAAACAAAAACAAAAACGAAAAAAATAAGAAATAAATAATCAGTTTGAACAATACATATCTTGTCTTTGTAGTGTATTTAATTAAAATATTTTAAGCAGGATTTACTACGGAAGATGAGAACAGCCATGGATTTTTCTTTTATCTTGTGATAACAACTTATTATTTTCCTTATCTCAATATAACAAAGATAGTTTTTTCCTTATTACAATTTTTTTCGTTACCTCGACATAACAAAGAGCGTTTATTCAGTCTCACGTTACATTGCAAAGCTGAGGTTAGCCTACATTTACGTTACCTTAGCTTAGCTGAAGCAGCCCAATAGATATGAGTTTGTCAGCCTAGCTGTAGCCTCCAGATAAGTTACACTTTAGTTTGTTTACTTTATTGGTCACCGGTTAGCAGCAGAAAGGCTGCCAACTAGAACTCCTATATATCCAGCTGCTGACTTTCAACGAGAAAACGATCTTTGTTAAATTGAGACAACAAAATAATAAGTCATTATCACAAGATAATGGTGCAGAAAAAAAAAGAAAATTCCATGGCTGCTCTCAGCTTATATCATCCCAACTTCATTGAAATTGGGGTTGGAAAACAGTTGATTAATGTCAGAAAAAAGTGCTGCTATTTTTCCTGAGTTGTTACATCAGCCTTGCTCAGGATGCAGGATTGATTTAGCCAATCTGCGTCAGACCCAAGGCTATCCACTAAAGATGCAGAAGGACCTAAGGATGATAATCAGGATAACATGCTGCTTTCTTCTTACCAACTGTTATTTTCATTCATTTGAACAGAGTGCTGATACACAGACTGTTAAACTATTACCAATGAATCCAAGTGAAGATGTTACAATGTGAAGAAATAGCTCACATAAACATATTAATAACACATTTACCTGATTCAGAGCCCAGAGCACAGATGGAGGAAAACAAGGTGTGAAAAACATAAATCTCAGCGCTGAGGACAAACTGTGATAAAAGTGTTGAGAAACTTGGTGAAAAGAGATGTTCTGCAGGGAAGTTTCCAGCCATACTAGATATGCTGCAGGTTTCTGTACCAGACACGCCACAAGGATTAACAAGCAGAGCCTGAGCAGGGGGAAAAATGTCATTGCTACATGGTTCCATGCTATGGGGAAAGTACAGGTATTATTTGATCATAGTCACACTGTTGCCTTAGAGCAAGAAAGCCCTGAGTTTGAATGAACAGAGTTTTCAGTCCAAAGACAGGTTAGGTGAAAGGAAAACTGCCTGAAGATGTGAATGTGTCTGTGAGTGGTGACAAACTGCAGGTTTTAGGACGTCATGACCCTGAACAGGACAAGTGAGACAGGACATGGACCCTTGGGTTTAAGTTGTGTGAAAATAGAAGTATATGTAAAAGAAAGTAAAAGTCATTTTTCACTTCTGACCAGGCAAAGTAGCCATATTTTGCTTGAATTATTAAATTTGGAAATTTGACTCAGAAAAGTACCAGTTCAGTGAGTTATGTTGCTCTCCAACTGAAAACTAACTGTTAAACTTGTCATGACATCTTCTCAGCTCACTTAAAAATTTCACGATTTGCTAAGATTTGACAGATCTTTCAGTGGGGGCCTGCTCACTGCATTATTAACCCATTATAAGGTTGTGCTTTCAAGTGAAATTGAAAGATTTTTTTTATTATTATTATTTTTAAACTCGAAAATTAAAGCCATAAGTGGCAAAACACATGTACAGCAAGTTCTGCCTCAGAAAATAGTCATGTATTTAACAATTTCTGAAAAAAAATCGCCACAATCCAATACTGAACTCAAATTACAACTTCCTTTTCAGATTTCATCATGTAGATAACAGACTTTTTTTTGTGGGCCTTGGAATGATAGTTATGCTATGCTATACTATGCTATGGAGCAAGTATTGGCACAGAAACACTGGATCCATAAAATTTCACCCATGGCTGAATTTTGGACAAAATTTGGTGACTTTTGGAGCACAATGAAGGCACGTAATTTGTGGTTAAAAAGCCAAATAAATAATAATCCTTAAGTTTCCAAGAGGTCCTCTCCTATCCTGTGGCCGGGCTTGGGCCCTAATTATGAACACAGTCAGGAGCAGAGTCAGGTCTGTACATAATATTAACATACATTCACACATACATAACCCTAGTTACCCTTTATTTGGTTCGTTAAATTTCTGCACTATATGATAGAACCAGACAAAAATTAAGTTGGTGAACATTGATATCTTTGATATATGATTAATTTTCAATAAAAATTAATGTCTTCATTACATTTTGCTCCAAAAACTAAAAGTTACCAACATTCTCAGAGTTTGGCAAGAAATGAAACCATAAATGGCATCTGTTAACATAGTTGGGTAGTAAAAGAGTCAACTCTTGAAAAAGTAGTTGAATCTGTTCTGTGGCTCTCTGAAAGATTCATGTGTGAGTGTGAAAGCTCACATGAAAAAAAATATGACCTGCGGTCATGAGAGAATTTATCAGTCGGAGCAGTTTTCAGCAGCACATCCAGATGATTTGGCTGGGTCAGCCTGACTGAACCTTCTTTTACAGCCATGCCAAATGACAGGCAAGTTTAGAAAAGTGGTTTTAACGAAATTCAGGCATCATAATGTTTTTTCTTTCTTTTTTTAAAAAAAAAAAAAAAAAAGGAAACCAAGGTCACACTGACAAGACACCTTGCACACTGAATCCTGTGTGTTTATTTTTTTTCAATTGCAAAAATGTGCAGTATGAGAAAAGTGCAATCATTGAGCAGCGATCAAGAAAGTGATCCTGAACAGCGGCTGTCAGTATGTTTGAGGTAGGCATACACACACATATTCGCAGGCACGCAGACACTTACACACAAACGTATGCATACACAAGTCTTCATTCATCATCTAAACATAGACTGAAATGACAAAAAATGTGTTGACCCATCTCACTGGACATTGTTGTCATTGATAATTTGATCTGCAAGCTTAATTAAATGATGATGTCATTGCATTAGCCTACTGCATCTCTGATTCAAACAACCCTTGAAACAACCTGGACGGATGCAGAAAACACAAAATTTCTTAAATATAAAAAAATAAAAAATAAAAAAAACAGACTCGGCGTGCAAAGGATTCAACGCCACAAATACACCAGCTGCGTCTGCGTTGCAGCTCCGCTCTGCTGCGTGTTGACTGCTTTGTCAACTCACACTGACTGCGTGTTCAATCTGACAAGCTGCAAGACTGACGGACAGCTGGAGTCGCAAGACCGAGGAATTTCTGTGCTTTCATCTCCATTAATAAACCTCTCCTCATTCATGTTGTGTTTTTAAACCTCAAACCTGTTGATTCCTGGCATGTCTTCGGTTTGCCATGATCTGGTTTTGACAGTTTTTTTTATTTTGAAAGTCTCAGGCTCTTTTTAGATAGCTACTACTTCCTGTCCCGCTAAAACTTTTCAACTCTGAATTTATGCATTGCAGCTCCAGCATCCAGCAAAACAGGATGGCTGCAGATGAGCTGCGACTCGTCGGACCAGCCACGCAGCTGAATCGCAATAGAATGGATCCAGTGTAAGTTGACACATTGACTTGAATGGAAACCTATCTGATCCGGCGCCTTGACAGAGTGGATCTGCAACACAGACGCAGCCAGTGTATTTCAGCTGTAAAAATGGAGATTCTTTATGGCCTACAGAAACAAAGAGATTACTCTGTTACTGCTTGAAAGAAAAGGTTAATGGATCTGCAGAGCTTTGTAAAATGAATAAGTTTCACTCTGATATCTTTGAGCTTGACCAAGAGAGACATCCTGACCAAAAAATATTTTTAAAGGTAAGACTGACTTGGAATTTGAACCTTTAACAACCAAAGTCTTTTCATTTCATCCTTTACACAAAGTAGTTGTTTGTGCCAGATTTGAAACTCTGCCCCTCAGCAATGCTGAGGTATCAGAATCACAGAAAAGGGACAGACAGATGGACAGACAACTAAACAACAAACCGCCTCAGGCCACTGCAGCTGCTAGAGGTGTCAAAATGTGTTACTAGGTCTAAATGAGCCCTGTTGGTATTCATGAAGCTTCGGCATATGCAACGATATTACAGCACTAAAACAGGAAGCTCAGATTTCAGAGACTGATGGGAATGTAAGAATACATATCCATGATAGGATATGGTACCATATGATATGATAAAACACAATAAACTGCAGTATGGTACGATGCATTGCCACATTGATCAGGCTAAAACCAGGTGGCAACCCCCAGCCACGAGAAATGAGGCTGATGCAGAAGTGCTAAAAACTGAAGTGCCCACTTGAGCACGGCTGCAGAAGCAATCAGTATGTTTACATGCAGCCTAAGAGATCGGACCATAACCTTTGTTAGCAGAAGAGCAGACTACTAAAATGCATGTAAAGAACAGACTGAGCATAGCTGGCTCCACACAAGTATATAATGCGACTGCTGTCCAATTCAAACGTGCATGTATATGCACCATCAGACTTTGGCTGGATTTGGCAGCTCTCAGTACGCCTCCGCATTCAGCTCAAGCAAATTTCATCTGGACGAGGAAATAGATGACCTTGATTAACAGGGTCACTGCACTCAAACACAACAAGCAAACAGACAAATTTGTAATTGAGTTAACAGGCATATTAAGTGATGTATGTGCATACAGAGCAGCAGCTGCATCCATTGTGTTTAGAATGTTGCTTAGAATGTGGCAGCTTCACTAATCAAAAAAATAAAAATAAAAAAGAACTATGTGCATAAAAATGTACTGAATAAAACCACTTCACCAACTTTAAAAAAAGACATGTTCATAGTAGAAATAAACATGTTTACAGCTTGGTATAAGAAATGACTTCAGTCTGAATAGCTTAATTCACTGATGGCACACACTGTAAGGGGGAGATTGTCTTAGGACGTGGTCACACTGGCCAAAGGCACCGTGCCCGAGCATGTTTCAACCCTAAAGTCCTGTTCATTTTGCCAGTTTGACCGCAAGTGTACTGTGCTTGAGCTCAGTTCACTTCACCTCTTTGGCGCACGTCAAAGAGGTGTGCTGTGGCACGGTATGCTTCATGCACGAGCATGCAGACACGATCACCACGACTGCTCCTCTCGACAGTTATTTTAAGCAAAAACGCCGGTGTTAAAGAGTTGTGTCAGACCAAAACAACTAAACATGAGCCAAGTCACTAAAGTTGTAATCCTCTTCTCTCCCTCTCATTGTGCTGACTCTGATGAGACCATGCTGCATTTAAACGGATGCTTCATGGTGACATAGGCAGCCATGCGTGTGCCTAAAGTCTAGTTTGTGTTGAAGTAGTGTGACCACGGACTGGATGGCCAGTGTTACCGTGCTCTTAGTCTAGCTGACTGGACTCACAGGTGGGAACCATGTACATTTTAGTGAAGAGGTTTAAAGACCCACTCACTTCCGCCTCTTTGCCTCACACTACCTCAATCCAAAGTTAGGATGAGTTCAGCATTTCCAATGTGGGGATGAGTTCATCATTTCCAATGTAGAACCTAACAATGATAGGATTTAAAACTCTGCAACAGATGGGTGATGTCAGGGGGACTACGCCCCAGCTTAATACAGTCAATGGAAAAAGTCAAGAGATTTACAGCACACAATCTGTGTCTCAGCTATTATTTCATAAGAAACTATGAAAACCAAAATATGAAATTAAATTTCTTGTCACCTAAACTTTTCTCAAACAAAAACCAAAGACCCCATATGCAGAACAACTAAAGAATACAGTTCACCCTGGCCTGTGGCCTTACCCTGGAGCCAGGCCTGGGGTTGGGGCCCACAGGCAAGAGCCTGGTGGCCTGGCCTTTCCCCATGGGGTCTGGTTGGGCCAAGCCTGAATCATAGCTTAATCATAGCTCCCCAGCTGCCACTGTTCTGCAGTTCTCCCCAGTGGGTGAAAAGGGTTGTTTCTCTGCTTCAGGTTGGAGAACAAGTCCTGATAGTTGTTTGTGCTTACACACCAAACAGCAGTTCAGAGTATCTACTCTTTTTGTAGTCCTTGGGACAGGTGCTGGAAAATGCCCTAACTGCGGATTCCATTGTCCTACTGGGAGACTTCAATGCTCACGTGGGCAATAACAGTGTGACCTGGAGGAGCGTGATTGGGAGGAACAGCCTGCCCGATCTGAACCCGAGCGATGTTCAGTCGTTGGACGTCTGTGCTAGTCACAGTTTGTCCATAACTAACAACATGTTTGAGCATAAGGGTGTTCATAATGCAACTGGCACCAGGTCACCTTAGGTCACGGGTCAATGATGAACTTTGTGTTCCTATCAGCTGATCAACGGCCATATGTTCTGGTAGTAAGCTGGATCAGATGCTGGACAGACCTGGCCTACCTAAATGAATAATGAGGGTGTGCTGGGAATGCCTGGCTGAGGACCCTGTCTGAGGACAGGTGCCACCTCTCCTCGCTGATGACATTGCTGCCCCTGTGACCCAGACCTGGATAACCGGTAGAGGATGGATGGATGGATGGATGGATGGATGGATGGATGGATGGATGTTTTTATACTGTCGTAAGTTTTTATCACCCTAATGTATGCCCAAGTGCCAGTTTGTCTTAGAAATTTAGTTTGAAGTAGTAACTTGGTTTTAAAAGTTTTGTTGACTAATGTGGGTTTTTGCAGCATCCTATACCAAAATAACAGAGTAAAGGAAGAGCAACATGAAAAAAAATAACTGAATGACCAGAACAAAATGACTTGCATAGCCAATGAATGAAAAATCTTTTGGTAGAGTCCATGAATTTTCCAAACCAAATGTGTCTGCTTCAGATAAATTCTTCTGCCCTGGACTGCCTTGTACCTATAGTGTAAATACTCGCAGAGACTGTCTGGTTTAAAAAGAATTTCAAGTTGTAACCTACCTTGAAGAAGGTCATGGTGGAACCGTCTTCCACCACCCCATATTCAATTTTGGTCTGCTTGGCCAGGTCGTCAGCAGAGTCGATGGGGGACTCCATCCTCTCCACTGTGAGGAAGGCAGCCAGGTTTGCAGTGTAGGAGGAGATGATGATGAGTGTGAAAAACCACCAGATTCCTCCTACAATTCTGGTGGAGAGCGCTTTCGGCATGAGCTCAGAGCCTGAACGAGAGGAGCAGAGGAGGCAAGGTGAGACCTGGGACAACGCTAGGCTGGAGTGGGGGCAGCATCCAGACCCCGCCAGGCCTCTGCATCTACTGCCTGGATCACACACTCAGATTCAGTCACACAGAGTGGGCAGAGTGGGCAGCCTCAGAGTTGGACCTGGTGGTTAGTATTTAGTCTGACACTGGAGATATGACTCAAAAATCCTTGTTTTTCTGGACTATCTGACTGTGAACTTGTTCCGCCTCCTCTACAGCTAATTTTGCCAAAACAATTGTCTATCAGTTCTTTGTAGAGCAAATAATAATGTTTCATCCTGCAGGAAAAGGCAGAGCATGAAAGTAGAATTCATTCACAGGATATTGAGAGAAAAACTTTTCCAGTGTTGACTTATTTAAACACCCAGAGAGAGCTAAATGCAATGGCATCCAAGCCTGAAGGAGTATTTGTTTGTTTTAGATTTTTAACCCTGCTGTGCTTTGACTGGCTGGTACTGGTTAATTGTGTCCTTAATGCTACAAGCATCCAGATACGTGGAAAGTCAGGCAGTGGTTAGACTAAGTGAATATGAATAATATTTAAAAGCTCGGCCTCTCTGAAGTTTATGAAGTGTAGCTTGATAAAAGACTACAGATTTTCTGCTGATAACCTATCATTTCATTAATTAAGAAAGCAACCATTTGAAAAAAGTGCAGGAAAAAGTTCAGTCTTCAGAAGAGGTCAATGCCAGGTGCAGAAAAAATGAGAAGCCAAGGAATGCCCTTTCATACCCTTACAGCCTGCTAAGAAAAATTGCTATGGTTTTCACTCTTTATTTCTTTATTCTCAATAACTTAATGATGGTCATGTTTTGTCACAATGCAATGTATTTTGATCAAACTAAGGCTAAGATTTATGTAACTGCATGACTAGATATTACATAGGCATGGCTAATTTGACCGTCAGGTGGGCGTTTTTTAGCGCTTTATTAGGCTGAACAAGACCCATCATTCTGTAGTTCCTTATTAAGTCCAAAGCTGGTTGGAGTCTGCACTTCCAATATAATAACTGCTACTTTTGGGCATCAGAAACCAATAGACTTCATCAATGAGACTGCGTCCATGTTTTATAGAGCCTATGGTTTGCACCAAATAGAATCTTTATACTTACCACATTCTCACTTCAAAGTGGTCTTTTCCATTTAAACAGGCATTAATTCATGATGTTAACTGGTTAACTCACAAGGTGGAAAAGTGACGATGCCCCCTAAGAGATCATCAGCTTTTTAGGTTGCCTGTACGACCTGTGTTGTGACAGAGTATTCCTGTATCTTGGGCTTGACAAAATTAGATTGGACACAGTTTAAGTGACAGCTTCTTTTGTCAGAGCCCTCAGCTCTCTGGTCACTCAGGGATCAAACCTGTCCTGCTGGTTTGGTCAATAGCATGAAATTACACGTCAAGCTTCTAAAGTTAATTGATTTTGTTCAGAAATGTTGAAGTTGTGAATGCTGTTCTTACACTCCCAACATGGAACCTTGAAGTTCAGAATGAGTCACTACAGCTGTGTTGTTCCATTTAATTCATGACATTAAAGCCTCAGTTCATCAGAATTTTTTGATTTAGCTTTATGGAGAATGTTTTTTTTTTTCTTTGTACGCAGAGAATAACAAAGCATATACATTTGTGAATGGGTATAGTGTGTGTGGAGGGAGGTTTATTGTCAGGGTTAAAGAAGGTGGGCTGGGGTTATATCACCACCATTCTGCTCAAGCAGCTTAAGCAATTGAAAGAGGGGATTTTGCACATTCAGTCGAAGCAAAAGCTGATAAAGCGTCTGAACGATAGGAGGTTAAGAACTCTGTGCTCCACTCCCTTTGTGATAGACTCAATCTGTGCTCTCACTTTTCATCAAACTTTCTTTCTTTCCCACAGTCCCCCGAGTGAGCTGTCTAGTAGAGGGAGCATGCAGGGAGAGACATGACAGCCTGCTTCAGCTCAAGCTCGCTGCTGTTGATGCTGCAGGAGGGGGCACATGCCTCCTAGGGTTCTTCATCACTGTTTCACTGAGGAGTAAATCCGGTTTCAGAGGACTATCTCATTATATTGACTTTCTGAGGTTACACCACAGCGGTTTATTTAATTGCAGTAACACATTTGTATCTTTTCACAAGTAGCTAAATGTGTTTATCATGTCAGCTTGATTAGGAATCATTTCTTTGCAGCTTCTCTGCTTTAGCACCTTGGCATCACTTTTAATGCAGGGTGATAAAATCTTATATTTTTATGTCTCAGAACACACACAATATGCTGATAATAAACTAACACTACAGGGAGGGCTCGACATTATAACTCAGTGCACTATATAAAGTATCAGAAATAGTAAAATTTAAGCAGTGAAAGCTATATGTAAGTGAGACAACATATGGACCCAAAGTGGGATATTTTTTCATCACATTAAAACTACATCATAATGTCTTAAAGAACAACCTTTACCACATGTTTTCTGGAACGTACCCAGTTATATTTCACTATGGTTGCCAAACTGGGTTGCTATTTTTGGTTGAGATAGCATACAGTATGTTTGTACTGACAAACAGCATTTATTTTGTTACTTTTCCAATGTTAATGTTAAGAAATCCAGGATGCTCCTCTGGACAAAGAGACTTTTCATCTTGAAATGCTTGCATAGCATTTGGAGGCAAACCTTCTGGCCTTGTTTCAGATTTTTGCAGAGCTCACTCTTTTGATTCTTCATTCTACTTTATCTTTGAAATCCTATGGATATGTGTTAGGCTTTAAGTTTATTTTATACATTGCCTAAATGTAGTTTATATAATTCAAAGTACCTTGAATAGCCTTGTTGTTGAAAAGTGTCAAATAGTAAAGACTTGTTTCATCATAGCTATTCAAAGAGGCTGCTTTAAAACCCTATCTAACTTCTTTTTAACCAGCTGCCACCCACTTTGCCCAGTCATCAAATCACAATCAAGCACAAAAATCAAGGTAGCAGGCATGAACTCAAACACATTCATCAGTATAATTAACAGAGGAATCTGCTTGTTCTGGGTCGGGCCCAGGTCTGGCTGTCAGATGCAGGTTTTAAAAGTGGAACGTGTTACCAGCACCAAGCTTCTCATCCTGTTCCACCTCACAAACCAAGAACAAAACAAGACAAAAGACCCAAACTGAGCCTGGTTGGGGCTGACTGTCATGTACCCAAGGTAACGTCATGACCAAACAGCACGTCCCACAGTTTTCTGGGGGGCGGGGCCAGCTGCCGAGCAGGGGAGCCTCTCTGCAGAGCAGAACAGCACGGTGCCATGCAGACACTGTGTTCATCCAGTCCAGTCATCCTACAGCTCCCCAGCCTTCAGCCACATCTTCTCAACTGCTCAAAACTAATCATTTGTCCTGCCAGCATTTTAGAGAAGCCACACCTATCTACTCACAAACTAGTCCCAATCGAGCAACAAGAAATCTTGTTTAGATTATTCTCCTTTGTGCTCAAATGTCTTGGAAGCATTAAATGTTATAGAGAAGTTAAACTTAATGTGCGGACTTCAAGTGTCACTTAATGTAAAAGGAAAATATATCCTCATTAGGGCTAAGCATTGACTGCATTCAGACTCTTGCTCTAATCTATCAGCTGTCGAATGAGTTCACCTTCATGCTTATTGTGTAGTTCAGCATAAGTTCCTGACACGCAGATTTATGAGATGCTATGAATCACGAGGGTTACTTTCAAAGATTTTACAGAAAATCCAAACAAAAGCAGATAAATGCCTGAACAGTGAAAGAACCATTTAGGAAAAGACAAACTCAAACTTTAAAGGGCATCTATCCAAGAATAAATTGAGAAACATGAGGGAGTTACTAAACTTTATTCAGGCAACTGTTCACTAGATGGTGGTTGTTATTGTTAGTTAGCTAACCATAAGTGTGAAAGATGTTTGTTCTGAATCCTGAATGATAGAGGATGACCTGCATGATTAATATGTGAGTTTTCTTACTGTCTTAACTTTGACTGAGACTCTTGTGATAGAGACTGATCATCTTTGGTAACTCAGACTTGTCTTAGATTCCAAGACCTGGGACAGGACCCTCAACTCAGACTTGTGGTTTGGTGTTAAAATGTAGCTCCTTATTGACTGTCTCACAAATTAAACCTACCGAGTACAAAATGGTGCTCAAAAGAAAGAAAGATGAAAAAATTCAATTCTATCTTTTCTAAAATGTACAAATTTCTAGATGATGAAAAAACAAGATACTCTTTGAATTACATATTACTGCCAAATATGGGAGAAAATCTTCTTCCCTTAAAGTTTCCTGAAGATCAAATCTGCATTGTGGGTTGTGGCTTCTTGAGTCAGAATTTTAAGAACGCAACAAAGTACATATTCATTTTTGCCCCATGGCTTTGAAAATATAATAATAATAATAATAATAATAATAATAATAATAATAATAATAATAATAATAATAATAATAATAATAATAACTTTTTTTGTATTTTTCATTCAAGGAAATCTTTAATTTTCTTTGTGCTCAACATTGGTGCAAGAACATACAGACTTTTCATGCTCTGCAGATCTTCATGTCATAACTACCTGTTCTTAATCTGTTGTATTTCTGGATTGCTTTAGTGAAACAGTCGTTTAACGATGCAACATATCTCTCATTGAGTCATGCAATCTAAAGTCATTAAAGTAAAAATCTTTGTTAGAAATGATTTTTCACTGCACTGCACTAGTTGAGAAGATATGGCATTCAAAAACAAAGCCAACCAGGCAGGGGAAGCTTCAGAGCTCTCATTCCCATTCAATCTCACTCATCTGATCTGCCTCAGGTATTCTAGGGGGGCACACTTACCTGTTCAGACAGCTGTGAAAAGGTGGAGTGAAGGGAAGAGAGAGCATGCAGGAGCAACATCCTCATTCATTGATCACATCACTCAGATCCCACTCAGTCCCTCCTGGTGGACTCCACCAGTCAAGCATCCAGCATCATGCACAGAGGCCCCCATGCACGCTCACAGGCCTGATCATAGAGCAACAGTGACCCCCAGCAAAAAGTGGGACTTGTGCTTTTAAAGAAGAGGGGCAGGCAAAGGCGTCTACCTTGCTGCATGAGAGCTCCAACTCCGAACCAGAAACTATTTAGCAGGGTGAAATTGTTTTCCACTACATCCGAGTCAGGGTTGCAAGGGTGGGGGTTATACCACTCGTAGGGACTAAACCTGTGACAGTTAACAGAGAACACACACATACACACACACAGATATGTTGACTGCAGTTTCATTAAGACACAAGAAAAGATAATAAAACAGACCACGAGTGGTCGTCCTACCTGGGGAGACAGGGGAGAGAAAGCAGAGGTTAGTTTTACATGTGCAGATTTATTAAACCAAAGATATGCCTCAGGCCTCTGCCTTCAGGGACTATAGCTTTATTCTAATGTGCATGAATCACAAATGTTACTGGATTAGTATATTACTGGATTATTCGCAGTAACCACTCAGAACCATATTTTCTCCTGATGCCATGCTCCAAGTGGGAAGCTCAAGCACTTTTACTGCTGTGTTTCTGTGTTCAGGTGGTGTCACTGAAGGAATCTTACACTTTGTGAGTCATGGTTGATCAATAACTGTAAAGATTTTCTTTTTAAGGAGACTCCAGGGCAAAATTTCTAAGTCGTAGTCATCCATACATGAATGAGCTCTTATCATGCAATGGTCTGTGCACAACTTCTGACTTCTTTTCTTTCTGTGCACTGTTATGTTTGAATATCAACCAGTTCAAGAAAACGTACAAAAATATGTTGTTTAATCATTCATGATCACCATCATTTTTGTATTGATAACGTATAGGGATGAGAGACAGAGAAGCCAATGTGAAGGTATATGTATTTGTGTATGTAAGTGTAAACACACACACACACACGCGCGCGCACACACGCACGCACACACACATGCACACACAAATACATGAGTTGCATAAGGAGTCTTTGATTAATGGTTTTTACCTTAAGCATTGCCTAAGGTCTGAAATATTACCATGTGTAGTCTGTTGTTGTTGTAGTAGAATGATTAAGTTGTGTCAGAATCTCTACAATCATAAAACTAAAAACCAGTCATGCAGATTTTTTTTCAGCTTCTTGGCTTGGGTATGGTTTCAGGGGAAAATAACTGCTGTGCTAATATGGTTAGTGACACAGTTGTTGATTTAAATTTCTTTTCAAACTAACAGCTGAAAAATGCCTTGACATGATTATTCCTCTAAGTCTCTGTGTGTTTTTAATTTTATACAACATTCAACACTGGGGAAGTGGGCTTGAATTAACACCACTCATATTCCCAAAGTGGCTCCTTGTGTAGGAGTGCTCATATCAAAGGCAATTCCCTCAGTAATTTAATCGATGGGGTCTGAAAATAACTCCATTGTCAGCCGAGAAAAGAACTAATAATCCTTATAATCTTGGAGGAGCATTAATATTCAGCAGATCAAACGGTTCATTCCCATCATGCCCACGCCGGCCCCGGCGCTCCCCCTCACTCCATGCACTCTTCAAGCTGAGATTTCTCATTTATTCATATTAAATAAAAGTGACATTACATTAGTAAAGGTTGATTGGTCTACAATTAAGCATCCTGACCTGATTTGGTTTGCGCTGGAGTACAGGGGGAATGGGGACCCTATCTCCACTCAAGCTGTTTAACACACACAAGGGTTTGACTAATCAAATTGCAATGCATAATGTGGACTTGACTCAGTGTGGGTCTTTTTACTGTGCAGGGAGTCAGAAACGATAACCTCAGGAGGATGTAACATCTGCATGGAGGATAATGCAGATGAAACTGCTCCAGCGTCACATGTTGAGGCTTTGATCCATTGTCCTGCGGGTGAAATCCAGCAGTACTGCGCTGAATCCTGCAGCTCTATATGAAGATATATGGCTGTATTGATAAAATGACAGCATCATAGCTGTGCCCTGTCATTGACTAATGGGCTTTGCCATTATAATGTGGTTAGCACTAGCAATCCTTTTCAACCCTACAACATGTTGTGTAGCGTAGCTCAAGGACCTCTGAATGTCCCCTTTATTCGTGCTCTAAGAGAATCCTTGGCCTTAAATCAATCCGTCTGCTCACTCAATTTGTCCCAGATTTGCTTGCTTGTCAATTTGCAATGCCAAATTGAGTTCAGCTGAACTGCGACCTTGGAGTCGCATATGTGACGACGTGACCCAATCCCTTGTGCAGAGGTCTCAGAGTGTATTTCCTCCAATCA
Organism: Labroides dimidiatus; assembly: GCA_030710495.1. Classification (NCBI taxonomy): domain Eukaryota; kingdom Metazoa; phylum Chordata; class Actinopteri; order Labriformes; family Labridae; genus Labroides; species Labroides dimidiatus. Next base: position 18,248,933 of record CM061148.1, on the reverse strand, counting down.
TGTTGTGAAAAGCCAATTACAGCTCGCCATGAACATGGATGAGTGAAGTTGTCAGTGCTGTGCTGGGTGATGGGAGTGGCTGTGGCTGCTACTGTTTGGGTCAGAGACTGCTAAAGCAATGCTGTTTACAGGCGATGACACAGCTTAGCTGTTCGGCCCGTTTGCTGTCATTTTGATCCAATTACACTGCCCTTACATTATCTCAGGTCATCTGAACTGCACAGGGAGAAACTTTGAGCAAGGTCAGTGTGGAGATAAGAGCAGGCGAAAAAGTGAGGAGTTCACCAGGAGAGCAGAAACAATATGAGGCTTTTATCTTTTTTTTGGGGGGGGGGTGGTCACTGCAGAAAAACTTGACCACGATGTGCACCGATAGGGTTCATGTAAAGGAGTGGTAAATCACAGTCAGAGTCGCTCAAGACACAGGACAAGACTTTCTAGTTGTTGTTGACTAGTTCACAATTGTAACAGCTTTTGGATAATTCACTTCAAGAAAAGTGTAGTGAGAAGCTTTTAAATGTGTCAGCAAAAAGGCTTCTTCAGTAAATATATAATATTCTGTGGACTGAGACAAAAGTGAGACTTTTAAGCTGTGAGTCCCGTTATATCCGGTAAAAAACTAACACTGCATTTCAGAAAAAGATCATACCAATACACAAACATGGTGGCGGCAGTGTGATGGTCTGGGGCTGCTTTCAAACCTGCTGCTTCAGGACCTGAATGACCAGCTGTTATTGATGGAATCATGAATTCTGCTCTCAACCAGAAAATCCTAAAGGAGAATGTTCGGCCATCAGTTTATGCCCTTAAGCTCAAGCGCACTTGGGTTATGCAGAAGGACAATGATATAAAACACACCAGCAAGTCCACCTCTGAATGGTTGAAAAATAAAAAAAAATAAATTAATAAGGTTTTGGAATGGCCTAGTCAAAGTCTGGACTTGAATCTGATTAAGAACCTGTGGTATGACCTTAAAAAGGCTATTCATGCTAGAAAAACCCTCCACTACAACAGTTTTGCAAAGAAGAGTGGGCCAAGATTCCTCAATGTGAAACACTCATTGCAAATTATAGCAAATGCCTGGTTGAAGTTGTTGCTGCCAAAGGAGGCACAAACAGTTATTGGGTTTAGGGGGCAATTACTTTTTCACACAAGGTCAGGATGGTTTGGTTAGCTATTTTACCTTAATACATTCAATAAACATTTAAAAACTGTATTTTGTATTTACTCAGATCATTTCTGTATGATATTAAAGTGATCTGAATTATTTAAGTATGAAAAATGTGCAAAAACAAGAATTTTGTTAGCGGGCAGATACTTTTTCACAGCACTGGATGTTTCTCTCTTCTCATAAACATGAGGAGTATGTGGAGGGAGGGCAATAAGAAGAGTGAGCTCTCCCCCTGGCCCAGTTCTATCTCTGTCCTCTCTCTTAAGTTTCTCTACTTTCTTTCTAACCGCTTGGTCTCCTTCCTGTTCTGTCTTGATGTGTAAGAATTTTGGGTAGCTGAGTCAGTAAGGTAAAGGAGGGTCCCAGGATGCTGGAGCTAACTGCTGAGCCTCCTCGAGATGTTATTGGCCTAACTTGATGACACACCAATGAAGAGACACGCCCACTTAATGACCACAGTGATGTACTGGCTCTCAGCGCTCACCTGTCCATGCAAATCTTTATGTCTGGGTCATGATAGACATCAGGAGCCATGTGGTATCACATGTATCAGTCAAAAATGTTAAGATGGGGGCATGATGGGAAGGAAGGTGAAAGGAAACTCTCACTGTAGTAATGTCTGAATTTAAAACCTGTAAAACAGCCACATGGTACACATGGTGTTTTCTGTGCAGTCAAAACAAAGCGAATGGAGTCAGTTCCCTCTCTGTTTAACCAGAATCAAAGATTTTTGATACAAAATGAAAAGTAGAGATTCAGAAGAGCCCACGGAGAGGATGGCACTTGGTTCAGATGAGAGTCTTAACAACATGATGAAGGGCCGTGTCTTTAATATGAGCACGTACTTCAGCAAAGGCTCTTCATTCAAAGCCTGAGGATGGACAGATTACACTTTGATGTGAGCACACAGAAAAACATTTTAATTCTGAGCAAGATGAGCAAGAGCTTGATGAAAACCTGCTCAGATATTCGTTAGATATTATTTTAGAGGGAACATTAAAGCAATAAAAACAGACACATTAGCATCAATAAGAGGAGATATCAGAGCAGGTGGCTTTGACCTGGCCCCTGCACAGTCTTCTCACAGTCTTACACATGGCAAGGATAAGCTGCTCTAACTCTAACACTGTGTTCCTCTGACCGAGCATTCAGCCTGTTAGTCTCTCACTCATACGATCAGTCTCACAGCACAAACACAAGCATACATAGATAAAATGTGTCATGTATACACACATATATCAACAGTTTAGTAATGCACAGTGGAGCTAACCTTGTAGAATAAGATCCATCTGAAAAGTTTTGTCTCACAAATGTTTGTGAAATGAGAGGGGGCCCTGTTTGCGTTCAACTCACTGACCATGAGAGTTGTTGTTCTGGCCCCTGACTCTATCAGATACCTTTTTGTGGTTATTTCATGATACTTGTATTGTTTTGAATTTACTGAACGAAATGTTCATTAATATGTTCCATTGTTTTAATCAAGAAAATAAATATTTGAAGGGAGAGCTAAAAAATGAGGTATGACATGCAGTGGTAGATCTTGGCCTGCAAGCCAGGACTGCAGCCTCTTAATGAAATGTCTTTCTTTTCTATTTGATCCTTGCTATGGTGTTATATAAATAATTTAAAATGATGTATTTGTTTTTAAAAAAACAACATCTCTGAGTGGATAGTTTGTTCGGGCATAGGGCTATGTTTCTGCTAGTCCAGTAAATGTTATGGCTGCTGGCTGAAGAAAAAAATCCAAAACTCATTGTTTGACATATCATTCACTAAACCTACATATCAATAAAAAAATCCTGGCCTTGGTTTGATGTGAGCTACAACTTCAGCATTCACTTCGCATTTACATTGCCCAGGTAGGCCACCTTAAGATATTGCCGTCTGCCTTAGTGTAGTGCCCACGAGATCACCGTCTGTGATCGATGAGTGACGGACATACTCTACAGATGGTCAAAGAGAGAGTGTTCTTTCACTGTATCCCTCTTGTTAATGTTTAAAGCAAAGGGCGATGTCCATGTTAAATATGAATCGACCCATACTGAGGTTTTTAGAGTTATGCACAGCTGGCTGCTGCCAATGTTATTCTGCACTATTAGTTTTGCATAATTATGAAATGCCACATCATCACAATCATCATTTTATGTAAACTTAGCACAAAAAAAGTATGGCAATGCTTATTGGTAATAAATTGTATTCTGTTGTAAAGTCTGATTATTTCCCTTTCAAATGGGGCCATATTTGTAAGGAACATGCAAGATGAGTAGCAGAGCTGAAAAGCTGAATGCCAATGAAAAATTTAACAAGTTCTCTCTTCTGATGCCAAATGGTTTATTCAGTTGTTGCTATTCACTCTTAGTATGCTGAAAAAACTTCTTTTCAGAAATTCTGCAACATCTGTATATGGAAGTGGTGTTTGTGGATAATCCCTATAAACGGGCACCTCTGCTGGGTTATTTGACCATTGAGATACTTTCAATGGCAGAACTCAAATTTTTGGTGGAAAAATTCTCACTAATGAAATGACAAACTTATCTGTATTATTTGGATGGACCTGATTCCTAACCATTTATTTAAAAACTGAAGCTTGTGTCACACGATTGATGTGTTTAGAACTGGTAATCTCCATTTAGGTTTCTCATTTCATCAAGGTTTGTGAGACTCATGTGTGCTACAATCTACAGCAGAAACATGCAACTGTAGGCCGACATGCATCTGTGTATAGAGGAAAAAGGAGGAATAAAGTGAGGGGGGAATTTACACACTTACCCAAACACTTACTTATAGTGATATTAAATACAGATAGGTGCATATTCTGAGCCAACTTAGATGACAGTTGCCGCTTTTTACTCTCATGTGTGATCATATCGCCAGTAACATCGGAAACACAAGTGTGTTAACAGTAACACAGTCAGGTCGAGGCTTCAAGAGAGCCTGTGCCACCCGACAGTTTTACAGTTAACGTGTCCCTTTCTTCCTCTATCTTCTTCACCTTGATTCAAACCTCAGTTACGTGATCAACCGTTTGAGTCAGAAGAAATTATTGTGACTGTTTAATCAACCTAGAGGACAGGATGTGGATCTCATTACGAAAAAAATTCACCCACTGAAGATTGTGAAATCAACCCATTGACCGAAGTGAGCTGTACAGCATATGAGCAAAATATGAACAACCATATACACAGCTGCTTGATTCTGTTATAAATACATCTACCGATATTAAAAAAGTTTACAATTTTCATTGGCTCATTTACTTTAAAGTCCCTTCTTAAAACATGACCATCTTGGTAGTTTTACTGCTTTCATTTATCTTAAACTTTTGCCCTTAACGTTTATTTATTTATTTATTTATTTAATCTATTTAATTTATGTGATTTATGTATTGTCCTATTGTCTTAATACAGTTTTAATATAAACCAATGAACAGGTTATTACATAGTTGTCTTTAGGTTTGCCTCAGTCTCTACTCTAAAACCATAAATATATTATTCAATTTTAAATATTTTTCTTTGTATTCTTTTCAGTCACTTTAAAACACTATGAACTGCATTTGGTTTTTGAAGGTGTTGCATAAATTAAAGTGATTCAAACTCGATTGAACTTTTAATGAGTTTATTTTTTCTAAGACTAATGCTGAAAAAAAAAAAAAAAGCTTTAGAAGAGAATATTTTATTTACATCGTAAGTAATTCTAACCATCAATAATAAAGAAAAAAACACATGCCTTGATATTCTTTTAAAATCAAATTGTCAGGTTTAAACAGACTTAATTATAATCAGGTATGTACATGAATGAATTTGTGTTATCAGTAACCCAATAACAATGAATTTATGACACTTGCCGCTTGTTCGGTCAGTCGTAGGTCTGCTTTTGTGAACTACACTTTCACTCCATGCTCAGACCATGTTTTTTTTATGCTTGGCAGCCATGTAATGTATTTGCAGCGGTCATAGCTGATTTAAAGGCATCATAATTCCTTTTTAGTTGATAGTTAACTTCTCCTCATTTTGAGCTACTAGCTCAGTGCCGTTTTGTGTGTGATAGGTGGCTGCAGTCATGAGGGAACACTCCTTTTAAAGTTCAATGGCATCATCTTAGTAAGGGAAAATGACTAATACCCCAAAATAAAACCTTTTTTCAGGTGTACTACGGGAGGAAACAAGTCTCATATTAAGCTCATTACGGTACTCTGTGAATCAGTTTTGTAAGAAGCAATTATTCTTTTGTTGGTCAGTCTCAAGTATTAAATGCTAAAACTTTTGTCTTGTTCCTTGATGTTGATCAACTATTTGTGGTGACACCTCTTGATGTTAGGAGAAACTCAAGGCATGAACAAGGTTTATGTTAGCAGCATTACCTGGTATAAATGGATACTTTGGCATCAGCTGTGTCTTTAAAGTTGCCTCGTGAAAAATGTGCACCATTTGTGGGGGGGGGGGGGGGGGGGGGGGGGTTGTGTTTCAGAATTTGGTCACATTGACTTGTGATTTAAACTGAACTAAATTCTACATTTAAACCAAAGTTATGGTATGAACTCTTATATTTCAACAAAGCTCACAACTAAAAATCAGCACTCTGTCTTGTTACAGATCCCTGACCCCCCCACAGGGAGCAATATATCAGCCTTCTTGTCTGCAGAAACTTTTACAGCAAACAGCTGCAGTGAAAAACCCAAAATTATAGGTCACAGGCCCATTCATGAGAAAGCTTTGGCTCAGATGGGAGAAAGAAATTCAACTTAACGACAAAGAATAAGCCTAAATGACTGAAAAACTGTCCATGGCTCTTATGAATTTGAATCCAGACGCAGCAAAGCTGTCTAGAGAGACATACTGGGCTTTATTTAAAGGTCCTCAGCTATAAAGGACACCAAAGACAAGACAAAGAGTGCATCCTTTGCTGAAATAATGAGGACTGCAGTCACATCTGACTTAAAACCCTAATGTAACACTTACTGTACTTGCAAGTATGTACAACTTTTTGCTTATAACGAGGACTCTGTCCCAGCTTTATCTCTGAGTCATGGTTTTGTTTGAAGTAAGGTGAAGAAAACAGGAGAAAAGAAAAGACAGCATGAACTCAGAGACACTGGGGACAGTGAGGGAAAGGTGGGAGAGGAGGGCAGCAGTGTTCACATCGAGCTCGACGCATCCCACACACGCACACACATCTGCAAGTGCACAATCCTTCTGCCACTCTCAGACAAATACACACAACCCTCAAACGGTTGAAAGGCCTAAAACTGTTCTGTCTACGTACAATCTATGCTCCTGTGTGTGTCTACGTCTCCTGCGGTTTGTTTACTGCTACAGATGTGGGAATGAGCAGGCCTGGAGGAACCTTGCAGGCGTGCAACTTCAAAACAAAATATCCAAGGAGCAAAAAAAGTTTTTTCTTTTTTCCAAATGTATAATAGATAAAGTAAACAAGTATTCACCTAACACATACTATTTAACTGCATGAAGACACAGCACTGAGCCTGAGCTTTGATAGATGACCATTGATTAGCTTTCACTACATCCAGTCAGTGTGGTCAGACACTTCCTGTAATCAAGGAGATTAGCCTGTGGTTAGTTAGCTGAGGTTAGGCTGAACGATGTGTCTGACTGTGTGTGAAGCTGTGATCACTGGAAGCGACATGTTACCTGGCTATGACAAACAGCACACAACTGACACCCAAGTAAGCCAGCAGAATATACATCCAGATATCGGGCGAGAGGGGGTTGAGGAAGGAGAAGACCCCAGGGTTGGTCCCGTTGGGCTTGCGGTACAGTATACTTATACCCAGCGTCATGAAGGGCTTGGAAAAGTCGATAACCTTCTCGCGCACGTACGTGATGGCGAGGGGAGCCACTGCCAGATCAGCTCTCTGTCAAAAGGAAACATAAAAGGAAAGAGAGATAGGCAATAAGTCACAGGCACTGGAAGCATTTAGAGGCAATCAAATTAAGAAAACAGGGTCTTTACACACCACAGAATCTGTCCCGGCGCACTTAGCAAGAAATTTAAAGCCCTCTTTTTCTATCCACCTTTCACATACACTCCCACAGCCACACTCACCTTTCTCTTTCCTGAAGCTAAATCAAAGCATCTGTTTAGTTTCTTTACCTGATTCCTCCTTTGAGGAAAAGCTGTGTGCTTCAACTTCAGCATCAAAATAACTGCACCCCAGAAGTTCTACCAATGCAACTGTAAAAGGTTCTCTTCATACCAAAAACTCCCTGACTCTTACTGATAAGCAGTTTTTGAAGACAGATTAAAATTAGTTTATCTTTCCACAGACTTTAATGACATTTAATTTGGACAAAACTCTGACTGCAGCACAGTTTTTGCCATGACTGTTCTTACAGAGCTGTCCTTAGTTTTTTTTTTTTTCTGTCGAAGCCGACTCTAGGGTTGTGTCAAGAAACGACGTAATCTATTGTATGTCTGTTTAATATTGTTTCAATGCAAAATTTTGTCAAAAACAAAGTAAAAATATGCAACCCTGATCCAGCAGTGCAGAAAATCTACAACCACTGTTTAAAAGGAGAGGACATCTCCCAATATGGATGACTATATCTTTTTAACCTTGATCCTGTTTTGAGTTGAAGGTTTTAAAGGTTTAAGAATTATTCCAGTGGAATAACTCCGACTGGATCAGTGAAACAGGCTGTAAGTGCTGAAAGATAAACCTTTAAGGGCAAAAATAAGTCCCAACTGATTATAACTATAAAAATCACTCATTTTTGGATGAGAAACAGCTGTTTTATTGTTGTATTTAAAGTGTTCAAAGCCACCGGATTCCATTGCAAAAAAATCATTTTACCCTGCAAAACATGGCCAATAGAGCTTTGTTTCTTGATAGTTTTGCAATATTATTTTCAACCCTTCTCAACTGTCTCTGCTGCCCTCAAAGTTGTCTGATAAAACTTGCATTTTTGTCTTCTCTTCATTTTTCTTTATTTTTCTTCATATTTCTGTTATTTTACTTTGTCAGTTTGTCTAAGTAATGCCTCGGTCACGTCTGGTTGCCTCGCATCTGTCTAAACTGTGTTTTGCTGTGTCCTCCAGCACTTCTTTTATTTTCACACTTTGGCACAATAAATTTTAGGTAAAAATCGAACAAAACTCAAGTTGAACTAAAAAATAAACCGGTAAATGCCACAAAAACGTCACATCAGCACAAACAACCAAAGCTAATGAGGCAATGGCACCACTGACTCTATTTAAAAGGGAATTCGACTGTTCTGATTGATTGATTATACTTCATTCTTTTTTTCACCAAAGTTACACAACAAACACACGCTGTCTTCCTCACAGCAGTAAACCTACCAGTCTCACGTAATGATCTCTGTCTTCTGTTGAGATGATACTTCACATAAGACTGCATCATAACTGTTCTCTATTAGAAAATATGTCCGTAGTTTAGGTTTACGCCGTATATCAATAGACCTGGATATCACATAGTAAATTATTTTGAAAAATAAATGACTTGTCATTTGTTTTAAAGACAGATTTCAGCTCTTTGGCCCAGGGATGATAATTTTAGTGAGTCTCTGATCAGAGATCCTTACCAGTCTATTCCAGAGCCGTAGCTTTTTCACATCTGTGTCTGAGGTTTTTGTGGAGGGGAGCTTTTTGACAACCATTTCTGGTCATTAAAGAGGGGGTATTCTGCTTTCCCATATCTTAAACATTGATATCAAGTAGTTCTACTTGATATTCATATGAAACATGTACAGATTTTCAAACCTCTACATATTTATGTTGTGGAAATACCTCCCAGAATAGCACAACATCTTCATGAGACTTGCTGAAATGATGAGGTCATCACACAAGGATCTTCTAAGTGGTTCATGACCAGTTGGAGGGGCAGACCGTAGACACAAAGGTCTGCCCATCGCTCTGCCCCAAGGGGGCTGGCCAATCAGAGGGAAGGGGTGTTTGTAGAGCAGGAAGCCTTAAAGAGGCAGCAGCAGTGTTTCAGACAGATGCTGAAATAAGGGTTTTCCAAAACACCAGTGAGAAAAAAAAGGATTTTTTTTGAGTTGTGAATAATGTGAATCTACTACAGAGGGACAATTTTAAGACTAAAAAAAGCACAATATCTCCTCTTTAACCACTCGATCCTCTACTAAAAGACAGATGCTTTAAATAATTTGCAGCAACAAAATGGAGTTAGATGTGTTTTGGGGGGCATTTCCTTAGAGTACTGGTTGGAAATCTTGATCTCTATAATCTGTTCTTACTGCAAGAACCTAACAACCCATAACCTTGTAAGGCTTTGGTATAAAGGTCTTTATTGCTTTTTGACTGCATTTTAAAAACCAAGATAGCTCGTATATACAACACTTTGAAAACACTCCAGAGCCAGGGTGGAAACATAAAATTTTTATACTCTTTGGAGTTATTTATAAACCATTATAATATCCCTTCTTGGTATGCTGAGGAGTTCTGCTCCTATGCAGGGTATGTGCATTACAGATACAGAGAAAGAGGGCAGAGCCTGCACAGGAAAGTCATGTTACCGTATCTGGGTTGAAAACAGTGTTGTGCTGTTGACAGTTAATAAATCTCAGGCTGCACCACGACTATAAATGCTAAACATTCACAGCAAGGTCAAGTACTTCATTTCTCAAATATACATCCTTTTTGTCTCATGAAGGTTGCCATACATCATTCAAGGATAAATTGACTGAGCCGGCAGCTCACAGTTGTGATACATGAAAATTTTTGCTGATATCAGCCATCTCTGAATTTATCCCATCTTTTCTAACACAGCTCCATACAACTAAAACACATCAGGATGCATTTACTCAACTCAGAGCGCACCAGAGATAACTTTGGGTGATTTCTGTGATTGGATGTTTCCAGCGTGCTCAGTTTAATTCAGCATTTCTTCCTCAAACTGGATTTCATTCTCAGTGAGTGCACTTTCCCCGGCCTTCTGAGGGCCTGTCTGCTGCAATCACCATCTGTCTCAGTCAAGCCAGGAAGTGGGGCAGATCCATGCTGAACATCATGTCACAGGGGACGGGGCCCTTCACCCATGAAAGGACCAGACTATCTGTCACAACAGCCAATCACAGCTCTGATCAAGAGCAGAGACAGAAGCTGGTCTAAAAGAGGCTTGACCCCTTGTAGGCGTTCCTTCTAACGGTGTCAAAAATCGACCAAACAGAGCAGATCTTTTTCTGCTCACACAGTTTATCCTGAGTGTGTCTTTGTTGGGTGTAATGATCTTCACTGCGAGCAGATTGTGTGTGTGTTTTTAATAAGCTCTGTAGGGGAAACAAGTCACTGTAGAATCTATGCTATCCTCGCATCACTGTACCTTCAGAACAAGCTTCTGATTGGCTCCCTCTTCTTAATGCTGTTTCACTCTGTTCATGAGTTCAAGTAATACACTATTGTTCAAATCATCTGAACCCCAACCAAGAACAAAGAAAAGCCTGTGCCTGGGTGATGGATCTATGTTTGTACTGGTAAAATAAAACCTGCCTGAATCTGCCCATCCAAATGTGACAGAAACTCAAATACTGTTGCATGATTTAAAAAAAAAATCATCTGGAGCGGCAAAGCCTTTTTTGTTTGTTTGTTTTGTTTTTGTTATATAATTTTTCTTAAAGAGGGGGTATTGCGCTTTTTGTATTCTCCATACTGTCCCCTTGGTACCCCTTTAGTGTCTTTACATGATTTACTGCTAACAATCTCTATTTTCTCACACTGACATTTTTGAAAACCTGTATTTCAGCCTTTGTCTTAAACAATTGGTTTTAGCTGTTGTCTTTTAACATTTCCTTTCCACAAACCCCCTTCACTCTGACTGGCCTGCCCTCTGGAGGTCTGTCAGGAGCGACATTATGGGCAGACCTTGGTGTTTAAGGCCCAGCCATTCAATGTGTCATGGACCAGTAAGGAGATTCTTATGTGAGGACCTCATCATTTGCACAAGTCTCATTAGGATCTCATGAACATTTAGCATGACCTGGCTAAGACTAACTGGCTAAGACAGTCAATAGTGAAATAAAAACGCAAGTTCCATGACACTGACACACAGAAGGTCAAAAAGATGTAGAAAGACATATCCATAGGCTAACAAGTTCCCAAATCCTAATGTCCTGCTCATCTGCCAAGCAGAACTAACATAACCTCACTTTTCATGTTACTGATGGACTCAAGTTTGAACAAATCACTTCAGTATAACTGCTGCATGTGGGTTGAAATGAACATTATCAGAAACAGTGTAGCCTGTGTTTTAGCCTTTAGCCGGTGCTCTATCATTCTCCCATTTTGCATTCTTCTGCTCTTCTGTAATTTTTCACTGACAGTTCAGCTCCAGTGTCCAACATTACTACAAAATAAATCCCAGAAATTGTTTTCAGCAGAGAAAAACAGATCTTTCTTCTCACTACTAAACTTCGTCAGCCAGCATGTAGTTGTCATAGAGGCTTCAACGTGCCATAAATCAATCCAGTGCTGTCCGACCCAAACGAAAGCCAAGATTCAGCAGGATTATGATCAGGCTTATATCTAGAGGTGAGACTTTTTTAAGATCACCTAGAAAGTCCTCACAGTCCCTTTAAAATGCTTTATTAATTAAAAACAGTTTATAACAAATTGTATTCCTGTGTACATTTTTTTAAATTTCCAGAAGAAACAGCTCTGTAAAAAACACACAAGTCTTCTTGTTTTTACTCTTTTAAAACACAGAGAGAAGATATTTGTCCAGTTATAAGTTTTTAGTTCAAACAAAATAGTGCCACATTAAAATGCAAGGAAACTAACCACCAATCATAGTTAAGGACACATGATATGGAGGCATCTGGAGTTTAAAGCTAAGTCACTCAGCTATCCATTTGTAGCCTTTTTATAACTTTATAACTCTTTAGGCCAAACTATGACTGTTCGACCCACCTGGAATGATCCTGAAATTATTAAAGTTGATTTAACAATGAAGTTTAAAGACTCACATGGTCCATTAGCTCCTTCACCATGCCGTTCCACTGGCCCGTGTTCTCATCCTGAGCGCCGTATCTCCCGTCCTCCACCAGGCGGACCTCGTACACAAAGCCCAGGATGTTGGACAGCTCCCTCAGCAGGTCGATGCAGTAGCCCTCGAAGCGGTCGTTCCCATACAGCGGCTTGTCAGACTTCTTGAACATCACATATGGCTCCTCCTGTCAGTGGAAAATAAAGTGGAGGACGGATGAGCCTCCATGGCATCTTTTACCTGCTGATAAGACCTATCTGAGAGTCTGTCTGATGTGTGAGATAGCCCAAACACAGACAAACCCAGTTAGTGAAGCTGCTGTGTGTGTGTGTGTGTGTGTGTGTGTGTGTGTGTGTGTGTGTGTGTGTGTGTGTGTGTGTGTGTGTGTGTGTGTGTGTGTGTGTGTGCCATTAGTGCCAGTCCTGTGATGTGGGCTGGGTTGGGTGCAAAGTGAAGCATGACCATAATAAGAGATAATCCCCCCATATCAATGACTCTGTGCTCCTCTCAGGCTTAGCAGGCTGGCTTTGGGCCCAGGCCCAGCTTTCAGGACACTGCATGCTTTGTCAATAAGATAAGAGGTGCTGATAGATGGACACAAAGAGAGGGAACGAGAGCCGGCACAGCAGCTCTGTTCAACACAAACAGCTGGGGAGATTACTAATGTCTTCTTTTATGCTTCTTCTTTCCTCTCCTCCACGCTCTACTCCCTACTTCCTCCTCCTCCGCCCCCCGCTTCCTCCCTTCTTTACCTCCGCTCCACGCACCATCTGTCTCTGTTAGCCTTAGATGCTCATTCTCACCCAACGTCCCTCATTTCTACAGCTCCCTTGTCTCTCTCAGACAAATAAATCCTAAAATATATACCGTCAGACAGGTGTTGTTTATAATATAACTGTGCTATGAGTAGGAAAAAAATCATTAAAGATTGCTAACAGCTTTGACACATTCCACTGGCTAGAGTTTGAACAGCATGCAGGCTTTAAGATGTGTGCACGAGGAGGTAAAACCAAACAGTTTCTTCTCTTCACTGGCAGTGTCAGCCAAACAAACAGATTGCTGCTGCACTATATCTTATAAATATGTCTTATAAAAGTGATAATGGACAGATGTTTGGATAATAATTTCACTGCAGCATGATGGGGAGAAAAAAGTTAGATCCTAAACAATAGGAAATTCGGGAAGCAGCTATCTGAGTGATGCTATCCTCTGGCAGTAACACATCACCTGTTTATAAGGTCTAACGCATATGGAGTAGAGTAAAAGGGGCAGTTTGTCTGACCACATGTTGCTGGACAAGTAGCGCATAATGTTAGCACTGGATATTATGTCTTGATTATACATGGGTATTTTGGGTTGATTACAAACCAAACAATCAGTGTTTCTGATCTTATTGTAGGTGTGCTTCAATTTACACAGCAGGTTTAAGCCTCTACTTTTGACCTCAAAGTGTAGCCAGAGTTTCAGGAAGCAGTGTTTGTGGACACAAACCTCTGTTTCTATTAGAAAGTTAAGTCTGTCAAAAATATGCAAGAAAAAAAAAAGTCGAGATTCTTTGTAATGATTGACACTGAAAAAAATGAAGGTCTTTTAACCAGCAAACACATCATCCATGCAGGTTACTTGTGTTTTTGATTGGAGAAGAGCAAACATGAACATCCGTGTGAACCACTGAACATTAACCTCACTCACTCTGGCATTTAAATTGGAAGGACAGTCCAAACCTAACAGATAAAAACCAAGTGATGACCCTAACACACAAGTGGAAGAGCAAAGTGTCCTTTACGTGGTGTGTTTAGAACTAATTAACTTTATTTTTTCCATTACTTTCTTCATCTTACATTCCATCACCATGGTAACTGAAATCATGGCTGTTTTGATGGTGCTGGCTTGTGGTTTAAATCCACACTGGTAGTTTTCTCAGGAGTTTTATGGCTGTTTGCAGAAGGATAATAATCTTCGATACAGCTCACATTACAGAGGAAAGGAATGAAGATGTTTCTATGATTTCCTCTTGTGGGATTAATCAAGTTGTTTGAATTCAATAAAGGAGGGCAGTACTGTCTTACTTAAAACTACTGCTAAGTAATGAGGCACATGGGGCTCTTAGCTTTGTATCAGGGCTAAATGATTTCTAAGAGACGTCTTCATCCTGTGGCTGTAATGATCCTCATGTTCCAGTTCATTGTTTCGTCCTTTGTGTGAAACAGTCTCTAGTTTGTCTGGTGGGTTTCTGTGAATCATCCTCGTCTTCCTCTTCAGAGGGGTTACCTCCTGAGAAACATCCCTGGACCATCCATATTTGACTGTCGTTGAGCAAACTGAGCCTTTTTGCTTCCTTCTTGTTATGCTGTTAGTTCTGGTTGACTGGTTGTACTTTATTTGTTACCTTTGTAAACTGGATATTAGGTGTGGTTTGTATTTATTTATCATGTTATGTTGTCACTTTAGCTGTTACTTTCATTTTATTTTTACAGCAGTCAGATTTCATTACCAGAAATGAGAGATCATATGGGTGTGCTTGATTTGAAAGATTAAAAAATAAATAATATGTATTTAACCTTGATTTTAACAAAAAAATTACTCATTGAGATCAAAACTAGCTTTTTTTCCAAGAGTATACCATTCAGGATAGGCCGCAGCACAGTTAACAACGTTTCTTACAAAGAGCAGCCACACTTACAGACATAGTACAATGGTGAACTATCGAAGGGTTGGGCCTCACTTGGTTGCTGCCTCCAAATGTAGTCAAAAGTAGTATGACTCTAGCGAGTGGAACACAAGCAAAATGTCTCGTAACACTCTGATTTGTTGATATTGTTGACAACAAGCAGAGTCATTATAAATTCCTTTAAGAGCACAGCTCCAAAGTTTTAGATGACGAACCAAACCAAGATCTTACTATGCAACTAGCCAAATGGCTTGTGGGCTGTGGTCCCACACAGGGATAATGGCCAAAATAACTCCTCTGGTGTGAGCTGATGGATGAGATAGTATGCAGCCAACACAAAAATTGTCCCCCCCCCAAAAAAAAAAAAAAAAAAAAAAAAAAAAAAAAAAATATATATATATATATATATATATATATATATATATATATATATATATATATATATATATATATATATATATATATATATATATATAGCTTCTACAATTTTACAAATGGAACGGGCAAATCTAAAACCTAAGCCCCTTTATGGGTTATATATTTTGATAGAATCTGTAAATAAAGAATTGCCTTTTTCCAACCATACACAGACAAATATGACAGTCATTCCTACTGTTAATGGGCCATCATTTTCAGGAACCTTTCTGCTGTTATTTTAGATAATCTTGTTGAATTCTTATCTCTGTGAGAGGACCTTTAGTCCATGTTAACTGTGAATTCCTCCTCAGCTCCTTTAAATTATAATTACTTTACTCTTTTTATTATTCCACCATTTTCTCCCTCTCTCTATTTGCTGCCATGTCAACAAGCAGAACAACTGTTATCTAGCATGTCGAGCACAAAGAAGCCATTGTGAGCCCATTAGCAGCTTCTGCCCTCTGACCTCCTGTCAGCTGTGAAAGACTGTAATTATCATAAACAGTGGCCAGGCACATTAACAGAGAGCATCTCTCTGTGGTACAACCTGCACTACCTATGATCCCTCCTGGTCATTACCGGAGCTCTTACCTTGTTTCCATGCAACTGTAAAATGGAGCAAAATGGCTTTTATGTTTTTATGACTTGAACCAGAGCATTATGGAAATTCCTCTCAAGAAAGCCCTCCAGAACAAAACCTTTGAGCTGTCTTCTAATTCAAAAGACTTGGTTCAACACTGTGATGCATTTCCAGACAAGTAGCTTCGGGTTTATCCTGAAAAGGCAAAAATCAGATAACTGTCAGGTGTGCAGCCTCTTCTGCCCACCATATTAAAATTAAGAAATAATTCATTAAATCATTAAATTTGATATTTTCTGTTTTGACTGAGAACTTGGCACTGGCCGATTAAGATTTATAGGTATGTTTTTAAAAAAGCAAGCACAGAGTTGGTCAGCCTCACTGGTTAAAAAAATGCTGTTATTGGCCGATGGGTGTTTGATTCACTCTGAAGACGCTGTTCTGTATTGATATCGATAACACATTAAATCCCTGCTCTTTATTCATGATCAGATGATGTGCTTCTTTACTCCATATACAACCTGTCAGTGGTATGAGTGTAAAGTTGAATAAAAATGTAAAAGCATTTCTCAGTTCTTCTTCAGTTTTCCTTCTTCCACAGCATACACACAAACATAAACACACACTTTCTCCCATCTCCTGCAGAGAGGCTGGCTGCAGACAGCGGCCGGTGTATCTTTAATTAAAAGCAGAGAGAGAAAGAGAAGCCAAGTATCTCCGTAAAGCAAACCTAATTAAAGCTATAGCACAGCCATCTCTCTCTGCAGACTCTCCTTAAACACACATTCAAGCCCATCCTTCTTCTACAAATTAAAAATAATAGATTTTGTGCTGCAGACAAAAACAAATGATGCTGCCTTACTTGAGTCCTTTTCAAACATTATTTTAGTGTTATTGATTCCTATCCATGCAGTGCAGCTGAGAACACAGAAAATCATCCAGGTGCTCTCAGCACGCCTTGCTGAGATGGAAGACAGCCCATTGGCTGGAAAATAAAGTACGAATAAAAGATGCATGATGCCTCTGACTGCAACTACTTACCAACACTGAAATAAATAGATAAATAAATAGAAAATGCGTAAAATGCAAAACACATGGTAGTGTGTATATCCATACCAAATAATGTAACTGGTTCAAAGAATTCATTCTCTGTTAGATAAAAAAAAGTGTTAATTTGAAACCACAGCCCTATTTATTTAACAACAAATTTTGGTGTGCTGATGATTGTTAGGTACATTTTTTTACACTGGAGCACTTATTCTGATGATGAAACACAATCCTTGCAGCAAATAATGCTCTAAAAACGGTTCATTCATTACATTTTAACAGAGACTTTTAAGAAAAAACAGACTCATTTGCAACGGATTGTGGGATGGGCAATTCTTTGATTCTTGATGAAAATGATGTACACAGTCTTGTACATTTACCTTTCTTAATTTTTTTAACACTGCTTTTTTATGAATTAAATGTACTATAATCATGAGTTTGTTGTCTTGGCTGAAGTGCCAGTCTCCTGATATAATGATTTTGTAAAAAATTCAGTGGAGGATTTGAGTGGAAAAAAAGAGCCGCGGCCCTAAAGTCCCCTTCCTCCCAGTTTAGTGTTGATAGGGTTCATAACTACCACTATAGCAATGGCAGAAACGTAACATTCCAATGTTCGTCTGTTGAGACCGGAAAAAAAGCTTTGTAGAAATAAACAAAATAAAGATCATAAACATAAACCGATCAAAGATTATGAAGATACAATGTACTTTGTCACCAGAAAAGGTTATCAAAGTGAAACTTAAGCCTCAAACTATCTTAAAATATTGCATTTTCCCCTGAAAATGACTTATGTCATTGTCAAATAAATAAATAAATAAATAAATAAATAAATAAATAAATAAATAAAAAGAAAGGGGAAAAAAAAGCTCTGATTCACAAACACACAGTAAAAGCAGCATAAGGGATTCGTTCCAGCTAAATAATTTCTCACATATGATGAGAAAGAAATAGAAGTCTTTAAGAGATGTGGTTCTCACCTGTGTTAAATAGCTCAGGCATTAATAATTTTTTCATCACGTATTCCTCAGTTTTCAATGCTGCTCTCATATTCATACTTTAAAACAGCTTTGTTTTAGTTAAGAAATCCGGATTGAAGTAACATGAGACACTGCAGTCCATAACTCAGCTTTGGATCCTTAGATGACTGTTTTTGTGTCTCTGAATCGCACTTTTGTGTAAAATAACCCTTAAAAAATTTAAAAAGAATGAAAGCGACACACCAAACACAAACATAGCAGTGAACAGATCCCTATGATAGCATGTTCTTCAGAACCACAGAAACAAATTCACTCGTCTTATACTGACTGATACATTTTTCCTTAACCATGAATGCTCACACTGTGCTTTTTATTTTAATCAGCAACTTCAAGGATACTCTACAATAACTGTTTGTTCAGCAAATTACCACCCATATTTATAAATTTAGCTTTTTGCATTTGAACTCATCAAATTAGCATAAATTTAACTGTTCGTCAAAGTCATAGGCATAAGAAAAGGATTAACAGACATTGGATGATTTCACTCTATCAATGACCTCAGGAACAACATCTACTGAAATAAATGCTGTTCATATCCTAAGCTTTACAGAGTTAATAAACTGACTTTTGCCAGATAAGCATGGAGTACTGTCACACGACAGGCACTAATGTGTTAAGGCTGTGGCACAAAAAAAAAAAAAAAAAAAAGGCTTCCTAATGTCAAATTCAAAAGCTCAACATTTTTAAAATATCAAATTAACTTCCACAAAACTAACAAGTAAATGATAGGGTTAAATGTTTGAAAAATGAGTTTAATTATGTGGTTGAGCTGAAGTTGAAAGCCTAGCTTAAATGTCGGCTCAATGTTTCTCAATAACAGGAACAAATTGATCAACTTCCCCTGTGGCTATTACACTTGTTATTGAAAAATACTCCTTCAAATACCACTTCAAAGACCAGGTCACATACCATAAAGATCTTTCCTTTGTGTTTTAAAGCGACTACCTTGAAAAGTAACACAACTAGGTGGCATTGATGGTAAATGCACTTATATAGCATTTTTCTATTTTGTCCAACCACTGAAAGTGTTTTAATACTGTTAGTCTCATTCTTCACATTCATATACTTATGGTAGAAGCTTCTACAGAAAAGGACTATCACTATTAGCTAATCTCACTCATACACATTCACTAACCACTGAACAACAGCAGGAGAAATTTGGGGTTTGGTGTTTTGCCCAAGGACGCTTCAACATGTAACTGCAGGAGCTGGGATCAAACACCAGACCTTCAGATTAACAGACGACTGACCGTACCACTGAGCCCAAGCAAAGAATCTCTCAGACTGAATTCTTAACAGACTCAGAAAGACAATGAGTGTCCACAGTCGCTATTTAAGGCATGAGCAGAAGGAGCTGTCCTGCTCCTGTGCAGACGATTTTAACAAAAACTCTGGCTCTAATGAGGCAAAAAGCCAATCCTAGCTCAGGAGTGTGGTGTGGCATCAAAGTTGACTTGTCAGAATTTAAGGACAAAGACACAGTGCTGTATGTTCTCAAGTATTTGCCCCTTACAAAATTATCCTGGTTTTGCACATTTTTTGACACTTAACTAATTCAGATCTTATAAAAAAATTATCAGACAAAAATGTTGTTGTTGCTAAGTGCCTCTTGAGTGGCAGCTTGTTGCAGCAGCCGTCTATTGGTTGCCCCCCCCCCCCCTTTTTCCCTTATCTTTTAAGTTATCTTCGTATTTAGAGCCTGTCATTACTTTTTATGGCTAATTTGTTGACAATTTACACCAAATTGGTTGCGTTTGCAGTGGTGTTTTGACCTTTTCTGCTCCTGTTTGTCAGGGGGATCCTATGTGTAACCACGGTTACATTGTTTACACATGAGACTCAGCTGTTGACAGCCCGTAGCATGTCAGTGCTAACCGGTCAAAAGTTGCATGCAAGCTGAGGAGGGGGCAAGGATGTTGGCTGGTACTGCGGTGTGAGCTAAGAGAAGACAACATCAACCAGTCCTTCCATCCATCGTTATGGAGAAGGTAAGATCTATCTCCAATGAGCTGGACAAGCTAGCGGAGCTAACCCAGCACCAGAGGGTATATGTGAGGGCAGAGTAGCATCATGCTATTCACAGAGACATGGCTAACCAAGCTAACATCAGACACAAATGGCCCACTGGAAGGATATCACCTTCTGTGGGTGGACAGGACAAAGGAGAGCAAGACTGAACAGACCAGTGAAGAACACCAGCTCGGTCCTGGGTCATCTCCTCATGGAGGTGGAGGCTGACAGGAGATTGATGGCCAAGCTGTTCATCTCTGATGGACAACATGTCTCACCAGTTTCAGAAGACTTTTTACCTTAACAGGACAAGCATCTCCTAAAACCTCTCCTCAAAAACACTAAGCTGTCCCTTTAATAAACTGATATGATTATTAGAGTTTTGAAAAAACTGGTGAATTTGTTGGCAATGACAAACACATTTTCAGTCATCTAATTTGGACTAATTGGTGTAACATTAGCTAATTAAGAGGATTACTGGGATCTATGATGATTTGATAATTTTTCAGCAGCTGGCAGTTTAGATATTTATCCATAAAACGTGTCCTATAATGAGACACATGCTGCCCTGAATGCCTCAGCTGCTGAGTATCTTTCTTTAATTTTCAACCTTTCATGGCCTTTAGCTCTGCAGCACAGAATAAATGTAACATGAAGTGAAGTAAACAGTGTGAGCTTGAGTAACAGTGAGAGCAGTGAGAGTGTACATTATTCAGGTTATCAGATCAGCTCTGCTTTCCTCCACCAGTGACACACACACGATGGAATGTTTCTGTGGAAGCTGGCCCACTCCTCACTTACTTAAGACATTACACAGTATATTATCTGCAGCTTTAGCCATTAGCCTAAAGGTCCTTCATTTCTACCACAACATTACGGGAGTGATTTTCAAAGTAGATAAACTGTTGATAGGCCAAGATCTCAGCAGTAATTACATCATGTTTTATAGTACATAATCCCTGAGAAAACGATGAGAAACTGGATGAAAGTGTGCATCAATCAAATGTAACAAACCCAATTATTGTCAGCCCTCCCTTCTCTTCCTCACTGCTCACAGCCATCACACATCTCCCCATGACTCAATCCTGATATGGCAATTACAGCTGCAGAGAGTCTTTGCTAATAACTGCAATCCAATCACTTCACAGCACGCGCGGAAGGAAAGAAGGCCTGCGATAAATAATGACAACCCCTAATTTACTTGATATTGTTATTTTTATGCTTCCCTCCTCAGTATCACGACTGTATGTGGCTACAATTTGTCACACCAGGAGTAGATTCTCTCTGCTGTCAGGCTTCCCATGTGACACAGTGTGTGTGTGTGTGTGTGTGTGTGTGTGTATGTGTGTGCGTGTGTGCGCGTGAACGCACCAGCTGTTTGGAGGAGTATATGCTGCATATGTTTACACACACATGCGCTGGAGGTTTGATTATAAGGATACACAGTAGGTTTGTGTATTTGATTTCTTCTTTTTTGCTAAAGTTTTTCAGAGAATCAGCCTTTTTAAGCTTCCATTTCAGGAGTTTGATGCAAAAACTGTTACCTTTGACTCGTAAAGTTCACATTAAATTATAAAATTCTTTTTCAGTTATTTTCAGACGTTTCCTGATTTATGATTTCATGCCAATATCTGGCCAAATGATTACACAAAAAAAGATCACACTAGTAGAAAAAATTATAAATTCAAGACATTTTAATTTTATAGCTTTCCAAAATCTGTGGTTTCTTAAGCTACTTGCCAGTGTCTGTGATGAGTCCTTCCTTAAAGCTCATGTGGGGAGTTTTTGTCTGTGCAACAGATTGAAAGTAAAACAGATGCCTCTTTATTTGACACTGATGCCTCATTCAACTTTCAGAAGAAAACAAGACCAGGATTTACTAAATGGTTATTTCTATGCCTGGCACCGCTGTGGTCGGCAAACCACATGATTTACAGCACACTGTAGAAAAAACCTTTCTTCACATTTTTCACAGAAAATATTTACAATGAGGGACACATTGGACCATTAAAAGAAAGCAGGATGAGATCATCAGAATAAAACCTGAGTGATGAGATGTTCATCAGCTATAAAGGGACTGTGAGGACTTTCTATGTGATCATGAAAAAGTCTATTTTTTATCTACCGGTATCTATCTATCTATCTATCTATCTATCTATCTATCTATCTATCTATCTATCTATCTATCTATCTATCTATCTATCTATCTATCTATCTATCTATCTATCTATCGATCGATCGATCGATCGATCGATCGATCGATCGATCGATAGATAGATAGATAGATAGATCTCATAAGCTACAACTTATCAGTGACAAAATATTTCTAAATGCTATTTCTCAGTTTCCCTGTCTTGGTTGGACAGGACCAGGTGGATTTATAGCATGTAAAAGTCCCTATGACAACACAACGCTGGCTGATGAAGTTTAGTAGTGAGAAGAGAGATCTGTGTTTTTCTCTAATGAAAACAATTTCTGGAATATTTTGTAGTGATGGCGGACACTACGGCTGGAGTGTCAGACAGAAAAAAAACAGAAGAGCAGAAAAAAGCTTAAGAGGAGACTGATAGAGCACGGGCTAATGGCTAAAACATGGGCTTAACTGTTTGTGATAATGTTTCTTCCAGCCCACATGCAGCAGTTGTACTGCAGTGATCTGTTCAAACATGAAAGTCTATCAATGAAATGAAAAGCAAGGTTACATTTTCTCTGCTTGGTGAAGTTGGAGTTGGTAGATGAACGCTCGTAGGACATAACCAGGATTCATGTACTTTACACATTACAGACACATCTTACAGCACCTGGCTGTAAAAAGTCTTTACCCCAGAAAAACACCAGCTTTTCGGGATAGTCCTCACAACACCTTTAAGTTTCTGTTCCTGAAGGAAAGTTTAAAGGGCTCAGATGAAGCTTAGCTAGCTTAGAATAAGATCATACCTCCAAAGTAACAAGCCCCCATCTGCCTTTATAATGATGAAAAAAAAAGTTTACAGTATTGATTTCATCAACCAAATTTATAAAGATAAGTGTCAATGACTTTTTCTGACAAAGTTGGCCTTAGTATGTATCCACCTGTTTCTTCAGAAGCCAATAGGTGTTGACTTCTGCCTGTGGTTATCAACTTCCGGTTGCCGCCGCTGTCAAGCCAGCTCAAAACAACTCACATGAAATCATTAATGCTAGACAGGGCTCAGGCTGAACTTTTTTAAAACACCCACACTATGACTCCACCTCCAATTTTTCATTTTTTCCTTGCTTTTAAAAGCAAGTGTTTATTATTAGTGAGTATGACAGCTAGGCTAACATCGTCAGCTTTGTGGTTTACATGGCGACATAAACAGAACGTTCAACTGGACAAGCAAAACCAATCGCAATGAACAATGGGTAGTCAGGAAAAAGATGAGTACACACATGTAAAACATCACTGATCTAAGTGAACTTATATTAAACTGGTAGTGTTGGTTTTAAATTTCTCACCATCAAGTCTATTTGTTGCAAACTCTTAATTGGAGTTGTTTGACAAGAGCACGAGCTGAAGTCAGTCTGTCAATACCCATAAAAAGAAATAGAAAATACATGCAAACAATAAATAAAAGCTATATTTAACATATGAAGTTGTCACAACAAGCACATTCGGGGACCGTCATAAAAGTGCAATACAGATGTTCTTATTTTGAACACTGGAAATAGTCCAGATGAAGTCAGAGTGAGAAATTCAGATTTATTTTCAAGTCTTTCCTTTGTGTTATTCAACTACCATATCCTTAAAAGTACATCAGTTAATGAAGTGCAGATGGCCTAGTGGTCTAGGTTGTGCTCCATATGAAAAAGAAAAGCCCCTGGAGCAGGCAGCCCAGGTTCAAATCCAGCCTGTGGCGATTTTCCCACATGTCACGCCCCACTCTCACCCTGTTTCCTACTCCAGCCACTATCCTGTCCTCTCACATTAAAGGCATTAAAAGCCTGAAAAAAACATCTTAAAAAAGGGTATCAGTTAAGCTTCAAAATTGCATAGATCTGAAAGAAGATGAAATTTCTGATGTCAAATCCGCGAGTTATCTCTGATGATGCTTTTCATTATGGGAGAAGAATACAGCTGTTTGTTCTGGCTCAGAAGATTTTAATTTTGTTTCCTCTTCTCAAGTTCAGCCTGACTTGTTTGTTTTTTGGCACACTGTCAGCAAAGAAAACAACCCAATGCATGGGATAAATCGGTCGATAGGAGGAAGAGCTGTAAAGCATGAAATCTTACTGGACAATCAATCAGTCAATTTTGCCTGCCCGAGCCTGTTCCTCCCGCCAAATTGGACTCCTCCATTGTGGTGAAGTCAACGGGTAATTTGGGAGTACAGTGCTTTGGGGTACTCTGCTTCTATTGAGGTGGAGAGCAGCATCCCCAGAAAGCTCTGTGAACGGAAAGGGCAGCTCAGGCAAAGCACTGAAGGATTTTTCAAGAGGAAAGCTTAGAAATAATGACATCTTTGGAGGGAGTCTGTTATGGCTGAGAGCTCTTCTAGCCTTCTATAATTGGTCCCACATAAAGCACCATTACAATTTGATTTGGCTATAAACAGACATTTAAAGCTGCAATATTTAATTTGCACTTTGCTCACCCAAAATGGCAGCAGAAGGAAACTGAATCCTGCAGAGCTCATTACGAAGAAATGCTATTAGATAAGATTAATAAAGTGCACGGAACAGGTTTATTCTTACTGAACGGGTCAGTGTGTAACATTAGAACAAAGCACATTAAACCAACTCAAATGAGGTCAACAATAAGAAAAGCATCCTATCAGCTTTCATTTTCCTTTTTTCCCCTTACTGGTGAGAAACTATTAAGACGAACAAGCTGACCTGGGCTTCAAGCTTTCTTCAAGCTACTTTATTGTCTAACTGTACTGTTAGCATGTGACGCTGGCTCTTTCTCACTCTGTTCTTCAGTCTTTGAGTTTGGTGATTATCACAAACTACACAACAAACAAACCAAGTGTTAAAGTCACCCAGCAGCCATGTTGTGTGAAACTTCTTCAGCAGCAACAGAAGCTTAATAAAAAAAGGAGTTACCAGTATGGTGGAGACGACCAAGGAGCGGTTGGATAAGGAATCTGAGACGTTTGTCGTCTTTCCCTTCTGATTGTCCGTCATGTTCAGGCCACTTGGAGGATCCCAGGTACCAATCTGCGACACAGAATACACATGGTTGATATTTTTATGGTTCCATGACAGAAACAGTGTTCACTCATATGGGTGTACAGAAAATAGACCATAGTTCAACATTAACAAAGCTCCATTTGTTAAATATTTAACACTGTTTGATGTCAGAGAAAGAACACTTCAAATTGAGCTTTACATGAACACAGGATGGAGTCCTTCAAAATAAGTTACAATCCACATTGACAAAGATTTCTGAGAAATAATAAGGCTGAATCATACTTTGTAATACTCCTCTGACTGAGCTGGCAAATCTTTTAAGGTTCGTGTTTTGTTCATGTGTTTCCATCAAGACAGGGTCATGTAATTTGACTTTAAATTTGAATTTCTGGATTCTCAAGGCTCTGTGACTCATATTTACTTTATACATTAACTTCTATATGGAGTCATATTGTAACAAATAGCTGCAAATAAGCTTACCCACTCTTCTTACTGTATCTGTTAGTAACTTTGATAAATCTAGGTCCAAGTAACCAAATTCCATCTAACACCAAACCATTTTCAAACAACTTTGACAAATTTATTATATTAGAACAAAATCAGAGGTGTATTCTTTCCCCCCAGTGGTCCCAACTGATTGTTGAAAAGGTTTTAGTCTTTTAACACACACTGCTGTCATGCTGCCTGTTTCAGCCAGGCTAGGGGCTGCTACTGCTGCCAATGAACTTGCTGTTGCCTGTATTGACAAGACCGTACCCGCCATCACCCAGACCTGGCTGCAGTATCCCATCCTGAACTCCATCATATCTCCAGGCACATAATCTTCCAACTGAAAATGGGCACCACAGACAACAGTGTTTTTTGTGACCGATGCAGGAATAAAGTCCCCTTTCGTAACTGCACAAAACGAACCCAAGCATGAAGGTTAACTCAGTTTTTCTTCCTAAGGGGGAAAGTGGACTAGATATCATGTTAAGTATGTATTTCTACCCAAATGCAGTATTTAAACATCTTAATAAAGTTCAAATTAAACAATACACTGGAAGAAGCACAATAAACATGACCTGAAACGCCTGCTCTCACTCACTACCATCCATTATTCACTTTGGATAAAAAAATAAGTCACAGAATGAAAGTTCCTCTTGCTACATCGTCAGGTGATTATAAGAAGAGTGACTGCAGTGCTCTAGAGATGTAAAGTTTAACTCAACAGCATGAAAAAAATGTTGCATATCAATTAAGAGACCTTATTTAAAGACAGTGTGGTGCTCTATGGTGAAAGATTGAGTATTTAGTTATTTATGAAACTCATATTAAAGTTTAACTTCACAAGATGTTCCATATGCTTTATCTTAATGCAGGCAGCTGTCTGCTGTCTAATCTTCCCTTAAAAATAACACACAGCCTGACAGAAATTATTACTTTATACTCATCAGAAATTCAACCCAGTAATTTTGCAACTTCGTTTTGGTTTTCTGAATTTCAAAAATTTATAATTTTATTCTTGAGATCTCACTTTTTATTCCTCTGTTACATGGCTCTGTAACCAGACATAGTTTGACACATGTCCTCTGAGGTGAGATCTCAGTTAAAAGTATGGTAGAAAAATCTGCTAATGAGATAAAAAAAAAAAAAAGAAAATAGAAACCAAACAGCTTGTTTTTTTTTTTTTTTTTTTCATTTTTCTAACCCCAATGGCAGATTATTTTTACTCATTACAAGCAATTCAGGCATCAATTTTGCCTTTTCAAATCCTAATATGAGACCCTTTTGGGACGTGTCAGGTGAATGAAGCTCAAATTAAGTCTAATAAGACAATTTTGACAAAAAAGTAAGACAGAACTTGTTTAGTTCCTGAATTTGCAGTGCAGGCATTGAACAATAGATTGAATCAGGGAGCAGCATGTTTTTTGGTGACAATAAAGGAAAACTTATGCTACGGATATTTTACAATGAATGGTGATCCATGATTCAAACCCACAGCTCTTAGATTCTGTCTTTTTGTGCCAAGGACCTTCTGCCTCTAAATGTCATAAGCTTTTGAGGTTTGAAATAATCCAAAATGAATGTGATCTGATGGGTTTTTGGCCTTGTGGAGTTGCATCTGTATCCTTTCAAAGGCTGAAAGAAGTCCTCTTTTATAGCAGACACAACCAAATAGACAGGCAGACATGAAGCAGCAGAGACACATGCTGTTCTCAGACTTTCCCCTCCTTGTATTCTGGATTCCAACATGAAATATCACAGCACCCTGAGGACACAGCTGACAGCCATGTGAACCCTCAACACCTTCATCTGGAGTCCCACAGGGAATAATGTTAGAGATGATCAAGGATCTGAATCCACCCTGTGGCCTTTAAGAGGGTCAGTGGAGGCCACATTGAGGAAACGGAGCTGGCTGGGGAAGGCGAGCAGCAGGAAGTTATCAGATCATGCCTCAAGGCCTCTCTTGTCCTCTCTCAGCTCTCCCTGAAGTCTCCACCCAAACCTCCCCCTCAGCTCCCCTGCACTCCGTCCAACTCCACCGCCCAGAGCATCACTGGCAAGGACCACAAACACCAAACCCACAGCTACCACACACTCCTCAGGGCTCCTCTGATACCCTGCACAAGGCCCTGAGACCCGCTTTGTAATTGCAAATCAACTTTTTAATTCAGGTTTCATGAGGCTGGAGGGCTTCTGAAGGGGTTTATTAATGGGCTAAATTATTCATGGAGGTGTGGGCGCACATTGAGCAGAGGTCAGGGGCAGCAGAGAGCGAACACCTGAGAGGATGCAGCAGTGTGAAGTGTTTGTAGTTGTGTTTGAGAATATTATTTGTGCGTGTGGTATGAGCAGCTTCTCTTCACACTGATAATCTCTTGAATCTTAAATTGACTGCTGAGTACTGGAGTAAAGCCTCTTCTGGGAAAATATGTAAACCATACACACTTCTGTTTATAAGAGAACTTAAAACACATGCTGGTGGATAAATATACATAATTTAGTCCCGACACAGAAGACTGAGCACTTCTACTCTGGTATTTTGATTCAAGAGGCAATGCTAAACCTACAGAGATTGTTTAACCAGGATACCTCAGAGCTATTAGTCTTGGAGGTCATCAGTTATCATTTTCACTGTGTTGATAATTGTGTAAAATCCTTACCCTACTAAGCCTAAGGTTAGTTTATTTTAAGGTTAGGTTAATTTAGCTTACTTACTATGTATGAGTAGGTAAATTTGGTTTGCAGCGAACAAAAAACAAACCCCTACACAAGATAGACATGACAAACAGTAAGTAAACAGTCCAGCACTAAATGGGTAACACTCAGACCAAACAAGAAATAAACAATCAATAAACACACAGTCTATAACAAACCATAGACTGTATAATAAATGGACGTAGTCTCCGTTACGTCACCCGTCTGTTTCTGAAACTTAGTTTTGTAGCAAATTGTCGACAGGGGCCTTATTACAAATGGGGCTTTGAGTCTCCACGCTAACAGCTATAGGGTGCCCGCCTGTCAATCAGCTCAGCTGTGCCTCTGATTTGGTGAACTTGCATTCTCAATATCTTTCAAACTGCTGAGTTAAAAAAAAATCACCCCCAGTACAGTGTGTGCTAGCTGTTAGCAAAATTAGCTATTCTAATGGAATTCATTGTTGGTACCAGGCTGTAAACATGTTTATTTCTGCTGTGAGAATGGCTTTATTTGGCTTGGTGTGTATGTGGTTTATGGCACTTCCAGAGAGCATCAAGTGGACACTTGACAAACTGCTGCACCTCCTCATATTTTTAGACTGGAGGTTGCCGTTTGTACTAAATGAAAATGCATATTTAGTCAGCAAAAACATAGTGAAAAAATAAGGTACAACTGTACAATCAGTGAGAAAAAAACAAGAAAATGATAAATGGTTGAATAGTGGAACAGCCAACGTTTTTGTGATAGATAGATAGATAGATAGATGGATAGATGGATAGATGGATAGATAGATAGATAGATAGATAGATAGATAGATAGATAGATAGATAGATAGATAGATAGATAGATAGATATGCAATATTTTATATTTTGTTGTTGTTATTACAGTAGCTTGTATATGACTATCGCTAAGCAAATGAAGAAGCTTTATGTGAGGTACAATGTGATGACAGCTCTTTGAAAGGAACTGATGTTGTGGATCCGTTCATCCCCAGAAGTTTGATCACACAAGCTTCTGTCAGATCTCATGTCTATGGGATTATTTCCCTTCATGTTAAGTGTGTCGAGTAGTGGTCTCTAGTAATCGTTTGGGGTGTGATCACAGGATTTTCATGGTAAAAATTCTTCAAACTTTCTTTGTGTGTGGACTCAAGGGATATAAAGGGGCTGTTAGGACTATCTGAAAAAGCTATTATTCTTCCTGGATGAAGACTCTATTTCCCAGAATGCTGCTGCTCGAGTCCTGACCGGAACCAGGAAATACGACCATATTAGTCCAGTGCTCAGGTCTCTGCACTGGCTTCCTGTCACCCAGATAACAGACTTTAAAACAGCTCTGTTTGTCTACAATTCTCTTCATGGTTCAGTGCCAAAGTACATCTCTATCATGTTAGAGCCATATGAACCAACTCAGACCATAGAATGTGTAAAATATGGACATAGCCTCTGCGACGTCGCCCGTCTGTTCCTGATACAGTCAAATGAAGCCAATCCTTGGACAGGGCCATCTTGGATATGACACAGAATCTAAGCTTTCTTTCTAACAGCCACAGGGCGCCTGTCAGTCATGTGAGCTGAGCTGAGCTTCTGATTGGATACACTCGCAATCCTAATATCTAATGCTGAGTTAGGAAAAAACTCAGCCCCCCATAAAGTGTGTGCTGACAGTGAAGTTAGCATTTCAGAACCAGGTTGTAAATATGCTTTTTAATGCCGTAAAAGTCTGTTTTTTTGGCTGGATGTGTTTGTGACTTCCGGTTGTTCGGCAGTCAGCCTCTAGCTTACCATCTGCCTTAACACAGTATCCAACATGAAGACGAAGTTTCATACACTACAGCTTTAAAAAAAAAACAGCAGAAAAAGTATTGCAGTGTATAATAGCTGTAACTGGATTTTTCCTCCTCTTTTTTTTGTTTACAGTCACCAAATGCCAGGAGGATTCATTACAGCCATCAATAGCTTTATGTGTTCATAACCTTTGGAAGTGTAATTGTTGTATTCAGTCAAACACAGTGTACCTTATTGTATCACTTTCACATCATTAGTGCAGACACATCAGAATGTGTGTGTGTGTGTGTGTGTGTGTGTGTGTGTGTGTGTGTGTGTGTGTGTGTGTGTGTGTGTGTGTGTGTGACAGTTTAAGACCCAATATTTCAGCTGCAGCCTCACCAGTTTTCGTGTAATACAAATAAAATCAGAGTTTTATATTTAACCCAACTGTATCTCTGTTGAAGTATTACACCAAGAGAGAATCACAAAACTTCAAATGGAGAAAGTGTCCTGGGCATATCACCCTGGTGATCAACCTTGTAAGAAGTGACTCATCATTGCAAAATCCTGAGTCAAGAGCTATCCCAGGGTTACCTGGATCAAATCCAGCTTCGTAGTACCCCCCATTTTCAGCTGTCTCATGAGTTTCTCTGAACTGTGACCTATTTCCTCTGTTCGTGTCTCTGCCTCTTCACTGCTCTCTCTGGGATTGTTTGCCTGATTGGACTGATTACCTGAGCACTGACTCTGGATTGTTCATCACTCTGCCTAGTTTTGTAATCCTGCCCTTATGTTGACTCATGCATTCAGAGTCTATTCTCCTTTTTGGTTGTGCTACACAGTTTAGTATTGCCTTGTCGTGGAGCAGCAATAATCTCATGATTTATTAGATTGTAACCCTGTATCATCAGTTTGTGCCATTGATAACAGAACAGATACATTACAGCTTCAATGAGCTTCAGAACTGTGACAATACTTTATCAAGTGATGGGGAGAATGACACACGACAAATATGAAATCAGCTCAAGTTAAAGTAACCCACAGGTATCATTCTCTATTTAGGGCAAAAGCAGTCCAGGATTAGAATAACTTCTGATGGTCTTATTTAGGTGGTCCTGGAGTGCAAAACATGATAACAAAATAAAAAAGGACAGGGCTGTGCTACAAAGTGGGATTAACACATCCAGGATCTCTCTCTGCTACCTGAGTTTACTTAACCAGCCATTTACAATTTTGATAAGCAACACAATGAAGCTGGATTTCAACTCGCTCAGTGAACCCAGGGTTTTCCAGTCTTGATCAGTGCGCGCTCACACAAAAGGATTGGAGTTTGCAGCATCTGACCAATCACAAACATGAAAAAACCCTGCAGAGCAGCCAACTTTACTATGGAGGAGAACATTTTTTCTTCAAAATGGGAAGAATTTAAACCTATCATCCCTAAATTTGTGAGATTATACAATATTAATTCATCAGACAATATAAACCAACAGCACTCTGATCACTTAATTTCCTTTATTATAATAAAAAAGAGAACAAAAATCAGAAATAAAAATAAAAAAAGAAAACAGAATAGGTAAGTGCCTGTGCACAACTAGTATTGTTACTGATTTGACAAACACACTCTGTCTTTTGACTAGAAGGAAAAGCTCTGTTTTCTGTTGATTTCAAAATGTAAGGGCTACAACATGATTTAAATTGTGAGTGTTTTGCACTTCAGGACCACCATACATTACTATGTAAGGCTTGTTTAGCTATTTAAAGAAGCTCTTGTTTACTTAACTGCCAAAAAGCCAGGCTGAAAACAAGCAGGTCAGATCAGTATTTTTAAACTCTAACAGTCAGGAGAGCTTTTTTTCCCATGCTTTCACTCTTCCTGACAAACAATGCACTGACCCAAGTTTTGTCCCGCCCACACAAACATGAGCTCCATTCCTCTAACCTTAATTTGCAACGAGAGCTTAATATTCCTGAAGCAGATGAATCACCCATTAAATACTATCTTTTTATAAAACACAGCCATTGCTACACGAGACATCTGGTCCTCTAGGAAGAGACAGAATAGTGTATTTATAGGAGCAACATCACTGCGTTTTGAATTGATCTTGATAAATTTGCATCTTGATTTGTTGTGTTTTATAACATGAAAACATCTGCATGAAAAACACATGCATGACCAACACTCTACCTTCTCAAGCCCCTCCTCCTTCAGACTGATGACGTCCAGGTCAAAGTCCGTCCTCAGACCGTTGGAGCGATTGAAAGTGATTCTGCCGGTCAGGCCATCCCAGTGGGCCTAGAGAGAGAGAGAGAGAGAGAGAGAGAGAGAGAGAGAGAGAGAGAGAGAGAGAGAGAGAGAGAGAGAGAGAGAGAGAGAGTCAGAGACCTCCTCAGACATCAGCAGCCACATCTCTGCTTTCTAACAAACTGCCTGTGAGAGATCAGTCACACTTTTATCTTTCCCATTTCTTCCTCTTTTCCACACTCTCTCTGTTTGGTACAGTCTAACTGGGCCTGCACTCTCAGGCTCTGTGTAACAGTGGGAAGCAATTACCAAATCTTTACGGGTATTTAGGGCTGTGATGGGCGACAACGTGGCATGAAAGTGGCTCAGAGCAGGGGTAGCTTTCTCCCAGGTGTCTCTCAGCACCGCTCTGACTGCAGACTGGGGACTTCAGGTTTATCTTTAGTCAAATGAGGGGGAGTCACAGACCTGGAAGTTACACACTCGATTCACTCACCTACTCCTGAACACATTCCTCATACTGCTCTGACTCATAGTCTGAACACTGCTGCACTGATACCAAAGCTGTTCACAGACAGAGATGTACCTTCGGTGAGGCAATTTTGATTTCCTCACTGAAGGCACCCTAACCCAAGAAAGAGGAATCCCTGAAGTCACTGTTTTAAATAGAAAGCAGTTTGTAGCAAAAAGAAAAGCATAATGAATAAAAACATGCATTTGAATCGAATCTCAACTATTTATGCCACCATTACCATGACTTCCTGTTCTTTCTCTATCTGTCTAGAGTATTATTTTACTGTGAGCTCATAAGATTTATGAAGTTTCCTGTTTGTTTTCATATTTGTTGAATGCTTCTGACATGAGTTCTATGATTAATGACATTCATTATGGTTCTTTGTATTTCTGTCTCCTAGCCAGAGGAGGGGTTATTTGGCAAGGCATTTAGTGTAAAAAGTGTTCTGACATTTACCATTAAACTGCAAGTCACTTAAGCATGGATTTAAAGTACAGTGATTGCTAAGTGGTGTTGTGCCACACTGCAAAGGACAACGTACTCAATGCAAGCTTGTAGCTGGCTTCACCCAGTTAGCCTCAACATGAAGCGTGCATAGTGATTATTTCTGTTTTAGTGCAATTGGCTAAGAAGCGTCCCTTCCAGTGTTGTAGTCAAGTCAACAAACCTTGAGTCAATGATGAGTCTGAGGATCTCAGGAATTCAGACATGAATGTGAGTCCTCATTCTTGATACGATTTTTTGTTATAAGGGGAGCACTGCTTTACTCCAAACTATTGACTAAAGGACCTTAGATGTCTAGAAAACACATTTCATTTCATAACAATAGACTCTGATTGATACTTTTGTCATGTCTGGAGATTTAAATTACGAATAAATTTACAGCACAGTGTGTCGTGTAAAAACCACAGGCTGTATAATAAATGGATGTAGTCTCTGTGACGTCGCCCAATTGTTTTTGATACAGTTTTGAAGCCTATTGTGGACAAAGGACCAAGGGGCGATATCCAGTAGAGAAAATGAAGCTCATGCGGTCGTACTAAAACTTGTTGTTCATTGAGAATCCACTAGAGGCTGGCTGTAGAAAGACCTGAAGTCACACACACACACCAAGCCAAAAAAAAACTGACATTTATGGCATTAAAAAAAAACAAAACAAACAAAAAAAAAAACATATTTTCAGCCTGGTTCAAAAACGGCTTGAGTTTGAAACACTAATTCCAGTGTATGCACACACTGTACAGGGGGTGACATTATATTAACTCAGCATCTTAAAAGATATTAGGATTACGAGTTTGTCCAATTAGAGGCTCAGCTCAGCTCACGTGACTGACAGGCGCCCTTTAGCTGTTAGAAGGGAAGCTCAAAGTCTGCGTCATATCCAAGGTGGCCCTGTCTAAGGAGTGGCTTCATTTGACTGTATCAGGAACAGATGGGTGATGTCATGGAGACTACATCCATATTTTATACAGTCTATGCAGAGGACATATTGGAAATGTTGAACTGCCTGTAGATTAATTTATGTTAGGATGAGGTAAAGAGGCAGCCTTTAGCTTCTTTGCAGACAGCTACAGCGTGCCCACATGTCAGTCAAGTCAGCCATGACCTCAAATGTGCAAAACTCTTAAGTTTAATAACTTTAAAAATATTGAGTTGTAAAACAATTCATTCTAATGAGTATGTGTGGATTAAGAAATGATATATTCAGAGTCATATCCATTTTGAACCAGGCTTTTAGAACCAATATATCTTTCGTTTTGACCGATAGGGTTCAGCACCAGTTTAACCAGATACAGCCTGCACATACATAACTTCATCTTTCATTTTCAGATGAATATACTGGAACAACCAAGCTGCATTAAAAGATAGCATCTATTATCTGTGCTTGTTCACATCCTGGTAGTGGAGCAGTATAACATTATGGCAGCAGCCATTAACCAGACTTACAGCCCTGACTGTTTGTGGTTTGGATAAACAATTTAGATACAACATATGTCCAGCATTTCAGGCCTACGAGTTAGGCCAACTGGTAATTCTGGTACTGACTAGTAGATGTGATATTTAATACTATAGTAGGGAAAAAATGTGACACCTCTGGGTTTCATGAAGCCTGGAGGTGTATTTTATCAATCCTGTGCATTTCTGCAGCTTGGAAATAAGATGTTTTCTCTAAACTCAAATAAAAGGCTTAAAATCACCGACCTTTGGCACAAAAACTACTTGGTTTGGTTAAAAAAAAGATCATGGTTTGTATTCTAACAATAACTCTGATTTTTGAAATGGTGCAGGACACAAGCAGAAGTCACCTGAAGGGAAGATAAACAGTTTTCAGAAAGCTCAGAAGGCTGTCAAGGCATGCAATTTGCACTGGGACCAGCAGATGTTGTCATGCATACAGACATACAAAAGGCTGTCTTGTTGCAAGAAAAAAAAAGTTTGGGTCTAGAAAACATCCCAGTAACAGTATAAAATCCACACTGACTCTCATGTTAAGAGGGTGAACTTGTGTCCATACATACAGTGCTATAAATGTTACATTATGAATATTCATGACTATTTCACAATCTGCCTCGTGCAGAGTTAGATGATAGTTATCTGGGGAGCATGACTGCACCAGAATTTCATTTTAAATTGCATTTTGAGTTAGGAGTGAAACTGTGCAAACTTATATCAAATTTTATTACAGTGTGTGATGTGAAGTGTTTGGGGAAAAAAAAAAAGACCAACTACCAACTCCAACCTCACCAATCAGAGCAAATGTAACCTCGATCTTCTTTTTATTGATAGACTTTCAAGTTGAACAGATCACTGCAGTATAAATGCTGCATGTGGGTTGGAATGAATATTATCACAAGCAGCTTGATCCGTGAGAGAGCGTAGAATGGTTACTAAAAATGTACATGGGCTAAAACCCGGAAATGGCGTGTGCACAAAATTCTTCAGATTTATAGAACCATTCATAAGCACATCTCCTGCAATGTGTTCTTTATAAATCAGGAACCACTTGGAGAAGTGTGCACATGGAGAGGCCATAAATTCTGAACCTTTCTGATCCAGATATGAGGAGTTTGTGAATGAAGTGATGGATAAAATGGACATACTGGTAATTTACTGCAGCAGGGGGTCACAAACTTCACAAAATCAGAGAATGACGCCATGTCGCTGCTGTATTCAGTCCTTAGTCCCAAAACATCCACCGTTATTCATTACGCATGAGTATATCTGCAATGTTTATGGGACCCACACTGATTTCTTCATATATTTCCAGAGACGACCCATCAGTCTCTCTCATTCTGTGTTATTATTAATCAAAGGTTTGATTGACTAACTAAAACTTTTAATTGTTGAAACTCAGTCTGCACTGTGACTAATTATGAGGATATCTGGGCCTAATGATCATGTCATAGATGCCTCGACTTCATTTTCACTCTTGAATTATTTATAGAAAAAAATACATGCAGCTGATGAGGATGTGCAGATATAGAGGAGGCTAATTGTGTGAAGCCACCGCTGTGTCTCTGTGCGCTCTGACTTAGCATCTCTATTAAAATTGAAAACCACACTTGATGATAAATTTGACCGTCTGTGTTGCCAGTTTCCCCTGCTTCTAAAATATACGTACGCTTGGATCAGAGTTTGCTTACCAGTGTGCATATTTTACCATCAGGTTTTACAGATCATAAACTTTGCATGGGAATAGGCGCATCCAGTTTCAAGCTCTGTTTTGTGCTTACGTAGTGTTTATAAATTAGTCCCCATTCTTATTTTTTTAATTTATTTATTTATTTATTTTTCTTTACAGCTCAGCTCTTTTGTCTGTCATTACTACAAAATAAACCTAAGCAGTAGTTTTAAGTTGGAAAAAAGGACAGATATTGCGTCTCACTGCTAAACTTTGCTGGCTTGTTGAGTGTTGTCAAAGGACTTTTTGTCTACATGCTCTAAATGGATTCATGTTCTACTGAGAACCACAGAATATAAACATTAATTTGTATGCAGACAAAATACTTGTACAGTCCTTCCGGGGGCTTTACTATCTTCCTGCACAGATGAAATCACACTGGTGAGGATGTTTCATTGATATTGTTATGTGACCTTGTGCAGACAATTTCTTTGGGTGAGCACAAGCACCTCGAATGTCTGCATGTGTCACCATTGAGCTAAACAGCGCGTCTTGTACATCCCATCCTTCTGTGTGACTTAAAGCTGTAAGTCAGAGAACAAAAGCAGCCCTACAGCAGGAGATGGAAAGATGACTGAACTAGAAGAGGGTTTGGAGAAAAAATAATGACATTTTCATGGTTTAAAACTGTTAGCTTTGAATAAATACATCCAAATGTATGCATACAAACCCTCTCTGTACAGTTAAATTATTCACAGTCTTCTCATGATCTCTGCAAACTGAAGCAGGCTCCTAAATATAGATCTGCTAATCCTTGGCCTTCCCACAGACAGAGCTCTGGATTTACTGTCCCAGCTTCACAAAAGCCGCGCATTGTGGGGCAATTATCAAAATGTTAGCTAATGTTTTGTTTTAGTGTCTGCATGGGTGGTCAGTGCTGGAGTTCAGAGCACAGACTGGAGTTGCATGCTTGTGTAGGAGGAGTGAACACACTGAAGAATTTTCATATAAATAAACACACAGATAAATCATTTCTGTTTATTCATATCCTCTTCTTGTGACAGCCCCAGCCTCATTGAAATTCAGTCTCCATCTGCTTCCTGAGAGCACATGTGTTGTGTGAAGGTGAGTGTATGCTGTGGGAGAGAGAGCAGGGAGCAGGTAGAGCTGCACCCACCTCTTTGATGAGGGCCATGAAGCGGTTGCCGAAGCGCCAGGGTTTATGTCGGTTGCACTGTAATGAGCTGACAGTGATCTGCTGAGACTGCTGCACAGCCACGGCCACCACGTGCACGGCATCGTACATCAGCGCAGCGTCCGTCTGTAGGGCCGAGACAGAGGGGAGAGAAAACAGAGAGCGCCATTAAATTAACATGGAAAACAGTGCACACACACACACACACACACACACACACACACACACACACACACACACACACACACACACTCACACACACACACACACACACCACCAGAGCAGATCTGCTCAGAATCAGACAAAAATATATCAATATCATGATGACCGAATCAAAGCCACACATCAAACCTAGAAGAATGGTGCTGCATTTTTTCATGAGATGGACACAATGTCATGAATTTTTGATGAATTCACCATGGACGTATAATCACACATTTGCTGCAGGAATAGTGATATTGTTCTGCAAAGAAAAGCTTTGATTTCAGAAACATGAGACCAAAACAAGAACATGAAAGGAGGGAGAAAACTGGAAAAGGAACACTTTAAAGGTGTATGTAAATACACCATGCACAATCCCATCTCATATTAATACCTATCAACTGAGTGGGATGTTTGGCAATTATTAAAATCTGAGAGTAAAGAATGAATAAGTTTTAAAATGTTGAAGAAGAAAACTAATGAAAACTATCAAAACACACAGAGAGAAATATATAAACCAAACTGTTAAATGTAAAGTTAGATTGTACATTTAAATGACTGAATAATAGAGAAGGTTTAAACCCTGTGTTCTCATTGGTCAAAACTCAAAACAACAATTAACTGTGAACTGTGATATATATATATATATATATATATATATATATATATATATATATATATATATATATATATATATATATATATAAAATAAAGTATTATAAAAGAAAATACTTATCTCTAATGGAATGTATTGCTGCTTATTGCAAGTTAGATAAATAGGTGGATGGAGGGAGAAGGGAAGAAAAACAGGAGGGGAGCTAGAGAATCTCCCTGTATATATATATACACATATATAAGACGGTCCAAACAGCAAAGTGCCAGTCATCCACGCTCCATGAGAGAAGCCTATAATTTTACAGTTCTTCCTCTTCTTCTTCTTCAAAAAACTAATTAGTGTTTGTCTCGCTTGATTGAAAAGCAATCAAAACAGCTCTCCACAGTTGTTGCATGGAAATTGTGCCCTGAGGTGCTCAGGAAGGCTTTGTCCTGCAGGAAAACATCACTCTCAAACCTGTCATTTCTACCCGTTTGAGCTCTGATTGAGCGTTGCAAGGCTGCAGCTTCAGAGTCCAGTTTGGCTGTAATAGTGTTGTGAAGACCAACCAGTTTGCTACTCAACAAGTGCGAATGTGTGTGTGTTTGTGTGTGTGGCTGGATCTGTATGCATGGGGAATGTCCAGAGATGTTTCAAAAACAATCACAGTCAATAAGCCTGGCTCTGGCGTGTGCCCGCAGGAGTGTGAGGTATTAATAATCCGTGTTAGAAGGAGGTGTTGAAGCAAAGGGAGTGTGAATTTGTTGCAGTGTGGGTGTCACCTGGAGGCTGTAAAGTGTGTGGGGGGCTTATACGGATATGTAGTATCATTTTACAGATATGGGTGTCAACCGGCAGTGATGGGATGGATATTATCTGCTTGCTCTGCATTACAGACATCATGGAGATAACCAGTGCTACAATGGCTGTTAAAACTCAACAACACTGCTGTTTAAGAACACCAAAACTAATGTAGCTTCTTGGGGAATCTCTATAAAACAAAATCAGATGAATCATGATCTAAATTAAGTGTACATTTACATTTTCTGTTGAGGTCACAAAGAAAACCAAACTGTATCTAGGTACATCTCACTAAACTACATTTGGTCTCTCCATAGGCTACTTGTATAAAGCTAAAGTTCTGTACATTCTGCAGAAACTCAAGAACTCTTACAGCTGATGTCTTTGAATAAATTAATGTATTTATCATGATGTGAAAATGTTCCTTTTGAACATCCAGAGTTCAAAGTACAGAGAGGACACGCATAAGATTAAAGTTATGAAATGGTGCAAAAAACGTATAAAATTTTGCATAAAAAATGTTCAGAATGCAGGACGAGAAAAAAAAATGAGTCTTGAAATTTTGTTTGCAGGTCAAAATAGTCTGAAAATGAAAAACAATCCGGATAAAATCCTGATCCTGAACCTGCAATAACAATAGTCCTGACATGGTTTCCCCATATCGCCCCCCAATGGAGAACTTTTTCCTTAAGAGGAGACATAGTTTGCTGATGTTTACGCTGCACGTAACACTGCAGAAAACCGACCACTTATTATCTGTTTTAAAGAGACAATTAAGGGACAGGTGAAGGTGATTTCATAAGTCTGAAATGATGGAGCAAGTATGTTTGACCACATCGAGTGACTAAATTAGTGTATGCTGGGGTTCTTTCTGGGTACTCTGGCTTCCTCCCACAGTCCAAAAACATGCTCATCAGGTTGATTTGTGATTCACGTAGGTGTATGTGATCATGAAAGGTTGTCTGTTGCTATGCGTTATTCCTGTGATTGGCTGGCGACCAGAATGAATGAGTGAACGAAAGTTTCTCAATGAGCTCAAGAAGTTCTGGTGACTGATGTGTAAAAACAAAAAGCAGCTGTGTTCACCATCATTGCAGATGCCTTTTTGAGGACTTTCTCTATTGTCTCTATTGTCTGCCTTCAAATTTTGTAGTTTAATATTATAATAATAGAACCTACTTGTGAAGAGTTTGATGAGACTGCCAGCATCACTGCACCCAGCTACTCCCTCTTTTCTCTCTCTGCAGCTCTGTGCTGTTCACAACGACACCAGTCAGATAGGTTTCCATTCAAGTCAATGTGTCGACTTACACTGGATCCGTTCCATTGCTGTCCAGCTGCATGCTGCCACACAGCTAATACACAACCATCCTATTTTTGCCACTACTACTACTTGAAAAGAGCCAGTGACTTTCAAATTAAAACAACCGATAAATTACAAATGGACATAATAGCCAGACCAGGAGTCAACAGGTTTAAGGTTTTACAGCCCAACATGAATGAAGAGAGGCTCCTCAATGGAGTTGGCAGCACAGAAACTCCTGATTTTAGCTGTCTGTTAGTCATGCAGCTGAATAAACAGCT
This sequence comes from Labroides dimidiatus, assembly GCA_030710495.1. NCBI lineage: Eukaryota > Metazoa > Chordata > Actinopteri > Labriformes > Labridae > Labroides > Labroides dimidiatus. Next base: position 18,208,164 of record CM061148.1, on the reverse strand, counting down.
GGTGTGAGTTGATGAACACAGTCAACACTCAACAGAGCAGAGCCGGATTGCAGACACATCTAGTGTATTTAAGTTGTAACTGCTGCATGTGGGTTGGTATGAACATTATCACAAACAGCTTAAGCCATGTTTCAGCCCATACATACTCAATGACTCTCCTGTTTAGCTTTCCTCTGCTCTTCCAACCTTTTTCCTTTTGACAGTCCAGCTCTTTCAACCACTCAGAAATCCCCCACAGGGGCTTTAACATATTTTTGGGTGGTCAAGAAAAAGGTTGAAAAAATGTGAAATTACTACTTTGCAGGAATCCAAGAGACACACTAAATAAGCATCAAATGAGAGTGAATGTGCTTAAAGTACATCCACTCAAAGTTCTTCTTTATAGTCATTTAAGAGCACAGGTCAGCACAACTTTTTAAAAAAAAAGTTCTAGAAAGCATCAACATTTTTACTTATTCAACAACACCACAACCATTTACTATTCTAGTCCTCAAACCCTGATTACAGAACCATTTTTTGCCCTCTTTGAGAGTGGGTACTCTGATGCATGCGCATGATGGATGGTCAATTAGTGGGTCCATTGCCTGGTCAATCAAGAGCCAATCCAGAGAAGTTCAAAGAAAGAATCCCTATACACTGTAAAAAAGAAAACTTAAATTTGTTGACCTGAAAATGATTTTCTGGTAAAATGAACAAAAAAATGTTCTTTTTTGTTGCAAACTACTTCATAGTAATTCTCCCAACTACTTATATTAGGTGTATTGTGTAAAGTTGGTCTCATTTAATATGTTAAGCTGGCAAAACTTCAAATTATAAGTTTGAAGCTACACCTCGATTCTCTCAGAATTCTTCGGCAAAGAGTGCGGTCTGTGTGGATTTTATCATCATAAAGGTAAATATTTTTGTTCAAACACTGTATTGAAACTAATGTTTGCAGACTGATCATGTGTTGGTTACTTTGTGTGTCGTGGATATGTGGGACACCTTTGGCTCAGTTGAAGAGTCATTGTCTCCCAATCAGAGGAACAGGGCTCAAGTCTGGCTACCGACAATCACAAGAGTATACTCACATGTGAATGTGACAGCCAAAGCTGGCAGTCTCTTGGTATAAAGATATGTGGGTGGGTAAAAGATATTAAAAATGTGAAGCCCTCATTCTGAACAAACAGTAGTTTGTCATTATGTTCACTTTTCAGAATTCTTAGTATGTTGAACTCAAAATTTTAAGTTACCTCAACAAAAACACAAGTTTGTTCACATGTCAAACTTTTAGTTGGCCTCAAAACTCAAAAATCCAGTGCAGACAGTTGCCTTGAAATTTTGAGTTCACACAGTGGATTGTTATGTTGTGTTGATGTGAAAAGCAAACAGGCAAAACATCACTCTCCCGAAAGACTCCACCACCAGATTCTATCTGCAAAAGGGGGATTTCACCTTGCAGAGTCCTCCTACATCCTTCACCTGAATTTTGATCCAATTCTCACAAACCTAGAATACCTCCTGTGTTCTCTGAAGATAAACTCTGTCGCACTGTCAGTGAAGTCTGGTACCATTAAATGGATCGGTGTTGCTGCTGTTTCTGGATTTTAAAAGGCATATCTAACTTCTTTAACAAAGAGGTCTCTCTCTCTCTCTCTCTCTCAGTGGGGATCCTCTCTCAAACCTTCTCAGAAACTCAGAATAATAATCTGAGTTTGTCAGTGAGAAAAAGAAGAACTTGTCACTCTTTATTGGTCACATTTGCCCTGAGGGATAATTTTGCAGCAGTCACAGCCTGTTACACTGCTGCCAGCTGAATCTCCAAAATCTGCCTCACCCGTTAGTTATTTTAACCTTATAATGTCATAAAAAGGAGTCAAAGTTAAGAAAATCCCAGAATTCCTAATCAAAAACTAGAAGATACTCCAGCTGAAGCCTTCAGTGAATTGGGTGTCAGAGTTAAAAAGTATGCTATGAATTAAATATGGCCTTAATTAAAGCAAGCAGCCAAATGGATTTGGTGGTGCAGACCGGGTGGAGATGAGTGGAGGCTTGCTGCAGGAGTTCTGGCAGCAGAGGTTTGTGTGCCTCTCTGCTTCTCCCCAGTGTGTGCCTCACAAGTACCCGTCAGGCATGCTCGCAAATGATTTAGCAACACCGGCACTTCACTCTATAAACATCTCATTAAAATCAATTATGTCACTCCTGAATGAAATTAAAGCTAAATGCTTTAAAAGCTGCTTTTCCCTTGTGTCAGCCAATATGAGCATTACCCCTGACGCTGTCTATTTCTCCACCTCATTGTTGCCTCTTCTCTCTCCCCTCTCTCTGTGCTGCTCCTCACAGAGTGGAGGAGAGAGATTTATTAAATCTCCTAAGCTCAGATTGATTTCAACAGTTTTATGAATTGTTAAAATGCCCAGGCCTGACTTGGCGGCTGCTGAAGCCCCCTCCCAACCTCCCAGCTCATCAACATTGCCATGGAAACAAAGTGGCAAGAAATAGCTTTTCAGCAGACTGGGGCTAAGGTTATCGTTCTCCGACGCTGGTTTGCAGCCAGCTCTTTGAAAATGCACTTAGCAGTGAGCGGAGTTGGCACACAGAGGACTAACCTGCGAATTAAGGGTCACAGTCAGGTTCTAAAGACAGAAATAAGACAAATGCTGAGAATTAAAACCAAATACTCTCTGTTTTTCTGCAGTCTCACTTCAACCATCTCCATTTTAATAGTAGAAGACAAAACTTTATAATATGCACAAAAAAATAAAATAAAATAAAATAAATCAACATAGTTCAGTTCAGCCCACAGCATCTCAGAGAGGCTGAACAGTCAGTTCATGCCAGCACCATATCGGGGTACCAAAATAAAGAAGAAAGTTGAACAGAGAAGAAAAATCTCTCTTCTACACGAGGTGAGGGAGGAGAAAGGCGATAAAAACAACAAACAGGGAAAAAAGTCTCCAGCAAGATGTCAGAAAGAGAACAGGGGAGGCAGAGCCAGGGTGAGAAGCCTGTTTGGGCCAAAGCTCACCTCTGTCAGGTTAGGTTACCCAACCTAACTACCTCCTTCTTCTCCCTTATTTTAACAAGAGAAAAGAAAAATGATTCAAAGTTTCCTCTGTCTGTCATTTTGGCCCTTTACTGACTTTATTTCTACTCATTCAGACTCGTCTTCATTGCTTCATCCGACATCAACTTTTTCAACATGTCCACAAAATCCAATATACTTATGAGACTCCAATCCCATTTTATTTGCAGGTTTAGTTCAAAACCTTAAAAATCAATAAGAAAATAAATGTTAATTGAAAAATGTGAGTGTAATGAATGGGTTTAAAAGGTGCATCCCTGAAAGGCTCAGTCATTCACAAGTGAGGATGGGGTGAGGTCCACCACTTTGTGGACAACTGCGTGAGCAAATAGATCAACAGTTTGAGAATGATGTTTCTCAATGTACAATTGCAAGCGTTTATGGATTTCATCATCTACAGTCTATAATATCATCAAAAGATTCAGAGAATCTGGAGAAATCTCTGCACCGATCTCTACAAGGCTGAAAACCAACACTGAATGTCTGTGACCTTTGATCCCTCAGGCAGCACTGCATTAAAAACCAACATCATTGTGCAAAGGATATTACAATGTGGGCTCTGGAACACTTCAGAAAACCACTGTCAGTTAACACAGTTCATCACTACATTTACAAGTGTAAGTTAAAATTCCACCATGCAAAGCCAAAGACATATATCAACAACAGCCAGCATCTGGGTTTGTATGGGGGCGTGTTAGTGCCCATGACATGGCTAACTTGCACATCTGTGAAGCAACATATGCTGCCATCCAAACCACGCCTTTTTTAGGGACGTTCCTGCTTATTTCAGCAAGACAATGCCAAGACACATTCTGCACATGTTACAACAGCATGGCTGTGTAGTAAAAGAGTGTGAGTACTAGACTGACCTGCCTGCAGTCCAGACCTGTGTTCATTGAAAATATGTGGAGCATTATGACGCACAAAATATGACAATGGTGACCCCGGACTGTTGAGCAACTGAAGTTGTACATCAAGCAAGAATGTAAAAGAATTCCACCTCCAAAGCTTCAACAATTAGTGTCCTCAGTTCACAAACACTTAATGAGTGTTGTTAAAAGGAAATATTATGGAACACAGTGGTAAACATGTCTCTGTCCCTGCTTTTATGGAATGAGTTGCAGGCATCAAATTTTAAGTAAGCGAATATTTGCAAAAAAAAAAAAAAATAAAGTTAATTAATTTGAACAATAAATATCTTGTCTTTGTAGAGTATTCAATATGTGAAATTGTTTATTGAGGTTAAACAGGATTTGCAAATCATTGTTTTCTGTTCTTTTTTTTTTTTTCTTTTTTTTTTTTTTAACATTTCACATATATCCCAACTTCATTGGAATTGGCATTTTTATCAACTGTCTTTGTAGAAGAGTCTCTGAGAAAAGAAGACATCTGTACACTACAAAAGCATAAAATGCAAAAAAAAAAAAAAAACAATGGCTGGTTTCCATTGATTCAACACCTCTTGAATAACACTAGATGATGAAATGCATTTCTGCCTGCGTGATATTGCGTGCGACTGATGCTCAGACAAAAGGAACAGGCAGAGGTCGTTGCTTTCCCTTCTTTACATTTGGCCATGGGGGACAGTGATGGATTTATTCTGAAGTCCCTCTCAGAAACCAGGACATGGGGCTAATAGCAGTCCTTCACAGTCTGAGCTGGTAATAGCAGGAAAAAGGAGGGAAAGGGGATTGGCGAGGTGGCGCTTTTATGGCTGATTTCTAAAGCGGTGAAGGGTGTCAGCTGAGGCCGAGGCTCTGCTGGCCACGTGGAAAGCTGTGGTCACGCTGCTCTGGCTCTTTTGATTGAAACATAAACACCTTGAGAGATGAAGGCGCACTTGGGAACAAGCAGGAAAGTAGGAATAGCCGAAGTGAGTGTGTGTGTGAGGAAGGTTTAACACTAGACTGACCGCCTGGGGCAGCTCACACACCCCCTCCCTCACTCACTCACCGCTCTGTGGACACGCGGCCCCTCCTCTCTGCTACTTGGAGGGATTAAAAATTGAGCATGTTTTGTACTCTTTTGGAATCTCTCAGAGGCCTTAGTCATGACTAGGTCACTCACTGCCATCAGCTATTTTTGCTATTCTCAGCACTGTACACACAGGCTGTACTGATATGTCATAAATAATTTTATTCAGAACATGCTGGATATTCTGCCATGTCAGGAGGACAGAGATAAATATGAGTCAGTTACCTGCATGGATTTTTACTTGCAGCCTCATCAAAGTTATACCTTGCTGAATCTTAAAATATTTGGCTGAAATCCTAAAAATAAATAAATGAATATGTGTATATATGTTTACTATCTGCTTTTAAACAACTTTTCACAATCAACTTTGACTCTTAACATTTATAAAAAATAATGTGAACTGTGTATTTCATCTTCAGTAAACCCACAAAAGTCTACAGAACTGATCCTGAGTCAAGTCTTATTTTCTTTCCTTTTTTTATTGTTGGGTAAATCTACAACAGCTGGCACTCAGCAGTGCTCCCTAGATTCAGTTTTATTCTGCCTCAGTTTATAAAGAAGTCACTTTGTTTAACACGATCACTGTCTCTTTCCAGTTCTCACCCCCCCTGTTGCTGCTGTTGTGAGTAAAGGCTGGCCTCAGTCACTTTACACCAAAGAGGCATTAGGCATTTTTTTTTTTTTCAAATATTCACTCATTTTAATTTTAATGCCTGCAACATGTTCCAAAAGAGGTGGGACAGGACCAACAAAATACCAGGAGAGTTGAGAAATGCTCAACTTTCAATGCACGCTTTCATGTTTTTCCACGTGCCTTATAAGTTGTTATCATATAATTTGCATGGCTATATTGAAAATTTTGAGTTGAATGTTGTTTTTAATTAATGGGCAAAAGTGCTTTACAAAATAAATGGAGGACAAAGTTATATGTCTAGTCATCTTTCTTTCTTTCTTTCTTTCTTTCTTTCTTTCTTTCTTTCTTTCTTTCTTTCTTTCTTTTTTGCTGGTCCAAAAGATTATTTGATTCATGACTCAAAACCATGATATGATCCAAACCCCGAGTTTTTTTCATCTGTAGCACCACTAGCCCCGACATCCATCCATTACTTCTTATCTATACAGGTTCTTGCTTAATATATTGCATCAATATTTGGAGCACAATGATTTAGACATTAACTTTTATCATTTGTCTGTAAAAGGACCCACAGTTCAGTTGTGTTGCCTCAGCATGGCAAAAGGAGAGAAAGTTTAGAGGCGTTTTTCTTTGGCTCTATATAAAAAAAATAATTCTAGGGGAAAATGTTTTTCATTGTTACAGTACAAGGATTAATATTATGCCCTGATGGCCAACATGTCTTGAGGTACAATGTGAGATTATGCAGCGCAGACACAGAAGTCTGCACATATCCTTTTGACATATTAATGTACTGTACAAAAGAAATAAACAGGCAGAGAGAAAGTGAGTCTTTTTCCGTCGCTCCTCCATCAGCAGCGACAACATTAAAGAGACGGCAGCGGTTGTGAGAGGGAGAAGAAAGAACATGTCACTTATTCCCTCCATTAGCTTCATTAGTGCAGGAGGATGAGGCAGATTAAGACCGCAGCGGGTTGGATGATGATGTGATTTGGCAGGGTTATCTGTTATTTCAGGCCCGGCCATTTTGGCGCCTGTGTTTGGGCTGGGTTATAATGTGATGTGATGCCCGGGCCCTCGGGGGCCGCACTGCTGCTGCTACCAGCCTCTCTGATTAAAATCTGCACTCGCCAGTCAGCCAACCTCCGTCTGGATGCCCTCGCACTCTCCTTTCATCTTCATCCAGCACAGTGCTGCTTTTTGACTTCTCATCCCACATAACTGTTAAACAGTGAGGCTAAGAAGTTAGAGAGGCAGATTCAGACCAGACCCTTCACATGCCCACACCCAAACACCCTCGAGTGCAAGAATAAAAATCATTCTGTACAACAATGGATAAAAGTGAACACATTATACCTGGGAACAAAGTTTAGTATTCAAACTAGGAAAAAAAAATTCACTGCTGAGTTTTCAGTAAAAAAGAAAATAAACAAAAAAGAAAACAAGTAATTAAAATATTCTTAGCTGAGTTTACTTTTGTAGTTTACATAATCAAAGGATATGTGTGGTTTTGTGAAGAATGTGGCAAAATAACATAAACCTTAATTTTTAAAGGTTAATGTTATTTATTTATTTTATTTTTTTAATCATAAAAAAATAGTTCTAACAAAGAACATCAAATAGATCAACAAATAAATATCAGTCAACCCTTTACTTCCCCTGCTTAGTGGGGGTTCATGCTGCTGGTAAATGATGCCCAACATTTATTTATGTAGTAAGAGCTGGTATAAAGTTAAGATGACACGTTTCTGTACAAAACTGCACAAAACAAAAATATTCAGTTAACATGAACATGGCAGAGGAGGTAAGTTTGCATGGGTGGTAATGGCGTCATGAATCTTTCAGTTAAATTGCAAGTTCATATTTAAAAATGAATACTTCACATAAAAATGATTATGATACAGCCCTTAATAAAATATTACACTGAGACAACTTTATAACAAAAGAATTATCTGACATGACAAGACGATGAATGTATGAAAAAAGAATATGACACATTACACATTAAAGTTATACATAAATGGGCGTGATATGAATGGAATATTGTATCAAAGTTAAATGTAATATTTTACATGCTTTAAAAGACAATATTGCAAATTTTGTGAAAAATAATCCTTGATTTATCATCAAGAGTACATATGCATGATAAATGTTGCACAATGTGAAAAGTAATTTTGCCAGTGATTTAAAATATAATACTGCACATTGCAATGCTATTAGTATTGCACAGTATAAAACGTTTTGTTTCACATAACAGATAAATATAATCAATTGATATGAAAACATGTACTCTATAGTTAGTAAAAGTTTTACTGCATGTTGTGATATTTAACTCTGCACATGGTTTTCTATGTAAGATAACACATGCTTTGTTGAAATAATAACCATGGTGTAAAATTTAGAATTAGATGTTTTCAAAATAAAACATCCTGCTGCACTTGATTTAAACAGTGATAATAACACATTATACTTAATGTAATGCATCACAGGTTGCATGAAATATAGCTCATGGTGTGAAAAAGTATGTTCATGTTGTGAAATGCAATAATATCCATGGCATAAAAAGCTGTATTGCACACGACTTAGATTTAAGGAGGGTGCACACATAAGGACAGTTTTGATCGTATTGTGTGTGGTGCGCTCTGATAATCTCAAACACAGCTCACCACACACATAACAATTCTGTCTCAACACTGATCTAGAACCTAGTCCTCCAAGACAGAAATCTCGCATGACCAAACATGATCTACAAAATCGTAGAAGAACAAACACAGCAATAGATAGCAGCAACCACCTAACACCAAAGGCAACATGTAAGAGGACGTAGAAGAAGGAATGATGGTGGTCTGGGGACTATTTTTAACAGAAAATTCCCAAACAAAAATGGAGAAAAGACTGTGGAAAAAATCCTGGAGATGGCAGGAAAACAGACTTTCCTCATGAACTTTCCATGTCAGATCAGCCATGCTTTATTTGTTGAAGTCTGCTTCCTCGTCCAGCTTGCCTCCATTCTGCGCCACAACTCACGGAGTCATGACTTGGAAGTCGTTGGCTTTCCTCACACACATGAAGAACAAGTTTTATATTTACAATTTTCTGCCCCGACCTGTTTCAAAGATGATTATCGGGACAAATTCAATCTTAAAACACCTCAGACTACAGGATAATCTTTTAAAATAATCTCATTAGACTTAAGATAACCAGGCGTTGTCTGTCCTTGGTTGGGAAGGAGGAAAATTGGGAGAAAAACAGCCCAATAATTGTTATGTGTATACCCCTTTAAACATCATGATTTTATTAACACAATGTACCACACAAAGAGACAAAGATTTTCAATCATGGAAAAGTATTTGTTCCTCTTTTTGTTGAGGTCAGAGTGTTAAAATTAATCATTTAAAAGGTCAACATTTAGGAAAAAATTGAGATAGCTTTTATATGAATCTCATCATTTTACTTTTCCTCTTTTGGAATTCTTTGCACCTCCCCTGTGTACAATAATCTCTTGAACCAGATTCATTTTGTTTTCTGCTTCTGAGAAACTTTTTAGTTAAATATGTTTGTATAGGATGGTATTGAAAGAATCACTTGAGGTGGTTTTGGGATGCTGTCTTCCTCCCTTTGGAGGTGTTCCTTGCTTGTACACCTGGGTAGAGACCCAGAGTTTAGTGTAGGGGTTATATATCCTATCTGGTCTGCGAGCACCTCAGGATTCCTCAAGAGGAGCTGGAATTGTTGCTAAGGAGAGAGACCTCTGGGTAGATCTGCTTAGACTACTGACCCCGCAAACTGATGTCGGATAGTCAGATGAAATTGGATGGATGTTAGGAAGTTGGTAGGAACACAGATGAACAAATAACACAAGACAGCAAGATAAAGAGTAAGGTCAGAACTCTAACACACCAAAACAACAGCAGCAGAAAGTTTTGTGAAGAATCTGAAGGCAGCTTGTTGTCACTGTCATCACCTTTTCTGCAGCAGCTCCCTGGCTCATGAGAATCTGTTTGTGCCAGTTTTCATGGTTTCTCCAAAACAAACATCATTTCATCATCAGCCAACATTTAATAATAGAGACAGAGTCATGTTTCCCCCTCAGTGTGAGACCAATCCTGCATCACTGATGCACACAGAGTTTATTCATTTCAAAACAAACTTAACAGAGAATAAAAAAAGACTAACTTTGGACTCTTATTTTTCTTTAGAGTCTGTTTCAGATCCCTGGACACTCAGGGGCAAATAAAGGTGACAAAGAAGTCTCTCTCTCCACAGGTCTGTCAGTGTGGATGGAATTACTGAAATGTATTCTGGGACACAGCTGAAGGAGGGACTGTGGGTGTCGAGCCACACAAGGGTCTCTCTGAGGAGTTTCCCAACATAATGAGACAAGACTAATGAGACTAATTGGTGCTTAAATTAATGGTGTCTGCTTATTGGGCAACTTCATAAATTAAGAGCAAGACCAGCGTAGTCGGTGTGGTCACTTTAATCTGCGCAGCACTCACTCATGCAGATATCTTGTTACCTTTAAATAAGAGGATGTTTGAAGCTCTAGGGCAGGGTGGAGAGGTTTTTACTCTTTAGAATTGTTGAATGAGCTTGTTTCTGATTGAGATGGAGTAGTCTGACTGCTCACACAGTGACTCAGTGAGGGGAAAAAGAAAGATGTGACATGCAGAAAGACATCTCAGCACAATGCAGTTTTGTTGTAGATAAACAACAACGGAAGTAGAACAAGCAAGGTCCGTATTTAGGAGGATAATATTGTGGAAGTTGTGGGACAAACAATCCAAGAGGAGAAATCTATCTGAGATGTCATCCTGTGATGTGAGGGGTAGTTAGATCCAGTCTTACACCTCCAAACAAACTACAGACTTAACTGAGCTTTGTGATTACAGCAAACAGGCATACAAGTTTATATTTCATGAATGGAGAATCATGTTAGAACTTTCCAAGCTGTCAGGCATTTCACAAGTCTGGTCCAGGGGCAAACTGTGGCCTGAGATCCATTTTTCATACAGCCCTCAGCTTTCATCTTAGAATCTCTAAATTATGTCAATGAAATTAATCATGTTCTAAATCATGTGTACATTTATGTTTTCTTTAAAATGCACAAACAAAACCAAAGTCCATCTAGTAATGTCTCACTAAAATACATTTGGACTGCGCATAGGCTGCTTGTATACAGCTAAAGCTCTATATATTCTGCATGAACTCAAAAACTCACAGCTGGTGGCTTCAAATGAATGTACCAATTGTGATATGAAAATGTGGGAGTTCAAAAATTACATCAGAGGACACAAGACATTATGAACTGGGGCAGAAAAGACAAAAGATGGTTCTCAAAAATAGTGCAGAATGCCAGATTAAAAACAAAAAAACAAAACAAAGCAAACAAAATACTGGGTTTAAAAATGTGGTTTTAAAGTCACAATGGTCTTAAAACATCATGAAAAGCAATTGATAAAATCCAGATCTTGTCCTGCCATAAAAAACAAAAAACAAACAAACAAAAAAAAAAAACATCCGACATATTCTCCCCATACTGTCTCCTAATAGAGAAAAAATGTTTACACAGCACGTAACACTGCAGAAAACTGACCACTTATCATCTTGTAGCATTCATATTATAATTTCACAGTTAATGAATATGCCAGCAAGAGCTTATTGCCCCTGGTTATTTTCACAAAATCAAATGTGACCCTCTTTGAAAAAAGTTTGGAAACCACTGTGCTAAGAGTTCTAAGATGGGGAAGATAGTGGAGACAAATAATGTAAACATTTTGATGCTTATAGGTACTGCATATTATTCCCTTTATCAAAAGTTTTGTAAGTTTAGGTAAAATGGTTTCTACAACATAGACATTTGCATCCTAAAAACAATTGTTGTAATTACTATTTTGGATCAGTGCATAAAAATGTTGGACTAGAAAGGTCATAATTAGAAAGGTATCTAGCTCGCAGTGATCTGGATATATTAAAGGCACAAGAAAATACATCATACGATGAAGAGCATCATTTCTTTATGACGTTTTGCATTAGGGAAGTGGGTTTTTGGTTAAAATTTGCTGAAAGCTGAAGAGGAAATGCCACCTTCTTTGGGCATTTTTAACACCTTGCTGGATATGCTTTGATGATTTAATGCAATTTGAAGAAAAAATAAAGACCTGCTTTACTTCCACAGTGAGCTTTGCCTGCTGCAGCACACCTTACAGGATTTTGTTGGTTGACAGAACAATTTGAAGAAATGGCACTTCACGGGTCCATATCAGTCAAAGCCTTTCTGCTTTATCAAGTTGCAAAGCAAACGTAAAAAGCTTTCAGAAATAAAGGAGCAGACTGTGCGATGGGAGCAGAGCAGACTGCCTGCAGGCTCCTGTTTATTTCTGCAGCTCTGCCTGCGGCTAAGACTCCAGATGGGTTTTAAAATCGTTCTCTGCACAGAAATCCAATGCTTTTCTGCAAAATCTTTCCCATGGCAACCACTTTGCCCTCCAACATTTGGCTCTGGTGACCACTCCCTTCATGTAGAAAAGGATCTGTTAAATTAAAACAATATTGCGACGGGGAGATGAAACGTTGAGTCAAAAAGGAGGAAGTTACAATAGAAAAGAAGGCGGGAGACCGACAGCAGCACAGAATTGTGTGACAATAATGTGCCTCAATAGGAGAGGAAATTGACTGTGTAAAAGCGAATCATTACTGTGGCTGCCTTTCCTTTGTAATGACAATATGTGTCTCTCCACATCCCATCAGCGAACATGCCCCTAAAATGACGGCAGGAAATGAGTCCTGAAGATGACTGCTGGCTGCCACTGAGAGCGATCGGGATGACAACCAGAAGAACACTACAAGCCATTAACACAGAGCCAGGCGGCGTACAAGCATTGTATCAGGATACATGACAGGAATCAGGACACAAAAGGCATAGGCTCATGGGATTGAAGGCATGGCTGTTAAAACGGCAAACAACAGTTTCATGCCTGAACAGACTGGTGGAAACATCAGCAGTCAGAGGCTCTGACGGAAACCTGAACTCCTGTCTTCATATCAATGCCAAACTGTCTGGAACACAATTATGTTCACATCTTAAAACAACAAGGACACAGTTTTCATGTTATCTACTGAAATGAGATTAAAACAACAGTAATGTTATATCTCTAATGACTTATGGTGAGGTGTTCTATAAAGGTTAGAGTACACACAAGTGATCCTCTTCAGGTCACTCTGGTTTGAATTACAGACTTCATTCAGTACAATAATTCACAGTGTATGGGGCAGTCAAAATACATTGTACAACCATGCCCTTGATTTTAGAGATAATATTAACATTTACTAAATCCACACGGCAGATATGTGATACCAAGAACGTCATGCAGCTGCTCCAGGATCAAAGCTGGAAAGAAAGAACCTTAAAGAGAGGGTATCACGCTTTCTCATATTTTAAACATGGGCAGAAATGAACAATGCTTGATGTTCATACTGAATGTGTGCAGATTTTTAAACAGCTGCATATTCTTATGTTAGAGAAATCCCTAAATCTATCTGTAAGGTGATTAAAACACTCTGTTCTGGGAAAAAAAATGGCGCAAGATCTTCACAAGACTTGCTGAAATAACATATTTCTGAGGCCTCAAACACCAAGGTCTGCCCCCAACAGGCCTCCAGAAGGCTGAACAATCAAAAAGAAGGGGTTTTGTGAAGTGGGAAGCCTTAAAGAGACAGAAGCCAAAACGAAGAGTGACAGACAGAGGTTGAAATAAAAGTTTTCTATGACACCAGTGTGAGGAAAAAAAAGGGATTTTCATTTAAGCTGTAAGTTATGTAAAGCTATTATGAGGGTACCACGGGGAGAGTAGGAGACAAAAAAGTATCATACCTTTCTTTAAGTGCTTCTTCTGTACTGAATTTCACAGTATTAAAAAAAACACTCAAAGTTTTGATGATGAATCTCATTCTACCTTTGACTTTTCTTGTTAAGTAGAGTGATATTTAAGCCATTTCACCAGGTATGGGAGCCCACTTGATAAACCAATTTAGGTGCTGGCTTTTGCTGCCCCAGCTCTTGCTGTCTTCATGTTTGGTTGTTGGGAGATGATTTGGGCTGTTATATTATTTTGTATTTCGTATGTCTCAAGTTGCCTTGGAGTGTGTCCCTGTATAACCTCATGGTCGATATGTACTCATTATCTTTGGCTTCTGTTTCCAAATTGTTCTCATCGAGGTCATCACATTCCATAACCAACACACACACACACACACACACACACACACACACACACACACACACACACACACACACACACACACACACACACACACACACACACACTTTTCTAATACATTCCTGAAATCTCATGATATTTGTGGTTGGGACAACTATGTCAGTCAGCAGTAGATGGCCAATTGGATATGGTAGTTTAGTTTAACCTAGTGGTGGGGAGATTCATCTGAAATATTGATACATTGATATCAACGCTGGTATAAGTATTGATCAATACTTGAGTGATAATATCGTTTCAGTTTCTTTGCTCTGTGTGCACTCTTCTCACTCACTTTCCTCATGCATACTTACCCCCCCCCCCCCCCCCCCTGCTGGACTGTGAGTGTAGCCGTTCAGTCACGTCATTCAGACGTGCACTGCAAGCTGCATGATGGCAGAAAGGATTACTGTTTGGTGTTATTTTACAGCTGAATATGAAAATCCTGCAAGCTGTAATGTTTTCATAGAACACAAAGTTTTGTGGCAACATCACAAACTATACAAAGTTTGATAACACACAAAAGAGAACTCTGAGTGAAAGTAAACAGAGGGGGAAGGAGAATCCTCAAACTAGAACCAGACCTCTGAATCAGAGACAGAAGTTACTAGCAGAGTCCTTTCAGCATGAGTAACAAAATCCAGATAGCTGATTTATGTAAATGAAAGTAATATTAAGTCATCTCCATCTTAGTTTGTTATTTGTTGAGTGGGTCATCATGATTGTTATTTTAGAAAACTAATTTAATATAGACTATTAGGATAGTCATATATTATATTCAGCCATTTCAAATAAATCTGAATGAATCATTTTTCTGTAACCGAAAATATGTATCTACATATTTTTTTTTTGTCTCTTTGATGGCCAATCCACCAGAATGTGCAAGCTCTTTGATCAGAATTGTATATTTAATGCGAAAATATAACAATGCTATCCATTAATATTAAAAGCATACGACAAAGCAGGCAAAAAAGTTTAAGAATGTTTCTATTTTTGACAAACTGATATACTATGTAAAAAGTATCGGTATTGATACTGGCCCTGGTATCTTTGTCACCAAAATAAAAGGCTGAACTGATAAAGAGTTCCTCTTCATGTGATTCTTGGGAGGTAATCGACTAAAGACTTAGTTCCTCTTTCGTGGCTATGTGGTAAGGTATGTAACTTATCAGCAGGCATAAATGTTGAGGTGAGAGCAGAGCTTCTTTAACATTAATACCTTTTGTGTATTTTAAAAGAAGCACCATATCTTTCATGGATTATGACTTGAAACCATTTTTTTAACAGCAAAATAAAATTTTGTCTCAATTTTACACAAATCTGGAGATTTATAATGATGGAACATCCTCTGTCGTACCCCAGGCAGTTTGATCCTTCATCTCTCTTCTTCTTTCAAAGCATGAGACAACCATATGAAGAAATGTCCTCTGATAAGACATCATTCTCACAAACGTATCCTTCTGATTTGTCGGTCTACTTATCCTGACAGATTTGAGGTCTCGCTGCTCTGTTGTTGACACTGCCACCCTCCATCACAACTGAGCTCTTTTTTTTCAACCCCTCTACTACCCAGAATCCACCTGAAAGCTCTGTTGTTGAGTTAAAGATATTTCATCAGTCCTTTTAGTTCATAAAATAAATATGTGGTCAGAGCCTGGACAACAAACACAATGTTCTGCAGCTGCAACAAACATTACAAACAATTTAAAATGTTAGTAAAGTGATAACAAATACAATGTGATGCAAGTCCTAGCATCCACAGGTGGTCTGATGTTATTGTTCCATCCATCAGTCAGAGATAACTAGGAGGAATTTATGTTTGTACACACTGTCTGTTTGTGCTTCTGTCTCTAATAGATGACTCAGAGGAAACAATAAAGCCAACTCTTACTTCAGTTTACACAGACACCATCAGAAGACCAGAAACAACAGAAGAACAAGCAACAGATGATATTAAAAGCAAATACAAAATCAAAGAGTAAAACAAACATAGACCACATAAGATCTGAACGTAGCGCTTTACAAATACAACCAAATATCAGCTGAATCCTTGTTAGTGAGTCTGCATACATGAGTGAGCTCTCTATGAATACAAGATGACCAAGTTTTATGTTTACATGCATATTCATTTTGTTCCTGTGAATCAGAGCTCTCCTGTGCCGCTATGATGTCTTTTACATGTTAAAGTCTTAATCCAGCCACAGCACTCACCCTCTGTTTTGTGCTGTGATTTGATTCTTTGTCACTGTCATTGTGGTAAAATACAAGG
The DNA here is from genome assembly GCA_030710495.1 of Labroides dimidiatus. Lineage (NCBI taxonomy): Eukaryota > Metazoa > Chordata > Actinopteri > Labriformes > Labridae > Labroides > Labroides dimidiatus. Next base: position 18,191,965 of record CM061148.1, on the reverse strand, counting down.
ACTTTTTTTTTCTCTTCTCTCTGAGTTCTTGCAGAACTTTTCCAAGTTGGAATCATGATTTCTTCTGAAACAGGGAAAAGCATCAACACCTGTGACACCATTTACACCCCAACAGATTAGACACTGCCATCTACTGTATTTATGTTACGATATGTAAGAAGTAAATAAAAGCAGCTGTTATTGCCTTAAGAAAACAGCAAACCTCGGACTAAAAATCTAAAGCCATATGTGGAAATGTTAAAAACTGCATTTCTCCAAGTGTCCACTTGAGGCTAGCTGCAGAAACACAGGAAATCACATACACACCCATTCAAAGAAGACAATCTTCACAGCAAAAATTAACATGTTTATAGCCTGGCACAAAAAAACATTTTGATCTGAACAGCAAATTTTTGGCAGAAACTGTGTTGGGGATGAATTATTTATTTATTTATTCATTTATTTATTCATTTATTCAGATGGGCACCCTGTGGCTGCCTGAAACAAGACCAAAGGCTCACCTCTTAACCTAAATGAAGCTAGGTCAAGTTCAGCATTTCCATTATGACCCTCATTAACGATGGGTTTCAAAACTCCATATCAGAAACAAAGGGCTGACACCACGGACACTCTATATATATTATAGTCCACATTTTTATGGAGAAAATTGTAAATGAAAAACTAAAATCAATGATAATTCAAGACAAATAAAATGTACATCCCTAATAAAAAGACAGTACAGAGAGAACAGCTTATACTATGTAATTTTCAGCTATAAAGATTGTTGGGCCTAGTACTATTTAATTTAAAGTTTATGTTAAAAGGCTGTGAGGACTATTTGGAAGTAACTAGTATTTTCCTGGGATAAAGACTCTTTTTCCCATGAGCACTTGCACCCACTGTTGTGAGGACAAGACTCATCCCAAGGGGAGCATTTGTTTTGGAGAGCAGATCTTTTTAACAATACTTTTCTTTGTTCAAGAAAAAATTTCACAGGATGCAAAACAACAAGTTAATGTATCTTATCAAAGTTATGTAGCGCTATTGTTTAAAATGTGACAACAAGCAAATTTTGTCAAGCAGACATAGTGTAACTTGTAGTGTTGGTGAATCCTGGTTATGACCTACCTGTGCTCATCTACCAACCTAAACTCACTCTTCATTTATTGATAGACTCTCAGGTCTGAACAGATCACTGCAGTATAACTGCTGCATGTGGGTTATAATGAACATTATTACAAACAGCTTAACCCGTGTTTTAGCCCCTGCTCTATCGCTCTTCTGTTTAGCTTTCTTCTGCTCTGACATCTTTTTATTTTTAACAGTTCATTTCCAGTGTTCATCATTACTACAAAATAAATCCAAGAAATCTTTCAAGCAGAGAAAAACAGATCTCTTTTCTCAATCTTTGTTGGCTGCTGTGGTGTTGTCATAGAGACTTCAACATGCCCTAAATCAATCCAGTCCTGGACTACCTGAACATGGATACTAGAAACAGCTTTTAAAAGTCACCTATTTTGGCACTGATAATCTCATTTTAAATTTTGGATTACAGTTGATAGAGAGAGGAGGAGGGAGCTGAAGAAAGTAATGTATAAGACACAAAAATACAACCACACAAACAGCACTAACAGAGCTGCAGCAGCAGTATTCCTCTGATCCAGGTGGAAAAGAGTTTTAGAATCTAGATGCTGTACAAAGTCTTTGCCTCAAAGGAAAAGATCTCACAGTCTTAAAATTCATTAGCAACGCCTAATACATTATTCTCTTCAGTCTTCCTCAGTGGCATATTCACTCTTTTTCTTTGGCGGATTACTACAGCTACTATTTTTGCAATCAGCTTTCCTGAAAAGCACAAACTAAGAACATCCCACTCTCCCCACCTCGAGCATTACTTTTTGTTGTTGTTGATTTGAAACAAGCTGCTGATTAAAACAGAAACAATGATGCAAGTTTCAATTCACAAATTGGAAATGCTAATCCTCTGTTTAAGATATCCTCTGGACAGAAAGACTGAATACTCTGCCAAGAGAGTGAGTTAGGATAACTGTGCAAATGACTTTTCTGCCGGCTTATGTGCTGCAGCGATCTAGGTCAGATCACTTTAGGAAGTGTATGGATGTGTAAGTATGTGTGTGTGGTAGGAAGAGTACATTGTTAGAGAGGAAAAAGGACAAATGAAAGGAGTTGTTAGTGTGGATGGAAATATGGATGCATGGCAACACGCTCCTGTGAAAATCTAACCAAGCGATTTTTCATCTGCAGTCCTTGAAACACTGATTTATTGTGAAGGCGTAGCTGTAAGTGACATTCAGGACGGGCATTTCTCTCAATGTCAGAGTGACGTTTCATCAGGATGAGCTTTTTCTCAATGTCAAGGCTGCATTTCATCACACCGCACAGACACACACTTCCTCCTTGTGTGTAATTAAAGAGCATTTTAATTAGAGCCCGGCACAATGATCACTCTGTGTCTGTCATGTCTGCAGTAAAACCAGTGACATGATGATGGAGGCAGAAATGGTGACGCTTACATGGATCACATAAAGTGTCTCTCTTAATGCAGTAAGAGAGGTTTATAACAAAGCAAGATAAGGAGAACGTCTTGTGCATTGAACCTAAAGTCAGAGTTTTCAGTCTTACTAAGCTTCATGCTCACTTATCATGCTAACTCTGAATCAAGCTGGGCTATATTCAGGATTCTGGGATCAAATCTTGCAGCAGTATTGTGCCATCCTTGACCTCACCAAGTTTTTGGCCCCCAATTATGTTCTCAATTAACACCCCCCCCAACACACACGCACTTAAATTTAATACAGATTATCCTGGACACTGGATGACATTTTTCTTGATCCCATTATTCAATGAAGTCCAACCAACACAGCTAGTTTTATAGAGGAAAAAAAAAACATCAAATGAGACTGATTGGTCAACAGGTATTCAGGCCAAATTAAATCAATTCAAATCAATAATAATAAGAATGATTTAGGCCTCTAGTTGATCAAATAATGAGTTTATTTGTACGTATTTAAAATAATGTTAAAGTATCCAACCTAATGGCAGTTTTTGACTCCAACACTACACTGTAAAGTTATTTAAGTTTAAGGATTTTGCTCCAAAATAAATAAATAAATTAAGACTGCTGAAAGTGTAGTGTTTTTAAAACGTGGTTGTATGATGTACTTGTCAATAATAAATGAATTACTCGAAGAGAATCCTTTTCATCTTGCCCCCTTTGTAGAGAAACCAGCAACAAAACCAACAAATATGGTGGTGCCAGTGTGAATCTGAGAGGAGGGTGTAGAACCAAATATTACCTCAAAAACAACCAAGTCTACCCCTCCAGTTATAATTTGTCAACCATCACTGTTTAGCCTATCACTTCGAGCCAACAATCTTGCAGTTTCACCAAATGACTGCATTTCTTCGGCTGTTTTAAACCTTCGCTTTTGTGCTTATTGTCATAAACACTTTAATTTCGGTGAATTTACTTACTTAATAACATTAGTAATTTCCTGTTTGTGTGTAAAACGACATGAGGAGCATCTGTATTGGATTTAATTTCTGCCTCCATCAGGTCAGGTGCTTTCCAAGATTAAAGCTTGAAGTACAAAGTGACTCATTTCTGCTCATATGCCTGCAGCAGCAGCAGCAGCAGCATCTAAAGCCGAGGTATCTCACCGCTGTTCCCCGGTGAAACCGTTTACGTGCTGCAGAAACAGCTTCTCTGTGTGGCTGCAGACGAAGCAGAAGGCAGAGAGGAGGGAGGGGACACAGACAGAAACAATTAGCCTTGGGGTCCCTGGGATCATAAGTAATAATTTGAGTGAAATTAAGTGGCAGGTTTAACAAGCAGGGATAATTTCACTTTTGCATTCTTCCTGGGGGAAATCTGGCCTTTAATTGAGTTAACACTTTTTGTTTGGCAAATACTCGTCGAGCAGGCCAAGACTGCCACTGAGTCTCATTACAGACACCCTGAATCAGTGTCAGCGCCCAACCATCTCCTACCATCTCTCCGTCTGGACGGCTGCCGTCCTCGTATTCTCCCTCCTCCTCATCGTGCACAGACGCTCACTCAGATTTGAGCTGCTGTTGAATTTAAGCTCCCTCACAGTGTTCATGCTCTTCAACCTTTAAATACAGCTCTAATTATCAGGAAGTCAAACAAACAAACAGCCTGGTTTTAAAATAAAAAAACTCGTTAGGTTTGGGGGAAAAAAATATTCATGACAACAGAGTTTAACAACATCAGTAATGATCATAGAACATGTGACTGTTGCTGCACATCATGACTGGAAAGACTGATGATGTAAGACCTCTGTGACCCATGATGTTAGTTACTAGTGATAATTAGTAGTTATTTGTCATTTACTTTAGAAATTTAACTCACAAGGAATCAGTCCACTTTAGTTACAGACAGCGTTGGATTGTTGTGTGTAACTGCTGCAAACTGCTGGAGCAGAGACACAGCTTGACCACAGTGGAGCAGATCCAGTGTGATGATACATTGACTTGAATAGAAGCCTGTCAAATCCATTGCCAGACCGGAGATGCATCTGCCATATGTCACATGCTGCTGATCTGCCTGTGTGAGTTGCTGTTGTAAAGTTGAACTTTTCTTTGTTAAATGCTACAGTGGTCTGCATTTTCAGGCTTGGCACTTCCATAGGATGCAGAAATGAATATAGCCTCCTATGACACAAACTTCTGATCTTAATATCATCTAAACTAAAGTTAGAGAAAAAATTTGACCCCTGTACAGTATGTTCCGATTGTGAAATAAGCTTTTCAGACTGAAGTCCTTGTCTTTGTACCAAACTGTGAAATGGTTTATATTTTGCAGTCAAAATGTTCTTATTTGAATTAATGTGTATGTGGATTCTGGTATTTCTGGAGCCAGCCTCAAGTGGACACTGGAAAAAATGCAGCTTTTAGGACTTCTGCATCAGCTCCAGTTCTTGCTACTGGAGGTTGCTGCTAGCAGCAGCCGTTGGACGCCATCTTGAGTAACAGAGCCAGCGCATATTATTTTTTGTCCATTGTACAGAATTATTTGTGTAATGTTTTGTTTTATTTTGACATAGTTTAAGAAGTTTAAAAAAATCACATTTTATTATTATTATTATTATTATTATTATTATTATTATATTTTTTCTAGTTTTTTAAAAAAATATACAGTTTCTACCGTGTGTTCATGTCCAAGTGTTTACTTTCCTGAGAGCCTAGTCATAAGATAGAGAATAGACACTATGATTTACAGCTCCTAAAGTTTTCCTTACTGAGTTACAGACATGATGAACAATCGCGAGACGAGTTATAGTAAACCCTGACATCACAGTTCAGTCAGACATCTTATATTTTAAATGGTTTATTGCAGCCGCAAATACATTTGCATGTTTGGCGCTAGGCTCTGACCTCATCACTCTTTGTAGATAAGTTTAAAATTAGAATCAGAAATACTTTATTAATTCCAGGGGGAAATTTGGTATTACCATTGCTCATTACATAGTACAGCAGTTGGGAGTAAGAAAGAGTAGGATAATAAAATAAGTGATAAGATAAACAACAATATAAACAAAAAAATAAAATAAAAATAAGCAGTATGTACCAGAAATAAGTAATAAGTACTAAAGAGATAAACAAGATAGAAAGAAGAAGCTATTTACTTTATGGGTAAGGCAAGAAGAACAGTGTTAAACAGGTATTTCACTTGTGAACTGTATTAAACCAATACTGCATTTAGTGAGCAGTATTAAACAGATATTGTATTTAGTATACTGTATTACACAGATAATTGCACTTAATGAACAGTAAACAGTATGTGGCAACATTGAGGAGTGATGAGTAAAACATACAGAACATAAACCCCTGTCAGAGCCTACAGGTGGATGTTGGGGTGGTCATGAGGATGAAAGAACATGGGGCAACACAAATGCAGGACAGCAGCGGCATTGGGAGCAGGAGAGATTGGAGACCTTTCCAGTTTAAATTGACCCCTGAATTGAAAAGCAGAGGACATGATTGGAAGATGGTTATGATGAGTAGGACATGTGACGTGTGTGCGCTGCGCAGCTCAAGTTGTCTGCCTGAAATAGCTTGCAGGTGTTGCTCCATTTATTCAACTTTCTAAAACCATTTAGAAAAACATGCTCCTGAGGAATATTTGGTGTTTCATTGCTAATGTAGGTAAATATGTGTTTAGGGCTGTGATATGGGTGGGCCTTCAACACTTTGGCTCCCCAAGCTATTCCTTCTTGTAAGGATCGGCTATAAAACACCAGCAGTGGATTTTAATTTGTTTTAATAGTAATAGAAGAAGTTTAATAGTTTTTGTTTTTTTAAGATCTTTAAAATTATAACAGATGAACCTGCTCAGAGAACCAGCTTAAGTGTGCTTAAGAGTGAAGAAATACACAGTTCTCTGTCATGTCTCTGTCCCTTTGTACTCTGTTGCAGTTGGTGTGTGGTTCTTTTAGTGAAAGTGAGAACATCCTCACCACTTTACAACCTGATCACCACCACCCGCCCAAAAACATCTGTTGACAAAACCTCCCATGGAGTCCATGGTGGTCTATTACTAGAGCTGCAGAGAGAGGAGTGGGTGGTTGATTGTTGTTATTTGGACACCATCCACCCCCAACCCCAAACCCCATTTCCACCCCCACCCGGCCCCCTGCAGACGGTCTAATAACCTCACAGAGCTTCTGTGGTGGGATATCGAGCCATACAGTAGGTGAACAGTGGGAGGCATGTGCAGAGGATGTTTCTATGTGTGTGTATTTGCGCGTGTATGTGTTTTTGTGTGTGTGTGGATGGATTGAGGGGTTGTTATTGTGAAACAGAAGGAAAGCAGTGGCTCCGTCACAGTGGCAGGCGGGACCCGGGATAACGGAGAACTCAATGGAGTGTTAAATGGGAAATCATCTGTTTTCAGCCACAGATTTAATGTCACTGCTGCTCTCACTCCGCTGCGCTCTGCTATTTCATTCTCCACTATCTCCCCCTCCTGCGTCTCTACTTCTGTTTTGTTTTTGTCCGAAGCTCCCCAACTCTGCACACCCAAAATCTACACACCCCCCCTCTCTGTAGTCTTCATCCAACTCACTATTTTAGATTCTGGTCCTTTCTCTCTCTTTGCCCTCCCTCGTCTTTGTCCTCCGCCTCATCACAGCCCCTGCAGGCCCTCAGGTTGTCTCTCACCATGGGCAGTTTCCCTCCTCGTGTTCACAGCGGGTCATTTGGGTTTGCAATGTCAGTTCGTATGCCCTCACATTGTTTCTGTCTGTGAAACACTCAGAGCGTTTCTCATTAGGACGTCTCCCTTAGTGCTTTGACAAGAAGACTAGAGAGAACTGTCAAACTTAGAAAACACTGCACCACCTCTTCCTCCACCTCCGACACATTCCTCCAACTCCCTGCCCAGATTAAGTCGTCCATTACAGCCTCAGTTAATGGCTTAACTCATGAGGAAAGCCATCAGGCATTATGGCTTTTAGAGAGCAGAAACTGATTAAAAAAAACACTCCAGAGTTTTGATTATTTCATTTGTCTTTTTTTGTCCCTTTTTCTGAAAAAAAGTGAAGACTTTGAGATTAGACAGAGTCCTCTCATTTCAGAGGAGATATCAGATGCTTCCTTCCATTTACATTATTGAAACAGAAGACAGAAACACTTGACTCTGAGAAAATGCTCTTCTTCTATAAAGATTATAAACAATAAAAACAAAAGACAATGTGGTCAAAAATTCTTTGTTTCAAGTCAATGACAAAAGAGAGTAAAAAGAAAGGTCAATATTCTCAGATCTGTAAGATGTTATCAAAACTATGGCCACCATTCTAATGTCAGTCACAGCTATGTTTATGGAAATATTTTTTATCAACCCTTTCTGTCCTGTTGTATCAGTATTGTATTGTATCGTATAACTGTCTTTTTTTTTTTTTTATGGATTAAAAAAAATGTATCATATCCATTGTTGCCACAGTTACCTAACTTAGTTACTTTATTGATTACTTGATTTAAAAAGTAACTATAATAGACCAGGAGTTACTTTATTAGTTACATTCAGCAGCTGAAATCAACACCTCAAAGAGCTGCAGAATTTGGTAAAATTGTGCAATTGGGAAATTTTTTGGTCAGTATTGTGATTACAATTGTGATTGCAATTATGATAAATAATGATGAGTCTACATGCTTTTTTATAAAGTAACATGCACTTGTGAAATTTTAGCTTTCATTTTTTTTCTTTAAATGCTTTGTTTTAGTTGAGTTTGATTTAATCCTTTGTTTTCAAGCTGTAGCCTGTTGATCCCGTATTTGTAAAACAAACAAAAATAAATGATATTGAACCGTGGGCTCACACAATTTTGAGTGCCCTGTTCAGGGCACCTAAGTCTAAAAAGTCTCCATCCATCCATCCACGCATCCATCCATCCATCCATCCATCCATCCATCCATCCATCCATTCACCCATCCACCCACCCATCCATCCATCCTCTTTATCATCAAAAAGAGGGAATTTTCTTCCGTATAATGTGAAAAAAACTGATGAATATTCATTTACTCTTATCTAGAAATGATCAGAGTATTTCTTTTTTTTTTTTCCGAAGAGCAGCATACTTTACGCACCTGTGTCAGTCACACTATTAATAATCTAATCTGCAGGTTAATAAAAATGTTTCCTGACTTTGTAAATGATTCAGTAAAAGATCTAAAGCAAACTGCCAACACAGGGTGTAAGACAAATCTTAATATTGTGATCTTTGGCTGACACACACTAAAAATACTGTATTTCCAGCTAGAAAATGTGCATCTCTCTCCTCCCTCCATTGTTGTTTACATTTGTGTCGCTGCTTTGCTTGGTATTACACGTGAGATGTCCTAATACTGAAAATGTGACTTGCAGCATGGCAAGAAGAAAGCAAATGTTTTTTTTTTGTTTTTTTTTTTACAAAAAAAGGTACACAGTGACTTCGATCAATAAATCTAATCAGATTACTGGTTTGGAAATAGTAACAGGTTAGATAACTCATTACTGAAAAAAAGTGGTCATATTAGAGTAACGTGTTACCTGCATCACTGATCATGTCAGAAAAATGTTAAAATAGATGGTAGCACAACATATTGTACTGTTTCAAATCTTATCACATTTCCCACTGTATTGTGATCATATCATGTTTTATCATATTTCATATTTCAGTATGTGGTAGCATATCATGTCATAGCGTATCATATTGTACACAAATAATATAACATCAAGTTATATTTAATGGCATCATCTATGTTTTTATATTCTATCATACCACAGGGTATCATATTGTACCTTTGAAACATGTTGTTGTGTATGTAATTCTGTCTACAACAGAAGGTATAAATGGTTTCAACATTTCAATTTCATCTTCTATTTTACAATAACTTGTTTATTTCTGTTTTATAATAGAGTTAACGTTTGCTCTTCAGATTTCCAGTAAATGTTTATCTAGCACATCATTATGCAGAAGAAGACTTACTAACTAAAATTGCTCCTGGCAGATTATTTCGTTGCTAAACTTGCTGCCTCAGCATCTGCAGAGAGTTTCAACTTATGTCACAACAATTTCTGCCTAAGATTTAAGGACAATGAAACATCCGTATGTTAAAACCATCCAGTAAACTCTCCTTTGTTGTACTGCCTGTAAATCTGCATTCAAATAAACTCCACAGTTATGACTAAAGAGACTAAAGCTCAGGAGATAGACAGTGTGGTGCATTCAAAAAGTACGAAATCACGGTAATGGAGCATAATGTTTTATTTTGCTGGAGGTTGAAGTTCCATCTCCTGACCCTGGGCCATAGTCTGAGGAACTCGTTCTTTGTGTGCTCTGTGTTCACCCATGAGGGTGGCTTTTGATTTGAGCCTTTCACAGTAAAGGAGTGAGTGAGAGAAAAGGGGAACATGATGCTGAATACCTTGGCTGCTTGAAGTCTCTTTGATTTGAAGGTAGGAAGGCAGCAGCCTGTGGGCCTTGAGTTAGAGCTTCCTTTATGTTACGTGTGTTTGAAGATCTCCAGGTCGACTCTGACTCACACATTGTTTTTTGATCTGTCCCCTGACATCGCAACGCAACTTCGATTATAATGACTTTAGTTATGTGGGGACTGATGACTCAATTGTGGCTCTTGTGTTCTGTGAATCAGCTGAATTCTGCCTCTTATATGATTCCTCCAGCCTGTGCACATTCAAAGTCTGTCCTCAACCAGGATACAGAGCAGGGTTGATACGCTGGTGTAAGTCAGACATATGGAGAAGGATGGGATCACAAATGCAGGATGTTCAGTAGTCTTATAAATTATCAGCTAAAATTGGAATATTTCTTGAAAGCAACCACAAAATAAACAACTTAATTTTACATACAAGATGACACAATACAATACAGTGAGTGGCAGTATGCTATCCACCAAAACATACAAAGAAGAAGAATGGCTGCAACAAAGTTACAAAAATGGCACCACTCGTTGAAGGTTTTTTCACTATTTCAAGGACAGATTACAGAATTACTATTTGCAAAACACTCTGCACATATTCACAGAGGAGCAAAGTAAGTCATCAAGTATTAACACATCCTATTTCACCTGAAATGTTTTTAGAGCATACAGGCAATCCACAGAGGGAGACACTGTTTTCTTACTTTTGGCCTGGCAGCCAAATGCTGAACACCAACGATTCATAAACCAAGACACCAATGTCCATGGAACCCTAGAGAAGAGCACTTTTTTTCCCTAAGGTTGGATTGCCTGTGACTTCATAAAAGTACAGTGTATTTATAAGATCACACCCACCTCACAAGTGCCTCAAAGACAGACAAATTTACACTGTTATACTGGTTAATACTAGCATTGGATCAGTATATTCATCAACCAATACAAAAGCCCAGGGATTGGTTTTGGGGCTCAAAATGTCGAATTGGTGTATCACAGTTTAGTCAATGTTATTCAGCAACACACTTATCATTCTCACATTTCCTCTGCTTTCAAATCCTAAAAATGAAGCTGATATGCGAGTATCAAAAAGCAGCAGCTCCTTGAGTGTTCATTGGAGGCTGGCCCCAAAAGCCAAGGAGGCCTCATGATATCAGAAAGTAAACTTTTGCAGGACAAATAATCCTGAGTAAAGCTTGGTACAGAAAATTAGTTCTGGTCTGGCTCATTTCTCTTATCTTTCTGAGAACTTCACATTTGTTGCAGATTGTGCTTAAGAATAAACAGGTTGAGTTGCATTTCATGCCCTAAATCAAACTTCGATCCTCTCATTTCATTTTCTAAATGTCTCCAATCTTTAAACTAGTAAACAAAGAGAAGTAAATCTTCAATGTTTGCAGGTATAAACTACAAATGGAGACATATTTTGATCAATTTCTGTCTGACTATAGGCTTGTCCCATCTTTTTCCGCTTCAGACTTTTCCCCACAGTGCAACGCTGAGGAGAAAAAAAAAAGAATAAATTTTGTATTTAATTTGGCTCAAAGTAACACACATGAGCAGAGAGTCTTTAGGCAGAGTTTCTAATAAAAGACTCTCACTGTGTCTGGCATACTAATGCTTAGGCCCTGAATGGACTGTCGACAGGACTATAAGCAGAGCTCTGCCATATTGCTTTAGCAGCAGAATCCACTGTCCCGTGTTAAAACACACTGTCAGGAGGACTAATAGTCTTAACACTCAAGTGAATCTGATGAGTTTTTCCCAGCAAGCAGATAATGAGCAGAGAAAGGAATCTGCTTTAAGGACCCTCTGAGCTCCACTTGGTACGTCTGCAAACTTTCTCAGCCTGGGAGGGATCAGGGGGGTGGCAGTGTGTGCACTGTGTGATGAGAGGAGTTTACAATTAGCTTCAGGCTTTCATATGGAGAGAGAAGAGTGTGAGAGCCTGAATAGAGCTTGCAGGAAAGGGCGGAGAATGAGGAGGATAATGTATGTAATGACTGCTAAATAACTGTTTAGGCGTGAATATCAAGACCTCTTATCTGCAAACATACCTGTATTAAAACATCATGCAGGTGCAGAGAACACAGTAATAATCAGCCAAACAGCACTGGTCACTCAGTATGCAGGTAGGTGTGTGGGCTGCACGGTGGTGAAACGGACATGTCTTAAAGCACAGGCCATGAGTACACTGAACAGATAGTCTGCTCACCTTCTGGAAACTAAAGGACTCCACAAACTGAGTTAACAACGTTTGATTGTTGTCATATTTCAAAAAATAGCTCTTATAGCTCTACAAATAAATACATTACTTTGTCGCCTTGCATCCTGGGAAAAGTTGTCTTGAATAAAGAAAAGTAGTGTTATCACAAATAAGCAATGGAGTTGTCAAGTTAACTGCAAACTATAATGATTTATTGTACATTAAACACCAGTGACCAGTATGGGATGTGTCATACTGTAAAATCCGTAATATGAATGTGGATCAGCATCTCGAAACAAGACAAGGAGGGATTCAACAAAATCATTCAAGAGAAACAGGCAGAGGTTATCACAATTATATCATCTTCTAGCTAACTTCACTGGCCTTCTGGCCTTCTGCTACCCCTGTAGTCAGAGCTGGTCCTACCCAACGTGGCCCCCTTAGCAAGTTTTTATATGACGACCACCTCCATGGGCAGTTTACATACACTTACATGAGAAAATTAAAAATTAATGTTTTTACTATTGTCTTTAATTTATAAGATAACATGTCACCCAGTTTACATTAATGCTGCACAATTTGGCAAACTTGTGCAATTTCAATCATTTTGGACAATATTCCAGTTTGCAGGTATAATGAATAACAAAATTAGCCGAAATGCTTTGTTATAAATAAACATAAATGAATTATAGGTAGTTTTGAAGATATACTTCTCAAATGATAACAAACATTGATTTTCTAATTTTTTTTTTTTTTTAATTTAAAGTACAGCAAAAGAAATCTTGTACAGAAGTATTTCTGATGCACAGCAGCACTGATTAGTCAAATTTTTGTATTTTTTTTTCAATGCTCTGTTTTATTCTAGTTTGGTTTTATTATTTATTTATTTATTTATTTATTCAATTATGCATTTATTCATTTATTTTTTTAAAGCTGTAGCCTGTTAATCCTGTATTTTTACATACAATATATACCAAAAAAAAAAAAAAAAAACATAAATGCTATTTATAGGAGTGTGGGCTCATATAAATTGTGCCTCCCTGCATAAGTCAGTGCCCTGGTCAGGGCCCCCCAGTCTAAAAAGTCTGGACAGAGCCCTGCTTGAGAGCACATACCTTGTTTCAGGTACGTTATGTTGTTTTGCTCCTAACCAAATGGATTTATGCTGAACAGAAGCTTTAGTTGGTGAAATAGAGTTTCTGTAAAAGACGGGCTCAACTTTTCTCCAGGTAAAAGTCAAAACAACTTCTCAAGCATTTATGGCCATGTAGTGTACTGCTCTCTCTCTCTCTTCAATTAAAGTTAATGTGGATCACCCATCAGCAGCCCGTCTTCTTGGATATTTTTTGGCAATATTTTCTTTTTTAGCCTTAAACATCATTTAAACTTTAAAAAGCAACACAACAGAGTGGCCACATTTTAAAACTCCTCTTTACTCGTTGGGGGCTCAAAAAGAAGATGCTTGTTCAGTTGCCATTTAAAGTAGTAACAAAGGAAAATGTGCAACATTCAAATACAGGAAAAGCTTCCAGTCTTGTATAACAGCCCAAATAGTTGATGACTTCCTGCCTCAGATGAGCCCAATATAAAACAATGGAGTAATGAACCAAATTTCAACGCAGCTTTTGCCACCCCTATGACACGCCCTTGGTTAGGAGACTTTATATAACCTAAGGCACAGAGGGGTCATAGCCAGCCCTGCATGTTAGTTTCACTCTGTTTAAAGAACGTATTATGCATTGATTGCCATCAGGACAAAGATCATTTTAACGAGTATAACAAAAACTGTATCTAAATCATATTACTAACACTGCCTTTAATACATAGTCCAGCTGACTCAGGTATTATCCACAGACAGCCGTTTGAGGATAAGATGCCAAGTTCTGAGCTGTGGTGGATTTAGTGAGACAGTAAACTGTAGAGGCTGTAGATATGCTGCCAGAGCTGACCAGAGTGAGCATAAACATGGAGCGTGTGAAGATCATCAGCTTCTCATCCGCTTCCAAAGCTCTGCAGAGGATGTGGACCAGTTGACAGAAGACTAGTAATCTTGATGTGCATTGTTATTGCAAAAGAGTAACCTGCAGAAGCTCTGGTAACTATATTGACTTAAACCTCATGAAAAATCATAAGTATGTGAGAACAGAGACATGCAAAATATATAATCATCAGTCAGTTTTTATGCAAAATATAAAGTCATATTGGCTGCTACATGAAACTCATAGCAAAGGAAAGATGTGTAGTACACAGAGTGATCAAATGTTCTGGCTATACCAAATGGGGTTTTGTGTCCACTTTGAAGACCTTGACTGGAATCCCATCATTGTCTGGGTGAACAGAAACCCCCAGCAGACACTAAGTGGTTCTCTGAGTGAACTCCAGAGTCACACCAGAGTCCTTTCTCCTGGTCTCCATCAGCTCTGCCAAAGCACCGCCAGTCCCTGCACGGATAACGCCAGCTGCCGGAATAATGTCTCAGAAACAAGTCACAGCCAAATTCCTTCTCCCGGCATTTGGACAAAACCAGAGCCAGCTCCAAGTGTGTAAGCCAGAGAGGGAGAGACGGAGAGACGGCTTGGTGCACACGGAGGAGCAGATGGGATAAACTAAGCTGAGAGAAGCCTTGTCTAAGAGGCAGACAAGGGCAGAGTGTGGGGCCGCAGCCAAAAGTGGCAATAACCAAATATTAGTCTCCCCCTAATGATGACTCCTTCAAACAGCTTGAACTCCAGACAAAGGCTTTGGAAGCATTTCAAAGCCACAGCTCCCACCTCATCAGAGCACATCCCACAATGCAACACAAAAGCTGTGTGTTGATCTGGGTATCAAACACTCATGCACGCACGGCTTCCTCCTATGCGCCGGCTGCTTGTATTCTGCCATTTGCTTTGACAGATCTGGCCTGAGGTCAGCACCTACAAACCCACCCAGTCCCACCTAAACAAACCTGGCCCCCCCAACCCACTAAATGAGTGGTCCAAGCCGTGTTCCCCTGCCTGTTCTGCCACTCAGGGAGGTCTCCAGCAGACAGCATGACTGACAGGTTGGAACAGGAACAGGCAGGATAGAGACGAAAAACCCATCTCTCAATCCCTCCACCAGCCTCGTCTTATTCCAGCTCACTCATCTCTTTTACTGCCAATACACACACACACACACACACACACACACACACACACACACACACACACACACACACACACACACACACACACACACGAAGGAATAAACTGCTTTTTAACTATTTATCTCTTCTTGAGGACTGCCAACACAAAACAAAATTAAATTCCACAGAGATGCTGAAAACACAGACAGGCAGACAGCCCAGAAACACAGTACCATTTAATATGGGTTATTTTTACAGTGTTATGTTTATAAAGAAGAATTAATTCTTAATGATATTATTTTGTTTTTATTGGTCTATAATAATTGGATTCCTCTGAAGCACTGAATTAATATTTTATTACAAGAGACAGTCATGATGGGAAAATATTCTTATCATAAGTGTTTTATTAGATCACATAAACATGTGAAATCCCAAAATACACTTCATATGTTATTAATGTCAGCATAATATACATGTTTGATGCAATTTATCTGATGTTCTTGTCTGTTTTTTATTATTTACTCATCACCCAGCTGTGTATAGCACTTGATTCTGATTGGTCCAATCCCCACAGTTTAATGGATCAGTTTTCACCATCTAAAGTGACACCAGGGACAACCTGATCACACATCATATCAAATCAATCTATATAAAGGAGCCTTTACCTGCCTGTTGACACTGTGGCAAAAGGGTAGTTTTGGTAAGCACCCTAAATCAGTCGGTCAAAGGACATTGAGGATGTTTTTTTTACTAGACCAGTCCAGGTTACAGCAACAGAGGCTTTGAGTTAGGGTCTTGTCTCACCGTGTCAGGATTCTACTTGGCATAACCGCCCAATAACTTAACATTCTCACCTATTTATTAAGATTTTTCAAGGACATCTATGAACATGAGCTCTGTAAAAAATCAGTGTTGTCTAGTTCAGGGGTTCCCAAACTTTTCAGCCTGAACCACCTGAAGTAGTGGTGCCTCCCAAGAAGAGAGTGTCTCCCAAGCCTAATTTAAAGATGGACATAGATCCAATCACTGGTTCTTGTTTGATACCAATGACGGCTTGGTCAGCCCTGCTCTTGCTGCTGTATCTCCTCTGCTCTAGTCTGTTTCTTTGTTGAGTCATCAACATCCAATCTACCTATTGTTTTTCCAAAGGTGTCCCTTCTCTTTACAGTCTATCCTAGGCCTCCCTATCCAGGGTTTCATCCTTCTTTCCATTATGAATATCTCTCACCCCTAGCTGTGTTTCTGATGGTTTTAAGATGGCGAGCATCCAACCTATTAAAAAAAAAAAAAAAAAAAAAAAAATGCCTGCCCCGAGCCCAACCATATAACCGTGCTTCTTTCATTTATCTCCAGGATTCTTGATAAAGTCATCACACTACGGCACCTCAAAGTCTTTAAAGGACATCACTGATAATAAGAGTAAATGCAACTTCTTTGCCATTTTTACAGCAACAGAACAGTTAGTAGTGATGAAAATTTGTCCAACAACATAGAAGCTGAGAGTTAAGCACAATTAGGGGTATAATGGATTTGATTGGCAGGTTGGTGTATTAGGTGTAGGCCAGGAAGCAAGGTTTCAGTCTGATTGCCACATTTTAGCAAGTTTCTAGATTAATCTCAAGTCATATAAAGTCAAATGTTTCCAAAACAGTGAGAATGTTTGGATTTCTAAAGAGTAGGATTGCAAAGACTCTGACCATGTTTTGCACAGTCAACAGGTTCTGAATATTTTATTTATAGAACATACATTATTAATAACTACATTTATGTTACTACACCGCTCAAAAATTAAAGGGAACACTTAAACAACCCTGTGTAACTCCAAGTCAATCACACTTCTGTGAAATCAAACTGTCCACTTAGGAAGCAACACTGATTGACAATCAATTTCACATGCTGTTGTGCAAATGGAATACACAACAGGTGGAAATTATAGGCAATTAGCAAGACATCCCCAAAAAAGAGTGGTTCTGCAGGTGGTGACCACAGACCAATTCTCGGTTCCTATGATTTCTGGCTGATGTTTTGGTCACTTTTGAATGCTGGCTGTGCTTTCACTCCAGTGGTAGCATGAGACGGAGTCTACAACCTACATAAGTGGCTCAGGTAGTGCAGCTCATTCTGGATGGCACATCAGTGTGAGCTGTGGCAAGAAGGTTTGCTGTGTCTGTCAGCGTAGTGTCCAGAGCATACAGGTGCAACCAGGAGACAGGCCAGGACATAAGGAGAAGTGGAGCATGTGCATGTGTCCGCTCAAACACTCAGACACAGACGCCATGAGGGCAGTATCAGGGCCTGATTTCCACAGGTGGGGGTTGTGCGTACAGCCCAGCACCATGCAGGACATTTGGAATTTGCCAGAGAACACTGAGATTGGCAAATTTGCCACTGGCGCCCTGTGCTATTCACAGATGAAAGCACGTTCACACTGAACCCATGTGACAGACAGAATCTGGAGACGCTGTGGAGAACGTTCTGCTGCCTGCAACATCCTCCAGCATGACCGGTTTGGCAGTGGGTCAGTAATGGTGTGGGGTGGCATTTCTTTGCAGGGCAACACAGCTCTCAATGTGCTCGCCAGAGGTAGCCTGACTGCCATTAGGTACTGAGATGAGATCCTCAGACCCTTTGTGAGACAATATGCTGGTACGGTTGGTCCTGGGTTGCTCCTAATGCAAGACTATGCTAGAGTTCATGTGGCTGGAGTGTGTCAGCAGTTCCTGCAAGACGAAGGCATTGATGGTATGGACTGGCCCGCCCGTTCCCCAGACCTGAATCCAAATGAGCACATCTGGGACATCATGTCTCGCTCCATCTACCAACACTACGAACAGAAAACTAGTTTAGTTTCTTTTATGTTGGATCTTTCTTTGGCTTCACACATTATTTTTCCTGCTTTTTAAACATGTCTTCTGCTTTGACTAAAACACCTTTGTTGCTTTTACAGAATAGAACAGTTAAGGTCAAGGTAATGCATTTAATTTTCTGTTACAAGTGTTTGCCAAAATGCTGTCAAATGTAAATGAGCTGTGGTGAATTTTTCAGTGGTTTATTGATGGTTAAAAATCATCCACACGTAGCCTCTATGTTAATTTCTCAGGCTATCAGCTGAGTGATGGGTTTGGGAGCATGCACACGTTCAGTGAGGTTTTCAGTTACAAACACACAACCTCTTGTCAGTCTACTGAAAGTTATTGCTTTTTCATAATTCTTTTCAAACTCATTATTAATTTGTGTTTGTAATTTGTTTTAAAATGTTCTTTTTGGTATTTTTGATGTTTTCTTGTTTTATTTCTAACAACTTCTTTCAAACTTTTGAGTAACTTTTCAAAGGTCAGAGGGATCTTCATTGTTCCCACAGGGATATTTTCTTCTTTCAAACAAACAATGTATTTAAGGTTGGTTATTTGTTATGTTAGTTTTCATGAATTATAACTTTGTTGAGGACCACAGTAAGTCTTTCTCTCTTTTTTAATGTTGAGATTCAAAGGTCCTGACCCGGAATCTTAGAAGATCATACTCTTTGGATGTATTTCAACGTTTTATATTCAGGTCAACAGGGTAATTGCAACATACTAACACATTTATTTTTTTATTTTATTTTATTTTTTGCTGTAGGTCTTTTGCAGAACTCCTGCTATTCAACATATCTCTCATATGAATCATCCTTTCAGTTTCCGACATCCAGCATGTGGCAGTTTGAGTGATGCCTGGATAATATGAATCCTGGAATACGCCTGATGTCTGTGTGACATTTTTCTTTAACTCTGTTTGGATCAGACTTTAAATGATATCTGTCAAAAGGAAATGGCTTTCCATCGCTGTCCAATTTAAATGTACCCACAGGTATAGCATATTTATGGTAATGTGCAGATGGAAAAGAATCAGCGCTGATGCTGCAGTTCTGAATACCAACTCGTGTTTTCAAGCTGCAACAAAAAAGAGACAACCTTGATGCCTTCAGGGTCAGCCCAGGAGGGGTAAAGTTAACATCTCCAACATCCAACTCAAGACGAAGAGATAAACGCTTAATTACAGTCATGCCTGAGTGTTTTTTTTTTTTTTTTTAACCTATTTCAATTTTGCAGGCGGCACAATGAATCAGAGCTCAGCTTAAGCAATTAACAAGCAGAGACATTATGGTAATGAGTGCATGGAGCTTGTAAGGTCACTGTCGTCGTGCATGTAAAGCCACTGCTCAGGGCAGGGACTCTCTGCTGCTGTATTAACTGACAGCAGCATAAAGAAAGGAAGAGCAGAATTAGTTTACCTTGTCAGTCTCATACAGAAATCTTTGCTGTTTTATTTAATCAGCCCTGTGATCCAAGGCAGAGACTCAGTTTGAGGCACCGGTTAGAGGAGCTAATGCTGCTGCCATTGGGGGAAAGATGAAAAGAAGTGAAATTATGAAAAAGGACTTGTAGGAAGAGGTCATTACAGGATATGAAGACTTTTATAAAAACTCTTGAATACATTTAAAACTGCAACAGACAACTTGTGAGGTTCACATTTCTCAGTGGGGACCAAGTTTCTATATTAAGGTTGTTGGAGGATGAGTTTAAGGTGATTCTGTCAACTACGGTTTTAAACTGCTGTAAAATGTTGAATCTTTGGTGGTAGATTTGGTGCTAAAAGTTCTTGCTTATCACACTGACAGACTGAGATTGTAATTGTTTTCTGCGTCTTTTTTTTTTTTTTTCGGGGGGGGGGGGGGGGTCACAATGAGTAAGCTTACTTTTCTAAGAGAAAAACTGATAGGCTCCATTCAGCTCTGTAAAGCCACTAGACTCTGAAATGGAAAGTTTTTGTTTGGACATAAAAACAAATTCCAACTACAACAAAACATAACCAGAGAGTTTGGCTCCAACACCTCAGATTTTGACTGCCACAGTATTTTTTTCTTGCGATTTAATTTTACCAAAATTTATCAAATCAACTTCATATTTACAAATTAAATTGATCCCTAAATCTGGTTATTCTAAAGCTTTTTCTTTCCCTCGACATTTAAGCTGTAGCATTTGATTTATTTTCCCATTACCTGCCTTTCTTAACTAATCACTTGGTTAATACTAATACTTCATACTGACTGGCCAAATCCCTTTAACATAAGTGATTAATGCTCAATAGGAAAAGAAATGTCAGGGATTACATGGCTTTTATTGCTATTTTACCTCTTCCTGGTTAGTTTCTGAAAGCATCACTGAACAAAACTGATCTAAAGATTTACACTTAACTTTAGATCAGTGGTTAAAAGTTGACCAGTTAACCAACAGAGAAAAGGAAGAGAAGAGGAAATCATTGCAGACAAGGGTTTTTAAACACACAGGGAACTGAGTGAAAGACGCATCGACTGGAGTGAGGAAAGAAGACAAAAAAGTGACAAAAAACCACAACAAACTCTGGTCCTTGGCAGAGTTACCAGACAAACTGAGTGAGAAGAAAAAGCCAAAAAGAAAGGTTACATGAAAAAAGACCTTATACAGAGGCTGCTGTTAGTTTCTGTATGTGTTTAGAATCCAAAGAGAAAAAAAACTGACGCTTAGTTTTTATTGGGGATTAAATTTTCTGTGAAATCAACCTGCAAATAAGGTAAAAGGAATACAGTTGCCTTAAAGGCATGGAAAGTGACACAGAAAAGTGATGTGGTGGTCCTAAAGTTCTTTGTAACTAACAAACTGACAACAAACTTTTATGCATTTAAGATGGGTTATTGTGCGTTGTAGTCTTTATACTGTTTCTCTGATTCCACTGTGATTTAAAGCTAAAAAAATCCCCGTTTTCCTCATTTTTTTTTTTTTTTTTTTTTTGTTAAATTTCAGCTTCTGCCTTAAATGTTTACTTTAAGCTGCTGTCTCTTTAAAGCTCCCTGCACCACAAACATCCCTTCTTTCTGATTGGCCAGCCCTGTGGAGACCTATGGGGGAGAGGAGTGGAGCTATGGGCAATCAACTAGTTTGAGATTCTTTTGTGATGACTTTGGATTGATTAATTGCTTGTAGTCTTTCCTAATGAAAAGTCACCGGTGCATTTCTTACAAACTGCTCGTCACTGATCTTTCTCAGAGAATGTCTAATACTCCCACACTGCCTTCATATCTTTGCCAATGTTTGGCCATGAAAACTAATCAGAGTTTGTCCAACAGGCGACTTCTTCCGCCCAATAAAAACCTTTCCCTCTGAATCAACAGAGAGGTAGACTGGCTTGCCAGCGTTAAATTGATTAGATGAAGATGAGGATGAAGATATGTATAAACATCAGATGCTGACATCAATGCATGGCTCATTATTTACCAGTGTCTGTCAACAAGGCAAACACAAGCTGATACCAGTGTTTAACCAATCCATCAGTGCATCCCTGAAGCACTGAATCCGATCGCAGTGCTTTTTGCTAAAATGAGCTCTATGATGAAGTAGCAACCTCTTGTTACTGGCCAACCCTGCCCCTTTGAGTCGGTGGCCGTGTGCGAGACCATCCCAGAGAGAGACCATCCCTGTTCATGTGGTTATGGAGCACCAAGTTATGAAGGCAGTATTGTACAGTTGAGTTACTAGCAGTGTCCTGATAGCATTTTGGCCCACATAAGTGAAGTGTTCTGCCCTTTGTGAAGAGGTAAAATAAATGTGCAGGTTCACACAAAATAAAGCACTGCTTCATCTTCCTTCTCTCCCTCACTTGGCCCGGACTCCTAGACACCGGTTACCAGCAATGAGCCAGAATAGCCAAAATAAGTCAGATCTACCAACTACGGTTCGGAGATAGCTCTGGTGGTTAAAGAGGTAACACTCTTCATTAAGATTTAAATGTAACTTTACAGAAACTCTGCATTCAAGCACCTCGTTAGGATAAATTTTAAAGCCCAGTGATGGTACTGATGAAGATGTACTGTCTCCTGGCTGCTCTCTCTCTCTCTGCCATCCATCAGCGTCTGCACGCCCATAACTTACAGCACGTCAGCAGTTCACTACTTAAGCACACAACATCGTAAATACAGCACACAAATGAAGCCGTTAATCAAACGTTTACGGAACCTTCCGCCATGTCAATATGCATTAGCTGCTGACTGATTGCCATTTGTCTAATTAATCAATCCCCACCTTCAAACTCACATGCCATTAATCCACTGATGAGCAGGGTCACTGCACACTCCTCACACAAATAAATCTTCGCCTGTCGCTGATCCAAAAATAACCACATAACTCTGCTTGCTGATGGGTCCTCACAGAGAGCAAAAAGAGGAATATAACCACAAAGACAATGAGAAAGATCTTTTATTCTCCCTGTTTTTATGCTGAAGATGTCAGACTTAAACCTGAGATCTTGCAACCATAAAGGCAGAGTGAGTTTGTGTATAGAAAAGGTACAGTTATTACACACAGTCCATTTCAGGTCTCAAGTGGGAAACAGTATTGATTGAGCCACAAATCCAACAAAAGGGGCTTAAACTGAGTAACACCCACTCTCCGATATCAATCCACAAACATGACTCAGCAACATCTCGCTTTTAGAGGGGAAAAAAGAGGAATGTGTTCCCCAGAGGTAAGCCACTGTTTTCAATCACCAGCCAACATGTTGCTACCGCCGCCGCCAGGGCCGTCCAACTGGAATCAGACCAAACAGCTCCATCGGCCTCATGTTTAACACCTCGACAGCCACTCTGCTTCCCTTCACCCACTCTCTGTCCTTCTTCTTCTTCTTCGTCTTCTTCTCTGTTTCATTCATCTACTTCTTCCTCTCTCCTCTATTACTCTCCCTACTTCCCAGCTCCTCGTCTCTGGTGGTTTGACTTTTTTTGGCAGTGCTCCCAGATAAGAGTGGTAGAATGAAAGCAGCGCGGAGGAACAGTTATTACAGGCAGTGTGCTCTGATCAGAAAACTTTCAGATCGCAACGACAGAGACTCTTCTTATCACACCTGAGGCTCACCAGTCGGGGCACTGAGGTTTTTACATCAGACTCCCCGAGGATGACTCGGGATGTTACGCGAGGAGAAAGCACAGCACATCCAGTCTAACAATTCTATCATGTCCAGAACATTGCTTTATATGTTCAGCAACCTTAGGTCTGTGAAATACCAGAAACCCAACAGAGAAAACTGGAGAAGCAGAGGATTTTCACAGATGGGTTAAGTGTGGTACCATTACGAGGTAATCAAGGCAATAAGTCAGACTTTGACAAAAGTCCTGATTTTCTCACTGTTCTAACAAGCATTTTGTCAGTTTTGCCTGTGGTGTAAGGGACCTGAACTTCCCTGATTTTGACCACGAAAACTTAAAATCGTAAAGATAAATACACAAAGCATGTTTTATTCTTTCAACAAGGTATCACTGATAACAGGGTTAGGACAAGCAAGCATGCATCTCAGATTTTCAGAAGTCAGAGAGGCTGTCATCTACTAACCTTGTAACCAACACTGACACTATAGCACACATCTCAACAGTACACCAGCAGCTTCAATGCCACACTGCTTTCCTTGTTTTATTGTTCCTTTTATCACCTGCAGCAAGGTGGTGAAAAAGCTGTCGCATTGCTGTACGAGTGCGAAGAGACTTGTTTTGCACTGCACTGTTTCTTGCAAACTGAATGCAAAGACATCACCAAGTACCAATTGTTTGCATCCCTACAGAGAAACCCATTGCAAAGACAGATCTGTGAGCTCAAAGTCATCAACTTAAGGGAGAGTTTTCTTGAGAAGCTGCCTTTTAGGCTTTTACTCCCTTCTCTATTTGAGATATTTTAGGTCATTTTATTGATTTTTAACTGTAATAATGGCCTTGCTTGTTCTTCGTTATCTGATTTTCTTTTATCATATCTGCTTGTGAGTGCCCTAAGGTCTTCAGTTCATGGTCTTTTAACTGTACCAGAGATAACAAAGACCCACAGCGAGAGTGTTTTTTTTGTCCCTATGGCTTATCTGTCTGGTACAGCCTGAAATTCTGAGGGCTGCACATGGTCTAAAAATTAAAAAAAAATCTTATCTTACAGTGATGGCCAAAATTTGGCACACTTGGCATGTTTAAGAGATTTTAGTTATTTTCGCTGAGTGAGCCTTTAAAACAAACCAGAAATGAATGAAAGTATCTACAAATCAACAAAGTCACCATTCTGCTCTATATACCAGAGAATACAGCCATCACAAGGAGATTTAGGTCATTTCCTTTTTAAAAGGAACACTGAAAATGATGGACTGCCCCCCTCAAGTCCAGACCTTAACACTATCCAGCAAATTGTAAATTAAATTGAGTTGTAAAATGAATTGGACACTCAAAGGAAAGCCTTTGGTTTGAGTTGCAGAAGGTATGGGATAACACTTGTGTTAAAGCTCTCAGGAAATACACTGACACTATGCCAGAGACATGTGCTGCAAAGGGAGAACAAACCAAATATTAAAGTTCAAAGTAGATACAAACAGTAGGACTCACTTCTTCTAATATTTGTTGTGCTTAGAGCAAACATCTACATGTTTCATCAGCATGATTTGGAGGAGGGGGGTAAACATTTTCTGTCAGGTGCTCTAACAATTTTTATTGACTTATTTATGACATTTAAACTAAAGTCTGTTTTATAACCAATACTCTGTCTTATTTTAATCTTATTACATGGCTTTTTAAATACATACCTATTTTATACTTAATCATTTATTTATTTAACATGTTTTAGTTTTTTATTATCTTGTTTATTACCTCCATTCGGCTTGTCTATTTTAATGTTTAACATTTCATTCTACCTCCAGGGTTTCCTTGTTAAGACCTCATGATCACATGTCCTCAGCTCAGCTCTTGATTTTAGAAAGGCTTCTTGAACTGTATATGCATTGTGATTCTCTCTCTCTGTCTGCCTCTCTCTCTCTCTCTCTCTCTCTCTCTCTCTCTCTCTCTCTCTCTCTCTCTCTCTCTCTCTCTCTCTCTCTCTGTGTGTGTGTGTGTGTGTGTGTGTGTGTGTGTGTGTGTGTGTGTGTGTGTGTGTGTGTGTGTGTGTGAGAGAGAGAGTGACAGTAGTTGTTGCAGCAGTTTCCTGTTAGATTCCCAGCTACAGACCTTTGATGCTTGTACTCCTCTACTCTGCACTCCAAACATTTCCTGTTTCTCTCAAAGACAAAGTCAGATAAAAGGTAAAATGCACCACCAAAGTGAATTTTACATCAGAAATTCAAGCTGCTCTATTAAAACTCATATGAAAGGAGCCAAGGACAAAAAAGCAGACATCAGCTCACAACTGATAGGTCACAAGTCTGTTCAAATTACAATGACAAGTTATCACCACACAGCAGCAAGACGTCACCCATAACTTTTTCATTCATTCATTCAATCCATGAAACTCACGGTCATAAAGCCGTCCAGTAGACCAGAGTCAGGTTTGGGTGGAGCCTGCAGGCGCTCCATGGACCATTTCTCAATGATGGAGGCCACCTGGCTGTTCTCTGTGTTCAGGATCCTGAAGCCCGTCATGTTCACACCACTGTACCGATACGGCTCCACATCCAGAGCAAACAGATCCTGTAGAGAAAGATAACAATTCAATGTGGTTTAAGTCACTGACAGGACTCCAGCTAAAACCCAATGAGAGAGACCTCAAACTCACTTTGTAAACTACCCCGTAAAGCTAGAACTGCATCTCAAATGAATGTTTTAATACGCTGCTTTATTCAGCACTTTGAATCACTCTAGCTGTACAATGCAAAGGTTCTAAATACGGGATGATGGAGAGATATTGGATATACTGAGGGGGACTTTCTGGCTGATTTTGGTAAGGGATTTGTCATCGTTAAGATGAAGGAAGTTCATTTTAATTCCAAGTTTCAGTGAAGTAGTTGGTTGGTGTGGTGAGGGTTGAGAAAGTGATGGATTTTGTCAGCATAACAGTGAAAATAAAACCATGTTAACATTTAACACTATAAAGGAGGATCAAGGAGAGGAGCAAGCATCAGACTCTGGGGGACGCCTTGTGACAGAGGAGCCATGGAGGAGGGACTACTGTTGATATTGAGTCTTGTCTGTTTTAGAGCTATTACCTTAACCAATAGTGAGTTAAATAGTAATAATATTATGTATGAAACATAAAGGTGTGTTTCATTTATTTTATTTGTTTATTTGAAAGTTACAGACTTGTCCACAATCCAGTGGACTACATGCGCCTGAGTATTTTATATAAACATCAGAGATTAGTGTAAAAATGATTCAGTTATAACTTTTTTTGGGGTAATTCCATGAATATTTGTTTTTTATGCTTTTCAAAGCATTCTAACATATTTTCACACCTTTAACCTTTGCACATTTTTAAAGTTGATAAGATTTTTAACCCCTTGGCTGCATATCTGTAACTTTCTAAAAAAAAAAAATATATATATATATATATATATATATATATATATATATATATATATATATATATATATATATATATATATGTGTGTGTGTGTGTGTGTGTGTGTGTGTGTGTGTGTGTGTGTGTGACTTTTAAATAGCTTCAGTCTCTGCTATGGACCAGAGGGTGACAGGGTAAGCCATACATCAGATGACTGTATCATGTGTATTGTTCATTTTGCAAATGTGCCGTAAATGTCTAATCAGTCACTGAATATAATCAAGCCTGAGAACACACGTAGTTCTCTCTCACCATAACAAGTTAAGCTAGAGTAGCTGCCTATGGCTGGAGTTAAAGTAAGAGAATAAACGGCACCAGTCTCTTAATTTATGTCTTTAGATTTATTAGCTTGTTGTGGAACATCCTCACTCACATTGAGGAGTTTTAGCTTTTTGAAACAGTAAATGTTGCCAGAATGATAGCAGAATATGCTGGAAAGCGGTCGCTGTTATAAACATTGAGACAACTAATTTATTTTAACATCTGGAAACTGATTTCTGCACAGGATATGAAGGGTATAAAAAAAACTTCAAGGGTCAACCACAACCAAACCAAATCACACTTGGTACATTTTTTTCAAACTTACTTTACAAAGCAAATCACGTAGGAAACTTTGGAATGGTTCAATTACACTTATGTCACTGAGTTTTTGTTCTTGGTCTGGTGACTTTAGTCAGATCCTTAAATGCTCTTGATAAGCATGTTCATAAAGCTGAACCCTTCCGTTGCACTTCACATCCTATCTTAAATAATGACCATTTTCTAATTAAAGGGGTCAAATCTTACCAAATTGTTCACAGGAAGACAGATTAAGTGTAAAGCATATTAACTCTTAGACCGAGCCCTCCACACCGAGTTGGACAAAACTGTGAACACAAAGCAATAAAGGAAAGGCTGGCAGGAAAATGGTCACCATATGTGTCCTCAGTATGGCTGGATTGTTCACTCTGCTGGGAGAATTAGGCTGTCAGCACTGTAGTCTCTGTGTGCCAAACACAACAGTGGGAAATGACAAGACAGCCCTTTGCCTGCTCTGACTGTAACGCCCTGCCTCATTCATGTTTGGATTTTACGTTTCATCTTCCTCAAGACACCAGAGGGATTTTTAATTATCTAAATTCTGATGCGTTGAGTGTCTGCAGAGTTGGGGGGGAAAAAAAGGAACGTTTAGATGTTTCATTTCAAACCCCAAAATGATCCTTTTAGCTGCAGTGATGAAAAGCACAGGCTGTTAAAAACCCGAATTATTCCCTTTTCAAAAGAACTTGACATTAAAAAAAGTAAAGGACAGGATGGAGGCGGGAACACAGAGTGTTTTAATCCGCAGCAACAAGCAGCCTCTTCAGGATGAGAGAGTGATGGAGCCTGAATAAGAGTTTGATTTCTGTTAAAGCTTTGACCCAGAACATGGACTCACACAGGCAGCAATCCAAAAAAAACTACCCACAACCGAGAGTGCGGATGAAGACAATTTTTGTGTTTTATCATGTGGACAGTGAGGCGGACCGTATCCAGAAATATCCAAAAGCAAAGTCACTCTTAAAGGCATGTTTTCTAACAAGAACTAGAGGACCCAAATCCTGCTGTAAAATAAAAAGAGACACAATCATCCAGGTAGATAACTATTTTGAAAAATAATGATGCATGTATGCGTCGTGTTGGTAAGCATTACATTTTAGATGCTCAGGTGATTACTGTGGCTGCTCGGTACACACCTCTCCGCTGAGAGTTTGGTGATTGTCCACTCATCTAAAAAAGCATATGATATGCACGAAGAAATTCTTGTTTATTTATTTAAATTTACAATTAAAGGGGCCCTACTCTGTCTCATCTCTATTTTAAAGACTGTCTAACTGCATTCAGTTTATCATCACTCCGTGGATGTCAGTCTCTATTTACCGCTGTCAGAGTGACTTTAATCATTCTGAACAGAGACAATAAAAAACAAATGAAACCAATGACTTAAGAAGACAGAGCAGACAGAGGTGGGAGGGTTTCAGAATTAAAGTATAAAGTACTGTTTTTAATATCTTCAAGGTGGAAACAATTTGTGAATAAATAAATAAAGCAGAGGTGTCCATCAATCAGTCATAATCCTGTGACCACTGATAGATGAAGTGCTTACACAGGTAAGTGTGACTGTGCAAACTGTGATGGTCAGGTGACTGTCAGAGCGTCTCCTGCACTGCAGCTCTTGTGGAGAGATTCTGGTCTTCTACAATGAACATGTTGACATCTGACCTGGACCAGGGGGAAACAGGAGAAGATGTCCAAAAGAGGAACACAATACAGTCTCCATATCTGTGGGATGTGCTAACAATGAAGTCTGATTCACGAAGGTCTCAACTCACAACTTCCTAGACTCAAAGAATCTGCTCACCTTCAGCTGGAGTTTAATTTGGTAAGGGATGTTATTGCTGCTTCAAAAATAAATAAGCAGAGATAAAGAGAATGTATCTACTTTAAAGTAGATGTGTCAGTGTTTTATCCTTTTTTCCAAGTTTTTTTTTTTTTTTTTTTTTTTTTTTTTTTAACCTTGTGACATTATCAGAGAGAGGATGTTTATGTTAGCTCGAGCTCTTCAAATGAATTCCTGTTCAGATCATATGAATAATGCAAAAAAAAAAAAAAAGTACCACTAGGGAGAGGGGGAAAAAAATGAAAGAAGCAAGCAAGTAGGAGGACCATGAGAAGCTTTTTTTTTTTTTTTTTTTTGTAAAGTTAATAAGAATGCAAACAAGAAAAAAAAAAAGTGATGTACATTTAATTTTCCTGGGGTCTACAGGACACAATGCCAATAAAAAACTAATCTGAGGTAATGCATGTAAAATGAAAAGCTGAGAAAATAAAGGTTGAAGGCTGGCAGCATCTCATTTGTTTGCTCTACAACAAATCTGCGTGGGGATGTGGAGGAGCCAGTTACATCTGATGACTGAGTGAGTGTGCAGTGGAGCCTCAGCCTCTACTTACCAGTGTGGTGAAGATATAGTGATAATACTCTGTCATCATCCCCATGGCCAGAGCCTGAGAGAGGGAGAGAAAGAGAAATTTATAAATGAATAGAGAGGCAGATATAATATTTTGTCATATTCATCTGTTTGTGTGGCTGCGGGAGCATGTAATGTGAAGAGGCATATATTCTTTCACACTGCTGCAGCCACGGGCTCGGAGATAAGAAACAAACACCCACCAAAGAGAAAAACAGCTAAATAAAGCTGAAGACAGGCTCCGTCTCAAACATTTGGCAGATGAAGGAGAACACAGAGGATGATGCATAATAATATAAATGTGGGACAGCTGGGAAAATGACGGGAACATATATAAGAATGTGAATTTACATTCACACTGATATATTTCTGTTATAAAATGCAGAAATTCAGCTAGATTTAGACCTCAGGTTCTCACTCGGAGAAAACAGAGAGTCTTTAAATCCGGCTGATACTGTTTAGTATTAAACATTGAGGGTTTATTTAAAGTCTGCTTACATAAGAGACCAAAGTCTTTGTGAGTTGATGATAAGTATGCAGTCTAATATCTGTGCAGCTTTGAAATGCATAAACTGTCCTTTAGAGACCTTATCTTTAAGCTATATTTTGATAGCACCGCAACAAGGTAATTCATTTGCAGTTATGTGGAGCTATTGTTTGAAATGTGACAACAGTCAGTCTTCGTAAACTCAATTATAGCGAAATTTAGGATACAGAGGGTGGGCAGACTATCTCTTTAGTGTTACTCACAGCCCAGTGCTTTAAGACGTAGATGTTATTCAGAGGGATTCCCGAGCTCTGCAGGATGATCAGTTGTACATGGCACATGCACAATGTTTGCAGAAGGATATAGAACACGTGTTTTAGGGATATCAGTATGAATTGATATTAGCTGTGTTACACTGCTTTCTAGGTGGAGACGTTATTTTAAAATACCATTTAAAAATATTCTGAACGAGGACATACTTATGCTGCTAATTTGAAGGTGTGAAAACACAAACATGAAGTGTTACATGACTCTGTGCTTGCTGTATTTGGAACAGACTTTTTTCTGGCGCTCTCAGCACAGAAAGGTGTAAGATACTGATTAGCATTTCACAAAAACAGAGAGGTACATAATGCACCAATCACTGCTGATGTGCCAGGCTTTGCTTTATTATGTCTAAGATGTGGCCCAGTATAATTCTGCACGTACTTGTCTCAAATTGCAATGGCAGATTATCTTTTTGGTACTGAAGTTATCTGATAGGAATCAAAATGTTATTTCTATTGTCTCACAAAAATATTTCATTGAAACTGTCACAGAAATTTGAGCAGTTCATTGATTTAAAGTAAAACATTTTCTAACTTTGATGTGACAAAAAAGTTACCTGTGCTTAGGAGACAGTTTTGCATGCTCATGAGATATCTCTTGAGCACAGGACACTTTCTTGTGGTATTTGGTGCCCTGAGAACCTCATTGTTTTTATTGTCTGTACATGTAACTTAAGGGGCTGCATAGTTTTCTTTGGGGGGTAATTATTTTATGTGTAATAAATTAAACTGATAATTCACTCAGACAATAACATCCCTTGTTTACATGTTTGATTTCTCTTAGGTTTCATGTTTATAACCCTAATTCCAATAAGGTTGGGACGTTGTGTAAAACGTAAATAAAAACATATTACGATGATTTGCAAATCCTGTTTAACAACATACATCTTGTTTGTGTTCATTCTCATACTAAAGAGGAGCTAAAGCTGCCAGTCTTTCTTTCCACCTTTAAATAACTCCATAAAAAGAACAAAAATAGGCTTCATTAAATAAAAGGCTTTTGCTTGCAGGTTATTTTAGTGCTTAAACACCCAGCAGACTCTCTGCATTAAGAAGGGCAAACAGTTTGTGAGAATCAGTTTAGGAGACTTCCTGGAAGCTTTCCTGTGGAGATTATCCAGACATCTCCAACTGGGAGGAGGAGACCCCTGGGCAGACCTCTAACAGGCTCCAGGGATTACACATGTCCCTTGTGATCTATCAGGGAAACACAGCTGGGGGGAAAGTTGTCTGGGATACTTTTCATACTTAAGCAACAAGTTAAAGCTTGGCCATCCAAATAATCTTGTTCTGGTATTTTTATGCAATTTAAGTATCTAAAGTTAAAAAAAAATCTGGACAAACATCTGAGAGCCACAGATAGCAGAAGTTGTGACAGCAGCGAGCAGGTATGCAAGTTTCAGCTTGCCCATTAGTGCACTGAGAATCACATGCAAAACTGGGTTTCAGAGTGACAGTGAGGGGGTATTGTGCTTTTTTGGCTTCATATTATCCCTTTGGTATCCCCATAGTAGCTTTACATGATTTGCAGTTAAAAAAAAATCTCAATTTTTCTCTCATTGATGTTTTAGAAAACTCTGATTTCAGACTCTGTCTGAAATGCTTCTTTCTAGCTTCTGTCTCTTTAAGGCTCCCTGCTCCACAAACCCCCTTTCCTTCTGATTGGTCAGCCCCCTAGAGGCCTGTTGGGGGCAGAGCTATGAGCAGACCTCAGTGTTTGAGGTCCACCCCTCCAATGTGTTACCAACGCAATAGGAAATCCTTGTGAAAAGACCTCATCATTACAAAAACTCTTGTGAAGAGCTTGTGCTATTTCAAGGCAAGACCATTTTGATCAGTTTACATACAGATTCAGGGATTTCTACAACTTGTGAATATTAGACATGAAGTTCCTGAGATGAGTCTCAAGACCATTTTTACATGGTCTAAGCCTTGTCATAGCTTCAGCTAGTCTTGTCTTGGTTTTGGGTCTCTTTGTCTTGGACTGATATAGTCCAAGGGGGATTTGTAGCCGACAATATCCAGGCACACTGCTGGCTCTGCGAAGCACAAGGTTCAATAATACAAAATCACTATTATCAGTATTATGCACCCTTCAAGTGTAACCATTAACATGTATGCCTGTGTTCTGATACCAATGTTGGTGCTTATCTATCCTATTGACTACAAAGAGGGAGACAGTGTGCCGATGGGCAATCCACATCAACTCAGCTGGAGAAAGAGTGTCACACTTCATGTCCATAAATGCTTGAGAAGTTGTTCGACTTTTAACTGGGGTAGAGTTGAGTACTAGAGTTGAGCCTACACTGTAACCCCAAACCTTTCGTTTCGCATTAATCCATTTGTTCATAAGAAAGTAACATACTATACCTGCAACGAGGCACGCACTGACAAGCAGGGACACGTTCAGACTTTTATAGACTTTTCAATGCCTGTTTGTGATTAATTGAGAGGCACATTTTTTCACAACTACCAATAATCTGTTTATGTTTCTTTATAACAAATAATACAGACTAATATTATAATTGCCTATTGGAATATTGTCCAAAATATTTGCACTATTCAAATTAAAACTGTATATCAGTCTGTTTTGAAAGAAAATGAGATCGAGCCTGTTTGAAGAACAATGAATTCTCTAAACATACAAAAAAAAAGACAGGATTGCAGAAAGTAAGTATCCCAGTTGTATTTCATGCACATCGGCAGGACACCAGACAGCTGGAGTCCTGAGAATGAGGAGTTTCTGTGCTTCCCAATCCATTAATGAGCTTCTCCACATTCTTGCTTTGTCTGTAAAACCTCAACCCTGTTGACTCTGGTGTCACGTGCAAAAGATGTTGCTCTAAGGGCCGTTGCTTAGTGAATCAGAAAAGCTGACTCAAGCTCAAGCTCTATCAAGTGAGAGCCAGCTCATAACTTTTTTCCTTGTTGCTCAGCTCTGCTCATGGCAGAACTTTGCTTTGACAGGCAGCATGGTGGCCATGCAGCGTGTCATATGAGGATATATGATCACACTATTATGCTCTAGTAGA
This sequence comes from Labroides dimidiatus, assembly GCA_030710495.1. Classification (NCBI taxonomy): domain Eukaryota; kingdom Metazoa; phylum Chordata; class Actinopteri; order Labriformes; family Labridae; genus Labroides; species Labroides dimidiatus. Next base: position 18,158,525 of record CM061148.1, on the reverse strand, counting down.
GAAGGGGACATTCAGTCAGGTAACCCTGTCTCCCCTCATTGAGTGACACAGCAGACGGTTGGTGAGGAGGAGAGTGTTTCACCACCAAAAGGGTCACCTAGAGAGTCTCGATATCCTCCAATCTTGGTAGTGTCTTGGTCTTGGTTTAGGCGGTCTTCAAGTCGAATGAATATGTAGAGGTTTGAAAATCTGCACACGATTAGTATGAGCATCCAGCATTGTTGCTTTATATCCATGTTTGAAATATGGGAAAGCAAAATACCCCCTATTTAATCTTCTGCTTGAGTTTTATGTTATATTGATAGACGATCAAACAGTTGTGTAACTTTACAAGTAAGCCCTCTAGATTGGAAAGCATTGTCGTACAGAGCCCATGACTGACAATAGTTCATAGTTTAGAGAAACTTGAATGACGCACACAGTCAGAGTCTCAGTGAAAGAAAATAATAACCATTCTATCTTAGAGCTCAAGTTTCCCTTTCAGGTTGAATACATTAATATAATTTTGTCTGTCTGCAGTCATGGTTTACATGAGTCAGACTTCTCTCATCTGTCTGTGATTGTTGCCAGTTTCTACAAGCGGCTGCAGTGAGTAATCTAACAGGGTCACACTATCAGGAAAATGAACTTGGTTAAACATTAATGAAGGCAGTCTGTCTCTAAAATTACACCTCAGAGATGAGATGAAACTTTAAAGAAGAAGCACCACACGCTGTTATCATGATCCAGACAGTGTGTGCAGTGAGTGTGCTGGCTTGATGGTACCACATGTTAGTGTTGGGCCCAGCAGAGCTGTCTGAATCACAGATTAGGACTGTGGGAACGGGAGAATAATGGCTGCTGCAGCTGCGTTCAGGTGGGAAACCTTGAGAAAGCATTCAGCATTTCATTATGAGGTCCGTCCCACTCAGCGTGAATCACACGCTGTAATGTCCTGGACCTTGCGAGGACAGAAGAGCTCCGGAAACCTTCCAGAGCTTTCAAGTCCATATTGCAATTTTTTATCATCACTTATGGCCAACAAAAACGAATCAATAGAGGAATACACCCGGTTCAGTTATAATTACAGTTTGATTTAAAACATTGATTTAACTCTCAACAAGGCAGATATAGTGTCCTTGGATCTTGTTGTTGCAATCGAATGTATATCCAGATACAACTTTAAGTAATTTATGCTGGAGGCTCTGCCGGACTATATTCACATTAATTTTACAGTTGAGTGTTTTTTTCCAAACTGTGCTTCTTGTTGACACAGTGAGGCTGTCTGGGGAGAATTTTTACCTTTAAATCAGTTTCTGTAGGATATATTAGCTTTTTCTGTGATTGTCTAGCCCAAAGTGCCTGACGCAGCAGCTTCCTTTGTACTTTGTTTAACACAACTCAAACTAATTTCATTTGAGTTTAGAAGGAGCAAGGAGGCAGGCCTTAAGCCTCTTTTCAGCCAGTTATTGGGGCCCCACCTGTCAGTCAAGCCTAGTGTTGGGAACAACAGCGTTAGAAAAAACAGCATTACTAACTGCATCACTTTTTTCCAGGGACAGGTAATCTAATTGATTACTATTTCAAATGTTACAACACTGTTACCATTAACAAAGTTAACAGGTCTTACTTTGTATACAACCTGGCTTGCACAGACAGGCACGGGTCAGGAGCTGCGAATAAACTGTTTTTATTTTTATTTATTTATTTATTCTTATTGTCCTACTTTGGTGAGGAGAGAGGGGTGACAGATTCATAACTAATGATGATTGGCTAAAGGTGGAGTACAATCTCATGTTGACACAATTTTTAAAATGAAGAGCTGATGCTATAATAATCTCTTCATCAACATCTCTGTCTGTAACCTGAAGCCAGAGAGGATCTTGTGCAGCTTCTTTGGATCAAATCAATGAAAGGGAGAGGGGTGGATGCTTTTTGAGGTTTGGATATATGACAAGTTGCCGACTTGCTTTGACCTGAAAAAATATTTGAGATGACAGGACAAAAATTAAAAATAGGGGGATAATCAGAAGAAATTATCAGTCAGGAGTAGAGTGGGAGACAGGGTTAAAAACGTGAGTGTTGACAGGTCTGCTCCGACCTGGCCCACTCAGCCAGGCACAGAAGCTGCAAATAAAATGTGTGCGAGTCCAGAGTGGTCTGTGAAGATAAAAAAAAAAAAATGGTGTTTTAAGGATGGAAATACAGGCACTAATGGATTTGGGTCGTGCACACTCTCCATTGCAGCAGTAGGCAGAGGGGTGACCACCAGACTTTCAACAGGTTTTGGTTTCAGTTTATTGTTACCTTCTGTTAATTTTAACAGAAAAAAATGATTAATTGTCATCAAAGTCACCCAAATTAAACTTTTGATTAACTTTGTCAATCTCTGGTTGCCACTCCTGTTGTGAAGGAATGATGGTTTTTAAAAATCAAGACCTCAAATATGGGGTCTCTCTTCACTTTCATAATTCTACTGTGGTTGATTTTATTCCATGTCATACGTATTTCAGTTGTTTTGTAAAAATTTTTGACTGAAATGCTTGAATGACGTTTAACATTTTGTATTTTTAAATGTATACTTAACTGCACAGTTGTCCCCATTAGCCTTTAAACCCTGTATGATCAATCAGCTGATAGTTTTATTGTTCTCCTCTGCGTTTCTGCAGAATACTGGGGGTAATGAAGAGTACTCTGGTTCTGTGATTTATTGGTGTGTCATGTAATGTGAAAATCAAAACAGGACAGTTAAGTCTTTCATTACCTCCCATTAGCGGGCTTTCTCTCTGACATTATTAATGAAAGGAGTCCTTGACCTTCCCCAGCAATCTACCGCTCAGGCATTGATTAAAAACCCTGGGAGAGTGACAGAGAGCTGTGGGTGAATCATGTTGTCTTTAATATTTGATAAATCCTGCAAGCAGGAGGAATATGAAGGCTGGTTAATTGAGTTAGTAGAGTTCCTTTTTTATACTGAATGACATTTTTCAGCTGCACTGAAAAGCCATTATGTGAAAAAATAAGAAAAAAAGTGAGTTGCCTCGTTCCTGCAGGCTGTATGTCAAAGCACCTTTCTACACATGCAGCGGTTTGATGCATTTCTGATGCAAGGTCTTTTAACAAGATCCTTAGATGTACTTTTCCTCTCAGGAATAACACTGAATTTTCAACCTACTTCTTCTTTTTTTTTTTTTTTTCTTTTTTTTTTTTACTTATCATGACTGAAAATCCTCCGAAATGGCAGTCACACCATTGGGGGAGATAAAACTAATTTATGAGCCCTATTAAAATAGCTTTTAGTGACTGACAGGTCCTTAAGGCGATGAGAGGCAGGTTTTACTCACTCAAACTCTCTGATCCCTTAAATCTATAGTCTAAAGAGGCATGTAATTTGTGGCAAGCTGTGACCAGTTTGCTGCTAAATTGACTCATTTTGGATTTGGAGCTAAAATCTTTGGTGTGCAGTGTTGAACCGGGTTGAAGGATAAATGCATTTTCTTTAGAGAATGCTCTTCTCTGCAGAGCCTCTTCAAGGTCAAAGAGAGATGGAATCACTGTAAATCAAGTATTTCCATTTCATAAATTTTGTGTTCCCACTGATCAGCATGGAAAGGTTGATGTGTGAACAAGAAAGAGGTTTTGTTTTAGTCTTCCTGTGGAAATTTTTGAGCATCAAACTCTTTAATCACAGTGTGGATGAGGATAACTGGATCTGTATGAGTGAAAATGATTTTCATTCAGAGAAATGTACAAAGCATTTCAAATCAAGGCAGAATAGATAAACTGATGCAAAAGTCTGAAAATATTCAACAGGGGAAATGTGCTGGAAATAAGAAATTATCTATAATGGATGAAAATTGACTGAAAATAAAAACATTTAGGGCAAACACTCTGCAATTTCAGAACTATTTAGCTATTTAAAGTCCATAACATACACACTAATCACAGAGAAACAAACATGCAAATACATGCAGCAACAACTTCCGTTCAGACACGCAAACACAAATTGCACATGCTGAACAACTAAATAAGAACTTAAGTGATCCAGGCCTTAAGGGGAGCTGAGTGGAACTGCCCTAAAATGTTATCAAGATGATATCATTCAAAGTTAATTACATGGTTAGCGGTACTATCATTGAACTACCTGATGTCAGGATCTACATAAAGTGTGTGTTCACAACAGATCTCAATAAGTCATACAGCCACTGTAATCTGAACCCTTCTCTCTGGCATTATATACATTTTCTCTTCCAAACATTAAACTGGAGTTCTTTGTAAAGTGCGAACAAAGTTACAATAACTTATCTGACTAAATGTGTGCAGATTTTCAAAACTCTCCACATTCATGTTGTAGAAATCTGTAAATCTGTCTGTAAACCACTCAAAATGCTCTGTTCTAAAACTAGCATGAGATCTTCATGAGATCTTCATGAGATCTTGACGAGACAGTCTGAAATGATGAGGTCATCACATAAGGATCTCCGAATTGGTTCATGACACATCGGAGATGCAGCCTTTAAACACTACAGTGTGCCCAGAGGGCTGGCCACTTATAGAGAAGGGGGTTTGTGGAGGGGCGATCTTTAAAGAGACAGCAGCTAAAATTAAGTGTGGAATGAGGAGATTTTGAAGATTTAAAGAAGAGAGCTGTAAATCATGTAAAACTACAACAGAGGCACCAGAGGGACAGTAGAAATCTCCTCTTTAAGTTACTTGGACTCTTACTGTATGCAAACTACTAGCTAATGCTGATTATTTTTGCATCATAAAATATGGATTGGTCTTAGTTAGGGTTCATCCTGTGATTGAAAGCACCCTCAGCTGATGGACTGTGATAAAAACCCTGCAGAAGGCATGAGGAAACACAAAGTGTAATCATGAAGCTGAGTGTAACTTTGTATCAGTCTCACAAGAACAATTCCTGCACAGTTCAACCTGCATTAGGAGTTCTTAGTTTAATATTCAGATTTAATTATTAATAGGGACAAATGAGTTGAAGGGACATGTCTCCACCATTCCCTCCCAACCAGCTCGACTCCCTGTGGGGGACACTATGAATCTACTGTGTGTCAGGGACAGTGAATCCTTTAAAGGCTGCTATCTCAACATCTTTTGATACATGATAATGAAAATTATCAAAGCATCATCTTGTGATCCCCATCTCAAGATTACCATCATTGTGAGATAAAACATGATATTATCTTGGGATATCAAACGCTGTTGTCTTGTGATCTTGATGCAAATGAGTCATTATAATGAGATTAAAGGCCTCTGTGTTTCATGATACATCCACCGCGATGAGACGTACCGTTCCACTTCCTTTGGAATGTAAAACTAAAACACTGCTCCAAGTTTTAATACACAGAACAACCCACCTGCTTGAGAATCCCTGCAGCCATCTCATGTCCACAGTCGAAGATGATGTGGAACTCTTTCCCTCTTTTCATCTCCTTCAGCAGCGGTTTAGCATCCTTTGTGTCTGCAGGCAGCTGTCGGATCTTCAAGCGGATGTTGTACCGGGACGGAGCCTTTATGAGTTCTTGCAACCGAATCAAACCTGCACAAAACACACACACAAAACGATTTCATGTTTTTGCTGTAATAGTTGTCCCGGTTTGAAAAACGACTCCAAGTACATCTAGTGCAGCTCTGTTCCCATGGGGACAATACGTTTTCTTAAAGTATATTTCAAATATATTTATCTTTCTGCAGTAATTGAAGTAACAAGTGCTCCTGATTCATTTGGCAGCGGCGGTGGTTATAATTAGAGCGGGGATAAGGAAGCTGCAGGGTTTTATTTCTGTTGTCAGTTCATTTCTAATGAAATCCATTTCTCTTCAACACCCTCGCCTGCCCTCTCTCTATTCTTCATTCCAAAAACAAGATTTTCTTTCTGTGTCCCCTTATTTCCTGTTCCCCGTCTCTTTTTGTCCTTCTGATATTACCCACAATGCATCTTAACAGTCTGTCAGCCTGCATCGCCTCAGTGTCAGCAGACTTTTATGCAGCTAAACAAATACTCCTTCAAACAAAACAAACAAAAACATTTCAACACTATGGCTGACCTGACATCATCACTCATAATAGCTCACACTGATTCTGAGCTCTCTATTGATCCTCCTCTTCCTCTGCTCAACTCTCTGTTTGTTTGTGTTTGAGATGTTTGGGAGGAATTTGATGTGCACTTTGACCCAATCACTGTGTCTTTATTTGGATAAATCGACTCACACTGCAATGCTCATCAATCATTTTAGCATTGCAGCAGCTGAGATAGAGTTTGTCCTTTCTTGTGCACATGCTTTCCTAACGTTTGTCTACATTTTTAAGCAGATATTTATAATGGTCTAGTTATTCAACTACAGTGCTGCTCACAGGTCTGTGAAGCCTACAAACAAGTTTTTTGAGATACGATCCATATCTTAGATGGTTTTTTGCTTTAAGTCAAGAGCTAAAATATGGGTTATGAGCCATTGTCAGATTCCCCACCACTGGTGCAGCGAATGCCACCACAGTCACAACACCACAACAATGGCGTTCCAAATAATGTACTCAAACAAAAGAAATGGTCACATCATCACTCAATATTTAATAAAAAAGGGTGGGTAAGAGGAGAACTGAGAATTCAGGTTTTTAAAATTTCATTTTGTACATTTATTTATTGAGGGATAGCCCCTTGAGATGCAGCATCTTGTACCCAGGGGTATTGCAGAATTAAACCAGTTGAGAGATGTTGGATGGGCATCTGGCATGAACTGCCTGCTTCAGGTCCTGTCAAAGCATTTCAGTTTGATTTAGGTCAGGACTTTGACTGGGCCAATCCAGAATACAAATCCTCTTTTTCCTTAGCCATACCTTTGTTGTAATACTGAAATTCTATGGATGATTATCATACTGCATGATCCATCTTCTGCTGAGCTCTAACTTCACAATGGATGGCTTCAGGTTATAATCCAGGATTTTACATCATTCCTCAGAGTTCAAGATTCTCTGCAGGATGTGGAGTTTTCCAGGTCCAGGGGATGAAAAGCAAGCCCAGATCTTGACATTCCCACCACTATGCTTCATTGTTTGGAGAAGGTTCTTTTGATGATGTGAACTGTTGACTTTCTGCCAAAAGTAGCTGTTTTAGCTGAGCTCATCTGTCTGTAGAATAGACTTCCAAAAAGCTTCAGGTTTCTCCAGGTGCTCTCTGGCAAAGATGAGGCAGAAGTGTCTTTCTAGTAACCCTCACACACACCATGCTGATTGAGTTTTTATTGTGAAAGCATGCATACATCCCAGTGCAGCAGGAGAGGTTTGCAAATCCTTGGATGTCATGTCTGGGTTGGCTTTTACCTGAATTATCATTTTTTTCTTGTGGCTCTGGCTGATATAGGAGAAGGTCATCCACTTATAAGCGGAGATGCAGTCTTGTTCAGTCTTCTCTCCATTTGTAGATCTGCCTCACGGTGGAAGATGGAGTTCAGTTATTTTTCAGTTGACTTAATGGCATTCCTCAGACAAAAGTGACCTGGTTTAACTCTGTTTTGATGAGTGATGTGCCATTTGGTTTTTAAATATCTCTAATTTCATTGGTCCATTTCAGCGGTTGATTTAACCACCAGTTTGTCCCACCTGATTCTACTTAACTGCTTTTTCAAGCAGTGTAGTTCAGGGTTCACCAACTTTTACACCTTCGTAGGTTGAACTCTTTTTTTGTTAAGTCTTGACTACACAGCTGATTTAGCATATTTAGCATATTGAATTGATAAATATATTTCATGTAAAAAAAATAACAGTTCTGATTAGATAAGGAAATCAGGGTGGAACGAAAGAAAACTTCAAAATGCTAAAGAGGTTCACAAACTTGTAAGCAGCTCCGTATATCATCTAACTGCTTCTTTAATAATCACTCCACTGTGTGATTGATTCTGATTCTTGATTCTGATTGGTCAAAACTCCATGACAAACTATTAATTTTCCTTTGCAAATGCAACACCGGATTACACAATATATCAAACCAATCCATGGAAAGGGCTGCAATTCAGACTACAGCTCTGGTGAAAGCATCTCTAAGCTGCTGATCTCTACAAAGTCACTTCAACCATAAGAGGGCATGATGACAGTAACAGTGTTCAAAGCTAAGACATTTGACTCATTTAGGTTTAAAGGTGAGTCAACATCAAAGCTCTGAGAAGGAGGAGAGCTGAATGAGGACAGAAACATTTACAGAAATATTCCTGAAGTCCTGTTCACCTTTTTTAATGTCAACCTCAATAGAAATGTTTTACTTGAATTGGAGATAGTAGATGGTGGAGATGGTGAATTATACAATTTATAGATATCAACACTACATGAGAGGGATAATGAAGAGTGAGCTGGTGAGTAAATAAGAATCCAATCAAGTAGAGAAGAGACTTCTCTGCTGAATGGCAGAGTCCTCACTCGGTGCATTTGTGCACATTTTCCTTTCATTTCGATATATATCCTGACTGTTCAGCTCGATGTAGCTGTACTGTTTAAGGTTACTCGACTTCCATTCTGACTTCATGTCTCCTCTAATTTTAGGGGGGGGGGGGGGGGGGGGGTAGTTTAATTGTTTCTCATTTTATCTTTTGTTCCTTAGGTTGATGGTTAGATTTTGGTAGCACAGAGCAAGGTGAATCTTGGTTTGAGTCCTTCATCTCTGGCCAGAAGCTGTGGTAAGTTGTTTGTTGCCTTCTAAGAGTATCCAGTCTACTGATGAAGGTTAATGATTAGCAGGATTATGGTACAGAAGATAAACTTTATCAAGATACTCAGAAGATCCTCTAAATATATGGAAATATTTAGGTTATACCAATTTGTGAAATAAACCAGAAGGACCTGAAACAATGTCTTGGTTAACTGCAGATTCTAAGTATTTTTTTTTTTGTTTGTTTGATTTTTTTCTCAGTGTGCACTGTGCTTTAGAGTCTTCCACCACCACATGCTGACTGCCAACAGCCATGAACATTATCCACTTTAAAAATAGATAAATATTGACATTTAAAGTCACTTAAGGACAAACTTTCTATCTTTCCATAATAGAGCAAATATGTCAAGTAACTGTTATCCATCTCTGATTTAGAAACTCGAGGTACTCTTGTGTATCTTTGATGAGTACTCACTGACATCATTCCAGTATCGGTCCTTAAATCTACAGACACACACTGGGTTGAACTGTCACAGCAGTCTCCTGTGTGTGTGTCTGCCTACAGGCCACCGTCCCCAGCTGTTCAGCCTGTGGCATTATTTGTTTACTTCCTGCTTTCAGATGAGTGCACGGCACTGTGGGGAACCAGCTCACACACTGCCGGGTATCTGCAGAGTGTTGCTGCTTTTCATGATATTAAATAATCTGATGATGATATCACCAGAGAGCTGACCTGTGATCCGCTGGTGGTGTTGCATTTAACCATTGTGTGACTACATGTCTCCACATCTGTGCTTTTAAATATCTCAGCTGGACGCAGAGAAAATAATGTGCTTAAACAGAGCTTAATAAATGTCTCACTGAGCTCCCAATAAATGTGACTAAGAACTCACATTAACTAAACATCTATCTGACTATGTGTGTGCAAATACAGAAAATAACAAAACCAATCTGATGAAACCTATTTTGCAGTGACAGTAGAAAGTACAAATTCAAGTATATATGTACTTGCCATGATGAAATGAAATGGATGGATGATGGATGCACCCAATTTATTTAAAGAGGGGGTATTTATGGTGTTTTTCCATAATTCACACATGGATTAAAAAGTAATCCATGCAGATTTTCAAACCGCTACATATTCAAATGTTGTAGAAATCTCTCAATTTGTGTGTAATCTGATAAAATTCTGCCTTCTTAAAATATCACGAGATCTTCATGAGAGTTGCTGAAATGATGATGTCATCAAATAAGGATCTCCTCACTTATACTTGACACACTGGAGGGGTGAGCCTTAGACACCAAGGCGAGCCATGGTTATGGCTCTGTCCTTACAAGTCTCCAAAAAGCTGGCCAATCAGATGGAAGGGGGATTCTGGGGCTGGGAATCTTAAGACTGGATTACACTTGATGTGTCCACAAAGTCTGAACAGAGCCTCGTGGTCATCATTTTAGGAACCACGCTCCCTCATGCAGACATTCTCTGGCAGCAAATTTTTGTATCGCACACATCTGAAAATTTGTGGCTGCCAGACAGAGACACATGGACAAACAGGAGCTCCTAGTGGCAGAAGTACAAAAATAGTGGAAACTATATGATTCAACACACAGAGATCACCAAAAATCATGTGATAAACAATTCCTGACATGGAATTACAGCCACATTTGGCCAAAAATACAAAAAAAAAAAGTCTTACCAGCAATCCATACCCTCACCTGTTCTCTACATGTTACAGTTTCTCTGTTGATTCATCAAAGCACATAAAATACATCAGCCAGGGGGTATTGCATGACTGTCATTTGTTTTGTTTTGTTTTTTGAGTCTAAACGACAACCAAAAGTAACAAAAGCTGCTGTGTTCTCTGTATAGCCTGATGGAAAATGGAGCATAATGGTGCAGAGCTGCAACATCATGGCACTCTCTGAAGTAGTTTTCTCAGTTAATGCATGTTGTAAAACCAGCGTTATGTTCTTGTATCATGCTAAGAGTAGAAATCCAATTTGTAATCATGATTAACTGAAACTGGCTGCTTAAATCACATGTCGACAGGCAAAGAAGGAGAGTACAACTGCACCTAGAGAAATGAGCAGGTCCTGGTGGGGAGAAACTTTCCCCAGGTCATTACAATGCATCAAAGACCTTACCTCACCTTATGTGAAGAAAATATATCACATGAATTTTTTTTTCATTTGTGAAATTTTGTTGGTATTTGCTTGTGATTTCTTAAGTTTAAACCAAAAATGTGTCTTGTGAGGTCACACTGCCCACAAAATTGAGGATAACCTCCCTCAGAAATCTTGAGAGATTGCATTCATGAGTGTGTGATTGTCAGAGATACAAAGGACTAGCAAAAGTTTTTTTTTTAGACTGAAATTTCACCCTGCAGATATCCAGCATGACACAGAGAGACAGAGGGTAAAAATGGATCTTTGATGCACTTAATCAACTCTTGTTTCCAATTGAGTACAAAGAGCATGAATTGTGGAGTACATGGTTATAATTAGCCTTAAGGAAAAAAAAGCATAAAATAATGAATTGCTACGTTTGCAAATTCTTTTGATTGTAGGCTTTATTCATGTCAGTAAATAGAGTCCTGGCAAAGTTAGTTTAGCTTAGCATCAAGAAGGGAAATCAGCAACAAAAGATTGTGATGTTAACAGATGAACAGATGGTCCAAAGAATGGTTAAAAACAGACTTTGTTCTCTGAAGTGACATCAGGAAATGTTTAAAATTCCTCTCAATAAAACTACATCAGATGTCAGTGCCTACAAACCCCAGAAATCAAATTCACACCAACTAACTCAATGAATCGTGAACCAGATTTTTGTTTAAATCAAAATGTTTCAAAAGCTGGTTTCACCTGAAAGTTATCTCCTCGTTTCCTTAGCCTAAAACTGATTTAGACTGCAAAGTGTGTTTCTAAAAAAATAAAACAAACAAAAAAAAAAACTAGAAAAAAATCCAGCCTATATCTTCAGTGTTAGCACTGTGTGTAAATAAATCACAACAAATTCTGAAAACAGGAGAAGTGAAATAAAACTCAGCTAATTTTTTATCTTGGCAGCTTGTTTTATGTAACGTCTTTAAGCTGCACAGACAAAAAAAAAAAAAAAAAAAAAACAGTACTCTTACTTTCTCTGGGTGAATTTGATGACTGCAATAAATACAACTCACAATTTTACTGCATCTCAGTGTAGTATCAAAGCAATTCAGGAAGCAGTTCAATAACTAATTCAATGAATTTTGGAACAAGGACTGGCACTGCTCCCCCCTTAAACCCAGTGAGGGACAGTGATTTACAGCACATGACAGAAGGACAGACGGATGGACAGATGGACCCACACTGATCCATTTAGTTCCTCCTATGATTTCACCGAGGGAGCCGCCATGTGGAACAAACTCTTGATTTACCCAAACGGTTTGAGCAGAGGTCCTCCAACATGGCTACAACCTAAGAAATCAATCATAGCAAGATTAGAGATGTTTTTCACTCTTTTTATTTAATATCATACAGACCCTGAAATGTCCTCACGGAATGAGTCAGAAGTGTCCCTCTGAAGGACGAATCAAAAGCAAAAATACCAGTAAAACATAATCTTGGTATAGTGACAGGCTGCATGTCCTGTGTTTCTTTAAAGAGGCCAACGTGTCATGAACCAGCTTGGAGATCCTGATTGTGATACCCTAATGAAGATCCTGTTAAGATCTTCAGTTAATTTCAGTCACTTTATGTCATACAAGTCACCTGTCAAGGTGTAACCCTGCATCTCACCTACTGACACCTGGTTACAGACTCCCTCTCAACTACAATAACTTATATTTTCATCCATGCAGTTCCAGCACCTGATGTGCCATTAAAAGATTATGCTAACAATCAATCAAAACCAGACATGTGTCTGTACGAGCAGTGTTCTTCTGTACATGTACTTCAGAGAAGAAGAATTGGTCCTGTGAGAGATGCTACAGCTTCCATCATCTCCCTAGAGACAAGAAATCTTGAAGGGCATGGCTAATTTCACATAACATTAAGATTTAATTTGTGGGGAAGGTCAACAGGACGCACGGGATGCAGGATAAAAAATGAGTTTGGGGTAAAACTCTGTGGAGTGCAGAACACAGACTGTATAATAAATGGATGTCATCCATGTTTTTCTGAAACAGTTTTGGAGCATATTGTCAATGGGGGCCACATTCAGAAATTTGAACTCAACCTAACTTTGTTTGAGTAAGGATGAGGTAAAAAGACAGGTCTTTCACCTCTTTGCCAACAGCAACGGGGTCACCGCCTGTAAACCAAGTCAGCCATGACCTTAAATTGGAAAAACTTCCAAAAAGTTAAATAATTTCAAATATAAGGAGTTGTGAATGATATCACCACCTTTAAAGTGACAGTTAAGAAATGAAATACTCTAGAGCTGCAACTAACAATTATTTTCATGATCGATTAATATATTGATTATCCTCTTGAATAATTGGGTAGTTGTTTTGTCCAAAATTGGTGAAAAATGTCATTGTTTCTCAGATTCCAAGATGACACCATCAGATCTCTTGTTTTGTCTACAAACCAAAAATATTCATAACTGTCATAGAGGAGCAAAAAAACCAGAAAGTATTCACAAGTTTGATCCAAGAAATCAGAAAATTTGGACTTCTTTTCTTAAATAATTACTTTAACCAATTCATCGGTTATCAAAACACTTGAAATTTCATTTAGTAACTGATTATTAATTGACTATTTGATTAATTGTTGCAGCTCTAAAATGTTCAGACCCAAACCAGGCTGTAAATATGTGGATGTATGTGGATTGGTGTGTTTATGGTTTCTGGTGTTTCTACAGCCAGCCTCAAGAGAACTCCTGATGAACAGCAGTTTCCGCATAGTCCTCATATTTATAGACCGGAAGTGGCTGCTTGAGTAAAACATACCGTTTGATCTTTGTCAAGGACACTCACATTCGTTTGCATTTATATTTCCTTCTTCTAACACAGAAACATCAAGGACAAAATGTTCACCTGCTGCTGACAGGGGCCATTGAAAGACGATAATTAATGACGTTCACTTCCCGGCTAGAATCACTTGTCAGGTCGGAATGTTATGACAGGTGTAAACACTGATATGCCTCAGAGTTTTATAACATCTGTAGCAATGTAGCTAAAGTTGTAGCTAAATAGACCTATGTATTATTTCTACATCCATTTCTTTTTCGTCCTGGCATCCTTCATCAATAGAAGGCGGAGGAGTGATCACACTATCCTGTTTGTTCTGCAACACAGGATGTTTTTCTCATTTCTAATCTCTTAACTGTTTGGAAAATCACGATAAGTGTTCTCTTTCAGCAAGCAACACTGGATTTGATGTCAGAACGCACAAAAGGTCACGTCTATGTCTTGTGTGGTATCACATGGGTGGTGAATGAGGTGATGTAAGGATGCATGTTTGCAGAAATACTCAACAGTCTGTAAAAGTATGTTTGTGATTGAAGTAGTGTTATCAAACAGCAGCTTTTAACCAGCTTCAGTTATTATTTCTCTTCATTAAATTAGCCTTTTCTGCCCAAATTGGCTTTTTGTTTTGCAGGGTTTTTATAACTGCTTTATAACCTGACATTAATTACAGTTTCAATTGATTAATTTCTTTATTCTTCCTTCAAATGGTCAAAAAACAAACTGTGCTTTTGAAGATGAAAATATGCACAAAAAATAATTGCACAATTTTCATGGAAACATACACATAATGAATGTGAGCAACCTTTATTAGCTTCAAAACCACTTCACAGGCAGAGGACGTCTGAAGGTTTGTGTTATTTCTTGAGCGATGTTTTGAAAACTTTGCATGAGTTCTATAGTGTGAGATAGAAGAGTGTGTTTGTGTGTTTTATTGGACTGGGGTCCGATCTCATACAGGCACTTGGTGGTGCGTGAGCTGTCTTTGGAGAGAGAAACAGCTTCCGCCGCTGGAGCAGCAATCTGTGTTTTACGGTTAGTTAGTTAACATCGATAAAAGCAGCAGACACATCTGAGTGCTGCTCTCGCTCATCATAAACACATGTCAGAGCACCTCTCTGCTTCCCTGCTCTCCAGCAGACAGCTCCTCTTCCATTCTGCATGGATGAATCCTCCTTCATACCTTTCTAAAACCCACAGCCACAGCCGGGTTGGAGGATGGTGGGGAAATATCAGGAGTGCTGGAAAAGAGGGGTGTCAGCACTGATCAGTATTGACGGTGTTTAACGTGCAGCGACTGCTCCAGGATTTATATTTAACTCTGCATGAATATTTCATCCCCTCTAAGCGTTTATTAGGGGCCGTCTGGGAGTCTCCTGAGCGTAAAACAGATCGAGCTGCCTGTGATAAATATCCTTGTGAGGGAGCGGCCCCTCAAGCCTTCCTCTCCTGACTCCCCTTTGAGTGCATCGCAGGCGACAAGGAAGAACAGCTCCTTTTACTGAGCTGCTCAATCATCATCGGCCCAAAGACATTTAAGTGATTCCCCTAGACGGCCAGTCTGCAGCACTGCATGATGGGAGAAATGGCTGATGAGTCAGTGAGCTGCAGACTCCTCAGGTCAAGGTTAATGTGACCCTCACCACATCAGCTGCCGCATTTATGTTCAATTAAAGGCGTCAAACATGTCGGAGACAGATTAAAGCAGGCATGTGGTCAAAGGTTCCAGCAGTTTTCAGGAATGTGGAGGCAGAACGTGAACTCTGCTGCTGCTGCCTCACTGTAAATAAACCTCTGCAAATGTTTCAGTGTGAGCCAGCAGAAGAAGAAGAAACTGTCTTTGTTATTAGTTGCACCAAAGTTCTCCCAGCACTAAATCACTGGTGCTGAAAGAGTTCATTCCCCAAGCCAGCTCTCTATTTTTCTGCAATTAACTCCACCCTTCACATATCTGCTTTCCCCACATGCTTGCCTTTAGCACGCACGGGCATAAAAAAGTTCTGCTGCAAAATGAGTTCAAGTAATTAATTTGAAAGAGTGAACGAGTGTGTTTGGATTCTATATGTAGTCCTAAGACAAATCAAATGCAAATAAAGGGGGAGTGGGATGAAGAATTGGACTCTGTGTCGGCAGTCTCAGCGGGCCTCCTCCACCACCTTAGTCATACATTCTTACACATTTAATTTTAGCTAAATCTACTTCCGAACACATGCATCTGGAGCAGCTTTATACTGAGCTGTGAAAACTTGTGTTAAAGCAAATTATTCTATTCAAACAATCTTACATCCCTGCAGACCATCCATGCTTTTTTAAACATGGTTTAGAAGAAATGATCTGACGTCATAAATGTCGGCTCCATCTTTGGTTTTGTTCTGCCCACCATGGCGGCAGACAAAAGCAGACAGTCTGCAGTTGTCTGAAGCAAATCCATTAGGAGGAACATACTTGAAATATCAGATGATGTAAATTCAGAAGCACAAGCACATGTCCTGCTTGCAAAGAGTCCTTAGATGCATTCTGCTGAGGGGGCATCTCACAGTGAGGGTCTGATGGTTGATAAAGTCATGTCTGGTCTTCTCTCTCACCCTGTCTGACTTGTAGAATAAACTCAGTGAGAAAGTTTCTGTATGTTTGATATCCTGTTTGACTTTAAAATAAAGTTTGTCTTTATGTATTTTGAGATTTAAAACATGGAACTACTCTTAACAAAGTAGATGCAGTTTGATTGTGATTCAACATTAAAACTACTTGTTCACACAATCAGATGATACCCAAGATTAACAAATGTCTCCCACTTAATTAATTGCCTACAAGCAGTTACTAGTGGTGGGTGGATTGATCCGAAATATGATATATTGATACCAATGTTGGTAATGGTATTGATTAATATGTGTGCAACAATATTGATACTTAAGTTTCATTTTCTCTTCCCTTTTTTCCTCCCCCTCATCAACTGTGAATGTAGCTGTTCAGTAACGTCAACCAGATGTGCACTACTGGCTGCATGATGGCAGAGAGGACCATTGTTTGATGTCATTTACAGCTGAGTACCATACTGCAAACATCAATATTTTCAGAGAACAAATTACAAACATATACAAAGTCTAATAACACACCAAAATGAGAACTCTGAGTCAAAGTGAACAGAGCAAGGAGGAGATCCCCAAATCCCCAAACTACAACCAGACCCCAGGATCAGTCACTATCAGAGCCCTTTCAGGAAGACTGATTCATCACCAAAAATAACAGTAAGTTAAATAAATTATGTTTTTCTATATCAACAACACCAAGAAATGTGGAAAAGTGTGCTGTGGTCTGACGAGTCCACGTTTCAAACCATTTTTGGAAATCATGGATGTTGTTTCCTGCTGGCCAAATAGGAAAAGGACAATCCAGATTTTCCAATTAGTGTCCTCAGTTCACAAATGCTTATTGAGTGTTGTTAAAGGCAAAGATGATGTAACACAGTGGTAAATATGACCCTGTCACAACTTTTTTGAGAGTGTGTTGCAAGCATCAAATTCAAAATGAGTGAATATTTGAAAATATTTAGTTTATCAGTGTGAACAATAAATATCTTGTCTTGCAGTGTGTTTACTTGAATATAAGTAAAAAAATGATTTGCAAATCATTGTGTACTGTTTTTATTTACGTTTTACACAACATCCCAACTTCATTAGAATTGGGGCTGTATAAAATTCAGGTGGTTTTGCAAATCCCTTCAAGGATGAGCAGTATCCTGATGCTTCTAGTTGGTCAGGGTCCTGCTTTCCCTGCTGGGAATCTACCTTACATGATTACCTGCTCATGATACAATGACTCCAATTTAAACACCCCCATACCCTGCTCTGTGTTATACTTAGAGTTAACTTTGTTCTGTATTTAGTTTTCTGTCATAGCCTTAAGCTTGTATGGACTTTGTTGGATTCCCATGCTATTTTTGTCGTTTCATTTTTATTCTTCATTCTATTATATTCCAGATTGTAAATGGCATGTGACTATCCATATTTTTATCTCCTTTCTAATAATCCACATCTTATTCGTATCTCTGTTGGATGTCCTCTGTAATGAGCTTGCTCCATCCTTCCTGTTTGTGATGTGTCTTAATTATTCACGTTAAAACCCAGTCAGTGTTCTGGTGATTCTTATTCCCTAACCAAGGCACATTTAGAGCTCTAAATTGATTAATGCCCCTTTTGTTTCACGCTGGTACATTTGTCATTGATTTAGCTGTTGGCCTAATAGATTAGAAACAGCAGAAAAAAAACAAGCTGATTTAACAATACCATCCAATTTTCCACTCCCTCAGAATAACACAAACATAAGAAAATCAAACAGGACCAGAGCAGAGGAAGCAGCGCAGCTTCCATTAGCATTCCAGAGCTGCAAGAGTGGGATTAGCGTGGTGAATTGTGAGGAGTCAGTGAGCCCTTCTCTAAACAGGCTGTTGAGTGGAAGTCGAGCGTATGATGGGACTGGGACTGCTGGTGTGGAGACACATGCACACACGCACACACGCACACATGCATACATATATACACACACACACACAGACACACACACACACACACACACCGCAGCACACGCACATCAAATTGAAACAGATTACTGTGGGGTCCTGGGACTTTCTCTGGAGAACACTGAGAGGACTCTCTCTGTTTGAATATAGATGGACTTCTTAGCCCTGGTATGTGGCCTCGAATGGTTGTGTGCAGCTTACACTTAGTGTGTGCGCACACGTGTGTGTGTGTGTGTGTGTGTGTGTGGGGGGGGGGGGTAATCAATAACTTAACCTGTGAATAATCTATTATCAACAAAGAGATTAATTGATGACAGGTTAACATTATTATTACGTTAAAACCTGTTGTAAGTCTGACAGTTTGCCCCCAAAACCAGTTTTTTTCCCCCTGCTCTGCACATTCAGTAGTTTACTGTAAATTCTCTTACAATGACATTTTTTAAAGCAGGCAGGCAGTCAGGCAAGGTAGTCAGAAATTCAACAGACATCCATTAAAAAAAAGAGCTTTTCACCAATTGGTCAGATAGAGTGAGAACTTTGTTCCTGCAAAAAAAAAAAAAAAAAATTAAAAAAAAAAAAAAAATATATATATATATATATATATATATATATATATATATATATATATATATATATATATTGGTTACTTTGGATGCTACACTTCACTAGAAACTTGTCTTTTCATTAAAGTTTTCTTTGCTTTGTGTAACTGTTTATCCTGTTTCAGTTTTACTTTTACAATTCATATGCTTTTTTGGTTCAGTTATCTATGATTGGCAATCTTGTAATCTTTGTCTTCAAAAAACAAAAAAGAAGAAGACAAAGATAAGGTGTGACCTCTGCATGAACTAACAACCATAACTTGTTTTTATGTTGAGGTTTTTTTTTTTGTTTTTTTTTTGCTTATAGAGGGGGTATTCTGCTTTCCTAAATTTTAAACATGGATATAAAGTTACAATGCCGGATGTTTAGATGTAATGTGTGCAGATTTTTAAACTGCTAAACAATCATATGTTGTAGAAATCCCTGAATCTGTCTGTGAACTCATCAAAATGCTTTGTTCTAAGCTGAGCCTCAAAGTGCCTGCGAAGACTTCTTGTTCATTTTGACAACAAAAGGGTCAAAAATGTCCTGTGATTAAGTGCTTTGGCCTATTTTTCTGGAACTTTCCATATCTGGGAGTTATTTCTAATTTACTGTATGTTGTAAGAGAGTAAAACAGTTTAGAATGAAGAAAAACATTTAGAAAAATACAAATCTCTTCAGTCTCAAAGTCATGTGAAAACCTCAGTGGAGGTTTCATAACCCAGGAGGATTTTTTTTTTTTTTTTTTTTATTTATGATTTTTTTTTTTTGTGGGCAAACTCTGCTCTGTTTTTCTGTGCTTTACTTTTGTATACATGCCCCGCATGGTGTGTGTACTTGTGGGCTTCCTTAAATGCCTGAGTGAACGTACTGTGATAACCACATATTGATATAAACACATATCAGCTTTGACAAACCGTTGTAATTGTTCCAACTGTGCAAACTGTTTAGGAAAACAGTCATTCAAAGTGCGCTTGGGCAAGTTTGTTGGCGCAGACAAATCCTGAGTTAAAGGGTTAAAGAGACAGTAGCTGATAAAGTTTTTCAGACAAAGGCTGAAATTGGAATTGGAAATTGTCTCAGCATCAGGGTGAGAAATTTAGGTGTAAATCATGTGAAGTTACTGCAGAGGTACCACAGGGCAGAATAAATTTTAAAGAGGCACAGACCTCCTAATTAATGGTCAGGTCACAAATCATAGTGTATGCTTAACTCCAGGTGTTTATCTTAATTTAAACCATGTCAAGGGTCTACACTCTAGACATTACTGTGGCTGAATGCTAAGTATCTGCTTCTCTTTGTGCTTTCCTCCATCGTCAGTGACACCACTTAGCTTGAAATGCTGTTTTCTCATCAATAAGAAATGGGACTACATAACTGCTGGCTGTGTGTGAGTTTGGCTGCAGTGCTGGCTTCAGTGGTCACTGTCCAGCATTCAGTTTGTGATGAGCATTGAAAATGGGGTTCTGTAGCTTCTGAATGCTTGAACAACTTTTTTCAGGTGTCACCTTATAAATGTTTGTATTCACTTGGGATTTTGCTACTCCTGTGTGAGCTGGACCAATTCTGGGCCTTGTGTCACATTGTAGTTTGAGTTGGATGTGTACTGACTGTAACTAAGCCAATATCATATCAATATCATATCTCACAAATGTTAGATTTTCTTTATTGGCTCCCCATGAAAACTGGAATTAAAGAAACGCTCACCAACAAAGCTAATGCATTGATGCTGATGACAATGCAACATCCTATCTGAAAAAAAAAGAAAAAAAAAAAAAAGCTTAAGCCTCTTTTTTCATTACCCCACAGGATGCCTCGATCAAGCAAACTGACTGTTCAACCTCTATGTAATCATGTATGTATTCTATATTATGACCAACACGACAAAGGATATTGTCAACTTATAAACTATTCTTACTTTGGTAGTCGGAGTTTAGCCATGCAGTTGTCATACATGCCCTTGTGGTGCTTTCTTTAACGCTGGAACAGGTTTGTAGAGTTGCCCTTTATTGTAGCTACGGTAGCCAGGCATGTTTTGCCCAATGCCTTATGGTGTGTCACATCTTCTTTCCTAAATCCAAAATAGGTCCAGACAACCAACATGCTATTCCTCTTCTATGCCCTTTCTCACATCTTCTGCTGAGGCCAATTTTAAATAGGTCAACAAGAACTTAACAAATCAAAACTTAGTGTGGCTGAAGTTGTTTTCTTCATCCCCCACTTGCACATGTCTCATGTCTTTTTGACCGTTGGCAAACCAGCTAAAAGGTGCAGTACCTACTGCCTGCACCTCATGTAAGGTTAAGTCTGTGTACATGAAACTTTGTTTTTTTCTAATCACAGCTTTTGCGATTTGAAAATTGCATTTCATTACATTGCGACGTTGGTTTAAATTTGATTAATTGTTTAGACCTACTTAAAATAGCACAATGCATTGAAGATATATTCAAGATATATAAAAAAGATTTTCAAGAGATCATCACACAACCTGTTGAAGTAATGATACTATTACATAAGACCTCTAAACTGGTTCATGACATGTTGGAGGGGCAGACCTCATATGCCAAGGTCTGCCCATAGCTCTTGTCCCAGACAGGCCTCCAGAGGGCTGATCAATTAGAGGGAGAGGGTTTTTGAGCTGGGAGCCTGATGGTTACAAGTTCTTGTTCAACCCTTATCAATTTATCTGGTAACACTGAAAGATAATAACTACCTTTACAACCACTAATCTGACTTCTTTGACTCTGCCTCTTGTGCTGCCTATAGTCCTCTTTCCATTCACATCACTCTAGGAATCAGCAAGATCAGACATGCTCCTCCTCTAAATACCACCTCAGGATGTCAGACCTGGCCCTTAATCATTTCCTGTCTGTCTCAAATGACCACTTTGGAATTGCACCCTGCAGTCATCCATATTACTCTAAGTGAACATTCTGTCAGGCTGACCTTTCTTGAAAAACCAAACCTAAAAGAGGATATGAGTTCAGGGCTCTAATAGGTTATCAGTTAAATAGGAAAAGTTGCAACCAAATGTTTTTTCCCTGCATTGAAAATTTGTTATTATTCTGTCGTGTCTAAACAAAGTGTTTGTGAAGCTGTCACACAGAGAGGAGCTGAGTCACAGAGAATGAAGACGTTTTTTTCTTTACCTAGAGTATTACAGCATCTTTTTCTCCGTCACCTCAGGCATGGCCTTGGGATGCTGCTGCCATGGAAACTAGGCTTTTAACAGAGGACGGTTGACTACTGTTCAGTAAAATGTTACACAAAGTTACTCACCATTGTAACCACTGTATCGTTCTCATCTTTACATTTTATTGCACATCTTAGTGAGTTTGAAGTTACAAATCCTCTTATTCTATCCTGGAATATTCTGCATGATTATACTTTAGACACAAACTGACACTTGGCAGGACCTGGACCAGATGCTAAGTTATGTCTTATTTTTTGAGTAAAGATTATCTGATTGAATTACCTGACAAGTCCAGAAAAATGTCTGATTTTAAGATATTACAAGCCAAAAATGACACTTAATTGATTAAAAAATATCTGCCAGTGGGATAAAAAAAACTGTGCTTTTCAAATTTCTGGAAATGAGAATAATGTCTAAATATAAGAAACTGAACAAGTAATTTCTCAGTTGTTGGCTGCAGATGTGGCAAAACTTAATCCATATGTTTATTCAAACTATTGTCATGAAAGAGGTGCAAATAGTAGGTCTGGTTTTAAGGAACAGACATTCTAACAAGCTACCCAGTTCAGGCATCAACAGACCAGTATCTCCAGTAAGATCCTGTATTGGTTGACCAACAAGGAAGTTCTTCAAGAAGATGACTGCATGGACATGCTAATAGAAGTACCCAAAAGAAATAAGCCCTAAAAAATTAGAATTAATTATAAATATAAGCATTAGTTTCTTTTGTAATTAATAAAGGTCAAATACTTTGATCTGACTCTCAAAGTTATATAATCAAATTATTACAGAAGCTTCCTGCAGATCAGATTAATATTTAGTAAACAAATTGTGAGTTTTTCCAAATATGAAATCAAGCTTCATTAGTTGGAGACTGACTCACACCTAAAACTGGACTTGTCTCACGTAATAGAGCATTTTATTGTGTATTTATTTTTAATTATTTTCCTTGTATATGACTAAATCAATAATTGAGTTTCCATAACATAATGACTCTTCCTCTCATTTTAACAGTCATCTAATTTGATTTGATGAATTATCAGTCATTGTCTTTATATACCTAATATGGTGTGTGTGTGTGTATATATATATATATATATATATATATATATATATATATATATATATATATATATATATATATATATATATATATATATATATTATTGTTTGTGTCTTGTGAGTATTAATCCAACTGTATGTTTAATAAATTTTTGTGTATTGAATTTCAGTTTTCAGTAGAATTTTCACTACTCACCGCAGGAAGAAGAATATTTTCTGTTATGCTGGAAATGATCAAGGCCAAGGTCAAGGTCAAGGTCAAGTAGGTCCAGATGAAAAAAACTATGAATTACTGTCATGATTTGGTCTATGGATTTGGCTTTTTAATCCTTGTAAGGACTTGTTATCCTATATATCACATTTTTACTAATTATAATGCAAGGCACATCATGATTTTGATGTCATCTCATATTTCCAAAAGCCAGTTTCCATAACCGGGGATCAGGCCACCAAGGCCTCTGCCTTTGACCGTCGCCCAATCCACATTGCACCGGACCCCTATGGCTCTGCTTGTGGGTAGTGGGTCCACAAGAGAATGAATCCATGTCACCTTTCCAAGCTGGGCCCAACCGGGCCCCATAGGTGAAGGCCCGGGTCATCAGGGCCCCAACCCCAGGCCTGGCCCTGGTGACCCTCCAGCCAGGGTGAACTGGTCCCTGTTCTTTTACTGGACCAGCTCTATACTCTTGCAAGGGTGCTAGAGGGGGCATTGGAATTTGCCCAACCAGTCCAAATGTGCTTTGTTAATCTGGAGAAGGCATTTCACCATGTCCCCCCAAGGCCATCTAGTAGTGAGTCATTGTTACAGGCTGTTTAATCCTTGTATTTCCAGAGTGAGCGTTTGGTTTGTATTGCCAACAGTAAGTCAAACTCATTCCCAGTAAGGGTTGGGCTCTGCCAGGGTTGCCCTTTGTCACCAATTCTGTTCATTACTTTTATGGACAGAAATCTAGGCCCAGCCAAGTGGCAGAGGAAATCAGGTTTGGGGGTGTTAGGATCCAATCTCTACTTTTTTCAAATGATGTGGTCCTATTAGCCTCATCGAACGCTGACCTCCAGCTGGGGTGGTTTGCAGCCGAGTGTGAAGCAGCCGGGATGAAGATCAGCATCTCTAAGTCTGAGGCCATGGCTCTCAGCTGCAAAAGTGTGGATTGCCCATTTCTGTTTGGGAGGGAGTCTCTTTTCCAAGTGGAGGAGTTTAAGTATCTCATGGTCTTGTTCACAAGTGAGGGCAAAACAGAGCAAGAGATTGACAGATGGATGGGGCTGGAGTCGGCAGTGACTAAACTGGTCTGTTGTGGTGAAGAGGGAGTTGAGCCAGAAGGGATGGCTCTCAATTTACTGGTCAACCTACGTTCCAACCCTCACCTATTGTGACAAGCTGTGGGTAGTTACCGAAAGGAAAAGATTGCATATTCAAGCAGCTGAAATAAGCTTTCTCTGCAGGGTGTCAGGAGTCAACCTTAGTCAACCGGGAGAGGCTCGGATTATAGCCACTGCTCCTTTGCATTGAGAGGAGCTAGATGAGGCGGTCATGTCATCTGGTAAGGAAGCCTTTCGGACGCTTCCCTGGGGAAATGTTTCAGGCATTCCCAGCAGGAAGCAGACCCCAGGAAGATGGACGGATGGATCTCATATTTCTCATTATCTTACATTTCGACCAAAAAACTGCCTTTTTCTATTCCAGCTTCGTCTTGATTTAGTAAAGATTCTTCAAGAGAAAATCCACAAAGTAGAGAAAACAAAGAGAACCAAACTCAGATCCAAAGAGCCTCTCTTCAAAGAGCCAACCACTGCCAGCAGACATACATCACCGCCAACAGATTTGGAAACAGTCTAGTGTTACAGAAAATATTAGTGTTATTTTTAAGTCATCATAAACCCTTTAAAATGTTTTAAAATGATGACAAAGGAAAGTAGAAAATCCTCTAACTAAAGAATTTAACAACACAAAATATAAACTCTGTGTATGAAAAATGACTAAAATATATGATGGTTTACTCTGAATCTTCTTAAACTTCATCATAATTTGCAGTTTGACGATGCTTGTGTGCATGAAGAGATTTCTCTATATTAAAAGGTGCTACACACAGTGATTCTCTCCATATCAAAATTGGCCTTTACTGTGACAAACCAGAGCAGTACTCAACCTAAATCCCCCAGCAGTCATAGCTCTAAAGACTGTTTTGCTTGCTCTGGACTCTGTACTGTGAACATCAGAGAAGAACCGCTCTTTCTGAGCCTGTGTTTTATTGTAGAAGCTTGTTCTCCCTCATGGCCTAATCAAACTTCCTGCAGCAGTAACAGCAGCAGCAGTGTGCAGGTACTCGTATGGGTGTTATGGCTGGCTGCGAAAGCTATAACACATGCTGCTGCCATCTCAGTTTTGCCATTATAAAGTTGAGCTGTTAGAGGAGTCCCATTATGGTTATTGATTTGCTTGTTTGCTCCCTGCTTGGTGGAGAAACAGCACAAAGAAAGAGGTTGTTTCCTACATCTTTTATGTCCCTGTTCCAAAACACAGACGCGCCTTAGAGCAGCGGAGGGGTCGCAGGAGTATTTTATGATAATGTAAAGGTTCTGCTGCACTGACTCTGCTCAGTGTGGTAGGTAATGTGCCTCTCACACTGAAACAAATAAAAAAAGCTTTAACTGAAAATGAATCCTGTATGCTCCTCCTCAGTGACTGAGTCTGTCAAGATTCCTGTTTGCCCTCACTGTGCACCAACAGCGCTATCAGATAACCTGTGTTAATGGCGAAAATGAGCAGCTGTTTGTAGGTCCAGCCAAGATCTCATTTCCCATCTATAGGACAGAAGAAATCAAGTCACTATTAACCCCATAGTGAACCAGCCATGTCCACTTTACAACATAATTAATGGAGGTGACGGGATCAGACACAATCATTTCCTCCTGAACATACCCACAGGGCAAACTTAAGTTTTACTTAAAGGAAAAAGCACACAAATCTGTTTGCAGGTGATACATAGAAATACTGCTGAGTGTAGAGTAATTATATGAAGCATTTTGAATTGTTCTCAGCTAATTTAGCTGTGCTGGTGGTGACTGGCCTGATAGTTTCTGAATAAGAAAAAATCTAGGGCCTTTGGAGAGGTAGCTTTATGATATGTACATTTTTTAATAAATCAATCAATAAATAATAAAATATATATTTTTAAGAAATGCTTCCCTGGAACTATAAGACTTAATAAAGCTTAAATAAATGTGTATGTCAGTTTATTTTGGCTCATTGGGTATTTTTTCCCTGACTGAAATGGTTAATGGGGTCCAAAAGCAGTATAACTAAAGAGCATGTGTCTGAGTGGACAATGGAAGACGCATTTTTATTGCCCTACGGGTGACTTACATATTCATTTGCCGATAAAAAAAAAAAAGAATAAATAAAATAACTCTGTGAAGGCCTTTTTGACCTTGATGTTGTTTTTACTCGTAGAGCACTTTGGTCACCTGCATATAGCCATAAAGGCTCCAAGTACGATGGAGAATGGCATAAAAATGATCTATACCCCATCACTGGTACGTAATGCAAACAAAAACTATGTGCTGTGGACCAGTTTTGAGTCTGGGGTTTTGAATCAGTCACAATCATATGGTCGTGAATCAGCAGTGCTCATGCATGTGAGCGGAGGCGTTGTTTTTGAGGAGTTCCAAGTGTGGGAGGGCAGGGGGCTAAACGGACTCCTAAGAAGATGCTACATTCTAATTCATTCTAGTTTACCAAACCTGCCTTTAAAAAGTTTCTATCTTGTCACTTTTGCTGACACATCAGTAAGTTGTTGACTGTCACTTTATACATTTATTGTTCAATAAAAGTATGGGCAAATCTTCATTTCCTTCAATTTTTAAACCAAGAATATAGGTCTACTTCTTAAGGATAGTCACCACTGTAGTTGCCGACCAGAGCGGCAAACAGATGTGACAGTTTGGATGACATGCGGTAAAAATAATATAGTAGATTTCCAACCGACAGTTGTGTTTACATACGGATGCAGATTCTACGTGTGATCGGAAAACTCCAGAATGTAAAGACATGAGTGGCAGTCACTCTGTAAAAATGATGTTTGATGCTACCTGAAGAGTTTCTGAAGTGTATCAATCATTTAAAACACTTATTAGTCTAGAATGGAGAATTTCAAGATGTAAAAATTCAAAAATGATGCTAAAGAGTTCTCTCAATGGAGTAAGAAGAGTTTGCTTTGTTGATTTTCTTGAAATAATGTCTGAATACAATGAACTGGAGATGTACATTTGCATACAACATTGATTTTTTTTTTCTCTTTCTGAGTAATTCAGATGTCACTTTTGTCTTGTAATATCTTGGTATAAGTCATTTTCCTGGACTTTTCAGGTGACTGTGGTTCATACTAAATCCAGTAAGACAACTCATACTAAAAATAAGATAAACACTTAGATTTAAGGTTTTACCTGTTTGCCCAAAGTGTCAGTTTCACTGAAAAAATACACTGAAGTTGGCTAAAATAACAGAGTTTACTCAGTTATTTTCTCAGATGAGAGGGAGTTGGGCCTGTGTGAGTTTGTGTTAGCTGTCTATGGACAAAAGAACTCTTTCATAATTTTAAATGAATGCTGTCTACAAAGATATTGATGTAGCTGAAGACAGAAACTCATTACCAGCAACACTCTAACAGATTTTGAAATGCCTTGTTTTTAATAAAACACATGTATGTGAATGCTAAACACAGCAAAAACAGACTACAGAACTGTGATCCAGGCAACAGTGGTCGCAGTGTGTCTGTTGGAAGGAGCTCTGGGAGGTCTGGCGGCCTGTTTCTGGGCTGGCACACTCTGACCTCTGGCATATGGTACATGTACCCAGCCTGCTGGCTTATTTGTCGCCCAGTGACCTGGACTGCAATAATAGCAAGGTTTGAAAAAGGTCTGCCTCCTCCAATAAAACAGTAAGCATGGTATGCTTTCCACAGCGTCTCTCTCTCTCTCTCTCTCTCTCTCTCTCTCTCTCTGAAGTCTAT
Source organism: Labroides dimidiatus (assembly GCA_030710495.1). NCBI lineage: Eukaryota > Metazoa > Chordata > Actinopteri > Labriformes > Labridae > Labroides > Labroides dimidiatus. Next base: position 18,130,576 of record CM061148.1, on the reverse strand, counting down.
GAATAATAGAACAAAAACTCATTACAATGCTTCTACACACCTGAGAATAAAGGTTTGCTTTAGCACATTATTTTTTTTTTATTCAAACACATTCATTTTTGCATACCGTGATATTCTAATTTAGAAAATACAAGAATCCCAACACACAAGGAAACCTTTGAGTTTCATCATACTGGATGTACATTGTCAAAAAGAAAGGAAAAATCCCAGTGTCTGCAGCATTTCATCCATGCAGAAAGAGTTTGTTGCTCCTTTTCTGAATTACATTCATGAAATGTCTCAGTATTTGTGCAAAGACACATTAACATTGTCATTTATTCCTGATCTACTGTTCTTTGGGTATAAGCTGGAAAGGACTGAAAATTTCAAACTGCTAAATAGTTCAGAAGAAAAGAAAAGTAGATTTTTGACCATGGGTTATTGATGGCTGATCACTGAATCATAGCTGAGCACATTTCTCCATTTTTTTTCAACGACCTGTATTTTGATGACTCCCCTGCAGCTTGAGACCGACCAGTGTTCTTTTCAGGACCTATTAGCTAGGATCAGCACAAGCCCAGAGCTCACTCAGCTGTGGAGCTTTTGTCCATATGTCTCCACTGAGTCTCAGTTTTACTGTAGTCAGTCACATTCTCGTTTGTTGACATCTAACTTATTACAGCACTATGAACCCAAAACAAACACATCTAACTGTGACTAAATGGCAACAATTTAGACCTAGACCTCCTTTATTGTCATTACACAAATTAAACAGCAGCGCATTTGGAGTAAAATTATGTGGCATTTGACTTCCTAAAATGTTAACAATGCAGTGTTTGAAGTTAAGTAAACACACATAAACACACTGAAGGGATACTGAAATAATTACATAATGATGCAGATTTGTAAAAATCACAACTCATGCTTTGTAAAAATGATGGTGAGAAACAACTTTTTGAAATGCTTCTTTTCTGGAAGATTTCAGATAATCTGTCTCTGATGCAAAATCTAGACATCAAAAGAATTTCAACCCTGATAGACTGACACAACACAGTTTTGCAACCCCCCCCCCCCCACCACCACCCTTAATTTGAGGAAATCCAACTCAGAGATTTGTGTATTTTGTCAATCAACCCTGGCTCAGTCTCAGTTTCAGTGTATTAAGTATAACTCACTGGAGTGGCTAACTACAGTGTTGTGAATCCAATATGGACAGATTATACAGGGACTTTCTTTGTAAAAATCCAGCTCACATATTTACAGACTCACTGAGACTATTAAGTATTTTGTCCATATGACCCTGCTGAGTCTCAGTTTCACTGTATGTATGTATCAAGTTACACTGAAGGTGGCTTAATTCTGGTTTCAGTGCCTCTACAAGGCATTGATTTACAAGTAAGAAGTATGTAGAAATAACAAGATGTTGCCTTTCTCAAAAACTCAATAGCTTATTTTTATCGTATACATGTTTTATCTTCACTTTTTGATGTAATACAAGCATTGTCTACAACTAGAGAAATGTTTACTGCCCTATAGTTTGTGTTCTGAAAGGACAGTGCATCAAATGTCCAACTGTTTTTTAAAGAGAATATAAGATTGATACTAGGCACAGGATCAAGCAGTATAAAGGAAACGACTGAATAAAATGTGTTAAAAATAAAAACAAGGAGACAGTGCACAGACAGGAAACCGTTAAAGTAATATCAGAGATTATTGTAGTGCATATTAGAAGATTTAGAAACAAAAGGAAAGAGACAAGTATAATGTGTTTGTAAAAATAAAGAAATAGTTTGTGGTCTTACCGGTAGAGTCGTCATAAACCACAGTAACCGTCTTCCATTTGAAAAAGTGCACCAGGTCCAGGATTGCCCGGCTCAAGGAGGAGAAGTCAGGGTAAAGGCTGACGTAGAAGACGTCTCTGTTGTCGGATACCTGGTGCTTCCACTTGGTCTGGATGTGAGGAACTCCCAGGGCATTACAAATAGACTGGACCGCATTAGCTGAGGAACTGTGGGAAGGGCCAAAGATGGCTGCCACTCCCAGAGAGAGCTGGTCACAGGCTAGAGAGAGGAAACATTTCAATGGTTAGCTTCCTTATTCCAAGCTGCAGTATGCACTGATGGTGACAGATGGTCCACTCACTCTCCACAGGCATGAAAAACTATGGAACAAACTTGCTGATATAGAAAATCTGAGTTTGTTCAAAGCAGGACCCTGGTGATCTCTTACATTGTTCTGGTCTTTAAAGCATCATCATTTAAAGCATGTGCAAAGTAAGCATCAGCCTTTGGTGGTGATGTATTTGAAACTCATGTTTCAAATATATTGCAGAACCTGTATTATGTTTCTCATACTTTAAACATGGATATAAAGCAACAATGCTGGATTATCATACTAAACGCGTGTGGAAATCCCTGAATCTGTCTGTAAATTTATCAAAATGGTCTGCTCTAAAAGAAGCAAGAGATCTTCATGAGACTTGCTGAAATGTTGAGGTCATTGCATGAGGATCTTCTGATTGGTTAATGACACATTTGAGGAGTGGGCCTTAAACACCATGGTCTGCCCATAGCTCTGACCCTGAGAGGCCTCCAGAGGGCTGGCTAATCAGAGGGAAGGGGGTTTGTGAAGTGGAAGCCTTAAAGAGACAGTAGCTCAAACAAAGCATTTCAGACAGCTGAATTTTTTTAAAACACCAGTTTTAAAAAAGAAACCTTTTTTTCCCCAAAATGTCTATAATTTTGAGCTTCTGTGGGGGTATCAGGGGGACGGAAAAAAAAAAACCTTAAAAAGCAATTCCCCTTTTTAAGAATAAGAGTAAAGCATAATAAGGCATGACAACCTGAATGACTGATGTTGTGCTAATGTGGATAGGAGGATCAAATATTTGGATGAGTCGGCATTATCAATATAGTTAATACCTTCATTAGGCATCATAATGCCTCTTCAGAAACCATCATTGATTATTTTGAGAAAAGCACAAGAGTTTGAGTATTACAAGCACGATGATGAGTTTTATAATGGGACCAGATTACAAGTGGGGGTTAAATTGAAAATCAGCAGTCGCACCGGTGACTTTGAGCAGTCAAAGTAGAGGAGACAAGGTTATTGGCCTAATGAGGGAGCTATAGAGTATCTGAAGGAAAATGAATGTGAAGAGGTCAAACCCTGCAGCATCTCTTCAGTTTGAGCCTCAGTAATGGACAAATATTATGAAAAAGGAATCACAAAAAATGAGGGACGGAAGAATATGTAGATAATTCTGAGAAAAATCAAGGTGCAAAAACAACATGAACTCAAAATTCAGGGAAGTACAGTAAATATTTACAGGGTGCTCTTTCCTCGTCTCTTATGTAACTTCAGAAGCTACACTCAATACTCAATAGCTGAAATCTGGTATGTGAATTCCCCAATAAAAAAAACCAATGAAAACAAATACCATGGACCAAATGGTTGGATTACATCTTATCAACATTTTCATTAGTAAGCTAACACATCTGTTATAGCCTGATATGTAACAATGACCTGAAATGTAATTTAAAAAATAATAATAATAAAACCCAGAATATAATAACTGGTTCATAATGTAAAAAAAACACTGAAACACACAAAATTTAATGAATAAATTGATAAAACCCAAAAAGCAATAATTGACCCAAAATTTAACAAGATGTTAAGTCAAAACTGTAAAAACTTTTGCCCAAAATGTAACAGCTTGTTACTTGAACTTTTCTTTGAAACATTTTTTAAATATTTCAAATACCTGTTTGTGAGCTTTATTAACAAACACTGCCACATGGTATAAAATGATCAATCTTTGGGGCCAATCAGTCCAAAAGCCCCATAGGATCTGGCTATAATTGCGCTGAATGAAGCCTGAACTCAGCATGAAACACTCTAGTTCCTTTTTGGGATATTTGTAGCAAAAAACATTGTATAATAACTGGATGTAGTCTCTGTGACGTCACCCATCTGTTCCTGAAAAGAGTAATGAAGCTTTTCATCAGCAGGGGCTATACTGGAAATGTTGACTCCAGATGCGTGCTTTGTGCCTCCTCACTAACAGTAAGCTACAGGCTGCCAGAACTGTCAGTCAGCTAAGTTGTGCCTCTGATTGGACAAACACGTGATCATCTTCTAAACCACTCGGTTAGAAAAAAGTTCACCCCCATACAGTGTGTGCCAATAGAGAAATGGGGAACTCAGACCTAAGATGAATTTGGAACCAGGCTTTACATGTTTTTTAACGCTGTAAAAGCTTGTGTGCCTTGTTGTGTATGTAAACTGCATTTTTTAGCACATCCACATAGGCTTCATATTTTTAGACCAGAGCTTGCAGTTTAGGCAGAAACAGATTGGATAAAATCCTTTTTCAGACAAAATGGATCCAAATGGATGAAGAAAAGGTTACCCTTTTAATTCCATGATTGGTTTCATTATTTTTGACCTGTGAAACTATTAAATCAAAGCCTGAAATACTCTATTCTACTACTCAGTGTCTGAGAGCTTTATTATTGACCAAACATTAAAAATTGAATCAATGACACAATGGATGGTATAAGCTGCTTCATCATAACAAACCCACTTTCTAATTTATTCCATCTCATCTCAACATGTTGTTGCTGCAATTTAAGTTTTGTTGTGAGATGTGATATTATTATTATTTATTTCTTTCATGAATAAAAACACATCTGTAACGCTAAGAAGTCAATATTCTGTGCACTCTAATCATCCTGTTTGATTAAGTGGAGTCGGCTAAATCCCTGAGACAGGATACAATGGCCTGTAATTGATAAGAGACTTGAAATGTCAGCCTGATGCACACACAAAACTGATAGATTATAGCACTTTATTGGCAGTCTCTGGTGGCCAAACAGGTCTTTGAATTACTGCTACTGAGTCATTACCTGGAACCAATCAATTCTCTCTGTTTACATCTGAAGTGCGCAGCCATTCTTTCCCAGCCTGATTATAATTGTCACAATCTGAGGCAAGCCTGCGAGAGGGAATACATTTACAATGCTAAGCAGTTTTAAAATTGGAAATGTGCGCACATCAGCCATCCTCTCACACACACACACACACACACTTATATATATATATATATATATATATATATATATATATATAAAGAGAGAGAGAGAGAGAGAGAGAGAGAGAGAGAGAGAGAGAGAGAGACTGTAGTATGCCAGATCAGAGGTGATCACTCAATCACAGACATATGAATACCTTTCCTGGAGGCTTCGAAGCTGTCATAGATGTTTATCCTTTGGATGTCGTAGGTGAGCGTGGTGTTTGGCAGTAAGGTTCTGTTCCTGTTGATTGTGTTTAAAGCGAATTTAAAGGCTAGTTCCTCTGCACCCGATGGGCCACTCTCGATGGACTCAAAGATTCCCCCTGTAAAAGAATGACAGGCGACTGGTTAGTGATGTGCCAGGGGGAAATGTTTCCAGAAGCAGCAATTTCATTAGTTCATTAGCCACACTTTTGAAGTGAAGGACACCGCATCTTTTACAGTCTGAGACTCTTTAATTGCTCATTTCTTGCAGACAAAAAAGGGAATCAGTGGCACTGCTTTATGAGTAACATGTTCAGTAAGCAACATACTCAACAGCTGTGGCACAATGGCTCTAACAGTCACTCAAGGACTCTCAAATGGTGTTATTCAAGTTACCTAGAGCAGGATTTTATTTACTACCAAGTTATTACTGATTGAATGCAGCAAAACTGTATCACAAATTACACATCAACTAATATCAATGATCCAATGTCAACAAACGGTATGAATGCAGAGCCCAGAGGAGTAAGATAAGACTTTCTGTCTTGGAAACCAAAATTGTAGTTTGATCATGTCAAGATGGCAGTGATTGTTGTAGAAATGGGTGTTTTGTCTTTAAATGGGGTTGTGCATCACCAACAAGGGATCTAGGGGCCTGTGCTATAAAGCAGGATTAACACATCCATTCTCTACGTTCCCTGGATTGATTTAACGAGACAATCGGAATTCTGATGAGCAGTATACTGAAGCTGGATATTAACTCACTAACTGAATCCAGGATTTTACAGTCTTGATCAGTGCACACTCACATAAAAGGGGTGGTGTTTGCAGCATCAGACCAATCACAAACATAAAAAATGGGAGAAAACCTACAGAGCAGCCTACTTTACCATGGAGGAGCAGACAATTATTCTCCAAAAATAAAAAAAATTCAAACACATCATCCAGGCCAAAAGCAACACTGTTACTGCAGCAAAAGCAAAGAAGGAATCCCTTTGTTAGAAAACTTGCCTGTGAACTGACTGTCAGGTTTAGCAGAAAACACAAGATGAAAGGACCAAGGTGTAGATGAACTCAGAACATTTATTAAACCAAAGGAATCCAAACTGTTAAAAAAATCCAAAAAGTGACTATTCAAGAACAAAAGACATTTATTTAAAACTCCGTTCTGTGCGTAATTGCGCAAAGATACAAAATGACCAAAAATAAACTTAACTGAAATCAGTTTGTAGGATAACAAGTTTGCAGTCCTGCATATTGAAAATGTTTTATTATCTACATCAGACATAGTGTGGGTTCATCTGTCCCATAGACAAGTTCAGCCAGCTGGACTTTGAATATTTAGGGGCATGTTATTTAAAATATGATTGTTTTTAGATGCCCCATTTATCAACACCTAATCAGGCGTACACCGTGATCGGCCCTGGTACGCAAGTTTCATAAATCGCACATGAACATTGTGTGCTGTATGAATGCTGTAAGCTCATTTCTACACCCAAATCTGTGCCAATTCCCACGCAAGATTGATAAATGAGGGCTATAAGCAAGGAGAACAAAGTAAACAGGAAACAGGAGACTTAACATAGAGGCATAATGAGAACGTACAACACAAGGATCACAAAGAAATGTCTCAGAGGATAACTAATGACGCAAAGAAACACAAGATACATCCACAAGACAGATTAACTCAAGGAACACATACAAAAAAGGCCAACAGACTCAGCCCTCTCACCAAATTAAAACTCTTTGTTTGAAGAATCAAACCCCGCCAGCTGAGGTACATCCCAAACTACTCAGCAGGTTGTCGTTTCATTTGAAATCTCATCAGACCAGAAAGAGATTCTCTCAAAGTGACAATGCAAGAATTTGGTGTGTGTGTGTGAACCATAGACTATAATTAATGGACATAGCCTCTGCAATGTCACCCATCTGTTTCTAAAATGAATTTTTGAAGCGAAATGTCCGGCGCAGCCATATTGGAAATGAGGTAGGCTTAAAGTCTCCACAGTAACAGCCATAGGGCATCAAGTCAAGTCAAGTGAGCTGAGCTGTGCCCCTGATTGGACGGACTGACAATCTTAATATTGTCTAAACTGCCGAGTTAGACAAAAATTCACCCCCTGTACAGTGTGTGCCAATAGTGAAATTAGCGATTCAGAAGGGAGACATTCTTTGTAACACCCTTTTTTTGGCTTTGAAAACAGCTTTTTTTTTGGCTTGGTGTGTATGTAACTGCTGGTACTTCCAGAGTCAGTCTTAAGCGGACACTCAAACAACTGCAGTTTTTAGCACTTCTGCATTGTCTCATATTTTCAGACCGGAGGTTGTCGCTTGGTGTCATCGAGATGCAAGCTCTGAGTGAATACTATGATCTCATACTATGACTGCCCAAAGACTTGGACAGCTGCAGTCACTAATACCAAGTGGTAACCGGTATGGCCGCAAGGAATAAAGTGGACACAGAAGTGCTTAAAACTGAAGTCCACTTGAGGCTGGCTCTGGAAGTACAGGAAACCACATAAACACCTATTTAAAATAATAAATAATAACATTTTTACAGCCTGGTACAAAAAATGTCTTCAGTCTGAACAACTCATTCTCTAACACATACATTGTACAGGGGCTGACATTTTTTTTAACTATCAAGATAAGGAGTTTGTCCAATCAGAGGGACAGCTCAGCTGACTGACAAGCGAGCATCCTGTAGCTGTTAGTGAGGAGGCTCAGAGCCCGCCTTTTGAGTTTAGCATTTCCAAATTTGCAATATGTCATGATAGGCTTCAAAACTCTGTATCAGAAACAAATGGGTGACAACACAGAGACTATGTCCATTTATTTTACCATCTATGGCTACTACACACTGTGAAACAGTCACTACCTCTATGTAGTTCTAATAATGGTTTGGTAGTTTTGCACAGCTGAGGGTGCTTTTAGTTGTGCGATACAGACATGCCCACTGCCTTTAACGAAGTTAGCCTCAAGCCATCCCCCTTGGCTCGTCACTTAAAAATCTTTGTAACCAAAACCACTCCACAAGGTTTATTTATTACATAATATACCACTGCAAATGCATGATTATGACAAAATAAGGGAGAGTAGTGTTAGAAAGTAGAGCTGCTTGAATGGTCCACCTCCCTTTGTAGTCAACACACTTTGTGCACCAGGTGTCATCCACTTGGTAAAATACTGGAACACAATAAAACCTTTCTTCAATTCCCCTAAATGTCAAAGACTGGGTGTAACATGGTGTACTATCTTCAATGGCGAAACTCATTCTCACATCTTTCACACAGAGTTAAAAGTTCACTCATAATAATGTCTTTTTACTTGCACTTGGAAAACATAAACCCAATAATCGGTGCAAGTAAGCAAATACCAGCTGTCGTTTTAAACTCGAACTCATTAGATTAATCTTATAACAATGAATGATAGCACTGAGAACACATCATCCATTGAGTTACAGAGAAGATTTCCTTATTACTTCCTATTTTGAAACATCTGTGGGATTTTCGTTTTTTTTTTTTTTTTTTTGGTCCTACACTTAACACAAAAATGTCCTCCTGTGAAGAAGCACCACTCTGTCCCTCTTTCTCCCTCTCTTATTGATCCATTGGTCGTCAGCTATACGTGTGCTAGCTTCCACTTTTTCTGAGTGCTTCATCCTTCAAAGAAAAACCATGTTAAAGTAATGATGTTTACTACTGTAGCCAGAGAGCTTGCCCTCTGTTCAATAAATAGATAAGTATTAAAGTCCAATGAAACCTTTGCTTCACAGACAAACAATCATTTCAGATCGGCATGTTTAGAAAGTCAGAGGTTCCTCACTAAATCTCACCTCCATTTATTCCTATGAGTCTTATTCTATCTGAGGCAGAAAGCAGAAACTGTGTCAAACTTTAATTTTTCATTAAAACTTTGACTGAACATGTTCAGTAAGTAGCTCAGTAATGAAAGCCTTTCTGAGTTAGATAAGTTTTAATATGACATGCCTTTCTGAGATACTTAATGACACCGCCACAAGCCTGGAAAATAAATTGGATAAAACTCAAACAGAAAGCCTTCAAGAGTTAGAAATGTTGTGCGTCCCAATGACTCGAATCCAAAGGTTTTTACTAATAGAAGTCAGGTTAAACATTACAGAGTTAAACTAAGTCAAAGAAATTCTGGGCAAATTTGGGATTAATTTCTTAAAATTGTGTCTTTGTTTGATTTCATTTAGAAAGTTATGAAGAACTTAATTTTCATTGCTCTAACATCCAAAATGTTGGATATATGTTTGAAAGTTAATATGAGATGCTTTTGGAAATGGCAAATATACATCAACAACAACTACAGTTTCATTTTTCTATAGTTCTATAGTTTCATTTTTTTCTTTATATAATTTTTTTTTTGATAAATCATTTGTTTTAGTTGGCACTTCATGAAAGTAAATTCATTTGTGATGGGGAAACTATCAGAAATATCAAAATATGGGTTTTATTTAATTAGCACTTAGCATATCAAAATGAGGATAAGGGCCACTGAACATTTTTCTGACTTTTTCTTTTTAAAAATTCTGACTTAATTCTCAAAATTTAGAAAAGAGTCTAACAAAAGAAAGTGGAGCTTGATTAAAAAAATAAATAAAAATGGAGCCCTATTCCTGTTGTAGGGGAGAACAGGGTTAGTTGTCACTCAGGTTGGTTATCACGCTCATTATATCTCACCACCAGAGGGGGCTGTCTCTCAAATTGTGGTATGGAAATTCACAGAATTGGGATCAGACCTCACCTACACAGTCATCCCTGGAGTAAGACAGCTGAAGTTGGGGTGAGAGGACCTTTTATAGTTTTTCATATCAAATTGTAAATACTGAGCTCCTCAGTATTCTTCATCTAGGCTTTTTCACAATGAATTTATAACAAAACAAGTGTTACCCTTAAAAAGTGTGAAGGGAAAGCTATTGTTTAGATTGTTATTAGCTAGCTAACTAGTTGTTACATAGTTGTTAGCCTTGATGCTAGTAGGAAAAAGTCAGTTGGGGTTGAATGACACATTTTCCTTGGGGTTGGTTGTAACATAAATATGTATATGTTATATACCGTAGGCTGGTCCCAAAGATGTTTTTCCTGTTCATGTTCCCTACTCACTTTGGGTTAAGATGCATTAAGTTGTATTTGTCAACTTGTCAATGCAATGAAACTTTTAATCTAGTTCTGCTTTCTTGCCACTTTTTCCCATTAAAATAACATGTTGACAAACAACCCCATAGTGTGCGTCAACCATCCTGTGATGGGGATGGTTGTCACAATCAAGGGTCAACATCTGGTAGAAAAAAATGAAGCCTATGCAGAAGTGCCAAAAGTTGCTGTTCATCGAGAATCCGCTAGAGGCTGGCTGCAGAGAGACTGGAAGTCACGTACACACCAAGCCAAAAAAAAAAAAAAAAAAAAAAACAACAGAGTGCTATGGCATTAAAAAACATATTTACAGCCAGGTTCCACAAACGGCTTGGGTCTAATTTTGCTACTGGCACACACTGTAGGGGGGACAGTTTTTATTTTTTCTAACTCAGCAGTTTATTAGATATTAGGATTACAAGTTTTTCCAATCAGAGGCTCATCTTAGCTCACATGACTGACAGGCACCCTATAGCTGTTACAAAAGAAGCTCAAAGTCTGTGTCATATTCAAGATGGCCCTGTCCAAGGATTGGCTTTTTTTTGACTGTGTCAGGAACAGATGGGTGACATTGCGACTATGTCCATATTTTATACAGTCTATGGTCACAATATGTTGGGTTGTCTTTGGTAGCTAATGATCTTTTTGTTACATTGTGTTAAAAAATGAGAGGGATGTACATTTTAAGCCAACACCTAGAGCATTAATTTAATGTAGGAGTGAAAAGATCTTTTGATGATGAGCAATTCACACTAGAGTAAAACGTGTGACAACTATCCCCATTATCCCCTACAATGATTTCAATTTTTTTCACATACACAGGACTTAATCATTGTCTTGGATCAGAAAAAAAAAGGAATATTTCAGAATCAGTGTCCACTAAAGCCTAGTTTATGCTTGACGCATCTGAGAGGTCCAAGTGGCTTTGTGTGGATGAATGACATCATTTCAACAGCCTTGCCCACACGCATGGTCCTTTTCCCACAGAAAATTTTGGCATTGCGTACCACTGAAATTTTCTAACTACTGCATGGAGATGTGCAGATGAACAGGAGCTCTTTGTGTCCGGAGAACAAAAAATACCAGCATTTATATGATTCACCACACAGAGACCACCATGATAAACGTGTGATGAACAATGCCTAGCATGAAATTACAGTCAAACTGAGTGGAGAAGAGAAATTTGTGAAAAAAATATTGTAAACAGTCTGAACAACTTCTTCTCTTTCATTGTACTGTGGAAGACATGCATTTGAAATACACCGCTCCCTGCAGTTTGGGAACAGACCGCACAGAGTGTGAAAAAGTATAAAAGCCACACGTGTTCTTTTGTATGGATCTTGCACATCTCATTTCTGCGCGTCATGTTCATGCGAAAGCATATCAGTCCTTAACACTGTCTCTGGCAGCCCCCTTCTTTTTTATTCAAACCAGATGCAGCGAAGTTTTCATCTCACAGCATGCTGAGCTGTTTGTTTGTTTGTTTCTTTGTTTGTTTGGTTTGGTTTTACACAAAGCAGTCTCAGGGTCTAGACCATAGATGGTAGAATAAAACGTATACCATATTATGTTCACTAGACACTATTTCCATTGATTCTTTTCAGTGTTTTCTTGCACAGTGCAACTGAAAAAAGCAAATGTGATTCAAAACAGACAACAGCCACTTCCAAGGAAAGCACATTGCCTTGGGATAACTTTCCCAGCCTAGCAACAGTAAACAGCAGCTCTTAAACTGAGGCTGTGGACACCATCAACACATAAACTGACAGTAAAGGAAAGCCTCGGGGGCTGATCACAGTTAGCATCAGATTCCTCAGCATACTTTAGGAGATTGAGGATACTAGTCTGTTGAACATAAATCTGCTCAAAATAAAAATGCTTACCCGTGCAGCCCTGTTTAAATCCTTCAAAGATAAAAGTAATGTGAAACGTGACATCAAAATCATCAAATATAAAAGGTGCAAAGCACATGTGCCAGACATGGCAACAGATCCAGTTTTTAATATGTACTCTTATGATGCCATCAACTCAAAAACTTGAAATGTTATGAGCGTCGTTTATGTCCATGAATGACCCCCGAACCTGACTGGAAACCAGAGCAGCTGAGCTGCAGGGAGGGTTCAATAGTTATTCAAGGGACTATAGAGAGAGTTCCTCTGAGCACCGTGAAGTGTGTTTAAGAGTGTAGGTCTCCACATACAGCCCTCCAGTGAATTCTTCTGACAGCAAGCAGATGAATGGACACAGAGAAGGCCTGGGGAGTCCTGGTTGGGGGGCTGGGAGGTGGGGGGTTGGGGGTTTGAGTTCTGAGATCAATGTCCTCTGATTGGCCGGCAAATCAATCAATCAGGCCCTTTGGGAGCAGTAGAGAGCAGTAGTGAGAGATTGGAGTGTTTTGTTTGGGTGAGCCCTGTGGCCTGGACCTGCTGGCTCAGTGTCAGTCACAGCCAGCTTTATTTACTCCAGCTACAAGCTCTCCTGACTGTAGGAGGCTGCTTCAGTCCAGACTTAATCCATACACACATCTACACCACTACTGCAGGTCCCTCCTGTCAAGAGCGATTACCACTGGATTTGATCAATGCTCACAAACAGTCATTTCACCAGTCGACTCTTTGGAGATGCTCTTTTCCAGGTGCACTGATTTGTGTGTGTGTGTGTGTACTGGAGCTTAAAGCGCATGAAATCTGCCTTGAAATTAGCTTTGAGAGGCTTTTTAAAGCTGCTGTTACTCTGAGTCAAACTAAGTACCCCTGGATGAAGTCATATGTCTTATCTTCCTTATCTTATATATATCCTATATAATATCCTTTAATGGAAACAAATTACATGTCTTCAAAACAGATTAAAATTTTAACTTGTTAAATAAATAGAACAAAGTAAACTAAATATGGTAATATACTACAGAAGTCGAGAACAGCCGTGGAATTTTCTTTTTTATGCACTGTTATCTCTAACAATATATAAGATAGTTTTCGTAGCCCCTAAAGTAAACTAACTAAAGTGTAACTTCCAGGTAGGCTACAGCTACACCTAGTCACTGGGAGCCGTTCATGGCAGCTCTTGTAGGTTTTAATCAAGGCAAACACATTATTAATTTATTCATTATCACAAGAAAATCTTTGTTGTATTGAGATAACGAAATATTAATTTTCAATGAGATAACGGTGCATTAGAGAAAAAACATGGCCTTTCTTGTCTTCCGTAGAATACAATTCAGCTAAAAGACGGACTAAAAGGTTGGTTTTGTGTTTGCTTTTAAAAATGTTTTGATTCTTCAGGCTGTTCCACAAAGCTGCCTCAGTGTGGCTCTTTGTTTGGACATGTGGTACATTTAAAAGACCACAACCTGCTCTCACAGGCAATTATGATAAAAGCAAATCTAATTAATAAGAAGGATTAAGACTTTTAAGAGATTGGAGGACCAGTAAAAGAGCATTAGCCCATGCAGAAAATTTAAAATGGGTGTAATTTGGATTTTCTTCCTGGTGTTCGGCAGAACTCTAGAGGCTGAATTTTGAAGCACCTGAGGATGAGAAACGTTCATTTAGGAAAACCAGAAAGAACAATAGTCAATTCTATTGGTGAAAAAGCATGCACTGGTGTAACTGCATTGGCTTAACTGTAATGAATGTCACAAACTGAAACGATGCCTTGGAAAGAGTTAATAAGAAGCTGGTTTTATCATTCCTGTACTCAACCTGACACCACAGCAGAACAGGCATGTAAAAGAACTGTAACCAATGTTTTTGCTGGTCTTCTTAGTTGAGCTTGAGTAATAAGTGCTAATTTATGTCTGTTTTAAAACAAGACTCAAACTCTTCATACAAGTTAAAGCATGTACAAATATTCATTTAAGGAGCTTTACCTGTATCATGATCAAAACCTGTTCTGCAAATAGCAAGAACTTAGTACTACTCGTTATGCCATTTTTGGCTGACGTTTGGATTGGCAGCTTATTTGCTCCTCTGCACAGCAATGCTGCATTAAATCCAAAGCACGATGTTGATGTCCAGAATCAGAGGAAGCAGTAGGAGTCACGTTATCTAAAAACATTTTGTTTCAGTTGGTCTCTTAAAAATAATTTTTAAATTTTCCTTACCAGAGACATTACAGAAATTGAAATGACAAATCTGAACTGAAATTTAATTTCTTATACTTTTGAATCCTCCCTAATGCGTCCATAAAACTCTAAATTAAGCTGTTAGGAGTTAGTTATGTTAGATTTGGTTTGTCATTGGCTTTAAAGCAAATAGCAGCAGCACTGTTGAGAAGTTTCCTCTTTCATTAGTATTCATCTCATGGGAGAGCCCTATTTTGCATGCCATAATGAGTTTGAAGGAATTAATAAGCATCAGTTAAGCGGGATGTTCTATAATTGGAAAGCTGAGCATTTGGAATAGCTCGTTCACTCACAGGGAGCACAGCCTTCCTGCTGAGTGTCTGCACGCTTCCTCTGAAAGGAACCTGGACTGTAACTGTGGAGATGAATCACCACAGAGGGGTGAAGCCCTGGTACAGAGGTGACTGTCTAAGTAGGGAAGTTTGAATTTGAATACACACAACGAGTCTAATGAGGAAGTCGCTTGCCTGTGTGTGCATGAACACATGGGTATGGAAATGAAGCAGAACAGATGAGACGGGGATAGACAGAGAGAAAATCCTCCAATCCTAGACTTAGTCTGGGGTTAGGATTTAGGATTGAATCTGAGATAATTCTGTGCCATACTCCTCTACGGTAAATCTTTTCCAAAACTTCTTGATATCTCTTTCTTCATAGGGCTTTTTTTCTATCATATGGATGCTCTATTTCCACCCAATTACAGAAAAAATATGTGGATGTCTGACTCCCACATGTGCATATTTCTTTGAAACCCACTACGCGGCCTTTGCATTGGTATTAAATGAATGAGTGCAATTGGACAACGGCCTTTAGGAACCAAGTGCTGGGTAACTCAAAATAAGCCAGTGTTCCTCCTGTACCGTACTATCCCCCTGTATGTTGTGTTGCCAGGCAACGATGTATCATATGATTAAAAAAGCTATGCATTTCATTATGAGCACTTTGTGGGGCACAGTCCTCTACCTCGCTGTCTCAAGCCTTCACATGGTAAGTCTGCAACAGGCCTTCAACTGCGCTCTGTGGTCGGTGCACCAGTCTTTCTCTCAATGTCCCTTTCGTAGGGCAACAGGTGTACTGACACTCACATGGCTCCACCCTTATATCTCTCTGACACTAACATCACAGGTGAGACATTACATGCATGAATAAGCCTCACCTTGAACTGATGATGTAACAGAGGCTGAAGAAAAATGTGCAACCGATGATTTTTGAGTATAGGGTTCAAAAATTGCTCTTCAAGACAAAAGTAGAAAAGGAACAAATGATGAGGCATTTAAAAATGAAGTCAACTTTCTCCTTTGTATTTGGAAAATTTCTGGCTTTAAACTGTTAATTATATTACATGTTAATTATAGTTAAAAGTCAGAACAAATCTTTGAATTTTAAGAGACAAACATGAAGAAAATCAATAAAACAGACTGTCTTACAATGGGGAGCATTGTGAATTCCTTGTTTTGCTATTTCTTTGCTATATTATCCACAGGGGCTGCACGATGGCACAAAGGTTAGCACTGCTGTCTCACAGCAGAAAGGTCACCGGTTAGGATTTGAGCAAGGTGGGCCTTTAGGTGTGCAGTTTGCATGTTCTCTCTGTGCATGCACGGGTGGTCTCTCCGGCTTCCTCCCCCAGTCTATAAACATGTTCACCAGGTCAATTGGCGATTCTAAATTGCCCGTAGGTGTGAGTATGTGTGTGAAAGGCTGTCTGTCTCTGGGTGTGACTGGCGACCAGTTCACGGTGTACCCCACCTCTTGCCCTTAAACAAATTGGATAGGCTCCAGCCACCTGCTACCCTAAACGAGATAAGTGGTATAGAAGATGAATGAATGGGCACAAACCATACGCAGAAATATACAAAAAATAAAAACTGACTAATCCATGATATTTTTTAATGATCCAATAAGACAGCATGAGCTCAGCAAAACCTTGTCAGTCAGTCAGACAGCCATGATGCAGCTTGCTTAACCCGGTCTCTCCACGTCCAGATTAAACATGCAGTTGAACTCAATCGGTTGATGACTAAACTGAACCCATGTTATCCTGTGATCCTCTTAAGGTAACATTTGAAGGCATGCTGCCTGACCCACAGTCAGAGAATGGTGATCAGTCAGTAGAGAAATCCATCAGCACTTCATCAATCTTGTCAAAGGACAGAAGACGCACCATGACCACATCATCGACTCCTTCCTTACTCATCCTGAGGATCTGTGGGAGCATAACAATCCCTACAGACAGACTACTCTCTGAAAATTAAACATATACGATCAAAACATCGCCTCTGTGATTGATCAGACAAAGTGCTTAAGCAATAAGCCACTCAGGGCAGAGTGTCACACTGAATGTAAAAATGCTAAGAAGTGTTGTTAGGCAAGACGCTAACTGGAGGGAAACACTCCTAGCATCTGAGCTCTCTCTATGACCAACAGCTCAGGTAACTAAGAGGTGATATAAAACACAAGAAGAATAACAGAGAACAGAAGGACAAAACAAGCTTGAATCTCTGGACAGAGATGGAAGCAAGCAAGTTTTGTCAGTGAACATGATTCATGTTTTTAACTTCTTTTGTATCACAGTCATAGAAGTGGTTTCAGAAGTTTTACTCCAGAAGTGGAGTAATCAAGATTTTTTTTTAAGGTTAAGGAGGGATAGCTATTCGTTTCTGAGTAAATTTGATGTCTCAACAAACATTTGAATTTGAATTTAAGTGTAAAAGACACTTTTCTGTTCATAAAATTAAAGGAATAACAACCAAAAAAGAGTGTATTCATGTTAGACGAAAAGCAATTCCAATATAACATGGGTAACAATCCAATGCCGGTGATCCAAGTGATGCCAGGCATTAAATAATTTATGGCCAAGACTTCCTATATCAGCTCCCAGAGAAGTGCTCATTTATTTGTTGATAGTGAGTGTCAGTTTTACTGTACATAGTAAGTAACACAGAGGTTTTACTCTGACTTCCTTCAGGGAAGGAAATGAGGCCAAAAAAAAAAAAAAAGAGAAACAGGTCTTGAGTTTGCTGAAATAGCACCATTATGATGTAGATTTGGAAAGAGTCAAAAGTCAAGCTCTGTCAGGTCTTTCCTCAAGAGGAGAAGAAAACTACTTTTCAAACATTTGTTTGTTGAATTTAGGTGGATCAATAATTTCTGATGTAATCCAGGAAGTCAGGAAATCTAAACGCTGATCGTGTTTAGTTTCACAACATCAAGCAGGTTTGTGTCTCAGTGTGAATGTTTGAACTGTAACCATAAACTTTAGAGTACAATAATGTAGCATCTGTGTCAACACCTTCTTTTGTATGATATGGGGTGTTAAAGGCAGTGGTTGGAGGGGATGTATTGCAAATGCTTAAGATAACCAATTTTTGTTAAAGTTTGGATGAGAGTAATGATCGCCCCGTACTGTCTCTTTAAAATTACATTTGTTTCTGTTGGTTGCCATGGTAACATGAAACTGACCAGTTTTCTATTTTTCTTTTGCCTTAAAGTCTGAAACGACATATGAACAGTGTTTGAGTTTCCCCTGCATAAATGTGGAGTGACTGTAACTAGTTGTTTTGAGTTCTGTCCGCAACTTTATTAACCTGTGGAGACAAATCATACATTTTATATCTTAAAAAAATTAACCTACAATGGGAGTCTGATGTCTGTACAATAGACTGTGTTTATCCTGCTTTTGCTTTCCATACAGACCGTTTTACTGCACAGCCAAACCAAAGCCTGCTGACACCTGATTATTGAATGCTACGACTACAAATACACTAAAAAAAAAAAAAAACAAACAAACAAAAAAAAAACAATACTTATATAAAAATCCAGACTTGAGAGCACATTATATTTTTTAATGTGTGAATGGGATATGATATGATATTGTTTAACACAATAACTTAGGATATGTTAGAAATAGAGACAAGCGCATTGAAAAAAGAAAGGAAATGGATTCATATTTGAAGTCTTGCTTTGCTTCTGTCACAAACATGGAAAACTTACAGAAAACCAAGAGCCAGGACCTATGACTTTTTGTTGCTATTTTTAATAAATTTTGGCCGAGTAGTGGGTGTAAATCATCAAGTGTATGGTTTTAATTAAATGGGTGTAGTCATATAAATCAGACAATAACACAAGCTTTAGAGAAAAAACACTCAAGCCTATGAAGGAGTAACTGATTATTCTTTGAAAAGCCACTTGAGATGATGTTTCCAAATAGACCGCACCAGCTGGGGATTAACAGCAAGTCTAATGCTTCTGAAATATTCCGCATTTATTATGTACTGGAGATTCACCAGTGATTTTCCTGTCAAGAGGTATGTACAAAAGACAAAAAGATGAAGGCACTTCAAAGATTAATTTTCAAGCATTGCTATATCTGAATATACAAATAAGTATGAGAGAACATAGGTGCATAAATATGGGTTGTGCTGAAAAATAATCAGAAGTGACTGGACAGATACATCTACGTGGGGACTAAAACCCTGACTCTGCAGTTTCTAAATGAGGTGAGGTAGATAATAGTGTCATGATGTGGTATAAATCACCCCTCATACATCGTATTTGACTGCATCCTAACTATTTAACTTGCAAATGCATAATTAATACAACAAGTATAGTACAGAAGAATGAAGATTTCTGAAACTATCCCATTGCTAAGATGTGCTGTCAGAGTAGCTTCTCACACTAAAAGTGACACCGAAAACTGACTTTCCCTTTAAAACAGTGACAACTGAAAACCATGTGTCTCAATTTACCTGAAAGCTGCAAACAGCCTCGGGTTTAATTTCTAGTTGCATCACTCTTCTGTTTTACTTCATCCCAAACTTGATGTTTACATTACTTCTGCTTGAGCTGTGTGTGTCTTTGTCCTTTCAAGTCAGGATTCTGGGCTTAAAACCTAAGCAGGATCACAGCACTGTCTTATCTTGATGATTCATACCCATGTGTAACAAATAGATGTCCGCAGAAACAACACAAAACAGGTATCAAGGGGGCACAGTGACTGACAGGTGAGTCCCTAGTGGCTCAAATACAGTGTTGAGACTCATCCATTAAGTCCCTGCTCTGTGTGGACATGTGTCCTATAAACACAAATCCATGTCTAAATAAGGTCATACATCAAACCCATTCCTCACCCCGAACTGCCCAATCAATCGCACCCTCTCAGATGTTATGAATGATTAATTATGACACACTGGTTGCCGTATGGATGTCAGTTTGATCATTACAGCACCAAAGAGCAACTCAGGCTTGTGATAATTGCATTACCAGAAATCTGTACTTCCTTTTCAGGGGCATTTCATGTTGTACAAGAAGGTAAAACACAGTATGTGGTGCATTGGAGATGATTCATCCAAGTGATCCATGAAGGTATTCCCATTGGAGATCAGTTCATCCTTTAGTTACAGACAGACAGAACTGGAGAGAAGAAAAAAACTGCATCTAAACCATATTTTATTTGGTTTAAAGATGTCCAGAGATTACATTTGTTCTGAATTTACCTCCATAAATAAGATTGATTAATTAAAAGCAACTTAGAATACATTAAATTATTTTTTTAAAAGCTTTAAATACAGCCAAAAATATCACTCTTTTTTCCCTCACAATGGTGTTTAAGAAGTGTTTTTAGTGCTGGTATTTTTATTCACTCATTTTGATTTTGATGCCTGCAGCATGTTCCAATAAAAGCTGGGACAGGGGCAACACAAGACTGGGAAAGTTGAGAAATGCTCAAAAACACCTGTTTGGACCATTCCACAGGTGAACAGGTTAATTGAAAACAGGTGAGTGTCATGTTTGGGTACGTAAGGAGCATCCCTGAAAGGCTCAGTGGTTTACTAGCAATGATGGGGCAAAGGTCACCACTTTGTGAACAACTGCGTGAACAATGTTTATCAACAAACACTTGCAAAGAATTTAAGGATTTCATCATCTACACTCCATAATATCATCAAAAGATTCAGAGAATCTGGAGAAATATCTGCACATAAGCAGCAAGGCTGAAAACCAACATTGAATGTCCATGACCTTTGACCCCTCGGGTGTTATTGCATTAAAAACCAACATCACTGTGTAAAGGATATTAACAGGTGGGCTCAGGGACACTTCAGAAAATCACAGAAGTGTAACACAGTTCATCACTGAATCTACAAGTGCAAGTTAAAACTACACTGTCACAGAAGAGGATGTCACAGATAAATATGTTGTTCGTTATTTACAGACTCCTTTAGCTATCAGAGCCAATCCCATCAGATACTCACAATCAGCTACATCTTTATGCTATTTAAATGTGAAATGAACAACAACTTTCTGGAATTAAGTTGATCTTACTTGTATATAGAATCTAAAAAAAGACTACATATGTGCAGCTCTGTGTAACAGAGCTTTATAAATCGTTATTTTTGAGAGGCTTTCAGTGATTAGCTGGTACACCACATACAGTAATGCATATGTGGGTTTAGATTTGACTTTTAATTTTATTTAGGACTCTAGCCCCCATCACCATGGAGGCAGTCCCCTTTTCTGACCTCTTTATTGTACATGTTCACCACTGCAAGGGAAAAACCAGTCTCTCCACCCTGTCACCCAGATTTTCACATGCTAGAAGGTCAGGGAAGCTGATCTTGCGTTCAAAAAACAGCATATGTTGGTCGGATTTGTTTAGAGTGATGGTTATTGTCACAGATTTAAGAATAAAAAGTGAATTTTGAATCTGTTTTTTTGAACTGTTTCTGCCATGACTGTTTTAAAGAGGGATAAAAAGTCAGCACACCAACAACTATTTTTTTTTGTTGCTCATTCTCCTGTGGTTTATGGGAAAGCCTGAATGTGCTCTTCAGTAAAAGGACAGACTGAACACCTGTTGATTCTTTAACAAATGTACTGATGAACATGATGAGACTTCCTTTGTACTCCTCCTTGTACCTCCAGAGTAAAGATCTTGTTCAGGTAACATTTTTATTACAACAAAAAAGTTGGGCTCCATACCTCCAAATCTGGCAATGAAAGATAGGAAATGTGTTCCTGCATGAATGCTACTGCTCCCCGCACTCAATCACGACTGACATCAAGGTCAATACACAGGATGTCACAGCAAAATGCAAACAAATCTCCATCTGAATTCAAAGAGACGAGAAAGGACAGATCAGCGCTGTCGTTCGCTGTGATTTACGGGCAGTTTTCAGTGCAAAGATGGTTTCTGTACTCTTCTGAACCCTTCTCAGTGAGTTCATGAGCAACACGTCAGCCTAATCCTTCTCCATGAAGTGAATAAAGGCCCTATCTAATCCCGCCTCACTGGGCTATGACTTAACTGTGAGCTCTGCACCGCTGTAGGCCGGCCTCTCCCACCTTCTCTCTGACAAGCTTCAGCAAACACCCGGCATCATCCATCTCAATTTCCCCTCTCAAAAAAAAAAAAAAAAAGACAGAAATTAATCATGAATCCTTCTTCAGCTCATCATTTCTGTTGAGAGAAATTATTTATGGGTAAAAATATGCTAGCTCCCCCTGGCACCTCCGCGCCCCTTCAGCCCTCTGTCCCTGTCTGTTGTTGACAGTTTGATGGCGATCAGTGTCAGAATATCAGCACTGCAGAACGGGAAGCGTAGCATGACGAGCTCCAAGAGCATGTTCCATCTTTATCACAGCTGAGGCTCTGCTGCAGCAGACAGGGAGGGGAGGGTGGGGTTTGAGGGGGTGGATTGGAGGGGTTGGGAGGAAGCACTGGAGTGCAGGAAGGCCAGATGGAGGCAATAAAGAAAGGGAAACATGCAAAAGCATTGAAGGTATGTTTGAATATGAGAGGAATAATGCATAGGACAATGAGGAGAGATGGGCAGTGATATATTAAGAAGACTCTGGACTAAAAGAGATGAGTTTAAAGATTGGCGTGTATTTAATTTCAGGCTATTGCTTTTTATGATTTACAGCACAAAAATTCTGTACTTGTGTTTCATAGATTTGTGTCCTTAAAACCATAATTTCAGCCTCTATCTAAACTGCTTCATTCAAGCTTTTGTCTCTTTAAGCCCCATAGTACTCTAGAAGCTTCCTCCACTGTTGTCATGTTACAAAATCACCTCACCAAAACAGTTCGGAATAGGGACAAAAAACACTAAAAACCCCAAAAAATCATATTTGCATGTGACTGAATGGTTTGAGACACCCACACTGTTGACTGCAACAGTGATTAACTTCCAGATGCTGTTTTTTTTTTTTTTTTTTTTTTTTTGACAAATTAAACTACATTTTCTTGACCTCAGTCGCTATTGTATCAATCTACAGCACAGAGAAGTTTATTTTTTGACAGTAATGCACCTTTTCATTCATTCATTCATGAATGATTGTTTTAAGCAACCAATTTTATCAATACCTGATCAGGTATATGCCTTGATTAGCCCAAGTACTCATGTTTGATTGATCACATGTGAACCTTGTTGTGTAAAGGCCACTATGCCCAAATCTGTGACAGTTTCTACACCAGATTGCTGAAAAAAGAAGCCACAGTGAGAGGGCAAAATGTGCACATAAACACCCTTTTTAATAAAACAGGCTACTAATCCAGTAGAAAAAACATGCTTAGAGCCTGGTGCAAAAAGTGCTCAAAAGCCATCAGTTGAGAATATGTTGACGTTCAGAGTCGCATAATTAGGGGTACAGCTGAGTTGACTGAC
This sequence comes from Labroides dimidiatus, assembly GCA_030710495.1. NCBI lineage: Eukaryota > Metazoa > Chordata > Actinopteri > Labriformes > Labridae > Labroides > Labroides dimidiatus. The sequence goes on along the minus strand of CM061148.1, from coordinate 18,107,368 downwards.
AGGCAGCCACATCATAGCTGTTTGTCAGGAAGCTCAAAGCTGCCTGCCTCAGCTCCGCCTCTTTGTCACTTTCTGGGATTGCCAAAGGTCACATTGTATCAGCATTTCCAAAATGCAAGATAATGACTGCCCCTAACTTGTTTCTAGAGAGGTGTTTTGAAGCCTTGCATTGCAGACCCACCCAAGGTCTACAAGAGGTTTGTAGATGCTCATCCACTTCCATTAGACATGCCAATGGAGATGACAGCTAAAGCTAAAGCTTGATAGTTTGATCCCTGCATAAAGTTTGACCTCTCTCTTAAATTATTCGATAAAACCATTTTTTTCTGGATCTTGAAGCAAGTCACCATTTGCTTTGAATGCATCATTCTGGGAAGATAAAGAAAATAACACTGCCAGCTTTGTCCAGGCTGCTGGACAATCCCATCAAACTTTACTCAGGGGAAGCAGTTTGGTTTTCAGTTCTGCTTCCTGAGGTGTCAGGTTTTTTTTGTTGTTGTTGTTTTTTTTTAATATATTCTTTGGTTTCTCCTGCAGAGGTGGGAAGGCATTTCCAATCTTGGGTTCCTTTCACTGCAAGGCTTCAAAAACACCTCTTAAGAAACCCATGGGAGTCACTGCGACTACATCAGCTCTTTGTACAGTGTCAAAGTTTTATAACAGCTATGTTGCTCAAGTAAGAATTACTACAAGAAAAATTCAAAAGGGTTAATTTAGACTATATAATGTAATCATTAGGAAAACTTTTGTATCTTCGAAAGCCAAGAAGAATCCTGTTTTGTTTTTCGTTCTTAAATACTCTTCTTCGAGTTAAACCATTCACTTCAATTTTTGCGCAAGTGTAGTCAGCATTTTTTTTTTCTTCTGTTGGGAGTCAGAAATAAATTTGCTTCTTCAGCTTTTTATGGTGAACGTTCCCTCTCTTTAAGTGTGAACTGTAGTTGTGCAGTGATCTGATTTCTACTTGAGATATCTTTGTTCAGTCTGTGTTCTCTCTCTGCAAGCTTGTGCAAATCTTGTACAGGCACTTGTGAATTTGTTTCCCAGAGCGGCGTCATTATTATTCAATGGCCTGTTTGTGCAGAACAGTTTGTACCTTTTTCATACAAGATCAACAGCAGAAGGCTTTCTATACTTCAGGGAGCTGTCTGCAGCAGTTGAGGGAGGTTTAGTAGAAAAGACTGAAGACGTTTTCAAACAGGGAGCCACTAGAGAATTGCAACTAGGTTGTTGTATTTATTCTATCATCCATCCTTTTTTTAACACCTCTGTCTGCTGTTTCTTTCTGTACTTTGTTTTTCCTCTCTTTCTACCACTCATCTTTCCCTTCTTATCTGAAATCCTATGTGCACAGATACAACTGTATAATGTGTAATTTCTTCTTTCTTTCTCATAATAGAAAATCTTAGGAGTGCTCAGCTCGGCACTTTCATAAATGTCAGTGCTTCTCAGCCATTGTCAAGCGCTCGCAGAGACACAAAATGTCAGCCTCCCTCCTCAGTCACAGCCTTTGTGAACTGTTCACATCTGGAAATGTCAGTGAGCAAACCACAATGGAAACAGGCAGGTTCTTCCACGGCAGAAAGTACCGCTCCATACACTCCACTGTAAAGATCTACTGTAAAAGTTCAGTCACCGTACACAGATGAACTCACCAGCTCTGCCACTACAAACCTGTGACCGGATAAGCACCCATGCAAGGAGAAATGTCAAACAGACTTTGTATATTTGATACATTTGACCACAGGTCAACAGAAATGGATGAGTTAAAGGGCTGATACATCTGTTAAACTCTTTATTTATTAATCGGATTGTTTGTCATAATCAAACTCCATTAAATTCATACAAGTCGACCAATTTCAGAAGTCATTTGCTGTTGTTTAGTGCTGGTCTTTGCCTCTAAGTTTATAAAGAATTAACTATGTGTTCAGATCACAAGTGAAACAAAGTTGATGTCATTATTTCTGGATTTATGATAACCTTGGCTCATCTCTTCCTGGCAAGTCACTTTCACTGTAAATATTAAATTACATAGATGCTTCTCTAAAAAAGAAATACATTGTTTTCAGTGATCACTGAAGATGACAGCTGGGATGTCAGTAAATTGGATCGTGCTCCTCCTGCTTTTGCTCTCCATGCAGACCGTTTTCAAGTTAAAATCCCCAGAACCAGATTCAATATGAGGGAACAATGCAATATGATGAGATTCAATGTAACATGGTATGATAGCAAAAATAAACACCACAAAAAAAGAAAAGGAAAAAGTAAAAAGAAAACAACAACAACCAAAACCCTGTACAAGAAAGTCTGTAAATATATATATATATATATATATATATATATATATAGTGACGTGAAAGTTTGTATTAATACATCATTATTGAGGTGTCTTGACATGAAGGTGATGGATGAGAAGCCCACAATTTTCATTTTTAGGATACTGCTGGCTGTGCATTTGTCACTTGTCATAAGTATTTAGTCATCCATCCATAAAAGTCCATATTTGATTATTTTTCATTATAATAGTGCATCAGAAAGTAGAGTTCCTGCTGATCTGGAAGAACTGTTCAACAACCGCCATATTTCCTTATTTTATTTGATCATTTTGTTGAACTTTCAGCAGATGACTGCAAGACAAATGAGAACATTCAGTGAAAACTGGGCTTTAGAGTAGCCTGCTTGAGGTCATTTCTTTGTACATGTATATAAAATTTTAACTTTCTGAAATGAATATTAGCTTCATGGGGTATATTTATTGCTTTGCCTTCACCTGTAATGCCAGGTGTAGGTGGACCACATCCAGGGGTTTGGCCCTCAGCATGAAATCAGAATGATTACTATCATCTATTTACACATTTTCATTTGGTTTTCTTTAAGGCTTTAAAGTCTGCAGCTTTGGTAATCCCAGCCTAGGCCTTAGACCCCAAACGTCGTCATAATTCAACAGGAGTGCAAATCTACCTCATCTCTTTTCCACAGCTCAACACTTACTGCTGTTGAAGAGTGTAAGTTATTTTAATGTTTTCTCTTTCAACCATCATCATACCGCTGGTCAGCATTAACCTGTCTGTGGAATACAAAGGCATCCAAAAACAGCACTGCGTCATGCCCCTCAGCATCCAGTCTGCACATACAGGATACACCCAGCTCCAGACTCCAGTGAAAACCTGTATAGAGCAATGCGACAGTCCCAGCATGTGCAGTGACTTATGATTTAGAACAGTTTTCTCGACCAGTGTGAATAATTGGCTGAATTTATTGGCTATGGCACAGCATGGTTTGACTTGTAACCAGCCCAGGCATGTGGATGTTAAACTTCAAGAAGGACCAAAGGCTAGTCTTGCTGATTTTGTTAACGCTAACCTCACTCAGCAAACCAGTTTAATGCTGTTTGCCTGTAGACTGATGTAGACTTAAATAAGCGGTGCCCAAATTCGACTGTTTTCTGTGTGTGTTATATCCTGTACCCAGTTAGGGTTAATAGAAGTTAGCTGTACAGTAACAGTATTTTGAGGTTTAAATAGTGATGGATGGACGGACGGACCGACGGACGGACCGACGGACGGACCGACGGACGGACCGACGGACAGACAGACGGACGGACAGACGGACGGACAAACAAACAAACAAACAAATAATAGACTAAAATTTTGGGTGGAAATGTCGCTAAAGATCTTTCACTTTCCTCTTATGTGAACTCTCTCTCCTTGTGGGATCAAAAATGGAGCAGGATTTGTCTGCCTCTCACTAACATTCAGTCTCACAGTGAGCCAGGTGTTTAGGGGACAGTCAGAGAGCAAAGCTTCATTCTGCTTCTCAATTCAGCCTCCTCCATATCAACAGTTAGCTAATTCCCCGTCTGCTGAGGTGTGCATTCACTGGCTGTGAGGGGGCGGCTCCCCCGTCAGTCAGCAGAAAGATACAGTTTGCTAATAGCACGGGGAGTAAATCTTATTATTTCTCTCCTCTCTATCTCTCCCTCTGTGGATCTATTTGCTTAACAATGATAACAATCCCTGCAGCTTAACTCTCCCGAGCTGGACCAATACTCAGCGCAGCGTGCTCACTCCCTCTCTTTTTAATGAGTAGCTTTGGTTTTGAACTTCACTACAGCATATTGATTTTCTGTGCTCGGGCGACTGTGTGATATTATCTCAGTAAAGGGGGGAAAATGAGAAAGATGAGGGGGTCAGAGGCACGTTCCCCTTGAGGTGATTTCCTTCCAGAGCACCAGCAGGGTGCCCTCTGACCCTTTCATTGTGATGTGATCCCGTCCGTTTAAAGGATCAGCCAGCCCTGATGAGATATGTTCAAGTCTCAGCAGACTCATTGATTCCACAAAGGAGGAAACATCAGCCAGTGATCGAACATGTACACAAACAGCCTCCCCTCTCTGTCCATGATTCAGATTAATTAAGGTGTATGGTTCCTGATGGCTCCGATGCAGAGCTGTCTATAAAGTCTCTTGGCCATAATGGGATCAATAGTGGATCTTTAATGCCCTGAATGGAGGTTACTCAGGTCACAGAAGTCTTGGCTCTTACATGCCTCTTCTTCCCTTCCTCATTCATCCATCCTCCTCCTCTCCTGCTGTCTTTACGTCCCATTTCCTCCACGGTTTCCTCTGACCAACAGACTTTGAATTTCAGCTGCCAGGAGATGATTGTTTGAGCCAACATTTCCTCTTCATGGCCAACAAAGAATTAGTGTTGACAGAAACTGTCAATAAGCTGTTGAGCACAGTCCGACCAGAAACACACAGCAGAAGTGATGCATAAGCACCATTGAGGCGTCCATCCGTTCAGTTCAGCTGACGGTTTACGACCATCAGTATCCTCACAACCAGCTGTCCTGTGGTCAGAAAAGCTTCTGACGAGCCAAGCCGGACAGCAGCCACACAGACTGTCTTCACCACCCTGAATAATATCACAAAAACAATGCACAGAAAAGCTGCCGAGTAGTTTTCATGACACTCTGAGAACTGATTAGTTTGTTCAGAGGCTGACTCCAAATCTGCAGTGGACACCAATTTGTTTTCATCTCATTCTGTGATATATCAACTTATCATAGCACCCCTCCAGCATTTCATTTAGCTGCCCAAATCTGCTTTGTTGCATCTCATAATGACGCACACGGCAGCATTTGTTACCCGCCTCTGGTGGTCACTGACAATACTTGGCTTCAAGAACAACAGAGTTTGGAAAAAATTAGGAGGTCGGCCAAAACCAAGTTCTTAAGCTCCAGTCTAAGCCTGGATCAAGAGTCTGTTTGATGCCACTTTAACAAAAGAGAATAAATGGATAAAAAAAAAACAGGAAAAGATGCTGAAAACAATGATAAGTGATCTTTCAAGGGATCATTTGTTAAAACACTGAATTTTACAAATGGAAAAACACTTTGCACATTTAATTCTTGAGGCAGCTGTGTAGCAGAGGACTCAATCCATTTAACTCCAATCAAACTCACTCACACACAAACTCTAATATGCAAAAATGCATTTAGTGAAAACACTGTGGGACAGCACCTTCATCAGGCTAAGAGATGTCCAAAAAGCAGACTCATAGAATTGATTAAAATGCATATAAACACAATACTGGGTTTATTTTTCTGGTCTACTGTATAGGTTTACTCAGAACAGACACTGAGTGATCGATTAAACAATTTACACAGCTTTTCCAGTTCAAATATGCACTGAATCTATGTCAGAATTTATGCTATAGGTTTATGCAGCACATATGTAGAGGCCTTGAAAGTGTGACATTATAGTGAAATAACAAGACCCTGATCCCTGAGAATAGTCCAGTGATTTCCAGCATTTCCAGCATTTCTCTTATCGCCATCTGCATTGATTCAGCAACTGTTTATTTTATCTCTGCAATGTTTTCTCTCCTTCCTACTTTACAGTGACGTCAGTTGGATCAACTACTGCATATTTGTGTACATCTCACTAGTACCCAGTTGGACCCCCTTTTTAACTTCAAAACTGCCTTAATTCTTAGAGTCATAGATTCAGAAAGGTTCTGAAAACATTTCCCAGAGATTTTGCTGCATATTAACATGAGAGCGTCACACAGTTGCTGCAGATTTGTGGGCTGAACATCCATGATGCGAATCTCCCGTTCCACCACATCCCATAGGTGCTCTATTGGATTGAGATCTGGTGACTGTGGAGGCCAGTGAACTCATTGTTCAAGAAACCAGTTTGAGATGATTTGAGCTTAGTGAAATTGAGCTTTATTATTGGAAGAATCCATTATAAGATGGGTACACTGTACTCATAAAGGGATGGACATGGTCAGCAACAATACTCGGGCATGCTGTGGACTTTAAAACATGACCAGTTGGTACTAAGGGTCCCAAAGTGAGCCAAAAAAATATCCGCCACATCAATACACCACCATCAGTAGCAGGCTGAAGCACTGATACAGGGAAGAATGGATCCATGTTTTCATGCTGTTTCCTCCAAAGTCTGAGCCGAGCATTTGAATGTGGCAGCAGAAATCGAGACTCGTCAGACCAGGCAGCATTTTTCAGTCTTCTGTCGTCCAGTTTTGGTGAGCCTGTGTGAATTGTAGCCCCAGTTTCCTGTTCTCAGCTGACAGGAGTGGCACCCGGTGTGGTCTTCTGCTGCTATAGCCCATCTGCTTCAGGGTTTGATGTGTTGTGTGTTCAGAGATGCTCTTTTGCATACCTCGGTTGTAATGAGTGGTTATTTGGGTTTTGGTGTCTTTCTATCTTATCCATCCTCTCTAGCCATTCTCCTCTGACTTCTGCCATCAACAAGGTATTTTGTCCCAGAAAACTGCTGCTCACTGGATATCTCCTCTTTTTGGGACCATTCTCTGTAAACTCGAGAGATGGTTGTGTGTGACAGTTAAATAATCAGACCAACAACCATGCCACGTTCAAAGTCCCTTAAATCACTTTTCTTCTTCATTCTGAGAAGAAAGAAGAACACCTGATTCTGCTAAAGGCTCCTCACGGCTTTTGTTTCTGTCTGTCACTCTGTGCTGTTTGCACAGTAGTTTTAACAGCTTCACTTCTGTCTGATGCTGAAAAGTTGGTTTATTTTACTAATACTGTCAAGCGATGGGCGATAGAGCCAAAAGAACAACATGGAAAAAGATCAGGATAAATGTGTGCAGGTCACTCCCTCCTTATGTGGTCATTTCATTTATTGTTAAGACTAAAGTATTGATTTAAGCAGCTTTAAGTTGCATCATAAATCCAACTTCAGAGAAAGGTCACAGTCTGTCACAAAGAAATCACGGTTTGCCTTTGATGATGAAGTTCATAAATAAATGAGCAGAGAGCTCAGTGTGATCAGAATACTCTGTATCAACAGCTTTTACAGATGGTTTAAAGGGAGAGGAATGAAACAGGGAGCTCTTTCAGCCTGATATGCATGCTGGAATATTTGAATCTCTCCAATAACTCAATATCTGCACTGGAGAATATTACACGCAGAGGGGAAAAATGAGAGAACCCAGCTCTCTGCACATCACTTTAAAGGATTCCCCTCCTTTAATCATGCAAGGATTTAATCTACGCACAATTATCATCGTGTTCTGGGTTCATTTTCCAGTGAATTGAAGCCAAGATCTATTTATTATTAGAAATGTTTGAAAAGTGGGAAGAGGGAGAACTAAATATGAGCTGCACTTTTCATTTTCTGCTCCCTGTGAAACTGCAGAGGGTAGAAATTGAGGGAGAGATGCACAACATGTTTCAGAGATAATGAGAAAACAAAAAGGGAAAATCAAATGTACAGAAATTATATCTTCTGAGGGGGAAAACAGTGTCAACAGTGTGACCTGAATTTAAATGTCAGAGGAGATAATTCAGATGGTGGATGAGCCGAGCACGGTGCTGTGATAAAAGGGAAAGCAGGACGCCAGGGTTTTGAAACGAATCTTCTCTCAGCTGCAGCATTCATCTAGATCTGCTGTCAGGGTCACACTGCAACTTTATTCACTGTTTTTTATGAGTCTGAGCAGGAGTGGGAGCGTGTGTGTGTGTGTGTGTGTGTGTGTGCATGTGTGTGTGTAGCTAAAACTGAGATGTTTAGCTGGTGCTTTTAAGTCCCTTTCAGACACATGCTTTATTATGGTAATACATGAGCAATTTTACATGTCGCTCTCTTGTTTGAATAACGTTTACGACAAGGGTATAAAGGCAATCTCACCAAGTCAGACCTGAAACATTTCCATAACAGAACCGACACAGCTCAGGTCTGAACTGAATGCTTCAACATTAACACAAAAGCTACAGCAGAGATGATTTTTAGACTGAAAGAGATGGATACAATGGATGGAGAGGCGAGCCATAGAAAAGAGGCGACTCAGACAGAGAAGGCAGCCTGAGGAGGAGGAGGACTCTGCTCTCTGTGTGACAAGTACAGACACAGCTTCACTCCAAAGGGGGGAAAAATCTCTAAAGGAAGAAAGAATTGTCTTCATGAAACTAGAAATATCTTGAATATGAATCCAAAACTGCTCTGTGAAAAATTCCCTCAGGTTACAGAGAGAAAAAAAAAAACACCAAAAGAAGGAATCAGACAAACCTTTGGTCTGGATTAATCCATTGATTGGTTGGCGACGGATCCAAAAAAATTGACTGACAAGATAGACCTATATCATCATGTTTTAGCTACGTTTTTCTTTTGAATTTCATAAAATAGAGAAAATCAAGATGTTCACTCCTCTCTCTGGAATACATCAGCTGTTGATGTGTTTGTTTTTATATTTTGGATATTTCTGGAGAACAGAGAAAAACACACATTCAGATAATGTCAATATGAAGAAAAACTCAGGAAGCACAACAAACCTGGCCCTGCACCTGAAAGAAACAAAGAATGGAGCCTCAGGCTAATGTTAGCGTTACCATACATGCTGCTGCCCCGTCAACACCTCTGATCGGTTTTGTGTGTGTGTGTGTGTGTGTGTGTGTGTGATTTCTCGACAGCTCTGTTAAATCACAATTTTTACTCTAGCATTCATTTTCATGTTTGTCTTAACCGGTTTTTATTTAGTAGTAATCGTCTCTTCTCGTTTCTTCCCCTGGTGTTTTCCGACCCTTGTATTTGTGATCCACATTCCTCAATATTTCCACCTGTGCCCCAATAGCTCATGTATTAAAGTCTGTGCCTCCCCCTTTTCTCATATCCTGTCGTGCTAAAGTTAATAGTAGCCTCATGATTGCCTCTCATGAGGCATATAGCGAATCATAGTTTGGGGTTTTGGGGTGGTCAAACCCATGCCTTCCCAAATCTCTCCATATACGCCCCTGTCAAGACCACAACACTGAAAACATTGTTTTTTCAAATTCCTGTTTTCTCACAGATCAAGATGAACTCAGCTATGTTCCTCAAAGGACTTAAATTCAGACCAAAGCGTGGTGAGTAAGGGAGGAACAGGCTGTTGTCTCTCTGCAGAAAGCATTGACAGGACTGCTGTGTTTATTGAGCGGAGGATCTTATCAGTTATCAGCTGTTCTTTGTAAACCCTGACACCTCTGTGTGTCCTCCAAGTGCACATATTGTGTTTTTCTGCTTCCCACTGCTGCACACGTCTCCTCTAAGTGCCAACACGATGAAATCATCATGTTTCATTGCACTTCCCATTTAGCAAGCGCCTCTCTGTGCTCTTCACATGCCTCGCCTCTATTGTCTCAACTCCCCCTGTAATGAAATCACGCCGCAGACTTGAAGGTCAGAGCAGGGTCAGCTCTGTGGATCGTCTGATTCTCCATCAAAGCGAGCGGGGTGCTGATTGCTCCGGATCCCAACAGGTTCTCTGGGAATCTGGGAGACAGAGCTACGAGCTGGTGGATGGATGGATGAAGGGTGAAGAGGAATGATCCGCCTCGTCTCGGTAATGAACTTGTTTCATTTGATCCGCTACAGAGAGCTGAGCAGGACGAGAAGGTTAACCCTTTATTCACTGCAGTCTGAGAGCTGATTAAAGTCTAACAGAGGATCAATATATGCAAAGAAGCTGTTTAAGCACTTTAATTGGCACACCTTTTGTATAGTCACCATTAATGTGTCTCAGAATTTCTAATAAACTTCCCTGCTTTCTGTCTGGTGTGCTCTTTAAATGAGCATGTTTGTCTTTTTCAGCATTCACCAAAGGTTGCCATCCTCTATCTCTCTAACTTCATTGTTCCTCTTTGCCCTCTGAATGAAACCAGTGTTTATTTGTCACCTCCAACAGCAGAACATCAACACTGTTTGTCACTGACCTTTGCAACTAATTGCTTCATTATCATTTTCTGATCTGCTCCTGCCACGGTAAGAGCTGGGTTTATGCACTAAAAAACACTTTATAAAAGCAAAATGGCACAAATTAAGGTTTGAGTAAATGTGTATAAAGAAAAATAACATTTATTTTTTTATTATTATTATTTTGTTTTGTTTTGTTTTTTTTTCATGGCAGGACAGCAACACTGGTAACAGCATCTATCCATCTTTCCACTATCTTTACCAATTTTCTTGCTGCAGGTCAAAGTGGGGCTGGAGCCTCTCACTCTGGACAGGTTGCTGTGTAGAGATAAACAACCACTTATGCCTACAGACAACTCAGAGTAACCAATTTAGCCTGGGCATGTTTTTGGACAGTGGGAGGATGCTGGAGCATCCAGAGGGGAGAAAATGCAAATTCCACACAGTAAGAGTCAAACCTGGAACCTTCTTGTTGTGAGACAACAACAGCTGTGATCATCTAACTGGAGGAGCTAATCACTACTCTCTGATCTGTTCTGTTCTGCACTGCAAAAGCACAGCCAGGTAACATTAGACTGGAAGTGAATTCACACCAGGCCCCACATCTATTCAAAGAAATGAATAGCTTATTTTTAGTTTTAAAAAAAAGTATAATTAATATGAGCTACATTCACCAGACCATTCCAGAAAAACATATCATTTCAAGGTATTTAATGACAAAAATAAGTTCTTAATTGCTTGTAACAAGTATTCAGACATTCTAATTTCAAGAAACTTGACAAGCACTTTTTCTTATTTCATTGGCAGATTTTTTATACTTGTTACAAGCAATTCAGAGCTTGTTTTTGGACTTGTCAGCTGAATGTGGCTCATATCAAGTATAATAAGAATATTTACTCAAAATAAAGCAAAAACACTTGCTTAGATTTCAGGTTTTTTTACCGACAGCATTTTTAAGGGCATATGGGTGTATGTTTACACTGGGATATGTTTTGTTTGTGGGCTATGAGAACCTTTATTTTTTTAGAAAGCAAGAGGCCTTACAGAATAAATAAACAGTGGCCAGGTGTGTGTTTTATAGAAAAGGAAAAAAAGGCTTGGCTGCCAAGGTACATATGGGATGTATATAGGATATACAGAACAACAGCACTGGGTTTGTCCTCCTTCGACTGAACCTGTCTCTTTGTCAACTTTCTTGCTACCTAAAACCAAATTAAATTAAAATAAATGATACAAAAAGTATAACCCAACATTTAAAAAACAAACAAACCACTGTGCGTCTGTCAGGATGTAAATGTTCAGGCGCCTGCTCTTAAATCACCTGGAAGGAGTTTTTAGCAGGTTACAGAACAGGAATTTATTCCCATGGCTTTTTAAAATCAACAAAGGCAGAACAGACCATCTGAAATCTCTGCTGGAGGGTGTGTAAAACTGAAGGCCAAGAAAGCTTTTTTTCCCCCCTATATTTTCATGGCAGTGATTTTTTTTAGTGATACATTCTATCATAAAGTATGTTGAGATTTGGGGTTTAAAAGAAACAACACATTCACATGTACTGGACTGAATATGCAGAAGTGCCGCTTTTTCCATGGAGGGACAACATAATCCCAGGAGCTTTAAGCTAAAAGCAACCACAACCTTTATTCCAGAGCACTTCTTTCAACTGCTTTGTGCCAAAAGGTCGCTTGTTCTCAAGTATTTCTAAAATTAAAAAATAATAATAAATAAACAAATATTGGGAATAATTGATATTTGGTAGGAAACACAACTTACATGGTGCTGGTATGACCTAGTGCAGTGGTTCCCAAAGTGGAGATCTGAATCCCATTGGACCTAGCAAAACACTTACATTAGGGGTGTGTAATGCCTTCCAAAACAAAAAATGAATTAAAATGGCATATGTCTTCTATTAATGTAAAATATGAGCAAAAAAGGGGGCTACATTTTATATAAAACCATGCAAACAGAAGATGTTTGATCTGTTTTCCACATTTTTTTTTATTTATTTTGGTTGAATCAATGCTACATTTCTGTTCTGGTGGAGAGCTGTAATATGTCATGCCTCTCTTTAATTCTCGTCCTTTCATTGACCTATTTGATGAGTTGTTATTTCTCTGACCAGTCTTTTCTAAAATCAGAAACCAGTGGATCTATCAGGCTCTGAAGTGTTCCCTCTGCAGGGCGAACACTCACTAATGAAATCTCTCTCTGCACCTACGTCTCTCACATAACATAATGAAATCCTGGTTTCTGTCTGCGTGTCCTCAGTGAGTAGCGTCTGAGCCGGTTTGGGTGCAGCAGGCGGTGTGAACAGCTCCTCTGTGACTGTGCCTAATAGAATCATCTACAGGTGATTTGTTTCAGCCCTACGGCCAGGCCATTATTCACCGTTACCATCATGATCACTGCCCTCTCTCATCCACCTTGTCGTCTCTTTTTCTCTCTTCCTCTTTCTTTTTCAGCCTCCTGTAAGGGTTGGTGTGAGGCTGCAGTGTGTGCATGTGTGTGTGGAGATAAAAGGCAGCCGTGTCTGCAGGTATGAGCCATGGGATCCATTATGGCCGACTAATACATTAAGAGACATTTCAAAGTGAATCACGGCAGGTGGAGAACAGCTCTCCCTCTGGGCAGGCTGAGGCATCTGTTATGACAAGCAAACCAAATCTCTGCTTTCCCCTGGATGAATTAGGAGTCACCTCCAGTCACACACACACACACACACACACACACACACACACACACACACACACACACACACACACACACACACAGCTCTCTGCTCCATCAGTGACACTTCCCTCCCTACTGGTTCCTCCTCCCCTGACACCTCCACCCCGCTCACCATTCCCACCATACACCCTCTCTCTGCTCCTGTCACTTCACATCTCCCATCTTTTATCTTCCCATCACATCACCCAAACACAGCATGAAAGAGAGGAAAAGAGAAAAGTTCAGGGGAGCAGAGAGGATATGGCGTGAATGCGTGTGTGCAAAAGAAAGGAAGAGTAAAATAGTCAGAGTGAGAGTGCCCACGGCACAAATGTTGAGATAATGGTTTGGAGAGATGATGATGAGGCCCTTGAAGGGAAAATCCCCTCAGATGGGTGGATGAGTTACCTCTCTCGTTTCATCTCTCTGACGTCCTTAAAGCTACCGCACCCTGTGCCTTTAACTAACCCTGACAATCACAGCTACAGGAGGGGGAAGCTGCCCTGCACAGCCCCGTGCCTGCAGGCTGCTTTAACACATAAAAGAAACGCACACAGACACACAGCCAGGCACGTATAGAACATCACAAAACACAGAAAAAGGCCACGAGGAATGAAAATTCAATCAGCAATCAGAGGTTATATTTCTGAGCATGAAAAGCATAAATGTCCAAGTTAGTTTCCTGTTGAGGCTGAGAGGGAACACGGCTTTTCTATTAACCACAGCCGCCGCTGCCGCTGCTGTGAAAATCCAGAAAGGCAGGGAAATGAGCGACGACAGAAACACTTTATAAATATTCATAAAGGCTTTTAAAAGTGGGTAATCATTTTCTCTTTTATGCATAATGTAGCTTATTTATTTCAAACATTACCACGCATTTGGAGGAAATTGTTCCCTGTTTCAGGGAACTTGTATCTCTGGCTGCATTTAGCAGGGATTCACAGCCAGCTGCTGCACAACTGGGGAATATGTGCAGAATGTGCATGTGTGTTTAAATCTGTGCGTGTGTGCGTGTGTGTTGGCTGTTTTCACTTGTTTATTTCTGGGAGCTGATAATGATGATGGGGGTGTTGTAGGAGGTATTTACTAGTCACATTACAGCATCTATTCCCCAAGCCCTAGTCACACTGACACCCAACTATCATAACAACCCTGTGAGAAATCTTCCCGTGTGTTTATCTGGTATCTACCCCACAATCAGGGTGGGTATATCTGCATCAACTCATTACAAATAACCAAACCATCCTCTGAAATGAACACTTGTTTAATTCTTATAATCTAATAAAAGGCCCCAGGTGGAATATTTCTCATGAATAAATTCAATTTTAGATTAATACACAATGTCTGAGTGTAGAAGTGAAAACATGCAAACACACTGACACAGCAGAGACAACCGTCAAACCCATTCAGTCTGCTATACATAGGTCAGTGAGTGAATAAATGCAAATAATATAAGTTACACCAAATGTGTTCAACTCTTGGTGGATGTGGTGACCTAATGTTTCTGGAGGTGGAGGTGTGGGCAGTTCTCTCTCCTTCTCTCTCTCTCTCTCTCTCTCTCTCTCTCTCTCTCTCTCTCTGTGCTTGTGTTAGAGGGAGATAGGGCCTCACTTTGCCGCAGCTCCTTTGCCTTCCTATAACTGTGCACCACTGTGTACACGCAACTCTCTCAGCAGCTGCTTTTGCTGCTGTGAAAGTTTTATCAGTAAGTTAAATGTGGGCTTTAGTTTGCAGGAGAGGTGTGACGTCAGCTTACAGTTTGAACATTGTTTTTTTTAAAGATTTGTGGATTATTCATACTCCCCAGAGGATTCACACTTGGTTCAGACATGATTTCTTCTCTTGGGAAATGTTAGTGATGAGTTTTCTTTGTATCTGTTTAAATTCTTGCCTTTTTTTGAACAAAAGAAGACTACAAAAATAAACGATGAAGTGTGCATATAAAATGATATTTTACATTAAAAGCATATTATTCATGTTCCCCGAGGATTAGTGAGAGCTGTTTTGGCAGTGATATACCGTCTGTGGAAACAATTATAAAAGAGTGTTGTTTGTGCACTGATACAAGTTTGCAAAACAGAAGACTATCCATAACTTCAGTGTGAGACAGCCCTGTGACTCCACCAGTGCTACCTTCATTTCACCAGTACAATATGTAAGGTGGTACTTTGCCTTCACTTCTCATCGTGGGAGGAGATGGAGGCATGCTGTCCATATTGTTAAAAAACATAAATATATATTGTTCTACATTTTGCAACTTCTGGTGTGCGCATGTGCAGTAGTCACATCAAAAGACATGAAATGTCAATACCTTGACCCGCAGTTCATCATAGCCTACAACCTTTTGTCAACTGGTGCAAAAGCAATACTCATGAGTTTTTCATTTTCCTTGATCCACAATAAGAATCCTCTGATGCCACTTTAAAGCGGCTCCTCAACCCTCACCCTGTAGATACAATAGCTGCTGCTGTCAAAGATATTCCTGGGCAAAATGATGCTCATTTATGAAGAGGGTTTTTGTCATGCTATCATATTCCAGTTAACACTGCAGACTGTCCAGGCCTCATCTTACTTTAAATTTGCTTGCAGCTAAGGAGTCTTTTAAAATCACATGTATGAGACGGAGAGCTCTCTTTCAGTGAAAAAGCCACTAGCACAAGGCTGGTGTTGAAGATTAAACAGCTTTGACTATCTTTAAAAAAATGTTATTGATTGATAAGTCCATCTAGAAACACCATTTTTTCCTTCTCTCTCCAGCTATTGACTCCATTTTCAGACAGGGTCAGAGCTGCAGCCAGACAAATAAAGCCAGTGTGGTGGGAAATCAGGTTTGCAAAGATCTGGTTAAATTTGAAAGCAAAAGTCAAACTTTGACACTGACTAAATCTACACCTGCTGCAACTTGTGACAAAATAGGAAAGCCCTATGTATTTATTTATTTATTTATTTATTTAAGTTTTGTTTGTTTGTGGAAAAAAAAGTTTGGAGGCCATGCTCTTTAGAGGAAGCAACATCCCAGGTCATAATCAGGTCTTCATAATCGATCACTCTTGCCTCATTCTGTTCTCTTTCCGTTCGGTTCTCATGCCATATACAATCAAATGTATCAGTTATCTACATAAAATATATTTAGCAACACCTGGCTAATGGGAGGTGGGCATGAACAAGGCTCACCTCTCTAAAGAGAGATCAGGGAAGTGGTCCTGATGACACGATGATCCTCCCACACAGAGCCGTTCAGCAGGGAGCCGGAGCATGGCACAGACCTGGGACCAGCACTGCCTCCCACCTGAGCCACCAACAACACCTGCTGTGGTCCAACGCAGCCATCCCACACACACTCCACTCTCACACCACCACTGCACCAACACGCCACGGTCCAAACGCCCCCTCTGTAATTCACACACATTAGATATACATGCAACTGTTTGTATGGAAACATAGCAGTCTTTGTGGTTATAAACTAACACTTGCACTCTAAAAAGAGCTGCTGAGAGGCTGCAGAAACACATTGCAGGGTGTAAATGCTATATTGCTGAAAGTGAAAATGTGGTGGGAATGTTTCTCACTTTCTCTGTGAGATGTAGACGCCTCGAACGGCAGAGTGTGGGGAGAATGTGGCGTGAATATCCACAGGTAGTGTAATCAGAGCCAACCAAGCCTGCAGGCAGACAAGCCAGAGCTCCTTCTGGGAGCAGGTACAGGCAGGGGGATTATCGGGGTAGAGGGGGGGTCAGTTCAACAATAGAAAGATACAGAGCAGAGGGACAGGGCCAGCGGCTGAATGAGAGCCCCACACAAAGAAAGCAGCCAGCCAGCCTCCTCTGTAATCCACTCAGAGCGCATAGCGCAGCTTCCAGCACATCTCAGTGGCTTTACTCCACTGTGCCAACCATCATAACCAGAACCAGACACACATCAGGCTGTACGGAGTGAGAGCAAGTTTAACAGCCACGGACAAAAATGTATTTCAATCACAGGAGCTTCCAAGTGGAGTCACACTTTCATGAGAAATAGATTTTAAAGCTCCTGTTAAAAGCTTTGAGCTCAATATGAAACCCACTGCAACAAAGGACATTTATGCAAATATTCTTATGATTAAAATGAAGAAAAATGGCATCATGTAGTGTCTGTTTAAGATGCTACATGACTATCGCTGAGGAAATAATCGTCATGGAGGAAGAGGCTATTTTGGCGCAATGTACATAATGTAGTTCATGCTCTTCATTTTGTGTGTGTGTATGTGTGTGAGTGAGTAAGAGAGAGAGAGAGAGAGACAGAAAGAGAGAGAGACAGAAAGATAGAGATAGAGAGAGAGAGAGAGAGAGAGAGAGAGAGAGAGAGAGAGAGAGAGAGAGAGAGAGAGAGAGAGAGAGAGAAAAGATACAGAGAGCGACAGAGAACATGACTGTACATTAAGTTCAGTGTGAATTATTCTCTTTCCCTTTTTCTTCCTTGGACATATGAATTTTGCCCTCATAGGCAAACAAATACGAGAGATTTGCTAATTTTGACGGATTAGCTCTGTCTTTAAAGGCACTCAGATTTTATGTCATGGAAAATGTACAAGTGAGATGACTGAGTACATTTGTCCAAGGTTTAAAGTGTTTGCTCAATTCATTTATTTTAAAGTTGCAACACATTTAGGATATATGACTTATATCATCCTGAGGATGTATTCTGTTGTTTTGTACACTTCATGAGTTTCTTCTATAGCAACTCACGCCAGTAGAGTTTAAGTTTATACAGGTACAATACAGGTCAGTGCACATTTTGCAGATTAATTGACTGTGGATTGTTCAGACTCCCCAGAGGATGAGCCCTTGATGTTTTCAAAATTTAGGGGGGGGGGGGGGATTTCACTTTTTCCACAAGATTCTTAATTTGTGCATCTATGTAAAAGAAAAGGATGCACTGCACTAACAGCATGTAATTCATGTTCCCCAGAGGATTAGTTAGTGTTGTTTTGTTTTTATTCTCCCCAGATGATAAAGGGCTAAGACCAGGTGGGTTCAAGAGGTTTTGTTGACAAACCAAACTTGAATTAAGAACAGTAATGAACACAGAGGTGCACACAAACACACACAAACACACACAAACACACATACAAATTCACATCTATTTGTGAGGTTGAGAAATTATTTTTAAACTAACCTGCTGATATTTATTAAAACTTGATCTCAAAAATAGATGTAAAAGAAAAGGATGCACTGCACTAACAGCATGTAATTCATGTTCCCCAGAGGATTAGTTAGTGTTGTTTTGTTTTTATTCTCCCCAGATGATAAAGGGCTAAGACCAGGTGGGTTCAAGAGGTTTTGTTGACAAACCAAACTTGAATTAAGAACAGTAATGAACACAGAGGTGCACACAAACACACACAAACACACACAAACACACATACAAATTCACATCTATTTGTGAGGTTGAGAAATTATTTTTAAACTAACCTGCTGATATTTATTAAAACTTGATCTCAAAAATAGATGTAAGAAAGCTGAAAAGATCAGTATCCTTTCTGTGATTTTGTTTTTTATATTAACCACTAATCAATAGTTTTTCGCTGACATATGAAAGAAATATCAGGGTTTTATATTTATTTATTTATTTTACTTTTATAATGGTGCGATCAATGACCTCATCACAGGGTGCAGACAGAAAGAGAGCAAGCAGGCTTTTTAGAGACAAAGACCCCCCTGGGGAGCTGTCTACGACATATGTAGGACAGAAAAGAGACTATAAATAGAAGAGGTAAAAATAATCGACACAAGAGTTGTGTGGCACAACACAGACAGTCTGTCATCTTTGTTCTTGTTCAGTTTTACAGTCCCTTTTGCAGAGGAACGTCTGACAGGACACAACAGAGGGAGGGGAGAGGAAAACAAAGCGCATGTGTAGAGCAGGGAGAGGAGGGGACAGATTGAAGGTTGAGTAATTGTCTTCAATACTTAATATCCAAGAAAACACGCTCGTTTAAGTGATTTTCACCAGCGGGGGGTTTGTGGAACGCTGAGGTTTGTGCCTGGTGCTCGCTTGTCTCTGCTCTGTTCTGTAAATCAGATCTGAGTTACACACACACACACACACACACACACACACACACACACACACACACACACACACACACTCACACACACATTCACGCAAAAACACTACAACACAGCAGAACACAGTGGGACATGGTGTAGTTATGAAAAGTGCAGAAAAACAAAATGTGCTGCAGCTTTGTTGATGCACTTACTAGAAATCTTCTGCAGAGTTCTGCAGAAGAGAAACAGGATTACACGAGTGCATCAGTCCAGAGGGAACACCAAAGTGAACTGAGGTAATTGTCCACTTTTGAGGATGATTACCAACAAAAACATCAATAAGTGAAATGAATTTGCAGTAAGTTGTGGTAAAAAAAAAAAATCTGCAGACTGGATTCGCATCTGCAGCTCTCTGTTTTGTGTATTCAATGGGAAACATGCATGCGACTTACTGAGCCCGAGGGTGTGCAGGGAGGCAGCACCATCAACAACATTAGGGCACTTATAATAATTCAGGAAGTAATTACAGGCTCAACCGGTTTATTAACAGTTCCACTTTCTTCCCCGCTCACATGCCAGAGGAGCAAACATGGGAGCTAAACATTAACAAGACAAATCTGTAAATAAAGTCTGCACTGCTGGGGCTAGATGGAGAAACAGCCCACCTGTGTGTATCCCCTGGTTGGGGTGTATTATATCTAATTTATTGAAGAGGTAAAGCTATGTGTGCTTGATAGATCCTTTGATGCCGATTGTAGCAGAAATGCCTTTAACATATTTTGTGCTGAGTTGTAAAGTTTGATGTTGATGCAATTTTGCAACAATTTTGAGGTATTTCATGTTTAGCTTTCCAGAAGCAAGAAAAAGAAGCCAAGTCTGCATGCCAATGTCATTCAATGCAACTTTTATAGAAAAAAGTCTCAACAACAGGGCTTTTGACTGGTAGCAAAAACAAACTAAAGAATATCATAAATAGGGTTTCAAAATTCCAGGAATATTCAAAGTCAGAAACTTTCCACAGGAAGGAACTTTGTTCGTCATGGCATTGGTTCTAATGATTTTCAGTTAAAGTCAATGTATTAAACTCACACTCGATTTGCTCTATTGTATTATGTTTTTTTATTATGTATTATAGTTCCATCTCAGCTCCAGCAGGTCAAAGCCCTCTGGATCAGGTACGCAAGACTTCCATCCTGCCGAAAGTCGCATCAACAATTTATCAATTAGCACAGAGGAGATTGAGAGAAGTCAGGAACTGAAACCACATGAAAACATCCAGTTATTTGACATCAGATTATATTTTGCGAGCAGAGTCAGGCCAGGAGTCAACACGTCTGAGGTTTCACAGGCCAACATGAGTGAAGAGAGGATCATCACTATGGTGGGAAGTGTGGGAACTCTCCCGACTCCGGACTGAACACACAATGTTTCATTCACAAGTTACTTTGCATTGACCATTAATGATTGATTATGGGCGTGACAGAGGCGGAATTTGCAGCTTCTTCACATGCACACTTCTCCCAAGTGGATCCTGATTTATAAGAGGAACATTGCATGAAGATGACTGAATGGTTTTATAAATGTGAATCATGTGCGCCTGCCACATCCGGGTCTTTGGCGCAGATACATTTCCAGTAAGGATTCTACACACTCTTATGTAAATGAGGCCCCTGGTGAGTCCAGTGTTAGTTAGTTCCTAAGATCTTGACTGATTAGGGTGCTGTCCTGTGTTGACAAAGATTCTTTTCTCATTGTAACAGATTAGTTTATCTCATCATCTGACCCTACTTTTGATTTTGATTGGTCAAAAACCCTAACAACAGGAATCTGTACTCAACATGAAAGTAACACTAAGGAAAACCAAATCTAACGTCTTAGCAAACAACACATTCCCTCTCTACCTGTTGACCATGTGGTAAAAAGGTTAGTTTCATCTCTGGCTGGCCTCAAAGTGGGGAAATAATAACAGTTAGTGCTTTGCACAAATGTGAGAACCTGAGGAAATACTGGACTCTGCCAGTCTGACAGGATTAAAATATATGTAAACACATGTTCCCATAATTATGAGGTAAATCAAACTGGTTTTAACATTTGGTTTTGAATTGTAATGGAGAAAAATGAAGGATAGTTATAATGTCTGAATTTTATTTGGAGTGCATTAAACTTCTGATTCATGGTCTAAAGCTGACCAGTCACCGACAGAGAACAGAAGATGAGAGAAAAAAGGCAGAGATACTGGTGACACAGTTAAAACAAAAGAGTTTAGTGAAAGAGATGCTGAATAAATTGAAGACACAAAGCAAACACAAACCACAACAAGGTATGGCTGAGTTATGGGATTGAGTGAGTAAGGAGAAAATGTCAACAGAACAGTAACAGTGAGGAGCATCTGACACAGATGTTGCTGTCATTATCTGCAACTGTTAGAAATGAAAACAGAAGACTTTACTGGGAATGAAAATGTGAATTTTAGTTTGGGTAATAACAGTAAAGTGGAGATGAGACACAGAGGGGTCTTTACTCACCCTGCTGGGTTTGTTATGTTTAAACTTTGAAAACTGAATTTTTAGGGAGCATCATATTATCCCCAATTAAAGCCATTGTTTGTATTCTCCTCCAGCCTTCATCGCTTACAGCTCTGTCTCATTACTGAGGAAGACTTTTACTTGAGCTCTTATTTATGGAACACCAAATCAGTGGCAATTTGTCTTTCCTCATTGCTGGTAATAAACAGACGATGGATCACTCCTGTGGGCACTTTGCGGCAGCCAGCCGGCTCTGTCAGCTTTTTTATACAGATTAATACAGCGAATGAAGACAGGCGAGTGGTGAGCGTTAGCATTACCGTGTCGCCAGCTCTCAGGGACACACAGCTCAAGTTCTTTTGTGCTCCGTGGCCTAACAGGCTTTCCACATGGGTACACAGATCAGACAACTTCAGAAGACTGGCACTGAGACCACGCTCCAAAATGAAGGTGTTTTTAGTTCAGCACAATTAGGCCGAGGGCATCTGGAGCAGAGATGAGTCACATCATGAGTGCACTGAGAGGAGAAGCTGTACAGTAGGCGATTTTAGGCTGAGGGTTTATGTGGGACAGAGGAAACACATCCTATCATGGAGAAATTAAATCCACTTTGATGTCATGCCTGGCTTTATTCAAAAGTCAGCCTCTTTTCTGCTCTCTGATTCAAAAAGAAAAAAAAAATCACACTCTAAACCATGGTGGGGAACACCTCGCAGAAGACACATTTTGAATTATCTTGCAACACTTAAACCAAGTACTGCACCAAGAAATCCATGGAGTATTCATTAAACCACAAGCTGCAGTGCTTAAAGTAGAAGTGCAATAACCTACTGTTCATGGAGTGCCCATTTAAGGCTGGCTGCAAAAGCCAAGTATACCCCTTTAGGTCCTGTGTTAACATTCACATTTTAGCAGCAGAATTAAAAATGTGAACAGCTGGCAAGTGCCAATGACCACTTTTCACACTTTGCTGTTTTTGGTTTTGTTGCTCATTCAGTTATCAGTACACACTATGCTTTTTCTCTTTTCATTATAAATTCATTTTAATTGTATCAAGGATTACAGTGGTGGAATTCATTTGCATAATAGGAGGCGTGGTGAGTTCACTGACAGGTTGGCAGCAACAGCTCTACCTTTTTGTCTTTTTCTAGAACTATATGAAGAGTCTACATTTTGGATATGCTACCAATTATTGTCTGACTTTAAAACTTCTTTTCAGAGAAATCTCTAAGATTATTTCCATGTTTTACACAACCTACAGTTTCCTGCTATTGAGCTGCAGATGTCGAGTTGAGTATGGATTATGTAATAAAAATTCTTTGTACCCATCTCCTCTTCAGCAATAGACTTGTTCTTGTTACTGCTCACTGTCAGCCACAAACTCATCCTCCTCTGTGTGAAAGTATATTTGGTCAGATCAGGAAACATGGGATGTCCTGACAGAAATAAGTGAAAGTTGTTGGATTGATTAATAAGAATCTAAGGATTAGAGATCTAATGGCCAGGTCTGTGTGCAAATATGTACAAGGACTCGAACTCCAGTAAACTTAACTTTCTTTGTATGTAGCCATTACCAGGAAAGGGCTTGTCTGTACTCAAGCTGCCTATATGATAGTCCTGTCTTAAATTTACACTTTGCATGAGAAAAGGTGGAATTTAAGGACCTTTTTTAAACTATATGAGTAAATGCATTATGGAGATTAAGTTGTTAAAAAATATTCAAATGAGAGTCTCTAATGGACTTTTTGAACTAGCCAGCAGCCCTTTCCTTATGGATACTTGAATAACTGTGCATTATCTTCACATCCTTAATTAGTCCACAAAAGCACTTAATGCTAACACAGATCAGCTTCCACACAGACGCTAAAAGGCTGTTTTATGGCCATTAAGATTACAGCTAATCTGAATCACAGATTGCCTGATCATGTAAAGCCTGTTTGGCAAAGCCCAAATGCTCTTTGCTCAGAGTGTACTGGTGCTGTGAAAACAGGTGATTCAGCCGAACGCTGCACTAATCTGAATAAGTGCCACTTAATGCTGAATGCTGCTGGTGTTATATAAGGCTTCAAACATCTAGCGGCTTTCAACCCACAGGGCTGCAGACGGCACTTTACAGAGAAGCAGCTTTTAAAAAAAATGGAAACTCCAGCAGCATGGCCACAAAATACTGCAATGTGTCCAACAATTAGCAGGAACACTTTACATGTGGCACTGAAACAGCAAACTGAACTGTCAGGTTACAGATGTTAACTCTTTGCTGCAGAGAATCCAGCACTTAATTAGAAACCAAAACATAACAGATATAATCTAAATCAGTGGTTCCTAACCTTTTTTCCTTTGGTCATGTTCAAATCACCATAAAGTCTTAAGTATAAGCAATCGAAATATAAGAAGCACTGTTTTGTAAGATACCCAGAGGAATAAGGTTTGCAGTGTGTTCCTGTACGAACTCATCCACTGTGTTCAGCAATGTGCAGTTTCTATGCAGATGTGTTGCATCTTCTAGAGCCAGCATTGACGTCATTTTTCAAGTGTAGAAGCTTGTTGCTTAGTTCAAACCACCTTGAGGCACTCTTTTATGGACCATATTGCGAAGAAAAATAATGGATACAGATGAAACAGAGTAAAACGAGTTGCAGAAAAATACCCCCAGATTCTCACATTTCTGCAGCCTGTCTTCAAAACGTCAACATTGTTACTCTCAGCATGCCTTCTCTATCTTTAACCATCAAGAAGAAGTCAGGGAAGTGTTGACCTCTCTGTAGGCCTCATAATCTCACCAGTTAGACGTACCAGTCTAGGAATCAATAAAGGCCTGATGGTGGTGCAACAGGAGAGATCACAGAGTCAGAATCAATCACAGTTCTCCAGCAGGGAGCATAAATATATGCAGCACATTTATTACTAATCCAGCTGTTAGTTTTTGAGACATGTTGTCTGCTGAAAACACCATCTGAGGGAAAATGGAACATAAGCTCCTGGGAGCAGAAAACACCTGAGTTTCTTTTCTGGCAAAAGATAGATTGCCAAA
Organism: Labroides dimidiatus; assembly: GCA_030710495.1. Taxonomy (NCBI): domain Eukaryota; kingdom Metazoa; phylum Chordata; class Actinopteri; order Labriformes; family Labridae; genus Labroides; species Labroides dimidiatus. Next base: position 18,082,852 of record CM061148.1, on the reverse strand, counting down.
ACTGAATAAAGTGGTGGAAAAAGCAGAAAAGTCACTGAAGTGACAGTTTTAATGCTTGCTAGTAGTAACAACATAAAAAAATCAAGGGGTATCACAATTCTTCAAACCAGCTTTTGACCAAACATCTGACAAATTTTCAATCACTAAAAAATTCTCCATTTTCAACATAACTATAACTCAAACTATAATTATGTGGGATGAGTTTTCCCTGCAGCTAGAGATATGTGACTCCTTGCATGTTTTGGGGATTTACATTAACAACAGAAAGTCGTATCCCCAGGTTATACATAAAAAAGGAATCTGAATTTTGGTACAAGCGGTGAACTGGGTGGAGAGCAAAAGCAGGAACAGGAATACAATCTACATTAATGACAAAAAACATTAATAGCTACTCTTCAGGCTTCTTAATCACAGGTACATAACTTTGTTTTGTTTGTTTTTCTTTCTCGTCTTTTATCCCCTACCCTCTACCCCCTTTGTCAGGTCATTATAAATAGTTCTGAATGACTTACCTGGTTCAATAATAAAAAAAAAAAAAAATCAGTAAAAAATAATGCCGCAATCCCACACACTCCAAAATCACTTCTTTAGTCCATGTCAAGGAACACTCTATATCTACAGACACTTTTTAAGCTTTTTTGCCCATAACGGATAAAATGCTGACGTGAGTAATTAAAATATAGGAGCAAGAGAGAAGGTATTTATGAGGAAATCACCAGAAAAAAATTCAGTTTCTTTTTCAGTTTCATACAGCTGAAGGAAGACAGCTTGAAGCACATGTAGAAATTACTTTTTACAGTGAAACTGAGACTCATTAAAAACAGGAAAAAAAAATTGTCTTGCTTCACTGGAAGATCTATAAAACTGGGAATCCAAACCAGAAGCACGAGTATATCATGTCACATAATGATAGATGGATTCTGAGTGTGCATTGTGTTTGTCTATGTGTTGCGGGAGGGTTTGTAAAATGAGGACAACAAAAAGAAAACTTTACCCTAAACAGCTTATTAAAGCATTAAGTTTATTCAATACAATTTTCATTCTAGAATTAAAATCTTACACGCAGTAGCTCCTTGGTGATTTTGTGGCAGATATAAGCAGTTTGTTTGTGATCGCTGTATTGATATGTGATTATAAAGTCATATCTGGTGTTAACAAAGACCTTGATTTAGTATCTATGTCAGATTAGGTCTATACTATGAGGAGTGTGGCTCATTATATGCTGTAACATCAGTGTTAAACAGTGTCTGGTCATGATTAAACTGTGCTGTGCATAGGAGCAGACAAAGTGTATCCCCAGCTCCTTTAATGGGCCTCCTCCTCCTCCTCACCTTTCATAATGTGCAGTCAGGTATAGACAGGATGCTCCATAAAGTGCGCTGGACAGGCAGAGGGCTCGCCGGATAAAAGAAGACAAACCCTACAGGTCCTCAGTCAATACAACTGGCATCAATATTCCCCGTCCCACTGCCCCAATACCAGCTCGCTGTTAACTAACAGTCTGACCACTCAGAGTGAGTGTGTGAGTGTGTGAGTGTGTGTGTGCATCCATGTTTGAAAGGAAGACCAAAATAGAGCAGGGTAGGATTTACACTCAATATGGTATTGATTTCATTCTTGCTCATTTCTCATGTCTGCAGCAAGTTTAATTGGATCTACCATAACCGCACAGCAAGGATGAAGACAGTGCAAACTGAGACAAAAGCTAAAACAACCTACACAGTAACTACTCCCCTTTAAAAAGAAATCAAACAAAAAGAAAATAAATAATGCCCGCCATGCTTTCATGTCCCCCTAGTAGTTTTTGCGACATCTTAGTTTCAAATAAAATGTTATGGAGAGAATAGATTTTTCTAAAGCACACACAAAATCAGTCAGTAAAGAGTCAGAAATGGTTCTTTTAATGTTTGTTCATCTTGCATTTTACTGCCGCTTTGACGCCTCCTTCGCAATATAAAGGAACAACAGACCACCATCAAAACAAAAGTGAAAGCCCTCAAGGTTGATTCTTCATCATGATACTTCAGAATTTCACTTCCTTTAATTAATGGAATGACTTCAAAGTTATTTTCAGTGCAATGCTGGCAATCTTCGAGAAAGTGATTACCCATTGCTGTTTTTCCAATATGTCTGCAAGCAAAACAAAATTTCATCCATTACTGCTTCGGAAGAGCTCTTTGTGTGCCGCATTACTGAAGCAATGAATAAATATTCAGAGAGCAGCTGGAGCAGGAGACACAGCTTCAGTCCACGGTGCTTCATCAACCAGCAGCAAGGAGAGAGAAAGAGGGCCCTTTGTTTTTCATCAGCAAACATCTGAGAAGCAAGAATGAAAATCATTCCGAGGTGATCAGAGCCTGGCCTCAGGCTGACGCTCTAGATGAATGACCCAATCCAAAAAACAGTTATCCCAATCAGACATGCTGTCACTGTTTGGTTCTTTTTAGCCCGAAAAAGAAACCAGCTTTATGTTTTATCTCAGGATACCTTCTTTGTACCTGTGATTTAATACTTTTCAATACCAGGTGCTTTAAAAACAGAAATATCTGATATTTTATGTTTAGTGGTATTCAAAAGCATTAAAGCATATAAAAAAAATATCGTCCCTCAAAATTTTTTACAACTGGAAGTTTCCCAGCAAACCCCTACATCTCTACAAAAACACTTCTCCCTACTTGCTGTGTGTCTTTGTGTGTTTGTCTGCTCCGCCCTCCATCACAGCTAACTCTCCTCATTGGAAGGGCTAGCAAGTGCACACATTGTCGCATCCCATAAAGATGTAAATTTCAGCTTTGAGTCCATTGCAGAAGAGCTAAAGGCGGAGCAGAGAGGCAGTTATGTCACCTCTTATCGCTATGGTTTCTATGAATTCAGATGCAAAATACTCGGCGCTCATAAGATGATGATAAGATGATGATGCTCAAAAAGTTACATGTGACGGCAGCATAAATAAATATAATTATCTACAAAAAAAATGAAGAAACGGTATGAGGAGAAGATGGATAAAAGGCCACTGGCATCGACTGAGGGTCACCTGCTCTCAATACATATTAGATAGTTATTAAAACCAGTGCTGTAATTACTACACGCACACACACAAACAGACACAGAGACACACAACTCAGTGTGTATATGCAGTATTTCCAGCTTTTTCCTCATCGTCAGGGTGAGCAGTGTTAGCAGGTAACAGATGGCAGCCTGATCGCACTGCGCACTCTCTCAGATGATTCTTCATTACCTTTAAACAAGTGTGAGGCAAATGTCCTGCAGCCAACGCTATGCTAATAAGACTTCCTGCTGAATCCAAGGCCTCCAGCTCCAACATATGGACACGCAGACTCCTCACGTTATTATGCCAAGATGAGGAAGTACTTTGTGCCCCTCAGCCAAATCCGAGAGGATCTGCACTTTCTTTTTATAACTCCCTCTCTACTCCAACCCCTCCCCCACCAACCCACATAATAATTCTTAGTCTGCACACTCACTGTGTGCTCAACAGTTTCCACAAGTGTAAAAAGGAGGGCAAAGCCAGGTGATCTACTGCTTTGTAAGTCAAATGTAGCAGGATTGCTCTTTTATGCACAAAGTTCAAAATGTCTACCTGTACTCAAGAAAGTACAGGTAGACAAGTATACAGCAATAAAGGCTGGCACCAGCATCAAATCAAACCATAAGCTAACCTAGAGGCTATCAACAAAGCTGCTGGGTGAAACATGCTTCTTTTGAGAGGAGATTGTTTATACTGGGCACATGCACGGAACAGATTGAAAAATACCAGGACATCCGATGAAGCAAACATGTCTGTGAAGAGATACTCACTTTGTCCAGATTTTTGATAAACTCATAATTAAAATTTGAAATAGCCTATTATCTCATAATGGGACGAAGGGAATTTGAAACTGTAGCTGACCAAAAAAAAAAAAAAAAAAAAAAGGCTCTGATATTGACCTTTACTGACTGTTTTCTGGAGTCAGGGAAAGAAAGCTTCATATCAACAAGAAAGGCCTTACAGAAAAAAATATGTTGCAAAAGACATAAGATTGTATCATCAGCATATCAACAGATATAGGAATTAATATTCAGAAATAACTAATTTACTGATTTACTGTGAAAGATAGATATACTGGTCTTATCCTGAATGTGTGAGTTGTTTGTGATGAGTGTGTTGTTTGTGCAGCAGACCTCTCTGCCCGAGACAAATTTCTCCAAAGGGAGACAAAGACACCTTGGCCTTGAAAAACTCTGATTCCTGGGACATGTTTGTTGCAAATGGACCTTTTCTCTGTGTTTTTGTATCTTCTAATATAAAGAGTTTTGCATACATTTGTAAAATAAATTCAAAGTTAAATAAATCATAGGTTAAGTCTGCATTTCCACCGGGGACTGCCTTCTTTGGGCTTCAAAGTACCTTTTAAGACTTCAGCAAGATGACATTTATCTATGATACAGTCTTTTGCAAAAAAAACTTACAGCCTCTCTCCTGAATGACAGTTTTGTTTAAGATTTAGTGGTAAACATATATATAACCATTTTAATCAAAACACTCCAGTTATCCTGTTTCTTAAATGTTCATTTCTGTCAGGTTTTGTAGTCCTTAATGGCAGCAAAATGAATATCTGTAAGGAATAAGAAACTATGCTTCTGTGGTATAAGAGCACAACAATGACAAAACAGTTAAAATCAATAAGTATTTATTTGCAGACTGTTGGAAATGATGGTAAGTTTTGAATTAATGTGGCCTATGAGCTATCAAACGGCATAAAGGCATAAAGATTTGTACCATTTTCTCTCTTTTTTTTTGACTAAAAAAGTAAAACAATGTCACGCTCATTTTTGCATAAAGGTTGTCAGAAAAATAAAACTTTAGAGGAACAGAATATCAATATTGACATCAAGCCTTCAAAGCCTGTTAGCATCTCTTAACTCTTCTCCCTCTCATGTTAAAAGTCTCTAAACATCTACTTTCCCCCTGCCTCTTTTCGTCTCTCCTCCTCTGTGTGAAACTGTTCCCTCAGCAGTAGTTATCTGAGCGCTGGAACAGTGTTTTTGGATGCTGGGAGGAGGAAGATGAAGAAGAAGACAGGCATTGTGAGGTAATGACGCTCCCTGAACGGTAAGAAGAGAGAGATGATGAGAGCAGCTTTTTCTTCTCGCCTACCCTCTTGATCCTTCCCTTCTCAGTGTCTCTGCGTCGCCTTTCTCGCTCTGTCTGGATTATAGACGCCGAGCTCTTTCAGTTGTACTTTATCTCTCAATTCCCACAGCTGTTAAAAAGCAAAGGAGGAGATCACAGTCTTCCTCCCCACCTCTCCTAACAGCACACCCACTCCCTGATTTTTCCCCCTCTGCTATAGGCTCACATTATCTCAGTAAGGAGGCTGTGGGTCAAACGCTAATTTCTGCACTGGAGCTTTTAATGTTTCCTGGCATCCATTATGGAGAGAGAGTGGGAGAGGTTGGTGATAATTAGGCTGGAGGAGGGAAGGCATTTTTACAGAACATGTAATGGAAGAGGAGAGAAAGGAAAACTTCAGAGACAGAAATACAGCTGCCGGAGACGGAAACTGCAAGGATAACACCTCCGCTGCAAAGAAATAATACAATTAGCAGCGGGCCATTCAGCAGCCCCACCCCTCGCTGAACTCTGCTGTAGTCGACAGGTGAGACAGAAACTAGAAACTAAATATTTTCCTCCCCTTTTAAGCACATTGTTGCAGTCAGTAAATCTGCTTCCATCTGTCTGAGACTTTTCTTTATCCCCTGACCCTTCAGAAGTCAGAGGGGCTGAGACGCAGCACTTTCTGTTTCCCTTATCTGAATAAAGTCAGAGCCAAAAAACTCAACCCCATCTGTGCTTGACCAGTTACACTGAAGTGGTGAGTCAGCTGAAGAAACTTAATATCAGTTATGGATGTCAGATTTTTAGATTTTCACCTCCCAATTAGTGTGGCCAGAAACCCAACGACATGATTATGGCCTTTGCACGCCAAGAGCCTGATTCAAGAAAGGATTTTGGCGCATTGGAGCCCTCAAAATGTGCAAATACGCCAGAAAGACTTTGGCTCATCAGCAAAGCACATGCAAAGAATTGACTGCTCCACTAACTGTGCTGCAGAGAAAACATCCCTGTGCATCAGCAAACATGGAAGCACAAAGAAATGAAATAAAATTATCCTAAATAAAATAGGAAGCCCTTCATCTCTCCATCCAGCTCATCATATTTGTTGACACACTTTGTTCCTTCAGGATGAGACACAGCACAGCTTTTTGCAGCAGAGCTCATCTCAGTAACAAACAGGTGCAAAACTGAAGCAAACTGCACAGAGCTGCAGAACCTTATGGGTGTTTTGTGCACTTTAATATCACCTGAGCAGTTTTTTGAGAATTATATCTTAAAATCCTTCTTGGTGTTTGTTTATAAGGATGTGTTTAATTAATGAAGCCGTAGACTGAGAAACCTTGCACACCAAAGCCCTAGTCGTACGGGATTAGTTAACCTGGTGACCTCTCATAATTTCTCATAATTTAGTTTCTAAACACACATAGGTCCTCTGATAATAATAATCCAGTCCAGTCCATTTCTGTAATTTTGAATGGAAATATTTTTAAGACAGTCTCTGTAGCTTTTTCTGATGTTTTTCTGGTCAAAGATGATGAAGACTGCATTGGGCGTTCTAAACCATGGTTTTAATTTAAATTTAGTTTAAATACCCTTATTTATGGATGTAAATATTACAATTAAAAAAAAAAAAAGTTTGTCACTGGCCTAATGTCACTCAGAATATTAGGCTAATGGATTCATGATAACAACAAAGTAAACACACTACAGCCAAATATTTAGACAGCTCCATAACCCAAGAGGCCTAAGTCTAAAATACAATCTGGGGTCTCTTCCTCTCTGTGCAACAGTTTGATACACTTCAAGTAACATTGGAACCACTGATGAGAAAGAAGATCATCAATCCCCATGAAGGAATTGATTCTGGACAACACACACACAGTAATAATAATATATCAGTAAAAAAGTGTGAATAAAAAAAAATGTCTGTGTGGATATTCTGATAAGATCCTGGTCAATGGTCGTCCATGTTTTCTCAGCTGAAACCACTCACAGGAGCATCTAAATTAATTGGACAGATGGAAATAAACGCAGAAAACGGAACATGCTGGTATGACAATATTTTGTGTCTGAACAAACAGCCCATGCTGTCTAGCTTCAGAGAAAATCTTTGTGACAAACAGTAAAAATGTTCATGTCTGTGGAGACTCAGTCTCACACCACAGTAGCGCGATGTCAGGATAAAAACTTTGATGCAGAGAGTGGAGATGCTTACAGGTCATCTTCATAATCAAGCATAAAACGAGCACAAATGGCTCAGACTACACTGTGGGATGTTTGGCCTTGAATAGCATTAGCACAACTTGCTTCATGAATTTGGCCTTAAGATGGAGAGGACAGTGAGAATATGTTCTGGTCACACAGAATTAATGTGCAATGAGAGTTCATGTCACTATTTCAGGTGTTCTCACTTCAGCTTTCTCCCAAAAAAGGATGGTTACAAATGAATGATAAACAGTGTCTATAAACAGAAGACTGACCATCTGGTTGGAGTGTTTGCATGTAGTATTCCTCTACTCCATGGTAACCAGCAAAGAAGCTGCTGAAGTCTGGGTTAAACAAAAGATTAATGGTGGAATTGACCAAAATAGAATTTCAACCTGAGCTCAGAGCTTATTATATTGTGACGATAATGCACTAATATGATTAGCATCATAATTAACACTCTCTAACTCAAAAAAAGTTGTATTTGTCTTGAAGCTATACATTTATGGATTGTCAAAGTTACAGTGTGTCAACCTTGCATTTCCAACATTTACTGAGTTTTGATTTGCAGTGCACCTTGCTCTGAGGCTCCTACACCACACGGTGGATGTTGTTAGATTTTTTCTGAGACCCTGAATGATTTAAGGAGCTCAGAGCATTTGGAGAAGTTGTGAGAGCTTTACCTTTCTGCTGGTTTAAAAAAAATCAATTCAGTAACAGTCTGAATTTTCCTCACATAGTCTTAAAACTCTGTAAACTTCAAAAAACATCTAAAAATATCTTGTCTGGTTTTCGATTTCTTTTTTTTTTTTTTTTTGATGCAGGTCTGTTTTTCTTTTGCCAACTCTCACACAGACCTTTCATGATGCAAGTAGAGACCTGATGCAAAATACAAACTAACTTTACACGAAGCAGAGGAGGTGAAAGAACATGGGGGAAGGCCAAGAGGACACGTTAAGGGCAGGAACCTGTCTCTGTCTGAGAACGTGTGTGTGTAGACGAACTCACCTCCACATCGCCCAACAAATCAATAAGTCCCCTGCATAAGGTCCTTCTTTGTCAAACCCTGCTTTTCACCCTGAAATGAGATCTTCCAGCAGAGAACAAACAGGCAGCAAGGAGAGAATGTCACACTAATGCCGCCGCCGGGGCCGCCTCCTCCACCGCAAACTGTTTAAGGGTCAACAGAGGCCAGCCATAACTCCATTAGACAGAGAAATGGATAGCTTAGTATCTGCAGTACGACACCTGCATCATGTGTTGTCAGAGCGGCCCTGGAGGCAGGGGTGAGGGGCGCAGACAGGAAGAGAGAAAGGCAAACAGGCTGAATATGGACCAGAATAATGATGACTCACAATGACATCAAGGACGAAGATAAAAGAAGAAATACAGGACAAAAACAAAACAGCAGCAATCACAATGAGCATGGTTTTCAAATGCAAGAAAACTTTTTAATGATGTTAGAATCCACTTATTTATATGATAATAGAGAATGCAATAAATAAATAAACAAACAAACAAACAAACAAACAGCCTATTTGGACTGAATCAAGCATTGGCCATCTTTTCCAGAGATAAATCTTGTTGTCCTTATTTTATGGGAAAAGGGGAATCACTGAAACAGTTTTCCTCTCTGTGTTCAATAACCGGGACATTATTTATGGACCATCTGCCTGTTCCAAGCTCAAATCTTTATACGCAGTGATTCAACTAGATTCATTTCAAGTGATGGTTTTTGGACAAATCATCCCCTACTTTTCAAAAACCTGTAACGCTTCGGTCAACAGAGATGAACTTGGATGTAGGTTTTTTTAAAACCCGTTTTTTTTTTTGCTGTGTGCATGTGTTTTTTCAGCTCTGATCAGTAGGTGTCTCTTGTACCAGATCAGTCATGTCTCTCTCTCATGGGCTAAGAATGAATTCTAAGTAATAAGGGTCCGCTTTCAGCCGACTCCCACATATATGAAATTGCACATTTCTATTGTTCTATCTTTTTACCACGTTGGCCACATCTTAAATTCCTCCACATTTACCTAACAGCAAGTAATATTATTTCAGCTCATTTTACCCATCTGTTCTTCCCTCACTCCCACCCTTCAGCTCTTTTTGAGATAATAACATTTTCTCTTTGTTGTATCCAAAAAAAAATCTCATTTCCTTATCTTTGCAGGTAATGAGAAATATGAGAGAGAACTAATAAAACTCTAAGAATGATGAGTGTACCAGGCTGCACGGTGATGCAGTGGTTAGTGCTGCTGCTGTTGCTTCACAGCAAGATGGTTCCTGGTTCAAAACCTTAACAGCACAGAGGGCTTCCTGTGTGGAGCTTGTATGTTTAACCTGTGCTTGCATCTGTTTTTTTTTTCCAGATACTTTTGTGCGAGTGTGTGTACGAGTCAAATACTTTCTTAAATATTTCAATCTAAGTAAGTGTTTTTATATTGTATATATTATGTAGACTTCATATGAGCCACATTATGATTCAAGATTTTAAAAGGAAAAATATGACACCTGGATAAAGATAAAGGCCAATTGGGCAAGAGAAACTTACTTTTCTAGTTTACCATTATTATTATTATTATTATTATTATTATTATTATTATTATTATTATTATTATTATGACATTTTTCTGGACTTGTCAGGTGGAATTACTTCTTCACAAATGTAATTCATTATCAGGGAAAGTATTTATTGCGAGACTTAAAAAAAAAAAAAAACCCTTTTAATACATAAAAGAGTTCTGAATTTTTAGCTGGTTTTGCTCTGGGACATGATGTATATTTCACATGTATGTTTTTGCCTTTTACATCAATGTTGCTGAAGTAGTAACAGTACTTCCATTATGAAAACGCCAGTTCTACCTCGACAGACCATTTCAAACCTGCTATTGTTGCATCTGGTTCTCTCATGTTGCTGTTTGCGACACGTTGAGGTTTGTAACAACAACAACACCCACTTACCTGAACTCTGGCTCTGACTGGCTTACCATGAAATTGTACTCATTGTACATTGTACTCACAATTGTACCTTTAGCCAGTCATCATTATTTATGTGTCTGCTACTTCAACTAATGCTTATGTAGATCTGGTACTCCGAGTTCCAGGAACAGCACTTCCATATTGAGACACCGTTGAAAGAAAAGGAAAGTAGACTACATACACCACTGTGAGTATTATATTTTGACTTTTTTATGCCATGGCACTGAGTTGAATATGATAGCTCTTCTATTGAAGCAACTGCAGTGAGTATACATTGAACACCCACTGCTTCATTAGCTCAGATATACCATCAGACTGCACAGCTCTCACAGCATGCATCAAGTTCGACTCAGAACTGAACGTCCTCCCAGACGGAGAGAGAAAAAAAACATCTTCAGACAGTCAGTGACCCTAGAAATAACACCGTTTTATATTTTCTTTGCTTTCTTTTGTCCCCGGCTACAAATCGAGCAGAAGTAATTTGATTTAGCCATGGGCATTTGCCATCGATTGTCTGGCCTGCTGGACGCTCCGGTCAAGTGTTTGTCCAAATAGCAAGAGGCTGAATCACACAGACGGAGTGTGTTTGTGACTGTGTGCGAGACAGAGACAGAGTGAGAGGAAGGATGATGTTGAAAAGTCAAGATTAACATATATGCACTCCTCCACAGAGGAACCTGGAGCAACGACCCTTAACATATTCTGATAAACATCTCCACATATCTCAGGGGCCAGACAAGTTCAGCACAAGTAAAAATTAATGCAAAATGGCTCTGATATTTTGACACTAAGAATATTCCTATGTAACCTCATGCCCACTAAAGGGCTCACCTTCACTTGACTTTATGTAACAGTCAGAAGTAAAGTAGTCCTACTGTTTAAAGTTCGAGTCAAATTACTTTTCTTTCCTAGTTGTCACTTACGATACACTAACAACTTAAGCTATTTTCCTTTCTTTGCTAAAGGCAAACAAACCCAGAATCAAATCTTTAAGTCACCTGGAAAGTCTTTATTACAACAAAAATGTGATGAAGAAATGTGAAGCAGCAGCAGTTGCAGCCACAGGTAGGTAGGAAGCAAAGGCAATTGGGTAAGTCAGTGAATGTACAGCATTCAAAGGACTATCCACTTGGTATAGATTGCAGTGACACCTGTGGTCCAAATCGGTAGGCTCTAGCTGTTTCTCAATCTGTACGTACACTTCATAATACTTCTGGACTTACAGAGGTGATGTGTCATCCAACAAAGCCAAAGTTCTGTTTCAATTCAAAATCTGCATTAAATCAAGTTTGGTCGAAGTACATGGATGTGGACTCACCCAGTCCCTTTTACCAAGTCGCCTGTTGGACGTAACTTGAGCGGACTTTTCACAGTTGCAACCCAACAATGCAATTTGCGCTGTCCAGCGAGAAACTCAAACACTCAACTGTAAGAAAAAGTTGCTGCTGTCTTAAATATGAAGAAGATACTTATCGGCGACAGAATTTTGTTTGAAACTCAGAAACTTTGGATGTGTTGAGTAAAATTATACGTCAACAAACTGCCGGCAATGCAACCAAATGTGACGTGTAGGTATGTAGAAGGGGACGCTAGCAAATACGCTGCTTTTCCAAGAGTAGCAGGATTGTTCTGCAGACTCCTGTACCTCTGAAGTCCGAACTCTGGAACAAACTTGCCAAGTGTGAACTTCCAGAGAACGCAGATCTGAACTTGTGAACTCTGAATTGAGAAACAGCTTCTGTTTCCCATGAGCGCCATCACCCACATGTTGTAAATACATCATGACTCTTACCAACGCATGCATTTGTTTTGGAAGCAAAAGAAAGGAGAGCCGGGGGCACATTTATAAAACAGTGTGTAAAATCCTTACCACAAAATGTATGTTTGCCAAAACCCGGATATGGCGTGTGGACAACATGATTTAGATTTATAAAAACCTTTTGGATGCAAATCTGAACACAATGTTCCCTTTATAGATCTGGATCCACTTGGAGAAGTGCACACATGGAGAAGACACAAATCCCGCCCCTGGCACATCCATATTCAACCATAAATGATCAATGCAAAGCAAGTTGTGAATTAAAAATGCGTACAAACAAAGGGTTTCCAGGTATTGAAAACTGCTCAGTACAATACAGCCTAAATAAAATTATTTCTAATAATTATGATGACATGGATTTAGTTTGATATTTAGTGAGATGAAATGCTGGAGAGACATCAATATGTATCTGCGGACTTCAATTTACCGCTTGGCCTTCTGTTTCCCCCAGTTTCCCCTGTCTCCAAAAATGTTTGCACACAAGGATCAAAGTTGACGTACTGGTACGCACCATCGTCAGCTACGTTCATTTTTATGAATCCCAACCTTTGCACGGCCCCATTTTGTTGCATAAGCAAGCTTTATAAATGAGGCCCCTGGCCTTTTTTTAACCTAATTTTTCTCCGTTCAAGACAGCTTTTTACAGGATGCAAAGCAACGAGCTGATGCATTAATTTTTAGTTACACAGCATTTTTTAATAGAAATGTAACAATGGTCTATATGCTGAAAATGGACTTGTGTTTCCCCCAAATCCAGCCCACCATGGATACTGAGTTATAGCATTTAGAAAAAAATCAACTTTTGCGCTATTAATGGGATATTTTATTGTGGATTATGATCTGGCAAAAATATCAAAGTGAGCTTTTTTCAAAATCTCTTATAAAGTCTTTACGAAGCCTTAAATGAGCTAAATCCTGGTCTTTATTAGCCCTAAGTGTGCAGAAACTACACATTTAGTGATGTTTGCAGCAACAGCGCTCAGTAGCCATTTCGTACTGGTTGTCTGTTTTTAAATAAGAAAACATATGTCCCATCTTTGCAAATGAATCATTTCTAAGCAGTAAATCTTTCAGCATTTTGACCTATGTGCACGACTCTGTGATCCAGTATCGTAGCATTTTATTAACTGCTCCCCGAGCTTTCCTTCGCCCTGTGCAGCTTTGTCCTCTGTACTTGGCTCCCTCACTGGGCTGAGTTGGCAGCAGCTTTGATTTGTGCTATAATGCCAAGATCAGATGTTTCTGCTATTAAAGCAAAGCATGAACATATTTTACAGTGTATCACAGATTGTTTTATCACCAAGGTAATAGTCCTTTATGAGGAGCACTCCTGTACCCACACATGAAGGGAGGATTTTTCTTTTCTTCTTTGGAATGACAACAATGAGAACTGAGTAGTTGGCGTGAGCAGCGATACTTAGAGCCAAGACTGGTCCGACTGAGTGATCTGCGAGAGAACAGTGCAAAAACATCCTGCAGCAGTAACCCAGCACTGCAAAACTATATGAGCAAAACAAGGATCAGTTTGTGACTAAGTTTAGACGACTCAAATACAATGAAGAATGTCTATGAAGTCAAGTGCAACAGACAACCCAAATAACACACTCTCGCTGCCGTTTCACAGTTGCCCTCACATATTAAAGAAGGTCAGAGAATTTGTTGACTTTGTTCTCCCTCCCAAACTCTTCGCTCTTTTGCTGTGAGATGGCTACTGAAGGCCAGCCCTGAGCCTGCTGCTGATACGTGACATCAAGGTGAACTCCTGCCTGCTCCACCAGGAATACCAGACCTATTAAAAGAGAAAAGAGCCCAGGGCCAAGTCGTCTGTTTCCTTTTTTAGCCCGCTGCCCTCCAGAGGTTTGGCTTACCATGCAGAAGGAGAGAAAGAGAGAGAGAAGACAGAGACAGACAGCTTCTGTTTAATGGTTGAACAGCTCGGTCAGGAGAAAGTGATCATTTGAAAGAAAGGCCAGGGAGACTGTTGACTCCCTGTATGTGTTACATTTATGAAAAAAAAAATATATATATATATGTAATACAAGGAGGACTGGGCGCTGTGTACTTTGAGGCTGGAAGACATCACAGGGGATGATCTATACTTACTTTATGTACCGTTCAGTTAACCAAACAGTTTTTGTGAGGGTTGTATCACTAAAGTATTCTGGACCTCCATGCTGGGGATTGGATTACTTTCCAAGACTCATTTTAGGACTCAGTGGTCATGTCTTCAAAATATGACCTTATAGTTACTATTTTGGCACCTTTTAATCAACGTTGTACAAAAGCTTATTGATTTGATTGGCTTTTGACATACTTGTGTGGCATTATTGTTGGATATGTCTGCAACTTCATTAACAAGGAAGCAAGTTTCATAGGTGACTGACTACTATGATTGGAGAAACTGAGGGGGCGGGTGAAACTATTGTGATTAGTCAAATTTGCAAACAAGTTGCAGTGATTGGACAAAATTGCAAGGTTGCCCAGAATTCACAGGGATTGATTGAATTTATGTTAACTTGAAATCACAACTTCCTGGTGGGACTGATTCGCCATTGACAATGTTAGACAATGTGCATGGCCAGTGTGACCTGTTGCACCACTGGCTGCTGTACTAATAGTGAAATAAAGGTTAATTTGAGGCTTGAACAGTGCACACAGTTTTCTGAAGACAGCAGTCTGCTGACTATGATCAAATTCTCATTTTGATGGTAAAACTTTCTTTCCATGTTTTTCCATATCATATTTTCACTTCATTTAACAAGAGAAAACAGAAAATTTGTTGAAGAGCTGGTGGAATTTGACCACACAAAAACTGTGCTGCTTTTATTTTGGAGCACACTGACTCTCTGTGACTCCTGGATCACAATCTCAGGTCATGTCAGGCTGGTGAATCACAGGTCAAAGTGGCAAGGACAGACTCTGCTATCTTGGGTGTTTTGCCCTCAGCTGTCTTGACTGACACCGTTTGAGTAAGTAGTAAAGCTCCAGTTTCCAGGGTAACCAAGGTCAGAGAGGTGTTGCCTGTTGAATGGGGTTTTATACAGACTGCTTTTGAAGACAATGGTTCACCACTTTCTGTTTCAAGGTGACTGGAGATGGGTTCACTGAATGTTGGAAACCTGTACCTCTTCATACACTAAAGGATCATGTCTTTGATCTGACCTAAAGAAACTAGCAAATAAGAATAACACAAGAGCAGCATAAAAATTAAGTGGACTCAGTGTTACCATTGGTCATTTCAAAACCGGCTGCACAACCTAACAACAAGATTTATATTCATATCAAATTGCTACTTTTCGTCTTGCTGTCTCAAGATTTTGATAACTTGTTCATTCAAAGGTTGAACTGACAGTGAGAATGATTATTGTAAAAAAAAAAAAAAATTCTCTTTACTGTTTTTGCAGGGTTGAGTGAAACTAGGGTCTAGCAAAGATGTAATTTAATTTAATTGCATATTTAAATTTCATACAATATATATATATATATATATGAATCTTTTTTAAAAAGCTTAAAAGGCATCACAAATGTAGCGGTTTGGAATATTCAGGTGAAAAGTGATTATTTTAACAAAATGTCCAGCTTTGACTTTGACTTTGATCATTAAAGTGCAAAACTAAACGCAGTTCCATCCCATGTGAAAATGTTCACCAATTTGACCAAAGAATGAATGAATAAATATATATATATATATATATATATATATATATATATATAGATAGATAGATAGATAGATAGATAGATAGATAGATAGATAGATAGATAGATAGATAGATAGATAGATAGATAGATAGATATTTTACAGAAATGTCCACTCCATTGGACTTAATGTGCCTGAGGATTCACCGTAAACAGAATCAACCTCATTTTACTTATTGTTAAAATGAATAAAATTCAGTTTTTTGTTGACTCCATTAAAAATTATTTCTTGTCTGCTATGCAAAAAAACAACAACCTTTGTTTCACATTTTAACTTTGTGTTGAAAATATATTTGGTGTTGCATGATTTCCCCTTTAGTGGACACACGGTTAATCATAATTTACTGCTTATTTGAACAAAATTTATAAAAAATAATACAATAAAACTATTACTTAGATGTAACTGTATATCATCGATTGTTTTTACCCCTATGGGTTTTTCAACTATCTGCTTAGTCTCGAGGTCCAAATCACAAAGTTTTGTATCCTCATGATATTGTGCCACAACACCTTTACTGTATTCCAGCTCCATGCAGTTTGTTTGTGCTTTGGGTCTGACACTGGAGATAAGCTGTCAGCATCTCCACTCTTTGCTGTGCACTTCTATTCTAATGTAGCACAAATCTGTCTACATACACAAGAGCTGATAAGCTGAATGGAGTTTATAATGGAATCGATTCATGACTCATTCTTGACATAAATTTTACTGTTTACAACGAGCTGACGCAAGCTAGCAAAGAGCAGCTCATACAAATATAATAGAAACCAGG
Source organism: Labroides dimidiatus (assembly GCA_030710495.1). NCBI lineage: Eukaryota > Metazoa > Chordata > Actinopteri > Labriformes > Labridae > Labroides > Labroides dimidiatus. The sequence goes on along the minus strand of CM061148.1, from coordinate 18,066,264 downwards.
GAAAAATAAAATTAACCAATAAGGAACAAAGTAAACAGTGCAATTCTCTTTGGATAAAATATGTTTGATTGGCAAGTGATTTAAAGCTTGTACAACTCACGCAGCTACAAAAAGACCCTAATAAGACTTAAAAATGTTATCCTTATTACATAATATTCCATTTTAAAGTGATTCTTCATATAAGTAAAAACAGAGATCTAGAAGAATGAAGTCTACCCAGTCTCAAACTGGTGACTGTTCTTCAGCTCGGTGGCTCAGTGCTGAGCTAAAAAAAGAATGTTTTGAGGTAATCTTCTGCTTTTCTCGCCCACATTTTCCCAGTTGGTCCCAGGATTGAAACATGTGACTTTCCACCTGCTCCTCTGACCTCTAAGTCACATTCCAGTCCCTAAACTCTGCACACACTCATGCAGCATGTGTTGTTGTTAGTTCTCTCACTCCGGCTTGCAGCACGGGGTTGTCTCCGGCTTCTCAGTGTGGGACACGTGCCAACACTTTGCCTCTCAGTGGATCCTCAGTGCCTATTTTCACCTTCAGATGAGGTAGAGAGCCCATTCACTTCTCTCCTACATTTCCCTCAGGGCAGATTTCAGATTGTACCTGCACAAGCAGCCTGAGTCACGCTGTATCACCGCTTACTGCATTTAATCGCGTTTTTTTTAGCAGGACTCAGTGACCTGGGGGCTGAGTAAGGGCAAAAGAGTATGATGTAGGAGATTCTCTTCACTGCCAATTTCTAATTAATAATTTAGCATCCAATTGTCATCCTTGTTCCTAATGAATAAGATAAGATCCCAGGTGGAGTGACCTGTGTAGTACTACAAGGTCTGATTCATTGGAAGACATGATGAAGAGGGCAGAGGACAGCACACTGCAGCTGTCAGAGGAATAACAGTTCAGTGATTGGTGTCCCTCTGGTTTCCCCATCATACCCTTACATGATTCAAAGCCCAAAAAATCTCATTTTTTTCTCTCTGGTGTTTTAGAAAAACCTTTTTACAGCCTCCGTCTGAAACACTTTGGTTTAGCTGCTGTCTCTTTGAGGCTTCCCGCTCCACAAACCCTCTTCCCTCTGATTGGCCAGCTCCCTGTTAGGGACAGAACTATGGATAAATTTTGAAATTTAAAGTAGCTCCTACAACATGTCAAAAACCTGTTAAGAATTCTGTATGCAATTACATCATCATTTCAGCAGGTTTCATGGAGATCTCATGAAGATCTTGTGCTATTTTTTAGAACGGACTGTTTTGATCAGGCTACAGACAGACTCAGGGATTTGTAAAACATATGAATATGTAGAGGTTTGAAAATCTGCACACCTTACGATAAACATCCAGCATTGTTACTTTTTCTAAACTCAGAAGTCTTGATGTTATATTCGGTCAGTGTATGTTCTTCGATCATCACATAATACAGTTGTCCTGGTCATGAGTCTTCCATTTACAAAACACCGATCGAGACACACTTTTTTAAAACAGGCCTTTGACTCACCTTGTACAGACTAATGTTTTAATTATGTTGTTGTTTGTTTCTTTTATTGTTGTATTATTTCATTTTAATATGTTTTTCTGTGAAGAACTTTGTGATTCTATTCTATGAAAGGTGCTATGTTAAATAAAATGTTCTTACTTTATATTCATGTTCAAAATTTAGGAAAGAAGAATACCCCCTTTAAACTTTTGAAAAATGTTCTGAAATGTACAGATATTATAGTTGTTTTCACTGCAGCATGATTGGCAGTAACTTTTAGCGATCCTTTCCCTGCAATCTTCTTTTAATTCTTTTTTTTTTCTCTCTGGACACAGGATGACAGGGAGACTAACTATCTGCTAGAAAGTTACTTTAGGAAGTGTTCATGAAGCCAAGATATGTAGAACTCCCTCTGCTGATTGTCTGCAGCTAATGTGATAAACCCCAACTCCTCCATGTTAACAGATGGGTAAAATTATGAAATGAAAATATAGGTCAAATAAATACTTTCAAACATGATTTTTTGTCATTGAAGTTAGTATTTAGGCCCAAGTATTCACCAGAAAGATGACTGATTGATTGACTGACCAATGGGGCACCTGCAGTGCTGTGCGTACCAAATTATCAGTGTAGAGGAGTCAGAAGAAATGTTATATTGGCACTGGCACAAACCCAAACAAGAATTGGCTCTGCTGTGGACGATATGGCTTCTAATCTCAGGATAGAATGATCATCAAGGTCTAGATGTTAACCTAGACTAGTTAGGCTGGGTGTAACCTACATGTGACAGTCCACGAGCTCACCACATCCTCTCTGTGCCATGTGTCCATTACAAGCATCCAGGTATGAGGGTGTTTCAGGTAGAGGAGCGGTAATTTAGGAAACACTCCTGCAGCTTTTATTTAAAGGGAGGAACAAAGGCAGTATGAGGCTGTATGGATTGGAGAACTTGACATTTCTCAGCCCCGCCAATAAAGCTGTGAATGGTCATTTGTTTATCTAACCACAGCCGAGGGTGGTCATTGATCCCCACAACAGACCTGAGGAAGTGAAAAATGTGGCTTGTTAATCAGGGTTGTTTACCTGAAAAGTTGTTTTCCTATTGGGCTAGTTTGGCGGTTAGTATCTCCTGAGAATATGACGGCCTCTAGAGGTGGATATTTGTTGTATATCAAAGTAGCCTACGTATCTGTCCAACTCTAAGCTGGCCATTTTCACACCAAAAATCCCCAGTGCATTGCATCACTGTGAACGGTGTGATATTGTTAAAGCGTTGTCTTACCCATTGGGAGAGCAAGGACAGACTGACCTGTTGTTCTGTTCAGCAGAAACCTGCAGCTTGGCTGCTGTTAGCATCCCCTGCTCTCCCTGAGGGACAGAGCTGAGGATTACAACCAGGACACACAAAAAACCCTCCTCTCACAGCAGACGGGCACAGCGAGGCAAGGAGTACTTCATCATACTGTACTGTGCCAATGAGCTTAGTCACAGACATATGTAAATGCTCACTCACCCGTGCTCACACTCACAGTGTTCAGCAGAAAAACAGATGTATTTGTGAGACGCTGAAAAACTGAGGCAGATATATGAGACATACGCACAGTTTGCACTGCCAGGCCAGCAGAAACATCCACTTAACACCTTTTACTTATCAGTGTCCTGATTTTTCTTCTCTTCGTGGTGACTAAACCTACAACATTTTATTTAACTCTCATCTGTATTTTGAAGGAAAAAAAACCACAGAAAGGAGATATTCTTTAAGGAAATACCAGACTGTAGTTTTGTCCTGATTCAGGGGTAGGATCCTTCTAGGGAACCAGCCTACACAGGCTGAACTGAATTATGACAGTTTGGTCTATTAACCATTAGCCCACTGAATTAAAATTCCCCCACATTCCCCCAGTGCTGAACATATTTTAGAAATTACCACACTGGAGATAATTCAACATGGCACAAACTGGGTCAAAGCCTAATTGTGCGATTGAAAAAGGAAGTTGTGCAAAAACTAGAGATGTACCAAAAGGAAAATTCTTGGCCCAAATGGAAAATGAAAAAACCGAGGTTAAAAAAAAAAAAAAAAAACGCTGAAAACACTTTCCTTCTTATGTACGTCTCCCTCTCCAAGCAGGTTCTCTTGGATCATTTCTCATGCACCTATCACACGCTTTGCATAACAATGTCCGTGGGTCTTACTCAGATACTTTGAAATACATTGTCCCTTATCCAGACAAGAGCGTGCCGGCCGCAGTCTTTGCTTGCGTCATCAGTTTCAGCTGTTTCAGCTGTGTTGTTTCGGTGATCAAAGTCTCTCAGCTGAAAACCGAAAATGCACTTTTAGGCCTGTGTTGGCTGAAAATTTTTGGTGGCCGAAATTTTGGCACATCCCTGACAAAAAACAAATATTCTCGGTCTCAGCACTGGTGGAAATGAGAGGGCTGACCGACTATTCTCAGTCATAGCGGATGAAGGGTTCAGGATACTTATGTTCCAGCCTTGCACTTGTGTCAGCGCTACTTTTTCACCTAGCAACAGGTAGCAAGCCAGCTAACACAAATAGCATGACTTGTCTTAGCCACATCTTTATATTTTAAAGATTATCTTGAGTCTCAAGGTGTGTTTTATGAAACATTCTTGCTGCTCACTGTACCATGATTTCAAACCAAAAACTCAGCAGGCCTTGGAAAAGGAAGATGTGTTGAAATTAGCCTACCAAAGCAGGCACCTACCTGTTTATCAAATCAGCCCTTTTTCTTATCATGGGCTTTGAAACTCTGTATCAGAAACAAATGGCTGATATCACAGAGGCAGCATTTATATACGTGACAGTCTGCGGTTTACACCCCAAACAAAGGCCCTTGGCAGTAAACTGGCCGACCACATAGATGTTGATCTACTTTGTTAAATAAAAAAAAAAAATAAAAAAACACAGAAGCTTAACATTTTTACAGCCTGTTATTCTCACTCTTTGTGAAGTAGGCATATGTAGGCATAGTGTGTCATAAAATGTTCTGTACTGCAGTATGTGATGAAAAGCAAAATCTGAAAAACTAAGGAGGTCATGAAGCATTATGTTTCTTTAACACCTGGACTTCTGAATCTGAAAAGTCGCACAGCATTGTTTGTTTACATTAAATAACTGTTTGGGTTTAACTCAAGCTTTTCTTTGTGTTTATATCAAAGGCTTACTCAAAAATGCAATTAATTGTGCAGCTTTAATACAAATAGCTCCTCTGATTTCGAGATACCTATATATTGATTCTTGCCTTTAACTTTGAGCTGCAATAAGGTGAAATGTTGGTAGTTCCAGAATAAACATACTGGAGGCAGGAGCCTTGATTCACCCTGCACCCTGACTTTCGATTTCTTTCCATTTGAGTACTTCTGTTCTGTTTTAAGCATAGATTTATGTTTACTGAAGTTCAGCATGAGCAGCTCCAATTCAGGCAAAAACTTTTGTAATCCAGCAGACGGCAGCGATCCATCAGGACCAAAAATCTCATGTGATAAAAAGTTTCTCTCTGACGGCAGCTGGTCTCATTATAGGAGGACCTCGGCTCCCACTGATACAGACGCTACACACTTAATGTTACATTAACACAAAAGTCTGTATGTCTTTAGCGCCTTGATAAAACCTCTACATTACTCATTTTCCATACTTGTCTGACTTTGCATGTTAGATATGGTTTAATACAAGCAAGTTGATATTTTGAACCGTCACCAAAAAAATTGAAGAAAGAAGAAAAAAAAGGTTTCTCTTTTTTTTCTTCTTGGTTTTTAAAGCCTTATGCTCTCAGCTTACAGTGGCTACTTTTTATGTTTAATTTCTCTGACTATATGTTCATAATAATAAACAAAAAACAAGGAAATTCTCTTGTTTTTGAAAACCCTTTTATATTTATATTTTTATCTCTTTGAAAATGTTTACCTTTGATTAAGATGGTGAAACATCAAGCTGGAGAAAAACAATAGTAACACAGAAATTTGAAACTACAGGTGGGCCATTAACAGTTATTGATGACATTATTAAGAGCTGATAAAAAGGTCACAAAACAAACACACACTGTTTAAGTACTAATTCACAACTCAGTGAGCCATGTGGCTCAAATAATTCAAACACTGCCAAAATCACAACTGTACCACACAGAAATGCTACTCTGTGTATTTATAGAGAGAGAGAGAATCATGTGTAAAATCCATGTGCTATTAAACAGAAAAAAATATTTTGAAAACTAACAAGAGCCCACTGATTATGAAAAACATCCCCAGACTTTGCGTGGAGCCACTCATGTGTGTAAGTATAGTACTGAAAAGAGGTTACTATGGAAGCTTGTAAAAGAGTCCATTAATTAGACTGCCAGTTTCAATCCATGTCCAGCTTTTTCAATTAGGGTAATTGTAACCCTCACAGGGAAAAGGCCTGCTTGCTTGTTAAATTAGACCTTTTACTTTACAGTTGAACAGCCTTCCTTGATTCAAATCATTGGATACGCGCTTACATCTACCAATTAATGCTATCAATATTTAGAGCTTAACAAACATCCTGAATCGGAGCGAACCTGAAAAGCTCACTTGACCGTAGCATCAGTCTTTGTGCATGCACCCAGCATTCAGTCAGAGAAATGTGAAACTAAAGAGGTTGACTGTCGGAGCAGATCTGCAGCTCAGGATGTTGCTGTGCATTTCTAGCAGTACTTCCTCTTTACCTCCTCACAGTTCTGAGAATGGAGCAGGGGGAGCCTTTGAAGTGAGGCAGCTGAAGGAGCCGAGCTGCCTCCCCCTAAAGAGCGACACACGATGAATTCACAGTATAGCATTTGACACAGAGAGACGCATTCAACACAGAGAGATGCCGTTTGATGTTCAAAGAGCTAATAAGATGCATGTTTGCATGGCGCAGGGAGAGTAAGTCGATCTACGGTAAGGCCAGTAGAAATAGGTTTGGACTTTGTTAAATTAGAGCACCAGACTGTAAACCATCAGACTATTTTTCACTCTCCTTTCCTCCAGCTGAGAGTCAAGGTTTTGAAAGGAGCTGAAGGAGCTCCACTTACATCTGCTGCCCTTGATCTGGGCACTTAACCCTTCAGTGACCAGTACATAACACTCTGGTTGGACTGGTTGAAATATGAATGTGTGTGTAGTATAGGCTTTATACAGTATGTGTAGTGGAGCAAGAAGACTTTCATTTCAGCCAGCCAACCAAAAAAAAAAAAAAAATCTATAAATGGAGTACATACTACAATACAATGAGGCACAGATTCTAGGCCCACCTCCAACCGGTGTTATCAAAACCTTGATTTTCTATTGGTTCTACAGATTATTTTACCAGATTTATATGAGGCATGAGGGTTGTGTAGAGTGAGTTTACTTCCCCAAGTCCGCCTTAAAAGAGATCAGCATCTATGATCAGCTGTCCTGCTGTGTATAAGGAAGCCCTGAGGACAGCCAAGCATATCGTTGCTCTTCAAACACCTCAGCAACTATAAACTGTTAATCTGACATCGTCTGTCTTCATGTGTGGGTTGGCTCATATTTTCAAACCTGTTAAAGAGGGTGTATTGTGCCTTTTAAAAGTATTTATTCTGTCCCCTCGGTACCCCTGTAGAAGCTTTAGATGATTTACAGATAAAGAAAATCCCTATTTTCCTTTGCTGGTGTTTTGGATAACCCTTATTTCAGCCTCTGTCTGAAACACTTAATTGTAGCTGCTGTTTCTTTAAGGCTACCCGCTCCACGAACCCCCTTATTCATTAGCATTGCATTGTTCTGTACAGACCTTGGTGTTTGAGGCCCACTCCTTCAACATGTCATGACTCTGAACCATTTTTCTGCAATGACCACATCATTTCAGCCAGTCTCATTATGATCTCATGCTATTTTTAGAACAGACTGATCAGTTTACAGACAGACTCAGAGATTTGTACTAAATACAAATATGTAGAGGTTTTAAAATCTGCAGATTTTAGTGCAGAGTTTAGTGTGAACATCTAACTTTGTTACTTTATATCCATGTTTGATGTATGGGAAACCAGTGGTACCCCCTCTTTAATGAAGTGTGGTCTGAGCTGAAGTTTGCAGATCTTTTGGAAGTCTCCTCCACCATCCAAAAGTTGTTGTCGAAGAGTTTCCTGTTCTAAAAAGTGAAATATTAAAATATGGCTGTTTTTTATGGCTGTTTTTTCCCCTCTTTCCTTTTTATTAATTAAACAGAGCTCTGTGTTGCTTGGGGTTTTCCTGTTGTTTCCTCCCAAAACTGTCAAAGTAAATCATTTATAAAACTCTTTTAAAAAGATTTACCAATTGGTGATGTCACAAGTTATGCAAATCTGATGTCCCTGAATTTTGGACAAGCCATTTTAATTAGCTTGTAGTCTCACCCTGTTTTCATACCCACATATGATTACTTTAGGATCTGAAACATTGTTTAATATCGACATTCATGTTTGACTGAAAGATGAAAAAGCAGAATACCTCCTCTTTAAACCTTTCACCCTCTCAGAGACCCCCTAATACGGACTGTGTCTGACAGACTGGTGCAACTTCCGTTCCAGATTTAATGGCTAAAAAAACACAGTTTATGGCAAGTACTATGTGTTCATATTTTAGAAGGCAGACTGTAAAGGTTCTACCAAGCCAGGCCAATATCTACATTCATGACACCAGAAACAGCATAAAGAAACAGTTTAAAGGCTTCAACTAAAGGAGAGAATGGTGGCTGTGACACACAGTCAGTGTGTTTTACTGTGTTGTGTCCCAGCAGGCTCGTAGTTTTGTGTTGACCAGCTTAGATGGACCCAGAGTGAAGTCCCTATCCCCTGCAGCGTTTACAGCCATCTTTAATTTAAAGGATACATCCTTTATTTATCTGCTCCCTCTACTCTAAAGTGTCTTCATATTTTCCAGAAATTTTCCCCAACTGACCTTCATCCCATCTTCTCCTCCCTCTCTCCATTTCTCCCGGCTCCTTACACACACACACACACACACACACACACATACACACACACAGACGGATGCACAAACTCTTTTCCCTCCTCCCAACATTTTCCCTCCTCTTTGAGTAGAGATTGCTGGCTGACGCGATGAGGCCTGACTGACGCGTCTTGGGAAATCAAAGCTGCTCCCCTCCCACTGTACCGTTGTGAGCCAGCTATGGGGAAAAAACAAACACACAAACTCACACTTTGTGAAAATTCAAACATCCATAGCAGAGAATCAAGAGCTGCAGAGAGCTGAGGGGGTTACCATGCACAGATTTCTCCCTCAGAGTTCAAAAGAATCTCAGTTCAAGAGAGGAAACCTGTCAAAAGAGTGGCAAAAATGGGGGATACACACACATACACACAAGAATAACGTTAGATGCAACTTTTTCAATAGTGCAGATAACAGCTGGGATAAAACACACTTATGCACACACACATTCAGCCTATTATAGTGCAGATAAATACCCTCTCACTACAACTGATCCCATTGGTTGTGATGTCGCAGCACTTCTTAGACATGCCTCAAGTGTTATTTTTTCCTCAGTCAGCAAAGTGTGAGACAATCTTCCAAGAGAGCACCTTTCTGTACACACATCTTTGAATGCAACACTAAGGACAGTCAATTACTGTGTAACATAACTGACGACTGTACAAATCTGCAAGACAGCAGAGAGCATCATGAAACATTCTGACTCTGCTGGACATAAACTTAGCTAAAAAAGTAAGGAAATTTGTGTTTGGTAGGTTATTTCTTTGTTGTAATGATTCTTCTCGGCTACAAATCTTATTAGTTGTAAAGCTTGTTTATTTACCTTTTAATCGTTGCCACATTTGTAAGAAACCTTTAATTTGTAGCAGAGCTGAGTATGTGGGTTACATCAGTTAAAGATTTGCCAAATCTTGTCTGTCAATGCCAAACAGACAGATTACCAGCTGGCAAAAAATGATATGCCCATTCCCATCCATTTTCTAGTTTTTATTATTTCTTTAACTGCATCTACCTTTTCTAAGAATTAGACATAACTTTGTAGAAGAGATGGAGAAGGACAAACAAGTTTAATACAATTCCTTGGTGCAAGCACTGAAGGTCATTCAAAGAGAGCTGTACAGCAGCCAAGTCCAGGCCGAGTACAGATCATTCCTGAATGCACAAATTGAGAGTTTTAAAGGTGACTAAATGTTCTCTGGGAGGGATTAGCTTTCTACAGCAAGATTCGAGTTCCACATTTAGAGGACTCTGAAATGAAGTCATACCAGCTGCTCTCTGGGAGGTTAGAGATGTCTGGAAACTGGATGTGATGGTGATGTTCACTTATTCAAATTCCTTTAGAAATAAAAATAGACTATTATGTGTTCGTTTCTATCAATACTTTTTGTCTAACATCATTGTGTGGTTCTTGTGGCCTTCTGGGCTTCAACTGCGCATCCCCTTTTTTATCAAATAGTTGCAATTTTTTTGTTTTGTTTCGTTTTTTAATTGTTTTCAGTGCTACTGTGTTCACAACCATGTTCTCTGGCTTGTCTGTCCTGCATTGCACTCAGTCTGCTTTAAATAACTATTTATGCATTGGAAATTTCATTTGTGTAAAAGCACCAGAGCATAAACAGCACATAACATTACAGTAGATCAGTGTAATGGTGTTTACAGCTGGCTCGAATGTTATGCACCCTGAATGTGCATCCTTGTGCGTGACAGAACCAGATAATACACTGCCAGGCTGCTTTGATAGAGAAGTATAGGTTTTTTTGACTTAAAGCTTGTGTGAAGATTTTTTTTTTCTGTTTATGCAACAAACATAAATTAATGTTAAAGTCTCTACAGGAGCTAAAAAAAGCAGTAAGGACCACCAGTCACAGCATTGATTAATCCCCTGTAATCATTTTTACTGCCTGGAAATGCTTCCATCAGGTCGATGTCAGACAAAGTGATTCATAACATCCTTCCATAAAACTCTACCTCAGCAAAGAACTGGTTGATTTTTTAAGGGAGGTTTGGTTTAAATTATTTAATGTTAATAAGATTCCTACTGTTGACCAATAAGGCTCCTGTAGTTCCTTTTACCATATCATAAGAGCAGAGAAATGTAAAAAATCAATAACAGAAGAGTTACCAAACTTTCCTTAACTTTGAGGGCCTGCTTCAAATCCACAAAAGAAGCACCAGCAGCATGTCAGCACCCACTGAGCAGGCATCATATCCTATCTAACAATGAAAAAAGCATGGAGGTATGGTGTCCATGTCAATAAACACACAGGCAGAGACGTCTCAGTGATAGCACCAGAGTGGCTTGCCAAAAACGTCCAAATTCACCATAAAAATACTCAGTGAGCAGTATTTATAAAGTGCTTCCATTACTCTTCTGACCACTTAAAACACTTGTAAACACCATGTCACATTCACACACTGACGGCCCTCATCAGCGCTACAGAGAGTAGATGTGAGAGTAAATGGCAAAGTGATGGTGGCCTTTCAACGACAAGAAGCTCCATGTGCTGCTACAGAAACAGAAACATGACAGTGTAAGACGATGACTTCCATGGAAGGGAAGATAAAAAAGATACAAAGATAAATCTTACAAAGTACTACACACTGTACCTTTCAAAAACTACACACTGCACTTTCAGTAAAGCCCATACAGACAATGATAGCACACACTTTGCACACTTAGTTATGTGGACAACAGGACTTGAAATCAAACCTCTGACCTTCCAACAGAGATACAACCAACTCTACCACACAGCCACAACTGCCCCTTCACACAAACTAGTCCTACAGAAGCAACCTAACGCTAACCGGCTAAAACTTTACAGTGACTTTGCAAACTCTTTGCTTTAGTCACAATTCTCTAAACTGAAACACAGCCCATAGTTAAATGATCAAAACACTACAATCCACAATTTGATGGTAGCAGGTTCTTTGGGGTCTTCACTTCAGAAACAAAATGATCACATTCGTCCATAAGATAATAAGCTGGCTATATCACTTGCTTACAAGGGTAAGGTAAGGAATGCTGTAGAAAAAGGAGCACAAATAAAAACTGCCACAGGTTAACTCCTTTCAGTCAGGATGAAACATTAATAAAGCTCTCTTTACTTATTTATTGCTATGTCTGAGAAAATGATCAGGGATGGCACAAAGTTATCATTATGAGCTGAAAAACTGGGCTTTTGGAAGGAAAATGGGGCTTGAGCTGCTCTCAGATCACCTTCTCTGTTTTTTGAGAACAGCTATTAAATAATCTTTTGCTCATTCCAGTGTATTTAATCTATAGAGAACATGTGGACTGTTAAAACCATCCATTGTTTTTCCTCATCCTAGCATTCATGACTGAAATCCTCAAAATGTCATACCTCTTGCTTCATTTTTATTAAATCATTTGCCTTGAACCTAAAAAGGTCTGGACATATTTTGTTATTATGGCTGTAAAATGGCCTGAAAATATCTGCTGTCTGAGTGCTTTAGTCCCTTTTTCCAGTAGAACATAAACCTGAATTTTTTAACATCTGGCAAACGATTATTGCACATGGTATGGAAGTAACAGCATTGTAAAAGAAAAAAAAAACACAAAAACAAAATTTATTTTGGAGTTTAGTGAGATAGAACACTGTAATTGACATAAAGTGTCGCTTCTCAGCTCTCTGCCAGTGCTGGAATTTTTTGACTTTGGGCAAAAATAACTGATCATGGATCATAATGGCAAATAACTGAAAATCTCTTCACAACGTTTATGAGGCTTGAGCATAAAATGCAACAGATGCAAGAATATACAATGCATTTGAAACATTTTAGAGCTTGTTTTGATTCTTTTTTTTTCTGTTATAGAGTAAATTAAGACAACAGCGTCCAGGCTACATCAGCATTCTGGTAACAAAAATCAAAATAAAACCATGCCTATGGAGTTTTCTGGGTGATCAAGCACCTCAAGGCTGACAACAAGGTCCCAAAATGAAGTGACCTGTAACCCTAATATGACACATACAGAGACAGAAACCCTGAGGGACACAGAAACCAAACGCTCCACTGACCCAGGAAACACTGCGGCGTGTGGGTGCCTTCATCAGCTGCAGGGCGAGCAGAGAATCACCAGCTCTCTGACAAGGAGTTCAAACAGCTACAGAACATCCTCGCTGCTTCGTATACCCTCCAAATATTTAAATGTTATTTCCTGACTGAAATAAACAACTGCAGCATTCATTTCACAGCACAAGTTCTATCAGACTTTCTCACCTTCTGAATTTGGTGGCAGAACTAAAGTAGGTCAGATTGAGCAAAATATTTATAAATATATATATATATATATATATATATATATATATATAAAAGAAAAAAAAAAGTACCATCTATTGTCTAGTATAGCACAACATCTTCAGCTCCAGGCTTCAATATCTGATCCTGGTGTAAGAGAAAACTGGTGCAGCATGTCAGTCAGGTTTACAGCCTGCACAGTTATAAAAAAACCTGTTAAGAGAGGGAAAGTTCTGGAAGATTAACCTCGCAGAATGCCTTAAGCCATGGAGGTGTTGGCAACAGTTTCTATGTTAGATTAGACACTCGTTTAAATAGTCACAAGAAATTTAAGAAAAGATCTGAAGATAAATGGTATTAATCTTTTTGACTCAAAGCTCAACTTATTGAGCTAACCAGAAACTTGCACTGCCAAGTGAAGATGGTTGTTTTGGATATATGCAGCCCTAATTTTGGAAAATGTTTCCAAAAGCAAAATTTGATGGTTTGCAAATCGCCATTTGTTTAATTTAAAATTGTGCAAAAACAATTATTTATTTGTGGCAACAACACAAGGGTAATTACAACTAGGGCTTCAAAGATTAATTGACATAATTGATTACAAAATTTTTCAACATGGGAAATGAAGTGTTGATGTGCCGTGTTGTTGTTTTTGTTATTGGTAAAATCAAATACAAGCTGGTGAAAACTCATCTGTACTTTTAGTTCATGACAGAATGTGGTGGAGGCAGTATCGCTCTCACTGTTTACAATGCTTACAGAAAAGTTCACATTAAATTATGGCAGAGAGCAAGGAGGATGCTTGAAAAAGTTGACCCTGGACTTCCAAGGTTTGGGAACATTTTATCGAAAACAAATTGTTGAAATGCATTAAGGACAAATTGTGTCAAAAAGTCAAGCTTTCACCGGACCTTTTTGAATTTTATTTACCAACCCCTGTTCTAAGTGATCTTGAAAAAGTCTCACTTCTAGATATATGCCTTATCCTAATCCACAACTTAAGATGAGGTAATTATCACCAATATAGGTTATTTCTAAATGCTATTTCTTAGCTTCCCGATCGGGTCGGACAGGACCAGAATGATTTACGGTACATAGAGCTGAACTGTCAGACAGAATAAGGACAGAAGAGCAGATAAAAGCTAAACAGGAAACTGATAGGGCACGGGCTAAAGGCTAAAACATGGGCTAAACTGTTTGTGATAATGGTCATTCCAACCCACATGCAGCAGCTATACTGCAGTGATCTGTTCAAACTTGATTCCAGCCACCTAAGACTTCCATGTAAGTAACATATAAATAATTGTATGAATAATACAGTTATTGTATTACTTAAGTATGAGGATAGTTGCTGGTTAAAGATGAAAAGGTGAAAATTGTTAAATGCTCCTGTGAGTTATATTTGAGAGTAGAGCCAAAAATCAGATGGACATAGATGTTGGGCTGCAGGACCTTTTGATCCAAAATAATGGTTAGTTTATGACCACAGCCCACAACTTCAGTTTCAGGATGATCTCTGTATCCTCCACTCCTCAATCTTAAGTCTTCTCCATACATTGCGTATCCCCAAACACATCTCGCTGCAACAAATCTGACTGACAACACAATTACGATGGAGAGCTGAGAAGAAGCCTGACTGTTGTACAGACAGGCGAACAAACACTGACACACTGCAGGGACACTCAGACACGCAGCAGCAGGCTCTCATAATATGGATGACACTTCAATCTAAATACGAGCTAATGAAAGAACCTCCCTGGCACTATTGACACATAATCCCAGGCCCTGGGAGAGGGGAGCTGTCATTCTCCATCCACAAGCTAATCTAAATGGTCCCAATTTCAATACACAATTTTAGGGAATTGGATTTGTGGCGTATCAGCAGAAACTCAAAGATAAGAGTTGTGTGGTGCAGAAAGGGACGATGCTGGTATTTGTCCCCTTGGCGTTGCATTGCACCATCGATTTTCCTGCAGGATTATTATTCCGGTTTCTTCAGCGACTGGAGGCAGGATATGGGCTGAAGCCTACCTTCCCCTCAGCAAGATCATTCTAATTCATAACCCCCTTCAAATGAGTTATTGACTTGGAGAGGCTTCTCTGCCATTCTCAATCAGAGACCTTTACTTACCATTTATACAGCTCAGGTCTCCTAACACCTGTCTCTGAGGCAGCAGGGGGAGGACAGAGACATCTGGAAGGCTGTGGTGGAGAATGAGTTTAGGGGTAGAAGGCTCCCTCTGCTGCCACACTGTTATGAAAAGCTGCTTCTGCTGGAGTCTGACAGCTAAACATCATCATTTCACATCCAGTGTCACACTGCAAACTGTTAAACCAGCCTGTTTGAGAAGCAGAAAGTCAGATATTTCTGATAGCAAACCTGTATGTCGTCTTGGACAGAACTGATAAGGCTGAGGAAATCTGACTACACTGCCCACATCACCTTTTGAGACAAGATTATCATGATAACAATAATACTTTTTATTTGTAGAGCCCTCTTCCAGATGCTCAAAGATACTTAACAGAATTAGTAAATACAGTTTTAAAAACTATTTAAAGTACAATCATGTAAAAAAAAAAAAAAAAAAGCAAGGCAACAGATGAAACAGGGATAAAAACACAAATTAAATAAAAGGTGGCAGGTCGCGCACAGTCACAAAAGAGTTTTGGCAGAGTTTCAGAGGGTGGGAGCAGCAACAGAAAATGCTCCTTCTCCCCCGGTCTGGTGTTTTTGTGGTGGTAGGGAGAGGAGGTTGGTGTCAGAGGAACGGAGTCTGTGGGAGGGGGTGTGATAATGGAGCAGGTCGGATAGGTAGAAAGGGTCCTGGCAGTGAAGTACTTTGTGGTCAGGATGAGGACTTTGAAGTGGATGTGATTTTTGATGAGGAGCCAGTGGAGGTTCTGGAGGACAGGGGTGATGTGGTCTTGTGAGCCTGCATGTGAGCAGACAAGCAGCAAAGTTCTGTATATATTTAAATTTATTGAGGACTTTTTGAGCCAAACTGTACAGAATGCGGGCTGCACGGTAGCGCAGCTGTTAGAGCTCTTGCTTCACAGCAAGGTCGCCGGTTCGAATCCCGGTTCGGGCACGGTGTGCCTTTCTGTGTGGAGTTTGCATGTTCTCCCCGTGCATGCGTGGGTTCTCTCCGGGTACTCCGGCTTCCTCCCACAGTCCAAAAACATGCTCACTAGGTCAACTGGAGATTCTAAATTCCCCGTAGGTGTGAGTGTGAGCGTGAATGGTTGTCTGTGTCTCTGTGTCAGCCCTGCGATTGACTGGTGTACAGTCCAGGGTGTACCCTGCCTCTCGCCCTCAGCCAGCTGGGATAGGCTCCAGCCACCCGTGACCCTGAACAGGAGAAGCGGTATAGAAAATGGATGGATGTACAGAATGCTATTGCAGGGGTCAAGTTTGGATGTGATAAATGCAGAATCAGAGAGGAGTTGTGCAGGTTGAGGCAGAAGTTGTGGGTGGTTTTGGGACCAGTGATAATCACATTTGTCATGGTTAAGTTGACGGTAGTTGTCTTGCATCCAGGCTTTTATTTCAGTGAGGTGATTGGTCAGCGTGGAGTGGGCTGCATCAGAAATGGTTTTGGTGGAGATGTGGAGCTGGATGTCAACAGCATCGCAGTGGAAACAGAGGCTGCGGTAACACACAATGTTATTGAATGGGAGAATATAGAGGAAGAAGAGGAGGGGATCAAGCACATAACCTTGGGGGATGCCTTGTGAGAGGGGAGAAGTGGAAGAGGTTCGGTTGTTGATTTTGAATTTAGCTCATGATCCAGAAAATTAACTCATTCCTTTTTTCACTACAAGTTCAGCCACTACAGTAGAGCCACCTGTGCTTCAATCCCTAATCTCCCAATTCCATTCAATCCTGTATGTAATTATAGCACCACAGACAGATATTCAGTTTAAAAAGACAATGTTTTAGTTCTGAAACAATATGCCATAAAGCAGTTTAAGATCTTTTCATAACTCCAGCAAATGTTCAGAGCCACTGCCAGTCTCACATGCATCGCTGCCACAAAAAGTATTGTGTGAACTGTCAGCAGGATTAGCCATTCTGAATGGATGAAGAGTGCTGTAGTAAATCTGACTTCCGTTGCCGTAAAACACAATGCTCAGCATCTCTCCGTACCCTTCAGCACTCTCAGATTGTGAGCGGCTGTTCACTGCTCAAGAAGCGAACTCATCTTCCCGTTCATGAGTTATAAACTGAGCGGTTCAGTTCACCGTTCAATGAACGCGTTCATTTTCACTTAGTCACACACAACACTGGTGTCATCAGAAGGGACTCGACCATGGATTTTGCCTCTGATAATCTCATTTTAATCATGTATAATGAACAAGCAACTATTTAAAAGTATGAAAATTTCAAGATATCTCATTAAGTGAATAAATGTAAATTTACATGCAAATGCAGCTAACATTCATCTAATGGGCTTTGTTTCCCAGGGAAGAGACTACACAGTCCTACTGTGAAATCTGGATGACCACACACAGCTAAACTACCATTTGCTATTAAGCTTCAACAATTTACAGACAGCAGGTTTCTTGTTTGTCTTACTGAACAAGCCAAGACTGAAGCCTCTGTGGTGACACAGCAGAAGAAAAATGAATGAATGAACAGGGATGTAATAAATCAAGAAGTTTTGACATTTATGTGGCAGACATTAATGTTTGTTTACATGAAAGCTTGGCTCGGGATATGAAAAGCAATTGTTGGTTGAGAAATGATCTGCTCTGTACTGAGTCAACACTGACTGAAGTTATTACAGCAGAGATAAGAAAGGACTGAATTTCCTGTATATTTTACAGTTATCTTGTTAGCAGCCCGAGAGACTCATTATTTGTACATTTATGTGTCAGAATGTTCTGTGGTGACTGTGAATCAGGCCAAAATAAGCACTGAGAAAATATAGCATATTTCAGCCATGGCCCTGGAGTGCAAAGAGTCATCCCAACACCAGGAAGCAGCTCTTAGTGTACTGTGACTCAGAAGAAGGACAAACCACAAAATACAATAGTCAGAGCAGAGGACAGTGTGTCATGAGACGCTCTGGTTTGTATTACCGTCACAGTGATACAGGGAATCTGGTCACTTATGTCCTCAGTGTGTTCCTGCACAGCCAGGACAGGACGTCTCTATCACTGAGAGTCTGCACAGAAAGTCACCTCCAGCCCGGCCCCAGACTCAGCTAATCTCTCTCTCTCTCACACACACACACACACATACACACTGAATCTGGCAAAACCAAGCAGGCTCAGATTTTCTGTTTCAATCCAGGGGAAGGAGGCAGAGCAGTGGCTTTTAGAATAATCATTTGATGTGGCACATTAACTGTCTTCATGCAAGGCTGTATTATGAGCCTCAGAGGAGCATGGCACCCATCCTTCCTGCCTCACTTACCCGGAGAGACAGAGCATCTAAAGCCAGCCATATCAGAAAAACACACACTCTGCACGGGGGCTTAATGCCTCACCGCCGCTCACTAGCTCCCACTCTCTTTGTCCCCTGAAAATGTGAAATGATATATATATTTTATCCATGTAACTGATTTTGCCAGCCTGAGATAGTTTTAAATTTCTATAAACTAGCTTTGAGTGAAATATGAATATTTTAAGCAGCTTAGCACTGATTTAAATATATTTACCAGCAGTGTGTTGGCTGTGGGCCAAGACACAGTGTAATGCTCACAAAGCCACCGCTGCCAAACTCAATTTGAGGGAGCTGATAATTCAGACTGGCAGCGCGCAGTCAAATAAAGTCATTTAAGTAAAATATTTCATTTTCTCTTGCTTTGTAATAACAGCAAGCAGAATAACACAGATATGAGCAGACATGGAGGAGTGAAAATGAGGCAACAAAAACAACTAGCAGAGCAGCATGAGGTGTTACTTCCTCTAGTGCTGCTGGTGTCCATTTTACAGAGGACATTTTGAAAATGCAGACAGTGCAGGCACAGCTATATTTGTCTGTACACCATAGAATTCCCAATTAATACTTCAGTCATCTATTAAAGTGTAGTGACGTGACAGTTCTGGCTTTAAACAGTTGTGAAATGTAAAATATAGTCATGCATTTTTTTATGATTTTTTTTTTTTTTCAGCGGAAATATTTTACAGCTGATTTATTTTCAACCAGGACTTAATTCACATTCAAGGGGGAAATTGATGGGTGATATACAATATACCAAGGGGCAACATCTGGTAGAGAAAAATAAAGCCTATGCGGAAGTGCTAAAAGTTGCTGTTCATTGAAAATCCGCTAGAGGCTGGCTGCAGAAAGACCAGAAGTCACAGACACACTGAGCCAAAGAAACAGAGCTTTAGGGCATTAAAATCATATTTACAGCCTAGTTTAAAAGAACTAGGTGATTTTTTTTTCCAACTCAGTAGTTAAAAAGATTTTAGGATTTCAAGTTTGTCCAATCAGAGGTACAGCTCAGCTCACATGACTGACAGGCACCCTATGGCTATTAGAAAGGGAGGTCAAAGCTTGTGTCATATTCAATAAGGATATGTGGATGGATGGATGGATGGATGGATGGATGGATGGATGGACGGACGGACGGATGGATATGTTTCTAAATTTCAATTAACAAACTTCTTCATCCAAATATTACGTTCATAATGTGCAGTTTCTGTGTGCAGCTGTGAAGCTCGTCTTAGAATCATGTTTTTTGCCATCCTGCTGGCTATATATGGAGGAAGTGTTTTATAGCTGTGAGGTATGGACAGATGAGCTTCATCCCACACAAGCATTGACCCATTCACAGAAACTAAATGATTAGTCTCCTCCTCTGGTCATTTATTGTCTCAAACTCTGGAGTCACATCAATCAAACCAACACACCAAAGATTTATTTACTAAACATTGGGGGAGTAAAGGTACACAAATTCATACAGAATTCTTTTTGTATGTCACTTTCAGATGCTCACATGTTGTGGTGTTGCAATAGATTGTATAACATATGGATGTAGTCTTCGTGACGTTATCCCTTCTTTTTCTGAGATAGTTTTGAAGACTTTCGTTTTTGACTCAGCTTAACTCAATCTCACTTTGGTCAAGGTAGTGTGAGGTAAAAAGGCGAGCCTTGAGCCTCCTCACTAACAGCTACCTGCCCAACTGTCAGTCAGCCGAGCTGTGCCTCCAAAAACTCATGATCTTAATATCTTCTAAACTGACGAGTTACAAAATATTCCTCCTAGCTGATTGCTGCTTGGATGCTAGTCGACTCTGCTTCCTCTTTGGATTAAGCTTGCTTTGTCAAGCACATCTTCTGGGTAAAATCTTACTGCACAATGAAACACCTCTCTCTGCACTAGAATTCTGATCACACCAGTAAAAATGACGCTTTTTAGATGACAAAGTGTATTGAAAGTGTGTCTCTTATCAGAATATCGGAGAATAGTTGAAAAGTCAGGTTGACCCAAAGAGGATAAGCTGTAAAGATAATGGATGGATTGTTGAAAAGTTCTCAAATGCTAGTAAATGGACTTTAAGTCGTCAAACATTTTTCAGGTCAAGAAGTAACATTGCTCACAGCTTCCATATAAGCCTTGCATACAAAAACCAGCAGAACTTGAACAGAAAACACTCAAATTACACCAATACTGAGTTGTTGTTTTGTATCTACAGTTCAACAGCTAAAAAAAGACCCTTTTATCCTGAACACTCTGTTCTACCATTCTGGAGATACTGCCAGAAGAAGCTGCTTCTATTGTAAACGTTTCAAAACAAACTGCAGGTTTGAAGCAAATTAAAATCTGTAGAATTATGATCTGTGTCAAGAAGGCAGAAAATCTGCCCTTAATTTTACCTGTTGCATACGGTCAGCTATAAACAAGCAATACACACAGAGAACCTCATAAAACAGGAGCAGTGTGTGTGTCAGAGTGTGTCAGTGTCTGTTGAAATAGGGCCAGTGAAGCTGAACTCCCTCACTGAAAATCATCATAAACCAGAAGAACAAGTGAAGGGGAAGTGCTGCCATGCTACAACGTGTGCTCTTCTGCCAAGGGCATGAAAAGAGTCACTGACACATCATATGCTTGACTTACTCTCAATGAAGGATGATACAATGAGTGTTGCCATTCTGTGAAACCGCTGAACTTCTTTCCGTCTCAGCAGACACGCCTGCTGGCTGGAGACAGGTTCCTGAGGACTGTGTAACGAGGAATATCCACCCGCTCTGCTTTCCTCCCAGAGCCATTAACATTTATTTAATGACCACCCATCAGGTGTTTCTAATCATGAACAGGTTGAACCAATGGTCTGGTTTCCAAACAGGTTGCTTGTACTACAGGTGCTCACTGGGGGGTACACAGAAGACTGCTGCGGGTTTCTATTGATGTGACGATATATAAATACGATCTGATCAAAGACTGCGATCAAATTGTCTCAGGAAGTGTATATTGAAGTCAGATTTTACTGAACAAAATAAAAGATGGTTTAAAGATAAGCACTGAAGTCCAAATCAGGTCTCCAAAGGTCTGAGATGATTAGTCCAGAGTTATAAAAAGACAGTTGAACAGTTTATTAAATATCATAGATCAGTCATTGAGATTTGGTTACTACAAGTTAAGAATAATCATTTCATTTGGCCTTGGATTAAAAAACTAAATATAACTACATTTGTCTTACCTCATTGGCATCTTGGAATAAGACATCAATTTGGACTTGTCAGTTGGAGGGGGCTTATGGTAAGTCTTTTAGGACATTATAAAGTAGAAATAAGGCATCACAAGGCTTGGTTTCAACCATTTGCAGTATATCTTGCAGCAGCTTATCAGCTTAATGCTGATAAACTAGTTTCCTTAACTGCTGATTCAGAAAAGAGGGTGTTCATTGGTCAGTAGAAGGCAACTGTTGGACAAACTGATTTGTTTTCATGGTTGAACATGAAAGAATCTGTCAGCAGTTTCTTTCTCTAGGAGCATCCCTGGGAAAGATCAGAGACATGCAGCTTGTAAGACATGTTTCAGAGGAGACGCAGCAAGCATGCAGTGCATGTGAGAAGAGGGGATGCAGTGTTTACAGGTTTTAAAGGAGTGATTATAGTCTTAGTACTAATCAAAGTCACAGTTATGACAATTTTTTTGTATTGATTTATTCTGTGAATCAAACTTTATTTGTGTGAATTTTAATGCACAATGTCATCTACAGTTGTTTTTGATTTGATTTAAATTGTGATTCTTGGATACTGGTCATTTTTGCGATTTTATTAACACCAGCTCATGTAAAGCTGAATGATGTCTACAGACTATATCAGGAGCCATATTTCCCCAAAAAATGAACATCACATGTGAGTCAGTTTTTAAGATGTATTCAAGGGATCTGACATCATGTTACTTGATAGTCAAAGAAAAACATTTAGCCCTGTGCTGGAGAAAAGCAATAATGTTTTTTCAACCCAGCTTATAAAATTGTTATACAAAAAAATCCCCATTATTATGTGAAACAAGTTTTTCTCTCACCCCTAGTGTCAAGTGGTTTACACGACCTGAAAATGACTGTCGCTTCTTATTATGGACTCTCATAGCTGTGTGACTCTGCCGAGGTGAATAGTTGAAGCAATAACAAGGGTTTTGATTTTTTTTTTACTTTTAATATCAATATGCACTATTCTGTAATTTTTGTGCATGTTTGACTATTTTGATAACACGCAAAAGTGCATTAACCAAGACATGATAGTGCTCAATGTAAATAAGGCTTAATAATAAGTAAAGCTGGGAGAGGGAACACAACAGACAGATGAAGAAGTAAATGTGAATATATATATATAAAAGTGCAGATATGAAGTCAGCCTGAGGTCTCTGTTTACAGAAACAGTCACTGAGGCTGTCTGCAATTACATGAGGGCACATCACAGGATGTGAAGAAGCCCACATCCACAGAAGATCTGTAGTTCATTCTCCAAGATGTTTGGCACAAATTTTTAATGTTATCTTAGTTGACAACATTTTAGATAATAAAGATTTTGTAAACAAATCGTGGCTCAGTGGTAAGTTGGTTGCTTCTCAATCAGAGGTTCAGAGTTTTTTCAGTTTTCAGTTTTGCTGTCCAAGTGTCCTTGAAAGGAAAGACTCTGAACCCCATACTGCCCCCCACTGCTGTTCTATCGGTATGTGAATGGGTTTAATTAATACTGATGGGCTCTTTACATGGCAGCTTCTGCAATCAGTGTTTGAATGTGCTGTGAATGGGTGCATGTGACATGTGATGTGAAAGTGCTTTGAGTGGTCTTGAAACTAAAGAAAGCTCTATAAACACAGTCCATTTGCCATCCACTTACTTTCCTGGCAGAGACAACCAAGGCCAAAGCTTAGACCAAGAAATTTAGTTTATCCGTGTGAATCCTTGAGCTGTCAGGGCCAGAGCTCAGTTCACAGCAGGTTTATCGCCCTGCCATCACTGCAGCACGACATCCAGAGATGTTAGCTGAATGCTTCTGGCACCAGATAAAGGTTGAACCAATGTCCTCAATGTCACCAAGCAGCCTTTACCTCTGCCTGCTGTTAATTAAGTTACACAGGAATGCATACACAAGTTACAATAGATTTCCATCCACCATTTTGGAGTGAAAGACCTCACCCGCCAGGCACTTACTGGTGGGAGAAGTGCTGATGGCAGAGTAAATAAACTACATTTACACTGCAGAGAGGCATAATGGACACAAAGGCACCTGAAGGAGAGCACCAGTGAATTTCATTCTAAATATACTAAAGCCCTGTGCTCAGCATTATTGGTTTTGTATAGGTGCACATTCTCTCATATGCCGCGAAGAGGGAGCACATTTTTGTCCTTATCTCCTAATCGCTCATGTTACACAGAGGAGGGATGGAAAAATGAAAAGAACGCTCATAGAGGTTCATTTCAAGGAGAGGCAGTGAAAACTACAAGAAAACAAAACCCTGTTTGACTGTTAAAGCTGAAATGTTCCCCATCAATCTCCAGCAGCTCATGACCTTTCGTCTTTTAATGGAACAGACTCATAATAGCAAAAAATAGAAACGCTTTCAGTTATTAATGATAACAGTTTGTTGTTTTCTGGTCATACTCTGATACCTGATTCATCTTTGAACAGAAAAAGGACAGGGAATTGATGTTCTTTTTAAGCATCTCTTCCATTTTTAAAAAATGTCCTCCTTAACACAGGACCATCAAATCAGATTAGTTTTCTGTGATTGGGGTCAAATATAGTTCAACCAGCATGCTGCTAATTGAAATGATAGCTTCTGCGTTATCTCCGAGTAACCTTGACTTCTGACATTTCTTCTAAATCAGCCCACTAATTCAAGTAGTGAAGATGTAGAGCCTGTAAACAAATTACCGGAAAATCAGTCATTTGAGCACGAGGATGTGACTGTCTGCTGAAAGGAGCTGCACATTCAGGGTGAGACGTGCCAGTAGTTTGCATATGACCAGGGCTTTTACACTCCTCATCTTAGTGAACGGATCAGTCATGTATCTGATTATTTTCCTGACACAACCCCAGCCTCAGCCTCCAGCTGTTCTTTTTGCAATATAGAAAGTTTTTAGCATTTAGGGAGTCAAAGGATGGGGTGCAGTTCTCTTAGAAGGCCATAAAAGAGGAAGAACCAAAGTGCTCCAACCAAAATCTTCTTTGGTACTGATCTAACTGGTTCAGGGTGAGGCAGTGGAGTCAGTTTCATTTTGTGTAAGATAAATAACACATGGTTAAGAAAAAAGGCACAAAGCTCTTCAAAACTCCAGAAATTTTTCAACTGAAAATGCAAACAAATTTTCTCCCTGACCTTCCCCGGGAGCTCAAACAAGCACAGAAACTAAACCCAAAATTTCTACAACCATTTTTCTTTTCACCTTTTGATTCATACACTTAAGATCAGGTGAGTTTCTGATTAGATCCAGACTATAGACCGGTGCAGACCTTAGAATCTGGGCAGATTCTTCTTCATAACAGAAAGCAAGAAAAAAAGACGGATTCATATGGAGCCACAGATGGCTGAAGGATGCAGACAGTCTGGTCTGGTCTGATGCAGAGCTC
Source organism: Labroides dimidiatus (assembly GCA_030710495.1). Lineage (NCBI taxonomy): Eukaryota > Metazoa > Chordata > Actinopteri > Labriformes > Labridae > Labroides > Labroides dimidiatus. The sequence goes on along the minus strand of CM061148.1, from coordinate 18,041,525 downwards.
AGTTTTATTTCCCTCACAGCAGGGCAGTGCTGACAGATGGAAAACACAGCAACATCAACTTCATCCTCTTCAAAATTTCCTTGTTGCATATCAAACCGACAAACTGAACCAACCTTAGACAAGACCAGGACACCTTGTGGTTTAAAATTTGCTCGAAAATAATGCAATCTGTTGTTTCTGTGTTCAGCTGTGTTAACAAGAATGGTGAAGCTGCACTACTTGCTGCCAGATGTGGCTCTTTGCTCCACCCCCATCACAGCCACCAACTCTCTTCCTTCAGACAAACAAAAGCTGACTTCCTCCTGAGTTTCTTTGGTGTCCCATAAGTTGCACATTTATGTCTGTTGCAGACAAACAGGAAGCACAGGAGAGAGACAGCCATGCTTCCTGGTCCCTTTATGTCAGTCCTGACTTGCAGACTGTTTGAGCTCAAAGCTACTGCATGAAACTTTTATTTTGTGAAACATGTGACTTCTCTTTAAGTGAACTCTGTTAAATTCAGCCATTAAGTGTGTTCAAACATACTTGTGCCATCATTACAGACTCGGCCTTGATTGTCTCTTGATACCAGATGACGAGTGGTCATTTTTCTGCAGTGTTATGAATACATAAACAACAAACTCTGCTTCCTCTCAAGAAAAATGTTCTCTATTAGGGGGGTATGGAAAAAATGTCAGGATTTTCATTTATTTATTTTTTACGTCAGGTTAAGCACCCGGATTTTATTGGGATTGTTTTTTATATTCAGGCAATTTTGACCTGCACACAACATTTTCAGCCCCAAATATTTCTTATCCTTCATTCTAAACTATTTTTACATACCATTTTTTTGTCTTTCAGCACCATTCATTACTTAAATCTAGTCTTGTGTCCTCTAATGTGTTTTTTGAACTTTAAGTTTTCACATCATGATAAATCAGAGTTGTCAGCAGTAAGTGTTCTCGAGTTTCTGCAGAATGCACAGAGCTTTAGCTTTACAAAAGGAGCCCATTTTAGCCCAAATCTAATTTTACTTGATAGACTTTGGTTTGGTTTGTGATCTTGACAGAAAATGCAAATGTACACAATTTAGAACGTGATTAATTTCAGTGCCATGAAAGCTGTGGGACCATATGAAAATGGGCCTCAGGCCTGACTTTGGACATGCCTGATCTGAAGTATAGACATGAAATTATCATTGATAAACCAGAGGGAATATTTTTTTCCATTTTTGTCCATATATTTTTGGGATACTGGTATTTATCATAGACTGTATAATTAATGGACCTAGTCTCCGCGACATCACCCATCTGTGTCTGAAACAGACTTTTGAAGCAAAACGGCCGGCGCAGCCATATTGGAAATGAGGCGGGCTGTGAGTCTCCACAGTAACAGCCATAGGACGCTCCACAGTCACGTAATCTGAGCTGTGCCTCTGATTGGATGAACTGACGATCTTAATATTGTTGAATCTGCCTAGTTGGAAAAAAATTCACCCCCCCTACAGTGCGTACCGTTAGCAAAATTAGCGATTCAGACGGGAGACATTCTTTGTACCAGGCTGTAAATGTGCTTATTTTGGCTGTGAAAAAGGCTATTTTTGGCTTGGTGTGTACATGACTTCCGGTACTTCTGGAGCCAGCCTCATGCGGACACTCGAGGTACAGCAGACTTTAGCACTTCCGCATTGTCTCATATTTTCAGACCGGAGGTTGCCGCTTGGTATTTACTTGTCTTTCATCATTATTTACTGAGTGTGTATTTTTGATCAAGTTATACCAGCTCTGCAGATTTAAAATTTAGACAAATATACGTTTTTGGAGCCAGTGAGTTTATTTTGTGTTGCCTTGGTATCAAAGAGGTTTTAAAATCAATTGATTTTATAAGTCTACTAAAATTCTGATACTGTGTTACTTCATCTAGCTCCAGAACCATGCCATGTTAACACTGAAATGAAAGAGAGGACCTAGTGCATAACATCAAATGCTGGCCTCACTAACAGTCAAAATGCTTCCTGTTTGGCTGTCAGCAGCCATGCATCAAGTGGTCTCCTTTGTAATGCTGAGGTTACAGACATGGCAAAGTGATCAGAAACTAATCATATATCTGAAATCCATCCCTCAAATATGATTGTTAGGAGCTGAGTGAAGATCTTTGGCAGTATCCTAGTGAAAAATCTGGCAGTGTGACCGCTCATTTATCAAAACCAAAATTTCTAATCTGCCAGAATTCATCCTGCCAAAGTAATTGGCATGCAATAAAGCAAATGTTACAGCCTTCTCTGGGTTTCACCCAAACCGACTGCAGATCTGCAGGAAATTAAGAGTATTTCTAAATTAATCTGGGGCAGAAAACACCAAGACAGGAATAATTGGGCTGAAATATGGAGGAAAATCCAAATCATATAACTGCAGGACAAACAAAGTAAGACGAACAGGCTAGCTGCTTCCCTCTGCTTTCCATCTTTATGCTAAGCTACGCTAACACTATCCTCATCTCTCTCCCTCTCTCCAATAGAAAGCAGTTAAGCCTATTATCTCAACTCGTGCTTCGGCATTGTGTGTGTTTTTCTTCAATGCGGTGTCTCTGCTGGGTTTTATCCCCCGGAGCGTTTTTATCACCGTCCCTGCTGAATCTTTAACACGCTCGCTGGATTCTTATTACAATCATGCTCAACCACAGAGGCCTTTTTCTGCCAAACGCTGAGTATAAATCATCCTGTCTCTTTTGATGTAAGCTCCTCTGATAGGAATATGAGTCATAATCCATAACATGTTTTCAAACTGGACCCTTTTTTGTTTGTTTGTTTAGACTTTTTTGTACTTCCATCATGACAATTGATTGTGTGTAAGATTTCATCTTTCTCTTACTCCAGCAGCGAGGAGTGTGATGTAGCTGCAGCTGACTGAAAATGCTGCTCTTCAGTACACACCCACAGGGGGAACACGCTCTTCGACAGCTGAATACAAAACACAATTTTCACACACACACACACACACCGCGGTGAACCTGCACGCTCACATCTCATTTCCATTAATCCATTGCCTGAACGGCACACATTTCCAGTGTTAGTGCTGTGGGCTGGGCTGCTCCTCATTGTTGGGCTGATGCTACATTCATGTCATGTTGGTGTTTCTGTAAACAAGCTTTGCCGACTGGGAGAAGTTGTTCATGTCACCATCCTGGTGGAAATACAAGCAGGGTATGTTGTTGTGCTTTGGCAGCCTGTGTTCCCTCCCATGTGGCTTCACAAATGTAAGAAGTGTGACAACACAGGCGGTAAACATAATGGGTGATTCAGCAAGTGTGGACACTCAAATGTTAAACATGGAAATTATTATTGTCACTTTTATCCTCATAGTCTTGTGTTAAGATTGTTCTCCATGTTCCCTGTGAGGGAAGAGACTGATGGTTTTACCGGCAACTGGCACAGTTCTTTATGTCACTATGAACACCATTAACGGTTATATCACGCTATAACCCCGGGTTTAAGATGGATGGATGAGATTGGGGATGTCACGGTCAGCATTTTTTCCTTCGATACAATCTTTTTTTTTTCTTTTTTTTTTTGTATTTAATGGCCGTCAATACTCAGTCCTGGTCTGATACTAAGGTTTGCAGAGATAAACTTCACTAATTATCAATAATTCATATTTTAAAATAAATAATAAAGGCATAAAAAGACTGATAATGTTTTTATAAATAGATTTGCTATCAGCAAGTGTGAACTCTGAAATGGAAGTTACGACTGTCACTTTTATCGCCTTTTATCCTCCTGTGTGGGAGGAGCAGAGTACTGCACTGTGAAAAACAAACATGTAAAGATGGCTAAACAAGAAAGAAAAAAAATCATTGCTGCATATTCCACATCTTTCAGTTCTATCAATACCTTTAACAAGAATAAGCGTAATATTCTGAGTTTTAGGAAACTGATGAGGTGGTTGTTTTGAGTCTGCAGGATTTTGTATTCTCTGCAGAAATTGGTATGGTATGAGTTGTTTGGTGGGGCCTCCAAGGACCAGACTTGGTTGTCTGGTTCATCCCACAGATGCTGGATTGGGAGCTGGAGAACACTGAGGCCTTGAGAAACTTCCTGAACCTCTTGTCATGTTTCCTCAGGTCACCACTGCTCTGTGTTCAAGGACAATCTGACCGATCTGCAGCCTAACAGCCCCTAACTCAACAAACTGTGATCACTGTCTGACATCTTTCTATAAGAGCCAGTATTTTGAGCTACAGAAGCTCTTCTGTTAAAGGGACCACACAGGCCAGCCTTCACTCCTCTAAAGCATCCGTCAGCCTTGATCATTTCACTTTTTGAAAGTGCAGTCAGCACAAATGAATGCAAACATTTCCCGAACCTGTGACAAATCTCCTGCTTCTTTTGCAATCAAACCTGTCCCTCCTTTTGTCTTCTTCCCACATGGCCATTTTCAGGTTTTTATAAGACAAAAGCAAACACACCTTTTGGCTATTTAATACTGTGGCCTTCACTTCCTTCTTGGCAATGCGCCATTTTCTTTCCCACTGGAGGTGTTCTAAAGCTCCAGTCCTGTTTTACTCAGAATCTCTCATATGCAGTTCCCTGAAAACTTTCATTCATGCATCCACAACATCCTGATTAGACAACTGTAACTCACTTTACTCAGGCTTAAACCAATGTAACCTCACAAGTCCTCTGATGATTCAGGATGCCACAGCAAGTCTTTTGACTTTTTTCTGAAAATAAAAAGCTCAGCTTCAACTCCAAAACATTCAAAACAATCAAAATCTTTGAGGATTCAGCCCAGGGGCCGAGCATAGCCCAAAGTCTGTTTTTATACGGCTCCCAGCTTTCATTATGTTCTAAATCATGTGTACATTTACATTTTCTGTCAAGGTCAAAAATAAATTCAAAGTCCATCTCGTGACATCTCACTCAACTACATTTGGTCTGTTCACAGGCCATTTGTATAAAGCTAAAGCTCTGTACATTCTGCAGAAACTCAAGAGCTCTTACAGCTGACGTCCTTATATGAATGTATTTATAATGATGTGAAAATGTGCTTCATGAATACTGGGAGTTCAAAAAACACAGAGGATACAAGACTAAATCAAAGTAATAATAAAATAGTTCAGAATGCCGGATCAGCAATATTTGGGGCTAAAAATGTTGTTTGCAGGTCAATATTGTCTGAATATGAAAAACAATAGTGATAAAATCAAGATCCTGAACCTGACAAAAAAATCTGGTCTCGACATCTGAAATTTTCCCCTAATGGGGAACATTTTCCTTGAGAAGAAACAGAATTTGCCAATGCTTTGGCAACACTGCAGAAAACGGACCACTTATCTGGTATCAAGAGAGAACTGAGGGACAGTCGAGGTTTGATTTCATAAGTCTGTAATGATGGAACAAGTATGCTTGAACAGACTTTGTGAATGATTTTTACAGAAATCAACTAAAAGAAATAGTTACAAGATAGAGCATTCATATTTTACCTTCACTGTTAATAAAAATGTCAGTAAGAGCTGCTGGACCCTGGTCATTTTCACAAAATTAAATGTGGCCCTCTTTCAAAAAAAAAAAATTGGATACCCCTGGCTTAAAAACAAGGCTTGCGTTTCTGCCAGTGAGCATGATTAACTCTAACTGATTGTAAGCAACTCAGTCCTTATGTTTCTGTTGTGGAACCTTAATACGAGATGTTTGTCCAGACTTGTCACATGAAAGAGTCAAATAAAGTCTAATGAGATATTTTTGACCACACGATTTAAGCTCGAGCAGTGTGCACTCAAACACTTAAAAGCATCTTTTATTTCACTCTGCTGACAAAATCAGAGGTCCAAAAAAGCATAAGCACCAAACAGCAGCACGATGGAGTCACAACACATTTAGATGCATCAAACCCTCAGACTGAGAGATTATCCTCTCCTAACAGAAAGCGACATGTCACCCAGTCACACACTCTCCTCTGTCTCAGTGAAAAGGAGGACAGTCTGGTCTTGTGCTGCTGCTTGTTTTGGCTCTGAGCAGAGGTTCAAAGGTCAGGCTTCTGACAAATGTACAGTCAGATTTGTAGTGAGCAGACTGCTCAGTCTGGAAGAAGAAAAATACTATTCCTCACTGCAGAGAAGGAGTGGATCAGTCGGTCGCCTGGTTAGAGAGAGAGCTGGATTCTGTCGTTAGCTTTGAGCACAAAACAACAGAAATGAGAGGAGGTTTGTTGAGCCACAGATACAGCTCTGACAAAAAAAAGAAAGGTTAGTCATATGAGGACAAAGATTTGATGAAAGAAGTGATAATTAAAGAAATGTATTCAGTATGTTCACCTTTTCTCTTCTTGATTCCACTTGTTATCTTAACCTGTTTAGACTTTCTCTGAGAAAAACAGATATGTTCAGTTTTTCTTTATTTTGCTATGCAGACCCAAAGTGTATAAATCAATATGTCAAAATTTAAATGTGTACAGTTTAAATGTTTATAAAACAGCTCAGCTCGGTTTGTAATTTGTATCTCAGCTCCGAGGTCATCATTCCAGAGTTATTTTACATGTAGATCCCTGAGGGACAATGAGATAATATCTTAAACTCTCCAGTCGGAGTCTGCAGGTGGATGTTGGGGAGGTGATGGTGCTGAAATTATGAGTGTTCTGCCAGTGCAGGGCAGAGCCAAGGAAGATATCTGAAATCAGCATAAACAGACCGCAAAATGGGAAGAGTACGTTCATTGGGTGGTTGTAAGTATCAACACTTGTCATACTGATTAAATTTTGAAAGGTGTATGCGCCTGATTTCTGGTCATATTTTCTCTTCCACTTAATGTAAGTCATGGTCAAGCCAACAAGGCAAGATGTTGATTTTAGTTCAAGTTATTAAAAAGCTCAAAATAAGGCTCAAATGCTCATAATGAGAGAAAAACAGCTGCCAGTTTAGCAAGTCAGATTTTCCCAAAAACCAGTAGTTAAAAAAAATTCCACAGCTTCATTACTCAAGACAAAGTAAAGATAGCCAAATATTACAGAATCAGAACACTCCAATATATTCTGATTCTCCAATATATACTCCAAAATATGTGAATGTAGCTTGGTCAAATGACTGCTTGAGTTGAAGATCTTGAGTACTTGTCTTGCTTTTAAAGTCACTTAAGTATTAGAAGCAATCTTTTAAAGAAATCTAAATATCTTGTATTTTCATAAAGCATGAGTGCAGTAAAGTTTATATTGCAACGTAAAACTTTTTTTAAACTAAGGCCGCACTGGTTTTACTTTTTAAGTCCCAGTATCAAAACTGGTACCTGGGGTTTGGTGTCCGATACCAATACTGATCTGATCCGATACCAGTTATAAGTTAACATTCTCTGTTCCTTAATATGACCACTAAATAAACTGTCTTCTCTGAGTGACATCTGTTCAGCATTTGCTCATATCCAACCATGGAGATGCACAACGTGCAGGTATGGCTACATCACTTCAACAAACTACACAGAGAACTACAGTTTACGCTCGGTTGGATCAGATTTCGGAAATAAGAGAAAATTCATCAGCTGACTTCAGAGCAGAAGTAGTGAGTTAAAAGAGCTTTAATAGAAATGCAGTAGAGTAAAAGTCCTAAGATTCTCCAAAAAAAATAATACTCGGGTAAAGCACAGATACTTAAATAATGAACAGTACAGCACTCAAGTAAAATAATATTAATTTTTATTTACTTTGTTACTCTCCACCACTGCCAATAACTTTCCTGAAATCAGATTAAGTATTGTATTCCAGGTGTCTGCCTAAACTAGCCTCAAGGGAAGCTTAACACCAACATGGTATTAGTCTGTTGTTCAATATTTGTGGCTTGAAACAAACCAGTTTAATCTTAAGGCCCTGTGTTTCTGAATGCTGTTTTCTTTGCAAAAATCGATGCAGTTTAATGTTTCCAGCATGGAGGCATCAGCGCAATCGCTCGTTCAGCCACAGCAGCTTTTGTCATTACACTCTAAGAGTTGTAGTCAGGGATTGAACCAACAGCCATTCTGAGAGAGACTACAGCCTTAAACTTCAGTGGGCAGAAGAAGTGTGTTTTTATGAGTCTATGTGAGACCGAGTTGGGGATTAACACATATTAAGTGCTTTCTGTCATTTCTTCCAGCTGTGAATCATCTTTAAGATCCTCCACTCACAGCTGCATCAACAAACTGAGAAACAAACAGGGGAATGAGCTTGTTCAATAAAGGATGCTGTGATTGTCACCTCCCATTTCATACCTAATGCTTTCCCCTGAGTGATGATCTGTTCAGCCGCACGTTGTTTCCGAGCCTCCCGCCTTCCTCCTGAAAATCTCCTTATTTACAAGTCATCAGCGAGGCGGGGGCCGGAGCTGCAGGAGAATGTCAACTTTTCTGTTCACTTATTGACAGGCGGCCTTCTGAGATATTTTTTCTTCCAAGCCTCAACTAGCAACATTTAGCTTGTCAGTCTCATTAGACGCTGACCTTCAGACTAATGTAACCCAAGGCAGGAAGCGATGAAACACCTGATTCATCCACAGTCTGTAGAGATCACACAGACTCATAGTTGAAGCAGAAAAGAATGTATTTAAAGGCACAAGTGTACCGTCTCAGAGGAGACAGGAACCCGCTGGATGTCTGAAGCTTGGGTGAAATGTTCCTTTAGATCAAATATTGCTTATTTCCGAAATGTCAGACACTTATACAGTTAACGTTTTGTATGACAAAACATCGATCTGATCTTCTTTTCCACACAGGTAATCCTATTATCTCATCTTTTTGCAGTGAAACTTGGGGACTTTTCAGCAGTCCGTGTAGGCTGCAGTCACAATCACACAGCCGTCAGGTCACATGCTGCAGCAATTCAGCCTATCACCGCCAACAGCTGATTGGTATCATGCTTTATCTCCATAGGGCTGTAAGAAAATTCAGCTCTGTGGTTTCTATCATCACTGATTTTCAGCATGTGAGTCTCTGCAGATCAATCCAAGCCTTTATTTCATGCGCAGCGTTTAAGCTATGCGTTTTACAATCATCTTAACCAAATATATATCTGCTTCAGATTTCTTCTCAGAAATCTCAGGATTGTTTTATAAAAGGAGCTGGTAATGAAAACAACAGCTGCGGCACTCTTATTCAGAGCTGTTTTTCTTCTGATTGGATTTTAAAATGGAAATACAATAACGTTTCCCATCTCTGTTGCACAGCAATTCTTCAGAGGACAGAGAGAGTCAAACCATTTGCAATCTCCCAATTTGAGGAATAGCTTCTATAAATGTAACAAATCGAAACACATCCGGAAATGTAATGTCGGGATTAGCGCATGAGTTGCAAGCTCTTTTTTTTTTCAACTTGGTGTCAGAGCTGCTGCGGAAACAGAGAAAATCCTTGTTGAGTCAAAATTCAACTGGTGAAGTAAAAGTTGTTCATGCAGAGATGGAGAGAAAGCCAAGGTCTAAGAAGGAGCAAACAATGAGCCTTATTCTCTAACATCTTTCTCTTCTCAAGATGGTTTCCAACAGAAGACTGACTGATTAAGAATTGTTTTACAAAGCTGACGAACATCATGTCCTTTGAGTTTGAAGCTTGTGCCAGTTTTTTTTTTTTTCTTCTAGTCGGAAAGGAAAACACCCGTAAAATACTCATGAATTGGCATGGCACTGCAGGGTTGTGAGCACAGAAATCACACAGGACTGTAGAGAGTAGCAGGAAGAAGTCAGGAATGTGCAAATTAAAATCTTAAGGGATTATGTAATGGACTTCATGCAACAAAAAAAAGGGGTTGTGTTGCAGCAAAGGTCTGAATAAACGTGCCATAGTGAGGCTGCCACAATGTTTTCCTGTTTCCTGCTGGAAGACACAGCAGACAGTCTAGCTGGGAAATCAAAGTGCACTTTGTGAATTAAAATGTCGTCAAAGTACTTTGAGTTGGAGCCACCAGCTACGAGCATAGAGGTGCAGATAATCATGTCAGGGGGTGACCGCATCCCAACAGTTAACAGAGCATGATTTAGTAGAATTAACACAGAGCTGTGGATAAACAGCTGTGATGAAGATGTCTCCAGATCACAGATCTGCATTGGTTTATGGTAAACAGACTTTTACTTACATAGCGACTGGTACCGTACGAGACCAATATTACTTATCTCCTTTGCACACATTCACACACTGCTGACCAACAATGGAAGAAATTTGGGGATCACATTCTTGCTCAAGGACAATCTTCAGTTACTTTGGACTTAATTGTCCCTTTCCAACACAAGTGCTAAAGAAATAGATATGCAAAGATTTGCTGTTCCTCTGCACTACAGGAAAAGTATTTTTTTATCTCTGGTATAACAAACAAATCACACAGTAAGTCTTTCAAACATTTAGCATCAGTGCATCATTTTTCACTTTATACATCTTCCATTCCTTCCCTTATTTCCTCGTCTCTTGCATTAGTCCCTCAAAATAAGACATCAATTTCTCCGGCGCTGTCGTTTTAAAGCAGCGCTAATCAGAGATGAAGACCAGCATGGCTGTATCCTCTACCCAGCTTGAATATTCCTTGATGAATTTAATAATAGACCCTTGAAAAGGCTACACCTGTGCATCCCCCCTTATAACCTCTCTCTTCTTAAGAGGTATTTAACCCTGTAAAGCCTCACCCATTAAAATAATTAAATAAATAAAAAGCCAGAAAATTCTAATTTTTTGGAACTGAGATGTTTATTCACCTTTTTAACAAAATCCACAAAAAGTACATTTCATTTTGTCTATGATATATTTTTTGTATCGTTATTGACACATTGTGTGGTTTTGCAGCAAATATCCAATGCAGAAAATACTTATTTTTAAAAAATGAGTAACAATTTTGATCTTGTAATTACCTCAACTTTTTGAAAATCTGCAATGATTTTTATTTAAAAAAAAATAAATAAATAATGAAAAAAATTAAAAAGTGTGTGGATGATTTCATGAGAGTAGCCATTTTGAAAAGGGCTAAAATACAACTTCAGGTGCCTGTAGACGAATGATAAACCTCAAGGGGCAGATATTCTATTTTATTTTATTTTATTTTAAACATATTTTTTAAAAACTGTTTATTGTGTTGACGAGATAGATTTCTTTGAAATTCATGAATCAAACATGATAGATTTAGCAATATTGATGAAAATATTTCATCAAATGGGAAAAAAAAACATGTAAGCGTTTATTATCACAAGCAAACTCATGAAAGCATTTCAAAACAGGATAATTTTTTGTTTGGTGAAATATCTTTCTGGTCTTTGTTTCCAGTGGTGTCGTCTGGTTTGTCTAGTTGATCTTCAGGGCCACCGTACTCAGAGACAAGAGGACACAACACAGATGCCAAATGAAGAAAATACAGAACATCCTGCTATATGAAGGTCCTCTTTAAATTTGCCTTCTTTTTTCAGAGGAAAGGAAATCTGTATTGACAGAGGTGGATTGAGGCAGGCAGAAAAAAATGACAGTGGAACAAAGCTACAAAAACCCCAAAGTCCTACAGATCATCTGCTGAAAACTTAGACTAAACTTAGCTTGTTGTAATAATTTGTATGATTTGTGCTTTGTGGTTTTTTTTTCTCCGCCTGCAGCTCACATGGTGGAGAACCTGTCGAAGGCACGTATAGATTCTCCATATGTTCTGATGCTGGGGGAGGAGAGTGAGTGTTCCCAAGCTTGTGTGATTCTGAACGGGACCGCTTTGGAACAGCCATCACTTCTGGGAGCTGTTGACGTAGGCTTCAAGGCATATGATGTGTTTGATCTTGTCTACCCAAAAGCATACACTCAGGTTTGGGAATTCATTCAGTCAGCTGTTTTTGATATGCCAGGAGTTGTTTCTAATGTTGTGAAGCTCATGAGCGCACAACTGAATGCAATGCTAGAACGTTAGGGTTCTGGTGTTTTTGAGAGGCCGCTCCATTGAAGCCTCCATAAACTTTGTTCATGCTTAGATTCTAGTTAAAGTTTTAATGATATACTGATTGATATCAAACAAGGAAACAGCTTTGATGTAAAAAAAAAAAAAAATGTAAAAAAAAAGAATATTGGTCTTTATTCTCTTAGAAATTTTAAAGCTGTTTTACACTTTTTGTAGTCACAGTTAAAATTTATGACCAATAAAATGTTTGAGAGAGTATTTTGTTGTTTCATCATTTAAGAGTTATTCATATCAAATTACGATCTACTGACGTTAAAGTAAATTAAAAGTAACAATCTTAGAAAATGTTGTTTATACAACTAATATCATTTTAATCACAGCTATACTGGTAACCTGATAACCCGTTTCATACTAGCTTTAACTCATCACATGAGTACTTTTTACCTCTTGTTGAGTCAAATCTATTCTGTGGATTCTGAGAAAATTAATCCTGTATCATTTCTCATTTTTGTCAAGTTGCAAACTTCAGTTACACACAGCTGGGGGGGATTGTGTTACACTGCATCATGGGAAGTGTAGGAGAACCTGCTTCTCTTTGTTTTCTGATTTGGTCTCAGAGTTGACTTTATTTCATAGCGTGCTACACGCTATGAAAGTTAGTTTTTAATTTGCTTTTCACAAACTGTCTCTCAGCTTCTCAGCTCAAACCTTACATTTATCTTCCATCAGCTCCTTTAATTCAAACTGAAACCTGTCATGCTCCCTGCTGACCCTTTAAAAACACTCTGTTTGTGTCTGTTGAACAAATAAGTCGACACATAAGCGGGTAGCATAAATAGTAAAACACACTGCTTCAACACGAGAAGAGCAATAAGGGTAACAACAAAACGTGTTGTCTGTCAGACACATCCAGGATGTAGGACTCCATCAGCACCCTTACACAGACCGATATAACCGAGGAGAGGTAGAGGAGTGTGATCATATAATGGGATGTAATGGAGAGCAGGGTGTTTCCCTCCGCACAATGAATCCCTCTCTGCTCACTGACAGAGCCACTCGAAGGTGGGATAAATCCAGTGTTATGTAAAGAGACTATGAAACCTGCACACAGAGGCGCTCAGGATTTTACCTCCATATAGTCGCACTGTTTCTCAACCTGGAGCAACATTAACGAAAAGATAAAGGATTATTGTTAATTTTCTTAGATACCAAACAAAATCTCTTGGATTATTCAAGCAGATTTTGTGTTTTATTCTGACAAAATCTTTGTGTGGCGCATGTTTGTCAAAATGTCTGGTAATCTTTATGTACTACTTGAGTATGTGGATTAATTAAATCAGATGTATTACTACAAAACTCAACACAGTATTGTGTAATTCAGTGGCCAGACCTCTTGCTATCAGCCAACCCCATGCACTGAAAACACAGTTATTTAAATATCGCCAAACAGTCCACAAGAAATCTGCAGTATGTGTCAAAGAAACCAGTGTTTGTAATCGTTTCTTCACATATTTCTACTGACGGTAAGATTTAAATATTTTTTTAATCCAAAAACAGAGATGTCCTTCCAGATCTATGCATTTCTTTGCAGCAGCACTGTGATGCAAGTTCAGTGACTTCCAACCCTGTACAGAAGAAAAAACTGAGCTATTCAAATGTAATTAAATAATGCAAAAGAAAATTTCTAGTATTTCCATTTGATGTAGTGATGCAGCTGTAAGAGAAAATATGAGACTTCTATGCAAATGTCAAACAGCCACAATGCGCTGCAACAAACACACTGTAATCTGTTTTTACAGTATTAATGAAGGTTACAATTCAAATGTACTTCAAGAGCTGCTTTGAGTCCGATTCCATGCAGAAATGATGGTTCGAAAGGTCACTCAAAAATTCCCCCTACAGCAAAATAAAATATGCATCACGTTTGTGAAATATAGACAAGTAGAGTAGGCATGGTCTGAAAAAATGATGCATATTTCTCTTCTAAAAACACTCCACTAAGCCTCTTAAATTAGATCAAATTAATGCTCTCTCACAAACATGCACACACGCATTGCTTCCCCCTCAAGAGTTTAGGGTGCAGTATTAATGCAGCATCACGCCTGACAACAGCAGCACACACATGGATACACACAAGTTTGTGAGATGGAGGAAGTGTGGTGTGAAAGGTATTCATATCTGTTAAGATTTAACCTTTAAGCTGACACTGAAACTTAAAGAGCAGCAACAGGCAGCCTGCTATCACCTCCTCAAGGACTTCAGCATCATTCATCCACATGGTTTTCTTTTTAGCAGCTTTTGAGAACATTACAGCCAAAATTCATGATACGTTTTCCTGCTGTAATTGCTCTTAAAAAGGCAGTTACACTGCAAGTCACTCTCAGAGCAGCAACTTCAGCTGTTTCCCACAACAAGTGAGGAAAAGGAGGAGAAGTGAGTCGCCAACAGGTCGTTATGAGTGCAACATGGGGCTGGAAATCAAACTTTTAGAGCGACAGGGAGAGTAGAAAGGGAGAAGTAGCTTACCGAATCTGAGGACGTGTGGCATCCCATGAGAATATCCCACACAGTGTAATAGCAGCAGTAGAAGCCTGACGGTGCACCTGACTCTGGCGTTAAATATCAGCAGGGAGGTGATCTTCATGGTGCTTGTGTGGTGCACAGGTTTTTTACTCCCTGAATCGGTATAATCCCCAGATTGTTTCTCTTGTTTCTCTCTATGAACGTGAAGCAAAGCGGCGGCAAATCTCACGGCATGATCAGCAGCACCGGCGGGCTGGGCAACGGTTTCCCCACATCCATCTGGCCAAAAAAATCAAACCTCTGCGTGTCCAGCTCGCTCACTGCGCCAAGAAGAGGAAACAGCCCTCCGAGTTTGCTGAGGAAGATGACGGTGGAAGTGGTGGTGGTGGTGGCTGGGCATCCATGTTAGGCAGGGCAGAGCTTGAAGAGATCCATCTGCGGAGAGACACAGGCAGAGATTGGAGGGAGGTGAGGTGAGGTGGGGGAGAGCGGAGCTTTGAGAGGATCCACAGAGAGTGTGAGAGTGAGGGAAGCGGCGGTCTTAGCAGCCTCGGCAGCCCGAGCTCCTCCTGCTGCACTGCCGCACACCATCTGACGTCGAGCCAACACTAGCAGGCGGAGAGCGCGCGGGCTGAACCGGGCATGTTTTTTGATTTGTGCGCTGACCACACTTCATCCCCTTCATCTAAACCGCCTGATGAAATCCCTCTACCCTCCCCTCCTTTCCCTCGCTTATTTCCTCCCTTCTCCCCCCCTGATGTCTTGTCCCCGGTCAGCCGCTCGGTCACCCAGCCGCCGCTCTCCGGTTATTCCCTCAGATTCCTCTCCCTCGGCTCGGTTCAGTGGCTGTGGCCGGCAGCGGAGCGCCTCGTGCACCGCCGTGCAAAAGTCAATCTATGAATTCAAAAACATCGCCTGTGTTTGATGGGAGTCACTCAAGCTTGGACTCATGTGAAGCCAACCTGTCACCGTGCAGTCAGCATGATGAATAGCCTCTGCTCACCCCCGCTGTGTTCCTGCACCCATGTTCTGTCTCTGCAATTATTACTTTTTCATTCTCTACTCCTACTGCTCAGTTTGATAGAAGTGAAGCGGCCCTCTGCTGAAAATTTCAAATCCATGTGTTTTATGAAAAAGTGTCTGAATTACGAACCTCGCTTACCTATAGTCAAAAAGCGAATAAAGAAAGTGCTATGGTGAAATTTTCCTACTGTTTTCTGTTTAAAAATAAAATACACAGTTGTGTTCCTATTCTTGTAGCACAAGTGTTGTTTCCTCCCGGATATCAGAGTGTAAAAGGAGAATTTATCACAGTTTTGCTTTCTGCAAATGCTCGTGTTGAGTTTCAGTCAGATCCTGGTGATTCATCTGCTGCATTTTTAAACCTCTCTAAACCTCGCAACTTAGACAGGATCCAGGATATTGAACATATGGGATTCAAGCTGGTATAGACATGAAGTGGATAAAAAGAAAGGCAATCTGGCCTCCAAAGCAAGCTGCCACTCATATATGATGAATAAAAATTAAATCCCTTGGGCATAAAAAGTTCTATTTTGTGTAGCTGAATATCCTTTTAAGAGGAAACTCCTCTCCTAAATGAAAAAAGCAGAACTTTACTCTAATAAAATAGTCTCAGGTTGGTGGACGTTTCAGCACCACGGACAGAGACTCTGTTCGAGCTCAGGCTTTGTGTTTAAAAATTTCAGCACCATGGACAGCGACTCCGCGGTCAGCCTCCTCTACTGGCTCTCCTCCTCCTTTGGCACAGAGGACTCCTGCTTGGACCGGGTCCACATGATGATACAGAGACAGTCTGACTAAAGGTTAAATATTGTTCCACTTCAACATTAACACTCATTTATTGTAGACAGCAACCATATAACCATCCAGGCTGTCCGGGACTTCTAAAGAGCTGGAATTAAAATAAGTATTTGTTTAACACCGTAAGCACGGGCCTGAATATTTAAAAGCAGAGATGCTAGAATGAAGTGTTCAGGGTGGATTCATGTCTGGGGTTTGTACATGGATGAAACAACTTTATTTCTAGAAAACGGTGGTTACATTTGATTTCTTTTCACGTTTCAGAGGCTGCCCCTCTCTTCAATGAGCTGATTTGTCTGCACTGAAGGAAATAAAAAGGTGAGATTTTTTTCTGTCTCTGTGACTGCATCGTTGCAGAATGTAATAAAGGAAACTCGGGAAAAGAAGGGGCAGCTCTCTGATGGCCGTGCGTAACGGGCAGAATGTGTAATGGATGCTGGAGTCCCATACGGATATTTTTTTTCTACACATTCAGTTTTATTATTATTTTTTTATTTCTTTATTAATTTATTTTTACACAGAGATCCCTACCATACAATAAAAGCTTGAAAGGTTTAAACCAGCCGAGCGGAGCCCCTGCATCGGGCACCGCGTCGTGATGATAAAGTTGTTCTTGACGCCAATGTCCTCATCAACTGGGAGATTTAGTAGACGCGCGGCTCATCTCTGCGAGTTCCCATTCAGCCCCGCGAACCCCAGACGTTATACTATGGATCATTCATAAAGCAGATCACGGTGGGCATTCAACGACCCCATTCCATGTCTTTGAACTCCAAACAGAAGAGGCATCAGCCCGAGGAGGAGGAGGAGGAGGAACCAGAAAGGTGAGAAGCATCTCCAAATAGAGGTCGGACAAAGACGCAGGAGGTCACATCTCTCTTATGAAACCTTAAGTCACAGTTAATTTCTTAGTTGTGAAATTTCTTTTAACCCTGTAGGTGCAGATTCAAAGCACCTTTGTTAGAGAAACTCGGGGATGAACTTGTCAAAGCTGACCGGTGAGGTGCGTAACGATGTTTTCTGCGCGTTCTGCCGCTTGGAAACGGTGTGGAAAAAGCCGCTGCTGTTATCAAAGATATAACCTGTTCCTGAAAAGATGCCACGAGGGGGAATTATATAGAGCATCACAATAATGTTTCAAGATTAAAGATTGGGCTTACCCTGGGTAGAGCTTGAGCAGGAAGAGTCACCAGAGCAGCACAAAGAAGTTGATTTGTTTCTATGGAGGAGCCGAGGCGCTTCCCCCGCACTCGCTGCTGGTAGCGCTGCGCTCCGGCCGTAGGGGAGACACGCCTCCTGTCGGACGGCAGGACACACTGCTTAAAGCAACAGGGGGGACCACACCGGACCAGAGGACCCACCGACACGGCTTTCCTGTAGCTTTCCCTGGCAGAGGAGAGCAGGTCTCAGGGTGGACTGTGGCGCGTTAAGATCCTTTTGTCCGCCGTGGATGTTTTATCCTCACATTACTGTACGCAAACACACCCTGTGCTTTGCAATGAAGACCTTTACAGCCAGAGGCGCTGATTAGGAGTAAAAGCGTGTTGTCCATGAGACAGAGGACTGAGACACACTGATCTGGTATGATGAGAAAAACGTCAAAAATGTGGCGAAAAAATTGTTTGATATATCCTTTCCCTTGAGGAAAATCATAAAGCTGCCTTTTAGTCACAGATTGAACAAAATAAAAGACACTTCCTATAGAGTGATGGTCGCTTGTGTGAATAAAAAAGTTTTTCAAGATGGTTTAAACATGGAATACTCTGGTTTGAAGCCACAATATATCCCACTGTTTTGTTTTAGTGGATTATCCACATTTGCTCCACATTTCAAGTCACATTACTTTCTTTGAAGTGTAAGTCAAAAAGGAAGCTCAGAGTTTTTCGGTTCCATTATACCCCTGTCATTCCCATCTCTTATGATCAGCATTAAGAATGCAAAAGTCAAAGGAATGTTTTAATTTAAATGGGATAATAAAAGCAACCCAGGTTCTGAAAGGAAGTACCGTGACATATAAGCGCTCATAGACCACAGAAAGTAACCAGACTGATCAGGGTTTGTTTTTTAGCAGGATTAATTTGAGGGGATTTTTGTTTTATTTTGTTTTTTTTAATTTATGATAAAGAATTTTATCACAGCTGGTGAAGTGGACAAGATCTCATCAAATTTGCATTTCTTTGACAGAAGCTGAAGAGCAGCTCAGTTTGCTGTGATGTTGCTACACGTCAGAATGGAAAACCCGAAGCTTTCTCCTAACTCACATTCTCACCACGTGTAACTTTTAGGATTCCGCCCAAGCATATTTTATCATGGGTCAGCAGGAAACACAAGAGAGGGGAGGACCCAGGTGCAGACTTTAAACTCAAAAGTCTAAAAAGTCCAAAACCAAAACTCTAGAAACACAAGTACACTAGGAGACACTGAAGACAAGTGAAAGGACATACGACAATGAGCTGACAAAGACCTATCAACACAGGTGTGAAACGAGACAGGTGAAAAAAAATGAGGGGCAGACAGCAGGCAGCATACTCACAAACCAAATAGGCAACACACACCAGGTGAAAATACCAGCGCTCGCGCCCACTTGGAACCTCTATTTTAACTAAAACATACATCTATAGAGCCCCTGTCCACTTACCTGATAGGTGTCCTGCGTTCCGCACTCCGCCATGTTCCGCTGGGTTTTTTTTTCAAAGAGGAAACTGAGCGCATTATTTCCGGGTATTAAATACGAAGATGATTTAGATGCCCTGAACCATGTTACCTTTGTTTTGCGTTACGTTCATGTCTGTGGGTGTTTTTAGTTTTTGTAAAACGTGTTCGTAGTTTGTTAAATTTTGTAAATAGTCTTCACTTTTTCAACTTTTTTGTGAGTTTGAAAGAAGAGCTCCATGGCAGCTGTTAAAGACTTGTTATTAAATGGATAAACCCCATGAAAGTCATTAGTTCTTAATGTCATATCAACTGACCCTGTGGTGAAAAGATAGCTGTTGTCTCATGCTGTTCTCTGAGAGGAAAAATTAAAGAGTTAGTGGTACAGATATGAGAACAACCTGAGGACCCCAAGCATCTCATACTGAGATAAGAGGAGCAACATCCTGTCCTGCAATCCAGACACACCAACAGCAGAGCTGGTGTGATCACAAGGGTAAATGCTGCATTAGGTGCAAAAGGACTGTTTTACACAGCTCTTTATGAACCTTGACCCCTGCTAAATAACACCTCTGGCCTTCAGCATTTGGAAGCATATGTAAACATCAATACACCGTCATAAAGAAGCTTTGACAGCTGACCCTGTGTGACTGAAAATATTGAATATGTAGTAAAACCGTAGGGCTGAAAGTGCTTTAATATACCTGTAAAAGGTCAGTTAGAACATTAAGGGACACCAGCGCCACATGCAGGAGAATCTATGTTGTTACATTAGAGGGGTAGTTGTTTATTATTATTATTATTATTATTATTATTATTATTATTATTATTATTATTATTATTATTACTGGGGGGAAATGGTTGTATAGGATACATGTCAATAGGGAGTGGATTGGCAATAGGGTATCTTGGTCAGCTCAGCCCTTGTGTTCAAGAATCAGAACAGAACCTAGACCATCCTCTTCATCAGATGGGGTTAGCCCCAATCAAGTTCATTTCAAGAAACTCCAAACCTTAAAATGTTGCAGCCTTCGCTCTGTTTGGAAGTTTTCCATGCTTCACTTTGCCATCAGAAAGTTTTTGTGCATTCTTCTCTGTTGTGGCACAGAAATGTTCCTCCGTAAGCAGTGCATTGAGCAGATGTTTAGTTCTGATGGCTTTGAAAGAGAGAATTAAAACCAATCAAAAAGTAGTAAAGGGCATGCTGTTTACTGTGGACACAACAAGACACCTTTAGACACCTTTATGAAGCTGAGTTCACAGAGGAAGAACGAGACTCAACAAACTGAAGGAGAGGGAAGAGAAACTTCTGTTTTAACTTGTGAGCAGCAGAGATCAGAGTAAGTTTTTATCTCCCCTTTTTTCTTTTTTTTTTCTTTTTGTATTGCGTAATATCGAAATCCATAAGCCACACCATATGTTCCATCCATTCATTTTCATCTGCTTGTCTAAGTTCAGGTCGTGGGGCAGCAGTCTAAGCAAGTCGATCCAGACATCCTTCTCCCCAGCAATGTTTTTTAGCTTCTCCTGGGAGATTCTAAGGTGTTTCCAGACTAGAATGGGTATGTAATCTCTACATCTAGCTCTGGGTCCCCCTTCAGAGGAAACTCATTTCAGCCGCTTGTATCAGTGACCTCATTCTTTCGCTCAGAACCCAGAGCTCGTGACCATAGGTGAGGGTTGAAACGTAGATCAACTGATAGACCGAGAGCTCAGCTCCCTCACATGTTGGAATCTGGTTCATTGCATCTTTTTTTTTTTTTTTTTTTTGCATGTTTTTGTTTGTTTGTTTGCTTGCTTGCTTGTTTGCTTGCTTGTTTGTTTGTTTTTTGGCTCAGTCTCATTTGAAAGATAAGTTAACAACTTTGTGGAATAAAGGCAAAACAGACAATGATGAAATATTGCAGGAACAAATAAACTGTTTGATTAAAGCAGGCGAAAAAAAAATAAATAAATGAAAACATATTGGAGTATATTTTAAAACCCATTTTTTACATGGTTCTGTTTTTTCTCTAAAAAGCTGAAAAACTGGTGAGAAGGCTTTCTAATTCAATTTGGGCGCAGGAGAGTATGTGACAATATCTTGACGTATGGTGAGATAAAGTCTCTCATTGTGAAATCCTGAAACATCTTGATTTGCTGTGAAATTATCTTGTTTGCTCGGTGAAATCTGGAGATTTAACACTGATCAGCTGACTGGTTGTGTTAGGAATGTGTTTTTTTTCTTTGTAGTTCATGGTTTAACATGCTCACTCTCGTTATGTTTGATCACATCGAGCCAATCATAAAGGAGTAGAATCAGGAATAAAGAGGAACAGAGAGAAGCCATCAGACAGAAAGAACTAAAACAAGATCCACAGTTTAGTGTTGAAGGTCCCTGCAGTGGTGCCGGCCTGATGTGATGCCACAGTCTGGAGCTGAAATGAAAGAGAGCTTTGATCCAGGCAGCCCCCTCCCACACACAGCGTGCGGCATGAAGAGTTGAATTGTGGGGGCTACAAATAAATAGTCAATGACAGCTCTGTGATCCAACAACCTCTACTACTCTCACCCACGGGACAGAAGAGGGGGGAGACCTGTGTACATGAGGAATGCTGAGAGAAGATGGGAACTTTAAGAGCGGAAACATTCAGTCAGGTTGAGAGGAGTTTACATTTAAACTGATTCAGAGCCGAAAAAGTGATGACTACCAGAGAACAAAACTGATTTAAAACAGGATGCTTGTGTAAAACAGAGGCGACTTTTCAATTTGAACGTGTAGCCTGTACCTAAGAGTGATAGGTTATGTGTTGCTTTGGTAATGTTTGTATCCTGTAGCGAAGGGATTTAGCCATCACATCATATTTATTTTTATTTTATTTTATTTTTCAGCAAAAAGGAACTGCAGTTTTTAATATTTCTTACTTAAAACCCTTCTCTTGCAGATGCTGTCTAATTCGATTGGGCTGCAGTCGGCAGCAGTAACAGCCTTAATGAGGCCTGAGGACAGACATTCAGATCCTCCAGAGACATTTTTTCTACCACTTGACTTTTTTGTTCCATACCCCTCTGAATCTTTTAAGAAATTGTAAATGAGTGTCCAACCTCAGCAGTGATAATTCATTGCAAGAGGCCTTGCTTATGCAGCTCAACAATCCGACCATGGTTAACAAGAGAAAACTTTCTTTTGCCTTTAGGAGGAGGAGGTTAGGAGGTCATTACAATGTGATAACTTGACAGAAAACGACGATGAATCCACATTTGTGTGCAGATTTTGGCTTTTAAAGGATGTGGTCTTAAAATTTCAATCTGATGTTGAACAGACTATTTCAGTTCAACTGCTGTCTGAATAAATTGCTTACTCTTTTTCTTTCTTTCTTTCTTTCTTTCTTTCTTTCTTTCTTTCTTTCTTTCTTTCTTTCTTTCTTTCTTTCTTTCTTGTCTCACTCCCATTTCTTCTTTTTGAATTTTGAAACTCTACTTAGATCTATTTTTTTTCCTGTTTAGATCCTACTGTGCAAATTTATATTCTGGTGGTCTTAAAATTTGGATCAGGTGTGTATTTTGAGGCACATGTGGTATACAGGACATAACCTAAAGGAAAAACATCCATTTTAACCACAAGAGGGAAATTTACAGAGTTACAGCAACAAACAAGAAAGTGTATCGTGCAAACATTACAATAAGAATGTTTCAAATAGAATAATATAATATGTGTAACCTAGAAAAAATGTGTACAAGACTGTTTAACCACAAGAAAAATGTAAAGGAGCAAAATATGTTCAAAGAAAGGTAAAAAGTCTTCTAAAAGGGGTGGGACATGTTTTCCACCAGGGACGACAGCTTTTCTATCATTCTCCTGTCAGCAACCACCTCCACATGGTCCACAGGGTCCAGGAGGTCCAGAGGGCAGCCCAGGAGCGAGCTGGCCTTCTTCACCAGTCTGTTCAGTCTCACTCTCCTTTGTCCTGTCCACCCTGAGAAAGTGGAATCCCTCTGATGTGGGGTTTGTGTCTGGTGTCACTAGCCATGTCTCTGTGAATAGCATGATGCTACTCTGCCCTCTGGTATTCACTCTGGTGCTTGGTTGAATCGGT
This sequence comes from Labroides dimidiatus, assembly GCA_030710495.1. Taxonomy (NCBI): domain Eukaryota; kingdom Metazoa; phylum Chordata; class Actinopteri; order Labriformes; family Labridae; genus Labroides; species Labroides dimidiatus. The sequence continues at coordinate 18,018,610 of CM061148.1, read as the reverse complement.
GTCCCAGTGATTGGTTTGTATATACCTCGATTTCAGCTCATGCCCCAAGTGGCTCTGTCTCTTCTCCTAAAGCCTCACATGCACTGAAAGACTTCTAAAGTCTGAATTGATTTTGTAAACACGAGAGACCAAGAGAGGATACTGAAGCTCTAAAACTCACTCTAGTGAACCCCACTGTTTCAATACGCTGAGCACAGGGGCGAGTCCAGGGGGCCGCTGGAGGGTTGGCCCCGTAAAATTATCTGGGTCTCTTCTGTAGCCCCCTCAAAATCCTGAACTATGACTGCCCATTTGCCTTGTGAAATGCAGAACTTTGCAGCAGGTTGCCCATATTTTCCTTTGCAATTTTATTTTGCACATTCATCTTCAGTTGGTGCTTTAAACTGAGTCTGTGGATGACCATATTTTTCAGAAACAGAAAATACTGTATATGCAACTAAAATGTTTGTGCTGCACCTGAACTTCATATCACCATCTACGAACGCCCTAGTTGGGGCAGCTTTGCTTCCTGGAGTCTGTGCATATTCCCGAGATTTGAAAAACAAAACAGATACTGAAAGACAAAAGAGAGAGAGAGAGAGGAAAGAGAGAGAGAGAGAGAGAGAGAGAGAGAAAGAGAAAGAGAGAGAGAGAGAGAGAGAAGAAGAAGAAGAAGAAGAAGAAGAAGAAGAAGAAGAAGAAGAAGAAGAAGAAGAAGCATACATTGAAATGCATTTCCAGTAAAGCACAACTTGCAACATAAAAACACAGCAAACCAAAACATGACAATAGAAATACTCTACTCCTGTAGGAGGCGCTGAGTGGAACATTAATTTTAATTTATGAGACAGGAGAAAGTGAAACAGATAATGGGGTAAAGAGGTAAGGTATAGATGTATGAAACTGTCAGAGCAGAGTGCGTGTCAGTTAGGCCTCATTGTGAATGTCAAAAAAAGCTGTGTGGGCATCAGAGACACTGAATTTAGTTGGTTTCAGTTCCATGTTTTGAAGTGAACCTTTGCAGTCACCATATATAACCATGTCTCCCCCACCTTTAAAATCAGCCATGGTGTACCGCAGGGTTCAGTTTTGGTTCATTTTTTAAATTTTATTTTCTACTTATATGCTGCCAGGAATGACTGTTTTATTCTATTGTTGATTCTATATAATCACCATTATTATTATTATCATTATTAATCTTTTACTTTAATTATTTCAATGAACTTATTGTTATTGCTATTTTAACTTTTGGCTGTTGACTGTTATTTCCATAGATTTTATATTCTTTTATTTATTTATCTACTTTATTATACATGTTGATTTTATTTTTCTTATTTTTTTATTTCCTTCTTTTATTTCTTTCTTCTAACCTCTGGTTCTCATGGGCTCAATCTATGTAGATGGGTTCTTGTGCCTCCTTGGTTCTCCTCTCCTGCCCTTGTTTTATCATAGACTGTATGATAAATGGATGTGGTCTCCATGACGTCACCTGCCTGTTTCTGAGTTTTGAAGCAATTTGGCTGGCTCGGCCATATTGGAAATGAGGCGGGCTTTTGAGTCTCTACACTAAAAGCAATGAAAAAAATGTGTGCCGTTAGCAAAATCATCTAGTCAGATGGGAGACATTTTTTGTACCAAGCTGTAAACATTTTCATTTCTGCTGTGTAAATGGCTTTTTTTTGGCTTGGTGTGTATGTGGTTTCCGGTACCTCTGGAGCCAGCCTCAAATGGACACTCAACAAACTGCAGATTTAAGCACTTTTGCATTGTTTCATATTTTCAGACCAGATGTTGCTGCTCGTTTTTTTTTTTTTTTTTTTTTTCCTTTACCATACATTTTAAGGGTGTACCCCTGATTAGGTTTTATTATTTCAGTCTGTTTAATGCTGACTTTCATTTTATTTTATACTTTTTTTCTGCAGTAAGAGCATTTTATAAAATAATGTTTCAAATGGTGCTATATAAATAAAGCTATTACTATTATTAAAAACTTTCCAGTAAAGATAAAACTTTCTTACTTTTTTGAGTAAGCTGAGCTGACAGCATTCTACTCTAGCATTAACATCATCACTGATGTTTTTTTTCACAAGTGAGGACTGGGTCAGGGTTAGGGTTTGGGCTGCAGCAGGTCAGTTAGCTGAGTCATACACCATATCTGAGAGTGAGGCAGCTTGTATTAAGGGACTTACAGCACTTCCCATGGCCGATGGTTTCCAGTGCCTCAAATGTCAAGGACCCTAAAGAAAGCATTTAACTTGACCTCATTTTATTTGTCATTCTTGTTCATTTGACATTGTCTTTAGTTCATCGTTGTAACATTTTGTACTTTATAGTTTGTGCCATTTGGGGCTTTTTTCATGTATATGTTAGAGGGTAGGTCAGCGGCTAGAGTCAGAAACAGGGAGTAGAGAGAGTGGGATATGACACATAGAAAGAAGCCGAGGGTGGGCTTTGAACTTTGGGACCAGGACTACAGTTTCTATGAGGTGCACAACTGAACTGCTGAATGGCCGCCTCTGTATGATGGTGTTGACTCATTTATTTTAACTATCTATCACTGGTGTGATAAGCAAACATGGATTAGGAGAGGAGTATATCAGATAAAGTAAAGGTAGAGTAAAGTAAGCATAAATACAATAGCATAGTAAAAAATAATTCCTGCCTCATACCACAAAAATATAATAAAAGTGATCACACATTAAATGCATTTCAGTTTTCATCACTTCAAATAGCAGTTTTCACCTTTTACAGGCCCACAGATCCACTGGCTCCATTCCTGTACACACTGTCCACAGTGGACTTCAAATACAACTCTGAGCCCTGCCAAATCCAGAAATACTCAGATGATACTGCTGTTGTGGAATGTATCCAGAATGAACAGGAATACAAGGATCTGACAAAAGCCTTCAGCATCTGGAGTCAGAAAAACTGCCTCCTACCGAACACCTCAAAGACAAAGGAAATGATAGATTTCCGAAGATCCAGGCACTGCTATCTGCCAAGTTAATATTCAAAGGGTGGACATCGAGGTGGTGTCTAGGTGTACACCTGGACAACAGGTTGGGCTGGTCCCTTTTGACTCTACAGGAAGGGGCAGAGCCACCTCTTTTCTTCAGGAGGCTCAGATCATTAAGTTTAGATCATTAGCTTAGAAATATGCTGAAAGATGCTGCAGGACACGAGGCAACTGGACAAACTGGTGAAAAGAATTGGCACTGATTGGAATCAGGTTTGACTCACTGGGGGCTGTGGTGGAGAGATGCACACAGAGGAAGCTAGAGGCCATTATTAATCATACGGATCATCCACTTCACAACATCTTTTTGGACCAAAGACTTCCTGTTGCCATCACTGGCAAGCTAGCTCAAAACAACTGGCATGAAATCATTAACGCTAGACGGGGCTCAGTGTAAACTTTAAAAAAATAAATCTGCACTATGATTCCACCTGCAATTTTTGTTCTTTTTGTCACTTTCTTGCCTTTAAAAGCCGGTTGTTAGAGCGAGTATGACAGCTAGGCTAACATCATCAGCTTTGTGGTCTCCATGGCGACATAAACAGAACATTCAACCGGACAAGCAAAACTGGCAATCGTGACGAACTACTAATATTTACAATTTACATGAAAAACACAAAAAGTCCACTCATCTCAAGTTCAGCTGTCTTACTCCAGAAAGGACTATGTAGGTGGGCTCTGATCCCAATTCTTTAAATTTTTGAACCACAATTTGAGAAACTGTGCCCTCTTGTGGTAAGATATTATGAATGTGACTACTAACCCCATTCTCCCCTATAGAAGATGAATGAATGAATGAATGAATGAATGAATGAATGAATGAATGAACATCATACAGCATAAAGCGTTGCTCTAGCTGTGGATCATTCATTAAAGATTATCTCCATCTCTTTCCCCTCAGTCTCCTTCCACTTCATATTTCAGTGTGCTGGAGTTCTGCTGTAGCGGGACTGAAATGCCACTGGTTGTGTGTATATTTGCAGAGAGGAATTAGCCAGTCAAGTGCTCTTATATCATCCATTTTCAGCCCATTTCTGTTACAGTCGTGTTGCCGCTGCAATCACTGGTACAGTTCTCTGTGGCTGGCACCCTGACATGTAAAAGCCATCAAGTGTCAGACTTAAAAGGGTCAATTTTAATGTATTCTACTGAACACTGAATCAGTCCACAGCCCTGTCAAAGTACTTATAATTGCTTTAAAAACTCTCACAGCTGGAAGGCTTATAGAAATAAAATCAGTCTTTTCATGGCTTCATTCTGCCACTGAAGGTACTTTACAGTGATTTATCCACCCATTCATCCAACGCTCTGTCTATTCTCTTCGTTTATCGTGGGTTGGGTCATGATGGCAGCTCAGATGAAAGGTACTGTATAGATCATTATTTCCAATGGTTTTTCCTGGTCCCTCCTGAGGTCTCCAGGGTGTTCCTGAGACACATGGCACAGTGTAAATTAGGGCTGCCATGTTAGCAGAAATTCCTTACAACTATTGTGGCCAGAAGATTGGTCAGTAACTATATTATTGCAATATTTAAGAAAATCCTGTCTGTGAGGGTTCTTAGTCATCCAGGTCATGGTGTTTCAAAGCTTGATATGAAAGAGAGGAGAAGCAAAATGTCTTCAAGCTTACTGAAGGTATAAAGATGAATAACTTCCCGAGTCTCAAAGCCTTAGAAATGGCTGTGTTGGTGTGTCTCATCCCTGCCCCCTGTACTGGCATTGTGTCTGCCCCTGTGACCAAAAAGCTGCTTATAATGGCTGGTATTGATGACTGCTATACATCTGCCACACTTGCCAAGGCCACTTTTGATGACATCTCCAAGACATACAGCTACCTGACTTTTCTCAATCGTTCTTGAATTTCTTGTGATTGGGACATGATGTGCTGCTTTTTGAAATCATTTAACCAATGTTATGTTGTCAGACAAGTTTTATTTCAGTGGTTTCTTGATTCTACAAGTCTGGTGTTATGGCCCCATCCATATAGGCTGTTGTAGTTTGTCTTTTGTTTTTCCCCTGCTCTTTACTTCTGCAAGTGCTTATTCCACAGCACTATATGAGAGTCAGGAAATCAACATGTAGGTTAAGTGCTGTGAGCTATTCCAAGAAATTACAACGGCTTATTTAAGGTGCAGACATTTTTGGATTACTGTGAAGATGGTCCAATTGCTGGTCTATGAGGACAGTTTTATGTGAGTCTAAAAGTAGAGAGTTTTTTTTCAGGCAGCCTTTGTTTTGTGCCTGTTTTTCATCTCACATCTGTGAATCCTATAATAATTCAGAGACTAAAGTCCAGTTTTCTGACTTGATGACATTTCAGCAAAGGTTTAAATTACCTCCTCTCTGGCCTCCCCTATTGATTACATCTGAGAAGTGTGTATTTGTTGTGTCTCACACATCAAAAGAAACATCCAGTCCTGTCCTTGGAGTCAGGTTTGTCCCCAGTGACTGTTCCCACATCTAACAGTAAAGTCCTGATCACGTCTCCGCTCGCAGCGACACTGTACTGTCCCCCAATGCTGGGCTTTTATAGCCCATCAGTGAGGAAACAAATTCTCAGTGACCATACAAATCAGCCCAGTGCTGAGGTAAACAACTGTGTCTTTCTTCTCTGGAGGGATTCTCAATGTCACAGCAAATCCACTGCAGAGTCATCTGTTCAGCCTCACTGACAGCTCTGATATTTTGATCGTTTTTTGGTTTAGTGTAATGCAGATGGGGAGGTGTCTGTGAAAAAGGGATAAAAACCCAGAAGTGTCCCCAAATGATTACAGTTTTTGTCCTCTCTAACAATAACAAAGTGTTTGATGGCAGCATGCATGGCAAATATGCAACTTTGGAGCCACTCAATTAGTGTATGGAGAATAATATGTTGACAACTTTTGTGGTTTTTACACACACACATTTTTTCAACTCAAGTCATTAGATATAAGATATACTTGTTTTTTTATATAAGTTCCTATTTTTGTGATGTTTTGGTTTTGTTTCCTTGGTGATCCTTGTTTCTTGCTAGCATGTGTTTTTGTCATTTTGTTTCATAGTTTAGTCTTTAGTATTTCCAGTTTAATCTTTATAGTTTCTTATTCATGTGTTTTTGGTTCTAGTGGTTAAGTTACATTCTTGAGTTATGTGTGTTTCTTTGCATTTCTTGTCTTGTGCGTTTCCTGGCCTTGTTTCCCTCCTGTATGATTGCTTCTCATGTGTTTCACCTTTGCCTTGTCATTCCCCTGTGTTTGATTGCCCCTTTGTCCAAACAGTCTGTCTTGAGTTCAGTTCCTGGTTGTTGTCATATGTTGTTGCCTGTTGAGTTGTATCTTCAGTGTTTCCTCGCCTTCCAAGTTTCACTGAGTAAGGTTTTTTTTTTACTTGAGTTTCATGAGTTTTTGGATTTTGCTTGGGTCCTCCCCTCTTTTGTGTTTCCAGCTGCTGACTGCGAGTTTCAAGCAGTTTACAGACAGATTAAGTGATTTCTACAACATATGAATGTTTGTAAATCTGCACATTTAGTCTGAACACTCAGCATTGTTACTTTATATCCATCTTAAAAATATGGGAAAGCATGAAACTTCCCTTTGTAAGCAGTTTGAGTTCAGTCTGCTACATACCTCAGTTAAGCTCAGCTTTAGCTTTGTTGTTGTGAAGTTAAGCTTATGTAAACTTCTGCACACGATCAGTGAAATAGTTGAGATACTGAAAAGCCACTTGATTCAGAATGTACCAAGCGACTCGGAATTATAATTTAACTCCCCTTACATCTGTTTGTGGCACGGTGATTGCCCAAAACTGTATCCATGTGTGACCCTTCCCTTTTTAATGAGTGATGAGGTCATAGTGTTTCACTGCACCTTTCTCACACTTTGAGGTTTTAACATAAAAATCTTTTTTCATGTGATGTTAAAGAAAATTAGACCTTTGCATCAGACTTGTACTGCTCCTCTTTCCCTCTCCTGTCACTTTTTTTCTTTCTTTTCTTATCAGGGTTGGTAATGAGGCCTGGAGCCCAGCAGTGGCGATTACAGGAGGAGGACCTGAACACAGAGCCAGAGAACAGATTGCCTGAGAGAAAATAAGGTTGAAAGGCTTTTCAGCCTCCAACCACTGTCGCAACACACACCACCACCACCAACGCTTTCACCCCTTCAGCCAAAATAATTGTGTCAAATTGCAGGTTGTGGAAATACACTTTTTGTTGTTGATTGCAGTCAACAAATCTTGTCAGGGAGGTCAGTTCTTGTAATTTCAGACACACAACACTCTCATTAAAGGGAAATCAGTGAGGTGAGACGGAGCTTTGGGAGGCAGATTTATAACCTGATGAGTCACTGACACCTGGTACACAAACATCCTTTCCTGTGTGTTTTATCTTGTGTTCTGTTTTTAAATAAGGAGACCTGCGCTTACAGTGAGTTGGACTTGTTTACTGCAGGACTGCTGTGTTTCCTCTATATGGAAATGGGGTTGGTAATACCAACATACATTAGTGGACCTCTCCTTAACATCGTCAGGAGGATAGACAAATTCAGCCAGCTGCTTTGTTTGCACACATGACTGTCCAAAGTCTGTGAGTCTAAAGTAACACATTTCATTGAGAACTTTTATCTTTTCTTGCAAAGAGATAATCTGTTTGAAGGAAAAAGCCCAGACCTGAACAGAGGTGGAGTGAGTTGAAATGGATAATTTCCCCTACACTCTGAGGCATCAGCATGGGCTGGGACCTGGTCCTGTGCTGCCGAAAGAGGAGAGGAGCAAGAAAAGAGCTTCTGCCTTGCCATCCATCCAAGGACCAAGCAAAGGATTCAACCACCACAGCACCAGATGTGACAAGATCAAGGATTCCATCCTCAGGAGAGTACTGAGCCCCTCTCCCTCCTCAGCCTACTCCACCAACCAAAGCCTCTTCAGCCTACTTCACCAACCAAAGCCTCCTCAGCCTACTCCACCAACCAAAGCCTCCTTAGCCTACTCCACCAACCAAAGCCTCCTCAGCCCAGCCTCCACCATCCGTGCCCAAAGATGCTATCTCCAACAGCGTCAAATGCTATTGTCTAGGACACTAAAGGTCTCTGCGTTGCTATACCCCATATCAACCAGAGGTCCAGGGAGGGTTGTCTTCTAAAACAATAACTTAAGTCAAACCACATAGATTCGCAGTGTTTGGCAGTAACGTCACTACAAATAGCAACGTTTAACTACATTTTTCAGTAACAATGTGGAAGCATCGTTGTTTTCAGAACCATATTACTTTTTAAAAGCTACCTTGAACAAACTACATCCTTGCCCAGCATCCCAAATATCATGAAACAAAGGGTGAATAGCTGGGGCACACTTACACTCTGTCATTTCAGATCCAGTGACTCCCTCATGCCCTGCAGTCCTGTCTCCCTCTCGTTCCCATCACCTCTTTAGTTCAGCTTATTTACTCACCTGCTCTGCTCTCCTCATTAGTATGCACACCAGTCTTTTTGCACTCTATCCTCACCACATTGTCTGCCCCAGCTTTGCAGCCTTGTTCTTTGTCCTTTATCTGATTGTCTGTTTTTCCTTCTGCTTTTTGACCCTTCTCTGTCGTCAGATTTAAGCAATTTTTATATTATTTTAAACTGTCTGTCTGGGAGTCCCAGTGTGGGTTCAAACTTGGTAATATCTGAGTTTAAAGTGTATTAATATTTAAAAAAAGATTATGATCCCTGATGTTAGGTTTCATAATTCTTGTCATTTACATATTTGCCACCATGTGTTGTTTTGATTTGTTATATCGTCTTTGTAAAGCTTAATGAAAGTGTTTTAAATGTGTCTTTGGATGGAATTGACTCTTCATCTAATGGTGTCTCAGTCTCTTCCTGACTGGCGACTGACCAATCAGATCCATCAGATCATTACCTCAGGACCTCTCAAATGAGCTTAGTGTTTAAACAAAATCAGCTGCAGATGCATTTAGTCCTCGTGGAGCCACTCTCTAGAACAAACTGCCTGCTGACCTCAGTTCTGTGGAAACTTTAAGGTCTTTTTAAAGAAGTTGTACAACACTACACTTTTCTCTTGTGTCTCATTTTTTTTGTATGAGCATGTTTTATGTATGCTCTTGACCAGTGCATGACCCACCACCACTTTCTTTGTAACAGCTGTAGAACACTTAGAAAATACATTAATTACAGTGGGAGATCCATACAAATTTGCTTGATCATGAGCATTGCCTAGTTTGCAGACAAGAGGGTGCATTTCACATGTTTTGGGAATCTCCATAGCTGATGTGCATAGAAAAATAAACTCTACCTTTGCAGTATCTCAATGGGATTTGCTTCCAGTACCTTACAAGAAATGTGATAAGGGCCATCTTTGGACCTCAGAACACCACAGAAACCAGTGGGTGACACCAGAAAGAATATATCCAGTGCTACATTACCTCATGTAATAAAGTCTGTATCTTCTCCTTGTCCTGTGCCAGATCATCTTGTCTCATCATTGATCTGTGCCGTCCTTGCTTCCTGCTGTTTGCTCAGTTTATTTTTGTTAATTTTGATAAGCTGTGATTTTGTTTTGAAACTTTGCCTTTTTATTCTTGATAATAAAGAGTCTCTTTTATGTCGTGTGTTTTGTGATTAGGTCTACACGATGGTACAGTGGTAAGTACTGCTGCCTCACACTAATAAAGTCATCAGTTTGAATCCCGGTTCAGGCAAGGTGTGCTTTCTTTGTGGAGTTTGCATGTTCTTCCTGTGGATGCATGGGTTCTCTACTGGTACTCTGACTTCCTCCTACAGTCCAAAAACAAGATCGTCAGGTTAACTGATGAGTCTTAATTGCCCGTAGCTGTGCAAGAAAGGTTGCCTTTCTTTATGTGTCAGCCCTGTGATTGGCTGGCAGCCAGTCCAGGGTGTGCCCCACCTTTCAACCTAAGACAGCTGTGATAGGCTCCAGCCACCTGTGACCCTGAACAGGACAAGCGGTGCAGAAGATGAATGAATGAATGTGTGATTGGGTCTTTCCTGACAGTCACTGTCAAAAATCACACAAACTACACAAACTTGTTTTTCTTTCCCATGCTTATAATGTCGATAATGGACTCATTGGGTGAGTCTTTAAACACATAAATCAGACTCTGAAAAGGTGCATTAAAACACTAATAAGATGCTGTTTTCAAAGCTAACAAGTATCGATTCATGACACTCTGAGTGCTAAAATGGACAGCCTATCATGGCCTCTGTGTTCTAACCTTGTAACACTGAGCATCCTTACTTTTGCAGCACAGCATTTAAAGCAATCATAATAAGTACAAAACATGTGAGGATCGCAGTGCCCACTGATTAGTATTGACCGTCACAAGCCGACCCTGTGAAACCTTTTACAGACAGCAGCAGCTTTAGTTGCACAGCCCAGCACTTGTCAAGTACAATGTTCATCCATGTTTCAAAGCGTGGTGCAGCAGTCTACATAGGTTGGCATCCTGCAGCAGGGAGAGGTCACGCAGCCAGCGAGGGATGCCTGCCCTGTCCCTCTCTGATTACCAATTACTGCCGAGCTCTCCCAAGGAGGTTCAGGCCAAGCAGTCGGCTCCATCTTAATGAGACAGAGGGCCACTGCCATGCATGTGACATCAGCTTTCTAAATACCACAGCAGATCAAACACACAACCCGCGCTCTGTCCCTGACTCACAATACCCAGCCACTGCGGGAAGAGACGCGACACACAGAGAGGGATTACAGAGAAGGTTTAATGGAGGGAGACAGGAGGAATAAAGAGAAAGAAGCTGTTACCAGTGTTACCTGTCTTCTTCTGCCCTCTGCTCTTCTCTTTCATTTGTGCGGATTTAAAGGTTTTTGCTGATTTATAATTAGCTGACCCTGACACTAATTAGGAATGCTCTGTGCCGCACCGATTCAGATTAGAGTGCACTGAATTTTTCCTGTAATGCAGTCACCATGCCAATAAGAGGAGCAGGACTTTGTTAGAAAGCAGCTCTGCAAGCTCATCAAGATGCCATCAGGTGAACTGAAGTGAGGAAGAGGAGCACTGATCTGCTCTGGTGGGGGTTAGACTCACAGGATACCAGAGCATCAATCCATGGTCACTGTTTTAGCCTGCACTACACAGATTTCTGTGCATTATTTATTCATTCATTTTCTACCACTTATTCTGTTCAGGTTCGTGGGTGGCTGGAGACTATCCCATCTGTCTTTAGGTGGGAGGTGGGGTACACCCTGGACTGGTCATTAGTCAATCACAGGGCTGACACACAGAGACGGAGAACCTTTCACACGCACATTCACACCTACAGGCAAATTAGAATCACCAATTAACCTGATGAGTATGTTTTCAGACTGTGGGAGGAAGCTGGAGAGGATCCATGCATGCACAGGGAGGACATGCAAACTCCACATAGAAAGGCACACCTTATCCAAACTGGGATTCAAACTGGTGACCTTCTTTCTGTGAATCATTATCATTTCATGATCTATTAAAAAAAAAAAAAAAAACACTTTTTAGCCCAAAGAGATGATCACTTCTTAATAAGATGATTTTGGATGAAAATATGTTGTGAGTCTCCAAATTTCAGGAAGTGGTGCTGTAGTCTTCTGTAGAATAACTTTTTCCACCCAGGTGGCCACTTTATCCTGGAAATGTCCATTCACAATGGATCTGGCAGCAGGATGCAAGTGCTGTGTTGTGTCATTTTACAAAAAGCAGATCAAGGGGGACAGGAAGTTGTGCAAAGAAACCACATTAAAAAAGGGATTTTCAAAATAAAACAAACAAACAAATCCAGATCATGTTTACTTAACTATACTGACATAATGAGCAGAGCCTGGCCGGGAGTCAGGTTTTGAGGTTTTACAGTCCAACATGAATAAAGAAAGGCTCATCATTAGAGTGAGAAGTGCGGAAACTCCTCAGCCTTGAGACTGCAGTTGTCTGGAGGTCTTGATACATACCAGACCGAACACACAGCCGATGTGAGTTGATTGATGAGAGTGCATGTTGTCCACATGCAATGGAGTGGAAGTGGACTTGATACAAATCTGGTGTGTTCCTGGTGTCAGAGTGTATTGAGTGGTTAGAAATACCGTGTAAAAAGTTTACCTTCCTGCACACAGACAACAGTTCACCGCTTTAGGGGTGGAGGAAGAATTAAATATGTTATTTCACAGACCGAGAGTTTACACCCGAGTTATCAGTTGTTCTGTGTTTAGTGCAGGAGATATTATTTCTAATAGATGTTCCTGTGTGTAGGTGGACCCTTATCGCAGATGACTGAGTTTACATATTTGTCAGCTGTTGGGTGTAAAGTGATCAGCAACGAGTCCTTGCAAATTCTGTGAATTGCAGTACATTTTTAAAAGTAGCCACCTACACTATCGGTCAGTTAAAATAGAAGAGGATTCCTCACAACACTGCCTTTCATCTAGAGCACAAAAACTTAAAAATCATCATTAATGATTTACCAAGTGAGAAAAGAAACATTAGGAGGAAAGTCTGGGGACTGAGGGAGGTTAAAAGACTTCAAGAGCTGAATGGAAGAGATGTCAACTAAACCAAAACGGACAAAAAGCAAAGTAAAATCATCTGGACACATTATGTGTTAGAGGATTAAAGTGAAACACAGAGCGTATGCACATTTGGCTTCATTTTGAATTCACAGACAGCCCTTTCGAGGACATTTGGGGAATAACTTCTGCATTTTTGCATTAGTTGTATTTTTTACTGCAAACATTGCTAAAAACATCCACTATGTCATCCATCAGTTTCTGATACAAAGTTTCGAAGCACATTGTGGGCAGGTGCCTTATTAAAAAGCTGAACTCAAGGTGCCGCCTGCAAAAAACAAAGCCTGGATGTTGTGCTATCTGAAGCAGTCAGGCAGAACTCCAGAGGTCAGCCACAGCTGCTCACGTGAGAGGGCTAAATGCAGGTCAAGAAATGCAGTCCATGCTGTTAACTGCATGCTCCACTGTGCTCACATCACAGACACACAAGCCGAACAGCCACAAACAGCTGCTTCAGGAGAACAGGATGACACCGACGGAGGGGCCGAGGCCACAGGGAGAAAGAGAGAAAGAAAGTGTTTAGCCAGCCAAAGTGGCGCTCAGATGGGAGAAAGGCTCTGAAGGACACAGAGATGAGAGCCACGCTGTATTCAGCTGGCAGACAAAAACTGCAGGAGGAGGGCAGGAAAGGGATTAAAGCGTATCGACCGGTCTGTTCTGTCACCTCTGTTCACATTATATGAAGCCATGTTTAATTCAGGCCTACACTGAGAGCAGACAGAGAGGAGATACAGTCAGAGCTGTGAGTTAATCTGTTTGCAGATCAACAAGACTGCAATGAAAGGTTGGTTTCCACACAACAGTCAAAACAGAAGATCAGAAATATTTCACTCATGGAAGGAATGTATTCAGTCATGAATAGAACTGAAGAATGTTATTGTTTTAGCTTTGGGTTGTCTTTGTGAATCTTTCTTAAATGTCTGTTAAATCAGGATTTCAGGTTTTTAAATTTTGTTGTGTTAATTTTGTGGGGTTTTTTAAAAAAAAAAAAACAAATAGATCTGATCTCCTTAAAGGTAGCATTTCTTTTTATTTGTGTCTGAAGATTTCTATAAGAACTTCATTTCTAACAGTTTTTATTATTTCTCTTCTCCCCCCTCATTCCTCGTACTTCCTCTATTTCCTCTTTTGCTCCATCTAATCATGTTACATAGGGTCCTTCTGAGAATTTGAATTAGCCACATATTGCTTCAGAAATCCCTCTGACAAGAGCTCAGCATGTCACCCTATGATTATCCTTCCACGGTTATGGCAACCAGGGCTTAATGTTTCTCTTAGAATAGCTTCTATTTGAAATTTCCACAAATATCTTCAGCTCAGTGCAGCTGTAATAAAAGAAGCTGAATATTAAAAGCCAGAAAGGTCTGCTGGTTAGGTCTCTGTTTGTCTTTGTCAACATTTCTCTGAGCGATAATATTCACCTCATTGCACATACAGTGCTGTTTTGATGGAGGAGTGAGAGCACAGATCAGTCCTTCACAGATCCCCTTCTATTGGCACAACAATGGACTCAGCTCCAGACAGCACACAATATCAGTCAGTGACAACAAACCTTTCATGAGGCTGTTGGCAGGCAGCAAATCCTCCAGTCAAATGAAGGTTAGATGCATTACAGTGCTCTCCAACACCGAGTCAACCCAAGCTCCACAGCTGCACAAGAAAAACACCAGAGGATACTGGGTAGACAGCTATAGGTGAGAGACAAACACACAAACACGAGAGGGACAACAAACACTTCAAGAAAGACGAAAGGATGGACAAAGGATGGATGGATGGATGGATGGGTGACTGGACAGACAGATAGATAGAAAAAGAGATCGATGTGTATTAGGATGGGCAACATATCTACCTCCACCTGTGGAACAAACCTGAAGATGAGGTACCCCCCCCCCCCCCCCCCAACCCCACCCCAGCCATTAGAGCTTGTACATCACAAACTTTGTGCGGTACTCTGTATGAGTTGTTCATCCAGGGGCTGTGAGGACTAATCCAGAAAAGCTAGTGTTTTTCTGGGATAAAGACTCATTTTCTCATGAGCACCTGCACCCACTGTGGTGAGGATGTGACTATTACAAAGGTTTGTGTTTGTATCAAATAAATGGAGAGCTTGGAGGTGTTGCACAAAGTAGGATAGAGACATCCAGGTTAAATGAGCAGGCGTGGCTTGACTAAATCTTGTTGGTGCTGTCTTGGATTAACTGGTTGCATGTTTGCTGAGCAAGGATGAAAAGACACCATTTAGTCAAGCCAAGTGTGGATTGTTGGGATAACTGAGTTTTCACAGCATACTTAAGAAGACCAGGATATCGATCACAGAATCACCGATGGAAAAAGGAACAAGGACAAGTGTCATTCTTTACACCTGCCGAGCAAGAGCTGCTTCTTCAGCATTAGGAAGAAGTGACAGACAAAATCTGAAAAAGTGAAAACCAGCCATGTTAAAAAGAAGGGGAAAAAGCCTGGTGGACAATAACGGATTGGCTTAATGCATAAGAAGCTGAAACATGTACAGTTAATTAATTACCTGTGATATAATAAACCACATGAACTGTCCTAATTACAGTTAAAGGATTAATCAACAGTTGTGTTTTGTTTTGTTTTTTTGCTTTCATGTGGCCTTTCATGTGCATGTTACTCATGCTATGTAGAGTATAATTAAGTTCAAAGAAATGATCTACTTTCTGTATTATCTGTTGAATCAGCTTTTCCCGTGTTCTGTTCAGTTTCATCCCTCATCCCTCATAAAGAACAAACTTGTCTGGACAGAAAAGGACCTGACAACAGGTGAAGACAAAATATAAAAATATTCTGCTGTCTGGGAAGTTACTTTAGTGTAGCCTAAAAAGCATTTGTCAAATGAAGTGATGGATTTGTTGTCTGCTGACAACAAATTTCTGTACGGTTTAAGCGATCAAGAAAAAAGCACATAGAACTAGCAGCTGGCCCAGCCAGACAGGATCTGACCCCAGCAGAGGAGCTGGAAATCGATCTGAATAACTTGGGGCCAGTGATGGAGGGAATCCAGGGAGGGACCATGACAAACCCACTCCTTGCAACTGAAAGTTGCAGCTTCTTACAAGGTACATATAGCAGTTTCACTGCAGATTAAACACATTTGACAATATTAGACTGTTTGACTTTGAATTTGCTCGCAGTGTCTGGGGACACGCAAACCTTTTAAATGTGAATATGAAATGTCTTGTTTCTTCTATCCATATGGCAGGGCGAATGCACATCCACAGCTGTGGAGTGGACCTCTGCAGATGAGGAGACTCCAGAAGGATTGAGGTATTATGTTACATTTGTGGAGATAAACTGCTTATTTAGTGCAAAATGAATAGAAAGTCAGAGATGTGGTGCTAACAAAAATGTGTTGCTGGAAAATGCACCTTCTCAAAATCAATCTGGTGATGCACAAATCCTGTTGTGCTAATTGACAATTCTTCTACAGAATTCACAAACCATCAGAATCATGAATGCCAAACACCTGCAGAAACAGACAGAGTTAGCTGAACTCCAAATCCAGAGAGAGAAAGAAATCTGGAGTGACTGAGCTGGACTTTGAAATCAAAAGGAGGAAGCGAAGAAAACTTGAACTAGAGATTGAGAAATTGGAATGAAAGGTGGGTATTGCAGTGCACACTGTGACCATATTTGTGATTGAGTGTGTTAATCCTTGTGAGTTTTCCTCCCACAACTCCAGGCTCAAAGCTGAGAAACAGCAATTTTATTGTTAAGAAAGTGAAAAAAAAACTAACTAGAAAATCGTGTCCCTTTTTTTTCTTTTACAATGAATGCAGGGTATCCAATTGATTTGGAAATCTGACTTCACAGTTTTGTGCCGATGCTTGACAAAATGCTCATACACAGCAAAAAATACCACACAAAATCTAAAATTCTAAATTCATAACGATTTAGTATCAGCAAGAATTAAAGTGACATCAACATTACAGCCTTTAAACACTCACAATCTCAAAGCACATGAGCATCATGTAGGAAGTCTAGGTATTAATGAAGAATTAAAATAAAGGCTGGTCATGTACTGGGCAGATTTTAAACATCAATGGATTTTCAGACAGGGGCAGACCACACATAAGCACAGTTCAGACTGATTTTTGATTAAAAATTCCTCTGAATACAAACATTAAACAATTTGATGTGACCACGGGAGCACACGTTGATTCCACAGATAAACTTTTTCACATAGATATTCTTCTAATACCAAAGCTTCAGATTCCCCTCTGATGGTGTCACATTTTCCTCAGAGGATTTCCTGATACTAATTAGATCCATCTTGCATTCCACAGTTTGTAGGTTTCAAGTGTCAGAACAATCAAAGCAGCCCCAGAGCATCACAGAGACACCACCATACTTCCTCCTCCAGACATACTGCTGATCTAGAGGTTTTGTTTCATCACACCACAAAACAGAATCCCTACACTTCTGTGGAGTTTGTATTGTTTTGAGCTGGAGCTGACTGTTCTGATGCTTGTAAGTCAGTTATGACCAAGTCATGCACCCCATGTATGTAGCATGTATGTAGAGACTGTAGCCCTTTAGCAGGCAGTCTGAGTTTCAGTACAACATTCAATACTTTTCCCTCATGTCACTCCTCATACCCTCTCCTTCTTCCCTTCCCTATTCCACATCTTATCCTCTGAATTAGAATCAAAGCTCAAACCATATAACTTTAAATTGCTTAGTTTCTAAAGCTGTAAAATATATCTCTTTATGAAACACTTTGGTAGTTTCAGCACACTCTCTGTCTGCTGTTGCTGTGCTCTTAAGGCCAAAAACATTAGTATGTGTATAATTAGAGCTTGTTTTAATGGGTTCCAGCAGCAGGTTTCAGTATTCAGTTTGTGGCAGGTTTGAATGGGGCTAGTTTGACTTTGTACACTGTTCACGCTGTATACTCTATATCATTTTGTGTCACTTAAAATTCCCCCCACATCTCTTCCCTCTCTGCCACCTCAGCCAGTCACCCCCCTACACAGATGAACCGCCAACAGAACTGTAAATTGGTTCATTTTCCACTCCCTTAAACATTTATGATTCTGCAATTGGTCATTGGGAGGACTATATTGTTTTCTAAGCGAGTAATACTAGCAGCAGGTAAAAGCTAACAGCCCCATGGGTGTGCACTTCCATGTTTTAATGTCAGGGGTGGAAATTTATGGCACTTAAAACAGCCTGTGCTCCTAATTTAATAAAAAGTTTTAGAAAATACAAAAAATACATCCTATACTCTTAAATGCCCTAAATATAGCAAATACAAAGGTCAAATGGCCTCTCGGGTAAGAAGAATAACTATTTAAATGTATGATTTGACTTATAGTGAGAAGAAAATGCAGTTTAAATGATTTCTTTAAAATGTAATCCAGTCTTACTTTATTTTCCAGGCCTCTGACACATAAGAGGCAGCATTTATTTCCTGGAAAATTCAAATATTTCCAGTTTTATGGGAGGAGTGCAGTTTCACAGTGATAGCTGCAGGGAGAAATGCCAGTCGTCTATCTAATTGGCGGGGGGATTTTGTTTATGCAGATAGAGGCTCACCGTGACAACTGATGCATGACAGTTGCTGGATGAAACATTATTTATCTCAAATAAATTTTGTCTTGTGTTCAGTCACTTATTCTACAAATGGCTCAAATTGTGAGAAGAACATACATTTCTGAGGAACAAATAATGGGCTGAAATTGATACTTTTGTGTTCAACAGGCACAATATTTCTTCTTTCAGAAAAACTGACTTTTTAAACTAACTTAAGCTTTAGAGGGCTGTACTGGAGGATACAAACTGGTAAAGCTGAGCAGTTTAATCTTGTTTTTTTGTGTTAAATGCTTGAATATTGGCTTGTTTGGCTATTTATGGAAATTAAGCTTTGGGAGAAAATTCTGATTCAACTCAGTCACCAAGGTTTGGCAGAAGTTGTAAGTTTATTTATTTATTAAGATTCCTGTGCAGCTCTGTCAGAACACTTAAACCATCTCAAACTGCTGTCAAGTTGTTCCCAAAGTCTTTACTCCCAATGTTAAATCTTGTATAAGACTTAATGTTATGATTTTATTTAGAAATCAACAATCTGCCAGAAGAAATACTTGCAGGTTTGCCAAATTGTATTGGTTCTGGTTACACTATCATCTGATAAAACTGTAAGTGCTTCACAAAATGAGTTTCAATTAGCCATTCTGGAGGAGTTAAAATAATTTTGAGCGTTTTCATAGTCATCACTTGACTATATGACCTTGATTGTTATTTTGTATCAGTCCACACAGTTGATTGGCGCCTACTATGAAAGATAACAACAGCCATGTATTTTTCTTTTTTTCAAGCACCATTATCTTGTCATAACTACTTATTATTCCGTTATCTTGATACAACAAAGATCTTTTTCATGTGATGATGAATTCATTAATAACGTGTTTGTGTTGATTTCACCCGACAAAAGCTGCCATGAATGGCTTCCAGCCACTGGGTGTAGCTCTAGCCAACCGGTAAGTTATATTTTGTTTACTTTAGGGGCGACTGGATGAGAGGCAGACAAACTCCTGTTTATCCGGCTGTTTCAGCTAAGCTAAGGTAATGTAAATGTAAGCTAATCTCAACTTTGCAATGTAATGTGAGACATAATTAAATGTTTATTAATTCATGTAATATTGCTTTGGGCCAGTCTCTCAGCTGCTAACTGGTTGTCCCTAAAGTAATCAAACTAGAGTGTCACCTATTGGCAGGCTACAGGGGGAGCCGTTCATGGCAGCTCTTGTAGGTTGAAAACAATCTTTGTTATGTTGAGATAACAAAGAAATTAATTTGTTATAATGAAAAAACAATCTTTGTTATATTGAGATAATAAAATGATAACACTTATCATGAGATTAAAAAAAAGGAAAATCCATGACCATTCTCGTCCTCTGTAGCCTCCCTCTCATGAGTTATGTTCATATTACCAGGTTAGATAATATAAATATAATTGAGAAAACTCAGTCCAAAAAATGTCCACTTGGTAATTGGTGATTCTAAATCGCCCGTAGGTGTGTGTGTGAAAGGTTGTCTGTTTCTGAGTGTCAGCCCTGTGATTGACTGGTGACCAGTCCAGGGTGTACCCTGCCTCTCACCTTGAGACAGCTGGAATAGGCTCTAGCTGCCCTGAACAGGATAAGCGGCATAGAGGATGGATGAATGAAAGAATTCTGCCTGAGTTTTCCTGATGGAAAGCTCTAGCAGGGCGGATGTGGCCCGCAGGTTGCCAGTTGATGTTCATTGTAGTAAAGTTCCCTTTGGTGTGAATTAAACAAATAGTCATAATCATGTTGCGCTTTGTCTTTGAACTGAAATGCTAGTTTATACCTACACACCATGGAGACCAAATGACTATTTACTTTTAACTGTAAAACAATAAATCTCAGTTGAACAAACAAACATTTAAAAAGTACTTTCCCCCTCCCCTTGATAACAGACCTGACAGAGCTTAAATATTGACTTTTTGCTAAACTGCATCATGATGATGTTTCAGCAAACTTAAAACCCTTTATTAACAAGAAAATAGAAAAAAACTTTTTTTTTCCTTTTCAGGTTCATACCACTGAAATAAGCTATCCAGCTATTCATAAATGTTCAGGGATGAATAAAATTAGTCTGATTCATCTGCTTCAGAGATCATGAGGATAAATGCCAGGCTATAATTTTCCAGCAATTAATGCTACAGTTACGGAGGTGCTGAAGTCTGGTTAATGGATCAAATAATGACTGACACTGCCATCCCTTGCAGTGTTAAATTAATATCCTGTGAATGAGTGAAGCAAAGGACCTTGTTTCAGACACCCATCACTTTCACATTTTGATGAAATTCATGCTGAATAAGTAATTTTTAATCTTTGGAACTCACTGTTTTATTGTAGTGACTCAGAGATTTCTCAGACTGAGCACCCTGTCTGAATCCCAGTTTATCAGACGGCGTGGTGTTGGTGCAGCAGACTGCAGCTGATAGTGTGACTGCTCTCTGTGTGAAGGTGATGGAGTATGTCGTACCTGCAACACGCCAAAGAAAGCAATTGTGCCGGCTGATGGATGAAGTTTCGCGGTGCAGCTGTGTCTGCTGCTCGCTGCTTTAAATCAATCTGTTCGTTTAGTCTCTGTCAAATTGATTATCTGAAAAAGGCAAACAGATTCCTCCTGAGCTGAATATTGCCATTACATCACAAATCACAAGCACAGCAATATCTTGGTGCTAACTCTGCTTTCATCCCTAGGCATTCTGGGTAAATATGGGAGAAACTGTCACAAAGATAAGACAGGATAAAACGTGATGTCAGGCTTTTTGTCAGAGCTTTAAATCAATTACAGTTAAGGTTATTTTATAAAAACATTTTCTGTCCTTTATCAGGATCTCTGAACACGAGCACAACACAGCTGCAGGACACCAAGGTCATTGCGTCCTGGGTGTTCCTTCAGGGGTTTTTAGGTTATTCATGGCTGTAAACGAATTCTAATAGTCGCATGGGGGTGGAAGACTCTTGACTTTTTCCAATACGTGGTTGTAACATCTTTATCTCTTGCTATTGAGTTCACTTAGATTCATAATGATTATGTGAATTCATATCAAGCCACAGTTACAGTGTTGAAGCCTCAGAAGCAGATCAAATTTCTGTTAAACTTAATCAAACTTTTGTGTTGAATAAAACAAAATTCAAGCAAAAAAAGTATGCAATTTCACTTCCTTGTTTGAAATATGTTAACATCAAGCTGCAGCCACTGATGCTAAAATCATAGACTTTATGGAAAAAGGAAGCAATCACAGTGATGTCACCTGTTGGTTTCTGATGCAAAGTTCTGAAGCCTGATGATGGCAGTGGCAATATTGAAAAATTTAACTCAACAGATTTTCAATCATCTGAAGTGGACGCAAAGAGGTGGAGTTGAGGCAGGACTTTAACCTTGGAGAACAGTTAGAGCGTGAGCCTAAAAATACAAAATTTGTAACATAAATATCTTCAAACCTGAGTGTGTGTAGAAAGAAAAATGTGCAGGAACAGTCAGATGTACCAGACTTTAAAAACATGTTTGTTTGAGATTTTCAGAAGGGGTGTGTCTGTTGCCTCCAGACATCATGACAGATCCCACTCATTCAGCACAAATGCATATTGACCCCTTACTGCTCTAGCTGCAGGGCATTTGCAGCAAGACCACCAGGCTCAGAAACAGCTTCTTCCTGGAAGCTGTTAGACTGTTGAACTCGAGCAGTGCTCTGTGGCCATGCTATCCACACAGGCATAGACTGATTTCACTTTTTATCTTCTATACCCATTTACATGCAGGCAAGTAAGTCAGATGTACAGCATCAGTTCCTTCATACAGTGTTTAATCTCCTGTGTAACTTTGGCCATACTTTTCTGTTTGTCAGACTGCTCAATGGACTTAACTTTGCCTGTCTCAGACCAGACCAACAACTTTTTTGTTTATAGTCACTTTTGTTATATATATAAATATGCAATCACTTGCAACATTACGTGCCATCAGCTTTTTTAATATAACATGATGGTATGTGAATGTTTTCATTCATCTTCTATACCCCTTATCCTGTTCAGGGTCGCAGGTGGATGGAGCCTATCCCAGTTGTCCTAGGGCGAGAGGCGGGGTACACCCTGGACTGGTCGCCAGTCAATCACAGGGCTGACACACAGAGACAGACAACTTTTCACATGCACACTCATATCAACGGGCAATTTAGAATCACCAGTTAACCTGATGAGCATGTTTTTGGACTGTGGGAGGAAGCCAGAGGACCTGGAGAGAACCCACGCGTGCACAGGGAGAACATGCAAACTCCACACAGAGAGGAACCAGCAACCTTCTTGCTGTGAGGCAACAGCACTAACAGCTGCACCACTGTGAAGCCTCTGTGAATGTTTTGTTTACAGTAAAATAAATTGGAATCATGTTTCATATCTATTTTTAGAATAGCTAAAAGAAAGAATTTTTTCCTTGCCAGTACCCCTGTGTATCTTTAATTAAGCTTAAACTATCCTGCAGCATATCCATCTACAAGCTGAAGTAGCATATGTGAGAAGTAAAAACCTTTCAAGCGCTTACTGGCACCCTCACAAACGCCCCCATCATACTGCACTGTTAAGGAGACCTGCTCATTGGGTGCCCAGATTTGAAGTGTATTAGACTTTAGACCTGTGCAAAACATTGTAAGCTGTACTTGTATATAATATCATCTGCCTCAAGTTTCTGCAGCTCTTTATCCACTTGTCTGATATCACTGCACTTCTGAGTTAGCTGGTCAGTGAGTGAGAGCTAAGTTAGCACAGGACATTTTATTTTAAGAAGTACATACGAGTTGATGACCCCATCAGGAAAGGACTAGTAATGTTCATGCCCTATTTTTTCAGTTGAAGGCAAGCTCTAAGTTCATTTTATTTACCACAGTTGGCCACCGAGTTGCCACAAAAGGAGGGGTATATGCGCTCACACTGAAATTTGTCACTTTATGTGGCTGTATGTACAGGAACCTTCTTTTCAGAGCTTGCTGTTAATCAGATTTTTCTACAGTTGTGCCACAAATCAGATGCATGCTCTTGTTTCTAATTTTAATTGAGTTGCTTGAGCATCACCAACTTTAACATATTTGTGATAGAATGTCTTGTATGGGTCGCAGCTGAGTTCATTACTGTGTGTCTGATGTGTCTGAAAAATCTTGTCATCAACTGCACTGGTTCTCCTGCTTGGAATTTCTGCTGATGTTGAGGCATTTAACACTTTTCTAGTAAACTGTTCTTGAGGACAAGAGGTGGTTAAAAAGAGGTTTTGTCCACACTGTCTCTGAAGTCTTTGTGTGACAGATGATGTGGTGGTTCAGTCATTGCAGCTCTACAGTTCATGCTGTATTGCTGTTTTGCCTTTTGGTGCCTAAATTTAATCTGACTCAGACATTTAGGCTCAAGGTTCTCTGATGTCCCTGAATTCAACCTGCACTGTTCATTTGTACATGAAAGCCCTGTTTTTCCACTGATCATGGCATTCTGCACCTGCAGTAATGACATCATCTTAATTTCTTTGCTTATTATTCCAATGTTTGAACAATAGAACAGTTATATTTGGGTTTTCTAAATACCTTCCACAGAACTGTGCTCACATTGTACGTTGTTGAACTTGCATTTAACAGTTTGTTATGCGAGCATATACCATAATTCACACGCACTTTAGATCATCAATATAAGTTTTTCTCCAGCTTTTTAAATGTGCAAGAAAATAACAATTTAAAACATCGTTTCCTTTTTTAGGCTGAAATTATTCATGTATGAAACTCAAAGTCCCTTTGAGCAGCTTTCTAATTGTGTCAGTTTTGGCAACTCTTTTTGGGCCAATCCATACAAATGATCACTTTAGTGATTTGTTTTGTACCATCAGTTAGTTTTTTGTAATAATAATGAATCCTGTCTTTTTTATTTTAAAAGTCAACCGTGTCACTCATTGGGAATTCTGTTAAAGATATATAAAAAAAATTTAATCCCACTGTGACTCCTTCGGTCTGTCTTTGGACTTAAACACTAAAAATTACAGTCTCTGTCTCTGTTGGTTTCATTTGGATCACAAAGATGCTTTAGTATTAGTTTTATTCTGTTTCACAACCACTTCAATTCAAAAAAACTTCAAAACACACTGACTTTATTATATTCTCTAAGTTAAAAAGCACAAGTAACAGACCCTGTTTGTGTGTGTGTGTGTGTGTGTGTGTGTGCGTGTGTGTGTGTGTGTGTGTGTGTGTGTGTGTGTGTGTGTGTGTGTGTGTGTGTGTGTGTGTGTGTGTGTGTGTGTATTGAAAGCACCTGGATGTTAGAAACATCTTTCAAATCAACAAGCCTTCAGCTTCGTTTATCTTTCACTACCTAGAATTTGATAGTTTTTATATTTTATCTTCCACTTAAGAAGAGTGCAGATATGATTTTCCTTATTGAAATGTCCATCATTGAAGACTGAGCTAAATTAAGAAAGCCTTTATCATCGTGAGAGTCTTCAATGGAACTGACTGTTCTCTCTCACAAAGCCCCAGTGCTCTCAGTCATACTGCATCGCCTCACTTTTATTTTACTGTAGTGATCGTTGCATTAACTTCTATCTAAAATTGATTTTTCAATATTTTAAACTATCCCTCGGTCTAATCAATTGAGCCCACAGAGAATTCAATTTGGAACCTAAAAGCCAGGAGAGAAAAGTCATCTTTCTTCAGAGGGAGAAAGTGAATAATTCAGAGCTATTTCTTTTGAACAGCCTGCCAACAAATTACCTGGAGTCCAGATACACTCACACACTACAGCAACACACTTACTCACATAGAATTCACATACGCACACTGCAACGTGACATAAGACACAGGCACACACACACGCCTAATGTATACACTTTTATTTCACTTCAACAGATATGTTGACTTTATCTGCCTCTCACATAACGTCATTTTCCTTTTCACATTGGATTTCAAGTGTTTTTTATTTCAAGACACCCACACATTTTTATGTCCAGTTAGTGGCTTATTAGTAAGATGAGTACAAAGGTTCACAACATTCATTTCTTTACTTTTACACACAGAGACCCACAGCTGTGTTTTTGCTGGTACAGTGATCCCAAGTGTTTCATTAATGCAGAAGGCTTGGAGATGACAGTGTTTTCAGTCTTACAGTATTTTTCAGGAACCAAAGCCTGACATCACCAATCTCTCTATGTATGCTCTTAAATTGCAGAACAAACACTAACACACATACACACCCTCATACAGTCCATAATTCCCTGTAAATGTATGACCATGGGTCCCAAAGATATGAAAGAGCATATTGCAGGCTGAAGATAACAGTTAAACAATTTATAGGGAAAAAAATTTAAAATAATATTCTGAAATTATTCCGAAATTAATAAACTACAGAGTCTACAGAGACATTTAAGTAGGTGTCCGTTTACTTCCACATTAAAAACTAACTGATTTGAATGTGACATCACAGGGAGGGAGTCTCACTGATCCTGCCTGTTTAAAATTAATCAACATGGATCCGACATCAGACCATCACTCCGATCAATGAAGAGGAAGAAACTCTGAACTGTTTTAACACATTGTGTGAGAGAACAAGAGACATAGGTGCGAAAGCAGCAACAGTGCCTTTATATTTAATCTCTGATGTCAAAAAAAAAAAAATCTGACGACAAAAATCAAGAGTAACGGTGCTCAATCCTTGTTTACATCTGCCACAGGAATCCAGGCTTGGGTTTGCTGCCGCTATCAGTGAACCTGCAGCTGGCTTTATTGACAGGACAGCACCCTCAGTCAGTCTCACCTGGACTGGCTCTGTTATCCCATCCTGAACATGCTGAATATGGGCAACCCTATACGGCTGCATTTTTTGTGACCAATGCAGGAACAAAGTCCTGTCTTTTCACCTGCACAAAACAAACCCAAGCACAAAGACTAATTTGATTCAATTTTTTTCCTGTTGGGGAAAGGGTAGACTAGATGTTCTGTGATGTCAGTACTTCTGCATCCAGCCCAAACATCATATTTAATCATTTTAATGAGTGGTAAAATTAAATAACACATTGGTAGAAACACAACCTGAAATGCCTGATCTCACTCACTACCATATATTATGCACATTGGATCAAAACCAACTATGAAAATGCCAGTCCCCCTTTCTGCATCATATGACACGATGTTAAAAAAAAAGGGGGTTTAAGCGGCTCTGCTGAGAAAAGCCACTTCTCCCTTTAAATTTGTGCCCTTTTGTGTTGAATAAAATATAAAATCAATGATTGACTTATTCTACAGACATCATTAGACGATGCTAAGTGTTAATTTACAATAAATAAATAACCTGCAATATGCTCTTAAAGGTTTGTGACTTTTAGAGCTACTGTGTGCTTTTTGACTGCAGAGACTTAGGAATAAAGTGTGTGTGTGTGTGGGGGGGGGGGGGGGGGGGGAGCTGCAAGCTGAACAATTATGATTGGTGGACAACCCACATTTTTTTTATTTTCTCCTCCCCCCATCCACAATAAGATGACACCCAGCAGTGATTGATTTGGTTAAGTAATTTCTAAACAATGATTTTCTTTGAGCCCAACAGTGTGAATGTCTCTGTCAGCTCCAGGTGTTACAGTTTAAAGAGTTACCCTGTAAACTGGAGACCTTCAGCTGAATATGTTGGTGGATATCCACTTTACAACAGCTGATCAAACAAAGTCTTCAGAAATGTATCCCTGCCTGTCTCCACCTTCTGAGGTGTCATCTTTGCTTAATGGTCTGATGGCGTAGTGTGATTACCCCCACCCACCAACCCACCCCCTCTCATATACTTTACTGGCCTGATTTGCATAATCTTCACTGTGTTTCAGGCTTTGTTAGAAAAAGACAGTACTAGGTAACAGAGGCCATTTAGTTCTGAAAAGCACCTTTAGATGGTATGTGGTGTATCATTTAAATCAGGCCCTATTTACATGTATAAACTACACACTACACATCTCAGTTATATCCAAAGAATTTTTACATCCAAGCAAAACCAATACTTAAGTCAAGCTTTTTGCTCGTGATATGTACATTTTTTTAACTGCACAACATTTTTTTTTTTAACTCTGAGGAAAGAGCATAATGAAGGCATTATAAAATATTTATGAATATAATAATGTCTTATTCCTTTAAAAACGTTTTTAAAAGGGATTTTTGATGTGCTTTGACAAACAGACAAAAGTAATTTGGATCAAACAGAACAAGGAACCAACACTTGAATCAGGCTCAAAGATGAAGAACTCAAAACCTAGCATAGAGGCAGGAAAAAAAGAGTAAAAGCAGCAAAAGAAAAGAAAGGAATAAATAAAAGCAAAAGATAAAAGCAATAAAAATGAATGAAGGCCATGTAACAGAGAAAGGAGATGAAAGCAATAAAGAAGCATAAAAGCTATATAAGCAATGAAAAATAAACAAAAGCAATAAAATGAAATTTATGAAATTGAGGGATAAGGTCATTATGAGGATAAAGGCTGAACATATCTGGAAATCATTTTTTAATTAACAGATATTAAACTTTGAGTAATGACCAATTTAAGTTGTTCTAAACAGATTAACCTCAGCTTATTTCCTCCCTAACAAGACACACACACAAGGATCATTCCCATGAAAAACATCCATAAATACATCACAATGGTACTCATGTTGTGAGATCTACTCTGGTGGTGATATAAGTGTTGTTCACACATGTGCCTGCAGCTTAGGGAAAAGATATTGTAGTAGTAACTGTGTAATTACTTCTTAACATGGTTTATGAGAAGTTTAGTTTTAACTATTGTTGGATGATGGCTCTGTTGACCAATGAGGCTACTGCAGTGCTGTGTGTACCAGATTGTCAGAGCAGAAGCGGAAAGTTGCAAGGAAATGTAACAAACATGAACCCAAGATTCATTGAACTTTGTGTTAGAGCGAGTGTCTGCTTCAGATCCACACAAGGTATGATCTTCTTTGAGCTTTGGTGCTTTAAGTTGAATGTGTGTCTTGGTTAACTGAAAGGTTTTGATTTCATCGTTGCAGCTCTGCCAGCTGGGTTACTTTGGTACATGCCTTGGCCCCACCAGCACAATGTGTGAACACCACTGGAGGTGACGTCTTGGCTTCAGAGCTCACAAGAGGCAGAAATGAAGGCTTGATGTCCATTTGACGAACATTAAAGGAGTGCGTTTCAAACGCAGGAACTTTCCCAGGAACCTGAGCTTGTGTCCTTTCAAGTAATGATTCAACAAATCTATCTTGAGTTCAATAAAGCATGATCAAAAGCAGCTCGAGTACATCCTCTGTGTGATGGTGCCATCTTTGCTGAATGACCTTTGTTGTTGTCTTACTGCTCTCTAATGGTCTGGCGGAGCGTAACAGTTACTTTTTTTTTCTATACATCACTGGCCTGATTCCATTATCTACTCAGATCTTTGGCCCAAAGTGGAAACATGGACAAACAATTGGCCACAGAAACCATGTAGTTCCTGGGAATGTTGTACCAGGAAGAAGAAGTTTCCGGACCTTCTGGTTGAAAAGCACCCAATGATGCACACACATACTCTGCCCACCCTAACTTTCTCAGTGCCAATCAAGTCAGAAAAGCAAGACACAGCCCGGCATCAGCCATGTAGAGGGTGTCATGTGTGCTTCACAAGTAGTACAATAGTTTTCCTGATGTTCGAAATGGGCCACCAACAAGGCGAGTGCATTCTATGATGTATGTAATTCAGTTTGAGTGGAACATGTGATGTGAAAAAAGGGACGTAGTTAGAGCCCTGAAATAAATCATGGCCCTGTACCACACTTCATACATGTGGCAAGAGACATAAAACACTCTTACACTCCACATAGAACAGTCATGAACTCACTACTTCATACACAAAAGATTCAATATGTCATGCTTACATACACACAGAGAGACCTCCATAAATAGTGCACACACTGAACTGGTTTTACAAAGAGCTGTTGGGAGTGTGTGGCAGACTGGCTGCAGTATTCAGGGTGGTGAGTTATTAAGATGTATGTGACGCCAGCTGCACCATGGGAGAAGGTCTTCACCACGGAGCTCACTTCAAAATGTGAATAATTAGGATGGATTTCCGCCTCCAGGGAAAAGCCGAAAGCAGCATCCTGGTAGCACATTAGCAGGGTGCTGAGCAGCCCTGTGACAAAAACAAATGGCCCTCGTGTGCCACAGGAGATACCAAGGCGCTCCTTTATTGTTTTTGTTGAGAGGCAGAAGTGCTTCTCCGTTAGGCTCTGTCACACTGAGTCTCCTTTGACTCGCCCACACACACTGGAACCAAGTAAGACTGGAAAAATCCACTTCAATGACTGTTTTACTCCTGCAAAACGGCACAGTTCTAAATTTACCACACACCATTATTTACATTTTCTCTGACAGCTGCATGGCCATTGCCAGCTCCTTACAAATGGACAGGTGACAAAGTTAATCAGAGATTATTTCAGATTGCATACTGTGTATTCTTGTCAGGTTCACCTGTACTTTACTCACCTGGTGGTAGTAATGGGAAGTTTGGCTCTTTTCAGAGAGCCAGTTCTTTTGGCTCACCTCCCAAATAAGAGCCGGCTCTTTCATCCTTCTAGCCTCAAATAACTCCCTAATAAGACATGCATATGGATCCAGTGTGACCATGGTATTGAAGTGAACTGCCCATAGCAAGGTTTGCCCTTTAAATTTGAAACTTGGCCATGGCAAAAACACAGATGATAGAACTTTGGGGTAACAATGATCAGACAGTAATAATACTAAGAAGAATTAAATCAAATTTCAGCCCATGGCCCATAATTCAACTTTCCTTTATTTGATCTGTTTTAACAAACAGAATATTGAAAAACAGATTTTAATTTATGTTTTCATTTCAGTTAGGAAAAAAAACAATTTAACAATGTTTTTTAATGTTTTGCTTTATGATTCATAGCTGAATATCAACTGAACAAATGATATACAGATTCATCTTGGTTTGATCTTCTCTTTAGTTTTTCTGCAGCCAAGTCCACCACTTCATAAAACTCCCATTGCCATGAGTGTTGTTCTGCTGCCTCTGGCTCTGCTGTATGCCAGTAGTTGACTGGGGTTTTTGTCATCCTGTGCTCGTCTGGCATTTTCAGTCCAGCTGTGGATAACTTGTTCAGTATGTTCTCCACCACCACATCACCACCTCAATGTCCTTCTATGGGCTTCCTCAGCAATTTGGTGCTCTCAAGGGCACCCAGTGTGCTTGCTTTTGTGTGCTGTAAGCCCCTGAACACCAACTCACATGAAAAGTGCACACAGCACAGGAGGCCAAAGTAGTTTTTTGTTTTTAGTGCCTTCTTACACAGTTCTCTAGTCTCTCCTCTCACACTTTTGTTATCTTAAAGCTGCTCCAAAGTGTCAAGATGCACCATCTTGCCAGACATACATCCAGTTTGGTAACATCTGTTGCATCAAAGCCAAATATCGACTTGTAGAGCTTCTTGCACTTGGATGACTCACAGATTACCACAGCTACACCCTGGACAAAGTTCTTGGAGTTAGTGATCAGACTAACTTCTCTGGTGGCCTCTTGTAAAACCAGGTCAAGTGAGTGGTTGCCACCGTACACAAACAGGGACCCAGGACATAGTTCAGTAGATGGTGTCAGAATGAGTATCCATGTTCTCTCCCACATATTGCAGCATAAATGAAAATTGCGCCGTTTTACTGGCGTCTGTGGTGCCATCAGTGAGTCTGTGGTAGGGACTATTTGCTGCACGGGACACATTCTCACTCTGAATGGCGAGGACATACCGTTAAATAACTTAATTCTGAATTGTCCCTGTGAGCCAGTTCTGTCTCCAAGGAATCCACCCTCTCTCTTTTGGGAGGTAGTAGGTATGCTCAAGCTGGAGTTC
Organism: Labroides dimidiatus; assembly: GCA_030710495.1. Classification (NCBI taxonomy): domain Eukaryota; kingdom Metazoa; phylum Chordata; class Actinopteri; order Labriformes; family Labridae; genus Labroides; species Labroides dimidiatus. The sequence goes on along the minus strand of CM061148.1, from coordinate 17,987,639 downwards.
TTACAAAATGCCATCTTAGCTGCTGTTGCCCAGAAAAGCTGGCCCCTTCTTTCCCAGAAAGAGCACTGATCTGAACATCAGTTCCAGGACGTATCTTGCTGTATTCTGAGCTCGGTGGACAGCATCAGATAACAGTGCATTAATTGGGGTGTTTTTCAGAGCAGAGTTTATGAACAGCATCGCTGTGAGGCTTAGACTTCTCATGATTCTTGAAATTTTCTGTAGCTTTCTGTCAGCTTGTGAAGCCTCCCTTGACAAAGCAGCTGTCTAACTGTGTGTTTTCTTCATTGATTAGACCTTATGCCACTGCTTCGACACAGCTGAAACAAGCCTTGTGATTGCTCTCTTCGATATAATGCAGCCACCTCCATTTGGTAAACCAGCTCACAATGAATGACCAGCAAAACGTTTATTTTCCAAATGACCTTCCTGGGAAACGGAAGCCAGTTGGTTGATGTGTTGCCTCTGAGATGTTAGCATTTTGACCTGGGACATTAGCCTGAATTGCCAGTGCACAACTCCCGTCCATATTGTCCTGGTCCCGGTCCCAGTTGAGATCATCACAGTCTGGATGTACTGCTGTTGTTTTGGTTATTTCAGGGGTGCTCAGACCGGACTGTAAATCTGTTTCTTCCAACTCTCTGTTGTGGCATCTCTTTTTCTTTTTATTTTGAGGCTTCCCAAAATAGTCTGAAATCCTTTTTGCGCCATGGGTGGTCTGACAGCTCGGCTAGAAGTAGCCTTATGTTACACAAACAGTTTTTTGTTCCCTTTATTTCTTGTGACTAACAACTTGTTTCATGTGTTTACCTCTTTCTGGGTGAACATGTTTTGGGGTGAAGCAGCTCCACCAAGCAAGGGATGTTCCACCCCCAGCACCCTGACTTTCCGCAATACTGCACTGAAAGCATACAGCTTGAGAAGCTTAAACCACGTTTGATTGTACTATTGACAATGTTTGTTACTTCATTTAAGAAAAACTCCAAAACTCCAAATCAACAGCAGTCAGGCACACACACACACACACACACACACACACACACACACACACACACACACACACACACACACACACACACACACACACACACACACGCACACACCTGACTGGCTCTGAGATTATCCTTCCCCAAAACTCAATAAGTGTCCTTCACATCAATTTGAATAAGCCGCCAAATTTACAGCCAAAACAAACGTGTTTGCAGCCTAAAGAGCATTTCATAACTAATTAGTTTTCAAAAGATATAAATAATAATAATTAGGAACGTGGCTGACCTGAGTGACATGTGGGCCCAGCATCAGTGTTAGCAAGGAAGCTAAAGGTCAAGCTTAACTCACTGCCTATTCATAGCCTGAATGAATATTGCGTTGCAGGATCCTTGCTTGCCAGAAAACATAAACAATGATAATACAATGCAATAAATATGAAGTTGCAGAAATCCTTGACCATCAATATTCAAGCTATTGGAATAAAACCTGTGTTAAGGATAGATGTTCCCTCTGTAAGTCTTTAAAAACAGATGATGTTGATTTTTCTCTGATGTTTTCTGGGCATGTTTGTGTTGCAGTTCTTGTAGTAATGTTGTGTACATGATATCTGTTTGGCTCACATATCTGGTGGATTTTTAAGCAGTTTTGGTTCACGTTACTTTGTCTTTGCCTGTGGTAATATTCATCCCCAGAACGTTCACTTGTAATGTGGTTTATGTTGGAAAGAGTAGTATAAAGGCTGACAAGTTGAACATGAGAAATTCACATGAATAAAACTCAAAGTGATGCATTGTGTTTTACAAGCCCTGCCCTGCAGCATGGTCCCAGGGAGAGATTTTTTCTCTCTGCTTTTGTTGTGAATGTGGGTATTTGTGTTTGTGTGTGTGTGTGTGTGTGTGTGTGTGTGTGTGTGTGTGTGTGTGTGTGTGTGTGTGTGTGTGTGTGTGTGTGTGTGTGTGTGTGTTAGGGAGAGAGAGAGGGAGACACAGCCAGTGAATCATTCTCTCACCCTCACTTTTCTCTGAAGCTCTCTTGTGGCGTAGCCAGAGTTCAGTGGACACCACTCATGCATACACTGTGTGGAATATTGGTGTGCATAAAGAAGGGGTCATTTGGGCCTGGACACGAGGACAAAGCTCACAGAGAACTAGAGCAAAGAGGAAGTAGATGAGCCACCTTGAAACCTTTGGAGGTTAAAGGTAGAGTCAGTGAAATGTGAATCCCAAGGAGGTTTTTGGGTTGAAAGCATGAGACAGGCTTCTAACTCTGTGTTGAATAATATGAGTAAAAACGAATATCAAACATATTTTATCTTCCTTTGAGCATTTGACTTTATTACATCTGTTATGACCCTGGCTCAGGGGATGCAACATAGGAGTCGAAAATAGAAGGTTTGACAACTATTTATTGAAAGCAATATTTAACAATATTTAGGTGAGTGATGCTGCTGCCTGGCTGCAGTGTGAGAGGGGGTGGGAGGAGCCAAGCACTGGTTTTTGGAGCCAGCTCACAGGTGCTAGAGATCAGAGCTAAGCAGGTATGGAGGTCCAAGGTGGCCTCAAAATCAAAAAGAGAAACAGGAAATCAGGGTGGCACATAACAAATTCAGGTATATCTCAACAAGTTAATTTATTTCAAACATTGAATTCAAAAAATAAAACTCATATCAATTCAGAACACAGAAATATTTCAAGCATTTCTTTCAATTGTGATTTAATTCTAGTTAATGAAAACTCAAAACACAGTATCTCAGGAAAATTCAATATTACATACGACCAATAAAAAATTATTTGTAAAAAAGAAATGTTGGTCTTAAAAGTAACAGTATGTTTATTTATATTCACTCAGTATTTGGTCGGGGCTCCTTTTGCATGAGGTACTGAATCAGTGTGGTGTGTCATGGAGGAAATCAGCCTATAGCCCTGCTGAGATGTTAGTGGAGCTCAGGTTGCTTTGATAGCATCGTTCAGATTGTTTTTGTTACTGGGTCTGGTGTCTCTCATCTTCCTTTTGACAACACCTCAGAGATTCTCTCTGGGGTTCAGGTCCAGCACAGGAACATCATGGTCATTTAACCAGCTTTTGGTACTTCTGGAGCCAAGTCAGCATCTCCATAAAGCTCATCAGCAGAAGGAAGCATGAAGTGCTCTAAAATGTTCTGGCAGATGTCTGCATTGACTCTGGACTTCAGAAAAAAAAAACAGTGGACCAACAGCAGCAGATAACATGGCACTTCAAACCACCACTGACTGTGTACACTTTACTGTGGACTTCAAGACACCTGGATTCTGAACCTCTCCACTCTTCCTTTCAGACTCTGGGCCCTTGATTCATAAATGTAATGAAAACTGACTTTCCCTTTTTGATTTGAACAAGTGAAATAAATAAGCTTTTCCACCATATTCAGATTTATAAAGATGTGTCTTTATGTTTTGGTTTCCATAATGAAAGGTTTATATTCTAATCTTCATGTCTATACATACAAGCATGCAGGGAAATCAGTCTGTATGAAGAGCAAAAGCAGGAACTCTGTCCACTGTTCTGACATCCTAGCTCCCACCAGCCATCATCTAAGATGATCTGTATTTCTATAACAGCAAGATCAGCCAACAATCTGTTCTAGATCAGACACACCGAGACACAAGTGTGCTTGAAGCTGTCACTATGGACAATTAGCATTTGGATTTACTGACTTCCTGGAACACATCTGAGATAATGGATCCCACCTCCATTTAACACAATCTCAATCCCTTGCCCTTTTACCAGTTTAAGTTGCAACATTTACACCCCTGTAACACCCCACCTAAATAATGACTGTCACAGAGGTGTAATGGTTGGACATTGTCAACCCTCTGCTGTGTTGGTATAGGAGCCAGGAACAAAAGCATAATCAAAGTGGGCTAGGATCACTTTGAGGTGGCAGAGCAGGCAGGTTTGTGTTGTAAATTTCTGAGGGTGTGTGTATTTGAAAACCCTGCTGTGTGTTTACCACTCAAGATTTAAGCAACACTGTAATACAATAAGAAATCACACAACAGGACATCAGTTCAGCTCTGCAGAATCAATATGAAAGCACAAAGATGTGATGATCGCAGCTCATCGACTTGTACTATAAAGGGCTTGAAACCCAGCTAAACAGATAAACAGACACTTCTGTGGGAGATGTAAAGAACCAAGAAATAACATATATTTTACAGACATATCTTGACGAGAGACTTTGGCTTCACTTTTCATCTCAACACGTTTGCTTCTCTAGTTCTTAAATGGAAGCAGAAACAGAAGTCTTGGCTGGAAATCCTTTATTCCTAACAGCTGGCTATCTTTTTGTTACAGACTTCACAAAGTATTATTTGTACTTTTTAATTAAAAATTTGCATTATGATGTTACTGTTTTAACATTCTTTGGAAACATTTGTTGCTATAAATCAAAGCAAACCAGTTTAATCAGGTTAATAGCATTTGGTAAGAACGATTCCAGCCAATCCATGGCTCAATGGGAACAAAATGCTTTTTTGTTTTTTATTCATACTTTTTACAGCTGAAACAATGTAGTGACTTTATGTCTAAGTAAACTTCAGCAAATGTTTAACTTGCTTCTTCCTGGATACAGTAATATCAAAAATGAGATTATCAACACCAGTGTAGGTTATTTCTAAATGCTATTTCTTAGCCTCCTGATTGAGTTGGACTGGACCAGACTGATTTATGGGACGTTGAAGTCTCTATGACAACACCATGTCGGCTGAAGAGAGATCCGCGTCTTTCTCTGCTGAAGGTGATTTCTGGGATTCATTTTGTAGTGATTGTGGACACTGGAGCTGAACTGTCAAACAGAAAAAGTACAGAACAGCAGAATAAAGCTAAACAGGAGAGTGATATAGCACAGGCTGAAGGCTAAAACACAAGTTAAAGGCTAAACCACGGGCTAAACTTTAGTGATAATTTTCATTCCAATCCACATGCAGCAGTTATACTGCAGTGATCTGATCAAACTTGAGAGTCGATCAGTAAAATGAAGAATGAGGGTACCTGAGCTCTGCTTGGTCGATGGGCACTGGCAGGACATAAGGATGAGCTAACGTTACACGTTTAGCCTACATATACTCAGACACCAGGCTGCAAGAGACACTAAAATAGTTGGCTACTAAACTACAGTACAAACAGACAGTTTGCTTGTTTTCACATTTCAAACAACAATGCCCCATAGCTGTTGATAAATACCATACATTGTTGCATTGTATCAATTAAAAATTGTCTCATATGGGACAAAGGAAAAAAAGAAAGCCAAGAGAAAACCTAAAATACAGCACCAAAAGAGGAGGGGGGACTTTCCCCATGTAATTTAGTTCATGTTTATTATGCTACACAGATAAAATTCATTTTAACTTTGATGAGCATAGATGTCCTTCCTAAATGGAAACTGGTTGAGTCTAACCCCGTGAATTAAATCAGCACACTGATTTTTCCAAGTCATGAGAATGAACAACTTAAACAATAGGATGAATGCATGAGAGATACATTTGATATATGTAGAATCTTGTATAAAGTAAGCAAGATCCAATGCTCAACAGACTATATGTTTAAGTGAAACAGCAAGGGACCCAGATTTTATACACAACACCTATTATTTATGTAACCTGTATTTAACCAGGAATGTCCCATTGAGATTAAAAACCATTGTCTAACATTACTTCACTACTTTATGAAGTCTTTCTTCACCTGTTAATGCAATCCCTGAAGCCATCTGACAGCAGGACAGGACATATGGTCAGATATCTGCAGCCTTTGATGTGAGAGTCCCAATGCAAACACACATTCACTCAGCCACACACACACTGTGTACAAAAACCATGAAAAATGTCAATCTGACCATCAGGAGCAATGTAGGATTCAGTGTCTCTCACAACATTTCTGCTGGAAGGAGCTGGACATAAACAAGGGCGAGTTGGAATACCTTTGCCTTCTTAATGATTTTTACAGATAAGGGGATTACAAGTACTTTTACTTAAGAAATGCACAATCACAAAAAGACAAATAAAAAACAATAAAATGGACAAAAGAAAAAAGAAAAAAAAGAAGAAAAGAGCAGGCCCAGGCCACACTCATTATAATTTTAATTACAGAATCAGAATCAAAATTCAAAATCAAAATAGCCTTTGACAAGTATTTACTGAAGACTAAAAGGATTTTGACTCTAGTTTTTAACTGTTCTCTCTCTTTCCAACATAAACAATAAACATCATGATCTAAAAGAGAGTTTTAAATAAACTAGAAAAAACTTTAGTAAGAAATACAGTATGTAAACATTTACGATAAATGGTTTACCAAAAAACAACAAAACAATTTCTCAACAGCCACACTTACCTGAAAGATGAGCTTAAAAATACCAAGCAACATGTAGTTATGGCTTTTTTCTTTAATATTGAAATACACTCTAACACATCCTGCTCTTATCTCAGGACTAAAAAAACATTTTTCCCGTTTTAATATATCAATTTAGCAAATTTTTCTCAAGTTTTTTTGGGATGGCAGGGTCATTTTCTGTCAGTATGGACAATAAACAAAAAGCCAGTCAGTGTAAAGGCAAGGCCATGGTTAGAGCATTTTCACGATACATCATTAAGTTGGAAGTCTGCCATGTTTGGATGCACTGTCTCAGCAGAATGGATTGGAGTTCACAGGTATTCAAAATTATTGTCGCACCAGATGGTGAACTACTGCCGTGTTTTTGGCTGCACTGCTCTTTTGGACCGAGAAAAACATTTCTTTAAATCTAACAATGTGGAAATATTCAGTTCGTGCTTCCTTTATCTTATGACCAAAGCGCCATTAATGGATAAAGACGATATATTATCAGCACACTTTGTATATCTCACTTCCTTTCTCCCTTTGAAAAAGCAACTCAGTGCATTCCTGGCACTTATACTGACATAGATGCGACTGAGGCTTTAATAAAAAGTTGGAGAAAGAAATGTGTTGTACTGATTGGCAGGACCACAGGTTCACAACCTGATTTCAAGGTTCATCATGTTTCTCTCATGCAAACTTTTGTGGGCCTCTCCTGCCTATTAGCCGTAGTTTCTCACAATATCTGTCATTTTCTTGCAGGCCAAGTCTGTCTCTATAAACTTTAGTGTGCTCTATGCGTTTTTCAACATTTGTTTAAGGATAATCTAGATGTTTTTTGGCACTTCTATCTTTGTCCATTCAACGTTTACATTCTCTCCATTATGGCCGTAACTGCCTAAATCGTGACGTCAACGCACACAAAAATTACATTATTTTCATGCTTGCTCTGGGTTTCGAATTGAGTTATGAATTTAATTGTCATACTAAATAAATAAAATGAATGGATGCTCGTCTTCTTCAGGCTTCGATAGATGTCATCTAAGGGTCTTCGTTTCGATTTTGTGAATATGTATAAACCATGTAAACATCCGATAAAATGAAAATTACAGACTGATTCTCAATTTTGTGCCATGACGGACATGCTTTTTTTTAACTACAGGGGAAAAGTTTCGATTCTTATCAAACTCCGTTTCGAGATGCGCTCATTATGTATACCAGGCCACTCTGATTTTGGGCGGAGTCAGCCATCTAAAGGCTGGTTCCCGTTTCGGCTCCGCATACTTCGTTGCCGGTGTACGCGAATATACATTGAAGCAAACCCTGTGTGATGTCAATCTGCTGTGTGAACGGGTATTGTAGTCATTAAACCATACCGGGCAAAGGATGTTTGTAGAAGACGGACTACGATACCCACAATGCACAGCGAGCAAACAACGCAGATGAACATCTGCCGGTGAGACACTCATGCAACTGACAGTTCATCAAGGCGCTTCAGAGGGTAGGAATTGACATGTCGAGAGTTAAATAACCTGCTGTTTCTTTTAATACACCTAAATGTGTTTGATATTAACAGTCTTGCACTGTGTTAAAGCTAGATGAGCTTTGAAAGTAGGAGTAAGGCTGACATGCTAACATTAGCTAGCCAGTACAGCGTACTACAACGTCAGGGAGCATCTCTGTTATTTTAAGAAGTTTAAAGTACGCAAAATGGCGAATAAAACCACGTATCCATTGTACAGTTATAAACGAATCATTCGCGTGCCTTGAATTTCCCGCCTGTGTTGAAAAAGCATATTGTCACTCAAAAGGAAGAACTCATTTATCATTTAACTTTTCCTGACCTCTTTGGAAGATATTTCCACCCGTCCAGGAAATTTATAGTTGTCGTTTTGCATTCGGCCTACATGCTATCCATCATGCTTTCTTAATTACCCTGTAACTTGGACGTTTATTACAGGAGACGTTATCAAAGCTAATTCTCAAACGGCAAACTCTGCTTCCTAGTAGATACAGCTAGCTGCAGATAACAGGCTGTTTGGAGTTTGAATGCTTTCACTGTTGAGACCATTTTGTAAGGTCCTTTAAAACTGGCTGTTCATAACAGTTTTGGCATTTCTGTCGTGTAAATGTGGCGTGAAATGACATTTCTTTAAGGTAGCAGTCATGTAAAGTCAACATTTTTCAGAATTAACCCCTTTGTACGATCACTACATACTCCCACACTTTGGCTAAGGAACATTATGGGGGATAAAGACAAAAATTACAGAGCCAATCTTAATTCTTCAAGAAAGAGCCCTAAGAATCCAAATTAACACTGTCATAACTGTACTAAAAGACTTAAATTCAACATCTAAAACTATTTAAATGGCATTGAATCAAAAATCAAAAGCTATCAATCAAGCTTTTAAACTTTAAACAGGTTTATTCTAGCTGTAAACATTTTTGGCTCGGTGAAATTAGTTTCTGGTGTTTCTGTATAAGCTTCCTATTTTTAGACCAGAAGTTGCCGCTTGAGTTGGACCTGAACCTGAGCAAACTGCTCAGGAGCCAGCTCGATCAGACAGTCGGCTAGTGCTAGGCCCTGCTTGCGCCCCATGTCAACAAAATCTTGCTTTATTTATACTTAGCAGATACTTCCAGAGAAAGCAGTAAGAATCCACACTAAACTTCATTTGATCATTCCAGAGACGCTTTAACAGTGAGTTATAAGAACACAATGACAAGGTGGAAAACATGCAAGTAAAGTATGCTAAAACAGATATGCAAAAATGAACGATGCAGAGTGAAAGAGCAATGGGACTAAACTGTAACATCATGTGCATCTGTGTATTTTTTTTTTCAGTTATTGCTCTCGGGTATCATCTTGTTTGCTTTATTCCATTGGTTAAATTTAAAAGGAAAAAGTGGTGGATGAAGAAAAGTTATTCCACTCTTTAAAGAGTGACTGGTTATGAAAGGAGTCATTATAGGATGTATGGTGTTGTAGATATTTACTTTTTTCATCTATATTCAATTAGTCCATTTTAAAAATTTTCCATTTTCAAAGTGAATCAGTGAAAAATGTAATCACAATTCTATGATCAATTTTAAATTTACAGTTTGTTTATGTTCATCAGTTATAGGGAAAGACCAAAGTACTGGTGTGTGGAGAGGAGCTCCAGAGAGTGATGGCTCCTCCACGGCTGACGGGTGCGCTGCGCTCCTTCTCCAACGTCAGCAAGAGGGAGGACTTCACTGATCAGCTGTATGATCTGAAGGTGAGGACAGCAGTGGCCAAATGGAAACTTATACTGTTACAACCAAAAGTTAAAAATTGTAGATAGACGACAGTTAGAAGTTAAACTCCCCATCGTCGATATTTTTTATTGTCTTGCTTGTAACTGTTTGTTATCCTGCTCTGGATTTTACCATTTTATAGCCCTGTCAATCAGTGAATCATCTTTTAAAACCAAAACGTAACAGCTTTTAAAAGTATCAGATCAGTCTCATCTTCCTAAGTTTAGGAGTAAAATTGGAAGCTGTTTTCAGCTGTTCACTGCCACCTGGTTCACCTCAAGTGGAATCCACTAAGTAGAAAAAGTGCCTCAGCAGGGAAAAGAAGTCCTGAGTCACTGAGATTATCACTCAGTTTGTATTAAAATGCTTAGTTTTAGAAGACACTGAGGGTCAGATTGAAATGGAGTCACATAATCTTAACCTTCAGACCTGCTCAGGTTTAATACCTCACTGCTCTAATAGGAGTTCTTTGATGTTGGAGGATGCAGGTGGAACTACAACGTGAACAGCATTTTCTCTCTCTGCTAACTGTGATGAGCATTTTCACATGATTTTGTTTTGTAAGTTTTGAGTTTTAACTTTATTATTATTATTATTATTATTATTATTATTATTATTATTATCATTATTATTATTATTATTATTATTATTATAGTATAGGACTTAAATGGCACTTTTCTAAATACTCAAGATGCTTCACATATTGTGTAAGACGTGTAGAGGCGGAAGTGGAGGTCATGGGTTGGTTTGAAGGTGATGTTTAAATGTGATATGAGTCAAGACTATGGATATGAAGGTAGAGAACTCCAGAGAGTTGGGGCTGCAATAGCATAAGCTTTGTCTTTCCCGATGTGGGACTTGGTCTTGGTGATGAGGGTGGATAGGCATCTGATGACCAAAAGTTGTGGGATGGGGAGTAGCGTTTGAGAGGGTCATTCAAGGTTATTGAGGGCTTTATAGGTGATGAAGAGGATTTGATTCTGAATAAAATATTATTTTTTTTATTTTTCCAGACCATAAAAAATAAAAATAAAAACAGCAGGCAATGTGGACAAACAACCATGTTCAGCCCAAATGATCTTCCTCAGCAGAAATTTGCTGCTAATTCAGAAATGATGCACAATTATGAAAACATACAAAAGCTCAAAACAAACACATCAGGTTGAATTTGCAGCAAATGAAAGAAAAAAAAAACATTTCTGCACTAAAAGATAAAACAACTGTACTGACAACAAACATGCATCAATGATACGGACAAATTCCAAAAACATGTATTTATTAAAAACAGCAGCAGGGCTACTTTAGCTCAGGAGCTGAAGATGCTATTTTAATATATCAAACAAGTTATCTGTATGTGTAGTTATCTCTCAAGAAACAGTAATTAATTCCACAATAACTGTATATAAACCTGACAAATTCTATTGCACAGTGTCAGTGGTTCAGAGTACAGCTGTAGGACGTGCAGTTTACTCAAACACATCTATTGCTGGAAGAGTTTCCAGCTGTCCCTGACATGATGATCCGCAACCTGTAGTCTTCATTTTCGACACCCTTATGTGTTCATGAGTAAATGGAAAGACCCAACATGCTGACATGCAGCTAGGTGCCAGCCTGCAATGAGGACTGTGAAAGGGACACACTACAGAGGCACATAGTTTTTTAAATTACAGAGGAGCTTCAGTTTGATTTGTCTAAGACACATATTCAAAATTTTCTGGCAGACTAACACTGTCATATTTAACATGATGTTGATGTGTTATTTATAAATTAAGAAATTAAAAAAAAAATTAAACCGGATTGATGTTTCCATCAAGTAGATGCAGCATAAAATTCTGATTAAAACGATTCACTTGAATAATTATGAGTTTAAGACATGCCACAGAAAGTAGTCACAGTGATAAATCATGATTGATATTACAGTGGAGTGTACCATATAAGATGAGCAACTCAAAATCAATGACAAATCTCATTTACAGCAACGAATCCTGTTCATACAAATATCTCCACCACAAATCAGCAACAGCTGGGAATGCATTAGTTTTATCTGAGGTGAGGTTTTATGTTCTCTTTTTTTTCAAATCTAATTATTTTTCTCCCCATGGCTCATGTTAGGCCAAACGACTGAAAAGAAGAGAGCTGTTTGCCAAAGAGGGCCTGACGTGGCAGAAGATCGTCCATTTCTGCAGTGAGCATCAGGACAAAGTGAAGCAGCAAGCTGCCAGTCAGGACCTGAAGAGCCTCCTTCATGCAGCCAAACAGATAGGTAATTCACTGCTCACCCCAGGTCCAGCGTCATGTCTGTCAGTCTGTTTTTATTATGTTTCAATTCTGTTAAAGGATGGCATAAAAATTTTTTTTCAAAGTAATTGCGATTGTCCAACCAGCCATGGAAATGGTTTCAATTTCAAAGGTGGAAAGGATAGAAAGGCTGGTGAAATTACATGTTTGGAAATGGTTGGGGTTCCTCTGTGTTTTGGTAATGTGGCACTGTACGGAAAGGATACAAATCAGTTACCAATAACTAGCTGAACAGAGATTCATGTAATTGAAAGTCAGGACAGAGATGCTGCTAGCTGGGAGCAAGGATGCAGGAGCTGGTCCCAAATGAAGTAGAGGAAGCAAAGGCAGCTCTCAGGCACTCAGAGATTGTAGGGAACTTGCAGCAAGGCTGTGGGGGCTTAGTTCAGGTAGGCCAGTGTGGTACAAGGCACGTCCTAAAGAATGAAGGAAGATGCTAGTGGAACAGATACATCTGGAAAAGAGGTCATTTGGTTTAGACTTTTGCTGGGGCCGACTTACGATGTGCTACCATCAACCTACCTGGAACCTGAAACACTGGGTACTGAGGGATCCCTCATGCCCACTGTGTGTAAACGGCAACATTCTGCCAGGTTGTACAGTTGGTCCCTTCCAAGGATGTTATATTTTTGATATAACCAGGAGTTAACCAGTATAACCAGTCAATGCTTTGACTGCATTATCCATTGACACTGACCAGACTGTGAAATACAAAGACATGAACTGTGTCAGTAAAGCAGAAACCCGCCCAAACCAAAACTCGGGCAAAACTCGATAGAAGTTGACTCCATGGTGTTGTATCATTTCTGACAACTGACCACAGAACAGCCAGACATTTTTTTGCTGCTGACTAATTGAATTTACAGTTTATAGAACAATAACTCGTCTAAATGAATGGAGCTAAACGCTACTTCCATTGCCAGAATGTGTGTGCATCTTTATGGTGACGTTGACTCGCAAGGGGTCCATTGCAACAAGGTTGGTCATGACCATGAGAATCAGACACACGATCCTCCTCTACCGAGTGAGCCACTTCTATTCTGCCCAAGCACTGTATGTAATACTGTCAGCTGCTGACCCTCTGCCTCTCTACCTGTCTGATTCTGTCTGCTTTGGACTTGTGATGCTTTGTTTTCTTCTACTGTAGTACATTTTTGGATTGACTGCATTGTAGCAAATACACTCCGCCACCTACTGTTGTAGATTACGTACAACAAGGGGCCCACATTTACATTTCATTGTCACGTTGGTCTGAAGGGCGGGTTTGAAAATGAAAATGCAAACAATCTGTTCCATTTCATTTGGATTATGTCACACATTGTGCCTGTTGAAGTTGATCATTGAAAGTATTTCCTTTATTGCATTTTCATTTGAATTATGTCACGTATTTAGCGGACCATTTCTTGAAAATGAAAATGCAAACACCCTTTTCATTTAAAATTTGAGTTATGTCGTATAATGAGCAGTCTTGAAGATGAAAATGAAAATGATAATTGAATATTTGACATTTCATTTTAATTCTGACTCAAGTGCCTAGTTTTTTTTTCTTAACCAGTTTGTCTCGTTTTGTAGTTTGAGGCCAATTTTTGTGCATTTTTCAGACTCTCAATCTCTGTGTCAAATTTTGTGAGCGTTTGTGTTTAACTTGAAGACAGCCGTCCCTTCATACTGCATCCAGGATGAAAGCCAACAAAAGTACGGACAGTTATGTGTACTTTGGATCTAATGGGATTGATAACGCTACAGTTTGAGAGGCGGAGGGGAAGAAATTCTCTTTAGCAGCGCTATAGTGGTGATATCATTCATGCAGACAGATAAAACTGATCATGTCAACATCATGAATTTAAATAATCTTAAGCTTTGTTTATGAAGTGGTTTCTTAAAGATGAACGAACTTTGATTGTTTTGGACAGCAGGGCATCTAATGGTATAAATCCACAGAAAAACAACTGTGAGGTTTTTTAAGTTTTAAAACCCAATTGGCAACAGAATGTGACCATTTTCTCATTGTGTGTAGCAGCAGTTAAAGCTTTTCTGGCCCTTGAGGGGTGCTTCCATAAGTGTGTGACATGTGTTGAATTGGGAGGGTAGAGTCACTAATGAGGAGGACAGAGGTCATGAAAGAGAAGGATCACTGGAATCAGAAACATGTCCAGAAGACACAGTTCCTCCACATTAAGCTATCTTCTGGTGGGAAATGTTCCACATTTTTTCCGTGGAGGTGTAGCTGAAGGAGAAGAGGTGTTTTTTGTGCCAAGCCAGTGGGTGTATTAGAGGTCCAGTAACAAAGCAGAGAGAAGTGTTTCGAGATCAATTGAAAATGTTCCCCAACTAATGAAAACATTCTAGATTTACTCCAGCGATGGGAACAGGTGTTTGCTGTAATCCCTCCTTTATGACTTCAGGTGTTTGCTAAACTTCACGAGTCAATTATGGAGCACTGTCATGAAAGCTTTTGATAGTTTTGATTCATTTTGCTTCTCATTATCGGTGCTACTTTTTCTCTTCTCTTTTGCTCCTCAATGCTTTATGTATCGAACCTGCCCTCACTCAGTGTAACTGCATCTGAATGAAAAGTTAGAAGGTAGTGCACACTACGCAGGATGAAAGCAGCCATTCCCCTCATGTGTGTTCAGCAGCCAGGCTGCTGCTTTTAGACCATTTTAATTGGTATAAATCCTTTTCATCTGTTTTTGCTCTCCTCTGCCTCTCCACCCTTCTTTACTCTCTGCCCCCTCTGTCCCTCCAACATTTTACCTCTAATTGGACAATTACTCTGGATTCCTTTCTGTTAGTTGCTGCAGTGGTAAAGTGGGAATTGTTTGGAGTATTATTTGAATAAAGTGCAGGAACCATAAACATTGAGAGAACAAGCTGCTGATTCTTCCCTGAGGCGATGGATGCTGATACTACAAAGCATATTGTTGCAGTCATCCTCATTCTAGATGACCATCAGGATACTTTTAGTTATATTCTCTCTTTTGCGTTAGAGTCAGGTAAGTTAGGACACTAACTTGTGCCTAAATCCAGGGAACACGTTAGTGATTTGCACCTCATGAGTTAACTCTGGCTTTAATTCTGGTTTTTAAATACCTCAGAGGTGGTTCCCTGATATTATGTTTGGCCAATTCTCTATATCAGTGTTTTATTTTACAGATTGCTCATAAAATTCTTTCACACTATTTTCTCACTGTGCCCTGATGAAGACTGCAGGCAGCGGGTGTTTCCGGTTGGACTGGCTTTGATATGCCCTGAACCTTAAAAAGCCTACCTTAGAGTGCCTGAAGATCTCTGTTTCAAATAAAAAAGTCTTCTATTTTGTTGGTCTGTTTACAAACAAGTTTTTAATTTACATAAAGTAATATGTTGTAAATGCCAATATCTATCTTTCTGTTATTTTACAATATCTTGCTGAGGTGTGTTGCAGTGCCAGAGAACTGAAAACAAGTCTGGAAATAATTATTTGGCCAAGGAGAAATCAATATAATACTTTGGTTGCTGATCTTTTTGGATTGAACTCCCTCTTTGCAGCATAATGTTCTTTTTCTTGGCCAATCAAAGATAAGCACCATTAAATAAATGAATAAAATAAAATTTAAATTAAAAAAATAATGACAGCAGCTCTGCCACTCACCTCCCCTTCTTCACAGACTGAGCTCTTCTGCCTTGTTGCATATATTTCAGGTCAAGAATTTTAATTTGAACTCTTCCAAAACAGAAAGAAGTGATACTTTCTGATCAATACCTAGCTTTGGAAGTACTTTATTTCAACCAATAACTGTTCTTTTGTTTTGCTTCTGAGAAACTCCATCTGCCTCATTGCACCGGCCTCTGAGGTGTTTGTATTGGTTTTGTTACTGTTTAAACACCTGTGTACTGAAGCCCTAAGTGGTCATAATTCTCTCACACACTTGGACAAGGAGGATTGGACGTAAGGAGGGACCAATTATCAGTGCCAATATTCAGCATTCTTAAGGATATTGGCATCGGCCTTTTTTTTTGATCCAGAGGTCGTTATAAGATACATTTTAAACTGGGTTATTTTGCTGCCGTCACAACTCTGTCTCCAGCATTGTCCCACCCACAGCGCTGTCTGATTGATTTAAATTTTCAGATAACTTTATGAGACATGCTGCTGAGCCTGGGGGCTGTTTAATAAACATATGCTTAAAGGCATTTAAACTAAGTTCAGTGTTGGAGTTTGTGTTATTGTGAACTTTGTGGCCAATATTTTCACTTTACAAATGAGTGTCAGCTCCTAATATCGGTTATCTGCCTCCTTAACCACAAACAATCGGTATCAACCCTGAAAAAACCATATCGGTCTATCTCTGATGGGAAAGTTGCATCTTTTTTTGGACTGATAGAGAATATCTTTTGAGCAGCAGTATGAAACTTTTGAGTCGTAATCTGGACTCATCATCAGATAAAGTGACAGTAGCTTCTCTTGCCAAGATTATCAACTTTTTGATTATACTTCATTTTTTTCTGTTTCAAAGAAAGTGTTTGCACCAAAAATATGAAGGTTTTTTATTTTTATTTTTTTTAGATATCATTGTCCATAAAAATGGGCCTTAGGATGTGTAACTGTGTCAGAAGTTGTGGTTTGGGTTCATGTTTTCTCCTCAATTGTGTTTTTACATATCTTTGTTATTTCGTTGGTTAAAATCTGTTTTCAACAGATGTATTTTGTGTAAGTCTTAAACCAAGTGCCTTTAGAGGTTTTGCTGAATCTTGAAACAAGTTTTATTTTACATCAAACTTTTGGTGACGGATCCAGTTTAATTTATTTTAATTAATTAAACTGAGTTTTAAATTCCCCTGACTAATTAAGAAAAAATAATGTTCAGGTTTAATTTAAGAGTATACTGTAAACTCAGAGATTAAAAAAAAGGTTAAAAGTTTTAAAACAAGGTTAAATATCTAACATGTCTAAATATAAGAATTAAAATATTGGTTAGTGCAGAACAATTTGCAGTGTATCTAGAGAAAACTCGTAAAATAAAACATATTTAATAATGAGCTTCGAGGGCTTTCATATCTATGTATTTGCGAGTGTAGATATATGAAAATGGCCAAGAAGCACATTTCTTTCCAAACTCCAGAAAGCTGGTCTGAGGGTTATAGTGTTGTTTTTACTACCCCCTTGTTCAGGGGAAAGTTAGAGGTCCCTTTGGTTGGTCTTTCTTGGGCCCTCCATCAAGTATTCCTCTGGTAGCAGTGATGATGAATTATGGCATAAATGTGCTGAGATGTTGTGTTTTGTTTTCCAGTGGGGACTGAACAGGGTCAGGAGGCCATAGAAAGTGCTGCTGTCTTTCTGTTTGAGACCTTTCACAACAAAGACCATGTGGGCACCGAGGAGACCCGAGCCATTAAACAGATGTTTGGCCCTTTCCCATCATCTGCAGCTGAGGCTGCCTGCTCCTCTGTGGCTCGTCTGGTTGCCCCGCTTGGAGACTCCCATGTGGAGAATTTTATCCAGACCCAGAGCTCCCGTCACAACCCACAACGAGGGTCCTCTTTTGGACGTAACATAGCCTTCTCGTATGAATGCTACACACTGGACCCTCTGGAGGAGCTGCCCTACTCTGGCCTTAATGAGGAAGACATGAGCCTGGACTTTATCAACTTCCTCAACAACCAGCAGAGTGGGAGGAAGAGTGCTACAGAGGGAGAGGGGTCTGGCTCAGGAAGATCTCTGAGCTCTGGGGATGGATCCATCCTAAGAACAGAGGTGGAGAAGTATCTGAATGGAGGAAACATGATTTCCTCCAGTCCAGAGGAGCTGTGCACCTCGCTGTTTGAAATGCTGGCCTCCCACAGGAGTGACGATGAGCTTCAGAATGAGGTTTGTGTCAATGGTTAATACAGTGTCTCTGTTATGAATGTTAGTGATTGCCGTTTAACACTGGCAACAATTATTAACTGTAGTTGACATCCTATTTTATGTATGGAAATTCACTTATACAAGTTCAATGAAAGCCTAAGACAGAATCTGAAAAATTTCCTCCATCAGAAGTGAGTTTTACTGATTTAGACTGCAACATGTTGTTGTTGTTGATTTGACAAACTTTTGACTCTGAAGCTGGAGTGTTTAACAGAAAAAGTACAGAAGAGCAGAATAAAGCTAAACGGGAGAGTGATAGCAGGGGCTGAAGGCTAAAAACACAAGTTAAAGGCTAAACCATGGGCTAAACTTTGGTGATACTGTTCAATCCAACCCACATGCAGCAGTTATCCTGCAGGGATTTGTTCAAACTTGGAAGTCTATCAATAAAATCTTGAGTGAGGTTATCTTAGCTCTGCTTGGTTGATGGGCGCTGGCAGGGACATAAAGATTCGCAAACATTACACGTTAGCCTACGGATATGTCACAGACAACAGGCTGTGAGTAGCACTAAAATAGCCGGCTATAAAACTACAGTACAAACTGCCAGTTCGTTTGTTGTCACGTTTCAAACAACAGCGCTGTGTAACTGTTGATAAATACCTTACCTCGTTGTGTTGTATCCTGTAAAAAGTCCCCTTGAACAAAGAAAAGTAGTGTTAAAGAGACGATCCGATCTCCATTTCCAAAACAAACACACGGCTTGTTAAGAGTCATGTCATCACAACAGTTTATTATTTTTTACCGTGGCCTCAATCCTCCAGACCCAATACCCAGAACTACATCTGTCTGGTGAAATATGATAAGTCCAGTGGAAAAAAATAATACTTTGTCTGGTAAAATAATTTCATTTTCTATTTAAAATCATGAAATAATTATGATTATGACATTAAGATAAATGGTGCTGCCCTCATTTACATGTTTATCTGTGTCCATGTGAAAAGTGAAATAGAAGTTAAAGTATTGAAAGGCAAAAACAGTAGACAACCCCCTATGCCCCCCTCGGGAGTCATATTATATTCTGTGTTCAGGTTTTGTGCATGATATGAGAGTCTGGTCTGGTTCAGAAAGGGTCTTGCCAAGTTGTCTACCGCTGTGCTAATACTGAACTAAGTGCCCTTAAGCAATGCTTCTCAACCTCTCAGAGTACTATTGTTTGAAAACCAATTTGTTTTTTGAAAACCTTTAAGGTGTTCTCTTTTTCCTGTGAATGCTTTATGTTGGGATAAAATTAGACTTCATGATTTCACCAACAAATACGAATGATATGATGGAAGTTGAACACTTAATTCTGGTGCAGACCTGGTGATAAACTTTTAAGACCACCCTGAATTTAAATGAAGAAAAGAGAAGCCAACTCACAGGTTTCTGTGATAGAAAATTTGACTGGTCCTGATGTTTTATTTTATAGCTTTGTACTTCTATTGATTCTGTAACCTTGACCTTAAACAACAGGCCTTTTGGGTTCGATCCAGATGCTGAATTTATGATGTTCTTGGCCTTTAGCTCCGCACCTTTTGAGACGTTTTTTACTTACTGCATGGCTATGACCTGAGAAGGTCAAAGCTGGGACAAAACTTTACTTTCAAAATATAATACATATTTACCTCTCAGACAGCAGATATAGGCAAGCTGCTCACTTCCAGACCTTACAAAAGGTTTGTCAATGATCTTTGAAGTTTTTTTTCTTTGCTTCAGCTGATTGAGACTTGTGCATCTGTCCTGTTAGAGTCTTAAGTTTACCCAACCAGCGTCCGTGGTTACTTGAAAAACATAAATCAGAGTTGGTTTTTATTATCAGACATATGTTTTGACTATAAATGCTACTTAACCCAACCAAAAACATCATCCCATGCACAAATATGATATGTTGCTGTTTTCTGCTAAAGTAAACTGTTTGAAACAGGAACTGCACTGAAAAACATGACATCCTAAAAAATTACTCTAATTTTTTACACCTAAAATTATTAGTTTTTCTCAAATTATATTTCTGATTTGGTTGAACATTAAATTGGATCCATTATCAATCAAAATAATCTTTTTTTTTATCAAAGTCAAAAATTTACATTCACACAAAGTGAAAAGATAATTCATTATTTAGACCACATGTTGTTCTAATTTGTTTCATCTTAAAGTGTCATTTTGAACAAACCTAATATTAATGATTCCATCTCAGTTAAACTTTTACTTTAGAGAAAACTGATTAAATTACTCCTCAAGTTTCCTCAAGTCAACTTCTCAAGTTGGTACAAAGTAATTCCTTCCAAGTCAGTGTCCAGTGTTTCCTTTTGTCACAACTACAGAATATGCATAGAATGCTTTACCACACTGGGTGAGATGCCTTCTGTAGTTCCATACTCCTGAGCGTTGAATTGCACTATTTAGATAACCCAAATTCAGACTCGCAGACTGATGGAAGCTGAATTTTTTCAAATTGTGATGTGGTGGTGTCCCTGTATCACCTGCATACCCTTCTTTGTTTTATTTTGAAAGCCACAGGCTGGTGATAAACTGCCCTGCTCAATCCTTCCTACCATGGATTGATGCCTCACAGCTCCAGAAATACTAGGATGGTTACGTTTTAGCTGTGACTTGCTGGACCAGGCATGCAGCCGAATTACATCGAAACTGATCCAATGATCTGGTGCTGTGACAGAGCAGAGCCAGATCACAGAGTGTTGGTTGTGTTTGTGCTGAAATAATTAGTATAAGCGTTGTCATGCTCGAACTCCAGTGATCGGGACAACTTTTCCACTACTTGATGACCTAAAATATTGTATTAATACTCTATTAATATTTATTACAATTTGATGTAATAATCAGGGGTTGAATCAGTCTGTGGCTTACCTTCCTGTGCTGTTATGAAAAGCACAATCTGAGCGAGCTGCTTTCAGCTTACTCACTCCAGAAACTGAGCTGAGTTTGGACTCTCCCTCTCCATTCAGCTCATCATATGTGGAAAGTGCAGTGCTGTCAGGTAGTTGTCTATAGTTCATCTCAGTCACAATAAAACACAAAACTGGAGGGAACTGCACAGAGCTGCTGATCTTAGTTAGTACATTCATGCTTGAATATTGTTAAAGAATATACTTTGAAAATCAAACCTTAAGATAAACAAGAAATCATTTTGAAATCATATGCTATAAGCAGCTGCAGTTCATTCTTTGTGAGGTCACCTTCCAAGTCTTTTTTCTTTCGTCCAACATTGTGATTATTTTCAGTCACAGTATTTTCCTTTTCTGTTCTTGATCTTCTGAAATATAAAATGTGAAAAGCAAAATTCATGACAGGAAACAATGGGCTCAAAGATTTCCCAGGTAACTGTGGATTCAAACACTTGGCTGGTTTAACAGACATGTCCACCCCCTCTGTTCTGATCCTCCTCCACATCTTCCTGAGTGAAGAAAACTGAAAGGTTACAGAGAATAAATAGCAGGATCAGAAGGTTCACTGTCGGCCTCTGTAATGTCTCACCATGTTACAACCTCCAGGAGATATTTCCCATCCCCTACGTTTACTTATACATCAGGAAAGTACTCCATCATTCTGTCCCCGATCATTTTTACCCACTTCCATCCTCTGCCTCCCTCACACTCTAGAGCTTTTAAATTGTCTGTACTGCTCCTCTCTCTCTCCACCTCTCCTTACCCCTCTCGCCCTTCCTTTCCTATGAATTGGCTCCACAGCTGTAGCAGGGTTGTACAACTTCAGCTGGTTCCAGTTGGTTTCTGATGTTTCTCACGTTGCTGACATTTGGAAGCGAACTCTCCCACTGACATCGTTAGATGTAGAATGTGTGTGTTTATACAAGTGTGTGTGTCCTGAAAAAAAAAGAAAGAAAAGAAAGAGTGGGTGCACCTGCAGACTTCTCATGCCTCTACCTCCGTGTGACTCCAGAGTCAGCGTTAAAGTTCAGAGGCTCTGCTCTCACTGCCATTAAATCTAACAATGAAGGGAACCTGCTTCTTATTATTCTCCTCGCTGACCCGCCACTGCTGACATTTTGTTGAAGGAGCTGAGTTGTGGTGGGAGGAGGGGTAGGTTAGGGGTTGTAAATGTACACAGTGGTTTTCCATGAAGACCATCTGAGAAGCCATGTATACATACCACTGAAGACGGGTTGCACTGGTTTGAAAGATGCTGTCTGTTTTTGCAACTCTTAAGGGAAAAAGGTTCAAACTATCATCCTGCGTGGCAGCTTCCATCACATCCAGCAGAGTCAACAGCATGCAGTTTATGTGCAGCTGTGCTGTGCAGTGTGGTAGTTCTGCTCAGCTAGCGGTAAGGTTAGTGAGGTACAGAACAAGGTGAGAGTTTTCACATTTTGTTTCCAATTTCAGTTAAGTTGCAATTCATTTTGATGCTGCGTTTTCTTTTTAATCAAAGCCCCTGTGAGGACTTCTTAAGTGATCTTGACATAGACTCATTTTTATTTATCCGCTCATAATCCTAATTTAAAATAAGATTATAACACAGGAAAATGGCATTTAGAAATATCTAATTTTGCCTATCTCTAGACAGATTGGATTTTTTCAGCAGAGCACAACTCCATGTACGGAACGTACACTGAAAGTCCCCGATGACACCACACCATTAAAATGAAGTATTGAGAAATGAGTTGATAAAGTGAGAAGCAAGATCTGTTTTCATGAAGAAAATGATTTCTTGGATGTATTTTGTAGTGATGATAGAGACTGGAGATGGACAGTCAAAAAGAAAAAGGATTTCAGAGCAGAAGAAAGCTAAACAGGACAGTCATAGAGCACGGCTGCAACACCGGGTTTATGGACACAGGTTGATCAGTTTGTGATAATGTTCATTCCAACCCACATGCAGCAGTTATACTGCAGTGATCTGTTCAAACTTGAGAGTCAATCAATAATATGAAGAACAAGGTTACGTTTGCTCTGCTTGGTGAGGTTGGAGTCGGTAGATGAGCACTGGTAGGACATAACCAGGATTCACAGGTTACGGATGTGTCTCTGAGCAATGGGCTGAGTAACACTAAACAGTCTGCTCACCTTCTGGACACTAAACTACACTACAAACTGAGTTTACAAAGTTTGCTTGTTGTCATTTTCAAATAACAAATGAATACATCACCTCATCTCTTTGCATCCTGTTGTATTTAACAAAAAATGGCAATATTAAAAGAAAAAGATCCATTTTCTTCCAGAAAAGCAGCAGGCTTTGGCAAGAGTCATGTCCTCATGGCAGTGGTTGATGGTGCTCATGGGGAATAGAGTCTTTGTCCCAGAAGCACACTAGCTTTCATGGATAGTGCTCAAAGGGCCGTTAATGGGCAGTCTTGATTATTCATGCTCAGATATTTGAGTTAAAGTGTCATATCACACATTTTGAAAACATGACTCCTTGAAGAAAGTTGAATTTGTCGCATCCAGCCTTCCTCAGGGGTGATTCAGTTCAACATTCCTTTCATTGTTGCATTTACTGTGTGAAAACAGAACAGTCAAGGTTGAGTATTTAATCACAAATAAAAGATGTCACAGGTATTTACACCCCTAAACTGTAGCCATGTACATGTGGACTTATTATGGTATACACTTAATTCTTTAAGGTGGACTCGCCTTCGGGGTGGTGGACTTTATAAAATCCATCTGAAGGTGAAACTCTGCTTCTCAGTCCCAGACGAGCCCACACCTAATCAGTCAGCTCCAAGGACGGCATTCATGAGTTCATAAATAAAAAAAAAAAACACTTTGAGCTTGAGAAACCTTCCTTGCCACTGCCACCGCACAGCACTCTCAGCTGTAATAAACCCAAACAGTCACAAGGACTGATGGAAATTTAGAACAGATATAAAAGAGACTACCAAGGGAAACAAGGATAACCTCAATAAAGACAACTCCTGACCTGACATCAAAGTGCGTCTGTTGTTTTAGTCCCCTGCTGTGCCGACTATTGCCTTCCTCAGAGAGGATGGACTGAAAGTGCAGGCCTCCATCGTGAGAGGAGTGAGAGACAATACGGCATTGTTTTTCCATCTTTAAAACACAAACCCTTCAGGTCCTCGGGTCCACTATTTTCCAATTACAAAGCACAAACTTTATCATCCCCTCCGCTTCTGTCACACAATCAAATTGATGAGTGTCTGTGCAGCTCCGTCTCCGCTCTGCTTTTAATTGTGTGCTACTCCTACTCTGCTGTGCACAGGATTTCTTGTTGTTGTTGTTGTTGTTGTTTTTCTGTCACTTACTAAGTGCCAGGTGGTTGTGTTTGGGAGGCTAAGCGGCGGAGCATATTCTGTACCAGGCGGATGGTAATTACCAGGTGCTCAGCCTTGGCAGTAGCAGCCATAGGATGTGTATACGTGTGTGTGTGTATGTGTGTGTATACGGTGTGTGTGTGTGTGTGTGTGTGTGTGTGTGTGTGTGTGATGCAGATGACTGTATTTTTGGCTTGTGGGGTTGATTTTCCATACTCTCTCCTCTCCAGCTGTTCGAGCTGCTGGGCCCTGAGGGGTTGGAGATGATCTCCACTCTGCTCCAGAGCAGGACCGCAATAGTCGACTCTCTCCTTGCCATCCCACCTGACAGGACTGGCTACCCACCAGGTGAGACTGCCCCATGGCAATCAGGTCATCCCTATGGTAACACACACTCTCACACATTGACCTTTCACAGAGCTGTCATGAATACTACGTTTGACTGGATTGAAACAGGTCTCACACTCTGTAGTTTTTTTTGTTTGTTCTGCATCTGTTTCAGTGCAACAGATGTACAGTAATTTTAACACTATAGAGAACATATAGTCACACACTTTGTTTAGCCAGATGTTATAATGGGTGATTGTAGATTTCCTGTCTGACTTCCCAGAAACCAGTAACCCATCTTCCAATTGTCATAGTTTTTACTCCACACAACAGCAGGCGCAGAGCTCCATCCAAGCTGTTGTCTAATGAGGTTTGTGGTCTCAAAAACGAATGCAGTTTTCACACCATGACCAATACTAACAATAACTGTCGTTAAAAAAAGAAATGTTGATATTGTGCTAAGAGTAAGCGTATGGTAATACTGTACTACTGTGTTGTAAGTTGGTTTTCAGTAGGGGGTTATAGTGTTTTTTTTTTTTTTTCACTGGCCACCTCCTGCCATACAACAGAGAATAGAAAAAGAAGTAGAAGAAGCAGGAGCTCTTGAGGTAGAATGCTTGGTTGTCAGCTAATGTTGTTAACTTGCCAGCTAGCCTTTATTTCTGCACCGTAAATCATCAGATGACAGAAGAAAGCTCAGTTCTCTTCCTGAATCCCACAAAAGTTCCCTCGTCAGTTTTTTAATTTTGTAAAACAAGGCAGAATGTTTGTGGGCGCTTTATGCAGTAAAAGGTTGAAAACGGTGACTGTGAATGGGGGAAAATATATATAAAAAAAAATCTGATAAAAAGCTAAAAACATGACTAGTGGACTGCGTTGATATCATATCAGAGTGATAAGCTGTCTGTGGTCTCACACACCGCAGTTGTGCGTTAAAAAATATAAAATTGTTTTCTCCATCTTTGTAAAAAACCAGAAGAGAGATGGAAGAAGGAAGTCCACCTTTTCTTTTTTGGTAGGTTTGGTGTTTCTGTAGTCTTAGAACAGAATATTCTGTGGGTCTTGAAAGGTTGGTCAAAATGCTCTGAAAATGGATGGCAGCGGATGAGTTATCACAGCCATGTAATAACTTAACAATAAAAAAAAAAGAGAATGATTTCTTTGTGTATTATTACCCTTTAAAACTCTGCTGCTTGTGGAACTGGTTGATTTTAACAAAGAGCAGTGAGGGTGAAAGAAAAAATCTCTAGGTTTTCACCTTCACTCATACACTGTGATTTTGAATGATTGTTTCGTTCTCCTTTATCTTCTTTTTATATAACAGCTTTTTGGGCAGATGCAGAAAATGTTATTTTGCATCTGCGAATCTTTCAAGATTATGCAGGTTTTGTTATGGCTTTGATTCCAGCGGTCCAAAATGGAGCTGTCAAGTATGTTTATGTCTTCAGATCTGTCTGATTACTTAATGCTGTAATCAGTATTCATCCTTCACATCTGAAAAAGCAGGAGGCTCACGCTCTGTCCTCTCTGCTCTGGATTTAGATAAGGGCTGTCTTTCTTCTCTCTCTGATCGGTGTTTATGATGAGTCAGATTACTCATGTAAAAATAACAAAGACCTTGCTCATGGGGCTGAAAGTTTCTGATAAAATCAATGATTTTTCTAATAATTGTGCCAATGGTCGCTTATTTTAATCTTGGACAAAGTAATAAAAATTAAATTTGGCTGCCAATTTTCTCCCAGGTAAGAGCCAGAAAAATCCATCTCTTCTCTATTAGACTAATTCTTCTCTAATCTGCTTTTGTGTTATCATATGGCTTTGTCTGAGACTGTTCCTCTCTTCCATTACTGTGATAAAAGCAATGGGCCAGATTTTTGATTAACAAAGTATTTCCCTAACTTGATTGGGCATATTTGCAAATTTAGTGATGAAATAACATTTTTGTATCTCTCTTTGCTCTCTTAGTTTGTGTTTTCTTTCAGGGAATATTAATCTGACAGTACAAGTAGAGCATTAAATGCAACCATCTTATCTTTTTAAATACTGAAGAATTAATTTTGTACATCTTACTTTTTTGTCAGTTAAATTGTGATTTATGATCTTATTATTCACCCCATGTCATTTAATTCAAGCAATGCAGAAAGCAAAACAAATGAAAATAAAATAAAAAAATGTAATAATCTTTTTGGTTTTTTTATCCATGTTAGTTTTCTATACCACACCTTGACAAGTGGTGTGGATTTCTCCATAAATATTTCTGAAATATTCACCATGATTGCATATCACTCTTACTGTACTGGTGTGTTCGTGCTCATTGTTTCTGTGAGTGGAACAGCTCAGTCCACTGAAAGCCCATTATCTAAAGAGTGGCCCCACACTTCAGCTCAGTCCTTCGTTATTTCTTTTACGCCTTTCGTGCCGTCTACCAAGAATGACGATGACTTGACTAAAGCCTCCCCAGTGGGCACAAACTCTTCTTCCATCCCTGCTTTCATACCTCTCATGAATAAGAAAAATGATATAATTTCACTCGAATAGAGCAAAAGGACTGACATGAGGGAGGTGTTGCTGGTGCCCAAACAAGCACAGACTCTGGTATGGAAATGGCTTACACTGTTTTTTTGCTGTAGTTATCTTGCTCTCCTTGCAGCTTAAAGTCAAGATCATTGATTTTGCATGAGATAGTATTTCAGGAGGCACGATTGTGAGCTGTACAACATCAGCCCCGTCTATTGATGTACCTTCCCTCCACGCCTGCTGTGCTTTTTCCTGTTTTTACTGCAAACGCCATCCTCCTTCCTGAGCCAGCATTGTCTTGTTTCCTTTGTCCTGAGGTAGTAGACTCCTTTTTTGTTTCCCCTCTTAAATGTGAGAGAGGAGCTGAACAGTAAGTGGTTGGAGATATTGGAGGAAAGATAAGGACGGATCATTTCTCATTGCCAGAGCTGTCCTCTGATCCATATGCAAGGTAGACATCAAAGAGTGGCTGAAGATAAGAAGAGTGAGCTCCTGCTCTGTCAGAATAATCCCTGCAACTGTTTCAAGTCACACACACTCATCCTTTAGACTTTTAGAAGTGATTTAAAATTCACGAGCCCTAAATATAGATTTTAATTCTAGGTTTGAAATGGTTCATGAACTAATTAATTCAGGCATGTTGGTCTGTTCATCCAATTAGCTGCTTAAATCATTGATGTGAGCGCATATTAAAGAGTCAACTGAACCATTTTCAGCCTCAACAAAAGAGCCAGTCCTGATGTGCTTAATTAAATTAAATCATTTACTAATAAGTAATCTTTCATATACATTAATCAAGCCATGCAGTGTTGGATTTTGCTCATTCATATATTTCTAAGATAGAAATGGAGTATCTCTCATGCACAATCACTGGTAATACTTTCATCTTTTATATGTGCTGATGGAGCTCTCGAACACAGAGGTTTTTTTTTACTAGTGTTACCAGTATTTATATCCGCAGGTCCCTCTTTAAGGATGCACACAGACCTGTAGTTGTCAGAGCACGGATATCTAAAAGTAGATTAATATGTTGTATTAATTGGCTTGACCAATTTATACCAAGGGGGGAGATATGATTAAAAGACATATTAAGGTTGTCAGATGATTGATTTTCTAATAATGACATGATTGTCCAGAATTTACTCACAATTTATCCCCGTTTCAAGTGTATCTCAAAGAGACATATTCACCATGATTATTTTGATTTAATAAGTGACAAACACTGACATGCACAATAATGAATCACAACTAATATGTGTGATGAAGTAATACCAGCTACATTGGTCACTGAAATTTTACATCACTCAAAGATTATTCCCCAGTGAAAATAGAGCCACAGAGGGTGATTGTGTTCCACCTCAAATGGGGAAATTAAGGCCTTGCTGGATGATTTGCAGCATAGAGGCCAGGACAACTGGCAAGCAGAAAGAGGGCTTTCTGCATCAACTGTGTGCTCAGTTGGCGGATAGCATTTGTATGTATGCTTGTAAAAACTCATCTCACATTGACAGTAAATAACAACTTTGGTCTTGTGAAGAATGCCATCTTACAGTCCTTTGAATCTGAACCTGTTTGAAAGAGCAATGCTCACATGTGGCTTCATTTGATTTTACATGACAGATGTCGATGAATATACAAGAACTGATCTTGAGCTTCCTCACTGCAAAGATCCTCTAACCTGCCAGGATTACAGGTTTAAAAGAAAAGACTGATCTTAGTTCAGATTCAAATAACAGTTTCAGCACAATTCAGCTCAATTTCAAACCAATGAATTAAAAAATGAACAAGTCAAATATGAAAATACAGTTTTATTTCAAACTAAATAAATCCAACTGAAATGGTAGTGTACGTTCTTACTCTGCTTCAAACATCAGCTGATGTTTTTCTTATTGTGGAAAACTTCTGATCATCGTTAAAAAATTTTACTTGCCAGACAGCTTTGAGATTAGTGTTGCCTTGACAACTGAGGGTTAAAAAAGACTGATTAAATTTTCCACTATTTGCATGCGATCAGGAAGAGTGGGATTTGGTGAGGATGCCTGTCTCTTGCTGATTAGCTTTTTAAATTGCAGTTTGCAGCTTGGCACTTGCATGTTTATCAAGGAACAGATTCTCTCAGAGGCTCCTCTCCACATTTCAATGACTGATAGATGCTATGGTGTAAGGACGGGGCAGTTTGAAAAACTACATGTCCACAGATCTGAAAAGTTTTTGAAAGAAGTTATATTCAAAGAAGAGGTATAATCACACTGGCAAAGTTTACCACATTATACATCTTCATCTGACTTTTTTGGGTCAGATGTATTAAACAAAGCGGTAGGCTGTTCATTTTAAAGAGGGATGTTTCCCTTTTCTAAGACTTTAAACTGCCTCTCTGGCACCCCCATAATAGCTTTACATGAAATGTGACTTATAACATTTTTTTTTCTTTCACTGGTGTTTTAGAAAACCCTTATTTCAGCCTCTGTCTGAAGTGTTTTGAATTAGTTGCTGTTCCTTTAAGGCTCCCAGCTCCACAACCTCCCTATTCCTCTTATTGGCCAGCCCTCTGGAGGCCTGTCAGGAGGCACAGCTATGGGCAGACCTTGGTGTTTGTGGCCCTGCATTCCAACATGTCATGAACCAGTTCGGAGATCCGTATGTGATGTCCTCATCATTCCAACAAGTTTTGAGTAGACTACGTGCTATTTTTAGAACAGACTTTTTAGCAGTTAAAAGGCAGATTCAGGGAACTGCGTTTACTCCCACTTTAAGGTTACGGGTGAATCCAACTGTTGGATATAACTGACATCCAGTCTAGACTTGTTTTCCTTGGCCTGTATTGTTAATAGTCTAACTATCAACCTAAGAAGCTTGCTCTTCCTTGAGCAATATAAAGCTGAAAAGGAAACTTTCTTATGATTATCTTTTTAATATTTAGGTTTTAAGTTTTTTAAGGTTTTAAGTTTGCTGAAGTAACAGGTCTGTCCACCAGAGAAGATGAAAGCTACTTTTCAAATGTTTGTTTGGTGAATGGAGGCGGATCCATCATTTTTGCTGCATTTCAGGAAAATCTAAACGCTGATTGTCTCTAGTGACAAAACATCAAGCAGATTTGTGTCTCTGTGACTGTTTGATCTAGAACAGATTGTTCGCTGCTCTTCTTGCAGATATCTGTTTACAGGGAGAAATAAACCGTCCTCAGATCACTGCTGATGGAAAAGTAGATGTCATTACACTGGATTGTGATCCTCTTGTGTTGCTCTCTGTACAGACTGTTCTGTCTGCAGGTTCAAAACCTGCTGATATATAATTCAATAAAACCAACTTGCAAACAAATAATTTTACAGCCTGCCTGGATAACTCTTCGTGCCACGACTCCATTACAAAACAAAAGTGTTGGAATTTAATATCAGATGTTAGAGAAAGGGCACTGATTCTGTTTCATAACTGCCAGATGTGTTTTTAAACTTTTTGACATAACTTTATAAAGTCATTTAACTTTTAACAGCATTTCTTTTGTTTACTGTACTGTTGCAGCTCAAGAGAAGGGAAAGCCATTGTCAAAGTCAGACCTGTATTTTCTCTTAATCTATGAGGGGAGGAGCCGGAGGTGAAGCTCGGTAGGATGCTGACAGCTTTGACCTGGAAGGAAGAGCCTCCCATGGAGTGTTTGTGTTTGTGTGTGCAAATGGCTCTTACTGGGTCATTAAGCTTAGTTTTTTCATTTAAGTCTGGTACAATATGTGTTGAGGTTTCTGTGCAGAGAAAGTTGCTCCCCACACTTGACGAAACTTAAGAGATGGCTCTATCATGAATTTATCAGGAAGACGATGTGAGTGTTTTAGACATTTTCCTTAGGCTGTGATCAGAACCGAGGCTTTTTCTGTGTCACTCACTTTCAGAGTAAGCTGTTTCTGACAACCTGACATCTACTTCATCCTCTTTCCAAACAATTTTGGCAGTGTGGCAATCCATCTGACAACCTGAAGTACACAGGATAATTTATAAGATATGAGATTTGATATTATTCACAGTGTAAATGTGGTTAAGAGCTGTGTATTAGAATTATTAAAACACAAGAGAAATTAGAATCACAGTGGGGATTATGGAGTGCCTTGCATGAATATGTAGTTATAAAATATTTTATTAGTCCTGGGACCCAAATGTATATAATTAAAAAGCAAGATGTATATTTTATGCAGAAATATGGACAAGAGATTACACGATTAGCCAATATCTGACATTCAGGTCCCTTATTTTATTTTGAGATTTGCTTCCTTGGAGTCAGTTTACAGTTAATAAATTGCTTCATACAACTGGAAAAGATTCTGTTGTCAAAAGAAAAGTTTTAGTAGATCTTGTAATTGAAAAAGCTCATATAATTTACAGAATTCATCCTCCTTGATTTTACATGAAGTAGACTAAAAAAAATAATTAGAAACAATTCTTGTTCTTCAGCTTCAGATGTTTTTATGTAACGTGAAAAATGTCACACTTCTTTTCTCACCCTCATCGCATGATTCGGACCTCATGACTCCTGCTCACATGACTTTTTTTTCAATTTCTGCAGCTCACTCTAAAAATGTAGGGACATTTTTAGATGCCTTGTGCATTTTTAGATTTATTTCACAAAATATCTTATTTTTGATAAATAATAACAGTAACAATTTTAATTTTTTTTTCAGGATGATAGTTTTACATTTTCTGATAAATCGTTAAGTCTGAGAATGGCTTTTCCTAAAAATTCCATTAAATTCCATCTGTGGGCGTTGGTTCCAAATTTGTAAAAAGACCACAAAACCATCTTGTCAACAAAAATCTATCTTGGCGTTGCTCTTGGCCATGATTATAGCACCATGATCGCTTGTGGAAATGAGAATCCTGAAGATTTGGAGGCAATCACTGCTGCAGACACATAACAAGGTGCAATAGCTCCCAGAGAGAGAAGGAAAGTAAAGGATGAGGAATGGTTTAGACAGAGGAATTGGTGCATAGAGGGTGACAGAGTTAACGTGGCTGAGAGTTGGAGAGGTAATGGGAGGGAGGTGGGAGAGTGACAGGAAGAGGGGAGCTGCTGGAACGAGGGGGAGGCCGTGTAGCAGGTAGAGCCGCTAGATGAGATAAAGAAGAAATCATTCAGTCAATCAGGCCTGGCCGTGGTGCAATCATCAGATCTCATCTGTTTTCAAGAGCAATTCTGCCTTTTATTGAGCTGTTGTGCCTCAAACAGGGAGGCTGCAAAGGGGAACATTAACCCTTTCAGTGCCATATGCACTTGCAGCTATGGTGAGGGGGGTTATGGCTGTGACAGAAATCTGTTTTAACTCAGAACCACAGCTGAAGAGGGACCCCCCCCCCAGAACTAATTTTTTGAACCTGAATGATGAAAATAATTAAAATATAAAAGAACACAGTATCTGTCTCTGGGTCTCTCAAGGGAATGATTATAAAAGTCTCTTTAATTACATGAATTCTAAATTGAAGTCTATACTCTGAGATTTCTTCATTCTCATTATGTAATGTGTACCTTTCTGGTATTCAGGTCTTTTTCTATTTAAACAAAAGAAAGTGTGCACCATGAAGACTTTCTAACGTCTTGTCCTGTATTTCCTTTTGTTTGTGCTGCAGATATGACCCGTAAAGTTGGCGGTGAGGTGACAAAGCCTGCCTACGGCTGCCAGGTGACCATCCAGTCAGAGCAGGAGAAACAAATGATGAAGATATACCGTAGAGAGGAAAAGAGAGAGAGGAAGAGAGGCAAAGGAGCAGATGACAGCGATGCATCAGATGCTCCCATGACCTTCGACCCCAGAGAGATGAGAGCTCTGCGGTAAGAACCTTCTCTGTGGTCCTTTTTCTTCATTTGTCTTTGTTTTCTGCTTGTCTATCCTGTCCTCTCAGTGCTCTTCAAACTGACAAACTTAAGCTTTGGAGCTTGACTGAATAATAAAAAAACAGAGGCTGAAGCTTGTGTGTGTGTGTGTGTGTGTGTGTGTGTGTGTGTGGGTGTTTTTGCCAGATTTTTTTTCTGAAAGTTTAATTTCAGAGGAGGGAAAAAAAGAGCAGCGATCTGTTTAATTAAAAAGTTAGCATGGCCAAATCCAGCCCAGTGTGAAGGAACAGATTAGCAGAGAGGTAAGCCACTTTAGGACAGAACATAATGCTGCACATCTCTGTCTCTTCATTTTAATCATCAGCTGCAATATTCACTCTATAGCAGAAATACCGTTGTGATGAGGGTTTATGTTCTTATATAAGTGACATTGTGCAGATAGTTTTAATGAAACGGCATTGGGCCTCATTCATCAACTTTTCTAAGGATGAAATTTCTGCTCAACACCATCAGGCAAGATTCTGACACTCACCAACGTTTTCTTACATGGGACTTATTTTGAGATAAGAACACACTTGGGAACACCGTGAGCAAACAAACACATATTTAGGTACTAACATGATAGCACAGAAATTAATGGTTGTTGTTTTCTTTCATTTTATCTGTCGTAAACTTGTGCAGATTTCAAACCTCTACATATTCATATATTGTAGAAATCCCTTAATGTGTCTGTAAACTAATAAAAAACACTGTTTTTAAAACAGAACTAGATTGTCATGAGATATTTATGAAGAGACTTGGTGAAATGACGAGGTCATTGCTCATCAATCCCCAAACTGGTTTAAGACATGTTGGAGGGGAGAGCTTCAGTCATCACAGTCCACCCCAACAGACCTCCAGAGGGCTGGCCAATCAGAGAGAAAGGGGTTTGTGCGACAGGGAGCCTTTAAAAAGCAACAGCCACAACAAAGCTTTTCAGACTGAAGCTTAACAAGAGTTTTTCTAAAACACCAGTGTGAGAAAAATAGAGATTCTTTTGAGCTGCTGGGGTACCAGAGTGACAGTATAAAGCCTAAAAAAAGCACAATACTTCCTCTTTAATTGATGGTTCAGTGTGTGTGCCTAAAGTGTGGTATGAGTTTGAGAGAATGCTGCTTCTTAAATTCTTCCCCTCCTCAGCTAATGTACTCACAATATTTAGCCCATATTGGTGCTTGCTAACACATCACACACCTTCGTCAGCATCTGTTCAACTCAACTAAGTAGTTTAAGAACCAACTTATTACTTAACAAAGTAACTCTAAAACACTCTAAAACATCAGATGCTGCGGGGGTTTTATGAGAGGGTCGTTTGATACAAAGTGTTCATTTTTGTTCTGACAACAGAGGATGAAAAAAGAGACACGACTTAACTGTTTGATTTCTTGAACTACATGGAAACGTACTGTGTCACAAGTCAGCACAAGATCAAACTATTAAAATGCATGTAAACATTGTATTGAAACGGACTGAGATGTTCTCGATCTAGAAGTCTTGATTCTCTTTTCTGCATGTACGCAGATAAGATCCTCAGCTGTGACTTCACGATTGAGCTATGATCATAGTCAGACTGCTTCGTGGATGTAAACGCACTGAGTGTGAGCTGTTTGCCATCGATGGAATTGTTGTCCCCAGTTATAGATGAATGACTATTCTAGATCCCTTTTGTCATGGAGAAACATGTTTTCATTAGTAAAATGAATAATTGATATAGTTATAAAATAAAAGAACCACATGATGAAACCATACAAAAACCTACAAATCCAGATTCTTTTTATCATAACAGTGTTTTCTACATGAAATGTGAGTGTCAGTGTATCTTAAGTAGAATTTAAGATCTCCTACTGATGCTACTCAATGTAGTGATAAAATCACTTGTTGTCTTCAGCAGAACTACCAAAGTACTCCTCATATTTTATTCAGACATTCCTGAAGTCTCTTTCCTCTCATTCTATCCTGTGTGTTGTGCATACAGTTGTTTAGTTTTGTGCTTTATAATGGGCACTGGGCATATATTACCAGGTAGCCAGGAGCAATAAGCAGGAGCTTCAAACTTAAGAGGAAGTGTTATTCATCAATTAAAGAATTACTTGTGCAGTTTATGAAACTTCAAGAATCTGCCTTTGACCTGTCTTAGATGCTTTATTGAGAACAAACTGATTTCTAACCGGTACAATCAGAAAAGTATTTGTACCTTAAATCTCTGTCATCTTTTACATAGTTTCATTATTCCCTGGCTTTTTACGTTCTCCTTTATGCTCTATGTGTCCTTTTGTCTCTCTCACAGTGAACATGCCCTGCTGAATGCCCGACGTGAACCTGTGTTCAGTAGAGAGAGGGTGTATGAACGTATTCGATATCCCAATGTCTACGATAGCTATGCAGAGGCAACAAAGTCACCTGCGTTTGTCGGAGGAGCAAGGGTAAGACAACGATTCAGTTTTATGTTTTCATGTGTGGTCCTTTGACCCTTTAAACTGAAAGCTGGAAGCAAGTTTTTCCTACTTGATAACAGCTCACACTGAAATTTGAGATCACATAAATTTCATCAAAATCAAGAATCTTGCATGAAACTGTGAATTTTTTTTTTTTTTTTTTTTTTTTTTGACACTCGGTTGGAGAGAATATTCTCAGAACACTTTCTGCTCAGGGCTCCATGTTGGCCAAGAGAAGCCCTGCTCTGTTCAGACCAAAGTCTCATACTTGGGAATCTATTCAAGTGCACGCAAAGTCCAATTTCTGGCGAGGCCTCCCCTCAAACGATTTGTTCTTTTCAAAACTTCTCCGCAATGTCAGTTATCAACTTCTCCACTGAAGTCTTAGCCTGTGAGTGGCAAGGATACAGATTTCTACATCTTGTTGTGACCACAACGAGGCATGATGGGACTTTAAGGAATTGTCGTCTATTCTCCGTCTTTGTTTGGTTTTCCCTCGAAATCTTTGGTTAGACTTCTCCAAAAAGTCTGTGTAACGAGCAGATCCTAAAACTGTTATGATCAGTAAATGATTTGTCCAAATGAGTCCACAGATGTGTTTTTGATCTCTTTATTTTTAAGAAAGCATGAACTACACATTTTGTAAAGATACAGATCAGTGTTCTTTTTTGTTGACTTTGGGTACACCCCTAAGTTTTAAGTGTGTTTTAAAGCCTGGGTTTGTTGTTGTTGAGTCTTTGAGGTCATTTTTGAGGTCTGTGTTTTCTTCTTTTTCCTCGTCTGTGTGACATTCAGATGCTGCTTCCCGAGGGAATCCGCAGAGACAACACTAAGATGTATGAAGAGGTGGAGATCCCGCCCAATGAACCCATGCCTATCGGCTTTGAAGAGAAACCTGTCTACATCTCTGAACTGGATGAGGTAGGAGCTGCTCTGTACTTCACTGTTTGTTTGTTTGTGTGTGTCAGTCGTCTGAATGTGGATATACGTGTCTTTGAACACCAGGGTTAGGCCACAGTGTGCTTCTAAAGTGACAGTGACATTTCTGAAGTCAGGACAGGTTGGTCAAAACAAAGAATACTCTGAAGATGTTATACTTCTGGAAAAAGCAGATTTATTTTAGCTGTGACTGTAGTCATGTCAGCTGGCATCAAACTGAGAACCCTAATTCTCATCCTGCTTCATATACGTGTACAATAGAAGCTGTTTTACATTGATGCCAAAGTCTGGGGGAAGTAACTGCAGGTAAAGAGGAAGAGAAATATGAAAACAAGAGACAACTTGGAGCTGGGTTTTGCACCTGCAACATTGCAAATCATCACTCCCCTGTGGAAGCGCAGAAAGTTGTTTTTGATGTCCTGTTTTTGTTCATCTGGAACAAAAAAGTGACTGACTGTTTCCAGGAGGATGTTTTGGATTTGGACCAAACCTCACTAACTTTGTCTTGAAACAGGTTGCTTTGCTTTGTATGTAAAACCACAGTTTTTTCTTCTTACTGTTGACAAATACCTCTTAATATCAGATTTTAAAATAACGGAACTATCCCTTAAATGAATAAAACATTTTATTTTACTTTTTTCTTTTTTTTACAGCATTGCTTTAGTTCATCATAGCTTGAGATAAGGAGCCGTGCAGCTCAGCTGTTTCTTAGCTGGCAGCTCTTCCTGATGCTATGCTACTTCTTCAGCATTGCTCTTTGTACAGTATATTGCTTCTTGAATATTCTCTTGATGGAACAGGGGAAATAAATAGCGAAATAGGACCTTTGTTATTCTTGGCCTTGACCTTTGTCATTGTCAAGACATGAAAATGACTCAAAGCTCCCTCTCTTCTCTTTCACGTTTTGTTTTTCTCAATGGATGTTCAGACTCAAAACACTGATGAGTTTCTGATTGATTTTCTCCCAGAAATATTAATGCTTCATCATGACCTTCTGAGTCAAATAACATTTTCAAGGACA
This sequence comes from Labroides dimidiatus, assembly GCA_030710495.1. NCBI lineage: Eukaryota > Metazoa > Chordata > Actinopteri > Labriformes > Labridae > Labroides > Labroides dimidiatus. The sequence goes on along the minus strand of CM061148.1, from coordinate 17,950,517 downwards.
GGACTGGTTATTTCTTTACACTGACTTGATCCTGTGTTGGTTTTATGTGAAAAACTAAGTTGATTTTCATGTCTCTGTTTAGAGCTCTGCTGATAAGTTTGTCAATGAGAACTAGGTTTTAAAGCAGGATGTGTGTGGGTTTTTTTTTTCTTCAGATAATTTTCTTTTGCCATCATGTTTTGTTCTCATGACTGATACTGGAGCAGGTGTATGGCAACAAACATCATTTTTTGAGCTGGAAATCATGTAAAGCTACTGCAGGGTACCAGAGGTACAGAATGAAGACTAAAAAAGTGCAATAACCCCTCTTTAAAGATCAGCACGGCTATGAACAAGATTTAATGTTTACACTAGCATGTGAACCCTTCACTGCTCTCCATGACGGGTAATGTTAAACTGGCACATCTGCTCACCTTTTGTATTTTAATTAACAGTGATAAACCAAATTTTACAAAGTTTTCAAATTCTCTGCCACGATTGGTCGAACAAAAAAAATTAGCAAGCCAAAAAAATACCCCGAAGGTTAAAGGTCTCACCCTGAGTTACATTCCCAAACATGAAAATCCATATTTTTTCCATTCGAGTCTGGCAGATGCACTCTAGCGCAAGGAAGGCTGATGATCAGAGTTTATTCACGTGACAGTTTTATCTTTAAACACATTTCTTTGTTTCCTTTGTACCTCACATATGCAGACACACAGTTTCCTTTACTTAAATACACTGTGTCCTTTATCGCTGCAAACAAAGTCTGACAGGGTTCATTCAGCTTTCCCACAGCGTTTTTTTTCCCGTTCTGAAATTAATTACTTTATATCATAACTCTGAACACCATTTTTTTAATCATAGCATTGCATACAAATCAGTTTCTCCCTTTTGATTTGACCACCAGTTTCTTTTTTCTTTAATTTCTTTAGACTCTAATTTTCTAATGAGGCACCGTCACGCTTTTACGTAGCTGACGTGACAATCGGCAATTGGCTTACACTCCTATTATCAAGAAGGGCATGGCTGGCTCTGGAAAAGCGAACAGGGTCGGGCTTTACCTATCCGACCAATACCAATCTGTACTGATCCACACCGGACCGCTCGGTGGAAACAGGCCTTAAGCTCCTCCCTTCATGATAGAATGACTGTCTGCCTGAATTCATTTGAATGCAATTTTCTTTCCATGGAGAATCATACTGATGAGGCTTAACCTCGGCAAATGCTTGTGCAATCATGACAGTGAGGTCCAAAATTAAACAAAAAAATCTTCCGTGCCACCCATCCCTCGTGATGGATGATGATTTCAGTGGTTGAGCTTTAACCTGAAAAGTTTCAGTGAGTTTATTCTCGCCGTTCAACTGAAGTACACACCGAAGGACTCAAACCACAGCTATAGCTTTACCAGCTCTGCATCACATCGTCTCATTTTGAAGTAAATCCGTATGAGCACCAAAACCAGCCTGCTCGTCTGTTTAGCTGCCAAGAGAGTGGCGGATGCCCCGGCGTGTATTTGGTCCCTGTTATCCTCCATCACAGCAAACTGGAGAGGACTACGGCTGTAATGGCCAGTGAGTGATGTTTCTTCTTAATGGAAGTGCTGTAGCTCTCAGCCGGCTGTCAGTAGACACAATGACCCGTCAGTCTGACTGACACTTTGACTGACAAACCCACAGTCATGCTGATGCTCACAGACACTCCAGTCTCTGGCGGTCTTTACCCAGGCACCGATGGGCTGTGTGAGAGGGCAGCTGGCTGTAAAAGCAGGAGCTCCGTCTGCTTCAACCCTCAGGGAAGACGTCTGGCAGGAGGCCTGTGAATCCACCAAACACTTCATTGTCTCTAAAGGCTCAGATCCCATCCTGTCTGCCCAAGTGGGCTCTGTGATCCATCATTACTGCCTCACTAGTGAAGATGCAACAGTGCAAAAGGTCAGCTGCTCTTCCCTTGGTGCAGCCGTTTGTTGATGAAGAAACTAAACTACCAAAGCCCTAAACCTCACCAGCATTTTGTCACACTTCAAGAGACTGGTGTAACTGCTCACCTCTCTTAACCTTCCCGTCACTCATGCTAATGGACATCATAATAAACAAGGGCCTGCTTCTCTGTATGTGTGAATGTGTGTAATAGAGCAGGAGTCTGTTTGGATGTTGGTGGGGGGAAGAGTGTGCATGTGTCTCTTGCTGTGACAAATTGATGAACGGATGGTTTAATCACATCTACACTGTAGCTTGTCACAGTTTGTGATGCTGGCTCAGGTGTGTTTGTGTGTGTGTGAGTGAATGTTTGTGTAGGAATGCCGAGGTCTCTTCAATGCCTGTCAACCTTAATTCTCATCAGGGTGTTCTTTGAGGATCTGACAATTAATCTTTCAATTAGGCACGGGAGTCTGTCAGACAAAAGAGTCAAATAACACCAACTTTAAAAGACCAGCTCTCCTTTCTGTCTGAATATTTCTTGCTTTTTGTTACATAACAAAAACAAACTTCATAGATCATAACGTAACGTAATGTAACATTACGTAACGTAACATCATATAACATCATATAATGTAACATAACATAAAACATTATATAACATCATGTAACATCATATAACAACATAACATAACATCATGTAACATCATATAACAACATAACATAACATTGTATAACATCATATAACATAACATCTTATAACATCTTAAAACATAACATAACATAACATAACATCACGTTAACATATATAACATAACATCATATAACATAACATCATATAACATAACATCATATAACATATAACATAAGACTGTATTGGTCCCATAGGGGGGATTTATTTAATGGATGCATAAAACATGGATGTAGTCTCTGCGCTGTAACCCATTGGTTTCAAAAGCAGAGTCATGAAGTCCATCATCAGCAGTTACGGAAATGTAAATAATGACTCAGCCTTTTGGTCTACCTACCTAGAGGCACAGAGTTCGGGATAAGGTGGGTCTTAAGGCCCTTTGCACACTGGGTCTGTTTTTTTTTTGTCTGAAATTGATGACGTAAAAAAAATGATACCATGTTAATCATGTCTGCACAGTGATGCTCAAACTTTTGTATGTCATTTTTTTTTTTGATTTTCTGAGGGTTTTTTTGCATCCGTCCAGGTTGTTACCAGGGTTGTTTGACTATTCAGAGATGCCATAGGCTACTTGCAATGTCTTTTTTCATTTTCATTTTTGCATTGTTCAACAAAATTTCTGTAATTTTGGGCTACGTTTAGATGATGAATGAGAACTTGTGTGTGTGTTTGTGTGTGTGTGTGTGTGTGTGTGTGTGTGTGTGTGTGTGTGTGTGCGTGTGTGTGCGTGTGTTTTGTGTGTGTGTTTGTGTGTGAGTGTGTGCCAACCTCAAGCATACTGCCAGCTGCTGCTCAGGAGCCCAGCAGGTGAAACTGTCTTGTCTTGCTTTCAGGATTGGATGAACCCAGTGTTTTCTTTTTCTTTTCTTAAGTAGTGAAAGAACCACAAAAGCATTGTCACTGCATGACTGTTCCATTATTCTCACACTGGGAATTTTTGCAGTTCATAAAAAATAAAAGCATCGGTTTCAGTGTGCGAGGTGTCGTTGACTCTTTGCTAACAGCTAGTGTGCCCACCTGTCAGTCCAGTTCACCGTACCCAAAATAATCCAAAACTCTTAAAATAAAACAAGTTTGGAAAAAAAATCACATACTGCACAGTGTCTGCTGATAGAGAAATGAGCTATTATGAGCCCCAACTGTTTTTTTTTTGTTTTGTTTTATTTTAACCAGGCTGTTAACATGTTTGTTGCAGTTAACCCTTTGAACCCTGAGCTAAATTTTCAGTTCTAGAATAGAATGCTGGTAAAGATGTAAATGAAGATGGCACCCAGCAAAAATTAAAAAAATGTAGATTTGCCCCCCAAAAAAGACACTTCAGGATTAATATCTCTTTGAAAATGATACTGATGCAGCTCTTCACCTTTATCAAGCCAGAGTGCAACATATGAACCTTATTTCCGCAAAGGCTGACTTTGATAAAATGAAGTAGATTCAAATTAAAGAGGATTTAATGCAGAGAGTTTAGGCGAGCTCTCTTATGACTCAGTTTGGCTCCATTTGTCATATGAATTTTCTCACGTACAAATCTATATATTTCATTTGTCTATCACTAATGTTGACCAATACATCCAAATACAATAGAGTCTGGAATTTTTTTTGAAAATTCATATATTCAAATATATATAAAGAAGTTTTACAACCTTCATTCAATGAGGCACTTTTTGTGTTTGTGATTCTTTGGCCTCTATCTCTCTGATACTTTGCTGTAGAGAGCTTTGGCTTATATCATTAGATTCTGTGGAGTCTCTACTTTCATCTGAGGTGGTTTTGTCCCACATGCAGCAGCGCAACGATAGAGAGGGAAATGTGGCAAGTGGGTTGACACAGTGGAGCTGTGCAGAGTTTGATATGTGCTGATTCATTTAGTTGTTATTTGAGTTTTGTTTGTGGCATGTGAAAAAGGTTTATATAGTAGCTAGCCCAGGTTATCATTGGGTTGCACTAAACTGGTGATAAGGTTTCTCACAAGTTTATTCCTGGACTAAAGGAATGTGCAAACAGAAAAAAAAAAAGAACAAAATCATCTGAATTAAGACCTCAACTTTCAAACATGCAACATTCATGGTGCATCCCAACAAATTGAAAATTTCGGAAAATTTCTACAATATTATATACATTATTATATATCGTTTCACACATTTTCTATTTTAATTTAATATTTTTTGCCTGCAGTTAAAAAAGTATCACATAAACATGCTCAGAATTTTTGTGAAAGTCATTGTGGCCACAGAGGAAGAAAATAGTTCCTATAGGCTGTCCTAAGTGGTCTCAGTCATGTATGTGAAAAACTTGAAGGAATGAAATGAGCTATTTCTTAATCTTTACCATTTCTCACATGCTTTTTTTTTGTGGATGGTATTCAGTATTTTTTGTATACATGAAAGTCACAGGAATACTTTGTTTGCTCCATAATGGCTGCTCTCATTATTCGAGCATTGGTCTGATGCTGCTGAGTCTTTGTTCTGATTTGATGGATATCCACACTTGTTTGTCACGATTTCAGAGCTCCTCAACGTTGTTTACAATGATTTCTCTGGACTCTGTGTTGACTGACATGTTTGTGATCTGATGTATGAAGTGAAGGCTCTTTTTACCTGAAGTGAGGTGGGAATTAAACAGCCACTTCTGATGAATGACTGGATTTCCTTTAATCTTCAGAGTATTTCGAGCTTTGATTTGTGCTGCTTGGTTTAGAAACCGCTTGCTTATTTTCTCGCTCCATCTCCTGTGTGAAGTTAGGAGTGTTAAAGGCTCCTGTCTGAGACTCTGGTGCAAAAACCTGATCCAATGCTGAGGTGCTGTCAGATGGAACATGGTCAAAGCTCTCCTCCTCTATAGATGTAAACAGCTGCCTCAGGAGACCAAGATTCACCATCAGACAGGGTGTGATGCTCAGTCTTCTTTGAGTTGCAACTACCGTTTTATGATGTCTGATCTATGAACCAATGATAATATCACAGCTTCAGGATATGAGGGTGACATGCAAAGTGTTGTTGCGCTATCACGTGTTGCCAAAAGTAATATTTAGAGAAAATATTATATGGACATCGTCTTTGTGATGTCACCCAGTTTGAAGTTATGATATGAAGTTTGAAACCTCATCAGTGGCGGGAGCTACCTGCTGCACACAAGTATAAGAATAGCAGAATGAGGAGGTTCACATTTAACATGAACCCTCTTTCTTCGGTCTTTGCAGGAAGGATGCACTAAAGCAGGGGTCTCAAACTCAACTCACTGAGGGGCTGCTGGAGGTAGTGTCTGGGTGAGGCTGGGCCGCATCAAGTGTTCCACAAAAAAAGCGCTTCAAGTATTCCAAAAAAAAAAAGAAAAAAGTACAACCGATCCAATCATCTCAGTCTTAACAGGTCAGAACGTGCAGAACATGAACGGTTCTTCAGAACATTTGGCTTGAGGGAGGAAGCAACTGAGACCCTCAGTATGACTTTAAGATGCTCATCTTTAAGTTTGGACCTGAACTCTAACGTATTAAAGTTCATTGTGGAGAAGAGCTTTTCACACAGATAGGTGCTGCCAAAAAGGCACATGATCCAAACACAGACAAACACTGTATAGCACGAGGTGAGAGGATACATTTTCCCTCCACTCTGTGACCTGAACATGTTACAAGTGACCAATTTCTAATTTGCATTGCTGCCATGAGCCTGATCTATGGCAGCCCACAAGTGTTAAAAAATATAAAACACCCAGATGCATGTGAATAAAAAAGCATGGGCCGCACTAACATAAAGCTTTGATTTCAGGCAGGGGCCCACAAATATTGTTCTGGGGGCCGCAATTGGCCCGCGGGCCACAAGTTTGAGACCCCCTGCACTAAAGGATCACTGTTTCTCTCATCACCTACTGAATGAGTTCAGGTGCTGCAGGTTATCAGACATGAGAGATGGAGAGCACCACCATATGGTGTAAATCATTAATCATTGATGCCAATCATATGCTGATCATAAAATACAAAACAGATATGGATAAAAATGGTTGGCATTGGTATAATGAGATAATGCTGCATACAAACCCGTATAAGGATCAGATTTACTGTTTGGATTTAAACTTGTTTTCCTATTAATTGGGATTATTTGGGACAGAGGAGGGATTTATAAATATCTCTTGGGAGCTAATTTCCTGGAAAGGCTGGGAAGGAAAACAAAGGAGTGAGTAAATGACTGAACATCACAGAGGAAGGATTTGATTCGACAGAGTTAACACTTCTCTGATGTTGTCTTTCAGATGTTCAGCAGCAACTAAATTTCCGTCCCTGCCTAAAAAGACAAAATCCTGAACACTCTGAACAGCTGAAATAAATTATCTGAGGCTCTATGTCTGTCCTCTGTCACCAAAAATAAATAAATAAATAAAAAAAACCAAACCACTTATCTGTCTTTTTTTGTCTTTTACAAGCAGTTTTTCCTTCATCTCTGGAAGTTGCTGTGTAACTGATATAGATTGATATGGAACCTCTGTCTTGTGCTGAGCGATGTGAATTAGCCTCAGTCAGGCTGTGGCTCTATTCATTAACTGAAGCCTGGGCAACTGTGGAACAAAGTGCCTCGCTCCGCTTGCACACAATGCCTAATAAGTCTTTACGTGCTATTAGACTTTTCAGCCTGCCTTTCAAAGACTTCCTGACGCCCCCCCCCCCCCCCTCCTCCTCCTCTCCTTCTCATCCTGTTTACACTGAGTGCCGATTGTCATTTATTGAAAGCTGTGGAAGGAAACAGGGCTGTGCAAGCCTCTGTATGCCTTTAATAGCTCTGTGAAACATTAAAAGTGGGGAATTTATTAGGGTGCTTTTTAACTAATGAATCAAGGTCTGGGCTTTCTGCTCCTGGCTCTGTGGTAAAAGCCTTCCTAATTTATCTGAATAAATATGTTACTCAGTGTGTTGTGGGTGAGAGCAAGTGCCACCCTTTAGTAGAAGTGATGGACCAAACAAGCATAGAAACGAACACTTGAAATTGCTGATGTACCAACAGCAGAAAGAACACTGGGACTCCTAGTCAGAAGTTTCTATGAAGTACTAATTGATAGGAATCCACTCGAGCTGCTAATAAATTCTGAGAAATGACACATTACCACAGGGGAAAAGTGTGCAGAGCGAGAGGATTAACGCAGAAACCATGGTGAGTGTAGAAGGGGTTTAAGGCATAAGTAATGACTGACTACTTTCTCCCAATTTGTGCTCTATATCTTAATGCCGCTTGACACTTTAAACTTTCTAATTCCATAATTTTCCTCTTTGAGTTTTAATTTTTTACCCATAAAGTTAAGCTGTCAAATAAAGATGTTCTAATACAATTTGTCCTCCAAATAACAGGACATGAGTTTCGCCAGTCCCTGGAAACTCTTTTAAACATCTCTTATTACTTTTTTTCATTCAAGTTTTATTAACCTGAAACAATGTTTGGATATGATATGATTTAATAAACTGTTGTATGAGCTGGTTCAAAACACATTTTAATCCAAACTAAAAGCAATCTTAGTCCCCAGACACAAGCTTCAGGAGGCTTTTGTAAAGGCGTTTTCATATTGTACAAACAATAGCTTAAACTGGTTAATGTTAATGCTTAAGATGAGCACTGGACAGAATTTCAAACTAAATGTGTGCAGGAGAAATCCCACGATGAGACTGCAGGCTTCTCTGATCAGCCTATTTATAAAGTCACATTAAAATTATACAAGAAGAGCGAGATATGTGCACAAATCAGGAAATCACCAGTTAGAAAATTAATCATTATAATCACATCATTTCCCAAACAGAAATATCTGTCTTTGTTCGTTGTAGATGTTCTTTAGTAATAAAGCTTCCACACCTATATTCTCAAACCAGTCTGAATTATCTGCTTCCACTCTGTCTTTATGCTGCTTTTGTGTTTCTTGATGCCTCTGGCACAGGGAAACACTCTCAGTAGTTGTTTTACATTAAAAGCCCACCATGAAATGGAGCGAATTTGCCCTTTGAACTGCTGGGAAGCTTTCAGATTGAGGCATCTGTTCATGAGAAGTTTAGCTCAATAGCAGTCAGTGCAGCTAATTTGTGAGTGGTTCAGAGTTTTTCCTTTTTAAAAAGAGAAATTTGATTCATTTGAGTGCTGCAGTCTTTGCTTAGCGATTCTGTTGATGTGATGGTAGCTTGTAGTTTCTATTGATTTGTGGTATGTTCTATATTCTTACTGTCAACTTTTCATTCCTCCACTGCTTTACTGGACTAACATTATTTTCAAGTTATTTTTTCAGGCTTTTTATGCTTTTAATGAGAGAGGACAGGACAGAGGATAGAGTAGGAAACAGGGTGAGAGTGGGGAGTGACATGTGGGAAAGTCAATACAGGCCAGACTCGAACCCGGGCTGCCCGCTCAAAGGCTTTTTTGCTATATGGAGCACGACCTAGACTACTAGACCATGTACGCTCCATGGACTGACATTTTTGTGCATTGGGTTGTGCCTCTTTACTGCATTACTATCTAGGTTGAATATTTTAGCAACTACACTTCTGAGTTGACCCTATGTTGTAGTGGCCAACAGGCTTAACATGAGTAGGTTTCTACGTTGAAAAAGGGCTATGCAGACTTATGGTATAGGGTACACCAATGATCTGACACAGAAGTACAAACCAGGCTTAAACTCAGCTGCTCAGAGAGTATTAATGTTAGGATTTTGCACCAGAAACAATGTCTACAAACAAAACCAGGAGAATATAATCCCAAGAAGTTTCCTCCTGGGGTAAAGAGGACTTCTACCTGAGGTATGTTTCTGTGTGATGCACATAGACTGTATAAAACATGGGCGTAGTCTCCGCAACATCACCCATCTGTTCCTGATACAGTCAAATGAAGCCAATCCTTGGAAAGGGCCATCTTGGATATGACGCAGACTTTGAGCTTCTTTTCTAACAGCTATAGGGCCCCCGTCAGTCATGTAAACTGAGCTCAGCCTCTGATTCGACAAACCCTTAATCCTAATATGTAATAAACTGCAGAGTTAGAAAAAAATTCACTCAGCATACAGTGTGTATCGATAGCAAAATTAGCATTTCAGACCCAAGACGTTTTTTTAACCAGGCTGTTTATATTCTTTTTAATGCCATAAAAGTTTTTTTTGGCTTGATGTGTTTGTGACTTCCAGTCTTTCGGCAGCCAGTCTCTAGCAGATTCTTGATGAACAGCAACTTTTAGCACTTCCGCATAGGCTTTATTTTTCTGCATCCTCTCTAGTTAAGCGAGCATGTTGAGACGCAAATGTTGAGCATAAAGTCAAGTGCTTTATTGTCACTGTAGCCGAGCAACAACAAAATTGGAGGTGCAACTCCACTTGATGCACAATAAAAGGAGACATTAAAATGAAAACAAGGATGACACAGCAATAAGCCATAAATTGCTCAATAATCTCTGAATTAACAACATAAAATATAAATGTTCTAAGTAAAAAAAAAAAATAATAATAATGATGGAACCACAATTATTTAGAACAATAAAGTACCCATTGCACCATGGCGAGAGGAGGAAGCAAGGGCAGCTTTCACATCGGAACCTTTCAGAGAAGGGTTTTTTTTTTTTCTGAAATATGGGTCGTATTTCTCCTTAACCCATGGGTTTGTTTGGACATACAACTTGACAGTCATCCTTTGATGTGGAACTAAACACAACACTAACTAAACTAAACCAGTAAGTTGAGCTCTCTTAGTATCAGTTCACTTCCACTCAAACCCTGAAGTGTTTGTTTGCAGTGAGAACACAATCTACCAAGGACTCAGGACAAACAGCTACATGACTCATTGCACTTTCATAGAAGGAAAAAGCAGTGGAAATAGCAATTAATACTGCTTCACCAAATTCAGCATCTGCAGAAGAGCTGGTTTTAGGCAACCAACTCAACAAAAAAGGACTAAGTCTTGTACAGGGAGGGAGCAGTTTACAGTCCTTGCAGCTTGGTAGTAAATTATAGTATTTATCAGCATTTGCAGTCAGCTAAATTTAGTTTTGAAACATTGTTACGTTGAAATTGGCATAGACCACTGTCTTGCCCTGCTGTTTCAAGTTCAGTACCGGGTTCTTCCACGAAGAAATGACAACACTCCTGCATATCTAATTCACCATTATAATTTGATTTGACAATTTCTCTGAACACACAAAGATGCAGTTGGTGCTGTTAAATAATAGCTCAGTGGTGTAAAAACAGGTGAGCTGATCTGGCTCTGTTGTCTTCATCAGCACTCTCACTCGGCATCCTTTGATTCTGTTGGCTGTTGACAGCTTGTCCTTTCTTTCCTGCACAGAAAGCAGACAGTACACAAGCAAAAAAGTGAGCCCTACGTGAACAGCCCTCCATCCCTAAGTAATCCACCTTGATTGCATTTCCTAATCCAGTTTTGATGTGTTCCCCTTGCAGCACATGACTGTGGCGCTCTGTTTTTTAGACTTTGTGTCTGTAAGTCTCTAAGGCTTCTATTAAGTACTCTGAGCAATCTGACAGACTTTTACAAATCTGTGCAATGGAGTCAAAGCTCTCAAATGAATAAACTTCACATAAAAAAACACACGCAGTGTGTGTCAGACACCAAAAATAATGTGTGCAGTATGTTTTCCATCAGTGTGAAGAGTTTAAGGCAATACAATATCTAATTAGAAGGGACTTCCAACTGACTAATTACTTTGGTTCATGCTTATTTAAGTTAATAAAACCTTCACCAGACAGCTGAAATTCATAGTCATGTGCTTAAGGTTTAATCATTTTCTCCAGAAGTTACAAAGAAATCTTTGCTCAATAATTATTCTTGGAAATATACATGGTTTTGTACTTTAAGTGAACTTTCTAAACCAGTAAACATCCTGCAGAGTTGGATTGAACTATGAATTTGTTTATCTTTTAGCAGTAATTGAAAATGTTTGTGTTCTGTGAGGAAATGATCTTTTTGAAAAGCTAATCCATCTAATTGTAGTTGTATTGGACTGCACTGTCATGAGGTTTTCCCCTGACTTCGTTCACTGTCCAACAAACTGAAGCAACACTCCAGTCTAATTATCGAATATTGACTCGTCCAAAACACACTGGGACTCTGAGCTCAGGTGAAAAGTAGTCAAAAGTAGTTTGAACATTTTAAAACTTTGAAAAACAAAGTCTTTGGTACGTTTTTTTGGAAAGCATTAAAATATCCTTTTACCTTTTTTTTTTTTCAAGAACATTTTCTCTCAGGCAACAAATTCTAGGACTTATATTTACAAATCATAAATAAAAATGAACTGGAAGAATGAGCCATGAAGATAAATGTGTTTGTCAGTAAAGTGGATAAACCTTTTATGCATTAATTAGGCCTGAAAACATTTTATGTCTATTTTCTATCTTTCTCTTTACTTCCTCTTATTTTGTTTATGAGCAGCAGAAAGTAAGTTTTTTCAGAAGCTGTAATTACCTGATGCAAATTTAGTTTTCAACCAGGACAGTTGGCTGTTGCTGTGTTTGTCGTATAAATTTACAAAGTGTTTCACTGGATTCATGGATTTTAGAGAAGAACTAATGATCTCAGAAACAGTTGTCAGAAATTTCCCATTAAACTGAACAGTAAACCATTTCTTTAGTGTAGTGTTTAAAATATGCGTTGCTCTGGTACATAAGACATTCAGTTTTAGGGAGTGCTCAAGAGGGGAAAAAGGGCTCAAACTCTCTTCCTTTGTGTGAACGAAGTCCAATATAAAACTGTTTTTGTGAAGCTCTTTCCAGTTTCATCTGTTTTTGCTGCTAGCTACCAGCACTCCACAAGACTTATTTACAAAATGGTATACCACCATTTTCTTTATGGTGCTTGCCCATATTTTAAACATGGAAATAAAATAATGCTGGATGTCTGTACAAAACATGCAAATTTTCAAACTGCTACATGTTCATATGTTGTACAAATCCCTTAATCTGTCTATAAATAGCTCCATTCTAGAAACGAGTTTCTTACGAAATCCTGACGAGATCTGAAATGAAATGATGAGTTCATCACATAAGGACCTCTTATAACATGTTGTAGGGATGGGCCTCGATTAATCAAAGTCTACCCATAACTCTGCCCCTGACATAACTTGATGTGCACCACATTGTGAAAAATGACTGAAAAAGACAACACTTGCTTTTATTCAGAAATAACACAGTAGGGGTAGCAACAGGAATTTACGCTATTACATCTACTATAAACTAGGGATGTCCCCATTATGTAATATAAAATAACTGCTGATACCGAGTCCCAATCCGATTCTTGGATTTGTAGAAAATAAATTTTGCTGAAGGGGTAGAAGTGAAACTGCACACTTTTCAAAAACGAACAGTAAAAAAAATGGTTAAAATAAGTCTTGAGTTTATTAAGTCTATTTAACTTGCTGCTAATTTCGATGTTAAAACCCTCTGGATTGTTAACCCACTGGCAGGATAAAAAATACCACTTATTAGCTCTATGTAAATTCTGTAACAAAGCCAATGATTATACGTTTCTTACTGCTTCCAGCACGCCCTGAATGATGGACATACACCCTATATTCGCCTTTCAAAAATTATTTGAATCCATATCCGAGGCAGCCCTGAATGTAACTCTTCTCAGATGTTGCAAGAGGACGAACATAAATATTACGCACTGACACGACTCTCGTGTTTTTTCCCCTTTAGTATAAATATTTATTTCATCACAAGCCGGGTGACAACTTAAACTGAACTGAAGCATCCCAGACTAGAAAGTAAAGGAATCACTCCAGCATGCTGCAAGGCTCAGCAGAAACACAGGACAAACGTCCAAATTAATCACATCATGTTTGAATCAGCTCGCATGTTGTCACGGACTGAGCTATACAGCTCCATTCAGGCAGGATCTGAAACAAAGTGTCTGAACAGCAGGACATACTGTGGATAACAGAGATGGCATAAACCTTTATCCCACCTTTTTGGATGCTCTCTCTCTCTCTCTCTCTCTCTCTCTCTCTCTCTCTCTCTCTCTCTCTCTCTCTCTCTCTCTCTCTCTCTCTCTCTCTCTCTCTGTGGATATTGATCCATTCTTTAAAGCCTAGAATCAGCGGTGCAGTCTTTTTTCTGTAAGTTAACTAAGCTGCATGTTGTTTTAGTATTCTTTGGTCGTATTGAACGCCTTGTGAAAAAATCATCATGCATCAATGTATTCAGGTGTGGCTGTTGGACTTCTTTCACATTTTAGTTTGATATGTTTCCACACTGCTGACATCTAAGCCACAGAGTTGCTAATGCTAAGCTAACAGACTGTCCCTGGTGTATTTGGTTTGCTGTAAAGCAGATTATCGCTGTGCTTGTGTGTTCTGTAATAAAGCTAAATGTCTCTGCTGTTCCACATCAATGTACCTTATTATTAGGGCTGCACAATATATTGTTTCAAAATCGTCATCGCGATGTGCGCGTGTGCAAGAGTCACATGGCGAGTTATGCGTTGTTAAGAAAAAAAACCATGTGGAGCCAAAAAATATTTTTGAGCCTTTCAGTTAAGTTTATGTAACGATCTACGCCCAGTCGCATTACTAATAGATCTAAATGAGCATCTATTTTTATATTTTATTTTATTATCAGGATCTGGCAAAGCAACGTGCAGCGTGAGTGGTCGAGCAACTGAGAGAGAGGGAGCGGTGAATGTGAGCGTAGCATAGCCGGGATTTTGACAATACAACAGTTTGCCTATAGTTAATATCACATCAGATGCTATGAGCAAATAGCGTTTATGGAGGCAGAGAGAAGTGAGTCTGTTATCCTTATTTTAGGGAGAATTCACCAGAACAGAGTGAAGCAGTAAACTTTTAAAAATTTTCACAATATATATTGCAGGACTCAAAAATATCACAATGTCATTTTTTCCCAGTATCGTGCAGCCCATCCAGACTTTTTGATGGAAAAATGCCTTCCCTTACATTTGAAGTAGCTTATAATAGCACGGAGATGTGAGAGGGTTGTTTGTTGGAGGTTTTGGAGGCTTTAACACTCTTGATGCTTATTCACCAGGTACTTGTGGATGAAGTGATGGATTACCTCGCTATGTGCTATCTCCATCCTAACTCTCAGCCCCCTCTTTCTCCCCCCCTCATCCTGCTGCTGCTGTTTGTAGGGAAATGAATGGTCCTCCTGTTTGCTGCATCTCACACACTGTCAGACTCCACCATGCATCTGGTGTGGAAAGTTTGTGTGCCTGTGCTCAACATGCACAGGGATCCATAGGCTTGGCTCTGGGATTTACTGTGTGTGTGTGTGTTTGTGTTTGTGTTTGTGGGGGTGTGTTTGGCCAGGTCATTTAGTACTCTGCATGCAGGCTTGGAGCAGACTGATAAGCTGTTAGCAAAAACTGGCAATTAAAAGTTGATCAGGCTGTCAATTCAAATGGAATGAAATGGAACCAGAAAGTAATTAAAAGGATGGCATGAAAATGACAACAATTATATCTCTTAGCTTCCCATTACTGATGCACAGAGGAATTTAATTAGTTTAGAGGCTCATAAAGTGACTCATACATAATAACAATATAAAAACCACCCAAAACCTGTGTGTGGCCATCTTAGTTTCACCGTTCAACCTATAGACAGGGATTCCACTAAATACGGACCACACTGGTGTCCAATTAGTGTGTTTTTAGTGGCTGCTGGATTGGCAGGATATTCCCAGTCCTCCCAGTTTGCCCATATGGCCGTAGGCTGTGTATCCACTGTGTTAATGAGCCTGTCAGCTTCCATCCCACTCAGCGCTGGTCCAAGATTGGCTGGGCTCCTTCTCATGCACAGACATACAGAAGCACTCAGTATATCTCTTTTCATAAACAGCCAGAGATCGCTCATCGCTATTTTTTCTTCCCCTCATCACTCCTGAAAATGTTTTGAGCCCTGCAGGAGCCACTACATTTAGAGGTGGGTTCTGCCCCAAACTCAAACAGCTGCTCTTATTAGACAGTTTATTTAACCCTGCTGCTGAGAGGATGACCACAGATGTGTTTGGTTTTTTGATACCCAGCAGAGCTTCCGCTAAATGCTTTGAATGTGCAGCCTTGGATGCTTTCTGCTGAGGGGAGCCAGGATCATTTAGCTGAAATTACCAGGATTAATTTGCCATCAAACTACTAGTTGGTTGTCATAACTGGTTTTTGTTTTAGTGCATTTTGGTGACAGGCTTTGATAGTCTTGTAAATTAAATCATTATTTAATTTGTTTGCTTAAATAAGCTAAAACAATTAGTTAATTAAAACATAATTATTACTTAGTGTGTGTTTAGTTATTACTTATGAGATGCTGCTAACAGGAATGCATTTTTACTGAGTTATTTATTACTTAGTGTTTTTTCTTGTTTATTTTTAATTCTCTGTTTTAAAATATGAGCTGTCATTTAGGGGTGCAAAATAAATTCAAGATGCACAAAATAAAATTGAATACAAGCATTATTAAATGGCTTGAATTTCAGTGTGTGACTACAGGTACTGTGCACAAAATCTTCAATTCCTGCACATCTTGTACAAATAATGTTGGATATATATTCAGTTCCAACAGCTTTGTATAACTCAAAGTGAGTTTTTGCAGGGTTATGTGTTGTGCAGATCAGCCGAAGACAATCTGGATCAGCGCTTTTCCTGACATCCTCTCCCCTGCTAGCATTGGGGCACGGGAGGCTACTGTCTGCCCATAGTGAGACTATAGTACAATATACATAGTAACATACAACTGTCTTAACGTCACAGACCTTATGTAATGTTAGTTATGTTAAATCCAAACTATAGCAAGGCAGCATCAAATTGCCAGTGTCAGCGTGTTTCCGCCACTTCAACATGATGTCTCTGTATCAGAGTTTGAGAAAATGTTAACTGTCAATCATCCTCCGTCTCACAAACTGATGCTTGCACAGGCTAAAGTTCTCGAGCTACATGTTAAGTGCTAGTGTTTTTTTAATGGGTGGTTGTTTGTTTCAAGGTGTTCAGTTTAATTCTGAGGGGCGGAACACAAAAAACCCCTCCACTGTTTGTCTTGTCAGTATGTTTGAAGTAGATGTACACAAACACACACACACACATGCACACACACACACACACACACTCACACGCACACATGCATCTTCATTCATCATCAAAACATAGCCCAAAATAACAGAAAGTTTGTCAGCCCATCTCACCTGACATTTTTGTCCGGCGTGATTATTTAATCTGCCAGTTAAATTAAATGATGATGCTGACGTTGCAAGTCTCTCTGAATAGTCAAATCAGGGATCGGATTTCTTTTTTAACATGCATTAATTTCAGACAAAAAAAAAAAAACAGACTCGGTGTGCAAAAGCCTTTACAGCAGCAAACAAGAAAGCATGTATATTGCAAACATTTCAGTAAGAGTATATCAAATAAATGGTAAATGGACCAGTACTTATATAGCGCTTTTCTAGTCTTAGACTACTCAAAGCGCTTTACACTGCTAGCTCATTCACCCAATGACACCACATTCACACACTGAATGGCCAACTGAAACTAACAGCCATCAGCTATATCTAACACATTCACACCACATTGATACACCACTGAACAACAGTGGGAGCAAATTGGGGTTCAGTGTCTTGCTCAAGGACACTTCGGCATGTGACTGCAGGAGCTGGAATCGAACCCACAACCTAGTGATTGTGGGGCGACAACTCTACCAACTGAGCCACAGCCGCCCAATAGAATAATATCATATGTGAAACCTAGAAAATAAATATATACAGGACTATTTAACCACAAAAAAATATGTAAAGAAGCAAAATACAAGTATGACATGCACAGACTGGTAACATAAAGGTAAAAAGTCTTCTGATGGGTTGGGACATGTTGTCCATCAGAGACGAGAGCTTGGCCATCATCTTCCTGTCAGCCTCCACCTCCAAAGGGTCCACAGGGTCCAGATGGCAGCCCAGGAGCGAGCTGGCCTCCTTTACCACTTTGTTCAATCTCACTCTCCTTTGTCCCGTCTGCCCAAAGGAGGGGAAATCCTTCCAATGTGACCTTTCATGTCCGGTGTTTGCTCTGTTATCCATGTCTCTGTGAATATCAAGATGCTCCTCTGTCGGTATTCCCTCTGGTGCTGGGTTAGCAATACTAGCACGTCCATCTTATTGTAGATAGATTTTATATTCTACATAATGATGGATGGAAGAACAGGTTGAGATCATCTCTTCTTAGCTCGCACCACAGTGCCAGCATCTCGTCGCCACCTTTTCCTCTCTTGAACTTGTGTGTAAACAATGCAACCATGGTTACGTGTAGGACACACACAAGAACAAAAATAGCGAAAACTGTTTTGATGTCCATGGCTAACAAATGAGACAAAAGAAGTAATTACAGACTCCAGATACAAAGAGAACTGAAAAGATAAGAGAAAAAGCAGAAAATAAAGGACAAGGGAGAGAGAGCTACTGCAACAAGCAGCTACTCAGGCAGCGCCTAGACACAAACTAAGAAAAGGGGTATCATCCTAACTTGGATGATGCCAGATTGAGTTCAACATATATGACCTGATCATAAGATGTTCCAAAACTCTGTACAAGAAACAAATCGATGACATCATGGACACTACATCCATGTATTATACAGTTTATGGTTCTACCATGTGATTCAGCTAAATTTAATGAACTCCAACCCCAACACTGATGCTATGAGTCAAAACTCTATTTGGGAATTTCTCATTTCTTTACTTTGCTGTTACAGAGCCTGTTTATTCTTGCACTATTGCACTATTGCGCTATTGCACAGATGTTGAATATTCAAACACACGTACATGTTATGCAAGTATAAAGAAAAAACACAGGCGTTTCAGGTGAGTGATGGTGGCCACAGGGCAGAGCAATGCTGTGTCTGCATGTGAAGTTCCTGTGCGTCAGTGAAGCCTTAATGCAGTGAAAGATCATATAAGAAACCAATATTGCACTATCACTATTTAAACACAAAGGTTTGATGGCAATGGGCCTTAGTTCTGATGCTGTTGCATTACATTTTAACAACTTACTGTGCTTTGAGCTTTGAGGAGACCATTCACCAGTCGATCATATGTGAGCACTTTGCTTTCATGCTTTACCAGAAAAAAGACAGAAAGAAACTTTGAGGAGGACCAGACTCGTTGTTGAGCAGTCATCAGCTGCAACTGGTTGGCTGACACAGAGACAGAAAAGGTGAGGTTGAGAGTGGGATAGAGAGAGGGACAAAGAGACAACATCCTGGCCAGGCATGAAGAGTCCCTCCCACCTGCAGCGTACAGAAGAACATTTTAAAAGCAGGAGAAGTTTGACAGAATGAGTACAGTTTACTGGCGATAGTCTGGCAGCTGAAATTCTTGATAAGCAAATTTTCATCAGTGCAGGGTTGGCTTTGTATGTTAACAGCTGCATAATGTCCATTGCAGTACAGTAACCACCTCCTCACAGTGCTGCCATCACACCCTGGAGACGAATTTTGGTAGGCACAGCTGGATCTCCAATTGGAATATGTGTGTGCATACATTAACATAGCAATGAAGCCAGAGAGGTTTTAAGAAGAGAATAAAAACGCACTGAAGATTTCCAAAGATCATTAAATGATGGCAAATTTCTATTTACAACATGTATGCTTTACCTCAAAGTGAGTACCGGGGGCTAGGCATACATTTACATAAATTAGCATGTTTAAGGAGTGTAGGGACACTGGCTTTTTGTTATAAACAGACAAAGTCCATAAATCAAAATGAGGGCCAGCCGCTCAAGTGGTTGTTGTGCCTCTCTGGTCACCACTGAGACACAGGAATGAGTGTGCAGAGGCTTCGTAAAATGGGGTGAAGCTCAGTGGTCCATGATTCCAAAATGAATATTTATAAGCAGGAGGCTGGTGGACTTGGCCTTAGGGGAAATAATTGGGTAGATGGGAAAAGACTGGCGCTACCATCTTTGCTTGAAGAGAGATGAAGAAGTAACTGCTGTCATTATGGACACAATGTATTTCAGTTACATCTTCCCTGCACCTGAGTAGTCTAAGATATCAAGGCACATTAGCTATTTATCAAAACCAAGAGTTTGACTGTGCTTAACCCAAAGACTGTATAATAGATGGATGAATGCTCATTGATGGCATCCATCAGTGTCTGAAGATGCATCATGCCAAAACTGACAGTAACCATATTTGACTCCAACCAACTCCCCAACAGCAAAGAGATGGAGATGAGCCATAGCCATGTCACCTGGCAAATGATTAGCTGTCTTGTCAGTGAACTCAACAATTCTTCTGTTTGTGATTGACAAGTTAAAAACAACAATAATAAAAATATTTTAAAAATTACCCCTTATTTTGCATGGGATATGATGAGGTTTTCTTTCCTTTTGGAGCCAGGCATACAATGAAATTGAACTTTTTTTTAAAATGCCATGCATAGTAAGTCATAAAAACAGTAGGCTTAAGTATGATTCACATAACTATTTATTTGCCAAATTTAATAGACATTGTATAGAGTAAAAACACTCAAATGGTAATCAAGTTCAGAAATTGTCCAATGTGTTTTCAGACCTGAAGTCTTTTTTTAATAGATCCTGTCAGAGAGAGGAAAAACATCATGACCCAAGACCCTATATATGTTTAGAACTACAAATGAACTTCCTTCTATTTTTATAACGTCATACTTCCAACCCTCATCCTTTATCTGGGCTTAGCACTGGCAAAAATGACTCAAGAGATACTCTGAAAGTTGCTTCTTTTTTCTGTTTTTCTTTTTTTTTTAAATTCTATTTTTCATATGTTGTGTTTTCTTAACTTTGTTTTAGTTTTGAAACTTATCTTTTTAAGAGCTTGCAGCATATCTCAGTGAGAAATGAAAGTTTTTAACATATTTCAAACATATTCAAAACATATTTTTTCTTCTTTTCCTTTGGTTCTAAATGAACCAAAAAAACAGACAAACAAACAAACAAACAAAAAAAAAAAACACAATAGAAAAACTGTCAAAGTGCCTTCACAGCACAGCATGCAGTCTGGATGGGGAGGGTTGAACATCATTTTCCTGCTCTGACTGCAGCTAAGAGTGGTCGTGGATCCACAGGCTCAAAAGTAGTATGGTCTGTCATACTTTTTTTCCCCTGTTTATTATTATTAACCATCATGTTAAATATCCAGTATGTCTTTAGAAAATCTTGAGAGTAAACCAAAACTCTTTTGAGGTTCTGAGCCTGACCGCCAGTGAATAGTGAAGTCATCACAGAACCAATGATTTTTGATGGATTTTTATAATTCTTTCTGTAGAATGAGTTTACTGTTTGATGAAAAGAACGGCATGTTGACTAATGTCATAACTTTGGGCCATAGTTGACTGCTAATGAAGTAAAGATGAAAATATTGGAAAAATATTGGGTCAGAGATGATTTACTTTTTCCACCAAAAGAAGACATTCAGCAATAAGGAAGATGACATCAATCAACAGACTAAAAGATTCAGTTACAGGATCACCTACTGTGAATTTCTTGGCTCAATCTGATAATGATGACCAAATATTCCATGACTATGACTTTAAAGTTTTTTGTTTTAATATTTCATATCATAACTATGCCTTTAATTTCTTTATTTGGCTTAAAGTATTTTCAATCTACAAACCATTGTCATAATTTGGATGTTTTATGTTATAACCATTGATTTCATATTTGACTTTTACTTTTTTCCCTAGATTTTACTGTTACTTCAATTGAGACCTGACATTTGGATTTTTCACCTCAAAGCTAATATAATGTGTTTATTTCTTATCATTCAATTTTAATTTTTTTATTTACTGAGAACACTAGGCTTTTGTAGAAACTCACATTATATTAGTAATCAAGGGCATCAGGTTTGGAAATTAAGAGAAAAGACCTTGACACAACTCACCTCCACAGGCGATATGTCTCAGAGCCATTCCAAAACTTTTGGTGACGCCAGAGGGTCTGAATTAATATCTTTCAAAAAGTAATTACTAAATAATTACTGAATCTTGGCTTACCTGATACTGTATCGTCATTGCAGAGGCGCAGGCTTAAGTACCACTCCTCTGACGACAACACAAAAAGCTCTCAAGAATTCCTGGGATCTTTTATTTGCATCTCTGTTTGAAAAGGAAGTGAGCCAAGATGAAGAGCAACAGGTAGTGCTCCCTGAAGGTTGCACAAGGACTTCTGCTGTGGTTTTATATTCTTATAAATCTGTTAGCGCTCAGATAACATGAATGCCTTAACTAAACTCAGTGTCCTTACTGGTGATTAACATTGAGAAGGGTAAACCACAGAAATACCCTGATGGATTTTTGAAATAGGAATAGTTTATTGTTTTAAGCTTTCACAGAGGGGCAATGTTTTAAATTGTTTAAATTTAAAACTTAAGTTATGATGTCCACAAGTGCAGCACTCACAAAGCAGAGCATATGTCTGACATTTTTCCTAAAGCACTTCATATTCTCCTTTTTGCCTCTTCATGCAAAACAAACTCGCCAGTGTTTGTCCATGATTAATGGACGTTAAAAAGTTTTTCTTATATCACATTTTTGTACTTTTTCACCAGATAACATATTAAGCCGACCACACATGGTGTCCATGTGTCAAATGGCTGTAAACAAACACATGAATCTGCTTCCACCACAAACAGTGTCAGCAGTATGATTGAGGCAGACGTTCAGTTACACAACAGGCTTTTTAGCAAATGCATTCCTGTTAGCAGCATCTCATCCCAGTGCTTGTTAGCACTGTGGCCACATATGATGGATGTTAATGGACCGGGCGGACCAGCTGTATTTACTCTAATTGTCTACACCTGCAGCTCTTATATGGTATAGTGTAGTGTTTCAAACACGGCAGAAAGTCAAGTTTTAGCAACTGTAGAATTTCTGGTGAAAAAATCCCATTACATTTATTATGAGTTAGATTCACCTAACAAAATGAAAAAGTCTTATTTAAGATATTACAAGACAAAAAAAGTCAGACTTACCTGTGTCAAGTAAAAATGCAGCAAGTACAGATGCTTGATAAGTTTCTTGCTAGTAAGATGTGGAATAAAATTTAATACTTCTTTCAAAAACCTGTTTTAGTGCCATTTCTTTCCAGGATCATGCACCTCTAATTTCTAGTATTGTACTTATAATATTTTTTTAAATGTATTTATTTATCTTTTTTAATAAGGACCTGTTAAACCTCTGTCATTCTTCTCCCGTACAAACATGTTCTGGAATGTAACGTAACTTTCTTTCAATCCTTAAACCTATTGATCCCACATTTGTAGCTGCACAAGTCAGAAAGACCAGAAGATTAATAGAAACCGCAACCTTAAAGATGGATCAAATAGTTTTTAGATAAACTATTTTTGCAGTTAAATCTGTTTGTTCCTGACACCATCCAGACAGGATTTGATGATGTTTGATGCCTGAAATCAACTTTTCATCATTTGCATTTGTGGGGTAGAGCAGGTTATCCAGAATATGGTAAATGAACTGCAAATACAGAGTTTTGTCTAGTTTTCAGACCACTCAAAGTGCTTTTATATGGCATATCACATTCACACCACATGATACACTCATAGCAGAGACGGCTATGTAAAGCAGCATCAGTGTTTACCAAACTTATTCACACACGCACACACCAATGGCACTGCACCAGCAGCAGTTTGAAGTCAAAAACTGGTTTAATATAAAGAGTTTAATCAACAACGTACCCTGCACTATGTGTCTGTGAAGCCCTCATACCTATACAGAGGCTTATGCATGTCGTCTGAAGTGCACCTCCTCCACAGTGTAAATAAACATTGAAGCGATGTTGACTGCAGGCCCTGTGATTGGTGCACTAAATGGGATTGTTTGAAAAAGTTTCAGCAGTCTTTGCACATTAGCCGCACATTTCGACATCTCTGAAGTCACCTCTCTGTTCTTCTTTGTAGTTGCTCCTCCAAGACAAACTGCAACATGAATCAGCTGAAGTTTAACACAAGGCTCAAAATCATTATTTGAAAAACCCAATAGAAAATGTAGTGGGACCAGAAACAATCAACCTGACACTTACACAGACGGCCTCATGTGTTTAGGAATATTGCAAAGCAACAGACACATTGATGCAGACGTATGTATGGCTCATGACTATGTTGGCAAAATTGTGTAGGGTCAACACAGAGGTATAAACCAGGCTTTAGTGTCTTATCCCAAAGACACTTTAGCATGAGGACAGCAGGACCTGGGATTGAACCCCTGACCTTTCAATAGAAAGAGGAGTGACTCTACCAATGAGCCACAGTCGTCCCACATAGTGGTTAGGGCAGACGGTGATGCAAATAAGAACCCTTCAGGGTGAGCAGAGGTTGCAGTTTCATTTTCAGCTGAAAAATGAGTCGATGACCATGATGAATAGGGTCACTGCTCATACAGTCTATGGCTCCAACACAAAAAAACAAACACTTGGCACATACATAAATAAAAACATGAAGAGCTACAGCCGCATCCATCTCAGCCATCATCATTACAATGTTGTTTTCTCTTTGGATGAACCAAAACTAGTTTGATATGCACACAGCTTCACTCATCAAAAAAGTACACAGCACCGCCTATCAAAGTGGAGTGAGACGTTCTCGGGCAGAAGTCTGATTCTCTTTTTTGCATGTATACACAGACAAGTCTAGACCCCTGCTGTGACTTTACAATTGAGCTAAGACCTTAGCCAGGCTGCTGCATGCATGTAGATGTACTGAATGTCAACAGACAAAGAGGGAAAGTGAAGGACTCCTTACCAAAGACTGACTTGATGTTAGGTCTGTGATCAGACTGTCCCTGGTGGTTGCCATTGAGAAATTTTCAACATCTTTGCAGGGTTTTCAGCGATCACAATCAGGCATCTATCACATCTGGTTAAAAAGCGAATGGCACATCTTCTCAAACAGAGCACACACACATATGTTAAATTTTTGTTTTTATCCAGTAGAAAATACCTGACTTCTTGTTTTGGAACTTGTAATGGAGATTTCTGGTAATCAGCAGTTTGTATGAAACACAAAGTAGCCAAACCACCTCATGTTTGTACCAGTCTGTGCTTAGTTAATCGGAAGCCCCCTTTCAGCACCTTGCAGAAACCACAGCCTCCATTCACTCCTCCCAGCTTAAGTGGACTCTGATAAAGTAACTCTTTGATGCATTAATAACTTCTTCCTCTCGACGGGGCTGCAGGGCCAACTTCCGAACAGCACCCCACATATCCTTGCCTGACATGCACTCTTTAATTATTTCTTTCTATGAGTGTTGGAGTGCAACGAGGGGAAGAGGAAAGTGATGACATACTTCTAATGAATCCTTGAATAAATAATACTGCTGTCTAAGCTTAAGGCATCGTCAACCAGTCTCACTGGAGGAGAGGAGGAAGCGGAGAGAGTAAAATATGAGGAAAAAACACAAAAAATATCAGATGGAGGTAGAGAGCACACCTGAAACTACAGTGACCTCTGTTGTTCAACATACTGCTGCAACCTATTTAAACCATTTGCTTCTGGTTTTCAGTGGCACTTGTGTCATCCTCACTGGTGCTCAGCAAGGATTACACAGTAATACGCTAATTATCAATCGTCCTAAATGACAGTAAACCTATTTTAGCCATTTCTATTACTACTGGTCATTAATGGGAAAACAAATATGGAGGGCTGGATGAAGAAAGAACAAAGCAGTTGGGGAGGGGTTTGGATGAGGCTTTCATATAATCAAGGTCTCCTACGTCCAGACCAGCACAGTGTTAGCACTTAAATTAAAACCCAACTACAATCAGATTTTATCTGTATTACTAGTTGATATAATCTCAAATTTGTTTCTGGTATCCCTGTTTTTTTTTCTGACCAACAGTGTTTGCAGGTTCGTGATCAAACTGAACAGAATATTGGTGTTGAAGAATTCTTCTTTGTTGCTATTGCATCAAAAGATGTATTGATTTTTTTTCCGAGTGTTATAGTTTAAAATCACCATGACCTCTGTGGAGTTACATTCTTGTATTTGTTGGGTTCTTTCTCATCAGATTTAAAAAAAAACAGTCCTACATTATCCCAAATTCATGCCATAAAGAGAGTTTGATCAGCTTTATTTTTTTCAGCCTCTAAACATGTTTTTTAAAGTGGGCCTGGTTTGTTTCTGAAGGATGTGATTCACCTGAGCAGCAGCTGGATGTTTTTACTTTCCTGTGTCTGTGGTGCATCTGTGTGTATACACCTGTGTGTGTGCGTAGTACCAACTGTCCTTCACTGTGGCCATTTCTCTACTTATCAGAAGCAGTGTGAGATTGAGGGCCATCACCTGCACTCTGTTGCCATAGTGAACACAGATGGAGGGCATCTTGAGTGACAGCTGATCCCACCACACACATTTTCTCCTGCTTCATGCTTCCTGATGTTCCACTTTTTGTGCACTCACCCCTCACACAGGCACTCAGTCACTGACACATGTAACTGATCACCTGTCTCGTTTCATGTCAGCTCACTGGCTCCAAGATTCTGCAGGGTGCTTTTATCAAAGAAAACACTCATCTACAGGCATGTCCCGGTTCTTTGAACCTGAGATTCACTTCACATTAAACAATGTTGAAGCCCTTATCGTTATTCCGGTTAATATATTTTAATAAGAAACAAATTTTCCATCATCTATAAAAAAAAAAAAGAAATTAAGACGAGTCTTTATTCTCAGTTGTTTTTCTGGAGCTGGCATTGAAGAAGAATTGATTCACAAATGAAGAGGGGTAACTTGGTTATTGTGTCACTGCTACCAGTTCAGAGACGCTATGATCATAAATAGAACTGAGTTCTCATTAGCTTTTATAAGGAAGTGATAGGAAGCAACAAAAATGACACAATTTTTATTCTATTTTGTTCTTTCTTTTGTAAGTGAGACAAACTTCATAAAAATAATCAGCTGAGAACACAATGGACTTTAGAAAGTGTAAATCCAGAAAGAAATCTGGACATATTTCATTTCACCCGTAGGGCTTCATATTTCTCAACTTGTCACCTGGTCAGAAAAGTATTTCAAGCTATGAATCATTGTCTGTTACTCAATTAAAAACAGCCCGGGGTTAAAGTCATTGTATGCTTCTCCAAACAAAATTTTAAGTGTGCAGCTTTCTGAACAATTGAACAATTTTTGCTGCTGTTGTGCTCCCTTTCGAGATGTACCACCAGGCAACTTCATGCATATGAAGAGCCACAATCCCAAGTGGTCATCACCACCATTCTGGAAATGTGACCAGATGGCTCTCTGGACTTTAATTATCTCTCATTCATCATCTATGCTGATGATCATTTTTCAGGAAGAGGTAAATATTTGTCAGGCAATCAACATTTTTACAACTTGAAACTTGGAGCAAAGCCAGAAGAACCAAAACTCAGTTGCCCTCCATGAGCATGATAGTAACATCCACCACGACCCAACAGAAAATGATTTAGTACAGAAAACTTAAAAACTCATTTTAACACATTATTTTTTGTCATGGGTGTTTCTAGAGATGTGTTAACCTGTCTTTCCTTCCTCTCTTTGCGTTTGTTCAGATCGGACAGTTGGTGTTTAAGGGGATGAAGCGTCTGAACAGAATCCAGTCTCTTGTGTTTGAGACTGCCTACAACACCAATGAAAACCTCCTCATCTGTGCTCCAACCGGTGCTGGTAAGACCAACATCGCCATGCTGACTGTCCTGCACGAGATCCGCAACCATCTGCAGCCAGGAGGCGTCATCAAAAAGGACGAGTTCAAGGTCTGACAATGACTCTCTCTCTCTCACACACACACACACACACACACACACACAACCCCCCCCCCCCCCCCAAAAAAAAAAAAAAATTAAAAATAAAATAAATAAAATGGAAAAAAAGAGGGAGAGAAATATTTGATATGATTAAATAAAGTGAGCATGAAAAGACTCAAGGAAGAGGTTAAAATCACCTTTTTCCACAGGACTCTGTTCCCTTTTAAACCCCAGTTTCTTTTAAGGCTGATTTTGACCTGATTTAAAGTTATATGACTCAATTTGAGGACATGTCGAATAGTGCTGCATGATTAACTCTTTCGCTGGCAGCCATTTTTCAAACTATTTTTTTTATTATTATTATTTTGACAGATCTTCCAAGACCAACAGAATATTGTGTTCCATGACTATGTAAACTCTGAAATGAAAGAGTAGACTCTTCTTTCATCTCTCTTCCTGTTTTTTAACAAAAAAATGTTTGAGTTTGAAAATGAGTTGTTTAGATAGCACTTGCCTCTGAAGCTCCATTCTTTTATCCTCTACATGATCTCTGTCATCTTTTCTCAATATTGCGTTACTCACTCTCTCTGAACTACCGCGACACATACTCTGTTCGAGTTTGAGCCGCCTGAACTTTTCTGTCACACCATGTCTCTGTCATCGCACATCTTCTTCTTAAATCTATGCTGATCTCTTATCCAAAGAGAGCATTGCTGCCACCTACAGTTTACAAGCCTGATAATGATAAACGATGATAGACGTCAATAGCAGCAAATAAGTTAATCTAATCGCAATCACAATTTGAGAACGTGGAAATATGTAATCGCACAAAAGGCTGCGATTTGTGATTTAAATGGCTTAGCATGCATCTGCGTATTTACAAACGTTTCGACGCCCATCAGCTGCTCCGACTCTGTGTTTATTTGCAGCACGGCTATGACAGTAAACAAGAACTAACGAAGCAACAAGACTGACATATAAGTGCTCTTGTTTCTCTTTGACATGAGCACCCTGATGGACAAACATTGCAAATGTTCTCTACCAACAGTGCAAAGAGTTAAACTGAGAGTCTTATAAGCATAACTTCAAACACCTCTCCCTCAATATTCTGTTTTCTACCTGAAACTTTCAAGGAGTTTGTTTAAGATCTTTTCCTGAAACATTTACAAAGCCAAGACAGCTTTTTATTTACCCACAGATAAAAAAATATTGTGATAGACACACATAAAACATGGTAATCTTCAAAAATAATACTTGGTTCAATTCTTGCTTTTGATCTTAAGAAATATGTATTAATTTCTTTTTCAGGACACCCCCACCTGACCAAAGAAAATCCCCTCTTTTTGGTGATTTGGATGGATCATGATTTTTGAATATTGACTGCAAAGAGGGAGACGGGTCACCTATGGGCTATCCGCTTAAACTTTTGCTTGAAAAGAGAGAGCAGTGAATTACATGGACATAAATGCTTAAGAAGTTGTTTAACTTTTACCCTGGGAAAAGTTGAGTCCCACCTTTCACTGTAGCCCTCTATTCCAACAACTGAACTTAAATCATTCAGCTTAAATCCATCTGTCATGAGAAAGTAACCTGACATCCCTGCAGTGAGGTACACACTCTCAAGCAGGGGCATGTTCAGACTCTTTAGACTGGGGTGCCCCAACCAACACACTGACTTATGCAGGAGGGCCTTGAAGTTTGGGAACCCCCACTCCATTAAATAGCATTTATTATTTCAGTTATGTGCTACAAATAAGGAAGGTTACAGCATCAAAAAAACTAGACATTACACTGAAGTGTAAAGAACAAGCTTGTACAAGCTTTTTTAGAAAATTAAAATGTATAAAATAGAAATTTCTGTGTTCTTAATGAAGAAAGACATATTGTATAACCATCAATAATATCTGTTCCTTTATAGCAAAGCATGTAGACTCTTATTACTACTCATTATAATCACAAATCACAATCACAGTATTGTCCATGACAGTCGCAATTTTGACAAATCGTGCAGTACTAGAGCTGAATGTCAGCTTCATTTTGCGTTGTTTGGTTTGCAGTGTAAAAGGGAGCACGAGGGGTTGATCATGCTTTGGCTTCCCTCAAACTGTCAGATGAAGTTTTGTTATGGTACATATTTTTGAAAAAAAGATTAAACAATTAAAATCTGTTTCAATACTATAGGAAAACAATAACTCCCAGCAACCGAAACTGTTTGATTTTTTTAATTTCCGATCTTTTCAGTACACTGGTACAGAAAGTCATTGAAGACCGATTAACATCCGATACTCTGATAAGAACTAGTTTCTAGAACTAGTACAATATTATCTCTAAATATCAACAATAATAGTGTGTATCTGCAGAATTTTTCTGTCTGTTTGCAGATTGTCTTGTGTTTTCATTTTATGTGTACATGCTGTTATGCAGAGGTTTTGATCTCTCAGCCAGTAGCCCTCAGGTCAAGACTGATAAACATATGGGTATGAGGTGACATCTCTGTCTCTCTTTTTTCTCTCCATAACTTCTGTATCTTGATGAGAAAAAAAACAGCATGAGTTAGTGGTGTAGCTGTGGCAGAGGGACACACAGGAAACGGGAAGAAGTGTGGCTACAGCAGCACACAAACAAAACCCAGCTCCTTTCTGCATGTTTGAGCAGAGGTGTGGGAGTGTTCAAAACAAATAAATAGATAAATGAGCAAACCTGCTGTGAAACAACCAGAGCATACTTTTTCTTTTTTTGTTACTTTTGCTTGCAGATGCTTTGGGTTTAAAATATGACTTGAAGATTGTACCTTGTTTAAACATGTGGTTAGATAAATTCCCAGATGTCTGGAATTTAAACAGCCATAGTCTACCACCAGTGTACTCTTGAAAAGTGAAAGCAGAGCCTCAATTTATTCCTCACTTGTCAAAACTGTATCTCTGTTCATTTGTAGAGTATAAGTTAATGTCCCAACTCACCACAGACCACAAAATGTCTTTGTTTCTGACTTCACCTAATGATGAACAGCCGAGGCCCACTGCTTGATATTGTTCAAAATATTTCTATACCTGTTTTTTGAGAAAGGCTGTGCAAGGTTTATAAAGTAAATACAGTGCATAACATAATCTTAGATATGAAGTCAGTATTTTGAAACACATCCACATAAATATTTCAGACTTCCAAAAAGCTTTGTTGTCTTTCAAGTTGGCTTGCACACACACACACACTTGCACACATGGTGCCAGCCAGTGACAATGGACACTTTTCATACATCACCATTAAACTTCAGCCGTGCAGGTGGCTGGCATCATATTTCTCAATAAATTGTGATTTGTGCAGGTTGCCAGGGAACAAATGATCCCGCCTGTGTTTGTTCATTTATCACCACAGTGTCCTTCCAGTCCCAGTCTGCTGTGCTGCATCCCCCCTCCACATCCCAACCACACCCCCATCTTCTGCTCCCCCTCTCTGCTCTCCATCACATTCATCTCTAACTCCCCTCCCCCTCTCTGCAGATCATATACGTAGCTCCGATGAAGGCCTTGGCAGCTGAGATGACTAATTACTTCAGTAAGCGCTTGGAGCCACTGGGTATCACTGTTAAAGAACTCACCGGAGACATGCAGCTAACCAAAGGAGAGATCCTACGAACACAGGTACACGCACACACACACACACACACACACACACACACACACACACACACACACACACACACGCACACACAAACACAGTTCTGCCATGTTTCTTAATCACAGTTCAAACTAAGAGCACAGAAAGTAGTCTTTCCTCAAGCTTCTGCAACACTTATTCAGCGTGTTCTCTAGCTCCCCCAAGTGGATTAAATTATGACATTTATTAAAGGTTTTATAGTGTCCTTTTTTCCAAATGTGAGCAGACATGATGATAAAAGTATCTAAAGGCTATCTCTATATGCTAAAACTGCCACTGTGAACCAGTATCCTTAAGTCAATCATTTGCTTTGACAAAAGGTAATGTGCTGTTTATTCTAAATTTATCAAAATATTTTCGTGAATGTAGTATAATGCCCTGTATCTATGGGATATCATGCTATAGAGGACAAAAGTCTGTTGACATGATGAGATCCATTCAGTTTCATTTAAAACCCTGAACTAAATGGATTCCACCAGCTTCTATCAGGTTTCTCAGCACTCTTTCTACTAAATGGAGCCATGTGTTGCAAGCTGCCTCAATTTTATTGCACCCATCACAGAATCATAAAATCCAGCCACAAGAAAGTTCATTTGATTTAAAAACCTAAAAACAGGGATGATGGCGAAGAACAGCATGACAGTGCTGGTAGGTAAAATTTCTGAAGCTTTTTTTTTTTTTTTATTTTACTGCAATAAACTTGTGTAATAGTTTCTGACAGAATTATAAACACAGTTTAAAGATATAAAAAAGAAGCTCAGTTGAAGCTCTGAACTTTTTATCCAAGGAAAACATTTTCTACCAGATGTTTTGAGAGTTAGTTTGACCTGTCAATACTTGCAATGATCGCGACAACATATCACTTAAAAACAACCTACAACAGATGACTAAACCTGTTTCTAACACCTGTTTCTTCTTTGATATTTATCAATCTGGTTTACCAGAAGAATCTGAACCAAATGTATGAAACTATGCTGTATGAAACCTCTGGAAATATTAAAGGTTCATGTTTACTTTATTTCATGAAAACAGTTCACTGTTGTTAGGGGTTAGTACCATGATATAGACAGAGGTTTTCTTAATGTCTGATGCTTTTTTTGTGCACCAGCTTTCCAGCTGATCCTTTCTTATAGTTGACATTTTCACAGGCTGTTTAGCTTTTGTCTTCAGCTCTCCCAGGACTCCCCTGTTATTTCTCAGACAGTCTTTCAGAGAGAATTATGTGTTGGTGGAAATTAGTACACAAAGATCAGGCTTCTAAAAACCCTTTCTTTCTCTTTAGAGAAACAGTTTTAATCAGGTTTCTTTGGATTAGGTTATGTCACAGTTAACCTTTAACCCTAATCCTCCACAATAGCTCAAATCCTATACATAAAAAGTGTTGACTTCACAACACACTGGGGTTAAGACTAATTTGCCTGTCAAGTTTCTTGAAATGAAAACGTCTCAATAAGGAAACTAAACGAGTAAATGTCTGTAACCCCATTAACATTTTCACTCTTTACAAGCAATTCAGGTGTCTTTTTTTCTATTTATATCTTGAAATAAGACATTTTCCTAAGAAGGTTTCATAAGAGTTGTCAGGTGAATATGGCTCATTAAGTCTATTAACCAAGTTTTGCATATATAACATAAACATTTGCTTAGATTTCAGTTTCTGCAGCATAGTAGTATGTTTTGTTTTGTGGAGTTGGGGTTTTAAAATGTAATCTTTTACTAGGGCTGAACAATTAATCACATTTCCAATGTGAGCATTTGAAATCAACACATTGCAAGAATCGTAATTTTTTGAATAATTATTTAAGTTATTTAAGCTCAGCATGAACATTAACCCTTGGTATCAGAGACAGGCTTTCATTTTTATGTAGCCAGATGAAGCTAAACCCTTAGCCTGCTGAATTAAAATTACCCCACCTTTTCCCCAGTGCTGAATTTATTTAAGAAATTACAGCTTCTGAAATCATCTAACATAAGATGAGATCTTCACAGAGATGACCTGGCAGCACTTTAAAAAGACAAAAAATTTTCTGCATCTCTTGTGATGTTTTTTTCTGGGCTCTCTGTCCTACACATCGTGGACAGCGGACCTGCTCTGCGCAATACAGAGAACAGAGAAATTGTGAAGGCTTCACCATCCGGTCATATGAATTAAATAAATAACATGAGGCTGTTTCACCTGTTGAATAAAGAACAGGGTATAGATCTGATCTATAAGAGAGGAATGCCCCTCATCTGGTTCTGAGCGACGAGTCATGTTTTCTGCATTGTGCTCTCCCTCTCTTGCTCTCTGCGCTTCTTCCTCTCCAAGCGGCTTCTCAACAGTCATCGTGGCCTGGATATCACATGCTTTACAAATCCCTATCTGTGGGTCTTTCTCAGATATGTTTAAATACGTCTGCCCTTATTCAGACAAGAGTGTGCCGGTCGTGGTCTTAGCTTGCGTCATCACAACATGCTGTTTCAGCTGCATTGTTTCGGTGATAAAAGTCTTTCGGCTGACAACCAAAAATGCACTTTTGGGCCATTTTTGACCACAATTTTTCGATGACCAAAGGTGCATCCCGAACAAAAACAGAACATTCTTGGTCTCAGCACTGATGGAAATGAGAGGGCTGACCAAAAACGAGTATACTAGTTCATAGTATACTATAGAGAGAGCTGATGAGTATACTTGTTCATTGCAGGCTAAGGGTTAAGCTAGCTGTCACCTAGCCCAAGGGTAATCAGTGTTATGCAAGTGGTAAATAAACTGCTTTTGCATACATGTTGGATTCAGGGAAGCATGTTGGAAATAAGTGTAATCATGAATAACAGCAGATCAGCTGTATAAAATGAGGGTTAATGTAGTGCATAGACACACTGTAATTCACTGTTTGCGTATCTTTGTTATTAGAAATATCCTTTTATTAAATTCTGTTATTGCACATTGACATGGTTTTTTAAATAGCCTGCAGACTTAGTGTCAGGTTTTCTTCCCCCCTGCACAAGTCAGTTTTCTCACTTTTAGGGGTTCCCAAACTGTTCAGCCTGCAACCCTTTTCGTTTACAATGCTAGATGAAGTGTGCTATTGTAAGTGGTTGGTGATTGTGGAAGACATGTCTAAACCCCCCCAACATTAGTGTTTTCCAGGCTATAGGGCAGTCCAGACCCCTACTTTGAGAACCACTAGTGTTGTGTCCCTGGTGCAAAGGTATTTTTCTCTTTTCCTCCAAGGACACATGTAAAGTTTTCCTCAGACATGGTTTAATGAGATCACTCGTCACTCAGTCACCTCGCATGTCCTTGTGAGACTGAATGAAAAATACAGTAGGAGAAAGGAAATATCTAGTCGCGCTAACCTTTCCCACACTCTGCAGAATTACTGATTTATCACTCAAGATTTCATGTTCAAAGCAGCACATCTGTCTGCACTTAGTAGTAGTTTCCATGGTTACAGTGTAGCAAAGACAAAAAAATGTGTCTGTGGTGATGAGGCTTAAAACAGAATAAGAAAGAGGGAAGAACTTGAGTTTCTACAATCAGAGGACAGAGACGGTGTTTCACAATTCCTACAGAACAAAGTAGTAGTAGTTTAAGTCGTAGTAGTCTTTCCTCAATGCAAAAATAAGTTGGATTGCCTTTAATGGTGGAAAAAAGGTAAAAAAGCTGCATGTTGAGCAACAGATGACAGAGACCAACAGAGGGGTGAAACAGATAAAAAACTCATGATTTGCATCATGTCAATGTTTTGTGTCAGGGATCGAATCATTTTTCAGATCAACATATAACCTTGTCTTTTATTTATTTTGTAAAACACTTTTGCCCATTAAATAAAAACAACATTAAAATTAAAATATCCAACTTGGCCATTCAAATGATATGAAAACAACTTAAAGTGCAATATAAGGTATAATGTTTTCATCCTTCAAACACTATATAACACAATATAATGCAACTGTTGTTATATTAAACAGCTTTTTTTTCCCAAACTTTTTTGGAGTTTGGAGACTGAAATAAAAACATATTGTTCTTACTCTTCTCAATGAGCAGCAGGTGCTGCCATAAGCCCCTCCCCTATCCAAAACTATCACAGATGGACCAGTCCTCCTCATTCGCAGCAGTCCCTCTCAGCTGCAGCCTGAGCAGACGACTGCATGCAAATGAATCGCACATGTGCTCGTCTCTTACGAGTGTAGATTGAACACGCAGCCTTCATGTTTTCATCAACCAATCCACAGACCACGTGCGTGCTGAACAGTGGAGCGGCATCTGTACGGATCACGGATCAACAATGATCCGTTACACCACTAGGTTGAGCACATATTTAGGAATATAACTGTAACCAGACTCCTGCAGCTCAGAGAGAAGCGAGGGTTGGAGGATCCAATCTGAAAGACTGAGAAGGTTGGGGGAACATGCATATCTGTTAAATCCAAAAGAGTTGGATTTTAGAGATTGCTCTGCTCAAAGTTAAAGTTTATAAGCCTTGTGGGACTTATGAATACAAAAAAGGAAAGGTTTGGTTGGGTGTGGGTGGTTGGGTTTATTCCATGAAATGAGGCCAATTCCAGCTAATCTGAAGGTGTATTAAAGTTGCATTTCTATCACGTCATGAGAAAAGGTTTCACAAAGAGAATGATTAGTCAGATTCACTGCAGCTCTGCAGCTCCACTATCTCTCCTCCACTGAGCCTCCGGTCTGACTGTGTTAGTGTCAGTGCATTTATATAAAGTGCAGAACGAAAAGGGCTGTCCACATTTAACAGGCCCGAGTGATGCCACAAACTGTAACCTTGGCTGTCTTCTATCTCTCCTCAAAGTCCTCAGTGCTTCTTTGATGTACGGGCTGGAGAAGGGGCTCTGGCAGGACTTCAGTCATTGTGAAGTGTATGAAAGCAGGCGCGAGGGATCAAAACTCGACCAATACTTGTAGAATTAAGAGCTTATCTTTTGTTGAAGTAACTTGTTTTGTCCTTAGGCCGTCAACAGGATCATTATACAGAGCTTTGTATCAAATGATTAGCTGAGAAAAGCAAATATAAAGATAAATCAAACACTGCAGACACTGCAGGAAAAATGGTACTCATATGGATGTGGTCATGATTTTGCTAGATTTAAGATTTTTGAGTCTGGAATATCATGAATCCCTGATTAATTGTTTATTTTTATTTCATTGCTTATCGTATTGCTTATCTTATCCCTTATTTTATTAAACTAATCCTCCCAACCCCGAAAGTAAGGACATTTCAGGGCAAGTTTGAAGACACTGTGACGACTTTTTAAGTGATCTTAAAATAGTCTCACTTTTATATATTTGCCTGTTCATAACCCACAATTTGAAATGAGATTATCAGTGCCAAAATAGGTTACTTCTAAATGTTATTTGTCAGCATCTGTGGTCAAGTCAGATTTTACCAGAAAACACAAACCCCATTTGATGAGGAGTAGACCGAAAGTTCCTTTGATGGCACATCACTGGCAGGCAAACTTTCGCAATGAGAAGTTAGTTAAACAAGTGAGTTCTATACTTTTTGTCAGCTGAAAAGGATTTCTTTGTGGTAATGGTGGACACTGGAGCTGGACTGTCAAAAAGAAAAAGGACAGAAGAGCCGAAGAAAGCTAAACAGGAGAGTGATAGAGCACAGGCTGAAGACCAAAACACGGGTTAAGCTGTTTGTGATGATGTGCATTCAAATCCACATGCAGCACTGAAACTCTAGTCGTCTGTTCAAACTTGAGAGTCTGACAATAAAATGAAGAGTGAGGTCACATTTGCTCTGCTTGGTGAGGTTATATTTGGTACATGAGCACTGGTAGGACGTAACCAGGATTCATTAACGTTACACATTAGGACATGATGCAAGATCAGCAAGTCACATCTTTACAACAGTGGCAACAATGGGTGATAGTGCCCATGGGAAACAGTCTTTATTCCAGATCATGGTAATCAATGCTAAATGTATTGTCTTTACAGAGCCTTTTAGGTGTTATGTATTGTTTTAATAAAATTGTTATTAAACTGTACCCTTGTATTTTTCATTTTGATTTATTATTGTTAGTCCTTTTCTGCATTTGATAGGAAATGTTGAAGAGAGACAGGAGTGGTGTAGAGATAAAGAGATGCAACAAGAGCCCAGGAATCAAAGTTGCTTCACTTGGTGCCCTGAATTATTATTCTTTACTTCATAACTCATTCTGACATTGTTTTCATGATAAAAAGGAACTCTGTTTACCAGACTGCTGATGAGGAGATTGTTGCTGAAGTTGAGAGAAGTTTAGAACCTGAACTGACTTTTAATTTTGTGGTATTTGTAAATTAGATCCAACATAAGAAATGAGAATTCATGATACATTGTTAAACCTTGAGGGGTGAAGTCTGAAGTTACCAATGAGTTGGTCCCATCTAAGTAGTTCAGCTTTCCTGAAGCAATTCCTTTTGCTCTCTGGTCTTTTTTTTGTAGATGCCAATCTGTTTCAGATTTCAAAATTTTTTGTGTAGTGTTTTAAAGATATACTTAGCTGACCTGCCCAAGTGATTTCTACAAAAAGAAAACACAATATGAAGGGGTTCTTTTTCCTAAAGACAGTTGAGAAAAGTGACGTTAGAGACACTGACACCGTGTTTTGGAAGTATAATTGCAATAGACACACAAACAAAAGCGGTAATGCTCATCATGGCTAAGATCGGTTTAGTATCTACAGCCTGTGCTCTGCACAACTACCCACAAGGCTTTGGGTGGCTCCGTTTTATTTCTGAATTGGTAAACAATGACGTATGCCAGACCTCTTTCAGTCACTCAAAATAAGCAGATATGCAAGCAGTCATTTTGAGCACAGGAACCAGGGACAGAAAACTGCACTGCAATAACAAGAAATCTGATTCTTGAATCTGAATGAGTCAAAACGACTTTAGAGTATGTGTTTGAGCCGAGACCAGCAGAAAAAAGCTAGTTTGTTCAGCAAATAAGCCAAGAATCATACATAGTGAGTTTATGTGCCAACAGTGTGTCTGAACAGGTAGTGAAGGCCTTATTTACCTTTTTTACTCATCTTCAGTGAATTATTTCTTCTGTCTGAAATGATTCTTCACGTTCCTCTGCTCTTTAAACCAAATGTCATCACAACAAAAAGGAGCATCTCCCATTGTCTTTGTTTCTCATATTTAGCTAATTTAAGGTGGTGATCTTTGACTTAACACAATGAAACACACACGCACGCGCTCACACACAAACACACACACACACACATGCACCCAAAGCACTGAGAATGTTTTCACGACTGTTTCCTCAATAAGCCATCAGTTGATCACACATCACAATCCAGTAAATGTCTTCCTTTAACGTCTCCCCTCTGTGTTCCTTCCACCCGCCTCCTCCTCCCACATCCTCCTCTTCCCATGGCTGTGATAGTCACCATGGAAACAGAGCGGGTTTGGAGGGATGCTGCCATGTGGATGCCAGTGAGCGGGTGGGTGGTATCCTGGGACTTTCAGGCCCTCTTTCCTCCCTATCCAGAGAAGAAATATCAGTTAATGACATCCGAGAAGGAGCCGCCGCACAGCCGGGTAGTTCTCTAGGAAAGGGGATGAATAGTCGACTCGAGTCTCACACAGGGAAACTGAAATAGCTGCTGATGTGTTTCAGCCAATTTATTCATCATTTTATTTTTTACTCTATAAAACAGAACAGTTTACAATAAAAAAATGTGAGACAAAACCTTAAAAATAGTTTCCACAGTTCAATACAGAAATGGCTGCAGTTTCTCTCCTGCTGTCTGAAGGTGCTCCATCAGGTCAGACCAACACACAAACAAATGCAAACACAGGAAAGCCCGTGGTTACCAGCCT
This sequence comes from Labroides dimidiatus, assembly GCA_030710495.1. Taxonomy (NCBI): domain Eukaryota; kingdom Metazoa; phylum Chordata; class Actinopteri; order Labriformes; family Labridae; genus Labroides; species Labroides dimidiatus. The sequence goes on along the minus strand of CM061148.1, from coordinate 17,911,731 downwards.
GGACATCTAGCTTCTCCGTTGAACTTAAGCGGCAACCTCTGATCTTAAAATATGAGGCAATGCAGAAGTGCTAAAACCTGCAGTTCATTGAGTGTCCACTTGAGGCAGACTCTGGAAGTACCATAAACCACATACGTGCCAAGCCAAAAAAAAGACATTTTCTTAATAGAAAAGAAAAAAAAATAACATTGACCATGTTTTGTAAAAAAAAAAAGAACACACTTACTCAACATATTTTGCAAATGCTGCAGCTGGAATGAGCACCTTCCAAAAACACTTTCATGTGTTAATTCTCAAAACAGATCAGTCTGTAACTGGGGAGTCTGATGGAAACAACCTCTTTAAATCAGATGTAACAGCAGCGAAGCTTGAATAAGTAAGATGAAGAACTGTTTCTCTACAAAGCATCATACAGAAGAACAGCTGTGCTAGTATGTCTTGTAACATCCCATATCTTGATAAATGGCACACCTTAAAAACTCACCTTTAGAAAACGTCTCGCTAATCATATGGTAACAAGCTTTGCTGTAAACGCTGGAGGAAATGTCACTAGTGTCTCCTGTATGCTGAACGTCTCAACCCAAGATAACTAATGGAAAAAATAGACATTAATCACCATACATGCCAACATGCAAGGTAAAGGCAGTAATGTACAATACGTCTAATGTTCCTTGGACAAGGTTTTCTTTTATAAAATACACATTAATCTTTAAATCTGCCTGAAGACTGTGATTTCAAGAATATATATTTTCAGGGGAAAAAAGGAAATAAATTCACCCTCATTTCTCTGTCAAATGGATACAGAACCAGTTGTAAATGTACAGTGGGAGTCAAAATTGTTAGAACACCTTTAAGGTCTGAAAGTGTTGACTTTTTTGCCTCCAATGCATGATCATGGAACATGCAAATGTTTGCTCTGTGCACAACAAATCTCAGATGAAGTGAGTCCTAACTTTAACATTTGGTTTGTCTACCTTTTGCAGCAGTTACAGCAGTGCATCTCTGGCATAGTGTCACATATTTTCTCAGAACTTTTTTTGAGAACGATTATTTTACAACTCGCCAAAATCTGCTGGATGTGGTTGAAATCTGTTTCAAGTCCCTTTTTATAAGGGAAATGACCTAAATCTCCTTATGATGGCTCAGTTCTATTGCATATGACATAATGATGACTTAGTAGATATTTATTCCTTTTATGGGGGTTTTAATGGACAGTTAAACTAAACCAACTAAAACCTCTTAAATATACCAAGTGTTGTAATAATTTTGGCTGCCACTGTAAATAATTTTGGAGATTTCTTTAGAAATTATGCCTTATCATTAGCATTTTCTTCTCTAATACAGCATCATAAAAAAACTTGCGTTTTACTGAGTTTGCACACAGTAACTTTCTAAATGGAATGTAAGCACCCAAGAACAGTTTCTTTGGCCTGTTGAACATTGTGGGAGTGAGAGGTGGGGTTAGGGTGACATTAGAGTGGGTAAATGTATTGGGAGCAATTTTTTCAGCTCATTCTCGTATTTTCTTTTAAAGTCCATGCTCATACTTAGTAAAGGTAAAGAGTTATGTTTTGTTTTTTATTATCAGGTCCATGACTGATTTGACAGACAGGGCGTTGTTGTTTGCTGAGTGGCTCCTCTTTTCCCATGTCTAAACTGACTAATGGTTTGATGAAAAGGAAAAAGATGTGATAACAACAGCTGCATGTTATGTTGTTATGCGCTGTTATGGCAATGCTGCAGACTTGCAAAGTGCTTAAGTCTGCTGACTTGTGAAAAAAATTCTCAAGATAAAGCTACGTAAGAATTTTTATGTGGATTACTCTGATCTTGGCTGTACAAAATGACCTGTAAATCTACTGACCACCACAAGTATACTGTCATTCATGTGACACTGTTAAGGTTTATAAACTGTTTCAGTTTGAAATTTTGATTGATAGTTGTCTCAACAAATGACAGCAATCCATGAGACTAACACTAAAATGTCAAATATTAAAATAATTTTAAGTAATTAAAGAAATGCAAAAGGACAAAAGATGAAAATTAAAAGTGAAGTTTGGGTGGAAAGATGGAAACATAGTTATTATTTAAAAAAAAAAAAAATCAGATAATGAAGTTGACTCAATCTGTTGTAAATTTACTAACATAATCTTAACCTAGCTTCAACCTCACAGCCTGGGGTTTTCACTGACTGAACAATGCAATGATAAAAGCAGAATCAACACGAATTTGACCAAAGGCCTTAGCAGCCTCCTCCAGCTCTGAACGAGGGCATCAGGAGTCAGTTTTTTCTTTGATTGACTGACTGATTCTGACTGTAGCCCACCTCTCTGCCTCTGTTGAACCTGAAGCTTTGAGGTATATTAAAGAAGTCAGTTTACATCCTCATATCTGACTGGAAACTTCTATCCTCCTGTTTCCACCAAACTGCAGTAAGGTAAAGTACAGTCCTGGTGGTTTCATCAGCACGATATGAAAGAAAGCTGAGAACCCCGTTGACTGCTACCATCAGCATTCCCTCCGTTTTGTGCAGGAAACTGCTGTGATCCCCCTAATGTGAACATGATTAGCCGCTTCTCCACTTCAGAGGACATTTGCATAAAGTTTCATAAAAAAGTTCTTCAAGTTAAACCACGTCACACAGCTGGGTGACTTTTCTGTTCCAAGTGCCCAGATTACAACATTACTCATAATAATGTGAGCATGAGCAAGGACATGGCTGGTAAGACATTTGAAATGACACGATAATATATACTCACCAATTTAGGGGAACAAAGTTTCACTCTTTTTCCTTGTTACAAAACATTTTGTCACTTTTTGATGTATATGAATATTTGTCGGGTGAGAGTGTTTTTAAGAAAAGTAACCACATCAGTATACTGTCCATGCACAGCAGCCAGGATGGCATCTGTCTCAACCCATAGAAAATAATGAATATCCAAAAGCAACCAATAAATCAACTTGAAATGAGTGCATAAAAGTCCACTAAAGGTAAATAGTTTCTTATCACCATGGATTTAAGACACAGGTATCAGCTTTTCAAATACCACAACTAGCAGCCTTTTCTAATCATTGACTGTAAAAAAAATATGGATAAAATGTCTGTTTGGTAAAGCCAATTGGAAACCACATTGGAAATTCAGAATCAACGTTACTTTTGGATAACCTAACCACAGGCAAAGTGGTGGAGTCATACACCATAGAAAATATGGATGCAGTCTCCATGATGTCGTCCATTTATTTTTGATACAGAGTTCTAAAGCTCATTTGGGACAGGAGCCAAATTGAAAGTTCTGATACCCTTGAATGTGCATAGCTGTCTTGTTCTTACACCAGGCTGGTTTAAAAATCAACTTTTTGGGCTTGGTGTGTATGTGGTTTCTGAAGCCAGCCTCAAGTAGACTCTTAAAGAACTGCAGCCCATATGAGCTTCATATTTTAAGACCAGGGGCTGCCACTTGGTTGGAATTAAGGTGAGATTTTAGCATCATCGTTAACAGCTACAGTGTGTATGCATGTCAGTTAAGTCAGTCATGTCTCTAATAATGAACACATCTTAACTTTAATATCTTGTGAACTGACAAGCAATAAAAACATAAACCATAAAGTCTTTTTTCCTTTTGAAACTAGTTTAATTGTTAAAGAAATGATACTAGGTTACCAATTTTTTTACAGGTTTTGATTCCCTCAAATTAATCATCACTTTCCAGTTTTTTCACTAATATTTTTTTTGTTTTGTTTTGATAAGACACAAACTTATGATAAGAAACAAAATTTAGTGCCAAGAATATTTTTATACAGTTATCTTACTTTTTTATTTGATTTACAAGATGACATATGTTGACCTAAACTGGTGACAGCCACTCCAGAGAGGTTTGGCTCAGAATTAGAAAAATGAACACAGCTGCATTTAAAACAACATATTCATTTACAACACTGGTATTTTAAAGGGTTTATTGTATTTAAAATTATTAAAACAATCCCTATTAAAAAAGTTATGAGAAAAGATGAAGAGGGTTGCAAAGAAAAACAAACAACTTGTTATGTGTTATGAAGATATAAAATACACCTGTTAAAATAAGAGAGGAAAATTAGGCACAGAGCATGGGTTGTGTTGTGGACTCTACTGGTCTGTACAGCTGTAAGAGCTTTTAATATATATATGTACCCTGCATGCAGCTGCAGTAATGGATGGTGTTAATGTAAATTTAACAAAAAAAAGAGGCACAGATGTGATGGATTACCTGTCTCATGCAATATTCACGTCTCTAGAGGTGGATTTTTATCGCTCAGTGAAGTGAGCAGAAGTGGACTCTAAAGTGGGAAATCAATCCAAAATGTTTTGACATGCATTAAAAACAGGCACAACACGGATTTCATACAAACTACCTGCACTGATGTACTCTTTATTTAACTAGACCGTCACTGTGCCTGCTGCCCTCAGGATTGGCAATTTAATGTTATGAGACATTTTTCCACTTTATGTTTATGAACCCATTTTTGATGAAACTGACACCTTTAAGAAACATCAACATCTTTAAAATTCTAGGGATGAGTATTTTTAGATGATTGACTCAGTCCCGCTATGATGTGTTGATAAATGGCTAAATGACATTGTTCAGCTAAGCAGTGCTGTTTCTAAAAGCCTTGTGTTTGTGTGTGTCTGAGTCTGACTGAGTGAGTGTGTGTGTGTTTGTAAGAGTGTGTTAAGCTGTTAAGAAAACCCTTTGGTCTGTTCTCCATTTTCCAGTGTCTCCAATTAGGAGCAGGCGCTTCTTTTTCTGTAAGCACCTGCCTCTCATGGCTGCATGGATTGATTTAAATGCAAACTAGAGAGGATTTAATGAACTGGTTTCAATAAGGAGTTTAATAGAAATTTGCACACTACAGATAGGCTGCTCAACAGTGCACACAACGTTAATTATGCATTTTAGTGTTTTTAATTTAGAACTGAGAATTAAAAAAACATGTAAAGTAAACATTTTGCAAAGAAAATGTTGAACGCCGACGTTGGAGTCAGGTGGAAATTGTCTTTTCTGTTGAGTTTATTTAGCAGAATAATCAAACTAAACACTTAAATCTAACAGTTTTCAGGGTAAAATTAGTGACTTTGTCATAAATCTGATAAACTGTGTTAACTGTAGAGGTCATGTCTCACAGCACACTGAATGTGGTAATGTTGGCCTCTCTAATGCTGTTGTGATTTAGGGGCTTCTATCTGCATTGTAATGAGCTTCGGGCAATTGAGTGTGATAAAGAACTCAGGAGGGAGAGTTACTGTGTTGCTCCTGGTTTTGCTGTGTGTTATTTAGTGAGGGGGGCAGGAAATGGTGAAGACAAATGATAATCACTAAAATAATCCGAATTTCTTTGTGATTTCTGGATGTTCATGAAACTCTGGTTGAACAAAGAGTTGTGTTACCTACAGAACACTGATGTACCTTTAGTGGGTATTAGGGAGGAAACACGTTCTCTTTTCCATATTACATTATCTCATGTCTGTAAATTATATCACCTGGTGAGGTTACATTTGCAGCATTTTCATAAAGACACCCAAAAACACAACTCAGGTTTGAAATGTTTCACTCAGTGGTATGTTATCACGTTCAAGATTTGCTTGTAGACATCTTGTAAATGATTTAGCGTTTGGCAGCAATTCTAAGCCAAGACTGTGCAGAATGACATCACTAAAAATCAGCAGCACATAGTTTCGATACAACTTGATGACAAGTTTCCTCTTTAGCATGAGACGTCACATTTTAAACAGTGGGTTAACTGGAAGGTGGGAGTCAGTTTATTATCAACTTTGGCTGATAACCAGGGCCACTGTTCAGGATTTGGCCAATATTCTGAATCCATGTATTTTACCCGCCAGATACAGCGGTTATAAAAAAGTCAACAAATCCCTGTTCTAATGAAAAGTTTTTGTGCTGTAAAGAAATGAGACCAAGATAAATCATTTCAGAATGTCACCTTTAATTTGACCTTTAACCTGTACAACTTAACTGAAAAACAAACTGTAATATTTTAACAAGGTTAAAACAACAGCAACAACAAAAAAATGAAATAATGTAGTTGCATAAGTGCACACCCTCTATAACTTGGAATGTGGCCATGTTGAGAATGAACCAATCACATTCAAACACATGTTGAAAAGAAGTCAGTCCACACCTGCCATCATTTAAATGGGAACTGATTAATTCCAAATAAAGCTGTTCAGCTCTTCTAGTAGGCTTTTCCTAACATTAACATTAACTTGGTGGCATCTCACATCAAAAGCCATGGTCCGAAGCATCAGAGGGATCTCATTGGTAAAAGATATCAGTCAGTTTTATGGCTGTGTGTGTTACTGTGAGTCTCCCCTCCCCTCCTCTTGTTTCCAGGTGAGGCCACTGATAGCCACTGAGGCTTACCTGGTCCTCCATGGTTTGGGGACTGCTAACCTGCTGCCTCTCCTTGGGATTTTGTTGTTTTGATTCATTTGTTCATTTAAATCCCTGGTGTTTTGATAATAAGTATTTTTTTTAAAATGTTTAAGGCGTTTTTAAGTATTGTACGTGGATCATTGGTGGAATTGTTGTTAGCCCATAGGGCCACTCTTTAGTGGGGCGAAAACATTCAGGAGAAAGTTACAAAAGGGTTTCTAAGGAATTGGGTATACCATGAACACAGTCTTAATGTCACTAAAGATCTTAATGTCTTGATATTCGTTCCAGATGTTGGTGACCACTCCAGAGAAGTGGGATGTTGTGACCAGGAAGAGTGTCGGGGATGTGGCTCTGTCACAGATTGTGCGTCTCTTAATCTTGGATGAAGTTCATCTCCTCCATGAAGACAGAGGACCTGTACTGGAGAGCTTGGTGGCCAGGACCATCAGACAGGTAGGTCGTCCTCCTGCTGTGCTTCACAATGTCTGTCTGTTTGACTCCCAGTTTGTGCAAAATAATAAACACTGGTAACCATTTTTTGCACCTACAAGAAATTAGACTAAGTGTTTAAATTCATTACACTGACTGTATAAAAATGGATGACACACCTCCTCCTTCTCCTGCTGTAGCTAAAATTTGAAGCCAGAATGATTCGTTAATAGGCACTGACATATTATGCTGGTGACATGTGAAAGAAACATCCAACCCCTCCCTCAAACCAAAACAACCATTTCACGTTACAACCTCCAATTCCAAAGAAGCTGGGAGGTTGTGTAAAACATAAATTAAAATAGAATACAATGATATGCTCATTTTGAAAAAACAAACTTAAAAACCCTGTTGTTCCTCATGTTGTTAAGTAACTATAGAGTTATTTATGGCTTACAGCTGGCTACAACCTACACACACAAAGAAGTGGACTTACCGTTGAGAGACAATGGATAGATATAGATATAGATAGATTTTGAGATCACATTCACTGTAACACATGACATCTGAAATCATTAATTTTCATCAAGGAGCTGATATTGATCATACTTCCTAAGCTATTAGTTATTAAAGTCATCCAGTCATATTTTTTTCATCCATCCTTGACTAGAATGCAGACAGAAACGGCGAGAAGCTGATTCATCACTTTTTAAATCTTGCCAAAAAGTAAACAAATTAAAGCAGAAGTCTTCCTCAAATTTGAGTGAGCACTTTTGGGCACAAAGTTTACTTTGGAAAGAAGACAGTTTTTGAAGCTGAAGTCAAATACCCCTCTCTCCTCTGAGTCACAAGGTGACATACTCATTTATTTTCCATTATTTCTGCCAGGTAGCCTTTTCTATTCACCTTCAGTGTAATAAAACAGTTTGAAGCACTGAGAAAAGAGATTCACAGACAGTTACAGTACAGTTCTTCTCCTGTTGCATCAGCATGTCTTGCTGCAGTCACTTTCTTTCCCTCATATTATCCAAATAAGTAGAGTGAAGGCTGCAGACTGAGACACAAAGTGAAAGAAGAAATGAGGGAGTCAGAGAGAAGGGAGAGATGGCAAGAGTGTGGGAGAGTGAAGGTAGATGGTTATCCTTAAGGACATATTGTACATTCTAAGAGCTTATGACTCGTGTTGGCTGGGTAACAAAGCTATAAGAACAGGCCCAGAGTGCCTAATCTGGAGGATCTGGACAAATCCAAGAGGGCCGGTCGGATTTGGGGTCACAAAGGCCGATGTCCAGTCATGACACTGAGTTGAAATATTTCACAGAACAGCTAACACTGTTCCTGGGCTGCCTGCACTGGCACCTTTTTTTTTTTTTTTTTATTCTCATACACAGCTGGCCATTACCTTGACAACATGTCTGTGCACATGCAAAAGTGGACAGGTCTGAGGAATAAAACTCCAGAGCTGAAAATGAGTTCCCTGCATAAGTAGCAAATACTTAAGAGATGAAGCAAAACCAAAAAGGTTTACCAAAGGAAAATCGATCTGGAAGAGACAGGAACTGAGCATAAGAGAGGGTTTGGGTTCTGACAGTGGCTGAAAATGAGATCTGAGGAGCAGATTACAGTGGACTTTCTCATTTGCAAAGAATTTGATGGAGAAAATGGATAATTACAAGGTATAAGAATTGAAACTCGGTTCTTTTAGTGACACAAAAAGAGCATGGTTTAGAGATCAATTGTCACACACTGAAAGAGAAATTATTCTCATCCTAAAACATATGAAGTATACGTAAGTCATGAAGGACACGGAAGTCATACGTCCAGCCGTTATCAGCTGACAGGCTGATGTTTGAATCCCTTCCAACCTTGCTCAACCAGTCACAGCTTGTGTATAGCGATAAGGCGGTGTATTATACTACGTCTCCACTCTCACCAACGCCTGCTACTCCTGTGCTACCCGTACTGTGCTGCAGTCTTGATATATCGCCTCCTCCTATTAAGTCTCCATGTTTGTATCCTGTGAAGTCTGTATGATGTATTTACCCATGTGGGGTATTTTTCATTGCACTGCCTGGAAAGCCAAAGCAGGCTGCTTTTCTAACCCAGGGAGTACTCTGAAAAGCAGGACCTATAATGAAAACTATAACTGTGTTTCCATTTGGCAATAAATGCTTAAAATCTATGGCAAGAGTGTTCCTGACTGAAATGTCTTTATTTATAGTCCTTCAAAAATGTATTAGACCACCACCCATTGTAGAGTGTTTGCCACCACTGCCTTACATTAACAGTGTATAGATGACTTCCAAAAGATTTTCTATGTTGCTGTAATAGATAATCCTCCAGGATGTCAAGCTCCTATCAAAGTTATGTAAAAATAAATACTAAATTATTACATCATAATTATTGTTGTTATCCATGAATTCTCTGATGTACTGTTTTATATCGTATCGGCCGATGTTTGTCATTTTTTAACTTATTGGCATCGGTCCAATGAGTAAAACTAGGTCGATATTAACAATCATTGTTTAACTCTGTCTAGTTGCTGTGTGTGTATTTGTCAGGAGGGGGTTGCCATGAATACTGGTAAGTTTATTAAGGTAACTTTGTCAGGATATTATTTTTATTTATGATCCTTTTTTTGTCATTTATGATCCAGACTTTCTCACAGGAGTTTTGTGAGTTGAGAGTTTAATTACACACTTACTACAAGTTGTCAGGGTTGCTGGTCGAATGGTGTAGGGGATATTTTCTTGGCTCACTTTGGGCCCCTGAGTACCAACTCGTCATGGTTTTAAGTCCACAGCCTACCTGAGTGTTGTTGCTGACCATGTCCATCCCTTTATGAGTAGAGAGTACCAATCTTTTGATGGATACTTCCAGTAACATAACGCTCCATGTCACAAAGCTCAAATCATCTCAAACAGGTTTCTTGAACAATGAGTTCACTGGACTCCAGTGGCCTCCACAGTCACCAGATCTCAATCCAATAGAGCTTCTTTGGGATGTTGTTGAACGAGGGATTGTCATCAAGGACGTTTAGCCGACAAATCTGCAGCAACTGTGTGACGCTTTCATGTCAATATGGAGCAAAATCTCTGAGTAATGTTTCCAGCACCCTGTTGAATCTATGACTCCAAGAATTAAGGCAGTCTTGAAGGAAAAATGGGGTCCAACACAGAATGAGCAAGGTGGACATAATAGAGTGTATATAAAAATAGTTTTGGACTTTTACTGAACCAGCTTTCTTTCCTTTCTTTTCTCATTAAAGTGTTTAGGTTGAATCTTTCTTTGTGTCTGAAAATTACTTTGTTTTGTTGGTAAAAGGTATTTTAAGGGATATCTTAAGACTTTATGGACAGCTGCTGTCTTATTCGGGCATGATGCACCCTGTGGATCACATTTTGATCCTAAAACATACTTATGGAAACATTTCTGATTCGCTGCTTTCGAGAAAACCTTAAAGTTTGTTGCTCCATTTTGTCTTTGAGACATCAGAATGATAATACAAAAAAGGTAATAGTAATGATGATGATCTGCCAGCACCTGGTGTCAGATACGCAAAAAGAAGTCTCGCTTCAACATTTGTATCACAGCAATGGAAAGGCAATAAAGATGAGAGGGGAAGTCGGTTACTCTGGCAAACGGGCACAAGTAGCCTTCTCTATGACTCTTCTGTACAATTATGTCTTTTTATAGCAGCTCTTAAACTTCTTAATACATCCACCTGACCTGCAAACCAGCAGCAGCTGTACTATCACATCACCATCAAACCTCATAAAGGTACTCAATGGAGATTCAGTGGTGGCTTTAAAAGAGCTACACACTTTTTTCTGCTATAAAGATAAAAATGATCATGTCCCACTCGAGTATGATTGAAGTGTGATGGACTTTTGCTGAACACACGTGGAGAAGAGTTTTATTCTAGAGGAGTAAAAGCAGAGGGAGGGAGGCAGAGTGAAGGAGAGAGAGAGAGAGAGACAGGGATGCAGGGATGAGCTGCTGTGCTCTGCAGCAATAAGGACCTCTCAGCAGGGTTAACTGCAAGGTAATTGAAAACTGGTCCGTACATGTGACCACTGTTTACTCGGTTCACAGCCCATTTATCTGCAGGTTTAGCTGATATTACTGAAGAAGGGCTGACTGGGTGCTTTGTGCACTTTAACACCTCTGGAGGCTCTGCAGTGCACAAGTTTGAAGCCTCTGGTCCGTCAGTGTGGTTGCCAGCAAACTGCATGCATGCTGTAAGAGTTTCAGTAACAGCTGGAGAACTATCCATCCATCCATCCATTTTCTATACCGCTTCTCCTGTTCAGGGTCACGGGTGGCTGGAGCCTATCCCAGCTGGCTGAGGGCGAGAGGCAGGGTACACCCTGGACTGGACGCCAGTCAATCGCAGGGCTGACACAGAGACACAGACAACCATTCACGCTCGCACTCACTCCTACGGGCAATTTAGAATCTCCAATTGACCTAGTGAGCATGTTTTTGGACTGTGGGAGGAAGCCGGAGTACCCGGAGAGAACCCACGCATGCACGGGGAGAACATGCAAACTCCACACAGAAAGGCACACCGTGCCCGAACCGGGATTCGAACCGGTGACCTTCTTGCTGTGAAGCAAGAGCTCTAACAGCTGCGCTACCGTGCAGCCCCGCTGGAGAACTAGACATAAGCAAAAGTATGCTATTAAACACAGAGGCACAAACACACATAGGGTTTGCAGAGAGAGTAAGGATGCTGTTGGCAAAAATCCTCAGTTTGACAGTAAACTGGAGTGTGGTTCTAGGCCCCATGAACCTACCTACCCAAATCATGCCAACTTTGTCAGTAGTACTGCAAAGTACTGGATGCATGCAATATTCTGTCCATAATGGAAATTACTGCTGAATTTGATTTGCGTAGTATGTTAAATATGGTTAAGGTCAGGGTTAAACAAGTGGAGACTGGTGGAACTTAATCCTAAAGGGCAGTTTGGTTTACAGCCTACCATTTTAACAAACCAACTTCAATTGACCAACAGAAACCATCAGGCACAACATTCAATACCCTACATGTCAGCGGCAACAGATATATAAGAGAATTAAAGAATATTAAACTGAAAATAAAACCTTTATCTCTATCCAAACTATTTAACCCTAATGGCCTCACAGTGACATCATCAGTGTTGATTTCTAGTTTCACAGCTCTTCCACAGGAGACATTATGCAACACTATGCAAAAAGCTTAAATCTTACAATGTATTTGTCCAGGGTGCAGATGTATAAAAAAACATTAGTTATTATAATCCAATAAGAAAATTAGACAAATAAGAACTTCTTGAAATAAGTTCTTCATCTTTTTTAAACAAACTTGTCAAATCAACTTTGTTTGCAGCAAAGATAAAATGTGCCCCAGCCACTGCATTTACATGTACATTCTTCTGAGGTCCTTATCTTTATTGCCTAATTTTCACAGTGTTGGCTCAGTTGTTGTCCCTCAGATGAGAAAGATGAGTTGTGCCAGCAATAAAACATGGCGATGAAACGATAATGTACCAGCTCCCCCAGGAGAGGGTCATTGTCTCAGTGAGTGGAAACAAAAACAAGTTTTACCCCCACATGTGTAGGAAATGGTGAACACTCAGTGAGTGTCTATTTCTCCTGGTGCTCCTTTGATTTACCTCCCGTGACCCTGAAATAGTCCATTCCATGTCCCATTACATCTGACATGCACCAGCAGTCAAAGTATCCACAGAGTTGTCTCCACTGGTCTGCAGCAGATGTTTTTATGCCTCCCTGCTGCTGACAGACGCGGTCAGAGGCGGTGTGTTCACAGGCTGTCTCTCCTGTTCTTTTCAACACTATAGTTCTAGATCAACTTAAGAGAATGTCTGGGACACAAGATAAATTGACACTTAAACACTCAATAAGAGTTTGTGAACTGAGGACTCTAATTGCTGAAGCTTTGTAGGTGGAATTCTTTCCCATTCTTGCTTGATGTACAACTTCAGTTGCTCAACAGTCTGGGGTCTCCATTGCCGTATTTTGAGCTTCATAATGCACCGCACATTTCAACGGGTGACAGGTCTGGACTGCAGGCAGGTCAGTCTAATACCCGCTCTCTTTTATAACAATGCCACGCTGTTGTAACACGTGCAGAATGCATTTTGGCATTGTCTTGCTGAAATAAGCAGGGATGTCCCTGAAAAAGACGTGGCTTGGATGGCAGCATATGTTGCTTCACAACTTGTATGTGCCTTTCAGCATTAATGGAGCCTTCACAGATGTGAATATGCCATATGCACCATCACAAATGCTGGCTTTTGAACTTTGCACTAATAACAATCCAGATTGTCCTTTTCCTCTTTGGCCCGGAGGACACAACGTCCATGATTTCCGAAAATAATTTGAAATGTGGACTTGTCAGACCACAGCACACTTTGCCTTGCTGCTTTCATGCAGAAATTGTTCACAAAGTGGGAAACCTCACTCAATCCTTGCTTGTGAATGACTGAGCCTTTTGGGGATGCTCCAGTTATACTTAGTCATGACAAAGCCTGTTTCCAGTTAAGCTGTTCACCTGTGGAATGTTCCAAACAGGTGTTTTTTGAGCATTCCTCAACTTTCCCAGTCTGTAGTTGCTCTTGTCCTAACTTTTTTTGGAATGGGATGCAGGCATCAAATTCAAAATGAGTGAATATTTGCAAAACGCAATAAAGTTTATCAGTTTCAACAATAAATTTCTTGCCTTTGTAGTGTATTCAACAGGATTTGCGAATAATTGTATTCTGGTTTTATTTCTGTTTTACGCAATATCCCAACCTCCCAGCCATTTATTTCAAAAGAAGGAAAAACAGATTGATAGAACTGAATGTGGAAGACAAATTATAGAGGAGGTATTCTCTTTTCCCATATTTTAAACATGAATATAAAGTAATAATGCTGGATATCCAAACTAAACATGCAGATTTCCACACCCCTACATATTCATATGTTAGAGAAATCAATCCCTGAATCTGTCTGTAAATTGATCAAAAAGGTATGTTCCAAGAAAAAAAGCATGAGATCTTCAGGAGACTTGCTGACATGATGAGGTCATCACATAAGGATCTAACCTAACCGGTTCATGACATGTTGGAGGAGCAGGCCTCAAATACCAAAGACTGCCCATAGTTCCATCCCTGACAGGCCTCAAGAAGGCTGGAAAATCAGAGGGAAAGGGGTTTGTGGAGCTGGAAGCTTTGAACAGACAGCGGTAAAAACAATGTGTTTCAGACAAGGGCTAAATTAAGGGTTTTCTAAAACACCACTGAGAGATAAAGTGGGGAATTCTGTTGCTGATAATCATTTAAAGCCAAGCAGGGATGCCAGAAGGACAATGTGAAGCCTAAAGAAAAAGCACTACGGGAGAATTTTAAAGAGAAATCCAGGTGGCATTGTTTTCGACAGATTATCAGAGTAGAGGAGGGCCAGTTAGAGGAAATATAACAAACACTAGCACAGGAGTCATTGGATTTTCCAAAACTGTGAGTGTCTGCTTCAAACCCACACAGGGATTAATTTTTGCCTTATATAATACCCACCTGAGAAATCCTTAAAACTGAGGGCGTTGGATGTATTTCTGAAGAGCAAAAGGGGTTGACGTCTATACCAGGACACCAGCCGGATGTGTACAGCACAGATTCAGGCTCCAAATGAACAAAATTTCAACAGCCATTATTGACAGTATTTTGGCTTTATCTTAGTACAACACAGTGCGGCTGAGACATGTTGTTCTTCATCTATATCTACAGTCAATAATAAGAGCACAATTTCTGAGAAACTTCTGGAAGGAATGTAAGATAAACTGATTTAAATTGTGGAGGTCAAAGGTCATGTATGTAATGTATGTGGGTGTGTATGGATGTGTAAATGTGCATATGTAAAAATTGACTTGTCAGTTTTCTCTGACTATGATTAATTATTTAAAACAATAAACTAAAGAAGTACTTTTTTACCCCATTGGGAGATTTTTTTTGTCTTTACAAGTCATTCAGGCATCATTTTTTTCCTTTGAATATCTTGAAATAAGACATTTTTTGGACTTATAAGGTGAATGTGTATATTGAGTCTAATTAGACCTTTTTAGGTGAAAATAAGACAAATATTTGCTTAGATTTCCATTTTTGCAATATATCAGATCTGATCAATATCAGTCAATAACAAAGTCCAGGTTACAGGATTTAAAATGTTGGATAAGTTTATCCCTTTTCACAGATCATAATATACCTCTAAATTTTGAACTCAGCTGAACTGATTTTGGCTGAAGGTCACTGACTTTTTGTCAGGGCATCCCTCATACTTTGTTCAGCTGTTCCTGTTAGAATAGCTACAGAGGACAATGCCTCTGTACATGTAGGTTTCCTCTTTTGAATGTTATTTTTATCTGTATCTGGCTGGCAGGGAAGCAGCTTGTTGATGTTTGTGTGAGAATGTGTAAACAGCTCAGATACCCTCCAACAGAAAACACTGAGTGTGCCAGCAGCTCGCCTACCAGCCCCCTCTCCATCTCTGCACACCCCCACCCCTTCATCCTCTGTCCAATTATTGCCATACCTGACAGACTGCTATAATTGATTGTGCTGAAGGAATTAAAGCGGCTGCTTCTGATGCGCTATGTGCTTAAGTTCACGTCTTCAGACACATTAATATGGAAATCCCTGTAAACTAAATATTTGTCCCTCTTTTTATGCAAATGTTTGCAGCTGAACCAGTTATCACTTTGATGTTTTGCTTGGCAGAGCTTTGGTTTGGACTACATTTTCTTCACTGGGTGTACTGCTACCAATTACACTCAGCAGTCAAGATAAAGTCCCTCTAACCTTTATTACAAAGGCCTTTCATGTTGCTCTGCTGTAGGCCTTCTTCTCCACTGTTTGGTATTTAAGGAGCATTTGTGCTTTAACTAAGCTCACATGAGGCTTAGCTCTTTTTATTAGGAGCCTGCACACTATTTTGATTGCCCCTAAAAGTGATCATAATATGAAGTTTTATAGGGTTTTGATGACTTAATATCAAACTTTAAAGAGTCCACATTCAGTTCATGAAAAAAACGGTTCAGCTGCAGGCACAGCAAGCTTATTAATAAAGGATGTTTAAGTAGCAAAGGAATCAAAGCTTCAGACGAGCGTGATTCATTTTATTTAGGAGTTCTATTTGACTCTAAATAATTCTCTGTCCAATTCTCTGTGGGGGTGTGTAGAAAAAGCTTCATGTATTGAAATCAGATCCTTACTAATCCTGACAGAATATTTCAATTATCAGTACGGTTTTAGCGCTGTGAGTTGGACCATGGTAGGATAGTCCCTATACCAGTACTACAACACTTCAGTGCCTTGACCTACCGAATTATTTTTACTTTCAAGTTTCCTGAAACCAGCTGCACTGAATACTCAGTAAACATGTGATAAAAAAAATCTCTATGATTTTACAAGAAAGAGTGAAGACATAGTGACTGCTGTATTTGGTGATGAAAAACAAAAGAGGTTGAAGGAAATGGAAGTGACACTCAATGTGCAGGAATTTCAGTTACGTTGTAGATGCAGGAAATGAGATGCTGCCAGTGCGACCAATCACAGGGCTTGCAGTCTACATGACCTCAGTGTAAGAAATTTGTATTGTAAGATTATTTATGTCATAACAATACTTATTGGTAATAAATCTGCTCCTTTTTGAACATGTTGAATGAATAAAAACAACACCAAACAATGTTTAATGTCAGAATAAGCTGTTTGGCAGAGAGAATATTCGGCAAATTTTCTTGGGCCAAACCCACATACTCAGCTCTGGTACTCATCCAAAAAAAAAAAAAATGCATGTTCCTTTCAAACGTGTCACCATTTGCTCAAAAAAATCGTTAGAATAAAGAAAGAATTCCTTCAATTTTTTAATAGGTTTATTTTAGAAGAGATGCATATCAGACCTCTACATATGAACAGGGCTTTGTGAACCTAGGTCATAGACTACGATGTTAGTGTGCCACAGAACTATGGTCCAGAATAATCCTTGTAGTAACTTCACTGTCATTTCTCACGTGAGTCTTTACTCAGTTCTTGTCACCACCCTGTTTCTTTTTGAACCCTGTGGATCTCGGATCACCACGCTGTCTGATTTTGTGACCTATTAATTTTATGTTATTCAGCTCATTACTTGCTCTGCTTGAGGTGAGTGTAAATTGAGCTTTTAATCACCATCACCTTATGTTGTCATAAAATTTTATGATCCAACAAACTTACCTGAACATGCGCGGGTCATGTCCTGCAAGGGGAATCAGAACCACTCAAAGGAGCATAAAATAGAGGAAAGAAAGCCTGCAGACAGTTTGACTCTGTTTGAGGTGAGGATGATGCACCTCTGCAGTGTGACTGTTGGAGCTCTGCTGCTGAGGATGTGTGTGTGTCCACGTGTGGGTGTGTGTGCATGCATGCATGCGTGTGTGTGTGTGTGTGTGTGTGTGTGTGTGTGTGTGTGTGTGTGTGTGTGTGTGTGTGTGTGTGTGTGTGTGTGTGTGTGTGTGTGTGTGTGTGTGTGCGTGTCTGTGTGTAGTGCGGGCTCAGGCTGCTGGTAGGGATTGGCTGGGTCTTATCTTGATGGGATGGTTTGACAGGTACTGCATCACATTAAAGGCCTTACCAATCTTCCCTGTCACATCCAGCAGGAGGCTCACAGATAGGGCAAACCCCTCCTTTATTTTCTCTCCCCTTACCCACATTGATACACAACATATTGAATTTTCTTCAGGTTTCAAAGACAAAATAAAGACAGAAAAGTACATGTGCAAGATCATTTACTTGTTTTAGACAAACACAACACACAGACCCCAAAGCCAACTGCTCTGATTTCACCCTGTTTTCTTAATCTGAATCTCCTCTGTAAGTAAAATTACAACACAAATCTAACAGGGGCTTTTTTTCAGCTTTTTTCAACACTTTTTCTGGACTTTTTAATCATTAGATGGTTGTTCATGCATTATCAACCTACTGTTGTTGTTCCATGTTGCCAATCCTAACCTTTGTTGAAATGGATCTAAACTAGAAGTATCATCACTGATGTATTCATTACTTTTGAGTTCAGATTTGAGCTTTTTATGTTTTCATGCTGTTTGTTTGTTAAAGTCTTCAAGTTACATCATGTGATTCCATAAAAAAGCAGACAACATGGAAGGTCCAAACTGTGGACAGACTTTGTTTGCAGACATGTGCTGAAATTAAAAAATGGGAATGTTACAATTACCATATTTTACGGAGTATGAGTCGCACAAGTCAAAACATGCATCATAAAAGGGAAAAAAACATATCTAATTCAAACTGGACTATAAGTTCTATTTATTTGAAATGATTTGTAATGTTTACAGTATTTCCAGAGAGAACTGTTTACATAAAATATAAGTCAGTATTTGAATATTAAGAGGTTTAAATACTTTTTCCTCCAGCATCTCATATCTATGACCATAGTTAAGTTTCAGTTTCAATTCTCTACGTGTGATCCGCTCACTCACTTCGCTTATGTGCACCCCCACTTGCTGTACTGTGAGTGTTGCCAGTGAGATGGTTATAGTGTGAGCTCAAATGAGCCTCACTGGATAAACAGCCTTACTCTTAAAAAGTTACGAGAGTTCTGAAACTAGTTTGTGACTCAAATCGCAGAAAATTGTCTACATTTGTCTTTTCCCAAAAAGGATACAATAACACAGCACCTCATTCATTGATATCTAAGTCGTACCTGACTGTAAGTCACAGGATCAGCCAAACTATGAAAAAAAGTGTGACTTATAGTCCAGATAATACGGTAAGCTCACATTGCTTTTATAACATTTAAGTTAAAACATTTGAAATTTCAAATAATCTGAAGTGAATAAGTTTTTGAGCTATTTATGCTAAAAAAATGTTCATATATCAAAATGTGTCCTGAGAGTAGTCAGAGTGCCTGCGGGAGACGACCCCCAGGTCAAGTTCAGGGGTAAAGCCCCTCGATGTCTTCTGGCATCCTCAAATCCAACCACATTTTAATAGGTTATATCTGTTGAACTGTACCAAAATTATAAGAAAAATCTATGATGGGTTATTGGCAGTTAGTTTTATAACAGTGCCGGTTGACTGTTATAAGTGTGTCCCAGTTTGAAGAGGAATGATAATCTGACCAGTGAGGACTTAAATCCACCAATTTAAGCACAGGACAAGTTCTGCTTTTCATTTCTCCCATTCATTACTTTCCTTTGTCATTTCTTTTGTTTGCATTCAAACTTGGTCAGTCATTTAGGGGAAGAAAAACTTAAGAATAAACAAATAGAAATTATATGCATCAATCATATGCGTATTAACACAAAAAACATAAGCATCCAGTTTAAAAGTCCTGAAGGGAACACAATCAAACTATTATTGCAAATCCAGAGCTCTTAAATATCAATGTCAAATGAAATCAAATGACTGCTTTTCTTACAGTTCAATTCATTTTTAATTTTTGGAATGGTTATATAATTATTTAGATATAATTGTTTTTAATTTTAAAATATCTTGTTACATTTCATTAACACAGTGTGGAGCAGATGATGGCACTGACGCAGCAACATTCCCTTTTTACAAAAGAGCACCTAAGCCCAGTATCTTACCGGCTGCCTCTGTAGTTCTCTGCAGGTTATCGACATCAGCTCATAGCACTGAAAGCACCAAGAAGCAGCGTCAGCGTTCAGCCTGGAAGCTACTAAAACAAAAGAAAAGACCCCCATAAAAGCTGAAGGATTCACTAAGAAGCAAGATAAAAAGAAAACTCAGACTGATGATTTTAAAGTTTGAGCAGGTATAGTTGATGTTTTAAGTTTCAGCTTTAAATAGGCTGAAAAGTGCTGTCCTGTCAGTCGTTATTACCTCACAGTGTTCTCTGTAAGAGGATTAGATCCTCAGCTTTAATAAAATGTATAAAGAAGCTTTTAAAACCATAATGTTACATCATTGAATCTACACAACAAAGCTGTGCAGTTACATTAAAGCAGATTCTGTGCATCCCATCATGTCATGACTTAAAAATTCAGTTTATGACTCTAACGTGATCCCCTCCAGCCTTCCTCCCTCCTTTTTTTTTTTTACTTGATTTCAGCAACTCAGCCACACAGTAAAATACAGTACACATCAAATGAGGCACTTTATTTCAAATGCATGTAACACTAAGTCTATGAAGAGCCTCTCCCTCCTCTAAAATAATCTTGCAGAAACAGATTTAAAGTATAAATTTTTGTGTGACTGTGATATTGTTTTGTCCTCTGATGATCAGGTGGAGTCCACCCAGAGTATGATCCGGATCCTGGGGCTGTCAGCCACACTGCCCAACTATCTGGACGTGGCCACCTTCCTACATGTCAACCCTTACATCGGGCTCTTCTTCTTCGACAGTCGCTTCAGACCTGTGCCGCTCGGACAGACGTTTGTGGGCATTAAATCCAACAACAAGGTAAACAGACAGAGATTGTGAGCATGTGCTTAGGACGCTTATATTCAAAACCATCTCTGTCTAAGAGCCCCTGTGTCAACTCACAGCTTTTTGGGCTTAAAATTCATGTTTTCTTACTTCAAACCAAATCTGTTTACTTTTCATAGTGCTCTGTGTCCTACACAGATTACTCTTGATGTCAGGTATGGCTGTCATGTCATTCTTAGCACTCTCATTTGATGGTTGTTAAACTTTTTGAACACCTAAAAGCTCCTCAGTGTTACTCCTCCCTCACAGACCAAAGAGACTGGACTTGTATTACCAATTTTGCCAAAAATCGCGGCGAACAAAGTAATCTTTGTGTGTTTTGTAATTAGAGGGCACAGCTTTTTGACATCTATCAAAGGACATTACCTTTAGCAGTTCTTGCATTTTCCTTGTATATTAGAGGTGTAGAGCATTTTATGATGTAGGAACTTTGATGACCAGAGGTGCTGTTTCTGTTTTTGTATTTGATGAGTTGTTGCATATTTCTTGTAGCTGTTTTAGTCATGTACTCATGTATTTGTTGTCTATTTCTCATATTACAGAGTTTAAACAATGGGATAATCACTTATTGAAAGACTTAATTGTGATTGTGATTGATTGCAGATTCAGCAGCTTCATGACACGGAGGAAGTTTGTTACAACAAAGTTCTGGAGCAGGTCAAAGCCGGTCATCAGGTTTGTTGAATCTTAAAATCACTTTTACCATTCTTCATAGTGTAACTGGACAAACTATTGTATACTGCGGTTGTAACTGTTCATAAACAGTAAATGGGTCTCAAGGGTCTCTTTGAACTAGACTCAAGTGAAAACTTGAGAAGCTGCACTTTTCAGTGGTTCCAGTGCTTTTTTTTGTTTGTTTTCAAACAGGATTTTGCTGTTTGCAAAACTCAGTCCAGTATCAAGAAGATCAGTTTTCTCTCTTTAAGGAGAACAGTTGCATCAGAGTAGCATCAAAATCTAAAATGTTTTTGCCTACCTTTGAACATCTATCATAACTGTCTCATGAATAGGAGCTCCTGCTGAAAATATTTTTTACACAAACCTTTTGGAACGAACACCTGCTTCCTGAAGTCTCAGAAGTCTTTATCTCCCCCAGTGTCACCCCCTCCCCTCCCTTCCCTTCTCTCCCCCCATGCGCTCATTCTTCGCTCGCTCTGCAGCCTCAGCGAGCCTTTTGGGAACGCCAGAGTTGTGAATTCAGACTTTACCGTTTAGCTCCCATCTGCTGCAGGAGTTGAGCTCCCTATTGAGCATGGTTTTTATCCTGTCTGCATCATTTTATTTAGGAACGAACACACACACACAGACACACACTCACACAAAGACACAAACACCTCTTCTTGCTTCTTTTCCATTTCTGCTGCTCATTATCTCCCTCAGAGACACACTCTATGTGAGTCTTGCCCTTAAGAACTCAGGACAACTTCTACACCGGCGACTATTTCTTAATCTCTGGTTGAAGTGAAGCCACAGTCCTTCCCACTTGTATTGAATTGTCAAGAAGTGGCTTCGACAAGTATTAATTTCATTTGGGATGATCTGATGGATGAAATTTCCTGTATGATTTTCCCCGCATCCTCCTGCTGGGGTTTTATTTGCTGCAGAGCAGGTGTTACTGCCGACGAAGCTTCCACAGAGCTCAGTGGTGCTGATACAACACCAACAACATTTGCTGCTGAGGTCTCCTCTGACGCACTCTGTTTGTGCAGCACACACAGCTGCTTCTTGCATGTGCGCAGTTATGTAGTATGGTTAAAACCCATCCTGCCTTTCCCCAATTAATCATAAATGCATCTGAAACAATGTTAACATAGCAAATTATAAGTAAATGAGAGAACTTTTACACTAAAACAGGGATATTATTATCATTTTGCAGCAATTTTTACACATCTTACATCAGGTTGAAGTGGTGTGCGGGAAAGTAGCCACAGACCAGAATTGAACACGGGCTGCCTGCTCAAGGGCTTTCACAATATGGAGCGGGACCTTAACCACTCGGCCGTCTGTGCTCCAGGTGTGCAGGTTTAACACCATCATCATATTAATGGTATTAAATTCTTTCAAAATAAAAGCCAATGAAAATTTAAAGAAGATAATTTTCTTGAGGAATAACATGAAAAAAACAACAGCAACAACAAAAAAAACCCTGAAACTTCAGAAACCTCTGTAAACCTCATACTAATGTTGTACACCTTTGACTATGTGTCGTGTCTACCAGGTGATGGTGTTTGTCCATGCTCGTAATGCCACAGTCAGGACGGCCATGGGACTGATCGAGATGGCAAAGAACCATGGAGAGACGTGCTACTTTCAGCCTGAGCAGAGTGCAGACTTCGGGCAGTGTGAGAAGCAGGTAGAAAAACTCTCACTTTGTTTTTGAATCTCTTTTTCAGATGCAGGAAAATCAGTACTTTAAGAGCCAGCCCCCAGCGGACACTCAGTAAACTGCAGATTTTAGTATGGTGGCCCTAAAGTTTAAACCACAACAGCAAATAAATAAAAAAATCAGCAAATCGAAAAACACAACAGCAAATAACTAAACACATTAAGCTACCAGAGAAGGTAGGTACTGGTGGGCGATGTGAGTCATCGCTGATTGAATGAGAGGGGGGACTTGATTGGACGAAGGCACCGTTCATCATTTTACTAATTACTCTGCCTTCAGCATGATTTTAATTTTAATTTGCTGTTAAAGTTTTTTGATTTGCTGTTGTGTTTTGCACTTCAGGGCACCTCTGCATTGCCTCATACTTTCAGACTGTTGCTGCCTGAGATGGACCTTTCTCACATATTTAAGTTCATTTCAGTCGCTCCTTTAACGTAAGAATTTATTTCAAGCTCCATTTGGATCCTTTCAAAATAAAAGCGTATCTTTTTATCAAACAATAATTTCGTAACTCAAGTGTCAAGCCAAAAAAATGAAGTGAAAGAAAGAATAGTAACGAAGAAGAGTAGACTGAGGCTGTCTCTTCCCTTAAGAGTGGAAATGTACTCTGCTTCTTACACTCTTATGAAACATCCAGAATTGTATTCTGAGTTGACTGTCATCATAATATGCCCTTACACATTTTCACTCATTTACTTTTTTGCACATTTTCATTGATTGGGCAGTGAGTCAAATAGTCTTTGGGTGCCTTACTTTTTTTTCCCGTAGAGCAAAAGAGATCCACAGTAACTCTGTACAACATAGTTTGGCTCCTGTACTGTGAGCGTAGGTTGCCATCAGAGCTGTGTGTGCATGTAATTAATGGTCTGTGTGCTGGGAGAGTACACAGAGGTGGAGCTACATTCTCCCTCAGAGAATGGTCAGTCAGAATGCAGCTCCCATATTTAAATCTGCTGCTACACAAGGCAGAGTGATAAATTTAGTAACCTTTCCTTTGTTCCCTGGGGCAACGCCAAGATTGATGCGCCTCTAATCTCCCCTCTATTTAAATAGGATATGTATACAAATCAGATCACTTTTCATGCTATCTAAAACTGGAAACACAGACTAGAGACTAAAAATGGTGCGCTGAGTCCCAGTTAGTCTTTGAAATGGGAACTGTTCCTATAGAATGTGTACAGGAATTAATCCTGTTGTATATGCACTAACTGTGCATTTATTCACTCCCAGCTCTTCTGCCTGTGTCCCCACATAATGAGTATTATCCACTCCATTAGTCCGTCTTTGAGTGTTTGTCGGTCCAGCCTGCTCTGCTGAAGGAAGAGGCATGGGGCTGACTCCACTCTAAGCCCACACAGAGATAATGCACTGCCTGTTTGCACTCTGGAAATTGCCCCACATTAATATTTATAGGTGTTTTTAATCTCCAATATGCATATGCAGTGAAATAAAGCACCTCTAAGGTCAGTCATATAATTTAGCGTTTATTTATCCTGCTTTAAAAGTCGGAAGTGATTCCACTATATTTTTTTTCTCTCCTAATGTTATTTGATTGGTTTAATCTCAAGAGGCTGGAGAGGCTGTCAATCAAGCTTAGATATCTTAATGCCCCTCTCGAATTAATCCCTGTTAAATACAGTTTTTGTTGAGCCAATCATTAGAAAGGCCAAATCATTGAAATAACAAAAACATCCAGGAAAGGGCTTTGTACTCAAAGAAAGACACCAAAGATCTGGGGAACCACTTACTAGTCAGTTAAACAAAATGAGTGTTTTGTTTTTGACTAAAGATGCTTATCATTTATTGTGTCTGAGATGTAGCCCTGCCATCAGCCACTCATATGGGCTCTAGCTCTGGTTAGTGGCTACTGCCATAAGGCTGACATGCTCTACTACCAGGATGTAAACAAGGACAGGTGCCATACATCAGGCATGATTATCAGTGCATCATTGCATTGTTCCTTAATACATTTTTAACTCAGGTTTTGACCCAAAAAGATAGTTATGCCTGTTGTTAATAACAGAATTATCTATTTTGATGGAAAGCTAGACTGGAAGAAAAGAGGAGACAAAATTGTGTTTGTTAAAAAAATGGAAAAAAACAAGAAACAAAACAACTATTCATCTGTATCTGTCCATCGCTTCAGTGTCTGCTTACCCATCAGGGAGCTGAGTAATGACCAGTGTGTTTAATAATCCAGGTTTTCACAGCTTACAGCCTGGAACATTAGGATGTGAAAATACAATTTTAGCCTCCCGGCCTGAGCATGATGTCACAGGAAGATGGCACCTGTGGGAATGTTGTTTATTAAAACCCTAAATGGGATTCTAGTTTTCTGTTTTTTTCATTATTTATTGAGGCACAAAATCTGAAACCAGTATATATTTTGGGGGGGTTTTGGTGTTGTTGTTTTTACTCCAGATTGACAAAGAAATGAAGAGGGACAGTAACAAACATGTTGGTATTAAAAATATGCTTATAACTTGTTAAAATACGTGTTAGATGTTTGTTTAAATGTGTAGTTTGCATTTCTGTTGGTGTAAAAGTATTTTATGACATCTCTACCATTTTAATCAATTAATGAATCAGTCCCATTCAATTATCTGATGGTGTAACCACAAAAGCATGACAAGTATTAAATAATTCACCCTCCTAGAAGTTGTACAAGCATGCTGAGAAAATACATTGTTGTGAAATATCATCTTAAAGTACATTTAAGATATTTATTTCTAAACTTCATAATATGGTTTTTTTTTTTGTTGTACTGAGCTAGTCAGTATGCCATAGACATCAATGTTTTTTCTCTAATTTTGGGTCAGTTGGTGTAAAGCATTTTAAATTTCATTTAACAGTGTAATAGACTGCTAGATGCATATTTATAGTAACCTTTTTTATATGCAATATCAGATTTTTTATGAGAAACACTGGCCACAGCGATTGACATTTTTCAATTTTACCGACTGACCACGTTTTTTGCCTAATAAATGATATTTGATTTGTGATTAGCCTTAGATGTGTGTTGGTTTAAAAAACCCTAAAGCCATACAATATAGTTGACTTAGGTTGGTAAATTTTATGAAAACCGATGAGAATTGGTTTGTTAAAAAATAATTGTACCTGGTTAAAAAAAATTATAATAAATTAACCTAATAAAGAAATTTTGTTCATTCTCTATTTTCATCAATTTCATATAATAAGATATTTAAAGTAGTTGTAATGTGATTGAAGAAAAAGAGTGCATTACACTGTCATAGCAGCAAGAGTTTTAATGTTAACAGTTTTCCACTTCATATGAAGAAAACACAAAATTTAGACAAAAGTATCCCCAGTAAATTTGGCAGCACATCCATTTTTAAAAAAATTCAGATTCAGGTTCAGATTCATTCACAGCCCACCAAGATACAGTTGACAGTCAGTGATAACAGATGTCTTTAGGAAAAAAAGAGGAAATAAATGTGACTGAAAACAAATGAACACATAAAAAGATAAAGAAGGACTGATAGCAGTAGGCATAAAGCATCAGTTTGGCCTTACACTGGATGATTTAGACCTGAGTTTGATCCTAATTGCCACCCACAATGGTCAGGCAGAATAACCTGATTTTGCATTCGTTGTAACCAACTTTTTGAACATGAAATTCCTGGAAAAAATCATCACTAAAAGTAACATCGAAAAAGAAGAGCTGCTGCAAAATAACTATTTCATCAACAAATCTGCTTCATATTCATATCACTAAATGCATTACATTTGTTAAATTTTTACACATAATGGACCAAAACTTTCAACTAAATGCTCATAAAAGTCTCAAAATAGAAGAAAATCCTCACAAAGCAGCCAAAGGAGCGGATGTGAACTGGAGAACAACAAAAAAAAAAACTTGTGATGAATTCTGTCAGGGTGAAGTGTTTTTGTTGACCAGAAAATAATTTAGACAATGGCAGGAGGATGAATCAAAATTTGGACAGACCAACAATCCGTGTTCGTGAGACGTCTTCCCTGTTGGTTCAGGTCTGCACAGATGATTTGTATCCTGACATCTCTTGCACTAATGGATTCATTTCTGTTCACATCTCATTTTGAACGTAAATGATGAAGGATTTTAGTCATCAGGTGTGCAAACAGAACAAACTCATTTCCTTGGAATTTGAGTTTCAGCCCCAAAGAGAGATTAAAAATGTGAAAGCTTCAGCAGTTTAAGTTAAAGATTTATAATCTCTCTGTAAATGTAAAGTAGCTGTAAAAATAACTCCAGGGGTGTAAAGCACATCGTTTTGCTCCACCCCTGTGTGCAGGGACTCTCTGCTTAAAGCTCTCCCAGGAGTATTGTATTCAAGAATCTGTTTGACTTTCATTTGCTCCAACTCTCACAATCCCCCCCACCTTCCCTTCACTCTACCTCCCCCTTCTCCTTCGTTTCTAATACCCAGACCTGAGAGATAAAACCACTGCTTCCACAGGAGAGACGAGCTATTTTGTGGAGTTTAAGAGACCCCTTGTGGTCCCATGAGGCCATTGCATAGTCAGTAATACAGACAGGTCATTGGAAGAAACGTCATTGGCACAAACTTATTATTCACCTGCTGTATGTACGGTTCCTTTGTTAGAGTTTGGCTGCAGAATATTAAAGACGGGAGTGTGAAATTAATGATGATGGTGTAAATGTAGAGATACCCAGAATAGATGCACTGATAGACCTTCACTCATCTTTTTCTTTAAACTCTCCATCTCTGTGGTCTTCAGATGTTCAGCTTTCATGTCCTTTTGTTTGACAAGACACAGCTCTGCAGACATTTTGCTGCCTGGGAGTGCAGAGCCTCATGGGACTCCACAGCAGCACCGGCGTGGGCTCATTAATGTCTCTGTTTGCTTTCATTGGTGCTATTTTTACAAGTCTCGTCCACCGCCAGTCCTTTCATTGTGTCAGATCCGTGACAACCTGTCAGTGTGCCGAACCAGCTCCTGATGCACTGATCAACAACAATGAGTTGCGGCTCAAAGGCTGCTGGAAAATAGGACTGACACAGTGGAGTGACAAACACCCATTGCACAAAAATGGCTGCCTTAAATAGAATCAGACTTTGTAAAAAGAATAAGACAGTTTGAAGAAAGCAGAGTACCTCTCCATCCACCCTGACTGTTCTTGTTTTAAAGCTCCTCTGCAGTCTCATAGCTTCAGGGAAGTGCCTATATGTTATCTCGATAAAGCACCTTCAATTCATTCTTCTCTTAATCTGCTCATTTCTTGGTATTTGATACCAGTAACCCATTAATCAGAAGTATGTTTCATGAAAACCGGTTTCATTTTAAGGATTAAATCACTGAAGTCAGATAGAGTAAAGCCTTTGTGGAATTTACTACTGTATTTAAGTTTATAATTGGTACTAATAATGACTACTCTTTCACTTTGAAGTATTACTGATTTTTGCATTGGTATTATTCAAGTTGCTACTTTACCTCTCCTTGTCTTGTTGTGAACATCCGTCCCTACCTGTTATTGTTTAAGGAAGGACAGCTATGAGTGTAACGGTGTGCAGATGGCCAACTGATGAAACCATGGCACTTTTCCTCTTTGTGAGCAAACTCTTCATTATGACTGGCGGTAGCCGTAGTGGAGAAAGTCAAAAAGAAAATTGAGTTGTGAAGGTTTGTGAGGGTTTGTGAAAACATTATGCTGGCTTGTGTATGAAAAGTGCTGTATACATAAAGTTTAACTTAAACTTTGAGGTAAAATGGGGCCAAGTGGTGGTGAAAGTAATTTCAGGGTTTTCAGCAGCAGCAGTTGTGTGTTCCACATTTAGCACTTATTGTTTTCATTGAGGCACAAATGTCTTTAACTAAACCAAAGAAGACTTTTGAAAACAGTGTCATTAGAGCAGTTTGTTGTTCAGTAGGCACATTTCAGCCTCTACTGGAGGGACAGTTTAAGTTTGAAGCCTGTCGTGTTTAACCTGGCTGTGGTCTCTGGTGGCTACATTTAAATCATTTTATTGACAGAATATCTAACCATGTCAAAATGCGTTCATTTGTTGTGAGGGACTTCAAGAAACAAATGACAATTTAACCATCTACAATTTATCAGTCAATCTATCCATTATTCAATCAGACCAACTAATCATTCCTTCATCATCAAACTAACCAATCATCTATTATTTATCCATTTATCCATTCATCTATCAAACCAACCAATCATCCAGTCACTCATCCGTCCATTCTTTCACTCATCCATCCATCTATCCATTCAATCCAACCAATCATCCATCCATCCATTGGACAAACCAATCATTCATCCACCCATCCACTCATCCATTAATCAAACCAAACCAATCATCCATGCATTCACCCACCCATCCTTCAAACCAATCAATCATCCATCCATCCATCCATCCATTTTTTTCAAATTTGGGCAAATGAATGACAACGGTAATTATTTTCAGAGTGTGCAATGACTGACTGTCAGGTGTGTTTTAAGTTTAGTTCCACAGGTTGATCCAGTACT
Organism: Labroides dimidiatus; assembly: GCA_030710495.1. Lineage (NCBI taxonomy): Eukaryota > Metazoa > Chordata > Actinopteri > Labriformes > Labridae > Labroides > Labroides dimidiatus. The sequence goes on along the minus strand of CM061148.1, from coordinate 17,882,507 downwards.
GGAATAGCTGTTGTGATTGCATGAGCAGATTGTATTTTTGATGAGCGTCGACTGCGGCTGATCAGGAGAAGAGTTTAATCGGCTGAATTTAGAAAAGAGAATGTTCACTAGCAGTTTAAGTTTAGGGACTACCAAACATTTCTCACATTAGCTTCTTAAAAATTTTGCACAAAAAAGAGCCAGTCCTTCCTTTGTGAGTCTTATTCAGCCAGACTACAACAAAACTAAAAAGGCCGCTTCCTCAGATAAATATCATAATAACACTATCATAGTGTCCACTGTTTCATGTTTCATTCATTGGGACTGTTGATACCAGAGTTTCTTAAAGATTGATAGGAATGTTGAAGTTTGTTGGTTTTGCTATAGAGAACAAATTATCGCCATTTCTTGTCACAGATGCACAAAAAGCGGCACACTCTGCAAATGAGAGGAACTACATCTGAGCTCATTAACTCCATCTGTAGTCTGGGGAAAGATACCACAATGTTGTAAAAATGTGATTATGTGAAATGTGGCTCTGCTGACTGTAATTTGTGTTGGGTTTAGCCGATCCACTCCCCGGATGGAGCTAAAACAGAGTGAGACATGAAGAGATGGAGGCAGATTGTGATGGAAAAGTGGAGTAGAGGTGGGTGTGAGTGGAAACTCGTCCTCCCACTCTCTGCCACCCATCCAGTAGCTCTGAGCACCAAACATTATGACTATCAAGAGCCACTAAATGAAATCAACAATTAGCCATCCTGCCTCTGTTAAACAGAGTAAATGAAAAGCTGTGGAGCTCCGGAGAGTCAGTGTTAGTGGTGATGCTGTTAGACAGGAGCCATCTGCTGCTCTTTACTGCTCAGCTCATATTGCATTTGATACTTCTTTTTGGCATTTAACTCTAAAAATTTCAGCTTTTTTATGCTGAAAAATACAGATGCAGACATGCTTCTAAAAATGCCCCCCTTCTCTCCTGTACATTATTTCTAAAAGGGTCAGGGATCAATGAGTACAGGGATTAACTCCTCAAAAATGTGAAGCTGGTTAGTTACACCTACCTCCATTTAGTGGTCCTTAGAAAAGGTTTGACAACCTCCTGAATAGTTAATTTCTGCTGGTAGCTGATGTTCTTTACGCGGTCAGGGCAATCACTGACACAGAGTGGAGCTGGCAGCCGGCTGTCTGCAGACACAGAGAGCGCTGCAGCAGGAGCAGCAGTGGGGAGCCAGGCCTAATGGGACCTGATCATGAGCTTAGGTCACTGCCATCTCAAATACAGCCATGGTGCAGCAGACATCAGCGCTAGCTCAACTTAGATTAGATGCTAGAAGCATGGCAGTAACACACTGTGACACCTCAAAGCAAAGCCTCAGACTCAGCATTTCAATTAGCCGGCCTGGCACACATGGATCTCTGCACATCATGGCCTGGAGGACTCCTACCAGGACCCAGTGTACTTGGGTTTAGACCTTCACGGGTTTTTTTTGACAGCAGTTTTTTGACAATAGTTTATGGACTACTAAAAAAAACAGCACGTTACATGTGGAAAAAGAGAGCAAACACAATTTTTGTACCCACTTTTATAATGAAATAAAAAGGATATTTGTGCAAAATGTGCAAAAATATTTTGCATGCTACACTATCAAAAGCTTCAAACATTCAACATTCTTCAACAAAAGAATCAGGTGTGGTCGCACTTGGTTAATTTTATAAAATTTGATGGATTATTAAGACCTCATCGCTCCATCAACGCCCTTTTCTCTGATTGGCCAGCCAAGACCAACTTGGTGTTTAAGGCCCGCACCTCCGACGTTTAATGAACCACTTAGGAGTTTCTTATGCAATGACCTAATACTTTATCTTAAAGATACCTTAAAGATCTTGTGCTATTTTTTAGAACAGAGTGTTTTGATCAGTTTACAGACTGATTCAGGGATTTTTACAACATATGAATATGGAGAGGTTTGAATATCTACACACGTTTAGTCTAAGCATCCAGCCCTGTAAAACAGAATACTACCTTTAAAGAAAGCTTTTATCTACAACAATAATAACTGTATTTGTTTGAATCCATATTTAGACATACAAGATCTTTTGATTCAGTTTGTCCTCTGTGGTATTTTAGTAATGTTATTTTAATGTGATTATGAATATTTCGGCATTAGAAATGAAGAAAGAAAGTAAAGAGCTGAGTAGTAGGCTTTAGTTTGTCTCATTTAATTTATAAATCACTATTTTGTTTTCACATTGGATAAACTAAAGTGATGTCATTTAGTCTTATTTTCAGTAAGACAAAAATCTGTGAATATGCAAACTTTCTGTCCTCAACCTCCACTCAGTCTGTGTTTGCATGCGCGTGTGTGTGTGTGTGTGTGTGTGTGTGTGTGTGTGTGTGTGTGTGTGTGTGTGTGTGTGTGTGTGTGTGTGTGTGTGTGTGTGTGTCTGACAGCTGCTGGCAGTAATGGGCTTTCTCTTTGCCGGGCACTGACCTCTATTTAGAAGCCCGGAGAGAGAGATAAAGGCGTGTGATGAGGACTCCCCTCAAGCTCAGCCAGGTCACTGCCTACTGTCAGTCATACACATACACACACACACACACACACACACACACACACACACACGCACACACACACACACACACACACACACACACACACACATACACACACAGACATCTTAGTAGTTTTTCTCTCATCTTAAGTGGGAACTTTAAACCTGTGCTTGATTTTTGGGTGTTGATGACTGATATAAGTTAATCTTCCAGGACATTGCTTCATATTGTGAGAGTCTAAACAACATTACAGAAAAGATCCCCACAGAACTATGCCTCCTCATTAAATAGTGAATCTAATTCTTGAATTGTTGTTTCGAAGCCATCAAACATTCATTAAATCATTAATTAAACATGCAACAACCAGAAGTTTCCAATCGACTCCTGTATTGACTTTTCAGTTCATTTTTTTTTTATTTTTCACTTTTGTGTTTTAATTAGTTAGCACTGATCCAACACAATATTTGTGCACAACTCAACAACTCAGCTAAGCTGGCTGATTGGAGCAGCAGTATTCTGTTTTCTAGTTACTTTAAAGAGATTAACTGATGGACTGTTATATGTAACAATGTGTTTACATGCTACAGTGGAAGTTGAAAAATTAACATTAGACACATGCTTAATTAATGCTAAAATGCATTATTTAATAGAATAGAATAGAATGTACTTTATTAATTGCCAATGTGAAATTCAGGATATAGATATAAAAAATGTAAAAGTATAAGACAGTAACACTGATTTAACCAGCTTAATGCGAAGGTCAGTGACTCTGATAAATGTGTTGAGCTCACAAACTGGATGTATGTAGAGAAACTCACGCAGACTGGTGTTATCATCCTGTTCATACAGTCCCTCTGGTTCCTTTAACCAAATTCATTCACTCATGCGATAAAATCCAACTCTACTTGTGTTTCCAACCACTTTGTTTTCACACATTTAAATTTTCTATCAGTGATTTTGATTCACTGCTCATATATGCAATCATTTTGATTGTTATAGATTTAAGATGAGAGCTGAAAATCTCTGTTTTCAACCTATGTGAATGTGTGATGATTCCTATGACTGAAGCAGATAATAACTCATGTCGTAAACTCAACAACAGCTGGATTATAGAATGTAGTTTGTGAAGGAGCTAGTCTGAAGATAATAACTGCTAACTCGTAGGTTGTATGGCTGCGATCCACTTATGACTTCATATATGAGCCTTTTCCTTTTGTACTCTAAAAAACATAAAAATTGTGTACAAGAATCATTAATTCTGCTTGACAACCTTAAAAACCTTTGTTAACAGGACAAAAAAGAGAAATTAACACTGAGAGGAAAGAGTGAGGGCTGACTTGTAAATAGAGGTTTGGACTCTTATTCTTGATGGCAGTGAGGACTTTAGCCTTTGCAAATGGAGCATATGCTTTAACGACAAGGTTAAAATAGCACCATAAAAGCACCTATTATTATAGTAATAATAATAATAATACATCACATTTCTAAAGTGTTTTTTCTAATACTTGATAATGCTTTGTAGAAGGCCAAAAGCCAGATGATCGGGGAGAAAAAAGAACTAATTGGAGAAGGGAAGTGTTAGGAAGTGGGATCCAGAGTTCAGGGGTGGCAACACAAAAAGCCTGGTCACCCCAGGCTCGGTACTTGGTTTTAGAGACTTTCAGAAGGTGGTTGTTGCTGGACCTGAGGGATTTGGAAGGTGTGTGGCGTTGGAGGAGATCACAGAGGTAGGAGGGAACTTGGTTATGAAGGGTTTTGTAGGGGGTGAGCAGAACTTTGAGTTGAATAATAATAATAATAATAATAATAATAATAGTAATAACAATAATATATCATTCTTCATGATAAAGATGAGTAGGTCAAACCTTTATGATTTGGAAACTTTAAACTCACCTGTTATGTTTGTAGGCTTCTCCCTCTTTTTACTCCATATTTTAAAATTACCGTCCACAGAAACATGAAGTGTATCCTGTACATTACTTTGCTGCTTTGAATTCTCCCCTCCATAACTCTTCTTGAAGATGTTGAATTTTTTCGACTCTATCAGGTTGTGTTAAAGTGAATATTGTTCTGATGTTTCAGTCAGTGTTACTGTTATTCAGGAGAAGTAATGAAATACTTTATGACTCATTTCACTTTCTGAGTCTTTTCATTTTCTGCAGTCCAACATGATTCTCCCATCTTGAGCCCTCTGTGATCAGTGCTGCTTGCTTTGCCTCACACACCCTGAAGCACTTCTTTCTTGTCTTTAACTCGCCGCTCTCATCACCTCTTTTAGATCCAGCGCTCCAGGAACAAGCAGATGAAGGAGATGTTCCCAGAGGGCTTTGGGATCCACCATGCTGGCATGCTGCGATCAGACCGCAGCCTGATGGAGAGCATGTTCTCTAAAGGACACCTTAAGGTGCTGGTCTGCACTGCCACCCTCGCCTGGGGAGTCAACCTGCCAGCCCACGCAGTCATCATCAAGGTTTGTTTTTTTTTCAACTATCTCTCTCTCTCTCTCTCTCTTTCTCTCTCTCTCTCTCTCTCTCTCTCTCTCTCTCTCTCTCTCTCTCTCTCTCTCTCTCTTTCTCTCTCTCTCTCTCTCTCTCTTTCTCTCTTTCCATCTTTCTCAGATATTCTTGGGTGAATCACCAGCTGGCTGCCATGTGATCACACACACACACACACACACACACACACACACACACACACACACACCACTGAATATTTATACATCTATAGGAGACCTGCAGAGGCTCCTTAATTTAAACAGACTATGAGCCTCAAGCCCATTGGTTCCTGGCCTGCTAAATATTTAAATTGTAGCTTGAAGTAAATCAGTGTGAAGGAAAATGATTTTTGAAAGTTTATGTCCAATTAAATTTATGGATCAATAAACCACACAAGTCTCAAGAGTCATTTTTTCAGATGTTTTGTTCTGTTTCGAAAAGATTGCACCAATCCCATCTTCTCGCGTATCGTTACGTCAGTTTCTCTCAGAAGACCTTTTTTTTAGTAATTTTATTTCCTCTGTTGATGGTTTGGTATGAAGAAAACATTTTAAATCAGCTGATTTTTAATGAAAGTTACTTTAATTTTTCGTGTCTAAAACAGGGAACTCAGATCTACGATGCAAAGCGAGGTGCTCTGGTGGATCTTGGCATCCTGGACGTCATGCAGATTTTCGGACGTGCAGGTCGTCCTCAGTTTGATAAATATGGTGAAGGCACCATAATCACCACCCACGACAAACTGAGCCACTACCTGACCCTGCTCACCCAGCAGAACCCCATCGAGAGCCAGTTTCTGGACAGCCTAGCCGACAACCTCAACGCTGAGGTCAGTCTTCTGTGGTTCTAATGCTTTTATTCTCACCCAGCCTGCTTTTTTGAAGAGGAATGGTGAATTTCTGTGAAACTTTGAAGTTTTCTTGAGTAAAACACTCAAAAATTAAAAAGCTTGAATTGACCTGCATTGTGGCTTTCTTGCTGCCTCACAGCAAAAAGGTCACCGGTTTAATTCCAGGTGAATGAATGAATGAAATGCTTCACACTTCAGCCATCACTTTCTGATTCTGAAGCCAAAGACCCCATCCAACCTTCTGCTTCTCATCAACAAATCCATCTGTACTCTCCCTCCTCAGAACCTCTGTCACCTCCTTACTCCATCACATCCTGAAAGTTCCACTTTTCAGGCACAGGCCTAAAGAAAAATCTTAGAATTCCTTGAATTCTAAGTTTTTTTTTAGAATATTCCCTTGGTAAGATAAGTTATTCACAAAGCTTAGTAGGCCTTAATAGAGCTCCTAAGGGGAAAAACTGTTAGGAGGAGGGAGGAGGACTTTTAAGAAGACTTAAGAGTGGCCGGTGATATTAGCTTCAGACTTTCCCAGCACGCTAAACAGTCCAGTAAATGAGCATATGATATTCTTTCAGTTATTAATATCAAAGAAAGCCATATCAGCAGCCATAGCCCAAATCGTCACCTACGATTCTCACCTGTTTGAGAACAACTTTTTTTGAGTGCTGCTATCTCCACTCTCGCTTGAGATTGCAGAACGTACCAGCACTTCTCACACTCATCTCTTGTGTGTACAAGGAGAGGGAAAGATGCATTGATTTGTTGGATAATGTGCTTCCAAGTATGCCTCTTCCCTTGTGCTGTGATCCCAGGACCCAATTTCCCTCTTAATCCTCTTTTATTCTCCTCCATAAGCTGTGCCAACAGCAGCCACTGCTCTTATGTCCTGCTGGCCTTTCTAGTTCTTTCTTAATTCATTTGTTGTTTTGGTCATTCTGCCAAATTAAACCGCTTTTTATATGGTATGTTCAAACATTTTGAAGATGTGTCACAATTAATTTGGCTGAGTTTCATTCATAATTGGTGATTCTAAATTAACCGTAGGTGGGAGTGTGAGCGTGAAAGCTTGTCTGTCTCTATGTGTCAGCCCTGTGATTGACTGGCGACCAGTCCAGGGTGTACCCCGCCCCTCGCCCTAAGACAGCTGGAATCGGCTCCAGCCACTCATGACCCTGAATAGGATAAGCAGTATAGAAGATGAATGAATGAATTGTTCTTAAAATTTCATGTATTCGATAAACTTGATGTAAAATGACTGAAAAAGTTATCTCAGCCAAGTCCTCACCTTGGTTTATTTTTTTGATTTCTAAGTCTCTTTGAAATGACATGGTCTCCCAGTAAAGTGCGTTTTGGTGCTTGTTTCAGTGTCAAAACTAAACTGCAATTTGCTAAAATGTCCACTGGATGGCATCAGAGACCAGTGCTTCACCTGACCCTGTTTCTTTCTCTCCTCTGGTTTCAGATCGCTCTGGGAACAGTCACCAATGTGGAGGAGGCAGTGAAGTGGCTCAGTTATACTTACCTCTATGTTCGCATGAGAGCCAACCCGCTGGCATACGGAATCAACCACAAAGCCTATCAGGTCTGTGGTCTGCTGCTTGTTATTAACGAGATTACATCAGAGCAGGGACACTGGATGTTTTTTTTTCCAAAAGGGGAAAGCATGTGTGGAAGTCCCCTCAGTTAAACATTTTATTTTATTTCATTTTTCTTCTTTTTCATCTCCTGTCCATCTAAATCTTCCTTCCAATGCACAACAAACCATGTAAAGAGGCACCACTCATATCTACATTTTGCTGCTGGCATTTGCTGCGATGATGATGTTGATGATGATGCTGCAGTAACTTTGCAGACAGAAAATGAAACACAAAGTTCATTTGGTTTGAGTTGGCAGGAAACAAAAAGTCTGGCCCCTTGTGTCATTTCAAAAATGGTTCAAGTGAACTGAACCTGCCCTCTGCCATATTTTCAATTCAGTTTACACCAACGTGCTTTCCTTAGTCTTCAGGTTATGCACCATTAAAGATTCCAATTCATTTCAGACGTGTTGATAACTGAGTCCACGTTAAGTAAGAATGTTTTCTGTAGAACAGATTCTTCTAAATACTGACATATAAAAACTTCATTATCATCATTCATTTATTCAATCAACCCAAAGAAATGTTCACACAGTCAGTAAATGAGCAGAGATTAAAAGTGAAGCTTGTTTTCCAGATGGATCTGGGCTTGGAGTTGTACAGGAAGGAGCTCGTAGTGGAGGCCGGCAGGAAGCTGGATAAAGCCAGAATGATCCGCTTTGAGGAGAGGACTGGATATTTTGCCTCCACTGACCTCGGCAGGACTGCCAGCCACTTCTACATTAAATACAACACCATTGAGGTAGATTCCTCTTCATAACACACAATGTCACAAAGTTAGACTCAGTTCTGGCACAGAGACTAATATTAAGTCTTTTGCATATACAGCTTTAGAGATGGCAGCTGATTTGGCAGCTTAGAGTTTCACCGTATAAATCTTAATGAGCTGAGATAAGATGCTGGCATGCAATGAAGTCACAGAGGTGGAGTCACAGTCTCAAAAATCTGTCATAATTATGGTTCCTTCTTCAAACAATCCACCAACCATCCTAACCAAAAAATGTTCTTTTCTCGTGTCATTTTTTTTTTTTTTTCATTTTTCTCATCAACAACAATACAACATAAAAAAGTATTACCAGCTGTATAGTTGCATTCAGATATTAATCCAGCAGAAATAAATTACAAAAGTAAGATAGAAATCAAGAGGTCTACTCCAAAGAATATACACAATAATACACATGGACAAATGAGTGCATAGATAAATGTTCATAAGAGTAGAAGAAAAATGAAATTAATAAAAGTTGTTATCATAAAGAAATAAATTCTTGTCCACTCACAAATATCACGTGTCCAAGTACATGTGCAAAGTCAGCCCCGGGGAAAAATGGTGTATGATCTTGTGCTGTGCCTATATTAAGCGTCACTCTGTAATGCAATAGTAAAACCAGTTGAGGTCTCCATAAATTAAAAAAAAAAAAAAATCATTTTTAAAGAAAAATTGTATTTTAAAATATGTAAATAGGATAAACTCAAAACTCAAAGAACAGTTCTGACTCTTTAAGTGTTTTTTATTTGTATTTTTATTTGTTTTTTAAATGTGAAGCATAGCGCTGCACTGCAGTAAACTAGTAGTAGTACAGTAGCCGTATTTTTCACTTAGTCATCATACATGGTACTGGAATTTTCATACTACAGATAAATTGAAAAAAAGTCCCCAGACATGTCATAAGTGGTGACTGAACGGACACAAGCAGACGAAAAATACTTATTTAAGCCTAGCCTTTTTTTTTCTATTTTAAGTACCAGCTTTCAAACTGTATAGAAAAAACTCAAGGGGCTAACATCAAAAGTTAACATGTCTGTGGTCCCTGATGTTGTTGTGGGTCAGACTGATTGTGTGTCGAGCTTACATCATACAGGGCAGGCAGGGATACATCTGTAAATCACAGAGACTTAGGAAACCGTTTCAAATGAAGCATCACCTGCTGAAGTCTTTGGTCTTTTGCTGTGACTCATCAAGTGAAGTGAAGCATCTGCTCATTTGTACACTAATCGTATGTGTATTCTTTTCTTGGTTTTCATTTAACAGAACAATACTATCAGAATTATATATTGTTATTAGAAATCTCTTTTTTTCACTGACAAATTATCAGACCAATGTAGAGAGTATTTTTTTATATTTCAAAAATCATAACTCACAAACATTGTAGACCAAAGTAAAAAGAAGACAAGCAAAGCACAGCTGTATCCTCAAGAGTAAGGACAATAAATATGAAAACTCTCGAGCAGACTGAGTGTTGACCTGATGCTTTAATAAGACAAAAACTATGCTGAAATATGTTGTATATTAGTTGCTCTTATGACTGCTCATTTGAAAATAGATAATATTATGTTTACATTCTCTTCAGTCAGACATAAACACCAGCCTCCAATGCAGATTAGATAATTGATTATTAATCCTAAAAATCTTTGACACCTCTGGTATCTTATTCAGGATACTTCCATTATTATTCAGCCAACCATTTCATCACTAATTTGTGTGTAACACATCATCATGATGCTGAACTTTGACATTTCTTTTCCTTTAATGTTTGAAGACCTTCAATGAAAACTTCAACTCTCAGCGTACCGAAGCTGACATCCTGAGCATCGTATCGAAGGCAGAGGAGTTTGAACAGCTGAAGGTGAGATGTCAACATGTCATAATGATGCAAATTATGTCTCAAAATGTTTGTAATTAATTAAACAAGAAAAGAAAAGAAACTGCTATTTATCATGTATTTGTTTTCTCCTCACAGTCTGTAGTTGAAATGATGATTAAATATGCTATATTGACATCATATCGAGACGTCTTGTTATTATTTTGTGTCTGCAGGTTCGTGACGAGGAGCTGGAGGAGCTGGACCAGATGTTGTCTAACTACTGTGAGCTGCCGGCTGCAGGCGGGGTGGAGAACAGCTACGGAAAGATCAACATCCTACTGCAGACGTACATCAGCCGAGGAGAGGTGGACAGCTTCTCCCTCATCTCTGACCTGTCCTACGTGGCTCAGGTGAGGACAAGAGGAAAATACAGTGTTTACAACAACAGATGAAAGTATTCTGTGGAAACTGCAAAAACAGAAACACAAAATTAACCAGGAAATCAGATCTCTTATTGTTAGTTTCAGGGTTGAAACACCCTGTAATAACCCATTTTGCAGTGTGTTGGATCTGTTCCCTTGTGTGCAGTCAGACCTTAGTTTCACCCAGTTATCAAACAGCAAACAGAATTTCTTTAATCCGGAGAGTGTTCAGACCTCACCACGTACTCAGATCACATTAACACCTGACCAGATCAATCGCAGCCGGGGCAGACTTGAGCAGTCTATCAGCAAGCTGCTCTGCCACCCGACCTCTCCTCCAGAACTAACGCGGAGCGATCCATCAGGGCACAGCTGTGTCCAACCTGGACGTCTGAACCCAACCAGACCTCCTCCTGATCACACATGATTAATCACCAGCACACAGCTGCTGCACGGGACTCCTGCTCCAGCACAAATGTGTTTCAGTTGTTTCCCTCCTGCTCTAAACTTTAGAGTCTTGAAACTAATCCGTGTAAAAGCGCTGCAGTTATCATGTTCTTTTCACTTCCCACAGAACGCCGCTCGTATCGTCAGGGCTCTGTTTGAGATTGCTCTGAGGAAGCGCTGGCCAGCCATGACCTACCGCCTGCTCACTCTCTGCAAGGTGATCGACAAACGGCTGTGGGGCTTCTGCCACCCCCTGCGCCAGTTCCCCAACCTGAGCCATGTGGTCCTGAACCGCCTGGAGGAGAAGAAGCTGACTGTGGACAAACTGAAAGAAATGAGGAAGGATGAGATCGGTAAAAGTCGAAATGTTCTCCCAACTTTGCTTGTAAAGATAAATTCACCGATCATTTTATCATGCTCACCTTTAAATCAGCTGCCTTTTTCTAAAAGAGCTCTGCTGAGTTGACTTTTACAAGGCTGCAGATGTTTCAAAGCTTAACTTGAGTTTTGTTGTCAGGTCAGAGTGGGCGGTGTTGACTGTAGAACAGATGTTATTTAAAAAAAACAACTTTCGTTCCTGTTAAGGGTGTGGAAATTTTTTTCGAAATCCTCTCTTAACACAATATGTCACCTTGACCTTCTGGGGACCTAGCTTGTTAGGTAAAGTGAAGCAACATGGAACCAGGTGTGTTTGAAATAAACAACATTTCCTATATCTTAGTGTCTCTAGACTGATCAGCCAGCTCGATTCATTTTCTCTAGCAAGAGATTCTGGAGCCATAATCAGTTTGCTGATCTTAGATAGAGCAGACCAATCACAGTCCTTTAGAAATGGGCAGGTTCTATAAGATGACAACGCAGGTGCTCCTCCCAAGATTTTAGGCTGCCCTAGTTGCAGAAAGGTCCTGTGAATTTGTCATTCTGTCCATTTTAAATGTACTGAACAATGTTTTCATACACATTAAGCTGCGTTACTTAGACTGTCTATTTGCTTCTGGAGGCTTAATAAAACAGCCTTCTCCCACTTCAGAAACGTAGCCCATCTTTGTCCATTCCTCTCTGTCTCTGCAGCAGAAACACTCATCCATTTAGATTACTACAACAGCATCCTTTACAGCACATCTTCCAAAGTCCTCCATAAATTAATACATTCAGAACTCTGCTGCACGCCCCCTCACCTGCACTCGCACCCATGACCACAACACCCCCGTGACCACATCGACCCCGTCCACCAACATCGTCATTGACTCCCCATTCCCTACCACATACAGTTTAAAATCCTCCTCCTCACCCACAAAGCCCTCCACCACTAGGACCCTTCCTACCTTACTGACCTCCTCCGCCATCACATTCCTTCCTGTTGTTTTGTTTTGCTTGAATTATGTGTAATTTGTCCAGCATCTTTGAGTCCTGGAAAGCATTCTATAAATAAAAGTTATCATCATTTTTATTATAATAATGTTTAACAAGATGAGACAGACTCTAACATACAGCAGAGGCTCCACATTTCACCCTAAACTTTTACCTCTGAGGTAACACCCACTCAGTGAACATTACCTTACTTATAACACGGCTAGAAACTTATTAAATCAGTAAGAATGATATTTCTACTGTTTCTACTTTACTCACATTAAACTGAACATTGATCAGGTTGTGTTAACTCAGCTTTCACTGATCAAGAGTTTGCTTTATGCGCCATTTTCAAATTTGTAAAGAAACCAAATTTTAAGTGTACAGCAGATATGCCATTAATTCTGAAGTCGTGATTTTCGTAAAAACTATTTTGTAATATTTGAGTACAGTACAGGCCGTTTTCTGGTAAATTTTCCCCCTTTTTAACTGCTGATTTGATTCTTGACTCAAACACAACCCTTCATTTATGGTCACCCAATGTCACCATAAACCTCATATTTATCGGGTATTAATGCCATGTGTTGTGTTCCCAGGTCACATGCTGCATCATGTCAACATCGGGTTAACAGTCAAACAGTGTGTCCATCAGATCCCCTCCATCACCATGGAGGCCAGCATCCAGCCGATCACACGCACCGTGCTGCGTGTTCGTCTCATCATAACGCCTGACTTCCGCTGGAATGACCAGGTAAACAGGACAAAAAGTGAGGTCTGTAGTGTGCTGCTGTAGTTTGTGCTAAAAGAGGATTCAATTTTTTGGTCTTTGGTCACGGAATTGGAGGGTTGTGAGTTTGAGTCCCAACTGTACCATGTATGCTTTGAACAATGAGATAACCCCACCTGCAGTAATTTCTCACCGACACGAACACTTGAGTCACGTTTTCACAACAAAAAATACTCCTTAGCTCCTCCTGCTCACTGCTTTCACAGCTGAGAAGTCTCCATCTGTCCTCTGTGGCCAGCTTTCCTCCAGACCTCGCCACTACGTCCCACCTCAGTGTGCAACCAGGCCAGAGGGGATCATGGGAAGCTTAGTTCTCAGTTTGTGGTGGAACCTGAGAGGAATAGGAAGCTCATCATAGCGGAGCTGAATATTAAGATGAATGTTTATGTCCGATTAGAGATGCATGCTCCAATCATGGGAGAGGGGTAATGGAGACGTCTTGGCTTAGCTCTGATCTGGCAGCAGAGCCAGGACACATGTAGCGACACATGAGCCGTCTCCCTGATGGCACCCAGAAAACAGACCACACTGGCACACGATGATATGACCAGGACAAGTGGAAGATTGTTTATTGTTCTTGACTTAATTGACAATTGTGTTCATATATCTGTCAAAGGTTAACAGATTTAAATTAAAAATTCATATCCTCAGACTTATGAGACAACCTTTTTGAGCTATACCTGGAATCCAACAGAAATTTAAGTACTCAAAAGAAATGACCGTTTTCTCTCTTTCTTTCTGGAGGATACTCTAACTTTCACTCATAACTTTTTCTCGTTCAGGTGCATGGGTCAGTGGGTGAGCCATGGTGGTTGTGGGTGGAGGATCCCATCAACGATCACATCTATCACTCTGAGTACTTACTCCTGCAGAAAAAACAGGTAATTTATTTTTATCATTTTTGATCTCAGTCAGTGTCTGTCATGAGGAAGTATTCCTCAAAGAGGTGATTGATGTATGTTCTTGTTTTCCATCTTCAGGTGGTGACAGGAGAGCCTCAGCATGTCGTGTTCACCATCCCCATCTTTGAGCCGCTGCCCTCTCAGTACTACATCAAGGCGGTGTCAGACCGCTGGCTGGGAGCTGAGGCTGTCTGCATCATCAACTTCCAGAACCTCATCTTGCCTGAGAGACACCCTCCACACACAGGTACACTCACTCAAACACACAATCAGGGTATAAAATAACAGCGGTATGAATAAGTAACATTTGTTAGCTTCTCTGAGCTGCCACCTCACATTGCAAAGTGCAACCAGTGCACATGGCTTTTGTTAAATGAAGGCTGTGGGGAAATTATATAAAGAAAGACCTGTGATAAAGTGAGCTTTGTTCAATTTTACATTGTTAACACAAAAAGATCCAAGGTGAAAAAACTGAAATTTGTCATTTTATCATCTGAATTACAGCCAAGAAAATGAGCTATAGGTTATGTTGAGCAGTCTTAAACTGAAGAACCACTGAAAAGGCAAATCTCCTCACATTTTTTACATAAAAATTCAGGCATTAAAAGATTTAGCTATGTAGAGGTCTTTTGATATTGCATCCCAAATTTATTGACGCCCTTGTAAACTCATCAGAAGATATTTTTCTTTAGACACAACACCCTTGAATGACATTACTAAGAGAGAAATAAAAAACAGTGGCTGGCTTTCAAAAGGGAACATTTTAAGAGGCCTTCTCCTACATCCACTTTTTGGTCTTTCAGTTTTAAGGAGTTGCACAAGAACATCTAAATCGGATTTAAAAAAAGGTTGTATTGGATGCATTCACAGAGTTTGCCTCAAGATGCAGTCCTGTTTTTATGTCTAATGGAAATGTCAAGCTGAATGGTCGCTTAACAATAACCTGGGTGAAACCAAAGTTTTTGCACAACTACCTTTACCATGCATCCAATGGGGGTTACAAGAGTGGGGCCTGTCCTAGCGGTCATGGGACGATGAACATGTTTACAGCTCTCCAGAAAATAAATCAAATCACTAAGAGCTGTGCTTTGTTGGCTTGGTTGTGATAATTTAAAACATCAGCCTTTGTTGTCCAGTAGCTCATCCCTTTTTTCTCAATCCATGAGTGTCTGCTGATGCAAACTGGAGATTTCCTGCAACTGCTCTTCTCGTATTCCACTGTTTAATTTACTGAAACCAAGGATTTTTTTCTTTTCAGAAGTTTTAGAAATGCAAACATACAGATGAGAGGATATTCTTTGATAAAAAAACAAGATATGCACAGCTAATAAAATTATCTGTGTAACAATGGACACAATGGATCAGTGAGGATGAAGAGAAAAGGGGAAATTTAGTACGGATACTGGGCTAGAAAAGCTCAGATATCAACAAGGATTTTAAGAGACTGATTGATGAAATATTTTTGATTAAATAAAAGAAACCTTAGCTTTTATTAAACTTCAGTTCTGGTATAAACAGGAAATCTTCTCCTAGAACACCAGATAAACTTACAGTTAGTTTGGAAGCTGCACTGAGACAATAAAACCTCACAAGGGCTTAAAAACAAACGATTGTAATCCTGTAAATCTGTTAAAAAAGGAAGCAGTGACCACATTTCCTCCCAGTGAGACCGAACAGAAATTGAGATATTCAAGGGAAATAAAGGAGATCACATTGGAGGGTAAAAGGAGGACACTGCTTGACTGAACTCTCAGAAAATATGCCAATGTGTTATGATAAATGAAGAGATTCTGCCATCAGAATATCCTCATCAAAGGTTTCAAGTGGCAGATACTAATTCCACTCCATTAATAATTGAATTATTATAATAACTAAATAACTGATTTTTTGCAGTTTTAGTAAGTTGCAGTTGCAGTCATTCATGACTGAGCTTGAGAACTTGAGATGTAAATGAACAATCAAATTGATGTCTGTTCATAGAAATTTAAAGGAACCCTGATTGTCGTTTGACTATAGCCTTAAGTTTTCAGGGTTTTATTTCATCCTTGTGTTTGACCTTATTTGCCTTTTCTTGGATTCTTTGTTTTGCAAACAATCAAAAACCAAATTCAGCCATAAACAAACATCAAACATTGAAGCATCAGGAGAAAGCTCACAGATGAAAAGTCTCATTCTGCATTCACAGCAGGTACTTGATCATACAGGTGAGGTTTATGTATGTGTATATTTATGTGTACATCTGAACGTAACACCCTGGTAACCAAACCAGAAACAAAAACCGGTCATTATTGGACTAAAGATAAAAGTCACTCTTGTCCTGTTTCTGTCTGAAGATTAAGTGAAATGTTCGCTGATCTTTCATCTAAATAACAAACTGTATAATCTTCTCCTGCTATTTTTCTCTCAGAGCTGTTGGACCTGCAGCCTTTGCCTGTGACGGCTCTTGGTAACCGGGAGTACGAGAGCCTGTACAAGTTCACTCACTTCAACCCCATTCAGACGCAGATCTTCCACACGCTGTATCACACCGACACAAACGTCCTCCTGGGTGCCCCGACGGGCTCGGGAAAAACTATCGCTGCAGAGATGGCCATGTTTCGGGTCTTCAACAAATATCCAACTGCTAAGGTTTGAGTTTCTGATGCCTGCCTGTGTTACGACTGGATTCATTTTCACTTTTGTTTAAGCTAGAACAAAGTGTCGCCGTCTGTCCTACTGGCTAACTTGGTACTGCATGATGCTTACATAAAAACACGGAAGCAGGGCTAACGCAGCTTTAATCGACTAAGGCTTTTAGAAAACACAACAAAACAGAAATTCAGACATATTTAATTAAAGTTGAGTTGTGTTGTTGTAAGCTAGTCAGTTTCAGCTTGTTGTATTTGTGAATTTGTGAATTATATTATCTGATGTTAGTCCAGTGTACCATGATAATCAGATGCTTTTAAAAAAGAAAAAAAAAATCAGATAAGATTCTGTTGTCTGAGTCACGTCTTGCAACGCTTTGTGTCATTCATCAACAACATCCACCTCAAGGGAGTTTATATAGATGTTCATTTATGGGAAGCTGCTTTAATTTCGATGTTTTTTGTCTCTATGTGTCCAGGTGGTGTACATCGCCCCTCTGAAAGCGCTGGTAAGAGAGAGGATCGAGGACTGGAAGGTCAGGATTGAGGAGAAACTGGGGAGGAAGTAAGTAAAGACTTTGCATCATAGATCAGTTGTTCTAATGATCACAATCATTAAAAAAGATTGATTTGGTGCTGTATTTGAAGTCAGACACTACAAATATAACACCAGCAGGCAGCTGAGTTCAGTTTTATTTTTTTTATATACTAATATTCTGTAATGTGTTTCTTTGTTGTTTTCTGTGTGCAGAGTTGTGGAACTGACTGGTGACGTGACTCCTGACATGAGAGCGATCGCTCAGGCTGACCTTATCGTCACCACACCCGAGAAATGGGACGGAGTGAGCAGAAGCTGGCAAAACCGAAGCTACGTTCAGAAAGTAGCCATCCTCATCATCGATGAGATTCATCTGCTGGGTAAGAGTCTTTGATACACACGCAGGAGTCACACTGAAAAGATAAACATTTGGATTACATTGAGTCTGAATCCTACTGGGACCATCACAGTGGTTGAGTGATTTATTGTACGTCATACAGTTAGAGAGGATAAAATATGCACTGCGAAGGTCCTAAAACAAAATTTACACCACCTGGGATCCAATATCACAATATCTTATCTGTATCTTGTTTTGAATGAAAGATAAAGGGAAAAAGGTAACATAAATTTCCTTTCAATGTGTGTCTTGTGAGATTTTTGTCCCAGATGTCTTCTTTTTACATTGCAATACCCCATGAGTAAAGGCACTGAACCATGACGTTTGTGGCTTGAACACTATGAATGGATTGTGTGTATGTATGTGTCTGTAGGTGAGGACAGAGGTCCAGTGTTGGAGGTCATTGTTTCCAGGACCAACTTCATCTCCTCTCACACCTCTAAGAGCGTCAGGGTGGTCGGTCTGTCCACAGCTCTGGCCAATGCTCGAGACCTCGCCGACTGGCTGGGAATCCAGCAGGTCAGAAAGCCAGCATGGCTTCAAAAACACGCATCAGCTTTACTCTTCTTTACTCTTACATTATCAGTATCAGAATACAGCTTGAAGATGTTTTCACTGTATCTTCCAGATCCTTGTTTCTTCTCTTTCTTTATAAGCTCCCCTCTTTCAGAAGGAGCCAGACGGGCTTTGTGAGCTGCAGTGAAGCCAGATTGAAACCACAGTCTCTGTCTGACCTCAATAGTCACTCATCGCCTGCATCAAACATTAATCAAATTTAAAAAAAAAACAATATCAACTGAGATAACCAGATACATTAGATGTAGAGTGGATGGTATAGTTTATCTTTTTAATTTTTTGCTTTTTGTGTGCAACCATCATATCTGTCTGCTAAAGCAGAAAGGAGTATCAAACTGATACAGAGAAATGACATTGATTGAAATGATCGAGCTTTATATGTTGACACAAATCTTGAATTCTTGTGTAAGCTTCAGTCTGTCAGAGTGCTAATGCGAAAAAATGCTCAAAAACCTTTACACTTTGACTTCGACTTAGTTTTTGGTGTCCAGACAGTGCAAAAAGTAACAAGGTGTAAAAAGTGACAAGGGAGGGTGGGGGTGGTAGGGGCCTGTGGCTGGGCCCATGCGTTTTGTAGGGGGACTGTGGGGGCTGCACTGCATCCAGTGGCCTCCATGGTTCTCGGGGTGTGCCAGCTTGGGTGCTTTTGTGGTCTGGGGACAGAGCTACTTGGCACCTCGGGTCTTTCGGTGACCAGCTTACAAGCATGAGTGTCTCAACTACACAGCTCCTGTCGGGGCCCATAATAAAGACCAGGTGGGCTCTGTCTGGATAAGTCGAGTCATTTTGTGAGCCCAACACAGACATTTTTCAGGGTCTGTCACCTGTATTTATTTATTTTTTTTGTATGGAGACAAAATCAACTTATTATTTGTCATCCATGTATCTGACCAGTGTCTTGATGTTTGAACTCATCTGTTAGGTTTGTGTGTTGCCTGATCAATCATCCAAACATTGAAGATGTGTGTAGACGCACACCACCCTGGACCCGAACACACACCAAACCCTTACACACTTATGAGGGTTATTATAACACACCAAAGGGTTTAGTAATGTTCACACACTGCATCCTTTCAACTTGTCACACAATAAACACAACACACATATCAAAGGTTTAATTCAAACACAGGAGACCCAGCAGTCACAGCAACACACAGTTCACACCTCAGCCAGATGGAGCTTTATGTTTCTAGCTGCTCACGTTCAGTCTCCCTCTCTTCTCTTTGTCAAGGTGGGTTTGTTTAACTTCCGCCCGTCTGTCCGTCCCGTGCCACTGGAAGTTCACATACATGGTTTCCCTGGGCAACACTACTGCCCCCGAATGGCCAGCATGAACAAGCCAACCTTCCAAGGTAAATCTACACACCCACAAGTTAAACTGGAGGTAAAATAAAACAACCTTGTATTTCACAAACCATGTGAGCTTTTTAATTCTATTTCAGGTGTTATAAAGTGGAAATAGGGTAAAGAGGTATGACACTTTTTAAAGGGTATTCATATATTCAATAAACATGGGCCATGTTTCACTTAAAAGAAATTTCCAGACTGCTTGGGTTAACGGTGAGCAGGTAGGCAGGGAGATGACATATCATGCAAACTGTGTGAACCTGGAAAGGGGGGCATGTAATGACTGAATAACAACATCTGAGGCTGAAGAAGGACAGTCATTTCTAAGACAGAAACAGATCGAGGAAATGTCTGCACATCTGTCTGTTAACTGATATAAATGCAAAAGCTATCATCATCGCATCAGTCTCTCTTTATCCATCATCATGTTGTAAACATTAAACTGTGGTTTTGATGTCATGTCCTCCAAAGACTCATCCCCAACCAATTGCCCCAATGTCTGGAAATAAAAGCTCAAGCTGTGGGGGACTTGTATAGAGTAACAACTCTGGAAAGTCTGGAGAAACTCTCAGTAGCTCTGCCATGAAATTTCTTTGGAAATGTCTGATATCAATACAGAAATGATTCCTTCAGAGAGACCTTTTTATTCCAGATGATTTTTTAACACAAAAAGCCATGACGTCGCCTCTTTTCAGCCGTTAAATTTCACTCACAATACTGGACGAGTTACTTTGTAGCATAAAGCCACTAGTTACCACAGCTTTGAGTAAAACAGTCACACATAACAAACTTTACCGTTCAAGGCAGCCTAAGTTGAGCAGCTGCTGTATACCGCAAAGTAAAGTTTTATTTTTTATCCGTGGAGTCTGGTTTCAGAGTCTAAAATTGAGGAGAGCAATTTAAATCATTCACGTAAGAGATTGTCAGCAAAAGAACTCTAACACCAGCCTTATTCTTTACATAACATTTTATGTGGGCTACAGATGAAAGACTTCAAAATATTTCCAACATCATTTATAACAAACGATATGAGTAAAATTATATATGAACTTTCCCTCAACAGCAATACGCAGCCACTCTCCAGCCAAGCCCGTGTTGATCTTTGTCTCATCTCGACGGCAAACTCGACTGACCGCCTTAGACCTCATCGCCTACCTGGCCACTGAGGATAACCCCAAACAGTGGCTGCACCAGGACGAGAGAGAGGTACACCAACACTCTATTATACATTCCCTACACTTCTTCTCTTTGTGGCAATCAGATTTCCCATTAAATATCTGGACTGCACATTCATTACAGTAGATCATAAGATCTTTACAGAGTGTTTTAGTGCTAGCTTCAGCTGATGACTAATTTTTGCTCTCCTGTCTCTTCCATCTAGCTGCATCTGTTTATCCAAATCTGTCCATCAGAGATCTGGTATCTGGGTTCCTCCAAAAACTGTAGAAAAGAAAAAAAGTAATACAGGAACAGCAAAAATGAAAAACTGAAGGCCTCAAAAAGGTTGAAAGCAACCACATCATGTTGGATATGCCATTTTTAACGATGAAATCTCTGTCAAAAGCCCAAAACAAAACAATCTGTAGCAGTTTCTTTATAATGTCCAGGCTAGATTATCTGAATACACTGGAGTTCTGTACAGTGTTCTCATAAACATGGATTCATTTGTTTCTTGCAGGTCTCCCAGTGAAGTGGGTTTCTGTTTGTCCGCATACAATTTAATGTAACTTAGCAGGACTATCACTAAGGCAAAACAAGCTAATACCCTTTACCATTCATCATGTCAAACATCACAGGCTGAAATTAAGCTGGAGTAACAGACAAACTTGATTTTTCTTCTGATTAAATAATGTTTTTGATCAAAAATCAAATTTATTGCCAAGCATGTTTGCACACAAGAAATGGTGTCATAATGTTTTGGTGCAATAATAAATAAATAAAAGGGCAACATTTTAGCTTAGAAATTAAAACATGCTCCCCAGAGACTTTCAGTCCTTGATCTGTGGCTCTCTAGTTTGATTCCAAACCATGACCCTTTGTTGCATGTCTTCCTCCTCTCTCTTCTCTCCACAATTTGCTTCTTCCTCTTGTTGTCCTATTTAGTAAAGGTAAAAAAAAAACAATTTTTTTTAAAAAAATGCCTGAGCTGCAGAAAACAAGTGTTCAGAGGGGGAAATAAGCAGGCTTTATATACAGCATGTGCAGGAATCAACATGATCCCAAGAGCAAAATGTAACAGTATAAATATAAGAAACTGTGCATTTTTTTAAACAGACATTACTGAAGTCTGCATTAGCATTGCCAGTGAAGTCTGTGTTGTGATCAAGTTTTGAAATGAAACATCAGAAGCCACTGTAGATCCCTCATCTCAGAGTAAATATGTGTGATCTTACACTGTAAGTCTCATTTTTATAAGTTTGTGTGCAGAGAGCTTCCCCTCCTCTGTGTGTGTTCCTCTGATATATGTTGCTGCCTGCCGCTGCCTGCTGCTTCTCTACGCTGGCCCGTGTAGCAGCTCAGCTCCCCACTGTTTGACTGACAGGCCTCTGGCACAGGCTGCTTAACTCTCACCGGGGGTCACCCACTGCCACAAATCC
This sequence comes from Labroides dimidiatus, assembly GCA_030710495.1. Classification (NCBI taxonomy): domain Eukaryota; kingdom Metazoa; phylum Chordata; class Actinopteri; order Labriformes; family Labridae; genus Labroides; species Labroides dimidiatus. The sequence goes on along the minus strand of CM061148.1, from coordinate 17,860,420 downwards.
CCTCCCAAACCTGACAGCTCTTTCTTTCCTCTGCTACTGCCTGAAAGCCTCCGGCCTCTCCGTCATCTCTCAGGGTGCAATGTTAATCTCTTCCCCCTCACACCTTCATCTTTTTTGTCACAGCCTGTTCTCTGAATCATACAATGAGTATTCGAGCTTTTTTTTTAATGTCACTGAAATGAGACACTTTACAACATTTAACATGAGGATGGCACATTCTTCCTAAAAGCACCAAAAAATGCCACTAAAATGTATGGCCTCACACACATTTTGTAGTATAGTTTTTAGCAGCTTACCCACTGCTGGTGTTGTAAGGTTACATTAATTAAATGTTGGTAGTTTTATCAACTGGTGAACCTGATGCTAATGTCTGAGGATGACCCTGCTCAATCTCGGGCTGCACGATACATGGTTTCAATATTTTCAATCATGATATGCGCATGCACAATAGTCTCATTGTGAGTTATGTGATATGAATAAAAAAATACAATCCATATGGTGCTGAAAAATGTATTTGAGCCTTTCAGTTAAGTTTATATAGCCCGTCTGTGCCCAATCACATCACTGATAGATCTAAATGAACATCCATTGATATATTTTACCTCATTACATGCAACAAGTGGCACATTCAGAGCACCTTCTCAGTGCTCTAACATCTCACCTGCTGTAATCGGGGTCAAGCAGAGCAATGTGCAGTTGAGTGGTCAAGCTACTGAGAGAGAGGGAGCGGTGAATTTGAGAGGAGCATAGCAGAGATTTTGACTAACTGACAGTTTTCTTAGAGGTGATATCACATTAGGTGCTATATTTAACATTTTTGGGGTTAAGGCAGCGGTTTCCAGGTCTGTGCGTTCAACTTTGTCTTCAGTCAGAACGGGCTCTCAGTTTGTTTATGAGGTCTAAGTATTGATCTTCTGACAGCCCATTTTATTGCTCATTTCACACCTTATTTCATGAGCTGCCATAAAACTTGAAACAGTACTAGTCTAATGTCGAAGTAATCTGTTGCTTAAAGTTTGCTTTTCTTCTAGAAATCGCCCTTTTTCTCTTTCCAAGGCAGAACATCTTTACAAAATGCCTTGTTTGTGTTTGTTCTGGAAATGTCTGTAAACATTTATTGATTCACATCTTTAGCAAAAGATTATTCAAGCCTACAATAAAGGCAAAACGTTGGAGGAGAACAAACTCTGTGAGCCACAGAGCATTTGCTCAGTTTGTATGTATGTACGATTTCCAGCTGTTGTGTGTGTTTGTCTGGTTCTCATGCGCAGGCTGGAGGGACGCAGCATGTTAACATATTTGATAAATATCTCCATAATATTATTTGGTTGCAGAAAGAAATTTTAATGATGGAAACCTCTGTGAAGGAGCGGTTAATTAAAAAGTCTAAACTGAGTGGGAGAAGAATTACTTGCAGGAAATACTAAAGATCATTATCAATAATTAATGGAGATCAACATGATTAAAACTCTTTGCAAACACAAATAGCATCCATGGAAGCAGACAGAGACAGAGGTAAATAGGCGAGAGTATGTTATCATTTCGGGGAGAGTCAAGAGAATTCAGGTGAACAGAGTGAAGCCGTAAATTTTTAAAAATATCACAATATATATAACAGTAAACAAAAAAATTGCAGTGCCATTTCTTCCCAATATCATGCAGCCAAAGTTCAATCATTTTGTCTGCTAAACTCTAATCCTGTCCATGCTTTGAAAAATCAGTTAAAGATTTTCCTCTGATTGGCCAGCCCTCTAGAGGTCTGTTGGGGTTGAAGCTATGAGCAGACATTGGTGTTTGAGGCCCATCCTTCCAACTGGTCATGAGCCAGTTCGGAGATCCTTATCTGATGACATCATCATTTCAGCAAGTCTCATGAAGATCTTGTGATGATCTTGTGCTATTTTTTGAACAGAGTGTTTTGATCATTTTACAGACAGATTCAGTGATTTCTACAACATATATATAGTAGAGGTTTAAAGATCTGCACACATTTAGTTTGATCATCCAACATTGTTACTTTATATCCATGTTTGAAATATGGGAAAGCAGAATACCCCCTCTTTAAGAGAACTGAGACAATGACTGATTACAGAGCTGAGAAACAGGAGCAAACTGTTGCCGAGTATTAAGCCACCTTTGTTTGTCTTCTGTTTTGTCCACAGATCGAGGCAATCATTGCTACAGTGAGGGATTCGAACCTGAAGCTAACGCTGGCCTTTGGGATTGGCATGCACCACGCAGGTCTGCATGAGAGAGACAGAAAGACGGTGGAGGAGCTTTTTGTCAACTGCAAGATCCAGGTATCATCTCAACCTGACACCTGTGCAGTTGCTGGAACTACCTGTTAAGTCTGTTACACTAAAATCTAGAATTGTTGTCAGTGAATAAACCTTTGCACTTTTTATCAGACCTGTTTTTGTATTATTAAATGAAAACAGGGAAATTTGAGAAGAAGTATGCTGTGACATTTTTGCCCTACTTTTTAAAAGGCAGAGTCGGTAAGATTCAGATACGCTTTTTGTTATACTAGTTAAAATTATCTTTATGTCCCAATGATGCATGATGCATTCTTAAAATAAAGGAGTAAACCTGGGAAAACTCTAGCCAATCCTAGCGTTTAGGATCCCATTTGTTAAACCAATCAAATCCTGTCCTGCCGTTTTGCCCGCCTCCTTCATGTACATTTCTGTGGCGTGCAATAGCTCTGATTGGCAGGAAAACTACCTATACCTAGATTACTGATAATACAGTGCAAACAAAATGATGTGCTGAGGACCAGTTTTGAGTCTGTGGTTTTGAATCAGTCATGATCATACGTTAGTGAATCGGTGGCGCTCGTGCATGTGAGCGGAGGCTTCGGGCGGGGGCTAAACAGAGTCCTGTGGAAATGCTACATTCAAATTCAGGCTAGTTTTCTGTGACTACTAACCTACCAAAACATTCCTATTTTTAGTCTGTTAAAATGAGATCTGTGAGATCTCCTGAAATATTTCAAATGTAGTTGAAAAAGAGGATGTGTCAATATGTAAAGGCCTTATTCAGAAGTGACTTGGTTGAGTACAGCAGAGGTTAGATAAAGAGACATTTCTATGTTTCCATCAGTTCAATGTATTCACACTTTACATGAATAAATCTGTTTTCCCAAGTGGTGTTATTCCAATGACTCTGTGTCTGTCCTCAGGTGTTGATCGCCACCAGCACTCTAGCTTGGGGTGTAAACTTCCCTGCTCACCTGGTGGTCGTCAAAGGAACTGAATACTATGACGGCAAATCCAGACGCTACGTGGATTATCCCATCACAGGTACACAGTCCTCTCCATGAAGTGGTTTTACTTTGCAGTCAAGCTAAACAGGACACTAGTCTTCATGAAAACTGTGATATTAGCGCTTAAGAAAGGATGTAAAACCTTTAAAAAAAAAATTCAAAACAGAACAAATAATAGACCAAGATAAACGTAACATGATCAGGTCAAAGAATGTCTGAAAACATGACAGAAAAGACTTTTCACATTCAACACCAAATTAATGTAATAAAAGTTGATAGCAGTGTGATATGAAAAAATGTGTGTGTAGATGTTCTGCAGATGATGGGGCGAGCAGGTCGGCCTCAGTTTGATGACCAGGGCAAAGCAGTCATCCTTGTGCATGACATCAAGAAGGATTTCTACAAGAAGTTCCTGTACGAGCCGTTCCCTGTCGAGTCCAGGTAACACTCACTGTCTGTTATTTACTACTTTAGGTTTTAACCAGCATTGCCTGTTAGGTTAAACATAATGTGGTCACATTAAACACACCAAACTTTCATTACTTCAAGAGAAAGGGAACACTGTTACAGTCTAAGGCACCTTTCTTTAAGGGAAACTGAAGTGTGGACTGGAGAGCAGGATGTATTCATAATTTCAAAAGCTTCTCTAACTGTTGGCCTGAAAATGTAACTATATCTACAATTCAGTGTTCAGAATACGTTAGTATGTGGAAATTGAGTGTTACTACTAGCAGTGTGGAGTAGTTCTGAGTAGTTATTAACTGGTTCATGGAACAGAATCAAACTAAGCAAATGCTGTTTATATGTCATGATTTTTTGTGTCTTTAAGTGCTGCAAGGATAAAGTTGTAAAGGACCAGATGACAACATGCTAAAGATTTATTTTTTGTTGTTTTTCTGAAGCTAAAATTAACAATGACTGACGTGAATGATTGTTGAAGGAAAGCAGGAAGAGATTTCTCTCAGAAATGATTGTCTCACCTTGTAGAACAAGATCAGCAAAGAGGTAAATATAGATCTGTCTCCTCAGAGGGAGCAATAATCCAAACAAATCAAAGGTTACTCAAAGAAGCTTTGTAAAGGTTTTGATGTTTAATGATGTGGTTCAACAAAAAAAATGTAAAAACACAATGATAACTGGAAAATAATGCTATACTATTAAATGAAAAATAGAAGTTGACAGTTGAACATTTTAGATGTTCAACTGTCAACTGTTTTAGATGTTCTGAAGAAAAAAACAAGGAGAATTTTAAACATATTTTATCTCCATGAAATTAGGAAAACCTCTAATTTTTCATGCAACCTCTTGGTTTCTGTGTATTTTTTTCGGTTTAAGGGGCACAGTGAAGAAATCTTGACTGATCTTTTTTTGTGTGCCTGTTCCTTATTCTCCTGTGCTGAAACAAGACAATACTTCTTGACAGCACGTTTTTGATACTTGCTTCTGTGATGTTAATTATCAGTTTAACCAACAGATGTACTGAGTGCTTAAGACATTTTTCTCTATTTGTAAGATAAAGAAAGAAAAAGGTGTTTGAAATTTCAAATTTCCATCAGTTAAAAAAAGAAATGATTTAGGGCCCTCTAACTAACCATTTAGTGGTCACACAGCCCAGGTTCCAATCCAACCTTTGGTCTCTTTCCAGGAGGTCTCTCTCCACTTTCTCTTCCAGTGTCATGCTCCATCCACTTTCTTTGTCTCTCATAATAGAGCCATAGAGGCCTGAAAATATAATATTTGAAAATAACGAGGGGGTTTTAGATGAAGTGATATATCAGAACTTGTCTGTATGTGATCTTTAATTTATTCATTTCTGTATCATCAGCCTCCTTAGTGTGCTGTCAGACCATCTGAATGCTGAAATCGCTGCTGGAACCATCTCATCCAAACAGGATGCCATGGACTACATCACCTGGACCTACTTCTTCAGACGGCTGGTGATGAACCCCAGGTTAGCAGAGAGCTTCTCACACCACATATCATTACCCACAGTCCATGCACATCAAAACTAAAGAAGAGACACATGCACACATTCTTGGCCCTCTCTCTCCCACACCCTGAGTGTGGTGCTGCTCGCTCAAACATCTGCAGTGGAGAAAGAAACAGGTCCAGAACATTCCTGCCTGTTGGTATTTGCACGGCTGTCAGACCACATTTAACATTTAGGTTGTTTCTGGGGCTGAGCAAAAGGAGAGTACAGGTCTGTGAAACCTGACGCTTCACACTTTTGATTTTAGCCACAAGTCAATCTCTGGAAATTTTTGACAAAATTCATACACACTGCGAAACGTCAACTCTAGCAAGAGGTATATCTTATTTCTTGTTAGAATATCTAATTTCTCTTGATATAAGTGTCATGATCATTACCAATCTAGAAATACTTCCTACACTGCAAATAATTTGTGTAATATAATATGTAAGGCACATTGTACATAGTGAGACCATTACGTGGACAACGCAAAATGAGGTGTGTCTAACACCCTAATATAATATCCCTATATGAAAAATCACTGAAGTGAAACAAACACCTTATGTATGAAATCCATTGTGAGGTCTTCAGTGAAGTATGGGTCATGTTTCAGCAAAAAAAAAAAAAAAATCAGATTCAGGTCATTTTTAACAGCAGTGTGAACATGGCCTTAAGGGACAAAAGGCGATCAATACACTGATGTGAAACAAGACGAAGACATGAGGAGCAATCAAGACAGCAAAGGGAAACAGAAAGACAAGAATCAAAAGAATAATGACAAAGAAACACCAGATAGCCCCACAAGACAGAACACGAAGACACATAACAAAAAGTCCAACATAAACATGTTTTTTCATGTACACCAAATCTGAGATATCATGCTTTTCACTTCATGTTAACTCATTTTCATTTCAAAGCTAATTTTAACTCTTAAACCACATCACTCTTACCAGAATACCAGCAGAGGAGATTTGTTCAGGCTTCAGTACATTTTTTAAGGCTGCTATTGTTGCCAGATGATAGCTATCTGTAGATTCTCTGTAAATGCAAGGTAATATTTTTGTGGGGGGTGGGGGTAGGGGGTTTCAGTTTAAGTTATTTACTCAGGGATTGGTGGTCATTGGCTGTGGGCAGAAAAAATTGTTTACACTGTAGGTGAGACTGAAAAAAACTCCTAAACAGGGCATCGTATAAGAAACATTTTTTTTGTTTTGTTGCTCTTTGTATGTGAGCACATTTGAAATCTGGTTTATGTGAAATAGTATTTTAAATCTTTAATTCATCTTGCAAATCTGCGCATCCCCTGACTCTACGCAGCTGTGTTTTATATCTGAACTGCTTATCTATCACTACCTCTTTCAGGCTTTCATTCCCTTAACACACACACACACACACACACACACACACACACACACACACACACCCACACACACATACACACACAGTCACACACAGAGGCGCAGTGTCTCATGGGTGTCGTAAAAGTCAGCAAGGCGACTCCCCGCACCATCAGGAGCCTAATGGTGATGATGCTAATGACCATGACTTAATCAGACCGGTCCTGCAAACCGGAGCAGACAGACACAGTGAAATGTGATGGTAATAAACAGATTCAGACCTGCGTGCTGTTAACATGTGGAGCGATGGGAATATAAGAAATACTTAACATTAAACACACATTAAAGATGGCTGTCAAACAACTCAACTGCTTCTTCCAGCCCAGCAGGGATTCTGGGGTTTCTACTCCTACTCCCGACTGCATAATAAATGATTTGGTATAATGACCATGAAGACATCGTTTGTTTTATGTGAGAAGAGGGAGATTTGTCAGTCAGCCCCAGTTTGTGTGCATTATGCAGACAGATGCAAAATTACCCTCATCTAATATTCCTCCTCCACCTGTTAACTGATGCTTTGGTATTCACTCTATCTGTCACTGCTTTTTTATCTTCTATACAGTCTTAAATTCCTTTTGGGTTTTTTTTTCAACAATTTCAGTTTAAGATTAGGACCAATTGTTCATTTTCCAAATATAAAAAGCCAGAAAAACATCCTCTCAAGAAGAGCCAGTTGTTGAAAGAGGCCTGGAGTACTTTGATTTTTTTTTAAAGGTCTTTTTAGCAGTAAACGGTAAACTGTTTACTGACTCTACAGCAAACAGTTTTCATTTTCTGCCTTAAACATCAACACTTGTCCATGTCACAAACGAAAATGAATTGTTGAGGTTGAGGTGTTGTCTGTGCAAGGGGGGTAAAATAAACATTTCAGACCATAATTCAAAAAAAAAAAAAAAAAAAAAAAAAGAGAAGAGTAGTAGTAGTAGTAGCTGCATTTTGGGATTGTATAAATGGGTTAGATGTTGAGCAGACCAGCCTGCAAAACTCCCTTTTCCAAAATAAATGAAGAAAAGTAAATGATATCTTTAATAATGATAAATAAGAAAAATAAAAGTTCAAAAAGGTTAATGATTAAAACGAACTTTACTTAAAACAGAATAAAATTAAAGTAAAGTACTACTCTGAAATAAGCATTGCATGTTTCACAAAAAAATGTCATGTTAGATTTATTGTCTTTACTTTAGGTTTTATAATTAGTTTCAAATAGTCCTATAATGGAGTGAAATGACCTGTGGAGCAGTTTTTGTCTTTCCTTTTACAAGTTCACCTCCAGAGAATTTCCAAAGATGGCACTCAGTGGGAGATACTTCAATGTATTTCAGATAGTTTGAAAAATGAAGCTCGGGGTTTTACCAAATACATACCTATAGGTGTGCAGAAGTGAGCCAGAAGGACGTTTATATTGTCACATGGAGGGTTAACATCAGGGTATGTGGAGTAAGTTTGGTCGCCATTGGGACAGTTTCAAGTTTAAACTCCATAAATGTAAGACAGAAAAAGGACCGAAGTGCAAAAGAGAGCTAAACAGCTTCTTTAATATTAAATTGTACCTATTTTGAATAGTTGTATTGATGATTTTTTTCTTTTCAATTTTTGGTTCTTGATGTGATGACCTTTTGTTCATCCACATTTTTTCTCTTATTGTTTCACTCTTGCTCTCTGATTATTTTTCTATCAGTTTAGTTTAATTTGAATCTGCTTATTCTTCCTTTTGCATCATTTAAAAAGAATGCATTGACAGAGAAGACAAATAGATGAAATGACAAATCTGCCAGTTTCAACTAACAGCTGTTTAGTAGACAACATGAAATCATCATGGAGAGAAGAACTCTTCTTTAGTGTTGGATAGGTTTTTAAGTGATCAACAGCCAGAAAATCACCCTAAAAATGACAGCAGCTTTTAAATCTCTTGGATATCTGTTTTGAAGTGTTTTTAAAGTTAGAGGGGTTTTTTAATAGGTGTAGAAAGAATCACAGCTGTCACAAACAAAAGCCAAAGCACTGTGTTTGTGACCGATTTTACAGTTATTGCATTATTTTAATACAAAAGCATGGAACATGAACATTAACTAACAGACCTGACCTTATAAATAAGCAGAAATTCACACCAGCTTTACTTTTTTTTTTTTTTTTTTTTTACAACTTTTACCTGTTTTTTTCCAAACGCACCTCTGGGGTCTCAGCATCTGTTCCAACTGTCTTTAATGGAACCATGCCAGCCATCTCTGCTCTTTCATGTGCCCTGCACACACCTTGCACAAATATTGGCATTTTGAGCTAATGGTGGTCGTCTTTGATTATACCTCGCTGGGCTCATGTGGTAACTTTTACTTAGAGCAGAGCCAGGCATGGAAACCATTTTAGTCATTGGTTGTCTTATTTCAGGTAATAACAGTCTGACCTGGAAAGCATTTGCTTGTAAGAAAATGCTGAGAACAGGACTTTTACCAACACATATGTGTACAGTGTCTAGCCATAGTAACTTCCATGTTAATTTGGTTTCCATTAACGTCACAGAAAGCTTGTCACTTTGGAGTCTGTGTGGCAAATTCTCTCAACATTTTAGCCTGCTTCAAGTGGACACAATAAAAGAGTCCAAGTGGAGAGCAAAAGTATTAAAGGCTCAACAATGGCTAGGCCCATCTGACAACTCTAACCCACATAAAATAGTGTATTACTATAAAAAGGAAAAGAAAGATAAAGAAAGATCAACCTGTATATTAATAGATGATAAAGAATAATGCCCAAGGGATTCTTACAAAAGTCATTGTTTAACATTGTTTATTGTCTATTTTATATTTTGTGTTATTTTCCAAAGGTGTTTGATCTTGATATATTTATTAAATCAAAGCTGTAGAAACTGGAGTACCAATGATTGTTCAACTAATCAGAACACCCGTTACTACAATTAGTCCCGCCCCTCTGTTCTGCTCTTGTAGGTAGCATGTTTGTTTGTCACTTGCCAAAGGTAGAGGACATTCTGATTGGTCCCAAAATTGAAATGTCTATTCTTACTGCAGAGTTTAACATGTTTACAGCCTGGTACATGGAGCGACTTTTCTCTAAAGTCTTATTTCTTTGTTCATACAAAGTACAGTGTATGAATATATCATGGGCATGGCTAATTTGACTTACGTGTGTGCACATTGAAGCTGTTTGTCCAGACACTTAAGGCCTACTTTAACTTCCTCTCTGCCTGTTTCCAGATCGATCAAAAAGTAATTTTGAGTGAGCGTTCCCAGCACCGCACACACCATCATTGGGCTCTTCAGGAATAACATATGATGTCACTGAAAAAACATCATGTTTTCATTAGTCTTTGGTAGAAGATGGTGCAGCCAGCATCGGGCTATTAGTGCCAGAGTTTGTGGGTTTTGTATTTATGCAAACAACCCTGGTGTGGTAACTCTGTTTACTCTGCACATTTGGTGGAACAAAAGCTGTACAATCCTTTCATGGATCAGACCCTGAGTATGGATTTATGATTTAAGTGGAAGTAAACCTACAGCACATGTTGGCCTGAAGTCTCTGAATCATCACTCAGCACACATTAATGTGTCCAGAAGTATTTAAATCTTCCTGTGCCTCCTTATCCAAAAGTTATGCGGGAGATGAAAGCAATCATGAAGCGTGACACACAAGTGACAGTTTATCAGAACAAATACTGTTTAGGATTTTTACTTTTTGTTGTTCTGTAATTGTGCTTTGTGTCCTGTTGTGTTGTTTAGTTATTACAGCCTAGAAGACATCAGCCACGAGATCATCAACAAATATCTGTCTAACCTGGTGGAGAGGAGCCTGCGGGACCTGGAGTGCTCCTACTGCATAGAGATAAAAGAGGTCTGTAAACATTTAAGGAAATGACTCAAAGACAAAGTTTCAGAGGAGAAATGAGTTTTGGTCTCAATTTTATTTACTCCCCAGGATGATCGGACTATTGAGCCGCTGACCTATGGTCGTATCTCATCATATTACTACCTGAAGCACCAGACCATTCGCATGTTCAAGGAACGCCTAAGACCTGAGCTGCCCATCCCCGAGCTGCTCTCCATTCTGACGGTCAGTTTCTCAACTCAAACATGCAGCAACTCTTGTTCCAAACCAGTTTCAAAAATGCAACTGTATTATTATTATTTGTCTAAGCTGTAGCCTGTAACCCTGTATTTTCAATACATACAAATAAGCAAAAATACTAAATAGTAAATACTAAAATACAAAATAGCAAAAACTGCTATTTATTGCAGTCTGAGCTCACTTAATTCATGCTCCCTTGCTTCATAAGTCAGTGCCCTGGTCGGGGCACCAAAGGTCTGGATCCTCCCCTGCTTGTCTGCGTGTACCCAAGCGGCAACCTCCAGTCTGAAAATAGGAGACAATGTGGAGGTGCTAAAGTCTGCTGTTCCTCAAGTGTCCGCTTGAGGCTGGCTCCAGAAGTACCGGAAGTCACGTACACACCAAGCCAAAAAAAGCCTTTTTCACGGCCAAAATAAGCACATTTACAGCCTGGTATAAAGAATGTCTCCTGTCTGAATCGCTTATTTTGCTAACGGCACGCACTGTATTGGGGGTGAATTTTTTTTTTAACTCTGCAGATTCGACATTATTAAGATCGCCAGTTCATCCAATCAGAGGCACAGCTCAGATCGCGTGACTATGGAGCGTCCTATGGTTGTTACTGTGGAGACTCACAGCGTGCCTCATTTCCAATATGGCCGCGCCAGCCGTTTTGCTTCAAAAGTCAGTTTCAGAAACAGACGGGTGACGTTGCAGAGACGTCTATTAATTATACAGTCTATACCTGTACCTTGTTGCAGGTATGTTATGTTGCTCTGCTCATCAATGGATTAACTTTTGCTGAACAGAGGATTTAGCTCATATATTAGAGGGAGTTACACTGAGAGGTGGGGCTCAACTTTTCTCCAGGTAAAAGTCAAACCACTTTTCAAGCATTTATGGCCATGCAGTGTGCTGCTCTCTCCAGTTCAAGTGTATGTGGATCGCCCATCAGCTTCCCATCTCCCTCCTTACAGTCCATATTGACAAATCACGATCCATCCATATCGGCAAAAAGAGGAATTTTCTTCTGTATAGTGGGAGTGTTTTTAGAAAAAGTGTCGTATATTTCTTCTGTCTCTAAATCTAAAAATGATCAGTAAATTGGATTTTGAAAAGCAGCAGGTTTTACTCATGTGTCAGTCACACTCTTAATAATCTGAGGGTGAACCTAAAATGTAGCAGCTTTGTAAATGTTTCAGTAAAAGATCTTAAGCAAACCTCTCAAAAGTGCCAGACAGAATACTGAAGGAAGTTTGTTTAAATATAACTTTTTGGGCTGTTAATGTGGACCACAAAGAACACGTGTTCATCAGGCTGTTCATGTCAAAGAGAAAGAAGAACATTTTAATGACACTCAATTTCTTGTTATTAAGTTAGTTAATTTTACTTCCATAGTCCTGCTACACAGACAGAAAGTCATTTTGAAATCTAAATTAGTGTGTTTTTCAACCCAAAAGTAAAGCAGCAGAAAAAAATCCAGAAAGAGTTCAATGATCTTGACCAAAGCTATTTTTAGAACATGCCTCGCAGGCCCCCTAAGTGGTACTTTGTGACCTCTGTTCTAGAGTAATATCACATCTAGAAGCAGGTTGCTCGGTAAGAGGTGTTAAGTGATTGGGCAGATAAAATTTCAAGTAGTCATGTAATTGTTTCAGTAGTTAATGACAAGTTAACTGTCAAAATAGTCATAAGCTGCAGCCTTTCAGCTCTGCTTCTTTTACACCATTTCCCTGAAATTAAAGGAAAATTTTGTTCCAAATAAAAAAGAATATTTGCTGCAGAATGATCCTCTAAATTCTGGTGTTGCTGAATGTTTTTTCAGTCAGCACGTATCGGGATTATTTTCTTGTGTTGTATTTGTCCCATCTGATTAGTGCAGTACCTCATCTCTGTCACACAAGACATTTTAAATCTGAAATGACAAGATAATAGACACACACACACACACACACACACACACACACACACACACACACACACACATACACACTCCAACACAATTCAGTCCCCCAACTAAATTAGCACCTTTATGTGAGCTTCATTAACTCTCCTTATTCTGTCTCTAATCTGATCTATTTCCCCCAGTTACTGACTGAACCTCTGCCCCCTGATATCAAGGTCATCCACACCCACAGCTTCTGATTGGTGGGGGCATCTCAAGACATGTCTTTCTCACCTTTTATTAAGGTGACAAAATGAACTGTTTGGAGTACGGTCTTGTCCAGTGGTTCCCAAATCTTTTTTTCATTCGTTAATTTTGTCTTAACTGATGTTCTGCATACAAGATTCACCCACAGTTCAGTGTGAACAGATTGTTTAACCCTTAAACTCCTGAGTCTCAACAACAAAACAATACAAGAACTGCATCTCACTGGCTGCATTTTAAACGCTGGAGGTTGCAACTTGGTCAGCAAATAAAAAAACTTGTCCTAATGTTTTAAATGTTTGAGACTACTTTGAAATTAATGGCATCCTAACACAAAACAGAAGTTTATTTGATGATAAATCTGTATAAGCTGTTATTCTTATATTATTCTTGGTGAATCAACATATTATGTTAACTGTCAGCAAAAAAACATCATTTATTCTTGATCAGGACTTCTGTGTTGAGCCACAAGTGAGGACAGTCGTCCCAGTCCTGTTTTTATCAGTTCATAGGCGGTCAGCATCACTCTCTGTAGTTGGAGGCAGACCAAGCCAACAAGCTGTGATACAATAGGCTCCTTACCCCGCCACCCTGTCCACTCCCCCTTTGTTTGCGACAAAGCTCTGACATGCTTCTCCTGTTCTCCTTAATTGCTGCAGTGGGGTTGCTAATGAGCAACACCCACACCTCTGTGCAGGAGTTTCTCCCACCCACTCTTTACACGTTTATTTATCTGTCTTGGCTGTATGCCACCACTCCGTCTTGTTTTGTCTTTTCTGCTTTGTTTGTCCCTCCAAAGATTTCCTGTTTTGAAGCATTTCAGTCAACAGTACTGTTCTTATTGTAATCCTTGACACCATCAATTCCTGCACAGTACAAGAAAAATATGTTCTACAATTCTACAATTTAATTTGGCAGACACTTTTGTCCAAAGTGGCGTACAACACAAGCAAGAATTTAAACAGGAAGGAAAATCCTTTGTGCGAAGACATGCTTCAAGTTTGTTGGACTACAGGTACTGCCATCAAGTGCCTGCAGAAGCCACCCCCCTGTTCAACTTTCAGCAACATTCAGTGCTTTCATATATTAAGAGCTCAGTCTGAGACCTTCTGATCCATTCGACCCCCAAAGACATAGAGGAGAAGGGTCAGATTAAGTGCCAAAGTGTTCCCTGAACAGTTGAGTCTTCAGACTTCTCTCAAAAGTAGAAGGGGACTCTTTGGATTGTATAGAGTTGGGTAATTCATTCTATCATTTGGGTGCAACAGGAGAAGAGTTTGGCTAGAGATTTAAAGCTATGCTGGGCTGGGAGCACCAGGCGTCTTTCACAGGCAGAGCGTAGCGTGCGTGAGAGAGCGTAGACCTGAGGGACTCTAGGAAGGCAGGAGCCGTTCTTGTCACTGTTTTGTAAGCCAGAAGAAGAGCTGTGAGTTTGATTCGAGCTGCCACTGGAAGCCAGTGAAGAGAGATTACCAGTAGGATGACGTGTGCTGTTTTGGGCTGGTGAAATAACGGACGTCTGATAGACTAAAAGTCTGTTTGATGACACCACACCAGCCGACAAAGTTTAGCAGCAAAGAGCAAGATCTGTCCTTTTTCCTGTTTTTTTTTTTTAAAAAAAAAAAACTTTCTTGGATTAATTTTGAAGTAATAGTCAAAACTGGAGCCGGACTGTCATGAAGAAGAGCAGAAGAAAGCTAAACAGATGAGTGAGAGACCACGGGCTAAAACACAGGTTAAACTGTTTGTGAAGCATTTCAAGCTATACTTCAATATTTTATGTACATATTTATTGGTCGATTAATTAATTCAGACAAAGAAATGATAATTGAACTTACTCAGCTCACACTGAGTGAAACAAGGTTCTGCTGTTGTTACTGGAAACATTGGTGCAAATGTCTTTTTGTTTTTTATTTACTGACAGTTTATGAACTGTGATTTTATCCATTATTTGTTGTTGCTGGTTATTGTATGGGTTCTTTTATACAGATATGGACCTATGTGTCTGGGATATAGTAAGTATGTGATAATGTTCTTTCCAACCCAACTAGTAGTCTGATCAAACTTGAGAGTCTATCTATAAAATGAAGAGTGAGGTTACATTTGCTCTGATTGGTGAGGTTGGAGTTGGTAGGTGAGCACTGGTAGGACTTAACCAAGGTTCATTCATATTACACATTACATACATGTCTCAGAGCGCCGGGCTGTGAGTAACACTAAACAGATAGTCTGCTCACCTTCTGGACACTAAACAACACTGCAAACTGAGTTTACAAAGTTTGCTTGTTATCACCTTTCAAACAATAGCACTACGTAACTGCAACTAAATACATTACCTTTTTGCTTTGCATCCTGTGAAAAGTTGTCTTGAACAAGTAGTGTTAAAAAAAAGATCAACTCTCCATTCATTTGATTTAATTAGTAACTTTAATATGAGTGTGAATTAATTTGTAGTGAGATTTCTAACAACAACTGAAAGATTACTGCTTCTGATGATATAAACTTTCAGGAAAACAGCAGTTTGTGAAAGACCATACAGTTTATTTTATAGCTGTACTACAGACCGGACTCCCTCAGTGTGTTTACTGTGCATACTGTCTTCTTTTTTGTTTCTCATCTTTGCTCTGTAATTACTGCCTCAAAGCTGCAGCCTCTTCCTTTACTTCCTCCTGCTCTGTCTCTGTAAATGTGACTGTCAGAGTGTGAGGCATTGCGTGGTTGTATATGATGTCTGCTTGAAGATCTATAGCATTCACACCAGCACATCCATATGCAGACACAACAGCAGTGAGAAGTAAATCATTCAGAGATGATTCTTGTTTCTATCCCTCATCCCAGCCCCCTCCTCACTTGGGTCCTTTTTCAGGTTGCTTTTTAAACTCTGGCTCTGGTCAATGATGGATGGAGCTCTAACAGTCAGGGCTGGGGAGAAGCTGTGACAAATGCCTGCAGCATGGCCTGTTGATGGGACTATGTTAAGGGAAGTTAGAGTGGAGTGAATTAGAGGAAAGGTGCCATGCATGTCCATGCATCTCTTTGTAGATAAACCACACAAGAGCCAAGATGTTGGGTCTTTGTTAATATTACAGCAGAGTATGGTCTATACCTGCACTTTTTGTGAATTGGCCCTGTATAACTAAGTTTGATTGGTTGATTATCATCATTTTAAAATCCCACTGACCTCCTGCATTTCACTGTCTGTCAACAAATGTTGACCAGCATTCACAAACATTCTTAAAAAAATCAGTCTGTGCATGATTGTTAATACAGGGTGTTCTGGAGCACTTTCAGTAAATCTGGCTAGAGAAAAGACTCCATATAGTCTGGGGAAAGGGAACAGCTGGTTTTCAAGCAAAAAAGAAGAGTTGGGAGTTAAATGCAGCTGTTAGAGTTCAAAAGCTCGGATTAAAAAGGTCTTGCCGCAGCATGCTTCAGACTTCCTGTTTCACTTTTGATCTCTGTCTCCCAGGATGCTGAGGAGTATGCCGAGCTGCCTGTCAGACACAACGAGGACCAGCTGAACAGCCAGCTGGCTCAGCAGCTCCCCCTACAGGTCAACCCCCACTCCTACGACAGCGCCCACACCAAGACACACCTGCTGCTGCAGGCCCACTTCAGCCACGCCCAGCTGCCATGCAGCGACTACAACACCGATACCAAGACTGTGCTGGACAATGCCATCAGAATCTGTCAGGTATGATTCAAGCGCCCTTCCAGGGGGTCTTTCATCAGGATTATCTGGACAATTGCGAGTCCAGTACGGGCCTCACATTGTTCATCCATCTTGGCTTTTATTTCTAAATAGTGGTCACTTCCAAGGCGATGTTTAAACCGGACCTACACCAAACAAACGCACAGGGTTAATAATGCAGCAAAACTGATTCTGGCTCAAACACAAATGTTTCGATTAGCTCCGTCTAGTTTTCAATATTTGGGCATTGATATCTTGAATAGTCTCCCTTTACTCTATAAACATAACATAGTGAAGCTGGTTAAAAAGGTTAAATCAGATCTACAATGCTGGAGTACCCTCCCATTGTTGCTTTTGGTTTGAATCAATTCTATTAAAATGAATGTCTTACCTATTTTTTTTTCTTTTTCGGTGTTTACAGAGTTGTATAAGATCATTTCATATTTCATTTGGGTGGGAAAGTCTCCAAGGGCAATAGACTCAATTTTAAAAAATAAATAAACAGGACAAGGGCAGCTTTGCTCTGCCAGGTTTTAGGGTATACTACTGGGCAGCTAATATTCCAAAAGTTTATACCTGGTATTACTCCCCCAACACAGACTGGTGTCAGATAGAAGCCTACTCATGCAACTTTGTTTCTCTATCAGATTTAATATTCGTCCCTCTAAATGGACTCACCAATAAATTCTCCTCCAATCCAATTGTCTTGTCGACTATAAAAATCCTGAAACAGTTTAAACAGCACTTCAAAATCACCTCTTTCTCCACTAATGCCCATTTGTGATAACCATCTATTTCTACCCCCTGAACTCGACTCAATTTATAATCTGTGGAAAGAGAAGGGGCTGGTGAACTTTGAGCAGCTTTTTAATAGGGACATTTATATCTCCTTTGATTGCTTTCAAACTAAATTTGCCCTCCCACAAGTTCATTTATTTAGATATTTTCAAACCAGAGATTTTGTTCACTGGTATTTCCCAAACTTCCCCTACAAACCACCTTGTACTCTCACTGATGCAATTCTTTGTCTTCCTGCGGTCCACAGATTCATTTCATTTGTGGTAACATTAATCTTCTCATCATCATCCCCACTGGCAACGAGAAATACATGGGAAAGGGATCTGGGTTGTCCTCGTCAGATGGATGGTGGCAGAGGGCCCTTGACAGGATTAACTCCACTTGTTCTTGTGCCAGTCTGACATTAATTTGGTTTAAAGTCCTACAAAGGATACATTTCGCCAAAGCTAAACTTAAAAAACTTTTTAATGCAAGTGATACATACAACAGATTCCCTCTATCACCAGCCAGTCATACACATGCTCTTTTCCTGTCCAGATTAAGCTCATTGGTCCTCTTTCTACAACACTTTCTCAAAAGCTCAGAACAAAGCTGCGCTTTGGAGCCCTGTAATCTCCATCTTTGGTGTGCCTGAAGAAATCATTCACTTCACCAACAGGGAGGGCAATTCTATAGCTTTTATATCTCTGGTAGCCCGCAGACATATTTTACCTCATTGAAAAGATTAGAATCTTCCCTCCCCGTACTCTTGGCTGAAAGATCTAATATGATTCCTACACTTAGAGAAAATAAAATACTGTATCAGGCGTTGCTCTGACAAATGTTAAAAAACTTGGAATCCCATCATTAACATGATTAATTCCACTCCCTTCGTAGATGATTAAAATAGATGGATCTACTTTAGATAAATTGATGTAACTTTTTTTTAATCCAGTCAAGATGCTGAAAGAGGCCACTATTTAAAGAGAAGAGACACAACATATACAATTTATTATAATAATTTTTGTCATTTTGTTTGTTTTTAAGCATTTTGGATTCCTCCACTTCCCTTTTATTTTTTTTTTAAAAAGGGGAAAAAATGGGTGAAATGTACTTTTAATGATTGAACATGTTTATTGAACCCAATAAAGATATTTATGAAAAAAGACCTCGACAAAGAGTGAACTGAGGCTGGAGTCAGAGCATCAAGATCCACCTCGTACAGACAGATCAAAGAATTTAACTGTAGCTTAAGTCAAACCACTTCTAAACCAGAGACGATGTCAGAAGAGTCTTATCTGGCTCAGGAGAAAACAAATTGGTCTATCACTCAGTAGTCCAAAGTCCTCTTTTGAAAGTTATTGCTCATGACATTTGGGAATCAAGGACCCAGAGTCTGGAGGAAGAGTGGAGAGGCAAAGAATCCAAGCTGCTTGAATTCCAAAGAAACGTTTCCAATGTCACTGATGGTTTACCAGGAAATTTCAGAGCACTTCATGCTTCCTGCTGCTGACAAGCTTTATGGAGATGCTGATTTCATTTTCCAGCAGGATTTGGCACCTGCCCTCAGCACTAAAAGTACCAAAAACTTGTTCAGTGACCATGATGTTACGGTGCTTGATTGATTGGCCAGCACAGACCTGAACCCCAAAGAGAAAAGTCAAGAGGAAGAAGAGAGACACCAGACCCAGAAACACTGACAAACTGCAGGCTGCAATCAAATCAGCCTGTAGCTCCACTAACACACTAACAGGATCCAGTGTGAAGATGTCCATGTTGTTTAGCCTGCTGAATTAGCATGCTAGCTGAGAGCAACATTTTGGCTGCATTGTTTATGGTGCTAATGGAAACCAGTGGTTTTACCTTCCCTCATGGTCCGTGTTATCAACAAGCAGAAGTTAAACTTCCTAGACTCTTGATGTGAAGTGTGATCAATTTGCCTCTTGTGTTGCTCATGAACTCAGAATCAAGCATTTTACACAGCCAGAAGATAAGTATGAAAGCAGGGTTATAACAGATAATTAGATTAAGTTTTATTCTTTGACTCTTGGACAAATACAAATGGACTCATGGACTAACAAATAGAGCAAACATACTTACAAATATCACAGGAAGCTAGGGTTGACTGAAGATGAAGCAGAGAATAAGGGAAGTGTTTAACATTAGTAGGTGATTTGTAGTTGAGCTGATCTGTCTCATAAATAACAGATCTAACACCCAACTTTCTCATTGTCTGGCAGCCACAAGCTGATGCCAACAGTGGCATGAGGAAACATCTCGCCTGGTTAAATGATCAGAGTCACTAACATTAAAAACAAAAAAACGTGTAACTGTAATGATCAGTGCATCATACTTTGTTTCTTCTGTGATGTTTAGCAGCTTACAGTTTATTTCTATGTGCTGTTTGATGTTAGCACCATGTCTAAACGCCTGTAAGCCATTGTCCACAGCTCAGGGTGTGTGTGTGTGTGTGTGTGTGTGTGTGTGTGTGTGTGTGTGTGTGTGTGTGTGTGTGTGTGTGTGTGTGTGTGTGTGTGTGTGTGTGTGTGTGTGTGTGTGTGTGTGTGTGTGTGTGTGTGCACTCACACACATGTGGTGATGATTTTGCATGCTGTGTGTCTGGCAGTGCTATTGCTCGGCTCATGGATGTGGTTACTTCTCTGGAGTCCTGCTGCTACCGTTTACCAGAGAGGTTCCGCTTTGAGCTCTCTTTATGATGCTTTTTATTGAATATATATTTCTACTTTTACTCACTGCGTGCATAAATTCTGACAGACTGTAAACATACAACGTTTTAATTAACACTTTCTGCTCCTCTAACTACTTTTCAATACAAGTTACAAAGTGCTTCACAATAAGCATTAAAAACAGTTAAAAAAAACAGCAAACAGTAAAAAAAGGATAAAAACAGATATAAAGCAGACAAGAGAGAAAAAACGAAATAGATCAATAAAAGCAATACAAATAAAATCAAAATGAAAATGAATAACAAAATAAAAGCTTTTCTGTAAAAATAAGTCTTCAGTAATGAGATAAAACAGGGGACTGATTTTGCAAGTCTGATTTCCTCTGGCAGGCCGTTCCAAAGTCTGGGGGCTCTTACTGAGAAAGCTTGGTCTTGAGTCTAGACCTTGGAACAGCCAATAGAGCACTACCAGAGGATCTCAGACTGCGTGCAGGTTCATAAGGGTTAAAAACTCAGAAATCAGGTCAACCATAAGATTAAGATTAAGATTAAGACCACCCCATTCTTATTTACTCATACGCTCCCCTCATGCAAGGTCAGGGCTGTTTTTGTCCTGACAGTAGACTGTAGTTAAAAATGGACACAATGAAAGCTCTTTGTCTTGGAAGCAAAGAGATTTAGAGCTCTCTCTCTTGACTGGCCGCAGTGTAGGTAATAAAACCAAACTTAGTTTTTGTTACTATTTTGATGCTGATTTTTATCCAAGAGTCCTGACAAGTTCAGTTTTAATGCCTTGAATTATAGAAAGAGGTCAGACTTGAAGTGGAAAAAAAGATCATAATTCTGCTCAGCTGGTGTCTCCCTGTCCTTTTCATCAGTCCCATCTGGTTTGACCTCTTTTGCTGGCTCTCCTTCACCACCAGCCTCCTCATATCTCTCCTTATTTTGTGTTTTTAAATAATCAATGATAGACCACTTCATTTGCCAGGGGGGGTTTACTCTTCAGAACAGGAGAGAGTTTAGGTGGAGGATGAGGTGCATGTATTAGTGGGAACTTTGAAACATGCACTTGCACGAACACGACCAGGTGAAATTCTGGATTGCACACACTGAAAAATAGGTCACATATGCGACCATTTTGATCGCAGTCTCGACCTCTGGTCAATGCAACCACAGTAATGGTCCAATAAGAGTTTTTAATATTCAAATGTTTCTGCTCAGGCGATGCTGGATGTTGCTGCAAATGAAGGCTGGCTGGTGACGGCCATCAGCATCTGTAACCTGGTGCAGATGATCGTTCAGGGCCGCTGGCTGCATGACTCCTCACTTTTGACACTGCCGCATGTGGAACAGCAAGACCTCTATCTGTTCAAGTAAGTACATAACCCCAGATACATCTTTGCAGACCTCTACATTCATGACCTGTATATTTAGACACATGCTTGAAGTCACATCACATTTTGTTCCTCTTAAAAGTTGAGCTGCAGCATTTTGGACTGTTTGTAAATGGTGAATTTCTGTCTGACCAAGATGCAATAATCAAGACAGGAAGATCTTTGCTGTTATTGGGGACTTTTTTTTTTTTGCAATATTTGTCAGCTAATATAAACAAGACCAACAGACTTTTTTTTATCTGTAGCTCAACAGACAGGTCCTGGTAAAAAAAAATACTCTGGGGGTTTAACATAATTGGACAACTGATCCAGATTAGAAATGATTGCTTTTGTCTCTCCTGGAGGGCCAAACACAATGACTTCTGATTTGTGTCATTTAGTTTGAAAAACTTGTCTCATATCCATGATTTTTTTTTTCTGTTTGTCAAGTAGAGAGCGCTTTTAAGTTTGATTGGTTGGTTAAGAGTAGCAGGAGGTATTGGAATAGGATGTGTGATGATTCTGCTTTCTGATCATTAGTCGCTTCCCTCCGTTTTTTGATGCCTCCTCAGGAAATGGACCAACAGGAAGGGGAGGAGCGATGCAGGAGGCTTCAGCGGGCCATTGGAAGGACTTCCTGAGCTGATTGCAGCCTGTGGTGGAAAGGAGAGTGTGTTTGCTTCTATCATTGGCCATGCGCTTCAGTCCAATCAGATCGCTCAGGTACCATATTGTGTTGTATCATATTGTATCATATCCAATCTAATCTTATACTAGCGAGCCAAAAATATAATGTTAAAGTGTTCTAGAGGCAGAAACCATCATTAAAGGGAGTGTGAGGACTATCTGTTTGAAGGGGATTGTAGCGAGATACCTTTGGCTGGCATCGCGCGCACACTGACGTCATGACATGACTTAACGACAGTTACGCAGTGCAGTTGTTTGAAATGTGACAACAAGCAAACTTTGTCAGTTTGTACGGTTGTTTAGTAGCCAGCTATTTTAGTGCCACTCACGGCCTGGTGCTCTGAGATGTATCTGTAGGCTAACGTGTAACATTAGCGAATCCTTAAGTCCTGCTCATCTACCAAGCAGAGCTAATGTAACCTCACTCTTCATTTTACTGACAGACTCTCAAGTTTGAAAAGATCACAGCCGTATATCTTCTGCATGTGGGTTGGAATGAACATTAGCCAATGTTTAAGCCATGTTTAGCTCATGGTTTAGCCTTTAGACAGTATCACTCTCCCATTTTGCTTTCTTCTGCTCTTCTGTCTTCTTTGTCCAGCAGTCCAGCCCAAGTGTCCACCATCACCACAAAATTAATCCCAGAAATCGTTCTCGGCAGAAAAAAACACAGATCTCTCTTCTCACTGCTAAACTTTTTCAGCCGGCGTGGTGTTGTTATAGAGATTTTGGTGTGTCGTAAATCAATCTGGTCCTGTCCAACCCGATTGGGAAGCTAAGAAATAGCATTTAGAAATATACTATATTGGTGCTGATAATCTCACTTTAAATTGTAGATTGGGATCAGACATATATCTAGAAGTGAGACTTTTTCAAGATCACTTAGAAAGTCCTCACAATCCCTGTAATATACCCTTTAATCCAGTCCCTGTATGGTATTATTTAAACCTTTTGAGGTTTTCACCGTTAAAGTGGCCCATTTGATGATTATTTTAGCGTGAAGCGTTTGCACCCAACTGAAGTTCCTTTAGTCATCTTTGTGAGATTTTACTGGACACTGCCCAAACCTGAGTACATCAGAAAATGCTGACATATGGTCTGATATGCCCATTGGGCAAAGTAAAAAAAACAATAAGCAACTTAACAGAAGATCATAAATATCTTCATAATGGGCCTTTTTCTCACATTTACTGCATGCAGATAACACACCCACACACGAGCACACACCATAATGAGTAAGGTGGTTCAAGCAGTTTTAACACTGAGGTCCTTGGTACCTCCTGGATCCCCAATTATACCTCCGCCGATAGGGTTTACAGCTTCAATTTAAGTGCTAATTGCAGCAGTAATGAGAGTATCCGGGCACAACGGCAGGCCCTGTGGCTTCACCCAATCAGTGTTCCTGCTTTCCTCCTTTCCCACCTTGACTCCCCCCACTGCCCCCACCCCCCACAGTGTGGCGGCCTCTCTAATTAAATAATTAGATGTGCAGCAGCGTTCCTGTCTGACTCGCTCAGAGAGAGTAATCCTCACATAAATAGCTTTTGCCGGGTGAATCAGAGAGGCTTTTCTCCTTCTGGCCGTCAATATACTGACACACACACGCACACACACACACACACACACACACACACACACACTTCTACCAGTCTTCCACCAGTTTTTTGTCCCCCTCTCTGTGCCTTTCTCTTTTTATTTCTTCTTCATGGTAGGGTTTTGAGTTGAACCAAGTATTAAATCCTCCATAAAAACGCAAAAGAAGCTCCCACTTCTTAGTGCACATTAGCTGATGGATCTGTGTATCTAAAACAGACCTGAGCTTCAAGCTTAACATTACTTTTTAACCTTCTAAGCACTCATTTGATATGAAAGAGCAGTCTTGTCACTAGTATCTATCACTCTAAATAAGTGGATATATGAAGAAGCATCAAGCCTCAGCTCTCTGCGGTCAGAAGCCTCTGCCATTACAAAGCCTCTTGGATGTTGAGAGTGCCGCGTAACTAATTTAAATCTGTAAGGACAGGAATTCATGTCTGACTGTTGGGAATTTTTATATCTGAGCAGACAAAGATTACAGAGAAGTTCTTCAAGGCTTCTTCCTGGGGCTTTCTCTGTTTACAATCTGTATCCTCTCATCGTCTGCAACAGAAAACAACAGAATAAGGTACCAGATACCTGATACATTTGGTGGCAAGGAAGAGTACAGCTGCAGCATTGATCCACTGGGACTTTGTCTGAAACGTAAATAAAAACAGAATACAATGATTTGCAAATCCTGTTTAACCTATATTCAATTGAATACACCACAGAAACAAGATATTTATTGTTAAAACCGATAAACTTGGGGTTGCATATTTCTCTTTAATTGTAAATAGTTTGTGAAGACAGTTTTCTTTAGTGTCCTCATTTATGATATAATAATAACATTTATATACTCACAGAACTTGTTTTGTACTAAATGAATGGAAATCCTGATAAAAAACCTCCCGTCTTTCATCAGACTTGGTCCTTCCTGAGTCACCTCCCGGTCCTGGAGGTTGAGATGAGGGTGAAGGGCTGGTGGGAGGACTGTCAGGAGCAGACGGAGCGTCGACTCCCTGCAGCAGGAGCTAACCTAAGAGAGGAGAGCAGCTGGCTGGATGTCCACGCTGACCAGGAGTATGTCCTACAGGTGTCACTGAGACGGGTCAACCAAGGCCAGCAGAGGGTCAGTATGCTCACCATCAGCACTCAGCCTTTAATGTGTAACATTAAAGTGTATTGTTGTATTGTTGACATGGTACAGCTATGTGACAGAGTAAGAAATTTAAAAAAGGGGAATAAAACCATGATAACTGACACCATCAAAACAAAGAACGCAGTATTACAACACTTTAAGATCAAAATATATATGGAATATAAGCACCAAGTTTCCTGATGATATCAACTCAAGACAAAGGCATGTATCCCAGCTCAAGCAAACAGCTACTGCAAACTCATTAATTTCAAAACTTCATGAATTTCTAACCTTCATAAAATGATACACAAAATTGAGACAAACTGCCTTCCTTCTGATTCTCTCTTATCATTCATAATTAAACTAAGTTGTTCGTTTTTTTTAAAGTCCGAACTCACTTCGTGGCTTTGTTTTGCTTTGGATTGCCTTGCTATGGACTCAATCATTTCTAACATCTAGATGTGTTTCAGCACTGATATCTCCTTCAGAGCATTCTTTATAAAATTAATTTAAGATGACTTTAAAGGACCTCTGAGGATCTTACATAGTGTGTTCTATGAAGGGGGCTTAAGGAGATCGAGACTCTGTGGTTCTGATCTCCTGTTTAACCCGTGTCGCCTCACATAACTGTCCTGCTGTGACTTCTGTTGTTTCAGAGGAAACAAGATAGTAAGGCCCAGGCTCCTCGCTTCCCTAAAGTGAAGGATGAAGGCTGGTTTCTTGTGGTGGGAGAGGTGGACCGCAGGGAGCTGCTAGCCGTCAAAAGAATCGGCTATGTGCGAAACCACACAGCTGTGTCTGTGGCTTTCTACACGCCGGAGAAGAGCGGAAGGTAAGCAGCTGAACATGAACACAAGCTTCTCAGTGTACAGTAAGGACGGAGGGAGATGGCATCCTTCTCATCATCTTGTTCAGCCATCTTCAGAAAATCTGGGGCATTGGTCTGGGATCTTTAGCTGATGGGACTTTCTATTCATTTGAAGACAATAGAAAGGATTATACTTAAGAAACAGTGGAAAAAAATGAAGCCAGAGTGAAACTCAGGGCATCTTTCTTTCAGTTGTGTTCATACTCAAACTGTAATCCATCCATCCTCTGTTACCAGGTGTATTTACACACTGTATCTGATGAGTGACAGCTACCTGGGGCTGGACCAGCAGTACGACATCCACCTGAATGTAACACCTGCCAGCATTGCTGCTCAGGTCAACACAGAAGTGTCCGACTTGGCAGCTAACCTCACCTGAGCTGAGCACAAACATGTTGACAACAGCAGAAGACTTCCGGAAACATCTGCCTTCTTCTCTCTCTGTCCATTTTGTGTTCATCTCCTGTTCTTCCCTTTGTGTTTGGTTTGCTCCTCATACTCATTTGTCGAGACTGCATTGCTTTCAAAAACATTAAAGGAGCTATTCAAGCAAAAGTGGATGAAGACTGCTTATATTATAGAAGGGGAGGGGAGGGGAGGAGAGGAGAGGAGAGGAGAGGAGAGGAGAGGAGAGGAGAGGAGAGGAGAGGAGAGGAGAGGAGAGGAGAGGAGAGGAGAAGAGAGGAGAAGAGAGGAGAAGAGAGGAGAAGAGAGGAGAAGAGAGGAGAAGAGAGGATTAGATGCAATGGAATGGAATCGAATAAAATACAATACAATAGAGAGTACATTATCAATCCCTGAAGGGAAATTCAGCTTGGCCATAATTCTCGTGTCAGCCACGACCCTGACAGGGTTCAGCGGATCCACAGAGTCCAGGACTGAGCTGGTCTTCTTCACCAGTCTGTTAAGTGTAGTTCTTCTGTATCTTGTCACTCACAGCTGGTGGAATACTTCAATGTGGTGTTCTTTTCCGGTGTTAGCTCTGTTAGCCATGTCTCTGTGAATAGCATGATGCTAGTCTGCCGGTATTCTTTCTGGATTGATAGACCTTAAATTCTCCAAAACAATGGATGGAAGGACAGGTTAATGTTGTCTGTTCTTAGCTTGCAATGCAGTACCAGCGCATCATCCATGCCCCCTTCTCCTCAGCTCACAGGCAACTTTGGATCATTAGCATAAACTTACTACAGGCTGCGAACAATCTTGTGTGTAAAATTTGACTATGGTTACACTTAGGATCCCCGGACAAATAGGAACAAAAAAGGTAAGGCCACATCTTGGCTTGGTGATATTTGACCTTCTTCTTTGTCAAAATGCTCCAAATCTGTCAGATTGTACCAGAAGACATTTCCTTTACACAGCCTTCTTCCTCCTTATTTCTGTGATACTAATCATCATTTCTTTGAGAAAGAGATTCATTTTAAGAGAAATGAGACGAGAAATGAGACGTCCTTTCCTTCGGACCATTGCATGAAGCGACGTATTTGGTGACAATGGTAACTTTAGAAGACTGAAAATGCTGCCTGGTCTGATGAGTCTGGATTTGTGCTCCACATTTAGATGGTCGGCTCAGACTTTGGAGTAAACAACGTGAAAGCATGGATCCATCCTGCCTTGTATCAGTGCTTCAGCCTGCTGCTGCTGCTGCTGGTGTAATGGTTTGGGGGAAGAATTTCTTGGATCACTTTTGGCCTCTTAGTACAAACTGGTCATGGTTTAAAGTCCACAGCCTACCTGAGTATTGTTGCTGACCATGTCCATCCCTTTATGACCACAGTGTACCCATCCTTGGATGGCTACTTCCACCAGGATAATGCGCCATGTCATAAAGCTCGAAACATCTCAGACTGGTTTCTTGAAAATGACAGTGAGTTCACTGGACTCCAGTGGCCTCCACAGTCACCAGATCTCAATCCAATTGAGCACCTTTGGGATGTGGTGGAACGGGAGATTCACATCATGGATGTTCTGCCCACAAATCTGCAGCAACTGTGTGACGCTGTCATGTCAATATTCACCAAACTCTCTGAGGAATGTTTCCAGCACCCTGTTGAATCTACGCCACGAAGGATTAAGGTAGATAGCAGATTTTTTTTTTTATCTGTTTAGTATTAATTATGGTGGTCCTTTTCAATTCCAATTCCAATATTTAGAGAGGTGGCAGAAATCAGTCAATTTGTTTCATTTGTCAGTATGTCTGAGACACAGGCTTGGCCAAGTGATTAAATCATGAGTCATACCCTCTCTTCTATAAAGTAAGGTGTAAACAGCAAAAAAAATGTTGTTTTAGAAATTAAAAATCTCAGTCCTCCCATGAAATCTATACAACAACATC
The DNA here is from genome assembly GCA_030710495.1 of Labroides dimidiatus. Classification (NCBI taxonomy): domain Eukaryota; kingdom Metazoa; phylum Chordata; class Actinopteri; order Labriformes; family Labridae; genus Labroides; species Labroides dimidiatus. Next base: position 17,832,454 of record CM061148.1, on the reverse strand, counting down.
AATACTACTCAATGAAATATTGTCCCCGAGGTTAATTCAAAGGCCATACAGTGGTTTATTAAAAAAGAGAAAATGAAAACGGTATAATTAAAATAACAGTAGCCTAGAATATAGATAAAAACAGTGCAAAATTATATTTAATGACGTACATCAGAACAGGTGTAGGTAGAAACAGATTTATTTTAAATGCATGGGCTCCCCAGACCTCTATTCCTCAAACATAAGCCTGAAACCATGAACGTCAGAGAGGCTGTCTAAAGTTTTATAGCCACCAGATGTCTCTGTTCTTGGCGAATCCGAAGGTTCAAAGCGTCAGATCTTTTTGGCACAAACTGATGGAAAGCCCCAGAGCTTCAGAAGGCTTCATCCACCCATCAGTGCTTTAAAGATGAGTTTCAATAAAGTTTAGAATTCCAAAGTCCCAGTAATCAAACAGAAGTCTCCAATGTGAGTATAAAATAAACTGTGCTGTCATTAACGAGACACTGAGGTATTATTTCACGTGAGAGCTGTTTATCATTGACAGCACATCTGCTTCAACTTCTTTAATTTGACATCTCATTCTTGTGTCAGAAACTACATGTTCTCTGCTCGAAGGAACAATAAATGCTGGTGCTTCCACTGCAACCTATGAATATTTTTTCTTTTTTTAACCGCAAAAGTAGCATCTGTCAGGTAGAATGTCCATGTGTGTGTTCCTCTGCTGTCTTAGAGCAGTTTCAGACTGTTTCTCTGACATCTTTCACAAAAGTGATGACTGGCATAAAACCTAACTGTCACTATGATATCAGCCAAACTTTTGAAGGAAGTTTTTAATATTGTTGGGCCAAGTCTGCTTGTTTTTAATAATCCTGGTCTCTGTTCAGGGCTTGTCCCAGCTGCCGTTAAACATACTGTGGTTAGGCCCCTCCTAAAAAGAAAACATCTTGATCCCTCTGTGCTCTCTAATTTTAAACCTGTCTTCCATCAGCCTTTTCTTTCTAAGGTTTTAGAAAAAGCTGTTTTTAAACAACTACAGTCAAATTTGATCCTTGATAAGTTGTGGTCTGGTTTCAGATGTTGACATAGCACCAAGTCGCCGCTGTTCAGGGCACACAATGACATTGACATCCTGTGGATGACAGGAACTCCATTGTGGTACTGCTGCTGGACCTCACTGTGGTTTCTGATACAGTTTATCATGCAGTCCTTATATCAGGCCTAGAGCAGTACGTTGGTGTCTGTGGTAGCACTCCTCAATGGTTCATTTATTTATTTATTCATGTATTTAATTTTTTATTATTTTTCTAGTAAATTCAACTAGCAGAGATTATTGTGAGTAAATGTTTTATGTACTGCAGCAGATATCGTTGTGATTTTTGTGTTACTCATCAACTGACCTCAAGTAGCTAAGATTGGATTAGCCAAAAAGAGATTTTACACCTCTTTGTCCAGAGGGGGCGCCAGGAAAAACTAAAACAGAAAGTTCCCCCGCAGGAGCTTAAAGATTTGATTAGAACAAAAAAAAAAAAAAAAAAAATCTCATCCTGCTTTCTCCTTGTTGTCAAATGTATCAGTCAATGTGAATATTTACAGCGGAAATAGAAGTCTCCTCAACATGCTGTCAATTATCTGTCACACACTTTGAGAACAAGTCTTGTTGCTGATGGTCTTGTTTGCTCTTTAATATGTTTAAAATACAACACAGTGTTTTTCAGCCAGTTAAATCACCAGCTAACAACTCCTCACTGGAATTTTACAATTTAAATGAATCAGCAGAAATCATGCAGACTTTATTTAGTTAAAAAAATAATAAATAATAAGGATAATTAACATCACACGGCAAACAGAAGAAATTGAAGTCCTGGAAGTCATTTCTGACTGCTGGCAGGGAAAAAAACACACAAACAAAAATAACAGATCAAAATAGGAGCACTGAAAATCAGAGATCCATTTTCACATGTATTTTATGATTCCATGCTCTGAATGTTTGGAGCTTTGGGCACAGCAGTTCTGAGATGTGTGGAGGGGTGTGAACAGAGGGGCCCTCTCACATGTTGAAGAGCTCAGCTGGGCCTGAGAGCTGAGTCACTCTTTGACTGTATGGTAATTCAGGTATGTATGTAATAAATCTACCAGTCTGATTACTGAACAGGGATCAGTAACAGATCATTTTGGAAAAAATTAGAAAATCCTGATAACAAGAAGAAGAACAACAAAAAGCTGTTCGTGATGCAGTTTTCTCTGTTACAATAAATGGAATAATATTTCTTGCTCCAAAAGCTGCATTGTTGAACTCCAAATTCACTTGAACATAATACTGAGCAAACAGCAGAGGATGCTCGATTATCTATTTCTTTCCTGGTCATATCCCTCGAGATCTGAGTGTGAACTGTTAGGACTCTCAGTCACGCGGTGTTTTTTCTGTTGTCATATTTTCCAGTTTTTCCACCGTTTCCATAGCGTTATTATCAGGAGGTCTACATTTGGAGTTGTAGTGAAGGTTAAACCAGCGTCCAGTATCCTGGCTGCCTCCATCACCGCAGGCTGGATCCTTTTGAAGCAAGCAGCAGCACGAACTGGCTCTGAAATGCAAAACAGGATGACATATCAAAATTTGGGGAGAAAAATACCGGTGGCACTAATGTTGTGTGGAAAATCTACGCATGAACGCAGCTTCCGGTGAAACAGACGGACAGGTAAGTTCGTCCAATCAGCAACGATCCCTGTCTGGGCATGTACCCACCTGTTCTGTTTTCTCTTTAGTGTTTGCCATTTACGCATTCACTTGAAAAAGTTACGACATAACTATCTAAATAAACAGGACTTTTATTTAGTTTCAATTCCCCAGTTTGTATGAGATACTATCTCATACAAACTGGGTTTTTATTTATTTATTTATTTATTTTCCTAAAAAAAAAAAAAAAAAACAGGGATCCGAAAAGTAAGAATTTCTGAAATGATTTAATCCACAGTTCGATGAGCAAACATGACTCGCCAGTTAAATCTAAATCTGTTTTGCAGTACATCCTCTTTCGACACCTGAGGAATTCGCGGTTAGCTAAGGCGTAAAGCTCACTTAGATCAAGACATTGCAGTGTTTCTGCAGGATAAGTCCTAAAGACCGACCTAAAGACCCCATTCACGAAACAGTTCAGGCTGCGCGCATATTTTGGCAACCGAAGTGCTGAACGTCAGGCGACTTAGCCACCATAAATGTATTTTTTTTAACCAAGTGTGTGAGTGGATGGAAGAAATCCAGCTGTAGCCAATCCCAGAGAGGAGTTTTACACACGCGTTACTCGATGCGTTTGACTGTATTATCCGTTGACACTTACCAAACAGTGAAATATTCAGACAAGAACCTGAGAGTGTACCAGAAACACTCTCAAAAAGAGCACAGCACAGACAGCTGATTATGAGACCTGGGTCATATTAAAGGAGCCAGGAAACGTCTTGATAGAGAGCTGCACTAAATCTATTAGAATGTTAGTGGTTTTGTATCTCAAGGTTATTACTAAAACAGGTTAATAGTTTGATAATATACCTAGTTTTAAGTTAAAATTAAAACCCATTTCCCTTAATCATAATTTATAGATTCAATTATAGTGAGTCCAAAGGATTTGGTCATGACCTCGGCCGAAACAAACTTTTTCAATAAATACACAAATTAATATCTGCATTTAGAATATCAGCGGTTTAACTGCAGTCAAACATGGTTAACTGAGGTTGGATAAAGAAGATATATTTAATAACAGCCGCAGACATCATTGGTATTTGAGTGGAAAGTGTGACCCTGCTAACTGGTGATTCTCAGCTGACCATCACAGTCACGTTTGGCTGAGAATCACCAGTTAGCACGGTCACTTGCAACTCCAAAATACTGGTTTCTCTATAACGTCAGAACTCTATAGAAGTTGATTCCATGGTAGTAAATACTCCATGGTATTGTTTCTGACAAATGACCACAGGAAAATCAGATTTTTATGTTGCTTACAATTTTAGTTTAATGTTTAATGAACGTTAACTCGGCTGAGGAATAGCACTAAACACCTTTTCTGTAAGATATAATATTTATTTTACACTCAGCCTCTCCGTTGCTCTGATGGTATTCAGACTGCTGGTGATACATTTGAATCCATAATCATCTGCAAAATCTTTCATCACCCGTCTGGAGAATTGTGGCCGAATGTCAGTTTTGAATGTCTGTGGAATGCCATATCGTGAAAATATTGACTTCAGATGAAAAATTACATCTCTGGACCTTTTGGGGCTTAACTGTGCAAGTTCGATGTCCCTTGAAAAGTAATTAACCACAAGCAAATAGGTTCTGTCTCTCTGCTGCTCATAACCCCAGTACCACAAGGTCTTTTTTCTTGCTCAGCTCTTGTTTTGTTTGTATCTGGCTTCATGCCATCTGCTGAGATGATATTGCCGAGTGACTTCACCTCTGTTTTCCAAAACCCGCACTTGGGCATGTTCAGTGTGACACCTGCTTTTTCAGCTTCCTCCAAAACAATATGAACTCTTGCATCGTGCTGCTCCTTGGTAGTTCCCCAGATGAAGATATCATCCATGTGTCATACAACACCTTCGAGGTCTGCTGTGACTTGAGTGATCATTCTGTTCTGAAAGTGTTCTGGAGTGGAGGAGATACCAAAAGGCAACCTGTTGAAGTGGTACACCTGAATGGCATAATGGAGGTGGGGAAGAGGGTCCATTCAAAATCCCATTTTTGCATCCAACTTAGTGAAATCATGTGCACCTGTAAGCATGCCTAAAGTTTGGTCAACAGAAGGAAGAATGAACTTTTCTCTGCACACACTGACTCATTTAGAAGGTGTCATATCCACACAGATACAGACTTCCTCTTTGTTCTTTTTCCAGGCTATGGACATGCCACAACACCAGTCTGTAGGCTCTTCCACTCTGCTCATGACCCCGAATCCCTCCATTCTCTCCAAGTCCTTCTTCACTTTCCCCGAAAGTGGCAGCTGGACTCAATGTGGCACTTCAAGAGAAAATGGTTCAGCCTCTGGCTTTAGCTTAATGAAACAGAGTTTCTGAAGTTTAGGACAGAGTTCTCACTGTCTTTTGGTCAATGGAATCAACTCTTGCCACTAGATTGAGTCTCACTAAAGCTGGTCTGCTCAACAGTGCAACCTGCAGATCTCTCACTACAAAGAATTTCTCTGTGGTGCTCCTGTCACAGTATCTATAGAGTTTCTGTGGTTCACCCCAGAACAGTTAGTTCTGTTCCACCTGAACCATGTAGTTTCTTAGCTTCCTCGAGCTTCTCATCTCTGTAGATGAGTCTCTTATACAGCTGCTCAGGGATCACGATGACAATGGCCCCTGTATCTGTTTTAAAGGTTGCTTTAGAGTCTCTTGTTTCGATGCCAGCCATCCATTGGTCATCCCCTGCAGCCATTTCTCCTAGAAACAGTCCATCTATGTCCTCTCACACCTCGTTTACGGTACCCGTTGACCTCCATACTTTCCTATAATGTCCACATTTACCACAGTCTGCACTCTTAGCTGGACAGTTAAATGCTGGATGGGATGATACACCATACTTAAAGTTCTCTGCCAGGACACACACTGCTGTGATGAAAAATGCAAGTTTTTCACGGCACATACCACAGCTGCTGCTCCCTTCTTAGATCCAGTCCTCTCAGCACATCGATAGCCTTGTTGCCCACTGTAGTAAACTAGTGTATTCAAATTACTTGCCAGTCTGAATCTCTCAAATGTCCTGATCCACTTATCCCACTCCTGTGACTTCAGGAAGTCAAAAGTTTCTGGAGGTTTGGCAGTTAAGTTAGCTGTTGAAAGGGCCGGAGTTCCCAGATAGGGTGCCACTGCTCCCTTATTCTCCTTTATGGTTAGCTTGTCTGTTGGTTGTCTATGGTTAGCCGTGCTGGTGCTCTGTCTGTCCCAATGAAGTAATTCATCAGTATCAACAGAGTGTCACTGCAGGTAGACTCCCCAGTTCCTGTAAAAGGTAGGTGAATGTGAGGTGGTGGAGAGAGGACAGGTGCATGTGACACGGTCAGGAAGGTGGACACAGTAAAAGCTGAGGTGTGTCATGGGAGAGAGGAGAATGAAGCTGGATGAACAGATTCAGTAAGTGCTAAAACTGTTCTTCAGTTTAAACTTATTTCATTCAGAAAAGTAACAGCAACTCCATGACAAGTAAAAGTGCTGCATGCAAACATTAGTTGTGTCTGCGTCAATATGTCAGTTTTTAAATCAATGAAAGTTCAAGTATTGATAATATAGAAAATATTGCTGATAGATTTTTAACTATTGTTATGTTGAAGCTCCACTAATATCAATTCATTGATTTAGATGTTTGAAGTTTGCACATGCTCATGGGTTTGGATTGAAATCTGATCACTCTGAGAGGTATGAAAGTTGGTCCAAATTCTCTTTAATTTCTATCAAAAAGAACATTAATAGTGAATTGTAAAATGAATGTTTGGCCTTATTCTAATCACTTAGTTATTGTGGTAGAATGTAGTTGTTTTTGTTTTTGTTATGAAATAGGACCCAATTGAAGATTTTTTAGGGTGGTATAGCCCATGGGTTAAACAAAAAGTAGTCTTGTTTATTTGTTTATAAAGAAAAAACACAATTATTGCCTGCATTGTTACAGTGTAATTGATTAAGTGCGGTTTTGCCAAACACTTCAGCACAAATTTTACCTTCCTTTAAATTTTCTCTTTATTTTCTTGATAGGCATATATAGATTACAGATATTTTTTTCCTTTACCATGTAAAATGATCAATACTTAAAGTTACACATACTCTTCTTTTTAATCTAAGTCTACCGTTAATGTGCCAGCATTTCTCAAGTTTGAATGTAGGTCGTGTGAAGACGTGATGCCCGCATACAAAACCCTATATATGTTTAGTAATGTTAACAGCACATCATGTGGGAATATGTTCATCCCGTCAAAAGTACGATCGAGTTCAAACTACTAATCCCCCCAAAACAAACAAACAAACAAACAAACTAATACATCATATGTATTCATCGGGTTTTCTTTTTTGTCTAACGGTCAAAAGGATTTTTTTTCCTTTCCAAATTTTTGTACATAAGTAAAAAAAAGTGATGTGAAGTTTGAACAGTTTTCTAAAGTACTTGACAAATAACGTTTTAAAAATATCTGAAATCTGACAGCACGTTTGAGTAACGGTCTTATATGTGCGCCGAATGAAAGATAACCTCCTTTACATCCGTAAATAATTTAATGGTGATCTTTTTCAAGCATATGTTACTTGTTTACAGACTGTAACTCTTTAAAACTGATAGATCTCTAAAGGGAGATTTGTGGTCTCGCTGTTCGGTGCAGACTGGACGCGCTCGGGTCTTTATTCCACACTTTAGAGGTGAACATCAGCACCAGCCAATCCCCGTTTCCTCAGGATAACGTCATTGTTTAATACAACCAATGGTCGCTTGAACAGAGTATGCAATTGACCAATGGCGAAAGAGATACATGAAATGGGCGGGACTTTTAGCTGGAATCGCTAAGTTGGGTTTTGGAGCCGCTTCAATCTCCAAAATCAGACAGAGTGAAGAAATGCGAGAGCGGAGCTTTATGGAGAACCTGTCCGGATACTTTTAAAGTCTGCTGGCTTCCCTTTCGAAAATGATCGTTTGTTTCTACAGTGAGGTAAGTAAATAAGTATTTTTAGCATAGATTTGTTGGTATATGTGAATTCAAACCTTTATGTTCAGAGAAAATATTCAAACAAGTGTCCTAGTGTGTTACGGGCACTGTTGGTTTGATCTCCCCCATTTTTACAGACACAAACTAAAGGTTCATTCTCCAAACTTAAGGTTTGCCTGGTTATTCATTCCATTCTACAGAGCCTAATGTCTCCACCCGTTTCTCAACTGCCTCTATCCTCAGGTGTGATGGATCCATGTGTGAGGTGAGCCCTCCAATGGGCTGACCAAAACATCCAATAAACAAATACAAAGATCTAGGAATTAACCGCATCCTGCACGTTCGAAAACCACGCGAACACCTGGAAATATGGAAATGTGTCCTCGCGCCTGCAGCTGTGGATTTTAGGCCGAGCCGAGGAGGAGATTTGACGCGTGCAGCTCCGGTAGGATGCTATGAGACAGGCGGACAGAGAGTGAGTGTAGCCGGACCGACAGGGGAACAGTACAGAGGTTTTAAAAGATGAAGGAGAAATCTAAAAACGCGGCTCGGACTCGGAGGGAGAAAGAAAACAGTGAATTTTATGAACTGGCCAAACTGCTGCCGCTGCCCTCCGCCATCACCTCTCAGCTGGACAAAGCGTCCATCATTAGACTGACCACCAGCTACCTGAAGATGAGGATCGTCTTCCCTGAAGGTGAGAGATGATCTGGAAAATGTTTTGGTTATCAAAATAATTTACTACAGGGATACAGTTTCAGCTTTGATAAATACTGTCTAAAAGCAAATTAACTCCTCCTGTCTCTTTTTCTAAATACCCATCTGGTTTAATTTCCGTTGTGTTTAAATAGTTCATCCTTCAGGTAATATTTCATGTCTTCTGCTTTCACAGATGAGGATTTTTGATAGGCTATCTTGTTTTATCTGCGTGTTTTGTCCTGTTTTTACGACAATTCGGAGCCAAATGAAATAAATTTACATCCTCCTGTCTTTAAAAAATTCCACGCGCCATCAGTTTATTTAAAGTTAGCCCGTATTTAGGCCCATATACATTGTTCAGTATGAAAATTAATTCAACTAGCTGAGTAAATAAAAGAAGCCGTTTTGATTTTGGTTTGTTTTGAACAATCACGCCTGCAAGCGACGTTTTATTTTACACCTAGCTACTTCAGACCCGACTCCATCATTTTGGAGACAAAATGATCCAACTGCACGCAAAATTTTAAATTTGGATTTGTTTTTAAATTGTTGCTATTTCACTACTTGACTCACTGAATTTTTCCCTTATGGGCAAATCTGTTTATTTTATTAGTGAAATCATTGAGAAGGTAGAGATTTTATTTCCTCCAAAGCGAATAATAAAGTGTGTGGTCTCGTGTTTTAAATCGTAATTGTTTAATCAGAATCAGTTCTGTCTGATGTGATGAGATAACATCAGATTCGGGGAGTCCGCGCAGAGCTCCGGCCCGCAGTGATGTGGTTTCTCTCCGGGGGCCCCTGGTGGCCCCTGGCAGCAGATTAGCTGAGATGAGGCTCCATCCTTCCTGCGTGACTGCTGCAGAGCTGCGGATATTAGTATGATGTGCACGTCTGATCCCCCAACATATGGAGCTTCTTGTAACAGTAAAGCAGGAGGTGGTGCAGGAAGGTGGAGCGACGGAGAACATGGAGGCTCAGACTGCAGGGAGACAGATTAGAATAAGGTATAAAGAGAGATTACGCATTTCTTTTTAATATGATCATTTACGCAATAATTAAACAAGCTTAATCTGATCAGCAGGAGAAACAGATGTAACTGAAAAAAGAGATCTCAGCTTTCAGTCCGTTTCTGAAAATTTTAATGCACTCTGCAGGGTTGTAAAGTGTAACCTGGCGAATTAATATTTGTTTCTACAATAATGGTTTAAAAATCTCTCAGAATCCCTCCCAGGGCCATGACACATGAAAATAGAAATTCTGCTCAAACCGCGAGGCAGAGATTCAGGTGATATGGATACATTTCTTTTTTATCTGCTTCTTTTCGACCTGTTATTCCACTTATTGTACACCTAAAGTGTTTAAATAAATAAATAGATTTAAATAAATAAATAAATAAATAAATAAATAAATAAATAAATAAATAAAATTACTCATTCTTAAAGAGCAAATTACTCTCTTAATTTACAATTGTTATAAATTAACATTTTTTAATTATTTTGCACTCCTCAATCTTCTGAAAAAATAAGTTCTCCAAACATGCTTTTAGTTTTTGATATGTAAAAAAAAAGTTTAAAGATAGTTACTAAGCGTTGTGTTCCCATCTAATAAATGCTCTCTTTGTGTTTAATGTTTTTGACCATGATGAGTTGAAAAATCAATCACAGGTTATTGTAAAGCATTAAATCCTCAACATATCAGGACACTTTACTTTCAAAACAAAACACTCAAAGTCATCATGCTTCCTGTGACATAATCTCTGACTTAGGGGTTTAGTGTTAAAAAATAGAACCAACCTCTAAAATTGTTTTATAATTTCGGTTTTAAACCGACTCGTGTTTTTAGTGTTATCAGTGGACTGCTTCACTCACTCAATAAACTGTGGTTGGTCTGAGGTTCCCAGCTGTGTAAAATCTGCGAGCAGTAATAAAACCATACAAGAGTGATAATTCCCTTCAGATATTTCTGATTCAACTGTTATTCTTCTCTCACGAGACACGAGTCTTAAAATGGCATCATCAGCCTGAAATGTTTGGTTTGGAGTCAGGATTCATTGTTTTGATACAGATTATGTGAGCAGTCAGGATGTGTGGTCGGCCTATTTGAGGTTTTCGTGTGACTCTTTTAAATTGAGATTTCTGTTTTTGGGTGGGTTTATAAAGAGCAGTTAAATATATATATTTTTACCAAAGTCCTCTGCACTCTGCCGTCTTTGCTGGTTCACGTGTGCACTAACATCAGCATGTTGGTGAATAATTCAAAAGACAATCTGTGTCACACAGAGCTGCAGGATTTTACTCCTTCCCTCGCTGACTGCACACTGTGATGTGTTTTTTTTATTCATTAAGTCAACTCTGCTGCTTAAGAGAGCAGGCCTCGTCACACACACACTCACACACACACACACACGCACACTCACACACACACACACACGCACGCACACACACACACTCACACACACACACACACACACACACACACACACACACACACACACACACACACACGCTCCACATGTGATGATTGAGTCAGTGAAGAAGCTCGTCTGAAGAGCCTCTGCATGAGAGGGGAGAGGAAAAGCTGAAAGTGTTCTTCATTTGAAGGAGGATTTGTTCTTTTTGTCTCAGGCAGTGTGTGTGTGCGCATGTGTGTGTGTGTGTGTTTGGGTGGGGGCACACTTTTATTTATGGCCCTTCGAGTGGTCAGTATTGTGACCCTTAACCTCAGCCGTGTTGTCTTAAATTACATGACACCACACACCACAAATATCTGGCTGAATTCTCAACACCCCAGCTCCCAAACAAGATCTAACTCAGAGAGCAGAGATCGCTGTGATCAGATTATCTGCTGACTGAGATAATCTTAATTCACTCTTTATTGTTTGTTATACAGATTAAATCTGATTATAAGACTTTGTAGTACAGAAACCCAGTGTTACAGCTGGGTAGAGTGAGTGTAATGAGGATCAGGATAACAATGTTTAATATTATTAGACAAAGAAAAAGAACTCATCACAGCTCAGTGGATTCTCACTCAGCTCTGTCCTCATTGGTAACTCCTCTTGTGTTTGTGAGTGATATTGGTATTTTTATTTTATCAATTTATTTATTAGTTTATATGATGATGTTTTCCTTTAGTCTTTTTATTGGCTATGAGGGATTTCACTTCTCAGTTATTTGAAAATAAAAAAAAGTAATTTTCAACCAACACAAATAAATAAGTAGATGTGATCCCGTTTCTTTCTTTCTTTCTTTCTTTCTTTCTTTCTGTCTTTCTTTCTTTCTTTCTTTCTTTCTTTCTTTCTTTCTTTTTGCTCATTATTGAGCTGTTTTGCAGCTGGTTGCTGTTTTATTGTTGCTTTTCTAACATTTTGAATCATAGTTTAAAAAAAAACTTAATCCAAGCAAAACAGGATTTTATTTGGAGGATATGTTACCTCAACGACTTTCTGCAGTAATTCCTGATTATTTCTTTTTTGAAAGTATCGGACTTATATCCACGGGTTTTGTCGCTTTAATTTTCGTAGTTCGTGCTTGAAATACGAAAACATGTCTGCTAATAAAGGGATCACAAGATGGTTTGAGTGGGATGAGGGTGACAAAATGACAAAATAATTACTAACGTGTTTTCTACAAAAAAGTAGACTTTTAAAAGACATCGAGAGGGCACGCGTTGGAGACTAGCTCTGACATTTTTAAACGGCCACTGAGCAGAAAAAAACATACTCTATTAAGGTAAATTGGAGATATGAACAATGATCCCATATTAACCCGTACTGCGACTTCGTGATGAATTAAAATTAAAATTAAACTGAATCAAATTAAAAGAAAAAAATAAAACATATCTTCTGTTACATATTGAAAGTGTATATATATATATATATATATATATATATATATATATATATATATATATATATATATATATATATATGATTGTGTGTGTGTGTGTGTGTGTGTGTGTGTGTGTGTGTGTGTGTGTGTGTGTTTGTTTGTTTGTTTGTTTGTTTCCCTTCACAATAAAAGTCCTGAGTTGGCCACATTCAGTCTTTATTAATAATTGAAAATTATTAATTATAAATAATTATAAATAATAAAATTATAATAAAAAATAATAATAAAATAAGAAAATTATAAATAATTATAATTAATTGACCTATTGCTATGTAAAGCAGTGTGACGACATGACTGCGGACACCTCTCATAAAGATCCCTGTAACAGTTGTGATGCTGCGAAACAGGCAATTCAAACTGGCTGTGTTCGTTTGCCACTCGTTGAATTTCTCCTCATTAAACAACTGAATGTCAATTTATTTATTTGTATTTTGGTGTCTTTAAGCTGTCCACATCCCAACATTTCAACGACAAAAAAAAGAAATAATAATAAATAAAAAATAATTATAACAAAAAATATTCGCCGTTCAAACAGACAAATCAGCACCAAAAATAATGGGAAAGGCCAAACATGTGGTTCTGAATCCGAAGGTTTAAATCTTTAACGAAAACGCCGAGCTTCGAAACTTCTCTGTGGGGAATAGTAAGAGGCGGTATTATTTCTTCTATCAGCATTTCTTTCATTTTATCGTTAGATTTGTCGATGTGTTTTACTGTGAATTATTATTGTGAAATTCTTCAAATGAAAAAAGCCCTTATTCGAATTTAATTAGATATGTGTTTAATAGTGGAGAAATGGCTTGGTAGACTCATTATTAGTCGGCTCATAATTTTTTAGAGGGTTTCTGCATTCTGTAGAGTGTGAAGTAACCTTGTATTATTATAATGATTATGATTATTATTATTATTAGAAATATGCAGTGATATATATTTAATCACTCGATCTATTTACGAGTTGTTGTTATTTGCTGCGTCCTTCTCCTGAGTACCGAACAGTGTTTTTTTTAAGCAGTAACCAAACGTATTTACAAACAGGCGGCATAAACTGAACATAATTGTGGGTATTTTGGGGGGTAATCTTGTTGTGTTGTTTCATACAGACGCGGAGTCTATCTTCGCTCCACGTGAAGCGTGCGGGCTGCAGGGCGCACTGATCCCCGCATGCCGCCTGTTTGCTCTGCAGAGCGGGATTTGCATGTCAATGCTGCAGAGACTCCTGTTTGCTCTCAGGCTCCTCGGTCCAGCATAAATGTTAGTTTTCACTGCTGCTGCAGGGGAAATATATTTACGACTCCTACAGCGTTCCGGTGAAAGTGTGATCGGGTTTAATTTTAGGTTTGGTGTATTTTTAGGGTAGCATGGTCAGAACGGCACTTTAACGAGCCTGTGCTGTCCAAACTGGAAACCAATAATTCTCCCTGTGTGTGTGTGTGTGTGTGTGTGTGTGTGTGTGTGTGTGTGTGTGTGTGTGTGTGTGTGTGTGTGTGTGTGTGTGTGTGTGTGTGTGTGATGACATGCTGTATCCACAGCGGAGACTTGTTTTCATTTTTTTTTTCTGGCTATCTTCATCCTTATGTTTCTGTTTTTTGATAACATGAGGTCGTGAAGTGCGCACACTCTTTAATGAGAGATTTTCTCTTTAGACCAAAATTGTCCCTGATGGTAAACGGATTATCATTTATTTACATTTAGAGTATTTAAAACGTATGTAGCTTATACTTGTAGATCGATAATATCATTTTGGAGCAGCTGAAGAGAGACAGGAAGTAGAAAATTAGGGAAGACATGTTGCATCCATTGGTCAGCTTAATTGAAGAAACATGAATAACACCTCAGAATGGCTGATCAAAGGAAGCATGCAATATGCTCCTAAAATAAAAAAAGTACAGGATTATGTCATCAGTGTCACCAGGATGGGTCACTAGATTCAAATTAAAAGAAGAACAGTTTAGTGTTATTTTTAGATTAAAATACTGACATTTAACACAATAATTGTAAAACACAAGTCAGGACTGGTATTTCAATATTTTTCACTAAGCTAATATTTTTCTCCTCTGTTGAGAAATGATTTAAGAGTTAAACAGTTCCTTGGTGAGCACCAGGATTTATTAACTTTGTAAAAATCTGGTCTGAATTTCCTGTAGGCCAACATTATCCAGTAATTTTCATCAAGCTTAAATATGACTGAGATATCAGAGTATGTGGAAACACATTTATTTATTTATTTATTTATTTATTTATTTATTTATTTATTTATTTATTTATTTATTTGTTTGTTTGTTTGTTTGTTTGTTTGTTTGTTTGTTTGTTTGTTTGTTTGTTTATTTGTTGTAACCATGTTTGTCAAAGGTATTTAGTAGTGGGAAAAATATACAGAGATGTATTTCAACATATTTTATTTCCATAAAAACATCAGTTAAAGGGCACATTATGGACTTTGTGGTGTTAACAAGAAGGTTCAGTGACATCTAAAAGAACAGCAAAGATTTCACACATTGAGAAGCAAAAGAGAACTTCATGCACTGCACATGCAGCTCCAACTATAGACGTAAAAAGTCGCAAATATTGCGCTTGTGTTTGATATACTGTATAGTGAGAGCGATGTGCTGGAGGCCTGAGGTGTGAGGTGTGTGTAAATGTGAAAACAGTCTTGTGAGTTCTGCAGATTTTCATGTAAAAACCTGGTCCAAACAAAGACATTACAAAACTTTCACTTTTCAAACAGTTTTTCGCGATGCCCCCTACTGACCTCATCTATTTATCTATTTTTAGATGTCAAAGTGCTCCCTGAGTTTTTTCTGTCTGTCTGTATTTATTTGTTTTTGTTTTTTTTTTTTCTCAGGTCTGGGGGAGTCCTGGGGTCATGTGAGCCGCAGCAGCTTGGATGGTGTCTCTCAAGAACTGGGCTCTCATCTCTTACAGGTACTTTATTCTGTGCAGTTTATTGTGCATATTAACACTTTAAGAGCAAATTCAGAAAAGCTTTACAAGTGACTAAGCTGCCACAAGGTCACCTAAACGGTTTATTTACCATGTTAGAATGAAAAATTAAAATTTTTACAACCTATTCAGTGAAGATTATTCAGCCTTAGATGGAAGTGTGTGTGTGTGTGTGTGTGTGTGTGTGTGTGTGTGTGTGTGTGTGTGTGTGTGTGTGTGTGTGTCTTCGCGTGCGCATCTGGTTTAGTGGCTGCTGCCATCTGCCTCTCACTGCCTCCATTCTTGTTGCTTTAAGAGTGAAATGAGCTGAACACATTCCTGGTCACGCACAGAGCCTCAGCCTGTCCTGCAGCTCGTCTCACATCAGCTGCAGCACAAAGGAGCAGGACTATGGAGTTACAGCACTACATGGCTGCAGGTTTACTAATACAGAGGAGAACAGCAGCAAAGAGGGATCAGCTGGGCTTTAAGATTTTAAATAACTCTATGAAATGGCTTAAAGTTGTTTCATAATGACTGACACACACTAAGTGATCAATCAGGGCAGCAAAAGACCAGACAAACCAGTGCTCTGTGGGGTAAAATCCCTGTTTGCCTTTAGGAGTTTACTGTTGTGATAAGTAGCTGTTTCTGGCATACTTAAGAAAAGCACCTTTTTTCTCTGCAGTTTTATGTTTTTATTTATGAACAAAGACAGAACAGATGTACACGTGTTGAAGGATTTATAATCGGTAGACTAAGACAGTAAGAAGCAGAGACCCCCCTTCCAAAAAAAAAAAAAAAAGATAAAGAAAAAAAAGGTAACATGAATTGAAGAAAGTCCTTTAAAACTATGGATGAAAAGAAAAATATTGCATCAGTTATTTTTTAAAAGTGCATCTGCACACATTTACTGATTTTATTTACAAAACATATCTCATTCTGAAACACCTCCCTGAAGCTGCTTTTCAACTACAGGGACTTTTTAAAAAACTGTAGGTGCTTTTTGATCACAAGAACTAGGGTCCAAATTTAGTTCTTGGGTAAGTGATCTACCCCTTCGGGGGCAGTGCTTTCCAGAGGTCCAGGGCCTGTAAGCAGAATGTTTCTGATTAGTGGAGCACCCACAGTATTTCCTTCTCCCTATGTTAATTCAGTTAAATTCAGTACAGTTTATTTCAAATCTAACAGACCAAATAAATACAACATGAAAAAGACAATATACCAAGAAGCAAAGACTCCAAGGAAGACAATCACCTCGGTTTGAAATGGGGATGGAAGCAGCAGAGCTTATGCTTATGTATATCCAGTCCCAGTCAACACAAACAAGTAAACAAAACACACACTTAACTTGCTCTCGACAACCCTCTTTCCCAAGCAAACAAAACTGAAAGATGAAAAACATCCCTTCAGACAACTGCTACTTTCCTCTCTCCCTTATATTTTCCTAGTAATCCTTTTCTGAACCACCGTGTGTTGAGACAAGTCTTTGCTTAATTTAACCTCAGCTTCTAGTCCATTCCATAGTTTCATCCCACATACAGAAATACACATACTCTTCAGTGTGGTTCTTGGATTCTATTTCTGAAAATCAAAAATACCTCTTTAGTTATATTTTTTTACAACTCTCCCTCTCCCAAAACAAATTTTGGATGTGGTTTGGTAAAAGATTATTTCTTACTATAGAAACTATTTGTGCTGTTTTAAATTTTACCACGTGCACAATAAGATGACACCTAGCTGTGACTGACTTGGTTTAATAACTCCTTAACAATGGTCGTCTTTGAGTCTGATAGTGTGAATGTGTCTCTGTCTGCTCCCGGTGATACAGTTTAAAGAGTGGCCCTGTAAACTGGAGACCTTTAGCTGAATGTGTCAGTGGATATCCACTTTACAAAAGCTATTGAAACACAGAAGAAGTTCCTAGGAATACATCCTAGCTTTGTTTTTGAAATGTGTCGAAATCTCCTCATCAGATGAATTTTCAATGGCAGAGTAAATCTGTTTGAAAGTCGTGAATCAACAGAACCGCTCTTTTAGATAAAATACTAGTCACTCTCTGCAAATGTCATTTAGATGGCAGAGAGTGACTTAAGTGTCACTTTGTCACTCGTGCTTGTCTCTTTTCAAATGTCGATTCAAGAAAATCCATCTGCAGTGTAATAAATTATGATCAAAAGCAGCACAGGCTGAATATCCTTCATGCTAACGGGCTAACTTCAGTGTTGCACATGATGATGTTGGTCTGTCTTCACCCTCTGTTGTTGTAATCTGTCCGGAATGGCCATGCAAAAGTCCTAAACAAACGCAACAGAAGGAACAAACTGTTAATGCAAGAACATGAAGCAAAAAGCCGACACAACTACACTGAAAGGAAATGCAAAAGATGAGAAGTCAAAAAGAAATACAACCAAAAAATTTGGAAAAAATTTTAGAGTTGACTAACAGGTGGGCACTTTGTCGTACAGTCTGAAGGCCCGGGCTTCAGAACCACCTCTTTCCTTTTTTCTAAGTTGACCAAAGTTAGGATGAGTCAGCAT
Organism: Labroides dimidiatus; assembly: GCA_030710495.1. NCBI lineage: Eukaryota > Metazoa > Chordata > Actinopteri > Labriformes > Labridae > Labroides > Labroides dimidiatus. The sequence continues at coordinate 17,814,748 of CM061148.1, read as the reverse complement.
TTAGAACGGCCACCTTTTGGCTCCAAAACTCAGCCCAGAGGATGACATCACTGAAATGATGTTTTGTACAGTCTGTAGCTCTTCCAGCTCTGCTCTTTTGGGGCAAAATGAGCCTGATTGCTATGTTGCAACTCTTACTGAAAGAGAGCTACCTTTATACAAAACATTACTTAGGAGCTGATGTACCAAATGAAATAGGCCGGACTCCACTGATTGCAAATAAACAAAACAATTTTACCTCACACAAGATGAGGGTTGCTGGTGCTGTGCTTTGGTTTGAATGATGTATGTTGAATGGTGATATCTGGATTAAAACCAAATGTCAAGGTTGTGGGATTCTAATTTACATAACCACATACTGACTACCTATCTTATTTACATTAAAGTGAACAATTCCTCTGAAGGCATTTTAGATGAGATGTACAGGACTTCTGCAGATACATCTCTGTTGACATTTCTGTCCTTGTTCAGCTCTCCTTTTTCTCTCCTTTTCTTTTGTAGAGATCTGCAGGTTAGAGAGTCTCTCACCAGCTCTGCTGTCTGGGGATCTGCTGTTGGCCAGATCCCCAGGCCCTTTAAACATATACTGTTATTTCTCATATCATAGCTATACATCTCATTAAAGTGTTGTTATTGCAATGATTTATTCACAGTGAGCAAATCAGGCCTCCTTTTGTTTGTAATGTCTCAGGGCAATGCCTTCGTCTGGAGTTGTCATGAGACTGTTGCCTAAATTATGTCACCTGGATTGATGAAAAGTAACTGTTAAGATGTGAATTTTTGCAGAGTACCTTAATTTCCCTTAAGATCACGCTATAAGTCATTGTAATGTTTATTTATTTTTATTTTTTTTTTGGACTTGCCAGGTGTTGCTAGCTTAACAAAAATGTTAAAGATGTTTTTATTGTCAAAAAAAAAAAGAAGTGCACTGCAAAAGGGACACTGAAGTCTCTGTATATGGGAGAACAAGCTTTAACTGTGATGCTATACTTGCACCCTTTCTACTCTGACACTTGTTGAGACAGAAAAAGATAAAACAGAAAAACAATGATTTTATGATGAATCTGTAACAAAGCTTGTTTCTTCTTTCTTTCAGACGTTAGACGGCTTCATTTTCGTGGTTGCTCCAGACGGTAAAATAATGTACATATCAGAAACAGCGTCAGTCCACCTGGGACTGTCACAGGTTGGTTTGAAACTCTTCATGTCACTCCTTCTGATGTTTGATAAATCACAGTGCTGAGGAAGTGTTTACCTCCACAGGTAGAGCTGACGGGGAACAGCATCTATGAATACATCCACCCAGCAGATCACGACGAAATGACAGCTGTCCTCACTGCACACCAGCCTTATCATTCACACTTTGTCCACGGTAACAGAACAATACATGCAGGTCAAAGAGTAAACAACCAGTTTTACAGCAGCAATAACGTTTTTGTTTGTTTGTTTGTCTCTCTGCAGAGTATGAGATGGAGCGCTCCTTCTTTCTGAGGATGAAATGTGTCCTTGCAAAAAGAAATGCTGGTCTCACCTGTGGAGGATACAAGGTAATATGCTGTGCTGCTGAGCTGTTTTTATTCCATCTATAAACTGTGAGGTCAATGTGAAGTCCAAAAAAACTCTTAAAAAACATTGTAAACTACAAAAATAAAATCAGGAAACGCTCTGCAAATATATTGGGAATTATCTTTATGCTATTTAAATGCTCAGACATACTTTAGGTCCAATTTTGAAACCTAATGATTATTCCTCAACAACAATATGCTTCTGGAAACGATCACCAACTTTTTGGCATTGTAGGGTAAAATAGCAGTTAATGGTAAACTTCTTCCACCCATTACTTAATTTGCAGTGTTCACCATTTCTTTCAGTCCCATTGACAGCTAAAGAAATGGACGTGTTTTCGGATCAAAAGCAAAGCAAAGCATTAAGTGGCACCAGCTCTGTTTCTGCTGAGTCTCAGTTTCACTGTTCATTAGGAGTCACTTTACTCTTACGTTTACTTTGACTAACTTTGGCAGTATGAACCACGGCAAGACACCAATTCTCTTTTAATTTATCATCAACAAGGCTTAAGTTAGATGAAATAACATCACCTTTTAAAATGTTTGTTCATTGGTGGATAATCAGACTGTGTGAACAGGGATATAGCCTCAGTTGGCATCATGATATTGATGAAAACCGTTTATGGTTTTGGCAGGTGAAAATTCCCTAGACCTAAACAGCAGAATAATAAGCTGTTTAGCAATGGCAGAGACGATTAAGAAAAATTTTCACAAACCCACATCCTCAGCTCTGCTGCTCATCCCACAAATGCATGTTCCTTACAAATGTGGCCCCATTTTAACCCTAGTGCTGCAGATCGTCATTATAGTGAGGACTCATATCAGTGCTTCTGCTGCCTGCTTTTTGTGTTAAATTATGAATAACACTAATTGAGTATCATTTCTGGCCTAGGTGATCCACTGTAGCGGCTACCTGAAGATCCGTCAGTACAGCCTGGACATGTCTCCATTTGACGGCTGCTATCAGAATGTCGGGCTGGTGGCCGTCGGTCACTCGCTGCCGCCGAGCGCAGTCACAGAGATCAAACTGCACAGCAACATGTTCATGTTCAGGGCCAGCTTGGACATGAAGCTCATCTTCCTCGACTCACGGTATCTCCTGTGTGACTCAGCGCCTTGTGTTTAACTGGATACCTGCTTTAATATGATAGGAGTTTAATCCTCCACATATTTGCTTCTGTGTGGGTTTGTTTGTTGGTGCGATTCTTTTACAAATCTGGATGAACATAAAATAACTGTGTGTGTGTGTGTGTGTGTGTGTGTGTGTGTGTGTGTGTGTGTGTGTGTGTGTGTGTGTGTGTGTGTGTGTGTGTGTGTCTTAGGGTTGCAGAGCTAACAGGATATGAACCTCAGGATCTGATTGAAAAGACTCTGTATCATCACGTCCACAGCTGTGATTCTTTCCACCTGCGCTGTGCTCATCACTTGTGTGAGTTGGTTTGTTTTAAACACACAAACACATAAAAGAGCACTGAAAGACACACTGTATTAGGCTTTACTACTTTATTATTTTTCTTAGTAGTTGCCCTCTTAAATTTTGTGACATTAGGGTATGTTTCAGTCAGCACCCTGTTATGGGACGTTTCGTCGATTAGTCATAATGTGGTGTGTTGTATTGTGTTGATCTCTTGTTGTGCACAGCTTACAGCTACAATCTTCATTTTTTCCAGTTTTTAGAATATTGGATATATGCCTGTGGAAATATCTGCTTCAGTTTGCCTTATTCCTCCTTCAGAAATCATTTTGTGTCTTTTTTCCTTCTCTTCTCTGTCTTGCAGTGCTGGTCAAAGGTCAGGTCACCACAAAGTACTACCGCTTCTTAGCCAAACAAGGAGGCTGGGTCTGGGTTCAGAGTTATGCAACCATCGTCCACAACAGTCGCTCATCGAGACCTCACTGTATTGTCAGTGTCAACTATGTTCTCACGTGAGTATCAGACAGTAACGCTTGTGATATTAATATGTGGACAAACGTTGATTTGTTCATATCTTAGAATTGTGTGGTCATGTGTGACTAACGTTTGGATAAAACAATGGAGCTCAATGTATTCTTGCATTGTAAATCTTTGTGTCTACTTTCCAAATAAGCTATGAGATTTGATGTATTGATATTGTTGATAGTCATTGACAATGGGCTGATGTCTGTCAACTGGGCAAGTATCGGCCAGTGCTGATGTTCAACTGATACATTGGAGCAGCCATTGTTTGATTGCTTTGGTTTTTGGGTACTGCTGTTTCTAAAAGTGCTAAGCAGTTTTGGATGGAAAAGGATAGAAAACAGCACTGTACTATTTTTGTCTGATTTATGATTTTTTTTTTTTTTTTAATTCAAAACATTGCATTGTTTTTAACCCTGGAAGTCCTGACCGGACTAATCATAAAACATTAAAACTACATTAATCTAAAAAAATAACTAAAAACATGTCATAAAAAGAAAAAATTAATGCACAGACAATTGTCAACACAAAGTGTGCTCTTCTGGTATCAAAATAAAGGTCTGTTCTCAAACTGAAATTATTATTGTCAGCCCTGTGATTGACTGGCGATCAGGCCAGGGTGTATCCCGCCTCTTGCCCTAAGCCAGCTGGGATAGGCTCCAGCCACCCGCCACCCTGAACAGGACAAGCAGTATAGAAAATGAATGAATGATTGAAAAACATTCAGAAATAACCTTTTTTTGTCTCATTTTAAATTGTGGATTATAAACAGACAACTACTGAAACAATTTCAAGATTTAAAAAAAAAAAGAGAGCTTTTAGCTCTTTGTGACACTGAGTGTCTACATGTGAATGATTTATTAGAAGTAAAATATATATTTATATGAAAAACTAAGGGTTAAATAAAAATGTTTCTGACAGCTGTCAGTCAGTTGTGTTTGTTGTCTGGCAGCTCGGGTTAAAGATCTCTGCTGCGCTGTCACTCTCGGCTGTGATGAGATAATGAGTGTTGGTACTAGAGATTTACACAAACACTTGCTGTGAGGCAATCATCTGGAGGTTAATTGGAAATATGACACACGTCTGCTGAAGGATAGAGTGCAGAGACAGGGGAAAGTTTGTTCAGCCATATTCTGCTTTTTATAGTTATGGGTTGCAATAAAAGAATTGTGGTTGTGAAATACAAAAACTATTCATCTCCTTCTGTTCTTAGCTGTAGCAGACATTCCTGCTCTATCACTGAATCTGCTCCCCTGTATGTCAGCGTGTCTGAGCCCTTTGTTACTCAGTTTGTGAAGTGTGCTCATGTGTTGGCTGTTACCTGTGGTGGCCCCTCGCTTGGTCACCTGGTACAGTTTATCTGCTCTGCCTGCAGAGTGAATAAACACAGACAGGCGCTGAGGCTCAGGCTACAAAGTACTTTGTTAGATATTAAGGCAGGGTATTCTGCCTTCTCACATTAACACGGATATTAAGTAACAATGCTGAATGTTCAATCTAAACCTGCAGAATTTCAAACCTCTACATTTTCATATGTAGCAGAAATACCTGAATCTGTCTGTAACTTGGTCAAAACAGTCAGCTCTAAAAATCGCACAAGATCTGCACGAGATCTTTGCAAGATCTTCACCAGAGCTTGCTGAAATGATGAGGTCATCACATAAGGATCTGCTTAGAGATATGCTCTCACTATCACCATTTCTGTCCTTCTGTGTGTGTGTGTGTGTGTGTGTGTGTGTGTGTGTGTGTGTGTGTGTGTGTGTGTGTGTGTGTGTGTGTGTGTGTGTGTGTGTTTGTTTATCAGGTGTCTATAAAATGCTCCGTTAAGCAGTGAGGCTGTCACATTCACAGAACAGCTTGGCACACGTTTCCTCCACCTCCTACCTCAAACCTGTAACAGCTTGGTGTTTACAGCCTTTTAATTGATAGGCTGTAAACTTGATGAGTGTTTATTGGCTCCAGCGTGCTGTGTGGGGACCAAAGCCTTGTTTTTCTACTCACTTTGAACCTGTGTTAAATACTGTAAGGTTTGTGCCACACAGTGACGTGGAGGTGAGACGTTATATGTGGGGAAGTTTGACCTGGTAGCTGTGGTGTGTAGAGTCTGATGATAAGGCCACTTCACCTGTGTGTGAACCCCCTCTGTGTGTGTTAAGCTCTGATAACCTCTGACTCGGCTGCTGCTGCTAACACAGCCTTACAGTGATTTATCAAACCTTTGAATAAAAGCATGTCTGCTGCAGGAGCACGTAACTTTTACTCACACCAGTTAAGCTGTTCTTTTGCAGGACTTGTCACAGGCAGGCATGGGCAGAAAAACTGATCAACCTGATCACAGAACCCTGATCATATACTTTTTCTCCATGTGATGTCAAATGTCCTCTGTAGAATAAATTTTGAGCTGTAACATAAATGTTATAAAAACATTTAAAATCACATACTTGCTGTACACCAGCCCCGTTGCATCCTTAAATCAGCGTTTCTCGCATATATAGATGAAAATGGTGGGAAGGCTTACAATGTAAACCGAAGGCTGCCATGGCATGTTTTGGGAAAATTTTATGAAAATACTTTTTGATCGCTAAAATTGATAAACTTATACATATATATATATATACACTCACTCAGCAAATGATCTTTAAAGGCGACGACTGCAGACCTATCGTGTCAAACAAACTGTCTGATAGGTTGTTTCATTGACTTCATCCTGCTTGCTACAGATGTTCTTCAGGGCTCACTTAGCGTTGTTCAATCAACAATAATGAACCTCTTTGAGCCAGAACTCTGGAATTCTCTAAGAAGTAAGAAATGAATCAAAAATAACTAGCAGTAAATAACTGTAATTTGTCAATCAAAAATAAGAATGTGCTTTGCTTTTTCTGCTGTTTTGTAAAACACTATATTTGAGAATTCATGGATAATGGTTATAATTATACAGTGGTGGAAAAGTCCCCGGACATGGGCCTCATTAAAAACCTTTGGTGGATTATCAGGAGTTCTGTTTCAAAGCTTAAACCAAAGAACTTAGAATAATTAAAATCATAAGATTAGAGCTCTACTGCGTGCTATTGGCAGGGCTACTAAACATAAATTTAATGATGTGTTGGTTTATTTACTTTTTGTTAAGTTTTGAACACATTGTCTGTTATTTGCTCACTTTGATACCAACAATGTTGAGAACTGACATATTGAAAACATTTAGTTTTGTTAGTTTTTTTTTTTTAAAACAATAACCGAAAAATCATGTGGTATTGTTTGTGTCCGTCTAATGCAGCCTCACCTTTGGAAACACACTCACACACACAAAGATTTTTCCACAAATGTTTCACAATCATGTGTGAGATTCTGTAAAATTCTAAGGGTGTCCGTTAATTTTTTTTCACTACTGTATTTTTGCATCAAAGATATCATTTTGACCAAAGAGCTTGCAGATTCTGGTAGATTAACCATTACAGAAACATCAAAAATATTTTGGTAATCAGCGATTTAATGTTCATTTAGGATCATGATGGCAAGCACCTTACACTTGGTGATGGTCTGATAAATTTGTTCAGCATTGTATCAGGTATCATTTTGTGATCTCTCTAATATCGAGTGATTTTGCATTGTTGAGTTGGACATGTGACACGATCCAGTCTGTAGTGTTAAACTAACTCATTGTCATCCATCATTTAAAATGCCTTTCTCCTATCTGTCCGTCTTGTTGCCATTTTCTTCTCAGTTAGTGAGACTCATAAGTTTCTTAAAGGTTTCCTCACTATAAGTTACAGAAAACATGTCAGAGGAACAACTAGGTGCAATGTTCTTTAAACTGTGTACAGAGAGGCAGACTAAAAACTATTTGGCATGATCTATTTATTCATCCTCTTCCTTGTGCAATTGCATTAAATGGAGAACAGATTTCCTTGTAAACATGCAGTTAAACCAAATGTGCCAAAAAGTCAAAATGCTGGCCTACCATCGTGACTCATGCATGGCACAAGTAAAAAACATTTGCCATGGACAAATTGAAGTCTTGCTGCCAGTGTTTCCTGTAGCTTTTATTTTGGCCACATGCAAACTTTGACTGTGTTTTCTAAAACCTCCTTCTTCAGTCACCTAAAACTCAGCGTAAGACCAAAACAGAGAGGAAACAATGTGTATGTGAACAGAGCTTCAGAAAATGTAGAGGAGCGGGAAGAAATGATGACTTAAGTTGAGGGGCATTTTTGCAGCCTGTCTTTCTTTTCTGACATTTTAAATTTCCAACAGTATTCATGGCTTTATCATTTACACAGTGTGATTAAAACTTCTGAGTTAAAGGGGTGCTGGTTTGGCCTTGTAGTTAAGTTGCACACCCCATATGCAGAGGCTTTAGTCCTCAAGCAGGCAGCCAGGGTTTCGTTCCAATCTGTGGCCCCTTTCCTGCATTGTCAGTCTACATGTCCTCCTGGTTTCCTGCCTCATCTTGTCCTCTCCAAGTAAGGGAACTAGTCTGAAAAATAAAAAAGACATCCTCCAGATACTGCTTCGTTTTTTAGGGGAATTACTATTTTGGGAGGGTAGCTCTTTTTCACCAGAACTTCTGTGTTGATTTTTTTATTGAGTTTGTCTGCAAAGCCTTATGGATTGATATTATTTAATGTGTGTTATATTTAAGGACCCTCACCTGATGTAACTGATTCAAACCCTCTGAAACATGTCTGCATGTTTAAGTTTGTGTGTGCAGAGTGACTGAGACCGAGGACAGATCACTGTTTGTCTAAAGTAAACCCTGTTCAGGTTTTCTGTTGTCTTAAACTTGATTCATCATCCGTGGTGAGATCTGTGGAACGCTTTAGCCAGAAATCAATTCCCATTTCCCAGAAGTGAGATGTCTAAGCTTCTCCTCTGGGCCTGATTTAACCAGACATAGCTTTTCATCTCCTGGTGTATTTGATTGGACAGCTTTCCCTCTGTAGAGTGTTTGTTGAAGGCCTTGCTGCAATCCTTCTGGTAAAACAAGCATCCCAACAGCCCTCCTGGCAGCTTCACACACACAAACAAACATAAAAATGCGTTCACACACACACATACATCTCTGCATGCTAACCCTCTCAGCACCACAATGAAGCTCTAATTGCTAAATAGATGTTAATAGGTTTCGGCACCTAGAGGGAAACAAAACACAGTGGTACACATGTCTGTTTGTGCTCTTTAATAAACAGCCTCACCAGGGACCAGGATCTCTCCTTGTTTAATTGTGGACTGTTCTAATACAATGCAAGCAAACGCAAAGCATCAACAATAAATAAAAGAATGTATGTTTGTGTTCTCAGGGAGACAGAATACAAAGGCCTCCAGCTGTCTCTGGACCAGGCAACATCCAAGGCCTCTTTTCCCTACTGCAGCAGCACCTCCAGCAGTCTCACAGAGACTTGCAGAACACCCAAGAGCAGAATATCTCGGCCCAAGACCAAAGCTAGACTCTCGCCATACACACAGGTGAGGATTTCATGTCTTACTCATGGATTTTTTTTTTCAGGGAGGGGATAGCCTGAAGGTCTGAGAGATGGAGCCAACAAACAGCAGCAGGTGACTCCACCAGTTGCAATAAGGCCCTGTTGTTACAACAATGCTTCACAGTGTTTCACTCGAAAACACAAAAAAACGCAGAGAAAAAAATATGTTTACACGGAAACGCTGATGGACTGACAATGCTGTAGTATGCATATCAGGCCTGTAGTGGGGAATATAACTGCAGAGTCTTTTGGTAGTCTGCCCCCGAAGAAGAGGCGGGCTGATCATCTGGCGTATATGTTGAAAGGCATTTTGTTGAAAGGCAGTCAGCAGATTCAGCAGCACAAACAAAACACGATAGTCTGCCATTGAACCGTTGTTGTTGTCCGGTTCACGCATGGCAATTAAAAGTTCCCTCAATGAAAGTGGAATGCGCAAAGTGGCGTGTGACGTCAGCATTTTCACTGAAGACGCCTGCTTGCTGTTTATACGGAGATGGAAGCTGCAGCGTTTCAGAAAAATTCCACTCTGGAGGGCCTTTTAAAAAAGTTGCGTCTTAGGCCGGCGGAAACTGCGTTTCTGTATAAACGAGAGGTTGAAACACAACAAAACTTTTGCATTTTCATCCTAATACTGTTGTCATGTAAACGGGGCCTAAGAAGTGTGAGTGTGCAGAAAGCAATGCTCTGGTGTTGCAAAGGAAAACAGTTCAGAAATTTACAAACTGTGTAACTCACCAGTTTTTGGTTTCATCAAAGTTTGGATTTATGCAGAAATAGGCATATATGTGAGTGTGTGGCAGCTTCAAACAGACTAAGCTATAGATAATTTGCAGTCATGTGTCTACAATACGCCACTCACTCCATTCGCTGGCATTAGGCTGCAATGCATTTTGGCTGTTTGTCAGGTTCAAGCTGTATTTTGTAGCCATGAAAGCAACACAAAGCAAGCATACTTAACAAAAATGTCAGTGACTGTCAGATGAAGTGAGTCACCTTAACAGTGCTTACAAACCGGACTTTTTCATTGGGTTCGCTGCTTATTTAAACAATCATTTTTTGCTGCTACATCTGAGATGAGACCCGAAAATCTCTGTTAATTTACTGTTAATGTGTTTGTGAACGCCAATAATAAAGTGATTTTTTTTTCTCATTTTAAAACTGTGATTCACTTCTCCATTTATTTTACTCAATCATTTAGAGGTTATAAAGCTAATGTGTCCCTTTTGCTGTCCACAAGAGTGCATGCGGACATTGTGACGTCACATGCAAAAGGTTTGCAGCCTCTTTGTTGATTTCTAGATTAGCCAAATGTTAATGTTAACAAGAACCATGGGGTCCAAAGGGTTAAAAATCTTAAGTTTTTTTAATGTTTATATATTTATTTAAAGATGTCAGCTGTATGAGTTCTTGAGTTTCTACAGGATGTACAGAGCTTTAGCTTTATACAAGTAGCCTATGCACATTCCAAATGTAGTTTAGTGAAACGTTACTGTATAGACTTTGGTTTGTTTGTGGTCTTGACAAAAATTTTAGAACGTGATTCATTTCAGTGCAATAATTAACACACTGTGAGATGAAAGCTAAGAGCCATGTGAAAATGGACCTGGCCCAAGGGCCAGGTGTCAGACATGCCTGCTTTAGTTGCTATGGTCGCTGCTGTGTCCCAAATTGTCGCTGGATTTTGCTTTGACCTATAGTTGATAAGATTATTAAAAGCTTCTCTACTCTTCCACTTTTCTCTGCAGTATCCCAGTTTCCAGACAGAACGGTCAGAGTCAGACCAGGACAGTCCATGGGGCAGCAGCCCCCTCACAGACTCAGCCTCTCCTCAGCTGCTGGAGCACAGTGAAGGACTGGATGCCTCTTGTGTCTACAGACAGCTTTCTGATCCTCGGGCCCTCTGCTACGGCTTGTCTGAAGAGCAGCATCACTCCACCAGTGACGGCCATTCTCACCTCCATGCTCACGGTCAGGGTCAAAGCTGTGAGAGGGGTCGATGTGAGGCTGGAAGATATTTTCTAGGAGCTCCTCCGTCGGGCAGGGATGCATGGTGGGGGACTGCTCGGTCCATCATCCCACTGAGCAAAAGCTCAGTAGAGAACCAGGAGGGATTTAACAGCAGCATACCACACATCACAGCCGTCCACAGCTACCATGGTGAGGACTCAAACTGAGCACTGCAGCAACAAAGTCACTGCTCTGCTGGAGAACTAAACTAAACTCTTCACACTTTCCTGCATTTCTGTAAATTTGTGATCAGATATTGATTCCAAATCCTACTTTTTCCTTACTTTTGCAGGGCTGAATTTGACCTCAATTTCTGTTGTATGCAAGACAGTGAAGAAGGGTTGGCATCAAAAATATGCTCTAAACTTGTTAAAACAAAATGTTAGGTGTTTGTTTAATTTCGTAGTTTGGATTTCTTTTGGTGTCAAAGTATTTTATTTGACATTTGTGCCATTTTAATCTATTAATTAATCAGTTCCAATTGATTGTCAAATGGTATAACCACAAAAACATGACAATCAGTAAATAATTTACTTTTCTAGAAGTTATGCAAGTGTACTGATGAAATAAGTTGTCATAAAATATCATCTCAAAGTATATTTAAAACATTTATTTCTAAACTTGATAATATGGGTTTTGTTGTACTGAGCATGACAGTATGCCATAGACATCATTGTCTCTCTATTTTTGGGCCAGTTAGTTTAAAATCATTTTAAGTTTCATTTTAACAGTGTAGTAGACTGCTAAATCATATTCATAGTAACTTTTATTGCTCAATAACAAATTTTTTATTGGAAACATTGGTCACATCACTTGATATTTTTCAGTTTTACCAAGTGACAAATCTTTCACCTGTGCGTGAGCTGCTGTTGTGCTCTAAAGCACTTATGAAATCAAATTAAAGGAGGTAAATGTTGAAATGATGTTGTTGTTCCCTGTGCAGGCCGAGGTCACTGGGACGAGGACAGCGTGGTCAGCTCTCCAGACGGAGGCTCAGCCAGTGACTCAGGGGATCGATACCAGGCCGACCACTACCGCTGCAGCCCCCAGCAACCCAGCAAGATTGAGACGCTGATCCGAGCAACGCAGCAGATGATCAAAGAGGAAGAAAATCGACTCCACTTACGAAAGGGCCTTCTGGACTCTCCTTTGGGGCCAGCCAATGGACTACCAAAAGGCCCTGGAGCATGCTTAACTCCGGAGTATACTCAAGGGCCTCTGCCTCTCCAGACGGTGGTGTGTCGTGGTTTGAGTCAGGTGATCAGCCCTGCGCAGAGCCCTGTCGCTGCTTCTCGGCTCAGCAGTCCAGGGTCTGAGTGCCTCAACAAGCCCAAAGACTACCTCCAAACAGACCTGTCCCCTCTTTCTTTGCCGTTACACCACCCGTTTGGTCGGCCAGGCCAATATTCAGCTTCCCCTACCCCTGCACCGGCCCTCTACCCCTCCCACACCCACTCACGACCTTACTTGGACAAGCATGCAGCATACTCCCTGACAGGTTACACTCTGGAGCACCTCTATGACCCAGAGAACCTCCGAGGCTGCTGCTCCTCCGCCAGCGCAGGCCCCACCCACTACGATATGACCCCTCACCTCCGCATGCCAGCAGAGCAGACCTCTGGACACAAAGGCACCTCTGTCATTATCACCAATGGCAGCTAACACCCATCTCTCTCTCACTCTCTCTCTCTCACACACACACAGACACTGGGATTGTCCAACAATACTGGGCTGGTTAGCTCCATAAGATGGAAGGCCATCATCATGAGGGATCCTGTCAACCTGTTTGCATCGTGTTGATCAGTTCTGACCCAAAACGTGTTCTTCACAAGGGTTAACTTTTATCCAAGTGTTGCTCAAACTTTCGTATGTTTCCTAATTTTATATTTTTTTGGATGTCTAAAAGTTTAACTGAAACAAAAACTGGGCAATGTAACCTGTGGCTTCAAGTAGCAGCTGAAAAAGGATGAAAAAAAAAGCACTGTCCCGAACCAGAATCCTATAACAAAACCAATTATTATACCTGGTGGAAGTTAAATAGTTCAGTCACCATGTGACTCCCGGGTCATAGTCAACTATTTTGGATAAGGACAAACAAGCCAAGCCATCAAGTCAGGGGCCAACTAACAACAAATAAAGATACACTTATTGTTTTTTGGAGTCTGGTGACCTTTTCAGTCATTTAAAAAGTAAGAAGAACCTCTACACTAGTTGACGAGTATCTACGATCAAATTGCAGAGATGTGTTTTATTGTGTTATGGTATCCCACCTCCAAGAAACAAACCACAGCTTCAATGCACACAGCACGCTGGATACAAATGGAATGAGAAGGTTGGTAGTGAAATTCTTGGCAGATTAAGGTAGCAAGTTTCAAGTCTTTGTGGACCACACAGCTATCAACTCTGTGCTGTAGGATGTGCACAACTACTGTGCCATTGCCTGGTAGAGTGTTGATAAGAGATGGAGTTAGAAACCGTAACGCATCTGCATAGAAATGACTCATTTCTGAACACATTTTTCTTAAGTCTTCATGCCCAAACAGACTGGAGTGTGTCTGTTTCTCATGTTGGTACAGACAGAGATACAGACATCTTTGATGTTCTTGTCTTAATCTTGATTTAATTCAACCACATCCCTGTGTGGTGAATCTTACTGAACATATGATTCATCAATGAAAATAATGGCTTATTTTCTTAAAACAAATCTGCCAGTGTGGGGAAAAAAAAGTTTGCTTGTAAAATTTCTTGAACTAAGAGCAAAGTCTTGATAAAAAGGAATTGGACAAGTAAGGTTTTTTCACCCCGTTGGCATATTTTTAAAGCAATTTAAACATTATTTTGTCTTTGAGTATTTTGAAACAAGACATTTATCTCCTGGACTTGTCTGAGAAGTGGCTCACAAGTCCAATAAGACTAAAAAATAAGGTTTTGAAGTGTTGGCTAAACTGTTTTTGCAGAAATTATACCAGGAGGGCTGCTGGAAGGGTTCAAAATCAGGTGGAGTTCGAACAGCTCAGTTCACACAATTCAATAAGCAAGGTCTAAAACCTTGCTGTGTACAGAGATTTGGCTGGTAGAGACCCATCTTTGCAGGGATTTTTTAAGACCCTTGGATGAAGAGTAAGAGCCAGTTACAGCTAACCCAATTTACTGGAGCACTTATAGTTACCTTAGAGTTATTAAATTCCAAAAATTTCCAGATGAAAATGTATATTTTTTAAGAGAAAAAGAGAAGCAGCATTTGTTCAGAACTGATCTGTGTGATGGAAACAGGGATGGCTAGAAAACAGCTGGAGTTCTGCTTTATGTGTGTACTGTTTTGCACTAAAAGGAAGTCATTTTTGGTGAAAGGGTCTGTTTTTTTTGTTTGTTTGTTTTGATGCATTTGGATGAGGGGAACTGACAGGGTGGGTGTGGTGCACTTTGCAGTGATACAAACTTACTAAACATCACCAATTAATATGCAAAGCCATTCTTTTTACATCTTCTTTATGCTCTCAGCAGGAAAGTAAATACCAGAAAGACAAAGGCTGATACGTTAGAGACACTTATGTGTACATGGTAAATATGAATGTCCATTGAGAACCATGAGCACTGAAACAGTATTTAATATTTGCTGCTTCAGTTTGTGATAAATAGTCACGTAAAGGGGAAGATATGTGGTTAGCAAGACGGATAGACCTGTTAGAAACATTACAACATTTTTGTTACTGAAACTCATATATCAAGCTCAGAAATGACAGATAATGACACTTTTGACATTTTGTGTCTTTATCCATTCTTAGTGACTGCAGGATGACTGACTCTTGTTGCCATATGCAATGTGATCCATTTGAACGCCCTGTGAGGCAGCTTATGTCTGCTGCTTATCATGAATCCCTAAAACAACTTTCTTACTGTTATGTGGGCATCTTTTTACAACACGATTCCCCCTTTTTTTTCTTGGATTCTCTTCTTTACGTCCTCCTCAGTCCTTAGATGAAACTATATTTATACGATTTTGGATTATTTGTTTTGTCACAGTCTGAAATGTGCTCAAAGTTATTTATGGTGAACTGTAAATAAGCTCAGAAAAGAAAATCCTGCCACATTTAAGCACATTGGCAAAACCTGTATTTATTGAGCAAATGTTTCCATATGATTTTGAAGTAGAGCTGCAATCAAATGTGTGTCTATTGAGTGTGTTTTTGACTGATTATAAATACAAAACAAGACAAAATAAAAACATTTTGCAGAGATATCTCCATAATTGTTTACTTCATCAAACAGCCGTTCATTTGTAAAGATCTATCTATCTATCTATCTATCTATCTATCTATCTATCTATCTATCTATCTATCTATCTATCTATCTATCTTTATTTATTTATTTATTTATTTATTTATTTATTTATTTATTTATTTATATTTATTTTTTTATGTTAAAGTAAAAACCGTCCTCCTTTATCCAGGCTTTTGACCAGCAAAAGTGACCCAAAAGAGACAAACATTAATGTGATTCATTTGCACGCAGTCATCTGCTCTGGCTGCAGTGCGGTGAGTCTGTCTGTTAGTGTTTGGACGGAAGAGGGGCTCAGCATCCACTACTCACTGAGAAGCAGCGAGTGCTGGAGATCACACATGCTTTCACTCAGTTTGTCACCCAGCCCTATGGACCAGTTAAGAGATCCTTATGTGATGACCTCATCGTTTCAGAGAGTGTCGTGAAGATCTTGTGCTATTTTTGGATCAGAGTGTTTTGATTAGTTTACAGACAGATCAAGGTATTTCTCCAACCTATGAACATGTTGCATGGAGTCAGGATCTTTGGTGATTCTTTTGTTTTCATTGTTCTTTAGCTGCATGATGTTTGTTTATCTACCCTCCAACAGGAAAGCTGGTTTAGTTTTCATGTAGATAATTTCAGATATCTAGTTTTTGCCTGGTGCAGTTTTCACAGGTTAGTGGCTCTGCACGAGCAAATAAAAATGCAGATGAAAAAATAATGCAGCTGAATCTCCAATTGAATCCATCAAATGAGTGTACATGTGGAGGTCAGAGACGAAGGCCACTCTTCTCTCCAGCCTGATGGGCATTTGTTTGCTTTAGTCTTCTCAGTCCACACTGCTGCTGCTGGACTCTCACAGGCCTCTGCCTCACCTCTTACCTTCACATTAAAAGCTTTTCATCATCCTGGTTATTCCTCATTTCAGCAGCTTCTGTCCCCACTTGCAGGCTTTTCACTCACTGTCAATGAGGTTTAACAGTGAGGGTGTGAACAGCAAGGGAGACTGGAGAGTGCCTCAGCAAGTGAAAGGTGTGTGTGCATGTTTGAGTTTGTATTTGTGTAGCTCCTGCAATTAGTTGACCCATATGTACTGCCTCACGTCATTCCTCTGACCCAGTTTGCAATATGAAACCACACAGTGGATCACCAATATTATTCCACTGCAGAATCAATTTGATAAGACGTGATGATGGCAAAACAGTGCGTAATAGAAATGGCTGCCATCGGAGTAAACTTTTATTTCATGAGAATGTAGATGTGGACTTATGGCATGGTGTAAAACATGGATGTAGTCTCAACCGTGCAACCCATTATTTTCTGGACAAATGTCTAGCATAATGATGGTGGTCGCCATTCTTGCATAATGACTTCACCAAAAATTTTAAACCAAATTAGACAAACTGACATTGGATTCACACCAGGTCTGTGTCCATTCAGTCTCTGCTCCATTGCATTTTGACTGTGTGCTCTGTCATCCATCAGCTCATACTGGCTGTATGTTCACACCCCAGTGATGAGTCTCTTTACATTCTTGTTGGGCTGTAAAACCTCAGACCTGTTAACTCCTGGCCTGGCTCTGCTCATTATGTCAGTTTGTTGTTCTAGTAAAGCAAAATATGCTCTGGTGTCAACATGATGTATTTTATTTAGAAAGTTACCAGATGTTTTAATGTGGTTCCAGCGCACAATGTCCTTCCTGTCCTGCTCAATCTGCTTGGTGCAAACTGTGATGTTACTCTGCTATCTGGGGAAAATTGAAGTCCTGCATATTTGATCTGGAGAGCTACAACCTGCTGGAGCTGAGATGCAGCTGGAAGAGAAGCTGGAGTGAGTTTACTCATTGACTTGAATTGAAAACCTGTTAGATCTGGGGCCATGATGGACCTGGTGTGTTTGGGCCTTGAGGTAAACTTTTTGCTGAGACTTGTCATCATTTGGCTGTACATGACTTTGCACAGATAATAAGACCTCAAGGACGCTTTGAAACTGACTGACCCACCTGTCAGTCAGTCAAATCAGCTGTGCTCCAATCATGCAACTCTGTGGGGAGAAAAAGACCTCTAAAGGGTACAGAAAAAATTAGCTGCATACCCCAAAATAGCTTTCTGAACAAGCCTATGGATATGAATATTCCTGCTGTAAAAGAGGCTTTTATTAATTCAACAGGAATTCATATGCTTAATCAGCCAACCTGAAGTGGACACTGAAGAAACTGCAGCTTTGCCAGTTGCACATAAAATTAAAATAGTAAATAAAAATTTGCACATGAAATAAATACTTAACGCTTAATGGAGAAATATTTCATGTTTCTCTGGAGGCTGAAATCTTAAGGAAAAATATCTTTGAGATCAGATATTAAAAATTCTCCTTTTTGGGAGGCTTGTGCATAGAAAAATGTGCATAGAAATAATTTAAGATTTTACACATTAAAGTAACTTTTATTATTTGAAAAACATCAGTAATACAACAAACATTGAAAGCTTGGATCTGTCAAGACAGGTGAAACTTCGGAGCCTGAGTGCCATTGTTCACTTTGAACCACTTCCTTGTAACAACGATCGTTTGTTCAAATTGGATTAACTTGTCTGTTTCCTGAGAGTGATCTGACTTCCACCTCTCTGCTCCCCTCTCTTCTGCTCTCCTCCTCCTCCTCCCTGCAGCCTCTGTGTGGTTGGAGGCAGCAGTGCATGTCTAATGGAGGCTCCATGAGGTTAACTGGTGCCCTCATTTGTTTTTCAAGCCTTCTCTGTTGTCCACATTCATGTCCTTACATCCATTCCATCTTACTGACAAATCATTTACAGATGTTTTCGGCTGCATACTCACCTAACAGGCATTTAACAGCAGTCTGGACTCAGGCACTTTGTGAGATGATGTCTTAAAATGCAAACTCCTTGGTTTCTACAGCAGGACTGGATTAGACAGAGACAGGGAGCACTTTGTCCTTCAAACAGCTCGGTGGAAAGTAAGAGCAGAAGATGGACAGATGCTTCTGCATTGAACTCTTGTGACCTGAATTTAACCCCAACCTCAAACCAGAGACTGTGAGTGATCACTGAGGCAACGTTTTCTTATTTAACCATGTCCAAGCAGATTTAAACGAAGTGTGAACCTAAACTGAAGCTTTTAGTTTTAACATATCTGAATTGTATTTTAAATACAGACCAAATAAAAACTGTGCTCCAGTGTCCTCATGCAGTTTGTTCTTCTGTATTTATCCAAACTGAAATTTACCTTTAGAAAGTATCTTCTTGTGTTTTAAGTGCATGGAAACATTTTGCAGTGTGGTGTGAATAACCTTTGATTTAACTGCTGCTGCTCTCCCTGCCTTTGGTTTTCATGTATGTCCATGGAAGAGAGGTTGAGTGTGCTCTCCCCATCTCAAGCTTTGGCATGCCACGTAGGCACATGGAAAGGCAGGGAATTGACCTATGGCTAAGCCACGCCCCCGCCACTCACTCAGACAAACAATGCGCATTCAGTGACAGGCGCTATGGGAGTTGTCAGTAGGAGATGTTTGGTAGGACATCATTGATGATTTTTGAGGACAGAAAGATCACATATCATCTAAAAGGCACCAAAAGGGTCTAAACTATGCATTGGAGGCTCTGAAAATTAACTGTTACGGGAAACAAGTCCCCCACCTTCTGGACCTGTGGGACAACAGTCAGGTTTACAATAAATCCCAATCCAGTCCAAACTGTTTTTTTCACCATATTTATTACAAACGTGTCACTCAAGAATGGATGGCCTTATGCATACAGAGAAATTTTCCTTAATCAACAGAACATCCAGGAATTTTTGGCATACTGCATGTTTTGCCAGTTTTTGCATACTGCGTACTATATACTGAATTTCAGTCAAATCAGTAGAGAGTAACTGTGTAGAGGGCTGTTTGGAAAACAGCCAGAGCATGGCAGAGACTGGGGTGGCACTGGAGGCTCTGGAAAAAGAATGAGGTGATTATGCTGTCCCACAAGAAGTAAATTACAATAAATAAAAATATATTATCTGCCACAAATAACAATTCAAAATAAAAACAATAAAATTTCAAGTGTGAGCACTGAGGTAAAAGTCCAACTGAAGATAGAAAAGTAAAGGGCTGACCAGATTCCCCAAATGAAAATTAAAAAATCAGTCCTGAGTGACCGTGAAGCAGTAGACCAGACCAAGCAGACTGTTTTGCATTCATATATGTTAATGTTGTTGTAAGGCTCTTGTATTCATGTCTTCAATCTAGCTTTACCATGGTTTGTTTAATTTTGAAAGTCTCAGGCTCTTTTTATGTAGTTTCTGTGCTCTACTTCCTGTCCCACTCAATCTTCTCTATTCTGAGATGACGCATCACAGCTCCAGCATCCGGCAATAATTGGATGGCTGCGAATTAGCTGCAACCTGTCGGACCAGCCACACAGCTGAACCACAACAGAACAGATCCAACGTGAGTTGACACATTGACTTGAATGGAAACCTATCTGATCCGGCACCATGACAGAGCAGAGCTGCATCGCAGACGCAGCCGCTGTATTTCAGCCATTATAAAATGCATCATAACCCCTCTTTAAACCAATATAATGCTTTTGCTTTGGCCTTGCAAGCTGCTGAAATCCCTCTAACCAAAGACATTAACCACTAAAAAAGAATTAACTCTACAAACGTGTGTGCCATTTATTGTAATCAAATATATGAAGCCTTCAAAAGAAAAAGTAATATTCTGAGGAGATGAAAAAAAAGACTCACAATAAACCTAATAAGTTACATTTAAACATTAGCATACAGATGCATACAGTATAAATTTAAACCTTAACAAGCCATTTGCTATCAGTGTATCAGAGCCAACAAGAAAACAGCTTAAAAAACTGAACTAAAGACAAACAAGTATTCATCATTTGCTGTCATATTTAAACTGTCTATGTCTGAGCGTACCTGGAGCTCAGCTGTGGAAAGAGCAGCGTGTCTGTGATATTGATCCCTGAAAAGACAACAACAGACTTCACTGTTAGTTTTTAGGATTATCTTGATTCTTCGTCCACACCAGACATTTCCATCTCTTTTGAGATGTGTGTGTCCATATGTTCAAATGTCAGAAAATATCACAGCAGTAAACAACGGAGGCGTCTGATGCACCTGCTGGGAAAAAAAAGGTTAAACAACACAAATACAGACGGCAAACCTCGGAGGAGGCAGAATACAAACTGTATCTGCAGATACGGTAAATCAAACACTCATATCAGAGTGTTCAGCCTGGGATCATCCTTCAAATATTTACATGAAACATAAACAAAAATCCTATTTATCTGCATAATCTTTACATTCTTGAATTTGGTTCCGCTCTCTGCCTAAAGGGAGCTGATCAAACAGAGAAAGCATCACAAAGCAAAATAATTGGTGTTGTTGCGAAGAAACCGTTTAGGTGTCCTGCAATATGAAGGATCAAACCTAATTTTAATTTATGCCATGGCTTACGTTGCTAACCACAAAGCATTACTTCAAAGGGTTGTGCCTCTTAGTTCACCACAACTGTGGTTTGTCAAGTATCCTCAACTGGTTCTTCTCAGTTCCTGTTTTGGCATCTGCACATATCTGAGACTGACTGTTCTGGGGTGTGCCTCAGGGATCTGCCTCGGGTCCTGTTTTAATTTTTTAATACATACTTATGCAAAGCCACGTTATCAGCATCTTTCAGGGGCATCTCATACCCCATCATCCTGATGACATTCTGTTGAGCACTGACTCATGCAGAGGGGACATCAACACCTGCCTTTATACCCCTGACATCCAATGGGCCCCTTGTTCAGGTTGTCTTTTATGTTTAATTTAACTTTACTTTAAAGAGGTATGTCTTTGCACCAACAAGAAAAACGAATTAACAATGAACAAATCATGCTAAAGATAAAACAAGCTGACAGATCATTGTTGTTGAAACATGATAACCGTTCACCAGAGACCTTCTGTGGAATGCTGAGTACTGATGTGAAAAACAGAAAAATGAGGAGTTTACTTCTATGAAAGGGAAAAGTCAGTCCAATGTCCAATGGTGCTGCTCTGTTAGTTCAGTCACACAAAAACTCTTAGTCACATATTCCTATTGCCTTGCAGTTTGGTTGTGTGAGTCTCCACCCCCAAAACAAACCTCACTTTTAGGGTGAGGTCACACTGGCCATCCAAACCATGCTGTGGTCACACTACTCCAGTATGAACCAGACTTTAAAGGGAAGTCTGTTTACAAGAAGCGTGGTCTCATCAGAGTCCGAATCTGACTTTAGATACTTTTGACTTATGTTAAGTTGTTTTGGTCTGACACAGCCCTCTAACATCCCCGCCATTAATTAAAATGATTGCTGAGAGGAGCGGTTGTGGCATTCATGTATGCTAATGCATGAAGTGTTCTGCACTAAAACACACCTCTCCAAAGTGTTCTTGTGGCCACACTGGCCAAACGAACTGGACTTTGAGGGCACTTGACCGTGCCCTCAAAGTATGAAACTCTCCAGCCTCTACACAGATAAGGATTTTGGATATTTGCGGTATGTACCTTTTCAGTCTTATGACATTAACACATTTCCTTTGTAAAACACAGACAAAACCCAGGTCCTTATTATGGACTTGATCAAGGTATATTTTTTGACTGGCATCCATCTGTCCGTCCATCCGTCCATCTTCTACTGCTTATCCTGTTCAGGGTCGCAAGTGGGTGGAGCCTATCTCAGCTGTCTCAGGGTGAGAAGTGGGCCAGTCAATCACAAGGCTGACAACCTTTGACGCACATACCCACACCTACGGGCAATTTAGAATCAACAATTAACCTGATGAACATTTTTTTTTAGACTGTGGGAAGAAACCGGAGAAATCTGAGGCATCACCACAACACAAAGCATGCAAGATTTAAGGAGTCATATCCTGAACAGTGAGAGGCCCTTCTGTCAGAGAAACATTTCTACTTTGAAACCTTAATACTCCCATGCAAGGGGAGTTATTAACCTAACTTCAACTAAACAAGAGAGGGTGACAAGTGCGTTTCTGTATGTATTCAGTTTGTGGTTATTTTGATTGAAGGCAGGCTATGGCACAAGATACTTTTCAGAGGGCTTTTATTTTATTTGTATCAATAAATAAATAAATGAATGAATGAATGAATGAATGAATGAATGAATGAATAAATAAATAAATAAATAAATAAATAAAGTAACATAGTTTTTCCCCTCACTTGTGTATTTTTCAGTAATATCCTGAGGGGTAAGCTCTGGCTGTTTGGCTCGTGGGCTGCCAGTTGATGTTTATTGTAATGAGTCTTCCTTCGACCATCTACAGACAAACTACTATGCCACTTTTACAAAGCTCTCCCTGATCAAGCACTGGTACCTCTCTCTGACCTGCTCTGTCCTTAAAGTCTATCCTGCAGGTTGCCTGACCAGTGTCTATTTGTTGCCAGTGGCAACAGATTAAAAAAGGCAATAGTACCTTAAGGATTCTGATCATCAAATGGTTTTTATAAAACTGCATTTTAATTATTTAATGTTTGTTTGTTTTTTATTTTATTATGTACTCCTTTTTTATTGTTACTGCAGTATCTAATGTGACCTTGCTCTGTGGAAAGTGTTACATCAACTTTCTCTTTCTTTTCAAAAATTTCCTCAAACACTGTTGTCACACTTTGATGCTTCAGTCTGCTTTTCTCGTTAACATCATCATGGAGTAAGACAAGCTGGTCTCTATCAGTCCTACACACACACACACACACACACACACACACACACACACACACACACACACACACACACACACACACACACACACACACAAACCTTTGTAAAGTGGTTTTTGGTGTGGGTTGTAACACTTTAATGCTCTCTTTACAGTCCTATTAATCCCTCTGTTCACAATTTCATGCACAGCTTGGGACTGGGTGTTATTTTCACAACCCTTCAGCACTAATTCCTGTGAATCCTGAAACAAAACACCTTCCTTCCCCCTCCTTCTCAATGTCTTCCTCCTCTCCTCCTCTTCTGCATGTGGATCTTTTTTCCAGGCAAAGACAGCTTCATCTCTGATTCCTCTCATCAAGTGAGAAGACTACAAGCAGGAGGAGAATCAGAAAAACATCAGGCTGCGTCTTTATTGTGGGGTTTCCAGGACATACTAACATCCTCACTGTCTCAGCTGTCCATAGACTCAGAGTAAGTTTGTTAAGACCTACAGAGGGTTAGGGTTAGTAGATGTTTGTTAGAGTAACACACACATGGCTGATGTAAAACTACAAAGTGAATTTTTTTTTTATATCATCTGACACCTGTCTTCTTTTGCTCCACAGCTGATTTGCAAAAACATTATGGTTTTTTTTTTTTGGCCATTTTGTGAACCAAAGCTATGTTGAACAGAAACTGTTCAGACTGTGTTACAAGTTTGACATCCAAAGTTTTATTTTTCTTTTATTAATCCACTTACCAGATGAGTCATATGTGATATTATGGACTAAGACTTAGAGCAAAGAAGTCCTGTTGGTTAACTTCTCTGTCTGATAATAAGAACACGAACACAGTGTCTCCAGTTTATTAGTGGAGTTCAAACAGGCTGCTGTTAATTACAGGAAAGAACATCATGTTGCTGTTCAAAGCTGCACATTTTAAGAAATGAAATATAACAACACCAGATTTTTTAGTGACAAAAACAGTAAGCTACAGCTCCAAAGCAGTTTAAATAGCTTAGAATTGGGCAGCCCTCTCACTCCCAGCTTTTCAGGTACAGTGTCGCTGAAAATGGTCAAGCACTTCAAGATGTTGTCTCTGAAGGTACCACTTTTGTTGTCAGCATCCAGAAAAACTCTGGGCACAATTGGTGTCTGAAAGATGGGGTTTTGTGATTTTTCTTTAAGGTATAAGGTTTTATACTGTCCCTCTGGTACTCCTATAGTAGCTTTACATGACTTGCAGCTCAAAAAAAAAAAAAAAAAAAAAAAAAAAAAAAAAGCCCCGGAACAGCAGTCCAGATAGCCAACTGATATAATACACTGTTTAAAACACTGTTTCAGTGAACCCTTATTTTAGCTTATGCCTCAAATGCCTTGTTTTGGCTGCGGTCTCTTTAAGGTTATTTAGGCTTGCACTCAACAGTCCTCAGACACACCACAAAGAGAAAGTAAAACAGAAAGGTGTTTCAAGAAGAGATAAATACAAGTAAGAACAAAGTATAATATCTGCAACTCTTTAAATTCAGTATCTTTTCTGAAGATTTAAGACACTTACTGAAAAATTAGTATATTCTCGGTTCTGTCCTTTAAGTGAAGGACTGAAACATTTTCTAGTGAAGTAAGGAAACGCCACGACAGTGATTCACACAATAATGATTTTTTTTTTCTGAATAGTGCATGGAGGAAAGTTTTTTCCAAGACTTTTAACTCATACATTTTGCCCCAGGCGTCAGTTTCTGGAAAGAGTTGCAGTGTGCAGGTTGTGTGTAGCTCACGTTTGGTAAATGAAAGAGCAGAGAGGCTGCTTTCATCATCCCCATGAGAACCAGCTGCTTCAGACGATGTTAAAGTGTAATCCAGCCTGCCTCTCCACCACCTCACAAAGAAAGCAGTGTGGAGTAATCTGCAGTGTCTAATCTCTAACCTTAATCATCAGAACAATGCAGAGAAAAAAAAAGGCCACAGTCTCTTTTTAACAAGAGCCGCCAAATGGTGTGCACAATTAATCTCCAATTCAGCCGCACAAAACAGCCAATTTGTATGTTAAAGAAGGACGCCAGAGGAGGCAGAAAGGGCCAGTTGTGGTTGGACATTAAGGTCAGGATGCACAGTCTCCTTTAACAGCAATCTGCCGCCCAGTGAATGGTGGAGGTTTGATGGTGAGCCATGTGGTGGGATGTAAAGCAGGGTTTTCAATAGAAATACAGACAGAAACAGAGCAGGCAGGAGGCACAAAGTGTGGGATGAGTACATGCAGAGGTCAGAGGTCAGTGTGAGGCATGAGGCTCGATGGCTTCCCCTTTGTTCACTATTATCTTCTTAAACACACAACTTGTTCTGGTACACTGTGGCTACACTCTCTAACATGGTGGTCCAACAGCAGACAGATGGCAGGGCGAGAGAATATTTACTTATCTTTCTGCTGTATAACAACATTTTACAAGAACTGAATCACAGCTCTGAACACTCGACTGGAGAAGAAACCAACTTAACTTGACTGCCATACCCAGCACTGAATATTTACCACCTCAACTGTATTGGTTCTTAAAGATAGCTTTAAGTGTTTATTTTTTCCCTGAATTACAGTTTTAAAGGGTACATTTAAATTTACTTTTAGCACAGTTTATCTCAGTTGTCTTTTAAGGGGCTGTGGGGACTACATGTTTGAAATGGATTGCAGCGACACCTTTGGCCCGAATCAAGATGACATGACTCTTCACAAGGCGTGTTTGTTTTGGAGCAAATGAATGGAGATCAGATCTTCTTTTTAACACTACTTTTCTTTGTTCAAGAAAACTTTTTACTGGATGCAGTGCAACAAGGTTAAGTATTTATCTGTAGTTACGTAGAGCTATTGTTGGAAACTTGACAACAAGCAAACATTGTAACTTGTACCTTAGTTTAGTAGCTGATGCTCTGACACATATCCATTAGCAAATCCTCGTTATGTCCTGCCAGTGGTCCTTTACCAAGCAGAGTAAACGCAACCTCACCTTTCATTTTATTGACAGACTCAAATTAGAACAGATCACTGCAGGAAAACTGCTGCATGTGAGTCGAATAGCAACACCACAGTCTGGTATGGTAAAAATCAAGGGATCAAAGATAGCCTAGCTAAATTGGTTTCAGGTAGAGGTTAGGTCACAGAATGTAGTCCTTGTTAAATAAGAGTAAATTGTCCCTCTAATCACTGAAGTTCCACTTTTATTGGTATCTTTTACATTCTGCTCTTACCGTGACAGGCTGGTTGAGCTGAACCATTGATGTCCTGTCTCTTCCTCCACCAAAACACACTTTAAACCACATCAAATCAATCACATCAAAAAAATGTATCAAAATGAAGACATTTCACTTTTGTGCAGCTGGGGGATTAGGAGATGAGTCATCCTTCTTTTTATCCAGTTTTCTGCAGTTATTCTACAATTTACTGCCACGTAAATATAAATTTGTTAAAGCATGTACACACTGCGATAAATCCAACAGTGGGAGCCAGGGGTTAATTCTCATTAAACATAAGAAAGCTGTAATGTCACCGTAAATGAAGAGAGGACATCAGTAAGGCATCTAGTTAACCTGTAGCGAAAGCAACAGGTTAACGAGAGACTGACCTGCGAGTCAGACCTCAGACACAGAGCGGTCAGTGTGTTTTTCTGTGGTTGTAAACATGTCTGTCCTGACTTAGGTGCCCATTACACACACACTCCTTCTCCTGGCAGATTTATGTGTGCACTGACAGCAGGGGCTTCCACCTGCACAAACACTGTCCCTGACTGCAACTCATTGTGCTAACAAGAGGACGCAGCCTCTGCACGACCTGCAGCGCTCTGAAACCACACACCACAGGGAGCAGGGCACGGGGAATGAGAGCGGTTCAGTGGAGGGTGAAGCCACCTACTCTCAGGTCACTCTGAAAATGTTTCAGGATCACAGATGTCACAGAATCAAGTAAAACAGATGTTTTCTGTCATGAGCGAACAACTCGAGACTGTACAGGTTGTGACTGAGCCACAGCCCAGCAGCTTCACTCTCTGGCTGATGGTAAATGTGAGGATGTCTCTACTGCTGGTGCATCCACTTTCTCATCATGAAGTACAAGCTTTTATTTTGGTCTCATCCACATTGTTGTATTCTTTTTTTCATTTTTTTTTCTTATACAACAAAAAGCTGATCAGTTTAATCTTGTTTGATTCAGCCACGTAACTGAACACCAACAACAATTTTCTGTTTCATAATTTGCCCAGCTTTAGTTGCTGGGCCAATCACTGGACTCAGAGTCTTAGACAAACTTCACAGATCTTGTTTTATTAGAGGAACTTTAATGAGATTTGGCTTTGTGCTCCCTTGTCTATCAACACCCACCAGCTGGGTTTTTGTTTTTGGCCTGGCATTATTTCATTCCTTACATCTTCCCACATCTTTGTCCAAAAAGAGGTATTTTCAGGCCTGGGGGGTATAGTCTAGCATAGTTTGTTTGGGTATATTTTGGATCAGGTCACTTTATACCCCGAAGTATAGAGGAATCATGAGAAACACTGGAAGTTGATGAGCTGCCATTACTGCGGTAGAAGAAGCCCTGTAACAAGCATATGTTTGAATGAGAGCAGTCAGAAGAATCAACAGAAACCTAAGTATATTTGTTTTATCACTGTAAAAAAAAATACGCCAAGGTGATCTGGGACAACATGTGTAGTTTTAGGCTGCCATAACAGTAATGGAAAACTACAGCTTTTGAAAAAAGTGCTTACTTCAGGGGGAGTGTCCCTGTTTGACACAGTCACTTGATGAAAATTAATTATTATTTCATACTTTATATTATTCTTTATATTATTTCATATTTATGATTTATATTTTTATACAACCAACTTTCTTTGTGTGACCCCCAGGCAGCAATACTCCATCCTGTTCAGTGCCAAAGGTATTGATTTAGGTAAGCAGCACATAGCTAACTGATTTCATGAGAGAAACATGAAGTAGGAGCTGGTTAGCATGCTAAAGGCAATCCAGGCTCACAGCAGGTAAGATGTAACTTCAGCTGACGGAGGTAAATAAGGAAAGGACAGCACTAAACTATCAACAAACAGAGGACAACTTTTAACTATTACTGAACCAGACAACCTGTTTTTCTTTCCACTGTAAGGCTAACACGTGACGGCTGGATGTTAAAGAGTAGGGTGAACAGCGGTTGCAGCTGAATTCATCAGCTTATGAGGACCATCAGTGGGTGAGCAAAATAGTTTATTTAAAATGCAGAGGTTTTTGTTGGTGTTTTGTGTGAAGGATATGTGGCTCTGAGCTGCTAAGGACAGCTAATAAGCTATGGGCTAACTGTGAGTTTTCTGAAGATATGGTTGTTTTATGTGTGAAATGAAACAGAAGACAAATAAGAAGCAGCTAACCATACTTTATGATCTTTTCTTTCAACTTGCAAGCAAATAAATAGAATAATGACTTTGTCCAGTTATTTTTAAGTGCTGGTCCTGTGTAATCTGTGTTAAAAGACGGGTTGTAATAACAGGATTGTCAGCTTGGACTGCGGTTAGAAGACTATTACCTGGAAAACACAAGATGAGTCACTGAAGTAAAAAAAACATTGGGCATCGATTTTATCGGACGTCAACCGGGTCAACAAGATCCACTTCAGGTGTTTGGAGCAGGGCACTCTGATGGTAAGTGGGCCACTGAAACAAGAATATAAGGAGTATGCATCTCCCAGATGTTTTTCCAGTGCTCTGGGTTGGTCCTCTGTATTCTTACTATCTATACTACTACTGTACCTCTTTAGGGTATAAAGATATATATGTATAAACACACAAACAGAGGACCCAAGCATGAAGGAGGGAGACACAAGACTGCCCAGGGTGGGTGAGGGAAGGGGGGGGGGAGACATCATATATATATATATATATATATATATATATATATATATATATATATATATATATATATATATATGATTACTCACTCAATGCTCAATGATATAATAACTGTGAGTTAAACACATGTCCCTTCAGTGCCATTAGATGTCTAGAAATTTCCGGCCTAATCAACAGATGGTATTTTACATTTCTGACATAACTTCTGTCACTTGCTCAGCAGGATCATGCCCCTGCACACTGTAAAAGTGACTTTTGTGTGGATGCTTGCAGGGGTCCTGGAGGTGTTTAAAAGGTCACTGTGGGGGGGCTGGCCTCCTGACACAGGACACACAGCCGCCTTTAGACTGCCTGTCTGCATTACTGGGACTGTGAAGGGGTTAGGAGCCAAGAGTCACCGGATTGACCCACATACACACAACCGCAGTACACACGAGTCCAGTCCTGTACACCTGTTCCATTTTAAAATAACAAACTTATCCACATGTGAATGCATGAATATGTGGCAACACTGGACAAGAATGGAAAACATGCAGCTGCTGTGCAAACTGAAGTATTTAAAAAACATTACCTTTCAGAGTTGAATGGAAGGAGGAAACTGACACTGGCACAGTCCATTAGTCCCTGCCCTCTCACAGCTGAGTGAGAGTGTGTGCGTGTGGACTCTGACACTGAAATAGAAGGCCCTGCTCTCTGTTCCACGTTCCTGTTTTGGGTGACGAACTTGTTGAATTCTTGGCAGTAGATGGAGTCATCATCTGTCGTTGACACCTCACTTATCTACTGCCCACGAAATATCTGTCCAGCTCTGCACAACGTCTTCTGCCCTTCAACAATCAACAACAGATCTCACACCACCATAACTGCCTCTCCTCAGCTCCTTGACATCCCTGCTGCTTCTGTCACTGACAAATTTTGCCACTCAGAGAGGTGAGTGCTAATGTCTTACTCAGGGTCTGATTCAGAAAGGGTAGCTCAGCTTTGGCCTCACTAAAACATTGCAATCGAGACAAGACACTGTAATTCTCGTAACAAACGCAAAGCATTAAAAGCTCCATAAAATGTGCTTTGAGTGGATAGTGAAGCTGTGTCCTGGTGCTCTTGGCAGGTGTTAAATGAGCTATTATGCATTTTAATTGGCTCTAAATTAGTCTCTTTCTACACAAATGAGCCTCAGTGCACTAACAGCCACGCACAGTGACAGTGAGATTTGAACCTTCTCCTGCTGGAGGAAACATTTCTGTATTTATAAAAGCTGCCAGGCTTATGACAACAGTTTCACCTGGATGACCCAAATATGATATATAACTCAAATTATGCTCAAATAAAGAAGCTGTGATAAGCTATAAAGTCTGAATCACATCTGCCATCAATGGACAGATTTGTGGAACAGAGCCCCGGTCTCGGGAGATAAAGGAGATACAAACAGCTCATCGCCAAAATCAGACTTTACACAAGAACAGCCTCCATAGAGCTGTAGATTTATGGGCGTTTTGCTCTTCAGTACCCTTGGTGAGTAAATAAAGCACAAAATTTTGGTGCTTTTTGCCGCTGCAGTCCATTACTGGTGAATTTCTACTTTAAATGTCTAAGTCTGTGAAGTGATTAAAGAGAGGTGACACCAATAAACATGCATTTTTGTAATGGAGACTGATTATCAGGCTTTAGTTAGTGCTATAAAATGTATATGAAAAAAAACCATGCATCCAAGTTGTAATTTCATTTATTTTTTAATCTAAGCCATAATTCATGTAAAGTCAATATAGGGAAACAAGAGGGACGGTATAAAGCTTCTAACAGGATGCCTGTTCACTACAGCAAATATATATATTTTAAAACTAATGCATGTTTTACAGCACATGAATAACTTTTAAAATGGTTTAGTAGGTTAACGTGTACCGACATCTTTGTACTATAATTCAAACTTTAGTTTAACAGCTACATAGATGACACACTGATCTACTTCACTCTGCAGCCAGTTGACTCTCTATTGTTTTAACTGACTAAGATCTGATCTTTTGCTGCCATGTGAAGGCAGGCCACAGCCTGATCTCCTCTTACTATTTCAGAAAACTCAAGATCATGTTGAAATAAATGCTGAATGACTCCCCCTCTCTTATCTGGTCCCAAAAAGGCTTTTAAGCACCTTTGTCTCATTTAAAGACAGACTTAAGACTGCCAACAAAAGAACTAAGCCAATAACCCCAGCCTATTATTTACTGTATTGATTGATCAGAATAAACAATAAGCAAATAAATGTCTGACTTGAGAAATGCAATGATTAGCACTTTGCATTGCCCTTGTTGTTGTAATGTACTACATTAATAAATCATCTTTAATTTCTTTGTGCCAATACATAACAAATGAAACTCTTTGTTTACAGACATCCAAGATCAATTTATTGTGTGAAGAACACTTGGGACCAAAAAGAAAAAAAATCACTCACAAGGAGAAGCCTTGCACAGAATCAGACTTGAGCTGAGACTGTTTTGAGCTTGGAATGGAGATGGAGATGCAGAAAGAGAAGGAACAGCCTTTTATTGACAGCCAGTAATGTTGGTCAAAGTGCAGCATACTTTAGATATAAACAGGAACAGTAACGTATGATGAACCAATGATCAGGGTAGAGACAGCTATTTAAGTCATTTTCTCCTAAAAGCAATGGTCTCTATGGTAGAATATCAGCTTCCAGAGTGCTCTCTGCTGCTCCACTCCTTTGAGGTTCATTCAGTGGTCACTTGTTTCAAATGCAAGTAAAATTTCTCTGACTCCAAGATGACTTCAAGACACCCACACTTGTGGACCCCTGCTGGTATATCCTGTCCATCTTTCTATTCCAAAGGAATCCTTGGTTAAAAAACGATGGCGATTTACAATAGTATTTATTTATTTACGTTTCAAATAAGCAGAAAATTTTGGCTAACAATGTATCCACTCATATGGACGTCATGCAACACCATATATATTTCTAACACAAAGTTAACATTTTTGAAAATACATTAAAATGTTTTTGCAAAGCATGAAAAATAAATAATTATACATGAAATTACCATAGATCCTGAATGCTCAGGCACATGTAGTCCACTGGAAAGGACAAGTCTTTGACTTTCTTAAAAAAAAAAAAAAAAAAGTCTGTAAAAAATAAAAATAGATAAAAAAAAAACAAATATTTGAAAAAAACTTTCTTGTACACTTTCTTGTATTGCTGCTGTAATTGAGTTTCCCTTCAGGGATTAATAAAGTACGTTCTATTCTATTCTATTCTATTCTAGAGAAATGACATGCAAGAAAGAGGCTGCAGGTTGGATTCAAACCTGGGCCACCTGCTCCTGGGCTAGACTCATTGGGCATCTGATCTAATCACTAGGCCACAGGCTTTTTATAATTTTGTTTTAATGATTTTTTTTGCACTTTCTTCATTGATTTTTATCTAATATATTAAACATAATTTCAAAATAACTGTTAAGAAATTAAAATAGGTAATAGAAAAAAAGTGGAACAAACATATACAATAAAACACCCTAAGTAGCTGAAACCACACTGGTAGCAACTCAACAAATAAAGATACTCAAAAAACCTCATTGACATGACACATAAATACCTTTACAAGTTAAATCTCCACATGTAGCATCCACTGCTCTCAGATGCAGACACATCCATCTAATTTAGGCTCTGCTCCAAGTTCATCGATCACACTTCTTTCACCAATTCTCAAACAAAGTGTTTAATCAGAAACTGAAGCTACACTTTAAGCTATAGTTTCTGATTGATTGACATTCTTGCCAAGCTTATGCATGTCTAGTTTTCATTTTTGTCATGTTGGAGCAGGAAGTGTAAGCTGATACAAGCCTGGTTATGCCTTTGGTAGCAGGGGGCAGGAGATGCCGCAGGGTGAGGGGATTGACACATGTGGTGTGTGGATGGTTAGGTGGAGAAAGGAAGCACTAATTTAGTGCCACTGTGTGCCTATTTCAGGCCTGTCAAGATTGCATTTCTGTTTCACTGTCAGGCTCTAAGTCATCTATCTTTGTATCAGTGCTGTGTTTTCATGCACAGGCTATTCTCCTCTTAACACGATAAACTCATGTGAGTCCAGCTCAGCATGACTGGATTTATTCAAAATACTCACAGTGACATACAGGTCACGGCATGCTTCCAGCTTCTGTCCACGAACAATGTTTATATATATATATATATAAATATATATATATATATATATATATATATATATATATATATATATATATATATATATATATATATATATATATATATTCAAAACCCACAACTGGCTGGAAGGACGTGGAAATCAGTAGTACTCTCTAAAAACACATGGTATGGTATTTTATACTAAAGTGCTGCATTGACAGTTTGCTTTCCTCTAGGTGGCTTGAACACAATCACACAGAGACCAAGAGAGAAAAATACAGACAACCACAATACTTCATCACAGTTGCTGCTGTGGTCCTGAATCTTTATGCCCTATTTAGCCTACTCACCATCTTTCCCAGAGTTTTCAGGCTAGCTTGAATTGTTGCAGCAGACAATCTGCAGCTGTGGACCTGCCGGACTCCAGCTCAGCTTTCTTTGTTACTGTGAAAGCTACAGAAGAGATCCAACCCCCTGTGATACATCACGCAAAAACATCTGTGCATCAGATTAATTTAAGGTTACTACAGCTAAATAGTGTATACTGTGCACTATACTTTATATGGGGGGGGGGGGCTCAAACACCAAGATCTGTCCAAAGCTCTGCCACCAACAGACCTCCAGAGGGCTGGCCAATCAGAGGAAAGGGGGTTTGAACCTTAAAGAGACAGCATCTAAAACAAAGTTTTTCAGACAGAGGCTAAAATAAGGGTTTCTCAGATCACTATTGTGAGAACAAATGGAAATTTTTAGAAATATAAATCAAGATACTCCAAGTGTACCAGAGGGACAATCTTAAGACAAAAAAAAAAAAAAAACTTTTTAAGTTGTGCACTTACACAATCAGTGATTCTTTGTTTTTCTGAAACCATTCTTCCTGCATTTGATGAAAAAAGCTGTTGATTCTAGTCTGGAGTCTGAGTGAACTCCTCCATTGTTTTTTTGTCATCAAAGTTCACTCTGAGTTTGAAAAATATGATGATCCACCGAAGGCAGGCTTGTTCATGTTTGTGATCCATCATATTGCTGGGAACAGCCACCTTTATATGATTATGTCCATAGAAACTGTTTGTTGGTAGATCAAAATCAGGTAGCCAGCTCCTTCTGACTGTCTGGAACGACATTTGTTTGTTAACCCTTTAAGCACTGGCCTCTTTCTGGGTCGTTGCTAGAAAAAAGATATGAAAACTGAAAATAATATATCTCTGCATCTACAAGGTGTATTTGGAAAATGCTGGTGTCATAACAAAGGAAATACTTGCAAAATTCATTTAGAGGTGTCAGTATTGGTATTTATGTCACTGGCTAAAAGTAATAACTCAAGTATAACTCAAAATAACAAAGTTCAGTGGAAGTATGACTTTACGGCAGAGTTTCTCCTGTTCGATCTGATGAGCAATATGACTTTATGTATATGTGACAAGTGCTTAATTTCATGTTTTTTGTTGTGGAGTGACCTCAAAGCCCCCCATTTGGGGGAACTTGGAGTTTAAAAGGTGATGAAGCCAAAACACCAGCAATAACC
This sequence comes from Labroides dimidiatus, assembly GCA_030710495.1. Taxonomy (NCBI): domain Eukaryota; kingdom Metazoa; phylum Chordata; class Actinopteri; order Labriformes; family Labridae; genus Labroides; species Labroides dimidiatus. The sequence continues at coordinate 17,780,260 of CM061148.1, read as the reverse complement.
TGTATCAGCTGGGCTCATTTTAAGGCCTCTACTGGTCTTGTAAAAGATTTTTGATCCTGGTTATGAAACTTTAATTTAATTAATTCATTTATTTTTTAAGTCTCATAATTTTGAATAAACAACTCCCATATCCAGAAAACAGATTTTGACTTTTTGAATTGGTCCACTTCTTCCCAAATAAATGTACTGAGGAGGGAAAAAATGGAACATCCCCAAAAAGGTTCATGTAACCAGGGCAAGGAGTGAATAATGTCTGCAGGATTTATTCATAGAAACATGACGACTCAACTAGACATGAATAAGACTTTAAGTAGAGTCTGAATGACAGCCAGACTCTCAAGTTATCGCCAGAAACTTGACAGGGTCTGTGACGTCGTTCCGGGTGCCTGGTGCAAATTGGTTCAGACCGTGTGCTGTTCTGAAGGCTGCTGGTAAACTGAGTTGTGTTGTTTCAGGCACACCATGGCTGCACAGATGTAAAGTTGAAAGCCTGGAGATATAAAAATCATAAGCCTCATTAAACTTGGTTATTTATGTCCATCTAACCTCCCTTGCTGTAACCCAGCCCGTCAGATCAGATCTCTCCGGTGGTGCGGTGGTGGTGAATTGTCGTCTAAATAACAGCAGCTGTGAGAGTCTGTCGAGGCGGGCTGACTGATGTCTTGGCTAAGGATGATCCCAGATCACAATAAAACTGTCACAGACATTTTATCATCTGCATTCCCCACTCAGGACATTTCCACACATCTTAAATTTCCATGAGACAAGAAATGAGATGGACATGAACTTAGGTTGCCAACTTGCATAGTTGCTCACTTGAGATCATCTCTCATATGTTTCACTTCACGGGATGATCATTTTCTGCTTCAATGGTGAGACATGAAATCCTCTTCCCCCAATTCTGATACTTGTTACAGAAATACTGATGGGGACTCTGCAACCAGTCTGTTTCTGTAACAGTACAATTGTCTGGATAAAGGCTCAATTTTTTTTTCACTTTTAGGAGATTATTATAAATCTGTATTTATCTGCTGGTTACACCATTGCAGTGTGGAAAAACATATTTTTACGTCCATGATAAATTGCACGATTTTTGTTTTCTTTCAGTTTGTTGGATGAGAAATCTCAGAAACTGCTATAAATTTTTTTTTAAAAAAAGTGTGATGTTTTTATGTTGCTGGGATCTTTACCACGTTGGAAATGAGGGAAACCTAAATGACCTTTTGAGAATGAATAAAGATTTGACTTGATATGCAAATATGTACTACTGATGGATTTAATAGATAGTGATATTTTCTCAGAGAAATAAACAAGCTACTGATTTTGACCAGGTCTAAGAGTGCATTTCTGTTTCATTCTTCTTTCCCCGCAACTTTTTCATGCTGAATGGTCTGAGCAGTTGTATTAACTGAGCAACCTGGACAGTGTTACAGACCCTTAGTGGAGGTTCACTTGTGACAGTTCAAAACCCAGCAAAGTAAAACAACCAGACTCTCAGTGACCTTATATCTATTTACAGATAAAATCTGTAAGCAGGGGTATGGATTTTAGTTTGTCATGTTTTCCAGTCTCTGTTTGTAGTCTGAGTAGTTTTGATCATTCAGGTATCAGCAGACTCTGTTGTCTGCAAGAAAAAAAGGATTTCTTCCTCTCTAAACAGATATCTGCATGTAGATCAGCTAACAATCTGTTCTGGATCAAACGGTTACACTGAGACATAAACCTGCTTGATGCTGAGTTACTAAAGACAATTAGTGTTTAGATTTCCTGACTTCCTGGAATGCATCAGAAATGATGGATCCACCTCAGTTTAACAAACAAACATTTGAAACGTTGTTTTCTTCTCCTCTTGAGGAAAGACTTGACGGAGCTTGACTCTTAACAAATTACTAATCCCCATCATGATGCCGCAATTTCAGCAAACTTAAAACCAAATTATTACAATAAAATACAAGAATAACAGTATTTTTTGTAAGCCAGCGTGAAGCTTCTGCGTAACTTAGTATTTACAGTGAAGCTGAGACTCACCACAAACAGATAAACAGGCATTCCTTTGAGGGATTTAATGAAGACACGAGATAAGGCATGATGGTTTTTATTATGCAGACATACAGTGAGGGCTGAATTGGTCTTTGATTTTGATATTGATGTACCTAGAGGCATAGCCCATTGTTAGATCACAGCTGATAGGTTTGTTACCTAACCACTTACCTTTACATTTAAACTGGACTTTAATACTTTTCCACAAAAGTCTGGTGTAACGAACATGACAGCATCCCCTGGTTTTAGACTCATGAGTCTCTGTTTTCTGGCTTTGTCGGCTCTTCTCTTGCTGTCTCAACCTTTTCCCACAAAGGGAAATCACCTCATGTGACATGATACCTTGAACATAGATAATCTTCCAGTGATCCACCACCATGGAGAGGAGAGCTGTGTAAATACCCTTAATGTGGAAGTTTCCCCAGACTGCGGGCCAGCACGGAGTGGATGTTTCCACTGATATGACAGCTCGGTACAGTCTGCAGCCGTCCTGGGTGGGCGAGGCCGGGCATGGCTTAACAGGATAATCTCCATTACAGGCCCAGCCCTTTGTTCCTCTTCAAAGGATCTTTGAAAAGGAAATATCCACCTCAGGTTTTACAACCCGAGTTAAACCCTCAGACAGAACTAAGTTCCCGACTAGAGACCAAAATCCACAGACCACTACAGACACCACTCAGTGACTGTCTCCCTTCTGCTTTTGGATGTTTTTTTTTTTTTTTTAATTTCTCTTTCTACTCCTGCCTTTCAAGTGTTGATTGTGTGCCTCAATCAGTGTGTGTGCAACTCATACAAATACACACCTACACAAGAACTTTCACAAAGCAGAGTTTCACAGCACGTTTCAGGTCAGATGAGCCAAGGCCATGACAATACAAGCAGACTAACACGGACCTGTCCTTTTAACCTTTGACCCCAGCCCTGACCGCTGACATGGACAAAGAAGATGGATTAATGGGTGCTGCTGTGAGGAAGCTGTTCCATGATTTAAACTTATTGAGTTATTCTTTTCCTTGTCATTTTAAGAGTTAATTTCAAAACTTTGAGTAAAAATAAAAGTGAATAACTTAGAAAAGTTACTCACCCCAAAGCAACTTTTTGAGATGTTTTTATCCCCCTGGTGTATGGTGGCTCTGAAGGCTTAACACACTGCAGTAAAAGTAAACAAACGTGCAGACAAATCACATGACCACCAAATTGGAAGAAAGTTTTATATACGCTACACATTCTATCTCGAAGTGATGAAGATATTAAAATAAAAAAATACGGGCAGGATTTTCTAGTTTTTCTTTAATTTCAATTATTAATAAGTGTTTTCACCAGTACAATACATGCAGACATTGTTGCAACTATCTATTGCAACAAATGCAGTGTGTAAAGGACTTCTATACTAATATGCAGGTTGTGTCCCTCGTTTGACTTCTTAGAAATGGGGAACATGATTAAGATGACTCTGTGAAATGGACATAAAAAGATGAAGTCATAGCAGAAAAGTAATTCAGGGAAGTATTTTGTGTCATTTTATGGTTTTTATAACATAAATAACCCTTTAGTTTGTTTGGATGAGGTCTCTTTAACTACAAATTTTTGAGCTTTGAAGTAATGAAATAGTATCAAAAACTACAACACCGGGGGGATGAAAGATGTAGAGACACAGTGAACATAGTTGCACAGAGGTATTTGTATTATTATTTTTTGTTTATTTTACAAAGGCAGTTATAAGACATGGATCTGTTCCAGAGTTACCTATGTGCTCATTTACATCTGTAGCTCCAGGGCAAGCCATAGAAATAACTCTACTGTTGAAAACAAACTGTATTATAATAATAACAACTCATAACCACCACATAACAACATCAGAGGTAAAAAGGTTTTATAGCTCCAAAATACAACATAGACATCATAAACATGTCATTTACATATATGATCACACTTTTTTTCCATTTAAATCTGGTAATTTAGTTACAATAAATGTGTTTAATTATTATTAATAATAATGTTCTTTCTATTAATAATAATGTTCTTTCTATTGTATTCTAATTTTCTATTTTCTTTAAAAGAACATTTCTTTTTCCAAAAACTGCTCCTGATGGTGATGTTGGGGTGGTGTCATCTTATAATTATGGTCCTTGAGCCAATGGGGTATTTAAAGAAGTTATAAAATATTTACATCTGTCACTCTTTGTGACCCTTAACAAAAGGGACCATTTTCTTTCTTTCTTTCTTTTTCTTTTTTTAATAAAAGTTTGAATTTTCTTAGTAAATATTTGATCAGACACAGGATGGTCTTATATCAAAAACTATACTGTAATTTTTTTCAGCCCATGGCATTCCTGAAATGATTCTTAGTACATACATATTCAGATTTTTTTTTCCTCTCCCGGAATTTTTACTTTAGCGTTTATTATAATCAGTCAACTGTGGACTAGAAAATCCGGATGGAGTCATAAACACAAAATAAATGTAACCAGAGCCACCTGACCTTTGACCCCTGTGTCCTCACACATGCTCTGATATTGTCACCTCAGTCTGCTTCAGTTGTTCGCTCCTGGAGGTGGATATGTGCTGTACATGTGTTATATAGGTTGACATACATGCCGTGTGAACACAATCCCCCTGGTTGGTGGGGCAGAGGCGGGCTACATGTCACCATGACATGCAGACTAATGCAGGAACAAGCAGGACAAGGATTAAGAAAAAATCCTACATGAGATTCTTTTTGCTGCTGCTGCTGCTGCACTCATGATGGAGGCCGGGCAGGTGTGCCGCAACAATGAGCTCTTTCATATAAAGGAGTGTGTGTGTGTGTGTGTGTGTGTGTGTGTGTGTGTGTGTGTGTGTGTGTGTGTGTGTGTGTGTGTGTGTGTATACACCACTACTGTCTGTAAGAAAGTGTGAGTTATAGTGAATGAATTATGTAAGGAGCTACGGGAAACTTTTGGTGAGGACCATTTGTGAGCTAAAACTTCTATAAAATTTTGTACTGACAGTTCAGGTTTATGTTTAAATTCTGACTAATTACTGCCAAATTTCAACAAAGTGTCATATTTCCCCAAATTGTTTTGAACTTATTGTGCTTTATTTTAATAAGAATACATGACAAATGACTAGAAATGATAAACAGCACGTACACTGTAAACTGAAACTCAGAACTTTGAGTTTGTGGACTGACTTTGGCTACCAGTTTGAGATGTGGTGTCTTCTTCCATCTTGACCTTAACAGTACTGAATGTTCACTGTTAATTCTTTATGCTTTCTGGGTTTTTTTCTAAATTATTTTTAAAGGCCTACATTTAATGTCTCACTGACCTTAACATTTTACATGTTATCCTTTTACCCTTTTATTTTATTGCTTCTAAACTTCCATTGTTTTAAGCCCTTCTGTCTCCACATCTTTGTCTAGGGCAGTAATTCCCAACAGGAAGTGGTTAAAGAAAGAATAAAGTTACAAAAAAAAACTTAAGGCTGGTGATCCCGATACTTCTTCTTTTATCTAGCTCTATACAGAAAAAAAAATCAATATGAAATGTTTTGATCTCATTAAAGCATACATTATAAGAAATATTTAAATACCCCTGCATTTTTTATAATTTGTGTGTAAGTTATTCAAAGAAAGGGCCAAAGAAAGACATAATTATGGTAAATCAAAGAGAAATGAAAGAAAAAACACCCCTGACCCCCCCCGAAAAACACACACAACACTTTTTTTTTTTTGTCAAAAAGACAGTATATGCTTCAAATGAACTGTGAGAACTTTCTTAGTGCTCTTGAAAAAGACTCACTTCTAGAGATATGCTTGATAATATTCCATAGTTTTCAGAAGATTCAGCACAAATATAGTTAATTTCTGAATGCTATTTCTTAGCTTCTTGATTGAATCAGACAGGACTGGACTGATTTACGGCAGGTTGAAGTCTCTATGGCAACACCACACTGGCTGATGAAGTTTAGTAGTGAGAAAAGAGATGTTTTTCTCTGCTGAAAACAATTTCTGGGAATGCTGCAGCTTCACAGCAAGAAGATCACCAGGTCGAATCATGGTTTGCCCTGTGGGCCGTTCTGTGTAGAGTTTGCATGTTTTCCCCCTGCATGCATAGGTTCTCTCCAAGTACTCTGACTTCCTCCCACAGTCCAAAAACATGCTGGTCAGGTTAACTGGTGATTCTAAATTGCTCGTAGGTGTGAGTATGTACGTGAAAGGTTGTCTGTCTCTGCGTGTCAGTCCTGTGACTGACTGGCGACCAGTCCAGGGTGTACCCCACCTCTTGCCCTAAGACAGCTGGACCCCGGTGGAGCTGCCATGGGTGCAGATCTTGGTGATAGTATGCGATGCAGAGAACAGAGGAGAAATCTGACCACACTTCCATGAGTAACATAAAGCCATTTAGTCTATTAGATCTAAGAACAAGGTATAGCCCTTATCTGTAAGAGAGGTAATGCACTGCTGCTTCAATGTCACCTCCATTTCAAGTTTTTAGGGAGGAAACATCAACAAAACAACAGGCGACTCACTCCACAGCTTCTCTTTTATGAATGATTGTTTTTAACACTGATTGTTGGTCACAGTAACCCGGCCCCTGAGGTAGTCATTACTTTGCTCTGGCACAGTAACGAGTTGGTGCTTGCTAAGCAGCAGTTTTCAGTTTGGTGGAAACAGAAAGAACCAGTGCTAATTCAGGCACTGGCCCGGTACAAGCACCGAACGAGCATTGGTGGAAAAGGGGTAAGAAAAACTCTACATTTAAAATGTAATTTGCAAAAAGTGCATGAGGGTTGGCTGTAAGTTAGTGGTCGGGAACAAATTATGTGAACATCTATTTTCAACTCAACTTCATAAAGCATCTTCCATACACAAGTCAAGAGTGCTTCAAAAAGTTACCGTTCTTGAACATTTCTAAAGTTTGTTTTATTATTGAGGTTTGCATGGTTACATAGATTGACCCAAAGCTGCCTTAGTTATAAAAACAATGGCTAAAAGATGATCAAGAGAAAATCTAACCTTCAAAATATCTGACCTACAAACATATCTCAAATTTTCTAAAAGGCAGTTCATTATTTTGATGTAATATTCATAAAATAGAGAAACTGCTATCTTATTTAAATGAAATCTGGCGTCTTTCTCTCTGCCCAGGCCTCTCTGTATCATTCTCTTATTCTTATCTTTCACAGAAATAAAGATTCCTGTCAATAAAAGTTATTTTGGATGGAAGCATTACTTTTTCTAGTAGCATACAAAAGTAGAGACTGATGTGAAAAATGAGAAAGATCTGTTCATTCAGAAATATGACAAAGTTATTGGACAAGTTTTATGGCCTCACACAACAAAATAATAAGGTCATTAAAGGAACCAAAAGTGATGAAAACAAGCCATCCAAAGAAAATAAGATTTCTTTTAAATCAGGTGCTGACAATGACCGTTTTGACTGAGCTTCCAGAAATACGCTGTTCACCGTCAGAAACCCATAACAGTCAAATGTGATCATAAATTCTGTCCAGACAAGGCAGACCACACAAATGACGAGGTGATGAGAGCAGCTACCTGTGGAGAAAAAGACACTGAGGGAGGATAAAGGTTTTAGAGGGTGGATGTGAGGTTGTTGTTGCTGTAGTCGGGGGTGGATTCTGTGTGCTTTGACCTCTGGCTCTGCTACATCTTTATTTCATGGCTGACAAAATGAATGCCAATGCTGCCCAAGGAATTCTGCCTCCACCTCTGATTTATGGTCCTCAGCTGCTGTCAGCCGCCAGCTGGCCTTTAGATGGGCCTCAGAGGGAAGTGGACACACACATACACACAAATACACAGACACGTAAATACACACAAAGACGGAGAGGAAGAGGTGTAAAAGTGGTAAAAAAGGAAAGTGCTAAATGAAAAACAAAGACGGATAAACAATAAGATGAAATGGCTCCTCGGATAAGCTATTTAATGCTCCTCTGAGTCATAACAACAACTAAAAAACCTTCATAAGGCCCCATTTCAGACGTTTTAAATGGACTGTTACAGTAGATCCAGAGTTATGGTCTGTATTACTTCTCATACTAATGTTTTCGAAAACCCAAATGTTTGACTAACCCCTGTCTGAAAGGCTGTGTTTTTTGCTGTCTCTTTAAGGCTCCCTGCTCCACAAACTCCCTTCATCTGATTGGCCAGCCCTCTGGGAACCCTGTTAGAGGCAGACCTTGGTGTTTGAGGCTCACCCTTCCAATGAGTCATAATCCGGTTGGAGATCATTGAGTAATAACCTCATCATTTCAGGAAGTTGCATGCTATTTTAATTTTATTTTTAGAACAGAGCGTTTTGATCAGTTCACAGACAGATTCAGGGATTTCTACAATATATGAATATGTAGAGGTTTTGAAATCTGCACAGGTGTTGTATGGACATCCAGCAGTGTTACTTTATATCCAGATTTGAAATATTGAAAAGTGTAATACCCACTCTTTAAAGGGGCTGTGAGGACTATCCAGAAAAGCTAGTGTTTTTCTGGGATAAAGACTCCATTTCCTGTGAGAACCAGCAACAACTGTTGTGAGGACGTGACTCTTGACTCAATGAATCTTGCTTGTTTGTTTTAAAGCTAATGAGTTGAGAGCAGATCTTCTTTTTGACACTACTCTTCTTTGTTCTCTGTTTCTTAATGAGCCCTCTTTAAGGTAGTGTGGGAGGTGGAGCCTTCAGTGATCAGGTTCATCATCTTTAGAATCATCATCCCATCAGGAATCAGGAGGCAGAAACTTTAAGAATAGACTTCAAACTTTCCTTTTTGATAAAGCTTATGCTTAGAGCTGACTTAGGCTTGGACCAGTTTTTAGTTTTACTGCTATAGGCTTAGACTGTGGAGGGCACCCCACATTCCAAGCTCCTGTCCCTTTCCATCAGTAAGTTACCACACCATATTACTGCACGTTACTCTGCCTTCATGATCTCTAGATCCCTCGTCTAAGACACCGGCTGTTCTTTCCGCTGTTGTTTGTCCTTGTATACCTCCTGTAGAAACATGTTCCACACTTTTTTTGAGTGTATCGGGAGAACAGAATCATGAATAAATTCTCTTTTCAGACTCTTTGTTGCCAGTGAAGCTTAACCACATCACAAACATGTCGGAGTATGCTAAATTCAACCACAGACATCCATATTTCAGAGTTTCTGCAGATTCCACCTTTTCTTTAAAGCCGTAATGTAAAGCAACCTCTCCTGTTTTTCTCCACTGTGAAGCACAAATGCTTAAAATCTAATCTTTAAAAACTGAATAAGAAAAGACAAGAGGGAGAGGCGTTTGGAGGTGCAGAGGGGGAAAAAAATCTCAGCCGAGCTTGTTAAGAGAGTCATCTGAATTCAAGCCTCATTCCCTCCATTGATCTGACCGTTGAGAGGGAAACCAAAATGTTTGGCTTATTTTAGCCAATTAAGCTGTGAGAGAGCCAATTGTGCATGTGCTATTGAGCGTCTCTTTGCTCAAAGTGCTTATTGTCAGGCTGCTTGCCGAAGGATCAATTGCAGGCTCTGTGATCGGATTAGCTGGGTAATCAATTCTGGTTGCTAATATATTAACAAGGTAATTATAGCTCTGTGGAAGAGGCAGCCCCTGAGTAACAAACTCAACACACCATCATTCTCTGATATTACAGGCTCCAGTTAGAATGACAAAAGCCGCCCACCCCCCGTCAAACTCTACACATAATTGTCTCTTTTCTGTCTCATGCACAAAACACACACGCTCACACAAAGCGCTGCCCCCATGGAGAAGGTGTTAATCACATTACTAATGATAACACTTCACACTCCCGCCATAAAGTCGTGCAACAGCAGGGCCCAGACTCTTAAATCTCCCTGCAGCTCGCAGCAATTATTCTCCAGAAATAGTGACGTCTGGTGTCTGGCTGAGTCTGAGTGTTTTCTCTGCTGTGCGCACACAAGCACACACAGATATTTCACACATGTTTATATTTAACGTGCATATACCAAACATTAAAAGCTGCACATACCTTATAAACATAGAAATATGTCCGTTTTATCGTGTCGACTGCTGTTGTTTTCAGCAAGATTCTCGAGTCCGAGAAGATTCAAAATAATCACACACAATGAAAGCAAATGAACCACTTATGACTGACATCTTACTCTACTTATTACAGTATTCTGAGAGAGAGAGAGAGAGAGAGAGAGAGAGAGAGAGAGAGAGAGAGAGAGAGAGAGAGAGAGAGAGTCATAGATACCATGGAAGGAAGCGAGCATTCTTAGGTTTGTGAAGGAAGGGGATCAATACCCGGACCAGTTCTGACTGACTTTTCAGATCATAATTTAACTGATGCTACTGAAAAAATAATGAAAAAATATGTCAAGAAAAAAATAAATTTGCATCTAAGACTAAACAGTTAGCGAAATCACTATTGATTAATTGTAACACAAAGTTTATAAACTCCATAGAGATTGTTTTGTATCCAGCTATCAGGACATAAAAACAATGGAGATCAATGGTCTTTCATTGAGTTAAACGCAATATGTTCTGAATTACAAAAGCTAAAAATGTACTTCAAGTGTTTTTTTTTTGACACAGTGAATATTTAGTGATACCCAGTGGTCTGATTTGAGACTAAAGCACCCCCCTGTTCACCTTTTCTTGTAGCAAAGCATCAAAGACCTTAAGAGACAAGAAGCTGCTATGACGCATGAAAGTATGATCCTCCATTTGTCAAGTTTTTACCATCAAAAGTATACATCAATGCAACTTCTTTTTTTGGGCACAAAAACAAGCGCACTCTTCTTCTTTTTCTTGCAGCTGGTGCATTTTATGTACAACTCACTAAACAAAATCAGTTATGTTACTAGTTTGTCTGTGCTATTGTAGAAAGGTGAGATATGGCAGATAGACAGATAGACAGATAGATAGATAGATAGATAGATAGATAGATAGATAGATAGATAGATAGATAGATAGATAGATGGATAGATGGATAGATGGATAGATGGATATCTGCATTCCAGGTCAGAATTTTCACCAACCAATAGTCTAATCCAGCAGTTAAGTCACTTAAGTTGCAAACATTACTGTTAACTTGCTCACATAATCAACAGTCTGAAGTAACTTTAGCATCTCTCTTCCTTCTCTGGGTTCACCCTGGACAAATGTTTTTTATTTCCCATGGACACCATCGCCAACTCTTGTAAAGACATGAATCTCATCAAATAATGCATTTGTTGTGGAAACAAAGATCTTCATTTTAAAAAGGCTTTTCTTTATCATGACAACTTTCAGCAGAATGCAGAGTGAAGAAGTATTGGATTGATTTATAGCGCTGTAAAAATGATAACTGTTACGTAACAAATTAAGTTTTTAAACACCCAGTTCGATAGCACTGGCTAACTTACAAGAGATGCTGAAATAAAAGAAAGTTATTTTGTTCTCAGTAACAAAGTTTTATGAAGGAAATATAAATGATTAATTAATCCAAATGAAAACAAAGACACCAATCTACCAGCAGTGAGAGAGCATAAGCTTGGTTTTGTGTGTCACAATTTTTAAGCAATGTTTTGCTTTCCAAATGTTTCAGTAAGCAGGAAGTATGTTGCCAATGTGTCAGCATCAGGAGTCAAAAAAATAAATCTCAGTCATTGTGTTTACTAGTGTATTCTCAAAAGTGTATTCTTAAAAGTAAGTTAAGACAAAAAAAAGTTTACAATTTTTTACCGAAAATGAAAAAAAAAAGATAAAGTAAGACTGTAATTATAAGGTTTTCTTTCATGGTCTTTCTCAGCCTGCTCAGAGTTGAGAGAAAAGCTGCAGCAGAAGCATTATGAACCGCCTCATGGACATTCCGGCTAAGGTTGAAATTTCCATTGCTAATATGAACTTTGCATAAGTGCTTATAATGGTGGTGTGGATTCAGCCTGGTTATTGTTTTTCCACTAAAGTAAAGCAAAGCTGAGAAAATTCCTGAGTAAATATAAACTTTGCTTAAGTACTTATACGGCTGTTTTCTCTCTCCCATATGGCGGCCAAAGGCACAAAGCCTCGGGGGGAATACCAAGCAGCTCGGCTAAGCCTCCGTCCTCATCCGCAGACAAAGAGACAGCTCTTCAAAGCGATGCAGCCTTTAAACAGTTAACAGCAGCCAGCGCTTTTACACATTACAGTGTTTGAGAATACTTTGCACCACTAAACCCTTCAAGATCTCCCACACTCCTGCTTGCCGCTGTCAAAAGAGAAAACTGACAAGATGAACTCACGTCTATATCCAAGGCTTAATTTCTCTCTTCTCTTTAAACACTTATGCAGATTCTTTATTTTAGTGTGTCTCGTACTTTTTTCTTTCACCCTTTGTAATCTTTCTTTAAACTTAAACTTTGCTGTTATTGTGTAATTTGTATTGTAAATTTTATTTTGTATGCACATGTTTCTTCTGACTGAAATCAGACTAAATCACCTTAATTGGATGCCTCTTTGAAGTCAGTGACCACCCTAACATTTTTGTCTTTGTTTTTAATTAAATGTTCAGCCGAGGCTCTGCTGCATGTACAGTAATAAAAGTTCAACCAACAGTGACTGCTGCAACAACGACCAAAGTCTCTGTACACAAGGTTCACGATGAAACTAGTATGCAAAACTAACGTCCTATTTGAAGTTTTTCTCACACATGAACTTCGGCTTGGCTTGTAAATTTGTGGAGCAGGTGGATATTGTGAAACTTCTCTCTGCTGGTGACTGGTCTGCCTTTAACCACCAACCACTTTTTTAGTTTCTAGTATTAAGACATTATTTGTTTTTCAAGCAAATTTTTTCTTACCCCATTGGCAGATTTTTTATTAGAGAGTATCTTTTTCTGTCTTTAAACAATGATACAAGCTTTTTTTGCCAGGTGATGGTGGGTCAGACACTAAAAACAAGGAACAAACACTTGTTTAGATTCCAGTTTTTGCAGTGTAAATCTATCCATCAAGGCTATCAGAAACTTATGCTCATGCCACAGCATCAACAGGAAGAAATGAAGTCATAAACATACAGAATTCCCTCCTTCAGTTTCTCATTCAATTTTTCATTATATAGCACCAAATCGTAACAAACTTTATCTCAAACACTTTCCAAGAGAACATTGGTATAAAATGAGTGACTTGTTGCTTCTTAAAGGTCTTGGGCATGTCCTCATATTCTGCAATGTTTGACTCATCCATAATGCGGCTGATGCAGGCCAGTCTTTTGAAAACATCACCTGTATGTTGAATAAAGACGTGGCAAGATGGTGATTGGCTCAGTGGTGTCTTAGGTACAAGTCATGGTGTGAAACTTTTTTTTATAGATTCAAAAATTAACAGTGACTGAGGACAGTATGTAATGAAAGGTGTACATGCAAACTCCTCGGAATAATAATAAAGAAAACACCCCAAAGGGAAAGCTGGCTGATTTACCTCATCCTAATTTACTTTACCTATTTAATAGAGAAAATATCCACCCAGAGAAGCAAACGTCATCTTTCCCCGCTGCACAGGTTGCAGTACAATAATATGAAAACGTTTTATCCCAGTGTCCTTGTTGAAGTGAAGCATATTATCTGTTTTGTGTTCTGACCGAAAAAAACTGATGTTTTCAGGACTTGTAAAAGTTGTTGGCTCCACTCGCTGGCTTCAGTTCTTGGTGTATTTGTCTGGATTGCAACATAGCAGAACATATGAGAACTGTTTACCAAATAACTCCCAGCAAAGCTGTCCATCTGGATAAGTGAGCGTCAGCCCGGTGCATGCTGGGAGATTAGACTGAGCCTGCTTGGCTAAATTCAATATTTACCAAGGAGGCTGCTGTCAACACTTCTCTGTTACTGTTAGCCTCTCTCTCTCTCTCTCTCTCTCTCTCTCTCTCTCTCTTTCTCTTTCTCTCTCTCTCTCTCTCTCTCTCTCTCTCTCTCTCTCTCTCTCTCTCTCTCTCTCTCTCTCTCTCTCTCTCTCTCTCTCCCTCCCTCTGTATATGCGTGGACTGCACAGGAGAAAGAGAAAGCCTCTGAGATCTTTTTCTCTCTTTCAGTGTCTGTAGATGTTGTGCGCAAATTTAAGAAGCAAACTTCCCTTGTGTTGAATCATTTTCTGTGTGAAAAGCCCTTTAGTATCCACCAGTGAAAACACCACATGTAAATTTAGGTACTTTTATTCGGAGGTGGCAGTCCATGTGTTGGTGTGTGGGGAGTAAAGTGGGGGTGTAATTGATTACATATGATAAGTGCTTACAGACCTCTAAAACTCGAGCATAACATTTGAGAGTATTCTGTAAAATTTAAGGGTTTTGGAAAAGATCAGCGAGACATATGAAAGTCATTCCATTACTTAAAGGAAGAAAAGCCAACTATGGTGCCTTTGTTTGTTTTGTGTCATGTTAACATGAAATAAACAACACAAGAAGGCCATTGTCAATGACCTGAATTGGAGATCTCATATCATCTACCTTTAGTTAATTGATTTTTACAATATTTCCTGTTTAAACAGCTGTTAAAACTATTTTTTGTCAATGTAAGTTATCATCATCATTATGTGTGAATTTACACGAAGCTGAGTGTCATCTTAAAGAGGGGTTATTAAGCTAAACATGGATTTAATGTACGATGCTGGATGTTCATTATAAATGTGTTTCGATTTTTAAACCTCTACATTTTCATGTTGTAGAAATAGTTGAATGTCTGTAAACTGATCAAAACGATCCGTTCACAAAAAAACTAACAGGAGAGCATTAATGTGAGAACACATATTTAGGTTGAAGTTCCTGAATAGTTGAGTTTCCTCTTTGTTTTTATTAAGCACTTTGTAGGTGCTCAGTACATGAAGTCACAGCTGGCTGTGAGTTCAAAGAGTTCACTATAGTGTCCAGTTTGCAGGATGGCTTGTTCTGATCAAAATCAGGTTGAAGTACACATCTGACCTGACTGTGGTTGGAAAGAGGCGTAAGCTTTATCTGTATCTATTGTTCTGTCCAAAATCACTTATAGTGAATAAGATGCAGTTGATTATATTGTGCACTCACTCAGCAAAATTCTAACAATATTTCACTTCTTCACACTTCTCACTCACTCGCCTGCCACTGACAGTGACATAATCACTGTTGCACAACCTTGCTCATGGGTAGCTGAGGATTTACAGTTGTGGTTTTTCTCAAACACTGTAACAGCATGGATTTAAGTGGTAACTAATATTTTACTTAAATACTATTCACACAAGATAAGTAAATATGTGATGACCGCTGGTAGTTTTAGAATTACCCCCTGACGTCAGTTTTTGGTGTGGTGCATTTGCATGAGATAAGTGAAGCCTGCAAATAACTTGGCATTACTGATGTTTCTGATTGAAAATGCTGCACAGACTCATCGTGCTTTGGTGCTTTAGTGCGTTAGTTTACATTCTAATTAAAGAAGAAGACATCCACATCCAGCTTCAGTCAAATAATGTGCATCAAAAACTTCTGGATATGCAGAATAAATGTAATTGTCTTAACACTTAAAAGCTACAACGCAAACAATCAGTTTTCATTTAGTCCTATTCAAAGATCAAGTACATTTCCTACAAAAAAATAATGTGTGAAAATATGTTGAAATATTTTGCAAAGCATAACAAGAAATAATTATTCATGGAATTACCAAAAAACACAAGCCAATTCATTTAAGAATTAAGTTCATACTGTTTCACCTTGAACCCTCAGGCACTGGAGTAACTTATGGAGAGAAAAAATAAATATAAAAAATAATAATCAAAAATTTTAAAAATAAAATGAAACTCTACTTCCATGCCATAAGAAGAAGCACAACACCTAAGGAAAAAAAAACAGACATCTTCACACAGTCTTTCATAATTTATACATCAGAAGTTTGAAAAATGTGTTTCTATTCTCATCATATTAATTAAAATTTGTTCCTTTAACATGAGTTAGTCATCAGAAGTGGATTTGGGGTCGTTTCCAAACCAGGATCATCCAATACTCACATCAATCAGGTGTTTTTTAGGTACTTCGATAACCCAAAGGGAAATCTCAAAACTACAACTAAAAATTCAGAAATTCCATTTTGCAGTCCTGAAACTGGTTTCCTTGCCTAAATATCATTAAAATGTTCAATGTCTGTATATGTTTAACCTTTTTTGTTAGGAGTATGAGGGTGTGCCAATATAAAAACCATGGCAAGGAGCCAGTGTAACTGAGTATACATGCCATGAATAAGTACGTCTGTGCTCACAAAAGACATGTCTCTTCTACAAAGTCTCCTGCTTCCTCCAGTTTATTTATTAGGTACAGGCTGCTCTCCGAACTTCAGACAAATGTTTGTTTTCCAAACCATCTGTCTGGCACCAGAGCAGAGAAAGAAAACAGACCAAGGAGAAGGAGAGAGGCGAGAAAAGACACAGAGACAGTGAGGAATGAGGGAGGGGGGGATTCACTCTCTATTCATGGAGCTTAACCAGCCATAAGATTGGCCCAGAATATCAAACACAGAAACCTCCCCCTTCCTCCTCCTCCTCCTCCTCCTCGTCATAGTCTCTTCCCTCCTCTCCATCCCTGCTCTCCTCATCTCCATGGAACTGGTTTCCAAGACAACACCAGAGGAGGTCGGAGGTCAGGTGTGGTATGGGTGGGGTGGGTGGGTGTCTGAACGCGGGTCCATCTGGATGAGTGACCCGACATAATCAGATATCAATCCTACGCTACAAGTGGGGTGAGAAACAGAGCAGGAGAATGATAAGCTGATTAGAAAAGCATGGCTCTGCTACTGATGTGTGTGTGTGTGTGTGTGTGTGTGTGTGTGTGTGTGTGTGTGTGTGTGTGTGTGTGTGTGTGTGCGCGTGCATGCGTGCGTGCGTGCGTGCGTGTGTGTGTGTGTGTGCGTGTGTGTGTGTGTGTGTGGTTAAATCATCTGTCAACCATCCCTGGTATTGACATTTACAGCACCGAATGTAATGGAGGACAGAGGAAGATGATGGAGCTGGGGGGATGTGATGATGAGGATGAACTCTGTTTTTAGAGAATGCCAGATGGTTAGTTTGGTGTGTTGGCACTTTGCCACCTCAGGAAACTGTTCCCAGACCTTCATTGATGTGCCCATTCACAGGTGCCAAACACAGAGTGGAGATACCTTGTGGTCAGCAGGAAGCCATTGAAGTCATAAGTCACTGCTGCTGAAATCTTTATTTTATGCCAAAGTAATTTTTACTGACTAAATAGTTGATACACATGTACTCCAAAGGGGCAACCCAAGTCTTAAAATGTAAAGCTTATATGGAAGTGCTAAGAACTGCACTCCACTTGAGGCTGACTGTAGAAACTCCTGAAAGCACAAGCTCAAGCACAGTACACTTTCTTGGCTTTGACACACTTTAGAGAGGTGTGCTTCAGTATACTTCATGCATGAGCACAAGCACGTATAATCCATGATGTATAATCACTGTGACCACTCCTTTCAACAAACATTTAAAACAATGGGTATTCGAGGGCTTTGTCAGAACCAAAATGACTTAATATTAGCCAAAAAGTAACTAATGTCGTAGCAATGTTCCCTGTGCTCACTGATGAGACAACACTTCTTGTAAACAGATGCTTCATGATGACGTAGTAGTCATTTTCTTATTGAAATAATGTAGCCATGTGGTGTGGCCAGTAGGGAATGGCGCTGCAGGCGGCCAGTTGTGCTTGTGTACGGCACAGTATGAATGGCCGGTGTGAGCGTGCCCTTAGTGAGAAGTTGCCCCACAAATGAGGTATACAGCTTTGATTCATGTACCTGCTGGGTGAGTTTTCCTCAAAAGAGTAATACAACTTTTGTCTCCTCACTCTAAAATAAGTATGGGAATTCATGATTTACAGTATCACAGGATCAAAATCCCCCCAAAAACCAACCACATCTTCTAGCATGTACATTAGAAAAGAATCAAGGAGCATACAGATGGGAATGAAAAGCATGAGGGTGTTTTCATGTGAAATAACTCTAATTATGCTGTAAACACAGCCAGAGGCAGCAGAGAACAATACGGGGCCAAAGACGAGACACAGTGTGACTTAAACACTATCAGCTGTGCTCACACTGTCGGCGTACTCAACCACTGTTTTCACCCCAAATCTGGCCCCTCTCACTGTGAGTCATTATCAGCCTCTTTTCACTGCCTTTATCTCCCACTGTGATAGTGAAGTGTGGGAGAGCGCATATTTGCTTTGGAAAGGTGGGAAATTTCACCATCACTTTTTGGTAAACTGAGGACCTTCTGTTATTAAGATGAGTTTATTAAAACAACAAAAAACTGCTGTACCGTACTGAAGAAAGAAATCAGATGAAATGAACTCCATTACCCCCCCATGAGCTCCTCCAAAATCACGCCTCCACCCACTTGTGCAAGTACTACTGATTCGCGATCATATGACTGTGACTGTTTCGAAACCACAGACTCAAACCAGTCCTCAGCACATAGTTACGTTACCAGTAATCAGGGTATAGGTAGTTTTTCCACCATTTCTGCCAGCGTACTTTGATCCCTCTTGGTTATTGCGCATTGAATCAGTGCCAGTGCACGCCAGCGAAATGTATGTGCAGGAGGCTGGCAGATTGTCAGGATGGGATTTGATTGGTTTAATAAACTGGATCCCAAACGCTAGGATTGGTTGGTGTTTTCCCAGGTTTACTCCTACGGTAAATTATTCAGTGCACAACAACAACAACCTGAAACACTATGGAAAAGAGAAAAAATACATAAAAATAATATGCAAATCTAAATAAATAAATAAATAAAGGCCAGCTGGCTTCGTTCACATTGGTCACAACTGACAAGTCAGATCAAATCAGTCCATAAAATCAGGAGTGAAGCATATCTACCTGTCTGTTAACACTGTGGTAAAAAGGTTAGCGTCAATCTCAGGTGGGTCTTGAAAGTGGGGAAAGACTAGCAGGTACAGATCAAGCAGCATCTTCTGGTCTGAAAATATAAAGCCTATGCAGAAGTGTTAAAAACTGGATTTCTTAGACAGTCTACTTGAGACCGACAGCAAAAACATTGTAAGCCACATACACTGATTCAATACAACTGATCTTTACAGCAAAAACAAACTTGTTCAAACTATTGTTTTGGTCCAAATAGCTTATTTCCCAGCCTACAGGGAGAGGAGCTAATCAAAAAACAGAGCAGTCTCAAAGATGTATTTGAAACAGTGCTGAAGTGGGAAAGGATTAAACACTTTGTGTGCCACATGGAGTGCGTTTTTTTCCCTTCAACCTTAATACTAGTGGTTACATTTCAGCCATTGTTTGAGATCACGCAATTCTACACCCTTTAGTCCTACTCACAAACAAAAGATATCAATTAAAGAGTATAAAAGCATCTGTCATCTCTTTCTTTGTTTCTAAAACCAAACCATCTGGTTCAAAAGACAGATAAAAGATCTTGACAAACTACTCCAGTTGCATTTATTAAAAGAGTCAAGAAATATAATGTTTTAACTTGCTAACAATTGAAGGTTGAAGAGCCATGGCTGAAAGCTTTCTCCTCAGAATATTTTTACAATGTTAGCTGGCGTTGAACTTCCCACCCAAGGGAAATTTTTAAAACAGACACTGTCTTTGACAGACAGGCAGGGCTCTGCTTCGGGTCTAAAAGTTTCTCGGTTGGTTTTCTCCTGCTGAGAGTTTCTCCACGGGGTCGCTCAGCCTGACAGCAACAGTCCTGCTCCTCTTCCCCCTCCTGCTCACCCACCATGATAAATGGGTGGTCTGTCAAGGCACTTAAAGCCAAACTGACGTCATTGGGTCTCACGCTATCCTGTATCCTCAACATGAAGTTTGCGTATGACTGAACTGTCATGTTTTTGGTGTTGCTTCAGTAACATCAATGCAAAGGTTCTGCCTCGTTTCTGCCAATGGCCAGCAGAGGGCGGCTACACTATCTGGAAGATGAAGTTTACAACTAATCTCCCCTTTCAATTATTTTGCTCACTCAATTATCATATTTCTAATGACTTTATGGTCTCAATTTCACAT
This sequence comes from Labroides dimidiatus, assembly GCA_030710495.1. Taxonomy (NCBI): domain Eukaryota; kingdom Metazoa; phylum Chordata; class Actinopteri; order Labriformes; family Labridae; genus Labroides; species Labroides dimidiatus. The sequence continues at coordinate 17,760,237 of CM061148.1, read as the reverse complement.
CTTTAACACATCGTGATGTTAATTTACAAAGTCATGGTCCCATTTAGAGACAAAGAGGCGAAAGAGCAGGAGATGATTAACGATATTCCCACCTTCTCTTACCTGATACCAAAGCCACACTTCAAGCAATGCTCATGACCTGGCTGTGCTGTATACCTGATTTTGATAAGTCAGACCCTGTAACGGCTGTTTTTAATTCCTGATCACATTTCATCTCAATCCCTGGAAAAAAGTCTGAGGCAGTCCCAAATCACATACTTCTGTAAGTACACTAACATGAACTACACTGTGTACACTATGTGCTTACTAGAATAGTACACAAGGTCTTACAGGGTAGTGTTTTCACAATCAAACAAGGACTCTTTGCACTAACTGGAAATGACGAACATATTTGACAACCATTCACGGGTGTTCTTCTGTTATTCATTAACTGCATTATTTCATCTTTTTCCACCCCTTTCGCGATATACTCAAGACCAATGAAGGTGAGAAGTGTGCAGCATTCCACATTCAACTTTTGGACTGATTTAGCACCATCTGAGAAATTAAAGTGTACTGCATTTTTCCATACTTTCAGTGTGAACACACTTATGCGCTCAAAAAAGTATGTGTAAGTACAGAAGTACACAATTTGAGCCACAGCATGAGTCTTTCATGATCAACTCATCATGTCATTTGCTGCTGACTGTCAAATAGTAAATGATAAGAGCGTACCCTGTTGCCCTCTTTCAATATATTCACTGAAAAAATAATGCAATTTTAAGATGTGACATGAATCTCAACTGCTTAAAACACTCCATTAGAAATGTATATACTCTCTGGCCACTTTATTAGGCACACCTGTCCAACTGCTCGTTAATACAAATTTCTAATCAGCCAATCACATGGCAGCAACTCAATGCATTTAGAAATGTTGGCATGGTTAAGACGATCTGCTTCAGTTCAAACCAAGCATCAGAATGGAGAAGAAAGGTGATTTAAGTGACCTTGAATATGGCATGGTTGTTAGTGCCAGATGGGCTGGTCTGAGTATTTTAGAAACTGCTGATCTACTGGAATTTTCGCGCACAACCATCTCTAGGGTTTACAGAGAACGGTCCGGAAAAGAGCAAATATCCATTGAGCGGCAATTCTATGGGCGAAAATGCCTTGTTGATTCCAGAGGTCAGAGGAGAATGGCCAGCCTGATTCGAGCTGATAGAAAGGCAACCGTAACTCACATAACCACTCGTTACAACTGAGGTATACAGAAGAGCATCTCTGAACGCAAAAAAACATCAAACCTTGAGGCAGATGGGCTACGGCAGGACCACACCAGGTGCCACGCCGGTCAGCTAAGAACAGGGAACTCAGGCTACAATTCGCACAGGCTCACCAAAGTCTGCCCTTTACTTTGCCCCCACCAGACCTACAGAGGGAAAGGGTTTGTGGAGCAGGAAGCCCTTAAAGAGACGGCAGCTGAAACAAAGCATTCCAGACAGATACTCAAATAAGACCTGTTGAAACAACGTTCATACAAATCATTTGTTGAGTCTGTTGAAAAGATTTTCCAAAATGGTCTTTAACTGAAAGTATCTGAAAACATTAGTTAAAAGTCTCTTATTGACTTCAGATTACTCTGGGAAATAAATTTCTGTCACAGCATTCATCACAAGTTCATGCTCAAAATAATGAAATCTTTTGAGTGGAATCTAACTTGGCATCTACTATGATGACACCAAAAGACACTTGGACATACTGGTCAATAGCCAGATAATAACTAAAAACAATGACAGAAAAGATTATTAATAATCAACTGTTTAACAAGTATTTTGCTTTAAGTCATCTATTATGGTAGAAGAGGCTTTATTACCTTTAATGAAGCCAACCAGCAGAGGGAGCTCTAACTATTTTGGCTCCACAGTCAGTTTACACATGATATCTATTTATCTGTCATGTTTCAAACATAAAATACTCACCAGGTAGTTTGGCATTAGGCTTACTTGCACTGATGATAAAATTCAGTCATCATGAGTCTGACTGATGATCCCAGCAACAATGATCATAGCATTTGCCTGACACACACACACACACACACACACACACACACACACACACACACACACACACACACACACACACACACACACACACACACACACACACACACAAAAGTATGTAGTACATTGAATGAAATGGTTGCCAAAGCCATTTGTTGATCCAATTACAACTGCCTTGTGAGTTGCCATGGAAACTCCCAGTGCTGTGGTTTCAGGAGCTGTGTGGTCTGATGACCCGCTGAGGGAAACACAAGTTACACCACCATAAGGTGGTGTGTATGTATTGAAAACCAGTGTACTGCTGGGAAATAAGAGTCAACAGCAACAGTCTGCAGGGTGTGAATGTTTATGAGACGTTTATGGGACCGAACGCATATAGAGGGAAACAGATGGACATACTCAAAGGAATAATAGGTTGGTAAGATCTAAGCCTGTCTTCAGAGCTTCAGAGGGAAGTCCTGGCACAGACAGAAAGACTAAATATTGCTGAATTGCCGGGATAAGTGAGAGAGTATAAGAGTTTAATTTCAAACTGAACCAGAGGGAAAAAAAACTTTTAAGATAATTTCTCTACATGACTCATTTTCTGACTCTCAAATTGGAATGGAATGACTACCAGCACACAACCAAAGCTTATTTCACATATGAAGCTTTAGACTTTCTAAAATTTTTCAGGGGCTCCTCCCAATAAATTTATTGTTGGTTACACTTGTTCATCACAAAGTTAAGAGTTATAAGCAGGAAAAAGACATCGAAAGAATGTAAGATGATGGCAAACAAAGCATCAGAACTCTATACTACAGTGATTGTTTTGACTTCTGTGCAGGTCTGTGTTCGTAGCGAATTTTTCTAGATGTTTCATGTTGCATTCTCACATCTGTTCACCTGACTGACTAAGAAAAGAGTTTATAAATTTTAAATAATAAATCAAAGTTTGATAATAGGATACAATAGACAAGCATTATTTATGTTACAAAAAAATAGGAACATGCTTTGGTACAATCACACTGCCCCTTTGCATACTGCGTGAGCTTCTAAATGAACTGTTGTATGTGTATTGATTTTGATAATGTAATTATTGTTGCTGATTTTAACCCTCATGTTGACAACCCCCAGCACAGAGGGACACAAGTTGTTGTGGTGAAAGTTATCTTAGGTAGGAAAAGTGCTCTGTGGAGAAATGTTTAACATATGTTGAATGCAGGAAGCGAAAAACAAAACTCTGAAAAAAAAAAAAAAATCTTTCTGCTGTCAAGATATCCTGCCAATGTGTTTTTTCAAAAGCAGTACCACAAATTATGGCATCAGATCTGCTAAAGATTGTAAACTTGTCTCTTCTCTCAGGCATCTTCCCACAGACCTTGAAAAGTGCTGTCATCAAGTCTCTGTTAAAAAAAAAAGAATAACAAGACAGTGATGAACAATTACAGGCTCATATTCAATTTAATTTTTTTAAGTAAAATTACTGAAAAAGCAATTTTCAACATAACTTCATACTTCATAACACTGACAGACTGTTTTGATGTCTTCCAGTCAGCGCACTGAGACTGCTCTGGCTAAGGTGCTCAGTGGCATCCACTTTAACACCGACAGTGGTAGAGTTTCAGTTGTAGTGGTGCTTTTGACACAGTCAACCATTACATACTACTTAACCAACTAGAGAACTGGGTGGGATTTTCTGGCACAGTAGTCAACTGCTTTAAATCGTATCTTAAAAGACAGAGTCCCCCAAGGTCCTATCCTGGGGCCTTCTCTGTTTAACATCTATATGCTCCTACAGGTTCAGATTGTAGAAAACAACTAAGTCAGTGACCCTAATTATGCAGACGACACAGTTATACATGCAGTTACAAAGTCGGCCTTCTATCACTTAAAGAATGTGTCGAGGATTAAAGGAATAATGTGTCAGCAGAGCTTGGAAAAATGTCTCAGGTCATCTGGAACAGGTCTGCTTTCAGTCCCAAGAGTTAGAAGCAAACATGGAGAAGCAGCATTCAGCTTTTATGCTCCAAATATCTGGAACAAACCCCCAGAAAATATCAGGTCTGCTGAAACTCTCAGCTCCTTTAAATCCAGGATGAAGACTTACCTTTTTACAGCTGCTTTTTATCAGAGTATTTAAACAAACCATTTTAATATCGGTTTTCTTGCACAACTCTGCACTGTAACTTTCATGCCTGTATTTAAAATATATTTTAAGATAGTTTCCCCTTCTTTTTTGTTATTTTATTTTATTTTGTTTTATTTCTTTTCATCTTATTGCTTGAACCATTTTTTTCCTTTTAATTGATTTTTAATTGTTTTCTTTTAATGTTTTGCAGAACTTTTCAATGGTTATTTGATTGTCTATGTGAAGCACCTTAAATTTTAAATTGCCTTGTTGCAGAAATGTGCTTTATAAATGAACTTGCCTTGCCATGCATGCTGTGAAGAAATATAGTGGAGGGGAAATGTGCATTGTGTGTAGAAAGTGTTAAATGGTGTGGGTTTTATAAAGAGAAGGATACACAGGGCAAAAATAATGACATGGTTTCTTTCACTGCTGCATTAATCACTTGGCTTAAAAGCAGATAAAGATGACAATTAGTCCTCTGGGATACATTATCTCCTGACAAGTACTGGTCTAAGCAATGATTAAAAATAAAGATTCACACCTCCACCTTGCTAGTTTTGTGATCCCTGCTGGCCTTAAAGGAACACCCCTCCCCCATCCTCACCCTGACGAACTGGTGGCCCCACAGGGCAGGCCAGTGATCCTCGGCCAGTGTTTGTGGAAGGGCCCCACACCACCCAGCACCGTGGCAAATGAGGCGCGTGACTCATCAGACCAAACAAGGGATTAGCTGGTAATGATCTGGCAAATGGTTTTGAAATAATAATGATCTGCCCTGATGCTGGATCTGCAGAGAGACATAGAAATGGGCGGAATGAAAAAAGAGAGGACTGAAAAAGAAAAGTACAGAAAGAAAGAAGAGATGTTGTAAAGATAGACACTTTTGGATTTATTAATCACATCATTACAGGGCACTTACTGAGGCTTCATGAAAAGATCACAGTAATGTATAAACCTTTTGAATGTGCTATGAGTAACAGTAGCGAGAGATGGAGGTGAGAGCTCCAAAGGACTCCTCAAGTGATGTGGATAAAAAAAATAAAAAAAAAATAAGATCAGAAAAGAAGACAAAAAGGAGACTGACAGCGAGAGGAGCAGTATTGTTGATCTTTGCTGCCACCTGCAGCCCACCTTGTGCCTGGTACTGATCCAGCCACAGGCCGACCCATCAGGTGTTGTAAATAGTCACTCTCAAATATTCATATAAATTATGATATGGTCAAAATACTCACTTGCCTAATAATTGTGCACATAATGTAGAAATGGGAAGTTACGTCCCCAATTCCAGCTAAGTTAGAATGTGTAAAACATAACTTTAAAAAAGGATACAATAATTTGCAAATAATTTTTAACCTATGATCAATTGAATAAACTACAAATAAAAGATATTTATTCTTCAAACTGATAAACTTTTTTCATTTTTTTTATTTCAAATATTCACTTGTTTTAATTCTAATGCCTGCAACATGTCCCAAAACAGCTGTGACAGGGGCATGATCCCCACTGTGTTACATCACCTTTCCTTTAAAAACACTCAATAAGTGTTTGTGAACTGTGGATTCTAATTGTTGAAGCTTTGTAGGTGGAATTCTTTCCCAGTCTTAATAGATGTACAACTTCAGTTGCTCAACAGTCCGGGGTCTCTGTTGTCGTGTTTTGTGCTTCATAATGGGCCACACATTTTCAATGGGACACAGGTCTGGACTGCAGGCAGGCCAGTTTAGTACCTGCACTTTTACAGGACATTTTCAGGGACATCGCGGAAAAAGATTAGGCTTGGATGGCAGCATTTGTTGCTCCAAAACCTGTATGAACCTTTCAGCATTAATGGAGCCTTCAAAGATGTGCAAGTTAGCCTTGCCATGGGCACTAACACACCCCCATACCATCACAGACGCTGGCTTTTGAACTTTGCAAATATAACAGTCCAGATTGTCCTTTTCCTCTTTGGACACGACATCCATGATTTCCAAAACCATTTGAAATGTGGACTTGTCAGACCACAGCACACTTTCCCACTTTGCGTCAGTCGATCTCAGATTAGTTCAGACCAGAGAAGTCAGCAGCATTTCTCGGTGTTGTTGATGGCTTTGGATTTGCATGGAATAGTTTTAACTTGCACCTGATTTAGTGATGAACTGTGTTAACTGACATTGGTGTTCTGAAGTCAGAGATTTCTCCAGGTTCTCTGAATCGTTTGATGATATTATGGACTGTAGATGATAAATTCCCTAAATTCTTTGCATTTGAACGTTGAGAAACATTGTTTTTAAACTGTTGGACTAATTGCTCACGCCATTGTTCACAAAGTGGTGAACCTCACCTCATTCTTGCTTGTGACACTCACCTGTTTCCAATTAACCTGTTCACCTGTGGAATATTCCAAACAGGTGTTTTTTGAGCACTACTCAACTATCCAAGTCTTTTGTTGCCCCTGCACCAGTTTTTTTTTTTTTTTTTTTTTTTTTTTTTTTTTTTTTTTTTTGAAAAGTGTTTCAGGTATCAAATTCAGAATGAGTCAATATTTGAAAAAATAAAACAAATCAAAAGAAAACAATAAAATGTATCAGTTTGAACAGTAAGTCTCTTGTCTCTGTAGAGTATTCAGCTGAATAAGGGTTGAAAAGGATTTTCAAATCATTGCATTCTTTTTTTTAAAATTCACGTTTTACACAATATTCCAACTTCATTGAAACTGGGGTTGTACCTCAAAATTTAAAACCTTGACTGGCTGTTTAAGCCGATTTACCAACATGGGGCTGGTGTACATCAATGATTGTCTGCCCCTCAGTGTATAGTAGCTCTCATTAAATTTGTACATTTCTCACACTTCGATTCCCGTTTTTCTACATGGATTTTCTATGTGCTCTTTCAGTCTGACAAAACAACCAGATAAAAATGAAAAAATAAACTAAAAGGGGGGGTATGTCTCGAGTATTGACGATAATCTAATATTAATAAAATAAAATAAATAGGTTCACTTGGTTTGGTGTGTGCTGTTCATTAATGAAGTTTCCATGCATATATCTTCTAATGCAAGTTGAATTAATGGGAAAAAGATGAAAAGGAAGAAACTACCTGTTCAGGAAAATTCCTATTCTCTTTTTGTCTACATCTGTCTTAATTTATTAATTTATTTTTTATTTATTTATTTATTTATTGTTCGTCATGTGTCGTTTTATCTACTTTTTATGATTCAACAAAGAAATAAAACTAGGCCATATTGTGACAATGGATCGTGTTCAGTTAGTGTAGATGTCTACAAGCACATATAAATAAACTTTCTTCTTTAAATTTAACTTCTATTAACTTTGTTCAAAAGCTCGCGGGTTAATCCTTTAAGGGAGCGCATGGAACTTTATTTTGAAGTGCTCAAATCCTCTTAACAGCTAAGCCTTTCATAGTAAACCTTCCTGAAGAGAGTCCGAGGTCGTCTTTGTTACTCTGTGAACAAATACAAACGCAACATGCAGTATTGGACTCTAATTCATCAGAATGTCAGATGAAAACCAGACGGATTCAGAAGAAGAGGATGATGATGATATCACTGGACGAAATGGTTCATCATTTTTCAACAGTTTAGTCGCAGGTGGGTAATTCGATTTTTTTTTTTGTGGCCACTTGAATAAATAGTCACGTGTGAACTAATAATCTTAGTATATCTGCGTCAATTAAAGGTTACCCCACTCATTACAGAAGCTGTTATCGCCTTGCCTGACAACCGATGCTTTGTTAGTTGAAATCTCTGATAAAACACTAGAGGGCAGCCTAACGTAACTCAAGTTCTATTCTTAAAATTGTTATTGACCAATGTTGTGGCGTGGAATTAAAAAGCTAACCCCATTTTTAAAAATTGTAAGAAATATCGACAATAAATTACAATGATAATAATGAATTTCAAAGTAAAATAGGAATAATTACGTTAGAAAAATTAAAAGAGAGTTTAAAAAATGGAATTAAAGGCCAAACAAAAGTAAAACAGCGACTCTGGGAACATTCTTTCAGGGAATTTTCTGAATATCATCATTTATTTCCTGTCAGTTATTCCCTGTGAGTGCAGAGGTTCATCATCATCATCATTAAACTTTTAGTGTATTTTTGTGTGTGTGTGTGTGTGTGTGTGTGTGTGTGTGTGTGTGTGTGTGTGTGTGTGTGTGTGTGTGTGTGTGTGTGTGTATAAAATATAAATTTATGCCTTTAAATTTTTACTTATGAAAACAGGACCATGAAATCTCCACCTAAATTTACTAAATTACATTTTGAATGTATCTTAAATAATTTAACATAATGAAAGGACCAAAAGCACAAAAAGTGCACGTTTTCTAAAAGAATTCCACACTGAAATGTAACAACTATTCACTTTCCTTTGATTTGATTTATTTCCCGATATTTATATCATATATTGGATTTAACTTATCAGTTACTGTTCTCATACTCAACTTCTACAGTTATCTTCACCACTGGTTGATTCATATAAAAATGCTCCATTTTGCGATTTCTTTGCATATTATTGATTGAAATGTCAAGATGTACCCATGGTTTGTTTGGTCTATTTATAATAAAGTTTAAAAAGAAAAAATGGATTTATGAGTGAAAGATGCAAAATATTCTTGGATCTTGTCTAAAGTATAATGAATTCGTTTTATTTTTAAAAGGAAAAACGGCTGATTGATAGAACTTTGGAATTATTATCATAGTTGTTTTTTTTTCCTCTGCTTAACTTCCTCCACACTCCAGTTCAGTAGGTGGCGATAATGCGCCATTTAGTTGGTTGCCAACCTCCAATAAAACTAAAAGAAAAAGAAGTAAAACCAAAACCTCCTGTCGCACATCGATGGCGCAATATGTTGATGTCAGAAAATTCGACAGTTACTGTAGTCTTTACAGTAAGCGGAACTACTGAGGCAGAAGTTAGGTTATAATTCACTGTAGGCAATCAATGGATCTGTTCGTTAACTGTTGTATCAACACAGACATTGTTAGTGTGATGATCAAACGTTTTTTACTGAGGTATTAGAGAAGAGCTCAATACGTTTGCATTATTAGCATAGCTGTTGAGCTAAGCAGCATTGCTCAACAGTTTCATCAAAGATGTTTCACAAGAAGGAAGGAGCCCACTTCAGTGACACCTAGCAGCCAGCGGTTCGTGTGTTGTTTTTTTTTTTTTTCCCATTAATCCTCCGCTTCTTAAATAGGTTTTCTCAGAAATTGGGGGTGCTTCGGAAGCATTCAGACCATGTTGAACATACCGACCCAGGCGTTCCCAGCACCGGGCTCCCAGCAGCGGGTCGCTCCGTCCGGACAGTCCGGGAGAAACAAGGTAACACCTGGAAAACTCCTACCTGATTTAAAGGGAGAATACTGAGCTGTTATATTGACTCCACAGTTTTTACTTGCCTAACAATGAACAGAGTCTAGTTGGTGTACACAACATACACGATTGGTTACAAGTCCTTCATTAAAACAGTGAGTTGAATGCATGAGTTGAATCTGACTTGGTCAGAACATGGTTTCAAGCCACTACCTTTGGATTTAAAAAAAAAAAAAGGCACTTCCTTTATTTCATGACTGTGCTGTTCTCTAATGTTTAGGTGGCCTTAAAGCCAGGTCACAGTCTGATGGACTGGATCCGCTTTTCAAAGAGCGGAAAGGATCTGACTGGGCTCAGAGGGCGCTTGATTGAAGTAACCCAGGAAGAGCTGCAGAAACACAACACAAGAGAGGACTGCTGGACCTGCATACGAGGTGAGGGAGCCTGCGTGAGGATCTGATCTGATTACCATCTGTTATAAACAGAAGACAACCTTCATGGTGTGGTTTACAACCTTGGGGTTGCCAGATGAGAGTGGAAAACACAATAAAAGGATAAGGATATAATTTGTCATGGTCTGATCCAAACTGACATTGGGTTGGCTGTGTGACACCTGCTAAGCATGATGACTTGGGTTCATGCAGTCATTGAATTCAAACAGACTGTGAGCATTGCAGATGTCAGCCATGCAATTCTTTATACTTTAAATTTAAATCCAAATAAGGCTGTAAATTGTCAATCATTGAAGTGCATAGGTACTCTGTAAGTAATACACTCACACATAAAATATGCAAAGCAAACACCAACAATGTCATATTTAGAAATGGAGACTTTTAAATGATGAAAACCACTGCTGTCGAGGACACTTAGTGTCAGCTTGAGGATACTCTATCCCTCTGCTGTAGTGGATTACAGAGAGAGGTTTCCACCCACCACTTGTGTTTACTAAACTAAAGCAGTGAGCCGTCAGAAACTAAATAAGTATCCCTCAGGTTTTCAGCAAAAGAATGCAAGCACTATACCTCTGAATTTTATTTACCATATAAATGTATTTGGTATTGAAGCCATGCATATACTGTTTACATGTAGCAGAATGCTATCTGTAAATGTAAAAAGTTGCAAAAATGTGGGACCGTAATAAATTTATTTGGAGTCTCTACACATCTTTCTTTTTGAATTTTAAATTTTGTAACCTGTGAAAAAAACTGAATATAAATTACAGTGCAAATTTTTCAGCGAGACAACATTAACATCAAAACAAACTATTAAGCACAGTCAAATTTTGAAGTGTGCCAGATAATTATGAACAGACCGTGGTCATACATAAAAAAATGCATTTAAAAATAATAAAAAAAGATGACAACATGATGTTTATTTTAATGGAGGAAATGCTGCAAATACCCATGGTCTCGTGTATAAAGATTTTTGTTATGTGTGCTTTAATGTATGTTTTTACAAACCCATCACTGCCACAAAAAAAGAAGCGCTCTGAGACATGGTGAATGTGTGAAATATTAGTGTAAGTCCCCAGGTTTTATTTGCAAAAAGAAAGATTGCTCTTTCTCATCTAGTTTTAAATCCACCACCAATCAAAAAATTAATATGCCAATGTCGGCACCTACCCTGGGCTCTATAGGGTTAAGCTCTACTTCAAACATGGGACAAAAATAAATAATGATTTAATTTTTTGTGATAAATTTACCTCAATTTACATGTCCCTCAAGCTGATATTGCCTTGTTATTTTTTCTTTCAGGAATGGTCTACAATGTGACACCTTACATGGACTATCACCCTGGTGGAGAGGAGGAGCTGATGAAGGCAGCAGGGATAGACGGCACTGAATTATTTGATCAGGTATGTAATAGGAGACAGAAGGTGTATTTGTATGCATTGAATTCAACATAAAATGAATTTACCAGATGGCCCAAAAAATAGATGGTCTTAATATGGTTATTTAAATGGACTGTGAGGACTCTCTAAGTGATCTCAAAAAATTCTCACTTCTGGACACACACCTGATCGTAATCTACAGCTTAAAATTAGATTATCAGCACCAATATACTTTACTCACATTAAGTTAGGGATATTTTTATTGACATGAATACTTTTCCTATTTGAGCTGAAATTTGACAAAGTCTGTAGCGGTCGTTTTCACCCTTTGCCACAATGACAGCTTTACAGCAACGTCTCATGTTCCTCACTACCCCCATGGTGTTGTTCTGAGGCAATGTGTTCCCCTCCTTCACAAGTGCTACATGTAGTTCTGCCAGGTCACATGGTGGTGGGGTACAAGCATCCAGTCTCTGCTTCTGCTGGTCCCAGACGTGCTTAATGGAGTTCAGGTCAGGAGACATTGCTGGTCATACCACATGAGGCACTCCCGACTTCCTGAAGTCGAGCTGTGACATTTCTGGCACGATGTGGTGGAGCATCACCATCCATGAACAGAAAGTAGGGGGTAAGACACCGGGTAGCTGGCCACTAGATTATAATACAAACGGACAAAGTTTGCCTACAGATACCACTCAGAGCACTGGGCCACTAGCAGTATTAAATATAGCCAGCCACTAAACTACAGTCCAAACCGACAAAGTTTACTTGTTGTGACGTTTCAAACAACAGCACTGTGTAACTGTTGATAATACATAACCTTGTTGGGTTGTACCTGGTCAAAAGTTGTCCTGAACAAAGAAAAGTGGTGTTGAAAAGACGATCCAATCCCCTTTCATTTCCATAACAAACACATCTTGTTAAGAGTCATGTCATCATGACAGTGTGTGCAATTCCAGCCAAAAGGTGCCACTGCAACTCATTTCAAACAGATAGTCCTCACAGCCCCTTCAGAGATAGATAAATTTCATGCATACAAAATACTGACTGTGAGTTTTGATTTGGTGAAAATCTATTAACTGTATATGAGGTTTTAGTTTATAGTTAAATTGGAACATTTGCACAACCTGTGTTCCTGATTTATTGAAAATGCAAAACAATCAATCTGTCAGATTTTATTTGTAAAGCCCTTTTTATATGGCAATAATTTAAAAGTACTGTACATAAAGTAAAGTCAGTTATAAATTAAATTTAAAAAATATGCATGGTGAGTTGACATTGGGTGTGGATTACTTTTAGCTGTTAACTTCATTGCTTGTTATTATTTATTGTGCAGTATTTGCATTTTTCTCTGATTATTTTGTTTCTATCGTTGCTCTTTTAGAAACTAAACTAAAAGAAAAATTGGTCTACAAGTAAAGTTTATTCTCCTAATTTTTTACAATATGTGAGCTTCTCTTGTAACATGCCGCTATTGGTGCACAGGTCCATCGCTGGGTGAACTATGAGTCCATGTTGAAAGAGTGCCTGGTTGGTAGGATGGCCACCAAAGTCCCCACAGCTGTAAAAGGTGACCACACACGCACATACACACACACACACACACACACACACACACACACACACACACACACACACACACACACACACACACACAGTTCATCTAAGCTTTCTGTTGTTTACTTCTTTGAAGGGAGCAGAAAAATCTTCAGTGTTTGGAAACCCTCAAACAGTTTCCCTCTTAAACAAGAATGTGTTATGCAATGATTTTCACATCTCAAGATCTTTTTTTTCTTGGTTCAATAAGAGTTTTGAAAATTCTGAGTGTAAGTTGGTCACAGCTGCAAAAATCAAGCAAAAACCTTAATATTAGAAACATTAATTCCACTGCTACACACACAAACATATTGGTGAAAATGTACCGAATTACAGGGCAACATTAGTCTCTTGTTGACTAACTGCAAAGTATTTAACCTTGAACCAAACTTTTATCTAAGATTAAGTGTTTATTTTTCTTGTTCTCCAGCTATCCTCCCTCCTCCACCACCGACAAGCCTCGCACCGCCTGTCTCAGTGGCTCCTCCCCCTGACAAAGACTCTCGGCCTCGGTATGAACATTTAAACAACAGATGGTTCAGTGCAGATGTACAGTTTGATCATAATCAGAAACATTATTACCGCCTAGTCTTTCATCCATGCAGGTATGACTGGTTCCAAACGGATGCCACTGTTCATCTTGTGATTTATGCTAAAAGAAAGGTAAACACTCATCTACTTTTCACATCCATGAGGGATCATGGGGTTTTTTTTGCTAACAGTGGAAACACTCTGAAGACTGGACACTTACTCAAAGCATTCTGATAGAAGAGAATTTGATTGAGTAACCATTTAGGTGTCTCCACCAGAAGTTGAGATGACATATTTGCTTCTCTGTCAGATCCCCAGCTCTGGCTGCACCTTGGCTGACCTCGAGGCTGGAGTTCTTCGGCTTGAAGTGCTGCTTGGGAAAATGTCCTACATGATACATTTACGTGAGTAAACAAAAATAAGTGACACATAAATAAAGCAGTTGCAGCTTTCACTTCACTTTCTATGGTTTTCCTTTTGTATGAGGCTGAGCCTGTGAACCAGTAAAAACTTCATTTTTATTTTTCATTTCATGATGTTTATCGTTTTAACTGTTAATGTAATGTGGTTACATAACTATACTGCTCTCCTTATTGCTGCCTTGTTGTGTCTTTGTGTTTCTAAACAGAGGGATTGATTTACAAAAGGACACTCAATGCACAGATGCTGCTTATGTATAACTGAAAAAGCCATGATATGCTCCTTTTGGTCTCTTTCTCTGTAATGCGCCTCATTGCAAAGGGGACATTTTACCAGCTGCACTGTAGTGTTAATAAAAAATGTGACTGTTCGAACCTGTTGACATGATGATGAGCCATGATGACAATATTTCAACCTCTGGATGACCGGAAAATAGCATTTCTGTACACACAGTCTGTCAGTGTGACTCTAAATTACTAAAGGAACAGTTTAACTCTGTTGGTAGAGCAGACACATTTATACAGACATTACTGTCCTCACTGCAGTGGTGGTAGGATCTATTTCTGATCACAGGATTTAGTGCCCGTCCCTCTTCTCTTTTTCTGTCCCCCCTTACTTAATACTTTCTCAAAACTGCCCTTCAGGGTTCACTTTTGAAAAGGCTGAATTCTCCCTTCTCCTAAAGAGATTCAGGGAACTCTGAGAAACCTTGATCACCATCAGTCCTGCTTATTAATCTTTGTCTTTAAAATGTCAGTGCTGCAACCTGTGGTGTCTGAGTATTCGAAATAGGTTTCCTGTAAGAAAAATAAACACATTAACTTTAACAGGTGACTAAAAAATGAAATGTACTCATACTCATATGATTATTCTCTGCCAGGTCTAGCTGATGAAGTGGAGGGAAACATTTCTGGTAAGACAACTTCTTAATCAATACTAAAAATCAGCACAAGCTCTGTCCTGTCTTGGACTGTTTCTCAACCTGTCATTTCTTCAGTGCATACATCGTTCTCTGTGGGAAAAATCCAGATCACCATACGCAAACAGGCCAAAGGAAAATGGATGAGTTTAGGACAAGCACTGGAATTTCACAACACATTTCTACGAAAAAAAGACAGAGGTGAGATGGAACATGAAGGAAATTACTGGACATCGATGGCTTGTCCTGTGTTACTCTGTTTTTCACATAGACTAAAAGTCGATTTGTGTTGGAGAAAAGAGAACTGTGTTAAAGATGTCTGCATTTATATGAACTTTTTTCCCCAGCCCTCTATTATCGAGAATGCGTGTTAGTTTCTAAGACGGAGGTGAACCACAACACATACGTGTTCAGATTACAGCTTCCACGAGGGTCAGTCAGGCATGTGCCAGTTGGACAACATGTCTACCTCAAAGCAAACATTCAAGGTAAGAGACAGAGCAGACAGACTGAACTGAAGCCTCTTTACTTTGTTCAAAACATATTTTTCAACAACCGTTTCCTTCTGTGTCAAATGAAATAAAAAATCTGCCCTCAGTGCTGATCATGTAGTACACAGAAAGTCTGAGCAATGGGAAAAGGCGTTGTTTTGTGTCTGTATATGCTACCTGTATTTAATTTTTTTCTCATAATTTTCTTCATCGTTGTTCAGACACAGAGGTTGTGAGGCCGTACACTCCAGTGGATCAGAATCTGTTGCCACCCTCCAGCAACTCCTCACAGGATCCAGACCTCTACCTCATGATCAAAGTTTACCCTGACGGGGTTTTAACCCCTCATGTCAACAACCTGCAAATCGGTAAGTAACGACCAAGCTCAAAGTTTAATGTAGAATATCAGTCACAGAGAAGAACGTGATGGAAGCCATTGCTGAAATCAGGTTTGATTTAAAGAGAACATTGAGCAGACAATATTCTGACAGTGAGCTGAGTATGTTTTTTTGTTTGTTTGTTTTTTTTATCTGCTCTTACTCTCTAGGTGACCAGATATCTGTCAGTGGTCCCGAGGGAGCCTTTAGTCTCCGCCCTCTTCGTGATGTCACACACCTTTGCCTGTTAGCAGCGGGCACAGGGTTCACGCCCATGGCTCGTCTCATTCAGGTGGCACTGCAGGACTTCGACTCAATCAGGTAGAAACAATCTATAAACCCAAATCACATCAAGGGGAAGAATAATTTGTTAACTGAACTGCTTTTTCAATGTTAATATAATATTTTTAAGCCTTAATTGTTATTTATTCAGTTTTCTTTCACTGTATGATCCTAACACTCCAACACACAACTTATTTATGATAATCTGATTGCAGTCTCACATTTTTTTTTCTTTTTCAAATAAGAAAATTTCCACTTTTGCATAAAATTCAAATAAATAATTTCCTATAAAATCTTGTAGGACATCTGCATCACTTTTGTCATCATCTCTTATTACACATAATATAGGAAAATGTAGAATCTGTACTCAGGGGTCTGGATTTTTAGAATAAGAGGAAGTCTGAACGGTATTGACATCATATAGCAGGAGAACCAGTCTGTGGTGAGTGGAGAACAATAGGCTATAAAGGTCCTTCAGATGCTGCAGACCCTGGATTCATACTATGCTGTTGTCCCACCAAGAATAGACACATGTAAGGTGAAGCCAATTTAATCCTGGTGGTTGCTTGTCTTTGTTTAATGGCTTAAAGGCTAAACTCCTCAATTAATGAAATGTTTCTGTTGTGAAAAAGTAAAATTTTAACGCCACAGTGGTTACACCAGAGCAGACCCTGTTTTCTCTGTAACTTGAACTCATTCTTTGTTTGTAGATTTCCCAGCCACAGAACACTAATGCTCACAAACAGGCCGAACATGTTCCTGCAGCTGTTTTTAACCTGCTAATAAACTTAGTTCTGCCTGATGACCAATGTTACATTTGTGTGTCCTCAGCCAAACCAAGCTGCTCTTTTTTAACCGGAGAGAGGAGGACATCCTGTGGCACAGGGAGCTGGATGAACTGGCTACTAACACTGAGAGGTAATGAAACTGGCAACGTAATGTGAGTGCTTGTAAGGGCGACCCAGTGAGCCTGATGGTTTTTTCTTGGTTTTTATCATTTTTACCAGTTCACTTTCATTATTATCATAAACTCAACATTATACCTGCCATTTTAACTTTTGGCCTCACAACTTTTATCTACTTTTATCTATTTATGGTTAATTATTTTTGTTTTGATCTTTTTTACTGTTTCTATCGTCGTCTTTACTTCCTTATTATTATCTCTTGTCCTTGTGATTCAGTGTAGTTGGTTTTTTTGCTGCCTGGGTTCTCCTCTCCTGTCATTGTGTTTTTATGTGTTAACCATGTATTTTGAGGGTGTACACCAGTTTAAGTTTTATTGTTTCACTGTGCTGTTTAACTTTATCTTTTTGAGACTTCTGCTGTAAGAGCACTTTACAAACCATTGTTTAAAGGTGCTATATAAATTATTATTATTATTATTATTATTATTATTATTATTATTATTATTATTATTATTATTATTATTATTATTATTATTATTGATGACAACAACAACACTCAAAAGCCATAGGGCTCCATTTACAAAAACAGATATTTTACCTCACCTTTTACCAACCTTATCACTTTAAGAAAGCAGTAAAAAAGTTCAAAACAATTTTCACCCAAACTTGTATTGAAGTTTTACAAAATAACCACAAGAAGTTGTTTTGATTTTTGAAGCAGCAGGGTTTATTCACATAATGCAACATTGTCAACAAAAATACAAAACAAAGTAAGTAGTTAAATTGTAAATCATAAATTCTTGATTTGCGGTGTATTGTGGGAGTTTCACTTTGCATTCTTTGTGTATTTACAGCATTGTAAATACACATTTTTTTATGTTTTTGAATTTTAATCAAGATTTTCTCATGAAAACGGTTCAAACTAATGTGTTCTTACTGATGTGTATGTGAATGCTGCAGATTCAGTTTCTCATTTGCCACATCTGGACTTCTACATTTTCTTAAAATCCTCAGAATAAGAGTTCATGAGTGTTTGTCTGTGTCAGGTTTCAGGTGGAGTACGTCCTCTCTGAGCCCTCTGAGAGCTGGACTGGTAGGAGAGGCCGTGTGGACGAGTCCATGCTGAAGGATTTCCTCAGCAGACCAGATGGTTCTAAATATTATGTGTGTGTGTGCGGCCCCACTGCCTTCACAGAGCTCACAATAGGGTGTGTAAACCTTTATTATAAAACCTTATCACCCAGTTCTGCCCTGATGCACCAACAAAAGACAGTTACTTATATTCTTATATGTTGTAATTATATACATGTCACATTGTAAGTATCCAGTGAGTCATGGAGAAAACTTTTGTTTTCATCACTATTTCCAGGTTTATATCTATATAAAAAGTCTGCACAAGCAGAAGTGCCCCCTGTCACTCTGTGTGCTTTATATTTACTTTAAACTTCATCCTGATCAGTTTGTGGAGACTGTAATGATGATCGGTGCTGTGCTCTGCTATAAATTCACACACGCACATTACGCAGCAGCTGATCGTTAATCCTCTTCCGGTTCCTCCAGGAGTCGCTTTTCTGCCTCCTCTTTTGGACAGAAGTTGTAGTTTGGCTTTCTTTCTTTCTTTTTTAAACCTGAAAGCCTGTTAGTTCTCATACCATACTGTTACTGCTCTCTGCAGGGTCATCTCCAGACTTTCAGACCGGGGTGGATCAATGAGTGACATAAATAGCACTACTTTAACAATTATGAGTAACTATGATTGTATAGATACTTTATTCCATTGTATGATTTTAGCATAAAATGTATTATGCATAAATGTGCATCAGCCAGTCTGATAAATTTAAAGTAGTTTTTAAGCCCATATTAAAAAAATATATATACACCTTTAAATTACACCAAAAACAGGAGAGGTCCCACGCCAGGCTGTAAACTTAGGGAAACACTGATGTTGCATACAACATTTCCAAAGAGGACTTGCCGTGCATCAAATTTAAATCCGAAATTCTTCTAATGAATAAAAATGGATTAAACATCAGTTCAGTTCAGTGAAGCACTTAAAGCAATTTAATTTGGAAATGTTGTATTTTGCTTAATGTTTTAGTTTGAAATGTTTCATTTCGGTTCAGGGAAACACTTTAAACACATTATTTTTCTTTTTATATTTAATTGTGCTTCAAGTAAAGACAAACATTTCTTTACACCTTTTTCTTGTTTTAAAATTATTCACATTACATGAAAGATATGGAGAGCTATAAAAAAGGGGACCATGTGGTGTCAAAGTTGACGCAATGAAAATGCTGAAAAACAGCCCCACACCATGATGTTCCCGCCTCCAAACTTTACTGGTATATGGTGTTTTGGGGGGTGATGTGACCTCCAAACATGCTGTGTATGATTTATGGCATCCAAAAAGTTCAGTTTTGGTCTCATCTGATCAAACTATATTGTCCCAATATTTCACAGGCTTGTCTAAATGTTGTGCAGCAAACTTTATTGCTGTTGAGTGCGGTACTTCTAGTTTTCTTTAAACAATTGTACCTGTTAATTCCAGATCTTTCGAGCTCTCCACGAGAGGTTTAAATGCAAAACTGTTCTCAACTGTTGGAATTTATCTTCTGCTGCTGAGGATGTTTACTAGTTATAAACCTGGTCGGCTTGTTGCTGTTAATCAATCAAAATATTTTGAAATGGCAATCGAAAAATCTTAAAATTAATCACATAAAGGGAAAAAAAAAGTGATGTAGACTTTAAATAACCTTAAAGACGGAGTCCCAGTTCACAGATCAGGCTGTTTCTCATACCTCACTTTGATTTCAGTTGTTTGTACTGTTATTCATCAAGCATCATTCAAATGAACTTTAGTCTGGTGCAGTTAAGTTTATTCTCTACAATGATTATTGACTTCATTACGGAGTTCTTATCTGGTGTCTATGTTTCAGGTTGTTGAAGCAGCAGGGCTTCAGAGAAGAGGAGCTCCATGCTTTCCAGGGCTGAAGATTTCTGCCTCAACACGACTGAATCTGCTAAAACTGAGTGTGCCTGTTTGAGAGAGAGCGAGTCTGAAGTAATTTATATACTTGTTTGTGACGAACGAGAGGAACACTGTTTTTCTATGCACTGAGGATCTGATGATGCTGATAGCAGACACAAAACACGGCAAGTTTTTATGTGTGGAAAATCCCACACGATACAGTAAGATGGTTTTGACAGTGTCTGGAACTGTATTAAAGGCGTATGCTGGTGTTTTTATATGTTGGCATCAGCAGTCAGCTATTATAGATGCTGGACTTAATGCTGACACTGGTAACAAGAGATTCCCCTCAGGGATATACCTTATCATTTCAGTGAAGAAAAGGGGACTACAGCCCTTGTTGAATAGGACAGTTAAAAAGAAAGAGAGAAAGCAAATAGAGGGAGACAAAGGGGGATGGAATGCACCAAATCCTGCCAGTACGGTATCTGTGTGATAATCCTTCTTTTTAACCCCTTAATGGCCCTCAGACAACTCTTTTCTATGCCACAAGTCTCCATTGAAATAACATGTTATCACATTGACTGTATGATTTATGGACGTAGTCTCTGTGACATCACTAAATTATTTTTTATACAGAGTTTTGAAGCCCATCATCATCAGAGGTCATATTGGAAATGTTGAACTCAACCTAGCTTCATTTGAGTTAGGATGAGGTATTGAGGCAGTTCTTTAGCCTCTCTCTATATATAAAATTCAGAATTACTGAATCCAAATTTTTACCCAGTTTCCCAATCTATCCCTGTCTTGTCCTCTTTACACAAAGGCATGCAAAGCCCAGAATATATTTAACCAAAAATATTTATATATTTCATAAAAAGGTCGAGCTCTTAAAATTACAATCTGTTACAGCCATGATGTTAAATTCTTACTTGACAAATCCAATTGTAATCTTTCAGAGCCCGCAACATGTAAAAAAGATACCTGAATTAACCTTTAGTCTTGTGTAATTAAAGAAGGTGCATTATACTGCTATGAAATTCATGAATGATGAAGGTTTATGCAATCTGAAGAGAGATTTTACATTTCTGACGGTTCTGGATGTTCAACCTGTGAAAAATTAAAGTGCATCATTGTGGCGTTTTCAACTGTGTGTCTCTTGTTCAGTAAAATCACAGAAATGTTTTTATAACCTGGGTAAAAAAAATTGTTTCAGCTTTTTCAGAATAACCACACTCAGATCTATAGCCTACTTGCTTTTGCAACCTTGTAGATAAAGATGGGAATGGGTTACTATACTGCAGCAGGAAAAAGACTAGATGTTTCACACAGACACACAGGGATCCTGCACACAGGTATTTGTGTTTATATTTTGTATGTTTTTCTGTCTATTTGATGTATTGTCACATTTAAATTGGGTAGACCCCAGGAAGAATAGCTGCTGCTACGCAAAATCTAATTGGGATCTAAATTAACTTAACTCACTGTGGTCAAATCAGGTGAACTCAAGGGATCGTCCGGATCTGTGCTGACATGTCTCCAGGCAGACCAGACCACAAGTGGACAGCTCTGAGTGCGAGACTTCATCCAAATCATCATTGGGGACTAAAACTGTTCATATATCATCTGAGTGGAGGGAAACTCATTACTACATTATTATTACATGTATGGCTTATTCATTGGCTGTTAGAAAAAAGGTGCAGGGACTCCACGTTCACTGTTTGTTCCTTTTTTGCTGACTTAAGATGTCAAAATCACACCCAAATCAACTGGTTCTTTGAAACATTTGACACATTTGGTGTAAAAGAGTGGGGTTGTGTAAAGTGTAATGTTTATCTGGAGGTGGAAAAAGAAACCAAACAATGCTCATGGAGGACAACTGTAAGTTGAAAACTTTGAAGATGACCGAGAGTTTTGGGCTCAGGTCCTCCTTGTTAGGTCAGTTAGGCAGACACTCCCAACAATGACACTGATCTGAAACACTTGAGGAAAGACACACAACCAAACAGGCCAGAGGGCTGACACTGAGTTGTGTTTAATGTTCTGATGCTAGACTGCTTCTGTAGTATATAGAGTATTTGTTAACAGCTGACTGACTGGCTGCTCAGTGCAGATTTTTCCAATCTAGCAGTCAGCAAAATCAGAGTTGAGCTCAGATATAACTTAGTCAGGGAGACGGGTCTGTGCAGGTCCGGAGTCGGAGTGGAGAAAGCCTGGGGCAGAAGAGAGCAGGATTCAGGATGTATCAAACAAAGATTCTTACAAGTGACTGGAACTGGACTGACTTGGAAGCTTAGTCTGCAATCTGGCAGCTAGGTGGAGTAGGAGCCCAGTATTTGAAGGAGACAGACTAAGATTTAGTGAAACTACCTCTTTGCAAAGGCACATTGGGCTACAGCAAATAGTTTTTCTTAACATTTTGGGTAATATTTTGCTTTGTCCCTGTTTGTTCAAAATGGGTAAATGGTGCCATCTGCTGGAAATGGGGATAAAGTGACAGCTCGGCATATCAGCTAAAAAGTATGATGAAACAGAGGAAACATGCTGAATGAAAAAAGGAAAGCTTCTGAGCAACATACATAAGAGAGAAAGAAGAGCAAGAGAAATAGGCTGCAGCTCCGTCAGAAAAAAAATAGAAATACTTTATTTGCTTCAATTAATAATGAACTTTGCATTTTTTTCTTTCATTTGGGAGAGCGATGTTGCCTCTGTATCTTTGAGGAGCCCTCACCTGCCAGTCTCCATTTTCCTCCGAATCCAGTCTTTCTCTGCAAAAGCTGCTGACCCATCAGTCTGTCTCTGAATATGTAATCTTTCAAATAAGGCCATGAGACCAACTGCCTTTGTTGGTAATATTCCAGGTTTCCCATTATTCATTTTATCTTCTCCTCATACAGACATTCCACATCTCCTTACCATTCCACTTTTATAGGTCTAAAGTTCAAACATAATTTTGTTCCCATAAAGTCTGTGAAATAAGAGCACTTTATATTGTTAAAATTATTTACATACAGTTTTTGTTTCTATCAGAAAATCTGTTGACTGCCAGGTTTTACTTGTTACTTGCAGCAGCATGTTTATATTTACTTACACTCACAGAATACATACTGCATGTCGAAATCACAATTTTTAATGTCAAACAGTGGCATTTCTAGATATATGCTCAATAATATAATTAAGGGGTTCTTAAAAGAGCCATTTTAAAATGATTGTTGGCTGCAGGTTGTCCAGATCAGGCAGGGTCTCCAACTCACCTCACTCCTTGGCACAGGTAGAACGTACATGAGCTGTTGTCCAGGCTTCTGTATGAATCAGCTGTGGTCAGAGGCCTTCAGCACAGGAAATACTT
The DNA here is from genome assembly GCA_030710495.1 of Labroides dimidiatus. Classification (NCBI taxonomy): domain Eukaryota; kingdom Metazoa; phylum Chordata; class Actinopteri; order Labriformes; family Labridae; genus Labroides; species Labroides dimidiatus. The sequence goes on along the minus strand of CM061148.1, from coordinate 17,737,105 downwards.
AACCAGGGTGACTGGTAGATAAGTGTTTTTATCATACAAGAATAATTTATCATATATTACAGTTTATTTCAGTCGCTTTGGTGCATTTCTCTGATCAGAAATTAAATTCTCATAACTGTTAGTTCAACCTCCACAACATTTAGTTGTTTGTGCACATCATAGTAACACCTTCTTATTCCTTCCATCTAATTGCAAATGCTTTCAGACATGCATCATTGCTTTCATACAATTCTCTGCTGTTTGAAAAATTACCATTTGCTCATGTCAGTCAAAATGAGCTGTACTTATAAATGCTGAATAGACATTCCCTATAAAACTAATAGTCTTCACTTCACTGCTTGAGTCATTACATACAAAATGTTGAACTAGTTGTCAAAATCTGTCAAGCAAATTGTATACATGTCTTTATCATTTTGTTTCTCCTGAAAAGGTCTCCTAAAATGAATATTTTCTCTCATGGTAGCCCTGCTCGATATATATTTTTTTAATGTACATTATTGTAATTTAACTCTGAACCACACAGGATTGCAGGAAAACCTCACAGAGGTGGAGGAGGGTCCTTTTAACTCCACAACAAGGGGATGCCATTTATGCAATAGTGACTGCAAGGGGGAAATACAAGATTTTGAACCTTTTCACCAAGATCTTTTTTGAGACTTTTATGCATTTGAAAACACTTAAAGAGCAATCTGTCATAAGGAAAACATGACAGAGCCAATTGACTGTCTTGTTCATGAACAATGGTGTGAGGACTTTTCATCTTGATGACAATGACACTTTCACTGACAGGAATACTCGCTGTTGAGGAATGAACCATCCATTTGAGCAAGTGACATGCTTTTGCAGTTAATCAACTAGGCTTTAACAGTTTATACTAACTGTTTTGAGAAATTTACTAACTGTTGTGCATTTGTTAATAAGGATGTGAGAAATGCACCAAAGTGACTGAGAAAAACTGTATAAAAAAAGTTACATTTCCTGCTGTGGCTAGGGGGCATTATGACTGTGGTTTAATATTGCCATATGAATTTGATCAGGCCTGGACCAATAACTTACACATTCAATGTGTCTATAAAACACTGAGCAGAGATGAAGGTGATCAGGTAAAACACCCTCAGACTAATTTGATCAAACATGGAACCTTTGAAAGCCCCAAATATTGAGTCATGCTTGACAGTCAACTGAGGGGGGCATCCTCCCTTTTAGATTTATGATATATGTGCAAGGGATTTTTTGTTGGTCTTGATAAAAGGAATAAGAATAGGAATTTTTGAATGTGTAAGTTTAAAAATAAAAAAATGAAAAATAAAAATAGCCTGTTTCGTTATGAAATCATTGGAGTCAATGGAATTTGAATCAGGCCTAACTCCTGCTTCTGGGGCTGGATTCTAAGTGTCCTCAAGGTTTCACAGAACTGGGGGCAGAGCTGGGGTTTTCTAGTTCTCCCTCTCTCTGAACTGCTCTCTCACCCAGCCTGCCTCTGGGGTATCCCCTGGTTGAGAATCTGTTCTGCAGTGGATGTCCAAGTCCACCCACGTCTTTCCCATAGAGCTCCTCTTTGGTCAGCCTGGGTCGGCATGGGTCAGCGCCCCTCTGCCAGCTGCCATCACTCACGGATGAATCAACAGAGAAACTCTGAACAAACTCAGAGGGCAGCACGTGTCCTTCAGATGTAAGCGCTCATATATTCACTTCAGAGGAGGAGAAACACACGGTCCTTGCTGATCAAACAATAACCAGTGCAAACTAATGGCTAAAAAAAAAAAAAAAGAAAAAAAGGAGACCAGTGAAGCTTCTCTGGCAGTCAGCAGCTCATGAATCAGGATCATCTAGATAATTGGCTTTCATATGAAGCAGTTTTGGAGCAGAGATTTGACCTGGTTAATCCAGTGGCTCTGAAGTACAAAGCACAACTACAAAAAAGACAACACAAAAACATCAACAAAAACACACAAGCAATTTGATGTCATGTTTTCTGTGTTTTTTGTTTTGCACTTAGATAGATAGATAGACAGATAGACAGACAGATAGACAGACAGATAGACAGATAGATAGATAGATAGATAGATAGATAGATAGATAGATAGATAGATAGATAGATAGATAGATAGATAGATAGATAGATAGATAGATAGATAGATAGATAGATAGATAGATAGATAGATAGATAGATAGATAGATAGTGCAGGTTTTTCCTCACGTGAAAGTGTTTATTAAACAGATTTAAAACACAGAAAAAGTACTGTTACTATTTATATTTTATCACAGTTATTACAGTGCACATGTGCAGACACACAAACAGCTGTTAGAACTGACTGACAGATGATCCAGTGGTGATCAGCTGACGCCATCATCACTTAAAGACATTGCTCATTTGACGCTCTGGAGGAAAGGATATCTCATTTCTCTTAAAACAAATCTCCATGTTACCTCTTCCCGTCTTTTCCTTGAAAATTACCTCTTTTCTAGACTTTTTCCATGCATCTCTGGTGAGAAGGACAAAGACGCAAGTACAGGGTGCAAGGTTCAAGCAACTTAAAGGTGACATATACCCCTTTTTCAACCATCTAAACCCTGTTGTCTAAATGAATGTTTCAGTTGGAATATTCTTTGACTTAAACACCAGGAGACAAACATCCTTTCCCCTAAACTCTGTTGTGGTCTCTCTTTAAATCCAAATGAGCTCCTTTTAGCCCCACCCCCTCTTCTTCGTGGCGTTCCAACATAAATAGAGTATCCTGCTAATGTAGCAGCTTGTGAGTGTGTCAAAAACATGCTGGAAATGTCACATTTAAAAGGCAAAGAAAGGCGTAGATACAGAACAGGAGTGGAAGAAGGGCATCAAAGGACTCAACAAGATTTTTTTCTGAATCATCAGTTAAATTTGTTTGATGATTATTATATTTTTCCTGTTAGAGCCACCTTACTTAACATTTGATGTTACTAGTTTTGCAAGCAGAGCCTGGCATGAAGTCTCCATCACATTTGATGACTATCACAATTAGTTCTACCAACTAATTACAGTCAGTTAATAACTTTGTGTCATTTTAACTCCAGATTCAGAGGCTGGCCTGTCATGATGACAGAGTTAGAGATCAACCTTATGTGTGTTAAGATCTATTTCATGTTTATCTACCTCATGAGTGATATTTACATTTCAGTGTGGAATATTTTCTTTCGTTGGATCTTTAACCCTTCAACACCTGAGGCTCAGCTTTTTGCTTATTTTACCTGTTAAACAGCCAGAAAATGTCCTGTGATGATGATTGATGATTTTTTTTTTATGCTTGATGATACTTCAGGATTTTTGATGGTATTCCAAGATGTTCTGGTTTCTAATGTACCCTGTCAACCTGGCAGACTTCCCTGTTTCAGTCTCACTGCCAGCTCCTGACCACCAGCACGTACCGGAATATTAATTAAGCTCATTAAATGACTCTGATTATATAAGCAGTAAAGTTGCACAACCAGGTTACACGCTCAACTACACACAACTGATCACAGCCACAGTCACGCCCACTGCTGACGCCGCTTGGGACCCTTACATGTAGATGGAAGTGGTCTACGTGTCCTCTTAAAGGAGACACTGGGGCATCTCTGTGACACAATGACCACATGTCCCAGTTTGTCCAGGGCTGTCCTGGTTTACATCTTAATAACCAAGTTTTACATTATTCATGTCAGAGAATCTGGTTTTGACTCAGAGCTCATAATTCCCCACTGCCTTCATACCAAAGGACATTTAAATGGAAAAAATAAATAAAATTAAAAAACAACGAACAATTAAATGAAACATTTGAAACATCTCTCCTCATAACAACATGACAAATACAAGAATTGCAGACTGTTGGCACAACAGGAACATGGTGTACATGCAACTCAACAGTTCAGGGTCTCTGTTTTTAGGTATTTTTCTCTGCAGAATGTGGTTTGCCATTGTCTCTCAGAAATATGTAAAGGCTATTCCACAGAATCGGTGCCATATCTGTCCACAGAAAATAAAATGTATAAATGCATGATAAAATTAAATAAATTAAATAAATTATGATAAAATACATTTTGTGTTAAGCCAAGCATTCTGCAAATTGATTTAATTGCATATTTCATGAAGGGAAAGCCACACACACACACACACACACACACACACACACACACACACACACACACACACACACACACATATGTGTGTTTGTGTGTGTGTGTGTGTTAAAATTTGAAAACAGTTTTGTCAGCCAAAGGCCAAAAATAAGTTCACTCATGTTCATTGATATTTAAACTATGAGTGAAGGGGTTAACTGCTGGACTCTCATCTGACCATCATTGCAACCCTTTTTTCTGACCTCTTGGCCAGGTCACCCTAGCAAAAGAGATCCTGGTCTCAATGGATTTTTAATCTGGTTAAATAACAGTTATTTAAAAAACAAACAAACAAAAAAACAAAAAAAACAAACACTGGTTGCTTTGTACTGGTCAGAACTCTATAGAAGTTGATTCTATGGTATAGTATTGTTTCTGCCAACTGACCACAGAAAAAACAGACATTGTTTATGCTGCTACAATTTAATGTAATGTTTGAAGAACACTTACTCGTTTGAATGAATGGAGCTAAACACTGCGTCCATGCCCAAATATGCTGACATAGGTTGTAAAGGGGTTTATAAACTCAGATATGTCTGTGTGAAACAGATTACACACACAATGGGCAGAAATGTCATGCATTTTGAACATCTGACAGATCACCCACAAACATTTTTGTCCAGATTCATCAATGAAAAATCACAATTGTCATGTCATGTGAATAAAAAATTTGATAAGCCATTAAAGCCAATGTCATGTTTTAGTCATCAAAAGAGCCATGTTTGGCTCGTCAATGTCTCGTTATCGTCATGCAAAAAAGGGAAGTCAACAAAATTATTTTGTCATCTTCATCAATATAAATCTAGAATGGATTGATTTTGACTTTGTTTTTACAACTTATGGAAGAACCACTTCCATGAAATCCACGTATGATTTTTAAAAAAAAGTTTATTAATGGTTTATATGAGCCTTAAGGAATTTGTAGCAGTAAACACCTCTTTTAAGTGACAAGATTTACCAGTGTTTCTTTCGTAACACTTCACTCCAATCTAACGTTAGTTGCTATAATGTAGTTGTAATGCTTACTCATTCCAGTAGGTGGTGGTAATTCACCTAAACCTGAGTGCCACAAGCATAGAGATACAGCATTAGTGCCATGCATTGTCGGAAACAGTATGCCAGGTAGACTGGTCCAGATTAAATTTTCCTGGAACAGTAGGACATCTGGGAATTTTAAACATTCTGCAGATTTTCCAAGTTTTCACATACTGCCTACTACATACTGAATTTTTTGCCAAATCATTTGGCACTGCTAGTGGTTTGAAAAACTGCCACAGTCTATGGTTGTCACTGATTACATACTGCCTGTTAGTGGCCCTGTCCTATCTCTAAGTATGTTTTACATGACCCCACAATGTGATAAAGTTTAAGACACAGACAAAGAACAGTGTTAGATAACACATCCAACTTGTTTCAGTTTTTACTAACTAAACTGCAGATACCAGCTGATGTGGACAGCTGTGCTCAGTGTGTGTGTGTGTGTGTGTGTGTCTGTGTGTGTGTGTGTGTGTGTGTGTGTGTGTGTGTGTTAGAGAGAGAGAGAGAGAGAGAGAGAGAGAGAGAGAGAGAGAGAGAGAGAGAGAGAGAGAGAGAGAGAGAGAGAGACTGTGGCTAAATGAGGTCAATAGGTCGTATGAGGCCATGTTAAGGGGGTGTGTCAGACTAAAGGCATTGGGGCTCCACCCCCTGTACTGACCCATGAGGTTTAGAAGACAGGTAACCATAATGTTACAGAACAGTAATAGAGAGCATACATGAGAACATCACTGACTGAAGCTGGGTGAAAAACTTGTTCAGTTGGTAAAACTAAAAAATCCCATTCGGTGTAACCAATGTTTCCTATAAAAATCTGATATTGCACAAAAAAAGTTACCTTGAATATGATTTTGGCAGTCTACTACACTGTAAAATTAATTATAAATTAATTTTAAAATAACTGGCCAAAAAAAATAGAGAGCAAACATTCATGTCTATGGCATACTGACTTGCTCAATACAGCAAAACCTACGGTATATTATAAAGTTTAGAAATGAAACGTTTAAATATACTTTGAGATATTTCATAACAAATAACGTATTTCATTAGTACACCTGCATAACTTCTACAAAAGTGAATTTTTTAATACTTGTAACACTTTTGTGGTTACACCATTTGGCAATTTAATGGGACTGATTCTTTGATTGGATAAAAATAGTAGAAATGTTCTGGAATACCATGACACCAACAGAAATGCAAACTACACATTTAAGCAAACATTTAACATGTTGTTTTAACAAGTTTAAAGCATATTTTTAATACCAACCCTTATTTGTCACTGTCCCAGTTACACATGTGACTCCATCACCTGCTGAAAAAGTTCTTCAACTGTTGAATGATGGTGTTATCCCTGAATAAATAAATCCCTGTGGTGTGTAACATCACAGCTGGTTTGTGCAGGGGTTGATCCTGAAACAGTTAAGGGTAAATATTCCACTCTAGCTGTGCAGGGCTGTTAGCACCAGTTTAAGTCAATCAGCTGTTTTTTTTTAATGATGATCATTTGAATAGAGAAGGGTCTGTTTTACTTAAAACAAATGCATCATGACAGATTTACATGCATGCAAACAACACCCATGCACAGAGACATTGTTTGCTCTACAGAACAGTTTGTGGGGCATTTAACTCTTTGTATATGCTTTGTGAATTAGACAATGACGTTTTGGCTCAGTTACCCATAATTCGGGGGCACAAGAGCAGCACAGTCCTTTGATGAACAAGGCCCAGAGTGTACTTGCAGATGTTCACAGACTGATAATAAATGTTAACCTGCCTTACTCTGACCTTCCAAACTGTTGGAGCCTCCTTCCACTTGCTTGAGGGACAACTAGCAAGCCCAGGTCAGAAGACCTGAGTGACATTCTGGTGATGTGAGGGTGAAGCAGGTCGGTGATATATTCCGGAGCCCAACCATGCAGAGCTCTGTACACAAAACAAGAACCTCAAAATGAGTCCTAAATTTAACTGGCAGCTAAAGTAGGGAATGTGAGTCATCCAGCAGGACTAAGTCAATATTCTTGCAGCAACATTCTGGATGGAGGGATGACTATTGAAGCAGGTGAAAAGAGAATTGCAATAGTACAGATGGGATGCGACAAAAGCATGAATGATAATTTTGAGTCTTGGATGTGACACAACAGGCCTAAGTTTAGCAATGTTTCATAAATGGAAGAAACATGACCCAGACAATTGTTTTATGTGGTGAACAAAGGACATGGTCTGATCAAATACAACTCCAAGATTTCTGAGTTTAGACTGGGCAGCAGAGGAAAGGGAACCAATACATCAAGTAACCTTGGAAGCTACAGTATCTAAACCAATGATGAGAACCAGCATCTTTTCAGTGTTTAGCTGCAGGAAGTTGTTAGCCATCCAGTCCTTAATGGCAGTCAAACATTCAAACAAAACAATCAGTTTGTCAGTGTCATCAGGCCTAAATGACAGATACATCGTAACATTGATGAGAGATACCTTTGAATTTGCTGATAACATGACTGTAGGGCAGCAAAAACATACTGGGGGACACCACAAGAGAGAGCAGCAAATTCAGACTTGTATGGACCAAACCCCTGTCAGAGAGATAAGAGGAGAACCAATCCAGAGCAATCCCAGTGACACCCACCAACTGCCACAGTCTCCCAATAAGGACACAGTGATCAAGTGGCACCAAAACAGGACATTTACCAATATCAGGGGACATCATAATATCATTTGACACTCACAGATGAGCCAGTTCAGTTGAGTGCTTCTGGCGGAAACCGGATTGAAAGTGGTCTAAAATGTGTGAAGTCAAGACATCACTGAGCTTTTTGGCAACAACTTTCTCTTGAATTTTAGAAAGAAAAGGCAACTTGGAAATGGGCTTGTAGTGGCTGGGTAGAGAAGGATAAAGATTTTTTTTTTTTTTTTTTTTCGGTAGAAACCAAATAACAGCTTGTTTAAAGATGGCTGGGACACAACCAGAACTCAGCCAGCTGTTTCTAATAACAACCAAGCATGGACCAATAGAGCCAAGCACATTTTTAAGCGAGGAAGTGGGAACAATGTCTAATGAGCTTAATGAAGTGCTGATGTTACCCACCATATCAGTGAGGTCTTGTTGGGATATCTTAGTGAAAGAGCTCATGGTTGTTGAACAGTTTGGATAATTAGAATAAGGAGTTGACGGCCAAATGATACTGGCCCTGACATCTCTAACCTTACTCACAATGAAATAGAGAAAGGTGTTGCAATCATTGTTAAAGACAATGGGGATATCCAAAAATGCAGGATTAACAATGTTGTTTATTGGTGTCAATCAGAAATTTTGGGTTGCATCTGTTGGAGGAAATTAGGCTGGAGAAATAATGAGTTCTTAACCATTCTTAACCATAGTTTTAAACTCCAGGATGAGTTCCTTGTACTCGAGATGGTGACCATGGAGCTTGGTGGATTTCTAGTCTCTCAGCTCTTTAAGCACAGTCTCTGTGGCGGGGCATCCAAACCCTCACAGACTATAAACCACCTCCACAGACCTGTGAGAGTGACATCACACTCCTGAACAGCCTCAATGACTTCTTTGAGGCTCCACTGTTATTTTTGGACTCTTTGTTTTCGAAAAACATTTGGTAAAGTTTGTTTTGACAAGCATTATTCTCGTCAGGAAGATGATGTGTCAAGTGACTTACAGTTAGGTTTTTAAAAACTTGGGAGTTTTTTCCTTTTTTTAAATGTCTACTGTGAAGGGTTAAAAATACTGAAAACAGACCTCCACGGTGTGACAAAGTCAGTTTACCTGCTGCTGTAGTTAGATTCTCACGGGTAGTACAAATACATGGAAATATGAAGATTATATCAGTGTTAACAAACACACACATACACTCACACAAAGCTGAGTCAGAGGGGACGTTTGCAGGAGGAAACTAAACACCAATCATAAATCTGATTCTATTTACGGCATCCTGTTGGAGCAGTACTCCTCAAACTGACGGAACAAAGACACAGGAAACCTTTTAGCGTGACCACAGCACATTTTTGCAGAGCATGCACTCACAGAGCTGCTGCTCTAAGGCCGTTTGTCACGCCCCGAGTGGAAAACAGAACATTTCCAGCCTGAAAATAGTTTGTTTGGAGCAATAGTCAGCTCACTGTAAGGCTAAAAAAGCTGCTGTGATGCTGAGCGCACTCGTTCTGCACGCCTGTAATTGCACATAAAAGACGGTCAGTATTGTGACATGTTCCACATTTATCCCAGCAGACGTCTGTGCAGATCACTGGGTTCAGCTCCCTGTTATTACACCAAATACCTGCTTTGACTTTCCCTGTTCTCAAACATGCTGCCCACGCAAATACAAGAGCACATATTCTGACTTAACTACACGCCACACTGGCCAGGCAGGCTGTATTTTAGACACTGCAGATAGATACTGAGAGTCTGAAGACAGACTTAGGGACTGCAGAGGCACAGAAAGACTGAGAGCCCGCATACTAAATGTAGCATCTGACCTCACTGCTTTGTTACAGATGTTCCTGGTCTTGGTTGTCTAATATTCAGCTTTAAATGAAGCTGTTTAGAAATTATTCTGAGTTGAGTGGTCACATTTGTTCATCCTAAAACAAGAAAGCTTGTCTTTGTCCTCCTGATTCCTATCATTGAATATGATTCTCTCTTCCTCCTCTGTGACTCAGCTCCACCTGTTGCTACGTCTCTGTGTACTTTGGCAGCCCTCTGCTGTGGAACAAACAGGCCTGCATGTTAATGGAAGCATTAGTCTGTGTAGAACAACTTGAGGAGCACATCTAACCTTCTGCTGTCCTAGAAACCGCCACAGTGTCTGTTAGCCAGGGTCACTTATTGCCTGTAATTAGTAGGAAACAAAGTGTGTTTGATTAGTGGACAGGATGTCCCTGAACTGAATTTAGGCCTCAGACAGACAAGACACTGAGAAGTGATCAATAAAGTCTACAGGAAACTGAAGTCAATACATCCCAGAAGGCTCCCAAATGACACCAAATTAAATATTAAACACAATTCAGTTAGCGCTTCACTACTCAAAATGATGAATATGTCTTTGCTAAAATGCTGTGTGCCCCAATCATTTAAAGTCGTGGTAATTAAGCCTCGTCTTAAAAAGCCTACGGCTTTGTCTGTAGAACGGTCCACTGAGCAGTGACGTTGTCAGTTGCTGTCCTCTGGTCAACACAACTCATGATCCTGTTTTCATGTTTCAAAGTTTCCCCTGGTTCCTAAAGGATGCATAAGGTCTCCAGTCAGTTTTTAGTATCAGTTAGGACTTTTCATGATGAATGAACTCAAACTGTCATCAGCTGTTAAACACTCAGCATCTCGGTCAGCTGACCTACATCCTGATTCTGGTAAGAGAGGAAACACCTGCAAACAAATCTGCTGGAAACAGCTGACACGAGACAAGGACAGCTGAGGTTCAACAATTCAACAAAAAGTTCTGTGTGCAGTCTAACATGTCCACTGACAACTCCTGACCTGAGGTTATTATAGACGACAGGTTGTATTGGGAAAATACTGGTCAACTAATGTTTTCCACACAGAGAAGCAGCCTCAGAGAGAGAGAGCTGTTTCCTCAGTAAGCATGTGTAATCAAACGTTAACAGTCTCAGTGTGTGTGTCTCATTGAGCAGTCGGAGTGTGCATCTTAGTATATGTACTATATGACTGATGGGGGCTCTGCACTTTGGCTTCCTGTGATGCTGCCCTCTCTGAGCGCTGTGTTTCCTGCCAGGAGCAGCCTGTCAGCTATATCAGATGTCCTTGCTGTATTTCATACTCATCATGTGAAGCTTGAGCTATAAATGGATCTCAGCAGCGAGCGGTGGTCAGATCCAGGCCACACAGTAAAGGTAAAGTTTGTCGGCTTGGCATCCGGCATAAACACCTCCATTTTGTTGTGTGTTTTAATCCTGAATGATTAGCTGCAAACTAATAAAAGACTGACCCAGAAGGTCTAAGCCACTCTGGATCTGCCATTTTGACAGCCATCCAGCTTACCATCACATGGTCCTCATGTGCTCCAAATCAGACGGCACACAGGGCTTCAGATGGTTAAATGTGTCCCTGAACAGCCATGAAGGACACTCACTGCTATCATTCCTGATATTCATACATGTTAATGGGGCTCAGTTATACAACATACTTAACAATGAAGCTTAAAGAAACTAGAAGCAAGTTTTTTCCCTTCGGTCCAAATTCTTGCTTGTGTTGTATGTTGCTTTAGTCAAAAGCGTCTGTTAAATGAAACTGTAGAATTGTAAAACAACAATGAGAAAAAACACAAGTAACTGGTTTAATGTCACTCACAGAATATAAGGCTAACACAGTCATGATATCAACAGATAAAACATACTACAGTCAAATATTTAGACATTATAAGCCAAGAGGTCTAAAAAGTAATTTTTCAGTTTCTTCATAACTTTTTATTGCACTCTAGAGTTTTGCCCAAATTAGGTCATATTTTACCGAGAAAAAAATGCAATCCGGCAGTAGACTTTGTTGCTTTTGGCAGATTGACTTTCATTCATTCATTTTCTATACCACTTATCCTGTTCAGGGTCCCGGGTGGCTGGAGCCTATCCCAGCAGACTTAGGGTAGGAGGCGGGGTACTCCCTTGACTGGTTGCCAGTCAATCACAAAGTTGACATACAGAGACAAACAACCTTTCACACACACACTCACACCTACGGGCAATATACTATCACAGATTAACCTGATGAGCATGTTTTTGGACTGTGGGAGGAAGCCAGGGGTCCCGGAGAGAACCCACGCATGCACAGGGAGAACATGCAAACTCTACACAGAAAGGCACACCATGCCCGAACGGGGATTAGAACCTTCTGTTCTGTGAAGCAACGGCACTAACAGCTGCGCTACTGTGCAGCCTAGCAGATTTACTTTGTTGAATGAATTTCATTCATTCATCTATACTGCCTATCATATCCAGGGTTGCAGATGGCTGGAGCATATCCCAGCTGTCTTAAGCAAGAGGCGGGGTACATCCTGGACTGGTCGCCAGTCAAACGTGGGGATGACACATAGGGACAGACAACTTTTCACGTACGCACTCACACCTACGGGCAATTTAGAATCACCAACTGACCTAGTGAATATGTTTTGGACTGTGGGAGGAAGTCAGAGTACAGAGAGAGGGGGATTCAAACCGTCGACCTTCTTGCTGTGAAGCAACAGCACTAAAAGCTGTGCTACCGAACAGCTGAATTCATCAGATTGAATTTGTTGCTCTCAGCATGGAGATCTTGTTGCATTCAGCAGGTAGACTATGTTACTTTAAGTTGGTAGACTTGGTTGCTCTTAGTACACATGGACTTTTTAAAGTAAAGCAGCTTGTCAGATCAAGAACAACAAAAAACAACTAAAACTAATGTTTATGTTCATAAATGAAAGTAAATAACTAATTTGCCTTTCAGAAAATAGAAAAATGCCTCAATTTTTTCCTGCTTTACTCTAAAATTGTACATTTGAATATTCATAGACACAACAAGTATTGTATTTTAGCATTAAATATAAAGAATATTTTCTGTTTACCTTGCAGCTCAGAGTTCTCTTTTTGGTGTGTTATAAGACTTTGTTTAAGTATTTGGTGCTGCCACAGAATCTTATTTGTTCCCTAAAAACATTACAGCTTGCAGTATTTTTGTATTCAGCTGTAAAATAACACCAAACAGTGATCCTCTCTGCCATCATGCAGCCAGCAGTGTGCGTCTCAGTGACGTGACTGAATGGCTACACTCACCGTCCAGCTGGACAACCACTAGGATAGGCTGAGTGTGGTCCTTAGTTTTACACTCTGGTGCTCAGTTGTTTTACTATCATTTAAAAGAGCCTTGAGTTTGAATTCTCTGTGTGGATTTTGTCTCTGCCTCCTCCCTGTTAGTAGAGGTGTACTTTGAGTGCTCTACTTGTTGATAATGTACAAACCCCATCTGCGGTGAAGTTGGGACGTTGTTTAAAATGTAAATAAAAACAGAATGCAATGATTTACAAACCATCTGTGACCTCTATTTAATTGAATGCACTACAAAGACAAGATATTTGATGGTCAAACTGAAAACTGTTATTGTGTTAAATTAATATTTAATCATTATTAATGTCATTTTTGCAACACGCTCCAATGAAGTTGGGACAGGGACAAAAAAATGCTCAAAAAGTTGATAAATGCTCAAATAACTCCTGTTTGGAGAATCCCAGGGGTGATCAGGGTAATTAGGAACAGGTGAGTGTCATTAGTAGGTTCAAAAGGAGCATCTCCAAAAGGCTTAGTTGTTCACAAGCCAAAATGGGGCGAGGCACACCACTTTGTGAAGAACTCCGTGAGAAAATTGTCCAAATGTTCAGGAATAATGTTTCTCAGCGTGCAATTGCAAGGAATTTAGGTATTTCGCCCTCTTCAGTGCACAATATTATCAAAAGATTCAGGGAATATGGAGAAATCTCAACAAAGAAGCGGCAAGGCAGCAAACCAAAGTTGGATGCCCGGGACCTTAGAATGCTGAGGAGGCACTGCATTGCCAACCGACATCAGTCTATTCAAAATATTACCATGTGGGCTCAGGATCATTTCAAAAAAACACTGTCAGCTACCACAATTCGTCGCTACATCATCAAGTGCAACCTAAACCTGTACTATGCAAAGAGAAAACCATTCATCAACAACATCCAGAAGCGCAGACGCCTCCTATGGTCCCGGGCTCATTTGAAATGGAGAGTGTCAAAGTGGAATAGTGTGTTGTGGTCTGATGAGTCCACATTTCAAGTTGTAATTGGACAGCAAGGGCGTCGTGTCCTCCGGACAAAAGAGGAGAAGGATCATCCAGACTGCTATCAACGCAAAGCTCAAAAGCCAGCATCTGTGATGGTATGGGGGTGTATTAGTGCTAATGGCATGGGCAACTTGCACATCTGCAAAGGCACCATCAATGCAGAAAGGTACATCGAGGTTTTGGAGCAACACATGCTGCCCTCCAGGCAACGACTTTTTCGGGGACGCCCCTGCATCTTTCAGCAGGACAATGCCAGGCCCCATTCTGCAAAAGTTACGAAAGCGTGGCTTCACAGTAAAGGAGTGCGGGTACTGGATTGGCCTGCCTGCAGTCCAGATCTGTCACCAATTGAAAATGTATGGCGGATTATGAAGCGAAGAATACGTCAAAGGAGACCTTACACTGTAGAGCAACTTAAACTGTACATCAAGGAAGAATGGGAAAGAATTCCACCTGCAAAGCTTAAAGAATTAGTCTCCTCAGTGCCCAGACGCTTATTGAGTGTTGTAAAAAGGAGAGGTGATGTAACACAGTGGTAAACATAGCTCTGTCCCAACTTCATTGGAGCCTGTTGCAGACATTAAAATAAAAATGATTAAATATTAATTTAACACAATAAAAGTTTTCAGTTTGACCATCAAATATCTTGTCTTTGTAGTGCATTCAATTAAACAGAGGTCACAGATGGTTTGTAAATCATTGCATTCTGTTTTTATTTACATTTTAAACAACGTCCCAACTTCACCGCAGATGGGGTTTGTATGTCAGAGCTCTAATTGGTTGCTGTCAAATACACCCTAAGACCTCCCGACAAACATAAATCATAAACCTTTAACCATAAATAACTCAACTCTGGTGTGATTAGATATTGTCCTGATGATTATGTGTGTTGACATCAAGTGGAGGTGTGTACTGAGCATGGTCTGAGGCAGAGGATTTGCATATTATACATGTTCAAACACATTCCTTTTCTACACACAGCACAGTTAACTCAGAGTAAAATTTACTACTCATAGTTTTTTGAAATGCTTTGAACATGACAAGATGGATTTATACCACAGAAAAAGTGACTCTGCCAGTTTTATCACACAGAAACAAACCAGAAAGCTCCATGTTAAAATAAAATGCAGTTTCCTGAGTGTCCACTAGAGTCCGTCTCCAACAGTTAGTCAATCCTCATAAAGCTCCATGTTTAAATTTTACAACCTGGTACAAAAACAGTTTTCTTTCTCTACACATTGTTTCTCTGTTTATGACAACTGTGAAACTGAATTTGTTAACAACTCAACTTTTTACAGCAGATTAAGGGCATAATCACACCTGGCTTAAACCCTGACAGTAACCCCCCCCCCAAACCAAAGTTCATTTGGGCAGATGTGAACACAGCAATTGCAATTAGATGCAGGACAAAACAAGCAGGTCAAAATCTCCAAAATAGATTGGTCTCAGCTCACTCTCATCCGATCCCATTAGCAGTTCTTTAGAAGTGAGTATTGCTGTGGGTCACACAGGGGCCGTAATGTGCCCTTCTGCCAACTGTTCAGTCAGAACAGCAGAAGAAGAAGGAGTAGAAGAAGCAGCAACAGCAGAAGAGGAAGAGAAGGTAGAGGAACTACAATCTGACATCACCCATCTGTTTCTGAAATGGATTTTTGAAGCAAAAATTGGAAATGAGCGGGCTCTGAGTCTCCACAGGTAACAGCCATGGGGTGCCCGGCAGTCACGTGAGCTGAGCTGTGCCTCTGATTGGACAAACTGGTGATCTTAATATTGTCTAAACTGCCATGTTAGAGAAAAATTCACTCCCTGTACAGTGCGTGCTGTTAGCAAAATTAACGATTCAGATGGGGTGACATTTTTTGTACCAGGCTGTAGACATGTTTATTTCATCAATAAAAACAGCTTTTTTCAGCTTGGTGTGTTTGTGACTTCTGGTACTTCTGATGCCAGCCTCAAGTGGACACTCGACGATCTGCAGATTTAAGCACTTCCGCATTGTCTTATATTTTCAGACCGGAGGTTACCGCTTGGATGGAAAGCAGTTAAGAACCTGGGTAACATTCCTGACCAGTAAGAGAAAAATGTGATTGCATGTGCTATTTATTACTATTTTTTGACCGTAAGAGACTTTTGTTATGTAAACACAAATGAACCAAGTGACAACTGCAACAATTGTGTCATTTTTGCCCCTGATTTGGACCAAAGTAAACAAGCCACAGGTGTGAATACACTCTAAGTATTATGGTATCAAAAACAGTTGTTTAGAGCTTGGACCCAAAAGCAGGCTGAGGCATGGAAGCAATTTAAGTGATTTTACTTTCTCAAGGTGAAGTTGAGAGGTAGCCCTGTGATTGGATGGCAACTAGTTCAGGGTGTACACCGCCTCTCGCCCTGAGACACCAGCCACCCTAGACCCTGAACAGGATAAGTGGTATAGATGAATGAATGAATGAATGAATGAATGAATGAATGAAAGAAAGAAAGAAAGAAAGAAAGAAAGAAAGAAAGAAAGAAAGAAAGAAAGAAAGAAAGAAAGAAAGAAAAGTTGAGAGGTGACTGATCCAGAGTCTGAGGTGAGCTTGTGTTCCAAGAAGGAAGGAGTGAGACGTGAGTCGCAAGGTATGCAGGTGAATTTCCAGGTAGAGAGCATGGCAGCATGGCAGGGGCTGAGCTGAGGTGCAGGAGCCCTGAGGATGCACTGCACTGGAGGAAGAGGGAGGACAACAAATACTTTTGTACTGGCGAGCCAGCCAAAATACCACTGCAGAAGCAGGAATACTCTGGCACCCGACTCCTCACTCCCCAGAGAATAAATACAGTCTCCTGATGAGCATGATGTTAAACAGGTGCACAGGTGAAGGAGCTGCCAGTGCAGGAGAAAAAGTGTGTCACAGAGTGCTGCCCAAGTCTCTGTAGGGGAGACCCGGGAAACTCCACACAGGCAGAACACAGATCACCATACTAAAAGATAAAAGGGGTGTGTTCTCTTTGACTGACAGTCAGGCAGGTGTATTGTATATCCACAGCTCAATCTCTTTGTTTCTGGCAGGGTGTTAGTTGGGGTGTTTCCTTTATGATCATCTCTATCATAACACTTCATGACACCCATTCAGGAACCATTGGGTGATGTCACTGAGACTACACACGTGTTGATATGGAGTATGTAGACTCAGTTCTGCTCCACTGGGTAGTTGTGAAACAGCACCATGGAACAACTGTATACATGAGCTGCTTTTCATGTCAATTTCTCTGAGCATACTGATGACCTCACACAGGTGACTGTTGTTAAGCAGGCTAGATTTGTCCTTTCAGAGAAGGTGACTCCTGTGGATTCTCCTCATGTCATTCAGAGCTGTCCCGTGATGTCACACTGCTTCTACTTTTAGACACGGACTCTACTCTGTACCTGCCTCCTGACACCTCACACTCACACAGACACCTCGCTGCCCTTCTCTCTGCTTATGCTACTCATGCAGCTGGTTTGTGTGTAAATCAAGCAGCAAGTTCTGGTAATGAGAAATTAAAAAAGTTTATTTCTCTAACGGCACACATTTTTCTGGGATGATTTTTTTCAGAAACAGATGGGTAAGGTCAGAGATACTACATCTATTTATGATATTGTCTATGGGCAAAAGTCACATCATTCTATTAGGACCAACCCCTGAAAATACTGATGTAACACTTGAAGCAGCCCTGTTTTGCTTATCAAATAACAGGTCAGGTCACACAAGATATGTTCCAGTGCCATCTCTCCTTTCTTCATTTCCATCTGTCTAACTTCCTCACTCTAAATTAAATTATTCCCTTGACAAACTTGATTGCTCCAACCTCCAGCACACAAATCCATTTTGATGTCCTATGGACAGTATAAAATACCTTGGGATAATTGTAGACAACAATCTAAAAAAACTGTAGAAATTGAATTACCTTCCACTGATCAGTAAGATTTGAGACGATTAGCCATGCAGTTGTCATACATGGCCTTGTGGTGTTTACTCAAATGCATCAATTCTCCAATTCTCCAATTTGATTTAGCAGACCCTTTTGTCCAATGTGACATAAAACAAAAGCAAGAATTGAAACAGGAAGGAAAAACCATAGCAAGTGCAAAGATATGCTTCAAGTTTGTTGGGCCACAGGTAATCTGCCATCAAGTGCCCAAAGGAACCCCCCCCCCCCAATTGGATTTTTTTAAAGTATTCCATCCAAATAATGTATCTGTAACTAAACTTCAATGTTGGCAATATCGTTTAACATTCAACACCATTCAACATTCAGTGCTTTCATTTACAAAGAGCTCTAAATGCTGGAACAGGTTTGTAGTGTTGTCCCTTGTTGTAACTACGGTAGGCAGGCATGTTTTGCACAACACGATTAGGTCCAGACAATAGACATGCTATTCCTCTTTCACACCAAAGTTGTCTTTTATGTGTCTTCTTCTTAGTTGTTTGTATTGACTGTGTACACTGACCACTTTTTGGGATGGGTTGAGTGGATGGGTTCTTCGTCTTTCTTTTTGATAGGGTAAAGAGGTTTTTCCTTTATGCCTTATGTTATGTCATGTCTATATACTGTAGGTATATAGACATGTTTGAATACATTGCAGAACTGAAAATAAAATAGTCAAAAAAGAAAAAAAAATAACAGTGCCACCCTGAGGACTTGTCGAGTGGTAGTTCTGCAAGTTAAACATCAGAGAATTAGTGTCAGCATGTTAATCTTTGCATTGAACAATTCAGGATAATATGCTGCAGTGATTGAATGTCTGTTCCCGGCAGTCCATTGTGGAAGGGCTGTGATCATCTGATCAGAACAGTCACATGCACACACACACACACACACACACGCATACACACACACACACACACACACAAACACACACACACACACACACACACACACACACACACACACACACACACACACACACACAGTGTGTGTTATGGTTCAGTGTGTGAGGTTTGAGGTCAGGCTGATGATTTCTGATGCTGCTCCATCTGCAAATTTTCTCACAGTTATATTGGGACACCAAGTTAAACATAGACACTACCCCTAACATACAGACGCACAAGCACGCACACACACGCACACACACACACACACACACACACACACACACACACACACACACACACACACACACACACACATTCCCCTTTAAGGAGCTGATTGAGTGTCAACAAGTGCATCACATCATACTTCTCTGATATCACATTACAAACTAGGAACGCTTCAGGGGTTATCATCAGGCAGAATATCAAGCTTACACACACACACACACACACACACACACACACACACACACACACACACACACACACACACACACACACACACACACACTACTGATGCAACAGTTGCAGTGAATGTCACAGAGCAGTGTGTTGACTGAGTCTTTGTTGTCATGATCTTATTTAAAATCATTGATGTTTGTTGAGGCAGTTTGTCATTTATTCAAGTATTTTTATTCCAACCACACAGAGTAATCACACCCTGAAAAAGTCAACAGACTGTGCAGTGCATCCTTTATTACATCACTTTATTTCAATACTGTCAGTCAGCAGGTCCCATACACAGATAAAGAGAGAGGATTAGAGAGCTGAGTTATGTTTATTTCAGTTTGTTTTTAATCGGCTATAATCTTCAACTTTAAATCTTAAGTTTTATTTTTTTATAATCAAAGGAAGATTAATTGTCATAAATGAGCCCCTGCATGTTGTTGGCATAACGAGCTGCTGCATACAACCCAGCAACCAGTTAAAGACGTGATCTGGTTGTTCCTGGATTTGCTTTCATTATTGTGGATTAATCATTGTTGTATTGGAGTTTCAATAATTTGTAGTACTGAACATAGCCAGGTGATTGAACATTATGGATTGTATTTCAAACATTGGTTTTTGACTCTTCATTAACAATTTCAAATAAACGCTGTGATGAATACATACCAACCTTACATTAATGCTGTGTGACAGTAAAAGTACCTCTGGTGTGACTGATGCAGGAACAAATGTCAGTGTTAAGCTCAGCATATGTCAGTGACTCAGTTAGAGTTTATTTAACCTACATGAGTCGTCACACAGCTGATCACTGACACCACACCCTCAACTCTAAAGGACCAGGGGGTTATGGTCTCTGATTAAAAGTACAGTCTGCAGGATTTTCCTAAAAAAAAAGGATTCTAACATCATAGAGCAATAAGGCTGCTGAGTGAGCACTTACTTACTGTTTAAACTCCTCCCCTCTGGATGACGTTACAGAGCTCTGTGCGTCAGAACATCCAGACACAGGAACAGTATTTTTCCACAGGCCATCACTGTGTTGAACCATTAACCTGCCATATTCTATAGCTCATATACCTCATTTACCACTACAACCTGCTGTCTGTTCCCTTTTGCATATTCCTTTTATTGTAAATTGCACATCTTTTTTTGGTTTATATGTACATTGCACTATTTAACTTAATTTGTTATTTTTTATTGTTTATTGTTTTTTTGTTTTTTTTACAGAAGTTCCTTTATTCTTTTTACTTAATCTCTTTTTATTTATGATACTTAGTGTTTAAACATACACTCACTGGCCACATTACTAGGCACACCTGCCCATCTGCTCGTTAATGGAAATTTCTAATCAGCCAGTCACATGGCAGCAACTCAATGCATATAGGCATGTAGGCATGGTCAAGACAATCTGCTGCAGTTCAAATCAAGCACCAGAGTGGTGAAGAAAAGTGATTTAAGTGACTTTGAATATGACATGGTTGTTGGTGCCAGATGGGCTGGTCTGAGTATTTCAGAAACTGCTGATCTACTGGGATTTTCAGGCATTACAGAGAATGGTCCGAAAAAGAGAAAATATCCAGTCAGCAGCAGTTCTGTGGGCAAAAATGCCTTGTTGATGCCAGAGGTCAGAAGAGAATCACCAGACTGGTTTCTTGAACATGACAATGAGTTCACTGTACTCAAATGGCCTCCACAGTCACCAGATCTCAATCCAACAGAGCACCTTTGGGATGTGGTAGAATAGGAAATTCACATCATGGATGTGCAGCCGACAAATCTGCAGCAACTGTGTGATGCTATCATGTCAATATGGACCAAACTCTCTGAGGAATTTTTCCAGTACCGTGTTGAATCTATGCCACGAAGGATTAAGACAGTTCTGAAAGCAAAAGGGGGTCCCACCCGGTACTGGCAAGGTGTATCTAATAAAGTGGCAGGTGAGTGTATGTTGTACAGAGAGCGCGCAGTTCAAACCGAAGTCAAAATCCTTGTATTCTTTTAAAGATACTTGGCGAATAAAGGCTATTCTGATTCTGATTCTTATGGGCCAGCGTACACTCAGATGAACAACCAGGAAATAAACAAACACCATACGTTTCTCATGTTCTTAGCTTTATCCACAGCTTGTTACTGATTTTATCAGCAGCATAGGCCTTGGTTTTTATTGCCTTTCTGTGCAAAGTTGGTGTCAGAGACTCTGTCACCAACTTTGCACAGGTTGAAAGTTTGACTTCATATTTAAACTGTCCCAAGTGAACCTCCACTAAGGATCTGTAGGATCTGCAGAGAATGAGCAGCCTGGACATGCTCTGACACCAAACTCCTTCAGGAGCCTTGCCGTGGAAGTGGCAAAAAGGCCCCCCATGCCACTTCAATTTGCCCGTAACTACACTTCAACCTCCATCTTGGACTTGGGCTGCAAGATCGACATCTTCCTTTTTGTATGCCTGTGACACTACATCTTTACTGGGAAATGTCAGTTCAACCATAAAAAACAAGTATTCTGGACTTAGACCATAGGACCAGGTCTGGTCATGGGGTGGTAGTTGAGCTCTCTGGTGGGAAAGTGAGCTTATAGTCTCTGTCAGTGTTCTTTTCCCAGTCCATGGCTGCAGACAATTAGTTTTGGATGAGAGGTGTAGGTTTTTAGCCTTCAAGGATGAAGGCAGATTGTTGTAGGGATGTTTGCTGGGTGATGGGTGTGAATGTTGTCCTGATTCACTCGATCACAGCAGCGTAGCACCTTAGCTATTTAGCAGTAGCAACTGCTTTGGTTCAGACTAGTGTTACATCTGACCAAGATGTGCTTAAGTGTAGTGGGCTTGGTGTACAGAGGACAGACGGGATCTTTTGGTGATGATTAAAATCATCGCTTTAATGAATTTCATTCTTGTTAAACTAACATGTTTGGATTTAATTCACTGGAATTTTCTCAAAACCATGTTAAGAACCTAAACAATGTTAACACAAATTAATTATGTAATTCTAAAATAATCCTTTTTAACTAATGTATTATGAACTCATTGACTTTTTTGAGCGTGCATGTGCTGCAGTGACTCTGTCTCCAGAGACCTAATCTTCTTCCAATCTCTTATTCATCCCCTAATCCACTTTCACTCACTTTGCTAAACCTTAATTTCAACCAATTTACAGTAGTCCCAACCAAGGATGCTCTATTTTCACAACAGTGAGCTCTTTTGTGGTGGTTTATAAGCAACTATTGCTCTTGCTAATCATTGGCTCTTTAGTGTCTGTTACGGCTTCCCATCCACCTCTTCCTTTCCTGCTCACTGCTGTTTATTGCGTCAGATGTTCATTTATTCCTTGTCTTTCACTCAGCTTGTTACTGCAGCTCACAGTCAAAACAGTCAAGTCCAGCCACAGAGTCATAATATTTGATTTCCACTGGTGGTGAAATAAGCTGAAGGTTGATGACTTTTCCAAGCTCAACAGAACTTTTTAACTGTATTGTCATTAGATGTCGCCTCCCACTTCCTTTCCTCCTTTTTACACATACACCACCACATCATCAAACAAATCATCATCATGAAGGTTAAACAACCAACAGTAAAATGAACTGCTTATACTCTGTTTACACCGTGTTAAACATGTACACAAAAAATAACAACATTTAAATAGGCTGTGACGACTGTTTGAATTGGATTGCAGCAATACCTTTTGGCTATCTTTGGAATACCTTTGGAATCGCACGCACACTCAGTGCGTTTACATGCAGTTTCAGAAATTTGAACTATGAGCTTAGCCAGTGTGAGATCGGACTATTAAAATGCATGTTAGCCGGGATAAATACGGACTCCACATAGCTCTTTTGACACACCTCAAGCTGCGGTTGGATTCGGCAGGACTCAGCGGGTCTCGGTAATCCTCAATGTTCAGCCAGATGAGGAAGTAGGTGACCATGATAAATAGGGTCGCCTCACTCAAACGGACTGAGGCTCCAACAAACAAACACACACCATGGCACATACATAAAAATAAACATGAAGAGCGACAGCTGCATCAATCTCAGCCATTGTTGTTAGAATGTTGTTTTCTCTTGGGGTGAACCAAAAATAGTTTGATATGCACAGAGCTTCCCTCATCAAAAAAGGACACAGTGTCACTCATTGAAGCGGAGTGAGACGTTCTCAGGCAGAAGTCAGATTCTCTTTTCTGCATGTATACGTAGACAAGACTTAGACCCCCCGCCATTACTTTACAATTGAGCTAAGACCTTAGCCGGGCTACTGCATGCATGTAAACTTACTGAGTGTCATGATGATGTGACTCTTATCAAGGAGTGTGTTTGTTTTGGAAATAACCTCAGTCTTAAACTTGCTGATAGACTCTCCAGTTTGATCAGTTCACTGCAGTATAAATGCTGCATGTGGGGTTGAATGAATACTATCACAAACAGTTTAGCTTGTGGTTTAGCCTTTAGCTCATGGTTTAGCCCTCAGCCCATACTCTATCAATCTCCCATTTTGCTTTCCTCTGCTCTGACGTCCTTTTTCTGTCTGACAGTCCAGCATCCACCATCATTCAAAAATTAATCCCATATATCGTTTTCAGCAGAGGAAATCACAGATCTCTCTTCTCACTACTAAACTTTTTCAGCCAACGTGGTGTTGTCATAGAGATTTCAATGTGCTGTAAATCAATCCACTCCTGTCTGACTTGATTAGGGGGGTAAGAAATAGCATTTAGAATTAAACTATATTAGCGCTGATAATCTCATTAATAATTGTGGATTACGATCAGGCATATATCTAGAAGTGAGACTTTTTCAAGATCACTTAGAAAGTCCTACAGTCCCTTTAAAGTGGCAGAATGATTTTTTTTCCCTTTGGACTGAATCAGAACCTCTCATGTGTGTCTTCCAGAGCACAGTGAGACATTTCCTAAGTGTGATTTAACAAGGCTCTGTTACTGTGTCACTGTTAACTACCTGTTTGTGTGTGTGTGTGTGTGTGTGTGTGTGTGTGTGTGTGTGTGTGTGTGTGTGTGTGTGTGTGTGTGTGTGTGTGCGTGACCTTGTTGTCAACCTGTGTGTCACCTGGTCTTATATAAACCTGTTGTTGGACCATGACTTTCCTCTGACCTATTGCATAAGAGCAGCCGTCCTTCAGCAGCAGCTGCTCTCACCTCTGTTTGCAGAGTCCACTGCTCAATATTGCCCCAGTGTGATTAATGGTGGGTTATTCAGCTTCCCAGTCTCACTCCGTGTGTGTGTGTGTGTGTGTGTGTGTGTGTGTGTGTGTGTGTGTGTGTGTGTGTGTGTGTGAGAGAGAGAGAGAGAGAGAGAGAGAGAGAGAGAGAGAGAGAGAGAGAGAGAGAGAGAAGAAAGAGATGAAGTCTATTTTGGATTCGTCCTCAGTTTGCCTCACATCCTGTCCCCTATAAAGGCAGTCCAAGTCACTCTGTCTGCATCTGATTCCTGAGAATGCAGCAGGGAGGACAGTCTGAAACTTGACTCAATTGCCTCTTGGTGTCTTGGCCCCAATTCTCTCAAGTTAATAAAATTCCTCTAGTCATTGTTGTCCCTTTACAAAACGTTCTAAAGCATAAACTGCTAATGTTACCTGGCTCTGCAGGGATGTATGCTTTTATGGTCTGGTAAAGAGTGATGACTGATGGTTGGATGAATCGATGGATGAAGGAATGATAAATTTCTAGACAGACGTGTGTATAGCTGGATGGATGGATGAATGGATGGATGGATGGATGGATGGATGGATGGATGGCAAATGGGTGGGTAAATTGTTGGAGGGTGGTTGGAAGGACAGATAAATGCATGTATGGTGGATTGATGATAGATGAAAAAATGGATGATTAATATAAAGGATAAAGGGATGGATGGGTTGATGAATAGTTGAAGGGTTGATTGGTGGATGGATAAATTAATGGACTGGCAAATTGATGATATAGTCAATGAGTGGCTTTAGGGTAAAGAGATGAATGAATGAATGAATGAATGAATGAATGAATGAATGAAAATTACTGAATGGATGGATGATATGATTTTAAGGATGATGGATGAATATGAGGAGGGATAGATGGATGGTGTGTATATTGGTGGATAAATGGATGACGTCAGATTGATTGATTGTTACATAAATGATGTATGGATTGATGATTGGATAGGGGATGTGCTTATGGATGGATAAATAAATCAAATCATTGTAGGACAGATGGACTGGTTGATGGATTAATGATAGATGCTTCAATGGATTAATGGGTGAATGCTTAGATGGACTGAAAATAGATAATGTAATGAATGATAATTGGCTGGAAAATGGATAAGGATGAGTTGTTGGATGGATGACAGTTGGACAAAGGAAAGGCAAGTTGGTGGCTCATAAAAGTAAAAAAAAATAATAATAATCAAAGTATTGTTTTTGTACTACATTGGAACTAGGTGATTAGAAGGTAACAAATCCTCTGGTGATAATTTCACTGTAAAGTTTTGATCTGCAGGTTCAGAGTAAGGACAGACTCCACACTGCTTCTCATTTTTCTGTGGTCAGGATCATCCATTAGAGCCTTGATGAAGAAAGAACTCTCCTTAGGTCATCAGAAAGTATGACACCCTGTCAGTTCAGTATTTTTGGGTGGAACCTTTCCACATCTATGGTCACTGCCACAGAAGAGCTTCTGGTAGTGATGTTCGATACCACCAATTTAATTTCCGATCCGATACTGAGTAAAATTCATGCTGGTATCGGCGATACCGATTCGATACCGATACTTTGTGCAATTACACCTAATGTGTCTGGTAAATCTGAAAAAAAGTAGTGTATTTCAAATCATAGCCTCAAAAAATACATGAAACCCAAGTCATTTCTTATATATATTTTAAACTTGCGGCAGCAGCCTTCTTCTTATACAAGCCAACAGAAAAACGAAAAAACAGAGGACACAGCCATATAAAATATATGAAAACAGTCTCAAGTTCAAGAAGAACAGAAAATCTGTACAATAATAAACCCAGTAAAATAAGTTAAATAAGCATTTAATGCTTAACCATATTTAGATTTAACTATGTATGTAGACTCTCTAAATAGCCTACAATAAGGGGATACAAACACTTGCTGATTTATAATACTGGGTGAGAGATTATCTCAGTGATAGACAGCCTATTATTAATCCAAGATGAACTCATGCAGCTATTTTTGAAGTGTGTATTTATTTTGTTACTTTTCATAACCACATTAATTTGAACAACTTCAACAGTTACAGTGCTTAGCACTGCTTAAGTTCCATATTTGTAATTATTACCTGGGTAGTGCCTGCCTGCAGTACAGAAGGACTCGGCCAGAGACGTCTGTCTTACCCTACCAGCAGCAGCACCTGCAGCTGCGCTCTCCACTTCTCCTGTCCGATTTATAGCATATGACTCATACTCTGTATTGTGGGATAACCTCAGGTGTTTCACGAGGTTTGTTGTGTTGCCACAACTTCTTACTGTTTTACCACATATATCGCACATTGCCTCTTGGCTGTTCGTGGAGCTGAAGCGAGCGTGTAACTGAGCGAGAGCGAGCAGCGCGTCAGCGCGTGAGCGCTGCTGTGCTTCCGCATTACGATCTTACCCCGGCGGAAGAAAAAGTAGTTCCCACCAACTTTGTCATTTATCCAAGATCTCGATAGTTAAAATATTTTCCACTTTGTTCTTGTTAATGATATACATAATCTCAAACGAAAGAAGTATCAAAAGTATCGATATTTTGATTTGAGAATCGATTTTAGAACCTAGAGACCTAATATTGGAAGTATCGATACTTCAGTATCGATCCGCACATCACTAGCTTCTGGAGTACCTTAGTGACCTCTACCAGGGATAAGACTGATGAGCAGTGATATACACATCTGAAGTCAACCAATCAGCCAATCTGCTTTAACTAGAATAAACTGAGCTGAGGCAAAGTAGTCGCGGCAGAGGTTGCTGTGACCACAGAGTGTGTATTTACTTTGACGTGATCCCTGACAGACTGAAGGACTGGCATTTAGATCCTGCAGGGACAGAAGGGAATGCTCTCAGTGAAGTGAATCATAGAGATCTAAAGGTCTGCTTCTATATTCAGCTTTCAGACAGAGGACTGTATAAAAACGATCCCACTGCTGTGAGTCAGCAGACACACACACAACACGAGTCAGCTGGGGTGAAAACCACAGCAGCTCCACATACCGGCAGAGTCTCTGGAGGAATGTCCCCAAGCTTTAACATGGTCGCAAACCATCCTCTGCATACTTCAAGAGGACAGAGAGGACAGAGACAGCCAGTAGAGGACTGGTTTTCTATAGTATAGGTTAGGACACATTGAGATTTGGCTGTCTCAAAGATGATATTAACTAACCTGCACACTCACACGTTCTCAGGTGTGTTTGACCTGTGTTTGGTTTGTCCTTGTCACTGGAATTGTTCAGGAGTGTTGGATCTATCTCTTTAATGATCTCTGAGTGTTTACAAAAGGTGTCTCTTCTCTCATTGGTTAGGTCAGTGGGTTTGGTGGGGGAAGTGTCTGCTGCTGATTGGTCTGTGGGTCTAGATTGGTGGGACAGAAACCTTCAGGTTAAGTTAACCTATTGAATAATTACAAATAACACTGTCTGGTCTTTTACATTTTCGTGGTTGCTCTTTAGAGGTAGGGTCTGCAGAACCGTCAAAAATCGTCACTTATGGGACTATGTTTATGTGTGCTGGTGCCTTTTTCTCCCCCGAACCTCTCCTCTGCCAGTATGTTGATGTTTAGGTTGTCTCAGGACATTTCTGGGTGGAGAGTAGTTGGGTTACCCCAGCCAATCACAGCACGCTCAGTGCACAGGTGACTTTGCATGTTGATGATATCTAGAGAAGGAAGCTATCCTGGGCAGCTAGAATAGTGGATGTAACACAGAGAAAGAAAAACACAATCAGAGTGAAATCAAACAACAAACACCAAAACAAATAAAGTTTGTTCCAACACAAGGGTGAACCTTAGCTTGACTTTCACTCACTTTTGGGCATCTGGTGAGCAGCTCCGGATGAAGAGTGACGTGAGTTGGCTTTCTGCTGACCAGGTGTATGTCCAGTACCTAGGTGACTAGCTTCTGCTAATGTGCTAACCTAACTATCTTTGTCATTACATCATGTTACTCTCAGGTAGCTGCCACTGTAGTTACAAGCCATATGTTTAGACAGTATTATGTCCTGATTACTTATGCAAACAAACAGATGCATTTGGACTGCAAAAGGTCTGATCTTTTTAACATTTTTAGTTTAACAGTCTCATTGGTTATTAACATCTCTAAGCAGTCCATGTAAGCTGATCATGGGAGACTCTATGCTAGCTGTGATTGTGTAAATATGTACTGAAAGTTGTTCATCTTGGCAAACATCATTTAGCACGTACAATCTTGGCCCTGTAAGCTACTGTAAGGATGAGGTTGTGACCTTTTGTTTCTGTTTTATAGGACCTTCAGAGCTCATCATGCTGTGAGGACAACCACACCACAAAGACGCCTCTCTACAAGGACCAGCTTTTGAAACTTCTGATCAAACACACAGATTTCTAGAAAGCCAGATGTGATACTTACACTTTACACAACCACCACAAAACTATAATTACATTATATCTATAGTTGTGTTTATAATCTCTAGTGATTGCACAATAGTTTCTTTCTTTGCAAGAAGTAGATAATAACCACACATTTCTAATTCTAGGCTGTTCTTTTATTTAACACAGAGAACATGGCTACGACTTAAGTTACTTTTTGATATTGGCAGGAATTTAAATATGCTGTCATTTACGTCAATTCAGGGCATCCCAAATGTGTTCAGTTGGTGACATGTCTGGTGAGTATGCTGACCATCCAAGAACTGTTTTTTCAGCTTCCAAGAATTGTGTACAGCTCCTTGCAACATTATCATGCATGAGGTGATAGTTGTGGATGAATGGGTCTCAAGACCTTGTCAGAAACGCACCTGTGTTTGTTGGCCTTAACATGTGCCTGCCCATACCATACCCCCACTGCCACCATGAGCAAATACATTCACAACACTGACATCAGCAAACTGCTCACCCACACAAAACCATACACACTGACTGCCATCTTCCCTGTACAGTGAAAAATGAGATTCATCCATGAAGAGAATACCTCTCCAAAAGGCAGACGTCATCGAATGTTAGTATTTGCCCACTTGTCAGATTCGTTAGTGAACTGCAGTGAGGATGACGAGCATGCAGATGAGCTTCCCTAAGATGGTTTCTGACAGTTTGTGCAGAATTTTTTGATTATGCAAACTGATTGTTGCAGCAGTTGCCCAGGTGGCTGGTCTCAGACCATCTTGGAGGTGAAGATGCTGGATGTGGAGGTCCTGGGCTGGTGTGGTTAATAGTGGTCTGTGGTTGAGAGGCCCCTGTCAATTCTCTGAAATGCCTTTGGAGACAACTTATGGTAAAGAAATGAACATTTAATTCACAGGCAACAGCTCTGGTGGACAGTCCTGCTGTCACCATGCCAATTGTACACACACACATTTTAGAGTTGCCTTTTTTTGTATACTTATTAATCCCTGCCAAAAGTAACGGTACACTACTAATGATATTAATTTTGTTTAAACCCCACAAAATTAGTAATTGTGTCTGTGACACAATTTAAACCTGACAAAGATGTCACTGTCATCTTTTGTCTTAATAAATAAATAAATTAATTTAATTAAAAATAAATAAATAAACTACATGTGTGCCTCGAAAGATTCCGCAGGACAACCGTATACCTGGCAACCATACAGCTACA
This sequence comes from Labroides dimidiatus, assembly GCA_030710495.1. Lineage (NCBI taxonomy): Eukaryota > Metazoa > Chordata > Actinopteri > Labriformes > Labridae > Labroides > Labroides dimidiatus. The sequence continues at coordinate 17,707,084 of CM061148.1, read as the reverse complement.
GCTACCTCCCTGCTCAGCTGATTTGCACAATTTTAATTGATCTGTGGACTGTTGTATTTTAAATCATTCAAGGATTAATAAACAACAGTAAGAGAGTAACAAGTTATTTTGTGTAACTGTTGAGTAACTGTAATGTTATTACTCGAATTTTTCAGAGTAATTTGTTACACTACTCATTGCTAGTAAAAGTAATAAGATTACTGTAATGCATTTGTTACGGCCCCGGCCATTCAGGTGTGTTTGTGTGTGTGTGTGTGTGTGTGTGTGTGTGTGTGTGTGTGTGTGTGTGTGTGTGTGTGCGTGTGTGTGTGTGTGTGTGTGTGTGTGTGTGTGTGTGTGTGTGTGTGTGTGTGTGTGTGTGCGTGTGTGTGTTCTCCTGCTCTCTTCTCACTCCTACAGGTGCAACCCTGGCCTCCACTGCAGCTCCAGGTGATTTGACTCACCTGTAGCTGTTTGGCAATCAGAAGGGTGAGAATAAGAGCAGGAGGGAGGAAGCAGTTGAGCCAGTCGGTCCTCGACTACGTGTGTGCATGTGCTGCCATTTTTGTGAAACTCATCTGCAGCTGAAAGAGTGGTTCAGCCTTATTTTTGGTTTCTCCTTGGACATGTTCTAGGACAGGTGATTCATCTGGGCTTCTATTTTTGGTTAGTGCTTTTTTTTCTTAATGGAAGCTTGTTTTATGTTAATTAACATTTTCTTGTAAATAAATCCTTGTCTTTTACTTTGCAAATCAAACTTTTTTGTCCTGGTCTCAATTTTTTGTTACTCCCCTTTTCATACCCCACAAACATCTTTCAGGGACGTAACAGCATTATTAGTACTGGGTTACTGCCCAACACTGGCTGTGAAGTAATCAGGGACTCTCACTTTGCTCTGATTAAAACTCTGAGGCTGTGTCAGTGTGATTCAGAACTTGTTCACTTTCAGAGTAAATTTGTTTCATAGCCTCATTCCTGGAAACACTACCATCAGAAATAGGTCAAACCCCTGAATGTTTGGTTAGGTTTCTTGTCAGTAATAATCTCTGTGAGATCAGTGTGGCTTTCTTTCAAAGTGGTGAGATAAAGAGGAAGCTGTTCAGTTTTACACACTTTTAAAGCTGCTCTGTTCTGACATGCTCTCAGGTTTCGTTTAGACTGTGCGTCATTTCTCTGTCTGTTTCTAGTCGAGTTCACTTCACTGGAAACATAGTAGCTTACCAAAGCATCATTGCTCAGTATTTTCTAAGGTATTCTGTCTCATCTTTGCACACCCACTAAGCTCAGCTTTATGTAAGAAATAGAATACAGGTTTCTATCAGACCCTCAGCTTCTGGCAAGCTGTTTTCATTTATTTATCTAAAGGGACATTTCATATTCATGAACTCTTCCATACAGCATCCATGTACAGTAAATATATCAGTCAGCCCTCTGTACCCCCCCCAGTGGCCAAAGCAGAGTCAATAAAGACGCCGTCTTTTTCAGGTCTGGGGAATGAAACCATAGTATGGAACTGTTCCTACTTCAATGCCGGTTAATGAATGAGTTAAGAACTCTGCAGGTAAAAAAAAAAAAAACAGTGGGAGAGACCATATGTATGAAACTTGGACCTGGTCTTGGTCGACATCACTCACTTTCTGAGGAGGTGTTGTGAAGCTCAAAGATAGAGGTTATCATTTGAACATGGCCTAGCCAACACTTACACCTGTCACTCAGGGAGGCCACACACCCTAATTTATTCACAGCTGAGTTCCCACAGGCAGCAAGAGTAACTATGAATAGCTCATCAGCCCACCAACTTGACTGTCATCCAGTTTAAGATGCCTTAGCTCTCTGCACTGCTGACCTGATCCATGCTTGTAGTCAATGTTCATGAAGCTCACCACGTGCATGTCCATGCCGACCACAACAGGACAGTTAGCTGTAGCCCGGTAGTGAGGAGGTTCAGCGCCTGTCTAGGTTGAGTTCAGCATTTCGAACGTGGCACCTACCGACCATGGGTTTCAAAACTTGCTACCAGAAAAAGGTGGGTATTGTCACTGGATCCTGAACGAACCAGTCCACAGAGAACTCTTTGGCTGTGCGAATAACTGAGATGATCTGAGTTTGAACTGAGATGATGGAGGATCTTCTAATTCTTCAAAATACACCAAGGGAGAAGAAATGAGACTTCAGGAAGAGGTCAGATTGAAGACACACAGGTGTGTCGTAGAGGTGTGTCCTATGTGTGTATAAGTTTTTTCTCCAAAGATGTTATGGTTTGAACAGAAGAGTGGCACTTCAGCAAGTGCACAGGAGTTCACAAATGTGTGCAGCTCATCAGCAGGACCTGAAATCACCTCAGAAGGAAAGGAATGGGGGGTGGGGGGGTCATCTCCTCTGTTCTCATGTCTCTCACTTACATCTCTCTCCTCAACGGGCGAGTTAAACTCAAGGACCGGCAGAAGTGAAGGACTCTAGAGGGCACAGACAAAGAGAAGGTTGAACCAAGAAGATGTTTGTGGAAATAAAATCATCTCCTCCCCTGTTTTCCACTCTTTGTGACTCCAAATGGGACTAACTCAAATGAACATCATGTTGTATTGAAGAAGACATGAAACTAGAAACTGAAGAGGAACAGTTCTCACACACAAGCATTCATTACACAAGCATCGGAGCGCTCCAAACTCCAGTATGCAAAAACTGTTTTCCACATGAACTCTTTCTGTGTCACTGCCCCAGGTCAGCTTTGTTCTGAGAAGCTGATGTAAAATGAAGTTATCATCAAATTTTTATGAAGACTTGTTAATGTTGGTGCATGCTCTCTTTTATCCATCCTAGGGTTCCCTGACAGGCCCCTGTAAATTGTGGGCCAGAATGTTAAGAGGACAATCAGTCTAAATGTCAGAATTCAGCTCTCATCAAAATCCAGTTTATCCGACAATGTGAAGATGAGGAAGATGAGGAGGATGAAGGACGAGAGGACGGTTAGTTCACCATGCTTGATGTTATTGACATGTGCTTCAGTGTTAGCATGCTAGCATGTATAGAAACATACAAACTGCACATGTGCAGCCAACTGAGACTGATGCTGCTTATCTCCCAAATGCAGGCACATGTACCCCATAGCTCATTAGTCAAACTCCCAGCAAGCAGTTTGTGCCAAGTGACACACACACACACACACACACACACACACACACACACACACACACACACACACTGCCCTGTGTGTGTATGTAAGTAAGTTCAGATTGCCAGAGGTTGGTATAAGCTTAGTTTTATCTTCGCTCCTTCAGCATCGTCTCACTTTATCTCCACACAGCACCTCACACTTCAAAACTGCCCCCTGCAGGCTTCTCGTGCACGCTCTAAAGCTTCATGTGCACACTTATTCTGTCTGTCTCACATACTGCAGACAAATCACTTAACATTTCCGTTTTATGTACTGTTTACTGAGCTTATTGCCCGCTTATCCATCAACGGGATATTAAGTTGGACTCTAAAAGTCTTTGTTGACTGTGAAGCCAAAACATTGTATAACTCCTACCTGAACACCTCAAAGAGGCTTTTTCTAAGGAGAAAACCACTTGGCAACCAGTACCACTGTTAGGAATCTGGGAGTTCTTTTTGTGTAGGACTTGTCCTTTAATCTCACATTCAACAAATATCAAGGACAAGATTTTCATCTTTGCAATACCAAAAGAATCTTACAAATCTTGTCTCAGAGTAAAACTAGTCTGTGCTTTGGTTACTTCTAGGTTGGACTACTGTAACTCTCCTTTATCCAGCTGTCCTAAATCTATCAGGACTCTTCAGCTGGTAAAACACTGCAGCCAAGGTATTGATGGGGACCAGGGGGAGAGAGCACATCTCTCCAGTGTTAGCGTCTTCACTGGCTACTATACAGTCTAGAATAGAGGTTAAAATCCTTCTTGTGACTTACAAAGCTTCTTAATGATAATGAACTACTCTATCTTAAAGAGCTATTATCCTTCTAGATCACTGAGCTCCCAGCATACATCCTGCTCATTGTACCTACAGTTTCTATAATTAGTCTGGGGGGTGGCGCCTTGGTTTATCAGTCTCCTCTTCTTTGGAATCATCTACCAGTCAGGGTCCAGGAGGTAGACACCCTCTCTACTTTTAAGAGAAGGCTTAAAAGTTTGATAAGATTTATAGTCAGAGCTAGATCAGGTCAGTGTCATCTCTCAAACCCTAACCCAGTGACATAATGTGAGAGAACCATCCGACCATCAGAGGCAGGTTTCAGTTCACAGAGGATTTTGTTACCTCTTCCACTCCTCCTTTCTGTTACACTGAAGCACACACGCAAGCACACATTTTACAGGAAGAGTTAGACAAGGTTCCTCTTTCCCTGTTCCTCATTCCAAATTCCTGTTAATAAGAGTTAACAGGAACTCAGGTTATTACCAAACAGCAGGGAAAAAACATTTTCTGCCATCTTCTTGGATGAACCCCTACAGGTAGTTAAGATTGACACAGAAACCAAAGACACTTCATAAAAATGAACAACCTTTGTTAGCTTAAGGGAACTAGATTCAAACTAGCTACAGAAACATAGCAGCTTCTTAACCTGGTCTCAGCGCATGTCCAGGTCGATGGAGGCAGACTGAGAAGGCTCTCTTTTAATTCTTACTAGTATGAACAAGTTTGGTGATGTTGATAGTCCGCTGTTACTGCTCAAGTGAATAGATGCCTCAATTAGAGATTCTATTAGTAACATTACGGTGATAACTTTGACCTGTCCAAAAGCATATCAAATCCAGCCATACTGATTTCATGGCCTTTAGTGAGAAAGTTTAACAAATCTAGAACCCTGATCAACTGCCAGCTGTTCATCTAATATCCAATGCAGACATTCAGCATCCAGAGTACTTGCCCAAAGACACTGGGGATTTTTCTCAAAGAAAGAAAAAACAAAAAAACGTCAAAAGTACCTTTTGCTTTTTGTATAAGGTTAATAATTTGCTGGTCTATAACATTTAGTTTATGCTTTTTATAACGTCCTACCAAATCCAGCCAACCTCCACATCCTGAACAAAACAGAGACACCTTCCTGTCCCCAGCATTCAGGGCGGGGATCCCTAGAACACCTCCTAAGCAGCTGCCCAAAAGTCCTTGGAGATGGGCAGTATTGTTGGCATCACGGCCAGGTGCTTACAGCAGTTGCTGACAGCATAACTACAGCCATCAACGCCATCAAAGGGCCACCACAAACCAGAGAGCCAGAGAGAAGCCTAACAATTAAGCCCGGGCAAAGTCTGGCCTTCTCACCGCCACCACTGACTGGCAACTGGAAGTGGATCTTGGCCAACAGCTTAAGTTCTCGGCCGAAATAACACATACGCAGCTCTGTCCAGACATGAACATCGTGTCAGATTCCACCAAGCAGTTGATCATTCTGGAGCTCACAGTGCCCTGGGAAGAGCGTATGGATCAAGCAAATGAGAGGAAGTGTGCCAAGTACCAGGAGCTGGTGGATGATAGCTGTGGAGGCAAGGCTGGAAAACTCACTGTGAACTTCTAGTGGTGGGCTGCCGAGGATTTGCAGGGCAGGCCCCTTGCAGAGTATTCTGCTGGGCTTCACTGGGGAGGCTAAGAGGAAGGCCATCAGGCTGCAACTGAAGCTGCAGCGTGGGACACAGGCTAGGTTCTGATCAACCCTGGTCTGGTTGCCTGGGCGAGGGCGTGTGATGTTACACCTCGAGAATGATGAAATTCAGCCTATTGGTTTGACCATTTACAACAGTCCTAGCCTCTTATGTAGCCCCATGGGAAAACTAATAGCCCACCCCTATCCTAGACTGTGCCTCAAGGCACTCCATGACTTACCTCACTGCGCTCAGAGCTTTTCCTTTACATAAACAATACTGTTAATACAGATGGTCAAAATTATGAGAAGAAAACAAACAAGGGTAATGCATGTATTTTGAAAATAAATATGTTTTAATAGTTACACTAAAAACAAAACAGAGTATTAATTAAGGAAACATTGTACAGCACCAATAAATATATATTAATGTGAAAATATACTAAAAATGTGTGTGGTTGTACAAGCTCATTAAATACAAATCGAATGTTTCCATCAGCACTGAGGCAGCAGCCGGGTCAGTGAACGCACCATCAGGCTTCACATAGCAAAGAGGGTCAGTGAACACAGCACAGGTTGAAAAGAGCATCACTGAATGCTCTGTTAGACTTTACATAAAACAGAACATAAAACAAACACACACACACACACATACATATACACACTCACAGAAAGAGAGAGCGAGGGAGAGAGAGAGGGGAGTTGTGATATAAAAGTGTCATCAGGTTTTATAGTCACAGAGAGTCCGTACCCGTCTGTCTGATCCAGTCTGAGAATGTTACAGTCAGAAACAGTCAGTCAGTAGGAAACTCATCAACCCTCTTTATTCTCCCATAACTTCACAGTTAATGCATCACAGAGACAAGAAGTCTGTACTGCCTCTCTCTCTCTTTCTCTGAGCTGTGTGGGCCTGAACACTGTCAAAAAATTAACTCTTAAGAGCTCCCACAGATATGTTTTCACCCAACTCTATCAGGACTTCTCCTGACAGCCCAAGATGTCCATATAAGCTGACATGAGAAAGCAGCAGGTAAAAGTCAGTTAAATTCACTGTTAGGAAAAATAAAGTGGGTGGGGCAATGAGATTTATACCATGTGACTTCCAGACATGAGGGCTGTTTGAATAAAAAATAGAAGTGCAAGTTGTCCTGAAATGAAACCACTGAAAGTTGTGAGGGTTTGGTGTTGAATGACATTAGTGGTGTTTCCTAATGTCAATCACTGTAAGAGTGAAACTGAGTGAAGCAGAGAGCAGAGAGGTTCATGTTTGGTTACAGCAAGATGTGTGTGTGTGTGTGTGTGTGTGTGTGTGTGTGTGTGTGTGTGTGTGTGTGTGTGTGTGTGTGTGTGTGTGTGTGTGTGTGTGTGTGTGTAAAAGAGAGAGAGAGAGTTTGAGGCTAATAGCTGCTATAAAGATGTTATGTTAGCCCCTCGCCAACGTCATGGAGACTCTGTGGAGTGTATCCCCCCCAAACACACACACATGCACACACACACACCACCACACTCTAGGCTCTCTCTGATTGGTCCGTTCACAATGACCCAGCTCTGATCTGAGCAGACTCTCTCGATTCCCATGACGAGTCAGAGAGGAAAACCACATGTCTTCCTTCCCTGAAAATGAAAACCACCTGTGTTGGCGCATCATGCTCACACATGTTGGTGCTGGGGTTACTATTGGTCAACCCCCACCCACCCACCCACAAACACACACACACACACACACACACAAACACACACACACACACACACGCCTGAGCCTCAGTGCTGGTTTAAACAGGAATGTCAAAGCTTCATTCCCCCCTCACAGAGGATGAGTCAACAGTCAAACAGAACATAACACTGCATATAAATATATCAGACAGAATACTGAACATATTCTATAAATAAAACAGGTGAAGACTTTAGACGTCATCACTGAGCGCACACAGGTCGTTCTTTGGAACACAAAGAGTTAAATAAGGAAGACGCTGATCTGATCCGAGATCAGCCTGTCGAGTCATCTCTGTGTACCCTCCAGTGATTCACTCTCAAACACATCAGGGCGGGGCTGTGTGAAGAGGGCAGGGTCAAGAACAGGAAGTGGTTTGTACCTGTGACTTCACTTTTTTCGCTCTGTAACTCCAACATTAACTGTGTTCCAACAATGAAAGCAGTCTCTTCAAGTCCCAGAGTCTAATCCGGTTCAGTCCGTCATGTAACCCCAACACCCCAAGCTTCACATTATCCGTTTCCATTGTAACCAGAGTCCCCCATCATTATGAGAGACAGTTTAGTGTTTTCTCATACAGCAGAGACATAATTTTACATCATAACCTCACAGAGGAAACACTCCTTTAACCGCAGCAGCTCTTCCTCCTCCTTATCCGTCAGGTCCAGGGGGCGTCGTCAGCATGTCTCTTTGTTAAGAAGTATCCTTCTGCCCTGCAGTGTCCAGCATCCAGTGAACTGTTACACTAAATATTTTTTTTTTCCACAGATGAGCAATTTCCATTCACACGCCGACAGGTGGCGCACTCGTTTGCTTTAAATAGAGTCATGTTGCGGTAGCAGCGGTACACATTGTCGGTTTATATGTACATAAATATTAAGATATTCAGACAGACAGCTGAGAGCTGCTTCCAGTCTCTCACTCTCGTCCTCGTTTTTGTGTCTTTGCAGGAATGCATCGTCACGTCTCAAAGTGCTGTGCAGAGGAAAGGTTCCTTCATTACAGTGTGGCGGTCTCACCTCCGGGGGCGCTCACATCTGAGGGAGACAAGAGAGACACACAGTCAGGTGAGGAGAAGAAGGATTCAGAGTGACACATAACAATAAACAAATGCCACAAGTTGATGTGTTCAAGACACGCACAGCACTGGGACTATTTTACAGGTTATTATGGGTCAGCAGAGCACACATAAACTCACTCCATGCACACAGACAGGTTATTACCAAACAGGGGAGGGGTCAGATTTGCACTAATACTCTTTGACAAAGTCAGGCTTTACAGAATAAATCTTTCTTGCATTCATTTAGGTGATGAAATGATGACAGAGGCAAGTGGTGATTGTACTGGGTGTAACACTAACTTTGTGTATAAGCCTCAGTCTGTGTAAGTTAATGCATAAACACATGATCAAACCTGCCTGTCTTTACATGAGTGTTTAAAGGTGTGTGTGGGGGAGTTTAAAGACTCCTCATCCTCATCTCAGCTTCTGAAAAACCCCGCCCCCACCCAACCAGTCCTCCACTGAGCAGCCAATTAGAGACATGTTGGTGCTCACTCCACTTGCAGTGCGTGGCTCTGTGTGGGGGGTCTCAGAGGGGGGTCCTGGGGTGTGTGTGTGATGCTGGGGGGGCGGTCAGCAGAGGTTGTGAACTCAGCCTGGTTTATAGACTTGTCTGTATTTAGACTCAGTCTGTGAATGCTACATAAAGCTGACAGCATACTTTCATTTTTCCTGCTCTGATAACTATCTGAGGGTGCTCTCTGCTCAGAGCTATATGAGCTCTGATCATACATGAAACTGACAGACTGACTGGATGAAACTATAAATAATATATCATGGCATGAAATCCTTGTGTCTTCAGAGTGCTGTTTTCTAAATTATTAACGAAAAACATGTTCAACACTTCAGTTTTGTTCTGATGCTATCCAGCTGTTCTTAAAGTAAAGTAAAAAAAAAAGTAAAGTCTCCTCCCAAGGTCAGCAGGAGGAAATGTCGCTGATCATTGGTTTATTCTAAATTTTATTTATTCTTTCCCTGAGGATCTTAAAAGTTAAACAATGGTATTTGCTGCTTTAATGTAAATGTTTTAATGTTTTATTACCTGCGTATGATTTATATTAGATCATCTGATTTATCTCTCTCATTCTTTTTGCCTGTTGACTCTGTGGTAAAAAGGTATTTGTCTCACGCTGGCCTCAGTGGGGAAATATTAACAGTTTCTGGGCACAGATCTGAGGGTTTACTCAACCCCAAACATCTCTGATTGGGGGGGGGCTGAGCAACATCCTGTCCTGCAGTCCATTTACAGAAGCTGATTATGTGCGAGCATCTCTAAACTACCGATCTCAAAAAAGTCGCTTCAACAAGAAGAGGAAGTGATCACAGCAACAATGCTACAACGTCTGACTCATCTCTGTTGAAAGGTGACTCAAAGTTGAAGCTCTGCAAAGAAGGAGAGCTGAATGAAGACGGAAACATCAACAGAAATATTCCTGAGGAAGTCCTGATCCCTTTCTGTTACCTCACCATGATTACAACATAAAAACAGGGTCAGGTTTGAACTTTACTCTGGAAATGAATGAGTATGTCAACTTGTTTGCATCAGAAGCTGGTAGCATGGTATTAAGCAGAATTAGCTTACTTTACCTCATCTTTAACTTGACAGTTTCTTGTTCAACCAGTAATATCTCTGAGACAAGATTTATTCTGGACAACGGATGATAAGGTAAACGTCACAATAACTGTGATCATGGTGTCAAGCACTCAGATGTAATACGTAGACATAATCTGGACTCTTCATCATCTGTGGCTGTTTGATCTAACAAGGACAATGACCACAAAGGAGCACAGAGCTGTACACACACACACACACAGACTGACACACACAGAGCAGCAGAGCAGGAGAAACATGCTGTTCTCAGCAGACAGACGGACAGACAGACAGACAGACAGCAGGAGAGTCAGACAGCTGGAAATAAAGCATGTTTTTATTTTTATTTTTTTTTTCAGGTGTACGAGAGGAAAACAAACCTGCAAGTTCTTTCGTTTAACTCAAGCTGCCGTGACTTGCAGTCTAACTGTGTGAATTTGCAGGAACATTTACAGGTGAGAGGATCCTGCAAAAACAAGCGCTTCCTCCTCTCTGAGCAAGGCACACAGTGGCTGCAAGAGAAGCAAAGAGAGGGAGAGAGAAAGAGAGAGACAGGGCTAAGCTACAGAGCAGAGGGCCTACACACACACACACACTCATGCAACAAACAGATATGGTAGAAATATTAAATATTTAGGAGAGATAATGTTCATTTCTTTGCACATGAAGGATTTAAGGATCAAATGTTCCATAGACTAGTTTTCATCTGCTTTGTATTGTGACATGAAGTTTCAATGAACATAAAATGTGGCAGCAGCAGCAGAAACAGTCAAAGGAAAACCACAATCATCTCTGCTAGAGATCAGGGCCTGGACTGACTGCCTACAGGGTCACACACTGATCATGTGACCGTCTGAGGAGGGAGTAGACACTATAACTGTGCCAGTATCTGTCAGTGTATGAGCTGAGGGTCACAGCAGAGACACAATATGAACGCACACACGCACGCACGCACGCACGCACGCACGCACGCACGCACGCACGCACGCACGCACGCACGCACGCACGCACGCACACACACACACACACACACACACACACACACACACACACACACACACACACACACACACACACATTCTTTGACTCAAAGGCAAACTTCTGTTCTAAAAACAAAAACCATCATCAGACTATGAACTCTGAAAGCAGAGCTTACCTCCACACACACACAGACAGAGTCAGTATATAATTGTGATGTCTGTTTCTGTAACTCTTGTCTTCTTCAGCAACTGAAAACAGATAAAGCGCTCCAACAAACACAGGGCAGCTTATCACAAAGTCCAGCAGAAAGACTTGTGGATAACTATCATCATGAGGACAGACATCCCCATAGCAACAGGAGGACAGATCTAATGTCTGTGTCTGTCAGAACACGAATATTATCATGATTCATAATCATTCATATTTGAAATCAAGAATCTGTCCGAAAGGTTGGCGATTAGACGCTCTGACCTTTGACCCTCCCTAACAGGTGAGATCAGCCAGGAGCATCCAGAAGAAACACATCAGATCTGATTGTTGAAGGTTGGGTGGACCCTGTGCACTGAATGAACTGAGATCAACTATATGACGGAGCACTTCCTTTTTATAACTGCTGTACCCACCCCCTGCAGGTCGCTCTACGTGCACACAGACGCATATGCACATATTTAGAGCTGAGTGTGACTCAGCTCACATGACTCCGCCCCTCCTCCACCCATCAGTCAGCTTTAACCTGCACATGCTCAGAACGCTAATGCAATTAAACACCCTGACCCACTCCTGACACACACACACACTGGATGCACATACACACTGTGAAACTGGAGTCAGAGTAAATGGAGTGGGGGTCATCTAGACGTCAAACACCCTGCTGCTGCTGTTTGTGCTCCATAAAACAGTAAAACCATAAAGACACACTCACAGGTCTGAACCTCCAACAGAGATGACCCACGGTAACCTTTTGAACCTGTGACATCATCCAGCATCAACATACACTGATAAACATTCACACGTCCTTAAACCACAGTCAGAATGTTTGAGCTCATACTGATCAAAACTCTCAGTCAACATTCAAACCACCTGAGAGTGATCCAACTTCAGTGACTTTCAATCTAAGAAAAGAACACGTACTTACTATTCTTTCTTTACAGGGACATCTGACTTTAATCTGCAATCAAAAACAAAGACACAGTTTAGATCAGAGCACCACTGTATGTGTCTGTGAGTGTGTGTGTATAGGTGTGTTTGCCTGACACCTACCTGCATTCACACTTCTGATGTTCAGTGAAGCTGAGATGGATGGTGTGCTGCGTCACCATGGGTCTGAAACGCATCACCTGAGAGACAAAAACAAAACATTAAAACGACATAACCACACACACACACGCACACACACCCATACAGGGCTGTAAACACAGTGTGGTCAGAGTAAACAACATGTCTGAGATGCCACTGCTCCCCGCTCTGAGTGGTCCACAGCAGAAAGGAGAGAAACAAACTCTTCCTCTCCATGTCCTGACCAAAAGTAAACCTCCTTTAATCCTTCAATCCTTTAACCCTAACATACTCAAGTTATTTTTTAACTCTCAGGCTATTCCTTGGTCTTCATCAGTGGGAGGAGTGTAATCTGTATTTGGATTTATGGAATAAAAACTGAGCTCAGTTCATGCTGACCAGTGAGCTTCATAAGCACAAAGTGAAGTCAGAGAAAATGCTTTTGGCAATAGTCAAATATTTCCTAACACAGTGAATTTGTATTCATTTGTCTGCCACTTTTATTTTCTCATCAGATTTGATTTTAGTCTTTTATATCCAATCTTTCCAACCACCTTTCACAGAGTTGTCATCAGTGTTTGCCTCAGTGTTAGCATAAATCCCATCCATGGCTCACCTGCAGTGTAACGTTTCGTGTTTCCGTGGGAACACACTCCATGGCCTCGTCGTTGCAGCAGCCCCCGCAGCGGCTGAGGACCACGCAGGATGGGACGTACGTGTGCTCTGTGTCCTCAGGATACTCCGTGAAGATGTCGACGAGCAGCTCACGGGGCTGACACATGCTCTTCGTGATGACCTCGGTGAGAGGGATGACTGAAAAAAGAGGAGAGGACAGAGAGACCGATGACTTTAACATATCAGTAATAGAATCAAACGGTAGAAGCCTATCAAACAACAGTTTGTCTACAAACGTAACTCTAATCTGGCTGTGAATTCATCCTAACCTCTCATTAAGACCTTAAAAAGCAACTGAAGACCATCGACAAGAAGAGCAACTGGTTCTAAACGAAAGCTCCCAGAAGAAACTTTAACTACAATAAGATGAAAATATTTTCCCTGTATGTTGAGAGCAGGTTTTATGGAAAAGCTGTACCATTTAGCAGAGACATTAATGAGGGACAGAGTGTTATGTGATAAGATAATATTCAAATATGAGGTAAAAACTGGTGATCAAGACAGACAGTCAAGAAAAGTTGGCTAAAGAGGCTTCTTCAAATTTACGTCCTTGTCAAACCCACAGTTCAAAGCTCTCTTAATGGAAAAAACCCCACAGGAAACCCTGACAATTCAGAAGGAAACTTCACAAAAAAGGGTTTGATGACAGACAGATTATGTTAGATTCATGACTCTGAAGGGAACTCTTCACTACTCAAGCCACATAGACACACACACACACACATCAAGTGAAATGATGACTCTCAGCATAGAAAGAGTTAACTGTGCTGAAAATCTCAGGACTTCATGACCCAAAGTGAGTCTGCTGCCTGTCCTCAGACCAGAATAATCCATTCCAGAGTCCGTCAGTCTGCTTCCCACAGACTGACTGACTCCTGACCCCTGCTCAGACCTCCAGCTTGGTGGCGCCAGGCTTCATCTTTGACCTCTGACCCTAGAGAGCCCACCCCTGAGCTGGCCCCACCACCTGAATCAAACTGCGCAGTAAGTGTTAGCATGTTAGCCTTAGGGTCATAACTTTATAAGCAGCACAGAGATGGAATCAGAGAGTCAGTGAGACTGATTTAAGAGTTCACGTGGAGAGCACTTTGTCTTATGTAAATGTTGAATTTAGCTTTCCAAGATAAAACCACTGGATCGCTGCTTTCTTCGCCACTACAGTGATGCCACAATGCCTTCACAAGCTGTCACTTAAATCCTCTCAGACATCCCAAAAAGACAAGAGCTGACTCTTTGATTGAACTCTATGTAGAATTTTAAACCTTTGTGTTTCTGTCTGTCTCTGAAATGACACTAGATAAGCATGTAGGTCTGGATCCTATAGTTGGAGTCAGTCTGGGACTGAGACTAGGGCTGGGTTGATCTGGTTCATGAGAGTATCAGCAGAAATGTCATGGCGTCACACACTCAGCTGGTTCTACCACTTCAGCAGGATGTCACCTGTGTTACATCATTCTGTGCATACAAAGGGTTAAGATCCATAAATCATTATTAGATCATTTAAATGAAGTCTAACAACTAGAAGAGTGTCACTGCCTGAGTTAAAACCTCTATGTGACACACAGGCATACCACAAATAAAAACACACACGTGTCCTGCTGACACAGTTATCCAGGAGCAACATGTTTCTTCACCTGCAGCTGAAATTTGGAGGCCCTGTTTGCTTTTTGTAAGTCCAGCATGAAGCTCCTATCTCCTTCCTGTTTAATTTCTTTCTTATGTTGTACATCACTTTGGACAAAAGGAGGATAGACCTGCCAGGGGAAGCTCATGTGGGTCTCGGAGTCATGCCATCTGTTGTATCTGGAGTTAAGTGAATATTACATCTCAGGTGTGTATTAGCATTCCCCAACATGCTGTATCAGTAACAGTTTTGAGTAATCAGGCTTCAGTCCTATCTGCATGCGTGAAGGAGCTGACAGGTGCAATGTGAAGGTCACAGCATGACGTCAAGGTTGTGAACACACAAAGTGTTTGTACTGACTTGTGTGTTTCCATTCATCAGAAACACAGTTTTAATATGGCCTACACAGAGAGAGGGAGAGAGAGAGAGAGTCTGACACTGAATCAAGGCCATCTGTAATGACTTTCACTCTCTTTGTGCTTCTCTCTCTCCCTCTCTCTTTCTGCTTTCAGTCTGTAGCAGTGTTTTTATGGGCACTTCAAAGTCCTGGTTCAGACCTTTAGACTGAAGAGACCTTTGTCTCCTGAGTGTATATCAGTGAAAACACACCTGAGCTCAGACTGAAGAACAAACACCTACAGTAGAGGAAACCTCAATGATCTGACTTCATACCAGAGGCAGCAGCCATTATCAGAAGGGATTAAAAATGTTTTCCACGTGTCCACTAGGGGGCTCTTTGGTTGTACCGAAGAGAAGTGTTTTAATAAAGAAAACTCACCCTCATTCTTGCTCTTGTCCACTCCTTTGTTGATGCTGGCAGTCTGAAAGAGAGGAGCAGAGTGTGTGTTAGATGTCTGAGTGTGTGTGTCTGTGTGTGTGTGACTGTGTGAATGAGTGAGTGTATCCATGCAGCACAGACTCAGACTGTCTCGACAGTAAAACACTCTCACTAACAATAAACTGAGATCCACGTCCGCACAGCCAGATCTACACTTTCCTGACACCACAGGCTCTGACTCACACTGGGAACATGGAGGATGTGCAGACATACACAAATACCTGTATATACCTGCTTTCTCTGTCTCCACTCATCATCTGCACTATAACTCCTGATATTAAAGTACCATACTAATGTTTTATTTCTGTGTAACGGTGATTGTTTAGCGTAGCAGAGCAAAAACATGCACATATCAGTTGACTCCTCCAACACACCGAGCTGATGTGATAAATATGTGAAGTATCTTTTGACAGTTTAAGGTACCAACAAAAATAAAACCAACTATATTTAAGTGCAAAAAAACCCACTTACAGCCTAAATATCTGATTGTATGTAACTCTTCATGTCAGCATTGTGCTGAGCAAGATATAAGCAGTGTGTGCCTTCAAGTCATCTGTCCACTGTTTTTATTTGAGTTAAGTACAGTGACCTCAGGTAACATCATATATCCTTCCAGGACATTAGCTTCTGTATTGCTTCTGTATTTATATATTGCTCACCCTCCCTCTGCCTCTACCTGTTCACTTATAGATCACAGTCACTAACAGGCTGATTTAACCTCAATATCAGAGCTTTGCAGCCTGCAGGAAATCACACGTGGGAAGATAGAACTTAATTTCAGAGTAGTCTGCTTTCTGCACACATTATTAGAGTTTAATAAAAGCACGTTATCACTAATTTTACTTTCATAATGTGAGGAGGATGAAGTCTTTACAGCACCTGAACACAGAGCATGATGAGCATATTATTGGGGGTGGTATATGTCGAACTTGTAAGCAGTAAAACTGAACATTTTGTTTCAGTATGCATTATTCAGACTTTCTTTAATAGTTTTAGCTTTATTTTGAAAGTTTCAGCAGGAAACGCTCTTGGTTTAGTTGGTAAACAGAGAAACAGATCACAGAGCTGTGCTCACCTTGCGTGGCTGCTGTAATGTGCTGAGCTATTGCGTGAGAAAGCGGGGCAGCCTGTGTGGGCGCACAGGGGGGATCCTAAGGGAGGGGAGGGGGGTGGGTGTCAGGGGCCGGGTCGTTGCTTCCTACCGGTCCGGATCATTGTGAGAACAGAAACAGTCCGGAACCAAACCAGACCCAACAGTTTTACTGAGACCTGAGCTGTGAGGACGCGCTGCAGACAGAACTCCATTCATAAATCTGTCTGTTAATTCTCACTGACCTGATGTAAGGGACAGGTGTTGTTTGATAGCAAAGAATGATATGATAGTGAGCTCTAGCAGTGTCTGTTTGGTTCGGCAGATAGATAACTTAACAAGCAATATTCATTAATTAAAAATCACAACTTTAAGGGATTTTCCCCACGTTAGTGCACTTTTACCACCCAAATGTAATCTTTGATTCTACCAATTACAGAGAAAGACATACATGGATAACTTTATTGTTGTTTATTAGGATTAAATTACTTGTTCTTTTTGCAGTATTTTATATCTGTGTATTTGTGCATTATACCAAGCGTGACTTTGCAATTCTAGAGCTACTCTTCAATGAGCGGACTGCGAATGGAGCCTGGCTCTGCAGAGAGACGACGTGCAAGTTGAAAAAACGAATTAAGATAAAAGATTAACAAAAATAAATAAATAAATAAAATAGAATGCTTTTTAAAGATTGTTTCTGCTCAGTAGAAATTGAATATGGGTTATTACAGTCAGTTCGTGTAACGGGACATCAGCCTGTAGCTTTATTTAAGTGGGGTCTGTCTGTTTTATATGATAATTAATAGTACATTAATTGAATAACCGAGGCTGTAAACTGTTAGATCTGCACAGAGAGCAGTCTGATTGCTACTGATATAATGTTTAATGGCTATTTATGATGTAACACGGACACTTACCTTTACAGTGGATAGGTGAACCGCTGCCAAAAGGATTTGTACCAAAGTGAAAACACAGTTCATGGTTGTAATAACGCACGAGGAGTCCTGAAATCTCTGCGCTTGTCCAGCAGTAAAAAAATAAAATAAAATCTGACACCAACAAAAAACACAGTCAGAGTAGGAAAACGGATACTTTAAAAAACCGCGGCAAATCTTGGCTATAGCAAAAAAAGATCCATTACTCCCACGCGCATGTGGCACGTTCACAGTGAGTCTGGGCAGCCCTCCCCGTGGAGCCTTATCATCTACAGACAAAGACTCTGTGATGGGCTGTATAATCCTGACCCAAGCCCAAAACCACTGAAATCCTACTAGAACCTCCCGGGTGATGTCCTCAAAGAGAGCGCGGGGGCAACTTTACGCACCGGTGTTTCTGACGCTCCTGGATCCCACACGGTCAGTGTGCCAGAGTGTGTTTCTATGTGTACAGAAGGGTATGCCGGTACTATTGAACGATCCTGTTTTCTTCTTCGTGTGTTTCTGGTTCACTGCCTCGGGTCCTCCTCAGCAGTTCGTCCCGGATCTGCGGCTTGTCCCTACCGGTCTGCGTGTCTCTGTTCCTCTTGGCGGTTGCTGCTCCTCATGCGGTATTAAAGCCCCACACTCAGTGCGGGAGGCGGGGCCGCCTGGGAAGAGCCAATGAAAGAGGAGACACACACACACACACACACACACACACACACACACACACACACACACACACACACACACACACACACAAACACACAAATGCAGGCACTTACATCTCCACTGACGTCGAACTCTTTCATTTAAAAAGCCATTATTTTAAAAATCATGCTCACTGCTGATGAAAAAAAAATCTGACAATAATCTGATAATAATAGAGGAGCAATAATATGGCATTTAGGTTTTACAATATGAAAAAACACGTTGGTTTTTGTTTTTAATTTTATTATTCATTAATTTTTTGTTTTGTTTTGGGTTTTTATTCGTTCATTTATTTTTAATTTAGGATAAAACCACAAAAGTGCTCTTTATCTAGGCTCTATCCAGATAGGATACTCATTGTTTTTTCCATAAAGACCAAAAGATAATCCACAATAGGACACAAACAGTCAACAGAACCAGATTCACTGGACAGTTAGTCATAGCTTCTGAGACAGGATAGCCGCATAACTAAGGGCATGGTCACACTGGCCATCCAAACCATGCTAAACTCTGGCACAATTGCCCCCTCACAGCACCGCTCCTCTGCTGGTCAGAAAGGCCAGCGGTCACACTATTCTGACATAAACTATACTTTAGGCACACCAAGGCCCACCTATGTCTTCATGAAGTGTCTGTTTACATGGAGTGCGGTCTCATCAGAGTCAGCAGAGTGAGACAGAGAACAGGATTACAACTTTACTGACTTTTAATTTTAAATTGTTTTGGTCCGACACAGCCATCTAACAACTGCATTAATGCTTAAAATAACTATCGAGAGGAGCAGTCACAGTGATCATGTCCACATGCTCGTGCATGAAGTGTACCATGCCAAGGGAACACCTCTTCAAAGTGTGCCAAAGAGGTGAACTGAGCTCAAGCATGGTATACTTGCAGTCACACTGTCCAAACACACTGGACTTTAGGGCTGAAGCGTGCTTGGGCATGGTACCTTTGTCCAGTGTGACCACGCCCTGAAAAAGATGGCCCTGATAACTGAAGGCTCCACCTCCCATACTACTTTAAGGATATACTTTATCATAATTTTAGGTTGCAGTCACTCTGGGTAATAGAGCACTATACTTCACAGTGAAGTCATCCTGGAAAATCCTTAAGGAAGTGACAAATTGAATGCCTCTAACAACAGGAGACAATCTGGATTTACACTTAAGGCGACTTCTTTTCCTGAACTTTCTTCCCTTTTCTTACACTTGTTTTGTAAATTGTTTTTTGTGGTTTTCTTGTACGATACTGTCTGCACGTTGTGACTGTGATTCTGAATGATTGTGATGTTATGCTTTGCTGTCTTTGAACTGTGTGATCTATCAACAGTTTGCTTCAGTCGTACATTTAGCATCTTTAAAGCACTGCATTATATTAGATTTGATCTCTAGCCTGTTTGTCTTTGATAGGGCTGTATTTACATCTGTTTCTTTAGGCCCTGCATGACTGTGCACACAATATAGTTTACATTTGCTGTGAAGTGGCCTTTGCTGTCAAACTGCAGTGTGATTTTTGAATATGGGATTAGATTTACTTTTTCCCCAAAACATTGTCATTCTGTTGTGCCTGCTGGACCATTTCATAGTAGCTGATGTAGAGGAACTAGCACTGAAGAGATGTGCTCTTTTCTCCTGGTCCCAGTCATTTTTGAGTTTGCCATGGTGTGGTCTCCCTTGGTTATGACTTTTGAGCTAGGTCATGACAAACAATATCGAAAGTGCTCCTGTAATAAAAAGAAGTGGGATTATGAATTGGCAGCCACTTTATTACCACATGCCTCCCATCACAGATTCAAATTACAGAGGTAAATTTCACCACTCCTCAGACTTTGGGATACAGATCTCTACTCCATTGTGTAGGTACAGCCATACAGTCTGCACTTCATTGAAAACCAAAGCTGTCCTTTGAAACCGCCAGTGGATACCTCAGCATGTTTGGTCCCAGGGCTCAGGCTAGGATGTAATGTGCCCAAGAAGTACGTCCCTGGGCTCCAGTTTTCTTGGGCACTGGCTAGGTTAAGCAGATGGCATAGCACTGGACAGGAAACCGATCTTTTAAATTGTATAGCACCAAATCACATGAAGTGTTATCCCAATACACTTTCCCAAAACACACAGACAGCCAGGCTCCCTGCACTATGTCAAGGGCCAAACTGAGATACTACTACGGGATACTACTACTCAGTTTGTTTCTTGCCAATTGACCTCAAGGACCCCGACTGTCTTAATGGAGGTGGTCTCAGATTCAGAAGTGCTCCATGACGAAATGCTGGGGAAGAGGGCCAACAGAGACTATTCCCAGTATTTTTTTCCATTCTAAATATAAATGGGAAAGTCCCTTCCACTTTAGATCTGCAAGAACTCAACAAGATCTCTCAGATCTTGACCATGCCCATCTGCAGAGGTAGCAGTGGTTGCTTGAGGTTGCTGGGATGTATTCTATAGACATAAATGTTGATGATCAATGTCAGTAAATTGACAGTGAATGTTGACTCACTGTAAAAGTAGGTAAGGTCCCTGACTTCTAGAATTTTTGGTCCGTTAGATTAAAGGGTGACTCCCGTAAATTCAGAAGTTCCACAGAGTCGTGACATTGAGTTGAGAGAGGTCATACTCTTGTCTGCCATCCAGAAGAAACTTGCAGAGATTTCCAGTTGAAATGTGCAGCTCCTTTTCAAGTTTAACCTTCATATGAGGCTTCAGATTTTTCTTACAATCAGAATTCATTTTGTGTAGCAGAGGAAATTTATTATGTAATAAATAATGAAATATTTAATCCTGAATTTTGCTGGGTCACCCTTTATGGCTGAATGTCAATGTTCCCCCCTAAACCCTGAGCCCAGAGCACATATTGACTTAATTGGCATCACCTGGAAAATGAATGATTGAGCTCAACAAGGTATTACTCGTAATGGTGCAACATTTTCCAACTTCTCACATAACCTGTATGTTATCATGTAGCTCACTTTAGCAGCATTGGGATTTTTTTCTTGAAAAAGGTTGTTTAAAATAATTTGGTTTTTTTAACAAGACACTCTTATCAGTCAAAACAGTTTATCCACAAAATATATAAAAAATAAATATAAAAAAAATATAAAAATATATATGGTAATTAAACACATACAGTATGTGTAAAGACATAAAGATTTGGGCAGATTAATATTGTAATATTGCTCGCAATTTCTTCAATTCTTGTTTGTCATCTCTTTTTTAAATTTCTGTGTTGTGCATTTGTTTACCCTGATGTGTTTGTTGACTTCTCCTGGAAACCCAGTATTTGTGATGTTTTACATCACATTGTGGTGAACTGTGGGTAATTCCTTCACGCTTAGTCTGCAAATATTACCACTTACAGAAAGGGTGCATTAAGGATTCAAAAAGTCAGTGCAAGTACTTTACAATTTGACAGTGGGACAGCCCTAAACCCTCACAGACTTAGTGGGGATACTGAGATTCATCCTGTGACTTTGATGATGGGCTGCTCATGTCAGCAGTCTCACAATAAAATGAAGATTCCTTACAGCCATCAGCCAGTGTGAAGGGGGTAAACCAGTGCTGACCAGTCTATTATTATCATCACTAGGTTCAAGTAATTAATCATGAACTGACCAAACAAACCAAGTTTAAGGTACTTAATGGGGTTCAAACATGACATTTCTTTTGGCATTGACTCTAAATACTTCAATAGCCATGAGCTTTTTCAAGCATTGCCATGGACATGAGGTCAGTAATTGGATCTACAGACAAAGTGACCATTAAATCTGATAAGCATGTTTTTGAACTGTAGGAGGAACCCAGGAGGAACTGCACAGGAAGAACACACAAATCCCACACATTCCCTCTGGACCAAAAGGTAATCAAACCACAAAAATTCTTGCTGTCACTTAGAGCACTAAGCACAGCACCACTGTGCTAACACTAATCCTAACCCTAACCGGGAATTAAAACTTTCAAACTCCTTCTATCTCTGCTGAGGACATGTTGCCTGTGTCCTCTGCAGAGATCAGTCTGTCCTTTACTTCACTCACCTGTCGCCTGTGTGTTAGCAATGGAACAGAGAGTGTGTGACTGAGTTAATGAGTGAACACACACACTCTGTGTGTGTGTGTGTGTGTGTGTGTGTGTGTGTGTGTGTGTGTGTGTGTGTGTGTGTGTGTGTGTGTGTGTGTGTGTGTGTTGCTAAGCTGCAGCTCAGTGACCTGTATGAGTTAACATGTTCCCCTTTCCTCTCACTGAATCACTGACTGTAAGTGAGTGTCTGAGTTTGTGCCTGTGTGTGTGTGTGTGTGTGTGTGTGTGTGTGTGTGTGTGTGTGTGTGTGTGTGTGTGTGTGTGTGTGTGTGTGTGTGTGTGTGTGTGTGTGTGTGTGATGCAGAACTGCTGATCAAAGAGCATCAATGTGAAATCCACAGGCTGTGATACAACTCTGATAATTTACTGTACAACATGTTACAGTCTGATATCTGAGTAGAGCAGCTGCTCCTCAAGTCACACACACTGTAGCTGTGAGGGTCAGGCTGAGGCTCAGGGACCTCTCGTGCTTCCTAACAAAATATTTAGTCTGGCTCCAAGTTGTGAGGGAGTGTCAATGATAACATTAAAACCATCACAGTATGATATGCACTGAGAGAAGCCTAAATCAATCTGAGCCTATAGCAGTCTAAGCCTATAGCTGAGTCTAAAACAGTCTGAGCCTAGAGCAGTCCAAGCTTAGTGTAGCAACACTAAGAACTGATCTAGGTCTGATCCAGCTCTTACTTTTAGATTTATCAAAAAGGAAGGTTTTAAGCCTGCTTTTAAAGTAGAAGGAGTGTCTTCCTCCTTGAACCTGGCTGGTAGATGATTTCAAAGAAGATGACTCTGATAACAGGAAGCTCCAGCTCCTGTACTATGCTTAGGATATACTTTATAATACTTTTAGAGACTGAAGGGACAACAAGCAGACCTGCATGCTGGGAGCTCAGTGATCTAGAGAGGTAAGAGAGCACTATGAGCTCTTTAAGATATGATTGTTCATTATCATTAAGAGCTTTGTAGGTCAGAGAAGGATTTCAAATTCTATTCCAGATTTTGTCGGACGTCAGTGTAAAGAAGCTAATACTACAGAGATGTACTCTCTCCTCCTGGTCCCAGTCAGTGCTCGAGCTATCCAATCCCAATGAAGTTGGAACTTTGTGTAAAACGTAAAATAAAAAACAGAATACAATGATTTGCAAATCCAGTTAAAACAATGTTAAATTCAATACACTTCAAAGACAATGAGATATTTATTGTCCAAACTGATAAACTTTGGTGTTGTTGTTTTTTTTTTTTAAATATTCACTCATTTTGAATTTGATGCCTACAGTCAACTTCTTGGTAATTTTTTTTTTGTACCAGTGCATTGAAAAAGCGTGTAACAGGTTTCTCTGGATGTGACTGCTACTGCCAAAATACTCAGACTTTCTTTCCCAGCACCCTTTTTCTGCTGATTTCACAGACAAACTGAGGCCATCTGAGGTTTTTAGGTAGACAAGCAGTTAGCTGTTGAGCTCTTTAAACTTCCTGTCTCCACACCGAGTCTTTTGTTCCCATCAGCAGAATGAGTGTGAACAGCAGGGATCAGACACAGCAGCTGTAACACACCCTGCAGATATAGACCTTATGTAATGGCACATAAAACCCTGACATGAATTGCACGTTGAGAGCACTGATGTATAGTTGCATTGATGGATTTAACTTAAACATCTTGACTTGTGTAACGGTTTCCTCCTCAAACAAATGCATCATCTGTCTGCTGAGTGCTCATCTGACCATCAGAGGCGTCACAGAGATAAGTTAAAACGCTGTGCAGATATATAATCACTCTCTCATATTTATGAACACTGGCATGTTATGTCTTAGAGCAGCACTTCCATGTCTGACATTATGAAAGTGTGCACACAGTGTGACCTTAGAGTTACTCAGACTAAGAACTGTGCTGCAGGTCAAGGAGGCACTCCTGAGTAGAACACACCAGACAGGACAGACAATATGTCACTGAGAAATAATGATAGATGAGTCTTTTCACCTTCAAGGCTTAAGGAAAAGTGACCACAGGTGTTAGGTCAAACCAAGTACAACGTTGTCAGAAGTCTAAATACAAGTGCTTAATTTAGGACCAAGGGATAATGATTAATCAGATAAATTCATTCAGCTCTTCTTAAGTCTCACAAATAACTAATATAAGGTTTCCAGGATTAATCCAGCAAATACAACACTACTTCCATCATCTACCTCAGCTTGAACAGTTTGGTGGAAGTGCTGCAGGTTCATTGTGATTTGCTCCTAAATGTGCACACTTCAGCAAATGTCTAATAGAGATATATGCCTCCATGACCCAAAGAAAACTTAATTACTTCCCCAAGAGCAGCACCCGCTTATCTGTTTGTGGTGACACTCAGTTTCACTGTTAACAATGGGTTCCACAGAGGCTTCGCTCATTCTTATTTTTAATCTCTTAGTGGAGAGTCTCAGTTCCCCATGCTGAGTGAAATTAAGCCACAGGCTCCACTCCTGGTCTCAGTTTTCTTGGGATTTTCTTGGAATTAACAAGTTTTAAGTTTGTTGAAATTACAGCATCATGATGCAGATTAGTAAAACGTCAAAAGTCAAAATTTGTCAGGTCTCTGACTAACTTCTTGGCTTTCTTTGATGGCTTTCACCTCTAAATCCTGTCAGATACTTTGGAAATTTCCTGAGTTTTCAAGCATCACTAAAGTCTTGCTGCTGTCACCTGACTTATCAAAACAATTTAAGGAGGCACAATGATTGGTTTCATTCACTTTACATTTAATAATCAAAAGATTTTATTGAACCTCTTTGCACACTGCACCTAACCTAACTCCTAGACTGTGCCCTGCTAAACTGGAAACATAAGGTCAGCCATGCCTTGAATCACTTTGGACCTAACACTGAGGATAGTCAAAGAAGGGACCCCATGCCTGCAACGCCCTAACACCTGAGGAGTCCCATCAACCTTGAAGTTGAAACACCCAGGTAGAATTTGTGGAAAGTGGGTACTGGAAAGCTGGCATCCTCTTCTGGTGTGAGGCCATCAGTTGCAGGATTTTGGAGAGATGAGAATATATTTTGCCAGCCAGTTGGTCTGCACAGTTGGAGACAAGAGAAGTTAATCAGCTGTAAACAGGGAGGCTGTTTTTTTCCGGTGGTCTGCATGTCTTTATAGATTTTTATTGGTTTGTATGCATAAATGTGAAGCTATTAATCTTACCGGCAGAAGTGGCCTGACTCAGAATCTTGACTGAAGTCTTTGATGAAGATGATTTCTGATCTTCTGACTTTGTTATTGCATGTGATATAATTTAATCATGGCAGATTCCTAACCTTAATTTGAGGATGAATTGATTGGTCATCAGTATCTAACCCATTCTCTCATCATGTGGTCAGATCAAAATAAACGCTGAAGTTATCGCTGTGTGTCATTGCTCTCTTCCTGACATCCTGCACATTCCTGGATGAACACAAACAGCCTTCTCCATCTAATCTTAAACCAAATCAAATAATCAGGGAGATTTTGCTCTAAATATATTCTGATTTATTATTTTCCCATGGTTCATTTGGTTTCTGTGAGTATTCAGCGTACGTCTTCATGGAGCCAATCATCTTGGAGGATCCATCTGGGTGGTCCACTGTCCCACCAAGGCCCAGACAGACAGCAATCCTGGCTTCCTGTGTCTGGATGCAAAGACCTGCCCAAGGGAATTCAAGGACTGTTGATGGGCACCACATCCCAGCCACCCATCCCCCAACCCCTCTGAAACACACCAAAACATGTTTTCTCTTCCATAGCTGTGGGGAACTGGAGTGATGCTTCTTTTGTTATTGGCTTCAGGTGTTAACAAAAAGTTATACAAACCAACAGTTCAGAAATCTCTGGATGACCTTGACCCAAAACTGAAACTGAGCTTAAGTACATATTGCAGATATTTATTGTGTAGCTCCTTTAAAACTTTGACTTATTCTTTGAGCACAAGAAAATTAGAAGGAATATAGCCTAAATAAATATAGGAAAGGCACTGCAGCATGCACATAGTGCTTATTAGTCTAAAGAAGAGAATTAAAACAATCCTCAATTCCATTTCAGCACTGTAGCCATGCTGACGAAAAGTCCTTGCTCTACT
Organism: Labroides dimidiatus; assembly: GCA_030710495.1. NCBI lineage: Eukaryota > Metazoa > Chordata > Actinopteri > Labriformes > Labridae > Labroides > Labroides dimidiatus. Next base: position 17,680,878 of record CM061148.1, on the reverse strand, counting down.
GAGGCATGCATTTATTCATCCTTTAGCAGTGAGCACTTTGTGAGCTTCTATAACAATAACATATTAAAGATAAGAGGTAAAATTAGTAACCTTTTCTCTTCAATTACAGAACCTGTGACAGGCAATGAAATCACAGGGTTGGCTTCAAGACTGAATATAGAGCTGGACTGCTTTTTACCTGTTGACCTACCAAAACTGGTTTCAACAGTCACTTCAGCCAAACCTTTGAAATGTCTGTTGGGCCCGGTATTGACTGCTGAACAAAGACTTTCACTTGGTTGGCTCCTATTTAGTAAGGAAGATTAATTTCTTTACTGACAGGTTATGTGCCCCAACTTTTTAAAGTTGCTGTGATTAAGGCTCTTCTTAAAAGCCAACACAGGATTTAGGCTCTTTAACCAACTAAAGACTGATATCGACCTTCATTTTATTTGTAAAATCTAGGAGAAAGTTGTCGACATTTAACTCTGTGTTTCTTCATAGCAGCAGTCGTTTTAAGGACTTTCAATCCAACACTGCATTGCTGAAAGTAACTTACAATCTACTTTTGGACTCAGACAGTGGTCTCCTCTCTGTGCTTATTTTGCTCAATCATATTGTTGCTTTTGATGCTATTGATTATCACATCCTCCTGCAAAGATTGGAGAAACTTTTTTATTGATCTCAGTTTGTTCATGTGAAAAATAAATCCTCTGCGCACACCAGGGTAAGTTATGTAGTTCCACAAGGCTCGCTGCTTGGACCAATTCTCTTCATCTTATATATGCTTCCTCTCAGTAGTATCATGACACTCTCAATATATTTTCACTGTTTTGCAGATGACACTTGGTTGTATTTGATGAAACAAAATAAAACCAGTGGATTAAGTGAACTCTAAGCATGCCTCAAAGATGTATTTTGTTTAGCAGAAATTTCTTACTGCTGAACTCAGAGAAGACTGAAGTCATTTTTCTTGAATTTAAATACCTCAGACTTTTCTAATTAAATAATTGATAACTGATGAAGATTGATTGATTGATTGATTGATTGATTGATTGATTGATTGATTGACTACTTTTCAGACCCCACTGTCCTCACTGTCTTTCTTCTTCCTCCATTTCCCCCCCAGTACACTGTGCTGCCTTTAAATAATGCCTGATTCCCTAGGTAAGTTACCTGACCAGCCCCTGACAAACGATCAATCAGAGGTTGCTGTCCATACACACGTAATGGATAGACCTGTAGACCAACAAATGATTCCAATCAAAAGTTATAATTGTTGGGAAAGCAGTATCTCACATAGGGACTCCACAGTAGCAGGTTAAACAGCTTTGTCAACACCTCTAAAGCCTCCTAATGAGTGTGTTGAGACAAGTTTGTTTTCTGAGAACACAGCCACAAGTGTCAAACTGCCATTTTGTGCCTTTAGAGGGAGTTTATTGCTTGAATTATTTCTCAACACACAACAGATTGTTCCAAATAGCAGATGTAATGAGCCCTGTCAGGGTACTGAAGGGTGTGAATTACAGCCTCAGACCAAGCAAGAGAGCATGACTGCTCTGTTGCGTCTATTGGTCAGTGTTTAAAAGGTCAACCAATTGTTTTCCCCAAACTTGCTTTTAATGTTTCTTCACAGTGTTAACAAACAACCCCTTGAGTAGCTGTTTAGACATGCTTCCACTCTTAATGCTAAACTAATCTAGCCTTATCTCCAGCAACAAAAACATGAGATTACGATCCATCTGTTTGTCATAATTTACAAAGTGTTTGACTGTTTGAGCAGTGCTTGTTTCATTTAGACTCCTCAACACTGTTGTGTCCGAGGAGCTTAAAATGCAACAGTAATAAGATTTAAACTTTAAAAGGCTAAAAGATCTTTACTGAAAACAAAATCTTCCCTCTGAGTCATCATTTATAAGCCATGAGAAGGGTGTGGTGGAGAGGTATTTACAGTCTCAATCACGGTCTCCTGTCAGCCATCTGCAGGACAGGACTAAAGAAAACAAACAGTCTTCAAAAGGGAAAATGATATCTCTTTGAAACATATTTGTGTTGGGTTTCATTACGTTGCATCTTCATCCGATACACATCGCAGAAAGAGGCTGCAGGTGAGAGTGAGCCTCTGAGTGGATCTGCTGAGTCATGGAGTTTGGCTTCAGAACGAGGTGACGGGTTAAAGAAAGTGTGAATAAGAAAACCTGCTGATGGTGTAGAAACACTCCTCTCTGCAGAGCTGTTACTGACCCAGAACTCCATCAGCTTGAAAGAGAAGTTGCATGTCACACTAAGTGAGATCTCCTGGACCACCTGCCTGAGACCCCTGTGGAATAACACAGATGGAAACAGTATGTTCAGCTCACGTAGGCTGACAGGAAAAGTGTCTGACATGACACTTGGTTGAGATATTCTTCTAGCGAGGTGCACAAAACAAAGATTTCAGAGCAAAAAAGAAAAGTGCTTTTCATGCTAAGAATATAAAGAATCTGTGTTCTCCTCTCCACTTTCTGCAGTGGACAGAGAACCTTCAGATCAACACATCCTGTTCTTCATTTGAACAGCTGGAGATTGGCTAAAACTATTAAACCAAATTGCACTTTCTAAGTGGAGCAGACAGCAGACTGTGGAGGTGGGCGAGGTGCTCTGACCATCACGTTGGACAGAGGAGAGAAAAACACCACAATTAAATATGAGCCGCACATTCTCACAAGTGGCTCTGGACCAAAGTGGAAACAGGTTTGAAGAAGGATCGGATCAGGTGTCACAGTACTGGAGCTGCTAATGAGGTGTTTGCTCAGAGTACTGATGGTTCTCACACACATACACACATACACACACACACACACACACACACACACACACACACACACACACACACACACACACACACACACACCTGTAGAAAACCTCCAGCCTGCAGCCTAAACCAGAACCCATGGTGGCTGTGGTAGTTGTCATCCCTCAATGCTAAGGTCAGCAGTTTGATTCCAGCTCCTGTAGTCACATGTGAAAGTGTCTTTCAGCAACACAGTAACCTGTTGACTGATGGTCTCTTACTGTAGAGGCCTCCGTGTGCCATCAGTGTGTGAGTGATGTGCAAATGTATTTGTCTATCAGTCTATCAGTGTAAAAATGCTTTGAGTGGTCAAAGGGATTAGAAAAGAGACATAAAAAGTACAGTCCTGTGTACCATTCAAAATGACACAAGACCAAACTGTACACGTCTTCAAGCTTTCTTTTAATATCGCATCTTTGAAAAACAACCTCCCAACCAACCAATCACAGATGAACAAGAGGACTTCGCCCTCTGAATGACTTCAGACCAAAAACAACGTCTGGGGATAAACTTTCCTTTGGCTCTCCTCTGGTTTGTTTTCCTGCTGTTGTCATCATTTTTTATATTTCTCAGGAGAACTGGCATGAATGGATTAAAAATTCTCTGGAAATAAAGTTGTTTATAAACAGTCAGAGGGAACTACATCATACTTGACATGCCTCAGGCTCTCTCCCAGCCTCTGGATGACCCAGCTCTGTGTTTGCATCCTGTAGAGCCACAATGTGGTGCAGGGCAACTCAGGTTTAGCCAGCAGGAAGAGTGACTGACAAGTGATTAGCTGATTTTGTCTGCTTTTTTGCTTCATTGCTTGTGTGGTTGCTCCGAATAGTCTAACATTCTGTTCTGTGTTTGCTTTTACATGTTCCAAACATTCTGCCTGTTCACTGATGTACATTTTGTTGCAGGAAAGAAACTGGATTCAATTCATGGCACTATTCTTCCTCTCAGGGTCAGTATGGTCTTTTGGATGAACTGGTAACTGTCTCAGTTTGATGTGTGGCTTGACAGGACATCTTATGCATTTTTGTTTGGATTTTTGTTTAATAATTTATACTAGTTTTCTGCAATTATGTTGTGCCTCTACATTGCCTCAAGTTGGGACCAGATAAACTGAACAGATATGGACCTAATATGTCTTAAGTATTTTCAAGACATGCTCAGGTGTGCTTCATTGCAATGGGTAGCCAGAGAGGTGGGACCCAAAGAGACCATTGACTGAAACTTGGCTATCAAGCCAGTTGAGTTGTTTCGTTTCTAAGCTGCCTTGCACCACCCTGTCTCAGTGGGGTGTGTCTGTCACCACTCCCAGTGTAGGCCCTCAAGTCACCAGTTCTCCACTCCAAAACCTGCCAAGACCAGTTCTCCACTCAGAGGCTCTGCCATCACCAGTTCCCAGATTGTAGGTTCTGCCAACACCAAAAACTGATCAGTGCTCAGCTCCAAACTCATCACCTGGTTCCAGTGCTACTCTGAGATCCCAGGCCATCCTAAGCTTCCCACTGGCTCCATTCTAGGCTCCCAGGCTGACTCAAGCTTCTGCACCTGCTCCAGTCTTTGCTCCCTGGCAGACTCTAGTCTCTAGTGTCATATAATCACAAGATTCCAGCCTGCCAGGTTGGTCCCAAGGCTGCTCAAAACTGTCCCCTCAGTGTAGTTTGACTTTGTTTTCTCCTGAGACTCTTCATCTTTACTTACTCCACTTCCCAGATTTGTGTTTCCCTGTTTGGCCTCTCATACTCCCCAGACCGGAAAGAGTAGTCACCAGTTTTGAGTTTTCATCAAGGGATATTTGGACTCTGTCCCTTAAAGACACGGTCAGTAGTCACAGAAAACTAGCATGAATTTGAATGTAGCATCTCCTCAGGACTCCATTTAGCCCCCACCCTCCCACTCTTGGAGCTCCTCCAAAACGACGCTCCCACTTAGATGCAGCACCACTGATCTCGATCATATGATCGTGACGGACTCAAAACCAAAGAATCAAAACCGGTCCTCAGCACATTGTTTTAGTTTGCACTACAAACCAGTACACGGGGTATAGGTAGTTTTTCCGCAAATCTCCAGTGTACTTGGATCCTGCTTGCTTATGCCCATTGAATTGGGGCTAGTTCACGCTGGCAAAATGTTCATGCAGGAGGCAGTCAGAACGGCAGGACGGGATTTGATTGGTTTCATAAATTGGCTGCCAAATTTTAGGATTGGCTGGTGCTTTCCCAGGTTTACATCTGCTGTAGACAGAGGATATTTTTTTGCTCTATTTTAAGAAACAACATGTATTGATTGCCATCGGGACATAAAGATAATTTTAACTAGAATAACAAAAAGTTTATCTAAATCTGATTACTAACACTGACTTTAAAGAATGGGTACTGTGATGTGTTGCCCTTTTCTTTTGTGTATTCAGTTTGTTGTCTTTATCCTTTAGTGACAAGAACTGTCTGGACCAACAGGCAGAAAAAAAAGAATCTTTACCATGAAGGCTCACTGCCATGCAATCACTGGGACAATTTTTTTTTTCAAGAGTTGTACAGTTATATGTACTTTGAATTTCCTTGTTGCCAAAATGTGCTGTATAAATAAACTTGCCTTACTCACGGAATATCATTTGAAATTGTGCCAGCGTGTTTGTATCCTTAGTGAGTAGCTGGGTAATACACCGGATGGTGTATGGTTAGCAAGAGCTTTTTCTGTCTCAGCTTTAAACAGAAATAAGTGAAATTTTCTCAGCTTTAAACATTGTTGCTGTTATCACTTCCTCTTCTGGCTGATGAGGCCATGGGGTTAAACCTGTGACATCTGTTGCTGCTCTACATAGTGCAGAGCATAACTTTATAGCATATTTCAATTAGTTTGACTAAATCATACTTTGTTTTCTTCACATTATTTAAAGTTGAAAAATAAAATAAAACATAGTCTTTTTATTTCCCCATCTGCAATGGTTAAATGTGTCTGTAGCTGGTTTTTGTAAGAGGGTCACAGACATGATGAGGAAACACGTCTGGTTCTGGGTACAGGGGCTATTTGATGAGCTATCATGTCATACTTTGGGTGGGTCAGCAGTGACCCAGTAAGCTGTGATCTGTCTGAAGAGAGACACTTACTGGCAGCAAACATCAGCATTCTTTTGGATTTAAAAATGTTGCGGCCTTCCACAAACAGAGACATGAATGTGGAAAAGTCCAAGTACAGACAAACCCAAGATCGACAGCTGAGTCATCAGGTAATTATAGTTCCCACACCTACTCCTGCAAAATACATTTGTTTGTTTACATGTTTTCACCTGAGGCCATATGAGAGAAAGGTGACACTCCTCCTCATGGGCGGGGCTTCATCAGCACTCATTCAAATAACTGTCAATCACTTCTGAGCAGAGACAGACTTCTTGCTGATGAGGGAGTGAAGCAGGCTGTAATTCCTGCTGTAACTCTTGCATCACACTGGCTGTGATACAAGATGCTGGCTTCGCTCTGTGCATAGCACAGACAAACAAAAGGTGCATTGTTGTGCTACATCATTCAAAAAACATGTGACTTCATTGAGGCTACTCATAAAATAATTTACATATTATTATTAGGACTGTGTACAATCTATTATGATAACCCATTTTCCATTCCAACAAGGCACATAGTGATCATAGCTGGATGAAGTAATGTTACGTGTAAATATTACAGTCACAGTGTAGGCATATATGAGTCAACTATTCATTACTAAGAGGCAGAAAATGTACTTTAAAGTGATTATCTCACCCTGTATACAGCATATTCCGGTTAGTTCTTCTGTCTTATGGAGCTTTGGATTTTTATGATGCACCGTCGACTGCAGACATAATCATCTCTCTGTTTCCGCTGTTAACAGCATCTTTACAGGCTCTGAATGGACACAGCCACACTCACGCACACTGCTGTGTCAGATGAAACATGTGATGTTGGGTTGTACTGCCTGTGTGTGGCTCTGAGGGATAAGCACACCAGAGATAATGCACTTTTGGTGGAAGTCTAAGCCATCATGGGAGGGGTCACACCTCCAGCTCTTACTCTCTCCGGAAGATGTCACACTTTCTGACAGATGAACAGAGCTGTGAGCTCCTGTACTGCCTGTGTGCAGAGTGACACTCTCATCCAAGATGATACTGACTGCAAACATACAGAGACAACAAACGTGAGACATGTGGAGCATGTTAGCATTAAAAAAAAAAGGAAAGCAGCTCTGAGCTGGTCTTCAAAGGAAACCACTGCCGTGTGTTTTTACCCTGACCTACTTAAAGAAAAAATGACAGAACAAATAATAACTCCTAAAATAATGACTCCTCTTAGTATACCAAGACAGGTCAGTTGTAAGGGAGTTAAAATGTACTTTATAAATAAATCTTTTGCAACATTTGAGAATTTCAAATATGGTTTGGTAATTCTTTGTGCTTTTTATCAAGGAAAGTTTCTTTTATTTAGTGTTTATTCATACAAATGTCTCTTTTGAATATAACTTTGGTCCACTTTTGGCTTCTATAGCTCTGGGGTTTCCATAGCTCACCCTCCTTGGCCTTCACAGTGCATTTCATATCCGGCGTGCATTTGAGGTCAGCTTTTTTCATTATCTTGAAAGTTCTGTAATAGAAATTCTTATCTTCAAGTTATAGTGCACTTTTGTTTATTCTAAAACATCCTATAACCCCCAGTGTAGAAGTATTGAAAACTGCATTTATTTAAGATTCCACTTGAGGCTGGCTGAAGAAGCACCACAAACCCCATACACACCAAGCCAAAACAGACTGTTTTTACACTATAAATACATGTTCACAACCAAGATAATGAATGAATGAATGAATGGATGAATGAATGAATGAATGAATGAATAAGTAAATGAATCAGTAAATCAATCAATCAATAAATCAATCAATCAATCAATAAATAAATAAATAAATAAATAAATAAATAAATAAAAATTTGGGTCTGAATAGCTCATTTCTCTATGAGCACACAGTGTTCTGCAACTTGTATGCCTTGAAGACATTTCAGACAGGCAACTATGAATTGTTTAGAGCTTTGATGTAGCAGTCTAACCATCTAATCAGTCAGCTTTGATATGAAGCCAGTTCACACCTTTTTTTTTTTTTTAAGATGCTTTAACAAGAGGAGGTCTTGACCATACTCTGTCATAGCTTAACAAAGACCATTGGCTAGCATCATTTTTTATCTACAGATCTGTCCCTCAACTTGGCTGTGGGGGTTGGTCTTTATTTCCTGGATGGCAACCACCTTAGCAGCCTTGGTGGATGCTAAGCCTGCACAGATTTAATGATCAATACATTTTACGCAGATGAAAGAACCCCATTAGTTTGAATAACCCACATGGTCAGTCAGTCAAACTCTACTCTTATTGACCACTTCTGGTCATCCCCTGACTCACGATCTCCCATCACCATCACAGCCTCCAAGAGCGCTAATAAGTTCACTGTCACTCGCTAGTGGCAGGGCTCTCTTATTCTTGTAAAGCCCAAACACAAGTTTTTCTCGGCAACACACGTGAATGAAAAGCAGGTCAAACCCTTGGTTTTCAAATGAATTATCTAAACACCTCTTTAACATCCCTGCTCAGATAAACTTGAACCGGCAAATATGTTAAACCCCATTTCGAAGCAGCAGGAAATTTATCAAGGAAGATGAGAAAGATGAAGAAGCAGTTTGAGGCTCTACCGGTCTCTTTGTCAGTGCCGCCCTTTGAATTTAACCATACAGCTGCACAGACTGGGTTGGGGGAAGCAGCGGACTTCTTGAACCCGTTGTTCATTGTAGAGTTTCTCATGAATAGCTGGACAGCACATGGGGAAGTTTCAGGATACTGTGCTCAGGGCATGTTGATGAAAAAAAATTAAATTAGAATTTCAAGTTTGAGTGTGGTCACTGAAAGTTTGAGCACTGTGCTGATGCAGGGCAGCAACCTTTATCAGATTGTCCTAACAAGTCTATAAGGACTCTCCAACTGGTTTAAAACACTACATATTTTGCAAAGTACTTTCTGTCACAACCTGAGTAGTTTTCTTTGACAGTTCTTGTTTGAGGTCTAAGCATCACAACATCATGGTCTTCAGATTGACTGCATCAGCTCCACTGAGACCAGGAGAGGCCCCTCATCATGTGTTCATCTGTACCGCTCAACCAGATCCCGTCTGTTCCAGAGTGTGAAGGAGTGGGTCCTGTGAGGAGAACAAGTCTTATGCAAGAGCGCTGTGGCCTGGTTAGTCTGCTGTTGTGTAAGTCCTCCCCTGGAAATGTTATTTATCTTTAAGCAATTAGGTCATTTCATTTTCCACATCCTCCCTCAACCTCTGACCTGTGTCCCCCCACCCTGTTTCTCCCCTGTGGTTTGTACCACCCAGCAGCGAGCCTTGAACCACTCTGCATCACTTCACTGAGGAAGGCAATGGGTTAAAGGTAGGTGTTATGTCTGTTTAACAGGATAATGTCACTGATGGAGTGACGTGAAATAAGGCACAAAGAGGGATTATTAGAATAATTTTATTATCTGTCCAAACAACAGATGTAATCCAGGAGAGGCAGCTGGTTTATTGGATACAAAGCTTTATGCATTCGATCATTGTTAGTTAAGAACAGGGGCCTCCAACTCCTTTTAGTTTAGGGGCCACATGCACATGATTTTACACATGTGCATCAAGACTCACAGATCAGTGTGTCTACAAAGTCACAAAACATTTAGTCACAGGAACCTGGTACTGAGCATTAGAGTATTTTACTTCATGATCAAAAAATTTCATTAAGGAAAGATATCCTCCTGCTAAATCTATAAAATGTTTACATAAAAATTCAGTTAAGCAGTGCCAGTGCATGAATCATCAGGTTTGACCAAACCAAACTCTTCATCTCTAAAGCTGCTCCTCTTATTTTTACACTTTGTGAAGTCATCCAATGGACCATATTGGTGCCTCTTGTGGGCTCGTTTTGTCCCACAGGCCGTATGTTTGACACCCTGGGTAAGAATTTACAGTGCTGAAGTTCTAAAAAAAAAAAGATAGCTGCAGAGGAAAGAACAGTTTCCATAGATGAGCTTTCCCTGCTCCACAGATTGCAGGAGCTGGTTTGTCTGAATCAAACAGCTGATCAGAGCAACTCCATCAGTGAAAAACAGTCCTGGAAGCCCTTTTTTGTCTCATTAGCACAGGTTTGGAGGCACGAATCTCTGCAGTCTTTTTCTGTTTTTTTTTTTTTTTTTTTTTTTTTTTTTAATGAAGCACAAAGTATTGAATTTTTTCCAGTGTTGTATCAGATGTGGTTATGAACCTCTGACGGACCACTGCCCTTTGGATCAGTTAAAAAGAGCTGTGATCAAAGTTGTGATAAATTTCCATGGGGTGTTTAAAGTATGATTGTTGGAAGAAGCTGTTAAAATCACAATAGTGTTAACAGATGTGAGATTCTGGAAACAGCAGCTGGAAAAGATCGATGTGTTTGTTTTTCAGTGATTGTAAGAAACATTATGTAACAGTTGACAGGAACATCTGGGTCAGGGTGGAACAGAGCAAAGAAATATCAGCCTCTGATTTCATCTTGATAAGTGGAAGACATATTCACTCTGACTGCTCAGTGTGACCATCCACGTCTTGCATCGGTGTGACTTACATGGAGGTTGTGAAGTATTCTAAGTACCTGAATGAACAGCCAGAGCAGAGCTGAGTATGTGAAAGTCAGGAGGCCCTACGACAGTTGGACCGTAGGGTCAAAGTGTGGAAAGGATGCAGAGAACACCATACTGATTGCTGCACCGATTGTGGTGGAAGCAGTGTGATGGTGTGGGGCAGCACTGCTTCTCATCACTGGAGGCAATCTTGATGCAGAGGCGTTTCAAGAAGACAATGAGGTTCTGCAACCAGCTGCAATCCTATAACTCCAAAATGTAGGGCTTAAGTCTATCTTTCAAGATGAGAACACTAACCCCCACAGAGCAGGGTTTTGTAGAGACTACCTCCAGATTTTGGGAGTGGAGACGAAGGAACCGTCTGCCGGCAGTCCTGACCTCAACCCCACTGAACACTTGCGGGATCAGCTTGGGCATGCTGTTCGCTCCAGAGTGACCAACAAAACCATGTTGGCTGATTTGTGACCAATGCTGGTTGAAGAATGGGATGCCATCTAAAGGCTTTAATCATCCAATCCAACAAACAAGGGTAAATGGCAGAACAATCTGTTTGGCACTGGCAGAGAGTATTTGGGAAATTTTTTAAGGGTGCAACCCACAAACTCAGCTTTGCTGCTCATCCCACAAATGCACGTTCCTTACAAATTTGGCTCTATTTAAAATCGAAATAAACAGGCTTTACAACAGGATACGATTTATTGACAAGAAGCATTTTTAAAATAAACAAATAATCTACCAAACATACATTTACTTACTTTTAAAGCAAAATTCATTTTTTACTTTTCTGACTGCAAAATTCCTTTAAGTCTGACCAATGACTTTTAAATTGTAATATGATTTACATTGTTGTGCTCATTTAAGTTGCGTATTAAAAGCTGTTATTACAACCTCTCTGATGATTAAAGTACCCACCAACCCACCAACCCACCTACCATTTTCTACATGTGTGGGACAGTCAGCAAGCAGACCAGGACACAAAGTGTTTTAATATTTTATTTAATCAAGCTGCTCTTGCCAACAGGCTCCAAGGAGAAAACTCTGTTATAAACATGGACTCTGTTTCTCTCTCTCTCTCTCTCTCTCTTTCTCTATCTATCTATCTATCTCTCTCTCTCTCTCTCTCTTTCTCTCTCTCGCTCCCTCTCTTTCTCTCTCTCTCTCTCTCTCTCTCTCACACACACACACACACACACGCGCTAAATACATACACGTATGCATGCTTACATACATATGTAGAGGCTTATGAAACTGATGTTTTATTCCTCAGCTGACGAAAGCACTGGTTTCCCCTTTTGATGTTGCTTGTGTGTATGTCCATGAATGTGTGTGTGTCTGGTTTCCAGATGAGTGTGATTATATTGTTACCAAACTGCAATTATATAATTTCCAAGATTTACTGCGGAGAGATTAGGAGTTGCGATTTCCCAGGGTCCAATTTTATTCTTTTTTTCCTCCTCTCAGGCACCAGCACTCTGTCAGAGTGGACGTGATTAGAGGTAATGTATTTTTACTGTGAAACACACACCTGAACACTTCAATGGGATGAGTAGAACATCACATTATCCTGCATGCAGACCACATGAGTTTCCTGAAGCGATCACCTTTAAGAATGATTAATAAGGCTGTATTTCAATAAAATGTAGATCTCTCTCTCTCTTTCTCTCTCTCTCTTCCTCTGTCTGTCTGTCTGTCTGTCTGTCTGTCTGTCTCTCTCTCTCTCTCTCTCTCTCTCTCTCTCTCTGTGTGTGTGTGTGTGTGTGCGTGCGTGCGTGCGCGCGCGTGTGTGTGTGTGTGTGTGTGTGTGTGTGTGTGTGTGTGTGTGTGTGTGTGTGTGTGTGTGTGTGTTTTGTGAGGACTGTAAACTCTGGTCAGACTAATGCTCTTATCACTCTACATGGTCCAGCTCTTTTCCTGTCCCCAGGGCCGTCTGTGTTGTCAATGAACAGAAGGGATGACCTTTAAATTAAAAGACAGCCAACTTTACCACTATGGTAGTATCAATCAATCAATCAAACTTTATTTATATAGTGCTTTTCATATAAATACTTTTAACGCAAAGTTCTTTATAGAGAATTAAAACTACAATCCCATATGCCCTTCCATCCATCCACCCTTACCCTACACAACCATTCAACCGACAGTCAACAGTCACATGCATATGGTAGTATGGGAGGTGGAGCCTTCAGCTGTCAGGTTCTTCTTACTTTGGCGTCATCTATAAGCCAGGATCAAGGAAGCAGAACTCTCTCTACTAATAGACCTAGACTGCTGTCGGCTCAGACTGCTGAAAGATTCCCCATGATTAACCTATGTAATAACGGAAGTGGCTGGTGTAGGTCTCAACTAAACAGATCTGTGCAAAACTTTGAGTCATGTTTTGGATAAATCTTAGTATGGACGTGCATCCCTCTTTGAAGCTAGGTATCAGGGGTCTTTTCATAGTATCTGTGTGAAAGTAGCTTTTCAAGGTTGTCAGTTGGGAGACTGAATTTTTTGATGTCATCATTGCTGACTGAGGTTGAACTTTTAGAGTTTAAATATTGAGCCTACTCAAACAATGTTTTAATCTGATTAAGTATCACTTCTTCCTTAAAAAGGCCCAGGCCATTTATTAAAAGTATTTATTTGGTTGGTTGAGTAAGTGAGTGGCCAGTCATCTCTGATCTAATTGCATCAACAATGAATACAGATCAAGTTATAGACTTTTTTTTCCTTGTTCTTAAAAGATTTAAAGATCAGGCCCATAAAGCCTATCTGCCCACATAATGCAGAAAAACTTGTTTGTTTGTTTGTTTTGTTTGTTTGTTTTTTCTTTAAGGTTTAATTTTCTCTCTTGCCCAAATGGCTGAGGAATTATGGTAAAATAAAGCACACTTGTAGAAGGGGAGGGCCGGTCCTCCGATGGTATCTAAAGTTAAACTCTCAATTATTAGTTAGGCTTTATTGATGAAAGAGTTAAAGGCTTATAAATCAAAGGCATGTTCAAAGTCATTTCTTCCTCCTTATGTGAAATAATAATAAACTATAGCCACCACTGTTATCAGAGTTTAGCATTTGGACTGTGTGGTATGTTTAACCTCAGATAACATATACAGGATAGAAATCAGAGAAGTAATGTTATCAGCGTAAACACAGATAAATGAGTGTATAATCTGATTAATAATTAGCTCAGCTAGCTCTGACATGTATTTGTGTGTAAAGGCCTATCTCTGATAGGATGGTATGTGAGTTCAGCTCACAGTAAGGAGGCAGGAGGTGGGCAGGTGTGTGGGGGAGGTTGGATGTGGAAAGGGGCCGTACGCACATCCAGATGTTTACAGAGGAAAAATCCTCCAAGCTTTTACTGTACTGAGCACTGGCTTACAACAGGTTTATGAAAAATTTCCCCTTAAGACCATGAGTCATGTTTCTGTAACAGACAGACGGACGGTAACACGACAAGTAATACACATTACACACACGCGCACACACACACACACACACACACACACACACACACACACACACACACACACACACACACACACACACACACACAAAGGAGAATACAACAACAAACAAGAAGTTACACAACACAGAAATATCACAACAAATACACTCAAAAACATTGTGATATAATCAACATGCACGAGCTACATAAAATAAAACATTATATAAGAATGCAAGGTGTGTGTTTTTATGTAGTTTGAGATGTGATGTTTTAGTATTTGTTTTTTTATGTTGTGTTGTTTATGTTTTCTGTTTCAGTTGTGTTTTTCTTACTGTATAATATATTTATATATTTTATTACTCAGTAAATAGTTATCCGTTTCTTGAAAAATGATTTTTTTTATTGATATGTAGTTTGTGGTGAGTTGTTTATAGTGTAATGTGTTTTTTTTTTTATGTAGTTTGTGGTGAGTTGTCGAAATTGAAGGGGTTCCTTTCAAAGGTCTCTTCCAAGCAATCTTGGGACTGTTAGCTCCAGCAGTAGAAAACACCTTCAACTTTGTTGCTGCCAAGGTTCACCATGAAAAAATATTTGCAGGCTCATTTGTATACATCCTCATTTTTCCAATGCTTTGCATTGACCATCTGTTATCGAATGTGGCTACAATTCTACAATTTTACAACTGTACAATTTCATTTAGCGGATGCTTTTGTCCAAAGGAATGTACAACACAAGCAAGAATTTAAACAAGAAGGAAAAACCTTGTAAATATGAAGAAATGCTTCAAGTTTGTTGGGCCACAGGTACTCTGCCATCAAGTGCCTGAAGAGATAGAGTCTCTACCTATTTTACAGCAAAAGCAGGATGTTTTCTTTCATGTTCCACAGTGCGTGATTTGACCCCATCTATCCATCAAACCACCTTAAAGGTCAAATTACCTCTGAACATTGTGTTTGTCTTTATTGTCTTAATTACATGACAAAGATTTTAAGAAAATTCAGATGTTTAAATCAGTTGATATGATTTTGAACTGGATGATACAAACTGCAAACAATGTGCTCAATCAGAACTACAAATCTGGATCACTGTAGATCACTACAGCTATGGTATGGACTGTTTTTTGTCCTTTGAGTATTTAGTAAGTTGCAATGTTGGGGACAAACAGGGCGACAGAAAACATAAATTAATAAAAGCTTGTACTTCCATCCAGTTTCATCTTCTGATGTTATTGGGACTCAATCCAGCTGCTGCCCTTTAGACCAAAGTCAGCTGGGTTTTTTAATAAATGAATATGATGATGTAGTAAAGTGTTTACATGCAGCTGTATTCAGGGAGGAACCAGTTACTATGACAAAACTCTCTGCGCTTTTAACATGATTACAAGTTTCTTGTGCTTGAGGGCACACACACACACACACACACACACACACACACACACACACACACACACACACACACACACAGACAATTGCTGACAGCTTTCCACAGGTGTGATGGAGGTCATATTCAGCTGATCATCTTCCTTCCTCTGTGTGACAAAACGCTCACAGAAGCATGTTGTGGATTGAACGGGTCTCAGGGAATATAAAAAGAGGAGGAGGTGCTGCTGCTGATGAGGTGTGTGTCCCTCTGTGTGTTCTTCATGGGTCAGTGTGTGAGTTGTTGCTTACGCAGGCTGCACTCAGTGTGTGCGGACTCCAGCTGCTTATGAAGGCCACCCTGAGTGACCCCAGAGGACCTGGGTGGACCGGGTGTTGAGAATTATAGTGTTCCTGTGGATCCTCCTGAGTCTGGTTCTGTGAGCTCATTTGTAGGATCCAAACTGGGTTATATAAGCTGAGCAGGTCAGACTCAAACATATATCTCAGAGACAGCAGCCTGTACCTTCCTGCAGCTGTGGAAGCCATCACAGAAGAAGAAACTGTACCACCAGGTCACATATCAAAGTTTTTACTTTTTTACAGACCTTAAAGACCTCCTAATAAACCAACGTGAAGAAACATCTGAAAACAATCTGATCATTTAGAAACTGTTGATTTTAGACATGGTCTTCCTTCAAAGTAGACCTAACTGAATACATCTTAATAACCTGAACTCCTTTGGATTGAGTGATTAGTTTTGCAACTGAAGGGAGAGAGACAACTATGTACTGGGGCATTGAAGCCAGGGCAGGAGCAACCTGACTTTGAATCCACACAGACTGCAAACAAACAAACAAACAAACAAACAAACAAACAAACAAACAAATAAATAAATAAATAAATAAATAAATAAATAAATAAATAAATAAATAAATAAAATATACATATATATACTTGTGAAAAGTATTTACAGTAACACCCCACTCTTCTCTTGCAATTCTCTAAGGAACTTCTCTCTCTCTCTCTCTCTCTCTCTCTCTTTCTCTCTCTCTCTCTCTCTCTCTCTGAATTGTGTGTAAGATATGTAACAGGAAACCACGCTAATTCATTGTCATGCCATAAATGACCCCTTGACATCTTAAAATGAGAGGGTGTCCCACCAATTTTTTACACATTGAAATGCCACTGACAACAAGACTATTCAGGATTTGACACTACTTGGAGAACAAGTTGTCTGATGACAGAAGACTGCTCACAGACATTTCACTGACCAGAACAGACAGAACCATGATGATGATGCAGGTTATTAATTGAAGAGAGCATTGTGAGGCAAGATAAACCCTTTCCTTGACCATCCAGACAACCACAGTGATTACTCTAAAGGAGAAAAAACAGGCTCTGGCTGAGGAGTTGGGGAGGAGGAATGACAATGTGGGAGTGATAAGATTAAAGATCGAGATGTTTTTGTCTGCTCCTCACCCAATTTGAAGCCTCCTACAGCTGTCTCTGTTTCAGTTACTTCAGAAATTTAGTTTAAAGACCCTGTGAGGACTTCTAATGGCAAAAAATATACCAGGTGTGTTTTCAGTGTGCCTCTGCAACATCTGGTTTAAAATAAAAAATGAAGCTTGTGAAGTGCTAAATGATGCAATTCAGTGAGTGTCCACTTGAGGTTGGCTGCAAAAAGACCATAAACCACATAAACACCAAGCCAAACAAACTTACTAAAGTATTAAAAAAACAAAACAAAAAAAAAACGTGTATTGCCTAGTTAAAAAAATCTGAATGAATGCTTGGATCTGAATCACTTGGATCGCACAGACTGAAGGGGGAACTCAGAGGTTTAGAAGATGCTAAGATCAAGAGTTTACCCAATCAGAGGCACAGCTTACGTGACTGACAGGTCTGGCACCCTGTAGCTTAATGAGGAGGATCAAAGCCCACCTCTTGGTTTAGCATTTACCTCCACCAATGACTGGCATCATTATTCTGTATCAAAAACAGATGTGTGACATCATGGAGACTACATCCATTCATTATACAGTCCATGGTGTCTGCTCAGGATCAGAATTGGAGCTGGACTGTCAAAAAAAAGCAGATTATTAAGCAGAGCTGTAGAAAGCTAAACAGGAGAGTGATAAGACATGCAGTCAGATGGGAAATATAGAATTATCATACCAGAGACTGAAAATTATCATATTTTAGAGAAAATTATTGCATACCTGTCATTATCAAAATAATAAGCTTACTGTTGTGCAAGTCAAGTCAGAGCGACAGGTTGTTGAAAGACCTGAGGGGTTAAGCTGTTTGAGATAATGTCTGTTCCAAATCATATGCAGCAGTTACCGTAGTGGTCTGTTCAAACTTGAGAGTCTATCAACAAAATGAAGAGCAAGGTTACGTTTGCTTTGTTTGGTTAGGTTGGAGGGGGTAGATGAGCACTGGTAGGACAACCAGGATTCATTAATATTACACATGACGGACACGTGTCAGAGCACCAGGCTGTGAGTAACACTAAACAGTGTGCTCACCTTCTGGATACTGAACTACACTACAAATGAATACATTACCTCATCACTTTGCATCCTTGGAAAAGTTGTCTTTCTGCACTATTAACAAAGATTAAGAAATAAAAGGTGTCTTTTTTCATCAATGGAAAACTAAGAGGAACAGATGTTTGGAGAAATATCTGATAGTTGTCATACCTAAGGGACTCAGTCTAGCAGAGCAGGCTGCCCTCACCTTTACAGACACAGCCCTTCTCTCTCCTGCCTGCTACAGATCCTTTAAATGACCCAGTGGATGTTTAGTCATGGATCAACTGTAGGTCACAAGGTTCAGACAATAATAATACCAAATCATAAGGATTTTCTACAAAGGAATACTGGAAATTCAGTAACATTTCAGAAAGTGAATTCCAACATAAAATCTGATTTAGGAAACTCAGTACTCTTATTAAACATACAGACATTCAGTCAGCCCAAACCTACACCCACAGCTCCACCTTTTCTTTTGGTGAAACACTGGGCTGAGTTCTAATCCCTCTCTCACACACACACGCACGCACACACACACACGCACACACACACAAACACACACACATTGATGAGTTTCCCTGTGTTGGCTGAGGCCCAACGTTTTAAGGGGATCCTCCGGCAGCTGTAAGCAGAGAAAGAGTCCATGACGCACCATTTTAACCCCCTCCTTCTATCCAGATGTAATCCTGTTCTATACAGACAGAGTTACGCAACAGCTCAGAGCAGAGAGAAAGAGAAACGTCAGACTAATGCAGTCAAACTGCATTGCTGCAAAATTTTACTTCACTGTTCCTGTTTCACTTCTTGTACATCCTGAGATCCACAGTACTTTAAAGAGTTAGAATGAACAGAGTCTGATGGTTTGGAAATGGTTTGATATTCAATTAAAAATGTGTAAAGACAACATATCAAAAGTTGAAACTACAATATGCATACTTTGAAAACATTTGTGAATCCAGGAGACCCACACCCTGGAATTTAAAGTCAAATGTTGGTCCATTCTTACTTGACGGAGGATTTTAGCTGCTCAGCGTTTCCTCTGTCCTATTTTTTCATTTATCATGTTCCAGATGTCTCGATTTACAAATTTATGAGCCAAACAGAGTGGCTTATTGCAGTCTGGCATTAAAAACAAGTATTCTGACCTGATGTTTGAACCAAACCTTTCAACTCCAGCCTTAGTCTTTCTTTATTAATTAGATCCTGTCTTGATTGGTAGTCCAGTTTTGAAAATTTTTTTAAAGGTTATATATAATATCTTCTATGTTTGGCTTTTATTTGGAGCAAAACTTTAGAATGAACAGAAGGCAGCTGCACACTTGATGTTGAAATTGCAGCTAACTACGTCTCTGCATAGAAGAATGGCAGCAAAATGAACCTGTGTGCTCATGTACGCTCCCTTCAATGAGGCAGAGTACTGTCTGCCTCACGTTGCATGTTTTTATCTGTGGTTTTATCTGAGCAGCAAAACTTAATACGTTACACACAAGTATTAAATACACTAGCCTGACTATAGAAAATAAGACCATATATTAAAAGTGTCTGAAAACATTACATTGAAGACGTGAGGAGACTTAAAGAAAGCAAGTTTGATTTTACATACAGTTCACAATGTTGGGTGAGACAACTACAGCAAGTGACAAATCTCAGTGCTGAAGTGTCTAAGGACTGTAGACATTTGGATGACACACCCAGATAAAGCACATCCCCATAGTAGTCCAGAATAGGCATAAAGGTCACTGTCACTAGTTTCTTTCTAACCCTGACAGAGAAGCAGAATCTATTTCCAAATTACATTTATATTATCTATTTTGTGAGTGAAGGAGGTTGAACAGCAATAAATAAAGGTGTCATCTGCATAAAAATGATACATTGCATTTCTCAAGTTATTACAGAGGTTGTTTATATCCACCTTTTTCCTGACTACCCATTGTTAATCGCGGTAGCTGGTTTTGCTTGTCCTGTTCAACATTCTGTTTACGTCACCATGAAAACCACAGAGCTGATGTTGTTAGCCTGGCTGTCATAATAGCCACTCCAATAACCAGCTTTTAAAGCCAGAAAGCAACAAAATGAACAAAAACTGGTGGTGGAGTCATAGTATGAATGTTTAGAAAAAAAGTTTACACTGAGCCCAGTCTAGCAATAATGATTTCACACCAGTTGTTTTTGCACTAGCTTGCCAGCGGCAGCTACCAGAAGTTGGTAACCGCTGGCAAAACTCAACAACCATAGGTTTCCGAAGAAACAGATGCATCGATAGAAAATAATATGGGTCCTGGCACTGATCTTTAGGGCACCACTTTGGTAATATCCACAAAAGATAGGGTAGTTCCAGCCACCTGAATACATTGTGTTCTGTTGGAAAGATAGTTGGTAAACCAGGCAGCTGCATGTTTGGACATTTAATTCGAAGTGAGGCTTGTATCAGCAGGTTTTGGTCTACCATGTAAAATGCTTGAGACAAACCGATAAAAAGAGTGACACAATATATTTTGCTGTCCAGGGCCTCAATTAAATCGTTTAGGACCTTCAGCCCAGCTGTGCTGGCACAGTGCTGTGCTGTTCTCTAAAGCTAGATCGGATGGGAGATAAAATGTTATTTGATTCTAAAAGTTCTTTGGAAGATGAAGAGGAGGATAAGAAAGAGGAAGATGAAGTGGAAAAGGCTGCTGATTCTGTGGCTGGTCTTAAAGTGTATGGGACTTCATGAGCAGGGGCAGAGACTGAGCAGCCTGTACAGTCCTTCAGATTCTTAGTGGTGGTTCACTTTTGATGGTTAAAAGTGAAACTTTAATGTTATCATTGGAATCCAAAAGAAATAAATTTAAAGCACAGACCGCAGGCAGCTCAGTTTATCATCTGGACTCCTCTACTACAGAGCCATGCTGTTGTTAGTCCCGTAAAGAGGGGGCAAGCAAGAGAGACTTTCTTTTTTCACTTTTCCTTCTCAGGAGCATTTAGTAGAGTGAATGGAGTGGACACAATCTTCCTTACTACTCAGTCAAAGACCTGAGCAACAGATCACAAGATTCGACCCAGACTCCTCAGCAGATTGCAAATAAGCATAGCTAAGCCAGATTTTTTTTTTCTTTTTTAAGAAACAGAACACAGGAAAACATGCATTAAACACTTTTGGCATCTTCGCGGTTTGTTTCTTTTACACAACTGTTTTTTAAAAAATTTAAGTGATTTTAGCAGTTCTCTGAAATGGAGAAATGAAATTTTCATGATTTTATCTCAGAATTACAATCAAAGAACACATCTTTTCAGTTTATGAATTCCTTTTCAGCTTGTCACACTGTTGTATTCCGTGCAGATTGTGGTTTGTAAAGCAGCATATGTTGCTCTGAAAACTGTAGATATTGTTCAGCATTAATAGGATCCACTTCATTAATCCCAAATAATTAATTAATTAACAAAGCCTTCGCATATATGTAAGCTTCCCATGCCATGGACTCATCTGATCCCCAGACCATCAGGGATGATGGCTTTGAACTGTGAGCTGAGAACAAGTCAGGGCCTTCTTTTTCCTCTTTGAAGCAGAGGACACAGCATTCATGATTTCCAAAAACATCAGATTTGGATTTACCAGACCAAAGGGCAGTTTTCCACTTCCCCTCGGTCCAAATTAAAATGGCTGTTTTAATTTAATTAAGTTGTTAAGGCAGAATGAGAAAGTATAAAGAGGTAGTGTATATAACTACTTATTAAAGGATTTGAGCACGCAAAACACGTCCTGCATGCACACAGTCTCTCTCTCTCTCTCTCTCTCTCTCTCTCTCTCTCTCTCTCTCTCACACACACACACACACACACACACACACACACACACACACACACACACACGGTAAGTGTGTGAGTCAGTGTTCAGCTGCCTTTTGTTTGAAAACCTTTTAACTTAGCAGACATGAAATACTGCTAATTCATGCCTTTTTTTTGTTTGTTTGTTTCTTTTGTTTTTGTTTTATTTTGTTTTGTCTTGTTTGTTTGTGTGTGTGTGTGTGTGTGTGTGTGTGTGTGTGTGTGTGTGTGTGTGTGTGTGGTTTGAGATACTAACATCACTTGCTCTTGTATGGAGTATTTCCATCTCCCTCTCAGTGGACTGAGCTCTGTCTGCTGGATGACTCAAAATGTTTCAGCTTCCTGTCCAGCCTGACCGCCTCACGACAAACCCTGCGTGTGTGGATATGACAAGGCTCAGTACGTGTGTCTGACGCTGAGGAAAAATGTGCTCACACTATACGTGACTGTTAGACATGTCTCTGAGCCTCGGAACTTTGTAATAAATACATATCCTCATCTGCATGCCTCACTGTTATTATTTATACCTTATTTTGTGACTTTAGATTAAATAAAAGGTAGACTCTCAACAAAATAAAGACAATGTGAGTCTATGCTCTGGGTTGAGTTTATTTAACTTGAGGTCATTTTTATTTGTTATTCTACTGCTTCTCCATGCTGAAACTTTACCTCATTGAACTATTCACTGCATATAACTATAGACAGAACATGTTCATCATGAAGTCATATTGAAAACCAAAATGAAGCCAAAATATCACTGCAAAAGGTGCAAAAGGCATTAATGGCAAAATCTAAGGTCATGCCTATAGACAGTATAATTAATGGATGTTGTCTCCGTGACGTCACCCGTCTGTTTCTGAAATGGATTTTTGAAGCAAAACATCCAGCCCAGCCGTACTGGAAATGAGTCGGGCTTGTCTCCACAGTAACAGCCAAAGGGCACCCGGCAGTCACGTGAGCTGAGCTGTGCCTCTGATTGGATGAAATGGTGATCCTAATATTGTCTAAACTGCCGGGTTAGAGACACAATTCAGACGTGAAACAATTTTTGCACCAGGCTATAAACATGCTAATTTTGGCTGTGAAAGGAGCCTTCTTTGGGCTTGGTGTGTATGTGACTTCCAGTACTTCCAGCCCCCCCCCCTGATTCACGCATACTCCATGAGCGCCACGATCCGTCAACGCCGCGGTCTGTCAGCGCCGCGGTCCGTCAGCGTGAGCCAATTCACACTGGATCCGTCTCTGGAGTGGAGAGGAGCGCAGCTCAGCGTACTCTGTAGCAGCTGGATACGCGAGATCCGCAGGAATCACACCCATGACAACTACTTTCATGATATTTAGTATGCAAAACTCACCTGCCCTCCCAGAACTTCATTAATTCAGTCCTTCCCTTTTAGTCTCTGTTGGTGTCCTCATATAAAGGATGTGTTGTATCGAATATAATTATAAGGTTTTCCGCCTCCAATATAAACTTTTCCTCGTCCATGGCGTCAGATTTCCTCTGGGTCTGACCCGCTGATGACTGCTGGCCCTGTGCCAGTGTCGTAGTTTTGATATACGAAGATAATTTTACGATTGACAATCTTCTCTTTAGCTTCAGTTGGTGGACAGATGGCCTTAATTTCTCCTGCAAAATGTCTTGATAAACTTTAGGATTCATTTTTCTGTCAGTGATAATGACCTGTCCAGGCCCTGAGGCAACAAGTCAGCCCCAAACAATAGTGCCCCCACCACTGTACTTCACAGCTGGGATGAGGTTTTGATGTTGGTGTGCTGTGCATTTTTTTTCCTCACACAGGGCCTGATCTACGGTGGCTCTAAAAGCTCACAGTAGGGCAACTTAAGAAAGCACATCCAAAAAGATGAAACACAAGCAAATTAAGAAAACATCTTCATCAATTTAAAAACACGTGCAACATTTAGAAAACGCTGCAAAGACCACAAGACAACAGATGTGTTTCCAGAGGACACTTTATATAGTGATGCACACATCCGGACTTGCTTGTTGTTGATGCAGATTTTGAGTCACAGCCCTATTAAGGTTTCTCTCTGTCAGTGGTGTTGGAAAATTAGATAAAAAGTAAGTGTTTTTGATTTATTTTAACACTGTGATCGCATGACTCAGATCACTGCAATAGGCAAATGTTTTTTACGTGCAACCTGCGGAAGTAAAAAAAAACCCAATTAAAGAGCTTGAAGCATACCTCAAATGGCTCATGGCTTTGACTCAGATTGATCCATGTCTGCAGTCCCACAGCATTAATCTGTCCCGCATGTGGCCAGTCATCGTTTTCCTCAATATCCAGGTGCAGGAAGATGCAGTGTTGCAAGGAGTTTTCCCACAGAAGACATGGTATGGCTCCTTGTTGTGACTGGCTCCAGATAAGCCCTTAGGTCATCCAGCAGCTCAAAAATGGCGTCGCTGGACAGACAATATGTTTCTACTATTTTTATTTCTGATTGTCCAAATATGTTGATACGCAGATTCTCTCTCTCTCTCTCTCTCTCTCTCTCTCTCTCTCTCTCTCTGTTGTCTGTTATTGAATCTATGCCTCCCTCTCACCACAATGACCACAGCCATTCGTGCGTAATGCAAGTGGCAGTATCTAGTAGACGAAAAAAAGAAGCCTTTGTGGAAGTGCTAAAAGTTGCTGTTCATAAAGGTTCCACTGGAGGCTGGCTGTAGAAAAACCAGAAGTCACATGCACATCAAGCCCAGCATTTAAAAAAAAATTACAGCCTGTTTACTGTAACTGTTGTTAATACTCATTCAATTCATTTTATTCCTCAAAATTCTACACATAACACCCCATAATGATTTATATATATATATATATATATATATATATATATATATATATATATATATATATATATATATATATATACACACACACACATATTTGTTTGTTTATTTATTTATTTTTTTTATTTTTTTCCTGGTTTATCAAAAATGAAAAAAAAAATAAGACATCACATGTACATAAGTATTCACAGCCTCTACCACAAGGCTCAAAATTAAGCTCAGGTGCATCCTGTTTTCACTGTTTATCTTTGAATACTTTCCAGATGCTGCCATTCTTGGTCAGGTCTTTCTTGAAAAGGAGATCTGCTGATCTCAATGGGACTAACCAGGTTAAATAAAGGTTTAAAAAAAAAAATGCATTGAATGCTCTGAGCACCTGAGCTGCACTCAGACAGAAAATGCGTAAATCAGGGATGAGGCTGGGGTAGCGCTGGCCACCTCTAGAACCTAATTGGACACTTCAGGTACCACCCCAGGTGACCACCCCAGGTGTTTGACAGTAGTGGTGTGAGATAGATACTTGTGTTTCAGTTTGTGCGCTCCTCTTACTCACTTTGCCCCCCCAGTCATGGCACTCAGCTGTGCACTGCTGAGAGAGGATCACTGTTTAGTGTTTTTTTTAAACTGAACACTAAAATACTTCAAGCTGTAATGTATTCAGAAAAAAAGGTTTTGTGGCAACACCACAAACTTAGACAAACAACTCATAACACACCAAAAAGGAAACTTCAAACTGCAAAGTAAACAGAGGGAGGAGGAGAATTCCCAAACTACAACCAGACCCCAGTCACAAAGAAGACACAAGCAGTCAGCACTACCCAGGTTGATGTTTTATGGTAATGAAAGTAAGATAAAGTCATCTCCTGCATTCATCCATGTTATTTTTCAAAGTGTAATTAAATATATACTATTAAAACAATCCAAATACTATATGGTACATGGTAAATGGACCACTACTTATATAGTGCTTTTCTGGTCTTTCTGACCACACAAAGTGCTTTAGATTTCTCTTTCAGTTATCCACATCACATTCCCATACTGATGGTGAAGACTTTTTATGTAAGGAACCATCAGTTTTATCAAACACAATCATCCATATAGGATAGGATCAGGCCCTCAACCTTCTAATAGAGAGATGACGACTCTACCACTGAGCAATGGCCAGTGAAAGCAATCTGACTGATCCAGGCTAACCACAGAGTAAAATTTGTCTATAAAATATCACCACTTTATTCATGATATCTGACATTGTCCTCCATTGCACCACTGATCACTGTGTGTAATGAATCCTTCGCACAGAGAAATACTATGACAATCACATGACTCAGATCCTTTGTGCACTTTTCCTGATGGGTAGTATGACGATCAGAGAGCACCATCAGGGACACGCTGTACCCCCACTGTCTTTAGGACAACCTATAGCTGTGGTAAGACCGGAGAATCCCTGCCTGGGACATGAATACCAAAATGACAGTGACAGTGACTGTGCGTGTGTTTGTGTGTATGATTCACACAGGGTCCGATAATCTCACCCTGCAAATCAAACACACATGTAGAAGGTCTCAGCTTGGACTGACTCTATGCTGACTGACTGGTGGTTTTGGTGCAGTTTCTGTCACTCTGAGGTTTGTTGGGGAGGTTTTAATTATTCCCATCTTGTTTCCTTGCACACACCTGGTAACACATTCACACCTAAGCAATGAGAGGTCAGCGCACACACACACACACTGAAAGAGAGAAAGAGAGAGAGAGAGAGAGAGAGAGAGAGAGAGAGAGAGAGAGAGAGAGAGAGAGAGAGAGAGAGAGATGAAATGTCCTGTTGTCTCTCTAGCTCTGCAGGCCCCATAAACTTTCAGGTGTAAAAACATTTCCATCCTGTCTGTTCAGCAGCAGCTGTCTCAGGAGAGCAGAGGCTTCAGAGCAGATGGGAGCACAGAGAAAAGCCTCCTTTCCCCACAACCTCCACCCATACACACCCACAGCTTTAGACCTCCAAAAACCTGGATCCATGTTTCTGACCTCCTGCCAGTCATCTTGCAGGTCCTCATATGACCTCTCATTAGAAACCACTTGAGCTGTGCAAGAATAATTGGAGTCATCTCTGGGAGTGTGACTGATATCATGAAGCGGTTTATGTCTGAATGGATTATTCGTACCCTGGGGGAGAGACTCACAGTTCAGTCTTGGCATGAAGTGAAACAGTAATCATCACAGAAAACACAGCTCACACTGCCCCCCATTTAACATGGATATGACTAAAAAAAATGGTTGTACACTCATATCCATGCACAGATCAGTATTTATCAGTCTGAATGTTGGCAGAGGGTATGCTGAAATCCCACGCCAGATCTGAGTCCGTGTATGCAAGTTCAATGTCAGAGGGGCTCATGGTTCAGCAAAGAAAATCTGTCTGTGGCAGAGAATTATTAGAACATATGAGTGCAGTGCATTTTCAGACAGATAAACAGCAGTTCAAAGCTTAATATTTAGATAGTTAAATCAGCTATGGTACCAACATGTATTTAACATTTTACTTTTCTTCTGCCAGTCTCTGTTAAATACATTGCTTGTGAAAGAGCAGCATGAGCTGCCAGCTGATTTCTTCTTTGAAGGAAAACATATCCCCTTTAAAGTTAATTGAAATCCATAGGTTAACCAGTTTGCAGTCCTGCGTATTGAAATGGTTTTATCTGACACAGTGTAGGTTTGTCTGTTCCTCTGTCACTTCTAACTGAAACTGGCGCAGACCTAGTAAGAGCTCCACTCAGCCCTCAGTCTGTGACAATTTCAGGCTGGAGTCTGACTCCAGCTTCTTTCAGAGCTGACACACATTTTTCATCATAATCATTCCATGTTTCTGGACCTGAAAGGAAATAGTTGTGGCTACTAATAGTTGGATGTCACAGATTATTTAACTAAAATATAAATTAAAAATGTGTAGACTAAAAATTTCAAACTTAGCCATAGTTTGGTTTTTCACATCCATGCTGCCGATGCTGCAGCAATCTCCTTGCAACTGAAATAAACTACCTGATTCTTTAGTCAAACACCTCCCAAGAATCACATGAAGAGGAGCTAATTCTCAGATCAGCATTTTATTGTGGTCACGTGAAGAGTTTACAGCCCTGGTCCCAAAAGAATGAGCCCTGATCTCTGGGTGTCTCGCACTTTTAAAACAGTCAATAGCTATGTCTGTACAGAGGCTGGGTTAAACTGAAAAACTGTAAATGATTGGCCATATGCTGCTGACGGACAGCTGTTCCAACCACAACTGTCATCAGGTTTCAGGGATGATGGATGAGCACAGGATACATGGATTGGTGATGGATCGGCTGATGATGAGATTGATCTTGGCTGTAGATGGATGATGTAATAAGTATAAAAACATTTTACAAACGTGAATCCAAAATGTATGAACTATTCATGTGGTTGAAACGTGACATTTTTAGGATGTGCTGATGAAGGTCAACTATAAAGTCCCTTCATAGTGCTGAAAGCGGCTTCACACACTCAGGAACCATCAGGAGGATTTGTATTGTCTCACGTGGTGTCTCACATGGTTTAAGGTCAGTGTGTGTAAGTGTGTGTCTGCGTAACCAAGAATGATGGCGTATTTCCCTGCAGACATAATTTTGGTATTAAGGCAGGGAGAGACTGCAAAGGAATGAGAGGAAGTGGGAGATTCCAGACTGTGGACACTTTCTCTCTCTATTACACACACACGCACACGTACATAGTGGGGATGCATCACTCTCACTCTATCACTCAGCAGTGACTCAGGCTTCTCACACACACACAAACATGTCTCATACACATGCAGTGTTAGCTGTAGTAAGAGAACGAGGACTTGGTCATGTACACACACTCACTCCTACAGGTTTTTTTTATTCTGGGTTTTTGTGCAGCACAGTTTGACTTGAAAGTTGACAAGAGAACACCATACCTACCAACTTTAGACTTTGACAAAGCGTGAGACCATCCTCACGCCCCCCTCTCCTGTAAGCCTCAACATGAAATAAAAAATAACTAATATTAAAAGTAACACATTCCCATTTCAAAACACAAACAACCCACCCAGTCCATTAGAGCAGGGGAGGAAAGGGAAAAAATTGCGTCAAATTATTTTCATTTTTCCATTTTGTTATTCTTTTTATAAAACCATTTGTCCCGAACAAACAATACGTAAACTGATGTAATAGCCAGATTCTCAGGTTTCTGATTGTACCTAACCGCACCTCGTGCGACAGCTCCAACTTGGGCATGATGATGATCATCTTTGTGGACCTGGCGGTTAGGCCCATTATAAAGCTTGCTTGTAGCTAGCTAGAACAAAATGGAAAGGTTTTTGACTGGAAAAGACCAAAGGAGCAGTCCAACAGCCCTGCTGTGGAGGATTCTGCTGCAGTAAAAGCTAAGAACTCATGGCCAACAAAAAATCAAAAATATGAAGCCACAAAGTCCATCCCTCCCACTGGTGTAATTTGTCACTCTCAGACATGCACAGACACATGCACTTGCACAGACACAGACACACACACACACACACACACACACACACACACACACGAGAGAGAAGTTTATTTGTTTTGTGTTGGTCTTATCTGTCAACAGTTTGTTAAAAAGTTTATTATTCATTGGGATTATACAGTGCTACATGCACGTTTTTTAAAGATAATTTTCTATGATAGATAAATCTAATAGTTATTGAAAATCAGTGTGTCTTTCATCTTTTGAAGCATTGTCTATTGGTTTTCAAAGGGGGTCCCCGGCCAGAAGCTAATGCTTTTCGGGGGGCCTTGGCATGGTAAAGTTTGGAAACCCCTGCATTAGAGTATCAACGTGGAAAAACAGGAGTGTTGGCAGGTATGTTGTGACAATACAACCACAGTCTCTGGTTCTGGTTCCAACGGCGTAAGATCCGAGCTCCACCCCCTTGAGAAATCAGGAGTGTGGCATGACAGCATGTGAAGCCAATTAAATGTGTGTGTCTCACAGCCAGTACATGGATGTTGGCAGTCATGGAACACACTTATAACCCTGTCAAATTTTAAACACAAATGAGACGCAATCTGTAATTCAACCCAACCTCAGTGTATAAAATGACCAGTGGAAAGACATTTTATTACATTTTCTACTCATCCTGCTGTATCTCCCTTGCAGGAGGGGAAATTAATGTCAGGTACATTCCGTAATGTATCAGTTTGATGCACTTAATAAGG
The DNA here is from genome assembly GCA_030710495.1 of Labroides dimidiatus. Taxonomy (NCBI): domain Eukaryota; kingdom Metazoa; phylum Chordata; class Actinopteri; order Labriformes; family Labridae; genus Labroides; species Labroides dimidiatus. Next base: position 17,651,262 of record CM061148.1, on the reverse strand, counting down.
TTTCTTCTTCTTGTTTAAATTCTTGCTCGTGTTGTACATTGCATTGGAGAAAAGGGTCTGCTGAATGAAATTTTAGAAGTGTAGAATTTAAGAAAACTTTGCATCATTTCTTGCAACAGAGTATCTAGTAGAAGATGAATGAATAAATAAATGTCATGAATGCTGTAGAAGAGAGGAATTACATTATGGGAGAGACAGAAGGCAAATAAAAAAAAAAATCCACCATAAATATGTTTATAACAACAAACGAACTTTCTTCTGTCAGTTCTTTTTTATGTCAAAATATCAACGCTCCTTTTTATCCGGTCTTGGGATCAGCAAAAGTGACCCAAAAGAGACAAACATGTGTGATCCTGCGCAACTGTGGCGTGTAAAGACAACTTGTCCTCCTGTGAGTGTTTTGGATAGGGGAGGGGCCCACAGCAGCACCAGCACCCACTGCTATTTAGAAGAGTAAGATCAGAGTCTCCCAACTCCATAAAAGTCACCAGATTTGTCGCTAGTTGCTTTTTGAAAGAGTTGATAGAGGGTCTGAAAACTCACTTTGTATAGCAAAAACGTTGCTAAAGCCTGGCTCACACTACAGGATTTTAAAAATTGTAAAGGAATCTGAAATTGGGTTGTATTAGACACATAAGGAAAATCTTCACAGATCTTAGAATCTTAGACAGGCTGCACAGTGGCACAAAGGTTAGCACTGCAGCCTCACAGTGAGAAGGTCACCATTTCGAATCCCGGTTTAGCAAGGTGTGCCTTTCAGTGTGGAGTTTCGAGTTCTCCCTGTGCATGTGTGGGTTCTCTCTGGGTACTCTGGCTTCCTTCTACAGTCTAAAAACATGCTCATCAGATTAATTGTTGGTTCTAAATTTGCCCGTAGGTGTGAGTGTGTGTGTCAGCCCTGTGACTGACTAGCTACCAGTCCAGGGTGTACCCTGCCTCTCGCTGTAAGACACCCTCTGTGCGTGTTTAAAGCCATCTTCAGATATAAGGAAAAGAAAGGAGACACTTGTTAAGAGCTGGTCTAAAGATAACATTACCTCTGTTCAATCATGCTTTGAGCACATGGATTTGTAGTGTTTCTATGATGGTTGTGAGGATAAGAATTAACCATGTGACACTGTTTCATCATACATTTGTTTCTGCGTAGACTCTATAATTCCATCCAAAACTGTTGTCATGTACCCACACAACAAACCTTGGGTGATTAAAAAAAAACTCAAAGCTGTATCACTAAGACAAAAAAATAAGTAGAGGCAAGGGGTAAAACAGGTGGCATCCATAAAGCAGTACTATGGTGGAACCAGGCAGCTCAGCCTATTAGTGGTGTAAATGAGGCAAACCTGCCAAATGTTTTTAATTCCTTTTTTTCCCATTTTGAAAAGTCTGACTTTTTATGCAAGATTTTTATACTGAGGATGTCTTTAAAACCGGAAAATAAAATTGTCATCTCAGAGGGAAAACTGCATCTCTGTTCAGAAAGGTAAATATCAGGAAGGTGGCTCATCCTGACAGCATCTGTGGATGCATTTTGTATCATTGTGCAGACCAACTCAGTGAGGTGGTCACGGTACTCTTTCAGATGTGTACAGAAAGTGATTACTCACCCCAAATATGGAAAACATCCACTACTGTTCCTGTTCCAAAGCCAAATCATCCAAGAGAACTTAATGGCTTCAAACCAGCTGCAGTGACATTTCTTGTGATTAAAAACTTCAAAAAAATCGTAAAAGAAAAAAGTGACCTCCTGATTGTAGACTGGATCCACAGCAGTTTGCTTTTCAAGCCAGTAAAGATGATGATAACACAAAACTTTTCATTTAGCACCTTGAAAATCCAAATCCCATGTGAGACTTTTACTTGCCTATTTTTCTTCCACTTTCAATGAAATGCAGCCCCAGTGTATCTTCATTAATGACTGAATGTCTACCCCCATTACTTCTAGCAATGGTTTCTGTCAAGGCTGTTCTCTCGCCTTTACTTTTTATCTCGTACACATACAGCTGTAGAGCTTCACAAGAGGGCAGTCAGTTGGTTGAATTCTCTGATGACACCGTCCTGCTGTCTCTTCAGGATCCAAAGTCTGATTATGACTCAGCTTTAAATGGTTTTATCAAAAGTAAACTTCTGGAGTTGGTCACTGATTTAAGAAATAATAGTGAAGACCAAAAATAGCCAACCACATGGCGAGCTAGTCCAAATGTGGAAACCCATAAATTCTTAAGAACCACATTTGACTCTCCTCTCAAATTCAACCAAAACAATACTGTGTCCCAAATCACACATTTTTGTAAGTGCACTCACATGAAGTGCACTGCGTATACTCTGCAGTTATTGAAACTGCGCACAAAATCTTACAGGGTCGTGTTGTCCCAAATCAAACAATGCAGCTTTACACTTACTGGAAGCTAGGATCACATTTCACAACCATTCACAGGTGTTCCTCTGCTTTCCATTGATTTCATCCATCATTTGATTTGTTCACACCCCTTCCTCTACATAGCCAATATGGCTTATTGACAGTCTTTTTTAACTTTCTCTTTATTTCTTGGTTTAATGGTCTGTTTTTTGAAGGACAAGAACAGTCTAAATCAGATAGTCTGAGTCTGCTCCAAGATTACAAGAGTCCAGCTCACAGACATGAGTAAGTTCTGGGAAAAAAGTGTGTGGTACAGAAAGCAAAAAGCATGATGAAGCAGTGAGACCATGTCACGTCACGTGGATTTACTTTAATGCCCTCAGGGCAGCGCTCTTATGCACCCCTGAGGAAAAGAAATCACTACTCAAACTCTTTTATCACTTAATTTATCAGGCTGATAAATAAAAACTTTTTTATGAGTAGGTTTCTGCTTGTCACTGTATCTATTTATTATTATCCTATTTTTTCATTCTTTTACCTTGTTCAAATACTTACTTTTGCATATTTGCACATGTACAAGGTGTTGCTGCAGGGAAAACATTAATTCAACTGACTGACTGGCACTTGAGAGTTAAGTGTCAGAGTTGTATGTCAAATGAATGATTGTTGTATTTGTTTGGGCTAAATAAAGTGTTTTGAATCTGAAGGCTCCCAGAGATTCAAGGTGCGTAATAACCATCACTCTAGCACATTATTAAAACATGTATGTCCATCATTGCTTGCAACATGTCCATCTGAAATATTAAATGGTTCTCGGATGAGTTTATAAATATAATGGTTTCATTTTTGGTCATGTATATGTCAAATCACAGTGTTTTATGTTTATTTTCAAAGTTACTAGGATTAGAAAAAAGGTTTATGCTACTAGGGAAAAAAAGAGTTTTGGAGATGTTTTTTTTTTTTTCAACAGATAGCAACGGTTTGTTCCTGGCAGCCATCCACGCTCTTCCTGCCCCAACCTGTAGAATCAAGGAAATAAACACGAGGCATCTAACAACTCCTGTGAACAAGCCAGCTCTCTCCACCGCTTTATTAAATCATACTAACACCTGTTTTGTTTACTGTTATAACTGGTTTGGTTTGTGGTTTTCTTGCAGGATTCAAAATATGTATGCAAAAATCAGTGGTCATCTCTTAATAAATGGAGGTAGTAGACAAGGGTCCTTTTTCTCTTCCTCATCATTGATCTGTCAGCTCCTCACAGCTCTGTTTATACTGGTGTGCAGATGACTAGAACAGCAGGCGCTGGTACATGGTTGGATACGGCAGCCATTACCACACCTTCAGAGTTAAGCTACTTCATTCATCCTCATGAGATCTCTTTTGGATTAAACGGCAGTCTAAATCTTATTTCTCTTTTTAACAGACTTTTGGATGAGGTTGGAACCCTCATATTATGGACACCCTGTCAGAAGCATTATGCTGAATCCTCTGCAACACATGAAAAGTCCTCTTTGTCCAGCATCTCATGGAGAGGCTGACTTTCCTTCCTCTCCTCCAGCTCTTAGCAACTCCATGGTAAAATACATGTCCTAGAAGTTCATCTCACCCCGTGGTAGGTCTTAGCGTCACACTTCCTTACTTTGGCTGACTCTGTAGAAAATTGGAGAGATCCTGTTTTCTACGCCAAAACACACCAGATCTGTCTCCATTCCATCTTCGCTCCACTGCATCTGACCGCGTGTTTTCTCACACGGCTTCATGTTCAGTCCCACACATAGCAGGACCACCAGACAGCTGAACTTCAACTCAGGTGAGTGTGTTTGAGACTCATTAGATTTAAAGTTGTCCAAAGCTTGAGTCTTTGTAAAAGGGCATGGCTGTTGTGAGCCCTCAGAGTTGGGTGTTTTATCATGAACAAGACATTTTTTTTCTACATTCTTCTATTTCAAATACTGTCCTATGTATATCAAGGGTTCATGACTAATTGCCCCCTAAAAGCAAGTGATTGTAACTCAAACATACACAGTCCAAACTGCTTTAACCTTTCCTGGGCTCTCACACTGAGGCAATCTGACCAGCACGGTGATAGTCAGACACAGTGTTTATTCTGTTGAAGAGACAACTGACTGTAAGGAATAAATAGGAAGGGTCTACAAAGTTGTAATTTAAACAGAACAGCAGAGTTTAAAGAGCAGACCTATATAGAGAGGGATGATTCAAAGGAAAACCTGATTTATCTCCTTTGTTTTAATTTGAACTCAGTGATCAAAACTTTAACTCACTTCTGACTCATTTCAGACTGCGTAAGATTTACACAAATCATCTTCCTTAGAAGAAAGAGATAAGACTTCTGACTCTGCTTGTGTCTGCGTAGCTTTAAGATTTTAAAACACAACTGGACTGTAGGAGGAAGAGTTTCCATGTCTGCAGACAGACACTGACGATACAGCTGATGATGAATAGAGTAATTCATTCTGTGTGTGTGGGAGAATATGTCAGGTTAAAGACCTGCCAGTAAATGACTTCATACAGGAGGATATGATGTTTACAGTGAGGAGGAAGAATCCCCAGCCCTTGGATTAAACAGCAGACTGCTATGAATTCATCAACCAAAAAAATGACTTTTACGTCACGAAAAAACATATTGAAAGCCTGATTTAAAGTTTTTAACCAACACAGGATTACACACTTTCTCCTTCTTTGGGACCTGTTGACGACGATAAAGTTGTCATCTAATTATATACCTCATAAGGCAACCTCGGATTAGCATTAAGTACAATTCTTCAAGTTGTCACCTTCGGTGGTATGAAAACATCAATAATATGATGGCGATTTCATTCATTGTTAACAAAATTAAATTCCCGCTCAACATGTTGACATCAGACACCCGCTGGCCAAATGACCAATCGGTGTAAACTACAGAGACACGCAAAGTACGCAGTTGATGATGGTATCACGTAGGTTCGTTCTGTTAGTCCATTTGCAATATTGGCAGTGTGAAACCATAACAGACCAAACCAGATGTATACAATGTAACAAAAACACAGACTTTGGTCCGGACCAAGGTCTGGACTTTCAGGTGTGAAAACATCCTAAGACTCTTGGTTAAATCAAGGATAAGATATCTGCTTAAGAGAGTCTGCACTCACTACGCAACTGCTTAGAGAGATGGATAGAGTGAGTAGCACACGACTTGTTGACTCCATCAAAGTTACACTGACTTGTGCCACAGATACCGACAAGTCAACAAACCAGCTTTTCTGTTCATGTCCTACCAGATATTATACAGTCTGATGTACTGCAATTCTCAGAGTGTCCACAAGACTAGTCATCCACTATAATTTGTGATGCCTCGAACATGAAATCCAGATTGTTGTTGGGGTTCCTCTGACAAAAGGGTTAACTGACTCATAAACAGCTTGTACTGTTTAGCTTTGTTATTTAACCCCTCAATCCTTTGAAGCTCCTTCTTCTGGTCCAAATATGGTCACTTCTGGTCCAAACACAGATGCTAAAACTAACAGATGATGTCAAAGTAGCTACGTCCTTTTTCCATACAGTCTGTTGTGATTCAGTTTTAAGAAGACGATAACTGGATAATTTCTTTCATCTCCCCAACACCATTTACTGCTGTGGTTTTAATAAAATATAACACTCCTTTTTTTCTTTTTTAGAAGACAGATATCATTAATCTGGTTATGTGATAGTCCTATAGGAGACACAGGTGGTGGTGTACTTGCTCTCCCCTCCCTTGAGGAAGCCACGCTTCCGAGTGAGAGTGATCAACGTGTGGAAAAACACACTTTCATTCATGGCTGTCACTCTGTCTTTAACAAGATGACCTGTGAGACATGAATCAGGATTTACCAAGCTGTTACTACCAAGATACAGTAACTGTCAGACACACGCAGACATGACTAACACACACTCTGTGTAAACACACAGAAACACCCCTCAGGCCTGTAAACACACTCACTCACTCACGCTTAATATCTTTGCAACGCAAGAAACACGCAGTCAGTCACACACAGCTTTATTTATATTGACTCACGGATTTTTTCCTTTTCCCCAACCACACACACACACACACACACACACACACACACACACACACACATTCACACACACACACACACACACACACACACACACACACACACACACACAGGGAGTGAGAGAGGGAAAGAGAGCTAGACTCTGTTACATCACCTTGAAAGTCTGACTTTGTTGAGTCACAACGAACACCAAAGAGAAATGTGAAAACACTCTCTCTTTATCTCTCTCTCTCTCTCTCTCTCACTAGTGACCGCGCATAATGAGGAGGACATTTTTCTCTGTCCAGATGTTTCTGTTGTCAGAGGGAATAACTTAACTCCCATGATTCTCCTCTCTGATGTCATCACCTCCTCTTCATCGTTGAAATAACACTGACAACTAAAACATGTGTTGGAACACAAACTTTTCTCTCTCTCTCTCACACACACATACACCCCCCCCCCCCCCCCACACACACACACACATACACCCACACACACACACACACACACACAGAAAGAGAGAGAGTGTCAAGGATAAGGGATTTGGGTCAGGGTGTGTTGCTCCACATGTTGAGTGTTTGTGTTTCTGCTCCGTGTTTGTTTTGTTGTCTCAGGTTGAGCCTGAACTTGTCCCTCAGGTGCCCTTATCTCTTTCTCTCCCTCTTTGCACTCTTCTCCCCCTGTTCCCATCCATGTGTTCATCTTTCCCCAGCTCTGTCTTCTTTCCTCCCCATTAAACATGATCTCTGACAAGGATTTCAGCTGTTTTAAACATCTTTCTTAGATCTTTCTATAACCTTGGGCTGGGTGGTATTACTAAGTTTTCTTCAAATAAAAAAAGAATAACTGATGAGTGATGTTGACTGTGTCATCATCACTTTTCTTTTGTTCAGCACACACACACACAATATACTAGCACTTGACACTGTGGGGCTAACAGTTCAGCTCAAGTACAGAAGGAGGAGCTCTGATCTGGACTCTTGCGACTTTAGCTCTGCACATAACCTTGCAAAAATTTGCCAGATTATCAGCAGTGAAATGGGTCTCCGCTCAAAAACTTTCCCACTGCACATGTTCTGGATGTTATTTGGGCCTTTCACTGGTATAGCAGTATATGAAAAAAATTCAAATCATGATGAAAAAAGAAAGGAAAGGACTGGTTTTCAGTACGAACAAATATACTGCACAGGTCTACTTTAAACTTAACTATTTTTTCAACAAGGTGCTGGAAACATTCCTGAGATCTTGGTCCATGTTGACATTTCCAGACTCTGAGATGCAGGTAGATGTGGGAGGTAAATTGCAAGGTTGGAAAGCGAGGGTTTTGTCCTGTAGAAGTGGGATGTAGAGGGTTTGTAGCACAGTCAACTTTCTCACTGCTGGAAGAAACAAGAGTGCCTGGACAGAATGTGTAAAAGATTGTGAAGGAATGTCAGATGAGGCAGTAAGGGCGACTCAGTGGATCTGGGAAAGGAGAAATATTACAAGTTCAGTCCAAAATAACAGAACACATCTCTCTATGTGCATATTTCTTCCCGTCTTTACCTTTTCTCCTCTCAGGACACAGAGCACAGCCTAATCTGGGGAGGATGAGCCTAGACCAGCATCTTGTCCTTGCCATGCCTTGCCTGTCTTCTTTCTAACTTCTTATGCCAGACTCTTTACTCTGGGTGCTGGGTTTAGGACTTGGAGGCGGCTAAGGGTAGTGTAGATAGCATCAGTGTTTTCACTGCCTGGAGCTTGCATGGATAGAGCCTGGGTATATTGAATGTGACAGTACTGGCTGGGTTATGTTGTAGACGGTGAGAGATGGCATGGAGGGGGAGAAAAGAGGTGCCAAGTGAGATAATCCCATTGATATTCTGGCTCTTGCTGCTAATCTGTCTGCAGGTTTTGGTTTTAGGACTTGAAGCACTGGGTAGTAGGTGACCTATCAGCAGAGGTGTTTGTGGGGTGGGTTTATTCATGAAGAACTTTTCTAAAAGCAAAGGAATGTGTTTTGCTCAAAAGAGTCCTGCACGTTCCAAGCTTGAGCCTGGGTCATGTTTGTGTCTACACTTCACTTGTGTTCATATGAGATGTTTCTTTCTGTTTGTGCAGTTCAGTTTAATTTACAAGCCAATCAGTCACAGATTATTTATCCAGGTATATATACTTAGTTTCTGCCAGTGACCTCCTTGAAATGAAACTGTTGTGAGCGTATTGTCTGTAATCTCACAGAGTGGACTCTGAAACAGCACCGTTCCTATCAGGCTTTGGTTTCCGGACCTTGAGCTGAAAGTCCAGTCCTTGTTTTCTTGCAGACCATGGGCCCTACTCTTTGTGAGGCTGAGCAGAGATATAAAGAGTGTGGACGTCTTTGAAGTTGAATGCATGTTTGCTCTGCACTGACTGATCTCTTTGTGTGTCCATTATTGGCTCTGTCCATTGGCTGAGTTAGCTCTCTGTTCTAGCTTTGTCTCTGTTTGAGGGATTCTGGGGGAACTTTCTGGAAACTTTTTCTCTGTTTGTAGTCTCTGGTGATTAAACGCAGGTATTTTCAGAGTGTCAGTTTCTAACGTTGAGCTGATTTTTACTTATGTATTTCCTTACTTTCCTTTAGTTAAGCACTTCAAATGGTTTCCATCAAGCCTCTTTTTTCAGATAGTTTAACCTCAGGAAGTACAAAGATTACCATACTCAAAGAACTGAAGATCAATTCCAGTCATAGAGCTTTTATTTTTCCAGATGAATCCCTTGGTAGACACTCATGAGTCAGCTTCAGAGAGAAGACTCCCTGTCTGTTATTTGAGAGAGAACTGAAGCCCATCAGAAATCTAGTCACTTGTCACGTTTATATTATCCTCTTTCGCTCACTTTTACTTTTCCTCTCTCTTCTTACTATCAGAGATATTCAGTCCCTGTCCTGGATGCTGTCCAGGTTCTGTTTAGAGCTGAGGGTTTGTCTCTACTACACACCAGAAATGTTTAAATTTTGTTTGAAGCATTGACAGCTGGCTGGACAGACTGGAGGGGCTGCAGTGGATCATGTATAGTTAAACAACAACTAAAAAAGTACACGTCTGTGTTTGTAATGAAAACATACAGGAGAGTTAACACCTGCTGCCTGATGCCCCATCTTTCTGAGGTCCATAGATACCAACACTGAACTAGCACCATGGAAACAGGTGGTCACACACCTGCTCCCTCAGAGGCTGTTTAAACCTAGTAGAAAAGGCTAAGCTGTTGTTGCATTTTGTCCATTCTTTAAACTGCTTTGGGCTGGTAGAAACCAGGGTTAAATCTTTGAAACACCAACATGTCTGTTAGCGTATTAGTTGGAAATACACAGATCCTATAATAGCAGTAACATCCTCAAACAACCTGGCCGTCCAGGGTGCACTAATGGAAGACACACAGAATGTCAGATCAGGCCGAAGGAGGGTTTTTCTTATTTGGATGGACAACATCCAAAACCTTAACTTAACTGTAAGCAATAACCAGCCCTTTTTAAAGAAATGTTGAAATATTGCACTCTGTCTGTATTGAATCAGTAGAATATATGAGTTTCACTTTTTAAATTAAACTACTGAAATAGATCACCTTTTCAACTTTTCTTGTTTATTGAGATACGCGTGCGCGTGTGTGTGTGTGTGTGTGTGTGTGTGTGTGTGTGTGTGTGTGTGTGTGTGTGTGTGTGTGTGTGTGTGTGTGTGTGTGTGTGTGTGTGTGTGTGGAGTCTAAACATAGGTTCACACAGACACACACTCCCAACTCCTCAGGGTCTCCATCCATTCCCATCACCAGGTTGATGTTTGGGACAAGAGGGCATCAGGCCGGCCATCGTGTTCTGGCTCTGCAGGAGTTCAAAGAGCTGCTTAAGGGACTCTGGGGAGCCACTAATGCATGTTTCAAGGGCCTCCCACTGATTAGGGGACCCTTGTGCCTTGCCCCCCTCACATGTCCCCCCTGCAGAGCCTCCCCACAGAGAGTCACACCGGGGATCTGCTCAGAACTTAATTTGACATGGACCTAAAAGTATGTGCTCCTCTGCAGGGGAGGATTACAGATGATGAACTTCTTTCTCTTTCTTTCTTTCTTTCTTTCTTTCTTTCTTTCTTTCTTTCTTTCTTTCTTTCTTTCAAGCTGCTCAAGAAGGAAGAGGAGACCTGTAAGAGAAAAACCAGAAAGAGGTTAAAAAGTAAAAAAAAAAAAAAAGTGTTCAAATTTATTTGATCTCAGTTTGACAAACATATCTGTGATCTATTTCAAAATAAAAACATTTAATAAATGTGATGGTCAAACAACCAACCTTTCAATATTAAAGTACAAAAAGTATTACATCATAGTATTAAGAGAGTGAGGGAGTTACACAGGATGGATGGCTTGAAATCAACAAGCTGTAAAAAATATAACTTTGAAAAAAAGAAAAAGAGCACTGTTTTTTGTTAACAAACTGTGCTCGTTACACCGAGAGCTGTTTGTGTGATTCCAAACCAAGGACAGGATCTGACAGCGGGACTTAGGTTGCAAGCCAAAGTTCAGTCTGTTTATTCCAAGTTTAAGGTTGGTACACAGGCAGTCACGACAAGCAAAGTCAAAAAATACAAATACTGGTCCAGAAACATGAACACTGGGGAAAAGGGCTGGATTCTGACTGAAAAGTACAAGATCAATCAGCACAGAAGAGGAGGAGGAGATAACAAGACACATGTGAGGATCATTTGGGCAATCACAGGAGAAGGAAACACAGGGAACATGAATTAAGAAACCTAAAGTGAGAGACAGGCGTGAAACTCCAGGCCAGAAACATGAGGGAATAAACTTCGGAGAACAGTTAAGGTCAGCCTCTGGCTGAGAAGTGTTCACCCAGACAGTGCTTCCCTTAATCCACAACATGCTGGCATCAGGGTCTCTGCATTGGGACAAGGTGGGAGCAAGGCTGCATTGGCTTCAGGGCTCCAGGAAATGAGACTCAAAGCCTGCGAGCCAGACACGGCCCACGAAACCATTTCATACAGCCTGCCACTTGATGTCAATTAGGAGTATAAGCTCACACGAAATTATTTACCCAAACAAGCACAGCCATATGCAAAGTATTAGAGAGAGAGGCAGACACAACGAGCTGCACAGAAAGAGCTGTCAGCATGACAAAATGTATTCCAGGAACTGTGTCTGTCTTAACCTCCCTCTCTGCTAGCACTCATCCCAAGAAATATACCTATGGCTGACAGAATTCACATGTCTCAGCCTTAATGAAGAGCTGGTGCAGCAGAAGTCTCTGGTTCATCTTTTTAATACTGCTTTTCTTTGAATAAGACAACTGTTTTGCAGGATGCAAAGCGATGAGGTACTGAATATATTTATAGTCATGTTGCACTATAGTTTGAAACATGCTTGTTGGTTGGAATGCACGTTATCTCAAACACCTTAACCCATGTTTTAGCCCGTGCTCTATCACTCTCATGTTTAGCTTCCTTCTGCGCTGATGTCTTGGACAGTTTAGCTCCCTTGTCCTCCATTACTCCATTACAGAATTATTTTCCTTCAAGAAAATTGACAGATTGTACCTTTAACTGCTAAGCTTTTTCAGACAGCATAGTGTTATCAAAGGGTCACTTTATGTACTGTAAATGGATTTGTGTTCTCCTAGGAAAGATCCAACCCAACCACAGATACTGAGAAATAGCATTTATAAATAATCTCTTTGGTGCTGATAATTTCATTTAATATTGTGGATTATTAACAGGGAAGTATAGGACAGTAAGATTTCGAGATCCCTTAGAAAGTCCACAAAGAAGGACTTCAGTCCAGCAGGAGATGAAGAGGGTTGGATGATTCTTCAGAGTACCACATCATTATCTGCATTTCTGCAAGAAGGACTAAAGTGACATGAACAATCCTTAGAAAGCCCAAAATATGGGGAGATTTCTCAGATAAGCCTCAGAGCCAGAGTTTATATGACAATGGTTTTGGGATGAAACACACAAGTATTGTTGCATTCTTGGCTTTCAACCCAGCTTGAGACTCTGCTCCTGTTTTAGTGTTTTATTGGTTGTCATTAGCTGTTGTTTTATTGTTGTCAACTGTTTTCAAAACAATGAAACAATTAGTTCAGTTATTTTTTTAATTTATTTTATGACTTTTATGTACAGCACTTTGTTTCATCTGTGGTTGTTTTTAAAGTGCTCTATAAATAAAGTTGAGTTGAGCTGAGTTAAGTTGAATCAGGAGTCAACATGAGGATGTAGATGACTTAAATCAGAACAATATACACAAATCTCGTATCTAAACTCATGTGAGGCTGACACAGACTACGGCAATTCTAAGTAATCAAAACAGTTAATACAACTGTCTACACCTCATCAATGTCTTTAGTTGGTACCTGTGTCATAGATGATGTATAGTGAACAGTTGGTTATGTGAGCATAATTCTGTTCTATGTTTCTGTCTGTAGTAGTAAGTTTGTCCTTATAACTGTAACTTACTAAAAGGTCTCTGCTCATAGCAGGTGATGATGAGATCAGACTGAATCCTGCCTGAAAGATTAGATATGATCCTGGATCAAAACTATACAGTAGAGTACAGTCTACACTAACTTAATTTGTAGAAGCATCTTGAGATAACAACTGTTGTGATCCGGCACTTGAACAATAAAGATTGATCCGTAATTGATTGATTGATTGATTGATTGATTGATTGATTGATTGATTGATTGATTGATTTATTGATTGATTGATTGATTGATTGTTTGATTGATGTGAATATAAAAATCCTTACAGGGTGAGTAGGATCCTTCTGTTGTGCTTCATAATCCGGCTCACCCTGCCAGGCTCTGATCTGTATACACCCCCCCCCCCCAACTACACATTGTTATTCTCCTCAGAGACCAACAAGTGCTGAAAGTGTACAGTTTAGAAATGGCTTTGAACCAATTCACATCCTCCCCAGCCTCTGGGGGCATCAGGTGGAGAGATGTTTACTGTTCCATGACCTGCATCCACATCTATAAGTATATTCCAACATATTTAATGTATTACTGCAGTTATGTAACGTTCTCAAAAACATCCCGAGGTCAGAAGAATATGATTACTTAATTAGGAACAGTGTGCAAACTATTTGACGTGCTGTGCTGTATATGAAACAAGCTGTGATTAAAGTGGATTTATCAGAATTTTGTTGACAAATGAACTCAGACACCCTACCACACACACACACACACACACACACACACACACACAAACACACAGATAGATAGAGAGAGGGAGAGAGAAACACGAGCTGGCAGACCTCCCAGTATGAGCCTCCTCTAAGATGTATATTAAACATGGGCTCACCCAGCTCATGGTGTGTTCTGCTCTGTTGTCTCTGCCCTGTTTCTGTCTGCCTCGTGGGATCACAGCTTTGTGATACCAGCCCCAGTCACTCAGGGACATCTGAATATGCTCATTGTGTATTTGTGTTAATGACCCAGCAGCATCATTTCCTCTCCTCATCCTCCTGACACACCCTGTCACATGAAAGGCTCTGTGTTAGGCCGGTCTGTCCTACAGCCCTGCATCCGGTTTGCCCAGCCACTCAGAGCTGACTGGGAGAGCCTCTGTCCCCTATGGAGCAAGCAGACACTCCAGTACTTTTCCACCCTCATGGCTGAGAAGAGAGAATGAAGCAGGGGAAGGAGGGGGGACACAAGGAGATTCAACAAAAGGGCTGAATAAGTGGAGGAGGAGGAGGAGATCTGCACTTGTTCAGTTCTGAACATGCTTGACTTTCTTCCTTTTCTGTTCTTTTCACCTTTTGTCCCTGTCTGAAGGTGCAGATTTCTTTACATAATACCCTAAGAGCTGCTAGCCCTGATTCTTCGTTGCCCCAGCTCAGATTTTAAATGGCAAACAGTTTCACACAGACCTGACAGACACATGCCAGGTTGTGGATGTGTTTTCTGAATGTAGAGCTATGTCCAGCATTAAGTAAAAATCCACTGACACATTTTAACACCTTTCTCCCAGAGTTTACAGGGAATGACCACGGTGAGTTATTTACTGTCAGCAGTAACTTCCCTCTGTCAGACGCATTAAGAAGCATTTACAGCCAATAAGATCTCACTTATGAAAAAACGTCACAAACTCATTTTGTGAAAAGCTGAATGTTTGTCTCCGTAATCCTCAGACAGCTCAGTAATCCCTGAGACAACTGGTAAACATAAATCTTAAGCATCTTCCCAGTGATTTATGTATGGGAAGGCTTTTGTTGGACTGTAACCAAACTGTGTTTTATAATGCAACAGGTGGGAAAAAAACAGCCTCAGTCTGGGGACACTATTAGTGCAAGTTTTATGCAGCAGTCCTCATAAATACAAACTTTTCATGATGAATTTGCCATTCTGATGGATATTAGCTCCTAATGGGATCTTCTGTCACCCAAAGCAACAAAAACAACACGGTTACAGTTAGCTTTAGAACCTCAAATGTGAAAAGGCTTCTGACTGTAACTTAACAATAAAAACAAATTTGGATGGAGAACTGTCTGGAGTTTCTCAGCAGAGGGTCTTTGTCCTGCAGAGATTTCACCATCCAGTGTTGCTGTTTCTGGGTCATCTCTGTGAGCATCCTTATACGTATGTTCCAACATGAAACAGATACAGTACACTAGTTAACCAGTTACCATCACCTGAGTTTGAGTGGTTGACAATGACATCAACAATTTGTTAATGAACACTCTGATGATGCCTTCATACCTCAAGCCAGAAAGTCTCCATATGAGAAAGAAACAACCGGTTTTGGATGGACTGAACATGACCTGATGGAAAATGATCTCTATGTCCTTTTTTGATTCAGCATGGCTGTGGTTTCTTGATTTTTCAAACTTAATTCATAACCATAATTAACTTATCTGTTAGATGTAAGGAAGGTCCTCTGATGAAATGTTTCTGTTAACCAACTCATGAACTAGTGGTTCCACAAGCACAAAACACCATTTGACAGGATGTTTTTATGTGTGAGGGTGGCTGTGGATCAATGGTAGGGTCATCATCTCTCAATCTGAAGGTTGGGGGTTCAATCCCAACTTCTGCAGTCAAATGCTGAGGTGTCCTTGAACCCTGAACCTCAAATTGTGTGTGAATATGTATGAATGAGATGAATGTGAATCTGTATCACTGTAGCAGACTCTGCCATCACTGTGTGAATGTGATGTGAATGGGTGAATGAGACTGGCAGAGTAAAATGCTTGAAAATGAGTGGTCTGAAAGACTAGAAGAGATATATACTAGTAAAATAGTTAAGAAGATTTATACAGTGCTTATCTAAATGGTTGAAGACACTTGACATATTGTGTAAAACAGGTAAAGGAGGGAGTGGGAATCTTGTGTTGACAATTCCATTTCCCTTTTGGGCCTGATTTGTTGTGGCCCTGATGCCATGCAGACAACCGGAGCACAGTACCTGGCCATAGGGACGATCTCATCAATATTCACTGTAAGGTACTTTAAACTGTCCGCCTTCTCTACCTTGACACTCTTCTTCCAGAGGAGACTTCTTAAATCCTCTGTGGTCCCAATGATGCAGGAGAGGACTGAGATATGAGGACAATGGATTGCATAAAACATGGACACATTCTCAATGACGTCACTTGTTGGTCCCCGAGAAGGGCTAGGAAGTCCAAAAATGGAGTCCACCAATTCAAAAGTGTTGACTTCACCTAACTTCCTGTTCATATAGAAACAGACAAAGAGGTGGAGCTGAGTATATAGCCTAGCCACTTGGCTAACATTTTTACGTCTGGCCCTGCAGGGTTACTTTGACTTTTACAAACAGCCTCAAGAGGACACCCATAGAACTGCAATCATTCACATATTCATATTGGTTTGATTTTTCACCACCAGAGTCTGCTGCTACGGAAAGAGTCAGTCAGAGGATGCAATGTTTTCCATCAGCACAGCACAAGCACTATCTGCAGCTTTGATCCAGTCAGGTCCTTCTGCACCAAAGAGCCCAGGAGTTCTGGTTTCTTCTTTTTGGTGAATGTGGGGGGCAAAAGACAGGAGCCAGAAAACATGGATGGAGGGTTCTCCTCACTCCTCTAACAGCCTGTATAAAAGGGGATCTGTTCCTCAGAGGGAGATGGAGACATCATCTCGGCACTGCTGCTTTCCCTTTTAGAGTCTGGAGCTGCTCTTCATTCATGGATTTCCTGCAGCCAATCAAAGAGTTGTCCTTGAAGCGTCTGTGCTTAGTACTGGCCTCATTTCACCAGAGTGTGTGATTTTGCATTTCGTGTCTAATTTCTAAATTTGTTTCTGGTACAGAATGTGGGTCAACAGTTCAGCTGAGACGGTGGCACTGCACCCATAAAATGATGTCTATCATATGCTGTTTTAAAATGTGCATCTATGAAGACACAAATACTATCCCTCACTTTGTTTGTTTTTGCCTTTTGCAGCCTCTTTAAACTCCAGTTGTTATGATATAATTTTTTTAAGCTGTGCTTCAAAAGCATTTATAGTACAGAAGCAGATTTTTTTCATCCAAAACCTATAAAACCTTTGCCTAAGTCACTGAGGGACAGTCTTTGGCCTTTTTCTCCTGTTTAAGAGTAGACTCCAGACAGGCTGAGACCATGAATAAATGACTGAGGATTTGATGGTGTCACCGACCATTTCTCCTGATAGTGTTCTTCTCAGAGCTGTTTGGCAGGAGTCTTCCTCACCTGACAGCTGTGCAACCTGACATCCTGTCTGTGGAAATATTACCTCTGAATAAACCCTGCTGAACAAGCATGACCTCAGAGTTTGCGGCTAGAGCCCGTCTCCCTGGGTCTGCAGACACTGAGATGCATTTCTACTCAAGTTCACAATGCAACAGGAAATACAGGATATAAATCTCCGCACAGCTGCAAAAAGCAAACGGCTGAATGGAGAACAAAGGACACAGTGGGAACTGAGATGAGAGCAGGAGAGCAGAGTGATGGTGAAAATGAAAAACCATGTAAACCACTAACTGTAGTTTCTCACATGGCAGTGTTTGGACCTGACTTTCAAACATCCATAGAGGATGTGAGTGTCTATGTAAATATATCCATGTTTATATCACAGAAATAACAATAACATGAACACATAAATCAATAGAACTTTACAAAATTGGAAAATGATCCCTCATACCATGTAGACCACAACATCAGCAACAGACTCTTAAATAGGGAGTGTCTGCTTCCTGAACCCTGAGATGATTCCAAAGAATAAGAGCCTGATAACTGAAGGGTCCATCGCCCATACTTTGTAGGTTAGAAGAAGGACTTTAAATGCTACTCCGGATTTTTTTGAGGAGCCAGTATGGAGAAGCTAACACTGGAGAAATGTGCTCTCTCCTCCCAGATCCAGTCAGTACTGCAGCTGCAGTCTTTTGGGTGTGTACGTGGCTTCTGCTTCATTTCCAGTCTTGGATATCTTGTTAACATAACACTGTGATTTCTGCAGTCATTTTACATTGTCTTCCCAAACCAACCCCCTCCCTCGCTCCAATTTGAAAAGCTCCTCATTGTGAAGGATGTGTGAGGAGACACATTCAAATTTATCGGCGACAGACTGTCCTAAAATTTTCTAGATCTTAAGCTTCGTTATCACTATGATTTATTTAGTGATTTAGAGTTTGGTCCAGAGGCTGTGGACTTAATGACAAACAGAAACTAAAGCTCTATTTGTTGTATTCACTGTTTCTCTCTCTGTTTCTCAGACACTGCTGTCCACATACTGACATGATTTCTGGTTTGGACTGATGAGAATTCAGTCTTATATTTGTGACTTTTCTGTCAGTCCCACAGGAACCAGATTTCTTTTAATTCTTTGATGATCTGGGTCAGTATGTAGAAACCACTCTCAAAGATGTTGAACTTTGTGACAGAAATAAAGTTGCTGTTGAATCAGGTGGAGGTCAACAAGCACTTTTTTGTCTTCCTGTAGGAGGGTGATAAACAATATATAAGAATAAGACAACTCCACAATACATCATTTACATTGTCCTTGAATGTTTAACTGCTAGCCCCACAGGCAGTCTCCAAGAGGTCAAAACATGGATCAAATGTCTGAAAAACAAGTAAAAACCAGCGTGGCTTGGCTATAAAAAAAGGTTGTTGTCCATTCTTAAACAAAACAAAGCTAAGAATGGACAGTGAAAACAGTCAGTATAACCCTGCATGGACTTGTTTTACTGCCAGCTCCAAGCACTGAACTCAAAAATTAAAGCATCAATTGGAAAAACCTAGAGGCATCACTTGGAAAAACACTCTACTCTCCAGAACTAGAACTTCTTTAGGATCACAGAAGGGAGACAGACGTACAGAGTTTATCTTATCCCCAGCTTACAAACACAGATGTACAGTCAACTACAGCGGTGTGGAAGTTTACTGACCCCAAAACAGTGAGAGAATGCTGGCTGTTGTCAAGGAAGTACGGGATGATTACCAAATTAAGGTTGGTTTGGTGTCTCCTGTCACACACTTCTACCAGTGAAACTATTTAAACCATCCCTTTAGGTTAGAAATATCAAACTGTCATTCAGTTGTGTGTGTTGTTTTATGAAGTATTTAATTCATTCATAAAAACACATCGGACAGTTTAATGTTCCATAATCTACACACATTAACGTGTCATTCTCCCTCCGCATCAAATTGTGTTTTGTGGTTAAATCTGTCGTCGCTCTATTTCATCTGTGGTAGACAGTCTGTTACACAGATGTTTACTAATTACTCATCAGCCAATCAAATCACACAGGAGTCCTGGCACACCACAGACACAGACTAGTAATTAACAACCAGAACTTTAAAATACCAAGAAGATGGAGCAGATCAACAGCCAGAACACGGGACAGGTTGAGTGGGTCTGTGGATAGGTCAGTTTGTTTGTCGGGGTCCAGGATATCTCTTTTTTTCTGTGTTCTGCTCTGAACCAGAGGGTTTGTGTGTATTCTGTTCATGTTTCCCACTGTCCTCTTCCCCTCTGTGCAATTTTTAAAATCAGACCCAGATGTTTGTAATTCCTATTTCTAAAGCAGTCTGTGATGAACTGAGACTTCAGGCCTTTTTTTCCTGTTTTAAATTAAAACTTTGTAATCCAGGATCAGTTCAGAGAACAGGAGTATGACGCAGATGTCAAGACGAGAGGAATTATATACTGATCACAGGAGTGATGACAGAAGAACTTGAGCCACAAGCTACGAAAAAGGACTAGTTCTAAGGACTGAAGATGTCCCAAAAGACAAGTCCAGACTTTTTTTATCTGCTAAGTTGAGTTACACTTCACAGAGAATACTTACTGTCCACTATACTGGCCTCCTTTTTCAGCTTGAGTTGATCCTATGGCTTCCCCCCCATGGACTGACTAAACCCTGCTCTTCACCTCAGGCACACAAAGATGTCTGCTGTAGTTTATTTTTCACATTACACAGTGGCTTATAAAAGGGCAGCACCTTCAAGTAGGTCCAGAGTTTGGCTTCAGTCTTTGGTGACAACAGCTGCCCAGCAGGGTATTTCTCTCATCTGGAACATCATCTGCTCATCAACACAAATATATAATCAGCCAATCACATGGCAGCGACTCAGTTTATTGAGACATGTAGACATGGTGAATATGACATGCTGAGACTTGGTGGACTGAGTGTTTCACAAACTGCTGATCTGCTAAGATGTTCACACACAGCCATCTCTAGAGTTAACAGAGTATGGTCCAATAAAAGGAAATATCTAGTGAGCAGCAGTTCTATGGGACAAAATACCTTGTTGAGGCCAGAAGTCAGAAGAGAACGGACAGACTGGGGGTGACAGAAAGACAACAGTTTCTCAAATAACCACTCGTTATAACCAAGGTCTGCAGAAGAGCATCTCTGAACACACAACACTTCCAACCTTGAAGCAGATGGGCTACAGCAGCAGGAGACCACACCAGGTGACACTCTTGTCAGCTTGGAACAGGAAACTGAGGCTACAATTTACATGGGCTCACCAAATCTGGACAGTAGAAGACTGAAAATTCTTGCCTGTCTGATGAATTTCTGCTGTGGTAACTGTGATTTGTGTTTCGGAATTTGTTCTAAACTTCAGCTAACTGCTTGATTCTTAGAGTTGGAGACTCTCTCCACTTCCCAGAGAGTGTGTCGTTTGACCTTTGAACCCAGAGGCCAATGTATGGTGTGTACTTGTTCTTGGCGGGTGTTTCTGGACAGCTGTGTCAGAGCTTCAGAGTTGAGGATCACATCAGTGTGTGTGTGTGTGTGTGTGTGTGTGTGTGTGTGTGTGTGTGTGTGTGTGTGTGTGTGTGTGTGTGTGTGTGTGTGTGTGTGTGTGTGTGTGTGTGTGTGCGTGTGTGTGTGTCTTTGATGTTTCCATGCTGCCATGCTGTGCAGGCAGGAGGCACAGATGTCAAACTGATGTTGGTTCCCCTTACTTTTTTCTCTTCATCAGTTTATCCTCTCTCCACCCTCTTTCTTGTTTCTGTTTCCCATGGGCGTCACTTCAATAAATCTTTAGCTTTCTCTTATATCATCACACCACTTTATGGTCGGTAATTCCTGTGTGTGTGTGAGTGTGTGTGTGTGTGTGTGTGTGTGTGAGAGAGAGAGAGAGACCCTGAGTACTGACAGAGAGGTGCTGAGATGATAAGCAGATGTTTAGTGTCTTTAGTTTGAAGTTGACTTAACAGACTGGGAAAAAAAGCTCTTCATCTGATTTGATTAAATTGTTGTATTTTTCTAATAATCATTAAAATGAAAACAGTGATGTTGAAAAATAATCTCAAATTCAGAACTAAGGGCTAAATTTACAAAGACTGGACTGTGGCAGCTAATGGCACCATGTGATCACCATCTTTCATGCAGTATAGTGCTCTGATGATATTCAGGAACAAACATATTCACAAAGTTATTCAGCTCCGAGCTCTTGTTATACATCTGTTTGGAAGATGAGCTGTCAGCATCTCAAGTCTGAGCTGCACAGAGCTGAGCTGTGAGCTCTCATTCTGATAAAGCTCTGGGTCTGTATTACTCACAAAGCCTCGTATAGTCCTCTCATAGAGCTCTCAACTTAGCCTAAAAATTCCTAGTAAGGAGTCTTAGCATAAGACTGATTCAGGAAGTTTCTGAGAACAACTCTGAGCACGAAGGGGAAAGAAACTTTCATCTCAGTGAGGAGGTGTGGTTGACCCTGTTTCTAGGTATGACGCAGTCTTCTAAAAGCTCTGATGGGGTGTTACAAAGATAGAAAAAGAAAGAAAAAATTCTCCACACTCCTTATAATGAATGAACAGTAAAATCAACCAATCATGTAACTTGGACTGTATTAAGAAATGTGTAATCATGACATTAGTTTTATCTCATGATGATGAAACTCAGCAAGATTAATTGTGACACAGCTTCAAAATGTTTGACCGTACCTCTTTAACATGCCAATTATATTGATTTGCTTATTGTTATGTCCACTGTCCATGCTGGAAATTTTACTACCTAATGTATTTGATATTAATGGTGGATGAAGACTCACTTGTCAGCAATTCCTCTGATTGTTGACATCCTTATAAGAAGCAGTTTGATTTGGCAGAATCAACAAGTCAACAAACAAAATAAATAGTAATAAAAAAAACAAGAAAGTCCAACTACACACAGTGTCTGCTGAACACTGCATAAAGGCGTACGTAAAGGTGTGCTGTGTGGTGGCAGCAGCATTTGAAAAAGAAAAGTGTCCTGCACCACACAACTCCAAATGTGGACTTCCTCTATAGGTTGTCACTGATGAAGCTTCTCTTAAGTCTGCTAATGTGACTGATAATGTACAGATAGTCCAAAATATCTTGCAAATATCTTGAAAATGCAAGAGACCAAGGTGCGTCAGTCATTTTGTGTCCTATTTGTGCCTAACCATGTCTTCAGGTGGCACAGAGACCCGGGACATAGTTGTTTCAGCTACGCCTGACACCCAAAAACCATCCTGACATATTACTTGCTCTCTCAAAATAGTATCCCTTGAGACGTCCAATTTGGATGTTGAGCCGGAGGAATACATCCCTGATGCACTCAAACAGTGTCTCTCCGAGGAGCTTTGTAAAATCCAAGGAAATCTGAATGAGTCTCCATGAATCAATGACAACTGTTCCATCATACTGGCATCCGTAGTACCATCACCTCTGAGTCCATAGTAGGTACTATTTGCTGCATAGGATACAATCTCACTCTGAATGGTATGTGAGCCAGTTCTGTCTCCTGAGAATCCATTCTCTCTCTTTTGGGAGGTTGCAGGTATGCTCCAGCAGGACTTTGTACACAATGCCATCAAGGCTGCTGTTGCCCCAAAAAGCCAATTCCTTCTTTCCCAGAAAGTGCACTAATCTGAACATCCCACGGTAATGGGCACAGCTCGTGGAGGAGAATAAAAGAGTATTAAGAAGGAATTTAGGTGCCAGGATCACCACACGAGGGAACAGAAAGACTTGGGAGCCCAACAAATCAATGTGTCGTTCCCTCTCCTTATGCACACGAGCGATGAATATGAAAAGCGCTGGTACATGCTACAAACCAGAGCAAGAGCTGAGATTGCAGCACAAACAAATTTGCTCTAAAACAGGCGAGTGTTGTAGGCTACCATTTAGGCTATGGCTGATAACATAGCTTTCTTTGATTTTAATGGTTTTTTGAATGTTATAGAATTTTATATTCCCATTTACTGAACTGTTTAAGGTATGGATCACTACTTAAACAGCTGTTGCAGGTGGCAGATTGGGCTTTGGGTGTTGGGAAAGCCCAACACCAGTATAACCATCTTCCTAAAAGTCCTCCTCCCTCCGAACAGTTTTTCACCTTATGAGCTCTCTTAAGGTCTAAGACACTTGGTGAATAACTTTTATCTTACCAAGGGACACAAAAGGGCTGATTATGTTTCCGTATGAACGTGATGCGCAGAAATTGGATGTGCAAGATCCAAACAAGAGAATGTGTGTGGCTTTTATGCTTTTTCACACACTGTGTGGCATCCATTCCCAAACTGCAGGGGGCGGTGTATTGCAAACCACACATCTACTACAGCAAGATTACAGTTTACCAAGATTATACAGCTTTGAAGTGGAAATTCTCTCTCTCTCTCTCTCTCTCTCTCTCTCTCTCTCTCTCTCTCTCTCTCTCTCTCTCTCTCTCAGTCTCTCTCTCACACACACACACACACACACACACACACACACACACACACACACACACACACACACACACACACACAAACACAAACACACCCAACTGTTACAAAATATATTGTAAGGGGAGAAGAAATGAAGAGGATGGTGTTGCTGTCTTCTTTGTTACATGTTCACAAAGATAAATTATCTTACTGTATATTTTTGCTTCGTCTATCAGCACTGCAGGAAAATATATGTATGCAGTACTTTGAAATGTAATGACAGTTAACATGTTGCTTTGCTAAAAAAAAAATGAAACACTCAGAATTAAACTTGCTTTCAGCAACACCTTTCAGTCAGATACTGTTTGACAGATGAGTGTTTACATAGTTTTGAAACTCATTGAAAGTTTAACTCGTCTTAATGGAGCTGCAGCAGCTGAACTTTATGAGGTTGGCTGGCATGACAGACATCACAGCACAGCTTCCAGATTTTACTTTGAGAGGCGGTGGCAGGACTCTACATGGAACAAGAGAGAAGAAAAGAAGGAAGTGGGGGAAACAAGGTGGTGTGAGACTGCGCCTGAGGAAACAACAGCTGAATTTGATTCCTGCAGGACTCATGCCTGCTGGGACTTTCGAGACTGCTTCGTCATGACCTTCACTGAGACGTGGCTCACCATGCACAACAAGGGCACCAACCTGCACATGGATGGCTTCAGAACACCTCATGCAGAATGGAACACTGAGATGTTGAGGGTAATCCAGGAAGGTGGGGTCAGCCTTTACATCAGCAAACGGAACTGAGAGCTCATCTGTGCTCCAGATGTCAAACTTTTATCAGTATTGTTATGTCCTTTCTACCTGCCCGATGAGTTTCCTCAGCTTTTTATCACAGTTGTTTACATTTACCTGAAAACAAACTTCTGACTCCTCCTTATGCACCGAACTTTATACTGCCTGTTTTTAGTCATGCTGTTTTTAAATACCCACTGTCTAACTTCTATCAGTGTGCATCCTTCACAACCAGGCAGGATAAAACTCCCACTACCTCCCCTTGGCTCTGAGGACCACTCTGTGAATCTCATGCCTACAAACAGGTCTGAGTTAAGGAAGGAGGAAGTCCAGACGAAGGACATGAAAGTCTGGATCGAGGAGTCTTTGCTCTGTCTAAAATACTACTATGAGTGAGTCAAATTTTAGCATCTGAGCTTCATTCAGCCACTACAGAACTGAACATCTGAAAGCAAAAAAAAATTACAAGAGAGCAAGATGGATTCCAATGAGCTTGACTTAGGCTTGATTTGGGTCGAAGAAACTCAGCAAAATAAGTCGCTTTGACTAAGGTCTGGTTTTTGACAAAGCTCTGAAATATGTTTGTGCTTGTTTTTATGTGTTTGAATTTAGCAAAGAAACACAAGAACTGAGTCAAAACCTTGAGTGTTAACTAGAACTAAAAGAGTCAACAAGACCTGAGTCCATACACGTTGGCTAACAGGCCAATCGGAGGAGTGGCTGACGCTGAAGACCTTTTAATAGATCTGCTTTTAAAAATCTGAAAGGGAAAGGAAAACAAACCAGACCTTCATTGTTGAGTTTTCATCTGCTTTTAATATTCAGCCCACGTTTTAACAAAAAGAACACTGAACTCAGGAACAACCTTGTTGTCTGGGTTTTAAATGTCTTAACTAACAGGACACAAAGAGTGAGAGTGAACAGAACCCTGTCCTGTTCCTCTTCTGGTTTTGTACTCTTGCTTCTCTTGTTTATCCTCTAAGCCAGGCATGTCCAAAGTCAAGTCCAGGAACCAATCATGGCCTGAGCTCCATTTTCATACAGCCCACCCGGCTTTCATCTAACAATGTATTAATCATGGCACTAAAATAAGGTGAATCATGAATCGTGTTCTAAATTTACATTTTCTGTCAAGGCACAAACAAAACCAATGTCGCATCTCACTAAACTACAAGTCCATAGGCCAATGTAGAAAGCTGAAGCTCTGTACATTCTGCAGAAACTCAATCGCTTTTACAGCTGAAGTGTTTAAATGAATTAATGTATTTATCATGATGTGAAAATGTGCTTCATGAATCCAGAGTTCTAAAACACAACAGTGGACACAAGACAAGATTAAAGTTATGAAATGGTTCACAGATAAATTCAGACTGCAGGATAAGAAATATTCATGTCCAAAAAAATTTGTTTGCAGGTCAAAATAGTCTGAATACAAAAAACAATCCTGATATATAAATATATATGACAGTAAGAGCTGCTGGACCCTGGTCATTTTAACAAAACAAATGTGGTCTTAGCTTTGGACTGCTGGTATGTGTGCTGATTCTGTGTGCAGTGTGGA
Source organism: Labroides dimidiatus (assembly GCA_030710495.1). Lineage (NCBI taxonomy): Eukaryota > Metazoa > Chordata > Actinopteri > Labriformes > Labridae > Labroides > Labroides dimidiatus. The sequence continues at coordinate 17,625,389 of CM061148.1, read as the reverse complement.
GCTCTGCTCCCTCTCACCCCGCTCCCTGCTCTGTTGGGCTGCTTCCTTTAATTCCTGCACACCTGCACCTCATGAACAATCAGCAGCGCTCCCTCAAGAGCTCTGGCCAGAGTGAGCGAAGACCAGCGCCAGTGTATTGAAGTTACAGTGGTACCACGGCTCTCTTCCTTGTGCTACGTAATCTCACGTGATTGTAAATAAATGTAGCCCGCTTCATGTCACAGTTGCGTCATCGTTAGTGGTGGAGAATTTTGAGGGGGAAAACAATCCTTTCCCCCTCGTCCGCAGCATTGTAGACATGCTGATTTTAAAATCATATTAACACACCAGTTACTAAAATGTCATATATTGATTCATTGGAGCCAGTTCAAAAGGCTAGATACTTAAAGAAAAAAAAAACACTCCAGTAGGTTCAGATTCTTGTCCGTATGTTATTAAAGAGTGGACAAATGATCTCACTCAGCCCAACTAATCATCCACGCAGCCACAAGCGTCTTTCTCTCTCTCTCTCTCTGAACTCAGGACTCTCATTTATCCATTCATGCCCTCTTTGCCTCCACCTGCTTCTGGGTCATCTGAAAATTGTTGGTTCATCTGAACTGTATCACCATCATATAAAAAAATTAACTAAATAACCATAAAATAGTTATTATGACACTGACTTAAATGAACATATTTTACCTTCAGATGTTGCAAGTTAAAGGGGCTGTGAGGTCTATCTGTTTTAAGTGGATTGCAGTGACACCTTTGGCTGAAATTGAGCACACGCTGTCATGATGACGTGACTTTTAACAAGGTGTGTGTTTCTTTTGTGAATGGGGATCTTCTTTTTATCACTGCTTTTCTTTGTCCAAGACAACTACCGGATACAAAGTGATGGCGTAAGGCAGTTATCAACAGTTAGGTAGAGCCCAGCTAACATAACATTAGCGAATCCTCTTCATGTCCTGCTAATATAACCTCACTCTTCATTTTATTGACAGACTCAAGTTTGAGGAGATCACTGCAGTGTAACTGCTGCATGTGGGTTGAAAATGATTACAGTTTCATTCATCTTGTAGCCTTTAGCCTGTGCTCTATCATTCTCCCTTTTAGCTTCCTTCTGCTCTTCTGTACTTTTACTTTCTACCAGTCCAGTTCCAGTGATAAGAAGTCTTTTAGCGGAGAAAAAAAACAGATTTTTCTCACTACTAACCTTTGTCAGCCAGTGTGGCGTTGTCATAGATACTTAGATCAAATCAATCCAGTCCTGTCCGACCTGACTGGGAAGCTAAGAAAAAGCATTTAGAAATAACCTATATTGGTTCTGATAATCTTATTTCAAATTGTGGATTTCATTTTAATCAGGCATATACAGTATCTAGAATGAGACTTTTTCAAGCTCACTTAAAAAGTCCTCACAGTCCCTTCAGTCATATTGCTGTGAATCTTCAAATTCTGAATTTATCCTTCCTCTATCCCCATTTTACAGTTAAAACAATGAATGTTAACACAGAGGTTATAATAGGACTATTGTGCAAATCAAACAATTGTGTCTGTCTCGAGGAAATGAAAATGGTCAAGATCATTAAACCAAACTGAGATGCCCACCAATTTATGCTGTGTTATTGATGACATGCATTTTATACTTTGTTTTTTCAATCTAACACTATTCAGGAATCGCATTAACCAAGGTAATCAAAACAGAAAAACTGGAAGTGTCTACCCAAGGAAACTTTGAAGGCAATGCTCGAAATTTTATTTTATTTTCATTTTTATTTACTTCATAGCCTGACATCACTTCCTGCTGATGGTGTAGGGGATCTCGGAGTGGAGCCTGCAAGAGAGTCGGCTGAGAGTGGAGGTCTGCAGCTGGACCCCTCTCCAGCAGTGCATCAAATTCAGACATGACTCTGTAGTGGAGATTAGCATTTAATCCTGGGAGACATGATTCCCAGGAGATCTGATCAAATCCATTTCCAGATTCCCAGGAAAATAAGTATAGTAAAGACAGGAAACCATTGGGTGGAGGAGAAAGGCTGAACCGAATAACTGAATCTTATTTAATTTGTTTGTCCTTTTCTACATGCTTTCCTTACTTTGATCTGCAGATGTTTTTTTTATAAAAACTTGTCCAATGAGGTCTGCTTCACTCTCCCTTTCAGAATGTTTCTAAAATGAGTTAGGCAAGTTCCATCAAATTGTGCCATCAAACACCCAGTTGCAACTTTTTCTGGGTGTTTCTTTTGAATTAAGTCTGAAAGTTTTACAAAATAACTGCAAGTACAAACATGAACACAACACTGATGCTTCCACTGCAAGCTAACCGCTTAAAGTGAACGAGTGAGATACAGGATGCTAGGTGGATGTTGTTGGGTGGATGTTGTGGCGTTCGCTGCGCCGCAGTGGGGAATCTGAAGCTGGCTCGTAACCCGAATTTTAGCTCTCAACTCAAAGCAGAAACCATCTGAGAGACGGCTCATGTTTCTATGTGTTTAAGAAAGAGAAATATGCCTGCCCTGCTCTAATGGTGTCTGTTTGCAGCCTAAATCTCGGCAGCCACAGACTTAACTTTCAGTGGACATAATGGTTTCGGGAACCATTAAATGGTCTACGTAACCCTATTTCTTTAGTTTATATAATGGAGTTCTGTGTTTTCATCAGGAAATGCTGTGTGGTAAAGTGTTAAAAATGGAACATTTAATGAGCGCTGTAACGCAAACCGTAAACTTTATCTGAGCTGAAGGTTTGAACCACTGGCAATTTCAGTCTTTTTGCGAGAAATAGTTTCAGAGTTTGCAGACATTCCTTATCATACAGAGGTGCGTTGGCTGAGTTGAGGAAAGATTCTCAGTTGAGTTTTTGAGCTACACAAGGAAATTTTTCAGTTCATGGACAGTAAAGGAATAGACTCCACAGTTTTGCTGGACGAGAAGTGGAAATGTGAATTGGTGTTTCTGGCTGACGTAACAGCTTATCTCAACACCTTGAACCTTCAGCTTCAGGGACACGACCGCATGATCACTGACATGTATGATGCAGTGAAGGCATTTTAAGTGAAGCTGCTCTTATGGGAGACACAGATGTATCTGTGCAAGTTGCCTCATTTTCCCTGTTGCCAAGTAAATGTTGAACCAAGTTGGTGCAACGATGGTCCCTAATGTGCACTTTGTTGATAAACTGAGCGCACTGAGTTCTCATGGAGCTTTAAAGACTTGGAAACATAAAAAATAATTTTGAGCTGTTTAGCAACCCATTTGCTGTCGACGTGGAAACTGCACCTGAACAGATTCAGATGTAGCTGATAGAGTTGCAGTGTAATGGGACACTACAGGCAAAGTTTACTCTATTCATGAAGCAATTCCTCAGCTCCATCTACATGCAGCTTGAACATTCTGCATGTTTGGCAGCACATACCTGTGTGAGAAGCCGTTCACAGTGATGAAGATTAACAAAACAGCACACGGGAGCCGTCTCACTGATGAACACCTGCAGTCCATCTTGAGAGTCTCCATAACACAGAACCTTGCACAAAACATAAACATACTTGTTGCCAAGAAGAGATGCCAAGCATCCAGCTCTGACAAAAACAGCATAAGAGCAAAGAAAACTGAATGTTTTGATTTGTTATTATAGCACAATTTTTATTTCTTTTTCTTTTTTTCATTTCTTTCATGCAGCATGTTTTAGTTGTAACTTTTATAATTTTAACAAGAGATATTTTTCATAGAGAGCAAAGTATTTTAAGTTATATAAAGTTTATTTATTGTGGAATAATATTCCTGTCTGTTTTTATTCATATTTATGTTCCAAAAACATTTACTTTTAGTGTGTACAATAAATGTTTATCCTGTTCGACCCGCGACCTAAAGTGTACTTTGAGTTTTGGCCACCCGTGCAATTGAGTTTGACCCCCCTGCTTTAGCTGCTCATAGCTTCTCAGAAGACAAGTCACAAACAAGCTATCTGCCATTAAATTGGTTAAGTTAGATTTAAACTGTGCCATGCAAAGAGAAAACCAGATAGACTCCGATCCAAAGACACAGACACACACACACACACACACTGACCAACACAAGCTGATTATGCGTCACGCCTAACAGACTCACTGAACTAGCTGTTCAGTTGAGCAGACACAGAGGAGCTGTCAAGTGTGTGAAACTTTGGTGTCGCACAAAGTTAACCACAGTCTAACTGGCATCAGACAAGTCAGATAAAGAACTACTTTCTGCCTTTTTATGAGTGTGTTTTATTTTCTGACGTACAGCTGATTTATTTTACACTTCTGCGGTCAACGTGTCAGATTCTGTGATCCTCCTTGAACACAGCAGTCTCACACGCATTAACAACAGGACACACATGATCCATCGTGTCTCAAGAAATCAAACGTCATAGTCTGATTCAGTCCCCTCCTCCGACCTTTTCATGTGTGTTTGTGTTCAGACGAATGGTGACGGTGTGGCAGCGTGCTGAGGACCAGGAAGAGGATGTGTCCCAGCTGAGAGAGCAGAAACACATAAAAAGCTGGCCTTGGTCCAACTCAGTGACACACAGCGAGCAGAGAGAACATCTGGATCTCAGTCCGAGTATCAGTCATGGTGTACGTTCGGGTCAGCACATCATGAAAATCATATGTGACGTTCGAACAGTGAGTGAACTCAAAGAGAGAATCACGGTAAAATCTGAAGTCAGCTCTGAAATGAGTTCACATCAAGAGTCTTTGAGACCTGCTGTGTTGAAGATACTCAGCGAACTCTGAGAGAGGGCTCCACTGCAGATTTTAATTAAAGTCATTTGTTAATGGGACTAATCCAAACATGACTGGAGCATGGTTGTCTTTTCAGCCTTTTTCCTGTGTGTGTGTAAGTGTGTGTGTGTTTGGGGTTGATATTCTTACAGTACTTTTTTGCCTTTGCAGCATAATTCCATTGATGAATGCATTTGAGTCTTTAGTATATGTTTTCAAATTTGCATTATTTCTGAATTTTCAGTGTTTCTCTTCATGAAGGTGATGCAGGCAGTTACAGGTCAGTCAGCCTCTATAGGTGACATCCATTCAGTCTGTCATCAACACATACAGTCTTTATGTTTTGACAGCTCAGTCAGTGAAAAGGACCCCACTGACTTAAATGTCATTAAAAAAAATCACTAGATTTAATGATTTCATTTCAGACCACTGATTGGTCACTGACAGACCTGTTGCGTCTGTGGTTTCCCTGAGTTAAGAGCACCCCCTGGTGAACATGACCGTCATTGAGCACTTTCAAATATAGGAGGAGGTTTGGCGTATTCCATCATGTCACCACGAACAGAGTTGCAGACACACACAGAGGGTGAGAGTTTAAAATGACAGCGCTTTGAAAAGCAGATGTTGGTATTTGTGTGTGACCTGTGAACAGCTCCATCATTACTACAAAACTAAGCTGAATTCAAATCCTACAGGCCAAACACAAACAGAGACGTACAGTTAATGAATGCAAACACAAGAAAGTAAAGTCAAGAAAAATAATTCCAACATTGAAAATTGAAATAGAAAAACATAATGTAGTAACACCAATAAAAATATGAGTACAAAAATCTTTTAAATAAGTAAAAAGTAAGAGATGAGATACAGTAGGCAGGTGTTCATACAATTTAATATCTGGACCAGTTTAGCAGGACCCTAATCTAAGTACAAAAGGGTTTCAGATTAACTTTCTAAATAAAGATCTGAAAATAATCAACACCAAATATTGAGGTAAAGACAAGTTTATTGGTTTAAAGATTATTTGTACAACTTAAAGAATTAGTTCCTCATTCCATGGTCACTCTAGAGCTTTTGTTTCGAGCCTGTCGGTCCAATCGACTTGTAGATCTTTAAGGTCATCCATGCAGCTTATAAGAATAATAGTAGTATGTCTGATAAACTAAAATAAGGTTTTTTAAGACCATCTTCCTTCATTAGGAGGCATGAAATTACCATTTTTCAATGTGATGATGCCTTTCATAGACACTTAATGTGACCAATCAGAGAAAGAAACAATTTTCATATTGAAAATCGAAGAGCTGAAAACAGGGTTGAAGGTTCAGCAACTGCTTTTCACTTAACCTGCTGCATAAACCTGCTGCCGCTGAAGCATCTTTTCATGTTAGCTTCCTGTTAGCCAAGTTTAAAACGTGTTTAAAAAGAGTTATTTAGATAATAATTGATCATCACCACAGTTACAGTTTTCAGTGATTTTGAGAACAAAGAGGATTTAAAAATTGTGTTGCATGCTTTACCATTTGAACCCTGCAACAGTGAAATGCTGGTTGAAACACTGTCAGAGGATGCAGATGGACAGATGTTAACCCTTGTACTGCCAGCAGGCAGCAGGCATTCAGTGCTAGGGTTAAGAGACTTTTCCCTCTGTGATTGCTTTTCTCTGCATGTTATGTGTGTCAGAATGACTTTTCATGAACTAAGATGGATTTCCTCACCCTGTGGCATTTAAAGAAAAGGGTGGACACATTCATAGCTAGCTGAAATGTGATGCATGGTGTAGAAGGTTTGTGCAACAGTGAGTTTCCACATTTTAAGCATTACCACTGTTATCCATCAGCAGGCCTTTGTCAACAAAGTCTTGGATCCCTCCCATGTAATGGTAGTCAAAATGATAAACTCATTTGGAGCAGAGTCAACAGGCAGAGGGTTAAGAATTAAGAGAGCTTCAGTTAGCTTAGCGCAGAAAAAGAGCAAATGAAAATGCACAAGATGTGTTGTAAACACAGTAATAGTGATGGTGGTGGTGGTGGTGTTTTTTCTGTTAACTGCAAACAAATTAAATGTCCTTGGCCAAATTCCTGCTAGTTTCTTCATCCTGTTTTACTAGGTTTCACATGAACACTGTTTGAGTACAATAACACCCCCTCCTCCAGTGGACACCAGGGAAGGGGAGGAAACCATGACAGTGCAGAATCTGAAAGACACTCAGGTTTCAGGGCTGTGGGAGTGTCTCAGAGCATGTCTGAGGACATAAAGCTGCCATGAAGGAGAAACTTCAATCGGTAATACCTCTAGCGCTGCCCCTCATTTTACAATATCTGAGAATGAAATAGAGGGGGCTTCTGTTACTGCCAGGGAAAACAAATTGAAAAAAGCTGCAGCATCTGGTAATGATTCTTTCAGCGGACCTGCATGATTTCCCAGAGTTAAAGAAGCTCAGACATGTATGTTACTTTACACACACACAGTATATGAGCACACAGGGATAATGATAGCTAAAGGCTCGCACACATCAGAAAACACACTAAAACAGGCTTGAACATTTAGCTCCACCAAAGCTCAGCAAAGTTTTTACTCATGATGTTTGAGATGAAGCACTTCACTCATTTCTGTGATAAAAAATGTCAATTTTTATTTTAGTAACTCATATGCTTTATTTACTTACAGCAACTCCAGCTGCATTCTCACAAAAGTTATCACATAACTCCAGCTGAGCACTGGTGAATTTTGTGGGGGGATTACCACTTGACTAATTTGTTCCATAACCCTCAGGATCTCTTAAGAAATTCAAAACAACTGTCTTACTGCATCCAACCTTGACAGTTATAGTGCATTGCAAGAGGCCTTACTTGTGCTGCAACAGTTCTGCCTCAGTCAGAGACAGAAAGCCTCTCAGTCTTTGCCATCAAGAGGTCATGATGGTATGAATGCCAAAATAAAAGTGACACGAAAGACAGATTAATGCACAGACTTTTGACTTTTTAAGGTTGTGGTCTTAAGCTTTTTGATCAGCTGATGTACAGCTTGTTTGAGTTTAAAAGCAGTTTTTTAGTTGATGACCAACTCTCTACTTTCTTTGTCTGTTGCTCCTGTTTTGTCTTTATTTTGAATTTCTACTTACAGTCTGCTTACGATCCACCATTGTAAAGTGCAAAGTCTTGTAATTTTTTCTCCCAATCAATACAATTTTGTTATTCTTTATTTAAATAAAAAGAAAAAGACGAGAAAATAAAGGGGGGAAAAGAAAGAAAAGGAACAAGAAAACAATGATAAGCGGACAGGCCTCATGAGAAACTGAATGAATCCAGGCCACAGAAAGTCATCATTTCATCATATTTAACCAAAACTCTGGAGTCAGGAGAGTTTCTTTATCCTGCTGAGATCCTCCAGCTGCACAATGATGAGGCTAATCAGCCTGGGGGGGGCTGAACACACACCTGCTTATGAGACCTGGGCAGAGGACAGGATCTGTCTGTCCTCATTCACCCTTCATTGGACTCTCTCACTCAGGTATCTCATTTCAAGAATTCACTTTTAATATTTTGAAGTCTGCTTGAATGGAACAACTGAAAATAAATTTATGGTTTATTTTCTGCTACATGGTTTCAACTCCTGACCTTTGCTTCCCTCCTTATCCAACAATTCTAACAATACCTGAACTAAGAGGAAGCACGCTCAAATGCTTTTGCCAAAGGTTTCTTTATATTTGGCTTTAATTTATTTAGGATAGAGTCTACACCTCCAGGCTGCCCCTGAAATAACATGTTTCCATGGTAAATCAATGGTGTTAGCTGATAGAGACACAGCTTACTAACAGGTTTCTAAAAATGTAGCTAAGCTGGGGATGACGCAATGAGGAGACATTGATTTTTTCAGCTCAGAGCAAGGGCTGACATACATGTTGTCTGAATGCATGCTCACATAAATTCAGGTTCAGTCAGTCAGTCCAGGTTCAGTCAGTCCATCAGTCCAGGCTCAGACAGCTAGCCGATCAGTTCAAAGAGAGGTGAAGCTGAAAGGGACAGAACCTGAAATATCCAGAGTGTCACAGAGGCTGAGCCGAGAGTTGTGCCTGATTCCAGAGGAGATAAATGAAGAGTTGTTTCTCATTCAAAGCTATGGCAGGTTTCACAGAGTAATAAAAGAAAAGTTAAAATGAGAATTATATAGGAGCCGATAGCAGCAGCTTTCCCACAAAACAGCAAGATCAATGTAGTTGGAACAGGAAGTCTATACCAAAAAGTCACATGCTGGCAACTGACAACAGAAGCATCACATCAGGATCTATCGCATCCTGAGAGGATCACTGACAGATGTCATTGGCATTGGGGACTCAGTATTGAAATAAAAATGATAGAAGTGACTTAAATATGGTACATGTTCAGGTAAAAGCAGTCTCTCTGATTCCATGGCTGGTAGTGCCACCCTTTTTGTGTCATTAGCAACCATCATACTAAACATCTAAATTTAGGGTCAGGTTTAAATGTTGTCCGACATGCCGGATCAGGGATGCAGCTAGACCAAAGTGGACACATGGACACACAGTTAACACACAAGGCATGCGCTGTTGCTGTATTGTTGTGCCTGTTGTTAAACAATCTAATATTTCAGCTGTTCTGCTGAGCTGAGTATGTGCTTTTTTTCTACAACTCATGCAAATTATGGTGTAATGTTGGCTTCAACGCTAGTCTGTTTTTATTGTTTTGTTTTGTTTTGTTTTTTGTTTTGTTTTGGGGTTTTTTTCGGTTTTCAGGTCTTGGTCTTGACATGGTCTGTCTTGGTCCCGGTCTTGATACCCTCTGGTTCGTCTCAGTTTAGACAGTGTTGACTACATGTCTACAGTCAGCCTTCATAAGCTATAAATTAATTCCAGCACGCTGCACAATATGCGGTCTCTTATCCAAAAAACTTTCCTTAAAGTGCATGAGTGGTCCTCATCATTAAGTTGAACTGACCTAAAGCTGAATAAATCAGTGTGGACATTTCTGACCACACCCTGACAGGAGGGAGAGATTGAGAAATACTGGTCCTGTGGTTTCATAAATCCAGCTGACCTCTCAAGTGATCCTTTGCTTTTCTGTGACAGTTTGGATTCTGAAATGCAAAGTTCATCTTTAAATTGTTTGTAGGGTGCTGAATTTTACATTCCTGCTTTCAGAGAGGAAGTTCATATCGCAGGAATATTTGACTGGAATATTGCTCCCAACTCTCACCTCCAGGACAGATTTCTTCTATCAAAGAAAAAACAGCCCATGTCAAGCTTTGTGCCATCTTCCATCAGACTCACTGAGGCTGTTGGCACCACCTCCGTGCTATCATTCATCCATGTATTTATTAATACATTTAGCTGTGACCAGTTTAAGTTTTTAAACTGTTTTCTTCTAAACGCTGCACAAACAGGTGCATCACATTACAGGTGCATGCTCAGTGGTCCAAAGTCCTTTTTCAGATGAAAGTCAATTTTCATTAAGTTTATGAATCAAGAACCCAGAGTCTGGGGGGAGAATGGGGAGGCTCAGAATCCAAGCTGCCTTTAGTGCAGAGTTAAGTTTCCACAGTCAGTCAGGGTTTGGGGTACCACGTCATCTGCTGCTCTTGGTCAGCTGTGCTTACTGAAGTCCAGACACAATACAGACATTTTATAGGACATGTTAGGTGCTTCCTGCTGCTGACAAGCTTTCTGGAGATGATGATGTTTTTTTTTTATTTTCCAGCAGGACCTGGCACCTGCCCACACTGCAAACGTTGTGAGTTTTTATTAACTGCCATAATCATCACGATTGAAGAAATAAATGCTTCAAGTGTTTCACTCTGTGTACTGAATCTATATAACATATGAGCTAGCTTTGTATCGTGTTTGCACTAACATGAATAAAGTTGGGCTGCAACAGTAAGCGCTGCAGCCTCAAAGCAAGAAGGTCACCAGTTGGAATCCTGTCCTTTCTGTGTTGAGTCTGCGTATTCTCCCCATGCATGTGTGGGTGGTCTTTTCGGGAATACATGCTTACTTTTTAATTGGTGATCCTGAATTGCAAGTAGGTTTGAGCGGGCGCGTGAAAGGTTGTCTGTCTGTGTGTGTCAGCCCTGTGACTGACTGGTGACCAGTCCCTAAGACAGCTGGGTTAGGCTACAGCCACCCACAACTATGAACAGTAAAAACAGTATAGAACATGAACGAATAAAGATCATAATGGATCAAATAAAGCCTAACGATTATCTTCATGATCGATTCATCAATCAATTATTCTCATGATTAATCAAGTAGTTTTTTGGTCCATAAAAGGGTGAAAAATGTATATTTCTTGGAGTACAAGAGGACATCATCAAATGTCTTGATTGAAAACCAAAGATATTCAGGACTGTCATAGAGAAGCAAAGAAATCAGGAAATATTCACATTTATGAAGCTGAAATCAGAGAATTTGAACTTCCAAACCAATTATCGAAATAGTTGACGATTAATTTAGCAATCGATTAATAATTCATTATTTGATTAATTGTTGCAGTTCTAGTTATGTGAATTAAACTGTATTCAAACACATTAAATAGATATCAGAGGTGGTCTTTGTTGTAGTGGATCAACTGAATGGGACTGGACTTACTCATGCTGATATTTGGTCCCAGTAGCAGACTTTACTTCATTAACAACTACGGCAGTAGAGAGGTGAAAGCTGGAAAGATACAGTGATTGTCCAGAACAAAGAGATTTAGAAGTAGGTGGAGTTATTCATCATCGAGGCGGAGCTCTGATTGTGGTTTAAAGACTTTGGTCTTCGCAGCATTGACAATAAACAGCTGACACTGAACTGACTTGTGGAGTCACAGAGTGTGATTTCTGAAGATGGAGAGAACAAAAAGGACATCTTTAACACAGCAGAGTCGTCGTCCTTCCGATGAAAGCAAGTGATTCTGATCAATATTATATTTATTTCTCAAACCGTGAGCATTTTATTTACACAAGTGATCACATTTTATTTCATTTAATTTAAATGTGACAGTTACTTTCTAAGAGCCATACAAAGCATGATTTCATTTGCAGGTGTTAAAGACCTACCTCTTTTTGTTCATTCAATATGATCTTGAATATTTTTTTCTTCATAGAAACAAGCTTTGTTCTTCATTTGTTTTAACTAAATACAAAGTGTGTAGCACTTTGAGTAAGCTGCTTAAAAAGAGGTGAAGTCTGAATCCTGACAGAAAGCTTCTCTAATTTTATTCAAGTCTTGGAAAAAAAAAACCTGCAGACTGTTTCTCTGCCGTGATGCTGCTTGCATACAATTATCATTAATGTGGCTGCAGCTCTTCAACAATGTGTGTGTGTGTGTGTGTGTGTGTGTGTGTGTGTGTGTGTGTGTGTGTGTGTGTGTGTGTGTGTGTGTGTGTGTGTGCGCGTGCGCGTGCGCGCCCGAAATGTGTGAACTGGTAATGTGCATATTAAACACAGTGTTGGTGGAAAGGGGTGATGTGGGGTGATGTTAACTCACACAGAGGGGGGAGGGGGGTTCTAATAGAGAGGAGAAAGGCCGAGCTGAGGTGCTGCCAGTCTGCACGTAGGCCTCTACGTGGGAGGGGAGGGGGGCTCCAGCTGGCAGAGCTGTGATGGGATAAAGTCTCACGTCGCCTGTTGGCACGCAGAGATCTAAGCAGATCACGTCACAGAGCGGGCATGAATGCTCTTTGTGGGACGTGATGAATGTAATCATTCATGTCGATTGGAGGGGAGCTAAATTTGAGCTGATGAGGGCAGGGAGGGTGACGATGATCAAAGATCCTCTCTGGTCAGAGAAGGTGATCTCTGTCAGCCAAATGTGGCTTCTGAATCCACTGTGAGGTGGTTTATCATGTCCCGTTGGTGTTGGTGCTGCATTCAATGCCTCCAATTGGAGCACTTTAACAGGCCTCGCTGTCTTTATGGGTCACCAGTGGCTTGGGGTGGAGACATTTTGTGAGGGAGCCAAGTGAGACAAAACCTTTGACAGAAGATTTCATTGAGAGCTGCTGCTTTAACGGACTATGTAACCTAACCAGGTAGGCTGTTATACACGCAGAGGTTTTATACAGATGAACTCACACACCAGTTTGCTGAAAGACGGACAAACTCTCATGAATTCATTCAACCCTTACCAAAAAACATAACCAACCTTTTAACACAGTTCAGACTCAGTGGTGGATTAAAGAAATATTCATTCCTGAACTCAATCTGGAGAGGCTTTAACCTGTAACTAATTCATTGTTGAAGCATCAACATGTTGTCCCTTATATTATACAGTCTATGGTTGTCTCTCTCAGGCGTGGTGTGGTAGACATAGCATTGCAGTCATACTGTTATAGACATCGCTTTGCAGACATGGTGTTGTATACAAAGTGTGGCAGACGTAGCATGGCAGACATAGTGAGGTAGACAACTATGGACAAAACCAGACGTTTGCAGAGATTGGATAGGTTTAGAGGAAGAGATACAAATAAATAGTTAACATCTGTCTTTTTACAGCTCAAAAAAGATTGATGAAAGGATCAGAGTCAGGAGATGTTCTGCTCTGTTCGCGTGGTATCATCACACCACATCCAGTAGGCGGGGCAGACATTTACATTTCCTTCATCATCACAGCCACCGTGACATCCAAACCAACAGTCCTACAATGATTCCTGCTGCTCCCAGGGAAATTTCAGGGCCTCTCTGTTCATGTGACAGAAATTCCTCTGGATCTGTTCTCAGTCCCTCAGTCGCATGCTCTGTTTGCAGCACCATGTTTCATTTAAATATCAAAGAGTTTCAGACAGTGGCCAGACGATTTCAGCCCACATCTCTCCATCTGACACAGGAGAATGTGACTGTAGTAGCAATACATGATTTGTTAGGGAGGAGTTTAGGATTTTCATGCTTGTGAGTGAGCTGAAGTCAAGAAGCACTTGTATTGTTTCTGTCTGATCTCCACCAAGCCAGAATCTGCACCAGATTTAAGCTCAACAGCAGATTAGACAATAATATTTAATGTAATGAAGACGATCACAGGCTGACAGTCCGGCCACACACGAGTATGTAGCTTTTGTCAGTTTGAGAGCTCACATGCTGACAGCAAGTAGGACTTAAAAAAAACTCCAACAACCAAACCTTTATTTGAGACAGAGATGATACATGGAAAAGAGGCCCACCTGGAGACTTGATAGATGAAAGGGACTAGCGTGTCTGAAGTAAGGACGATGAGTCAGATAGAGACAGTGAGCAGGCAGGCAGGGGTGAAAACTACACTGAAACAAAAATACAATAAAACAAACTCTTTATTCCAAAGTGCATTAAAACAGTGTAGCTAAGTAGGTTTAAAACAAGTGATACGATATATGAACCCAAAGTGTCCTGTTTCTAATTAAGATTTATTTTAAATGGTCAGTTCAGGTTAACACCCAAGAAAGCCCTTTCTATGCTTTATACAGGTAGATGAAATATCTTTATTACCAAATCATGTCGTCATTTTGTGTTTCCTTGTCAATGAATTTTCCCCACAAATGGTCACAGAAATGTTCCTATAATACCTCTGGCTCAATGTGTTTGAGTTAAACTGTGATTTTCAGAGATTTGAAAGGGGCAGCTCTTTTTTTATTTTTTGCACCTCTTCCCTTCAAACAACATGAACACAGATTTGAGAAAAGGAGGTTTTCTTTGTACTGCTGCCCTTTGAGTAAGGACATTGAAACAGAAAGAGCTCGCTCTCCCCTCACTCTCTCTTTCTCCCTCTAGACTAAGCTCTTTTATGGTTAGAGTTCACATAGTGGAGAGTAAAGGTGTGTTTTCATGTCTTATAGTGTAAGCTGTTTATTCTGTAGTCTGGTATCTGTCTCAGTTAAAAAAAAAAAAAACAGACAACCAAACAAGATCAGAACAGAGCATTGGGTCTAAATGTCAGTGAGGCGTCAAAGCTTCAGCAAGCAGATTAGGAGCTGGACTCATGACAGCCTGTTTGAGGAAATTAAGGACGACGGTCCAAAAAGAGTTTGGACCAAAAAGTGTCACACTCATTCACCAAGACACTGACTGGAAGAAAACCTAAGCCGAACTGTTGTTGGGCGGTTTAGACGGAAAGGTGTGTCTGTGGGATGTTTGACAGACAGCAGGAAGAAGCATCCTACCTCCTCCTTAAGCACACAGAAGTATGTTTCACTTTATGATGAAACAGAGAGGAGGAAGCAGAGCTCTGTACAGGGGTAAATCTGCAAACAGCCCATTCATCTTTTTCCTGTTGGCTTCATCAAGACAGGACTGCATGTAAGATGATACATATGGATCCAGGTCCAAGACAGGTCAGATGTTACATGTGGTGCATGCAACTTGGCATGAGAGCTCGGATATGCAAACTATTCATGAACTTAATAATGTGGTTCTGAACTTCCTGAATGCCAAGACAATTCATTCAAATCTTTCTCTAAAGGAATGCTGAATGCTAAATGCTGATTTAACAAGTCCAGTGTGAGCTCAGGGGGCTTTCAAAATGAGCCAATCAGAAGAGAGAGCCATGTAGCATTCAAAGTGACACCCCAAAAAGGTTGTAACCTAGGATGAAAGCTTGCCAGTCAGGGCTTCATCCTTCTTTCACACATACTCCATGCGTGCAGCAGTCTGTCAGCTCCGCAGTTTTCAGCACACGCCAATTCACACTGGATCCATCTCTGGAGCAGAGTGTCAGATTTCATCTGGGTCTGACCTGCTGATGACTGCTGGCCCTGTTCCAGTGACAAAGTTTTGATATACAATGGTAAATTTGAGATCAGCAGCTAGAACACAGCGTTTTATTTTGTAATGACCAGATACTCCTGTCTGTTTTCCTGTTTGGTATAATCTGCTCTGCGAAGACTGATGTGTCTCTATGGCAAGCCATTTTAACATTTAAAAGCTGAGTTCAACTATCCGAAATTCAAGTTACAGATATCCATAATTCAATTCTGACCTAGGCGAAATACGAATTAAAGATATCTGTAATTTAATTTGACCTACGCAAAATCATGTCACATATGCCATTCATGAGTATTGGATGGCTCATTGTGGATATCCAAAATGTGAATTACAAATATCTACAAATTAATTTTGGATAGCCGTTATTCGAATTCAAGATGTCTGTAATTCAATTTCGCCTTGGTGTAATTCAAATTACAGATATCTTTAATTCACCTCATTTTAAATATCTAAAAATTTTTTTTTTTTTTTTAGATACCTTATATTAAATTTTGCCTAGGCCATATTAAATTGTAGATATCTGTAAATGGAATTATGACTAGTCAAACTTGAATTGTGGATATCTTAAAATAAAATTTGATGGACGGTCAAAATTAATTTCAAGATATCTTTAATACATTTATTGATATCTTCATATCACTTTTGATGACGGATGTTTGGAATCAAAGATATCTTTAAATCTAATTTCACCTATTCAAAACTGAAATACAGATATCTGAAATTCGAATTTTGACTAGGCGAAAATACGTCACACTTCCCACAAATTTGGCCCGCCTCCCACTCCAGGCGGGAGCGCCGTTTGTTGTTCAAAACATGAAATCTATGGAAATCCAATCGACATATAAATCACAGTATAAAACCTTTGAGTTCATTATTTATAGCTGGTTATATTATATCTTCATTTCTCATGAAACTTCTTTCAAAGTTTTCAACAGAAAAACATTCTCTTCGGTAAAAAAGCAGGTTTCATGTGCAAAATGCTGTCTTTTGGGTTGCCATGTTGTTACATTTCAACACCACTAGAGGGCGACGGTGTACTTGTTGTGTAAAAAAGGGGAGCTTTCTCCTGAGCAACGTTGATTTCCCTTTCTTCCCTTTCTAAAATCGCACTTGTATCTGTTAATAAATAAAAACTGCCACGACTGATTCTTTCTTCCACCAGTCATAGAAATAAGGAAATTATACTCACTTCTTGTTTGATTATGGCGGGAAGGGGAAGTGACGTATTTTTAGATATCAAAAATAGAGAGGAACATCACGGAAGACGTTTGAGATATCTGTAATTCGAATTTCGCCCAGGCAAAATTCAATGACAGAAATCTTGAATTCGAATTATGGACGTGTGACTCATTGAATTAAGTTTTTGGCTACTTAATTCAAGATATCTTTAAATGAATTTCACCTAGTCAAAGTTGAATTACGGATATCTTAAATTCACATTTCGCATAGTCAAAATTCAAATTTCGGATGGTCAAACTCAGCTTTTAAATGTTAAAATGGCTTGCCATAGTGCCTATGCAGTGTACTTCGGTAAAAATAGACTCACATCATAACAGCCGCGAGCAGCCGTTGGTGGCGCATGCCAGAAACAGACTGCAGTACAGTGTGAATGCAATAATTGACTAGAGTGGTTTCTAAGTGCAGCATAGTGTGCGGCACTGATGCTGTATGTGTGAATTGGGGGTTAGAAATGCACTAATACCAATGTTTGTCTCTCCTCTCTTAAAAGGAAGGTTGACCAACATTCTTTTTATTCAAGAAAGTAATGAGTGTTGTGTCTGTCAGCAGTTACGGTCATGGTGAAGAGGGAGCTGAACCAGGCAGCAAAGCTCTCAATTTACCAGTTGGTCTACATTCCAACCCTCATCATGTACAGTCATGAGCTCTGGGTTCTGATCGAAAGAAATGGGATGATGGATACAAGCGGCCGAAATTAGTTTCCTCTGAAGGTTGTCTGGATTCTCCTTTAGAGAGAGGGTCAGAAAAAAAAGTCTGCTGTTCCTCGATTGTCCGCTTGAGGCTGGTTCTGGAAGTCACATACACACCAAGCCAAAAAAAAAGCCATTTTCACGGCCAAAATAAGCACATTTACAGCCTGGCACAAAGAATGTCTCCCGTCTGAATCACTAATTTCACTATCGGCACGCACTGTATGGGATTGAACTCTGCAATTTAGACAATCTTAAGATCGCCAGTTTGTCCAATCAGAGGCACAGCTCAGCTCACATGACTACCAGGGGCCCTATGTCTGTTACTGTGGCAACTCAAAGCCCGCTTCATTTCCAATATGGCCACGCTGGCCATTTTGCTTCAAAAATCTGTTTCAGAAAGAGACAGGTGAAATCGCAGAGACTATGTCCATTAATTATACAGTCTATGGATTATACACATATCCCTTCTAGCCTGGGAATGCTTTGGGATCCCCAAAGAGGAACTAGAAAATGTTGCTGAGGAACAGGATATCTGGGTCGACTTGCTTAGCCTTGTCCTTTTAAACTTTAAACTATCACATTTTTAAACGTGAGGGAAATGAAGTCTACTTAATTTTTAGACTGCTGATCCCTCCATGACCTGCTCTCAGATGACTGGGGCTATGAAGGGGAAAAGTCTCACAGAGGATATTTATATTTATTTATTTATTCACTTAAGTTTTTTATCAACCATAGGAAGACCTTCCTAGAGGTCAACAGGCCTTGCAGAGTTGATGTCTCCTTTATCAGAACGCCCAATGCTGTTTCCCCTTTAAAAGAGGCAAACATTGGAATGGTTACTTGCTTTCCACATGATTATATGCACCTAGTTTGATTTGAGCCATGAGAAACTTTCTGAATCTTTGGCATGCTTCAGGACCATTGTTATTGAATCACGGCTGGAAATAAGCCTGGAGCATTATCAGAGAGGCAGGGATGGAAGGCCACAGTGCTAAGACAGGTTTGATTGAACACCGGTCCTCCAGTATTCCCCCGTGATGTGCTTCCAGCTCTGTTAGATGAAAACTTTTTTGTTGCAATCTATTTGTATCAAATTTTATCCCAGCAAATTTAACGTTATGTCTGGTCCCAAGTGACTTTGCTCACAGTCTATGTGCATCATTTGTGTGAAATTTTAGTCAGTTGTATGGAAAAGAGCATGTTGTTTATAATATTCACTGACTGATACCTTTCCATGAGTTTCTTAGAGTGCATGGAAACCGTCTGGGTTTTCATGTGGGAACTTTGTGGGAAGGATGAAGAAAATACTGAGAACACCTCACCAAATTCCTTTGTCTCAGGTAATTTGCAGAATCTCAGATTTGAACAGTTTGAATTTCATTCAGAATGAAACACTACAAGCTTGATCTTATCCATTTTATGCATGCTTATTGTGGTTGTGATTTTTGTTGGCGTTGTCTTGATTGCCCTGACTGTCCCCTGTATGTTAAATTGCACGGCAAACCAAATTTCCCCTTGACAATAAAGAACTGAACTGAACTGAACAAAGAAAACAAACCTTACTGAGAGAGCACAAAGTTTAACACATAGAGAACAATGCACTACTTAGACAACAGAACAATCTGCTCTGTCTGAAAGGCTACGTAACAAAAAACCTCAGACATATTCCTGAACTCACCAGGGAGTCCTGCAGGACACGAGAGTATAAAATCCACTGGACTCAACCAATGGCTCAGTTAAACACATGCTGCAGCGCTGATGCTAGAATGTAACCAGGATGATCCCTGTCAGTCTGTCAGTGTTAGTTCAATTTAACAGCCCAACAATTCACCCCACTCAACATAGGACTACATTTCATCTCCACTAAAGCATGTTTGAATAAAGTAGAAGAGAGTTTCAACAACACCACAGGAGATTAAAACTGGCCATATACTTTTAGTATATGGAGGACACAAATACACCTCCATGGAATATCCAGAACAGGTAGTGTTTTTCCAGAATAAAGATTCGGCTTCCCATGAGCATCCTCCACCATTACCATAAAGATGAGACCAAGGCATCTTGTTTCAAGGAGCAGATGTTATTTACTCTACTTTTGTTAATGATAACTTTTCCCAGGATGCAAAGTAATCAGGTAAAGTATTTATTTGTCATTTATTTGTAAATTCAGTTCGTGTTCTAGTTTAGTGTCTAGAAGGCGAGCACACTATCTCACAGCCCAGCGCTCTAAAATGGTCTAACTTAATCCCAGCTATTTCTTACCATTACACATCTAGCAACTCCAACTTCACCAGGCAGAGCAACTGTAACCTCACTTTTCATTTCATTGATAGACTTTCAAGTTTGAACAGTCCACTGAGCTCCACAGTGACAAGCCTGAATGACTATCGGCCTGTAGCCCTCACTCCAATAGTCATAAGTGCTTTGAGAAGCTGGTCACGGCCCACATCAAGGACTCTGTGGACGTCACTGTGGATCCACACCAGTTCACTTACAGGAACAACTGCTCCACTGATGACGCCATCTCAAAAGTGATCCACAAAGCCCTCACCCACTTAGAAAGCAAAAACTCATACGTTTGCCTGGTCTTTCTGGACTTCCCCTCTGCTTTCAACACCATCATTCCACAGACCCTGGTGCAGAAACTGACAACCCATTGGTTGAGTCCCTCACCGAGGAACAAGGTCCTGGAATCCCTGGCCGATAGACCACAAACAGTCAGGATCCACAACACCGTCTCCTCTTCCATCACCTTCATCTCTGGCTCCCCCAGGGCTGTGTGCTGAGCCCCCTCCTGTTCACCCTGCTAGCAGCCCTACTGCAACAGAGCAGTAGAGTTGGTCCCAGTTTTCTATCACCCTCTTCCACTCAATGTAATCACTGATCATTTTTCTTGACTTTTAAAATCAGCGGATGACTCTAGTATTTAACTTTTGGAGCATCTCTGCACAGTTGGCTACAGTTGGCCTCCCTACAGCCCTGTGTCTCTCCTCTTGTCTTCCACAATGACCATTAAAAGTCCAATAAATTGGCAAAGTTTATTTTCCTAAAGGCACAGGTTTGATGTAGGCCAGTGCGTTGTTAAAATGTGCCAAAATGTGCATAGTTAAAATGTGCTGTATATTGTAAATCCAGGTTGTGTCTGTCCAATGCACATTAGCTGTCCAGAGACATAAAAAACTAAGAAATAGTTGCAATGACTTAAGGGCTGATTATGCTTTCCACACGAATGTGACACGCAGAAATAAGACGTGCAAGATCTGCATGAGAGACCCCGTGTGGCTTTTATGTTTTTTCACAATCTGCATGGCATCCGCTCCCAAATTGCAGGGGTCAGTGTATGAAAAAAACGCGTCTACCACAGTACTTAACCAGAGTGAAAGAGGTTGTTCACACAGTTTACAACATTTTTTAACAAATTCCTCCTCTCTGCCAAGTTTGGCCACAATTTCATGCCAGGAATTGTTAATCTCATGGTTATCACGATGATCTGTGTGGTGAATCATGTAAATGCCAGCATTTACTGTACTTCGGACTCAGGGAGCCCCTGCTCATCCACACATTTCCATGCAGAAGTTAAAATTTTTTTAGAGGTGTGCGATACAGAAATTTCCCATTGTGACAAGGACCAGGGCAAGGCTGATAAAATGACATCATTCATCCGCACAGAGCTGCGTGGAACTTACGGATGCATCAAGCACAAATCAGGCTTTAGGCTACATATCAAGGATAAATAATGTAAAGCATACACAAAATATGTGTAAATTAGGTTGCAAGCCCAGTGTGAGACTTCAGCTTCTTTAAGAGATGACACACATTTTTAAATAGAGATCTTAGGAATTGGTCACAGTTATTATTAACCTGAATGTAAATATTAAAGCTTCCAATAGTTACAAACCACAACAAAATAACCTACAGTTGTAAAGAAGAAAGTTTACATCCAGCTGGAGTTTGCCGTCACCCACACTGCTGCCTGCTACAGTGATTTCCTTTCAGATGTGGGTTTAATGACTCTCTTGTGTGCAATTTTTCAGGCTACTAAACATCACAGCTTTATTTCTCTGTACCTCTGTTGCTATATTATCAATCTCCAGCTCAGAGAAGTCTATTTTAACCATAATTAGTCCCTCCCTTTGTCATGAAATCTGGGGATGAGGCCAGATGGACTGTAAGTATTGTTTAAATGGTTAAATTTTCATGTGACCTTGTCATATGGTGATTTCTGCAGCTAAATCTCATCAGTTTCTTCACCCTTTTCTCTTCTTTTATCTGTTCTTTCAGTTACTTTATAATGCTTTTTTAAGTGCGCTCACTATCTGACACAACATCCATCTTTTAACACAGCACACAGATCATCATGCTAACAGAGTTATACCCATATTCACTTGTTCTCATCCAGGGGAGTCCAAATTGGACATGCAGCTCTGCATTACAGTGACTGTGTTATTAAGGATGATGAATTAGAGTCACGTTTTTAATTTTGGAGGAACATCGTACAATCATGATGGGTATCCTCTG
The DNA here is from genome assembly GCA_030710495.1 of Labroides dimidiatus. Lineage (NCBI taxonomy): Eukaryota > Metazoa > Chordata > Actinopteri > Labriformes > Labridae > Labroides > Labroides dimidiatus. The sequence continues at coordinate 17,603,492 of CM061148.1, read as the reverse complement.
AGTTTTAGAGCACAACAAAGTGTCTTTATCCCTTTGAGCCACATGGAGACAAACTCATCCTGACACGTTTTAACAATATTTGCTATTTTTCTGACCTGGGGATAAAAACGTGAGTTTTATAAATCTTTCTCTATCTGAAAAGGGTGTACAGCTGTTTTCTGTATCCTGTGTGTGTTTGCGTGATGTTCTGGGTGTGACAGGTTTGTAACACTCACTCTGGGTGTGCGGGTGCGTGTGTGTGAGAGAGACAAAGAACGTCTCCAGCTCTCGCTTCTTTCCCAGGAACTCTACTGCATCTTGATTTCATTACAGCTCTGCTGGCAGAGCCCGCTAACAGTCCATGTAGGCCAGATGGCTCTGTGTGTGTGTGTGTGTGTGTGTGTGTGTGTGTGTGTGTGTGTGTGTGTGTGTGTGTGTGTGTGTGTGTGTGTGTGTGTGTGTGTGTTTACAGACAGATAAGTAAGGGTTCACATATGTAAGATGGAGAGTAATTCAGCTCCACCTTGACATTCATATGAATCCCATCATGGTGTAGATCAGAGGTTCACACGGTGTGGGAACATGAGCCTCTTCTGCACAGCTGTGCCCTCCAAACTACTCAATAGTATGGTTTCAACAATAAATAATACAAAGATCTAAAAGTATTGTCTCACCTTTAGATAGTCTCATTTTTAGATCCAAAGTATGTTAAAAACCTTGTTTTAAACAAACATTTATTATTATTATTATTATTATTATTATTATTATTATTATTATTATTATTATTATTATTATTATAAGTCAGCTGCTTGACAACAATAACACCATCTGTCTAAGAAATCCTGACTGCCATGTTAAAAGTTTAGTTTACTATGGAGGAATTAAAGAGTCTCTAGTTCTTTAATCGTCTTTGGTGTTTGCTGCAGACATTACTCTCTGCACAGGGAGTGTTTACAATCACTGAAAACAGCCACTTTAATTTTAAAGTAAATTGATAAAGAAAAAAAACTAGCTGACAGCTCAAGCTACAAGACTTAATTTTAAAATCAAAGCAGCTCATAGGGATTAAGTACATTTCAGGAGTCATATGTAGTTTAACACTTTAAATCATTAATCTATGAACCTCTGTTTGAAAATGCTCTGCGCTCATATTATCAAATAATTCTCCTCCACAGACAGATTTACTTTGTTGCTGTGTGCTCCTCTCTGACATGAAACTTGCATACATGAACTGAGACCTGGTGTTGAATTTGAGAGCTTGTATATCCCTCAGCACAGCCACATGTTAGTTACAGAGTGAAACATAGAAATCATAATATAAATGTCTGCACAGAGACAGTCTGAATCCTCACCCATCTTTGTTCTCCTCCTGCTCTCACATGCTGATCTACCATGTTTATACTTTGTAAAGGGACATCAGAGTCTGGTCCAGGACCGACAATGTCCTGATGAATCCTCTAAGATGGATCCATGTCTCAGGAAAATATGAACTCTTAGAAATGTCTCCTCAGCTTCAAAGACGGACCAAACAGTAGAGAGAGCCAAAAGTTAAACCTCCACCGCTCATGTGAGCACCAGCATCATTTGTAGATAATCTCATTCACATGCTCCCTCTCTGCCTGGTGGCCATCTGTCTGTGCACACAGTCAGGACAGACTTTATGAATGAAAGCACAGAATGTAAAACAGACCTCAATAAGCTCTGGGTATTTACATTTTCAGAAGAGACTCTCACACACACACACACACATACCCACCCAGAGAGGACTTTATGAAAAATAGGCGTTGGAAAAACTTGGACAAAGAAAAGGCTGAGGATATGATTTTAACCACAGACATTGAAGTGTTTAGCTGTCTGTGGTCTTACACAAATTCTTCGTCTCTGCTTCAGCGGGGAGTTCGATATAGTCAACATGTTATTGTCAGTTGATGGGGTGTTTCTCTGTCAGCGCTTTCACTGTTCATCACTGGAGGACTGCTTCTGTTTTCCATGTATTTTCATTATGTATTTAAGACTCGGCTTGCTCTTCACCTCCATATGAAGGGGTCAGTGTATGAATGTGTGAACGGCTGAATGTGACACATAATGAAAGAGCCTGTGTAGGTGAGTATTTTTTATTCTCATATGATGCAGCTTCATTTGAATAAAAAGAAAACTCATGTTTTTTTTTTGCCATTGTACCTGATGAGACTGATGATATTGATATATTTTACCCAGATTCTATCAGCATGTCAACATACCTTCATGGGGAAGCAACACACTGAACTGTGTGCACACAAACATACACAGAGCCTAGAGAGCCCCCCCCCCCCCCCCCCTTTCATCCTAGGGTGAAACAACACCAACTAGGTGGACTGTGACTGTATCACCCCATGATGCAGCCCTCATGCTCCAGGACTGCTTTGAGAGAACAGACTGAGAGGCAGCTTCACAGGAAGGAAAGGCAGACCTTGAGGAAAAGACATCCTCTGTCCTGGGCTTCATCTCCAAATGTGTCAATGATGTCAAGGAACCAGAAACCCTGGCTGAATGCAGAGGTTAGAACATGATGCTGTCTTCAAGACAGGACGAGGAGAGAGCTGGTCAAGGGAATCAGGAGGGCCAAAGCTACATACAAAATGCTAAAAAGATCCAGGGTCATTTCACCTCAAATGACCCCCATAGCATGTGGAAGGGCATAAAGTGTATCACAAACTATAACCCCAAGGATACACAATGACCAAAGGACCTCTCCCTGCCTGATGCCCTCAAAAGGTTCAACGCCCACTTCAATGACCCCAACACTCCACTCAGCATCAGACTCACGCCATCTCCAAAAGACATGCCCCTCAACCTGACCAGATTACATGTGAGGAGGACCCTTCTAACCTTCACAGAGCTACGGGTCCTGACAATATTCCAGGACAAGTACTGAGAGACTGTGCCCACCAGCTGTCTGAGGTGCTAAGTGACATCTTTAACACCTCTCTTCAGTTAGCACTCATCCCTACCTGCCTGAAGACTGTCAATCATACCCATCCCCGAGAGCCCCGCAATGACAAGCCTGAATGACTATTGGCGTGTAGCCCTCACTCCAATAGTCATGAAGTGCTTTGAGAAGCTGTTCATAGGCCGCATCAAAGACTCTGATCATTTACTCACATGAATGTGCTCATCGCCACTTTGTTGTGTCTCTTCCATCTTTAAAATTACGGATGTTTGATACCAATTTTTTTCAGGCTAATACCAGTACAAGTACTACTCACCGATACCAAGTACCGATACCACAAGTACCTTTAATACATAAAATTTCAATTAACATAATGACTGATCATTCTGAACAAAGACTTTCTAAAAACGGGACGTGACGCAGATGAGTAAGCATGGTGTCAAACCGCAGTGGTGTGGCGCCAATTACTGGCTAGGATGTCTTACTCTGACTCTGAGGTGCGCCATGAGGCACAAGAGGGTGATATAACTCTACCAGAATAAATAGTCTATACACTCCAGACAGCATCTAAAGCACACAGCTGTCAGCAGAGTGTGTGAGAGTTTTGATCTCATTCCTTCATCAAACAGCTCAGTGTGAAGTCTGATGTTTGCCTCAGACATACGAGTCAAACCATCAAAGTCTCCGTTAGGAGCAAATTATAGCCATAATACTCAGTGTGTCAGTGTCATAGAAAACAACTCAGCCATCACATTACCATTCTTTTCCAGTTCTCTAAAAGTGACAGTAATGGAGGTAACGCCTCCCTCTGTTTGACAGCTCACCATAGTCACAACTCATTAACCACAGGCCCGAAGCAGACACTCAAAGATTCAGAGGTTAGAAATCACTGATGACTCTGAAGCTTAGTGGTCAGCTCATGTCAAAGGTCTGTTGTATGTACAGTCTGGTTACAGTCAGAGTGGAGTTAACCACTGCTGGACACAAGGCTGACTGTAGAAACCAAGAAGTGAACATGAGGTGTTCATTCTGTTCCAGCAACCATCTAACAAACAAACAAAAAACAGTCACAGCTTCAACTGTTCGCTGCTTATTCTGCATGACATCCAGAACTCAGAGGGCAGTCAGCTTCTTTTGAAAAGGGATAAAAATATCATCTGATCTCAGGAGAGAGCTCCAACATCCATGTTTCAACAGAGACCTTTATCAGACAGGGAGAGATGTTCTTTAATCTCCTGATAAACTCATGTTTTCAAACCTTCCTGACACAAAGACAGGCCGGAGTTCTTCCCCTCATGTCTAACTGCTCTTCACAAAGCCTCTGATTGGAGACTAAACACACTCAGAGGATGAATGCAGCTGAGTGATGCTATCATTGTGCTGCAGCAAGCAGTGTGCAGAGCCCCTCAGTCTGTATGTTTCTCATTTAAAGAGGTCGAGGTCTGGTTTGGGAAGAAGGGGGGCTCTGTGCGTGACTCTGCTGGAGCTGAGATCCGGCCTGGACATAAACCTCTCCAGCTCTGAGGCTTTACAGGATGAGTGCAGTGCAGCAAGAGTTGTTCTGTGGCTCTCGTTCACACACACAGTCACTGCGTGTGTTAAACGTGTGTGTTTGTAGCTGTATCACAGTTAACATCACTTAGATTACCATCAGCAGTCTGTTATTTCTACTTGTGCTCAGAGTGAGTTTGTTGTGAACAGGGAAATTCACAGTGCCCCAGTCTGTCCTGTGCGGACACGTCTGAGAGACCAAGACAAACAGCAGAGTGAAGTGATGATCCTCACAGAGCATGATGTGGGCCATTCCACTGAATCAGTGCCATTTGCATCCTAAAATGTATAAATGCACAATAAAATTAACTATAAACAGATTTTTATTCAGTAAAATATCCAGCATGTTGATCTGAATGCATATTTAATAAATACAATGTATAAGATGATTTTAAAGTACCTTGAACACCGGAAAAATTGTGTTTTCTACCTGTCCCTGTTTCCTAAAATTAGACTTTACAATGAAATACAATACTTTATATCCTTCAGAAATGTTATTTTGTTACATATTGTGTTTCTCCTTATTCCAAATATACTTTAAGCTCATTTTCTTTTAAAAGAAAAAAATTTAGTTATAATTCACACTTTAGTCATGTCCCTGGGTTTTGACTCAGTCCTGTTACCCTTAAGCCTGGCTCACACGACAGGATTTTAAAAATCTTAACAGATTCTGAAATAGGGTTGTATCACAGGAGAATCTTCACAGATTAGCTTCTCCCAAATCTTAAACACGCACACAATACAAGAATTAAAAATAATGACAAGCACACACAACAGGATTTCATCAAGACTATCAGACCAGAGAGAGCGACACAGCAAGTGATCTGTGTCATCTTACAAGGGAGCGTTTGGAAAAAAAAAAAAAAAAAGCACAAAAAATGGATTTATAACCTATAGTCAGGAGACGCCCAGGAGTAACACTATGAAAAGCAGCAGCCTGTTTATCCTGTATTTTTAATACATACGAATGAGCAAAAATAAATGCTATTTATTGGAGTGTGGGCCCCCTAAAATCATGCCCCCTGCTACAGTCAGTGCCCTGGTAGAGGCACCCCAGTCTGAAAAGTTTGGACACGCCCCTGCTGGTGTTGCAGGTACGTCATGTTGCTTTGCTTATCACCGATGGATTTTATGCTGAACAATGGGTTCAGTTAATTTTCTTAAGTGAAATGGCATTGTTCTGGGAAAACTGATGTATATTTCTTTACTATCTAAAGTAGAAAAAGATCAAAGTGTTATTTTAGAGGAGCAGCAGGTTTTACACACGTCAATCACACTATTGATAGTAGAAAATAATCTGAAAAGTGTCCTAGCTTCGTTAATGTTTCAGTAGAAAAAGAAATCTGTAACCTATAGAAACAAATAGAAGCCTGACGTAGTTTTTTTCCCCCTCAGCATGCTGTGTGTTCAACTAGCGGCTATAACTTGTGAGGGGTGTGTGCAGACTCCTAGGCACACACACAGGATGCTTACTTCACTTTGTCAGTCATCTTGTAAGAATACATCGTGCACAAACGAATACCGCTGCCAAAACCTACTCACTGGACCGGACCATCAGTTGTTCAAGTACTCCTGTCGATCTTTGGTTTTGAGAAGAGCAGTAGCTCCCTCGAACAGCTGAGCAGCGCTTAGCTACAGGGCACATTTGGACACGTCAAAGCAATGAGAGCACGTGGATCATGTGACCAACCGAGGGTCGCTCTGAATTATTTTTCTTTTGTTTCATTCATTATTCCAGGGCATAAAAACAGACTTTTACACACACACTTAAAAAAAAAAAAAAAAAACTAAAAAAAAAAAAAAAAAAAAAAAAAAAAAAAAAAACATTGACAAAAGGGCACTTTGGGCATCAAGGGGCAGGTGCTCCAGCACCCTCCTGTTTAGACCAGAGTAGACGTACAGGGGCCCATAGTTCTGGTCTCAGCAGTGCTGGCTCGACTCCCACTCACCATCCTCTTTACATGTCTTCTCCCACTCCTCACATTTCCTGTCTCCCTGCATTAGGTCCATCAATAAAGACAAAAAACCTTCACTTTTCTGTAGCTCATTTACTTATTTGCACCAGTAGGTGGAAGCATGCAAGACCATCACACATTTGCGTGACCTGAAATGACATCACAGCTAACGCTAAAATCAACACAAACTGAACTTAAATTCAGCTTCACTATAATGTGAAATAAGCCAACTCAGTCCTTTGTTTGTGCTCTACCCCAGTCTGACACTCTGTTCAAAATCTGCTCATCTTGTGACATCACAAGTTGAGTGGTTATAATAACGAATAACCTGCTCACCTTGTATCTCCAAGCTCACCTTCAGAGCTCCTCTTGAAAAAGGCCTGTCATGGATTTAGTCTGAGTAGGAATGATCTTATGTTTACATGTAGCTACAAGTTATTATTTCTTGTTCATCTTACCTGCACTCATCTAAATGTAATACTGTGAGTTTCTTTTAACTCATAACATAGATAAACATGTGATATCTGCCTTTTCACAAGTTCCGGACTAAAACTAGCAATTTGGATTTAAAGAGGCTGCAAGGCCTATCCATTTGTGTTGGATTTCAGCGACACCTTTTTGCAGGAATCGTGCGCCCACTGTCATGATGACATGACCCTTAACAAGGCATATGTTTGTTTTAGAAATGAATGGGGATTGGATCGTCTTTTTAACAATACTTTCCTTTGTTCAAAACAACTTTTTACTGGATACAACGTGACAAGCAAACTTTGAGTTTGTACTGTAGTTTAGTGTTTTAGCCTTTGGCTGCTGCCCTATCACTCTCCCATTCAACTTTATCTGCTCTGACGTCCCTTCTCAGTCTGATAGTTTGCCTCTAGTGTCCACCATCACAACAAAATTAATCCCAGAAACCTATCCTTCACAGAGAAATACACAGATCTATCTTCTCACTGCTAAACTTCTCATAGAGACTTTAACATGCTGTAAATCAATCCAGTCCTGTCCGACCCGATAGGGAAGCTAAGAAATAGCATTTAGAAATACCTTAATTGGTGTTGATAATCTCATTTTAAGTTGTGGATTTGGATCAGGCGTGTACTTGGAAGTGAGATTTTTTGAAGATAACTTAGAAAGTCCTCACAGTCCCTTTAAAGAGACACAAAACCAATGTTTGGAGAAAGACTGTTTGTCGCTGGTTTAAAACCTCTTCTGGTGTTTGATTCAAAGGATATTTAGACAAAACATGGTGAGGATGTTTCATTTTGACAACAGGGGACTGTGTTAGATGCTGGAAAAATGGGAATGATATTTCACCTTTTTCAGAGATGCACCAAGGATCAAGTCAACAAGAGAAGGGATATCAAGGTTTGTCTGGGTTAACTTGTGTCTTATGTTTGGGCTGAGCTGTTATGAGCAAGATATAAGCAGTCTTTGTTTTGTTTTTAATCTGAACTTGTTCTATTGACGGATTAAAAAAACATGGTCTCAGCAGCTGTTGTATTTCTGTACACACTGTTCTTTGAGTGTGAGTGCTAGTTGGTTTTAATCAGTCATCTCAGGATTAATTTTATTTTCTTTGTGAGTTTGTTAAAAATGTTTATGAATTACACCAATGAGACAGTGTTTTAAATAAGATTAACTACACCACAGAGACATGTTTGACAGAGGGTTCAGGAAACAGGTTACAGAAGGAGAATACTAACACAGATGGGGCTCAGGACATTCTTATTTTCAATATCAGCTGCATGAAAATAGAGACAGACAAGTAACAGGTGAAATGACAGGCAGAAAATAACAAAAGCAGGATTATGCCCAAACATCTGTCCAAGATATGGGAATCAAAACAGAGATGAAATGGGGTGAGGTCAAAGGGAATGTTATTTAGATATTTGGTGCCATCTAGTGGCACTTAATGACCAAATATTCAGTAACTCTTATTCCATTCAGGAAAGTTAGAAAGGAGGATTCAGGAGGTCCTGGTTGAGTCTGCTGCAGTCAGGTATGAGACCAATAATCAGGTCAGTGATCCTCAGTCTGTACTTATCTTATAATTACCCTTTCACTGACTGTCCAGAGCCTTTTACTGAGGAACAGTTCAAGCACAAACACTCAGACCACCCTCAGAATAAGATCAATGTGTTCCTGAACTTTGTCTGACACAGAGTTCAAATTAGAAGACAGATTCAGACTCTAGATTGTTCAGAATCAGTTCATCCTCTTGTGAAGGACATCCAAGTAAACTCTTGTTTAAGTTTTTTTCTTTTAAGCAAAGCGCGAACCTTACAGAAATACAATGAGAAAGATGTTTCTAAAGATATTTCTACAACCACTAACTACAGTAACTGAAATAAAAAATGTGACACAGATATTAAACTGACTTTTAAAGACATGATTTAGAACAAAAAATAAAAGTCTGTGAATAAAGTAATTATACCATCACAGACAATGAAGCTCAGGACCTGGGAGCATTCTGTCAGACCAATGTGGTCCTCGACCACCTCAGTATGAGGACTAAATTCCTGGTTTCTTTAAGGCAGCTAAAGATGGCCTCATAATACAACAACACTGGATCTTTGGACAGTTATATTTTAGTTTTCTGCTTCCTGTCAAAGTTTTTCTGTTGGGATTTTGATTGAACCCTGGTCAGCTGTTTGGTTGAAAGAAAACGCTTTATGTCTGCTGCAGAGCATTCTGCTCCAGATTGGACCAACAGTCTACATGTCTGTGCAGCAGAACACAGGAATAAAGAGCTGAAGGATTTTTCATTCTTCCTCATATTTATATTTTATTTCCTCTTTCATTCACCGTGTTTGTCACAATAAGGGCATTCTTTAAAAAAATCATTCACATTTTTTTTTTTACATCTGCTGGAAATAAATCTGCAGTCAGAGTGTTTAAATAAAAATGAAATAAAGGTGACATGTCTTCATAAAAGAAGGGAGTAGACAGCTCTTACTGCAGTAAAATAAGTCTGATCGTTAAGGTTACACACACTCCTCTTTCAGCACATCTGCTCTCCTTGAATTAATTTATATCATCCTAGAAATCTTTTCTCGATACTGGGCAGACAACAGGTAGATTTTTTTTACTTTGAATTTAAAAAGAAAGGTTTTTAGCCTGTGCTTGTTAAAATAAGAACTAAAGACTTTCTGCTCTCTGCTGCACTCTGGTGGATAAAACAAAAACACATACAGAGACACTATTATTCAAAGTGTAAACAAAAAATAAATCAGACAAACAACATTCCAATCATTTCTGTTTCTACATTGTTCCTTAAATATGTGGATAAAAGACCCCCTGCCCTTCAGACATTCATCAACCCGAGCCATCCAACATGAAGCCAAACATATGATAAAATGAGTCCCGTTTGTACTCCTTCATTGATCTTTTTGCCTCCACTTGTGTCAGATGTCTGAGAGATAAGACCCTGAGTAAACCTGGGGGCGGAGCTTGTGCTGCAGCAGGTACAGCCTCACAGGTTATCAGCCCGAGCCCCGTGGTGATACGTTTGGGCTCCATCCACCACGAGCTGTGAGAACACCTCCATGGTTTTTAAATGAATCCTGGGAAGAGGTTCTGCAGGAGAAGAATGACTGCCACCACCATGATACCACAGAAGAAAAGAACCAGCCAGACAGGAAATGATCCTAAAGGAAGAAGGGGTCAAAAATTAGAGTTATTCCAAACAAATACAAGAGAAATGCCCCTCATCAGAAATACAGCAAAAACAAGAATTAGGGAGCAAAAATACATCAGACTGCAACAATCTCACACATCAATTTATTAAGATTATTACTCCTACTGACTGGTTTCCATGGAAACTCCTTTTTCTCCTCTGATCTGAAACATTTATTACAGATCAATTTTAAACTGCCGCTGGTGTATGATTCAAACACTGCAGTTCCCTGAGTGTCCACTAGTCTGTCTCCAACAGTGAATCAGTCCCTATAGAGCTCCATGTTTAAACTTTTAAATGTTTACAGAGGATTACAGGTTATAGTTAAAAAGTGTTCCCTGAAATTTTGAGTCACAGTAGATCATGTTGGTTCTTTACTTTTTCTGCTATTGAATCAGCCGAAGGTGTTGACTATTTAAATTTCATTACTTCCTTGCAGGTGTTTTTACTTCAGATAGCTGCTGTTGAGTAACTTCCGGTATCGGAGAGTAAAGATCTATATCAAAAAATCTCTGAGGAAGATGATTTGAGAAGATCTGATGTGATGTAAAACTAGCTGAATGTGTTTAGATGATGATGATGATGCTAATATTTAAGGACTCACTCCTGTTAGCCACAGTGTGGACCTGACAGCGGCTGTCCACTGCCACACTCAGCATGGCCGTCTCATTGTTCCCTCTGATGCGCTCAGGAAGAAAGGCCAAGTCAGTCACCACGATACCATGAGACTCCTGTACATAATACAGCTTCTACACACACACACACACACACACACACACACACACACACACACACACACACACACACACACACACACACACACACACACACACAAAGATGATAAAATGAGACTAATGAGTAGACAAAAATCAAGTTGGTGAGTTCACATGGCTGTAAGTGCAAAGCTTACCTGCAGGGAGAAGGAGATGTAAATGGCCACAGAGCCTGTCACAGTTCCCAGACCGAGAAATGTTCCAGAATCACTGTGAGAGAGGAACGATATACATTAGCCCCCTTACAATCAAAGTAAATAAAGTTCAAGAACAAAATAAGAAAGTCACCCTTTCCTAAACTATTTCTCTGTCTCTAGACTTCCATGTCATCATGTGATTAGATGAACCAATCAGATACCTCACAGCCAGACTGGAGATGACCTCAGAGCCACAGGGCGCCGTCAGCATGGGCAGGAAGCTCCGCCCATCCCACTTTGTGAGGAAACATTGCGGAGGTTTTCTGTCCCGTTTGTGGGGGATCTGGACCGTGTAGAGCCTCAGAGCATCTTTCTGGTCCTCTACCTTTCCAAATCTGATATTAAGGAACACATGAGTCATTGCTGTATCAACCTTAATGGAAGGAGAGTATTTGTTTGTTTGTCTGTTTGTTTATTTGTTACCTGCAGGCCATGTACCGATACGTCTTCTCAGTGATGTGAGGCATCGTTTCAAACCACCTCAGACCCATCGCTAACTGGTTTCCACTCCACACACTGCAGGCAAAGTCCCGCCCTACTGTCACCAGGTGCTGCATGTATAACACATTACTAGTCAATCAATCAATCAATCAATCAATACACCTGTAAATACATAGAGACAAAGTTTAGAGGGTCACCTTGTTCCCTGGACTCATATCCAGATCTTCAATTTCTCCTTCATGAGCTTTAAAGTCAAACTTTTTCTTCAGGGATGGAAACTGCAGAGAGTCAGGAACATGGTGACATTCAAGAGTTAGCTTTGCTCCAGATGTTCAACCAGCAGCAGAGACTTTAAAACACAGCTAAAAAAAAGATCAGTGTAGCATTTTACCTCCCACACTCGGATGTGTCCGTCAGTGCCTCCGGTCAGCAGCAGGCTCAGGTCAGGACTGAAGCGGACCACCTTCTGGAGTGGGTCCTGAGGGTTCAGGTCAGACTGCACTTCAGCCAAACTGCTCACAGAAATCTGAGCCGTCTCGTCCTTTGTGTCTGACTTGTCTCCTAATGCTGCAACCCCATCCTGTCCTCCTCTGTCTCCTTTCCCTGCCCGTCTGCGAGTGTTCCCCTTCTGCACATTGTTCTCTGCTAACAGGAGAAACAGAGTTAGTAGGTTCTAGACACAGATAGAAACCATCTAACTGTCTGTTGCTACATGTATGATCTTACACACAGGAAAAAAACGGTTCTTCAACTTAAAAGACTGACCCATCCAAAAATATCCAGAAATTTCTAATTTTTTGGAACTGAGATGTTTATTGACCCCTTTTAGGGAATCTTAAAAAATATTGCATAATACTACATTTTGTTACGAAATATTTGTCATATTATTTTTGATAAATTGGGCAGTTTTGGCAACTTTTTTCGTAAAGTTTTTGGTAAATCTGCATTCATTCAATGCAGAAAATACTTATTTTTTAAGAATCAGTGACACTTTAGATGTATTCTTACCACAACTTCTTGAAAATTAGCAATGATTTTCCTGAAAAAAAGTGTGTGGAAAATTTCCTGAGAGCAGTTAGTTAAAAAGGGCCAAAATACAACTTAGCTGCCTGAAGTGGAATGATAATCCTCAAGGGGATAGAATACATCTTTAAAACATTTTCAAACAGGTTTTCTTCTTTTTTCAGTATTATATTTATCCCCACCCCTCCACCATGCTTGTGTCACCTGTTTAAGGGTCAGCTCTAAAGGAAATTTTAAACCATAGAGGAGACATGTATGTCCACTTTTTATGAGTAGTATTCTGGGATGTTTCAGGTTGGAGAAGTGAGTCTCACCATCTTTAGCAGCAGCTCTGCCGTCTTGTTTCTCTGATCCTTGTTTGAATCTCATAAGACAGCATGTCCCATCCTGCCCCGTGGCCATCACTCCGTCACACAGCGCCATGTTCATGGTGGCTCGAGTGTCAGTGTCATGTGAGTGTAGCAAGGTGGCAGAGTATGAGTGTTCTCCAACCAGCTGCAAGTCCAGGAAGTGCTGAAACAAGAACACACACAAAAACACACATTTCATTTAAGGGGTGCAACCTGAGAGTTTCAGGTGTGACAGAAGTAACCAATAAAACATGTTAAGCCCTCAGAGCCACATGTCCGGTATCAAACTCATCATAACTCTTGATCCTGAACTCTTACCACAGCATTCTTGATGCCGGTTTTTGAGGCCCCTCCTCCTCCTGCTGTGATCACAAGCCCAGTTTTAGGGTCCACTTTAACTGTGTATAAAGGAAAGGGGGCTCTGTACAGGTCTGGAACCCTCCTCTTCCCCATTGCTGAAGTTCAGGTCACTTACTCTTCTTCATAAAGCCCCTTTGGTAAAACACACCTGTGAAAAAAACAACATTTGTTACTTTACACAACCTTTTCTGTGCATTGTCTTCACTTTTAATACTTGTACATTGCACTGCTCTAACACACAGGACCTATTTGAAGCTCCAGCAGAAAGAAAGTCTGAGAGAATTCCGACATCGTACCATATATAGTACCATGAGTATGTTTAAAAAAGAACTGTTGATTAGGCCGATATTTATGTTCTCTGCCATAGGCTTCATAAATACCACAGGTACATCAACTAAATGAGATTAAATTCTATGGGTTTTTTTTTAAATGTGACAACTTATTTTTAATAAAAGGTTTGTTGAAATTGACAACCTCCCTCATCTTATTTGACTGATTCTTTTAGCATTACTACCAATTACAACTGATTTTCTCATAAAAGCAAGCATTTCCAGGTTGTTCGGTTTTTTTTTACCGCATGGCATAGATGCATAATGGCATAATTCATGGCAAAGTAGCCCCAACCAAGTACTGAGTGTTAAAATGAAAATGCACTTAAAAAGTCAGCAATAAGTCAGTCAAGCAATAAGACAATCACCAACTTATATCAAATAAGATTTACAAATTCCCCTTTATATATGACTTGAGAAGACATTTCACATTTTTGAATGAAATGCCCAAAAAGTACTTCTTTAAGATATCCTACTTGATATTATTATGACATTATTTTACTGAGGGGTTTTTTGATCATCTGGTCACATTGAGAATAACAACACTGAGATTTGAGCTTAATATTTTTCAATATTTATGATCTGGTGGAGCTCCTGTCATATTTTGTGTTTTCTGTAGTGTGGTCCAACCTCAGGAAGCAGGTGATAATGAAAGTTAGCCTGACGGTGAGTTTGATGACAGTGGTTTTGAAAACATGACCCTCCTTTGAAGAAGTGTCTTTAGTTTGATGGAAAAAGCCTTAACTGTCAGCCTGCTGTCTGTCTGTTTATACCAGAAATCTGACTGTAACAGTACGTAGCTTCAGTCCTAGCCAGAGCTAACCGGGCTAACAGACAGATCTCGGTCAAGCCATCACATCATGAGCCTCTCGTTGACACAGTGAGCTGTAATAAAAGTCTTCTTACCACATAAACGTTAGAAAGCCTCAGCTTTATGACTTCAACAATCATAGCTTAACCTAAAGCTCTATCAGTCTCTATTAGCAGTGAGGTGGTTAGCATGTTAGCTCTGTCCTTTAACACAGTAGAAGTCTCCTACCTGTGTAAACGTTCCGCTGTTGTTAACTCATGAAGCTAAATTCTAACACACATGTTGGCATTATGAGTTGTCACAGATAATAAGCGCTTTATGATGAAGAGAGTAGGCGCTAACAGCTAACAGCTGCTAAAGACAACTCCACAACCGCTTCCCTACCTACACGTCAGCAGCGTACTATGCGTCGTGACGTCACAAAAAGAACGTATCAGTTTTTTTAAGTCTTCTGTCAGAAAACATTCCAGTGTTTATTAGAGGATCATCTGTGACTAAAACACAAGATTTAACAAAGGCTATTTACAGTTTTTGTGCTACATCAATTAATCAATCAGATGTTCTGTATTGCACTTTATACAAAATAAATGAGTATCACAAAGTGCCAATAATAATAAAATAATAAAAGTGACCAAACGCCCTCAACCACACAACACATGATGTAACGTGCGCTCTCTCTGTGTTCTTTCTCAGCATTCTAGCAGATGAAAACATTAACACTTTAGCAGATAAATTAAACATTGTTTATGTAAACCCATTCTGACATCAGTAACCACTGGTCTGAGTCTCTTGCAGGGCCCTGAATAAAAACATCCTTAGGAAGAGCGCCTAAACAGTCTATTTTTTTAACCAAATTTGATTTATGCATCAAGGTTTTAAAACAATTTTGATCAAGTTTTCAGAACTTTATAACCAGAATAAACCAGACTTTCAGTTTAAAGCCTTGAAAGGTTTTCACTTTGAATAAAAAGAGAGACAGTTTCGTTCAATCTTAGATACATCTGATTTAAATCCTGGAAATGTTTTTACAAAGAAAAAGACGGCCTTAAAACGGTCTTACATCACATCTGTACCTAAAAACAGGAACACCAGGGGCCTCATGTACAAAGACTTGTGTGGATTTCCTACTGAAACATGGCGTACGCTAAAATCCAGAAAACATTGAACACACAAAAATATTCAGATGTATGAATCTGTGCACACCATAGACTGTATAATTAATGGACGTAGTCTCCGTGACGTCACCAGTCTGTTTCTGAAAGCAATAGGCAATCGCATAGGCTTCATTTTCTCTACTGGATGTTGCCTCTTGGTATTATGATTTTATTCAACCAAGCCATACTATCATATTCTTATGATATTGCCTGTCTTGAAAGATCTTTGCTGTTCAAAGTCTCCCTCAATAGAAACAAAGGGAGACACTTGGATGATTAATAACTGAAGATTCAATCACTGTCTGTCAGTTCTCTGAGGACTTCACCATATCTGAGACCCACCTATATTAAAACACAGTCCTCGCTCTGAATGTCACCTGATCACATCATAGTCCATACAGTGTCCCTCCAGTCTGCAGTGTCTTACATAAAGTGTGATAGGCAGACTTTACAGTGTCTCACACAGTGTGTTTTACAGTCCTTATAATGTCTCTGTAGTGAGCACTGTGTCACATATGGTGTATTTCAGTGTGATTTGTTTAGATGTATTCTTTTTTATTAGTCTGACCGTGACATTTAGAGGACACTGATGGTGGCTGGTGATGCTGCTAAAGAATGTGGTCAATAACAACTGTCAGTTTAATAATGATCAGTGGAATAATCAATATACCTCTACTCTCAGTGTGTTACATTAAAGCTACAGATGTCAAATAGCTCTATACAGACACAATGATGTTGTGAAAGATTTTTATATCTATCTTTTAAAGAAGTGTGAAAAAAGCTGCGCTGGAATATTGTGTATGTGTGTGTGTGTGTGTGTGTGTGTGTGTGTGTGTGTGTGTGTGTGTGTGTGTGTGTGTGTGTGTGTGTGTGTGTGTGTGTGTGTGAGTGTGTGTGTGTGTGTGTGTGTGTGTAATTTTCACAACAAGTGTGTAGTGCATGGGTGAAAATTATTTAACTATGAAATGATATTTAATTAAATCAGAAAATTATTTATTGATACAGCTAAAATGATAGTCCCTCTGATTTAAGGGTGATGTTTTCATATCAGCAGATTCCTCATCCTCCTTATGCACCAACATCAAACATTTGTTTTCTAAATAAAGCTCAAACCTGATCTGGTTATTTTTTGTGATTCACACAAACAAGGCTATTTCCACTGAACATAAGGTTAGATGCATTAACAAGACTTCTATACAATCCTGTTGACGTCAGGGGAGTCTCAAATTTTTTTTTTACATGTGTGTAGAATGATATATATTTGTGTGTGAGTCAGAAATACATTTGTGAATTTTGTTTTTTATTTGTGGATTTATTTTTACTTTTGTTTAGAATGATATATATTTGTGTGTGAGTCTGAAATACATTTGTGTATCATTCTGTGTGCATTTTGAGACTGATCTGACTCCATATGCTTCTCAGAGCTTAGAAGCTGATTCACTTTTAAACAGAAATAAGTCAAATGTCTCAGCTTTGAACACTGTTGCTGTCAACAATTCCTCTTATGGTTGAAGTTACTTTGTAGAGATCTGAACTATGGGGATGCTCTCACCAGCTCTGAGTCAACAGGCAGATGGGATGAGACGGACACTAACCTATTTACCAGAGTCAATGGGCAGAGCTTCTGTTCTTTTTTTAGGCTTTCATCCTGGCAATGTGTAAAGGAAAGGAAGATTGCATTTCACATCATGCAGTGCCCCAGAAACATTTAAGATGATGAAGACTTCTGGTATTTGTACAGACAGTTGACCCAATGGATACACAGTGATCAACCCCAGAATGTACCAAGCTTAAAAGAGTTTCATGTTCACCACAAAACTGTTGCAAACGACACGTTTCCTGGTTACCTGCTGGACCCAAACCACACCTGAAACATGCACAGATTCAGAAAATGAAGCGTCAGCCATGGGTTACCATGGCAACCAGTCTGGCAGCCATCTTTATCTGCAGACACAGATGATGCTAATAACACTCATTCTTCAAGAGGACCGAACCTCTTCTCCTCTGAATGTCTTCAACCCTTGGAGGAAAGCGTGAGAAGGAGAGAAGGGGGTCCGTGGGGGATGTGATACTGTAGACAGCACAGAGTCAAACATCAAGTTAAACACGAATCATTACAGAAAATACGGAAACGTTTCGATACTTACCTTCAAAATAAAAGCATAATCAGCAGAGCATTGTTATTGTCAACCTGCTGATACAGTGACAACATTCAAAGTAATGTAGAAAATACAGCTTCATTTATTGTATTTTAACTGGACAATCAAACTTTACAATCATCTCTTGTTACAGGCTTAGAGCGCATTGAATATTTTATTTTGAAAATTACAGGAAGCTCCACAACTTTGCTCACCTGTAGCTTTATGTTGAATCTGTTCCGCTTTTCCTGCGGAAAACACCCGGAGCAGAGACACCAGGAGCCGGGAATCTGTGGAGTGTTTCTTCGAGGCGATCATCGGTTCCCTTTCCTCTGAGTTAGACTGAGGCTTTTTCTGTTCTTAGCTGACAGAGGACACACACTCTCTTTCTCTTCCTCTCTCTCTCACACACGTACTCTCATACGCAGACGTACACATACACACTCGCTTTCTCTGTTTCTCTCACACATACACACATCTGTGTTAGGGGAATCAGCACCCGGAGGAGACGACAGCTGGTTCCGTAAGACACGGTGAGCATCAGGCTGGATTCTGATCCTTAGTCCCCACATGTGGAGAAACAGTACAGAGTGTGAAATTGGCGTCAGAGGAGGGTATTCAGATTAGAAACAGTGGGATCTGGAATCAGAAATATTGAGAATAGGGTTGAGATAAACAGAGAGCAGCTCAGAGATGCTAAAGCAGCCATTTAGACAGGTCTGGACAGAAACAGTGATCCTCCATCACCCGAGCAGCTCAGTGCTCACCTGGTAGGATGTTTTCATGCTTTACTACAACAAAATAATGCTGGACTGTGTTTACTACCACAGTGAGCAACATGTAGCTGTGCAGGCCATCAGCCCAGACTGCACACTCTGTGCAAAACACCTGACGACTGAGTCAGAATATCTGAGATGGGAAATAGCCATGTTTCTGATCTAATCTCTTATCTTTAGGTGCTTACTGCTTACACCTGATTATCAGGCTCTCCTCCTACACTTGCCTGATGACCGTCAGTGTTTTTAAAGCTTCATAATAATGTTGGACATCTACAACTTTGTGATTCAGAGACATTTCCAGAGCAGTAACACCAACATGCTACAAGTGTTGTTCGTCTTTGTAAATAACTGAGCATAAACTATTGAGTGACCAAGAGGGAGAAACTCCTGGAGCCAGTGTGTGATGAAAACAACAAAACTTAAATATCACCAGGAAATGGCTCTGACACAGAAACATCAGATATATTTGTGTTATTTTAATCTTTTAGAGTAACATGAACATTAAAGGACTCAAACACTGACTTAAATGACGAACTCTGAGTGAGAACAGAGGACTCTTACTCTGTGAATAAAGGAACTCTGACTTAGTGAGTAAAGTTACTAACTTACTACAGGACTTACTCTGACTAAATGACTCAAACTCGCCACTGAACAGCCAAAATCTGTGCCCAAAATGACTTGGACTTTTGAATAAAGGACACTAACACATTGGCTTGAAAGACTTGAACTCTGTGACTTAAATGACTCTAAATTTAAGACTAGAGGACTCTATCTCAGTGACTTGAAGGACTCTAACTCTGTGACTTAAAGACTCAACCTCTGACTTAAAGAACTCTAACACTGTAACTCAGGAACTCTGACACTGTGACTTAAAGGACTTTAACTCTGACTAAAAGGACTCAGACCCTGTGACTAGAGAGCTTTACACCTGTGGCTTAAAGGGCTCTACCTCTATGGCTAATATGTCTTGTACTCAGTGGCAGGAGGCTAACAGAGCCTAAAGGACTCTTACACTGTGACTTAAGGACTTGAACTCTGTGACTAAAGAAATCTGGCTATGTTTCTAGATTGACTCTAAAACTATGTAAATAACTACATAAGTAACTTAAACTCGCCACTAAACAGACTTTAACTCTGTGACTAAAGTACTCTAAATCTGTGACTTAAGGCACCATAACTCTGTGACTAGAGGACTTGAACTCTGTGACTAAAATGACTCAAACTCTTGTAATAAAGGACTCTAATGCAGTGACTAAAAGGTGTCCATCTTTGTTACTAGAGACTCAAACTATGTGACTAAAAGGGCCCAAACTTTGACTAGAGAACTCTAACATTGTGACTTAAGGACTCAAACTCGGGGATTTAAGGACTCGAACTCTTTGACTAGAGGAATCTATTTTAGTGACTTAAAGGACTCAAACTCTGTAACTTAAAGGACTCTAACACTGTGAATAGAAGGATTTTAACTCTGTCTCAAAGGACTAAATCTGGTGTCTGTGATGTGATATTTTCTGCTGTGATGAAAACAAACTAAACTCTCTGTATGTGGTTTCTGCCTCAGGTCATGTGATAGGTTGAATCCGTCCTGTGATGAGCTGCTGTGTCATGTGTGAGGATGGAGGAGGACAGAGGAGGGGAGGAGGAGTCAGGACTTCACCGGGAGTGAGGGTGAATGGGCGTGTCCCATCCGAGCGTATCACACAGGACTGATGGATGGAGCTATTAGACACACAGGGAGAGAAGACATGGACACACTGAGCTGATTCATGACGCCTTTCAGGAGCACACAACACAAACACAGGTGATGCACACCTGAGACTTCAGTCTACACACAGCTTTACAGATCTTAAAGGATCCAGCATGCCTCGGAACAGGGCCTTCTCTGAGCCAGAGTACTCGGCAGAGTATTCTGCAGACTGCTCGGTGACGCTGCCCTCTGACCCTGGTCAGGCGGTGGGTCGCACTCATGAGGTGACAGTGCGGAGCTCGGGCTGCTGCCTCTGCCTGCCGCGCTTCATGCGGCTCACCTTCGCCCCTGAGTCTCTGGAGAATCTGTATCAGACATACTTCAGGAGGCAGAGACACGAGACGCTGCTGGTGCTGGTGGTGTTCGCTGCACTCTTTGACAGTTACATCATCGTCATGTGTGCAGTAATCTACACTTCTGATAAGCTGGCCTCTGTGTTAGTGGCATCTCTTGGGCTGGCAGCGGACGTGGTACTCTATCTGTTGTGTCGCTCTGGGCTCCTGCCAGACCGTGTAACACGGCGGGTAGTGCCTTACGCCATGTGGGTGCTCATAGCTGCACAGATCTTCTGTTACCTGGGTCTGAACTACGCTCGCTTCCATCAGGCATCAGACACAGTGGGCTGGCAGGCCTTCTTCAGCTTCTCCTTCTTCCTCACACTGCCGCTCAGGCTCATGCCCATTGTCCTCATCACTACAGTGTCCTGCGGGGTCCACACCCTGGTGCTGGGTGTCACCATCGCCCAGCAGGAGCAGGAGGACATCCAAGGGGCGACCCTGGGCCGACAGGTAGATGAACTCTATATCTGTATGTAGTCTAAGGTAACACTAAAGCTACTTTAGGGATGGAGACAAAAAAGCTCATCTGTGTCCTGTTTTCAGCCAATCAGAAAGCTGCTTCATAGATCCAGCCAGTGAAATGTTACACGTCTGAGTCTGTGGCGGTTATCTTTAAAATGACACTGCTGACAATTCACCTTCCACTGTTGGTCCATTTACTCGGATTTATGAAATATAGCTGTCATCACATTTCATTTCCAGTTGTAAAATTTAAATTCTATATTCTAAATTTGCTCATTTAAAATCTGATGCCAGTTACATGTAAACAGTTTGTACAGGAAAATGTGATCTAATGCTTTCTAAAACTGACATGATGCCACAGTGTCAACAAGAAAGGGTGACATGTGACTGACTCCTTTCTGATTTGGAGGTTGAGATTGTCCTTTAGGAAAACTTGTCTATTTTGAAATAGCAGCATAGTTTTGACCAAATACAGTCTGATCAAAGGAATTGTTCAGTAATTCTCATTAAAATTCCGATCCTATCTGTCTGACTATGTTCCTCCAGCTGCTGGCCAACATGGTGATCTACGTGTGCTCCATCACAGTGGGCATTATGTCATACTACATGGCTGACAGGAAACACCGCAAAGCCTTCCTGGAAGCCCGACAGTCTCTGGAGGTCAAGCTGAATCTGGAGGAGCAGAGTCAGCAGCAGGTGAGATTACACAGCAACTCGATATGTTTTATGAAATGTTTCATTATTAACAGAGTACTCAATCTATTAGAACATCAGCACCACATCATCATATGAATTTGGATTCTGTATTGATCACTGAAGACACTGAGGCTGTTATGAAGTTAAATGGACTAACAGGAGGCCTGTGCACGCTTCAATGACCAGCAGACGACAGGCTGCTTTTCATATATATTTATATTTATTTATTTATTGCACATGTAGAAAATTAAACATAAAAAAGAACAATGCATCATTATTGGGAAAATAATAAACAAAAACAGTAACTTCAGAAAATGTGCAGGAGGGGCCAAAAAACCCATAAGGGCTTGTCGAGTGGCGCTCCTAAACTATAACTCTAAAGCTGCTCTCATAACACTAGAATTTTACCCCCCCTAAATGTTGGGTCTCTTAAAAAATGATGAGTCAGTTCTCTAAATGTTATTATCTTATCTTTCCTGTAGCTCTGACCCTCTGCTGTAGCCGTGGGATGTAATAACATCAACACCGGTCTGATCTTTTTTCTTAAAGATACAGTAGGTATATGTTCTACAGCAGACCTCTTAACCCATCTTTCCTCTCTGTGACTAAAGCTGGGTTTGGGTTACACTGAGGCTTTGTAGGTGTCCTGCCTGCAGTTAGTGAGCTTCATGATAAACAATAGGAGCCTTGAACTCTCCTGCAATTAAGATACTGTAAACTTCAGTGCTCTTAAATGTCATTAGGAACTCCTCAGAGGGTTTGTTGACAAGGAAGATATAAATACTGAGTATAAAAAGCACATCTCTAGCAGACTTCTGTGGTGTCTGTGAGCTGATTGCTACATCAAAGGTTTTTTTTTGCCATAACAAAATTGTTAGCTAGCACAAAACCTTTTGCATTCACAAAGCAGTCAGATATTAAATAGCTGTTAGCTATCAAGTCTTTTAACTACCACAAAGCTGTTGGCCTTAAAAAAGTTGCTAGTTATCAAAAAATGGTCAGCTATCACCTAAAAAAGTTGCTAGTTATCAAAAAATGGTCAGCTATCACCTAGCAGTTATCTGGCACAAAACTATAAGCTATTACAAAACTGTTATCTAGAACAAAACACTTTGCGAGAACCAAATTTTTATCTATAAAATTACTCTTAGTAAGCTATCAAGGTTGGTTACTAATAAAAATTTAAGTTATGATAAAAGTATTAGCTAACACAAAACTGCTTGTGATCAGGCAACTGATTGCTATTAAGAAAAGAAAACATCATTATCCAAAATGCTTAAAAACTGACAGGCTCAAAGTGTGATCCACATAATGCATAAATGCTTCTGTTTCACAGGGTTATGAATATTATTATTATAAATTGACACTCTCTAGTAAATAAAGACAGTCCGAATTTTGTTTCACAGCCTGTGGAATACAAGCTTTTGTCTTGGCAGAAAGGTTGTGTAAAGCAGCAATACTCCTTTGCTTGACAAATTAAACCTTGAGGCACTGCACTGCCAAACTAAGCAAGATAAACATCAAGTATGTGAAAAGATAGCTCCTACTTTTATTGCAGCACTGGGTAAGCTTTGGGTGAAGTTTGATCTGGAAATTATTCTGATACCAGGGTACTTATTTTATCTTTCTGTGTTTCATCAAGGCTGGGTTTCAATTTGTTTCAAACCTTTTTTTCCAACTATCAGCAAGATCTGCCCGCAGTGGATCAGTCTGGTGTTACTGGTCACTGCAAATCTCTTTCATCTTAAACACACAGTGCCATATCACAAAGTGTGTGTCTGTGTGTGTTCAGAAGTCAGCTGCTTCATCACACCTATGGCCGCAGGGTGTCCTCCATCACAAATATTCTTGGAACAGGTGGTTAACATAGACGGTAAGCGAGCAGGAAACTCATAGAGGAGAGGGATGGAGAGAAGGGGAGACGGGAGGCGAGAGACAGAGAGAGTAATGTGTTTGTGACGGAGCGATGGTGAGGAAAAGGTGACATTCTTTCTGATAAATCCACAAGTGTGAGAAACTCCCTGAATACTGATGTAGCAGAAGGGGCTGATGGGAAACAAGGGCCACCAACCAATCATCAAGCATCCAGTGGCTGTCGGTTACCATGGCAACTGACCTTCCAAGACTGTGTCATCTGTAATCACAGAGCCTCGCTCTCAGGGTCTTATGAGAGTGTATGAGTGTGAGTGTGTGTCTGTCTAACAGTGTGTACTTTGTGTGCAAACAAAGAGGTGTGATAAATTTAGGTTTACTTCTGCAGCACAAATTCATACTTTCTCAGCTAACTTGGACATTAATGATCAAAGTTTTTCCTCATCATAAATGTGTGTCATCTGCAGTACGCTAACACGTCTGAAAAGCAGCAAACCAAACAAACAGTGTCTGCATGGAGTGAATTTACAATATCTGCTTAATGCACACAGATGTTACTGGGCTCCATAGTTAAGTGTCCAAGAGGACTGTGGTAATACTATTGTATTAGTCTTTATGCTAAGCTAGCCTTATTTTATCCCCTCCCCAACTCAGACATACCAAACAGAGAGTAAATGTTGATTTCTTCTTCACGCTGATCTCCTCAAAGGTTTGCTTGTCTGCCCCACCTCCTCTCCTCAGGAGCGCCTCCTGCTGTCCATCCTGCCAAAGCACATTGCTGATGAGATGCTGCAGGACATGAAGAAGGAGCCTAGTCAGAAGGAGATGCAGCAGTTTAACACCATGTACATGTACCGCCACGAGAACGTCAGGTAGGCCACCTGTCTCACATGTCCTACCCGTTGCACATAAATACTCATATTTAAGCCATGAAGGGTCTTCACAGGTTCTAAAGGGTCTTTCAGAGGCTTTAAAGTCTTAATTTGATTAAACACTGACATGCAATCTGTATACTGTTTAAGAATGAGGACAAACCTTACACTGATCCTCTTACCTGTGGACGGTTCCTCTCCTAAACTAAGACATTTAAAACTGAGATAGTGTTTAAAGTATTGTGACTCCTGTACACTTCAAACTCTGAAGTGTCTGATTTCAGTCCTTCTCTTTAGGTCTGAAAACAGGCCTCTGCAGACTTCTGCATTTAACTGAACATAACTGAGAAAGAACAGACATTTAAAATAACATTTCTAAAACCGAGTAAACTAATAAACACACATGTTCACCTTCAGATGAAGCAAAGGTTCCTCTGAGTCTCTGCCAACACCGGAATCTGTGAAAACATGAAATCAGAGTCCATCGCAGCCTCTCCCATCTGCTGTATCTGATGATCAAAGATTTAAACCTGCAGCCTGCTCTCTGATTCTCTGCTTCACACCTGTTTCACAAACAGCCAGGGATACCTGCACTCACATCCCCACAGTCACCGAAAGCTCTGCTCCCAAAGGCATGAAGAAAAAAGACCAAACAACAACCACTTTTTGTTTGCTAAGTTTCTTGTAGATATTTTCTATTTTTTAACCAAATAGGACAGGAAAAGGGTCAAATACTTTAAAGGCGAAATCATGACTCTGACAAATCGGTTTTATTTTCCTCGGTGTTGATCAGAAATGTTCATTTTAGTTACCTTAAAACATCAAGACACCCAGAAACAGTCATGAGATTCATATCTATGAATATCTTTCATATCATCTCTTTAAGATTCATATTTATGACTCTCATAAAACAGCCTAAATGCTTGTCTATAAGAGGAGATATCTCTGCAGGTGAAAGATGAAAGGTCTATTTTCCTCAGTGGGGTCACTGTATCTCAGTGTGATTTCTCTCTGTGTCTCTCAGCATCCTGTTTGCAGACATCGTTGGTTTCACTCAGCTGTCGTCGTCCTGCAGTGCTCAGGAGCTCGTCAAACTGCTCAACGAACTCTTCGCTCGCTTCGACAAACTGGCAGCTGTGAGTCTCATGTACAAACACACAAACATTTGTAATATTTATTTATGTCCACATAGAAGACGGTAGAGAGACACTTTTACAAAGTACACAAACACTGACAGCATCAAAAAGTTTCACACATGATGACACACACAGACTCCTCTCATAGGTGCAGAAACAATGTTCCCTCCAGATCGAGCAACTGCCTATAATAGCTGAGACTGAACAATATCTAGCTAATTGCTTAGCCCTCCATTTAGAGAGGCCATACATCTGAAAGCCCTTCACCACTGACTTATGCACGTGACCAAGACTACCAAATATAAAGACTACAAGTTTACCCCTGAAGCTCACCTGTGAGATAGTCTGCTGCAGCTGCTGGTATTTCAGCATCTTGGTTAAGAAGGCTTCATCTGTGATTAAAAGTAACACCGACCTCAAGGATGAACACTTCTCACTCACACTCACAGGCAGAGTGCTTGTGCGGCGCAATGGAGGACCTGAAAGTGGACAAGAAATCTTTTGACAACAAGTCCACAATTCTGTCATGCCTGCTAATATAAAGCCCTTTGTATATATGGCAACCTTTTAGGATGTGAGACGTGGTTTCAGCTACTTGCTCATGGCCGTGGTGTATACAGTGAGGAGCTTGCCTGCCTGGGAACCAGATAAACAGATTCAGTTTGGATGGTAAATACTGCAATCTAGCTTTGAGGGTAAAGATGATTACAGTCTCGTCTATGGCAACATTTACAACACTGAGTGAGGGACAGAGTGGTCTACAGCAGGGAGGGAGGTTAACTTCCCTTGGAGTCACAGCTCAGCCCTATGCTGTTGAGCATATTCATATTCATTTCTTATCCAAAGCACTATCTTTGATTTTTATATAATATAGTCTATACTATATAATACTATACTACTATACTATATAGTATATTATATAATACTATATACCATATAATAGTATTATTATGTCTTTAACTAAAAGAGTCCTTCTTCAGGTTTGACTTGAAATCCAAACATAAAAAGCACGAGGACATCTCTGTGTAAGAAAGAAACTTGTTTTCACTAAGTTAAAGATGGAGGAGTATCATTTGTGGGGTGATTAAAAATAAGATGAGCTTTATGAAAGATAAGAAATTAAATCTGGTTGTCAAATAATAAAGGTAGAAGAAAATACAGGGGCAATAAAAAAATAAAGAAATGAACACACAAATGGTGAGCCGTGTGTTCCACTCAAAGATATATGAGCTTAAGTTTTCAGATGACGACCTGCTGCCTTTACACATGACATGAGCTAATGTGTAAAACACTTCATACTGATTCTGATTCCATCTCTACTGAGTTTGTTCTGTGGCCTGATAGAGTTGGAGCACCAATCCCATCAGTGAGTGGAATTCTGGGATTTTGAGTCATTGTGTTGATTGCTTCAATATTTTTATTCAATCTGTATTAACATGTAATTTTGACAGCCCAATTATGCACACATTATTAGAATGAAAAGTATGTTTTAAGGTAGAAACTAAAGCAATCGATATTGTTAGCATCTCTGCAGAACAAAAAAAACCCTCTTTATGAAGGTTTGGATAAGACCCAATTTGTTCTATAATGGTCCCAGTCCAGCAAACCAAAGCATGCTCTTCTATTGTCTTTTGCAATTGATTTGGATAGATAAGCTCTCTCTCTCTCTCTCTCTCTCTCTCTCTCTCTCTCTCTCTCTCTCTCTCTCTCTCTCTCTCTCTCTCTCTCTCTCTCTCTCTCTCTCTCTCTCTCTCTCTCTCCTCTCTCTCTCTCTCTCTCTCTCTCTCTCTCTCTGTGTATCAGAAATACCACCAGCTGAGGATTAAGATTCTTGGAGACTGCTATTACTGTATCTGTGGTCTGCCTGACTACAGGGAGGACCATGCTGCCTGCTCCATCATGATGGGCCTTGCCATGGTGGAGGCCATCTCGTGAGTGCAGTAGCGTGCATGTGTGTGTGTGTGCGTGTGTGTGGGGGGGTCCGGTTCTGCTCCGTGTTCACACGCACAGGGTCATTGATCCCTCTGGTGGGATGGTATTGACTCTCTGAGGACTCTCTGAGTGCTCTCACACTGGCTGACAGTCAGAGGTTAATGTCAGATTGATGATGATGATGCAACAGTTTGGTCTGACTCCAGACAGAGAGCAGGGATGGACCTACTTTCCTCTTTCTGATAACACAGACACATCGGGGACAGGTTTCACAGTAGCAGCACTTACACTCTGATAACTTTCCACAGTAACTCTCTACAGGGCATTTGTGTGCCTCTCTTTCAGTAAACAGGATCTGAATGTCAGAATATATCTAAGCCATTCATAGACATATTTGATGAAAAACTCATGTACTTGTGAGGGTACCCAGCTTTTCAAAATGTCACTAATGTCACTGTTTCTATAAAACCATTATTAAAGCCTACCTGGTTGGCTGAAGACATCTCAAAATTCTTCTGGTACATCTCAAGACTCTCAAATAGGACACCCCCGCAGTGTGCGAAATACCAGAGTTTCCACCCTGACTCGTGCTCCAGTATCAGGCTGAAGTCTTACACAGCATGCAGCATACAAGACCAGAAGTAATGCATATACACACTTTGAATACTCACCACCCAGTCCAGCATCATTATCAACTAAGCTGCTCACAGATACAGGACCATGGAGCAATGAAGCAATGAATGAATGAATTCTTTTCAGTGAACTTAATTAAATAAAATTGTGTACTTTAAAATTGCATCTGTAGTGAAAATAGCATGTAAAAAAATTATGTTATAAATACTTCTTAAGAAACCCACCAAAATGTTGAAGTTGAGGCTTTTGGGGGGTCTCTTGTGTCAATTGAGGGGTCTTAGACCCCTAGATCCCCTGTATTTCTCATAGTGCCCCCTACTCCCTCTTGGAGCACTGCAAGAATCACCCATCACAGACCGTTTTGTATAGAAAGCTGGAGCAGATGACATGGCACCACAAACCATCACTGACTGTGGAAACTTTTCTCTGGACTTCAAGCAGCTTGGATTCTTTGCCTCTCCACTCTTCCTCCATACTCTGGAACCTTGACTCCTTGTGAAGTTCTCGAATGGGTTTTTATTGACAATCCTCACCAGGCTGTGGCTATCCTTGCTGCTTGTGCATCTTTTTCTACCATGCTTTCTGCAGCAACAACCTTTGTGTCTTCAGCCTCCTGGTGAAGGCTGTCAGTGACTGTCTTCTGGACAACAGTCAGCAGTCTTCACCATGATTGGCTGACTAAACCAGACTAAAAGATTTTTAAGTCCTTGTGAAAGATGTTCCTGGGAGTAAAAGTCCCTGGCACCATAGGCTGACACTCAGCTGTTTGTGTGTGTGTGCGTAGTGTCATGGGCGTCAGGGCATTGATATGTCAGCTATAGGCTGATAAAAAAAAAACAAGATGCTGGTTCTTTCTGCATTATATTGATTATATATTCTTTGTTCACCTGTCACAGGTACGTCAGGGAGAAGACCCAGACAGATGTGGACATGCGTGTTGGGGTCCACAGTGGGACGGTTCTGGGAGGAGTTCTGGGTCAGAAGCGGTGGCAGTATGATGTCTGGTCCACCGACGTGACTGTGGCCAACAAGATGGAGGCTGGAGGGATACCAGGGTGAGAGCTGTGACTGTGTTATACTTTGTTTAGGTTTATCAGAGATCCTTCAAGTAGAAATTAACTGTTTCCCTATAATGTAAACTGTCAAGCAAAACCTCCACATGAACCTCTTTGAACTATGGACAGAAGGGAAGAGAACCCTGAGGCTTATAGTTCTGGCAGCTGTTTTACAGAGAGATTTTGCTGACCTGATACCGTGAAAGACTGTTGCAAACGCTGAAGCAAGATTGATATGAGAGAGACGGCCAGCAGCTGCAGCTTAGGTCATCTGTAGATGAGGTACTGAGGACTAAGTGACACCAAAAAAAAATACAAATATCTAATCAGCCAGTCACATGGCAGCAACTCAGTGCATTTGGACATGTAGATATGGTGAAGATGACCTGCTGAAGTTCGAATTGAGCATCAGAATAGAAAGAAAATGTGATTTAATGAGGCATGGTTGTTGGTCTGAGTGTTTTACAAACTGCTGATCTTATAAGATTTTTATACACAACCGTCTCTAGGATTTACAGAGGTCAGAGGAGAATGGCCAGACTGGTTGGAGATGATAGAAAGACAACAATAACTCAAATAACCACTCATTACAACCGAGGTTTGCAGAAGAGCATCTCTGAACACACAACACGTTGAACCTTGAGGCAGATGGGCTACAGCAGCAGAAGACCACACCAGGTGCTACTCCTGTCAGCTAAGAACAGGAAACTGAGGCTACAATTCACACAGGCTTACCAAAATTGGACAATAGAAGATTGGAAAAACGTTGCCTGGTCTGATGAGTCTCAATTTCTGCTGTGACATTCAGATGGTTATCTCAGACTTTGGAGTAAACAAAATGAAAACATGGATCTATCCTGTCTTGTATCAATTCTTCAGCTTGTTGCTGCTGCTGCTGGTCTAATGGTGTGGGGGATATTTTCTTGGCTCACTTTGGGTCCCTTAGTACCAACTGAGCATGGTTTAAAGTCCACAGCCTACCCGAGTATTGTTGCTGACCATGTTCATCCCTTTACGTGCAGTGCACCCGTCTTCTGATGGCTACTTCCAGTAACATAACGCTCCATGTCACAAAGCTCAAATCACCTCAAACTGGTTTCTTGAACAATGAGTTCACTGGACTCAAATGGCCTCCACGGTCACCAGATCTCAATCCAATAGAGCACCTCTGGGATGTGGTGGAATGGGAGATTCACATCGTGGATGTTCAGCCCACAAATCTGCAGCATCTTTGTGATGCTCTCATGTCAATAAGGAGCAAAATCTCTGAAGAATGTTTCCAGAACCTTGTTGAATCTACGACACCAATAATTCTGAATGCAAAAGGGGGTCCAACCTGGTACTAGCAAGTGTACCTGATAAAGTGGCCTGTGAGTCTAGTTCACATACATGAAGATCTGTAAATATGACAACAATATAAAACCAGTCATTTTATCAAAGTTAGATCCTGACTCCCACCACTCTCTCTCTGGCCAAGTTTGAAGTAAATGGTAAATGGACCAGTACTTATATAGCGCTTTTCTAGTCTTACTGACTACTCAAAGTGCTTTACACTGCTAGCCTCATTCACCCAATCACACCACATTCACACAGACAGCCGACTTAAGCTAATCAGACTAACATTCACACGACATTCATACACCATTGAACATTGAGCAACAGTGGGAGCAACTTGGGGTTCAGTGTCTTGCTCAAGGACACTTTGGCATGTGTCTGCAGGAGCTCTATGGACCTGCCTCAGTGCAGACATCAGTGGATCTACCTGTTTGCCCCCCTGTCACTCGTCTGCTTCCTTTACTTTGTCGCTAAACTTTGTGTTTCTGTGTGTGTGTGTGTGTGTGTGTGTGTGTGTGTGTGTGTGTGTGTGTGTGTGTGTGTGTGTGTGTGTGTGTGTGTGTGTGTGTGTGTGTGTGTGTGTGTGTAACAGGCGTGTTCACATCTCTCAGAGCACCATGGAGTGTCTGCATGGAGAGTTTGATGTGGAGCCTGGAGACGGAGGAGAGCGCTGTGACTACCTGAGGGAGCGCGGCATTGAGACGTACCTGGTTGTTGTTCCTAAAGGACCTGTGGGTAAGAACGGGATCAACGGAGTGGTGAGTACGCGCTGACGCACAGTTGGTCAGAGATGTGAATGTTCATATGTTCAGGATCGTGACAGCAACTTCCTGTCACCTGTTTGCTGTTTCGTTTGTTTGTTTACATCAGAAGCTGTCCGTGACATCATCCAATGGGAACTCTCCGTTGCTGATCAACACCACAGAGTGCAACGGCAGCGTGAACACGGCTTGCACCACACCTGAAGAGCCCGAGGAGCTGGACACTAAGGTGGTACAGAAATTATCAGTGATCATATTGCTATGAATCAATTATGAGATGTAGAACTATGATTCGTATATCTGTGGGCTTCAGGTGGTGAATCCATCATTCCCGAACCCTCGTCGAAGGCTGCGGCTTAAAGACCTGGCTGAGAGAGTAATCGATGCTCAGGAGAACGAACAGGAGCTGAACAAGCTGCTGAACGAGGCTCTGCTGGAGAGAGAGACTGTGCAGGCGTAAGAGACTCTCTGAGACATGGAGAAATCCTGATGTCTAAAACACTTGTGTGTCATTGTTTGTTAGGATTGATGTTGCTTCAAATTTAAATCAGTGAGGTAGAATCTTGCATTAGTTGGAATTAAGTGCTGGTTTGGGTGAGAAAGCTAAATAAGTCAGTAGTTATAACAAATAGAATAACTTTCTGTTTAGACTTCTGACAAGAAATTTAATAATCTTAAAATACTCACGATCCTTTTCTCTCCAGATTTTTTGCCCCTCACTCACTGTGTCAGCTTTACTTGTTATTACTTCTCTTTCCTTCTCTTTACTGTTACTGTGTGTGTAATAGTACCAGAGATGCTTATCATGTGTCTCCTATGTGTTTAGTCTGAAGGGGAAACACACCAACCGGCTTTCCCTGAGGTTTGTGGATCCAGACCTTGAGACCCGGTACTCTGTGGAGAAGGAGAAACAGAGCGGTGCAGCATTCTGCTGCTCTTGCGTGGTTCTGCTTTTCACTTCAACAATGGAGGCTCTCATTGACCCCTGGTCAGTCCTCAGACCCCTGTATCCATGTGTGTCATCAATGTGAGCTGAGGCATGTGGCTGAACAGTCTCTGTGATCTTGTGTTGAACAGGCTGATTGCAAACTACATCACGTTTTCTGTGGGAGAAGTTCTGCTGCTCATTTTGACAATCTGCTCTCTGGCTGCCATCTTCCCCAGAGTGAGTCACAGCACATCTTTATATCAGTTCACTTTGGTACTTCATTGTTCTGTCGAATGGCTGTGTCACGTCTCTGTTTGGATCACCTCTGAAGCTTGCTGATTTCATGGTTGTGTCTAGACAAACTCTAATGTAATGCCAAGTCTGTGAGTTTCAGAGCATCCAAACTTCACGTGTCACTACACAGGATCCAGATGTCCTCAAAGACCCACTGTTCCTTTAAACACTGAGGGTGCATCACCAAGAGGTTTTAATAAGCACAGCTAAGAAGGATGTGTTTGATAAAACATGAGGAATACATGGAAAAATTATGAAACTTTCTGTCTCCAGAAGTTGATGCTGTGGTAAAAATCTGGACACTTATCAAACATGACAAACTCAAATATGGTTATTCAACAGTTCTAAAAACCCAAGTGACAAAATGATCCTGTTTTCTAATTTCCCCCGATGTCAGGTTTGGTCTGGTAACACTGAACTGTGTTGACTTGAACTATGAAACCTCGAAACCCCCAAGCATGTCCACAGAGACTTAGCCCAGGGGCCAATCATGGCCCAAGGTCCTTTTTGTATACATACCTCAGCTTTTATCTCACAGTCATGTCACTGAAATGAATCATGTTCTAATACAGGTCCACATTTAGATTTTCTGTCAAGGTCAGAAGAAAAAACAAATTCTATTAAGTAAAATAACATTTGGATTGTGCATAGGCTACGTGTACAAAGCTAAAGCTCTGTACATTCTGCAGAAACTCAAGAACTCTTACAGATGACGTCTTTAAATTAATGTATCATGATATGAAAAAGTGCTTCATAAACATCCAGTGTTAAAAACAAAATAATTAGAGGACACAAGACTAAATTAAAGTTATAAAATGATGCTGAAAAATTGTCCAGAATGCAGAGAGAGAAATATTTGGGGTTCAAATTGTTGTTTGCAAATAAATCCAGATCCTGATGCTGCCATAAAAAAAATCCTGACATATTTTCCCCATATCACCCTCTTAATATGGAGAACATTTACCTGGGAAGAGGCAGAGTTTGCTGATGTTACCTAGCATATAACACTGCAGAAAACTGACCACTTATCATTTGGTATCAAGAGACGACTGAGGGACAGGTGAGCTTTGATTTCATTAGTCTGTAATGATGGAACAAGTATGTTTGAACACATTAAGTGACAGATTTTTACAGAAACCACTAAAAGAAAAAGTTATCAAATACAAATCTCATATGTTACTTTCATATACAGGGTGTCCCAAAAAATGTATACATACTTTAAATAATTTTAAACTAGATGTTTATTGTAATTTGTTTAATTTTCAACATCTAAAAGAATTTACAAACACCATTCTATTGTTTTGTCACTGTCTGTACTCAAAATGATGTCCATTCTGGTCAAGACAAATCCAGACAACGAGAGCGATGGAATAGCACACATCATGAAACAATTCCCTTGGGAATTGCATGCACTCGCATTCAATGGTTGCTCTCAATTCAGTGACTGTTGCAGGTCTCATTGCGTAGACTTTGTCTTTTAGGTATCCCCATAGAAGGAAGTCTAGTGAGTCTAATTCGAGGGACGGTAACTCGTGTTGAGTTTTTTTTTTAACTCCCTCCAAAATTGTCTTTGCAATTCAACTGTGTTTTCTTACTTCCAGTAGCATTTTAGAATGAATTTTCTGAATTTTCTGTCTTCACAGTTTAGTCTGGCTGCCATCATTTGTTTCAGTGGGTTCAATCTGCAAAGAAAAATCAAACAATTGAGTTATCAGCTGCTAAAAGGTGTATACATTTTTTGGGACACCCTGTATTTGTCAGTAAGAGCAGTGTCCACACAGAAGCAGTGTGGACACCACTGCTCATGTGACCAAAGCAGTTTTCTTTCCTCTTCGCTCAGTAAGACAGACTTTGAGCTAAACTGATTGAGCAAGATGGCTGTTACGTCAGGATAAACTAAACCAGAACACAGTAGGGGACAGCACTCAGAAGTGGTGTGTGTAGGGTTGTTTTGCATTAAGCATAGCTTCATCATGGAAAGTCAGATGTATTGATACCTATCATCAGACACACAGGCACACAGTCAGCTGATCGATCTCTCTCACACATACACACATGCTGTGGTCTCTGCTCATCAATATGAGCTGTAATATGACAGCCTTAGGCCTCTAGGACCATCACCATGAAGCCAACGCAGTCCATTACCAGAAGCACGTGTCATAAAGTGATGAGCTCTGTCAGTGCTGACATTCAGACACGACAAACAGGAAGAAACAACACGTGTTTCTCTTAATTCAGGAGCTCATGTCAACTTTCTGTGTGGTTTCATAGAGATATGATTAGACCTGGACACGTGGCACAGCTTTGTGTGAGTGTGTGTCAGTGTATTGTAGTGCATGTGTGTGTGTGGTGTATTGTAACGTGTTTGTGGTTAACAATCCTCCTCCTCTGTAACACAAAGCACTCTCTCCATAGGGATCCTTTTGTAATGTTCTCAGACACTTGCAGACCATCAGAGCCTGTCAGGGACAAAAACAAGAACTTTTAGTGGAGACGTTTTAATCCATCAAGGACTATGTTGCAGACATTGTAGCCTGTTGGTTTAAAGATAATGAGAACAAGTGAAATACCAAAGGCAACAATATTGATGGTCTTTAACACCTTCAATTTCAGTTTGTCGATTTGTGTTTGTGATTCAGGTTTTTCCCAAGAAGTTGGTCACTTTCTCAACCTGGATCGACCACACCCGCTGGGCCCGTAACACCTGGGCCATGGCGGCCATCTTTGTCCTCACCATGGCGGACATCATGGACATGGTGAGCTGCTGTACCTCAACAGCCTTACTCTAGCTGAGCGAGCGGTGGTGTGTTTGGGATAGTAAATGTAAACAGTACAGTTCACTAAACCCCCACATTATTTATTTAGCTGAAAACTTCTTTATGACAGGATTTAGTCATGCTGATGGGCCAATTTTCTATTGGCTGGCTGACATAGCTGGTACAAGCTTTCATCATCAGACCATATAAAACGCTACACCTGACTATCTGTTCAAGCAAACTGTTAGCATCAATCAGCCATCTCCAAATCACAACATCTCAAGATGTTTTAGAAAACGTTAACAAATTTAGACCAGCTAATGTTGTATTATTCACAAAAACCAAATATAAAGACCAGATAAGAAGTCTGATGTTATCTTAACCCATCACGAGTACAGACTTTTGCATCATTTAGCAAGTTAGCATCTTTAGTTGCCGGTTAGCTTAGCTTGTAGTATGTCAAGTATAGGTCAGCATCCCCCCCAGATAGACACTGAGTGTCTTTGAATCACCTTAATAATAAAATCAGCCTTATTATGAACATGGTCCACCATCCCTTGTGAGCTGAAGAAGTATTGTAAGGATTTTCGTTTTAACTGAGTTTTAACTTGTAATCAGAGGTCTCTTTGAACAGCAGTAGTAGTTATTGGTGTCTTAAACACATTTGCTAATGTTAAAGTAGGAGAAACAAAAACATTTTGCTGCATGAAATTATTTTTTGTGCTTATAACATTGCAAAACACGTGGATACAGACTACAGTTTGTTCAGTGAAGGACACACTATGGAACCCATATGGGACACCATTTTTTTTAAACCATAGCCTGTATATGAAGAGGCATGGCACAGTCATTCTCAAACATAAAGCGTTCTCAAATGTGGCACTCCCTCTATTGCAACGGTCACTTACTGGCTGACCATAATATGGGTCCGGACCTAGACCTACCCTATTGATCCGAATATAAGATGACCCTCTTTTTTCCAAGACAGAGTGTGAAAAAAGGCTTTGATGACATTTTTTTTTTTTTTTTTTTATCACAAAGAACGTTTGCACATTTACAACTCTCCTCTGCTCTCTGTATCGCGCACGTCAGAGTTCCACCCCAATGTACACAGACACACAAACTTGAGCGCACACACAAAGACAAGTACTCTATGTAGCAGACAGAAAGTTGGGAAGATAATATCATAACTTCCACAAGAAATTTGGAAAAAATATATATATTTAAGCGCTCCCAGAACTGTCCTCGGAACTTTATGTGATTCAAACTGTTGCAGCTGAAGTTCAGGTGAACACATCACGGTCATGTCACATCTCTCTCCTCTTCAGCTGAGCTGTGTGCCTAAAGTCCAAGACTCAGACAGCCCCACCATGGCCCCTTCCTCCTCCTGGTCGGGCCCTGACGGTTGCCTTGACAACCCTAAATACTACAGCTACATGGCTGTGCTGGCTTTGATGGCCACCACCATGCTGGTTCAGGTTAGTCACATGGTCAAGCTTACGCTGATGCTACTCATAACCGTGGCAACTGGCATTGTGAACATCTACAGCTGGAGGGACATCTTTGACCGCTATGATTCGGCCCGCTTCCAGGAGCACAGGTGAGACTGAGCTGAATGTTGAGTGGTTGTTCTGTTCACTTCTGTAACTGTCAGCTGATCTGGTTTTCCTGTTCTCAGGTCATCACTGGTTCCCTCTAAGTTCACCATGTCAGTGATGATCATCATCATGATGGTCAGCTTCTACTATTTCTCTAGACATGTAAGTTAATGTGTGTGTGTGTGTGTGTGTGTCCCTTTGAGTGTTTCAAATTAGAATAGGTGTGTCATTGTGTCCTTGAAGCTGCTCTGCAGGTATGGAGCCAGTGAGGGTGCTGTTAAATGCTTTAAGGAGCTCTGAAACAAAGCACTGCTATGAGAACGCTGGTGCAGCCGTCATTACTTCTTACACACAGCTGTGTGAGCTGCTTGACTGTGATTGGTCCTTACTCCAAAACAGATGCATTTTACTGCAACTGGTGACCCTTCAAGGGCTGATGTTATGATTTAAGCAATAGGAACCCCGGTTTAGCTGCTGTAAGAAGGGTGCATTATTGAGACAGTAAGATGAGCCACGATTGGTGGGCTGCTGCATGTCGTTTCTGCAGGTGGAGAAACTGGCTCGCACTCTATTCCTGTGGAAGATTGAGGTCCATGAGCAGAAGGAAAAAGTTTACGAGATGAGACGCTGGAATGAAGCTCTGGTGACCAACATGTTACCTGAGCACGTGGCTCGACATTTCTTGGGCTCCAAGAAAAGGGACGAGGTGAGGCAACTGTAGTAAGCTGGGCAGCCCTTAGCCTTTATTCTTAGCTGATGACATTGCGGCCCCCATGTCTTGGAAACACATAAGTGGCAGGAGATGGATGGAGTTGTTTTATGTAATCTCTCTCAGTATGTTGTTTCTCTAATCTGGTTGCTTCAGGAGCTGTACAGTCAGTCGTATGATGAGATTGGAGTCATGTTTGCCTCCATCCCAAACTTCTCTGACTTCTACACTGAGGAGAGCATCAACAACGGAGGGATCGAGTGTCTGCGCTTCCTCAATGAGATCATCTCTGACTTTGACAGCGTGAGTTTTTTTGTTTTAACATGATGCTACACAATTTCCTTCCATTATTCTCTTACTTATTTAAAAGAAAGCTCACAGTTTAATATTTTAGTCCTTTTCGGTGTAACCTTTGACCCTTGTCTGTTGCAGCTGCTAGATGAGCCTCAGTTTCGGTGCATCACTAAGATAAAGACCATTGGCAGCACCTACATGGCAGCTTCAGGAGTCACTGCAGACGTCAGCAACGGCTACAGCTGTATGAAGGTCGGCATGTAACATGATCCGTGTGTGTGTGTGTGTGTGTGTGCGTGTGTGCGTGTGTGTGTGTGTGTGGGATGACATTAAATTGTCTTTTCCATGGTCCAATTTAACCTGTATTTACTGACCTGTAGTTTGACCCACAGTTAGACATGTAGCTTACTGACCTCTTGTTTGACCCGTAGTTTTACATGTAGCTCACTGACTTGTAGTTACCCCCAGTTGACCCCAGTTTACTCATCAGTATTTAAATATGTAGTTTGTCTTGTATTTTTTAGAAGGACGAGCAGTCAGACAGGGAGCGCTGGCAGCACCTTGCTGACCTTGCAGACTTTGCTCTGGCCATGAAGGTCACACTAATGAACATCAACTACCAGTCCTTCAACAATTTCATGCTTCGCATTGGTGAGTCACAGTCCTACAGTTATTTGTGTTTGCTGTTATGCTGAAGTTTGTGTTTTAAGATTTGTATAAAATCTCAACATGGATGATGTTTTGTGAAATCCAGAGCCAAGTATAATCCTTACCTTACATACAAAGAGTGCGAGTCTGACATTTCCCATGTGTCCTGTAGGTCTGAATAAAGGTGGAGTGTTAGCAGGAGTGATCGGTGCAAGAAAACCTCACTATGACATCTGGGGAAACACTGTGAATGTGGCAAGCCGCATGGAGTCTACGGGAGTGATGGGAAACATTCAGGTACAGGACTACTGGACTTGATCAACAAAATGAGTGTCAGGTTAAAAACTGCTGAGGGCAGAATTCACAAAATGTTCCAGGTGAGAGGTGCACTCTTCTAGACTCAGACCAGTTTACAGATCAGGTTCAGGATGTGATCAAGAACTCAGGTCTTCGTCAACTCAGTCTAGTTTGAGATTAGACTATACTTTTTATTTAAGTGACTGACAG
This sequence comes from Labroides dimidiatus, assembly GCA_030710495.1. Lineage (NCBI taxonomy): Eukaryota > Metazoa > Chordata > Actinopteri > Labriformes > Labridae > Labroides > Labroides dimidiatus. The sequence continues at coordinate 17,564,471 of CM061148.1, read as the reverse complement.
TGTCAGCATCTTACCAGACTTGCAAACAAGCTCTCAGATGCTGAGAGCTGAATGAGCAGAGATAGAAGAGAAGCAGGTCGAACAAAACAAGCGCAGGCAGATACTTAAACATCTTAACACAGAGAGGTTTAAAAAGTACCAAGCAAAGATCTCACTATCTGGAATTCTTTGTGTGTGTGTGTGTGTGTGTGTGTGTGTGTGTGTGTGTGTGTGGTGCCCCTAGGTGGTGGAGGACACCTACAACATCCTGAAGGAGTATGGTTTCCGCTTTGTGAGGAGGGGGCCAATCTTTGTGAAAGGGAAAGGAGAGTTGCTGACGTATTTCCTGAAGGGACGAGACAAACAGGGTTCATTCATCAACGGCTCCTCTGTCACACTACCACACCAAGTGGTGGACAGCTAAGGAGCATGCGCACACACACACACACACACACACACACACACACACACACACACACACACACACACACACACACACACACACACACACACACACACACACACATATATGCATGACTGATGAACTGGTGGGCTGGTGGAGGTGTGTCAGGTATCCAGCTCTCTAACTGCTCCTGCTGCTAAATGAAAACAGTCCATCATGAAACCACCTATTTAAATTTGAACCTCATTCTCTCAGTGCTGCAGCAGCCTCGATGGTGGACAGAGCTGTCAATCATGGTGTTGTACTCCTTATAATCATCCTTATGTGGTCTTAACCAATCAGGATCAAGTATTTAACACAGCAGCAACAAAGCCTCCCAAAGTGAAAAGGTCTTTTTGTGCTGATGACATGAAGCTCCTTCAGATCAGGACACAACCCAAAGATATGGACCAAGAGACCCTCACTCTTCCTCAGTTCATCACTCTGCACTCAGTCTGTACCTCATCCAAACCCTTTAGAACTTTGACTCATTTAAACTGATGGTATTTAAATAAACATATAACATCACGCACATACACAAACACACTCTCACACACACACACACACACACACACACACACACACACACACACACACACACACACACACACACACACACACACACACACACACACACACACACACACACACACACACACACCAGGTTCAGTGCCACCTCCTCCCCCATTAACACTCACTGGACTTTGGACACCTGCTGTCAGATCTGGATATCTGTGGCTGTCTTCATAAACCTGATGACTCTGTGGAGCTAGGTGTGGACCAATCAGAGGCCAGCATGAGACACACACTCTGACCTGACTCCTGACCTCATCATGGGGGAAATCCATTTCATAGTGTGTGATGTATAAGTTCTTCTTGGTTCTTACCCCAGATCAGGTCTCGGCGCTGAGGGACCATACATACTGCCTGTGTGTGTTTTGGGGGGACAGAGGGGATAGAGTATTTTTCGCACTGATTGTGGATCGATGGAAGTGCCTCTCACAGCAGATTGCCATGTTTTCTTACCATGAAGGATCCCACGGCTCCCCCTACAGGCATGAGGATGCCTCTACACTGCCGTTAGAGGAGCATTACACCTTGTTACCACTTTTTAAAATAGTTGTGAAATCTGAGTAATCTGTGACCAGAATGTGGGTCTAAATGTCTGCTTTGTCTGTGATAAGAAGCTCAAACAGCCTGACTGAAGCCGCTCTATCTGAAGCCTACAGTTTTCAGACACTCTGCCCCCAAAGTTTGTGTTCCCTCACACCTTTCAGGACTCCACATCAGAATCAGTCACAGTGAGATGTTCACAGCATGAAAGAGGATGAAACAGCAGAGCCACTCTATGAGGACAGTTTTAGATCCTGTTCTTCTCTTCAATCATTCAACATTTTCCACCCATTGTCACTCTTCACATGATGTAACTGTTGTCATCCCGCCCTTTCAACCATTGAATCTTTCCAGCTGTATTTTGACATCAGCTCATCCTTACTTCATGTGGAAATGTCACAGGGAGCCTCGTGAAGTTGAGGTGAAAAATGTCGGCTGTTTGCAAATTTTTCTTGGGTTTTGCGCACGTGTGAACAGTTTTTACCTCATTTCATCTCAGAGTTTCACAAAGTGATAAACTTTTTGTGTATGAAAGTGTCAGAGGAGGGACAGCGCTTGCTAGCTTCAGTCCTTCATTTTAAATCTGCAGCATTCATTTATTTCATCAAGATAAGGGATACAGGGATAAAAAATTAACAGAGAAAAACAGGTAAATGTTTGTCTATTACAGTGTTTTAGTGGCACATGATTAAAGCTGATCTCAAATACTTATCGTCTGACTTAAATGTTCATCTAACTGCTCCATCAGAAGAGTGAATGGATGTAACATGAGAATTTGATGTAAAACAAAAGATATTCCTCAACAGGACCACAGAGGAGGACACAGAATCAGGGACTGTGTGTCCTGCTGGTGTTAATATAACCTGATGTGTCTGATACTGAGGCCTTTAGAGTTTAACTCCTGTTCTGTGCCCTCCTCTTTGATGTGGCAGTGATACCTGATGCTACCTGCAGTTCTCAGGCCTTATCCACAGGTCCTGTGCTCTCCTCGATATAGACGTTGTGTAAACACCAGGTGGGAACAGGCTGAACTTTGTTTTTCTTTTTTTCCTGGTTTTTGAGACCTCTTAGAGGTGTTGAACAGACATGCAGAGTCTGTTGCCATCTCTGTGTCTCCCTGATGGCACACCTGAAGAATATAGACTGTATAGACGGGGGTCCTGTAGCTGTGTCCTGTACTGATTGTAAAGCTCATTAGTGTCTGTGTAGGACAGGTTCAAAGTGCAATAGTTTGTTTCTCAAAAACCTGACTCTCTCCCCTCTGGGGAGCAGGTGTAAAGCAGGTGTTGGACTATCCCCTCTCTCTTTAACTCATATTTTTATAAATAAAGTCAGTTTGGTTCTGTTTGAAAGGGGTGCAGGCTGTATATAAATCCACAGAGCTTTGACAGGATGTAATTTCTTATATGTGAAAGTGCCAACCACAGAAGGAGAGAATAAGTTTTGGACCTCTGCTGGGTCCTGGTTTGTATTTTAAATAATCTCAGGCTTGGATAAAAGCCCTTGGTATGATGTGTCCTGGTTCTGGTCCTGGTCTGAACAGACTCTCCAGAGCCAAGGACCCACAGTGAACTGATATATGCCATATGAAAGTTTATGGTTGGACATGGTTCAATTTGTGCTTCTGGTTGTCGTTCATTTAATCCCTTGTCTCAGTTTTAGTGGACTGATGTAGACCTGTTGTAGGTTCAGGTCAACTCAGTCCTGGTTTCAAAGATTTTCTCTGTCAGTGTGCCCTTTTTATTTCAGTCATTTGCCATCATAAAGAAAGTTGATTAAAAACTCAAGCTTGTGTTTGTCATCATTTCTCATCCAGACCACTACAGTGTTTTAAAGGGCCAGTCTGGTTTTTAGAGGTCAGCCCCTACGAGCTACTCCTCAATAGTAACTTTGTTTAATTTTTTTTTTTTTTCTGGCTTTTATGCCTTTAATCTGAGAAGCTAGGACAGTGGATAGAGCAGGGAGCAGGGCGAGAATGGGGAGTGACATGCAGGAAGTCGCCACAGGCCAGACCTGAACCCAGGCAACCTGCCCAAAGGCTCATGGAGCGGGACCAAGACCACCAGGCCATATGTGTTCCCTGAACAGTAACAGCAATAATAAACTTAATTTTTAAAACACTTTTTAAAACTGTGGTACAAAGTACTTCGCAAAATGAGACAATAAAAAACGGGGTGACAAAAAAATCAAAAAGTGGCCTATAGTATGCCATTGATTGCTCAGTGACTTGTGCCAGGCGCTCTGCATCTCATGCCAATTGCCAAGTGATTGGCACAATTCATATAAATATGTTTATATATATATATATATATATATATATATATATATATATATATATATATATATATATATATATATATATATATATATATATATATGTGTGTGTGTGTGTGTGTGTGTGTGTGCGTGTGTGTGTGTGTGTGTATATGAACACATATTGCACTTGTAAATTGTTTTAAACCGATAATCCGATAATCCGATAATTAATAAGCAGTTTTAAACATAATTGTACTCAAATGTTAAACTTAAATATGTAAAACGACTGCTGTTTAAGTTCAATTGGTTTAAGAGTTAAAGCTTAAATAAGAGCTGCCTGTATGTGGTGAAGAAGACAAAATCACTACAGAGACAATCTGATGATTTTAAACAGTAGTTTTATGTGTTATAAATATCAGAAAACACCAAAAACTATTCTGGAAAACTATTGTGGAGGTAAAATATATTCTGTGAGTACTCATCAGGGGATTAATCAATAACAAAATCAAGCATTTTAGCTAAACAGTTTAAATTTTTAAAAGCCATCTCGATGTTACACTTAAAATAAAATCTCATGATAAACAGACTTGACTTGGGGGCTTGAAGTTTGGTCACCAAGGTTTCAGATGTCTACTTCAGCGCTCCCTGCTGGTGACGCAGCTTACGTACAAATACGTGAAGGAATTTCCGCTGACGTCATTGCGTCAGTCCATAACAGAGCTGCAGCTGTCTGAGAGCAACAATAACAAGCTGTACCGACCTGTTCACCTGACAGCGACCAGAACCATCGAGATCCGCACGATGAAGTCGGCCCGCTGAGTCTGGGATTCCACCTTCCGTCCTCCGACCTCAGAAGCGGGTCGCCTCCGTCTGACACATAGCCAGGCTCGGCCGCAGGGGGAACAGAGCAGTGCGGGGCTGCATCTGGGTCAGTGGGCCTGTCGGTGTCTGTAACGGAGCGTTCGATTCCTCCGCAGTGTCATCTGGTATAACACACATCTGGACCCTGTTCTAGCCCGGGAACATGCAGGCTAACGGGGCCGGACAGGAACGCGACCGGGATTCGGAGCTGTCCTGTAGGAACGGAGCTCAGAACGGAGAGTCTTCGTCCTCCTCTGCCACCGGGGCAGCACACTCCAACGGGCTGCTGTCCGTCTCCAACAACGGCAACTCCGTCAACAACAATGGAGTCCCGGTCCAGCCCGGGTCCAACAACGGCAGCAGCCCGGCAGAGGCTAGCCCGGGCCTTAAGAAGAAGAAGCGGCTGTCCCAGTCCGAGGAGGACGTGATCCGGCTCATAGGACAACATCTACACGACCTGGGGCTCAAGTAAGTCTCTGTGTCTGCAGCCGAACCAGGCCGAGGTGAATGGAGGCAGTCCGGTCGGCTGTCAGAGGTGGACCATGTTGTCCTCTGTAGAACCAAAACCAGCAGATTTAACACCATGTACTCTCTCACAGGGGCTGCAGTGTGGAGGCCACGGGGGGCCAACACAAATCTGATTGGTCTCCTGAAGTGCCCCCCTTTCAATAACTTCTGAGTGGCTTTGTTTATTAGAGGCAGCACTAATCCACCAGCTGGACTTCATTCATACAGGCTGCTAGCCTTCTTTGTAATTTGATGTAGATCTTATTTTTGGCATTTATTTGTAGAAAAAATTCTCACATCTGTTTCAAAGTTTTGTGAGGACCAGTCTGTCGAAGATCCTGGCTCCAGCTGTTGTTATATGTCCTATAGATTTTTATACCAAGTGTTAAAGCAGCTGTGTAAGCTTTTAGTGCTTGTAAGGACAGTATGATTCATGGAGAAACTTTAAAAAAGGAGTCCGCCCAGTCAGTTTGAACACTCCCTCACAGGTTGTCAACAGAAGTGTGTGTGTGTGTGTGTGTGTGTGTGTGTGTGTGTGTGTGTGTGTGTGTGTGTGTGTGTGTGTGTGTGTGTGTGTGTGTTTATCACCAGCAGGCCTGACAGGTGAATCGGGCCTGCCGGTGATAACACACACACACCCAAACTAGTTTCCACAGAACTGTGTGGGACTGTGTGTGATGAGTCAGTCCTGTTTTTTAATCTGGTGTCCTTACCATGGTCTTTGTTTAACACAGTCAGCTGTCTTTATAATCACTAGCAGCCCAGAACAGGGTGTTTTTTCTGACCAGTTCTCGGATGTGGTGTGTTACTCTGGAATATATCCCGCATCAGGAAGCTGCGACCACAGAATGGTCTCAGTTTTTGCATAGTGTTGTGATGATTTTGAATTTATTTTTAGTCAGATAAGGTCTTTTTATTGAGTCATTTGTTATGTTGTTGATCACATGGTTGTGCATCTTGTACTTCCTGTCCTGAGGTGAAAGGCCATCCCAGGTGACTGACTATAAACATGCTGATGGTGGTTCTCTCTGGTTATTGTTACAGTCAGACGGTGGACCTCCTGATGCAGGAGTCTGGATGCAGGCTGGAGCACCCCTCAGCCACCAAGTTCCGTAACCACGTCATGGAGGGAGAGTGGGACAAGGTGTGTGCTCTGGATTTACACCAAATGAGCGTTAAATCATGTGGATATATTACATCATTCTTTGTCCTTTGTCTGTTTGTTCAGGCTGAGAGTGACCTGAATGAGCTGAAGGCACTGATGCATTCCCCCAGTGCGATTGTGGTAAGTCACAGAAGTTAAAAACAAAACCAATCGTCCATCACTCACAGATAAGACCTATATTTCCTGCAGTAAAAACAATGAACTTATTTTAGCAATATGGTCTACATTTACTGCACTTCATGTAAACAGACGCTTCATGGTGAAATATGCGGACCATGCGTGTGCCTGAAGTCTGGTTCATATTGGCATGAGGGGGAACTGTGCTGCGGGGGTCAGTTGGGCTTGAGTACGGCACGGTTTGGATGGCCAGTATGACCGTGCCCTTAGTGTCAGGACAAAACAGCCTTTCTATGAAGAGCAACAGCAGGAGGAACAAAATCAAAGTTAAAAACAGTGACTCTCAGCTTCTTAAGCACTAACAGGGGATTTGGAGACTTTGTACTAATGATGAACTCATTAACCTTCACAGAATGTGTGACACATGTATGTTCTCTAACGCCCCCTTCTGCTCCCTCTGTACAGAGGATGAAGTTCCTGCTGCTGCAGCAGAAGTATCTGGAGTATCTGGAGGACGGAAAGGTTCTGGAGGCACTGCAGGTCCTCCGAGCTGAACTCACTCCACTGAAGTACAACACAGAGCGGATCCACATCCTGAGCGGGTCAGTGTGCTTCCCACAATCTTTTTCATTTGGAGAAGAACTTTTTGCTGAGAGGTAGAGGAGAAATGGACAGTCTCTGGATACTCTAGCTAAGGCTACCTTACAGGTTGTTATTTTCTTTGTTTGAGTTTACAGTATACTATATAAAAATATGATTAGACAAAAGAAGTCAGTAAAAGAGAGTGATCCTGATGGAGGTTCAGGAGGTTCCTCCTCTGAGGATCATGAACATCCACAGGATGTGAGTCCTTATGATATCTGGACCAGACTGAGAAACATCTTCACAAGCTTTAGGACCTTGTGTGTGACAATCTCTGAAAGTTTTCAGTTTTACAGGAATCACTGAACACACACAACAAACATGTGTGTGTGTGTGTGTGTGTGTGTGTGTGTGTGTGTGTGTGTGTGTGTGTGTGTGTGTGTGTGTGTGTTTTGCAGGTACCTGATGTGTAGCCATGCAGAGGACCTGAGAGCTAAAGCAGAGTGGGAGGGAAAAGGCACGACGTCCCGAACAAAGCTGCTGGACCGACTACAGAGTAAGTGAGAGTGACTCACACTCTGCTACTGTACAACTCACACTGCCTCTGTGCTCTGATTGTTCTCTACTCTGCATGTGTGTGTATGAGTGTGTGTGTGTGTTTGCACTGTGTGTAAACAAGGGTTTTCTTACAAAGAACAGCTCAGACACTCACTCCATTAAAAAGCAGCTAAGAGAACCTTTGGAATCAGAATGAGAAAAAAAAGCTGAATAAAATATAAAGGTGGAAAAAAATGAAACATAAATGTAATTTGCATACTGCACACCAAAATTTCATTGGGCTGCCTTTAGCTTTGAGTATGGAATTGAAAATGTAGACCAAACTCCACGTAAGACTTAAACACGTGTTTCTGGCTCTGCTATGATGCCTGTATATGGAATGTCTTCACTTCGCTCCATTCTCCCTCTTGGTCTGTGTGTCCCCAGCATACCTGCCTCCATCTGTGATGCTGCCTCCTCGCCGCTTGCAGACTCTGCTAAAGCAGGCAGTAGAGCTGCAGAGGGACCGCTGTCTCTACCACAACACCAAGCTGGATGGAGGTCTTGACTCTGTTTCCCTGCTGCTGGATCACGCCTGCAGCCGGTGAGCAGAAATATGATTGATCCTTCTAAATATAAATACTTCTAGATGTGGCAGAGTTCTGATAAAGAGATTTTCACAGTCTGATCAATGCATCATCACTATAAGCACAACTGAACCATGAGAGAAGAAGAGTTGGTCAGTGTGTGTGTGTGTGTGTGTGTGTGTGTCGGTGTACAGGAAACAGTTCCCGTGTTACACCCAGCAGATCCTGACTGAACACTGTAATGAGGTCTGGTTCTGTAAGTTCTCCAATGACGGCACCAAACTGGCCACCGGCTCCAAAGACACCACAGTGATTGTGTGGCACGTTGACACGGTAAGCACATATGACATCATCGTCAGAGCAGGCGGTAAGGTTAAATACGCTACTGACACATGTTTGTGTGTATGTGTGTGTGGGCGGACAGGAGACCCAGCAGCTGAAGCTGTTAAAGACTCTTGAGGGTCATGCATATGGGGTTTCATACCTGGCGTGGAGTCCTGATGATGCGTACCTGATCGCCTGTGGTCCCGATGACTGCTCCGAGCTGTGGCTGTGGAATGTTCAGGTACGTCATGACGACCTATATGATGTGACTGGATGCAGCTGACAGGATTTCCTGTTGCAGGGTTTGTCTTTACTCAGAGGTGTCACTGAGCTGCTCAGTGTTTGTACTAGCACAGGAAGTTTACTCTATCTAAAATATGACAGACTGATGTTTCAAAATAAAAGTCTAGATCTGTGAGTTTCATCATTTAGATCCTGTTTTGGATCGTGTAATAAAACTGCCGAGCAGCACCTCCATGACAAACCAGCTATGACACCCTACCATCTGTGTCACACTGCTGACTGTCCCTGTTTCACACACACACACACACACACACACACACACACACACACACACACACACACACACACACACACACACACACACACTACTTCAGCATTCTGTATAACAGACAGGACCAGTCTTCATGAGTTGCAATGAGATAAAAGAGAGTTTAAATGATTTCTGTCTATACCATCTCCTACTTTACACCTCTATCTTTTCATCCCCCCTACACCTCCTTCTCTACACCTCCTCCATCTTCTCCTCCTCTTTCCTCATCTTTTCTGTCTTCATCTCCACCTCCTCTATTTTCTCCTCAATCTAAACCTTCATCTCCACCTTCTCCACTTCTTCCAGCTCGCTGTCCTCTACACCTCTTCTCTTTTGCGTCCTCCTTGCAGTCCCTGATTGGCTGTTTCAGTCACATGACACTGTTTATCTCAGAGTGAGGTAGGGTGCGTGATGTGTGTGTTTTGTTGTGCAGACGGGGGAGCTGCGTACGAAGATGAGTCAGTCTCATGAGGACAGTCTGACCAGTGTGGCGTGGAACCCTGACGGCAAGCGCTTCGTCACTGGGGGGCAGAGAGGACAGTTCTACCAGTGTGTGAGTAGCAGAGTTTGTTTTTGTGTGTGAGAGAGTAACTGAGTGTGCAAGTAAACATGTTAATTTTTTATTTAGAAGAAGATAAATAGACATTTTAAAATGGGTGGTATTGGAGACTCCTGGATTCTTGTACACAGCCTTTAGTGGACACTTTAAGAACTGACACATGTTCCACAGAAAATATTCAGATATTTTATGAATGCTGTTTTGCTGCTTTAACTACAGTTACACAGTCAGCTCAAACCTTTATGAGTCAAAGCATAAAGTCAAGGCATCCTGCTGAGACACATGATGATGAGGTGATGAACTGAATGTCTCTGTCTACAGGACCTGGATGGGAACCTGCTGGACTCGTGGGAGGGGGTCCGGGTGCAGTGTCTGTGGTGTCTGAGTGACGGCCGGACCGTCCTGGCATCAGACACACACCAACGCATCAGAGGGTACAACTTTGAGGACCTGACAGACAGAAACATGTGAGTCATTGAAGCAGGGATCATCACAGTCCTGTGTTGTGTTTATGCAGAAGCCTGTCCCACAGGTGCTGCAGGTGTTAAACATGTTCTTCTCTTTCTTCAGTGTGTGTTCTGCCTGTTGATGAGGTTTTGTGTTGTGTCATTGTAGAGTGCAGGAGGATCATCCCATCATGTCTTTCACTGTCTCTAAAAACGGACGGTTAGCCCTGCTCAACGTGGCCACTCAGGTGAGCCCCTGGTTCCCTCTCCACAATGACAGCTGTGCTTACTGAACACTGAAGGGCTCCACAGACAGAGACACTGCTGAAGAGAGCAGAGATGCTAACTGTTCATCTACATAATCAGATCCAAAACAAGAGCAAAATTCACAAAGATGTCGAGCGTTATGGGCGTGAACATCATGCACAACATGCCTGTTTAATTACACCATGAGACAGAGTAGATAACAGGAGCTGATATGTAATTTTATGAAAATGTTAGCTAGAATTCAGTCTTGGAACTCAGCTTTATTTGTATCTGCAGGGAGTTCACCTGTGGGACCTGCAGGACCGGGTACTGGTGAGGAAGTACCAAGGAGTGACCCAGGGCTTCTACACCATCCACTCCTGCTTCGGAGGACACAATGAAGACTTCATCGCCAGTGGAAGTGAAGGTTAGAAGACACGGTGTTTAAACACTCAGAGACAGCTGGCATATTCCCTAATGACTCACACAAAGACACAAATATTTCAGCTAACTGTTGGAGTTTGAGGCAAAACACACACACACACATATAAAAGTTTGTTTACAGAAGGGAGTGGAGACCTCCATGAGGGATTAGAGGCTTGAAGTATCAGTTGAGCGGAGCATGAAGATATTGTTGAAAGTATACAGCATACTTCCCACTGGGCCCAGCAGAGAGCGATCAATTTACAAACCTCATACCAGTAAACCTGCAAATCTCATATCAATACATCAAAGACCGAAGTATAAAAGAGATTAAAGTAGTAAAAGCCACCCACGTCTGCCTTCCACACGTGGAGGGGGTTATGGGTAATTAACTCACAGAAACTCACATTAAAGGTGAATCCTCTAGATTTCTTACACATTCTGTGTCAGGTGAAACACATTTGTTTAAATCTGATCTATGTCTTCTATCAGACCACAAAGTTTACATCTGGCACCGGCGCAGTGAGCTGCCAATAGCCGAGCTGACGGGTCACACCCGAACAGTCAACTGCGTGAGCTGGAACCCCGTCCTGCCTGGACTGCTGGCCAGCGCTTCAGATGACGGCACCGTCCGGATCTGGGGACCTGCCCCTTTCCTGGACGTCCAGGATGCAGAGGGACTCAATGGTATTGATGTGAGACATAGTCTGTGCTTGTTGTCTGGATGTTGTGGTTGTCATCAGCGGGCAGAGGACTTAGTTTGTTTTAATTTGATTTTTCCATCTTATTCAGTCCAATCACACATTAAAAGACTCAGTCTGATTTTATCTTAACCCACCATGAGTTTGTAGAGTTTGGTTATATATACTTTTATATATTTAGAGTTTAGTCTGTATACCTTAGCAGCATTTAGTAAGTTACAGTATTAATGACTAATTTTCTTTAACAGACAGAAACCTCGAGTAGAATCACACTCGGGTTAGAAAGACAACTGCTGAGACCACGATGGGATTAGAGAGGCGGAGAGAGTTCAAGAGAGAGGGATAGACAGTGAGATGAAAACAGAGAGAAAGATGGACAAATAGGTGTTGAAGCAGATAAAGTCTGGCAGGTCTGCAGCAGCAGGCTGTCTACAGCAACAATCCGGAGGCACCTATGAGACAAGACAACTCAGGGATTATCTTGTTAGAAAATACTTCTCTGAGTTGTTTAGGTCTAAAAACAATTACTTCAGTATTGTCTGAGTTTAGCAATAAAAGATTCCACTCCTCCAGTATTTTACATCTTTGAGATATGCTTCTAGTTTAGATGTACTAATTAGTTTCTTCTGAGTTTATTGTGTAGTTGGCAGTGAGAATTTACGGTGTTACCTCATGAAACTACCTACAGGATTTAAATGTAAGGTGAAGAGAATTGGTCCAAGCACTGTGCCTTGTGGAACTCCATAAGTAACACTAAGGGTTGTTATTGATGATGATGATGATGTGTGCTTTCCCTCTCTCTTAGCAGAATGTTGCAGCATGGACAGCTGATGGTCTGTAGCCCCGTTGACCCTGAGGAGCTTTGAGACTCTATAAACACTTGAAGTGATGCAGCAGGGAAAGCTCTGATAATTGGACAGCTGCTTCATGGGGGCAGTTCCTGTAGAGCTGCGTGAGCAGCCATGCCAAGCTGGGCTCCATCTCCAGCGTCAGACTCACCTCTCTTCTTGTGTGGACTTTCAGCCCCCCTCCTGGACCACCACCCTTTCCCCCTTACCTCTTATTTATATTCTCTACGTTATTTATTGATGAATAGATCACTGACCGTGGGGGATCTGTCAGTCTCCAGTCTGAAGAACTATTTCCTTCTCTGAACCTTTTGAGAGATTTTATCAACAGGAACATTTGATGGATGTAACACCACCCTGAAGAGTATCTTCATAATGCAAATTCCCTGTTATCTTGTCCTTTTTAGATGCAGAATAATAGTTTTATCTTTTTTTTTCCTTATAGTCAGAGAAGATTGAGTATTGCTGAGCATGATGCACTGACAGGACGACGTATTTGATGGCTCACACTCCCACTTTGTCTCATGTAGAGTGATGCATGGTTGGCTGAGCGTATATGGCAGTTCATGTGTGATATAAGAAGTTTATGGGATTACCTGTTGGCCCTCACCTGTACACACTTGGGTCCATTTTCCTTTATGATGTAACACCTTTAACCCATACAAAGGTCAAAACACTCAGCACATCTCTGACCCGTCTTTGTTTTTGTTGCCTCTGCAATGGAAAAGAAGTCCCCTTTGAAACTCTATGACTTCAGTGTAGCTGTTACATGTTGAAACATCACACATTATTTGTATTTCTGGTACAGAGCTGTTACATGGAAGGACTAAACCCCTGACGACTTACTGGGCCCTAGAAACCGTCACTCAATGCTTAATATTTTAAACTCAAAAGACTGTTTTTTTCCCTGTTTCAGGTTGTCAACAAATCCCATGTCAAGACCAGAACCAGTAGTGTGTCAGTCTGTAAGTGATCAATCAAAGGCCACGTTTGACATGTTGGAAATAAAGGAAGACGTATGGCTCAAAGTAACTTTCAGTAATCATTGCTGGCTTTTGAAAAAGTTTTAAGAGGTAGACTTTTAACTTTCTAACTTTAAATGCAAATTTTAAGAAGAATATTCCATGTCTTTATTTATTGTTGATCTACTGGTGCTCTTAAAGTCTTTATAAAGACTGAAGTATACCCAAACATTTGTAGCTCCTATTAGGAGTTTTTATATTGTAATCAAATGCACTGAAACTAACACCAGTGCCTCTTTGACTCTAAAGAGTTATTTCTAAATAGGACAGAAAACACCCTTTACTCTTGGTTGGATATTTAAGGCAGATTTGGGTGTTTAAAAACAAAAGGACGTGGTTTTACAGAATCACATCTTAAAGATGTATGTTACAAAAGAAACATGTTTTCTTTTTGTCCAAAGGGTGTGCCAAAGACCACTCAAACTCCCTCACAGGAGTTTCAAAAAGAGTCTTTTTTTTTACATTTCCATAAAGAGTTCTTTTATAAAAAATAAAAAACAGGAGAAATTGTGCCTTTGTGGGGACTATTTTCACCTGTGGATGAATACATGTGGTCCAAACATTGGATTTGTTGACTGTAGTTCATAACTTTTTTTGTCAATCAGAGGCTGTATATGAAAAGTTGACCAACAACAAGAGCTGTCGACAAACTCTGAAGCTCATGGATTGGCCTTGTCCCATTTCTCCACACTTGGAGTGTGTTGCATTACGCACACATTTTGGTGGCATTTTGTCCCTTAAAGCAACATTTGCAAAGGGATTGTTAATTCAGCTAGAACACACTTTCTCTTTTAAGAGGATAAAAGAGTCGAAGACAACAAATGCAGCTGGTCTGGTGTTATTTCTCAAAGAGATCCATCAGAAATTAACAACAACAGATGAATTAACAACCAGAGATTAGTGACCAGAGATAAAATACTTGAGATGAACAACTAAGGATAAAGGACATGACATATTTGACCAGAATTTAACATTAAAATGTTTAATGAAAATTATATTCCAGATAAAGTGCAGAACAAGCACACTGCACTTTAAACAGATTTGGGACACTCTCAGGCACTGAAAGCAAGAATATGGACTCACACCGAGCATCTTCATGTGAGTGTGATCTGGTGTGTGATAGGACAGCCTCACAGTTCCAGCGTCATCAGACATTTGTTCCAGAAAAGGTGTATTGAGGTCATATCGGTGGGAAAAAGATGGTATTATATGTATCTCTGAGGCCTCTTGTAGAAGTGAAGAACTGCACTTCTATTAGCTGATCATCACTGGCTCTGACTCCTCCTCTGTCTGATTACTCTTCCCTCTGTTGTCTCTCCTGACTACCTCCTCCTCTGTCTGATTCCTCTGATTTATGTTCAGACTGAAAAAATAAATAGAGGAGTCGCCTCCTGCCTGACATGAGTGCAGACTGAGGGTTCAGACCACCTCTGATGTACAGTCTATGGTCAGTTGATAGTTTTCTGTAATCCCAGCACTCAGTAACAGAAGTGTTGTTGGAGAAGGTTGGTTTCTGTCCAAGGTGAGAACAGGTTTGTACAGGTGTAACATACAGTAACAACATGTTTTCTTTTCCTCACAGTAAGCTGTTGCCTGACATGCTGTTCTCTGTACCTGTGATGTATTTCTCTTTGTTTTGGCATGTGAGGTGTACATATGACAGACAGGAGGACACGCGTGTTTCAGGGTTCCCACGCCTGCGTTTTACCACAAACAGCTTTGTACCAAAACCTCTGACTGCACTGAAGAAGAAACACAAACACACAGACACACACACACACACTTTAAATCCACTTACTCATATCCCAGCAGCTTCTACTCACACATCTACTTTCAGTAGATTTTTTTCCTCTTTAATCTCAGCAGGACTGTCTGTGGGAACCCTGCTCATCTGTTCAATGCCATCACAGCCCTCACACACACATACACACCCACACACACAAACACACAAATACAAACCCACACACAGACACACTGATGACACAGCCGTAGTGTTTCTAGTTTCTGCTTCTGTGATTTAGTTGGAGTATTTTCGGCTTCTTCTCTTCTGTTTCTTCTGGCTGTAAGGAGCCTGAGTAGGATTCTGTTTGCTCGCAGGCTGTTTCTGCCACAATCTGTTTTATATTTTAAATGTTAATTACAACCAGTGATTGTACTGTTCTGTATCGTTCTGTAGGACAAGTGTTATGTATGCATATTTTAAATAAAACATTCAGGGGTTTAAATATGCTTCACTTAATGCTCAGAGCTGGACCTCTACAGATGGTGTTTATTATGTGCTTTCTTTTCTGATTTGACTTCAGTCAACCTGTGTGGAGGTCATCAAAGGTCATCAAAGGCCCTTAAACAGAGGGAAGCATGAAATGGATAAACTGGATGTTTGATTTGTTATTTGAACATCAGTTGTCCAGTAGACATACTGTTACATTGTTCTATATCAACACACACACCACATAAGAGATATTTTGAGTGCTGACGTCTTATCTTACCCTGAAACAGAGCTCGAGGTGCATCTATCAGAGGAGGCCTGGAGAGGAAGCCTGAATTATGTGCATATGAGCTCCATTCATGCTCAACATTGTTTGATATAATTTTAAATTTTCAGATTACACGACTCAAAATCTGAATTACACAGGATATTCCCTGAAATCTCACCACACTGTGATAAATGCAATTCAACAGAAACCCCCCTAACACACAGTTATGCCATTTGACTTGGCTTACAGCATTTCTGAACTGGAATTTTTCAATTTGTTTCAAAAATGATTGGGGTTGTTATCAAACCTGAACCAGCATGATTATCTTGGAATTATCTGAAAGACTTAATAATTTCCAAGTTGCTCAGTAATGTTTCCTATCTTACAGGATTCTCATTGCTAAAAAAAACAAAAAACAAACAAACAAAAAAAAAAACAACCAAAACTGTTCCTCTTATTTTGAATAAAAAAAACACCTAATATTAAACAGTGGTTAACAGATGACAGAAACACTTACCTTTGAGAGAATTAGACCTATTCTTAAAGAAGAACTTAAACATTTTAAAGTGTGGCATCCTTTGATCTCCTTTTAACAGAGTTGAAATAATTAAACTTTGTTTTTGAGAAGTTATGTGGAACTTTTCTGGGGAGGTTAATTGAGGGGTTTTGTTCTTGTTTTGTTTCAATGCCAACCTGTACTCAAATGAAGACAATTTCCCCTGATGACAATTACAAGGTTATCCAACTCCCTTAACATTTCGGTTGCTAATCCACAGCTTTGGAAATTACTGTTGTTATATGAAAAAAGAAATATATGTGGCTGCTTTGTGGAATTTTTTTAAATAAAAATATTGAAAACTCAATTGATTCTCATTGGCATAACCACCCATTCAATTCATAGTCTCACTTTTCTACCATCTTAAGACACAAACAACTGAAAGATGATTTTATGCGCTCGTATAATCTGCTGCTGTTGCCTGGATTGCAGGACAGGATATTGCTCCTCTTTCCCCCATCAGAGATGGTCAGGCTCCAGAAGCTCCTCAGGCTGCTCTCACATCAATGTGCATTTTTTTTCCTTCACCATAAAAGGTATTTTGATTCTGTGTGCTGATCTTGCATTGAACCCCTTTGACAAAAACCTCCAGCCAAAACAACTCTTCCATTCAGGTTGAACACAAACAATCAATTCAATTGAGTTGATCCCAGCACAGGTTTCTGAGAGAATGTAACACTGTCAAAGTCACATTTAATCCAGTACTGAACAAATAAAATGTTTTGTCTTTCATTTTTATTTATGAAACATTAAATCTCCATCAAAAAGAAAAACATGAACAGAGAGTGAACACTGACAACACCGTCTGGAGTGAATAACGAGATGTTGTTCATTAAAAGGCCTTTAAAACAGATCAGGATGAACAGTGTGTCCATGGTTATCTGCCCCCTCTCTCTCTCACACACACACAAATGCACGCACACACACACACATCCTGCTGCTCATCTGATCTACAATGTGTGTTCAGTCAGTGAACATGACATCAGTGCAGGTTTGTTCTCACACAGAAATAAAATATTCACCAACAGATTCATGTCTGTTCAAACAGACCGAAGAAACATCATATGCCAGCACACACAAACACACACACACACACACACACACTCAAACTGAGGCACAGATACATGAGTATGAGTGCATGTGTGTGAGGGAAGTCTGCATGTTGAGCAGTGTCAGAACAGAATCACAGTCACAGAGTTTACATCATACTTCAGCACCATCACAACCAGAGACACGAGAGTGAGGGGGAAAAGAGGAGGACACACCACAGTCAACCTCCGAAACAAACAGGTGAGGAAGAGGAAATGATTCCAGTGTTTAGTCGTCAGACATGTTGGACAGTATTTTAACATCTTAAAGCTCACACAGATCACAGCTCCTCCTCACACTCCTTCTATCTATGCTGACACCTGTTTTCATTGTCTTCTACTCAGTCTGTGTGACATCAAATCTCCTCTCAGTCATTTAAATGATCTACAGCAGCATTTCACTGCCTGCTTTGTGCAGAAATGGAGTCAGGGTGTAGTTTTTCCAGCTGAGGGTACTCTGACTCCGCAGTACATAAAAGCATTAGATGCATTCTATTCAACATTTTCTTCAGTTGTCAAATGAATAAAACAAAAGCTTCTTAAAGACCTTTGCTGAGTCATGTTTATGCAGAATAAGCTCAGATGGGGCAGTTAATCAATTCTGTGTTGATCTAAAGTGTCTACAAATGTGACAAGAATTTATAAAATGGCAGCCAATCAGAGAGCTATGTGTGCCTCCTGCTCTGATCAGGAGGCGGTGTGATGGTGTAGTGACAGCCTGTTTCCATCTGCCTCAGTGTGGGATCAGGAGTGGTGGAGCTGAGACACTTCAGAATGATTCTATTCATAGAGTTAAGATCTGCTGTTTGATAGTTTCTGCATCTTTAAGATTAGAGAGATGTTTCTGCTTGTGTCTGAGATGTCACATGACTGACGGGTCCATTGGGATGATGAGCCTCCTGCAGTCTGAGCTCAGTCTGAACTACAGCTCGACTCTTTCTGGAAGAGGAAAACGTGCTGATGGTGCAGATGTTCCGAATCAAATCGTAACCTTAGTACTGTAGACATACAAACTCTGAGATTGTGACAGCAGGTAAAACAGAGAGAACACCTGGTGCTCTGATAGAGCACCAGGACAGGAGTAGGAGAGATGGAAGGAGAGAGAGGAGGGGGGCTGGATTATGGCACCAGGGGGTCAAAGAACCTCTGAGGGGGTCTCAGTCGTTGATCAGAGCCAGGATCATGCTGGAAGAACAGAGGCATGTGTTAATACAGGGCTTACAGCGGTGTATTTACGTGTATGTGTGTGTGTGTGTGTGTATTGCTGTTCTCACCTGTACAGATAAATAAAGAAGCAGAGCAGGTGGTAACCCAGTTTGATCATGGCCTCCTTCATGTGGGACTTTAGCTGACCCCGGTTGTGGATCTCAGTGGGGTCAAACACACCCATGTTTCCCATCGGAACCTTCACATACCTGCAGAAAGAGCCAGAGGAGAGGCCAGGTGAGACACTTTATTCAGGTCAAACGATGATGATAAACGACTCTTTCATCATGATATCAATACTGATGAAAGAGTCGTGGTTTTCATGGTTGGGCCTATTCTCTCACAGCGTACCTGTAGATGTTCCAGGCAGCTACGGGCAGGTTGAGAAGGAAGATGAACCAGTGCATGGAGACCAACATCAGCATGGTGGACAGACACTGACCCACCATCTCTGGAATCACCCACTGACACACACACACGGGAACACAAAACAGTGTGTTGAACCGCAGACATGATCTCTTTCAAATACGATATCAAAAATGTCAAATCTAACACAGCACCATTAAAGAGATACCAGTGGACTCTGAAGGGACTCACTTTGTTGAGTTTGGAGCAGCATGCTCGTGCGTTGATATAATCACACTCCAGGTCAGACAGAGTGATGATCTGAGCCCGCAGTCAGGAACACAAACTTTGCAAAAACTACTTCTTATGCAAACACCTTCTGCACAACTATTAGCTTCACAAACGTTTACTGTTTACTGTTAAAGAAGAGCTGCTGACACAGTATGGTAAACATGTCCCTGCAACAACTGTTTGAAACTGACATCACATTTAACATGCGCAGATATTTGTCATTAAACATTATCTTTTTTTCAGTTTCAGACTCAATATGTGGTCTTTGGTCTATCTTTAATAAAAGCTGCCTTTAGATGGTAATGATTTAATCATCATTTTACACCATGTTACAGCTTTTTATGAAGATGGACTTGTTTTATATTTACTATTTATGTTTCTTTTCCCTGTTCTTTTGTTTTCTGGAGCCTTTATCCGTTATCTGTGGACTTTGATTCATTACAGTGAACAGTTTTAATAATTTCGTTTTATGAGGATCAACAAAGATAACATTTTTCAGTGCTAAGATCAAACTGTCTGTTGATATAAGTATGGGCTCACCTGAGTTGACAGTTAATGTTCTTACTATTTACAGGACCGGTTTATGACAGCAGGAGGGCAGCAGAAGCTCTGATGAAGTGATTCATGTCCAAACTATGTGAATGACTGGTGACTGATTTTACATGCTGAATTAAATCAGAACCCTCTCATTGTGTATTTGATCCAAAATGCAGATTTAAGGTTAATTAGAAATCTTTAAAAATGTTCATTGTTGTTGCCAGACTCCGAAGGATCAACCCTTGAAACTAAAAGGTAAATGAGTTATTAGTTACACTTTAATCTTCTCTCAGCACATTCACAGTTAGCCCATTCCTGACTGACGCTAACCGGCTCTGAACTGAATTTCGGTGCAAATATAAGATTTAATAAAACCCTGAGAGCAGCCTGCCACTTTGATAAATCATCTGCACATCATATAAACACCAGGAATAAAGGATACGAAGTAAACGGAGAGGAAAATCAGAGCACAGCAGTCCACTAACGACAGGATGAACACTGCCGCCTCCATCTTCTTCTTCTTCTCCTTCTTACCTCCGCGTTCACTTCCGGACAATGCGTCATCATTGCGTCACCCTCACTTATTTGACTGCTGCACTGCCACATGTTAGAGGGGAGGGGAACTGCAACTACAAAGACTCCCCTTTAAAGATGACCTGCCAAAAAGCAGCCAACAAAGTTCAGCAGTATGGAGAGAAATATGTGGTTTTTCCTTGCTGAAAACGTTTTCTTGAATTTATTTTGTAGTAACGTTGGACACCGGAGCTGAACTGTCTAAAAAACAAAACAAACAAACAAAAAAAAATGACAAGAGTATAAGAAAGCTAAACAGGGAGTGCCAGAGCACGGGCAAAAACACAGTTTAAGCTGTTTATGGTAATGTTCATTCCAACCCACTAGCAGCAGTCATACTTCAGTGATCTGTTCAGGGTTGAAGTTGGAGTTTAGATGAGCACTGGTAGGACATTACGAGGATTCGCTAATGTCACAAGTTACAAATATGTCTCAGAGCATGGGCTGGGAGCTGCGCTAAACCTAGCCTGGTACTGACCTAAGGTAAAACTCAGTTTACAAAGTTTTCTTGTTGTCACATTTCAAGCAATAATGCTACGTAACTACAAATAAATACATTACCTTGTTGCTTTGTATCCAGTAAAAAGATGTCTTAAACAGAGAAAAGTTTAAAAGAAGATCCGATCTCTAAAACACACACCTTGGCAAGAGTCATGTTTTTACAATAGTGGGAAAGGCACCACAGGCTGGACTTGAACTAGGTTATACTGGCACCCGACATCTCTTTATCTACTCACAAAAATTTAGGCAGCACAAATATGGACTGCAAATGCCTACAGACAGTGATGAGGACTACTGAGAGGATCATAAAGGCTCCACTGCCCTCTCTGCAGAGGATCTACCACCGCAGAGTCCACAGGAGAGCTGCCTCCCTTCTTAAGGACCCCAACTACCCATAACAAGGACTGTTGACATGTCTCCCCACAAACTGGAGGTACAGAAGTGTGAAATGCTGGACCTCCAGTCTCAAAACTCTCTCTAGCCTCCTGCCATCAGATACCTAAACAGCTGACAGGACTCAATAATTGCACATTTCATAATGTCCATGTTGGATAGTCCAATATGGCCGCAACAGCTGATTTCCTTCAGAGTCTCAGAAACAGACCAGTGGCGTCACGGAGACTTTGTCCATTAATTATACAGTCTTTGTTGTATACATGAGGTTTGGACACATTTGTCTGGGAACTTTAGAGAGCTAAATTAATTATTCATAGCGTTGGTTACTGCCCACAGTACCCTGTGTACAGTTACCAATAAACATAAATGCAGGCTTTGGCACAAGCTACTTTTCATAGAGCTGGTGTAAAAAATGAATTTATAAAGAAAAATTGTTTTTTCTCCTTACTAGAGCATTTTTCTGTGATATTGTGGGGGCTGGAATGAAAGCTCTGGAAGGCCAGATTTGGCCCACAGGCCGCTAGCTGATGTTTACTGCAAAAGAGGGTCGTCTTTTATCTTCTGATATGAAGTCCGGTGTACTGGACTTTAAGAGGATAGGGTATTAACCCCCAAAAATAGAGAAACTTTTGACTGCTGAACGCTCAGAGAAAGCAAGCATTAGTGTCAACCAAATATGTGTGTAAATACTTTTCATCACTAAATTTAATAGGCTTTTAATAACTAAATTTAAAAACTGACATAAGTTTCTGGTTTTAATTTTTAACATACAAAAAATATACAAAAACATTTTTCAACACAATTTTTCAAACATGTACTCTATGGAATTAGACAATTAATAATGAAAGTATATTTCATATCAATATATTTATTTAAAGTATACTATATTACAACTTTTTGAAGTATGATCAAAGTGCACTGACAAGAATACAGTGAAAGTTTGTAATGAACATACATTTGGCATACTTTAATGAACACGTTTCTACTATTATGTTGACCTTCACATGGTTTAAATGTATTTTTTAAGTTATTTTTTTTCTGGAACAAACGGGGCCCTGTCTAACAGACCACAGGACACTCCTTTGCTTGGTACATACACAAAGATGCACAGCACAAGGCCCCTTGTTGTTTGGAGAAAGTTCATCTGCTGATACAGTGAAATGAGTTATCCATGCAAAGGAGGGCTTTTGTTTCATACGCAGAAAGAGGACAAAACAGCTGTTGCCTCCACACCCAACTTTACCTCAAACTCCAGCTCAAGATCAATGCAAAGCCCCTTGTCTTGTAATGATTTTCTTTATCAGAAACATACACAGACCAACACTCCTATTACACACACATACTGGAGGTACAGCCATGTGATCCAGCTGTAAACAACAAATACGCATCCACAGCTTACCTTTTTCTATGTCAAGAAGACAGCACTGTGCAACACTGTTAACATGTCCTGGGATGTAAATAATGAGCAATGATGCACAGATGTGTGCTTGTGAGCAAAAGCACCACTCTTAAGTTAAAAAGACACTTTAATTTCTGATGTGTAGAGGGACTGCTTTGATGTTTTTATCATCAATGCATGCATCAACATATTCCATACAGTGTCCTGCATGTGTTTGGTGTACAAGGGGACAGGGAGGACAGAAGTTTGATACACTACTCACAAAAAGTTAAGACATTCAGCTTTTGGATGAAATATCAGAATGCACCTAAAATACACGTTCACTTTTACCGGTTAACTTGATCTGACCTTCTCTAAACTTCTGAATGCACACACCAAACTGTTTGGTGTTTCCATGTTTCAGTACTTACTGGATAACAAGCTGTTCTCTAACAAGGTGTTCAACCACAAACATCACAAGAAGTGTCGGATCCATAGATCCACCGCAAAACGTTCTGGTTAAGAAACAGTTTGTTTTTCAAGAGCTCTCTTCATCATCATCATCATCCTGTTCACATTCTGACATAATGAGACCAAGACAGCTCCTCAAGATCCATCAACAGGACCTGGACCCTGTGAGGGTCCTAAGGGATGTTCTCAGAGGAAAGTTTCCACTGAGCTTAGAAAGTCACAGAGTCATCAGCAGGTTGAACAGAGACACAGAGAGACTGGAGGAGACACAGAAGGCCAAGACATCCCATGCCGATGACCGCTTCATGTGAATAGAGCCCAAAGGAACCGGACGGTGAACACTACTTAACTCCAGACCTGGTCTGCATGCTAGAAGACCTGTAAGGGTACCTGACCACACCATCGGGCATCATGGACCAGGGAGCATTTGAGCTGGACTAGGAACCAGTGGGCTTCAGAGATTTTCAGTTGGAAGTCCATTCATACTTAACAGAAACGGCAGCTATCAGTGCTGTTGGAGACGTCAAGGAGAACACTCTGCATCAGCAGCATGTTGCCACCAGAAAAGCCCTAAGAGGTGGCGGCGTTACAGTCTGGACAGGTGTGTCTATCAGCATAAAACTTGTGCTTTGTGAATGAGATTAATCCAGTCACTGAGCCTCTGCATGAGCAGCACAGGCCTGGTGTCATCTTCATGACGACAAAGCCCTGGCTCATCAAGGTGTCATCATCAAGGAATGACTGCTACAGCCTGGGAACCCCAAATGGAACAGCCTGCTCTTTGTCCAAACCTGAATCTGAGAAAACCTCTGGATCAGCTGAGTCGTGGTGTCTAGGGTCAAAACCCTTAACCCCAGAGCCTAAACTATCTGAAGGCCGCCCTTCAAGAAGAGAAGAATGCCTCAGCAGACAATGAGTCAACTTGTGAACATCATGAGGTGTTGTCGAGCTGTAGTTGATGCTCAAGTACTCGTGACAAGTTATGACATTTTTTGTTGTGGTTTACCCTTAACTGATGTTAGATTTTTTTCTGTAAATGGTTTGAAAAATTACCGATGCATGCTTCTACTTAAAAGCCTGACTTTATGACATTATATCACTGTGGCATGAACTATTTGTATTTAACATAAATTTCACCCAAAGCCCAATATCCTAAGCGCTTTGTGAGTAGTTAATTGCTTTAGCACATTCCATTAACATTATAGTTGGGATATGTTTTATAGAAATGAGCTGATATTGTTATGCAGACAACACAAATGAGTACTCAATGAACATAATCCACTATCAAGTCAAACTTTGGTCAAATTGTCTGCTGATGCTTGAGAACAAACTTGTGATGACTTGTGATGATAAGCTGATTCTCACATTTTGTGAATGGTTAAGGACCTTGTATTTAACATCATTGGCAAAACAAAACTGCAAATAAAAACCGGTGACTTTTTGATCATTGAACCAAAAAAACTACATCTCACACACCTTTTCAATGGTCAGTTTCAGTTACAAATCAGTACATCTAAAGATGTCATTTCTCCTTATTTGTGCTTTAAGTTTGAAATCCCTGCTCAGCCTTTCGAAGGGAGGTTAGTCCCTGTGCCTAAAGACAATGACACTGGTCATTGGTCAGTTCTTGTCTCTTTTCTCAAAAACCATGGGAAGAGATTAGAGAGTTATTTACAGTATGATTCAGATAAACTCTGATGTCTGAAGAGCTGAAACAAGATGATCAGGACACAGTGTCCACCCCAAGATTCATTTCAGGCGCCCTGCAAGGCTTTGCTGGACTAAAGTATACATATGGAGTAAGATACTATCCAGTATGACCATTTGCTGGCCTGGGGCAGCCAGATCGACAGTTTCAGATTTCCTTGATGGTTTGTTCAGATGGGTGATACTCCTCCCGAGTCTTAGGGGAAGATAAGTAGAAGGATTGGGTCTTGCGTTTCAAGCGAGCCCTCTTGGTAGCGAGTGACATGCTGTGCTTGCTGGAGGTGATAATGTCAGAGATGAACTTCTTGCAGTCCACACACACCTCCATCGTAGCCCAGTCTTCTGTTAGCTCCTGGGGCAGCTCTAGTTCTTCATGTGACTTTAAGGAGCCGTGCTTAGAAAACCTACACAAAAAAGAGACAAACATATCATGATGATTCAAAAAGGGGGAGAAATTCTTTCTGTCAACCATCGAGCTCTGAAAGGCTGCTCAAAATATCTAATTATTTTGCATTAAAAAAATCTTAACTTCAGTCAGTGTCTGCACACTACCCAGAGGACTTTAATAAATAATCACCTGTAACGCAGAATTCAGAGGAAAGTTAAGTACTCGGAGGTGCATGGCGAACAATGAACAGAGTGGCACTGTCCTACTGTGCAAAATAATTTCTTGACATTAATCTTTGTGGCTCTCCTATAATTCAAACAGTTTGCCCATGATTAGACCTCATTTAAGGTGTTGTCACCCTTCAAGAGCTTTTCAGGTTGTTGTGTGCTCAGAAAATGAATTCGATGCAGTTGTACTTGTTTACAGCATTTCAAACTTTTGTTCACCAGAAATGTCTCTCACACACTCAACACACACTCTGTAGTCAGACAGAGGAAGCATGTTTGTTTGTAAGTCTTACTTGGACATGGTCTTCTGAATGCTGTGGCGTTGTGTGCCTGAGGTTTTTTTCTCAGACTTTTCTGCTGCATCTGCTACAAAAGCCTTTTCAGGTGCTCTCGATACACTTGGTCCTGCCTTCGGAGGAGGGTGAGCCATGGCCCCTCCCACTGCTTCTTCAGTCATGGAGAGTCCTCGCCCAATTGCTGCCATTGCACTTGTCCTCTCCCTGGGGAGAGTGCTGGTCGAGCCGATGGATAAAATGGGCAAGCTTGAGTAAGGTTTAGATGGCAGACGCATCTGTTTGACAGGAAAAGACGAAACGTGATCATTTCACGAAAAACAATCCCAAGAAGAAAGTGGGCCCCCATTTTTATAAAGCTGAAGATTATTTCTGAGACTGAGAAATCTCCTCCTCAAATTGTCCTCTGACTTTCATTTTTGGAGGGGTAAATCTTGGTAAATAAAGGCAGCCAACCCCCAGAAAGTGTGATTGATTGGGAAAGAAAAAGCAATCAGACAGCACGTGGGTCCCTCTTCAATCTGAGTTTGTGAGCTTTGAGTGAGTTAAAATATTAAATGCTGTGGTGTGTTTTTTGTTGAGTTAATCCTCCCTGGCCCACACTCTATGTCCACATTCACACACTCACTGACTTTGAGGCATGTCCCCTCTAAGTCTGTGAGGGCTTAGGGCTGTCTCACTGTCCAATCATAAAGTGTGTGAGGGCTCTCATGCTGACCTTTTGAGCCCTTTATGCACTCTTCCTGTAAGTGGGCATATTTGCAGACTTAGCGTGAGGGAATTACCCTTGGTTTATAGCATGGGCGCCGGTTCCGTGGATGCTTCAGGCCCAAGTACCAACTTCTCCCAGTCATGCCAACGCAGGACTATGAAACCCCTCCCTGAGCATCGGTCACATTTCAAACTGGGGAGTCGGATTTAGGATATATTATCTCTCTCTCTGTCAACTGGCATCTGTTGCATTGATTAAATAGCATTGATAAAAAAAAACTTGTTGGTGTAGTGCACAAAATTCCTGGGATTATGTGACTGTGTGCATGTGTGAATTTATGCCAGTTGCTGCTGTAGTGTCTGCATGCATGTCTGTGTGCTTGCAATGCTTTTAAATAACATAATGTGCTTAAACACCTAATTTCACTGCTGTATAATAGTGGCAGTCATGTAAGTTTTGAACATCCATGGGCACAAACATAAATCAGCACATATGGGTCACAGCAATGTTGTGCAAAACACAGGGATCCCAGTGGAAGCCCACACAGGAGGGGAAGAGATGTAAAGAAGAATTTGTAATTGAAACCAATGCTGACGCTTTAGAAATATTAATATGCCTGACTTTAAGAATAAATTTGTAAAACAGTCTTAATCCGCCAACATAGCCTTACACATATTTGTATGTGCAGTTTGATTAATAGATTAAAACTTTTCATATTTGCATTTCTTTCAGTTTTGTGGTTAAACTGATTGGCTTAAGGAGTGTATTGGGATAAAGTTTCTAAATGTATTTCTAAAATAAAGGTCAGGGAATGTAAGTAAACTAACCTTAAACATGTGAGCATCATGTTTCTGTCTATTGAGTGTTTCATGATATTTTTGTTTTGTTTGATGGTTTTGAACCTATTCTCAAGACATGAATGACGACAACCAAATTTATTGCCAAACAACAATCTCTTTCTGGAACCCTATCATATCTGTCACAAAAAAGAAAAAAAAAGATGTATACAGTTGCTGCTACTATTTTATCCTCACAGACGGACTTCCATCAACCTCTTTGGATACAGTTTTTATACTCACTCACTTCACATTTCAACATTTTAGGTCATTTATAGTAGTTTATGGTTCCTTTTAAATGTAAGTTCTGAACCACATCGCTGATCTGATGCAGAAAAAATAGAATAAAATAAATAAATAAATAAAAACAAGACAGCAGAATTCTTTACTTGCCTTTTTGCAGCACTGTGAACAAACCGGCCTGTTGAGTAAGAATGGAGAAAGAAGAGTTAATGAGGAAAACAAACACTTACTTTATTCTGAATATAATTTCAAATAAAAAAACAGGTTATTTACTTTTTGCAAAACTGGCAGATGTAGGACCAGGTAAAGAAGGAAAAACGTTTGGTTCTGCAACAGAAGCAAAGCTGCCAAAAGAGAGGTAAAAAGGCATGAAAATTAAGTATTGCAGACACAAAAATGATTTAAAAGTGCTGTTAGTTTTCTTCAGTGAGGAACTGTTGCTGATGACTGGAGCTGCTTTAAGTGAGACAATAACTCTGCCTCAGCTCTATTGAGAGTTGCACATGTGTAGAACTCACTAACAGATCATTGATAATAATGGACCCATTTAGAAACTTTATTGAGGGTACAACAATAACAACAGTTACCCTACCTTTCCCTTTTTCATGGCATTGTAGATCTCTTTGTACTGCTGAAACTTCTCCAGCTCTGCCTTAACGAGCACTTGTCGTATGTGCATCACTTCATCTACTGTCAGTGAAAGGCATTCAACGGGGAAGCAAAACTCCTCCTGTAGTGAAACACGCATGCACAGACAGACAGTTGGTGGTTAACAAACATCTAGATCATCTGGATCTACACACAACTATGACTGACTTGGTTTAATAACTCCTACACAACAGTCTTGATCTAAAGCTGTTTGAGAGGGATGTATCCCGCTGAAGGTACTCAATCATCCGGGTCCCTCTTCAGGCTGAAACATCAGTTGATTTTATACTTAAGATGGCAAAGCTGTTTCTCTGGTCAAAGCTGTTTGGGGCTTTTTAAATGGCTTTGACTGGTGACAGCTTTGTCACTCGCACTTGTCTCCTTTCAGGTGCCAACAAATCCATCCACAAGTGCAATAAAGCACAATCAAAAGCAGTACTGGCTGAATATCTTCCATAATCCATAATATATGAATAATGAAGCCACAAAAAGTTATTACTTTGATGCCCCTCTCATTCACAAAGGTACTTTTCATGATACCTTCTTTTCCCGAGAGAAAGCCATACTGACCAGAGATTTAGAGCTCTGTTTGGAAGGTGGCTGAAACTCTCGGACATTGGTGGGAGTTTCTTTCTCGATGGAGTGTCTTCTCTGTTGGGTTTGACGCCGCTCTGGCTGGGGAGTAGAGGAAATTGGCAGGAACAATGGGGGAGCTAATGTCACAAGGAGCAAAGAGGTAAAAGAGGGGAAAGAGAGCGAAAACTTAACAGTTAATTCAGGAATCCATTCCTGTGGAAAAATTCACAGGCTGTGAAAATTTGAGATCGTGGTAGATTAAGCTGTAAAAGGAATTCTGTACATAGAAAAACTCTGACTCACTCTTCTTCCCCAGCACAGACTCTGGAGATGTAGCCATGCTTGAGCTGCTGGCTGATCGCTGCCCAATTATCTCGTCCTGGGGCAAATGGAGAAAAGGATTACTCAACTACTGCTGCCATAACTCTTGAGGTAATTTATACAGATTTAAAAAAGACTCATACTAACATCAGAGTCAGAGCTATCAAGCTCAGCAAGGCTGGGAGCTTTAAGAAGCCTCTTTCTCTGAGGTGCAGACTGAGAACCCGAGGGTTCTTCCCTGGGAGGTGTTGATCCATTAATCAGAGACAGAGTGCTGGACACCCGCCTTCCCATGCGTGGACTAAAGTCATCTGCAAAGAAGCACAGGCAAGAGAGTCACTGAATGTAGAAAACAAAAGTACAATCATAGGAAAACCCACTTCAAATCTCAAAACATGTCAGGATTATTTCCATATCCTTTAAAATGTTGTAACAGAGTAAATACGACAGAAGCAGGTATCCAGATGAGAGAACATTATTAACTGCTGTAAATTCAGTCAGACACAAGATCTGTCATGCAGTGTTTGAGGCCATGCACAGGGTGTGTAGAAGCATTTTTTTATTAAATGTTATTGATGTTAACATCTACAGCAATTTTGTGTTTAGATGGGACCCGTTATTATAACACACTGGGGAACCAAACAGGTGAAAAAAAGACCATGAACACTGGTTGAAATCCAGCCCAAAGTTAGAGAAGTCAGAAAGGATTAGTTTAGCTGACTGGCCAGTGGCAATAGCAGAAGATTGATTCCACTTTTAATAACTACTAAACTCTGAAAAGATTAAAGTTGTCCAACTGATTAAAGTTGTCATGGAGGAGATGCACTATCTCTCTGTTAGCCTTCACTATGGTCATGAAAGTCAGCATCCAGGTGTCTTGGTGGGTAGTGGGAGGACAACAACTTAAGGTCTGGCAGTCGTCTTCCCCCTATTAGAGTGTATATGGATGATATGACAACACTCACAACAATCAAGACATGCACTATACAACAATATGATTGAATGGGCCCAGATGGAAATAAAGCCAAGTAAGTCCAGGAGTATATCAGTCACCATAGGTAAGTTGGTACAGCTGGAAATGGGCGATTCCCATGACCCTTGTGTTGCTCAAACAGACCCTCCTCTGGTGGCAGGAAGGAAATAGACCCCAACGGCAGCTACTCAGCCAGCAGAGTTGCCCCTTGAACATCAGGACAATGTTGGCAACGAGCAACAGGGGAGAGGTCTTGGCCTTGGAGAGAGAAGACCATCATGGCACAAGGAAACTCCAGCTCACTGTTGAGGTCTGGTCATCGAGGAAATGCGCTGTCAAGAGCAGGCAGCAAGATGTGCGACGGCAGTCTTTTAGGTAAAACAAGGGCAGTAGATGAGATGTTCTCCTAAAAAGAGTTGTGGGTCATGGAATCCTTTCAGATCAGCTTGATCCTTCAAGCCATGTAGGATGTCCTACCATCTCTCAGTAACCTCAACCAATGGTACGGAGAAGACCCCTACGTGTCCCCTCTGCCCTTCTCCAGCCAACCTGAAGCATATTCTGGTGGGCTGCAAGACAAGCCTGACACAAGGCCATTACACCTGGTGGCACAATGAGGTGCTAAGGTGTCTAGCAGCCACTCTGGAGACTACACGGTCAAACATCAGTACCCTACCTCAAGCATCATCAATTCCTGAATCAGCAGGATGTTTCTTCCATGAGGGAGAAGTGAGAACCAAGGTCAGTGTAAGATCAGACTAAGGCCAGCTGGGAGAGGCACAAGACTGGAGATTGGTAGCAGATCTGAACCAAAGACCCTGCTTCCCTTCAGAGATAGCCACTACTAACCTCAGACTGGACCTTGTGTTCTGGTTTACATCACTTTGAACCACCTACATTAAAGAACTCACTTTGCCTTGGGGATATGCATAGGCAGGGAGCCTGCAAACACAAGAGCCTTAGGTACACTGAGCTGGCAGCTGATGCTACTGAGCTAAAGTTTGCCCAGTGGAAGTCAGCTACAGAGGATTTGTGGACAGGTCAACTACCAGGCTGCTTGAGGACTTGGGAATTTGCAGCCAAGTCCAATGCCAAGCCATCAAAGCCCTCTCAGGTGCCGCTGAACAGGCTGGGACTAGAGGAGGGACACTTACTGGGCCCCACTTACATCTCAAGTAAATGAGCTAACCGAGGGATTGTATCACCTGGTCCTAAACAGAACTGAACCAAGTGATCTAAAAATGAACCGTCTAAACCTTATTCCCCTGTCTAAAGGGACCTTCAGACTTTAATGCTTATTAACACAAACACACCAGCCACTGTTTGGCATCACTGTACTCTGTACCTGACTTGGCTAGGCTATGGTATTAAAACACTCAAAGAGAAGAGATAACGGCTTTGAATCAGAGTTGCAGGAAGGTAATGGCTGAGGGTTAAGGGTGATCAAAGCTGTTCACTGCTCATACTTTACCTAATCCCGTACGAAACAAATCCATGGGCATACTGTGAGTTTTGCCAAAACCTGTGGAAAGACACCTCTTTCATCAGGACAGCTAGTCATGGGCTCAGCACTTTTAGGCTCCAATGATAAAACACCATTAATGCAGTTTCACTTTTTCAGGTATGAAAGATGGTCATTTTATTGTTTTCATTAAAAAAAGGCTTATATGTTTGGTTGGTTGTTTTTTTTCCTTTTTTTTAAATGCCCATTCATTACTGCCAAAAGTTTGATCTACATTAAATATAACCTAACACAAATAAATACCACCTTAAGATGAATCAAACTTTATGCAAGCTATTTTTGTGTATGAAATGGATCTAGTAGTGATGTAGAGTTAACCTTAAACCACAAAGTAGGCTGAAATGATAGCCTTTTATCACAACAGTTACAGTTTCTTTTTTAAAAACAGCATGTCTTTGAAGGAAAGCTGTGATAGATGTTTTCAAAAACCTTCAGTGTCTATCAAGGTAGAAAATAAAGACCAGCACATATAGAGTTGCATGTCAGTAAATAACAATATCATGTAAAAAGTTCATTTATTTCAGTAGTTCAATTCAAAAACATGGAACTCATATGCGATACACCATACTGACCTGAATATAAGACAACCTTGATTATGAGAAGCCCCCCCCGCCCTCTTTTCAAGACCAATCTTCAGAAAAAGACTCTGATAACCAAAACTTAATTTGTGTAAAATGAATATTTTTTATTGAAATTCTGAGAAAAGTTTTCAGAAAAGAAGAAAAAGTACATTTTTTAAGAATAATTATTTTTTAATACTATCATATTTTGTTTATATTATCTATATTATAATTGTTAATGTATTTATTTTTTTAATTTAAATTGATGCCTATGATGCTTAAGGTTAGTTAGCCTAATAAAAGACAGGGCTTCTATTGAAATAAACTTTTAAATAAAAGAATGAATTGTCTTACCTAGTCTGCTCCTGCGGATGACATCGGGTGATACCGGTCGAAGTTTCCTCTCTGATTTGATTCCTTCCAGAATCCGCTCATGCAGTGTTGGAGGAGGCTGGCTCTGTGGCTTCAGTACACGAGCTGACACCTGGTACAAGTTAACCATACCCTCTATTATAACACACTGTAATGTCATTAAAAACGAGCTGCTAAAAAAACAGACTTAGATTGCTATTTTTACAATGACAGGACATTTATCCCACAGGCTGTGTGGCAAGAAAACTAGGGCGCCTACTTGTTATGAGAAATGACAGATTTTTGGGCCAACATGCTTTTCATTGAATTTACTATAAACTGTACTTTTAAAGGGGCTGTGCGGACTTGTTGGAAGGACTGTCAAAAACTTTCCTATGAGCACTATAACCCACTGACATAAATACATGACTCTTGCTATGGTTGTTTTTTCTACAAAATGAATCCAAGAAATAATTTTCAGCAAAGAAAACGGACAGATCTTACTTCTCACTACTAAACTTTGTCAGGTGTCATTGTGTTGCCTTTGGAACTTTTAGTCTACTTGCCTTTAACGGATTGGTCAGGTCGTCCAATGATGCTGAGAAATATCGTTTAAAATGAACCACTTTGTTGCTGATAATCTCATTTTCAATCATGGATTAGGAGCATGCAAATAATAGTGAAACCTTTTCAAGATCATTTATAAAGTCCTCACAGAGCCTTTAATGTGTTTAAGTGGATTTAAATTGTACTTACAGGGTTAAGAGGTGGTCTGGATCGGATAAACTCCAGGATGAGCTCATGAGCACTCTTCCTTAACCTTGGAGGTATGTCACCATTTACCTGATAAAATAGGACAATGTTGAGAATAAATCATACAGAAAGAAAAAATTTGCTTATTTGGAATAAGGTGTTTTATGGGTATTTTTGGTAGTTCATTCATCAAAATTGCAGACAAAAATAGGAACCTAATTTTCATCTTTACTTGCTTTTCATTGAACTTATATGCATCACCCTTTTTAAGAATATCTGAGCTGAAAGCAGTATCAGCAATTAACAGGGAACATTAACAGAACTGATTAATTACAAAGTAAGGAGGCAAGCAGAAGGTGTGTATGTGGTAAAGATAAGACACCCACCATGACTTTACGCAGTTTGTAGCGCTTTGCCCTGATGTCGTCCATGAGCATCTCATATGGAGTTAACTGGTACTCTATGGGCAGGGGATTGTATTGACGCTCCTGTACCTTTTTCAGCTTGACACCTTCTCTCAGGTCCCTCATGACCTGAACCCAGAGGCCAGCCTGACAGGAACGCAAGGAGAGGAGAGAATACGGTCACTTTGAATACAAACAAGGGTCTTTGCAATACAGAGTGTGTGTGTGTGTGTGTGTGTGTGTGTGTGTGTGTGTGTGTGTGTGTGTGTGTGTGTGTGTGTGTGTGTGTTTACACTATTATAATTTAAGTCAACAAAGTAACAAAAGCCTGAAGTTTCCAATACACAATTCTCAGTCTGATCCTCAAATTAGAGAATACCAATCAGTATCTGTATTGGTCTGTACCAAAGCACAGTTATCGCTCTTTGTATGGGGGCTTTAAAAGTCTGATCAGTGCATCCCTAATGAATGAAGATCGCTGAATATGTGCAGGACATATCTTTACCATCATGGATGGAAACAAACCAAATTTAAGTTAACTTTAAGTTCTTGAGGAAGAAGAATCTGGAGGTCTCTGGTCCCTATGTGCAGAACCTGGAGTTGTTCCTGCTACTATCACTAAGTTTAACAACATGAAGTGATATTTGCATATTCTGCAGAGGCATTTAAATTAACTGGATTAAACAATTATTAACAATGAAAACTCTGGTGATTCATCCATTCACCAAAGGGGATTTGTCAGGCTACATCCGAACATTAATGTTTAGGTTTTGTTATTGTTTGTATATGTTTGTTATTTCATTTCTTTCCTTCTTGTCTCTCTAATTTATCATGTCATTAGATAAAGGGGGACAAAGGCCACGTGACATTTGACCACAGTGTGATACAATCTCTTACCCAATCAGCATTCTGTAGCCTATCAAGGTCTGCACCATAGTCCTCTGATGACCCTTTCTCCATCTTACGAAGGTTCTTGTAAAGAGACAAAAAAAGAGCTTTATTACTGACGCAGAGTAATCCATTATGAAAGAAGAAAGCCATGAACGAACAGATTCAGGGAAAGCCCATGTGCTCTTTCTCGACTTTCAGGGCTATGAAAGAGATATCTGTTTTCAGTTTTAAGATGCATTCACTAAAGTGCCCTTTATCTTCTATCCAACACTAAAAGGCAGCCGATGGAAGCCTGAGTCACCAACAACCTAAAGACCACTGTTCTGTTTTATAATGAAAATGTCATCATAACTTTAACAAGTGAATTTGTTCAGCAAGAGCCTCCAGCACATGAAAATCAGTTAGTTGTTCCATTAAGTACTCTGGATTTGGATACAGTAAAAGTTTAACATGAGAAAGTTCCTTGTGCTGATGAGGTGAGAAACAAGGTACTGCCCCCCAAAACTAGGGAGTGTGTCTCTGTTAGCTCCCAATATTAGTTTAAAGAGTGACCCTGAAATCTGGAGATCTTCAGCTGAATGTGTTTGAAGTTTCCATTTTAATCTAACTAAATATTACATATTAGACAAGCACCTACTTCCTTGGCACTCTTGATCTTTTCCAGGAAAGTGTGCAGCTCCTTGGTTTCTGTGTACAGCGCCCTGCAAACAGCTTGGTAGTGACTGGTTGCATCTGATAGATGAGGTAGATGAGCTCTGCAGAGCTACAAAGAAAATCAACATAGAGAACATTTCTATTAGATGGTCACACAGTTTTGTTTATCATAAATGTATGTTGTCATGAATTCAATGCAAACAGGCAAAAAAAACACCTCACCACTAATGTCAGAGCAAACAGCCACAGACATTTATGGTGAAATTTACCATCTAAAGAGAGTAAGTGGGAATTGCTCTGCAGTATTTCCAAAACTGGTTATGATCAGGGAGGGTTACGCACAGCTCCTGTCCCTGTAGTAGGGGGAGTGACTGTGGTCTATCTCAGAGAAGATCATCATTGCTATGTTGTGGTCCTTGTGAAGTAGGGTTGCAAAGGAGTGGAAAATTTCCTAAAAAACAGTTTCCTGAAAATGTCCACGGAAATTTTAGATGGGAAATATTGGACATTTTCAGGGTTTTGTTGCTATCAACTTAAGCAATATTTTTTTAAAAAAAATACCAGGAAATTTTCTTTTTTCTTTCTTTTTTCTTACTATCAATTTGAATGAGTTTTTCAAAAATGATCCTGGTTGAAACAACATGCAAAACAATTTCAAGCACATTTGATCATCATCAATTTGGGGTCTATGAGTCCTGTCAAATGAAGTTTTGATGACAGTGCTGAGGTATAAATATATTTCATGTTATGGTTTAACTTTAAGCTATGGACACATTTAAGTTAAACTAACAAATGCTTTAGGGGGGATGAGGTGACATAAGGAATATGTCTAGGCTATTGTAAATACCCGAATCTTATCTATTTTTCACCATTCATGGTGTATGTTGTTCTGTGAAAGATACCATTAATATTATACAGCTCTAAAAACTGATTAGTGTCATTTATTTTTTAAATGATATAAATGTTATATCATGAAACTCTACATGTGTGTTTGCTCATGACAAATATTTATGTTATAATTCATGGCAGTTAGACTCAGAAAATTCATTTATAATGTCATTTAAAAATACTTCATTGTGCAGTATTGTGACATGTTTGCATGGATGTCTGCTTATAACAAACCAATATTTTACATGTATATGACAAGGTAAATGCAGTTAATATAAATTTCTGAAAAGTCACATGGAAAGATTTCAACTTTGAAAATTCCCCAGAACTGTGCAGCCCTATTGTGACGCATGGTATGGAGCCAGATAAGGTGGATCTGGTCTCTGAGGTTGAGTGCGTCTTGGCTGCCTAATAGAGTTTTGAGCTGGGCTGCTCCTTCTGTGGGATGTGGATAAGTCTCTGTTGAGGGATATTATCTTTCAGTGTCCATGCAAAGATAGGGACGGTGTTTCTGAACAGATAGACGGGGTTACACAGACAGCTGACATCCAGGGTGGTGAGCTTGGTGGATGTTGGGTCTTAGTGGACTCTCTGCACACACTGCTGTTGATCTTGCGCATGGTATCAGGGTAAAAGTGTGGATATATGACCACTCTGCTATTAGGGAAGGTGCTTGAGGTTTTCATTGTCCCTCTTTGGAGGGACTCTGTACTCTGCCAGCTCTGTGCTTTGTACTCAGCTCTCTGACCTGGACTCTGAGCACACTCAGCACTTTAAACCTCAGCTTTGAACATGCTCAGCACTCTCCTTTCTGTTTTCAGTTCCATCCTGAAGTCGGTGGACCTCAAATGGACTGTGGTGGGCTGGATTTCCTGAAAGTGGATCAGTTCTCTTACTCACACCGGGTCTTTCTCCAGCTCAGTGAGTGCACTATGACTGTCCCGTTCATATAGATGTATACAGTCGTCATAAAACAGTCGAAACTCTGTTCTTTTTGTTTTTTAGTTTCCAGTTGTTGCAGATGCCCTCTCTCTTCACAGAGGAGTAGTGGGCAATGATGGCAGAGTATCATGCTAGTGGCTGCTCAGTGAAGAAGATCATCTTGCTGATGTCTAGCCTTCTGCATAAATCAGAAGCAAGTGTCCGTGGTGTTTCCCTCAAAACTTTTTGTTTAGAAGTCCTGAGCTGTGTCTCGATGAAGACTGTCCCATTTCAGAGTCTCCTCCAAATAATCTCATTTTTCCTGGTTATGGAGGACATAAAAGTATCCTTCGGGGCCTGACATATCGCATTCCTGTCTCTCTCAGTCTGTGGTAAAGAAATCACATTCCTCATTTTTCCCCACAATTCTTCCTTGATTAATACTTTGCAGGAAATAGCAAAATGTCTGACTTTAAGAGCTGATATATTGTCTAAGTTAAAGAAAAATCCCTGCAAGGAGCCCTGATAGGTCATATACCTGAGATAAAAAAATTGTTTTCTAAAATGACTACCTTGAGGATATCTCTGTAGCAGTGGACACTGGAGAGGCTATTAGGGTCATCAGCCTCCTCTTCTTCCTCTGTGGCTTCATAGCCTTCATCAGGGCAGGCATCCTTCTCAGCTTCTGCAATGTTGGTCATGAGGTCAATGAGCTGCTCCAAAGGAGGACTGAGGTCTCTCTCTTCATTT
The DNA here is from genome assembly GCA_030710495.1 of Labroides dimidiatus. Taxonomy (NCBI): domain Eukaryota; kingdom Metazoa; phylum Chordata; class Actinopteri; order Labriformes; family Labridae; genus Labroides; species Labroides dimidiatus. The sequence continues at coordinate 17,526,766 of CM061148.1, read as the reverse complement.
TCTTTCAGTCCATAATCCAGAGCTTTGTAAATCATGATTCCAAGAGACTCTATCATCTGAAAAAGCACAGGAGACAAATAGAAGCTCTTTTTTACACATGCACACTCACAACTCCAATACGTTTTATCCATCTTAGCTTTTGCCCTCTGTGCTAATGTTAGCTCCATAGTAGATTTCTTTGCTTGCAATAAGATATCTTGTCTTGGTAAAGCCATAGAAGTGTTTCTGTTTTTATAAGTTGTTAAACGCATGCTTACCAGAAAAGTAGAACTACTTTGACGTTACATGGTCGCAATTCGGACATTGTCCCTCTGAAACACTGGCTGAAGATAAGGAGGTTATGGGTGCTGTTTGAGTTTAGCCAAAGAGGACTGTTCGCAATTTGAGAAGGAGTTTGAGGAGGGACGTTAATACAACCAAGACCAACCCCTTTAAGTGACATGCTCTGGTAGTTTAACATGGACAAGTGCCCAGTTTAAATATGATTAAATTTCATTTCTGAGTTTACTCTGCCTGATAAAACAATGCAAGACCATCTCAGATGACCTCCCTTGAGGGCTGCCAACCAAAACTTCTTCATAAAGTAGGACTACATCAGGGTTAGTAGGGTTATTGAAAGGTAGCTTAGGAATGAAATGATCTTGTTAGCTAGAAAAGAAGCTATCAATTTTAAACAGAAGTAGCCAAAGTGGTGACTGTACAAAGAGCCCTTTTTGTTGAAGCACACTGTCCTCAGAACTCAGTCACTAAGCCTTGAGTAAAATAACATCATCTGACTGTGCAGCGTCTTTCACTGGGAATCACTGTGCTTTTATCCAAATGCAGATAATGACAACAGATGGGTTTCTTTTCCTCCATCTGTTTGGAACAGAAAGTACATTAGCTGCTTTTTAGCTCCTTTGGCTACTTCTGTAAGCTATATTTTTCTCTATGTAATGAGACTATTTACAAACCACATTAAGCTTTTTACCATACCAATACAGGAGCAGCTTAAAGCTAGATTGAAACAATTTTATGTGCATTTTTGTCATCAACCAAAGAATCAGTCAGACTTACATACAGGGGAAATTAAATTACATGCATATAAAATCTCTCCTGGGGCACCACATTAGGTGGGGCCTCTCTGCCTGGACGCTACCAACAGCAGTCCTAATGAATTTAAAGACAGAGAATCAACAAGTCCCACTTCCAGATATAGAAGAGGGCCTGCGCTCCTCGAACTAACACTACTACAGACAAATTTCCACATGTACCTGAACTTCAAGAAAACATTTTTGATAGCAAGCATCACCAGGACAGAAGTGTGTGATGAAACAGCAGCACACATCCCCACAGACTCAACCTCTGACATGTTTAAATTTAACAACAATCCAACATTTTATGCATTGCACCACTCGAGCTAGCACTCTTCTTTAACACCACATTTTGGAGTGGGTTTCTACCAAGGGGCAACATCCAGGAGAGAAAAATGAAGCCTATGGAGAAGTGCTAAAAGTTGCTGTTCATCAAGAATCCACTAGAGGCTGGCTGCAGAAAGACTGGAAATCACATACACATCAAGCCAAAAAAACAGACATTTATGGCATTAAAACACATATTTACAGCTTTATTTAAAAAAATGGCTTGGATCTGAAATGCTAATTTTGGCCCACACTGTATGAGAGGTGAATTTTCTTTTCCAATTCAGTGGTTTTAAAGATATTAGGATTATGGATTTGTCCAATTAGAGGCTCAGCTCAGCTAACATGACTGACGGGCTCCACAGATATGCAGGTATTCAGATGAAATGTTTACATTTATGAGGACTAATTTATTAAGGCTAATAACCATGTAACAATTAGTTAGCTAGCTAATAACAATCTAAACTATAGGTTTCCCTACACACGTTTTAAGGTTAACAATTGTTTTGTTATAAACTCATTGTGTAGAAACTTAAAAGAACAATACTGAGGAGCTGAATATTTACAATCTGACATGAAAAACACTATAGTTTCTTAAATCTACATCATTGTAAAGCTGTATGGAAACGGAAATTGACTAAAATATGATGGTTTTTTCATTGATGAAAATAAAATATTAACACATCTTTGAAAGATTCTTAGTTTACAGTATTTTTTACACCGGACTAAAACTTTGCACACTTATGTGTATTCAACCATATTTTGATAACACATAGGAGTTCAATAGTTATGATGCAATGCAATCACTCACCTCTGTTGTTGTGCAGGGGCTGTATGTAACTGCAGGAGAAAGAAAACAGATGTTATTACATCTGTAGATTTAGAGTTACAGTAGCTGCTTCTATACCAGTCATCTTTTTCACTCCTCTCTCTCACACACACATCCTATGACCAACACAGCAGAGTCCCTGCTTTCTTTGCTCAGGAAAAGAATATTACACAATATCTTTGGTTTTAATGAAGACAGAAACTGTAATGTCATTTACAACATGAGTCCAGGTGCTGAACTGGTGCAGTTCAGACCTTTCAACTATTGAAAACATTCAACACAGAGAAACCCAAGACTGTTGAGAAGCTAGCACCTTATTTCAGACAAAAATGGGGGAAAAACTGGCCCTGGGTGCTCACAGCACAGCAACTTAAGAAAATGCATGCAAAAAGACAAAAAAACAAGCAAATTAAGGAAACATCTTCACCAATACGACAACACAATCGCAGCATTTAGAAAATGCACTGCAAAGACCACAACACAACACATTAGAAATAGACTACAACACAGCAGAAGTTTTTTTTCTTAAAATGGAGCAATTTTGTAGTTTGAAATTTGCAAATCCCTTCATACAGTTGCATTTATGCTTATTTTATACAGCATTTCAACTTGTTTAGAACCTGAATTGTAAAAGAATGAGTTAGTAGATATTTATAAAAACAACAGTGCATGGTAAATGTGTTAGACCACCATCAGGTGTAAGGTGTTTGCCACCGCTGTCCTAAATTAACAGTACATTGCTGATTACCAAAGTATTTTATAATTTTGTTATGGTTACTTCACCAGGATTTACAAGTTCTTCATTCAAAACGATATGTTTAATGCTGAAACACAGTTATTATTGTTGTCCATGAATTTTTAAATGTACTGGGTAAATAAAAAATGAAAAAAGAGCACGTCGCTAAACTGATTGAATGACGTATGATACACGTGTGTGTGGTGTGTCAGTGTTTCATACAACAGAAACGCATGGTTTAATGACGACAGGAGTTGAATAGCTTGGTTGTGAGGGAAGCAGTGTGGTTTGGGCAGGCACAGGTCCAGGTACCCAAACTCAGCTGCACCAGTCAGCCTGAGGTTCTGCAGAAAAGCTCAGTGCAGTAAATCACTCTATCTTCAGTATTACACATTCGTAGTGACGTTCTTATTCTGCAGCATCACTATTGCTTTTGGACATTTCCCATGCCTTGAGGGAATGCATGCGTATTACACAAACACCTTAACCCAATTCATATACAAGTCTGACATATATCAGACCCTAGGTGCAGACAGTCTGGTCATTTCTTACCTTTACAGTCCTGGGGTTCCAATCTCACAGATCCGTCCATCTGTATCCTCACATCCCCCAGCCCAGATATTTTCCACTCCGCTGTGCCTGATGATGCTCCGGCCGAGGCGGAGGAGCGCCTCCTGCCCATGTTTCCCTTCGCAAGCGTCCTGCTGCACTGGTAACACACCGCCCAAGCCTGCTCCTCATTGATGGGCTGGTTATAGAGCCTCAGTATCTCCTCCAACGAGAGACTATCCAGTCCTGCCTCCTCCGCCTTGTTCGCTGTGTTTTGACGCTGGAGCTCGTTCCGTTCAGCTCCTGCAGCAGCTATCAGCCCCCCGGAGCTCCTTCCTCGGAGCTCGGCCATTCTGCCTCTGCCTCCGCGTAGGAGGCCCGATGACGATTAACAGGTCCGAGCTAAAACATGAGAGGAGCCCGGAACCTGAAGGCATTGATGAGTCCCGAGCAGGCAGCACACGCGTGTGGTCAGCCCTCCCTCCAACCGCCTCCTTCAGATGATTTCGCTTTCAGCAGTCACATGACACGGTGTGCTATTTTCTCTGTACAGCCTTCTTTCTGTCTTATCACAGGCACGCCAGGCTCACTCATCATATGACCCCACGCCCCCCACCCCTCGGCACGGCACATACACACACACACACACACACACACACACACACACACACACAAAGACAGAGAGAGAGAGAGAGAGAGAGAGAGAGAGAGAGAGAGAGAGAGCGCTCCAAAGCAAGATCTCTGATCGAACCTGAACCCTGGCCAACCCTGCCCTGAAGGACTCCTTCTTCAGCTTAACACCACCCTTCATCTCTGCTGTTGAGGTGAGCCCATCTATATCAAGCTGGTATCTCTGAACCTCCTGCAGCAGCTCAGGCTCCTTCCTCACCAGAGAGGGGATGTTCCATTTCCCAAGAGCCATTTTCCTGTAACTGGGGCCTCTGCGGTTTTTGCCCAATCCACGCTGCACTGGACCCCTAAGGCTCCTCTTGTGGAAGAGGATGAGCCCATGTCATCCTGACCAGGCCCCATGGGTGAAGGTCAGGCCACAGGCCCTCACTTGTGGGCCCCAACTCCAGGCCTGGCTCCAGGGCAGGGCTCTGGTGACCTCTGGCCAGGGTGAACTATTTCCTGCAGTTTTTCTTCATATGGAATCTATGACTTCGCTTTGTCTGGCCTCTCACCTAAGACCAGTTTGCCTTGGGAGACCCTACCAGAGGAAATTGCCGCCGACAACATTGTTCCTAAGGTCAATGAGGCCCGCAAACCCCTCTACCGTGATGGGGTGTTGGCCATGGAGGGGATAAAAAAAAAAAACCAAAAACCTGAATATAAAAAAGTTACTTAAAAAAATCCTCTGGTTGAAACGCAGCTTAATTTAAATAACAGGGGATGCAACTAGGCTAAAAAGCTTTCAATGCAGAGATAAGCTTTCTGCTTTCTGTTTTGTTAAAAGAAAAGTGGGTTACTGTATAACCCTGTAATATCTCTTCTGCAAACATCTGAATTCAGTAGAAGATCTGTATGTGAGTTGGTGGCAACATCCTTCTATTTTATTGAATTATTTTTTTATTTGTCTTTGTTTTTTTTTCTCCTGTGTTATTACCCAAAAAGCAAATTCCAACTGCAAGAAATGAAGCCTATGACGGTTCTTGGAGCATTAATAAACATGTTTACAGCCTGGTACAAAAACGACTTCAGTATTAGTTCATTTCTATATCAGCACAACCTAAACAGGGGGTAAATTTTCCCATAATTCAGCAGTGTAGAAGATGTTAAGATTATAAGTTTACCCAAATGCAGGCACAGCTCAGCTGACTGACAGGTGCACACCCTATAACTGTTAGCGAGGAGTATTAAAGCCTGCCTCTTAAGTTCAGCACTTCTGATATGGCTCCCTGTCAATGACAGACTTCAAAATCTGCATAAGAAACAAATGGGTGACATCAGGGAGACTACATTCCACAGTATCCAAAACAGTATGGAAAAAAATTCAGCCCAAAAAACACTAATACTGGTCTAAGGAATCATGAGGGAACATGAAGAAAGCTGGGACAACGTCATGTGGAACAAGAGAGCCTGACACAGAAGAGAAGCTGAGCTAGAGGTGAGGATAACAATACACAAGTAAGGTGCAGTGCAGGGCCAGGTGAGAGAACCCAAATGCACGACAGAGACTGAGTGCTGAAACAAAACCAGAACTTATTTTGGCAAGCAGAGGTACCCGACAGGGAGCAGGTAGGACCCAAAGTCAGGCAGAAAGAGTTAAAATCCAGGAGGGCAGAAATCAGGAAAAGACAGGCAAAGGTCAAAGATACTAGAAACTCACACTAGGAAGAAGTATGCTGGACTGCTTCAACACAAGAGACTATCTGGTACTGAGCACATGAGGGACTGGTGTTAAACAATCAGGGATGTGATTGGTTACAAGCTACAGGTAGAACACATGGGTGAGAGGCTGATGATCACTAAGCAGGTGTGGGGAGGACAGGAGTGAAGTGACATGGAATGAGACAGGATGTGAGTGTAACCAAAATAAAGTACACTGTAAAAAAGACAACTAGCAAATGTTGGTCTAAATTAGGATTTTTAGTTGATCAAAATTAATGTAATTTTAATTCAACTTACATAACTGTGTACATTCAACTAGCACCCCCCTATAGTTGGTCTAGATTGAATTTCCTTATTCATACAACAAGACAAGCCGCGTTAAAATTTACGTGCCCTCGTCTTGTTGGTCAAATCACTTTTGCGCATGCTCAAACTTCTTCTACTGGTTCAACTGCCCTGTTTTGAATGGACTGCACTTGCCCGCCTTCGAAGACTGTGTGGTATTCAGCGTTGCCAGACATAAGATAATTATCGTATTTGTACGATAATTTAGCCCTCTGTACAATGTACGATCAATAATTCCAAAAAAGGCTAAATGTACGATAATTTGACAATGTAGTGTCGTTGTTACAGATCTACCCCAGTCAGCGTTGCCAGATGGGAAATATAAAATTATCGTACCAGAGCCTCAAAATTATAGTATTTTGGGGGAAATTATCGTACACCCGACAAAATAATCAAAATAACTGATAAAGATCAAAACAACTGTCTTATTGTTGCGCGAAAATCACAATTGATCACTCTGTTTAGTGTCCTACAGGCACTTTTGTGAGCATTCATCGCCCTGCCCCACATCAGCAGCGTTGGATCAGCAGCTCGAGGCTCAGGTGCTCTTTTTTTTTTTCTGGTGCTCATTTTTCTCTTAAATGTCTGACTTCCTCCTGACTGAGCTCCTACGGCTGTGATTGGCTGTCAATTGTTCTGAGACGAATGACACTTAAACTATGATTGGCTGGAAACGTCAGATGATATAAGATGCATTTAGGGTTCACGGATAACTCGTCAGACTGGGGTCGATCTGTAACAACGACACGAAATTGTCAAATTATTGTACATTTAGCCTTTTTTGGAATTATTGATCGTTAAATTATCGTACAAATACGATAATTATCGTACAAATACGATAATTATCGTACGTCTGAGCAACGCTGACCCCAGTCTGACGGATTTATCTGTAAACCCTAAATGGCTGTTCCAAAGCCGGGGAGCAGCCACCACAAAGACCCGGTCACCTTTAGTTTTTAGTGTGGTTCCTGGGGTGTCCAGTAGCACCTGGCTCGATGAGCTCAATGTCCTGGTCAGTACAGGGGGGCTAGGCCGTTTAAAAACTTTAAAAACAAGCAATAAAATTTTTAAAATCTATTCTAAAAGCAACTGGACGCCAGTGCAGGGAAGCTAAAATGGGGGATATGTGCTCACGCTTGTTTTTTCCTGTCAGGAGACGAGCAGCAGCATTTTGCACCAGTTGCAGGCGGTGCAGGAGTAACTGGTCCAGACCAGAATAGAGCGAATTGCAATAATCCAGTCTCGAATTAATAAAGGCATGGATCACTGTCTCAAGTTGTTCAGGCGGCAGGTACCCCTTGACTTTAGATAAAATCCATAAGTGGTAAAAACTACTTTAAACAACAGCACTGATCTGGTGGTCAAGTTTTAATCTGTCATCAAATATAACCCCTAAATTCCTGACTGAGGACCGAATGTTGGCTGCAAGAGGGCCCAAAGAAGCAGCTGAAAAAGAAGCAGGACCACACCCAAACACAATAATTTCAGTTTTATCTTCATTCAGATGCAGAAAGTTTGCAGACATCCAGGACTTAACATCAGTCAAACAATCCAACAGAGGTTTAACTGGGTCTGAGATTGGAGAGTAAACATTGTCCCTTAAAATGGCACGCCCATGTTGTGTGTAATTTCATAAATATTTCTCAGACTTTGGCTTATAAGAATCAAGACCAAAGTATGTTCTTCTGGAAATTTAGTGACCCACTGACAAAAAAATATGACTGTCTCAAGCACATTATCAGTGTTGGTTTGATCTTTAGAAAAAAGTGATCTTCTCATTGAAAACTTAAAAGCAGTGGGATATGATATTGGCACTTGTAGCACAATTCATGTGGCTCATTCTGTCTGTGTGCTCGGTCAAACATATAGAACAGGTTGTGTACTTGCTTTGAAGGGTGACTTTAGGGGAGAACGTCTCTTTGGAGAAATTGTACACATGGTTCCCAACTGTAAAAAGGAAGAAGTGCTTATATTTCATAAAATCCTAACTGTGAAATACTTTAATGAACATCTGTATTCATATGTGGTGGAGCGAAATGATGAGTATGAATTGATCAATGTGAAAGATGTAGCAGACTTTAGACCATTAGACTTGGTGTCACCATTCAGGGGAAGCCAACTGCATGTAAATCCAAGATAAAAATTGATGGTCTAAAACTGCACTGCTGTATAGTCCCCTCCCTCTAACATACCCTCGCCACACCTCGAACAATTTGGAGAGACTGTTAGTTGTTGGTGCCGCCTGATAGATGGTCCAGCAGATTTATGATGGTGTTGCCTGATGTCCTCTGCAGTGATCATCTGCAGGTTGTTCTGATACTGTCATGTGTTTTACATGATCTTCTTGTTCAGCTGTTTCAACTCCTTAAATGTTCCCAGAGAATTGCTGAAATGGGTTTTTATATGTGTATATCTACACAGTATTTTTGTTAGCAACTCAGTGGCACAGTTGGTTGTGCAAGATTGCAAAATGATTTAATAAATATGATTTCATGGACATGGTTCATGGACAGTTTCTTTACAATTTAGAAGGATTTGAACATAAAATTACTGCATAAAACATTATATATATATTAAAAAACATACTTTTGTGTTATTTCCAACACATTGTGTTCAAATTAATAACACAAAACATGTTAAATTAGCTGACACACTGACTGTGTTAGATTGAACACAAAATGTGTTGGCCTTAACTAGACACAGAGGTGAGTTAAAAATTAACACATGATGTGTTACTTTCAACACATCTTTTGACTTTAATTCCAATTTCTGAACTTCCTGTTTGGAAGTCATAAGAGATTTTTTTTTGGCATGTTGGTTATGCACACTGAAATTCAGACCTGTAACTCAAACCAGTAGGCTTGGCTGATTTTCCAGTGGCTACGAGGGCACTGGAGTTTGTGCCCCGATTCTCAGGCTCGGGCCTTAAATATAAATCGTTTAACTGCTACTCTGCAAATACCAAGTGCCAATGGGCAACAACAAGGAGTCCTGCTGCTCCCCAACCCCTTTACTGATATGTGTTGGGTAAACTTTGCCTTTTAAAGCAGCTTGTAAACATGGTTATAAGATGAAAGGACAGGAAAGGGAAGTTAAAGTACTTATAATAACTAAACAAAGTAGTTGTGCAGAAAACATAACACATTTTCTTTATCAGTGTTGTCTTATGTGCATTTTTTTCATCACATTAAAGTTTTTGTTTGTTTGTTTAAGGATAAGCCAAAAATTCCAAATCATAAAAATACTATCCTGCATATAGCAGTTTTATAGTCTGAGCACATGAAGCTTACCATAGCATTAATTTAATGATAAGTGATAATATATCAGGTGTAGATGATTTAAATATGAGGATTCAGGTAAAAACTAATGTTGCTTCCAATAGAAGTCCACTGATAAAAAAAATGTGCTGCCAAACATATACAGTTCTGATTTCCTTCTAGCTATGAGTGAAATGATTGACAGAAGGGGGCAGACCAACCCCTGCCCCATTTTCTCTCTTACTTACATACATCTCATTATATGTCTCATTATGAGAGGGGCATCACCTCAGTGTTGCAGGTTTATCCATGAAGTTTCCTTCTGCACTGCAAGTGACCAAGGTCAAGAGTTTCAATCCTTCAGAAAAAACAGTAAAACACAAAGACTTTTATCAAAACTTTATTAGATTTAATGTGTCGATGATAAAGATAGCTCACCGCCACATGTGCCACACTAGAAGCTGCTAAATGACATCCACATGTAATTTACATAATTGCTTATTTGAGATAAACTGAGTAAATAACACTGTAAATATGTTTTGAACTACATTTTTATAATGTCAAATCACAGCCCTCCTCCTTTATCCGGGCTTGGGACCGGCAAAAGTGACCCAAAAGAGACACTCTGGCGGAGTTACTTTTTTTTTTTTTTTTTTTTTTTTGGTTATGGTTTGGTTTTTTGTTATTTCCTTTTTTTTCATTTTTTATGATTTAGTTCTTTTTTGGATTCCAGCTCACAGCAAGAGTGAGTCATCGTCATGTTGGTCAAGGTTCTCTATGGCAGGTTCAGCTGCTGAGGGAGCTGATGTGCTAGAAAGCTGTAAACTGTCATCATAGAGCTAGTGCTCACAGAATGCATCACCTGGCAACTTCAACCCATACTGAATGTACAGGATGGAGTTTAACTGGACAGAGGTGTGTGTTCTTCCAACACGAGGCTCTGATGTGGCTTTAGATCATTTGAGACTGACGCAGAGTTTGTGCTGATGGTCTTGATGCTCCTGCACACAGAAGCATGGTTTCCTGGGCGCTGTATTCTCTCTACATTTGTGTCCACTTCTGTTCTCTTTCAGTGTTCACATGTTCAGCTGACCAAAGCTATTAGGCTGCCACCTGCTGGACATGATGCGCAAATGACTCTGAGACTCGTCCAGTGTTGTGTTCCTCTCTGAAGAGGACTTCATCCAACTGGGTTCAGGATAACCCATAAAGAAGCTGAAGCCTTGTTTGTTTGATTAGTCCAGTTTTGGATGATTTTATTAATGGTTATGTTACGTTTCACTTATTTATAGTCCTGAGCAACGCGTACAGCTGTTCTCGTTAATATGAAGACATCAGATTGTCTTTTTGTATGTTTAGAGAAGGATTAAAGTTATACTGTTTAATACGATTTAATTTATATAATTTAATTTTACACAAGTATTAAGGACAACAGGCTTCTGTCACTCTAATGCATCTAACACCCCGCCACCACCACCCCCACACTGGAGGACAAATAATCTTTATTCTATTCTATCTTTATCTGATGAGTTTTGTTAATTTTTGACATTAGTTTTTGTCATGTGAACTGTCAAGGGTTTTAGATACTTTAACCATTTAACCATTTTTTTAAACTATTTTTTCTAAATAAACATCACTGCTAAATTTAATCTAATTTATGTCATAGTCATCTTTTATACTCCATGCTGCTGAAGTTTTTTGTACAACAACAGTTATATCTTGTCTCTTGATTTTAAGTTTTGAAGCCCTCTTACTAACGGCGCAACACTCTGAAGCTACTTCAGTCTTAAACTCTTGTGTTTATCTAAAATGAGCTCAGATTAATGCAGACTAATGCATCTAACACCCCGCCAACAACCCCCCACACTGGAGGACGAATAATCTTTATTCTATCTGACTCTGTTCTAAGTTATTCTATGTACTCTGTTCTTTATCTGACGAGTTTCGGTATTTTTTAAATTTATTTTTGTCATTTGAACTGTCAAGGGTTTCAGATAATTTAACAATTTAACCATTTTTTACCTACTTTTTAAATATACATTCATAACTCTTGTGTTTATGTATAATGAGCTCAGATTAATGCAGACTAATGCATCTAACTCCCCGCCACCACCCCCCCTACACTGGAGGACAAATAATCTTTATTCTATTTGACTCTGTTCTAAGTTATTTTGTGTACTCTGTTATCTTTATCTTACAATTTTCTTTATTTTTGACAAATGTTTTCACCACGCGAGCTGTCATGGATTTCAGAAGCTTTATACAAGATTAATTTAAATCTTTGATGTTGTTTTAAAATCTATTTTAGACGATAAGACACACAACCCTTTTTTCCTTCTCATTTTCAATACATTGTAACTCTTAACTCTTCTCTAAATAGTTTTAAAGGAGAAATATTCTTTGCTCTTTAATTCAATTTTTTATGAGCATCTTTTTTAAGTTTAACCATTTTTTAACCTACTTTTTAAATACACATCGCTGCTAAATTTAATCTTAATTTAAATCACCGAATCTTTTATATTCTATGCTGCTGAGGTTTTTCTGTATATCAATGGTTATATTTTTTTCTTGACTTTAAGTTCGAAAGCCCTCTTACTAACTGTGCAACACTCTGAAGCTACTTTGGTCTTTAACTCTTGTGTTTATGTAAAATGAGCTCAGATTAATGCAGACTAATGCATCTAACTCCCCGCCACCACCCCCCCACACTGGAGGACAAATAATCTTTATTCTATTTGACTCTGTTCTAAGTTAGTTTTCGTTTTTTTATCTTTATCTGACGTGTTTCGTTATTTTTGAAATTTGTTTTTATCACGCGAGCTGTCAAGGACTTTAGATAATTTAACAATTTAACCATTTTTTACCTACTTTTTAAATATTAATGCATAACTCTTGTGTTTATCTAAAATGAGCTCTGATTAATGCAGACTAATGCATCTAACTCCCCGCCACCACCCCCCCACACTGGAGGACAAATAATCTTTATTCTATTTGACTCTCTTCTAAGTTATTTTACGTATTTTTATCTATATCTAACAAGTTTCATTGTTTTTGACAAATATTTTTAGCACAAGAGCTGTCAAAGATTTCAGATAATTTATACAAGATTAATTTGAATCTTTGATGTTGTTTTAAAATCTATTTTAGACGATAATTGATTGTTATTAAGTGTGTTAAACGACACCACGTTTTTTTCCTTCTTATTTGTAAACACATTGTAATACTTAACTCTTCTCTAAATAAGTTTAAAGGAAAATTATTTGTTGCTCTTTAATTAAATTTTTAAAAGCATCTTTTCTTTGTGTAACTATTTTTAACCTACTTTTTAAATATCGACGCTTCTATATTATCTATATTTAAGTCACAGTCATCTTTTATATTTCATGCTGCTGAGGTTCTTTTTTGTACATCGACGGTTATATCTTTATTTCTCGATTTCAAGTTCCTCTTACTAACAGCGCAACACTCTGAAGCTACTTTGTCCTTTAACTCTTGTGTTTATCTAAAATGAGCTCAGATTAATGCAGACATATGCATCTAACTCCCCGCCACCACCCCCCCACACTGGAGGACAAATAATCTTTATTCTATTTGACTCTGTTCTAAGTTATTTTACGTTATTTTATCTTTATCTGACGAGTTTCGTTATTTTTGAAATTTGTTTTTATCACGCGAGCTGTCAAGGACTTTAGATAATTTAACAATTTAACCATTTTTTACCTACTTTTTAAATATTCATGCATAACTCTTGTGTTTATCTAAAGTGAGCTCAGATTAATGCAGACTAATGCATCTAACTCCCCGCCACCACCCCCCCACACTGGAGGACAAATAATCTTTATTCTATCTGACTCTCTTCTAAGTTATTTTACGTATTTTTATCTATATCTAACAAGTTTCATTGTTTTTGACAAATATTTTTAGCACACGAGCTGTCAAAGATTTCAGATAATTTATACAAGATTAATTTGAATCTTTGATGTTGTTTTAAAATCTATTTTAGACGATAATTGATTGTTATTAAGTGTGTTAAACGACACCACGTTTTTTTCCTTCTAATTTGTAAACACATTGTAATTCTTAAATCTTCTCTAAATAAGTTTAAAGGAAGATTATTTGTTGCTCTTTAATTACATTTTTAAAAGCATCTTTTCTTTGTGTAACTATTTTTAACCTACTTTTTAAATATCGACGCTTCTATATTATCTATATTTAAGTCACAGTCATCTTTTATATTTCATGCTGCTGAGGTTTCTTTTTTGTACATTGACGGTTATATCTTTATTTCTCGATTTTAAGTTTGAAGTCCTCTTACGAACGGCGCAACACTCTGAGGTTACTTCAGTCTTAAACTCTTGTGTTTTTCTAAAATGAGCTCAGATCAATGCAGACTAATGCATCTAACTCCCCGCCACCACCCCCCCACACTGGAGGACAAATAATCTTTATTCTATTTGACTCTGTTCTAAATTGTTTTACGTTATTTTATCTTTATCTAACGAGTTTCGTTATTTTTCACATATGTTTTTGTCACGCGAGCTGTCAAGGACTTTAGATAATTTAACAATTTAACCATTTTTTACCTACTTTTTAAATATACATTCATAACTCTTGTGTTTATGTAAAATGAGCTCAGATTAATTCAGACTAATGCATCTAACTCCCTGCCACCACCCCCCCACACTGGAGGACAAATAATCTTTATTCTGTTTGACTCTGTTCTAAGTTATTTTACGTTCTCTGTTATCTTTATCCTACACGTTTGTTTATTTGTTTGTTTTGTCATGGGAGCTGTCAAAGATTTCAGATTATCCATGCAAGATTAATTTAAACCGTTGAACCGCTGTTGTTGCCTGGATCTTACAACGCAATTAAACGTTCCCGCAACAGAAGTGGAATATGCACACACGAAACGGAGCGTGACATCAACTAAAACCTGGCTTGTTGTCTACATGGCAACTGTGACTGTTTTAGGTCGGCTAAAACGCAGTTTTAACGAGCTGCTGAAACGGGGCAATACTTTTTTATTTGGTCCTCAAACCGTTGTCGTGCAAATGGCTCCTCAGTCTCCTCATCTTCCACCTCCTCCGAAACCACTGTCTCCTCCTCTTTTACCTCAACCAGAAACTCTTCCACCTCCTCCTTCACCACCTTCTTCTCCACCACTGCCACGCCATCCTTCCTCCACCACCATCTCAAACTAACCTCCTCCACCATCCCCTCCTCCACCACCACCAGCACCATCACCTCCTTCACTTCCTCTACCACCACCTCCTCAGTCTCTACATCCTCCTCCTCCACCAGCTCCTCCTCTTCCACCTTCTCCACCTAAAGCACTTCCCCCTCCTCAAAAACCTCCACCTCCGTCTCAAACACCTCCACAATCTTCTCCTCCTCCCTGTCCTGCATCTCCACCACCTTCTCCTACACAATCTCCCCCTCCTCTAACACCTCTCTCTTCTCCTCTCCTTCTCCCCTATCTCCTCCTCTCCTGCCCTCTTCTCTCCTTCTCCTCTCTTCTTTCTCCTCCTCTCCTCTGCTCTTCTCCTTTCCTCTCTCTCCTTCTCTCCTCTTTTTTCTCTCATCATCTGTTCTCCTCCTCCTGTCCTCCTCTCCTCTCCTCTCAAACTCTACTCTCCCTCCTCTTCTCTCTCTCCTCCACTCCTCCTCCCCTCTTCTCTCTCCTCCAGCTCTCCTACAGCTCTCCTCTCCTTTCCTCTCCTCTTCTCCTCTCTCTACTCCAACCCTCCTGTTCTCCTTCTCTCATCTCCTCTCCTACTACTCTCCTCATTCCCCTACTCTCCCCTCCTCTCCTTCTCCTCTCCTCACCTCTCCTTTCTCCTCCTCCTTCACTTCTCACCTCCCCTCTTCTCTCCTCTCTTCTCCTCCTCTCCCCTATAAACCTCTCTCCTCTCCTCTCCTTCTCCTCTCCTCCTCCTTTCCCCTCTCTATTTCTGTCCTCTCCTCCTCTCCTCCTCCTTTCCTCTTCTCTCCTCTCTACTCCCCCTCTTCTCCAATTCTCTCCTCTCCTCTCCTCCCTCCCCCATCTCCTCATCATCTCCTCATCTCCTCTCCTCTCCTTCTACCCCTCCTTTCCTCTCCTCTCTCCTCCTCCTCTCCTCTCTCCTCCTCCTCTCCTCTCTCCCCTCCTCTCCTCTGCTCCTCTCCTCTACTTCTCTCCTCTCTCTCCTCATCTCCTCCGCCTCTCTCCTTCTCTCCTCCTCTCTTCCTCCTCTCCTCTCATCCCATCTCCTTCTCTCCTCCCCTCTAATCTGCTCTCCTCTGCTCCTCTCCTCTCTTCTCCTCTTCATTCCTCCCCCCTCTCTTCTTTCCTCTCCATTCCTTTCCTCTCCTCTCTTCTCCTCCTCTCCTCTCCTCCTCTTCTCCTTAGCTGGTTTCTTCCTCCACCAGCTCTCTAACCACTCTTCACGCTTAGCCATGCAGAACCTGACATTTATAGCCCACTCTGGCTCAGGTGCATCCCATGGCAGCTGAGGCCCTGCTGCTTTAGGAGGCACCATGAGAGGAGCAGCTTTGGGGGCCAGAGCTGTTTTCGGGATCCAAGCATTTCTGTCAGCTTTGGGGGCCACATTTGGTTTGGGGGGGCCCCCATTAAGAGCCTCCCTAGATTCCACAGGTGGTGCTAGGGGGCTCGCGTCAAGAAATGCTGCCATATCGGATTCTGGCTGCCACAGCTTGAAGGAAATGCAAGGTGGCGTGGGTGGTTTTGGGCCAGAATCTTCAGCTCCTGTAGGCACTCTCGCTCTTTTAAATGGGCAGGCTTTTACATACTCACCCAGAGCTGAAAGTGTCTTCCTGCACCGCTTTGTTAGAGCCTCAGCTGTTGCTCTTGATGACCCTATAGAGCCAGGGAGGCTAGCAGGCTGGGAGCTGCTGCAGGGGGCTGGTGCCGGGACCCTCCGAAGGACAAGCCGTGGGCTGCTGGGCCGGCCGGGAACTGGAATAAGGACCGAAGTCCAAGTGAAGCGCTGCTTCATCCTCGGGCTAGAACATAACAAAAAAAAAAAGACAGGATGTCCTAAGCATGTTAGCATGGGTGTAAAAAGCATATGGAAACCATTATTATGTAAATATCTTTTTATATTAAAGCATCTTGTGAGCAGTCAGCACAGAAAATCATGACCTTTCCAGAGACCCTGTTAACACCAAACTAATCACCTCTTTTGTAAAAGTTATCTAAAGTTTTATTCGCAGGGGATTAGTAATAAGTGGAGACCTCTGGTAATTTCAGAATTACCCCCTGACATCAGTTTTTGGTGTGGCGCATTGGCACGGGACAAGCAAAGCCTGCAAATAACTTGTCGTTTCACATATTTCTGAGTGAAATCGCTGCACAGACCCACTGTGCATGAGCGGCAGCACCTCACTCTGCAGCGCACAGCCAGCTGTACATTCAGATTAAAGAAGACAACGTCCACGACTCCAGTCAAACTTTTTTCTATCAATGTGCATTGAAAACTTCTGAACATGCTAAACAAATTTAATTTACTTAATAGTTTATAGCTACTACTCAAGAGATCAGTCCTTATTGAGTTCTACCCCAGATTTTTTATCAATAATATGATTGTGCGCTCTGGGACAGCGCGTCAGTGCCAACCCGCTGCGCGTAGAGAGAGACTCCAAATCATATTTTAGGTCACTTGTTTTAAGACCCCTTTAAGTTATGGAGCTGTCTAAATATCTGACTGAAGTATGTTTAATTTGTTATTATCATGATTGTGTTCAACTAATATCAGTGTATAGTGACAGACAAGTGACGTGTGTTTTTATTGTTATATTTACGTTCATAAATTAGACTAAGCCTATTTACCTCTGATATAAGGGTAAATAGAGAGTCTCATTCCATCTTATATCTACCCAAAGTGATGTTAAAACCTTCGTTTTGAATGACCAACGCTGTCTCAATCATATTTGACTGAAAATGATCAGAAAAAGCTGCAGAGACCGTCTTAAAAATAAAATTATCACCGAAATCACAGAGATGCCGATTCAGACTGGATGAGTATTATCAGAGGACCTATGTGTGTCTCGAAACATGGTGATTTGAGATGATTTGATTGATGATTTGCCCTGGAATTTTTACTTTACAAATTACAGACATGGTCGATTCGCAGGAGATTATAAACACAGACGTCCTCCACAATTATTACAAATTATCAGAGGTCCCCAGGTGAAACTAATCCCTGAGAATAGGCTTTTAAGATTAAATTTAAAATAGATCTCTGCCACAAGATTAGAGTCAAACATGTTAAGTCTGATACTCAGATGCCATCAAACAGATTTGCTCAAGATGTTTTAAATATTTTCAAGTTTTGAAATGTAAACAAGAACTGATTGAAAAATGAAGAAGCATAAATTTATGGTCCAAGTATGTGCTAAATGTTATCGTTGTCACTTGCATCCCGTCACTTATGGACAAGGAGAAAAGGAAATGTAACATGATGTCTTATTTCAATTAATTCAGTCTTTCTGTTTAACAGTAAAAGGAATTTCAAAACAAAGTTAGCATTGAAATTGGGCTAGCACTTCCGAAAAATAAAACATGGTAAATGTAGTCATAAAAAGAGCACAATTCCTGGTTTTCTTCCGAGAGGAAGTCCCTCCTCTGTGGATGCTTTTCCTCTGTCTAGGTCCCGTTGAAAAATAGTTGTTTGTTGGTGTTTTTAGTTTTTTTTTTTAAGAGGTCTGACCCAAAGTTTTGATATCGTTTAACAACCATAGAACATGGAAATGTCGGGACAGAGGTCGAAATATTTAACAAAATCTACGATAAATTATAACAACTTATACTTTGCTTTATTGTAAATTATGAATAAACCACAAATTTTGACATGATGACTTATATTCTACAAGGCTAAGCTAACATCAACAATATTAGCATCTGTTCAGGCATTCGAAAAAATCAGAAAAAGTCAATAATACTCACTTTTTTATTGAAAAGCCCTTATATCGCGTTGAAGATGGTCTCTGGAGATGGTCCGATGTCCTGTTAAAAAAGAAAAATCGCTTTGTATGTGTGTTTCTCCGAAGAAAGCCTTGCTTGAAATATCCTCGTGCGAGCGGATCAGTAATTTCACCGAGCAAGTGGATCGATTGGATTCAAACGACAGAATTTCCCATGGCAACCACGGAACGTTCAAGTAGAAACTCACCTGCTCAAACAATATCATATAACATTGAGGGTTATTCAAATATAAAAAAAAGGATTTATTTTTTTATCTATTCAGATTCTAGTGGTCTTGTGTACGTAGTGGTTGCCAGTGTTACGTTTATATTAACCATCAGTTAAGTAAATTGAGTGTGTTTTCGCTCAGCGGTATTTATAACAACTTCCGGGCCCTTGCGGTCACATGACTCGCAAAATCTCAAATTTGAAAATAAGTGACATTAATACCAAAAAGTTAAATAAAATTAGGAGTAGTAGTTTTCAGTCGTTTGTTAACTGGTCTTTAGCTGATCTGTCTGTCACAGCTTATATGCCTTGATACCCATCATGCATTGTGATGGACTGAATTCCTTTTTTATGAAGTTTGTTATCTGTGTTTTGAACTCTCTGTTGCTTTAATATTTGTCTTGTTCAATTTAATTTTTGTTAATTTAATTCAGTTAATTTCTGTCATTCGCCAGTAGGAGGCAGTGTTACGCTTTACATCGCCTGTGGAGTTGTGTTTAGTCGCTTTACGGCTTTTACGCCGTCATGCCCCCAGCGTTGCCAGACATACGATAATTATCGTATTTGTACGATAATTTAGCCCTCTGTACGATCAATAATTCCAAAAAAAGGCTAAATGTACGATAATTTGTCAATTTCGTGTCGTTGTTACAGATCTACCCAAGTCTGACGGATTTATCCGTAAACCCTAAATGCATCTTATATCATGTGACGTTTCCAGCCAATCATAGTTTAAGTGTCATTCGTCTCAGAACGATTGACAGCCAATCACAGTCGTAGGAGCTCCGTCAGGAGGAAGTCAGACAGTTAGGAGAAAAATGAGCATTGTGATTTTCGCGCAACAATAAGACAGTTATTTTGATCATTATCAGTTATTTTGATTATTTTGTCGGGTGTACGATAATTTCCCCCAAAATACTATAATTTTGAGGCTCTGGTACGATAATTTTATATTTCCCATCTGGAAACACTGGTGGTATTCCAAGGATATTTTCCACAGCAAAGTGCTTTCTGAGCTGGTAAGTGCGTTTTCATATAACAATATCCAGTTCTACATTTATGATCTCTACGTAAACAAGGGGTTGTTTCAATCGTGACTGTCAGTGGTGTGGGAGAAGAGAGCGCAGACAGGTAATTGCATTCTAACCTAATTAAACAGTCTATGATTCTAACACGAGGCTGAAGTTTCCAAGAAGCCTAAGAGTGGTGTTAAGGCCATAAAGCAACATTGTTGGCTCAACTGTATGCAACATATACTGCATTAAGAGCATTAATTTTTGTCCTTTTTAAGCCTTTTGTTTTCATTTGGTAACAACGCAACTGGAGGGACATCAGTGTAGATGGCAAGGTACAGTGGTAATTCAATTATGGATTCAGAAATCATCCTTTGATTATTTCAAGTCGGCCCGTTAACTTTTTCACAAGAAAGTCTCCGCGCACGTCCCTATTTTGTGATGTAGTCGGAAGGCGTATTCCTCTACTCTGATGGCGTTAAATAGACAAGAAACATGGCGAATACATATAAAAAAAATTATTTCCCCCCTCCCCTGCTTATCTGACAGCCGTTTATCACTGAGGAAAGGTGGTGTTTCTGTGGAGTGTTGTAAAGAGACGAAAAACTTGCACGGATGGAGGAGTAACAGGTGTGGCTAAAGACGGTAAAACTTGCATGGGAAGTGGTTTGGTCTTGCAGCAAGCGGATTTAGCCAAAAACGGAGAGCTAAAAGTATTACTTGTTCAAACTAAACCTGTTTACATTTTTCTGGATGAGATTTCCATCATCGGCTACACCGGGATAACCCAGTAGTTTTCAGCGCTCAGCAGAACTCCATGATGTAAGTGAACGTATGCTTTTTTAAATCAACTTTATTAAATTTTTACGAACTAAACGGGTAAAAGGGTCAGCCGAATGTAAATTCATCTATTGGGTAAGTTTTCGGTTCAAACGATTTTATTTTTAGACGAGGATTTGATCCGTGGTCGGCAAGTTAAGTTTACTGTTGCATGAACGAACCGGGGTTCAGTCATAGAGCCCCGACTGTGTCAGCTCCAGTCAATAAACAATCGATGTATCATTAGTTTCTCATCGTGAGAGAGTAATAAACGTCCATGATTCAATCATCATAACAACTTAACAAACACTTTAAACAAACGGTGGATAAGTGGGGGTACCCTTAAACTCTGCATCATAGATGGAGACTGGCTGTGAAAGCTTGTTGATAACGCTGAGTAAAATAGATCTCAATCTGAGAAATACATAATAATTAACAAATAAATGAACTGAAGGCTATCAAAAGAAAGCTGCACTGCCCTATTTTTTATCATAGAACCGTGATAAAAATACCATCAGCTGCTTCTAATGTTGCCATTAAATAAACACTGAACAGGCTAATCTCTGTGGGATTGTGTCATAGATTATTTATTGAGATGCCTTCTTTTTCCTCTATTTTGGATGACCAAGACAAAGTCAGAAAAATGTGTTCATATCCGCATACTTTAATGCTGTGGCTTAGCACCTGAAGACTGAATCCTTAAATTAAATCAATGCAACTGACTATTAGAACATGTGAAGTAACACTTGTGCAGCTTTTTTTTTTCTCAAGTAAAAGTGGAATAGGTCAATAAAGTTTGCAATTAAAATAAGAGCATCATTTTTAGGGAGCAGTAGATTTAAAAATTTAAACCAGTCTTTTTAAAGTATGAATTTATGAATATATTTATTTTAGAAAGTGTCATTTGCAAGCCACTCTGTGCTTGGATGTCAGTGCATAAAATATTGTATTTTGTTTTTAAGATGTCTAAGCCATTGTGAATGTCTGTATGATGCCTGTGTTGTAATGTTTCATCTGTCTCTTGTTTCAGGGCTGAATTACATGCAGTGCAAATTGTTATTTGCAGTGCAAATTAGATTATTTATTTATTTACTTACTTACTTACTTACCTTTTTTAACCCAGTTTTACAGTTTTAAGCTTATCTCACCCCAATTCATCCACTTTGCACTATTTTCGGATCTTTTTTACAGGGTTTTATAAACTTTCTTGCCCAATTCATTTGCCACTTTTGGAAAAAAACATTTCAGCATTTTTTTTTATTTTTTTTATTTTTTTTTTGCAATTTCATGCCTATTTTGCCTCTATTAATCACCTTTTCCCCCCAATTCTAGACCACGTTCACTCATTTCATTTACCCAGTTTGTACAATATCATGCCTCTTTTGCTTCTGTGTCACTTTTTTTTCAAATCTCTTAACCCTGTATTAAGCCAATGTCATATTGATCAATATATGAAATGATCTACTGCTTATGTTTATCAACACACTCTTAGAAATATGAATAAATTCTCATAGTAAATTGCAATCACAATGGTGAAAAAATTGAGTTAGGTTGTTTTCTCAAATTTGTTAAGCCCTAGTCTTAATAAATGTTAGGCTAATTTGCTTAAATTTTAGTTTATAATCATAAACAGGCTTCTCAGTATATACAATCATAACTTCAATTTGATGAACTCAAATGTTAGTCACTCTTCTTTTGCAAAATACCTTTTCATCAAAGTTTTCTTTTTTTCCACATTTTTAATGAGATTTTCAAGGTTTATTGTATTTGAGTGACCTTTTTGAATAGAACTAAGTTTTAAAATCTGAAGCAAAATGTCAATAGCTCACTGTTCAAGATTCAGAAAGGATTTATTTTTTTAAAATAACTTACCTTTTAAGGCTACAGCCACCATTTCAGCTGTATTGGCAGACAAGGCTGACCATGTAAAACCATGGATGCCAGTGATGCATCTATGGTTGATGTCGTCATGATAGAGGTTACTGGTCTTGTCATAATAGAGTTTCAATGTAATAAAGTATAAGGTGTGTGCAGGGATCATTTTTATGAGTAATATGACTTGGATCTTGTAAGAACTATCTATATAGTGATGAAATTGAAATTAAGCTGTTTTGATTTGTGCAGATTTCACAACAGTTCCATCGGATCACTGGCAAAAGTCTTTTGGAGAACTTCAGGGAATCCCTCGACAAATTTGGGCCTCATCTACTGAGATTGTATCGAGCCAAAAGGGAGGCTCGTGGAAAGAAGATGGCGGACCTACTTGATTCTCTCAATGAACAGGCAAGAAGTCACTTGTAGCCAAAAATCTAAAAATTAAAATGTGTAAGAAAATAATTCTGTATTTGATCTTCTTGAAGGAACCCTGTATGGTCAGAACAGTTAATCAAGTTGCATAATCATCTCTATCTCCCATATGCATGTTCAACCAAAAACTCACCAGATGGCTGCATTTTTGTGTAAAATGTTTTGGTCCACACTGGTACTATGATGTAGCAGTGCCACAGTGCCTCTTGTCATTTCTGTGCAGTAACCACTGTTCAGTCTGACAGACAGACGGTGTACTTCTTCTCCAAGAAACTGCATGCCTCACACCTGTTTATGTTGGGATACAATTCCACTCAGCTGAAAAAAGGAAGAGATGAATATGGATAATGCACAAAAATAAATCAAGTACGATTAAAAAAGGTTTTATTTTCCCCCTTTTCAAACTAAAAGTGTCTGTGGCTGAATTAATCAATTGTAGGGAGGCTTATTGATGTAAAACTTGGTTGGAATTAGGGAGCCTTGACAGCAGGGAGTCAAAACTAACACACAGCAAACCGTGTGTGCTACGTGCTGACTGGCACCTAGTACGTTGTGGAAGCAACAGCTGCAAACACCAAAGCATACTGACAGTCTGAGCAACGGTGAGGAGTGTTGTTGCTAAGGGTCATCACTGTGCCAACACAGACTACAACATGGCAGCCTCCTGATGACTTAATAAGTCCAGTCGTTCTCATGCAGATTTCTAGTGAGTTTTATTTTTTAAATTTTGTTTAATAAACACGTGAGGTACATCAAACAAGATGAACTGTCTGAATAACTCAGGGTTCTTTTTAAGTTTTCTTTTGGACGTGTGCTGTTTCCCTCTGATTTGAAAAGTTTTGGGATTTAATGTGTAAATGTACCACTTCCAAACTGATCAAATTTCTTTCCTTTTCACCTTAAAACCATTAAGACCTCGGACATCACATTTCATCGCAACACAGCAACTTTGAGGGGCCTCCCAATCTATGTCTGGGATGATGCAACCTCTTTTTTCCTGAAATGTTCAGTAAGTAGCAGCTATATGCAGCATATTAAAGTTGATTGACAAGCCTTTTCCTTAATATAATGTTCATGTCATTAAATTTCAGCCACTGAATATATGGGGATACGTTTAAGGTGGATTCTGCTGGGTATACAATCTCAAGGACATTGTTTTCATTACTGTTGGAAGCTAAATTTGAATCTGAATTTAAATCTCAATTGAAGATACAGAATGTATATTTTATTTTGTATAAAATTATCGTTTCTAAATCAAATTTTAGAATAAATGAATGTTTACAATCCTCTGTATTAAAAACTTACATTATCATAAATATATTGAAAAATATTTTGATGTAAGAAAAAGACCAAAATAAGTGTTCCAATTCGCAATGGTTAGGATAGTTCCTTAAAACCCTTAGGTTAATAGGGGTTCAACAGACACAGAACACCTGTAGATGTAAGTACTTTACCCATCAATGTTTCATTTCCATGGTGGATTTTCATGTAATGATAAAGCTTCTAAATTTAATTTGAACGCTCTGAAGGACAGTGCTCTGAGTGTGCCCTGAACACACTGTCCAAATGCAAGGAATAGCTCAGATTGTATTCAGAGTGTACAACTGCATAATAATAATTTCTTTCACTGCCTAAAATTCCAGAATTAAAATAAAACACTAATTTAGTATGCAATACCCTCCTAGTTTTGTTGAACGGTCTTCATTTAATTACTAATTATGTTGAAATTCTGACACAGCATTTCAACATATAGTTCTTCTACTTAATTTTTCAGCAACTTCTTTTTGTACCGTACGTTTTTTGATAGCTTTCACAGCCTTCAAATTTGCACTGATTTTCACAGAAAAAAAATATGCTGTGCAGCATGTCCCGGTGCAGTGTGCTTGTGTGATCTGTTTCTTAATTGTCTCTCTCACCAAAGTTTTAGTGTCCAGAGCATCTTTGTGATCTTTTGTAATTTCCAGTTGGGCTTGGTTTTCTGTTTGGAGAGCTGCTGCTCTAAGTGTCGCTTTATCGATTTCGTGAGATTTTTCCATGACATGAAATTTTCTGACATACCATCTCATCAAAATCCCATGCTTGAAGGATTGCAAAAAGTTCATATGTGAAAACTTGATGAGAAATATAAATTATATAAATATTGTATTGATGTAATTCTGAACCTTGTATAAGACTTTGGATTATATTTTTCATTTAGTTTTCTTTAGTTCTCAATAAGAGATGTCCTTTTTTTCCAACAGGCTACTGAAGCTGAACAAGATGTGAGCAACGGTGTGCCTGTTGCCATCCTTACTGTCTTTGATGATGATGATGATGATGATGATGATGAGCAGAATGTGTTGGACACAGCTATCGTGATGGAAGGGGCAATTGTCCTTCAGGACATCCCAGACATCGCCACAGCCTTTGCCTATCTCTTTGGTCTTCTGTATGCCATAAACATTGACTATCCCAAGAAGATGATGTACACCTTTGAAGCAATCCAGACAATTTTTTTTTCTGCTCTGCTCCAAATACTCACAGCGCACAAGGTCTCTCAGGTCAAAACTTCTGGCTTAATCACCATTCAGCATGTGCAAAATGCCAAAAATACTGAAATCCAGATGAACCTACCTCTGAACATTTGAAGGACAGATAAAGACTAAAAAGTGACACAAAAAGTGAGACAAAAGGACTGACATAAGATTCTCAGATAACAGCATTGTTTTATAGATGGTTCAATTTTTCTTGCTTGTTTAAAAATGTTTTTTGAATGTCTTCTTTTTCATTGCGAGTCATTTTTACACAAACAGGCCTCTTGTCTAGAAGATGTTGAGTGGGTTTTGGCTTATCAGTGTTTGGAAGCCATTAAGATATTAATGTTGCGGTTTGGGTTTTAACTGATCTGATTCCATTTTAAGATTTTGTTATAAAAAAGAACAAACTCGTATTTCTTGTCATTGCAGCACTGTTTTTCTTGACATTGAGGTTTACATGTGCAATAAAACAAAGCTTTGCAGAGTAAATACGTTTTGTATGACTCAATAAGTCTACATTGAAGGTGGAAATGCATGGCAGTGAAGCCAGATTTTATGGTTGGCCTGACTAGAATTTACAATAGAACAGACACTTAATTTTGTCTATTCAACAAGAATATCTTTATTTACATAAAGCAAATTATGTACCATTACAGAAAGATAATCAGTTTTGGCCTAAAGACAACTTGTAGTGGTGCAGATGCACAAACTTACGTTTATTCAACAAGAATATATTGATTATGTCAAGGCAGAGAACTATATTATTAAAGCAAGACAAAAATTGTTGGCTCAACAAGAAAATCATGAATAGGGAAACGAAAAGATACATGTTGACAGAACTTCTGTTTCAACTTGAAAATCCTCGTTTTGTCAATAACTCGTGAAGAAGTTGAGAAAACCCAAAAATCTATCACATCGAGTTGCCTTGATATATTGAGTTTTCTGAGCTTTGGTTTTTTAACAGTGTAAGAAGCACGGGCCAGACAGGTGCATTATGGTCATCAGGGAAACAGGGAACACTGGAAAAATGGAAAGTCGAAAGACCTGAAATGAGAGACAAGGGTAAGTAACGCAATAGAACAGGAATCACAAAACATGAAAAAGAAGTAAGCAACTGAAGGTAACTTAAAATGCAGGAGATGTGAGATTACCCCCTCTGCATATACACTTCCCAGTCCAAGAAATACATTGCATATCCTCTGCAACACACAGCAAGGGAGGGACAACTGACCGGATTAGCTTCCTGGACTTAACACAAAGTGGTACGTTTTTGGTGAAGAGCCAAACCTTTGTCCACATGTTTAGGGAGGATCTGGACCAGCCATCTTCTTTTAGTTCTTGTAGGAGAGCTGTATAGAGAGGAAGCTGATACCCAAAGACACACTCAAAGAGCAAGAGAGCTTCAGCAGAAGAAAGCAGTGTATTATGAGCAAACTTCACCCATATGGCATGTTTACTGCTTGGATTTTGAAAAGATAGGCAACGCAACCAAACCTTCAACTCCTGATTCATCTCTCAGTTTATATAATTCTTAGAATGATGGCTAGAGGAGAGGGTCACTCACAGTCAGACAGTGAGAAAACTGACAAAGTCCACAGAGATGTTGGACCAGGGTCTGCAAGTTACTGGGAGCAGGATTGGTTCACAAGGTGGAGTTTGGTTGGAAGTTTTGTTTTGGGCAGACATGTACATGTACATGTTGATAAGTACTCTGCGACCTCGTTCTCCATGGAACACCACCAGAAATGTTGCTTAGCCACAAAAAATGTTCTTCTGATTCATGGATGGAAGAAAAAAAAACAGAGAAGATTGTGCCAGTGCTCAAACAAGGAATGCAGCTTAGGGGGAATAAACAGGTGATCAGTGGGGCACTCAATATTTTTTATGCATACTACAGTGTTTTCAGTTCCTCAGCGTTGCCTTGTGAACGCAGATTTTTTGTGTTTTTTACATTTTCAAGTGAAACGCTGTGAAGCGTTGCCGTATAGTGAGTGAGAATCTTCGGCCATCGGTTATCTGTGAAGCACTATCTCATGTTTTGGCCCATGCTCTATCACGCCTTTTAAGCTTTCATCTGCTCTTCTGTCCTTTTTTTTTCCAGTTTTTCCAGTCCAGCTCCAGTGTTCTCCTTTACTACAAAATGAATCAGAGAAATCCTTTTCTTTAAGAAAAAAGAACAGATCTTGCTTTTCATTGCTTAACTGCTTGCTGGTGTAATGTTGTCATAGGGACTTTCTGCTGTAAATGGAGTGGTCGGGTTGTCCACTGATACAGAAAAATAGAGTTTAGAAATAATTGATTTTTGCACTGATAAGCTCACTTTCAGTGTAAATGAACAGGCAAATACATAAAAGTGAGACTTTTCAAGGTCACTTATTAAGTCATCATATTGTCTTTAACTAAGTTTATTTGACCGTGTATTTTTTAAAACATGACTTCGTTTTTTAATTTTACTTACGATATTGCAAACAAGTAAGAAGTAACTCGAAGTTATTTTTAGGCCTTTATTATACAGTATTTAAAATATAAACGTTTAAAATTAGTCATAGAAAGGGAAACATGGGCAGGCTAAGACAAAGACTAGTGTCCAAAAGCCTATCAAATCATCGATAACACTCGTCATGCTTTCCTCTTGTAAGCCAATCGCCTTCACTTTACCTAGCTTCCTGTTTGTGCTCTGGACCAACCAGGAGAGCGCTTCCATGTACCCTGATCAACACACAGAAAAGAAGCTGGCTGGAGTTAAGATGGCGGCATGTCTGTGATGAACCTGGGATCTGAGTCGAGGTTTTTCGCCATTACACGTTAGCTATAAAAACACACACATAGATAATTTGATAAAACATCAGATTCATATTTTTTTAACAGACAAGTTGGTGGTTTTTGAGTGACCCCATGACATCTATACACTTCGTGGTTCACCCGTTGCCCGGGACCGAGGATCAGCTCAATGACAGGTATTTCGTTGAGGCCTGTTATAAAGCTGAATAAGGATCAATAGCTGTGTGCTGAGTGTGACATGCGGTACTTCAGATTGCATGGCGCACGAATTAAAGATTCTGTTACGTTTTATTTGGTTTAAATAGATTAAGAGACCCTCCGCGGTTGAATCGAGGCCCAGCATCTTGAACAGTCATTAGCCTTCCGCTAGCTCCCTCACTCAGCCTGTGGTCCTGGTGTAGATGCTAGACTGGCCAAGGGGAGCTAAGCGCTAGCTGCTGTTTCCTTGGTCTCCGGAAGGATTGGCTCACAGTCAAAGTTGAGATAGACAATGCGGGTTGGGGGATGGGGACCGGGAGGGAAGGAGAAGCTACTAAAACACCATTGAGGAAATTTTACACGTTTTGTGTTACATTTACTGATGTACAGTTTTGACAAGTGTCGCTGTTTGAGGAAGTTTCATGGTTTATTATTATCAACGAAGGAATGTTAGCGCCCAGCAGCTAACCCAAAGCTAACTGCCGCTACCAGCAAGCCTGTCCGCAACCATGCTCTTGACAAAGCCATGTTTTTGTGACTTTTACCTTTTTAACACATGAAGCACATTTAGTTTTGTAATTTTTACGAGCTGAACATTATGCATTGAATTATTATGAACTATCCAAAATAAGTAAATAAATATAGTATCGTAAGCAACAGTTTAATCCTGTTATCCACTTTAGTTAAGGGTAAATCCAAGGCGTCTGAAGTACACATATTTGATAATATTCTCACTTTTCAATATAATTGTATGTATTAACGCTGTAATTAAATGCTAAGTTGCTACATTATACTTATAGTTTCTCATTACTAATACAGATGATAATGTTAGTGCTCACATGCATCCAACAACCATAACATAGAATCGAAAACAGAATAGAATGTCCGTGTGTTGATCCTCATGGGGGGAATTTTGTTGTTGAAACAACAGCAAGAAAAACAAGTAAATTAAAATTTTAATAAAGTAATAAAAACCAAAATATGAGAAGTTCAAAAATGTACACCTTGTTAGGATCCCCCATTTCTTTGGACAAACACCTCCCAAGAATCACCCGAAGAAGAGCTATTTCTCAGTTCCTGCACACTTCCTGAATAAATCTAGTGAACGAGTAAAATGCAAACCCACAGTCTTATTTCAAATACAGTACTACTGCTTAAAAGAAAGAAGAAACAAAGAGGGAACAATTGAAACAATAAGTGAAAACATGTAAAGTTGTTAACAGCTGCTATAACTGGCTGCCCCTCTCAGGGTGCTCAGTCAATAAATAGACAACTGGGTTTAATTTGTCTTCTTTCAAACGTTTTGATTTTGAAGATGTTGAGTCAGTCGGTGGTTTAAGTAAGAACTGGGTCACTGCATTTTTGAAGATTAATTGACTTATTTAACTTTGCTAGGCTGAATGAGTTAATGCTGCTGTACTTTAAGGCAAACTGGGGGGGTTCCAGTGGCCTTCAAATCAAGGACTGGATAATGACTAGCAGTGAGATTACTTGTTTTTCCATATTGTATTTTGTACCATGGAACTTGGTAAGAAACAAGCCTCTGTCAGACATGCATGTAGGTTTTATCTGTGGGCTGTTTAGTCCCCAAGCAAGCACACCACTGCATGCCAAATCTACCATGTGCTGCTGAGTGACCCTCTTCTTCTGCCTTATGTATAAGATTGCAGTTGTCAGATCTAGTGTAAGTGCTTCTATCTTGGTCCAGTTTGACCCAGTAACAGGGATTGGCTTGAATATCAAGTCAGATTTTGGTTTCTTTGACTTTTCTAAGGTCTGCCAAGTGTGTATGAGGAATAGATAGACTGTATAATATACAGATGTTGGTCTCTGTGGAGTCACTCGTCTGTTTCTGATACAGATTTTTGAAGCATACCATCAGTGGGGGCCATATTGGATGTGAGGTGGGCTTTGAGCCTCCTCACTAACAGCTATAGAGTGTCCGTCTGTTAGTCAGCTGAGCTGTGCCTCTTCATGGGGAAACTCAAGATTGTACTCCTACAGTGTGTGCTGTTATTGAAATTAGCGATTAAGACTGACGTCATGTTTTTTTGTACCAGGCTGCAAAAATTGTGTTTTTTTGGTTTGTTGTGTGTGTGTGTGGTTTCCAGTACATCCAGAGCCAGCCTCAAGTGGACTAACCGTTTGTAACTGTAACATCATTCTAGAAGTTGCTGCTTGGAGGAATTGCAGCTCATGTAGATAAGAAAAAAAATGGTGTACTTTTTTTTCTGTACAGTGAACTGAGTTCTCACTAAGACTAAGAGGATGTGTTTGTCAGCCCCTTGGCCAACAGAGGTCAGTGTGGTGACAGGATATCAGTTGTGTGGTGTCGCGTTTCTGGTCCATTTCCACTGAAATCCCTGCAGGTCCCTCTAAAGCTGTGAACCGGTGTCCAATATTTTCTGACTCCTCTTATCTTTGACACGTCTTTTTCATCCCCAGTGTCAGAGTCCTGGTCAGACTTGCTGTAAATCTCTCGGCTGCAGTAACTGCTGTATGTCAGACTCTGTAGCTGTGTCTCTCACGTGCCCTGAGCTTCACAACATTGGCCTACAGGCAGGCTAAAGCTCCTGTAGACAAAAAGACTGATGTTTCATGATTATAATCTGATAGTGAGAATGTGCAGTGATGTGCACAAAAGCTTGTATTTATAATTTCTAATAAGTGTCTGTGTGTGTAAACTTCACAACCTTTTGAGACCTTTAGGTGTCCCATCAGCTGCTCTGACTGTTTGTACATGCAGCACGTTTGTTTGGTCACATGGCTGACTTTATGTGCAGAGTGCAATGTGACCAACATGGATATTGATGAGGCGCAGCATGACAAGAAAGCCAACGCTCAACTGGTGGCAAAAAAAATAGTACTTCAGTGACGTTGCAATAATTTGGTTCCATCACAGGAACTGTACTCAGACCACAGTGAGTAAAAACATGACAAGCTAAAAATGACCAGAAACTGCTTGGGATCTAGAGTAATTACAGCTCCAATGCACACATGCTTGGCAGGGATGCGCTAATATGAGGATGATCTTTTGGGAGCTTCAGGCTTTTCTAAATCTTTAAACCAAAATTTAATAGAATATATTTAAACTGACTGTATTATTATTGTTACAGGATTATGTGTAAATGTCTCAATACAAACAGAAACTACTGTTGAACTGTGAACATCAGATACATGAGGAATTAAACTTGCACTTAAGTTGCTGTCAAAGTTGTTGGCGAAATAAATGAACTACCTCCAAGCTGCTGAGCTGCAGTAGTTATCTTCCTACATGATATTTTGGCTCTGCCTACTGGCATTAGTACATTCACAAGGTTGGTGATGAACACAGAGGAGCATAGAGCTGAATTAAATAGATCTGCTCTGTAGATCAGTGAATATTTGTGGCAACAGATTAGTCAAGTTTTCCATTCGTCTATAAAACAGGTTGTAGCTTTTTGATAACGCACTGTAAACTAAGAATGCTAAATATTAATTTTAACGAAACGTACCATGTTACACGTCAGCAGTTTTGTAGAGAGAACAGGACAGATGGACGGAGTGAAAGTAAATATGAACATAAGTTTAGGAGTAAAACAAAATCAAGGTATGAGATCATGGAGCCTTTTATTGCTCTAAATAAATCTGAGGTCTGTCAGTGTGTGAACTAGGGCTGCAACAAACAATTATTTTGATAATTGTCTATGAATTGCTGACTATTTTTTGGGTAGACGTGTGTTTGCGATACACTACCCCCTGCAGTTTGGGAATGGACGCTGGTCGGAGCGTGAAAAAGCGTGAAGCCACACGCGTTCTTGTGCGACACATTCATGCAGAAAGCATAATCAGCCCTTCTTGGTACACAAAAATTTCTGTTTGGTGCAGTTCTCAGTTTTGAAGCTTTGGTTTGGAACAGCAAGGGACACAAATGCAATTTTATTTCTTTTCACTAATGTGTTTCACAACGAAATGTTCCCATACAGGAGACTTGAAAAGATAACGGGGATCTTCCAGCTTGTTGTGCGCTTCCACTTTGTGGATCTTGCAGAAAAACATGCCAAAGCACTTTTGATTCACATGGACTGTATTTGCTGGAGTATCGGTCACAGTCAAAAAATGCGTCACAAAGAGGAAAATAAAAACAAAACCAAACATACAGGTCGCACTGGACTATAAGTTCATTTATTTAGAATGATTTATGTTTACAGTATGTCCAGAGAGAATTCATTACATATAAATCTGATAAGGAAGTATTTGAGTATCAGGAGGTTTGAATAATTTTCCTAAAGCACCTCATATCTGTGACCATAGTTAGGTTTCATTTTCTCTTCTCTACATACAGCTCCCATCACTCACCAAGCTCATGTGCACACCGCCCCTCCCCCCCTGCTCTGCTGTGAGTGTTGCCAGTGAGACCGGTGCAGTGTGAGCTTAAATAAGCTCCATCTAATAAACGTCCTCACTTTTAAAAAGTTTCGGGAGTTTTGACTCTAGTTTGGGACTTAAATCCCAAAAAACTCTCAACAACAAAAAGAGGCGAGTGATCAGGAGTTAGACACTGGGAGCTGTCAGGCTGTCCAAGCTGGAGATGCAGAGCCTCTGTTGGTGCACAGAGCCATCAGAGCCATGGAGATATTTCCTCATCAATATTCCTCATGTATGAATTTAGTGATCTTTTTCCATAAAAGTATCCAATAACACAGCACTGTATTTATTTGATTTATAAGTTGCACCTGACTATAAATTGCAGGACCAGCTAAACTATGAAAAAAGTGTGACTCACAGTCCGGAAAATACAGGACCAGTTGGTCCACATGCAGACCGGACTGAAGGCCCTGTACCAGAACAGTCCACTTCAAGTACATGCACTGTTACACCCTTAAAAAGAGCAATATGATTTTCGCTGCTCACTTTTCAAAAATAATTTGAAGATTCCATTCCTCCTGGTTGTTATTAAAGTCACATGAAGTATTCAATTTTTAAATGTTAATGACTATTCAAATATTTGAAAATCTTTGCCCATCCCAAGTCTATTTTAGTAGAAACAAACAGACAGCTGACTGGTATGAACCATGGCTCCACATGTTGAACGTGCAGTCAGAGATCAGCGTGTTACTTTTCAATTTTCAGACAGAGCCGTCAGCTCCCATAAACAAGACTCACTCAGCATAATGTTAATTTTGACCTTTATTGTTCTTTAGCGGGGTTAGCTGAACCTCTTCCACTGAACTGGACTCATTTTGGTTAAAAGCAGCCGCCACCACATGGACTTAATGCAGTTGCAGTGAAAAACCAAAACACGTTCTTCATGAAAACCCACTGCGACAGGGCCGAGGGCGCTACACAATTTAGTCAGAGGTGGCTGTCTCACACTTAAACCATAACTGCTTGTGAGAGTGAAATGGTATGTTCCCATTGGTGAGTATGCCATTAGAGTCTATGAGATTGACCACTTTGGTCTTCTCTTCTTGCAGAGCTGGCCCGGATGGGTCAGGCAGTTGTTGGTCTGTGGGGCTGAGAGGAGATCTGTTTGTCATGTTGATCTGTGGGCTCGGAGTGAAGCTGATGGGAATGAAAGGTTGTTGGGTTAGTGGATCCTGGCTGCTTCCAGTGGGGCTCACACAGTCCTGGTTGTGGTAGTTTTCCTTTTTAGACAGCTGCTTCACAATGAACATGTTTATATTAATCATTAAGATGTGATTTTAGATTTTGGGATATGAAAGAGGTTATACATTTTCACTGCCCCTCCCAGACTAAGAACCAAAGTTACTTTACTTAATGTAGCATCTTGGTGCAGTCTGTCCTTCATGCTGACATCTGTGACCTGTGTTGGAACTTCCCCAGTTGTAAGAGTTAGACTTGCTGATTAAAGAAATTCCTCTTGTTTGATTTTATTGTATGATACCATGAACTCATAGGCTCCTACACTATTATTCCGTTCCTTAAGCGTCAGTTGTGATCAAAGTTTCATTCATGAGCATGGGGCTTGTAAAGAGTAACGATATTAATATATTCACTGAAATGTAATAAATGACCAATATCCAGTGGTTCTGAGATGTAAATGTGCTTCTAAATAGGACACAGAATAAACAGTGTAGATTTTCTTCATGTGAAAGTGTTTGTTAAACAGGTTAAAAACAGACAAGTTCTGTTACTATATTTATTTTATTCGTTATTACAGTGCACATGTGCAGAGACACAAACAGCTGTTTGAGCTGACTGACAGATGATCCAGAGGTGATTAGATGATGCTGTCATCATTGAGAGACATCGCTTCATGTGACACTCCAGAGGAGAGGACATCTCATTTCTCTTAAAATGAATCTTTCATTTCTTCTCTCCTCTCTTCATTTCCTTGCATCTCTCCCATGCATCTCTGGTGGGAACGATGAAAGGAGGAAAGGAAAAGGAAGGATGAAACTTTGGAGATTTGGGATTTTTTTGGATGTTTTCTGAAGCAGCTGTTAATGACAGTCATGCCCCTCTGCAAGAAAAAATGTTTTTTTTTCCCCTACCTTAAATTGTTTCGTTTATATCAAACTCAGCTCTTATTTAGCTGACTGTCACCCATGTCAGCAAGCACTCAGTCACGGGTCTGGCTGTAGCTCAGACCTACATATTTCTCACCCTCGTATTGATTTCAAGTCATTCAGTTTTGACTAACTGAAAAAATGATTTCACTGAAATCAATAATAGAAACATGTAGGCGGTTGTTATGAAATCTGCTGTTTGAGCAGCGGTCAGCTGTTTGGTTGCATTTAAAGCAGTGTGTGACATAACATGCCAATAAAAGCACCATTAACAACCAGCACCGTCTATTAGCTTAACGGTTCTTTCAGTACTGACCAACATACAGGTACCGTGGAAGGGGTTTGCATTTCTGCGTGCAAGGCTTGGATACATTTCAGATAAGTTTAAACGTGGGTGAAGGTTTAACTTGTTAATTTTTTAGCAAAGTAGGATGAAGTATTTATTATTTATGTGATCACTTTCTTATTCTGATCAAATGCGTTTCAAGTTTCAAGACAGCTTTATTGGTGTGAATGGAAAAGCACTGTTGCCAAAGCATAACAATAAATAGTTGTATAGAGTATTTACATAAATTGATATTATTGGGCATTGGAGTCAATATATTCACATATATTTACGTACACAAATAATTTAACAATATTCTGTGTTCACAGTTCAGCGCACGTTTCTCTCATTTCCTTATCAGCGATCAATTTAATTGCACACTTAACTGTATTTCTTTGGTTTGAAATGTCCTGCAGTCATGAATAATGTCTTTGCTTTTTTCCCAGGCTCCGGGAAGTCTCAGAGAAACTCAACAAGTACAGCTTTAATAGGTAAGTTTGTGTCAACGTTCAGTGAGCCGTTGAATATAAACTTTATCATTATCATGTATTTGATTTATTCATCTCTTTGCCTTTCGCTCTTCATTACAGTCATCCACATCTCGGTCTTTTGGAGCAGGAAACATTAAAACAGTGTGTTGTGGGTCCGAACCATGCTGGATTTCTCCTTGAGGTAATGCTGACAGACAGCCAAATACAAGCTTAATCACCCTTAGGTAGCAAGATTGTGTGTTAATTCCACCACTGTATCAACTCTAGTACTTCATTTACCTCTTTCTCTGGATGTTTGGAAGTGACTGGTTTTCTTGTCATCTAAATAGAAATCAAAATTTTAAATATGAAACCAGTTTCAAGTAGGGATGGGCGTTTGGAAGAAACCTGACATCTCAAGCAACTATAACGTTAACAATCAGTTCATTATTTAATCGGGCTTATATGCACAACCCCAATTCCAATAAAGTTGGGACGTTGTGTAAAATGTGAAGAAAAACAATACAATGATTTGTAAATCCTATTTAACCTATATTCAATTGAATACACTGCAAAGACAAGATATTTATTGTTCAAACTGATAAACTTTATTGGTTTTTTTTTTTGCAAACATTTGCTCATTTTGAATTTGATGCCTGCATCTCTTGTGATGGTTGTATTATTATTTTCTGGACTCTCTGACCGCTTTATGGAGTGAAAAACGGTAGAAGTACATAATTTTGTCTGATATACAACCGTTTTAACATAACAGACTTTCTGTAATGTTAATTACCTTTGAACAAAACTACAGCAAGGCAGCCTCAAGTCACCTGTTTCAGTGTGTTTGCCTGGTTTCAGCAATGATGTCTATCAGAGTTTGAGAAAGCACTAACTGACACTTTATTTTATTTTTTTTAACTTATCATCAGCCGACACTTGTGTGAGCAAAATTTAATGTGCTTGAACTAAGCTGTCAGCTCCACAGTGTCAAGAGCTGGTGTTTTTTTAATGGGTGGTTGTTTGTTTAAAGGTGTTCAGTTTAATTCTGAGGGGATGAACAGGAAATATGACTTCACTTTTTGTCTTGTGACTGATTCACTGAGAGCTGTCAGCTGCTTCATAAACACACACAGCGTTGGGAAGGGTGGGTTTGATTTACTCACCCAGTCTGCCCTGTTTGTGGAATAGCTGTTGTAGATTGGCATCCTTTTTCATCTGGATAGGACAGTAATTTCTCTAATAACTCTCTATAAATCCTAATATTACTACTTATTCTAAAGAGATGATGTCAGTTATGTCAGTCAGACATAAAAATCAATTCTTTGAGGAAGTAGTGAAAAGATAAGCGTGAGGGAATAAAAAGCTTTTTTTCTCTTTTTTTTATGCAAATCTTTTCTGTGAAATTGTTTATTGATCTCTTAATGCTTATAACAACAAAGATATAAGTTACAGTTTCCCTGTTTTACAATATTTTGTCCTTTAGTCTTTGTACAACTTTACAACAACGAAATTTTCAAGTACAAAAACATGCAAAAAAGCAATATATAAATGAGTAATGAAATACACCTTTTCTTGTACTTTATGTTGCTGCAAATTAGAGGTAGGTTACAATACAGGTAGAAAAACTTGAAAAAAAAGTTGTAAACGAGTTATTGTGAGAAGAAAGCAACAAAAACATTAAGGTAACATTCTTTCCACAAGCCTCCTTTATTTTTCCGCTCTACAAATTTAAAGAACCAAGAACTTTTAAGTACAGAATAATGTGCAAAAGTGCAGAGTAACATTGTTTTGTTTTTCAAAGCTGTTTCGTCATCTGAAAAAACATATGAAGGCGAAACTTCACTTGGGTCAAAGAAAAACGCGAACATTTTTTGACATTTAAGTTTCTGTTATTTTGTTTGTTTTCTGTTACTGTTCTAATCATGCTGCACATACACACTCAGGGAATCACAGCACATTTAGCTATTCAAATCGCAAATTGCAGTATTCATTTGATATTGTGTCATGGTTACCGTCTGCTGCTATAATGCAGTTGCTGTTGTTTTGGTCTTGCTTGCTTAATGCATGTCAATGGAATAAAGACAAGATGAGTTTAACGTTAATTAATAATAATTTAATAATAATTGTAACAAAGCCATTGCCCCTTCCTTAAATAAATTAATAGATTTCACTTTTAAGCTTGTACAAAGTACACTTTCTTGTACTCTTGCTGCCTGGATTATACTGAGTAATATACACAATTTGGTTAATTGGATGTGAAACAGGCGAAGACGTACAATGGAGGCACCTAAGATTGGCTGAAGATGGGTCAGCATACTATTTGGTTGTCACTAGAGTTTGACTGGTGTTTAACAATAATTGACACAAGCAGGGTATGCAAGGGACAAAATACAAGATTATTGGGCCATTGGTCCAGTTCCCAACTCCTAACAAAAGTCAATAAAGGCCCAATTTCTTGATGGTTATAGAGATTATATCACTAGATTAAAGGACAATTAAGTGGGATTTTACCTCCTCCAATCAGTCCCCAAGTCAAATAGGGGGGGATTTAGAAATTTTAAAATCCTGTTAATGAGCAAACCCTGAGGACAGTGAAACACGCTCTCTGAAGCCTGTCAGGTTGAATGAAATGATTGACTAAAGACTAAAGAAGGATGACAAATGCAGCCATGTGCAATAGAGAACACAGTAGTGTAGTGAACAATAGTGAACTTAGCTGAGCATCAGAAATACTGTTCCAACTTTTTTTGTTTCAATAACACGACTGTTCCTGCAAATGTCCCAGAAAACAAACCGTAATCAGAGTGACAAGGAGAGGAGCTGAACAGAAATGGATGTACCAAATAGCTATGCAGGTGGTAGTGTTTATCCTGACAACTAGCCTGTTTTGCACCATGGTATTTTACTCCAAAGTCACATTTCACAGCAGGATTCTGCAAGAGTTCTGCTTTTAATGAGTCAGAACTCTTGATGAATGGAGTCTGTTAGTGTGTTTTAGACTGAGCCAGGCTTTTTTCATAGATGGCTCTCAGCAGTACTGTTGATATTCGATCCTTGGAAGTTCGTTTTTGTTAAATGTGCAACTTTGGAATCACTGTGATCATCTCTTTCAGGATGGACGTGTGTGTAGAATCAGTTTCGCTGTCCAGCCGGATCGCTTGGAGCTCAGCAAACCGGATAGCAGTGATGGGTGAGGCATCCTTCGTGTTATCTGTCATGGAAAATATTCTAGCTTTGGAACTCGGATGGCAGAACATTCTCTTGTGGACATGTCCAGTAAAAAACACACCACATATGCTCAACTTTACTAATAGATGTTTCTGTGATTTAAGTGTCACAGGTATTTTGTAATGTACTCACATTTTAAAAATACTGTGGCTCTGTGCTAGAAGCTTTTTGAACAATCAGGAGTGAGTTTTGTGTCTCAATCACAGATCTCTCACCAAAACTCTGCTCTAGCAGCAGCTGTAGTGACTGGTGGACGCTTTGGTATTTATGTTTGATGTTTTACCTGCTTCATGCTGTTTAGAGCCCTCACCGTCTGGGGGTTCTGTGCATCACTGATACATATTTGTTTAGTAAAAATAATTGTAATTTTTGTAATTTTTAATCTTAAACCTCTTCAACCACCAGGAGGGCAGCCCGATTTTTTTTTTCTGTAACTGTCTAACTTGCTCTGATGGTGCCACTGTTTTGAAGAATCTAGAGTATTTCTGCTATTTGTTTGCCAAGAGGAGTGTGGCTAATCTTTTGTTTTCATTTTTGCAGATTTTTACACTTGAACAAACGTGCCCTATAAAATTTGTGGTTTTGACTTGTATCAAATGGTCCAGAGTTTGTGCCAGCTTGGTGACTACTGGTTTAAATTTCTGTTTCTTTGTATAGATGCATATTACTATCGATAGTCATCCTGATTCATTAGAATCTTTTTGATGATTTTATTTCCTTTTTTTACAGAATGCTTTTGAATAATTTAATGTAAGTTGTATGAATTTTCATTAGTTTTTTTTTCACTATTTTTGCTTAAACTTTGAAAGTATTCAGTTAAATGAAAACTTAAAATAAAAGAAGGCAGCAGCAGCTCCCATCCCTAAGGTCTTTTAACTCAAGGAAAGCCTTAAAGGAGGAACAAATTACAGCTGATTCCTAAAGGGTGTTGCCATGCTAGTCTCCAAAGTTTCCCCTCCTGTACAGTGTAAAAACAACCAAAATAAATAACCAAATTCAGACAATGTATCCTGAACCCTGAAGGGGTACAGTTTGAGATTACTTTGGGGTGAAGTAGTTTCTGTTCACCCTGCTAATTAATGGAAGTCTTTGGTCCTGTCTTGGACTTCTGTAGGTTTGTAACAATCTCCCATCTTTTGTTTTCAGTTCAAAGTTGAGCAGTGGTTCAGGGACAGGAAGGAGCTCCAGGCCAGGCAGGACTAGTGATCCGCCCTGGTTCCTGTCTGGCTCTGACACACTTGGCAGACTGGCAGGCAACACCCTTGGGTAAGTTCTGGTAGGGTTGATAGACAAATTGCCCTAAAAAAAATAAATTGTTAATGACCAAATTAGCACTGAGGCAGGGGTGTGATTCTAGAACAATCCAACATCCTAAAGAAATAACTTAATGGGCGCTTTGAGAGCCTTTTCAATGTGTTGACTAAGTGACATCAAAATGAGAGGCCATTTTCTTCAATCCACTGTATTGGCAAGATGTAGTCATCAACTACTGGAGGACTGAATATACTATTTTTACCTTATCTTAGTTGGGCAGAAATTAATAGGATGAGGAGTAAGCCTCTTAGTGGGACCTCTTACACTTAACACTGAACTGAAATCAACCAGTGCTACTGATATCATCAAGATATAAGTACATTTCTTTTATTCCATTAGAGCATAAACTCACATATCATACGTCGGAATTAGTTTAATTGCCTCATTTAGTTTCTTTCCTATGAATGCTGCTGAGAGGTCAATCTATGATGTCACAGTTTCTGAATCTTTGGTACTCTGTGTGGTTTCACTCGCTCTGTTTGTCAGTCTTTGATTTTGGCTGTTGTTTCTGATTGTTGCCCTTCAACTGTTTGAAACAGGAGTCGCTGGAGCTCTGGTGTGAACGGAGGCGGCGGCGTAGGAAGTGGGGGAGGAGCAGGGGGAAGCGGAACAGGAAGTGGCAGCAGTGGAGGAGGAGGGGGTGGAGGAGGAGGGGGTGGTGGAGGTGGAGGCACGTCGGGGAGGTCTTCGACAGCAGCTCGTGATTCCCGGCGACAGACCAGGGTAATCCGTACTGGAAGGGATCGTGGCTCTGGCCTTCTTGGGAGTCAGCCTCAGCCAGTCATACCAGCTTCTGTCATCCCTGAAGAACTGATTACTCAGGTACACTAACTCCGTTTGTCAGTCCCCCTAGAGAATTTTGTCTGTACTAAAAAAAAAATTAAGAGTACAATCTGAAATTTCCATTAAATGCATGTGTTGGATCACTGCTTTATGCACCGTCTGCGCTTTTACAGTGCAGCACAGGGCAACAGTGCTAGACAGCTGAAGCCACGAGATTGAAGGTTTTCTGTGGTAATTAGTCAGAGTTTTTTCACCTTCATAACAATCTTCTCTTCACTGATATCATCATCAGTGGCCTCTGCTGTAAGGGGAATGGAGATAAACCAAACACTCTTTTGGTGGCAGTTCCCACTGATTTAGTATTCCAGAAGGAACAGTCACAAATCTGATTAGATTAAACAGGTTGATGGGTTTTTAATCTGTGTTACATCTTCACTCAGGCACAGGTAGTTCTTCAAGGGAAGTCCAGGAGTGTTATCATAAGGGAACTCCAAAGGACCAACCTGGATGTCAACCTCGCAGTCAACAACCTGCTCAGTCGAGATGATGAAGATGGAGATGATGGAGATGATACCGCCAGTGAATCTTACCTTCCTGGAGGTTAGAAGAAAAAAAATACAGAAAACTGAGTTAGAAAGAGAGTAGCTCACTTGAAGTGATGGACATTATGGCCTAGAAAAATTTGAGCCAAAATCTTTCATGTTCATGTGTTTTAAGTCATTTGACTTACATTGCTATCGTTTGTGTCTGTTCAGAGGACCTGATGTCCCTGTTGGATGCTGACATTCACTCGGCTCATCCCAGCGTCATCATTGATGCTGATGCCATGTTTTCTGAAGACATCAGTTACTTTGGCTACCCGTCTTTTAGACGCTCCTCACTATCTCGCTTGGGATCTTCCAGAGGTAAGTGGAACATCATGCCTCTGACAGATGAAGGAAGGGCAGGGTAGAAGGGGGACTGTAGTTGTAACATTGATAATGGCTTTTTTTATTTGTATTTAAGATTTACACTGAAGTTATGAGGAAAGCACTTTTGTTTTTGTTTTCTTATTTGTTTTTCTTCTGACAAAGGGAAAGGTAGGTCTAATGTATATCAAAAACTAATTAAAGGTCAGTAGAGATGGGTTAACAAGCTGAGTGCTAGATCAAACAAATGTTAGCAAAGCCAAAGTTTCAGCTTGTTTGTTGGGGATTTCTCTCTCTCTCTCCCTCTATCGCTCTCTCTCTCTCTCTCTCTCCCTCCCTCCCTCTCTCCCTCTCTTATCTTTTTAGCCAAGTTTCTAAATTGTGGTTAGACTAACAGACATTATATGTTTGGTGTTGTATGATGCATGTAGTACAAACTGTGAGCTCTCTGAGAAAGGCCCGCTAGGACCACTTGTCTTGACAGAGAACCATTGAGGCAGTTCAATTTAAAAAGCCTTTTTAGCCCACCTGTAGTCCACATGCATGCTTTTGTTTCCATCTCCTTTTTCCTCTGAGTCTCATTTTGACACGAGTTCGCAAACTGACTCACCAAACAGCGTAATTTAAACTCCCACTCGTAATCTGTAGTGCAACTTTGATTTGCATTACAATGATTTTGAAGAATCTCTCTCTCTCTATTCTTAAAACTATGTTGACGGGTCTTTCCCAGAGAGTGGCTTACTCCTATCCCACTGGTGTGACCTTATTGCATACCAGTTCTCCTTCTTCCCTTAGAGCGAGACTCAGAACTGTTGCGTGAGCGGGAGTCAGTATTGAGGTTACGTGAACGCCGGTGGCTTGATGGGGCCTCATTTGAAACAGAGAGGGGCTCCACCAGCCGTGATGGTGAGCCAAGCTTGGACAAGAAGAGCATCCCAGTCCAAAGCCCTGTTTCCTTAGGAGAGGAGCTTCAGTGGTGGCCTGACAAGGTAGGAGACTCCTAAAAACAGAGTTAAATATTATTTATTTATTTAAGAATGTAATAGTGATAATTTATAAACACTTATGTGGAAAAAAAAACACAAACTTTTGCTTGGTTGTGCAAATGTAATGTTGTTCAGTTGTCGATGTTTGATCAAGTTACCTGTATCTGCTAATATACGATAGTTTTCTAATGGTCCTGTAAACCAATCAGGGAGGACACCAGGACTTGTGTTTCATAGGGGAATAGTTAGACAATGACTCTCTAATTTTCTTTCCAGGATGGTGTGAAGTTTGTGAGTATTGGAGCCATGTTCTCAGAGCTGGTGGCTGTGAGCTCCAAAGGGGAGCTTTATCAATGGAAGTGGAGCGAACCCGAGCCCTACAGGAATGCTCAGGTAGAGAATTAATTCTTTGTGTACTGTACTTGATGCTAGGCTGAAATTAACAGCTGTATGGTACAGCACATTATTTAATGGACTGAAAGCAATGAAGAATGTTTGTCATCTAATACCGCCATTTTCTTTCTCATTTGTCCCACAAGAATCCTTCTATTCATCACCCACGTGTGTCCTTCCTTGGCCTGGCTAATGAGAAGATCACCTTATTATCTGCTAATAGCATCAGAGCCACTGTGGCCACAGAGGCCAACAAGGTGGATCCTGATTTTTTTTTTTTTTTCAATCCAGAAAAGTGTAATTGAATTGTCTCTCAGTAAAACCAACAAGTTGCAGGATAGTTTTTCTAAATGTCAGATTTGAAATTAATGTACAACTCTTTTTGCAAATAAATCTTCATTAACACAATTTTTGTCATATAGGTGGCGACCTGGGTTGATGACACACTCAGTACAGTGGCCTCTAAGCTGGAGCACAGTGCTCAGGCTTTTCCTGAGCTGCAGGGGGAACGTCTGATGTCTCTGCACTGCTGTGCGC
This sequence comes from Labroides dimidiatus, assembly GCA_030710495.1. Taxonomy (NCBI): domain Eukaryota; kingdom Metazoa; phylum Chordata; class Actinopteri; order Labriformes; family Labridae; genus Labroides; species Labroides dimidiatus. The sequence goes on along the minus strand of CM061148.1, from coordinate 17,483,036 downwards.
TCTACACGTGTGCACAGCTGGAGAATAGCCTCTTCTGGTGGTGAGAGAGTGTTTTTCTATAAAAGAAACTTAAATATGAAGGTTATCATTTAGTTTGTCGTCATGAAATTTCCTTTTTTATGGGATAAGGGTGTGTAATAAGTTTTCAACAGCAATATGGCTCACAAAAAGTTTCTTTCCCCTATCAAAGGATAATTGATTTGCTATCATCTTTGAGAAAGCATATCGTTTCCAATACATACCACACTGACCAAATTAAGTCAAGACATTTTAATCTAGCTTACGCTTTTAAACAGGAACTGTTGAATTTCAACACCAAGACGACCTTGTATATAAGCAAAATTTACCATACAATAAATAAATGAAACATCCAGCTTCTATCTTTACTGCTTTAAGTCTGCCTCAATGTTTCCAATTCAGAAGGCGACAATGAGCCTCTTGAGAGAAAAGCTGTAAAGGATACTTACTTGAACAGATCTTCTGTTGATGTAAATTCTTCAAATCCTTCCCTCTCTTCATGTAAGCAAGACAGACTGCCTGATGTTGAGATCAGAGCTCTGTGGAGGCCTTATCATCACTTCCAGCACTACTTCTTCTGAAGATAGTTCTTATTGACATTGGCTGTCAGTTTTGGGTTTGTGTCTTGATGGATAATTATCTGCCTGTATTTCTCAGCGGTGAGGACACAATTAATCCTCACCAAATCTACAAATCCATGCAAAGAACCTCCGCCATGCTTCACTATATCCAGCAGACACTCCTTATTCTAATGCTCTTCAGTGAGCAAACTGTCTTCAGCAGACAGATATTTCACATTTTGACTCATCAGTCCAGAGCACCTGCTGCCATTCTCTTCTCCCTAGTTCCTTTGTTTGGGTGCAGAGTTGTCTGCTCGTTTCTATGTTTCCATGGAGGTTTGGCTTTTTTTTTTTAAACTCTTCCATGAAGACAACCTCATTTAGGCTTCTCCTTGGCCGATGTCTACGATCCTCTGCGTTTCTTGTGCATCTCCTAAAGAGCTCTGTTTTGAAATTTTCGTCTGCAGAGATCTCCATGATGCAGTAGAACTGCCTGCTGGGGTGTCTGAATGTGGCATAAAACAGTCTTCATCAGCCTCACCTCTGTAGCAGAGTTTGTCTGTTTCTCACCCAGTTTAAAGGCTCCTGCAGCCATTCTGTTTCACTTTATGACTGTGTTTGTACCTACACGTGAAACTGATGATCTTTAGCTCCTGTTAAGTATGATTGTAAAATGTACTGACCAGGATCCATGGGTGGAGGGTCAGGTATAAATTGATCAGATAAACAATTTTTTTGACAGAATTTTTTCCACTCCTGCCTAAAACTTTTTCTACAGTATTGAATATTTATGGACATGTTTATATTTTGTGTTCCTGTGTGTGTGTTTGTGTGTATGTGTTATTTTAGGTAACGGTAATGTAATTGACATCTTTACTTTTGCCTTTCTGCAGGGGTGTTGTGCCTTTTAGTCAACGGAAGAAGATGCTTGAAAAGGCCAGGGCCAAAAATAAAAAGCCAAAGTCCAGTGCAGGCATCTCCTCAATACCCAACATCACCGTGGGGACTCAGGTAAGACTGAGAGTTCTCTAGTGTAGTTATTATATATAACTATTTACAGGTGTACCACATTCACTCTTTGCTCTGAGTTTTCCACCATAGTATTTATGAAATGTTTTCCTTTGAGAGTCCAGTCCTTTGTGTTGGCCCAGAAATGAATTTCAATATCTATTCTCCTTAGGTGTGTTTGAGAAATAACCCCCTCTACCATGCTGGTGCAGTGGCCTTCTCTGTCAGTGCTGGGATTCCCAAAGTGGGAGTCTTGTTGGAATCTGTCTGGAACATGAATGACAGTTGCAGATTCCAGCTACGCTCACCAGAGAGCTTGAAGAACATGGAGAAGACCACAAAGATCCAGGAAATCAAGTCTGTATTCATATAAAGAAAAAGACTGTTTATATGTATAGTGTCGATTTGTTTGGTCGTACCAATGCTTCGTGACTGTAAATTTTATACCATTACAAAACCTATTTATTTCCCTGTTTGGCATTGGCAGAGAAAATTTGGCAAATTTTTCATGGGCACAACCCAAATCATCTTCCCTCCTGCTCATCACACAAACTTATGTTCCTCAAACTTATGTTTGAGAAATAATCAGGCTTTATAATAGAATAAGCTTTATCACCAAGAAGCATCGTTATAATAAATAATCTACCAAACACCAATTTCCTTACTGTTAGTTCTGTTTTTTTTCAACCCAGAAACATTTTTTTGTCTGCCAATGAAGTTTACTCATGCTCTGTGGAAATGATTCTTAAGTTATGATTTCAGATCCTGTTCTAAATAGTTTATGGCAATAATATCTTTTTGATGTTCAGAATGTAGTTTTACTTAGGCATCATTAATCTGAAATGAATCTCTTCTTTTATCCCACAGGACAGAAAGTAAACCAGAGCTTGTAAAGACTGAAATGGGTCCTCCTCCATCTCCAGCTTCTACCTGCAGTGATACCTCTTCGATTGCTAGCAGTGCTTCACTGCCTTACAGTATGTCAGCTTCTCTCTTTTTGTTCTTCACTTTTGACAAAACGTAGATGTTGCCTGTTCTTGCCATCTTTTGCCAGAAAATCTATTTTTCAATTCTTTAAATTTTGAAATAGATGCATACATACGTTATCAGCAGAAAGACTTTCTATGAACCCACCACTTATAATGAGCACATTTATAAAGTCTAAAAAATGCATTTATAGAGCTTATAAGTCATTACATGCACTCATAACAACTGATAGAAATGTCTACAGTGTTAAACACAGTGTACATGATGCCTTTTGAAAGTATGATTTATACACTTTACACTTTATTCTAGATCCATAGGTCCACTTCTTTGTAAAGCATTATAACTTGATTTAAATCTAGCCATGGCATCTTTTGAATCTTGGGTTTCAAAACCAATTAACTCAAGTTCAGAGAGAACTCACTCAGTGTATCCTATGAAGGTATAATTTTCATTCTCAAATGGAAGAATATAATACTTACATACTATAACGTAACTCCGGGTGCTTTAATTAAAGTGACATCCTTCAACACTTTTCAGCAGTCTGTGACCAAACGACCAAAACTCAGTTTGTTATTATTTTTTGCAGAGCGCAGGCGTTCCACACCGGCTCCCAAAGAGGAAGAGAAGGTGAATGAGGAGCAGTGGCCTCTCAGGGAGGTGGTGTTTGTGGAAGATGTTAAAAATGTCCCTGTGGGAAAGGTTGGTACATTTTACATTTTCACCCTGTTACCTTTTGTTTATTTTTGTTGTAGATTGTTTGGTGTTAATGCAGAAATGGCATTGACTCAACAATTGTTCACGTGGAAATTTTTCACTTCAATGTGTTTAAAGTGACTGAAATAAACTAAACTAAAATATTATGTCCTAGGTGCTTAAAGTGGATGGTGCGTACGTTGCTGTAAAGTTTCCAGGAACATCAAGCAGTGTGAGCAACCAGAACAGTTCTGCTCCCATTGACTCAGACCCCTCATCACTGTTACAGGACTGTAGGCTGCTCAGAATAGATGAGCTCCAGGTAAGGACTTTGATGGATATGGTATTTTCCATCTTCATCTTAGAATTTAAAACTTGATACTAACATACTTTTTCATGTTTTAGTTGTACTTACACCTATTTCTACCTCTGTCTCATTCATTCTGTTCTTGACAGGTGGTCAAAACTGGGGGGACTCCTAAAGTTCCTGACTGTTTCCAACGAACACCTAAAAAGCTTTGTATCCCAGACAAGGCAGAAATATTGGCTGTGAACGTTGACTCCAAAGGTATTTTTTGTTCATAAGTATGAAAGGAATATATCATAGTTCACTTATTTCTCAATGGTTAATTGTTTTCTAGAACGTTGTTCTTTTTTCATACTTTAATGTGTCCATCTTTCAGGAGTCCATGCAGTCCTAAAAACCGCAAACTGGGTAAGGTACTGTATCTTTGACCTGGCCACAGGCAAAACTGAACAAGAGAATAATTTCCCAACTAGCAACCTGGCCTTCCTTGGCCAAAGCGAGCGCAATGTGGCAATCTTTACTGCAGGACAGGTAAGAAAATCTTTCAAAAGGTGGTTGTTGTTTTTTTTAAGCTATTAACCCATTCCTTTTACGGTTCATAAAATTCTTGTGCTTTTATTTCCCTCAGGAATCTCCAATCATCCTTCGAGATGGCAATGGCACAATCTACCCGATGGCCAAGGACTGTATGGGTGGAATTCGAGACCCTGATTGGTTGGACCTTCCTCCTATAAATAGCCTTGGAATGGGGGTGCATTCTCTGGCAAATCTGCCGTCAAACTCCACAATTAAAAAGAAAGCTGCTATCATTATTATGGCTGTTGAGGTAAACATGACCTTATAAATATGATGTAAAGGAAAAAGCAAACAGATGTGCTCAGAGTTGTGCTGTGCCCCTGAAAGTTGCACCTTAGTTTTGTTTTAACTTCTATTGAGCGAATCTGAGCAGTGCCTTGGTGTGGTGTTTTAGTTTGTTTGTTATGCTGTTTCTTTGTTTTTACTGTAAATCATTGAAGAGGGCCAAGATGACATGCTGCTCAAGTGAAACAAGGACAAGTGGATGTGTGATTAAAACCAGTCTGCTCATTCTCTGTGTCCTCTAGAAACAAACACTGATGCAGCATGTTCTGCGTTGTGACTATGAAGCTTGTCGTCAGTACTTGGTGAACCTCGAGCAGGCCTTCCTGTTGGATCAGGGCAGCCAGGCGCTCGGTGCCATCTTGGACCACCGCTGTGATGGAAATCGAAACATCCTCCATACTGCTGTCTCTGTCTGCTTTCCTTACAGTAACAAAGAGACCAAAGAAGAAGAAGGTGTCTTGTGGTTTAAAATCTTTGTTACACAGTACCAATGTTACTTCTTCTACTTCAGCCTATATTTTTTTGTGAAGCTTGTTTTCATGGTTCTGAGTAAGTTGATGTTTTTTTCCCTTGAAGTGATCATGTTATGTCCTTTCATAGAAGCTGAAAGGTCAGAGAGGAACACATTTGCTGAGCGCCTGTCTGCTGTGGAGGCAATTGCAAATGCCATCTCTGTGGTTTCAAGCAACAGTTCTGGAAATAGGACTGGGTCATCAAGTAGCAGAGGGTAAATAATGAGTTATTTCTTTCTAGTACTGTGAACCAGAAAATATTCTATACAGGCGCCTTAGGGCTCTTCACAAGTAAGGCAAGCTTCGCATCATACTTCAGTTTCTGGATCTGTTTGTTTGTCTGTAGAGAGTCAGAAACCATTCAGACATTTAGATGTTGCAAACCCCAACAGCGCCATTATAGAGATCCACTTTTACAAAGCTCTTGTACTTGCACATTGAATTTTTCATCAGCTTTATACTGGTGTTTTGGTCTGTAAAGGAACACAATAGAGAGAGGGGGGGCATAGATTAATATTTAATAAACATACATTTCAATAATTTAAGTTCATTTATTTTAGTAGATCAATTCAGAAAAGGTGAAGTCATAATTATATTGATTCAATACATAGAGGGAAATGTTACAAGCATTTATTTCTTTTTGTTGTGATGACTGTCTTACAGCTAATGAAAATGAGAATATCCTGTAGACGGCTTTAGTTAAACTCTTTACCTCTCATCTGTGGTGGCTCAAGGTGGCTCTTGATGCTCCAGCCTCAGTCCACTCCTTGTGAAGGTCTTGAATTGGTTTTCCGTGACAGTCTTCTCCAGGCTGTGGGTTTCCCTGCTGCTTTTTTTAGCTTTTTTTTTCTTCCACTCATCTTTCTTGTAATCTGCTTGGATACAGCACTGTGTGAACAGCCAGCCTCTTTAGCAATAACCTTTTATAGCTAACCCTTCTTGTGGAGGGTGTCGGGGGTCAGGAAACCTTTGCAGGTGTTTCCAGTTAATCTGCTGATTAGAGTGTGACACCATAGGTTTATAAAATTAAACTTTTCCACTGTATTAGAGTTTTATGAGACACTTAAAACTTGTAGATTTGGAAGATGCATCTGTATGTGTTTGTATATGTATTTATATTTATAGAATGTATATTATTTTTTCCCAATCAGGCTTCGTTTGAGGGAAATGATGCGGCGGTCCTTAAGAGCAGCAGGTCTCGGTCGTCATGAGTCTGGCCAGGCATCAAGTGACCATCAGGACCCTGTTTCTCCTCCCATTGCCCCACCAAGTTGGGTACCTGACCCCCCACCCATGGATCCTGGTCAGTACATTTTTTATTGGTGTAATGAAAATTATCGTTGTCCTTTTCAGAAAAGCAACTTAGAAAATAACAGCCTTTAGCTTATTTTAACATCACCTTTAATAGTTGTGGCTGTTAAATTTTAAGTCTATGACTTAGTTTTTTCCCTACTTTCTCAAAACGTGTTCTTTCTTTCAACCTCTCATATAGTCTTTGCACTATTTTATAATTTGTGAAACATCCTATTCAGTTTTTAATAAACATTTTACACATGTGCTCTGCTTTTTTGGATTGGAGTTGTAGATGCTTCATAAAGATGTGCAGACTTTTAGGACTGATGGTCATATTATGCGGTGTGCCTTAAAGCTGAACCTCTCAATTTCTTCTCCATCTTAAATCTTGGTGACACATCAGAGTTGTGGTTTTATTTTATTTTTTTTTCAACAGATGGGGACATTGACTTTATTTTAGCACCCGCTGTGGGTTCACTCACCACTGCCTCGACTGGGCCCAGCCAGGGACCAAGTACCTCAACCATCCCAGGTACTTTACGGCTTCCTCATAGAGATTAAATTAGAAAGAAACACAACCTTTTAAATGAAAACCAATAATCAGTATAGACTTTATGCAATGTTTTAAATTCATTGACTGCTGGGAATGTTAGTGTCTCAGACTGTCAATATACTTTTATAGTTTATACTTCAGATAAATGATTTAATAAGTTTCATTCAACATTTTAATTTTTAATACTTCAGGCTTTTTTTTTTTTTAGATTACTATTTCAAAATACAGAAATCTTGATGTTTTGCCTTTACCAGATCAAAGAACTGTTCTTATGTGAGTACATAGCTTCACAGTGGTAAATATATTTGGGAGGTTTCAGCACAGTCGCCGGATATTTTTTGACGACCAAATTTCTGAAATACAAAGACGTACAGAGCTGATGATTATGTACCATGCTTGGACAAACAACCTGGTTCTTAGAACTAGCACCATCCTTAAACTAAGACCAGGGCCAAGACCTGTGGAGACTAATTCTGTCATTTTCCAGTATATATAACCTCTGTTGCTTATAAATGATAGAAATTCTGTGCTGTTTTGTCTGTCTATTTATGGATTTATCATCATTTTGTACGCAGGGCCATCCACTGAGTCATCTGTGGTTGAATCTAAAGACCGGAAAGCCAACGCCCACCTTATCCTAAAGTTGATGTGTGACAGTGTTGTTCTGAGGCCACACCTGCGAGAGCTGCTATCTGCCAAGTATGATTGTTGAATCTCCATGCTGTTATACATTAAATACCTGCTATACACCAGTTTTTATGTTGATCTGTTGATGTATGTAATTGTTTGACAGGGATGCTCGTGGAATGACCCCTTTTATGCTGGCAGTCAGTGGAAGAGCATATCCTGCAGCCATCACTGTGCTGGAGGCCGCTCAGAAGATGGCTAAGAGTAAGTTACAAAGTCCGCCATCCTGTCATAACTTGAGTGTCATTTGAATGGAGACAGCTAATAAATCAGAACTGTCAGCATCTTATCCCTGTTTGTAATGTGTCACTAATGTAATGTGTTGCTTATGTAATGTGTTTGTTTCTCTGATGTCTTAAACACAGTGGGTGATCAAAGCATTGCAGACAAGGAGGACTCAGATTCTGTGTTCATGGAAATGATTTGTCCCTTGGAGACGAACCCAGATGATTCCCCCCTCTATGTTCTCTGCTGCAATGACACCTGCAGTTTCACTTGGACCGGAGCAGAGCACATCAACCAGGTCAGCCCTGAAGAATAACGTTTTGATGAGAGCACTCTGTTAAATAATGGACTTACTCTCTGGTATGTGGTAACGTGAATTACATCAAAGAGGGGAACAGATAATGTAAGCATTTCTGGTATATATCTAATTCATGCTTTGCTAAATAAGCAAAATAAATTATTACCAGCAGCCACCAGAATAAGAACACGGGTAAGGCTAGAAGACTTTTGGTTGTTCTGGTGTCTTGGAAACATGGCAGAGGGAGCAGGATCTGGACATGTCGAGATGGAGTCTCCTGAACCCTTGAAATGGCTCCAGAAACAGTGATTTTTGCCTCTTTTTTGTTTTTAGAGAAAAGATGGACCCCATGCTGACATCAAAAGATTATATTTCTAAGTAACAGGGCACCATGTGTTTTTGTTATTGAGCTAATTTGTATGGTGGCTGTCAAGGATTTATGCAAGGGCCTGGACAGTAATTATCAGGAAAAGAGGCTGAAACTGCAGAAATGGCACATCTTTATAAAGACATGAATAAGTTGAAAGCAGTGCAAACACACCGCACATGGGAAAATGTGCTACAAATAGCTGAAAGAACTACATTGACACCAAATACACTACAGACGTGTGTCAGCATCTTATTGAGTGTTTCTGTTACGTCACTGTCAGAGCCTGTGATGTATTCTTTCAATTTTTTTTTGTTTTTAGCAGTGTCGCATCTCATGTCATGTTTCTTTGATAGTGTTCACTTCACTTCCTGTCAAGAAATAAAAATACTGTTGCTGTGAAATGTTGCTTTGTACACCAGTATGAATCAAAAACTTAATGCCCTAAATAATCCTTTAGAGAATGAAGTATCCTTGTTAATTAAAGTAGTTTAAGCTCTTTATTGCATTGGAAATCTTTATTGGAAATCTAATCACTGCCTTTTTCCATCTTAATGACTTTGTATTTAGGACATCTTTGAATGTCGGACCTGTGGTCTGCTTGAGTCTCTTTGCTGTTGTACTGAATGTGCAAGGGTATGCCACAAAGGACATGACTGCAAGTAAGAAAACATTCTGAGCATTCTTTAAATTTTGAAAATTTAATTGCATCGAAGGCAATTTAGAGTTGGGAGAAAACGTGATCATGAACTTGTTTTGTTGACTCACAGGCTGAAGAGGACCTCCCCCACAGCGTACTGTGACTGTTGGGAGAAATGCAAGTGTAAAACACTGATTGCTGGCCAAAAGGCAGCTCGTTTGGATCTGCTCTACAGGTTACTCACAACCACCAACCTGGTCACCACGCCAAACAGCAGGTAGAATCCTTATTATTTTGTGCTGTCCTTCAGATACATTGGGTTTTTACCCAATACAAGTTACACAGATAAATATGACACAAGAACCAAAATTAAAGCTTAAATACAGTCATGCTGTGTAAAATAGAAATGTTTCTGACCTGTTGTTTCCTTCTGAAGGGGAGAGCATGTGTTACTGTTCCTGGTGCAGACGGTTGCCAGACAGAGTGTTGAGCACTGTCAGTACAGACCACCACGCATCAGAGAAGACAGGAACCGCAAGGCTGCTAATGCAGAGGGTTGGTTATCATTCATTACATATTCACACAGATTTGCTCATATATTTCTTATCTTTGACAGAAAAATATTTTGGACCAAAGCTTTTTAAAACGCATTACCTTCACGCAGCTCGTATATTATTCTGAAATCTTCTTTTTCAGAATCTGATATGCCTGATCATGACTTGGAGCCGCCCCGCTTTGCTCAGTTGGCCCTGGAGAGAGTCCTGCAGGATTGGAATGCCCTAAAGTCTATGATCATGTTTGGTTCTCAGGAAAACAAAGACCTGTGAGTGTGCCACAAAAGGCAACTTTCCTGTCTCCCTTTGTTTGTTTATAGACCTAGTCACACACAAGCAGCTGTCCATAACTAATGTCCAAGTTATATTTATTATCCAATGACCACCATCAGAAAAGTTATTCCTGCTGCAGAAACATGCTGGCTAATCATTTTCCATCTGCCCTGAACAAGGATCTTCCTATTCCTACATTCACCAAGAGGACAAGAGTTTCCAGTAGAGGATGCTTGTGGAGCGCTTAACACATTGTTGCTTGGCAACCACTAAATCATCCAAGCAGACTCTTTAAAAGCAATATCTGCTTGACTGTTGAAAATTAAAGGGAAAAAGCTGGGTTGGGCGCAACACACAGTGCTTAACCAGCCCACTCTTATTTCAAGTTTGAGTAAATCACTCTTTAAACAGATTTAATAAGAGATTTAAATATCACAAGATGCTTCATTTTGTTTTATTTAGTCAAAATAATAAAAATTAAATCATAAAGTGACTGGATGAATACATTTTTCAAACATTTTCAGTTTCAATGAGCGCATTGTTTCTTTGCGCCTTTTTAACAAATGTTATAAGCAGCTCTGATGCCCTTGTGTTTGCTTGTATATATTTGTTGAAGTGATTAGATCCCAATTAAACATGCTTCTCTTGCACACATTTAGTTGTAAGTGAGGTCCATGTTAGATGTATAGTGTCAGCCATAGCCTCACAGTGGATCTAAGACTTGATGTAAAGTAACAATAATCTGTGCTTTTTCCTTTCCTTAGGCTCAGTGCCAGTAGCAGAATTGCTCACCTCCTACCTGAGGAGCAGGTCTACTTGAATCAACAGAGTGGCAGCATTCGCCTTGACTGTTTCACCCACTGTCTCATTGTTAAGTGTGCTCCTGACATCACTGTAAGTCCTGTTTATTATCTTCCTTATTTATGACACAATAAATCTCAAGTCTCCTCTTTTATAGGTGATCAAATAAAGTTAAACAAATGTATAACCAACACTTTCAAAAGCAAGATCAGTAGTAATTAAAATTATACTGTAAAAGTGTTGAAGTCTAAAATGTGTTTGTTTTCTTTCTCGTGTTAGTTCATTGACACCTTATTGGGCACATTGGTAAAGGAGCTGCAGAACAAGTACATCCCTGGACGACAAGAGGAGGCAGTCAGTGTGACCAGAAGGTTTCTACGCTCAGTAGCCCGAGTTTTTGTCATACTCAGTGTTGAGATGGCTTCCTCCAAGAAAAAAAAGTAAGAACTCAGCATTTAGTTTTTCATTTAAGTTGGAGTTAAAGGCTGTAGATACCACATGAAGCTTAAGTGATAAATGGTCCAGCTTAATCCTATGTCATATTGTTTCGCACTCTTTGGAAACATCTGAAACAGACTTTTGAATATATGTATTAATAGCACTTCTGTCTTTTTAAATCCCTTCAAACAGCAATTTCATCCCCCAGCCTATTGGGAAATGTCGTCGAGTTTTCCAAGCTCTGTTGCCTTACGCTGTGGAGGAACTGTGTAATGTTGCAGAGTCGTTGATTGTCCCAGTTCGAATGGGTATCGCAAGACCCACTGCTCCTTTCACCTTAGCCAGTACCAGTATCGATGCGGTCCAGGGGAGCGAAGAGCTCTTCTCTGTTGAACCACTTCCTCCCAGACCTTCACCTGACCAATCCAGCAGGTTCGTTGGTTTTTGGTTTTGAATCCATTGGGAATTTTTTTTTTAATTAGCTTGTAGAGAAAAAAAGGAAAAAGGGCCCATCACAGAAGTTTGTTTAAATTTTTGTTATTTTGCATTGTCCTCAAGTTCATATTTACAGCACAAAGCATTTGGGAACCAAATGCATGTAAATAAATGTACTCAATGACTTTGATTTTTGACTTCATTATTAAAATAAATTTATGACTTGCAGGAAGGAGACAGCTTCAGAGGGCTAGTTCTGTGAAATAAATTGCTTACTCTTCATAGAGAGTAGTAGTATTTCATTCTCACACAAAATGCACAAAGCTTATAGTTTGCCATATGAATCATCCAAAGCAGCTAAACTAACTACTATTTGCCAAAAGGAACAAAATTAATTAATTGTAAATGATTTAAAAAAAGAACATTTTGATCTTGGTGTCCACACGAGTGATGCATTAACGCAACAAGCCTATGATTTAAACATTCGATTTTCTTCCATTTAAAAACCTGAAAATTCTGGATTGTATTATGAAATAAAGTTTGAACAAAGTAAATGCTAGAGCACACCAGATACTGCCTAAACTGTCTTTAAGCTTCTTTTAAATGATCTTTGCTTCAGAAAAGGACTCAACTTTAAGAATGTATGGCAGACTTTAGCAAAATGTGTGTTAATGTGTGTTAAATTCATGAACTCCTTGGCTTTCTTTATTTTATTAGGATGCTGTAAAATGTGACCCTCTGACTTCATTTGCCTTATTTTTCCAGCTCCAGCCAGACAGCTGCTTCTTACATTATCAGGAACCCACAGCCCCGACACAGCAGCCAGTCTCAGCCTGTCAGAGGACGAGATGAGGAGCAGGATGACATTGTATCAGCTGATGTAGAAGAGGTGGGCCCAATAAGTTGTACTGACATTATGTATGATGTTACAGTTATACATCAGTTTTTTTTTGCCTTTTGCACTGGTGGTCCTGAAGTACAGAAAAGAACCTTTAACACAATATGTTAAATGTCTGTTGCATCTCTAAAGCCAAACACAGACACAAGTTGTATTGCTTTCAACTTTTTCTCTTGTTTTTGCTAATGTTTCTCAAAGGTTGAGGTTGTCGAGGGAGTTGCAGGGGAAGAAGACCATCATGATGACCAAGAAGAGCAGGGAGAAGAAAATGCAGATGCTGAAGGGCAGCACGATGAGCATGATGAGGATGGTAAGCCGTACCTTACATCCTTTGAAAACACAAGATAATTTAAGATTGAACTATCCATCTATCTACAGTTTCACTCAAAAAAATTCAGCTCACATTGTAAATTTGGTTTATGAGCAAATCTACAAACATATAGCGTTTTGCTATACATAAATCGAACAAGAACAATTTCAATACATTTGCCTAACTATTTTGTAACTGTTTTCTCAAATTTTCACTTTAGCCTCTCAAATATTTCAAGTGATTGCTCGTCAGATGACACATGTGCAAGTCAGGGGTCACACTTAATAATCAAGGGCTTCATTAGTTACATCAGGTATGCTTGAGATAAAACAGATAAAGAAGGGGTTTGTTGATGGTGACGTTTGGCTGTATGTTAGAAATAGTTAAGAGAATACATCATTTCCCTGTAGAAACAAGGGAATAGATACATGAGGATATCTAAGGCTCTGAATGTTCCTGGTAGGGCTGCAACTAATGATTATTTTGATAATCATTAACCTTCCGATTATTTTTTTGATTATCAATAAATCAGATTTAAAACACACCTCTTTTCTTCAATTCCCTTTATTCAAAAACTATTATTTTTTATAGTTTATAAAGATGCACAAATAACAGGTTATTTTTCAGCTTGCTCTCATGTTCACGATACAGTCCATTAAGACAGCTGCTTGCTTTTGTGGACATAACCTGTTTCCTGTTAAATATCACTCATGTTTGTAGTTTATTTGTGGAATGAGTGAGGAAATGAGAAACAGTATGACTGTGCATAATAGCAGAGTAAACAATTTCTTTTTGCTGTTAGTCATAATTACTATTTGTATAAAGGTCAGTAAAACAAAGACCATCTACAGACAAGACATGTTCATTAAATATAACAGATTAACTCCATGTCCAGTGGTGGAAAGAGTTCCGAACCTGAAAATCTGAGTACCAAATTACCAGTATTTAAATAATACTTAACCACTTTCTCCTCATCCTTAATGTCCTGAATTTCTCTTCGGGGATTAATAAAGTACATTCTATTCTATTTTATTCTATTCTATGTCTAAATGTATCGTTTTGCCTCACTACTTATCTATATCTGGTGTAATCACTCACTCCTTCTTTTTTTTTTTTTTTTAAACTCTTTATTTAGTTATTTTTGTTTATGTATATATAAACAACAGGAACAAAGACAGTATATAACAAAAAAAAATAAAATAAAACAGTGTAAAACAGTATAAGAGGGGGCATACAAATTCCGATTAAGTTGAGCGAGCATTGTCTTTGTCTTTGAATAATGTCCATTTTCTCCAGTTTTGTGTAAAGTCACCTGCTTTCATTCGCAGATGAAAGGTCATTTTCTCCATTGCGTAGATTTCTTCCATAATGTTCATCCAGTGACCCGTTTGTGGAGCATCATTTTTCAACCAATTTCTTGTAATGGCCTTCTTAAAGGCAACAATCATTATTTTGAAGAGGTACCTATCTTCTTTCAAAACAACTTCTTCTGGGATCAATCCCAGATAAAGAACTCGTGGGTCCCTGGGAACCTTATAATTTAAAATGTCTTCCAAAAGTCCAATACTGTCATCCCAGAAAGTTTGCAGTTTGGTACATGACCAGAAAATGTGACTGTGACCGGCGTTATAGCTTCCACATTGTCTCCAACATTTTTGTTGGAATCCAGTCTGTTTGCTTTTAATTTGAGGCGTGACAAAGAAACGTGTCAGATTTTTCCATCCAAACTCTCTCCAGCGTTTGGAGCTTGTAGAGCTATGTTGTGTTTTGCATAGTTGACGCCAATCACATTCTGAAATTCTGGTCTGTAATTCACCTTCCCATTTAGATTTTATATACAGTGAAGTGTTGCCATTACATTTCTGTAGACATGTGTATAGTTTCGAAACTGCTTTGGAGGGCATTTCCTTGAAGGCATCCATCATCATTTTAACCAGCACATTGCTCTCTGATGATATAACAGTTTTTACCTGTGTATCAAAAAAGTGTCTTAGTTGTAAGAAACGAAACAGGTCTTTGTTTTCTAGTTCAAATTCATCTTTAACCCTATCAAAGGATTTAAAAAAGTTACCTTCTGTCAGTGTGCATATGGCTGTAATACCTCTATCTGTCCATGTTTTAAAGGTTTTGTCAGTTTGTCCTGGTCTGAAAAGAGTTGTTTGTGAGGGCCATAGCAATAATCTACAGTCTCCTTCGAGTTTATATTTTCTGATTATATCCGCCCATGTTTTTAGTGTTTCAGAAACAGTAAAGTTGTTGTCTTCTTGGTGTCTGTAGTGTTTTTCTCCTAACCTGGTCTGAGGTAGTCTTTTGCTCTGGGAGAGCTCTATATTCTTCCATTTAGCATAATATTCTGGAGAACACCAACATACCATGTATTTCAACTGAGCAGCGTAAAAGTATTCTCTTAAATTGGGTAACGCAAGGCCTCCGTTTAGTTTCCCCAGTTGGAGTGTTTTGAATTTGACTCTGGGTTTTTTACCTTCCCAAATGAATCGCGATATCTGCTTATCCCATGATGTAAATTGTGAGTTTGGAATCCGAATCGGTAGAGAGAGGAATAGGTATAACAGTCTAGGTAGTATATTCAGCTTTATTGCCTCAATTCTTGAGCTGAAATCTGAGGTTATTGATAACCATTTTGCCAGGTCTTTCTGTATGTTGTTGTTGATTTTATGGTAATTTATCTCATAGAGCTTATTCAGGTCTCGTGTAATAAAGACTCCAAGATATTTTATATTCTCTAAATCCCATTTTAACTTATATTTCTGTCTGATGGTGCTGCTTGGTGTGTAATTCAAGCACAGGACCTGTGTTTTATTTATATTAAGTTTGTATCCAGATTTTTGGCCAAAATTATCCAGGATTGACAGAAGTTTGGGAAATGCTGAGTCTGGGTTCTTTAAGTATGTGATAATATCGTCGGCAAATAATCCTATTTTGTGTTCTTCTTGTGCTATTGTAATTCCTTTGAGTTCATCATTCTGTCTAATTTCCTGGGCCAACGGTTCTATGAAAAGGGCAAATAGGGTAGGGCTCAGGCAACATCCCTGACGGGTGCCTCTATAAAGTGTAAAATTATCTGTTAAGGTGCCATTGATCTTAATTCTGGCAGTTGGCTCATTATAGAGGGCTTGGATACATTTAATGAATTGACTGCTGAAACCCATCCTTTCCAACACAGAAAAAAGGAAGTGCCAGCTGACGCGATCAAAGGCCTTCTCTGCGTCAAGGCTAATTAAGACTGCACTTATTTTTTGTTTATTAATTGTATCTATTAATTGTATTGTCCTTCTGATATTATCTTGGGTTTGACGGCCCTTTATGAAACCTGTCTGGTCTCCGTCTATCAGCTCTGGCAGTAAATGTTCCAACCTTTTGGAAATTATCGAAGTAAATAATTTGTAATCAACATTGAGGACAGAAATTGGTCGGTACGACTCACAGTACTCTTTATTTCTACCTTCCTTGGGGATTACAGATATAACCGCTTCATTCCAGGAAGGGGGGATTTCAGCGTGTTTGAGAGTCCAGTTAAAAGACTCCAACAGTGAAGAGGAGATTTCCTGCCTGAAGATTTTATACCACTCATTTGGGTATCCATCACTCCCAGGGCTTTTATTAGTCTTCAGTTTACTGATGGCCTTGTCTAGCTCTTCTTTTGTTATTGGAGAGGTTAGAGCTCCGTTTTGGTTAGTACCTATGGAGGGTAGATCCAGTTTAAACAAATAGTTTTTAATCTCCATTTTGTTTATATTCTCAGGTGACGAGTACAGCATTTTATAGTAATCTTTGAAGAGTTTTTGAATTATGTCTGGATCATATATTATTTCATTGCTGGTTGGTTCCCTGATTTTGTGTAATGAGTGTTTAATTTTTTGTTTTCTGAGGCGCTTTGCCAGGATCTTAGTGGCTTTGGGTCCGGATTCATAGAATAGTTGTTTTGTAAATCGTAATTTCTTCTCCATTTCTTCAGATGCCATGTTGTTTATGTCATTTTTAACTGTTTTTATTTGTTCTACCAGTTCATCACTATGGTTGGTTTGTTGCTGTTTTTCTAGTTTCCTTAACTGTTGTTGTAATTTGTCATGTTTAAACCTTTTCATCTTGTTTATATAGGATGTCCTTGAGATCAGACGACCTCTTATTACTGCTTTGACAGTATCCCAGACTATTGTTGGGGCAACCTCATTATTTCTATTTATGTTAATACATTCTTTTATTTCTCTCTTTATATCTTCCACATTTGTCGTGTTGTTCAGAATTCCTAAATTCAATCTCCATAGAGTTTTTCTATTTATGTTGTCCAGGTTTATGGTTAAAAAGATTGCGTTGTGGTCCGATATGTCTGCAGTTCCTATGTTACATTCTTTAACCCTGTGTCTATCTGTGGTATTCATCAGAAAATAATCTATTCTGGAGTGTACTTTGTGAGTTGCTGAGTAGTGTGTAAAGTCCCTCTCTAGTGGATGCAGGTCCCTCCACACATCAAACAGACTAGAATCCTTAATTAACATATTCAAGCTTTTGGACAGGTTGTGTTTGTGTTTTCTAATACTTGTTGTATCCATATTATAGTTTAAAATAATATTCCAGTCTCCTGCACAGACTAAGATTCCCTCACTCATTGATTCAATTTTATCAAAAACAGATTTTAGAAATGTTCTGTCGCACTCTGGTGGAGCGTATATATTGATTAGAGAGACTAAAACACCATCTATCCTGCCTTTGACAATCACATATCTGCCCTCTCTATCGGTTTCTTCTTTGATTAATTCAAAATTAACAGAGTTAGGTAGCAATGTTAATACCCCTCTTCTTCTGCTATTCTTACATGAGCTGTAAAAGGAGTTCACATAGCCCAACTTTTTAAACTTTTCATGTTCTTTTTTTGATAAATGTGTTTCTTGCAAAAACACTACACTTGGTTTAGCTTTTTTCAGTTTTGCTATAACCTTACTTCGCTTTATAGGGTTACCAAGGCCATTCACGTTTAAAGATATTATTTTATGTGCCACACTCATTCAAAGTAGGAAAAAATAAGTCGCCCCATACACATAGAAAAAACAGTAACAGCGTCAGTAGAACAGCTGACTCTAACATAACATGAACAAAATACCTGGATCTCCAAAGGAGGAGCAGATTTCTCTCCTCCTCCATGACCCCGTTGGTGGGTCTAGGGTAAAACCTGTCGTAGAGAAAGGGCCCTATGAGGGGGGTCGGTAGTGGAACTACTACCATCCTATGTGTCCAACGGTCTCAGTCCTGTCCTTGGAGCCTCTCCCAGCTCTAAAGTGTTAATTCAGAAAGTGAAAGTGAATTACGTCTCCAACATGTTACTGCTCTCAAAGCCGACTTTCCTGTCACTCTGTGGGGCTCCTCTGGAACTCCCGGAGTCTCTCCTTAGCTCTATCAGCCGCGGTAGGTGACCCTCCCTGCGGGTTCTTGCCTTGTTGCTGCCAGCCCAGCAGCTCTTTCAGCCGGGTCACACCGGGGTCCTCGTCGTCCTTCGCGGCTGGCACTTCCACACTGTAGCCCCGTCTCTGCAGCTCCCGCCCGGCGTCGTGCGCGCTGGTGTAGGTCCGGACTCCGCTGTCCCAGTGGATTCTCATGTTGGTGTAGGGGGTCTGGAAACGTATACCCTTCGTCTTCAGGCATTTCTTAATCTCGTTATATTCCCTACGCTTCTGCACGATCTCCGCAGCGTAGTCATGATCGAAGAATAGCGGGCGGTTACCGAGCTGAATCTTACCCCTTTTCCAGGCTTCCCTTAACACGGTTTCTTTAGTTGTGAATTCCTGGAAGTTAATGATGAGTGGTCTTGGGGGGGCCTCTGGTCTTGGTTTCGGGGCGAGGGAGCGGTGAGCCCGCTGTATCTTTAGGTCCATGTCTGTGGGTAGCGGCAGCTCACGTTTGAGAAGGTCTGAGACGAAGCGCGTCACAGAGCTTCCCTCTTCACCCTCTGCAACTCCAAAGATGCGGATGTTGTTTCTTCTTGACCTGGAGTCTAAATCTGTGAGCTTTTGTTGCAGAGCTTTCTGGCGTTTTATAGTTGCTGTGAGCGCTTCGGTCATTTCCACGGCTAAGTCCTCCACTTGCCCCACTCGTGTCTCCATCTCACCCGTTCGCTTCTTCAGCCCATGCATTTCTTCGGCCAAGCCATCGAGTTTACTGCTCACTTCTGTGTGAAACGAGTTAATTTCCTTTCTCAAGTTATCGTTGTCCCCCTTCATCTCAGATTTTAAATCTTTTATCGCTTCAAGTAGATCTCCCGGCGTTATGCTCGTTCCGGGGTGTCCTGTAGCTCCGCATGGGTTGCCGCTAGCTTGCGATGCTATTTTGCTATCTTTGGTAGCGGAGCTGTTTTTGTCTTGAGCTTTCGGCATTTTGGTTATTGTCCGTTGAGTCTTTTGATTTCGGCTATTTTTGTCTATCTAGATTTTCACTTTCTGCAAGAGTAATGAGTTTATAATTAAAGTTATTGCATCTGCGCTGGGGAGCCTCTCCAAACACGTCCTTCTACTCCATCTTGCCGGAAGTCCTCACTCACTCCTTCTTTTAAAGAATTAAAAATCAAAACTTATTATCAGTTAACAGCAGGACAAGTTAAGTTTGATGAAATAAATGGAATTTTTTGGGCCTCCGGCTCAGCAATTCGTCTGAAAGAGGAAGACTGAAGAAAATGTTGGAAAGAAAGAACATCTTGCCAACAGTAAAGCATAGCGGTGCCTCGTAATGCTCTGGGGATGTTTCACTACTTCTTGCACCTGAAACCTGTAACATGTGGCGGGCAAGATGGAGTCAATCATCAATAAATCCTAGGAGAAAAATGTTCAAAAATATCTGTCCGTTTCTGTTTCAGTTTTCCATTTTTTTTCCAGTTATCTGCTGTTAAATGATACGAAACTAGATCATATAAATGTTTGAGTAATTGCTTGATTCTGAAACCTAAGCTAATATTGAATGCGTTATTTGTTTCCCGAATTTCTGATTAAAGGGAGCGACATGGAGCTTGATCTACTGGCCGCAGCTGAAACCGAGAGTGACAGTGAAAGTAACCACAGCAATCAGGATAACGCCAGCGGCCGCAGGAGCGTCGTCACAGCAGCTACGGCTGGCTCTGAAGCAGGTTGGTCAGCAGCTGTGTCAAAGAGTCAGATTAAGTTTTTATTTATTTATCTGCTGTTGGGGGATGGGGCAGTCGGGGGGCTGGGCTCGCCTCAACACAGTGAATAAATGTGAATTATTTGTCAGGCTTCAAGGTCTCACTAAATAGAGATTGCTTTTCTTCTTGCTGCACTAAAGTTTTCTTAAATCAAAAGTACCAAATAACTCTGCCCTCACACGTTATTGCATTACAATCAGCTTTTGGGTTGTTGGGGAATTCTGTTTGGAGAGATATGATACCAGCAAAATCCTCCTTGGCTGAACACCCGATGTATTTCATTTGCAGGCAGTAGGGTGTCCTTGGCTTTTCCTATTTTTGGTATGAGCACCTCTTTACTTTAATGCATATACAGATGTCAGGGAAAGAGTGAATTGCAAAATGCATACAGTGTCCTGCTGAAAGTTAGTTTAGTTTGTCCTTTTCTCACATTTTACTATTATTGTGTGTGCCATTTTTAACATGCTGTCTTCATCACCAGTGTAGCTCTGTTGTTTTTTTCACTACATTAACATACTAACCAACTTACAGCTTTCCACATGGTGTGCTTGTTTTTCCTCCTCTATTACATTTATTTTTATTGTTGATAAACACGAGACATTTTAACCCTTAGCCCGCCAAATTAAAATTCGTCCACATTTCCTTCAGTGCTGAATGTGTTTTAGAAATTACTGCTTTGGAAATCAGTCAACATGGCACAAACTGGGTCAAAGCCTAATTGTGCAATCAAATGAGGAAGTTGTACAAAAACAAGGGATGCACCTAAATAACTGGTTGAAACTGAAAATCAAGAAACTGAAAGAAGCTGAAAAACTGAAACCGAAACTTCGAAAGAAATTGAAGCATTCAAATTAATTTATGCTCTGGCACCAATGATTGGAAAAACAAAGAATCATGCCTTCTTCACAAGAATGCCCTGGGAGGGCTTTAAAAAGGCAGATTTTTTTCTTCATCTCTTGTGATGGTTGTGACATTTTTCTGGACTCTCTGTCCTACACACAGTCTGCTTGTCTGTGTGTGAAATAAGATAAATAACATGAGGCTGTTAAATCTGTTAAATAAAGAACAGGGTATAGATCTGAGTGTGAGAGCGTGCTGGCTGCGGTTTTTGCGTCATCACAACATGCTGTTTTGGCCGTGTTGTTTTAGTGATAAAAGAATTTTCTTAAAAATTTTTGGTGGCTGAAATTTCGGTGCATCCCTAACAGAAACCGAACATTCTCGGTCTCAGCACTGGTGGAAACGAGAGGGCTGACCAACTATTCTCGGTCAAAGCGGGCGAAGGGTTAAACTCTTCTGGAAACTGAAGTATCACTGTATTTTCTCTCCCCTGAGAAATTTCTAATATTCTGTCAAGTGTTATCGTTTTACATTTAGCTACATTTCCTGAACAGCTGTTTTTCTGATTTGAAGCCTCTGTGTTTCACCTTGGGATTAGTGTTTTAGGGTGTTGTAGTGGTGTGATTTACTAACCAGCACTGCTGATGGGGAAAATCTGATGAAGAAAACAGGAGGAGGGTCAGGTGATAATCCAAACCATTAAAATTCAGTCTTTGTTTTCTTTCTTATTCTACTCCTCTGTGAAGGTGCCAGCAGTGTCCCTGCCTTCTTTTCAGAGGATGACTCCCAGTCCAATGATTCCAGTGACTCTGACAGTAGCAGCAGTCAGAGCGACGATGTTGACCAGGAAACGTTCCTTTTGGATGAGCCTCTGGAAAGGACAACAAGCACTTCACATAGCAACAGTGCAGCCCAGGCTCCTCGCTCCATGCAGTGGGCTGTGAGAAACACACCCAGCCAGAGGGCCGCTGGAAACGCTCCCTCCAGCTCCTCTACACCAGCTGGTCAGTGCATTTCTTTCTCTTGAGGGAATCGTTTGGTAAAAAACATGTTTTTTTAGCCTCAAAGTACTTGCCCCAAGAAATATTATTATATATAATATGATATTATTTTCCTCACAGCGAGCTCCACAGGACTGATATACATCGATCCCACCAACCTTCGTCGCTCTAGTGCTATCAGCTCCAGTGCAGCTGCTGCAGCAGCAGCTCTTGAGGCAAACAACTCCAGCAGCTATTTGACATCAGCCAGCAGCCTGGCACGAGCCTACAGCATTGTCATCAGGCAAATCTCAGACCTCATGAGTCTGATTCCCAAGTACAACCACCTGGTCTACTCCCAGTACCCTGCTGCTGTTAAACTTACCTACCAAGATGCTGTTAACCTACAGGTAAGACATTCTGCTGTCTGTGTTAAATGCCAATAAAAGTGGCACAGAGAGCGTATTCATTTTCAATCCCACTGTTAATATTTGAAACAGTCCTTGTTTTCTCTTCATCATCTCCTCCTTTTTATAACCCGTTTGATACCAGAATAACACAAGCAACGACAGTGTCATTTATCGCTTTCAACAAATTTTATTGTCTGCAGAAAACGTTAAAAAACCCAAGTATTTGCTTTCTGATAGTACTTTCAGTTTTACATTTCAAGGCCACAGGTTGGATTTGGATCTGTTTGGACGTCATTAATCATGGGGATAATTTCTTCCACTTCTTAATAGCTTGTGAATAAATGTGCACTCCACAGTGAAAACCTAACCCTCCTGTGATATTAAAATTTTGACATTTCTCTGACATTTCTCATTTGTTCAACTAGAACTTTGTTGAAGAAAAACTCATCCCCACGTGGAACTGGATGGTGTCCATCATGGATTCTACAGAAGCCCAGTTAAGATATGGCTCAGCCCTATCCTCTGCTGGAGATCCAGGTCATCCCAGTCACCCACTCCATGCCTCCCAGCACTCGGCACGCAGAGAACGTGTTACTGCTCGGGAGGAAGCCAGCCTTCGAACCCTGGAAGGTCGCAGGTAAAAATAAATATCAGTGAACGCAGCTTAGTCCCTCATCTTGTTTACATTTATTTGTCTGATGAGATATAAACTTGTGTTTTATAACTCTTATGGAACACCTGAATCTTGCAAAATCATCAAATACAACAGTGACGAAATCAGCCCTAAGCTTTTTTGACAGTCTTCTTAATTTAACAAGCAGATGTTCAAAGTATGTTTTTGCACAGCTTATTTCAAAAGGTCTTTCATGTTTTAAATTACTACATTAGCTTAGTTTGTGTTTGTATTTGTTTCAGGAGAGCAGCTACTCTACTGACAGCTCGCCATGGCATGATGTCGGCACGGGGCGACTTTCTGAATTACGCCCTGTCATTGATGCGCTCCCACAATGATGAGCACTCGGATGTGCTTCCTGTGCTGGATGTGTGCTCACTTAAACATGTAGCATACGTGTTCCAGGCTCTAATATACTGGATTAAAGCCATGAACCAGCAGACAAATTTGGACAACCCACAAATGGAAAGAAAAAGGTAAGCTCGAGACGTAAGAGTATCACTGGCTTCACATTACAGACCTGAGAGATGTCCTTGGGTTTATTTTTCTCTTCATACAACACAACACTTAAAACTTTTCATTTTGCAATGAAATAATATTTCAAAAAGTTTAGTTTTGGGGTCACTGAATTGAAACATTCGCTGCACAGAATTGCAAATAATTGTGTTTTTGAGTCTTATTTTTATCTGGTAAATAAAATGCAGTCAAAGAATGACTTTCCAGGTATTTTGTAAACAAAGTTTACAGTAAATATTGACAGTGCAAACTCACAGTCAAGGCACTGAGGCAGGAAAAAAGTCCTTTAATTTCCATGTGATTGTGTATAAGTGTTTCCACTGAACCGAGTCTCAATAAGGATTAATTCACCTTATAAGATCAAGTGCTGCTGGCAGGGCTCCATAGGGAAACCAAAATTTTTAAGAGTGCAACTAACATTTTTTGAGGTCACACAGGTGCACCTGACGGGTGAAAACAGTTTTCTTTTGCATGGGCATCATCTCTCTTTGTGTACTCCTGTGACCGAACTCGCACTCATGGCAGGATCATAGCGTGGTCTTAAACCAACAACAGACGGACGGGTCTGTGTTTACAATCCTTAGCCCTTTGCATCGTGCACAACAGAGCTCTGCTTCGATGCGCACACGTAAGACAATTGCTAGAGAAAAAAAGATTTTGCGCTTACTATGATCCTATGGTAGGGGTGGCCAGGTTGTGCACATATACAAATTATTACCATTTATTCTCTTTAACTTCAGTCTCTACTTTAACAACTATGAGTAACTGTGATTATTTGCTTAATGTTTTAGTTTGAAACATTTAATTTTAGCTCAGTAAAGAGCTTTAAACACTTTATCTTTCTGTTTATATATAATTGTGCTTCAAATAAAGTTGAGCATTTCTCTACACCTTATTCTTGTTTAAAAATTACTCACATTATATGAAAGTTATGAAGAGTAATAAAAAAGTGACCATATAGCATTAACGGCGACACAATGAAAAATTTGGGTGAACCTAAATTTTGTGCAAATATACCTAAAAAAATGATGAAAAAAAAGTTAGGCACACCAGAGCCCTGTGTTAGCCTCTGTTGAAGGAGCTGCTTCACTTGCTTTGCAGACAAATGGTCACACTTGTTGGATCATAATCTGCACCATTTGTGTCAAAAGAGCAACCAAATCAAGGTTACTGACGGATGTTTAAACCCCTTTATAGGAACCGGGAAATTTTAGAGCTGGGCTTGGACAATGAGGATTCTGAACATGAAAACGATGAGGACACCAACCAAAGTAAGTGAGATCATTGATCTCATATATTAATTTAAAGATGTGTCGTTATCACTCCAGTGTTTTAAATAATTTATTCATGCTTCCCCCCAGGTTCCACCCTGCAAGACAAGGATGATGACCCAGTTCCGGCTGAAACGGGTCAGAACCACCCTTTCTTCCGTCGTTCGGATTCAATGACCTTCCTTGGTTGTATACCTCCCAACCCCTTTGATGTTCCCCTGGCTGAAGCCATTCCACTGGCAGACCAGCCCCATCTCCTGCAGGTCAGAACTGCTGCCCAGCACCTTGTGATACTAAGAGTTTGAGAGTTTTATGAAGAAAAGCAAACTATATTCAGGCACAACTACAAAGTTCAGTGATTAATTCAGTATTCAATGTCAGGTCATTCTGAAGGAATAATTGCTACTAAAAAACATGGACCTTTGAAAAGGGGAAGGACAATGTCATTAGAGACGATGGTGTTGATAGGTCATGTGCTAAAGAAGCTGGCCATATCCACTAAATTTGGTCACTTACGTCCCCCGACTTTCTTGATGCAGCGAAACTCCAGGATTTATTCATGAAAAGCTGTTGAAATAGTGGCCCGTTATTTGCTGTAAAAGACATTTTTAATGGTTTCTAAAGCTCGATATGTTACTGGGTACACAGGTCACCCTTAGGAAAGTTAAGTTTGATACGTAGTGTAGCGCAGCTGGCCGAGTGGTTTAGACCACACTCCATATTGTGAAAGCCCTTGAGGGGGCAGCCTGGGTTCAAGTCCGGTCTGTGGCAACTTTCCCGTGTATCACTCCCCCCTCTTACCATGTTTTCTACTCTCTTCACTGCCCTGTCCTCTCTCATTAAAGGCATAAAAGGCCTGAAAAAATAACTTAACACGAAAAAAAAATAGATTTTGCTATGTGGTTACCATTTGGTTGAGAAAATTTGCTCTTCCAGAAAAAAGCTATCAAACTGGTATACATACCTTTATAATGCATGATTTGCCATGAAACAGAAAACGGTCTTCTGCTCAGATGTAATCCTTCAGACTGTATATGTACAAAAAGCCTGCTGTCCTGAACTCATGTAAGGGCTTATACTAGGTTGTAAACAAAAGTGGATATGAAGGCAAAACAAGATGTAATTGCTCAAGCTTCTTTTGCTGGTAGGTGCAACATGTCCACATCAAATGATGAAGACACTTTTTAAAGCCCGACTTTTCACTGATGGCTACTTATGTTTGCTGTGACAGCCTCAACCTAACTCTTCTTGTCCTTTAACAGCCAAATGCCAGGAAGGAGGATCTGTTTGGTCGTCCCTCTCAGGGTTTGTACTCTTCCTCCTACATTGCAACCAAAGGCCTGGCTGAAGCAAGCATGGACAGGACCTGCCTGGAGGTAAACATGGGCTCCTCTCTGCCCTCCCCCTCTCAGGTATATCAACCCTCTTCAATTGATAGACAAGCTAGCAGATGTGTTCTAATATCCACTTGAAAACTTCACAGTTGAAATCTTTCAGTGAATTGAGCTTAAAAGTGTACTTTTAAAATAGATCTAGGATTCATTATTTCATAGGTATTATTTCATGAGGTGTGAAAGCACTCTACAAATTGTTGAAAGCATGAATTTAAGGACCTTTTGAAATCGAACTGTGGATATTGGAACACTGAAACTGTTCTGTCTTATTTGATTTCTGTGAATTATTTCATTATCCACACGATAATGACTACATGAACATGTTTTAGTTCTAAATGACACCTGAACCCTGTCGTATCAGATCCTGCCCACTAAGATGTCTTATTCGGCCAACCTGAAAAATGTGATGAGTATGGATACCTGCCAGGGGAACACGAGGAACCAGTCACTTGCAGATCAGGAGATGGAAGCTTCAAAACAAGGCCCATCCCCCCACGACCTCGCTGCTCAGCTGAAGAGCAGCCTTCTGGCTGAGATTGGCCTCACTGAGAGTGATGGGCCTCCTCTCCCCTCTTTCAGGTACCATATGCAAGTCTCTTGTTTGTAATGATGTTGGCTTCACTTAAGTGTGTTTGAGTTCATTTCAGTGTCTGCTGAATATAATGGTTCATTGATACTTGCTCCCTGCTACACCTCATCTGCCATGTGAAGGGGGCAGTAACAGGGAGATTCAAGGGAAGACGGTGTCAGTGTGCTATTTACCTGTCTCTGTGTGCTATTACTGGGTGATGATGGCGGCTAAGAGTGAAAGTTCCTGACAAATGAAATGCACTATGCAGGGTTAATGCTGCATGTAAATGATCAAAGCGCACCGCAACACCAAAATAAGAGCGCTTTTGCAAGCGCACCATCTCTCTGTGTTTTCTTGTGACTGAACTCAAACTAATGTTAGGGTTATATCGCAGTCTAAACCAATAAGAGACAGCGCTCAGGCGAGTCTTCACCGTTTACAGTTCTCAGCTCTGCATCCCACTCAGGGGAGCTCCATCCTGATGTGCACGCGCAAGACAGTTAATGGAGCAAACAGATCCTGTGTTTATAATGATCATTTATCAGTGTTTACAGATATGTGTTATCATCTGTTTTATGAGTTGTAATTATGCATGTCACAATGTAAATATCCTGGGTCGTGGGGAAAAATTCTGTTTTCATCGCTATTTCCAGGTTTGTACCCATATATAAAGTCAGAACTCTTCATTATATTTGTGCGTGACACAGAGTCCTGAAATGTAAAGATGTTACGAAACACACACAGTGTTGATATGTTACAGACTTAGAAACATTGTATCAAAGTCAGTTATAAGATCAGACATTTTTAGATCCATTCTATTTGTATTCTGTTACTCTGGGAATACACCAGATTCCTCTCAGGTCCGGCTTCGCCCCATTGAGTGTTGACTGTGTACTTAAACACACATAGGTTGTGTGTTCAATCCGGCACCTTGCAGGATACCAGACAGTTGGAGTCACAAGAACAAGGAGTTCCTGCCCTTCCCAATCCATTAATGATCCTCTCCTCCTTCATGTTGTGCTTTAAAGCTTTAAACCTGTTGACTCCTGGCCTGGCTCTGCTCATTATGTTGGTTTGTTATTGTAGCCAAGATAAACAGTCTGTTTTTGACACAGCTTGTTTTATTTTGAAAGTCACTGGGCATTCTTAGCAGGTTTCTGTGTACAACTCCCGTCCTGCCTAATCTGCTTTATTGCATATTAACGTGTCAAAGCTTCGGTATGTGGCATAAATTGGACGGTAGCAAATATGCCGCAACCTGCCAGGGCCAGGAATGCAGCTAGACTGCAACAGAGCGAATCCAGTGTGAGTTGACACATTGACTTGAATGTAAACCTGTAGGATCCACTACATTAATGAACTGAAGCAGGATTGGAGACACATCTGGTGTATTCTGACTGTTAGTTGTTATTCAGGTTGGATCTTTATTGGTGTGAGTAAGAAACTGACAACAATGTCTACGTGTTGTTTGAATGTATTTCTTTCCAAACAAATCATAAAGGCACCTACAAGAGTACTTCCCCGCTATGTACTGTAAGAATTTGAAATAGTTACTAAAGCAGTATTGTGTGTATTGACTTGTAAAATTCTGTAATGAAACCTAAACAACCTTTACTAATTAATTTAGTGCTTATGAGCTGTAATAATGATCTTCACTTGTTTATCTTTACCCAGACCTCACTGTAGTTTCATGGGAATGATGATCTCCCACGACATGCTGCTTGGACGCTGGCGTCTGTCTTTGGAGCTCTTTGGTCGTGTCTTCATGGAGGATGTTGGAGCTGAGCCTGGATCTGTACGTGATGTTCTGGATATTTAACTAATCAAAGAACCTGTTTTTCTACAGGACCTCTTTGTATTCTTAGTTAAAAGCTTTTAATTCCCAAACTCTTTTCGTTTGTGATTTAAATATTGAGTATATTTAGAAATGATCATCAGCTACCTTTTAAATACTGACATAGCCTACCTTCATTTGAATACACTACCAGAATTATCTGAGGAACTCAAGTATAACTGAATATTTTGAGTAAATGTGATAGTGATTGTTTTATCTCTTTTTATTCTAGATCCTTACAGAGCTTGGTGGCTTTGAGGTTAAGGAATCTAAGTTCCGTCGGGAGATGGAGAAGCTTAGGAACCTGCAGTCTCGTGATCTGGCCCTAGAGGTGGATAGAGATCGGGATCAGCTAATACAGCAGACCATGCGTCAGCTTAATACTCACTTTGGGAGGCGTTGCACCACAACACCGATGGCTGTGCACCGAGTGAAAGTCACCTTCAAGGATGAACCAGGCGAGGGAAGTGGAGTGGCTCGCAGCTTCTACACGGCTATTGCTCTCGCCCTCCTCTCCAACGATAAGCTACCCAACTTGGACTGTGTTCAGAGCGTCAGCAAGGGCATGCAGGCCAGCAGTACGTGTCAGCCTGATCACAATTCATGTATGGCAAAACATAGAAACCATAAACATTTTTTCATTGTTAAAATCAATCATACTTTTATGATGCTTTTATCACTTTTCAGAAATACTTTCTACACAGAAAACGTGTGACCTGTTCTATTGAATGTCTGTTTTTGTCTGTAGATCTGATGCAGCGCTTAAGAAACAGAGATAGAGAACGAGAACGGAGAAGTGGAGGGCTTCGAGCAGGATCCCGGAGAGACCGTGACAGGTAAATGCAAACATGAATCTCAGTATTCAATGAACGAAAAAGCTGGTGTTGTGTGACAATGAGGAAAAACCTGTGGGTTTGTTTTCTGCAGAGACTCAAGGAGACAGCTCTCCATAGACACCAGGCCTTTCAGGCCATCATCAGAGGGAAACCCCAGTGATGAGCCTGACCCTCTTCCAGCACATAGACAAGCCCTAGGTGAAAGGCTCTACCCACGGGTTCATGCGATGCAGCCGGTAATTACTTCTTGTACCTGTTCATCCCACCGGGTTAACATGACGGATTTAAAGGCCTTAAAAAACAGTTAAATTTTATTTATATTTTGTGTTGTTGTTGGATAAGCTGCATGTGTTTCTCTCCAGGCGTTTGCCAGTAAAATCACAGGCATGTTGCTGGAGTTATCCCCGGCCCAGCTACTGCTGCTCCTGGCCAGTGAAGATTCCCTCAGAGCCAGAGTAGAGGAGGCTATGGAGCTTCTTATTGCACACGGGAGGTAATTAAATACAGTTTTTCTCACAGGACGTCATTTGATTTATATGCATGTGAAAATATTAAAAGTTTAAAAAAGTCATCGTTTTTGATTCCATATTCTTAAAGCTTTGAAGTCCTAAATGTGGTTTGAAAAGTCTACTGTAATAATACTTGTTTATTTTTAGATTTTTTTATGATGGAGTGGATATTGGAGTATTTAAAAAACTATGTGCTGAACAGTATGAAGAATCTTTTGAATGACAAACTTACTTTGTCTCCTGCAGGGAAAATGGTGCTGACAGCATACTGGACCTGGGTCTCCTGGAAGCTCCAGAGAAAGCACAAGTAACTTTGAATCTTAGATCTCACACTGTTTTGTTACAGCACGTAGAGCTTTCATTTCCTGTTCATGATATTTATCTCTTTATCACTTTATATGACATGAGTGAACTGCACCAGACAAAGCCTCTGATTTCCCACACATAACACTCCCCTCTCCAATGATTGTTGTACTTGAAGCAGGAGAGCCGTAAGCGTCACGGTTCGACCCGCAGTGTGGTGGACATGGAGCTGGATGATCCTGATGATGGAGACGACAACGCTCCTCTTTTTTACCAGCCGGGGAAAAGAGGCTTCTACTCTCCTCGTCCTGGAAAGAATACTGAAGCAAGGCTGAACTGCTTCCGCAACATTGGCAGGTTGTAAATTCTGTATTTTATTGGATAGTTTAAATTGATGGATAGTTTTACTTGGTTCACTTCTTGTTGTTTAGGGCAGGGAAATATTGCAGCAGTTTTCAGTGAATTATTTCTTTGATGACTGTAGAAGCAGTCATCAAAATAACTGTCATAAAATTTTCTGTTTGTCTCATTGTGGTTGTCTCATGGTGTTACAAACATCATCTCACTCTGAACAAACAAAACTAAAGCCATGATATTTGACCCCAGGGTAGATCACATGACCTTGTTTTGATAAGTGATAGTCTGATTGAGCAGGTGGACTTATAAGTATTTTGGTTGTTCGGTGTAAGTATGAGTGTGGTACTGACCTTCTATAATGCGGTCATGGGACAGCTGATCAGATATGGGATGGAAGCCTGGTTTGGCTCTTTATCTGTTCAGTATAAATCTAAGATTGGAAAAAAATAAATAAATGTGCCATGAAAGTGATTGGTAAGAAAAAATACCTGTCCTTTAAAACTATCTTTGGGAACATTGTCATCAATCAGGCACAAAAAAATTTTGAGGGACTCTGCTTATGTTCTTTAATCAGAATGTGAATTATTGCCCTCTGGAAGATGGTTCAGAGCGCAATAAACAACCTGCATTAACAAAATGCTAGTATGAGGGTTGTCTTACTCTTGCATTAGTTTTAATATGACTCTGCTCTCGACTGCCACAATGGTATTTGATTGTTATTGGTATTTAGTTGTGTCATTGGTATGCCACAGGGACATGTTTTGGTGTTTCTTTTATTTCAACAGAAAGCATGTTGTTGTTATATTGGTATTATTTTATTTCTACAAAGGACATGCAATTTTTATAGTCTAATGTGAAGTCTCACACAAAATATTTTTGAAATGTTCTGTGTTGTATGTTTGAAGCTAGCTAATCTTTTGTGTTGTCTAATCTGGACAGAATACTGGGATTATGTCTGCTTCAGAACGAGCTCTGTCCAATCACGCTGAACAGACATGTCATCAAAGTGCTGCTCGGAAGGAAGGTAAAACAAAATCTCAAATATTCCTACACTTTGAGTTACATAGACTGCTGAGTTTTCAGAAACAAGTTGCTAAAAACTTTTTTCCCCTGCAGGTGAACTGGCATGACTTTGCTTTCTTTGACCCGGTCATGTATGAGAGCTTGAGGCAGCTCATTCGCCATTCTCAGGCTGGGGAAGCTGAGGCTGTGTTTGCTGCCATGGACCTGGCATTCGCAATCGACCTTTGCAAAGAGGAGGGGGCTGGGCAGGTAACAGACTACACTCCTCATACATCAAACTGTGACAGCCGTGATATAGCACAGCAAGTATGGAGGAGCTGGACGAGGCCATGGCCATGACTTAAAAAGCTTTTTTTTGTGCCAGGTGGAGCTTCTGTCTGGTGGGGTGAACATGCCAGTCACTCCTCTGAACGTGTACGAATATGTCAGGAAGTACGCTGAGCATCGAATGTTGGTGGTTGCTGAGCAGCCTCTCCATGTGAGTAAAACACTTTAAGGGCCCACCTTTTTCAACTCTCATATCTTTTATTGTCATACAGTGAATTTAATGTAAAACCTGTATGAAAGCAAACTGTGCTTTCCATTTCTGGTTCACAGGCCATGAGGAAAGGTTTACTGGACGTACTCCCAAAGAACGCCCTGGAGGACCTGACGGCAGAGGACTTCAGGCTGCTTGTTAACGGCTGTGGAGAAGTCAACGTTCAGATGCTGATCAGCTTCACCTCCTTCAATGATGAATCTGGTAAAAGCACTGTCTACACCTTCTTTGCTCCTTCTGTCTCCTTTTTGTGCATCATCCATTTTTACCTGTATGAACTCCTGAAGCACATTTTCACCTTTTATCCATCAGGGGAGAATGCCGACAAACTGCTGCAGTTCAAACGCTGGTTCTGGTCTATAGTGGAGAAGATGAGCATGACTGAGAGGCAAGACCTGGTAAGTCTGTTCTCGGTTTAACTATCCACTGAACACTAATGTGTCACTGCTGCTTCCAGGTGTGCTTTGATTTGAAGATGTTAAACAAAGCTTTTCTCGTCCTCAGGTTTATTTCTGGACCTCCAGCCCATCTCTACCAGCCAGCGAGGAGGGCTTCCAGCCGATGCCCTCCATCACCATAAGGCCTCCAGATGACCAGCACCTTCCCACAGCCAATACCTGCATCTCACGCCTTTACGTGCCACTCTACTCTTCAAAACAGATACTTAAACAGAAGCTCCTGCTAGCCATTAAGACCAAGAACTTTGGTTTTGTGTAGAGGTTTGACAGTTTGACAAATGAATAAGGAAATCATGTTTACTGTTGTGAAATATTTACCTAGCTTAATTTTTGTAGATTTATTTTCTGTTCCGATACAGTTTTATGAAATTTGAAAAACCCGTCGCTATCTCCCCGGGCTGTAATATTTTTTGTGTTTTGAACACAAACACCTTGTTACTTTTATTTTGATTTGTTGTTTTTTATGTTAACAAAGCAGTTTCCAGTCCTCAACATTCCTCCATCCGCACTGTAAAATATAACGCCTACAGCCGTACTCCAATGGCTGAAACCTTTGCTTCCCAGAAAGGTGGTTTGACAAAGGGCTGTCAGCCGAAACCCAGCCAAAGATGACAGCGGTTGAAGTATTTAAAAGGAGAGAAGACACACTGTGACTATATGTTATCCCCTTCTCTAAACAAGTACTATCATTGACAGTTCACTGCTGCCTTTGTGGAAAGTTTGTTTTTGTTGTACAGGGGGAGTAGGGAATTTCAAAAATAAACTTGGATGCAAAAAGTAGTTTTGTACTGATGTTAATTGTGATTAATCTCATGTTTCATTTCATGTTTAATAATTTATTAACAGTTCTGAAGTCCATTTTTACAATACAAAGTGTCTTGATTTGGGAATGAAATGGTACAGTCATTGGATCTGAAGCAGACTTATTCTTCAGACAGCTAACAGGCCTGTAAAGCTAATGTAGCCATTGCTTTTTTGAAGTTTGTGGCCTTTAAGTGTTTTGCAGGCATCTGTCCCAAACTTTCCAACTTTCCAAGTCTCTCTCTTTCTCTGCATCACCTGTGTGCACGGCCCAGTCCTGATGCTTGAGACTGAGCTTGTCTCGCATCCTCAGTAAAGGTCTTAGAAAAAGAACCATCTGGCAGAGCTCTGAAGTTTCTTAATACCCGTTCATTTTTACACACATGCACACACTTCAAATAACTTCACTGAATTAGTATGGAGATGGCAGACTTATTTAATAAACCTTTCTTTCTGGAGTTGCAGTGAGTATGTTATTATTGTTTTTTCATCTGGTCATTTTACTAAAGCCTTTCTGGGTTTAAGGTCCAGTAGTGCCAACTAGTGGTTCTTTGTTGTGCAGCTAGTTTAAATGCGGGTTAATTGTAGTTGGGCTGCAGGAATCAATGAAAGCCTATTTTTACCATTTAAAAAAACAGCAGCCAATGAATGGGAAAAAAAATGGTAAGTCATAATAATGCGAAACTAACTCATGAGACATTATGAAATTATTATTACTTACCAGTGTTTTGTCTGTTTTGTTTTTAATGGTGGAAATGGGCTTTCATAGATATCCATCCATTATCTTACCGTTTTCTTCTTTTGGTTGTTCTGTGGCTGGAACTTACCGTCAATGGGTGCAAGGCAGGGTTCATCTAAAGAGGTCAGCAGCCCATGGCTAACATAAGAGACATGCAATCATACACACACTCACCTCTGAGTAGTTTAAATCAACATTTATACCTGATGAGCATGTTTTAGACTATGGAAGAAGCCTTGCAGAACCCACACATGCACTTATTTCTGACTTTTTGTGCAATGGTCATGCGCCTGACTCCAGATCAGAGGGCTGTGTGTTCAAATCACGCCAGGATCAACCAAAGGAAGTCTGTTTGCAATAAAGTTAATCTCAGTACAGTGAAGCGATGACTTAAAGATGATTAATAAAAAAAAATGAAATCAATGAGTTAATGGTTTAGACAGGATCAGATCAGATTGTGAGTTCATTTTTTTTCTTCTCAATATTCATTCTCCAAATTGACCGCTCACTGAGATGGCCATTCCTGCAAATAGTCGTTCATATCCTTTGATTGATCCTGACCACAGGTTCGACCATGCCGTGATTTGAACACGCAGCCTTCTGATCTTATCTGGAGTCGGAGCTTAAAGAACAAAAAACCCGAACACACCTCTCGACCCCGCTGCAAGAAACTCCCATCCAATCAACGAGCCCCAGCCCCCATACAACCCAAAGACATTGGTTGCTGAACTGTCTATCACAACTATGATGCATTCACTTGAACTCTGTAAATCTCGTTGCACACAGTAACTCATCTCACAGTAAAACACATCCCTACTATTTAACATCAACAGTCCGTTACAGTATTACTGTTGCAAAAAGAATTTTCACAAGTTGTAAAATATACCGCATGTTCTTATTATTAGGTGAATGAGGCGTCTAACAGTAGGCTCAAACACTTGTAAGAAACTCTGCGAGTCACAGTCACTCTGGGGGCTAGACACCCATTTAAGTCTCATCGTAAAATCGCTCAGGCTGTTGAATGATAATTTTGTATGCGAGTATTTTTTTTATCTATGAAAAAACATTATCAGCGGAAATTAAAATGGTAATTGCGTCGAAATTTCAGTTTAAATATTTTATCTGTTAGTGTCATAACAGTGACATACTTCCGGCCACTACACATATCACGCTCTCACGTTGTCACGCTCACGATAGAAGTGGAAAGGAGAACTGTCTAAGGGAATAAACGGGACAGTTAAGGCTTTTTGAAACGAATGGGGAGCTCCAACAACCAGCTGTGACACTAACATGCAGTCAAAAGATCTAAAATAATCATAAGAGTGAAGACAGTGTTCCACAATCTCAGCCTGTTCATGAATAAAGCATTCAGTCAGACACTCCCACAGGGGGAAGGGCAGCCACTTCAAGCACATGTTCCTCCTCCTCTTTCATGAAAAGTGTGTCTGTGGGCAGAAGAGGGTCCGGGAGAATCTAGCAGCATGCCCTTCTTGGCTACGTCCTCAGAGCTCAGTGTTGGACAAGAGGAGATCAGGCAATGCAATAACATCCAAGAGATAAAGGGAAGATAATGATATCCAGCTGCCTCTCTTAAGAGCCAAAGAAATCTATGTTTCTGCCACCAGGCTGTGTCTATCTTTGATATCACAGAGCACAGGGATTTCTCTTTGCACATATAGCTTTCAACTTTTTTTTTTATTGATCCAAACCAAAAATGGGCTGCTCTTCATCCAGTGCACAGACTGTGGATGAGGAGAAAAGGCCAGGCTTAAAGCCAGAGGAGAGTAATGGAGGCACAGTGGGTAAGTAGTGAACTGATTGGTTGTGAGGAGTTTCAGTCTTAATGATCTGATTGGTGTGATCCATGATAAAAACAGCTTGATAAGATAACACAAGCAGAAGCTCATTGGAGTGACTTTCTTGTGTTGGAGTCTTGCAGAGGTCTGTTTGAGTCCTGGCCCTAAGAGTACACTGTGTGCTTTTCACTCTGCTGCAGGGTATACTGTGGGCCCTTGTGAAGCACTGTGTTTAAGATCAGCTATTACCTCAAATACTTTTGCTTGCACTCATTTTTGTCAGTTGTGTTTCACATCATGCACAGTGACATTTTAAGGAACACTCTAAACTACATTAGTTTACTTTGAAATCTTTGAAAAATGGAATCTGAGAAGGAGCAAATGTGATCATGAACTGCATGCATCCTTTAGCAAATCTAAGCTGTTGTTTACACATTTTTATTAGTCTAAATATATATATGTTGAAGTGAGACAGCCCCCTGATGCGGTTTATTTCCAGCAGCATTGAGTAAAAATAAAAAGGTGTGCCTCTTTCACTGCCCCAATATGAGAATGCTGTCTAACTACAGCCTGAGGTGCAACCCAACCTGTTTTTCATTCTGCAGGAGTCATATTTTTGACCTGAGGGAGGGGCTTCTTTTACAAGACAGAAGCACAGGGGTGGTGTGTGTCGTCTGCATTCTTTCAGGGTTTGTGAACAAAACCTACCTAAAAGAAGAGGCTCAGTCTAAAGCTCCATGCACACTGAATGCTGATTCCAGACGTTTGCATTTCAGATGACTCAAGCAAAGTTTATTCATATGTCAGTAGTTTTTTTTATTTGTATATATGTAGCCTGAGTGTTCCTGTATTGTTGAGCTGTCCACGGGGACTCTGTTCATCCTTCAGCACACACACCCTCTATGAGCTCTATGAGGCTTGACATAGATTTTCACAATGGTTTTCTATTCATTGGTCCAACTTATGGCACAAAGCGACGTCACACCAGGCACAGCTATGTACAGAGCATTCATCTCCACACGCAGACATTATGTGACTGACCCGAATGGTCAAGTTTTCCTTGGTGCTGTGAGTTCTTTGCTCAAACTACTATTTGGATCTAAATCAAAAACAGACATGCAAATAGTTGACAGCTAAGGGACCAAATAATGGTGATATGAATTATTTTAGCCTAAAATATAACAGCTCCCCTGTATGCATCATTTCCATCTTTCACCATGTTCTTCTGTAATGATTGTGATGGGGAGCTGTCACTTCAACCAGCCAGATATGATCACCTGGAGAAGTTTTGATCCCCCTCCAGCCTCTTACATCACCCTGGCTTCCGTAGAAATGTCTGAACGGTTGGAGCTCTAAATGGTACAGTGTCTGTCTAACAGACCAGCTATGTGCTGTCCAAGCTGACGGCCCCATCCCTGTCTAACCCCTCGCTTGTCTCTGTGCTTTTTGCCAGCCCCAGCTCTGTTTTGACTGGGATCTCCGTCATCTCTGGCTGCAAAATCGTGTTGACACATGAGCCATCTCTGTCTGGAGCAGCTGATTCTGTCTGAATCCAAACACACATTCACACTCTTTCACACCCAGATCAGAGCTGCTGTGATGACAGACGTTTTTTTGCCTCTATAATCAATGTGGATGGCAGTAAAATGACATCAGAAAACTTGTTCACAATAAAAGAAATATTTCAGTTCCCAGCTCTTTTACCTGTTCTGTGTTTGTCTGGCTTGCAGGGCTGTCACATTCCCTTCCACCCATTAACCAAATCTGTCTTTATGACTCTCACAGACAAGTCAGATCAGACCGCTGATATACACCCGTTTGACTTTCTTGGCTGGAACAAAGTCACACAAGTGTTTTTGCAAAAAATAATCATGGTGAAACACTGTTCAGGAACACTGTTCTAAAGAAATCCACCAAAGGCTGATGTCATTTCTGCAGCTGACGTATAAAGACATAGCACCTAGCACAGAGTATAAATATCCAGGAGATAGGC
This sequence comes from Labroides dimidiatus, assembly GCA_030710495.1. NCBI lineage: Eukaryota > Metazoa > Chordata > Actinopteri > Labriformes > Labridae > Labroides > Labroides dimidiatus. The sequence goes on along the minus strand of CM061148.1, from coordinate 17,445,311 downwards.
TTTTATTGTCATTGTAGTGTCCAAGCATAGTAAGAGCACAACTGGATGCCTGTCCTCATAGTACATATACACCTAAAGTGACATTCATTCATATAAAATAATAATAAACAGTTCAAAGCATAGAAATGCATAAAAACACTCACCCTAAAAAAAAATCCTGTTTTTAAACCTTCGTCATGTGTTTTCCATCACTATCTGCCCTGATTGAAGCTCCTCTGTTTCTCCACCTCTGCTTTTTGACAGATGTCAGGAATGGCGTCAACGCAGAAGATGCACAAACCATTGAGGACCAAATGCAGCTGCCTGTTCAGACGGCCCTACCAGACGATCTTCAGCCAGTAAACGATGTGGGGCCAGATTTAATATCCCTGGAGACTCAGGATGAGCTTAGCTCTGGGGTTCACCTTCTGCTTGTTCCAGAGCCTGAACTAGAACCTGTCATCACTGGAGATCCGGCTCTAGAAGAAGCGGTAGAAGCAGTCGAAGCTCCAGTTGAGGCCACGACTGAAATTGAGGCTGCCATAGAGGTACTTGAGGATGTGTCTAATGCGGACGAACCTGCCTCTGCGGGGACTGTGGTTGCTGAGGCCTCTCCTGAGGTCCCTGTTGAGTCTCCCGAGGTGGTCCCCTCAGTAGATGTGCAAAAAGAGGCCCAGGCTGATGTTGAAGAAGTGACTGCTCCAGTGCTTGATGCCCCTCCTGAGGTGGAAGTCCCTGTTGAATCTGCAGAGGAGGTCCCCTCAGCTGAACCTGTTGTAGATGTGCAGGCAGACGCTCCAGCTGCTGCTGAGGAAGTGGCTGATGTGGTACTCGAGCCTCTTCCTGAGGCTGAAGTTCCTGTTAAGTCTCCAGCTGAGGTCCCCTCTGATGAAGCTGTTCAGGTGGAGGCTCCAGCTGCTGCTGAGGAAGTATCTGCTGTTGAGGAGGTGTCTGCTGTGATCCCTGAGGCCCCTCCTGAGGTGGAAGTCCCTGTTGAATCTGTAGAGGAGGTCCCCCCAATTGAATCTGTTGAAAATGTGCAGGTAGAGGTCCAGGCTACCGCTGAGGTGGTGGCTGATGTGGTGGCTGAGCCCCCTCCTGAGGTTGAAGTCCCTGTTCAGTCTCCAGATGAAGTCCCCCCTGTTGTAGCTGTGCAGGCAGAGGCTGCAGCTGCTGCTGAGGAGGTGTCTACTGTGATCCTTGAGGCCTCTCCTGAAGGTGAGGTCCCTGCTACTGAACCCGTCTTATCGGAGCCCACAGTGGTTACAGAGGCCGCAGCAGCTGTAGCTAATGAGCCGCCTGTGGAAGTGTCTGCTCCTGTAGAAGCAGAGTCTCCCACTGACAATGCTGCACTACTTACTGCCTCAACAGCACCGTGTGAATCTACACAACCAGCTGAATCTGAGGCCCCAGCAGCGCCGAGTGATGCTTCAGCACTAGATGAGCCAGCAGCCCCGGGTGAAGGTGAAGGACCAGTCAAAGCTTTACCACAGAGTGAAGTCTCAACACCTTTACCAGTAGAAAACTCTATAATAGACCAAACCATTGCTGTTGCAACTATCCCAAAAATGCCTCCATTAAATGTACTCCAGATCCCAGCTGAGCCTCAGATTCTTCCTGAAGATGCAGCGCTACCTCCTGTCACTTCTGTTGATACTGAGGTACCCTGCAACACAAAAGCCATTCCTGTTTTATCTCCAGAGAATACGTCTGCTGGAGCTGAGCCAGTCAAGGAGGCAGCAGCTCCAAAACCTACGTCAGAAACCTCTGCAGAAACTGTGACCTCAGGGCCAGCTCCTGCAGGTATGAACATCGACACAAAGATCAATATTTCTCTTAACTCTTTCCTAGTCAGTCATTGTACATCATTTTATTTCTATTCTATGAATGGATACAACAGCAAAACCAGATCCAAGAAGATGCAGCGGGTGCCCACACTGGGATTAATGATATTTGATTTATTAGATCAAACAGGATTGATTACAGATGAATCTGCTTTGATAATTTGAAGATATCATGCTTGATAGTGAATGCTTGAAATCTTGTCAGACTGGATGGCTGAAGACAGTCTTGGAAGCTAAATTGTGCAGTCCTGCCACTGGCTAAAATAGCCTGGGAATTCAGAAAGCATGTGCAAAAAACCCCCACAAAAAACAGCAGACAAGGTGAGACTGAAACAGGAAGATTCTAATGTAGTAGATGATTCTGTTTTTCAAAGAAGGAAAACAAACAGGGGCCCCCACAACGAATATTGTTTAACATCACCTCCTTAAAGCTACTCACTGAGTTTAAAATACACAAGATCAGCAAGACCACCTTTTAAGCTTGCCCGTTAATATTATTTACACATATTACTATCCGTGCTCCTGTGATTGGTTTAAACTGACAGGATGAAAAAGATATTTGGTGTCTGTGAAACTAAAAGGATGATGAGGCAGAGAAACACAAAACAGCCTTCAGCGTATCCACAGACGGGAGCATGTTCTCAGCACAGCAGGTCGAGTCATGCAGCTGTCACTCATCGTGCTCTGTAGAGAATTGACTTCACAGTTATCTTGCACAACTGCTCAGAATTACATAAAGAATGTAAGTAATCCAGCCTGACCAGATTATAGTGAAAGTTTATGATTGTGAGGTTGTGTCTCTCTTGGGTTGATTTTTAAAGAAAAATCCACATCTGTCGATTTGTTTTTTCCCAGTTCAGCTAAAACAAGTTAGAACTGCCAGTTTTAACATATCCATTAGGTATTTTTTAAAACCCATATGCTCAAAATCTCAGTGAGTGATTGAAAGATGTGTTTATCTTGTATCATGTGCATTATCCAGATTGCATTTTAGAGTTTACGATCTGTAAACAGTAGCATCCCTGACTTGACTCTGAGAACAAAAAGTACTTTTAGCAAAGGGGAAAGGGGCCCCTTCACGGCACGTGTGGAGGACTTATTACATAACTTTAACACAGCGTGGCTCTGTGTGAGCTCTGCTGTATGTATGCTTAACCAATCACCAGGCAGTAAGAGTGTGTGAGTTTATGAGCGTTCAGAGGCAGATCACCAGTAAACTAGTTCAGCAGAACCAGGTATGATGATGAAGTTTAATTTATTTGTTTTTTTGTCTCCTCTTGTAGTGGAGTCTACAGCAGAAGTCTCACAGGAGCAGGATAAAGAGAAGGAGAAATCAAAAAAGGAGGACTAATAAGTTGGTAAGATAACCACAAATCAAGATCACAAGAAATATTGATAAATATATGTGTATGTATAATCTGTATGTATGTAAATATGCAGTGCTTTACAAATGTATAAGGGATCATGCGGTAGCAGTCTATATATATATATATGTGTATATATATATATATATATATATATATATATATATATATATATATATATATATATATACACACACACACACACACACACACATATATATATATATACACACACACACACATATATATATATATATACACACACACACACATATATATATATATATACACACACACACATATGTATATATATACACACACACACACACACATATGTATATATATACACATATATACACGCACATATATATTTATATATACACATATATATAGTTCCAGACACTTTGTAACCACCATCTTTTTCTTATTTCACAGAAATGAACCTTTTAACATCTCAGAATCCATACAGCATTCAACTACTGGAAGAAAACAAGAACAAGAAGTAACGAATACTAAAATGTTGATTAAAAAATGTGCACAGGGTACATTGACACAAAATATGCCTTATAACATTTGGTTTTTTTTTTTCTACATCTGTGAAAATAAATCTTTATTATGTTTTTGAGCCTTATGTGCCTGGAACCACAGTCAGACCAATCCTAGTGCAGTTCCCTTTTTTAGACTACCTGTATATCATCTGTTACAATGATTGAACTTTAAAGGTTTTAAAGATTGATGAGTTGAAACATTCTTTCAGTTTCTGCTTTCTAAAGTTTAACTAAAGGAAAATAAATGACAGCACTAAATGTTTTTGATATAAGCTGTTTTCACTTATGCACTCTGGTTTTTAGTAGTTTTGCGCATGATATTTCCTGGACTTGCCTGTCTGCACATCCCTTCACAGCGTGTAGTCCTGGGAGACTAATCATGACATCAAATAGACTCTGCGGTAACCATGGTTTAATCTTCTACAATCTTATCCAAATAGAACTACTGATCCTTTCATTTTACTCTTCAATATTGTCAATTTACTCTCCATTTTATTTTCTTCTCAACCCCTGCAAAATGTGTCTGGTCGTAAAGTCTCTTCTTTCGATGATTGAAGTAAAGCTCATTTTTTAAAAAAGAAAACCCATGCTCTTCACACTCAGATAATGCAAATACCAAAAAAACATTTGCCTGAAACCTATAGTAAAAAGTTTTATATCTAAATAACATGCTGACCTTATTCTTACAGCATACTTACCTCTGATTATGATTAGAAACACAAACAGCCCAAACTGACCGATTTTATATGATTTCTCATGAGCTTGTCCCAACTATACCCTGAAATCATTTGGGATGAAGTCAGGTTGAAAATACTGTTGTTTGTGTTTCAGGATGTTTTCAGGAACTCTCATGCTGAGAGCTGAAGCGCACAGTACGATCAAAACTTTATTTTTGTGAACTAAAACCAATGTTGAGGTGCAAAAGCAAAAGATCAACATGACAGAATGAGTCATTCTCAGGTGACGATCCTGATAACGTCACCTTGAACAAGTGTACTGCTACCCTCATGAAATTATCACCTCTAAACATGATTTTTGAAACCTAAGTACTTCATGCTGGTGTGAAATGTGGAGTAGATTGAAAGTTACCTCATGAATGGTGTAATGGATGTTCTGGGAAAAAGACTGTCTGAACCTTTTTTCTGTTTCTGTATGCTTTATCTTATTTCTTCCTGTATTATGTATGATTTTATCTGGGCCTTTTCTACAATTCTCATATTCTTGTACAGAATAAAGTTGTATACACTAATAAGCCCTTCTTTATTTTTTATTGTGAATTGGAACTGTCATTTTATGTGGTTTGACTTTTCAGTGCACAGAGTGCCCAAACCTTTCCCCACGTACATGAATCCAGTGTATGAAATAACTGAACAGTACACAACCATTGTGAACCAAAGTAGCTTTCTTCTGACCCATCTTACTTGATACGTACCTTAAGAAAGAGCTGCAGATGCTCTGTACTGACCAAACAGACTCACAAAAGTCATATTGTGACATCCAGACTATGTTCAGCAGCCAAACTTTCAAAATTTTTCCCTAAAAGCAAAAGCTATCAGTCTAACTTTCATGGACTGCAAAGGGTTTCATTGTTTAGTTCAAACCTCAGATGTAAAACCAACATGTATTTATTATATGTAACAAGTGTGTAGCAGTTATCAAAGAATGTGGAGGAATCACTTTAAAAAACTAAAAACGCAGACTTACTAGGAGCAGCATTTTCAAGGATCACAAGGAAGAGAGACCAAAGAGACTCTGCTGCTTATAAACTCAGACCTGTTCAGGAAGTTGATGCTGTGAAAGAATTTTTCTATCAGCTTTTTTTCCAAAATTGAAAAGCTTTATTTGCAAAACTGAAAACCACAAAACAGATCCAACTCAACAGTCAGACATTCTAAAAAAGAAAAGAATCAGTTTACAGGACATTAATATTCCAGATATTACTCATATTACAGTGGATTGGGGCATATACATACAGGACATTCTGATGAATATAAAACAAACACCACACACAGTTCAAGGGACGGTTCTTATTTCTAAGGATCCCAGTTCTTGTAAGTGTTAGAGAAAAAGAAGTGGAAGACAAACTGGAAAAAGAGGTCACATTGAGTTATAAGGCAGCTTCAGTTTGACAGACATAAAGAGTGGTATTCAAAAGAGACTGAAGGTAAGGTGGCAAAAAAGGAGGTAGAGAGGAACTCAGACTGGTTGTACAAATCCAAAGGAAAAATGATGAAATGTGGTGTGTAAGATTCCAAGACTCAGGCTTGGACATACTGGATGAAACAGCACATCATTTATGAAATCTTAATAATACAAGGAGATCGGATTATTTTGGGCAGGAGGAAAAAAGAAATTTTTGGTAATAAGGAGACAATCTAAACCTTCAAGTAATTAAAGTATTCTTGGTCTTCATAGATTATTATTATTATTATTATTATTATTATTATTATTATTATTATTATTATTATTATTATTATTATTATTATTATGGTAGATAAAATCACCAAATCTACCTCTGGGATTAATAAAGTATTTCTCATTCTAATTTGTTCTGGTCTACGCTCCACACCACTAGCTGGCGGAATGGCGTTGTTTGCCAGCGGCAATAGACATCGAAGAAGAAGTATAAACGGTAGAAGTAGAAGAAGAAGTGAAAGGAGCCCACATGGAGCTGAGCTGTGAAAAAACTGTCACAGACCAGAAAACAGTCAAGGTAGACTGCTTCAGAGCCTCGGAGGAAAAAAGAGGAGAATAGAACTACTCGACATGTATGAATAAGTTGTGTCAATACTTCTGTTTTATCAACATGAAGCATATTTTCCTGTAGTAACTTCGCCGGCTCTCTAAAGGACAGTATTGGTTCTGTTGGTGTTCACATATAAGCTGTTTGTTGTTGCTTGGTGTCTTCAACACGATCCTTTCTTATGTTTTGTAGAAGATGTCTGAAGCTAAAGAGAGGATGAAGAAGAAGAAGATGAGGGGCCAGCCCAAAAGTGTGCAGTATCCATCCTGTAGCACACAGAACGGTGGAGACACTCCGGGTTCTGGTACCGTACCTACCTGTTTATCCTCTTCTGTATCTGTCACACCCATATCTCCTGATTTATTATCCAATTTTAGAGAGTCAGCTAAACCCAGTCCCAGTCCGTGCCTGATCATTTCCGTGTCTGTTCTATGACTTGCACACATCGCGATGTTTACAGCAGCTTGCTGCTTGCTCATAGTGGGGAAACACGCGGTTTAAAGACGGGCCTAAATTTGTCAGCATCAGGGGTGAAAAGTAACTTTTTACTCCTGTTACTGCGACAGGATCGTGTTTTTTGTGTGTGAGTGTTTGTTTTTGAGTACTTGTATTTATTAATTATTTTTATTAAAAGAAGCTTTTCCCCTGCTGGAAAAAAATAAATAAATAAAAAACAAATTCATCATCTGCGTGACTGCCGTATCTGTTGGCCTCACATGATAATTTGGGTAAATCTAAGTTTTTGCTTTATTGTAAGAAATATTCGAACACCATCATTGTGGACACAGGTTTTTCCTCATAGCTGGAGAGAATATCTGTAGTTTTTAAAGATATCTATTTGTATGTAGCTGTTTTTACTCATCACTTTATATGTATGGGAAAGCAGGAGTAAATCAAGTTGTGTAAAACAACCATAAACTATTTTTATTAAAGGTGGAGGTGCTGGCTCATCGAATGTACGTCAACCTGCAGGGAGGCCAAAAGCTCCTGAACAATTGGCTGGATGGACCCGTGGACACCAGGGACATGATGACAGCTACACAAAGGAAATGCCAAAGTTCATCACAGGTTGACATTTTGGGCTGCTTTTTGTGAATTAAGCTTGTTTATTTTGTGTGTGTGTGTTGAAGTAACAACTCACAATCCTAATGATGGCTCTATAAGGCACATTACCAGTTAGAAGTTTGGACACATCTTCTCATCATTTGTTTTTCTTTGTTTTTATTATTTTCTACTTTATGGATTAGTACTGAAGACATTAAAGCTATATACATAAAAAACATGCATTTATCTAGTACACTATAAAGTGATAAATGAACTAGAATACATTTATATTTTAGGTTCTTCAAACTAGAAAGCGAATCTTACCTTGAAATCAAAGAAAAGATGGATAGAGTTCTATGGTTTGTCCAACTGGCATTTTAAAAAAGTCAAAAAGTGAGACAGAGTGAAATGACGTTCAGTCGAAAACCTAAAGGCAGTGCTGCAGTCGATGAGTGAAGTTTAATAACTCTTGAATCACTCTTCTAACCTTGCTCAGCTGGAGCTTTTGCCAGGGCCAGGGCAGCTGAGGTGAGCACCATGTCAAAGGCTGTCCACCATTTCGCTGGTACCTGCCAAGTGTTTGAATCCCTGCCTAGACACATGAGAAGACGGGCCATGAGCCACAACACTAAGCGGCTACCGCGCAGACTAAGATGGCAGGCGGAAGAGCTGGTAAGAGTCAAACTCTTTCCTAAATCATGTGATTGTCCCACTTGGTGGCTCAATTAGCATCTTAAATATTTTGTTCCTTTTGCTTTCAGCGACTGAGGAACCTCAAAGCTGGATCAAAAAACAAGGAACCTGTAAAGACAAAGAGCCGCAAGGCCCGGCGGCGTCATGGGAACTTGTTACTGGAATTCAACCGGCGGCAGAGGAAGAACGTGTGGCTAGAGACACACATTTGGCATGCTAAGCGCTTTTTCATGCTTAAAAAGTGGGGCTACTGCCTTGCGGACAGACCCACGAGCAAGTGCTACCGTCCTTGCTACAGGGCAATGAGCAGCCACTCCCTCCTGCAGGTAATCATCATAGATCTGGAGTCTGATTTTAAGATTTCAATTGAATGATTATAGAGCAATAAATGTAAAGGTTACCATTTCCAGGACCTGTCCTACTACTGCTGCATAGAACTACAGGGAGAGGAGAGCAAGCTTCTGGCTTCTCTGTCAAAGCTGACAAGCAAGGACACCGGTGAGAATAAACATTTATAATCCAGGGGAGCTGCAAGGAACTGGGTTATTGGATCCTTTTCTCCCCTCTGGACTTTTTAACGATCTTCTGATAGACTCTTCACATTAAATATATATTGTTTGTGTGTTTGTGTTTGGTGGGGGGTATTTCAGGCCCTACTTTTGCAGCAGCAGTCTGTATGTCAGGGCAGAGACAGGGCAGTGTGGTGGTGTACAAAGCAAGACATTATCCCCTGCAGCCCATTGGACCCATCACCTTCCTTTGGAGACCACAGTCACAGGGATCAACCTACAGGCAGCTGTGGATCTGGGCCCATCCCACATTAAAGAAGGTACAGTGGTGTGACATTGACTATTGGTGCTTTGAAAATCAAAACTATCACAATAGGTCTACAAAGAGAATTTTTACATAGATTATTGTTATTGTAAGGTTTAATGAATATAACAACACAGCTAACATCTTATATGTGCTTTGCAGGATCTTCTTTCTGAGCTACGAACTGTCTGTCAGTGTGATGAAGCTGTAGTTCCTTCCAATGTTACTCCTGAAATGTGTCCAAAAAAGCCTGTCGACACACCCAAGGCCAAGCAGACAACTGGATCAAAGAGAAAGCAGACCAACAAGGACTCTACTGAACCTCCAGCAAAGAAAGTTATTGGAGATGGAACCAGATCTCCGACTGAACCATCAACCTGGAAATCAAGCATCACTGGAATCATTATCAAGTTAGTGTCATGTCAAATTTCTGAGTAAAAACATACTTTGTTGGACAATTTTCACTCCAAATTTTGATGGAAACATTCAGTAAAAAGTGTATCTGTTGCAGTGATCTCACCATGGAGATTTTGCGCTTCCGCCTTATTGGACCACAGTCTTTCACTGTTCTGGCAGAAACTTTGAAAGCATCTACAGATTGTAAAGTAAGAACTGTTTTGTTGGCTGTTTGATAAGGAAAGCATTTGAAACATATTTGCACTATCAACAGATGTTCTTTTTCTTTTGGGTTAAGGAAAAGGATAAATTCAAGCCATGCTCCCTGTGGTGGTCCAAGCAATGTGAGGACGAGGGCAAGATGAGTCTGCATGCAGAACAAGCTGACATCTATCGATTACTTAAAGGTGAAGTGTTAAACAGGTGTGGTTATCTGACCATGAAATGACCGTTCACTGTTGATACTGTGATTCTGACCCAACAGGAACAAATTATTTGTATATTCAGGTGACTCCTTACTAATCTAAACCTATTAAATTCTGTATTCCATCTCTACAAAGTATACCTTTTAAAACACAATAACAAATGTTACACTGGACAAATCAGTTTGAAAATGAATGTAGAGATTCAGGGATGGTGACCGTCTCATAGCCAAAGAACGAGACGTTGCCTGAAGTACTCAAACAGAAATTTTATCTCCAAATAGCCTCATAAATTAATTTGGGGTTTTTTTAGCTGGCACATTTCGTCTGCTGTGTATGTGTGTGTTCATGTAACCAACATTCTGACATTTATACAGGCGTCCTGTTGGATGGAGGGCTGCCCCCTGGTGCTGTGCTCGGTCTGACTGTTGATGACCCCAGACTGACATTACCAAGAAAGATGGTTAAAGCTTTGCCCTCTGTAAAGACAGTCGAAGGTAACATCAGACCAAGCAGCAATGGATACTTTAAGAAGTGTATGATTAAAGGGGCATTACAACTAAATAATTTCCTCAGGCTGTACTCATTCAACAACCTCTACCCTACTCTGCTTCCACACATCTGACTTCAGGTCATGAAACATGAACTCTGAAGATAAGCTCTGAATCAGTTCTGCTTCTTGTCCTGCTGTTGTTTCTACGAGTACACTGCTGGTTCTGTGCCCGTGGAGGCCTCTGCCGGTCTGTGCAGATGTTCCAGGTTCGAACCCTGGCAGGACCTTGTACTCAACACTCGACTACAGTGACAGAAGCGAGCTGATTTAGCGGCAAAGAAGAGAAACTAAGAATGAAAGGGGTTGACTTTTAACCTCCTCTATAGCTTTATTTAGTTTTTACGACTGAAATTAGTCTGTAAAGATGAATTATTTACCTTTTTTCAATTTAACTTGTCCTCCTGTGGACCCACAACTTGCAAGAGGAGCCATAGGGGTTTGGCACAGTGTGGACTTGGTGGCAGTCAAAGGTGAAGGGCTTGGTGGCCTGATCCCTGGCTTCAGAGACTGGCTTTTGTGATAAATAAGCATTCTCCGCAGGGTGTCTGGGCTCAGCCTAAGAGCTGAGCTGTTTGGAGCTCAGGCCCTGTTTATACGACAACGGTATTAGGATAAAACGCAAAAGTTTTGTTTTGTTTCGGCCACTCGTTTATACGGAAATGCCGTTTTTTCTGAAACGCTGCAGCCTGCGTTGCCATATAAACAGCAAGCTGGAGTTTTCAGTGAAAACGCTGACATCACACTCAGTTTTGCGTGTGCACATTCCACTTTCTTTGTGGGAACTTTTGCGAACTGGACAAAAACGATAGTTAAATGGCAGACTTAATGGGTTGTGCCTGTGCTGCTGAATCTGCTGACTGCCTTTCAACAAAATGTGCATCTGTTGCTCCACTTCTGCACTCAGATAAGATGCATTTAATATATCTCTCAGCTGGCCTGGGAATACCTCGGTATCCCCCCAGAGGAGCTGGTGAAAGTGGCTGGGGACAGGGGTCACTGGTCTTCACTGACGATATTGCTGCCCCAGATTAAGTGGTGAAAGATGCAATTTAACCAATGATTATGTTAAATTAATCCCTCTCGATCTCTACCTCAGTGGGACTCCGCCTCTCTGTGATGCTCATTTTATATCCCCTCTAATTAACTATTTTCAGGTCAACCAAATCAACTTTGTAATATTCCATCAGGTGTTTTCTCTTTTTTAACCTTTCCAGTGTATTTTAGCCACTGGCATCAAATTCAAATGGGTATCACTTTCAAATAAATGAATTTCTGAGTCAACTTTATTACTCGTTGCAAAGGCCAGTAACTATAGCTTATGTTTTGCTGTATTACATTTGATTTATTTAGGATGCGAAAAGGAGAGCGCTTTAAATAGATGGGCTATGTACCAACAGGACCCTGGTCGGGTTATACATGAGACATCCACGGCTTCATTTCCTTCCTTTGACTCTATTGATGTTCATTTTGGAGCATGCTGTACCTATGATGTGTGTTTGTTTCAGAGGTGGATGATGAGAAGAGCAGGGAGCTGATGTTGAGAGGAGTACCCAAACACTGCTGCCAGAGTTACCTGTGGGAGAGCTTGGTCCGGGACAATGTCACTGAAAACAAGATATCAGAGAAGGCAGTTAATCATTTTTGTGCTACCATGAGTGTAAAGCATTCACTTTCAGTTACTTTTACACAGTGAGCTGTTTTTGTCATTATTCTACCTTCTCCACTCACATTAATATCTCTTCCTCTATGTGAACACGTTGTTGTTTCGTCGATCTAGCATTGTCTGTATCACTCACAGGAGTTGAACCACATGAGAAGTGAGGTGCTGGTCCCGGGCTCCAGGCTTAGTCCCACCCTGCCACAGAGCCGCGTCCCCATTCTGCTTATCCATCAGCCTGGTAAACAGCTGGGGCATGAGATGAGCTCTTGGGGGGCCGGGTGGGACCTTCTACTTCCTAAAGGATGGGGCATGGCCTTCTGGATCCCTCTGGTAGGATTTAGAAATGAATCTTGTGAATTCAAATATTCTGTGGTAAAATGTTAAACTGAAGATGATATTTTGTCCTCTCACAGAGGTAGAAGTGACTTAAGTTAAAACTTGGGTCAGATACTGTGAAGCTTTCCCATTCTGATGAAACCAGCAGCATTTCCTGTATAATTTATAATACACACCTGATCAAAATTTTAAGACAAAAAAATTGAGAACACAATTCATTGAAAATAACAACTAAACTGAAATAGTCTGTTCATCAGCAGATCAAAAGTTTAAGACCACGGTCTTTAAAAGCCAAAATCTGCACAAAAATGTGGATTCAATGTCATTTGTTGACAGGTATGTTCTCTATCATGACCTCCTGATTGCAAAAGCAAAAAAAGCTTTCTCTCACCACAAAATTGCCCATTTGGACTTTGGAAAGCTTCAAACGTTGGACACTGAAAGGTAGAAGAAAGTTTTATTCACTGATGAGGAAAAATTTAACCTTGAGGGTCCCGATGTCCTCTAACGTTACTGGCATGACAACAAGATCCCACTTGAGATGTTTTCTACTCGGCACAGTGGAAGGGGTGTCATCATGATCTGGGCTGCTTTTTCTTGGAGCTTCAGGTTGTGCAGGGGCGTCAAACGGTGGCTGGCTATGTGGAGATGCTGCAGGGGGCATCCTTCATGACTGAGGGCCCTTGTCTGTGTGGTTATGACTGGGGTTTTCAACAGGACATCACTGCAGTTCACAATGCCCACCTGACAAAAGACGTCTTCCAGAGGAATAACCTCACTGCGTTACCATTGGACCATCCTGCGTGTTCCTCTGATCTAGATCCAGTTGAAAACATTTGGAGATGGATGGAGAGGGAAGTTTACAAATATGGACATCAGTTCCAGACAGTGGATGCCCTCCATGAAGCCATCGTAACCACTTGGAGCAGAGTTCCCCCAAGCCTCCTGGAGACACTTGCATTGAACATGTCGAAACAATTTTTTAAAGTGATCAACAAGAATGGTAGAGCTACTCATTACTGAGTACCTTTTTGAAACTTTTATTTTTATTCAGAGGAGACCAGAAGAGTTTCCATGATGAATGAAGATGTTGTGGTGGACCTTGTTGTTCATGCTACTGTTGATTCTTACTCATTCGCCCATGCTATTTCCAAAATAGAAACCCCATTCCATAATAGACTGTAATTCTGACCAAAGAATCGTCTGTGTTTCTAGTTTTTGTGAGCCTATGTGAATTCTAGCCTCCGTTTCCTGTTCTTAGTTGACAGGAGGTTCACCCACTGTGTTTGATTTATATCCCTCGAAACAACCTGGTCTTTATATTCACAGCTTGAAAGAAAGTGAACATCACCATGAAAATCCACGTGAATGACATTTTTATTTTGGGATAATTCCATTTTCTGTCAACATGCTCTGGATAAACATTTTAAATATTTTAAGGTGGACTTGAAACCCTTTAGATTGCTGTTTTGTCCAATTCCTTTAAAACTGAGTGTTGACTGTTTGTCCTCCAGGTGTACAGAGGAGTTCGCATTGGAGGCCTGAACATGAGTCTGAAACATGCTCAGAACAAAGGAGTTCCCCACTTCCCCCACGATTACCCAGACTGCCCCTCAGGTGTTCGTTTTCAGGATGAGCAGGAGGCGGAGCTCCTGGGAAAGTTCAAGAGGTTAGCTGAAGACAGAGCAGGGAAAGAAATGAAGGAAAGCAATATTTAAATATTGGAAGGACTGCTCTTTTAGCACGGTATTGACAGAAAAAAGATTCTTATGTCTGTAAAATAAGCACTCTCAGAAAGTTTATTGGCTTATGAAGACTTTATTTTAATAAGTTAATGGGATAAAGAAGTTCCTCTACCCTTCTACAAGCTCATAAACAGTCATGTTTTCTTAAAAATACTTATCATGTAATTTTGTTTCCATAGATGTCCACCAGCCAAAAGAACTAATTACATTAAACATGGCTGTCTGGCTCCCTTCCGTTGCCCCTGGCAGCAGTTAGCAGAGGAATGGGAGCTTATACTGATAGAAGAATTGGGGACAAAGGAAGACAGCCAAACCTCATCAGAGACTGGTGAGATGATGAAGGAGGAGGTTGGAGACGTAACTACAACAAAGCCTCTGAGCTGCGTCAGTGTCCTAAGGTAACAGTCTGTCTTTACTTTACAGCTCTACTGTAGGTCAATATACACCCAGTTCATGATCTCCTGTTTTATTTAGTCAATTATTTCTTGTATTATTGATTCCAAAAACGGGATCACTTCATTTGTTGTAGTCTTCTTCTTTTGTAAATCTTTCAAGCTCCTGCAGATTTGATCTGCGTTTAAAAATTCTTTTATCTGTTTAATAACACTATTTGAAAACTTTTTTCAAGGGGCTACAAGTTTTGACCTCAATATTTCCTGAACAGTAACATTTGTCTGTAAATTGAGTTTTAGACTGACCAGTAGGGAAAGAAGTTGAATTTGTTCCACTGGTTTTGGTTTCCTTATTTTCAGCTGGAAGAATCAAAGACAGTTAAAAGATGATTGATCAGTATGTTAGCTGCTCTTTTGCTTTCTAGGAACAGAAAATCCCTGAAGCTGCTCTCCGGTTGGTGCAAACCCTCCATATCTAAAGGCCAGAGGGTGTGCCGTGTGGGGAATCAGCCTCCGCTCAGCCACACCGCCATGACCTCCTTTCTCACGGCACACGGCATGAGCCTGGTGTGGGTGCGCCTCTCGATGCTATCCAAGGGAAAACCAGAGCTCCATGCAATGGTTTGTGTGCCAACAGCAGAGGACCTGCAGCTCCTGGAAAAAGGAGCAAACAGCAGTGGCCCCCATGAGCCCTTGCACAAAGATCACTTTAAAAGCAGAATCAAATGCAGAAAGAAGAGCTCCAAAAAAGCTGCTAAACCTTCCAAGCTTTCTGAGGGTGAAACCTCACACCCTCTGTCATCCTCTGAATCAAACCCCACCCCTTCTGAAGAGCCAACAACATCCCTCCAGTCCTCGTCAGACCTCATCTTTGGACTTTATCCAGAACCTCTGCCAAGCGTTACCTCCCACTGCTCCCGGGTGACTCTGGGCTGGGTCACTCAGGGGGACTTCTCTCTGTCGGCGGGCTGTGGGGAGGCTCTGGGGTATGTCAGTGTTACTGGACTCCTTAAAACCCTTTCCAATCAGCCAATGGAACGCAGAGGGATCCTGCTGCTGCGCAACCCTAACTCCCTGCACTACCGATTTGTAAAAGTGACCATTGATGTCTGATTAAAACAGTGACCACATGCAGAGCTGTATTTCCAAATAGCACTGATTTTGAGTTAAAGTAAGGAAGATTGACCCACGTTTGTCCCTTTAAGATCTGGTCAGGTGCCAGATTGGACTGTGCCTTTGTTTATTCTACAGAGTTAAACTGAACTGCAAAGGGATCAGTTAAATTATGTTGAGTAATCTTTTTCAGTTGAGTAAATGTGTTCAGTTAATCTCTTTTGTCATTGCGGCAGTGATCAAGTCTAAGATTAATGATGAATTACCAGTCCCTTTCTGAGTCCAAACCTCTTCCAGTTCCTTATCACGCTTTAATGGTTGTTCTTATTTGAATTTCAGAGACATGGGAGTTATTGATTCTTAGAGAGCAAAACTTAAGGAATCCATCTGTATTCCATGCCAATGAATAAATGCCTCAGTTTGAGTTTGGTGAGTCCTTTTCAGTGATTTCTTCTCTCAAATGAAAGAACTTAAGCTGAGTTTAAAAATACAAAATCACACCTTATAGTAATATATTATAACTTTTAGCATCAAATATGAAGCACAGCACGTCTGTATAAATGATTGTATGAAACAACTGATGCTTAAAATGCAGTCCAGAAGCAGCACCAGAGCTACTTCAGTGGTGTCTGAGTTTCCTCTTGCTAAACGATGATGAAAAATGTATTGGAAAATCAAAGTTTGTTCTTATTTATTTTTTATTTAAATGTTCACACAGACAATTTTAATCACTTGATTTAAAAAACAACATATATACACGGCACATTCATGGAAAGTAATGGTCACAGTGGCCAAGACCTTTTCTTTAACTGCACTTAGTCCACTGTTTAGTATGTTACACTTTGATTCTCAGGTGTTGAATCTCTCAGGTGTCTTTTATTGCTGGAAATACTGCAAACAGACAAACATGGCGGTCACAGCTGCTGCTCAGCTGGCATTGGCTTCAAAAGATTCTTGTCTGTTTTTAATAACCAAGACATAAAAGAAGAACCATGTAGACTTAATCCACAAATTTATAGTCCTAAAAGACTGATTTTATGAATCAGTTGTTTGAACAGATCTGTTGCACATGAGTTTTGCTGCAAGCGATCCATATGTTGAGGTGTTTGCCTCAGGCTGCACTTTGTCTGTGTGCCTCCTCCCTGTGAACAGAGAGCATTAACATACTTTACAGTAAACCCATAATAACATACTGTTTTGTAAATGAAGCTGGATGAAACCTTACCAGGGATTCTATCCATTGCAATAAAATTCCGATCTTGTTGCTTTATTTTTGGCCTGTTTCTAGCGATGAGGAAAACTCCAAGAAACGACAGAAGACACCTGGAAAAGATTTACAGTGAAAACTGAGACCATCCCGTCAAAAGCACCAAATATCATGTGACATCTCATAGTGTCTTTTAGAATACTTACCCAAATAGGAACATAAAGATGTTTAGTAGAGCCAAGTCTTCAAACTCCTGGTAAAATATTATTCCTGCATAATAAAAAGGACATTATAATGCATTTCAGATTTGTAAGTAAAAAAAACATGTATGGAACGTATCCCTGCATATCCTGAGCCGCATCATCTGGAACAAACGGGAGAGTCTTTTATAATAAGCAGGTGCAGCAGCCAAAGTAGATAGACATGGACTCTCAGACCAAACAATCCAGATCGGGCGATGGTAATCTCAAGCATACCACACCCACATCTGTAATAATCTTTAGGATCGGCATCAAGCCCACAGTCAACTGAGCTTCATCTAAACATAGATCTTTTTGGGGATCAAGATCGACACTGAGACTTGACCCCCATCCAAAGTCTCCCTCTGCTGGACCACAATACCATGCAGCCCTGAAAAGAGTGGCAACCTATCCTGGGTGTTAGCTCTTGCTGAGGTAGGCTCCTTCTATCCTCCACCCCCTGCAACCGTGAAACCTGGTATAGATTAAGTTCAGACAGAGTGTACAGATACACTATAAGTGTTTGATCAGGCTGGAGTTTCTCAGAGTAAACCAAACTAAGAGGTAAAACTGGCCCTTCTGTAAAGCCTTGATTTTGTGCCAGGTCTCTGTCTGGTTTCCCAACAAAGGGACCATGCTGATCAGGATACCCTGTGAGTGCGATACTTAACATTAAAGAGGCTC
Source organism: Labroides dimidiatus (assembly GCA_030710495.1). Lineage (NCBI taxonomy): Eukaryota > Metazoa > Chordata > Actinopteri > Labriformes > Labridae > Labroides > Labroides dimidiatus. The sequence goes on along the minus strand of CM061148.1, from coordinate 17,427,536 downwards.
TGAGGAATATCTAGGAAAACCAGCGTTTTTACAGGATAAAGACTCCATTTTCCATGAGCACTTGCACCCACTGTTGTGAGGATGTGACTTTTACCAAGGCGAGCATTTGTTCTGAAGCAAATGAATGGTGAGCAGATCTTTTTAACAAGTTCTTTGTTAAAGCCAACTTCTCCCAGGATGCAATGCGACAAGGCAATGTATTTATTTGTAGCGCAGCAAACACCGCAACATCAACCCAGCATCCTGTGTCTCACTTATTCACTCTAAGCGGTTATCTCACAGTGTCACCAGGGCAAATAATAGAGACATATAGACCTATGATTCTGGCAGTAAAATGACAGAATGTGCCTATCACTTCACAGTAAAAATGTAAGGGAGCACATCTCATAGTCAAAGCTTGGAGCCAGATAACATACCTGCAACAATTGCACTTGCAGTAAAAAACACAAAGTTGACGGGGACCACCTCAGTGGCATCAAACATTTTCATTGCTTGGTTGAGAAATCTGTAAAGAGGAGAAAGGAAGATCTAAGATACCCTTCGTAATCAGGCAATATGTAGTATTCCACTTTAACAGGCGCACGTCACAGAGCACAATGAAAGATTTCCTTAATATTGTTTGGGATGTACGTATAGGGCAAAAACAAAATATTTTATAAATGAATACAAGCTAAAACAGAAAAGGAGGTACACTGGTGCAGAGAGAAGACATGGGCTCATGAACTTACTTGATCTGGAAGGCACAGGAGGCGATCATGATGGTAAGCATGACATAAAAGATGGGGTACACAAGCTGCAGATGGCCTTTTATTGTCTCTCCGATCATCCCTGACACAGCTTTGACTGAGATGACTGTTAAAGATGCTGCGGAAAAACAACACCAGCATTTAATTATGCAACTTGTGCAAAAAGGGAGTTCTTCATTTTTTACAGAGTATGTGACAGGATCGTAGACTACTACTTGTGCATTTGAGCAGATTATGTGAAAACATTTTTCCTGCTCCACTAAGCTACTATTCCAATCTAACACAATGAGTCTCTCTTTAGTACAGGCATTAAAAGTTAAGTCTGATTCAGTTTAGATCAAAAACCCTCAGTAAGACAGCTCCCATTTGTTCCTACCCAGCAGGGCTACCAGTAGCATGACGATCACGATGTGCTTCACCTTCCTTATCTTGTACAGGTACAGAAGAATGCAGAAGAGGACAATTTCTATGGACTGTTGAGAGAACAAGTAAGAGGAAAAGGATTGTATAAATCATCAGAGCTCATTGTATTCTCATTACATTCTCTTTAACTAAGCAGAGAAAAAAGTTATATAATTATACACAATACTTACCAGATTTATTTTATATCTAAAGTGTTTTGGTAATGTTTTTTAGTTGGAAACATTTATAATACCGTTTTAATTTATGATGCTGGCACATTTGAAGAGAATGATTCTGCTACCTGAACAGGTAGACAGTCTACTACAGGGCTCACACATAAAGACAAACAACCTTTTACACACACACCTTCAGGCATTTTAGTCAATCAACTAGGTTTTTGGACTGTGGGAGGAGAACCCACACATGCATGGGGAAAACATGCAAAGTCCACACAGACACAGAGAGGCAGCTGTCCAGCTGTACAATCTTACTGTTGCTGCAAAGCAACAGTACTAACCACTGCACCACTGTGCTGCACCCCTAACTAATGAAGCTTCATTAAAATACACTTTTCAGTCTATGGGCTGCACAGTTAGCACTGCTGCCTCACAGCAGTTCAAATCCCAGTTCCCCCAGTGGGCCTTTCTGTGTGGAGTTTGCATGTTCTCCCCATGCATGCGCGGGTTCTCCGGCTTCCTCCCACAGTCCAAAAACATGCTCTTCGGGTTAAATGATGATTCTAAATTGGGGAGCGTGAAAGTTTGTCTGTCTCTGTGTGTCAGCCCTGTGATTGTTTGCCGACCAGTCAAGGGTGTACCCCCCCCTCCCCTTAAGACATCTGGGATAGGCTCCAACTACTAGCAACCCTGAACAGGATAAGTGTTATAGAAGATGAATGAATGAATGTTAAGTTATTACATAAATTTATGTACATTGTGCTAGTTTTTTTTACAGTGAGAGGAAATATCAGTGTGACATTGGCCCTGATGAAGTACTAGGTCGAAATGAGTTGGTATTATACTTGGTGAATGAAAGCTTTTTAGGAGTTCATCAGTACTACAATGTGCTTTGGATTGTTTTGAACCCTTTCCAACAAATCTGAAATACCCAATCACCTGCTGTATATGGGGCTAATTAAGAGATTAAGCTCCTTTTATTAATGCTACACTATTTTAACCTGGGTAGTTAAACTACTAATGTCACAGTTTGTAATTCTGTTACTGCTGAGCACTGACTGAGTTTCAACTCTATTACAGTGAATGAAGCACAAAATGAGCATCAGGACCAAAACTTGAAGACACATTTATGAAAGTAGTTTCAGTCTGGAGTTCAAAGGCTACATACGATGTAGAGCAGGAAGTGCCAGCTGATAGCATAGTACTGGACCAGTTGAGCTGTGATAACTGTGGAGGTGTGAGGGGCAAAGGTCACCAGAAGATACGTTCCCGTTATTGCCAGGGTGCCACCTATGACATTAAGAGAGCTGAGAGTGTTGAGACTGCAATGACACCAGTTTTTATTAAGGTCTGAGTGATCCATAAACTTTTTGTGAACCCAACAGTCTAGAGCAGTGGTTCCTAAACTTTTCAGTCCACAATCTCTGAAATAGTGGTGCTGGAGCACGGCGACCCCCTGCTGTGTGTAAACAGTTACAAGCTGCCAGAAGCAGACAAAACAAACAACAGGAAAGGGCAAAGGTATGTAGAATTTTAGATCAACTATGTGCACATGCTGCTGTGTTTTCTAAATTAATATGTCTCCACTGATAGCAGCATAATCCTGGTTTAGTCACATCAGGGGTCTTCAACAAAGAAATGTTGAAACAGGTCATATATTCTCAGTATGCATGTTTTCTTGTTTTTTTTTTTTTTTTTGCCTCTTCTTGCCCCAGTGAATTTTGTACCATCATCAGACCTTAAGTTAGCAACAGGGCCTCTTCTACAAATGCTTCTCCAGTCAGCATTATTGCATGGATCAGAATCAAGGAAGTGCCCCGCTTCCAGATCATACCTGCCAACATTTCACCGTGACAAACCTCCCAGGATCCCAAGCAGTTTCTGGTGGTTTTTTATATGGCTTCTTAAACTCATGATTATATAGTTTGAAGAGGATCTCCTCCAGATGGTAAACAGAAATAAGAAATAGGAAAAGTCTTTGACATCTGAAGTACCCTCATTAATGAGGTTCATGTGATTTTGGTGTACAGGCCACTGACCCTGCAGATTCCAAACTTGCTCTTTTGTAATTATCCAACAATCAATCAAACAATCTTTACATGTGAAATCCTGACTTCTATCACTAAAAATATTCACTTTTTAGAGTGTGCTTTTAATTTTTGTGATGACACTTTGACTGTAAATTCACAAAAAAACAAGAGTACAAGACTACTGAATAGATTTTATTGTCTTCAAGTGTTTGTACTTACCAACAATGTCAGATGCACGGACTGTCTCTTTGAGGAAAACCACAGATATGACAGCACTAGCTGCAAATTACAACAAATATATCTGTTAGCTTAACTACCTACACATCTCTCAATAACAGCCATTCAGTCCAGTTTATTTTTATCCCAATGCTTTGTCCTCACAGTAAATAGTTTGGACAGATTTTTTTATATATATATATTTAAATAAAAACTTTGTATCTTTTTACAAAAACTCAGAGGAGGTGAGATTACCAATGACAGACACGCAGCCCAGTGGAGCTATGAGCGATGCTGGGGCAAAGCCATAAGCAGCAAAGTTCCCCAGCTCTCCAATACCCATGAGAACCACACCACACCACCACATGAGGGAGGTGTAGTATGGCTTTGAGCAGCGCTGAGCTTGCCGAACGTGGGCATATTTCTGTCAGGGAGAGAGGGACCAAATGAAGCTTAAACACAGGATCACAAAGTGCTTTCCAAATACAAGTAAAAAGACACAGTCAATATATAAGGATGATATAAATTTAAAACAAATGAAAGGGATGTTCACAGTATGGTTAAAGTAATAATACATGAAACAGAGTTAACATGTAAACACCAAGGATGTAAAAGCATCATAGTATCTCTGAAAAAGGCAAGTCTGGAAGAATGAGTCTTTCTTTTTTCTGGCTTTTTATGCCTTTAATGTGAGAAGACAGGATAGAGTAGGAAACAGGGTGAGAGAGGGGAGTGACATGCGGAAAAGTATCCACAGGCTGAACTTGCCAGCTCAGGCTTTTTGCCCTATTGAGCACGACCTTAATCACTTGGTTATATGTGCTCCTGTAAGAATGAGTCTTGAGACAAATCTAAAAGATGAAACTGTCTCTGCTCACTGTGTATGATGGGAAGAGCTGGGCTGCCTTCACAACAATGTGGCCTATGTATGAGCTCTTTTTGAGCAGTAAGGTGTTAAAGGCTTACTAATACACATACAGTAGCTGCAAGGCAATGTACAGCTTTGTTAGCTATAAGTAAAGTTGGAGTTGAAATCTTTAGGGAACCAGTACCCAGCAGCTGCTACATGGGTGATATAAGAGATGAACCTTGTCTTCATGACAAGTCTGGCAGCAGGATATTGAGCAGTCTTAAGTTGGGCTCCTGTGTTGAGGCAGGTAAAGAGGATGCTACATTAACCCAGGGAAGAGGTAATACAAGCATGAGTGATATTTTTTCTGTGTTGAAAGATAAATTTGGCTGTATCCTGGAAATGTTCCTGAGCAGATAATAATAAGACTGCAGCAGTTTGTTTGTATGTTTGATTAAAACTCAGCTCAATCTCAAACAGCCCCACAGTATACCCGATATTTGGGATAAAGGGAATGAGCAGTGGCTGGATCTGTTTGGAGGGGAACTATGATGAATACTTCACTTCTATCTGGGTTTAGTTGGCAGGAGTTTTGTGAAATCAAGTCTTAACGAGTTAAGTAGCTGTGAAGCCGAACAATTTTCTTGCTTTGGTGGGATTTTATAGGTCTTATGGTATAAGGGAGTGTCATCAGCATAACTTTGAAATGTTATTCTGACAAATGGCAGGAGGTGATGATTTAGGTTTAGACAAATATTTGCATTAAGAACTCATTTGTTTCAGTTGTGTGCAACACAAAGCTTACCCTAAACCTGTCAGTACATCAGATATTTGTGACCAATGTGTAAAACACTGATAACAATTTGTAGAAGCTGCAAAAAAGAGAGTGAAACTGTGTAGAATTTAGATTCTTGAGAAGAGGAAAAACAAGTCTTTACAAACAGAGTGTGTGTGATTGTGCTGACTCAGTGTTTGCTGCACAGATTCCTACCTGTATGTTGAGAGAAATGCTGATGAGGACATTCCCACATATGGAGATGATGATTCCAAGGATGTAGGTCTGTGGGAACAAAAGGAAAAGAAGGCACAAGAATTTGTGTTGCTCTGGATTGACACTGCTATAATGTTCACTCTTGCCCAAGCAGATCCAAGATCATTTGCAGCCATCTTGCCCTTGATTTCTACGCAGTCCCAAATCACATACTTCTGCACTTACACTTACTATTTTGAGTACATAAGTGCGTTCACACTGAAAGTATGGAAAAAAAAGCAGTGCACTTGGATTTCTCAGTTGGCACACTCAAGTCGGTCAAAAGGTTGAGTGTGGAACAGTGGACACCTCACACTCAACGGCTGCCACATTTGCTATGTAGAGGAAGGAGCGGGAACAGATCAAATAATTATTGATGAATGTAACCAATGAATAGCAGAAGAACACCTGTGAGCAGTTGTGAAATGTGATCGTTATTTCCTGTAAGTGCAAAGTCACAGTGCTTGATTTGGGACAATACTACCCTGTAAGATTTTGTGTACTGTTTTATTAAGTGCAGAGTAAACGCAGCGCACTTCATGTACAACCCCAATTCCAAAGGAGTTGGGGCATTGTGTAAAACATAAATGAAGAACTCAATAATTTGCAAATCATTGTGTTCTTTATTTGTTTTATTAAACATAAAAAGTAGTGTTAAAAATAATATCTGCTCTCCATTCATTTGCTTTAAAACAAACACGTCTTGGAGTCACACTTGACAAAATTCTCACCGCAAGGTTGTGTGAAAATGTTCCAATCAGTGCAGTTTGTGAAATTTCTAATTTCACTTTTTTTTTTTTTTTTTAACAAGATTTTGGAATTAACTTCAATGTAAACAAAATGACCTCTGGTTCCTTTACAAACCACTCTACAGCTATGTGATTTTTTCTCCATGACAAACATAGATCTTTAATACGAAGCAAATTTCTCTAATTTAAAGCCTTAAATAAAACATTAATAAACTATACAATTACGGATAACACCCTCATAGTGTTTTATTGCACTGCAGATACCTTGTGCTAAACAAATGAGATTTTCGACAACAAGTTAAAGAGAAGACACATTTCTAAATAAAGCGTACACATACACGACAAACAGAGTTTTGGTTGCTGTATTTTGATACAACTAAACTACATGGTAGAGCTGACAGTCAGCATCTTTTGATGGCCCAGGTTCTGTTCCATTTCACCAGCTGCTTTCTCATCTAAAGGGGCTTAACTGGCTGGGATCCCCTGTGACTTCTAACGTACCTCAAACAACCCTTTCATGTTGTCATTAAAACATAGAAGAAGTGATCTTAATGAACACTGACTTTTAATGTCTGCTGCAGCAGATCTGGTTAGCAGATCTGAACTTTGTTTTCGTTTGATAGAAAGTGAGGTTGAGTAAACATTTCCATTATAATGGGAAAGAGCAAAATCCAGGAAACCCTGATATGTGTGTGTGCGTGTCTGTGTGTGTGTGTGTGTGTGTGTGTGTGTGTGTGTGTGAAAGAAAGAGAGAGAGAGAGAGAGAGAGAGAGAGAGAGAGAGAGAGAGAGAGAGACTAATGGAGTTCCCCTGTCACAGGAAAAACAAACACAGCAGTTAAGGATGGCAGAGCAGGTACACTTGGAGTGCCATTGGCTTGCTGGCCCACTTATCAAACATTACAGAGTTTACTCAAGAGAAACCTAGAGACGTCACACGAGTCACACCACTAAATCTCTTTTGTACTCTCTCATACATTTCCCTGAGAGCCAGTTTCTTGTTAATCAGCGTTTTCAAAATATGTTATGTTTACAGTGAAGATAACATCTAAAGGGCTGTACTTTACATCCAATGTTTAGTGTGCACAAAGCAAGTGTCATTACATTTTCCACCTGAAGCAGTTTGTTCTTTTCACACCTTTAACCCACATTGTGTGATTAGCAAATGAACTTGCACCCAAGTAGGTGTGCATGTGCATGTTGATTTTGCATAGATTGTGTAATTAATGATGTAGTCCCTGCAACGCCATCTGGCTTCCCTTTGAGTTCAACTGAACTCAAAGCTAAATTGACATTATTGATATTTATTTTTGACATATGCTACAAAGGACCTGTACACAATTTCTCATCTAAATCATTCATAAAATCATAATAGTATTGTCTATGCTTCTATTTCATTTAAGTAGATGTGCTTTTCTGTACTGCAGGTTGATGATGAGATAAAATACATGCACTGCATGATCCTCGCCACAAGGTGATACCTGTGAGTAATGGATAGGGAAACACTGGCAATTTTTACAGAGGGAGAGCATTTTTTTCCTCTGTTCTGTGAAATGGAGCAATCAAGAAAGCTGTAATATTCTAGGAGCAGCTGGAAAGGGAAAGAGACAGTGTTCAGAGACAGTTAGATAGGTTTCCCTAAAATTCCACTCGGTCAAAGAATTACGGCCTGAGGGTGATGTTTGGGAATCAGAACATCCAGCCTATGGCATTATTTATGTGTATTTACATACATCTGTACATATGGCTCTTTGTAGAATGCCTTAATGATCAAAATAACACCATTAAAAGTCACAAAAAATCAATTCTTTAAGCCCCTGAACTTCCAAAGTCTGACTCAAATAGTGAAACTGCTCTCCTGGCACCCCTGGGTGTCAGCAGACACACTTGGTGTTTGTGGTACCATCAAGGTCCAGATTGCCTTAAAGAATATGAACTGTAGAAAAGCTGCTGGTCCTGATAAACTTTGGGATGTTCTTGCCTAAACTAGTTGCTGATTTGTCCTCAGAGCCTCTCTTCTTCTCTTTTTTTGTTGTTCCTCTGTAGGTTTAACCTACCTAGGAAGTCAGTGACTATAGGTCAATTATAAATTTGTGTATCATGGCAAAAGTGTGAAAGAATAGTAAGGATATTTGACTTCAGTAAACATATTTTTTAGATGTCAATCTGGTTTTAGAAAACAACACAGCAATGTTCCAGAGATGTTTGAGGGTGTGCCCCAGGGTTCTGTTTAAGGACCTATTTTATTTTCCAACTACATCAATGATCAGTGTGATAACTTACCAAATGCCATGTATTACTTTTATGATGATGACACCGTTATTTACTGTAGTTCTTCAATCACACATGCTTTTGAGCTTTTATTGTCAGCTTCAGTGTTGCTAGGTCTCATTTTCAGAAACCATAATTGGTCTTGGGGTGAATTCAAACCTGTGGCTTGAGGGGCAAAATTGTTGTTGACACAATTGTTGCAGTTGTCACTTGGTTCGTTTGTGTTCATCCGGCAAAAGTTTCTTGCGGTCCACAGTTGTAAACAAATGCCACGTGCGATCAAATTTTTCTCTCATTGGTCAGAAATTGGGGCAGAACTCTGCTGTGTGTGATACAGAGAGCAGAGGAGAGTTGTGAACACACAAACTTTCTGCATGATACAACAAGATTTTGTTATCGCAGAGCCTTTTTCTCAAAAATCCGTCTTGGAAGAAGGGGTCGTCTTATATCCAGGATTGTCTTTTATTCAGATCAAAAGGAAATCATGGCTATATCACCTTCTCTTCTTCTGCTGCTGTTGCTGATTCTTCTACTCCTACTTCCTTCCATCATTACTGCCTCCCACTAACACAGTGTGATAAGTCAGTTGTGCCGGCTGATGTGGTGATTGTGTTCTCACTGCAAAGAAGTCGTTACAGGGCTCGAATGGAGGCAAGCTGAGAACACTCTATTTTGATGTCTCGACCCACTTGTTTTGTTCTGCAACCGAGTGCAACTGCTGTATTCACATATGCTCAAACGAACTGGACTTTAGGTTTGATCGGAACAACTGCCTAAAACGAGCCAGGTGTGAATACACCCTAAAACACGGAGAGGCTCTGCAACAATCAAAGCAGCTGATTAAAAGAAGAACCAGTGAACATTCAATAAATCTTGACTTCCAAGATCTTACCGGCACTGTAATTTGATTTTGTTAAAAGAAAACCCATAGATCTTGACACAACCTAACCTACAACTCAGGTTTTCTTATCTACACTTTTAAATTATTTTATTACCAGTTTGTTATACAAACTCAGGGTGAAGCTGGGAAATTTCTCCAGTCTGCTACCTCTCTGCCTCTGCTTAGATTCTAATGATGACATGTTGCATTTAGGGACTTCAGCCTGATGTCTGCAGTCTCTACTCTCTGTTTATCATTGTGCCTTCAGAGACACCACCTCACTCATCACTATGACTTGTATGTTAACAGACTATCTTTGAGTGTACGCACGTCATACACACGGGCTGTGAGTGATCTCCTAAACTTAGTTCCACTGTATGAAGGTATTTATCTTCAAAGAGCTAATAGTCATTACGCCTTGTGTTCTTCTGATGTTTTTCATCTTCTGTCTGTTCCTCATGTTCACACTAAGCTCTCTGTTAAGTTTTTTCTGCCCCCTCTGCATCAGAATAAACCGTGATTTGAAAAACTTTAAGAACTTGCAGCCTTTGGCTCTGTCTTGAATGACAGCTGGTGTGAGACTAATGAAAAATGCCTGTTTTTAATCATGTCATGTCATGTCATCTGTCTGTGATCACAAGCTTGTACTTCATTTGCAAATTAGTTTGCACCTTTTAAATCATCACTTCTTTAAACTAAAGTTGCTTTTTGACTAAAAAAACTTTCCACAGAAGGAGCATTACCATTGGACACAGTGCTCAACTGAAAGAACAAATGCAGACAAGGGGGGAAAAAAGTATATAGTAGGTACTGCATCCTGCAAACTACTTTTGGATGTAGTAAGTAGTATGACTGTTCTATTTGGTATGTTTTGTAGTAGACTACTCTGGTTTTCAGTTTTGAAAAATGGAACTACAGCTGATGGATTTTTTTGTAAAATATAGATCTAAATACATAGAAATGAGCAAGGGAAGAGAATGGTTATTATATTTTGGCGAAGAATTATTTCAAATAATTGTATTTTTTGGTCTTTGTTTTTGGTCCTTTAATTATAGTTTAAAACATTTTCAATTAAAGGAAAAAAACTAATTCAGCGAGAGATTTCAGGGTCCTTTTTTCTAAATAAAAAATGTGAAAAGGTATTAAAATTATGTTACAGCAGAATCATCATATTTGATTTTTATTCTCACACCAAGAGGTATATCATTTATTGGAAATGAAACTGGAACAGACAGACTTTTTGTTTTTACAGCTCATTGAAAAAACACTTCTGAAAAATCTGTGTATGTTTTTTTTTTTTTTTTTTTTTTTAAAGTTAATCAGTGGTTTGTACGGGCTTCAATGAATTCATAGTAAACACTACTTTCAAGACTAAAAGTAACAAATTTTAACTGTGTTTCTTTTGCATCAGTTCAATTCTATCACACAGACTGTCTCACATTACTGTTGTTGTAGGAATTCACCCAAACCTGAGTTCCACCCACATAGACAAACAGCATTAACGCTGTGCATTGTGGGAAACAGTATACCAGGTAGACTGGTCCAATGCATACTGAGAAATTTTCCCAGATTAGTAGGACATCCAGGATTTTTGGCATACTGCAGATTTTGCAAGTTTTCGCATGCTGCTTACTAAATACTGAATTTCGGTCAAATCAGTAGGCACTACTGGTGTAGTCAGCGGTTTGGAAAACAGCCTAATTGTTGTGTTGCATTTAATGATGCTGGCATGCCTTCGTTGTTGTCGTACTGCCCTCTACTGCACTGGCAGTGTATCAATATTACTTCTATTTTTTTACTCTATACTTCACTGGCCTGATTTGCATATTCTTCACAGGAAAAAGGTGAAAGTTGCTGAGCCATCTGGTCAAAAAGCACATTTATTGTCCGTAATCAGCTCATGCAACATTTACTATGGCTTGTGCTGCTGATCTTAAGCCAGATATTATGATCTGAACAGGTTATTATCTGGTTGAATAGATGGAAATAGATCATTCTTAGATGCTGGTTCCAGCAAAAAAAGCTATGTCAAAGTAGAATAAGAGAATGGGCTGGAAACGCAATGTCTAACACTAATATAAAACAGAAGTGACAATGTTAGGCAACCTTTAAAACTAAAGGAAGGGACTGACAGCTCTGATAGTCCGCCTCTTTGTTATGACATTGACCTACAGACACATAAACAGCATGCCCCTTTGTGTCCACTGACAATAGGAGTCTGTTCACCCTTGAGATAGAAAAGCCCTTTGGATTTGGTGTGTGTGTGTGTGTGTGTGTGTGTGTGTGTGTGTGTGTGTGTGTGTGTGTGTGTGTGTGTGTATTTGGGGGTTCAAATAATCCAACAATGGTATATTACACAGAACCTTAGCTTTATAATATTATTACTTTGTTAGGGAATGAAAAATTTCACATTCCCTGCGTGTATGTAATAAACCATAATAAAAGCACCTGCAGAATGAGCATTCAGTTTTGTGCAATAAATTTATTTGAGCACGGTGATCCTGTTTTGGGAGGCTGTTCACATTTACTGTCTGGGGACTGCAAAATTGTAAATATCATACATATTGCTCACTCGTGACCCTAAACAGGATAAGTGGTATAGAAGAAGAATGAATGAAAGAGTGAATATACATGGCTGTAAATGTAAAATACCACCTGCTCTATAAACAACATTATAAAGTGACGGCTTTTGTAAAGTTGATCTTATAAGCAAAGTATTTTCCTCAGATATTCTGGTTTACTCCAGTTTTTCATACCCACCAACGCAAACTTTTCCAGACAGACAAATATTGTCCGCTGGATGCGAGGATGTTCTCTGAGGTCTTGGGTGGCACAAAGAGAGGAGCCTGCTGTTCACAACTCTTACAGTAGATCTATTCTCTCTCAACCCACCACTGAGCCATTAGTCATTATTCACGCCTCTCATCCCTCCTCTGTCTCTCTGTCCCTGCCTCTCTGCCCCCCTTGGTATTGTCAGAAGATGAAACATGACAGAATGGGAGATAGACAGAGAGATGAACGTGTTTGTGAAAGTGGGACAGCAGAGGATTGATTGCAGGAAGGAAACTTTGATTGACAAAATAAAATTTATGCAATACACTTAGGCCAGTTTAAGTTTGCTCACAAGGTTAAAGTTTTGAACAAGTAAAAGACCAATCACACACTGATGTCTTTAGGATCCCTCCATGGAGAGCTAACTTCAGTAAATCTCAGTGCACATCTTTAGTTTGTTTGCTTGTTTTTGACTAACTCCATCTAATTTCAAGTGTGTTACTTCCTACTCAAAAATAGACTATTATTAATAATATTAAAGATTAAGTTGCTTTAAAAAAAACTCCAAGTCAGAGTAAAGGAAAAACATCAACACTTATCTCTCATATGTAAAATCTGCTGTTAAACTGACCAGCTGAACCAGTTACACCAGTCATTTTTATAAACATACATAGATTTGTACCTGCACTAAGAAGTGCTAAACTAAGAAATAACTGATTCACATATAAAAAGGCTAGTCCAACTGTCTTAACCTGACACTTTTCAAAAGGAACTATACTATCATATTTTTTCCAGCTGTTTTTGATGTAATCATCTTGGATTTGTATAAAAACTGTCTACCAATCGAAAAATCTCCCTTTGCATTTTTTACATAAAAAGATGTAACATAGGAGGGGGCGTTTAAATAGTCTAACTGTAGAATAATGTTCTTTGATCTCACATCAAATTTTGTATTTAATATTCACAGCTATTAATGCACAAACTTGCTCCATAACTTATTTTATATTTGATAAAGTGGATTTCACAAACCCCGCGAGACTCTCAGAGTGTGGAGGAGTGTTTTTTCTTCTCCTGTCCTCTGAGTACACTCGGTTAACAAAGTTAAACAAAGGTAGGCTCACCTGGAGTGGATTTTCCAGGATCTCCGCGCGATGAGCCAGGGCGGGGGACACATCAACCGTCGGTGGATGACTTGTAGTCTCCATGTTTCTTTTAGTGAGAAAAAAAGTATCTCTACATCACAACCCTCTCTCTTTATGTCTTCTTTCAGTGTTTCACCTCAACCCATCCATGCATTCTGTGTCCTTGCTGCTGCAGTAATTCTGGTTCCTCCGTGGGAAAGTGTTGCCAGGGTGCGAGCAGGGTGCGAGGCGGACCAGGAGTCCTCACTGGCTGGATGCGTGGCTGTGAAGGAGTTAAAGGTACATCCGGGATAGCTTATAGTTATGTGTAGTGTTGCTCGTGCTCACATGCTAGCCAGTTGTGATAGTGGTGGTGGACCGTGTGCGTGTGCACAACAACTTCTATACAGCAGCAAGAAAAAGATAAATACGCCTTCTGGAGTGGCTCAGTCAGAGTGCATACACACGGATTATTAGCACTGACTTCATGCTCTACTTTAACAACTATCAGTAAAGTGGTGTACAGACATTTTATTCCATTGTGTGATTTAAAAAATTAACAATATGTAAACATGCATCAGCCAGTCAAGTAAACTTAAAATATCTTTTAAGCCCAGTAATAAAAGATAAACCTTTATATAATAATAACTTATAATAATAATTCTATTTATAGAACACTTTACAATTCTACAATTTCATTTAGCAGACGCTTTTTTCCAAAGCGACGTACAACACAAGCAAGAATTTTGACAAGAAGACACTTGACACTTTTCAAAACGAAGTTACAAAAGTGTTTTACATGAGCAGCAAAATAAAACAAGAAGATCATAAATACACACGAGTCAAGAAACAAAACATATTTTTAAAAGACATAAATGAACCATAAAAGAATTTTAACAGAATAAAATTTTTTTGAAATATATTTCTTAAGACAGTGAAAATAAAGACTTGATCTGATCTCCTCGGGCAGATTGTTCCAGAGAGTTGGACCCCTTACTGCAAACACCCTGTCCCAGAGTAAGACCATGTAGAACTTTAAAAGTGATCAGTAAAATCTTGAATTAAATTCTAAAACATACAGGAAGCCTGTGCAAGGAAGCTAAAACCTGAGCGATTTGGTCAGATTTTCTGGCTCTGGTTAAAACATTAGCAGCTGAGTTCTGTACAGTTTGGAGATAATCAAGGGATTTTTTTTTATGCAGGCAGCTAAAAGGACTGTTACAGTAGTCCAGGCATGATGATATAAAAGCATGTAAAATCATCTCTGTGTCTTTAAAAGTTAAAACGCAGTGAATTTTAGAAATGTTTCTGAGGCGGTGAAAAAGATAACTGTACAAGTTTTGTGGTACAATGCTCGAATGTTAAATTGCTGTCAAACCCCAATGCCAAGATTCTTTGCAGCAGATTTTATCTGATTTGCAGTATGACCAGCAGATGGTAGTAACTGCTTGGTCATGTGTAGTGGACCAATTAAAATGATGTCTTTTTTGTCTGAGTTCAATTGGAAAAAGCTTCTGACAAGCAATTGTGCAGTGAACTCAGGATGCAAGGGTCAGTGTGTCTGATGGGCAGGTATAACTACAAGATGGTGAGGTGTCTCAGATGGTGTTGCAGGTTCCTCCAGAGCAGGATCTTATTTTCTAGGGTACTGTTCCTCCAAAACCTCTCCCTCCAGATTAAATAAACCATTTTGGAATCGAATCGCTCATGAAAACTGATGCATTTGATAGACTTCACAAAATCATATCGTGAGTTATCAATTTCAAGAATAATGTCAATGGCTGCTACGTGGTGAAATTGTATTTCTCTGGTCCAAACACTACTTCACCTGCTTCCAAACATTAGCTCTCCCTTGGTTCGTCATGTAGGATTTCTGTATGCCGTCCAATAGGTGACAGGATGGTTCTTCGGTGTGTGAAATCAAATGTAAACATGGAGGAGGAAACATGATGGTCTAGCTATGAGGTTAAGCGCCTCTAACTGACACACCCCCAGTGTTCCACAGCAGAGAGAGGGCTTATTTTTCCATGATCTTGAGACCTAATTTTATATACTTAGCAATTTCTCTGATCTTTCAAATTTGGCTCAGTGGTCAATGACATGTTTCTGTGGTGTGACAAACTCATAACACAAATTTCACTTCAAAGTGACTGTCGGTCATAATGTTCATGTCCGTGTGCTTGTGCTAATACATGAAATGTACCATGCCATAGCACACCTTTCCAAAGCATGCCAAAGAGGAGAAGTGAACCGTGCCCGAGGTATACTTGCGGTCACACTGCCCAAACGAACTGGACTTCAGGGTTGAAGCGTGCTTAAGCACGGAGTGGTTGGCCAGTGTGACTGTACACTCTTTCTGCAGACATAAACCCTATGGAGCTCATTTTGGATGAACTGTCATTACAGAGGAACCACCGACTTTCTTATTTCCTTTAAAAAAATCCTCTTCTTACTCAACATTTTGTCTTTGCTCTGGATAATGTGCATAAAGAAAAACAAATCTTTGTCCTCTCGTTTTCCTGACCCCAAAACTATTGGTAAATTGGTAAGCTATGGGTAAATATAACTATTATTTAGCTAAATTTCCTCATGAGTTGCATGGTGGCGCACTGATTAGTGCTGCTGCCTCACAGTAAGGTCACCAGTTTGAATCCAGGTTCAGGCAAGGTGGGCCTTTCTGTGTGGAGTTTGCATGTTCTCCCATCCATGTGTGGATTCTCTCCAAGTGAATTTACATATGGCAAAGTCCTGCCCTCAAATGCGATCATCCAATCACAGTCAATACAGCAGTCCCATACACTTGGACATTCTCTGCCCAGAAATCCATTTAAATGAATTGCAGAGAGTCAGTTTTCGTTTGGTTTTATGAGATTTTAAGATTGAAAATGGTCATAGTGTTCATGGGGTACATGCAATGCCGACACAAGGTATCCTGGGGGGATGGGCGACGGAGTGTGTTTTTTTTTTTTTTTTACCCTTTCCTTAAGCCACATCTTAACCGAGAAAAGTGTCTTCTTTGGATAAAGTTGTGCAGTAGACCGTAACATCAGCTGGTGTTCAAAGGGCTCTAGTTAAACTAATGTTAGCTTCTGGAGCTTAGCTACGTAAACTTATCTGTACTAGCCAAGATAACAAAGGTTCGCAAATGTCCTGCTGAATGATTCAATGTAAGTATTGTAGCAGTGAATTAATGGAGGACACAATTGGATAAGATGACCAATGCTGATTCTGTATCTTGTTGTCTGAGATGGTGATGGCAACAAGTTGCAGTTTATCACATTTGCACTTGGACCTATACATTTTGGCTTGTAACTGAAGCTTTTTATCAACCTTCTCAACAGCAAATTGATGAATATATATCTCTCCAATGCCAAGTTTAGACCCTTTTGGTGCCTTTTAGAGGATATGTGATCTTTCTGTCCTCAAAAATCATCAGTGACATCCTGCAAAATGTCTCCTACTGTGACACCCCCCATAGCACCCGACACTAAATCTAAATGTTCATTGTTTGTCCAAGTGATTGGTGGGGGGAATGGCTTAGCCATACGAGTAAAAAGTGTGCGTAAAAAGTTGTCTGTCTCTATGTTTCATTCCTGTGATTGGCTGAGCAGTCCAGGTTGTACCTCTTACCCTAAGACAGCTGGGATAGGCTCCAGCCACCTGCGACCCTGAACAGGATAAGCGGCTTAGAGGATACAATGAATTTTCACTCTTTCATTACTATTGAAAATAAATAGATTATGTTCAACAATGTTTCTCATTTTGTGGAAAAACTGTGAGTACTCATAGAAATATTAGGTCTTCTACATACATACAATTTGTGACACTGGGCAAATGCAAGCCTAAAACTAGTAACTAGAGTGACTGTGAATTAATGCTCCGTTACAGATGATATTTAAAGGTCTTACTTAAGCCACAGGATGCCATGTGCAGGAGGCTATATAATCTTAATTTATCTGAGTTGATGAAGTACCCCTTTTACCCTTAAAAACCAGACTCATCAGAATACAACCCAAAGTTTTTGTTTTTTTAACTGAGATGTTATTGTAATTGACCATTTTAACAAAATCCATGAAAAGTTTTGTTATATTATTTATTTTATTGTATATTTTTTGCATCAGCATTGGTAAATCGGTTGGTTTTGGCAACTATTTTTTAGTAAAGGTGTTATTAATATGCATTCATTCAATGCAGAAAACACTTACTTTCAAAAACAACTGACACTTTGGATGTTACTCTTTTTGCTACTTCTTAAAATTAGCAATGATTTACTTGAAAACAAAAAAAAAAATTGTGGATAATTTCACGACTGTCATTTTGAAAAGGTCCAAAATACAACTTCAGCTGCCTGTAGTGGAATGATAATCTTCAAAAGGGTAGAATACACTTTCAAAAAAATATAAATATATTGAACAGGTTTTTAATGAAAATATTAATCATGCTGATGAGATAGAGGTCTTTGAAACTAAAGTAACAAATATGATAGGTTCGGCAGTAAAGGGTTAAGTGGTGCCATCTTTCTTTATCCATCTATGATCAAATGGAACTGTGTGATAACATTATTTTTTATGGTATAGTGTTTATTAAATTCTTTTTCTGTTTAAATGAAGTCCATGGAGCTGGAGTATATAAAGAGAAAGCGATTTTTACAGTCACACCTGAATCACATCATAGTGTATTTTTGCCATGCCTAAGCCCAGTGTTCGTGCCGCTCTTTGTGGGTAGGTGAGGTGCTTCCCTTGTATTACCGTGATGTTGAGATATCTTTGGGAGGGCGGTGCAGAGGGGGAGCTACATGTTGCTGCGCAGCAACAGACAGAAAGAAGAAAGGAGGTTATACGAAAGAAAGATTCACCTTACAGAGGCAGAAGGACGGCAGACAGCATTTTTGGCTCTTATAATCTCCTCTTATAGACGTGAGGAATACATGTAGCAGGAGGAGGAAGACAGAGGAGTGTAGGACTACCAGCTTCAACCAGCCTTCGGGTTTTTTAGGAGGGGACGTCTATTTATTCCCGCCTGTTGGAAAAATCATCCTATTGTTAGCACCATCTATTTAATTCAGTTTGGTAGAAACATCGTAATTGCGCCGACTCACAGCGCGCATTCTTCTCATCGTGCCGACTCCCTATGGAGGATTCCTCCCGCTGTCAGAAGACCACGCCGGTTCGATTCCAGGGGTAAGCTAGGTCTTTCTTTACCGTAGGGTCAGAACTTGGCCGTAGGACTACAACATGTTAAAGATGGACTTGATGACAGAGTTCTCCTGTCAGGCGTGTGGGTCATTTAGACACGCGCTGAAGTCGATAGGGGAGACCGGGGAAGCAGGGTTCACTTTCTCTACTTCACGAATTTGTCATGGTCAACCCATCTCACAGTGGATTCTCAAATAACACAGAAGCTTCTGGTCTAGCGATCTTGTTAACCCTTTATTGATGAACATATCATTTGATACGTGAATTTGAAAGACCTCTATCAAATCAACATAGTAGATATTTTTTATTAAAAACTTGTTTAAAAAAATGAAATAAAAATGTATTCTACCCCCTTAAGGGTTATCATTTCACTGCAGGTAGCTGAAGATGTATTTTGACTCTTCTCAAAATAGCTGCTCACAGGAAATGATCCAGATCCTTTTTCCAGGTAAATCGTTTTTAATTTTCAAGACATTGCAGTGAGAATAACATCTAAATTGTTATTCCTATTTAAAAAAAAAGTATTTTCTGCAATGATGAATGCATATTTATCAAACTTTAGTAAAAAGGTTGCCAAAACAGCCAAATGTATCAAATATGATACAAACAGATATATAAACAGAGTTATTAAGCAAACTTTTTTTCCCTGGGGGGGGGGGGGGGGGGGGGGGGGGGGTGTTAAAGGGGTCAATAAACTACTCAGTTCCGATTTTTTTTTCTTTTTTTTTTCTTTTTTTGATGGGTCAGGCTTTTAAGGTTTAAATATCAGCAGGTGCTCAGCCACTCAACATTTTTTGGGGGGTGAAATTAGACCATGTGAACAATTTTTTTCTTAAGTTTGAGAAAATGTCCGTTTTATTTGTCAAAAATAAACCTCTGTTCTTAAGTTAAATTCCCTGTAAGGACTTTCTAAGTCATCTTGAAAAAGTCTCACTTCTAGATATAAGTTATGCCTGATTGTAATCCACAGCCTAAAATGAGATTTTAATCACCAGAGTAGGTAATTTCTTAATGCTATGTCTCAGCTTCCAAATCCAGTTCGACGGGATTGATATACAGCATGTTGAAGTCTTCATGACAACACCATGCCGGCCAGCAAAGTTTCACAGCGAGAAGAGAGATCTGTTGTTTTTTTTCTGCTGAAAAGGATTTCTTGGATAAATCTGTAGTAATGGTGGACACTGGAGCTGAACTGTCAAAATGAAAAGGGACAGAAGAGCAAAGAAAGCCAGACAGGAGAGTGATAGAGCACAGGCTAAAACCCGGGTTAAGCTGTTTGTGATAACATTCATTTCAACCCACATGCAGCAGTTACACTGCAGTGGTCTGTTTAAACTTGAGAGTCTGTTAACAAAATGAAGAGCGAGGTTATGCTCTGCTTGGTGAGATTGGAGTTGTTAGATGAGCACTGGATTGTGCAACCAGGATTCATTCTCAGAGCACCGGGCTGTGACTAGTGCTAAATCTAGCCGACTTCTAAACTATGCTATAAAGTGAGTTTGCAAAGTTTGCTTATTGTCAAACAATAGCACTACATAACTACAAATAAATACATCACCTTGTTGCTTTGGATCCAGTAAAAAGTTTTCTGACTCTTGAACAAAGTAAAGTAGTGTTACAAAAAAAAAGCTCCATTCATTTGCTTCAAAACAAGCACGTTTTTTGAAACCACATCCTCACGACAGTGGGTGCAAGTGCTCATGCAAAAAGTCTAACCTGGAAAAATGCTAGATTTTCCAGATTTTCATCACAGTCCCTAGTACCCCATTTGTACTCCTGATGTCATTACTTTTAGTGATTACACAAAGGTTTCAAGTTTCCAAATATGCTGAAACACAAAAAATTGTACATTTATTAAGTAATTTAATATAAATACTATGAAATAAAATATGTTTCATTTACTAATAAGAAACTTGCAGAAATATATATATATATATATATATATATATATATATATATATATATATATATATATATATATATATATATATATATTAGTTTAACAAGCATCATACTTAAAATGTATCTGAAGTATTTAGTTTTACTTCTACTTAAACAACTATTAAGTTTACTTAGCGTAGGTACATAATTATAATATTACTGGTAAAGGCTAAATAAATGTCTGGCTATTTTGCTATAATAAATATATAAAGGAAAAATATTTCAATCTGCTGTGTCTAAAACTATTGGAATAGGAGAATCACCTGCTGATATACTCTGGTTACGTATATGTTACTGAGATTAATTGTAATTAATTAAATGTAATTCGGTCTTTTTATACAAAAGTTTAAAGCAGTCGGTTGTTCTTCAAATAGGCTAGATCTCATTTTCCTTAAAAAAGACAAATTTACAGCTTTAAATTGAATAATGCTTCACAATGTGGCAAATTATGCATTTGTGATTGGACAATATTGCAATTTACAATTACAATAAGTTTCGCCTATATGACTTGTTATGAAGAAACATAAGTAGATAATTAGTAGTTGTAAAAAATGTACTTCTCAATTAATACGTTTTGAATTTTATAGACAACTTAAGAAAGCTTGTACAGAAGTATTTTTCCGGTCCACTGCAGCACTGTTTGGATACATTTTAGTTTTAAACATTTTTAAAATGTTTTGTTTTAGTGTGGTTTATTATTATTATTATTATTATTATTATTATTATTATTATTATTATTATTATTATTATTATTATTATTAGTCAGTGCCCTGATCGGGGCACCCTAGTCTAAAAAGTCCAGCCATGCCCCTGCCTGTCAGTGTGTGCCCCTCTGCAGGTAAGTTGTGTTGCTTTACTCATCAATGGATGGATTTATGCTGAACTGAGGATACAGTTTGGTGGAATAGATAGGGACCATGACCAAGACCATGTAAAAGTGGTCTTGAGACCAGTCTCGAAAATTACAAGCCTACGAAGACAACAACTCTCCCTGTGCGTTGGAACACCAAATTGAATGGTACCAGATTGGCAACATAGTGCATGTCACTTACATTCTGAAGAGTGGCACTCCCTGTGCAAATTGGGCTTGAGTCTAAGCTTATAACAGTCTAAGCAGTCTAATCTTGTACCAGACTGAGCCCATAGAAGACTCGAGCCTGTAGCAGACCTGATCCAGTTTTAACAGTAAGCTTCATCAAAAAAGAAAGTATTTGGCCAACTCTTAGAAGAAGGATTTTAAATTCTATTCCAGGTTTTATTGGTAGCCAGTGTAGAGATGCTAACACTGGAGAGTTGTGCTCTCTCCTCCTTGTTCCGGTCAGTACTCGAGTTGCAGTGTTTTGAACCAGCTGAAAAGTCCTAATAGACTTGTTATGACAGCCGTATTAAAGAGAGTTACAGTTATCCAACCTAGAGGTAATCAAAGCATGGACTAGTTACTTTGCATCGCTTGGAGACAGTGTGTTTACCCAGTCTGGCCCTTCATTCCCAATACTCTTTAATTAATGTTTATATTGGTTATAAAATGTCTTAAATGACCCCAGTTTTCCTTTTGATTAAAATAGTATAAATATAATTATAATAGTTTGATCTAATTCTCCTTTATTTCACTTTTTGTCTTTGATGTGTTCACCTTCTGTTTCCATCCGACCCTCTCATCTCTCTCAGTTCAGTTGTGACTGTTTGTGTTTTCATGCGTCCAGTCATGACAGGTCAGGCTCTTGGAAAAGTGTGCAGTGCTGCTCACGTGGATGATAGTGCTGCCATCCGCATCAATGTAGGAGGCTTCAAGAGGCGTCTCCAGTCGAATACCCTTTCTCGCTTTCCTGACACAAGGCTTGCACGTCTACTCCACTGTCAGACCAAAGAGTCCATTCTGGAACTGTGTGATGATTACGATGACAAAGAGAAGGAGTTTTATTTTGACAGGAACCCAGCACTCTTCCCTTATGTGTTAAATTTCTACAACACAGGTAGGCTGCACGTCATGGCTGAGCTGTGCATTTTCTCGTTCAGTCAGGAGATTGAGTACTGGGGCATCAATGAGTTGTTCATCGACTCATGCTGCAGCAGCACCTACCACGATAAGAAAATGGACCAAAACAGAAAGGACTGGGAGGACAGAAGTGATGAAGGGAGCACCGCTTCATCCTTTGATGAGCTGTTGGAATTTTACAGTGACGCAAACAAGTTTGACAAACAGTTTCTCGGACACACACGTAGGCGAGTTTGGTTGATGCTTGATAACCCTGGGTACTCTGTGGCCAGCCGCATCATCAGCGTCCTCTCCATCCTGGTGGTGCTTGGTTCTATCACCAGTATGTGCATGAACAGCATGGCAGAGTTCAGTCTGCTGGACAGTGAGGGGCGCCCCAAAGAGGACCCCCGTTTTGAGACTGTGGAGCACTTTGGTATCGGCTGGTTCACTCTGGAACTGGCTGCCAGATTTGTGGTAGCACCAGATGTTCTTCATTTCTTTGAGCATCCACTGAATGTGATAGACCTGGTGTCCATACTTCCTTTCTACCTGACACTTCTCATAAATCTGGTTGTTGAAAGCAGTCCTGCTTTAGCCAACCTTGGACGTGTTGCTCAAGTGCTGAGGCTGATGAGGATTTTCCGCATTCTGAAGCTGGCTCGTCACTCTACGGGGCTTCGCTCCCTGGGGGCCACTCTTAAAAACAGTTATAAGGAAGTGGGCCTGCTGCTTCTCTACCTAGCTGTTGGGGTATCTTTTTTCTCTGTTGTTGCCTATACAGTAGAGAAAGAGGACAGTGAAGATCTTTCCACGATCCCAGCTTGCTGGTGGTGGGCCACCGTCAGCATGACCACTGTTGGGTACGGAGATGTAGTGCCTATATCCATAGCAGGAAAGCTGACTGCTTCAGCTTGTATACTTGCTGGGATCTTGGTTGTTGTGCTTCCAATTACACTGATATTTAATAAATTCTCTCTATTCTACAAAAGACAAAAACAGCTGGAGATCGCAATGAGAAGCTGTGATTTCAATGAAGGGATAAAAGAGGTGCCCTCTGTCAACCTGAGGAACTATTATGCACACAAAGTCAAATCCCTTATGGTGAGCTTGTCAAACATGAGTCGTAGTTCACCCAGTGTTCACAGTCTAAATGAGTCTTTGCACTGACACAGTTTTAGCAAGTAGAGGGAACACTTTAGGACATGTGGTTGCATGAGAGTCCAGAGAGTTCAAATCTCTGAGTGACAAAGCCAGTCTGCCTGATGTCTGAACCTTTGCAGCTATGTAGCTCAGTGCAATAACCTGTTAATCTTCCTGTCGGTAACAAGGAGTAAGCTAAAGTTAGTTTGATTATGATATATCCTTAACAAAATGGACCAAAGTTGGGCAAGGTAAGATGAAAAAGTCAGAGAAATCGTTTGTTGTTTGCAGTGCTAGGTGGTGTCAAACTGTTGTTGACTCTCCAGCTTTAAATGTTTCGATCCACTCTGTCTGAAAGTAGCTCCAGCTGTATCGCTTTGAACAGTGTTGATGTGTTAATGTTATCTTGTGATAAGATCCTTCCAGATCTGCCGCTAAAGCAAACTGTATTAAACGAAATACCTAACATTGTGTCTTATTGATTGACTGATAAATCATTTTAACAAATCGATGGGCATAGAAACTTAAATTTAAAGGGTAATACCTATCATGATAATTGAGTAAAATTATCCATGAAGTCTCTTTACAATTAGAAAAAAATATATTAGAAAAGCAAAACAGACAACAGACAAATATATGGAACTTGTTAGAAAATGAATAGCAGATATTAAAGTTAGGAGTACTATTTTTGTAGGAGAATGCTGAAAGGCTTGACTTACTGAATCACTGTTTTCCTCAGGACGGTGGATCTCTTCCATACTGTAGTTTTGCTGAGTCTGTGTATCTGATTTATTTTTTTTTTTCAATAAACTATGACACACATGCCTTTTCATGGGGAGTAGCCAATTTTTAGGGGCTCATCACAGTACCTTTTTTATCAACAGGATACCTGAATTACACAAATGTAATGTTATTAAAAACTTTTAAAGCTACTGAGTACACAGAAGAAATCTGATAAAGATATCTCATCAGCTGCTCTTGTTATTTACATTTTTTAAATTGTAAAGAGACTTTTTGGACACCTTGTAGTATTTCTGTTTTTCACATCCAAATATCAGCTTTCCTGATCAGTGCAGGATTACAAGAGAGGTGCATTCATTTCAGTGAGAGAAAAGAAACCATGTAATGCTAGTAAAGATAAAAAAAAAAACAACTAAACTATGTTAAACCAAAATGAAGGTAGCAGATAGTCATTTGACATGGTCCTGTTAGTGCAGTTTGCTAAAAAGTCCAGGAGATGTCACCAAGCCCCTACAGTCAGAGGGGAAACATGGTTTGGCAGAGAGAACCCATAGAGCCTCAAGATTCGGAATACCATATTTTAAATGTGACAAGGTACTGATACCTTTGGGTGCAATTTCACCTGTTACCAAAGCTGATAACAAATCCTTTCTAAAAAATAAGTGTTGAATGATTATGTAGTTCATGAACATGTTGTACACACCTAATCCAAATTTTGAGACCAGGTGAAAAATTGCAAGAATTTACATTTTGCTCTGTTGGATCAGAAGAATGTTCTACTTAGAGCTTCAAAATGCAAAAAGAAGAAGTGGTAGTGAGACTAAATTGAAAACAACAATTAAACTTCAATTGTCTGTTCATCAGCAGATCAAACATTTAAGACCACAGGCTTTAAAAGGCCAAAATCTGCCCTAAAATGTAGAGTCAGTGTCATTTTCTCCTGGGAACACTCATATCAAGCATGCCGAAACAAATTTTTTGAAGTGATCAAAAAGAAGATGGAGCTACTCATCACTGAGTTCTTTTTGAAATTTTATTTCTTTTTTACAGGTAAGGGTTGGTGGTTGTTGTTTTTTTTTGTTTTGTTTTGTTTTTTTTTGAGCTATGGTCTTTAACGTTTACCTTACCTTACTGATAAACACTCTGTTTCAGTTTAATTGTTGTTGGCAATAAATTAGTTTGTTTTTTTGTTGTTGTTGTCTCACTCCCATTTCTTCATTTTGCATGTTTAAACTCTACTAAGAACCTTTTTAAGATCCAACAGTGCAAAATGCAAATTTTCACAATTTTTCAACTGGTCTTAAATTTAAATCTGGCATGTATTTCTTATGTAAATACATAATAAAGCTTATCACAGGTCATACTGTATAAATTTTATGGAAAAATATAAAGTTTAATTTTGAAAGGTTGTGAAAGAAACTTATTTAAAAAGTACAGTATTTAACATGGGCTAAGCTGTCTGAAATCTTTTATACCCTAGTAATGACATACAACATACCTCATACAATTTCATTTCCAGACCAGAAGGTTCAGGAACTTTTAGTTCCAGGTAAAACATCCCAGGAACTGCATGGTTCCTGTGGCCTGTTGTTCATCTGCATTATTTCTGTTGGCAGACAAACAGCTGGTGTTTTGACTTAAATAAGGAGCCTGTTGTTTCATGACATTCAGTAGGATGCATCCTTTAAAAACAGCCTTTGATCATCATTGAATAATTATCCAAGGAGAGATTATGACGCACACACACACACACACACACACACACACACACACACACACACACACACACACATGCGCATGCACACACACGTCCAGTGTTTGAACTGAAAGTTGTATTGTTTCATCAAAAAATATACAAACACATTTTGGAACAGTTGAAAGAATAGCATTTTTTACCATTGTGCTGTTGTATCTTTTCTTTTCAGGGGTCTAAAATGAAATACAGTCCTATTTTGGGTCCTGGTTGTTGTTTTAGTTCATTTTTTGTTTGTTTGTTTGTTTATGTCATATCAAAATATTTTTAGTAGGCATGGCTACAAGGAAGCTAGTTAATCCCACCCAGCCACAAGTTGGTCACAAGCCAGTTTTCCACCAGTGACTCCAATTAAAAACTGTGCCAAATCAACATACTGAGCACTAATCAGATCATGAGTGATCAACTGTGGCGACCCAGAAATGGAAAAAGCCAAAAGAAGAAGATGAAGGCTGCAGACTCTTCTATAAATGCGAAGAATGTGTTTTGACATTGCCTTGCCAAACTGATAATGAGCCAGGTGGATCCTCTCATTTTGCAATAGAGGTTGGCATCCATCATTTCCATAACAAAATGTTTAATTTGTATTTGTCAGACTACTGGACAGTATTCATTCATCTCAAGATGCCATTTGAGAGCATACTCTCATCTACAATGACGTCGAGAGAAAATCGAGTATTCCACTAAACCTCAGCACATCTTAAATGGTCCAGAGGAGTCTCTTTGTCTCTGGATCAAGTTTAATCTGGTTTGCTCTTTGAATGGTACAGTTTAAACCTACGTCTGTGGATGCAGTGATGAACTGTGTTCACAGACTATGGTTCTGGAAGGGATTTTGAACCCATGCAAGTGATTTCCACTACAATGTCATGTCTGTTTTCAGTCGTATCAGTCTTTATGTGGTCATCACCATTTTTTTTAATCCATAGACTACTGTAACACAACAACTGTAATTCATGAAGCTTTACAAACAGAGCAGGTCTGCTCTGTGGCTAAGGTGAAATTTAAATCTTTTAGAGGGATAATTTTCAACAATCATGATGAGAGGAAATCATGATCAACATTTTTACGTTAGTAGTTATCTCAAACCTGTCTGCCTACACATTTAGTATAACAGAGCTACCACCCACCAACTCCCATACACAGAGTCTCACACTCTCAACTGCAGACTGCCCACTCAATATCAAACAACATGATATAGATCTTCCATAAAAAAGCAGGCAAAGGAAAAACAAAAAACAGACGTACTGTAATCCTGCCTGACATAAACATATGAAATTAAAATAAAACATGGCTGTTTTTTATACTTCAGAATAAAATGTACACAGATTTCATATTCAGGAAATCATTCACTGTTCAGAAACTTTAAATTACATCCTCTTCAAATGATCCTTTTTACACAAGCAAAAAGCCTCTTCATAATATTCATATGTAACAGCAGCTGTCCTCGAAATGTGGAGATAAATACTGAAAGGAATGTTTTAACCTCAATCTAATTTTGCAACCCTAATTCCAAAAAGTTGGGATTTTTTGTAAAATGTAAATAAAAATGGAATACAATGATTTGCAAATCTCATAAATCCATATTTATTCACAGTAAAACTCAACTCAGCAACTCAGTGCAATTATTCATGAAGACAGGTGAATACCACTGACTGAAGGCCAAACTTAGCATCAGAATGGAGAAGAAAAATTATGTAAGGGACTTTGAACACAACATGGTTTTTGGTAGTCTAAGTATTTGACAAACTGCTGATCTACTGAGAATTTCATACACGACCTTCTCTAGGGTTTACAGAGAACGGTCCAAAAAAAGGGAATATCAAGTTAGCAGCAGTTCTCTGGGAAAAAAATACAGTGTTGATACCAGAAGTCAGAGGAGACCAGAGATGATAGAAAGACAACAATAACTCAAATAACCACTCATTACAACCAAGGTCTGCAGAAGAGCGTCTCTGAACACACAACACGTCCAACCTTGAAGCAGATGGACTACAGCAGCAGAAGACCACACCTGGTGCCACTCCTGTCAGCTAAAAACAGGAAACTGAGGCTACAATTCACACAGGCTCGCCAAAACTGGACAACAGAAGACTTAAAACGCTGTCTGGTCTGATGAGTCTGGATTTCTGCTGCAACATTCAGATGGTTGGCTCAGAATTAAGAGAAAACAACACGAAAGCATGGATCCATCCAGTCTCCACAGTTCTCAATCTAATAGAGCTCCTTTGCGAGGTGATGGAAGAAGAGATTATCATCATGGATGTTCAGCCGACAAATCTGCAGCAACTGTGTGGCGCTCTCATGTCAATATTGAGCAAAATCTCTGAGTAACGTTTTCAGCACTGTGTTGAATCTATTCCACCAAGAAGGTAAAGGGGTCCAACCTGGTAATAACCAAGATGAACCTGATGAAGTTGCCAATGATTGATATCTTAAGAAGATAATTGGTAAAACGG
Source organism: Labroides dimidiatus (assembly GCA_030710495.1). NCBI lineage: Eukaryota > Metazoa > Chordata > Actinopteri > Labriformes > Labridae > Labroides > Labroides dimidiatus. The sequence continues at coordinate 17,399,087 of CM061148.1, read as the reverse complement.
AACAAACCTAATCCACAGCGAAGGACTTTGGTGTTTGAGATTTTTTGAATGTTCATTCGTTGAGCACTGTAGCAACTTATAGCTGAGTAACCCATACATGTCAGATCTTAGCAGCTGGTCAGGGTGAATTTAAAAAAACCTACAAACCGATTTTAGTCCTTGGACTTTCCCCTTTCTGAAACTATTGTCTGTGCAACTAAACAATAACTGCTGTGTGTTATCTTTAAGAGGAGGCTCACCATTCTCAAAATCATCAATATTTTGGAATGAATTTGAGTGTCATATTAATTATTTGAACATGTCTATTTTTAAAACCTGCTCTATAGCACCTCAGACAAAGCATGGATTCATGGTGCGATTCATTGAAGACAGTATTAAGTCTGTCGGTACAGTCTGCCACTGCCTTCCCACGTCCCTCCTACTGTTTCACATCACTCCAGTGCATTTTAGATTCAAGTCTTCATCTTGTGTTACACAAGTTGTTTCCTGTGACCAGTTTATTTTATCAGTGTTTTTTTTTTTAGCAGAGGAAGTTAGAGGAGGGATATGGTGATTCACCTGGTTCAACATTAATAACCGCATCTGTGGTACTTTCCATTCTTCACCTCTCGTGTGCTTTTCTCGTGTTCATTCCAGGTCCTCGCCTTCCTTCTCTTGTGACTCCCATCTGCTCCCTCTCCCTACTTATCCTCTTCTTCTTGTTCCTCTGAGCTTAACCTTTCAATCTTCCTCTTAGCAGCTTCCTTTATCTGACCAGATTTGTCTGTAGTCTTGTTTTCTTTCTGCCAGAGATGTCTGCTGTCTCTCTCAACAATAGGCCCTGAGGGACCTTGTGAAAATCTGGAGTAAGGCTGTTTGTCAGTTTATGTGTGAGTGAACAGGAGCCTGTTCAAACTGTTGGGTAATGAAAGTCTCCATACCATCCACAGAAGCAACCATTGCCTTCCATTGACTATAGAAATCTCAAATACACAAAGCAGGTCTTGAAGAGATAATATTGTCAATGACAAACCAGAATTTCTGATATCATGACATAAGGAGATGTTTTTGTTAGCTTCACAAACCCCAAAGAAACCGTGGATGTTAAGGTATTGACTTACAGATATTATCATAGAGATAGCTTTAATTTTATGAAGCAATATAACCAAGCTTTGTTCAGCTGCAGTCTTTTCCTACACCTCCACCTGTGTTTCCTTAGATGTCTGGTTGTTTTTCCTGCTTCACACTTGAAGGAGTGACTTCTCTCTTATGGGGAGAAAACCCTTCAGGAGTTCATCCAGTCAAGTAGTTATCAAGATTTATTTGTTGGTTTGAGTGTAAGTCTTGTTTGAGTAGATTTGGTGATCAGAGGATGGTCCAATAAAGAAAAGTTGAGAGAAATAAAAAAAAGCAACCTAAAACCTTGTATTAATTAAACTAATGTTTTCACATATTAGTAACTTAAAATCTCAACTTCTTTTAACTAACTGTAAGTTACAGTGACTTGTAATTTTAAACTGTGCTAATTGTGGTACCAGCACCAACTATTGGTGCTTTAGTTGAAAATTAAAGCACTTTGAACAGATTTTCCTCCTGCTGTCAGATTAATTTTTTTATGACTTCTCACAGAGACAGGTTAAAAAAAAGAAAAAGGAGACTTGGCTCACACTTAACCAAAATCCCAAATGTTTCAACATAATTATGAAATAGTAAGGCTAAATTATAAAATAGTATTTCATAATTATTAGGTTAAAAAAATGACAAAGAAAAAAGGAAAACTTAACTTTATAATACAAAAAAACTCTCTTACCCGCTACCAATCTGTCAGTGTAGAATATTGCTGTTATTCTTTCTCCACACATCACTAGCCTGATTTTCATCATCTTCACAAGAATTAATACTACAGGGAACAGTGGGCCTCAGGAACCATGATAAGAGCAGTTCCTAGAGTTAAAAAATTCCTGGTACTTTGGGCAAAAGCACTACAGATTTGTCCCTAAAATAGGTAGATAATCAGAAGAGGTTTGGTTAGTTTAAATTATTACAGTACAGGTAGATACAGTGACAGTTTGGGTATGCCTTAAACCCAAATTCCCATGGGGCACTTTCAGCAAATATTCATTTGCATTGTGTCTGAAAAAAATAAGAATTATTATTTGCATTTCCATTTCACTGAGTTTGTGGCTGTACGATTGGCTTTGTGGAACAGCTTACATCATTTACAGAAAAAGCTAATGTCTAAATGATCTGTTTCTCCTCCTTCTCATGGCTAGAAGAGCTCCATCACTGCATCCTATAAACTGACCAGCAGAATGTTACTCTAGAAATGGCTTTGGCACAGGTCATGCCTATTTAGGTAATATTGACATGTAATTGAACAGGTAGCTTATTCCTCTTTTTTCAGCCATGTTACTAAGCTAACATGAACTGCTAATGTCCAACTCTGACTCCAGGTGCTGGTGCACACTCCACCCGGTCATGGCTCACAGATTTTGATACACTCAGTTGCTCTGCTCTGCTCTGCACAGACAGCTGCTGCTGCTGCCCATAAGAGAGCAAACACCTCTTGCCCATTGGCTCAAGCAGCCAGATGTGTCAAAGATACACCTCTAATCTTATCCTCTCCACCTCAAATTTAGAGGGTAGGGAAGCAAAAGAAGAAAACTACAGCTTGTGCAACACTGATATCTAGTGCTGGAAAGAAGAATAGCAACTAAGAAAAGTCAAGTCCAACCCCACTTCCATCCATCTACAGTATTATCTCTACAGCTGTAACTTTTCAGGATCACAGGGGCTGGAGCCTGTCCCAGCTGTCTTTGGGTGAGAGGCAGGATACTTAAGCTTTAATGGCTGGGGTAATGGTGATACCAAGATATTTAAATCTGTTTACTGCATTATTAAAAGGGTGATTTATCACTGTATTGATTCGCTCCCGCTTATTCGAAAGCAGGATTTTGTTTTGTTGACTTTGAAACCTGAGATTTTTCAAATGTGTCAGTTAAGACCGTTGGGTTAAGAACTGAGTTATTCCGATCTGTTAGAAGTAAAAGGGTATCATCAGCATACATTACAATGCGATATCCAGTGTCTGAAACTTTTATACCTGAAATAGAGGGATGTGACTTCACGGCCATTGTAAACAGTTCTATAGCCAGAAACAATAAATTAAAAAATATATATAATCAGCAAGATAGGGCACCCCTGGTGGGTACCCCTTGTGAGTTTGAAAGGAGGTACTAAATATTTGGCAGAGATCATTGCCACTGGGTCAGCATAAAGTGTTTCAATCCATTTTCAATTATTGTTACCAAAGCCAAAGCAAGACATCTGCTGAATGTTTTTTCAGCATCTAAAAACAGAATGGCAGTGTCAGGAGCTCACTCCTTCACATGTATTAAATTCAACACCTGTCTGACTTAATGGAATGCTTGACAATTTACACAAAACCAATCTGATCTGGAATTATCACTGTTGGAAGCACCGGTTCCAGTCTACTAGCCATTACGTTAGCAATAATTTTAGCTTCTGTATTAAGCAGTGAAATGGGTCTGTATTATGTGCAGTTGGAGGGGACCTATTAGGTTTCAAAATAAGTGTTATCAGCATGCTTTTAAGGGAGTTTTGGGGAAGATTCTGTTGAAAGGCCTCCTTATACATAACAAAAAAATGTTCAGTTGAGTAATCTTTAAATAACTTATAAAAATCAATTGAAAGACCATCAAGGCCTGTGTTTTTACCTTCCCTTATATTGGTAATAGCATCAATGATTTCTGAGGCATCTCGTTTTTGATCCGTTTGTGCTTTATGGATTTCTGATAATGAAATAACATTATTTGTTTGCAAAGCTAACAGATAACATTTGTTGTGAACTGGTGCTTAAAACATTGATTGATTGATTGATTGATTGATTGATTGATTGATTGATTGATTGATTGATTGATCAACAGTCCACCTTGAGCTTGTTTTTATTTCTAACCTCTAGAGGGCATCATTAAAAACACAACGTTGTTTTCTCACAGCCAAGAGGTGTGAGGATAAAATACACAGGACCTTGATGAGTGGTAGATCCATCGTGTTTGTGATAGGTCAGTGTGTGTGTGTGTGTGTGGGGGGGGGGGGGGGGGGGGGGGGGGCAGACTATAAAGAAAATATGAATGACTGTCAAACATTCATCACTTCAGTCAGTCCTTTGAAAGTTTCATCCCAGTTTCCATATATGGTGACAGGTTGAACACAAGGGGGCAGTGTGCTGTCACACTGAACGAGGCCCACAGCCTGTCAGGATCCATACAGCTAAGCCGGTCCCAACAAATAAATGAATCGCTGTTGTCTCAGAGCTCTACTGACTCCTAACAGCAGAAATCACTGACAGAACAGGAAGAAGTGTGAGAGTGCTTAGTTACAGTGAAATCCATTCACCTTGTAGAACTGTACCAAAAATGAATGATTAACTAATCATGTGAGTCAGGGCAACTTATTAAAAGTCACATCATATATATGAGCAAAAACGAAAAGTTCACGGATTATTGTTTTATCAATCTCAAAATCTCTCTTATCTGTGGGGAGATTTTTGGACGTGCATGTGTGTTCATCCAGATGCCCTACTGTAATAACAGGTGGCCCATCCTGCACTCTTCTCACCCCATCCCCTCAGCCCCGCCTCCATCTCTGCACTGCAATGGAAAGCAGGTGTCGGACCCTGCTCTGGGGACAGAATTAAATTAATGTGCAAAAACAAATGACTCCATCAGCAGTGTCTAGAGGGCCACAGTGACAGGCCTGTAGTCTCCCACAGCCCAGAGCTGACCACACTGTCACCCGACACTGGGCCGACTGGGCTAATATTCACACCCATTACACAAGGATTCATGAGAAAACAACAGCTGGGGCCAAAGGTTAGGACGAGGAAGGAGGGAAAAGCATAGAGTAGGAAGAAATGTGGAGGTTAGGGAGGACAAAACCATATTCTCATAATCGCATAGAGATCTAAGTGGCATTATGTCTTTGGTGAACCACCAAAGAGGACCATATCAGTCCAAGTGATCTGAGAGGCTTTCAGGAAATGTTTCGTCTAATTGGAAGCGACGGTAGTCAATACACAGCCATAATCTTTCCTTTGAATAACATGCCCAACTCTAATACTGTCTCCAATTTCAGGATTACGCTGATAATAACTGAGGTAGCTATTTCCAACACACACACTCATACACTGGAATACAGACAGGCAGTTCTGGCTCTGATGAAGCCGGGCACTAAGAGTATAAGACTGAAACCATTAACTGTATGTACCCCTATGAGGCTCTCTTGGCAGGTTGTTCTTGAGAACCATTTAGAGGAACCTGGAACCAAAAGAATGTGTCAAACAGAAAAAACATTCTTACCTCCTGTTTCCTACTCTAAATTTAATTTCATACATTTTTGGGCCTTTTTGTCCTAGAAGTGCGTGTGCCATTGTTATCTTACTGACTGGTTTCCAGTGCCAGCTGCACTGCAGCTAGCTTTAAACCTTGCCATTTCATGATAGTATTTCCCCTACCCCCCAAAAAAGATGGTTGTTCCATCCCACAGACTTCCTTTCCCAAACTCACCTTGTACCAGTCATTTGTACCAGTGCTACCAAGGCTCTACCACTGCTGAAATTTCTGTCCTTTTTAATTCCAGCTTGGCTGGCAGATGAGTTCTGACAGAGACCAGTGTATCCTGTAGTCAAACTTTAATATTAAGGATTAACATCCTGTCTGGCCAGCACAACTGGCCAATGTAGAGTGAGAGGAGGTGGCTCTGTAATGTTTAGCCCCCTAATTTGTGAAAAAATGTGTGGAATGACATCAGCTCCAATCAAAACAGGAGGGAGCGGGGGAGGGAAAATGAAGGGTGTCCTGGGGATTTTCACTGGCCATCAGTGGCTGATGGGGTCGGGTGTAGTGGCGATGAGTTTAAATGTTTTGGTCTGTTGTGCTGCAGGCTTGCCAGACAGGCAGGGTAAAAGGATGAGATATATAAGGGAAGGAGGAGGGGGGATGCTCTTGGATGTGATGTATGGGTGCTTGAAAGGTTGGACTGTTGAGAGGACTGGCCACCGTGTTACGTACAGGCCTGTCTACATTTTTCAGACCCTCATGCCATCTAAAAATATCAGCAGTCTCACATAGACGTACAGTGAAAGCAGAAAAGTATTTATATAATGCACTTTGCTTAATGAGATTTTCTGTTGGGGTTAGCAAGTGATCTGTGCAGATCAGTGGAAAGAACATCAGCAGACCTATAAGGTTTGAAGGTGCCTTCACTATTCCAGTCATTAGCAGTTCTGACTCTATTAAAACATTGTGTCAAAGATGTGGTATTCATAAACAGCTGTTTATAATTTGAGGGCTGTTACTTTACCAAACCAGAGAGAATTAATGTTGTAGTGTTGTTGTAATTTTGTTGATGAAAGGTGAGAGCAAGGGCTGAATTGATCATTATGTGTCATTCCTGCATTGTTCTATCTGTGTTGATGATGATGCTATCTCTCATCAGTAAATTTATGACTTCCCAGAGAGGTCATCAACAGGGTTACATGTTTGGCATTCCCAACAGTAAAGAAGTCGTCGGACTGACAGGGGAGGTTGGTAGAGGATAAGGAAAGGAGTGAACGGGGTGTAAAGCAGTGGGAAAGAACAAGAGACCTGGGAGGGGGAGTGGTTACAAATCAGGCTGTTGACTGAAGGTCAAATACCTGAAAGCTACAGTCAATATGATGAAGGTCCACCAAAACAAAGTCATTCAAAATGCAGGTTCTTATTTTGCGTTTTCCAGGCTATGAAATGACATGATTGTTAGGAACAAAATAAATATATAAGCTAGTAACTATGTAATCCTGTAACAGCCTGAGCCTATAGTCCAATCTTATAATGGTGTGAGCCCATAGCAATCTAAACATTTAGCAGTCTGACCCTGTAGCATTCTGAGTCTATGGTGTGCTCTTCTGGATGGAGATCTCAGACGTTGTTCCCAGTATCTGCTGGAGCCATCCACCCATCTTGGGTGTTACAGCCCCCAGTGTCCCAATCACAACTGGCACTACTGTTGCCCTCACACCCCCACATCTTCTCTAGCTCTTCCTTCAGCCCTTCAGCCCATTTCTCCAGCTTCTTCTCATGCACACACACACACATACACACACACACACACACACACACACACACACACACACACACACACACACACACACACACACACACACACACACACACACACACACACGTATATATATGACTTGACTCAGGCATTCCAGTCAAACAAATCAATAAATATGACTGAAGATGCAATCAGTGGGCCTTAAAGTGAATTAATTCATCACTGCCAACTAACTCAACCACCCAAAACTCATCTGAACCACCCACACACAGCCAGCTGCACTAAGACTCATGAACACATCCTCCCACACATGCACAGAAGAGTCAAATAATAAAGACATAAACCTCATCCTGCAACTCCAGCATCCACAGTATCCAGAGAACCAGAAACACTTCAAAGAACAAAAAGTAAAAGGTTAATACTGTTTAGAGAACATCTCAGTTTAATATTTCTATCATTAATGGTGAAAAAATATCAAAGTGAAGTGTGTATGACTTTAACTTGTGGGTTTTGGGGAGTTCACTAGAGTTCAGTCTTCCTTCCATGTCTGAAATCTAGGGCACCACCATCATGGGGAGGCCGTTACCTCTGAGATTTGACTTTTCTTGCACTGCTCCACCCTTAGAGACCCACTGCTGTGATATGATAATGTTACCTTTAACTCTCATACATAACAACAAACACAACATTATCATTCTTTAACCTCACATTGTTTTAGGATAGTTAATGTGTTTTGAATATTGGTAACGTCAGAACAGATTATTCACTTATTACTGGCAAAAAAGAATATTTTCTTATTTAGAATTTCTGATGTCTATGTTGCAGGATTTTAAAATTGCTCACTATAACAGAAATTACTCAACTTCTCATACCTTACATCAAGTTTCAAGATCTATAATTTGTCTAATATTGAAATCACCTAAATAAATTAATGACTAATGATTCACAAAAGATGTGTAGATGTATTTCCCATTTTTTTAATCTCACTCTAGTGATCCTGGGTTTGTTGCGTCTTTTTTCCCAAACTTGGAATTGTGTATACTCAGCTCATATAAACACACACTGATATTAACATATTAACAACACACCTCCACTGGTCTGCATGTGTATTGTGCCTTAATGGCTTTGAACACACCCTTGTAGAAGTAGGTCAGCTCCTCCTCTGGTCCAGGTCCTGATTGGTGTGGTGGTATTAAAGCACCTGTGGCATCATTGCTGCCTGTGTCAATGTCCCATTTCTCTACACTTGGTTATGCACACACTTCTAGGATAAGGCTTTTATGCTGGCCTACTTTCATCTTACTGTTTTTTCTCCATCATAGCCTATTCTCTTTATTTCATAGCTTTCTGCTTTGTTTAAGTTTCATTTTTGTTTATATCTGTTAGAGCTTTATCCAATCATATTTTGGCTCTAATGTGTTGCCATGTTCCAAGAATTTGTCCTGAGGCCTTTATGATCAACAGTCGGTGACCCTGAACACTTAACATCAATTTGTGCAAATCATCTTGTTTTTGTTTTGTTTGTTTTTTGTTGATGCTGTTGTTGTTGTTTTACACGCTGTCATCAAGATGGACCTTTCTTATTCACCTGAACATAAATTGTACATTTGCAAGGTTAATTTGTTGGTTTTATTATTGCAGCATTCTTTGTTTTTAACTCTTCCATGTAAGGTGACCTCTGAGTGTTTTGAAAGATGTGTATAAATAAAATATATTGTTATTAATTATTAAGAAAAGCTTGGTGTCCTGAGGAGAGGTCCTTCAACCCTCATTCTAGCGAGTCTGTTCTAGCCAGAAAAAGTGATTTTCCACCACTTTCAAATAAGTGGAACCGTTGGCTCACAGCTTCAGAGAGGTATTGCAAATTGTAATGCTGAGAATGCCTGTTGTTTGCAATAAATCGATCTGGTCTTTGGAGAAACACTGAGTTTGCAATTTTGAGTTGTATAAGGCAATGGCAGGACACCAAAGCCTGGCTGTGCACTTTCAGTACTTTAAAAAACATTTGGGGACTCCCAGGGGGATTTATAACTCAACGAACAAGTGTGGAGTGAAACAGAGCCCTACTATGAAAGGGTGAAAAAAAACAGAAATATTGAAATGACTGAGCCATGGTGTCATACAGATGGTATTAAGAGATGAATAAATGATTGACTTGATTGAATAACATGCATAAATGGTTGGCAGTTGGCATGCACTTTCATTTGCTTAGTGTTACAGCTCAAGTTTGTCCCATTTCTCTGACAATAGAGGTGGAGTGTGCTTTATCTACATTTCATCAGACTTACAGTTAGACTTCAGTGAACTGTAACTCTAGGATAAATCCAACAATGCATCACATTGGTGAAGTTTCTTCCCACTAAGTTATTAATTAGAGCCACAAGACTGCTTCTGAGTGCCACCAAAGAAATTTTACTGTTAAAAAGAGAGAGAGAGAGAGAGAGAGAGAGAGAGAGAGAGAGATTTAATACTTCAGTTATGTCCCCAGCAGTGAGATTGGTTTCTAGATTGTGGTGACAGCCTGGTGCTTCTGGTTATTACCTACACCATTTGCAGTTGTTAGAGCTCTTAGGACACAACAGTTTACACTCAGCTTGCTGTGATTGCTGATTCTAGGCCTCTAGTCAGATTTTATTTTCCCCATATTTTTCACAAATAGGTTGAAGACCAAGTGCAACCTACGTTGTCATTTTAGTCTTTGGTTTTATTGATTGGGAGAGACACAGCTTGGACATGGAAAAAATTAACATCACAGCCATCCTCCCTCTCTTTTCAGCATTTGATGAGGTCCAGTTGGTACAGGTCTGCAACTCACATGGTGACTTTGGCAAGCAAGAGTCATCACAGGTGGCCTTGGAAGGATTTCTGTACATGCCTGTTGAACCCAAGCACCACTTGTCTAATGTCTGAGGAATAATAAAATGAAAGGCAATAAGTGGAAAGATGAAATAAATGTTTTAATTTCTCTATGTATCAAATATTCCTTAGACTTGTCATGTGTGTCTGCTCCCTCTGGCCCAGTGGCAGCCTTGTCCCTTGACAGACACTTCCAAAGAATGTCCTCCATGTGTGAGGGGGACTGAGGGCAGCTTGGCTGAGCCTGGTAGGATGGATGGCTGAGCAGCAGAGACTGAAATAGCAGAGGTATTTAACTAATCAACGCTAATTATAGACAATGTCTAGCCAGAACATAAACAGAGCTCAACATAGGCTTTGGATAAGCTGACACTCTGCAACAACTGAGTGATTGAAGTTGTTAGCTGAGCTGACACAAGCTCCAGCTGTAAAAACTAGAAGGATATTTTAAAAAGTATGATATCTGCTGACTAACTTTCAGTTTTTATACTGTTGCAGTTAAAGACGGCTCCTTAAAGCTAGTCCTAAAATGTTGTGCTGCAAATAATCAACTACTTCTTGTTGGAATTAGTAATGATCATCTATGTGTTCAGTAAAACACAAACAGTGCATCCAATGAAAAAAAAAACACCAAGCATGTTTAGGATTTGCACTCCAACTCCCTCTCAAATTAAGTTTATCTCTTATCACTTTATCTCAGCATGAATTGTTTTTACCAAGTATTACTTGTCTTGGTTTCTTCTGGTTTGCTGTAGTTGCATCACATCTGTGAAGGAAACTTTAATGAATAAGGGGTAACGATGATGCATATCTTTTATTTGTGTTATCTTGAAATTCCAGTGTAATGCTGTATCCAGAAAACAGGCGAGTCACAGGTGTGGGGACATTAACCTGCAAGGACGACGAAAGGCTGGTGTAAGCCTGGCTGATGTTAGCCACACATAACAAATTCATTTTGAATTTTGGTCCTGAAAATTATTTAATCCAAAGTTTGGTCGGGTTAAATACAAACTTTAGATCGTTATTCAGACTGTAAATTTCTGTTGAAGTGACTAAAGAATCAAAACACTTGTAAAAACCCAGTGCACTGCCTTCTTCTGCAGACAAATATTTGATGTGCCTCCAGTGTGTCCAACTGCAGAACTGTTGTGTTGACCTGGCATCACCCCACAGACAGTGTTTGTGAAGGGCAGAGCCTTTCGAAAAAAAAATTGGGTGATGCCTGGACAAATCTTTTATTCATCACATTCATTAAGAACCAGGAAGAGCAACAAAACCTTGGAAGAGGACGGCATCCACCACTGGAGTACATCATATAAGCTGAGGCAGTCAGTGTGAGTTTAGCAGTTTTTGCTTTTCTTTACATTAACATAAAATCACTTGTGATTAGACAGCTTATTTAGCTGCATTAATTCTCTTAGATGCCACAGATCTCTTGCTGGCTTGCAGTTTTTTTTTTTTTACTTACCCCACAGCTATTGTTGAAGCTACCGCTTTTTCACCTATCTTGTCTAATCATTCTCCAACAGGAAAGAAGTGCATCAGCATGAAGCTTTGGGAACTAGATCCACCTCTGATGACAGACATGAAATCTGGTCAAGGTAAGACCCCTCTACAGCACTTGATAAACTTGCAGCTGGTCTGGTTCTCAGTGATCTCTCATGGCTGCAATAATCTAGTCCATGTGCATATTCATCGTCAGACCAAATAAACACAAGATGAACAAATTCCCTCAAAAATAGAGTGCCAATACACAACTGAATCCTTCCTGTTTCACACTTTGTATTCAGGCTGCTTTCCTCTAGCTGTAAATGTGTTTTATGGAAAACAAAAGTTTTCTGGGCTGCACGGTAGTGCAGTGGTTAGTGCTGTTGCAACAGCAAGAAGGTCACCAGTTCAAATACCTGTTTGGGCAATATGAGCTTTTTTGTGTGGAGTCTGCATGCCCTCCCTGTGCATGCGTGGGTTCTCTCTGGATACTCCACCTTCCTCCCACAGTCCAAAAATATGCTCATCAGGTTAACTGGTGATTCTAAATTGCCCGTAGGTGTGACTGTGTGCATGAAAGATTGTCTGTCTTTGTGTGTCAGCCCTGTGATTGACTTGTGCTCTGTCCAGGGTGTACCCCGCCTGAAAAGGATAAGCTGTAGAAAATGGATCAACCAAGTTTTCTATCCAAAGGAAGCTATATAGTAAGAAAACTGTCATAAATGAATAATAATCAATTATTTTGTATGCATGGTTAACATACTAAACATTTTAATCCAAGTAATGAAGTAGTTGAGATTTCTGAGCGGCTGTCATAAGCTCTACTTCTAATACCCTTTGAGCCCGTATAGCACTCTTCTCCTTATCTCAAATGATAACAGGTTTCCGAACAGTGTTGGTAGCCAGCTATCAGGATCTCCTGATAGATTAAAAAGAATCTGATGGCAGGCTTTCATTATGCAGACGTCTGTGACTTCCCAAAGATGGAGAATGGCACCAATAAACTATTCACCTTTGCACTGAGCTGTCTCAGTTGTTGATGTTGGTAATGGCACTGGCAGAAATGGACAGATAAGGAAACCATACCACAGGGACTGGTGTTACATATTTTATGTACCATAAAGTCAACTCAGTGAATAAGACTATTTTTAAAAGAGCAAGTAAGTGATGTATGATGGAAAGAGTTATAAATGCATGACAAAAGAAGAAATCCTCTGTCAGTGTAGATAAGAAGCGTCTTTATCATCCATCAATCAATATCTAGAGCTACAGCTACATCTTAGAGTTTGACTACATGATACACATTATGTTCTGAGCCCTCTCTGTCCATCACTCCCTTTACCTGCAGGCCTCATTGCTCTAATGGACATTTTAACTGCTGTCATCAGCATGGCACCAGAGGAGACATGAGATGGTGAAAATGATAAGTCATGGTCAATTTATCGATGTGGAGGCCAGATAGCGTCCTTATCATTATCTTATCACAAGCATCTGTGCAGATCAGCTCGTTTACGCTCCCATCCAGCACTGTTTGAAAGGTCATAGTGACAGCTGGTCTAGCAGAAGTGAACAAGGGAGAACGCATGTATCTATCTTTTCATACACAAAGGGGGATATGTGAAGACATACACATATATGTGTGTGTAAGTGTGTGTGTGTGTTTGTGTCTATGTGTGCATGTGTATGCACTTAGATGAGTAGATATAAGAATACAAACATTGAGAGACTCCCATACATGCTCCTCACTCAATTAACCTCATAAAGTACAGCTGAAGACCATACATATATATATATATATATATATATATATATATATATATATATATATATATATATATATATATATATATATATATTACATCCATCTAATCATTTAGCTGGTGATGGTAAAAAAAAAAAGAAACTCGTTCTTCAAATCTTTTTGGCCCACCCATCTCATTCTGCACAGGTGATAAGACAAACAAGTTGGCAACCATGCATTGCCTCGTACTGCTTCTGAACTTACAAACACATTTCTTATCTGAATGAACTCTTGTTGAGGACAACAAAGAAAGAGATGTGGAGAGAAAAAAAGTTTGATGATGCCGAAGAACTATGCCAACTTTTCTGGACACCAGTGACACAGAGAAGGTATTTTTCTCTATGCTGAAATATAACAGTTGAAGCTTGTAGATAAAGAAATCTTAATTTATTGCTTCTATTGCATTTTCTTCTCCCATTCTAAAGTGTGCTGGACCAAGTTTCCTGCAGTACTTAAAGATTATCAAACTTTTTAAAACTTTCTTATCGTTAAGTTTCACCTCAGTGTTCCTCGCGATCCAGGTTCATGTAACTGGTAGGAAGCTGTGGTTGTCCATTGGATTAGCAGGGAGAAACTGCAATAATAAAGATGACACTGTCTAATCCTTCCAGCAGAAAAGATTAGGCAGCTTTGTACTCTTTTGTTTTGTTTCTACCCGTCCTCTTTCCACCAACTCCTGCACTTCAAATTATCTAGTGCTTGTCAAGATTTAAACTACATTTAGACATACAAAGCACCTGATATTTAACAATGGTCTAATAAATTAGTTATACAAAGCATAACTAATTTATTAGACCATTGTTAAATGTCAGGTGTTTGCAACCACTATGCTAAATTAACAGTATATAGCTGACAACCAAAACACTTTTTATGTTTCTGTAATGGTTTCTGTAATGTAATTGTGCATGCATTTTGATAACAATGATATCATTAATGCTAAAAAATAAAATTTTGTCTTTATCCATGAATTCTTAAATTTACTTTTTCACAAAGAAAGCAGCAAAAATAGCAAAGCACATTTTTATTTTTATCTTTTAAGTGACAAATTAAAGTTACTTACTTGTGTTTCTGAACAGATTGTTTTAGTGGTTGTGTGTTATTTCTGATTAATTCCTGACTTCTCAGAGAAATCCAGTTTTTGGGCACAAATCTGGGAATAAAAATATAAAATCATTTACAGGTGGTCTAATACATTTTTAAGCAATATTATATTACCTTGTTATTTTAAAATTTGAGTTCATGGGACAATCTTAAATTGAGCATAAACAACATGAAGGGCGAGAGTTCGATCCCAGCTCTTACAGTCACATGCCAAAATGTCCTTCGGCAAGACATTGAACCCAAAATTGCTCCCACTGTTGGTCAGTGGTGTGTAACTGAATATGAATTCTTTACTTTAAATTGATGGCTCCATACATTGGCCCTTCATTACCAGTAGTGTGTGAATGTGGTGTGGGTGGGTGAAAGCGACTACAGGTGTAAAGCGCTTTGAGTGCTCAGAGACTAGGAAAGCACTGTTTGAGTACTGGTCCATTTACCATCTCCCTGAGTTTCTCCTATGAGACATCTGCATCCACTTTCTTTAAATTCTTTAAAGATGGCGCTTTTAAACAGTAAATGGCATTATTATATTTAAAATGCCATTATGTTGCATGCTAATGAATATTTGTTCCTTTGCAAACACCAGACTTGAGTAAAAAAAGAGTCTACTTTGAACAGCTGAGCCTTATGATCCTGTTATTGGTAAAAGAAGGCTGTAAGAAAATATGATGTTGTTTCTGAAATGATAGTTTCAGCAACAAATGATGGCGTGAGTCTCTTTACTGTCACTGGCATGGGTTTCTGGTTTTCTTTGAAAAAGAACCTCTTCCTGCTTTCCAAAAAACATGAAAAACAAACACTTCAAGCTGAGAAAACAAGATATGACATTGAGAAGACCTTGGCTTTGGAGAAAAAAAGACAACAAGGAATCTAAAAAAATGAAATAAAACCTCCTTCTGATCAAACAACCTGAAACCCTTTCCTCTCCTTTAAAGGATGCAGATCTGAGAAGATGGCCTGATGGGGACAGGTCTGTCATTTTGTAATGTTTATCAACAGGAGAAATTCAGGCATCCTTCTCAGCTCTTTCTGGTACCCACAATTTGAATTATTCAAAAGTCGAATCAGCTGTTCTTAAAGCCAACAGAATGGTTCCAGAAGCATTTCCGCACTGCTTCAGGAATGGAAAAATCAGATGAGCAGTTTGCATGTGAGTCTGATGGTAACTCAAGTCATGACTTATTGCATCGAATTTGAAAATCTGAATCAACCATGACATTTAATAATTCTTTCCCAGTTATAGATCCTGGCACTTATACACTGTAACTCAGATTAATGAGCCGCATGTGATTCCCCTGAAACAGACACAAGTAACAATCCTGGAAGTTTTAGGAGTTTGGTTGTTCTGCATACTGCATATGGTATACTGCATTTGAATGTAGTATTCAGTATGACTGTTCTCTTTGATCCGAATTGTAGCTCCGATTCACCTGTCTTTCTTCTGAGTGCTGTCTGCAGTCAGAAAAAGAAGATGAACAGCATTAACGTTGTGCATTGTTGAAACACTATGTGACATAGAGTGGTTCATTTCATAATGAGAATTTTTCCTGAATCAGTACGTTTGGAGATTTTTGGCATACTTTCTTTTTCACCCACTCCATACAGTTTACTGCATTTCGAACAAATCAGTATGTACCTTTTGTATAGAAGACGGTTTGGAAAACAAATGTCACCTCTGTAATCTGAGCATCAATCTTCAGTCTTAAAGTATGGAGCCCATATAAACCACTTTTTTAGTGTTAAATTTGCAGTTCTTTGATTGTCCACTGGAGGCTGGCTGTAGAAACACCAGAAATCATATACATACCCAATCAAATAGTAGAGTTGAGTCTGAACACTTCATTTCTTTATCAGTATACGCTGTACTGGGGTGTTTTTTTCATAACTTATTTTCAAAGTTATTAAACTTTGTAGTTTAACCCATGCAAGGACATGGCTGACTTGACCTGCCTCTTTACAGATAGCTACATCAAACAAAGATAGGTTGAGTTCAGCTTTTCCAGTATGGCTCAGGCGACTAAAGGCTTCAAAACTCTGTATCAGAAACAAATTGGATGATGTCATGCAGAATAAAATGATAATAAAAAATAATATATTTTATTTGGAGGTGTCTTTTATGTCACCCAAGGTCATCTCAAAGAAAATAAACTCACAGTAAAGCATAATTTAAACAAAACAAGTGAAGTGCACAGTGTCTATATAAAGGGAATATGCCAGTTTGAACAGGTGAGTTTTGAGTTGGGATTTGAATGATGTGATGGAGTCTGACTGTCTTATGTGAGGGGGGAGGGAGTTCCAGAGTCTGGGTGCTGGGCAGCTGAAGTTTTCTTCTCAATGTTGTCAAACGCAGCCTTCAGTCTATGCTCAAAACAAAACATTTAAGCTGTATGGAAAAAAAAATCCCCAGATCAGAGGTTGTTGAGCCAAAGCCTCTTTTGCTCCTGACTCTCTTATCAATAGAGACAGGATGAGCTCCAAATAAAACAATCTTCCCCCTGCCTGGAACACATCTTAGGCTTTATTGTGAGCAAAGGTCTGCAGCAGCTGGCACTGAGAGGTTCGAGGCTGAAATAATCTTATCTACCATCAGCCATAAATATTTGACAGAGAGGGGAGAGAGAGGGAAGGAGAGAGAGGGAGGCATGGAGGGGAACAGACAGGGGTGATGGACTGGTGGGGGTGTCTTAGGGACACGCGGAAACCTCTGTATCACCTGCAGCTTAGAATTTTTTAAAAAAGAAAGCCAGAAGAGCTGAGGACTCTGTAATCTCATTAAAACAGATGAATATGCCTCATATAGCTGTCTACTGGCTGAACCACAGAACACAGTGTACTTGACGATCTTTGGTAGCCATCATAATCTCAAGATCAAGCTCTCTGTAGTGAAAATCAGGTAGAATAAATCACATCATAACATGTTTTTAAAACTATTTAACTCCTGTGTGTTCCCTGATGCTGTGCACTCTCAACCCAACCAATGGATCAGCTACCTCCTGATTTCACTGTTACTTTTTATCATTGCTGAGCAGCCTATAAACACCCTTAAACAAGCGTAAGTTTACTCTAAAAACACAATGAAATGTTTTACATCTTTAAAAACATTTTTAAAACACCACAACACAGGTAGCGACATTTTACAAGGGCATCTAGCCGTTTAATCACCAATTAACTACTGTAAACTGTTATCTTAGGGTGGATGCACCTTTGAACGCTATCACAGGTGAGGAGACACACACAAAGGGTGATAAAGCCATAAAATTGGGGTAGCCATTTAACAAATGCAGATACCAGTCTGTATAAGGCAGAGGTGAAGGCTAAGCACGAAGTTAGCTGATAAGAGAAGCTCATCTTTCCTCAGACCACAGGCGATTGAAGGTGAGCTCTTTTATAGTCCAGATAGTTATCTGCGGGAGTTTTTTCCTTCTTATCTGGGAAAAGAATATGGAGTGTGAGGACGTGGAAACAACCACCCCATCACATGAGGCCAGACAAATTGAACATATATATTTCATATTTCCTTTGGTCCCTTAACTCAAAGCCTTTTACATGATGAGTCAAACATTACGTGAGACAATCTACTTTAAGTCTGTGTTCTGAAAAGATGGATCTGCCACCTTATGCAACAGAGTAATAAAAGTGGAGCCATAAACTTCTGTTTATTTCCCAACTGTAAATGAAAGGTTTGTTTCCTCTGTGTGGTTTACTACCTGCCCTCTGTTGTATTCATCACTCCACTATCTTTTATAAGACTGTCTTTAAAAGGGTTAAAGAAAAACATTGTTCTACTGCAGTCCATTTATGAGACTAAATTGTGCTGTTAATTAGATCTGTTGTCTTTATGTGAAAAACAAATCCTACATGAACTCAGAAAAAAAACAAGTTTGTATAAGAATCAAATTTTCAAAAGTCAAAATTAGCTAGTGTATTTTGGATCCCAAACCAAATGATCAGAAGTTACAAAGTGTGTTTCCACTCATTGGAGCATTCATCATTCAGGAGCATCTCGCTCCACTCCTGACTAAGCTAGCCTAATGTAAGACCTTTTTTTTTTTTTTTTGCTTTAGATGAATTTTTCTAACAAAAAAAAACAAAAAAACATGGACAGCGGAAGCTCTGCAGAACAGAACTTTCTGCTTCAGAATGTAGATTGAGTTTTGGAGAAGATGAAACACACAGGCCAGAGCTCTGAGGTGATTTAATACAGCTTGCATTTAGAACAACAAAGCACAGACAAAGCAGCCACTTGGACCGTGCTTCAAAGACCAGTGTGTTAAACACTTGCAGAAAGACATTCTTTGGACTTATGATCATTCCAAATAGCGGGAAGGAAGAATTAGGGAGGAAGTTAAGGAGGAGGAAGAAGGGAGAAAAAGAAGAAGCCAAACACAGAGAACTGTCAGTTTGATAATACTCCAGTGACATGAAAAAGAGGGAAGAATTGCCGCCCATTTCATTGAGATCCAGTTTAATCTACTGAGTCCATCTCCCCATTTTGTCATCGACATGACTTCCTGTCAGCGGAGCAGCCTGCAGATATGCCTTCCCTTTCGAATTAACAATAATTCAACACAGGTCAGATGATGTCCTGTGGAACTAAACACCGACATCGCTGACTCAGCAGACAGGAACAGCTCCATCTTTAGCTAGCACCATTTACCTCCACTCCGTCTCTCACCAGGCTGCTCAGTTTAGTTCCTGTACCAAACCTGAAACTCTGGCAAACCTTTTTAAGGCTTACTGAATGAACGGCAGCAAGATCGTATGGTCTGTACACAATTTAAGATGAAATATCTGATTTCATGAATGCCAGCTCTAAGCCTGCGTCAAAGATGCAGCATTTATTTTTAAACCAATGAAGACATTTAAAAGTCTTTAGAACTGCACAGCCAAATGCATGTGCATGTGTGGTACCTTTTCCTTTAAAAAAACTGACTTGTCCCCCTCGCTGACCCTTCCAGTCATTAATACAAGGAGAGAAAAGCCAACCATCAACTGAGGCATGTTTCACATTTCCTTCTGCATGTGAAGGATCCGTCCAGTGCCTCGCTGCTCAGCCTTATTAGAAGTTAATTGAAACCTTGTTTTAAACCTCCAAAGTCAACATCTCCAGCCATGTATTACCAATTATCCTGCAACAAATCCCTTTAAACAAGGGGCACTGAGTGGTCGACCTAATGTGGTAACCAAGTCCTCGATGGGACACCCACTAAGAGTGAGAGAGGGCAGCTGAATGGAGAAAAAAAACTACTACTACAACCCCAAACAGTTGGGGCATTTTGCAGAATATACATTAAAACTGAATTCAATGATTTTCAAATCTCATTAACCCATTATTTTATATTTTACAGGTCTAGATCTGTTAACTCTTTTGGAAAGGGTCTTAAGATAAGATTTGTTATGAATTGGTGCTATATAAATAAAGATGAATTCATTGAGATTGATTGATTTGACAGATCAGATGTTCAAACTACAAAATGGCCCATTTTAAAACAAACATAAAAGGGGAAAATTAACATTTAAATTTGATGGCAGAAACACATCTCAAAAAAGTCTTGACAGGACCATGTTTACCACTTTGGAGCATCTCCTTTTTTAATGTCAGTCTTTAAATGTCTGGGAACTGAGGAGACCAGCCTCTAGAGTTAGGCAGAGAGTGTTGTCAAATTCTTGTCTGATGTAAGATTCTTGCTGCTCAAAAATCTTGGGTCTTCTAAGCCTGAGTTTTATTTTTGTGATGCTCCAAATATTTTCAATAGGTGAAAGGTCTGGACTGCCATTCCGACCAGTTCAGCACCCCAGTAGTTTTCCATGTTGTCTCAATCAATTTAAGATGAGCTTTGGTCCAGAGAAGGCAGCAGCGTTTCTGTTTCATGTTCACAAATGGCTTTTCTTTTCCTGAGAGAGCTTTAACTTACATTTGTGGATGGCACGATGAACTGTGTTCACAGACAATGATTTGTGAAAGTGCTCCTGAGCCCATGCAGAGGTTTCCACTACAGAGTCAGGTCTGTTTTTTAAGCAGCGCTGTCTGTGGGCCTGAAGATCACATCCCTTTTGCTGACCTGTTGAAAGTTAACCTAATTAGTTTCAAAATGCTCCTCCAGCTGTTCCTTGTTTGAACCACTTACTTTTCAGACTTTTATTACCTCTGTTCCAACTTTTGAGAAGTGTTGCTGCCATCCATTTCTAAATGGACAAATACAGTGACATGTCTTTCTTAGTGAGCGTGTTTTTGGACTGTGGGAGGAAGCTGGAGTACACAGAGAGAACCCACACATGCATGGGGAGAACATGCAAACTCCACACATAAAGGCCCATAATGCCCAAACTGGGATTCACACTGGAGACCTTCTTGCTGTGAAGCAGCAGTGCTAACCAGTATACCACTGTGCAGCCATCTGGTGAATCTCAATATGTATTTTGTTCTTGTGCAGTGTGTTTCTAAAATAAAGAAACAAAAAACAACATGTTCTTCATGTTGTACTGCAGTATATAAGTTTAATGCCATGTCTTATTGCTCGTCTGGTCCAGAGATAGTGCACCATACTCTGGAGCTGTGCCACATGTCAACATGCTCTACACTTCAAAGTGTGTGATGGTGTAATGGCCTGTTTAGTACATGGTAAAAAAAAGGTTTGTTAAAGAACAAGTCATACCATGTAATAAATATATTTTGGCTTGCACTGTGGAAAAAAAAAACCACACAGCTGATAGTGTAAGCAACAAGTGAAAGGAAATGAAGATAAAATAATGAAAACACACCACTAAAAAAAAGCCTCCTTTTAACGGAAACTAAATTTGAAACTAAAACCATGCAATCACCACATGAAAGGGCTCACATTCTTCAGACAACCACCGGTATGCTGCTTGAGTGCCAGCCAGTGTTTTCCATTAGATTTCTCTGTTTTTTAGTTGATTTGGCAAATTAACCTACGACAGGCTGAACAGCCTGGAAAGGAGCAAAGCAGCAAATTTCATTTATTTAAAACACTCAGTGGGTCTGTTTATGTAATGTGGTCTATTAGAAAAGCTAATGCTGTCAGTGTTTTAGTGATCGCATATGGAGAGCAAAGAACAGTAAGCACAAAGAACAACCACCCTCACCACATGAAGAAAGGCCACATTGAAACCCCATCACCATCCACTGTTTATCACTTTAACTCACTCATATGTTCTGATGGGAACACTTTTTCCCACACTGAACTCTCTGATTGAGCTCATGATGTCACATCCGTGTATGTTTGGAGGAAAAACATCCACTTTCACTCCGTAACAGTGCGGTTCCTTTTTCGTCCCCCTTCAGGTGTTTCCAGAAAACTGCAACTGCTCAGTAATTAACATCACTCAGGGAGCCAAAAGTGACCTTGACACCGACAGGGCATCCAAAAAAAGTTTTCAAAATGGTGAGGGGTCTGGACTAGACCAGAAGTGATCCTTTTAAGTGCCTCAACAGAAAAACAAAATGCTTCCAGTTCCTTGGCTGCAGATCAGATATTAAAGGTCTCTCTTCTCTTCTTTGAATAATTCCTTCATTTGATAAAGCTGAGGTGTAAAAATGGATTATTGCTCAATACATGTTGCAGCAACACAGAATGCTGTACTTACCCAGCCTTATTCGTTGTATGTCGATCTGAGCCAATTTTAAGGTTTTTAAGGGACACAGCCCTGCACATTTTATGGATCTCATTAAATCATCAAGTGGTTAGCAGAACGTCAAAGTGTCCAAAAAGTAAAACAATGCAGCCAGGTGGGTCATAGGGGCTTATACTCCATGGACTGCAGACCACCCAGCCAGCATTAGCAGCATGCCGAGCCTGCACACAGATTTTAGTTCGAAAGGAAAGGGATGGAGCTGCAAGCACCACACAACTCTCCAAGTGAGTTAGATATATATTCTAATGCAGTAAAAGGAAAGCTGATAAAAACTGACTTTTTTTTAAACACATATTGTCTCTCTCACATCCAAAAAACAACAGACACTGTACCAAGGGGGAATCCCCTTATCTCCTGGCCTCCCACACAGAAAGGTCAAGGGTCATTATCAGCCACCAAATGGCAGAAGAGAGTCAGATCTACATGAGCACACTGTTATAAAGTGAAGAAATGAGAGTGGTTCCTTTAAATCTGTAAATACTGCTCAACCAGGGTGAAGCGTCCTGCCCAAGGACACTTAGGGTGCAGTCACACTGGCCATCCAAACAGTGCTGAACTCCAGCATGATCAAAAATGTTGGTTTTAAACCCAGTTTTTAGCTAAAGGGTATTACAGAGGTTGCGTACAATCCAGTCTGATCCTGATTTCTTTCCTTATGTGTTTTTATTCTTCTTAGCAAATGTTTTTATATTTTTTCAGAAAGTTGCGGAAATGTCCACTCCAGCACCTGAGCATTCAACATTAAACATCAGAGATTAATGTAAAAATGAATTAAGTTTTTATTCATTTCTTTGTTTTGGTAATTTTATGAATATTTATTTCATTTTAAGCTTTGCATTTTAACATATTTTCCACACATTCTAACTATGTATGTTTTATAGTTGGTAATATCTGAAGCCTCTAATGCATGTGTGTAACTTTCTGAAAAAATCAAATATTTGAAGGAAAAAATCTTGACTCAGGCTGAAATGCATCCCCCATCGAGACCATGGCATTTAGGAGAGAATGACTTGTACCAGAAGGTTTAACACTCTGTCAGTCACAGTAATACAGAAATACTTCATCATTCTCACTGTCTGATGGCTGTAATAAGTAGACTTATTGTGGTGTGTAAATCAAAACATGATATTGCCATTTTTAACAGAAGCAACACTCAATTAAAAACAGTTCAACTTTTGCACCTTTCTTGTTGCTGAAACTCCGTAAATTTCCCCATTGTGGGGCGACTGAAGGGCTATCATATCCTATCTTATCTCATCTTATCTTATCTTGAAAACATTGCTGTGTTCATGAATGTCACTCAACTGATCAGTCAGAATCCAGAAGGGCAGTGGGAAAGCCACAGGACAGTTTTCAATACCTATAATCAGTAAATACCGGTGAGAAGTTTCCTGAAATTGAAATTTGTGGGTGCTCCATATAAAAAAAAACAGACAACAAAAAAACACCTCAGAGGACACAGTCTCTTCATCGTTTAGAACATTCACTCCCCTCTAAGAACTGGGCCCACTGGGTTTTTCAGGATCTCTTTCTACACATCTGCAACTCTTTTACTGATGAGATTTTTTTCCAGCTCTGTTATACTTTCTGAGGTTACACCTAAAATCTGATAAGATCAAGACTCATAAGGAAATGTTATATTTTTTAGAGAATTTCCTGCTCAATAACTTTAATTTAAGTAAACATATTCTATGCACATAAACAATAATTTCTGTATCAGAAAGGTTGACTAACAGCAGTAAAAGCACTGTGGACAGGGGTCTTATGTCTCCTCTAGAGAAGCTGTTTTATGACATTGTCTTCCAGAGACAGGAAGACCCAGCCAGTTTCACATGACCTTTTCTGTCACAGTGAATATTCCCAGCTCTGTCTCCCTGTAGGTTCTCCTCATAAAACGCAGATAGAGTGAGCCTTCTAAGGTTGATTAGAGAATGTGCATTATGTCATCCTTTTTGGGCAACGCATCAAAAACATTCAAGGATTATTTTTCATACATTCCAAACACTCTCTCCACACTGGGATGCTCCTCACTGAGGAGTTAGTCATGTTTAATTTCCTGTCTGACTGATGGTCTGACTTAATAAAGCTGAGTGGGTGATATGAATCAAGCTGTCACATTGTGAATCAGTTCTTCAAACATAGCTTCTTTTAATTTACTGCATTTAGATCAGGTTTGTCCAAACATATTTCAAAACAGGCCACATTCGAGTTGATGAAAATGAGGCCAAGCAGCTCTTACTGACATTTGTTTATTTATTTATTTTTGTGATTTCTGTAAATATAAGTCATTGAGTGTGTTCAGACATACTTGTTCCACCATTACAGACTTATGAAATCAAAGCTCACCTGTCCCTTGATTGTCTCCTGATACCTGATGATAAGTGGACAATTTTCTGCAGTGTTACATGCTGCGTAACATCAGCAAACTCTGCTTCTTCACAGGGAACATGTTCTCCATTAGGGGGCGACATAGGGAAAATATGTCAGGATGTTTTTATAGCAGGATCAGGATCTGGATTTTATCAGGATTGTTTTGGTAATGTTTTTAAGACTATTTTGACCTGCAAATAACATTTTTAGCACCAAATATTTATTGTCCTGCATTCTGGGTTTTTTTCTGAACTTTATCTTAACTTAAATTTTGTCCTCTGTTTTTTTAACTCTGGATGTTAACATCATGATAAATACATTCATTTTACTACATCAGCTGTAAGAGCTTTAGCATCGACTTTTGACATACCTTAATTATTGATTGATTGATTGATTGATTGATTGATTGATTGATTGATTGATTGATTGATTGATTGATTGATTTTTGAACACTTGTGTAAAGTTTTCCTCTCACAGTTCACACACAACTACCAACACATGTGTCAGCATGTTAACCTTTAAGCCACCTGTTCCTTTCTTTCCTTTCTCTACCCATTAACATTTAATACAGCCTAATGCCCAGACAGTCAAAGGACCAGCTCAACAGTGGCACACAAGTTTTGGAAGTCAGACTGGCCTTGATGGGCTCAGCCCACCCATTAAAAGGTACAGGAAAATATGATATAACAGGGAGAAAGGTCAGAAAGTATCAATGAGCTACTGTTTCTAAATCCTGATCACATAACCATCTCACAGCCTCCCTCCAGACCCTCCATGATGCCCCATCTCCTGAGCATTGCCAGGCAGAAACAGTAGTCTGCTATCACAGAGAAATGAGTCATTAACCTCAAGGATGTTGGGCAGCTGTAGCTCAGGACCAGAGCAGGGCTTTTTTTCAGGATGGTGGTGAAAAGGAAAATATGATGTGTAATGTTAAAGGTACTCAACATCCTGGCATGTCTGAAATTTTTTTTTCCTATTCTTTACTTAACACATCAGCACTTTCATGGTGTGAGAGGCAATGAGCCACAATGTGCTGTTATACATTATTGATAAAAGGTAAAACAAGATAAAGAACGGCTAAGTGCCACAAAGCCTGTCACTGAGTCAGATAAAGAAAGATGGGGAAGAGTTTAAATGGTTCTACAGAGTTTCAAAGTCATTCAATCCATCTGGGGATTGTTTTAAAAAATGTGTTTAGTGTTTTTCCTCAGTTTCATTGTCTATTAAACGCTTAAAGGGACTGTGACGACTTTCTCAGTGATCTTGAAAAAATCTTACTTCTAGATACTGTATATGCCAGATCCTAATCCACAATTTAAAATGAGATGATAAACATCAATATAGATTATTTCTGAATGCTATTTCTGAGCTTCCCAATCAGGTCCAGGTCCAGGGTAACACACGGGCTAAAGGCTAAAACACAGGCTAAACTGTTTGTGATAATGTTCATTCCAACCCACATGCAGCAGATATACTGTCGGTGATCTGATCAAATGTGAGAGTCTATCAATAAAATGAAGAGTGAGGTTACATTAGCTCTGCCTGGCAGATTAGAAGGACATAAGGATACGCTAACATTAAACGTTAGCCTACAGATATGTCAGACACCAGGCTGTGTGTAGCACTAAAATAGCCGGCTAATAAACCATGCTACTAACTTTCAAAGTTTGCTTGCTGTCACGTTTCAAACAAAAGCACTGTGTAACTCTTGATACCTAACTTGATAAATTCATAACCTTGTCATGTTGTGTCCGGTATAAAGTTGTCTTGAACAAAGAAAAGTGAGGTTAAAAAGACAATTCGGCCTCCATTCATTTCCAAAAAAACACATATTGTTAAGAGTCATGTCGTCACGACAGTGTGCACAATACAAGCAAAAAGGTGTCGCTGCAATACAGTTTAAACAGACTGTCCTCACAGCCACTTTGATTTAATTCAATTCTTGTCCTGTGTTTTGTAACAATATTGTATAAATGATTTATAACTTTGTGTGTTCCTTTCACATAATTTGCACCATAAATTGCAGAATCATAATCCACCAGTACACAGGGATACAAATTTTTTTGGAGGATGACCACCACATACCTCTCTTAGTCTGTACCTGTAACATACCTGTAACCTCTGGGACACCTGCTGTTCAATTTGGCCAATGAAAACATTTACCAGTCCACAAGCTAGAAGCCCAGACTTGAAGGTGTATGAATCAGACGTCCCCTGGCAGTTCAGGAGGGATTCACACAAACCGAAGAGGCAGAAACTGAGGCAGGCAGGGATGCATTGAAGAAGGGGAAATTCCCATTAAGGGATTTTCAAGGAGCCACGCTCAGCCAAGAGCTCTGGCAAATGTGCACTTCATTAGTGGGAAAGTGCCTGGGAGGACTTGCCCTGGCCAAGTTCTTTGAGGCTGGGGAAAAGCTAATAAAAGTTCATTGTAGACTTGAAACAAAAGAGGGAGCAACAAAGTAAGGCAGTGAAGGTATCACCGATAAGTCAGCGCGGATTCCATCCCTCTACTTTGATGGTGTGTTTGGCATAATCAGAATTTTTTAAAGCTAAATTCTGTAATATTTTTTTTTACCTTTTTTACATACTTAGACTGTCTGAGTTCTGCATTTGCAGCTGGGCTGGAAAAGCTCAACTTACATGCTCAGTGCAGACTGGGACCCCCAGCACAGTTGGTTAACACAGCCCCAGCAACCATGCAGCTGTCTGAGCCAGGAGAGCTCACATAAAACATAAGCTGTTCCATTGCCTTTACACATAAAGCTACTCTTACATCACACATCTCTGCTTTGACTTATGCTGAGGGAATTTTCTATTGCACTGCCACAAAGACCTTTAGAGACAGGCAGAATAGTCGAGCTGAGGGAAGGACGTGGGGATATGGAGTGGAAGCTTGATACTTATAAAGTTCCAAATCAGCTGGAATAAGATGTGTTAATAAGGTTAATTTAAGGACAGGCACTGAAGTAAAAAAAAAAGTGATGAAGTTGATCTTTCATTTCTAGAGAAAGCTGACACTGTCACAGACACAAAACGAAGGACTGTGGGGTTCTTGCTGATTCTAAATCTCTTAACATCACAAAGGGATTCAGGTCAGGGATGGCTGAGTATTTATAGGCAGCATGTCCCTCTTTTCTAGTAAGCAGAGTTTGGCTAACAGAGGCTAGGGCTGAGCTCACAGCACCTGGACAATTACAGATCCCCACTGCCTACTTCCACAACCTGGAATCACCATGAACCACATGAGTCCCTTTACCGTCACACCAGATACAGTTGTTCTATTTCGCTTCATGCATATAGCCTCTGTTTAGTCTCCAAAATCATAACAAAGAGCCAAGCTGCTGAGAACTGTTTCCTTTTACAATGTGTTGAAATCACTTGTAAAATCAAAGGCAAACACACACACACAGCTCACGCTCCTGGACTTCAAAATTTGTGCTTCACTTCCTTCTTTCCAGAGGAGCTCCAGGTCATCTCCTGAAGTCCCTTCTGCCTGACTCACATTGCTCATGCTGATAAAATATTCCAAATGGACATGACATACTATTCTGTGGTTTCAGTCTGATCTGAAAAAAAAAAAATGGATAAATGAATAAACTTGCAGCACTTACAGGGTGAGTTCACAGACATTAAAAAGCTAGTTGAGGTGATAAATGATAATATCCAACCATAAACATTGAAGACAGCAGGAACAATTTGAACTGTATTTGGAACCAAATATGATAGTCAACAGAGCCTGCAGTTACAACTTGTTCATTCATTTTCTACCGTTTATCTTGTTCAGGGTTGCGGGTGGCTGGAGCCTATCCCAGCTGTCTTAGGGTGAGAGGCAGGGTACACCCTGAACTGGTCGCCAGTCAATCGCAGGGCTGACACATAAGGACAGACAACCTTTCACCCTCACACTCACACCTACGGGCAGTTTAGAATCACCAATTAACCTGGTGAGCATGTTTTTGGACTGTGGGAGGAAGCAGGAGTACCCAGAGAGAACCCACGGGATGCAGAGGGAGAACATGCAAACTCCACACAGAAAGGCACACGGGGCTTTGAACTAGTGAACTTTTTGCTGTGTGGCAACAGCGCCAACCACTGCACCACTGCACTGCATAGTGATGCAGCATGTAATTATGATTTCAAGAAATTATCATTGCATGTTTAATTTATGAAAATCTCAGTTGAATCCAGTTTGTACTTCATAAACCTGGAATAAACTATCCATAAGAGATTAATGTGGTGACTTTTTCACTGTTTAACTAAAATACAGACACTATGGATGTTTAGATTAAGGGGACTGTGAGGAAAATCTGTTTGAATTTGATTGCAGCAACACCTTTGGCCTGAATTGTGCACACTGGCGTGATGACATGACTCTTAACAAGACATGTTTGTTTTGGAAATGAAAGGGGATGGGATCTTTTTTTTAACACCACTTTTCTTTAAGACAACTTTTTACCGCTTACAATGCTTTGAGGTACGGTATTTGTAAACAGTTATGTGGCACTGTATTTGAAATGTGTCAACAATCAAACTTGGTAAGTTAGTAGCCTAGTATAATAGCCAGCTACATTTAGCACTATTCACAGCCCGGTGCTCTTAGACGTATCCATTACATGTAACATTAGCCAATCCTCATTATGTCCTACCAATTCTCATCAACCAAGCAGAGCTAACATAACATCACTATTCATTTTATTGATTTATTTCAAGTTTGATCAAATCACTGCAGTATAACTGCTGCATGTGAGTTGGAATGAACATAATCACAAACAGCTTAATCTGTGTTTAAGCCTTTAGCTCATGTTTTAGCCTTTAGGTCATGTTTTTGCCTTTAGCTCGTGCTCTATCACTCTCCTGTTTAGCTTTCTTCTGCTCTTCTGTCATTCTCCATCACTACAAAATAATTCCAAGAAATCATTTTCGGCTGAGAAAAACACAGATTTGTCTTCTCAGTATTCAACTTTGTCAGCCGGCATGGTGTTGTCATCACGATTTCAACATGCTGTAAATCAATCCAGTCCTATCCAACCTGATCAGGAACCTAAGAAATACCATTCAGGAATAACCTACGTTGGTGCTGACAATATCGTTATAAGTTGTGGATTAGGATCAGGCATATATCTAGAGGTTAGACTTTTTTAAGATCACTTAGAAAGTCCTCAGAGTCCTTTTAATGAAAAATTCATGTCAGTGTTTCAATATCCCCCAAGTCAGTGCGCCCTTCTCTAACATGATGGTGAGATTTACAGTTGCAAGTAAAAGTATGTGAACCCTTTGGAGTTAGCTGGATTTCTGCATTAATTGGCCATAAAATGTGTTCTGATCTTCTTCTAAGTCAAAACAATAGACAAACAAAATCTGCTAAAACCAATATCACACTACCATGTGTTTTCATGGTTCAATTAGACATCATGTAAACATTCACAGTGCAGGTTGGAAAAAGGATGTTACCCCTTGGATTTAGTAACTGGTTGAGCACATGGATGTTCCCCGGCACAATTGGAAAAACTATTCTGAGGACAGATGAAACCAAAGTTGAGTTGTTTTGAAGGGAAAAAAAAGAACCACCAATTAACCTGATGAAAAAAAGCACATCACACTAACATCAAAACTTCATCCCAGCTGTAAAGGATAGTGGAGGAAACATCTTGGTTTGGAGCTGCTTTGCTGCTTTGCCTCAGGACCTAGACAGATCATTATCATTGACAGAAAAATGAATCCAAAAGTTTATCAAGACATTTTGCAGGAGAACTTAAGACCATCTGTCCACCAACTGAAGTTTAGACAGAAGATGGATGATAAAACAGGACAATGAGCCAAGCACAGAAGTAAATCAACAACAGAATGGGTTCAACAGAAGAAAATGTGCCCTCCATCAGAACACATTTTATGACAAATTTATGCAGAAATTCAGCTAATTCCTGAGGGTCCACATAGTTTTTCTTGCAACTGTTTGTGAAAATGATAGCAGGATGGTGGCTAGACTTCACTTAGTGTGAGGTACCAACTGTTACAGTTTAGTCCATGGAAGGTAAACACTTCTGCAAAATTTATTTAGAATCCCCCCTGTGTTGGTATGTCAAATGCTGCGAGTGAGTTACTTTTTGGCAAAGTCAAAGGAAATGGTTCCTGACAAGCAGTGAAGCCAGAGAGGATCTGCTTATCTCCAGCTGTTCAGTTACAGACATTGATCTGGTTTTTGCTTGTTACTGGGAAACTGGGTTGAAGTCAGATCAGTAATGAGAAGCATTTGTTTCTGCTTCCTATCTGTAGTAGCTTTGACAGCATCTGCTGACTGTTTGAGCAATGTCACTGGAGAGGAAATGATTCTGTTCTAAATATCAGCACTGGCAGCGCCTACTTTCTGCACAAAATCAATGTTTTAGCGTTGCACTCAGAGCTCACAGCTGAAAACAGGTCAACCTTTGGGACATTGCCATGCTTGCCCCTTTTCTAACCAATCAAATTCAAGATGGAGTGGGACTCCCAAAAATCATCTTTGCTGCTTCCACAGTTGGACATGTTACTGGAAATAAGTAATTCCTACAATTACCTGTAACTACTGTTAAAAAGGGACTGACTTGAATTGACACACTAAAACATGCTGAAAGACCACAAATGCCCCAGAGATATCTGGATGCAATAAAATCGGGAAATAGTTTCCTTTGGGTTTATCAATAAAACAGTCCGATTTTAAAGACAGGTTGTGTATTTCATCGGTAATATAAAAATATTTAGTGGTTAGGAGAAAAAAACATGGTACAGACGCAGAGAGCACAGATATATCAATATAGTTAAATAAATATTTTCAAAGTGACAGGAACAGGTCAATGTGTTGCATCAAATTCACTGTGCCAGATTCTACTCAAAGTAAGAGTTCATCCTCAGTCACAAAATACACTCTTACCAAAGAACTAAATTTTTGTGACCATGGTTGAACCACATAACATTCATGAACGGCAATACCTGAAAAGTAATTGTAAATGTATGGTTGCTGGTACTGCCTTGCTGTTGGGGCCCTGAGATTATCCTATGAGTGGGCAGCCAGGATTCAAATCAAACCTGCTCTGTCCTCCTCTCTCACAAAGGCAGAAAAAAGCCTATTTTAACTTTTAAACAAAAAATAATTGTGAATATTAAACCTAAATGGTATTTTGTAAAGCTTCTTAGAGCTGCCGAACAAAATCCAGGGCCACTAGAGGCTCCCATATATGTCCAGGGTCTATGTTCCCCTCCTCTCCTCCTGCCTAAGCACTTTGGTTGTGCTACTCCACATGTGAAATCAATACCGCTTCATTTATAGCCAATTCTCAATTGTACCATCAAATCTTGAGCACATTGCCAAAAGTATTACCTCTTTCATTTCTCTCTGTTCAAAGCTAAAACTTACTCACTGGAAGGAAGCTCAAAATGACTTCAAAGATATAAGAAGGAATGGAATATGACTGCACATTTAAAAGGTGTCAAAATATGCTCCTTCAAAATTGCATCAGTGCATAGTAATTTAGTTATTTAATGCTTGTAATAGATGAAATCTGTAGCAGCTTTTTAATTTCATGCCCAAATGGCAAGGACGTGTGATAAGAGCCACCAGAGAACCTTAAGTTGAATGTGCAAGGACCTCCACAAGCTCATGGACCTCTCATAGGTGTTTAATAATAAAGCCTTAGTTCATCCAGCCCAGCATTTAGGATTATGTGCTGCCCAGACCAGCCCTGGGGCCCTTTTACTTTTACGAAACATACTCTTGGAACATAGCTATACCATCCATCACTCTGATGCAATTGCAGAGACAGTTTTATGTCATAGTAACATCTAATATTCAATCGTGCTGCACTCTGACAGGTTTCTTCACCATCTCATTCAGGAAACTGTTCATTCTCAAAGTAGGAACCATGGGAAATGTGTAGCCAGGGATTCCAGATCCAGGATTTCTGCCCTGAGAGGTGAGGAAACTGTGATTTGTGAGCAGTTTCAACACTGCATCACACCTCCCTCTGAAAGCCCCTTTACATCCAATTACAGCGTTTAAACAGAGATTACAGGAGACACGTTCCATTCAGAAAATAAGAGGGCAATGTGGCTTTCTTTCCTCTGTGGCATCACAAGGACTTTACCAGAACCAAGACACCAATTTAAAGCCAATGTAAAGATGAAGTAGCCTGTTTTTCTGTGCACTTCCACTCCCACCAGACACAGTTGCACACAATATTCCCATGGCCGTGCCACAAGAGGGCTTTTTTCATCCTTTTTCAGCTTCAAACAAATACTTAAATTGTGACTTGACTTTCTCCCAGTTTTACGACAAAGCTGCAGTGTTGGTATAAAACAGGTCATTGGGACCTCCCTACAACCAGGATGGTGAAGCTTTGCAACCTGCCAACATCCACAGCTGCCCAGGAGCCCCCCCTGACCAATAACTCCATTCTCACCAATAGGTCGTAAACAGCTTAAAACCCTATTAAAAGCATTAATACATTTTAGAAACTCTAAGTCGACATTTATAACACAAAATTTCCTGTCTGTATTTCTGAGGTTGTATGAATGTATGAATGTAAAGGCTAACAATATATTCCTTGTGGTGGTCCAACTTTTCCCTGGTCATAAGATTTGAACTTGCATCCTGTTATTACATCTGTGAGAGGCCGGTTTAAAAAGCTGGAAGAGAAATGTTTACAGGGGACTGATGGGACAGCAGCAACAACTCCCCAGACACTGCACCTGTGTACCTTAACATTAATATAGTGAGTGATTTTATGTGTGTGTGTCTGTGTGTGTAAGAGAGAGAAAGAGAGAGAGAGAGAGAGAGAGAGAGAGAGAGAGAGAGAGAGAGAGAGAGAGAGAGAGAGAGAGAGAGAGAGGGTGGAGTAACAGAGTTAGATTCCTGGTCTTCTATGAAATTACCATACCACCTATAGGCCTTCTGACTAATGGGCCTTTGACTGACGGACCTTCTGAGAATAGGACAGGCCAAGGACATAGCCAGGATACACTATCATTACACGTTACAGACATGTCATGGAGCACCAGGCTGCAAGTTACACTACACCTGCTCACCTTCTGTACACTAAACTACGGTAACTGAGTTCACAAAGTTTGATTGTTATCAATGTTCAAACAATAGCAACACATAACTACAAATAAATACATTACCTCACTACTTAGAATCCTGGGAAAAGTTGTCCTGAACAAAGAAAAGTAGTGTTAAAAAAAAGATCTGCTCTTCACTTGTTTGCTTCCGAAACAAACAGTGCTCTGTTTTAGTTTGTGCAGTGTACAGTGTACTTCATGTACTTCAGCACATGCCTTGGTAAGAGTCATGGGTAATGGTGCCATGGGGGAAAAAAAGTCTTTATCCAGGGAAAAAAAAAATACTGATTCCCGATAGTCCTCACAGCGCTCCATCTAAGCATTTTAGATTGCATTCACAGCTGTTTCCATCTTTCTATCTCACTCCAGGTACAGGTTACTACAACAAATTAAGAGTGTCACCAACAGGATTGATGAGACACTGTACCACTGTGCTAACTGATGTTCCAACACTTCTGCACGAGGTCAGAGCTAAAAAAAAAAATAAAAAAAATGTTGAGTTTAGGCTAAAGAGATACAGCAAAAGAAAAGTAATGAAGAACATGTCAATATATATACATTGCTTGGTGGCAGTGTTGAGTGGTAACAAAAGGAGAAAGGTGACAAAAGATGTTTGACTGTGGCATGGATTTGGTATGAGTATTTGACAAACTGCTAATCTGCTGGGATTTTCACACATAACCATCTCTTGGATTTACAGAGAATGGTCCAAAAAAGAGAAAATATCCAGTTAGCAGCAGTTCTCTGGGACAAAATACCTTGTTGATGCCAGATGTCTGCTGCTACATTCAGATGGTTGGCTCAGACTTTGGAGAAAACAACATGAAAACATGGATCCATTCTTCCCTGTATCAGTGCTTCAGGCTGCTGCCAGTGTAATGATGTGGGGGATATTTTCTTGGCACACTTTGGGCCTCTTAGTACCAACTGAGCCTGGTTTAAAGTTCACAGCCTACCTGAGTATTGTTGTTGACCATGTCCATCCCTTTATGAAGCACAGTCTACCCATCTTCTAATGGATACCTCCATGGGCAACGCTCCATGTTACAATATGTTTCATACTATTTAATCCTGCTCATAAATAACCTCATCGAACACTATCTTTGTCATTGTAATTATATATTTATATTTCTTTTTGGGGCAGTTCACCACTCCTGTCAAGCAAGTCCACTTTGATTATTCTATGAATAAAAGACCTGATATACAAACGTAGAAGTGAGATATGAATGTAGGTCATACTATGCAACAATCTGAAACAGTTAAGTCAGTGTCTTTGCATCCAAATGAAAAAGTGCATGTGTTATGGTTAATGTTAAAAAAGATTCAACTGAAAATGAAAAAAAAAACTGAAATAAGTGAGTCAATATGGGTGTAAGAAGTCAGCGTTCAGTAATATAAACAGTTATAAAGCTGTGTGTAGAAGGTCACAAGGTTTAATGCACAGAAAGGTCATGTCTGTTACAGCTGGGTCATGAATAGCTACAGAACATACTTTAGGAAAATAAAATTTTCATGAAAAGCAAATGTGATGATATAAAAGTGCAGTATCCTACCAGCAGAGAGGGCATGTTTGAGACTGCGAGCCAATCCTCTCTCTTCCTGGGGCCTCAGGATACTCTGCTCTAACCCAAGCTCAACTCTGGGCTTTTAAAAATGAAGCTCTTCTAACA
Source organism: Labroides dimidiatus (assembly GCA_030710495.1). Classification (NCBI taxonomy): domain Eukaryota; kingdom Metazoa; phylum Chordata; class Actinopteri; order Labriformes; family Labridae; genus Labroides; species Labroides dimidiatus. The sequence continues at coordinate 17,363,954 of CM061148.1, read as the reverse complement.
CTACACACGAAGCTCATACTGTTTATACTCAACTGGAGAGTAAAATAGTTTGCCCTAATCTCCTTCTTTGTTTCTCACTTTCCTCAACATCTTTACCCAACAGAGTAGAACGTTTAAAACAGCTCTTTTATGGAGCAAGGCCTCCTTTTTATGGTCCCTTGTCTTCAAATTCCAAGTAACAGACCTTTCTGTATTTTAAAACAAAGTAACTCAAGAAACAGTGAAAGCTCAATGTGACCCTTTAATGTGACTTTTCTAAACATTCATATTTGAGTTAGCTTTCACTGAATGACTGCTGATCACACAAAAATCTGATCAGACACGTTTCTGATCTAATACAGATTCACCTTGTGGTCCTTGTCTTCAGGGCTTCTTCGCTTTGCATAAAACCTGGCAGACAACATGTAACTAAGAATGTCATGTTAATGACAGGGAGCTGTACAGAAGCGCCTGGCCAGCACAGAAAGGGAAAGCTATTTGCTGACAAATGGGATTTGGTGCTGAGCTTGAGCAGTATTAACTGGTGGGTTTTATTGGTTGAAGGAGCACGATATCATGGCGGTTTTCCTCTTTATGCTTCTCTGGCAAAGTGGATGACGTTGTGGAGAGCAAAAGCATTTGGTCACGCAGAGGTGCCGAGCGCTGTTAAACAGATGGCAGGAGACCAGTGAAGATAGTGGCAATGGACACCAGATGGTAGAGAAGTTGTGCTGCAGGTCATAGAAATGCACTGTGTATCCCTAAAACTCTGCTCATTGTCTGTTCTTATTCATACAAACACTTTGTGATGTGTACAGGTTTGTTCACGCTGTGAGAGCATATAAACAATATAAAAATGATTATACTGCCATTACCACTTGTGATTCAGCTTATTCTAATGCAACATCAAATGATACTGCAACAGTAATTTTAGGGGAGAACAATAGGGGGCAATCTTGTACAGTGAAATAAAAACAGGCTTTAACAGCTGAACAGCAGCATGTCATGTCATGACAAATGTGCAAGTCCATAAGTCTTTTTCACTAACCATGTGTACATTTATTAGGAATGGTGTACATATGTCACCCTAATTCGGCTATTTTCATTTGATTAAATAAGTAAAGGTTCAATATTTTCAAGCAAAATTCCATCTACAGCATTAAAATCACTTTTAGTTTGCTGGCTGCAAATATTCTTTATGAATGATAAAAATAATATATATACATTTACATACAGTATGTTTATCTCATACGAGATCTAAAATTTTCTTAATTTCACTTCTGGTCATAAAAATTAGATTAAGTTTTCAGGGCTTATAATCAGCAATATCCCATCACATATATCATATATGAATTAAAACCCTTTTAAATGCATCATACTTTGGTTACTGTAATTTCTAAGCTGTTTTAATGCTTTTAAATGGTATGAAATCACCCAAACTGTTGGAAGTTAATTAGGAAAAGCTTTTAGTAGGAACAGTACTGCAGGAGGAGTTATAAAATAATTTAGGACAAGATAATAAAGCAACTTTATCAGTCAAAATGTTTAATATAATAGCAGACGGGTTATTATAATGAAAACACTGATTTAAATCCTGTATCTAAAAACATTCTTTGCAATTCAATTAATCCTCAACACATCCTTTATATGAAACACTAAAATCAAGGAAATCCTGTTATTTTATATAATGTGTGTAACTGTTTTATATGCATAAAATATTATATGTAAATAACTGTTTCACTTTATAAGGTGAAACAGGCTTAACCTCCTTTTTTCAGAAATGTACAGTTTCTAGTAAAGAGTGTGATGTGAGGGGGAAATGTGACTGTGAGGGTCTCTGAGTGAAAAACACCCCTCCTGAGAGCTGCTGGGACAGGAAGAAGAGAAGGTGTAGACTGTGGATGTGGGGGCTTTGAAACCACAGCAGGTAGGTTAGAATGACAGGTTTACCTCCCACTGTTCTTGCTGTATGGACTTGACATCCTGTCTGCCAACATGCACAGAAGCAGCCAAAGAGACAGACAAGCAGATAACATCAGACTCCAACAGGCCAGCAGCTCTCTTTATGTGAGTATATGAAGGTGATAGTAAAGTGTTCCTGGATTTGTTGGTTTTTGAGCTTCATTTTATCTGTATCATCAAACAGTCTGAATGCAAAGACGCATTGATCCAAATTATACTACGTACTACATACTACAGATGGAATTGAAATGTAAACTGTAAGTCACAGTTATTTAAGGCAGCTAAGTAAATATCTGATCTTTAGACACTGATATGAATGACCTTTAATCAGTGTTGTGACTGTGTCACGTTTAAAGGTTTAGCTTTAAGCTTAAATGGATTGACACCCAGAAGTTTGGGCTTCAAAAACTTTTTATTTTACATCAGAATCACTTTTCACGTCAAAACAAATTCAAGGATTATTCTATAAACATTCATTATTATTATTATGCATCAGGGGTCGGTTTCTTTATTGATCTCTCCTGTGCAGATTAAAATGAACCTGAACAGTTTTCTTCTTTGTATTTCTTCCGGTCTCTATCTCTTGGTGTTATTTAGGGGGTGACAGCCATTGTAGACTTTGCTGCAACTTTGCGCTGCAGCGCAAATAAAAGGAAGTTTTTTTTAAAAAAAGAAGGGAACCGTGTTACTTTTATTACTGTGAGGTAAAATTGATTTAACAATAAAATCTACCTGAATCAATACCTTATCAGTAATTATTCCATGTATACCAAACATTACCAGCCATTGTCGGTGTTAACTGAGAGTTTTATATGAAGAAATTTTTTTCACTTGAGTAAAATTTACGAGGGTTTATACTATTCAAATGTAAAGTGTTAAAAGTGATAAAATATTTAAACAGATATTCTCATATTTAGATAAGAACTTGCTGAATTGATAGCCCTTTCTGCGAACCGTGAGTTAAGATAATTATGATTATGATTTTTTGTACTACAGATGGTGTTGAGATGATATCGTGTAAACTTTTTCTGTCTCCAGGATCGCTGTGTAACTGCTCGGTTTTAAAACACTGAGGATGTTATGACAGAAAGTGTGTAGCACCTAAACGGAACCAAGGCAACATGAGCTCCTGGAGAATATGGTAAATGTCCATAATTATCTTCGATCTCATTTCCTTCGGATCTTGACGCTTGTAAGGCCTAATTTTTTTTGTGTAAGGCAAGTTTAGGTCCGTAAGAGATGCTTTGATGATGTTATTTGAAGTCTTATTGTTGTTGTAGCTGTTTCTCTATTTATAGATCTGTTTTTATTTACAGTACTTCACAAAAAAGTCTCCTTAGTGATTGACTCAAGAAGAAAGCACCGATTATATTATTTCTCTGAGAAAGTGTTCTCTGATTTCCGGAGAAAAGGAAACTAATTGTTATTTTGTGAGAGCTCCAATAGACGGCGCTGCAGACCTGCGTCCCACACAACCCAGGCCGAAGACAAGAAGTACAGTAAATAAAAGACCTGTTAGCCCTGCTATAGTGGGGACTATAAAAAAAGGCATGGTTAAAACGAATGAAGAGTAATATAACAAGACAGTCATGCAACACAATAACTCAACACAAGCCCATGAAGCATGATGAGTTTTATATGTTAATTTTACAAAATCAGTTTTCCTTCATTGAAGAGCATGCATATATATATATATATATATATATATATATATATATATATATATATATATATATATATATATATATATATATATATTTGCTTGACGACTTGCGCTTAAATGGAAGAACACAGACGAACCAAGCAGTTTCATGTTCAAGCAACATGCTGAAGTGCACTCTGTGCTGTCGAGCGTAAACACATCTCTGTTTACAAAACAAAGCCAGACGGAAACTTTTGGTTCATTCTGATGTTTTTTTTTTTTTACAACTTCATTTGGAGGTCAGTTTCAGTTGTAACTTGGTCATTTCTTTTGAACTCTGCAAAAGAGTGGGCTAAGTGAGGCTGAACACTTTATAAGCTTGTTTTTTTGTTGTTGTTGTTGTTTTTTTTTTTTGTTGTTTGTTTTTTTAAAAAGGGGGTATTTTCTTGATCAATGTAAATTTCTACAGTCCTTTTGCACATTGGGCTGTTTCATTCAAAAGTAACCATACTATTGTTATTGTTTTGTTAGGCCATAAGTTGTATATATACATATCTATCTATCTATCTATCTATCTATCTATCTATCTATATATATATATATATATATATATATATATATATATATATATATATATATATATATATATATATATATATATATATATATATATATATATATATACAGTTAACTTTACATTTGTTCGTTCGCTGATCACAAGAGGGATTTTTTTTCATTCACAAACTTGGAATTCCTTTCCTCTCTTCCGCACAGAAATTAGAGATTACATGCGGTGACTCTTGCATGTGCCTCCCATTTTCGCAAACGGGGTATATGGTTTCAAGAAAAAAATCTTGTAAGCTGCTCAAGTATCCAAAAGTACTTTCTCAACTCAAAAGCGTGGTGTAGGGGAACGAAAGATCACGGTCTCCTCCTGTGCTTCCAATCAAGACTCTCTGCCCTGGCTCTATCGGAGAGGTGTCAGGAGAGCGGGTTGAGCTGAAGACGCTCTTCTACAATGGTCTGTAGCCCTAGTTGCTATCCAAACACAAATAAACAGAAGAGGAGCATTGAAGTTAATGATACAAGAGGGGGTGGAGGCGTGTCGGAGGGCGGGCTGAGAGCTCCAGAGCCCTGGAGCCCTGAAAAGTGCAGCACCGGTGCGCATTACGCACACTTCCAGCACCAGCTACAGACGGGACTCCCGCTTCGCTGTTGTCTCTCCTCTGAGTTCTTCCACAACTTATTACAACTCGTCCCATCTCTGCAAAGCTACGAAAGCCTCAGAGTCGACTACATGGCCACATGAAAGTTTACTGGACTTGGAACTTGGAAGAGCTTTATTTGAGTTACTGTGGATTACTGACTTTCTCCAGGACATTGGGGAGCTTTTTATTGGGGTAAGATTCTGTTTGGCAGGGGTTGAATCATTCTTACGCAGGAGTGAAACCAACTTTTTTTAGCTCGTTTTTTTCAGTAGAAAAAAACGTGGCTTTCAAACGTAGCAAAGATTCGTGTTCGTAAAATAGCTACCTTTTCAGGAAAAAAAGAGGCGAGAGCTGTTTGATGATGATCGCAAGCTTGATGTCATGGTTTACATACTTTTGACATCACCTCTCTGGGCCCTCATCGCGTAATAAAACTGAAACAAGCAGTGCCCTTTGATTCTGAGGTCCATGTTGACAACTCTACTAACTAAAGACACCGACAGGGATTCAAACAGGACTAGGCACTATTTAGACTGCTGTCAACGTGTAAATGAAGTCCAAAGGTTGTTGAAAGAAGAGCAGGTTGAATAAAGATTTACATGGGTAAATCATAACGTGCATGGAGATTTTTTTTTTTTTTTTTGCACCTGTGCAAAATCTAAAATCCCTCTAGTCTGGCCGTCAAGTTGAAAGCGAAGTGCAACAAGTGTAAATGTGAAATAAATGTAACCGCCACAGCTCTCAGACTGCCTTGTCCGCAACACATTCATCCTGCAAGATTTGTTTAGCTGTAAAAACTGCTCAAACTGAGTGAAGCTCCAGCAGCTGAAGTGTGGAGCTAAGTTTGTGGTTCTTCGGTATTGGGAAACACAATTTACCATCCACACAAACAGTGAGCCTGTCACTCTTAATCCATGCAGTCAGCTCACCTTATATGGCTTTCATTATGCTGGAACATCTTTTGATGTGAAGTATTTTGTATTTTTGACTCGACACTCATGTCCAGATGAAACACGGCAATAAAAAAGAAATTGGAGGTAATATTAGACATTTTCAACTGACTGTCTGCTCTGCGCTGACATTAAATAAGAAGCACACGTTTTAAAAAAAACCTCAAATAAACCTGTTCAACACTGAGCGCGTACTCTCATCATTGAACTTATTTACACATTTCAAATATTCTTGCAAAATGTTCCACAAACAGAGCGCAAGTTCTGTATTTTATGAATCATTTAGTGCTTTGGGCTATCTACAAAAAGCTGCAGGCCTCTTATTAATTTACAGCCATGATCTGTGAAATTCTAGTCGTTTCATATGCATTTATTATCAATATCTCGATGAGTTATTGTCTTAAACTTTAAAACTGATATGGACGCCTCTCAGATCTTACAGATCTTTGTTTACTTACAAGATGTTTAATTAACTTCTTTCACTTCCAACATTTTTAGTAACTCTCTGAAAGTATATCTGTGTGACTCAGTCATCTCCGTCTCACGTCCCAATTTGTTATAATGAAAATCATTACTTATTTACCAAATAATACCTTTGCGTGAACGTGTCTATGTACAACAGGTGTTTTACGGTCATTTCTCCGCTTGTTGGATTGCATGGGTGATAACTGGTTAAGTGGCATTTCCACACAACATTCATGTGTTGTTTTCTTTTGTCCCTAAGGGCTGTCACCGTGTACTCTGCGGAGGTCTGAGCCGAGATGGGGAGTAAAGCTCTGCACGCTCCGATCCCACTGCACCCGGCCCTCCAGCTTACAAACTACTCCTTCCTGCAGGCCGTTAACACGTTCCCCGCTGACCAGCTGCAGGGACTGTACGGCCTCAGCGCGGTGCAAACCATGCACATGAATCACTGGACTCTCGGTTACCCGCACATCCAAGGACTAAGGTCTACAATCACAGAGATGGCAGCCGCCCAGGGCCTCGTAGACCCCAGGATTCCCTTCCCAGCTTTACCCTTCTCCGCCGCAGCACAGCTCTTTCATCCCAAACAAGGCGGCGTAGCACACGGCCTCCCCTCCTTGCACAAAGACAGGCCGAGATTTGACTTCGCCAATCTGGCCCTCGCTGCCACACAGGAAGATCCACCGAAAGCCGCGGACCTGTCAAAGTTGGCATCCGGACTAGGAGGAACCATCTCAGAGCTCAGCAAATTGTCCCCGGACAGAAAACCCACGCGTGGCAGGCTCCCATCCAAGACTAAAAAGGAATTTATTTGCAAGTTCTGCGGCAGGCATTTCACCAAGTCTTATAACCTTCTGATCCACGAGAGGACCCACACGGACGAGAGGCCCTATACCTGTGATATATGTCACAAGGCTTTCAGAAGACAGGACCATCTCAGAGACCACAGGTAAAACGGATTTTTAACACACATCGAGACACCAAAACACTGTGTCGGGGTGTTTTGTTCATAGGGTGAGGGTTACTTTGGGGACTTGTAATATTTTATTTTTCTCTAACATTCCGACCGGCCTGATGGCAGGTGTTTCTGAGAGAAGTGGTCAATACACATTCAGAAATAAAGTTAGACTCAAAACTTGACAGAGGGCTTTTTTAAATTACAAGATTATTTTTGGCAACTATATACATTAATAAATAAATTAATAATTAGAAACATGCATGAACAGATTATTTATTAAGTGTCGTTTCTGTTTCACAGATACATCCACTCCAAGGAAAAACCATTCAAATGTCAAGAGTGTGGGAAAGGATTTTGTCAGTCTCGAACTCTAGCCGTACACAAAACCTTACATATGCAGGTAAGCAGACAATCCTCGCAGTCAGCATGATTTCTGATTGACACAAAGCAGCGCTACAATACACCTGTCGCACACACTCACGTGTACACGAACATATCTCATAAAACCATTTGGTTTGGCCACTGCATCAGTTATTTAATGTGTTAGATAACTACACATTCAGTATGATTAAAACCCTTGTGGAAATGAGTTTCATAGCACTAACTTGACAGGATATTGGTGATAAAAGTGATAGACGTTCGATACAATTAAAAGGAATAATTCTTTGCTTGCTTTAAATCTAAACAGGAGTCCCCCCACAAATGCCCCACATGCGGAAGAACCTTTAATCAAAGAAGTAACCTGAAAACTCACCTTCTCACCCATACAGACATCAAGCCCTACAGCTGTGGCCGCTGCGGAAAGGTGTTTCGGCGCAACTGTGACTTGCGACGGCACAGTTTGACGCACAGCCCACACCAGGACTTCTAGGCTGGACAAACTAACTAATAGACAATGGTCAAAACGCAGGACAAGTCAGCAATTTTTTTATTTTATTTTTCAAAAGACAATCCACAAAGCAGGACACGTTTACTGTGGCACATTCAGGAGTGGGATTTGTTTGGAGCTCAAGAGGGACAGCAGCGGGGACAGCATGTCCAGCGTTACCTTCACCTGTAAATATCAAAAACATGTACATATGTGTTTGTTTCTGAATGTTCTTTACTGTAATAATAAAGTTGTCAATGAAAAGTGATAAATTTAAAGTATGTTAAATTGTATTTTAAAAATAAATATTTCCGTTACATGTACACGTGCTTTTTTTCTTTCTAATGGCTTAAAGATGAGACTCTTGAATCTGAGTTCCTTCTCCATCGAATAGTCTATTATAAGGTGTTGGCGCTGTCTTGTTGAACTTCTAATGGAAAATGCCGTCAGATAAAAAGAGGTAGTTGTGGGAAAATACAATGTTACTGCTGATAAGACGTTCAAAGTTAAAAACAGCGCCAGTGCCATTAAAAAGACAAAACACAGTGAATAATAATAATAATAATAATAATAATAATAATAATAATAATAATAATAATAATAATAATAATAATAATAATAACAATAATAATAATAATAATAATAAAAGTGTACTTTTTATCTTTGGTATTTTCTGTGCTTCTGAATAACTGAGCTCTTGTATAATTTTCAGTTCATCTGCAGCCCACACAGGTTGATTTTGATTTGGTTGAACTTGATTGAGACTATATAGACTATATATTTATCTGATATCCTAACCAACCTGCCCAGCGGTATAAACAGAGTCACAGGAAAGCATACGATATATTTCAGAGCTATCTCTGAGCCTTTAGTTCATGACAGGTGCAGCATTTAGGTCAACTGACCGTTTAATGAATACAATATGTCCAGTTTCACCTTATATTAAAATAAACAGGTTAACGGAAAATGGTAGCAGTGCTTCAACCGTCAAAGATCTAATTTCATGCGCCTACATTTTTAATCAAAACATTTGGATCTGCCCCATAGACCTCGCTCGGCCCTTAGTCCATGGCCTGAACATTAACCAGCGGCGCACTGACCTGTTAAAGGATGAACTGACCTGCGATCTTCTTCTTCTTCTTCTTCTTCTTCTTCTTCTTCTTCTTCTTCTTCTTCTCCTTCTTCTTCTTCTTCTTCTTCTTCTTCTTCTTCTTCTTCTTCTTCTTCTTCTTCCTCTTCTTCTTCTTCTGATTTATTTTTATTTTTATGAAGATAACTGAGTTTCACGTCCTCTGACTCCTCACTCATCCCTCTGGCATACTGCGTTATTGGCCTTCAGGCCTGATGTTTAAATGTTTCACCATTTCTTACTGTCTGGTAGAGAATCGTTGAAAATGATTATTTAAGTAAGTTTCTGTTTACTGGGCGACAAAAAAAGAGAAATTACATTTTGTTGGCTTAAGAATAAGTCTTAGCAAGTCTCAAAAACAAACAGTAATTAAAAGGGATTAATTATTGACTGATTATACTGCAGGCTTCTTCATTATCATTAATGGAAAGCAATGTCTCTGTCTTTAGGGAGAAAATAAATCATTGAGTTTAAATAATCAGGAACAAGACCATCTAATAAGGTAAACCTGGAAGCTTGCAAATAAAAAGATAAGCGATATAGCCTATGGGTCATTTTTGAAAACAACAACAACAACAACAACAACAACAACAACAACAACAATAATAATAATAATAATAATAATAATAATAATAATAATAATAATAATAATAATAATAATAATAATAATGATAAATTAATTAATTGATTTATTTTTAAAAAGCTAGTTTTTTTTCAGAAAAATAAAAAGAATCATTTAAATAACTGGTTCTACTTATTATATTCTTACCTGCATGTATTATTATATATAGTTCAATCCAAAGAGCAATTCTGAAGTCCAAATAGAATCGTATCAGAACTTAATAATGATATTTAGAATGGCCTACTTACAATGCTGCATGTATATGTACGGAGAAAGAAGAGAGAACTTTAAAAGAGAGAAAAAAACATTATCTGAGGCTGATCCAATGAACTGTTTAAATTTCCCAAACAGAGATTTCAAGCTCATTTTGGTGGCTCAGCAGTTTCTTAATGGAGGAAAAATCTTTTTTTCATGAACATTTAAGTTTATCTCAATAACATTATTTAAAAGAGGAAAATACTTGATATTTTTCAAACCGCTCGACTGACCTACGCTCTGCATAACGCTGTCAGGCAAAACAAAAATAAATTTGGTTTCTCTTTTCATCTACGGACATCTCGAAATAATTGATAATACTGGTGGGTCCCATTCACAGTCACCAAACATTCAGTTGCTGAACTGCTGCGTCGATTCTGTCCACAGGAAGCGGGATTTTTGCGCCCAGAGATGAGGCTGTGCAGCTTTCAAGGCGCTCGTTCCGACTGTCATAAAACGAAAGGACATGTTTCAGAACACATCATCGTGGAATAAACTTCACTGATCAATTGTATGAATGTTTCTTCAATAAGTATGCTCTAATACGCGGCCTCATTTAATTGGGGAGATAAGCCACATCAAGGAAGTTATTATCTACCTGTTCTCTGTAAGCAGTTTTGATTATTTAGATTAATTTAAATTAATAGGTGTGTATCCTTTCGTCGTCGTCCTCTCGTATTTATATTCTTAAGCCTGGTCTGATAGGCTAGATTTTTATGATTTCAAGGTCACTCATGTTAATGCATCAAAAATGATCTTCAAGTATCCTACATGCATCCTAAAATTATTTTTGTCTGTGTTCTAGTTATCATATTTTATTATAGCATAAACATATACATAAACTTACCATCTTTACATTTCACTGAGATTCTACTTGAATTTACTGGTATTAAAATGAAAGCTCATTCAAAATGAATATCTATAGTTGTGTTATTCTATATGAATAATTATAAGAAAACAAACCCTCTAATGATAGCTTAATTTAAGAAAAAAAAATCGGTGCAGACCTTTCCTGTGAAAAGTGTCCAAATATAAAAACAAAAACTTTTTTCAGGGATAGATCTTTAGGTCTATCTATAAATAAAACTGACTGACTGGTCGATTGATTGATCAATTGATTGATGGATCAGCTTCAACTTTGCTGGAGCTTTCCAGCATGTGTTACCGCTGCAATGAATTCACCATATAAAAAGTCCAGGTAAACTGAACGGACGCGAGGATCCCATATTATTTTGATTCTGTCTGTATTTACGAATTCTGCTCTGACCTGCTGGGGGCTACAGATGAAAAATAGCCTTATCATTAAGTCTTGCATATTTACATGGATGCTGGGCTGAAATGGTCATTAATTGCATTGTCCCTTTAATTAACAAGTAAATAATACTTAAAAAGATAATATGTTTTCTCTATGAGGTTCTCTTTTTTTCCACAAGTTGAATGAAGCCAGTAGCTTCTAAGTATCCCCTTTATTTGAATAAATTAAGTGTTGCAACACTGACCCAACAGCACCTATTTGCCTACTCGGAGAGTTTTCTACACCTATAGCAAAGGTGATCCTCTGCGGTCATAAAGCCATTGTTAAAGCTTGGGCGTGGGCACAAAACAACGTTCAGTGATGCTTTCACACCTCGGTTTCACGAAGGTAAAGTCCTTGCGTGCATAGCCTCATTTTGATCAAGAATTATTTTTAAAAAATATCAACACAAACAGCTTTGTGCTGCCATCCTTTCCGTTTGGGTTTATATATGACCCAAGGAAAAGGCGGTGAATCAGAAATTTGCTCCATTTTGCTTCCGGTAACCTCGTCATGTAAAGCGTGAAATTTCCACTGTCATGCCATGATTCTAATCAGCTTCGGAGACCGATTCACAAATTTACTACAGGCCCCAAAGGCAACACACAGTGTACGGAAGCCGCGTTGGTGTTTATCGATGACGTGTGCGATGCATCCGTGGAGTGATATGGCTAACAACACTTGATGGCTCGAAGATGTTTTATTGATCAACGACAAGGAGAAACATTCAGAACACTTAACCGGGTGTGAAGTAAGCATAGGTTCATGTATTTTCTAAAGGTTTTAAACATTTGAGCCGACCAGACTAAAGTTAGAGGGACTTCTGCTCAACTTAGCTTAGCATAGCTTCAGCTAAAATGACAGTGGACCATAGCCTGTCAAAATATTTCAACAGAAATTAATACCATCAAGACTTTATAGCGATAAATCAGACACTAACCTAGTTTATGCCTATTGATCTGTATTACATTTTGGTTTCGGGGTCACGAAGTGTTTTACGCGTCTATAGCATCTGCCTAACCAGAGACGACCTGTATCGACTGAGCTAATTCAGGCAGTTATTGGAGTTATAAGTAGAATTCTCTTTTTCTAAACCTCAGATCATGTAATATACACGAACAGACTGTCGTTTTCACTCACTTTCAGAGAAAGTAGGACGAACGCCTTCAAGTTTGGCTGGAGTCTAAGACTATATGTAGGCGTGAAACGTGAAATACAGATAAAGTGGACGACTGACTTAAGTTTATATTTACATCAGTAATTAACTTCATTTAAAGCACCTTACAAAAGAGGGTCACAAAGTGCTTTACAAAATAAAAATGAACTAAAAAAAGAGAAATAAATGAGAAATGACAGGACAATCCACAATAATAACAGAAGACAGTAAAACAACATAAGGCTTGAAATCACCACCAGATAAAAGGAATAAAAGTTTAGAAAAATGAGATTTGAATCACCAAAGATCCTGCCTGTGAAAAAACAACAATGGAATATTGAAGATTAAAACATGCTCAGATAGCATCTCCTTTCAAATTAAATCAATAGAAATGTGTTATTAAAAGAGGACAAAGAGTCTGGCAATCTGATCTCCCCGGACAGGTTCTTCCAGAAGGTGAAAGCTCTGACAGAAAAGGCCTGCTCACCTTAGGTCCTCAGCCTAAATAGTATGACAAGAGTGAATAAATCCATAACAAGAGGAGGACACGAGTGGCTATTGAGTATCTTTGCATGGAATCCAGTCTGACCAGATCCCAAATCCAAATGGAAAGAGTTTTACAGTTTTAAGCTTCATAGTTCAAAACACAGTCTCGGTTTGTTTCATGAAACAACAATCGTATTGATATAAAAAAATGTAAAACTTAATAATAATACCTTTATTTGTAGAGCATATTTAAAAACACAAGTTCATAAAGTACTCTTACAGCATAAGTTCCAAAAGACAAAGCAAAACAAAATAAGATAAAAAGAGGTTAACAAACAAACAGAGTGAGATAATAAAACATAAACTAGGGCTCAACCTCAAATGTATGGGAAACACATAAAAAACAGTGGCAGGGGAGGAGAATCCAGGAAGCACAAGAACCCAATTACATAGACTGAGACCATGTTTTTTACATTTGTGTATTAAGACAGGGGCAAGATGTTGGAGTCCTATGTCACACCGCTCCTGATGAGCTATGTGAACAAATACATCAAGAATCTGAAGCCATCCGACCTGCAGCTGTCCCTCTGGGGAGGAGATGTGGTGCTCAGCAAGCTGGACCTGAAGCTGGATGTGCTTGAACAGGTATTTTATGTTGAATGTACCATGTGATAGGTCACTGTGTAGTTTCACATTTAGTAACACGTTTTAGAAAATGTGGTTTATCCTCTTCTTTAATGTTATGCAGCTATGATTAATGGTTATGAAAGCCAGTGCTACAGTTTGGAATGTTATTTTTGTGCCCATGCTCACTAAATTATATTTTATGTGTTTGAGCCATACCACTGGTTCCCACTCATGCAGTTCAACTGTCTTTGATTGTGGGGAAAAAGCATCATAGATTTTTATTTGGCTTCAAATATTCACCACAAAAGATAAACGTCCTATCACAAATTTTAGACTGAATTCTTAAATCAGTTTGTGGTGACTTTTGTTTGTCAAAGTCACAGAGTGAATTATTGAAGTTCTGATATATATTCCAATAATAATCCAAAGAACAAACAAGACATGAGCTTGAATAAGATTCTACAAGATACATGATAAGCATGTTTGATATGGTGATAAACTGTGTACTCATCCTGGTCGGCAAACACCTTCCTCCGAGCTGGTGAGCACACCTATATTACCTTTCCTGAAGTGCACCCAAGTGTTCATACAAAACAAACGGACACAATGTATGAAGAGAAATGGCTGCCACAGAGTTATTAACAGCAAAGTTTCCTTTTTATGGCCAACATTTACATGAACTTTTTTAAATGGATAAACTAAAGATTTTAGTACCCAAACAGAGGATGTCAGCATCGAAACATGATGGAACAAAAAAGGGCAAAACTCAGTCCAATTCACTTCAGCTATTCACTTCTGCTTTCAAAAATGGAAGAAAGAAGTCAGGAGAGAATTATGGGCTGAGTGTGCTCATTTGTCCAGGATACTTATTTATTTATTTTTTTTTTTAAACTTTTTTTTATGCCTTTATTTTGAGAGGACAGGACAGTGGATAGAGGAAGAAACAGGGTGAGAGAGTGGGGAGTGACATGCAGGAAAGTAGCCACAGGTTGGACTTGAACCCAGGCCGCCTGCATACATGGAGTGTGACCTTAACCACTAGGCCACCTGCACTCCTATGATACATTCTTACATTTTTTTTAATGTTTTATAATTTAATATTTATATTTGTAAATCCAAACTGCCCACTGGAGGCTGTTGGTCTTTATTTTTATTGCATTTTCAGCTTTTTCAACAAAGAATTATCAATGACTTATTGTTTAATATTTATGTTAAAAGCTGATTTATCACATGCACCCCTTAAATTCCACTGATTTAAATCCCTTTGTGATTGCATAAATCATTTATTTCTCATGTCTTGATTTAGGATTAAAATGATGCAGTGTGATGCCCTTCATGATTCTGACTTTTTGATTTATTTACTGCCACACAAGTGGGGTGTAAATAATAGCAATTCCCAAAATGGTGCTTCACCTGCTTCTGTGATGTGGTTTTTCTCTGACATCAGTCTGATTAGCTCACCTGGATGCTTTACATGTAATGGTAGCTCATTGCAAAATATGCCTGTCAAAAGCGCAGCATTAAAAGCAGGAAACAGTTCTCAAGACAGTGAGTGTCACCTGTCACAGTAGGAGCTGTCAGGGGTCACACAGGTCTATGGCAGAAATGTTCAAACATCTCACTTGTATGAAAAGAATTGTGTTAAGAAACATGGAGGAGGTCAATCAATAGAAATCCTGTGGATCAGTGACAGTTTCTCCTCTAAACCGTGCAACTTTATTTGGCTTTGTAAGCTTTCATTTCACAGGACTCATCCTCACACAAATATTTCAAGATGCAGAAAAGTGAAATTTATCTTCTATTGGTTTTCTTACTAACCTCTTGTTGTCAAACAGTAATATCTTAGAAACGCTTTAAGTACTGAATGATTGAGGCTCCAAACCAAGGGTGTCAAACCCATTTCAGTTTGAGGGCCACATACAACCTAATTTGATCTCAAGAGGGACAGACCACTAAAATCATAGCGTAATTACCTATAAATGACAGCAAGTCCAGATTTTTCCCCTTTGTTCTAGTGAAAAGAAATACAGGTATATTATAAAAATCTTTATATTTGTTGAACTGTCCGTCTAAAAAACATTTCATGAACAGCCTGAGATTTCTCAAGAAAAATAAGTGCAATTTCAACAGTACTTAGCCTTGGTTTATCAATTACTCATGCACTTTATAAGTGATCGTAGTGATTGAACAAAGGCACAAAACATTGAATCCCAGGTAATAGGAACTGAAAATTATATCAGTGCGCTTAAAGATTAAATCAACTTATCAAGATTTACAAATCATTTTAACTCGATATTCCACATCTGTGTAGTTATTCTAAACACAAATAGACACCCTGTACCTTACAAACTGTAGTAAGAACTATTGTAAACAAAACAAAAAGTTACATTAACCCAAATAGTTTTGAAATCCTCTCTGCCACCATATCCCTTGTCAGGATAATGTTGGCAAAAGTTTTGCGCTTCTCGGGATACACGACGTCTGCAGCCTTCAGCATGCATGTTTTCACAAACTTCCCCTGATAGTTCAGCTTTGATGCTAACGTTAGCAATGAGGTAGCTGGTTTTCACTGCTGCGTCACCGCCCTCTCGACTCCATATGAAAACAGACTGCTGTTTCCTCAGACGCACCAGCAATTCATCTTTTCTCAGTTGTCCTTGTACGCCGATGTATTTTTCACCATGCTGAGTTTCATAGTGACGCTGAATATTATTTCTGAAACTTGCACATTAAGCACACAGGTTTCCCATTCATCTCTGAATTCCACAGGCCTGATTAGATCCCGTTGTGGGCCAGTTTTGGCCTACGGGCCTGTATGTTTGACACCCGTGCTCTTAATGACCTCAAAGCTTCAGCTAAACCAAACACTAATTATTTTTTCCCCTTTTATTACACAGGAGCTGAAGCTGCCCTTCACATTCATGAGCGGTCATATCCATGAACTCCGTATCCATGTACCCTGGACGAAGTTGGGCTCAGAGCCTGTACTCATCACCATCAACACAATGGAGTGCATTCTGAAACTGAAGGATGCCGCCCAGGTTAGTCATCATCTAATAAGAAACATGGATTGATTTTGTTAAAATCCTCCTAATACCAGAGGGCCCCTCTCTATTTCTTTTTTCTCTTTGATGTCCAAAAAAGTTTCCTCGGTTTTATTTTACGATTGCGAAACAAATGAAAACATCTTGACCTTGACCAATGCAATCTCACATTGTTGTAGAGTTGTTTACAGAAAACAAATCATGAAAGGATTCACCCAACATACATCAGGCATTGAAAACAGCAATCCAACAAAAAGATTGAGAAAAGTTAAGTCCTGTAGAAAACATGAGCCATTACATTTATATTCTGACAGTAGCCCTGTTGCAGAAACCGGCTTATGACAAGGTTCTCGTGTGATCCATGAAACTTGTGTGTCTGGGAAAATTGCAGTGTAAACCTGTTACGAACCAAAAGATGTGATAATAATTGATAACCCAGGAAATATAACAGTGTTGGAGCAAATCTAGAAAGCAGGACAAAAACACAAAGAGTAGGCTATCTAATAAGGAAGAAAAACAGCTAAATCACAGCAGGCTCCACAACCACTGGAGGCCTACTACTCACTGATTTATCACAAAGTTCACCCACTGAACTTTACCACAGTCACACACACTGGTCCACACAGGCTTGACTAGAGGGGAGGAATGAGAGAGAGAGACCACAGCACTCTTTCCTTCATATCCCCTCCTACTCATCAACAGATAAGAAACACCAGAGGCCTGTACTACCAAGCTGGATCTACAAGCTAACCTCAGGCTTAACCCTGGATTTTCTGTCCTACAAAGCTGGTTCACTTTTTACGGGGATAAATCACCATGGCAACTGAATGACTAACCTGCCCCGGAGCAGGATAAGTTCTGGAGAAGAGACCAACAAGTATAAAAGCACTACCTCCTGAGGAATCAGTTCTCTTAAAAAAATGGCTTGCCAATTCTCAGAGGATCCTGTCGACATTGGTGCGTGGATCGTGAGAAGAGCACTTAGGAGAAAAAGAGTTTTTAGGGATGGATGCGATCCTTTTGATGTCCCTGATGCCATGTTACAAATGTAACGCATCACAGTCAGATACATCTGAAATAACGAGGTTAATAATAATGGTCACACATGGTATAATTACGGAAACATAAATGTATGGAATTCACAACTATTCGTGCCGTCACAGTGAGGAATTAATATTCGGACACAAAACATGCTCACACGGGGTGGGGGGGGGGTGCTGAGCCTCAAAAGAACTCTATAGAGAATAGAAAATGTAAACTAAAGGAAGGGTACTGAAGAAGCGCTCCGCCTGAAACATCTGTGCCACAATAAAGTGCTGCAAAACCACCTCTTTCAGCGCACCCTGATCAAGACTGGAAAATCTTCAATTCACTGAGTGAGTTGATATCAAGCCTGTAGTATTGCTTATTAGGACTGCGAATGTCTTGTTAAGTCAATCCAGAGAACGTAGAGAGATCCTGGAACTGTTTGTATGCACACCTGCACACAGTGGTCCTCATTCATTGACCTTACTTGGGAATTGGTGGGGAATTGAGAGTAGAAATGTTTGTACCGAGGCCAATCACGACATACACCTGATCAGGTATTGGTAAATCTGGCAGCTGAAAACAGGAATTTAAGTAAAACACACCTAATAATTCAGTGTTCAGCTGGCTGGAATTTATGATATAAAAGGATGGGTTATGAAAAAAAAGGAGACTTTTCTGTGCTGGAGATCTACAACACCAAAGCAACCAAGGTAGAGAGAAATTAGGCTGTGTTGTTTGGCAGCTGGAAAAGTGGCGTTGAAAAGAGTCAGAAAAACCACGTCTGCAAAGAGATCACTGCAGCCGTCGGCAGTGGGGATGTAACAAACCAAACTATAGCTGAGTTTTAAACATTTAATTTACACATCCTTTGTTTAAAAGCACAGTTGATAGTCACAGAAAACTAGCAAGAATATGAACGTAGCATCTGCTCCATTTAGGAGGACTCCATTTAGCCTCTGCCCTCCCACACACAAAGCTCCTCTAAAACAACGCCCCCGCTCACATGCACGAGCGCCACTGATTCATGATCATGTGGACATGACTGATTCAAAACCACAGACTCCAAACTCTTCTCAGCACATAGTTTATGTTTGCACTACGTTACCAGTAATCAGGGTATAGGTAGTTGTTTCTGCCATTCTCCAGTGTACTTGGATTCCTCTTGGTTATGCCCAGGGCTGGATATCAATCAAAATTTTTGATTCCTGTACTGAAACCGGTTCCTGAAAAATACTTGTTTCGATACCAATTCAGTTATAACAAAAAAAGAAAATTTCATTTCATGTCATGATACAAATCTTGAGGTTTTTTTTTCATCTACATCTAATTTTCTATTCTGAGCAGTTTTCTTGCTTTAGGAAAAATGCCAGTGCAAAATAACAGGTGCAAACAAGTGACAGGTCAGTTTATACCGAGTACGCTGTAAATGTGTCAATAACTATAATTGAACTTTCTTCTGTCGATTCTTGTTTTTTTTTATGTTAAAATAAAAACCCTCCTCCTTTATCCAGGCTTTTGACAGGCAAAAGTGACCTAAAAGAGAAACATTGGCAGTATTCATTTGCATGTAGTCGTCTGCTCTGGCTGCGGCTTGGAGGGTCTGCTGTGTGCAGAGGAGTCCGTGTTTTGGGGAGGGGAGGGGCTCAGCGCCCGCTGCTCATGGAGAAGCAGCGGTTGAAGATCAAAACATGCTTTCACTCTGTCCCCAAACTCCAGAAAAGTCGCTGGATTTGTCGCTTTTTAGAAAAAAAAGTCGTTAGAGAAGTCTGAGAGTCACTAGATATGGCGACAGAGTCACCAGCGGCATTATCAGATCATGATCACGTGATTAACCCTTTTGGTACCGAAACTTGGCACCGAAAAATGAGGCGTAATTTGATACTCAGTACTACCAAAGCATTTTGGTCGGTGGTCATCAAAGAACTGAAGTTCAGTACCAAACCCTAGCTAGTGCATGCTGGTGAAATGTACGCGCAGGAGGCGGTCAGAACGGCAGGACAGGATTTGATTGGTTTAATAAACTGACTGCCAAATGCTAGGATTGGCTGGTGTTTTCCAAGCCAATCCCAAAATTTTGTGTATTTTCTCTCAAGAGTCATATCTGTGTTGAGTTGTAATGAGTGTTGAGTATGGCATCAAAGGGTAAGCTCGATCAGATCATGCCCTTGAAGGAAGTCTGTTTGACAACAACACCACTCATGAAAAAGGGGAATGTTTGTCATAAGACTGTCTACAATGTCATGAAACAAAACACAGAGCCTGGCAAGATCACCAGCAACCCAGTCCCTGGCAGAAAACGATCAGTCCACACCAAAAGCTTGGTTGAGATGGTGAGGAAGAGAGTCTAAAGGAATCCTTGCAGGAACGTGAGGACATCAGCAAAGGAAGTGAACGTCTCAAGAAGAGTTGTCAAACCAGATCTCAGACTGTAAGCACTTAAAATGTAACACAGATCACTGATTTCATATGCTTCGAAGGAAAAACAGCTTGACGGGGGAAATGATGCTGCAGGAGATCTAGAGTGTCACAAACAAAGTCCTGGTTTGGTCTGATGATTGATCTTCCCCGTCAGAAGCCAGCTGGAGTCATGGTGTGGGCTGCTGTTGCATCTGTTGACCCAAAGTCTCCTTGAGTCTCCATTTAGGAGGGTGTGAAAGTGAACAGCCGGGTCTACCTTCAAATGCTTGATGAAAAAGTGTTGCCATGGTATACCGATGTGATGTCACACAGGCATGGTGCAAGCAGCACTTTTTCCTCAACTCAATAAAACTGGCTTCTTGTAGAAGAACATGTTGCCTCCGTCAAGTCCAGACATTAATTTAATAGACCCCTTAACTTTTTTCTCTAGCTCCTATAACTTTAAAGTGGGTCACTTTGACCCGTAAGATAACAGGAAGGCTAGAGATAAGGGGACCCACTTTCTTTGTCACTAGTTGTATTTTATGGCAGCCTCAGGGCAGGCCACCTGATGACCAGACTGTTCATCATTCAAATCACTGTTAAAAACTCAGCACTTCTAACTTTTAATGTGCGATTGTGCTGCTGTTGTTTTGATTCAGAGCATCTGCACAAGGCGATGCACACAGAGTCTGTATCATCATAGTGAAGGGCCTCCCACCCAGTCGCCCCAGCCTGTGAGTCAGCCACAGCTCCATAACCCACAGAGTCGCAGTCAGGATTGATTCCTGGCAGGATGAGGTTACATCAGTTCCCTAGACAATCCTCAGATGCAGGAAAGCAGTCAGTGGATGAGTTTAAGATCAGGGGCTTCCTGCATCCAGTGAGTCAAATTGGTGATCCCTTTGCTGGACAGGATGCTGCTGCTCTAGTCTTTAATCCCCGCTTAGAGGCCATCCGGACTACAGAAACCTCCCAATAAAGCTTAGTACTTGAACAGAGCTCCTGTTGATATTGCAGTCTTTCAGACAATTACCAAGCTTTGAAGACAAACGTTCACTTTATCTGCGTACTTAATCTAGCAATTCAAGGAAGATATTGTGTTTCAATTAGGGACACCGTTTACTTTATGTATTAATTCAAAACAAACACAAAACAGAAGAGTAATCACTATAAGTAAGGTTGTTTAAACTTGGACACTGGGTTTGTTATGTGTGAGAGTAACAGCTCTGTTCTATTGACTCTGTGAAGTTTTCTTTTATTTTTTTAGCGCTTCATAGCCTGATTGATTTTTGTCACAGCCTTTCTCTGTATAATCAGTTTACCATCACAGATCTTTTTCCCCTCTTTATAACAGAAGGAAAAATTTGTAAGACTGTAATATTTTTATATTCTCCCACACTGAGTTTAAAACCAAAACGCATGTGCCTTATCAAATCCACAAATCTCGGAAATTTGGTCATGTTAGTTCATGATACACCAAATGTTTTTAAAGGCAAGTTGGGACTGCAGGCAGGTCACATTATCACCTGGACCCTTCTACTACAGAGGCCTGCTGTTGTAATCCTGCGGAATGTGGTTTGTTATTGTCTTGCTGAAAAATGTAAGGTCTTCCCTGAAGAAGTCGGTGTCTGGATGGCAGAATAATTTGCTCCTAAAGCTGAAGATATTGTTCAGCATTGATAGAACACTTTGCACTGTTTTCTGTTCAGTGTCGGATTAAGTTTTAGCAACATTTTCCAAAGCTCACTAACTGTTTTGGAATTCATCATTATGTAAATCAGCACACGCTTAAGATGTTAACCACAGAGAAAGAGCTGAGAAATAAAGGACGGGATATTTTTCATATCAGAAATGAACTGGTTTGTTTTTAAGCTGTCTCTGTGTTGGGGAAACCCCCATGTGTGCTGTAGTTTTGTGTTTAAGGTTAGTGTGTGTGTGTGTGTGTGTGTGTGTGTGTGTGTGTGTGTGTGTGTGTGTGTGTGTGTGTGTGTGTATGGGAACGGTCTTTGTGTTTTTTTTTTATTGCTAACACATTGCAGTTATTAGCATTAGGGATAGCTTTGCCAGCGTAAGCAGCATGCCTCACATGCTCAGCCTGGGTTTGTGGTTAGTTGATGGAGACATCTGAAGGACTCGGGCCTCTTAGATCTAAATCAGGAACAATTTTTCCCTCTTTCCCATTCTTTTTCTGTGTTTCATGCTCTTTTGTTTTTTGCTCCGACATTCTCACTTGTATTTTTCTTCTATATGTGTCTTTGCTCTGTGACACTTTTCTTCTTTGTCAGCATTTAGTTTCCAATTCTTCCCTTTTACCTTTTTGAGGGATGGGCTGTCCAGGTGCAGAAATGTTTAAATATGGATCCTCTACATGACCTTTTAAAAACAAAGAAGTCACTAGGCTGATATGAAAAGATTACTCTGAATGATAAAAGGACACGTCGATCATCTTTGATAGCTAGTTTGTCTGAACTCTGTGTTCCGGGCTTTAATTTACATCTAGAGATTGAAGTTCCTTTGACTTAAGGTCATTTGTTTTAGCAATATCTTTTTGAAAACATTGTAAGAACAAAAGAAAGCCTTTGGACCTTAGTGCTCACAATCATGGTGAAAAAACTTGCAAAATAATTTTTTTCTTAACAAAGAAATGGATTGATTTGTGAAAACTGGTTCGGAGATTTACCACACAGACAACTTTAATCAACTGGTGTGCTGTCACTAATACAAATACTATATAATGTACAGTGTGAGTGTCATGATACTACCAAGATACACTGTATATTGGAATGCCTGTAGGAGTTGACGTTTGATGCGGCACGTTTCCTTTTACTCAGATGTCCAGATGACCCCCCTGGCAGGTCAGAAGTTGCTCTCTCGCCTGTTGTGGATCTGCTTGGCAAACTGTTGTTGTCCCCTCTGGCTTAACTCAAAAAAATGTTTAGTGGCGAATTCCTTTTTTGGCAGATGCATTTCAGTATCTTCCTTCTCCTGGACCACTTGTTTTTGATAAAAATGACTTATTTTTTGGCTCCTTGAATGTAAAAAAGTAGGCAAATGTTCACAGAAAGCCGGCCTGGAATAAACCCCTAAATAACACATCTAGCCTACAAAAAGATGTAGGCTATTTATTTAACGTTTACATATTGAGATCACTTTTGGTTATGAAGTGTTATATTTTTCTTTGAAGCTCTTTACATTCTGAAATCATGAAGATAACTTCTTCATTTTATCCATTGGTGCTCACTAAAAATTACTTCTTTTTTTTTTGGAACAGACATGGTAATACTTCATTCACTGATGGTACTCATAACTTTTCCCTTCTCTGATGGGGGGCCAAGGTCAGTTTGTAGCAGAAAGAGTGTGACAATCGCAGGGATGCCTAAACGTAATATTTGTTGTTTTCCAGAAAGTCACACATAACCAAACATTAATAACCCTTTCCGGTATTTTCACAGAAAAAAGTCAGGAAATAAATAATTACACTATAAATAACACTATTTATGAAATAGAATGTCATGTTCTTTGTGTGTATTAGTCTCGAGCGCGTGCCGTGGCCTGACTGAAAAAAATAAATAAAATCATAATGTGTCTCTGGTATTGTTCAGGTGGCCGGGCCAAGTGTGGAGGCGGGCTGTATCCGGCCCGCGGGCTGTAGTTTGGGGACCACTGGTTTAAGTCAACAGACAGCAGCTCAATGGCTCTAACAATTTCATAAGTGCATTTCAAACTGGGTTTTCTTTCCCAGTAGTGGATTCAATTACTTAAGGTGAGATGGTGAGAGGGAGGGAGAGAAAGAGAGAGGGAGAGAAACCACATTTTTGTATTGAGCTGTTTTCACTGAGATAATTATTCAGAATGTCACACACTGTGATATTCATCTGGGTTCATTTCGGGCTCTAATCCCTCCAATCAGCCATGGATTCCAGCTGCAGGACTCTGCTGTGTTTGAGTCTGCCTCTTTATTCTCTTTCTACTCGGACTATGTGGATGACTACACATATCCATATATGTGTGCTGTTGCATGCAATTAAATGTTTTCCAGAGTGCCCTTTTAGGAGTATTTATTACTCCTGCAGAAGCACCCTTATCTAACATACCACTGTAGAAAATAGAAGCCCTATCTTTAATCATGGTTTGACAGCGTCTGCATTTGTCACAGTTTCATTAAAAACCCATTAGCAGCTCATTTTTTGTTGTGCTGATGGATGTGTTCAGAGGGCAAGAAACCTTACAGCAGGGGTAACGGGTCAGTAGTATGAACCCCAGTTTTCTTCTGCTTAAATTCCAGTTAGGACGTCATCATTGGATCAAGTGGATGAATACTTTGTGACAAAACTGTGACTGTATGTTGAAAGCAGTAAGTCTTACTCATTTTGGTGCCAGCTGGAAATCATCCTAATGAGAACCAGGGTCAATCTTCAGATGAGCTATTTATCCAGGATTTAACAAAGTGAAAACTGACAGAATAATAAGGAAAGAGGGCTCAAAGTAAGCAAAGAGAGACAAGCAAGTAGGTGATGTTCCCTGTACACAGGGAATAGGGCTTCTCCCTGTCAGGCCTACTGTGTTTGCATGTGTTTATGAGTCATTTTGATGAGAAAGGAGGTCTGTTTTAGACAAGCAGCTATTGGATTTCTTTTATTTCTTTACTTTCTCCAAAGGCATCCACCCTTAACTGTTCGGCCTCTGATCTCCTGGTCTGTTGCTTTGATGTCAGCATGGGTTCACTAGCAACCCTGCAGAGGAAGAATAACACTAACAGGCTGTGTTTATCAAGCGGTACTCCCCTGCATGCCCTGACACGGGCTCTTAACATTTTAAAAATGTTTGGATTTCAAAGATCAGGTAATTGCAAGTAGGCAGGTTGTTGAAATGCCCATCATTACCAGTATGTCTCTTTTTTGTAACTGTAACTAAAAAGGTGCTGTCTGCCAACATGTCATCACATTACTCTGTCCTTATTTCTGAATTTTAGAAGTATTACTGATTCACTCACAGTTTACTTATTGGTATGCTTTCTGATAGCTGTGCAAAGGACATTTGTCTAACATCTGGAGATGGTAGCAGTATTTAACAAGTATTTAAGCTGCTCAGATAAGGCTTGACCCCCCCTCCTCTCTAGCTAACACACTGCCTCCTGGTTCCTAACTGAGCCAGACCTTTGCAGAAAGCCCAGAGGTCAGGTCTAGCCTTGCTATGCTGTAACGCCCCCTACGTGCCCACTTGCCCTCTGTGTAGGGGGTCCCTCCTGCCTGCCACTCAGACTCAAAGAACCCTTGACTCTTTCTGTGCCTCTGTTCAATCTCACAACTTTTCTCCGGGTGTTGGGATCTTTCAAATATATCAGGTCTCAGTTTTTCATGACCTCTCACTCTCTTTTTTCCCTGCATATCTACTTTTCCTTGTTTCCTACTGTCATCTTTAGTCAACAGCTGACTGAACATGCCTGCAAGGGAAACAACCCCCTTCTGTAGTCCTGCAGTCTTCCCCTCCTTTTCCAGTCCTCCCACCCCCTACCCTGTCCTGTGCCCTGCCGTGGCATTGAAGGGATCAGTTTTCCTAACAGCAGCTGAGGCAGCCTTCATTTGTTCCAGAGCTTCCCTCTGAAAAGGCATTTTTTTGCCTCTGGAGAATAACTCACTGCCCATGGTGACATTGAGAGCTTAATTGCGCTACTTCCAGATTTGACTGTTTTATACTTTTGTGGCAGTTTGAACTCAGTGTACCCTTGGCCTGCAGGCCTTGTCAGTCTTTAAGGTATCAAGTCTACATGGGTGGGAAGCTGTCTATAATATGCTCGATTAGTGTAATGTTGTAATATTATAATGTGTTCAGTGAACACAGTTGTGAAAATGTCATGAAATGTTCACAATCCAACGAAGTCTAAAAAATGTTAGTTTTAAGTTGTGTCATCTCTAAAGAAAAAGACATTTTAGAGTAATGGAAAGTAAACAAACGTGTGAATAATGAGAAACAAATCTACATCCTATTATTTGGCAATCTTGATTCTTTAGAACCTTGATGAGGTATTTATTATTCCTCCTCTTCTGTTTACCGTTTCCCAGCACTCAGTGACGGGGAGAAGAATGCTTACACAGTGCAGCTTCACCGCAGAGGCCCCTACTGAAGTGAAGCGCATATATTTTTCTCTCTCACTCATCTCTGTGACGGTTTTTTGTTTACCTCACTGTGGGACGTTTGCTTCTCTGTCAGTGTGTCTTCTTCTCAAATTATGCAAATTTTAAAACCAAGCTTTTATCGTTTAACCGCACAGTTAATCTGAGGCCCATTGACATTAAATGGTGCCATTACCAGGAAATATGTGTTGATTGCATGGTGTATGTAAAAAAAGCTTCTCATTTGCCTGACAGCTGTGAGTAGTGTTTTTGGTGGAGTGTGTGTTGGCATTGAGTAGCTTTATGTTTTGTTTTCAAAAATTCTATATTTTCATTAATCAAAAAACGGACTGACTTCGCTGAAACTCTGCCATGCTGATCCTTATTCAAACGGGATACGTGCATCTTTCTTTTTTATGACTGTCTTCACATTTTTTTGTAGGTCAGTCAAACATCAGCTTTCTACCATCCTTGAGGGTTACATCCTTATTTTACTAATGGTACTGAAATGTTTGATACCTTTTCTTCCTTTCATTTTCTTCCCCCTCTGGTGCAGGCTGTCAGCTGTGAGTTTAGATATGAGGTAACTTTCAATCACACTTAGTAGTTATGGTGTCATAGAACTGTAGCTATAGCGGCTGTTTAGAGTGTTGTTTGTTGTTCTCTGTTTATTCTCCCAATTACTCATTTATGGTTTAAGATTTTTCTTAGCCTTACTATTTTACATTAAATGTAAAAATTTGAAATGGACTATGAAACAAACACAGAAGTGCTTCCTAAGACTGGGTACCCAGAACAGCACTTAATTAAAAGGTTGTTAAATGAACGTGAAAGAAAGCCTCGATGTGAAGTTAGGCCTGAAAACAGGAGTGTATAATTCACTGCTCCACGAGCCTCACAGAAGTTACTTTCGGTAAATAGACAACAGGTCAGAAAAGGGATTTTGCCTATCATCTTGTTTGGTAGTCACTTTTGTTATCATACGGAGAGAGAAAATTGTAGTAGTGTGCAAAATCAGATCTTCAGCTCCACAGATTACAACCCCAATTCAAAAAAAAGTTGGGACGCAGTTTAAAATGTTGATTGAAGTAGTCAATCTGAAAATCATCGACACTGTTTTATTTATAATAGTATGCATATATGTAATGCAGTTTGAAATGAATTTATTTTTTTTTTGTCTAATAAAAACAGTTGGTCATTCAGAATTTGATGCCAGTGAAGCATTTTAAAAAACCTTGGAAAGAGGCATGTTAACAATGTGTTACACCAGAGCAGCATTCCCTATAGGTCCATGGTTTGCACCTCTCCTTTAGGGCTGTAGGATGCCGTGTCTTTGATTTTAACAATAGAACTAGTCACATATTGATTCATCAGACCTCAGGGAAGTTTTCCACTTTGCCTCAAATGAGCCAAGGCCAAGACAAGTTTCTGGCCTTGCTGGATTTATCATCCACTTTGGATAGTTCTCTTTTAATGTGATGGACTGTGTTCACAGACAGGAATAAGATTGAGCTCATGCAGTGATCTCCACTGAAGAGTCATTTCTGTTTTTTCAATGCATTGTTGCTCAGGGCCTGAAAATCACACAGTGGGGGAACTAGACTTTTATAGAACGGGTGGCCAGAGAGTGGGCAGGGCTTTCTCAAGAGGTCCATATAAATAAAGGAAAATGCAATGTTGTTCAAACCTGTTGCCTAAGGAGCATTCAGTCTTGACTGCTTTCATAACACAGATACATCTTTCTTTGTTCCACTCACTCACTCACTCACTCACTCACTCACTCACTCACTCACTCACTCACTCACTCACTCACTCACTCACTCACTCACTCACTCACTCACTCACTCACTCACTCACTCACTCACTCTGCTGTGATTGTTGTAGTCATCAGTAAGTCAGTAGTCATCAGTCATCAATTTTTTGGGTTTGACATATTAAACATATCTTTATATAGTTATGTATTTTCAGTGACAGTAAAATAATTCGGTCAGATTTCTTAAACTGGCTAAATATATTATACGACTGTCTCAGCGGTATATATTTAATCAGTTTTCTAAAGTTACAACTATGGAGGCCAATTAAACTTTGTGAAATAACATGAACTAATGCAGGAGATGACTTAATCTTACTTTCATTTCCATAAATCAACCACCTGAAGTGTTTTTTTTTAAGATATATTTATTAATTTTCAGTTTCAACAAATAAATTGTACAACAACATAAGAGCACCTTATTCTATACAGAACACATTCAACAAAGACTCCCACATGGTGAATAACTAATGAATACCCCTAACCCAGCCATTCCTCTAGCTCCACCCCTGATATCACATACACTGAGTATCGATTTTTTCATCATCTATACTATTACATGTTAAATTCTATAAATGATAAATACTTTTTCATAATCCAGTAATTCTTTATTTTACTCATTTTACTCTCAAACTATTTGCCCTTGCAGTCTCTCACAGAATTAACCTTTTCCCATCTTTTCTGCTGAGAGACTAAAACCCAGTCATGTTAATAACCTTTTGCTAATTGTAAATTTGTTGTTTCTGTCAAGCTTATTTGAAACAAAATGAAAGGCACACATTTACATAAACAATAAAAAAATTCAGATGCAACATTTTACATCTTGCAAGTTGTCCTTAAGGAACACAATTCCTCTTTGCACTGTTTTCAATGAGTGTAAACTATTTGTTAATCATCAAGTTCCATATTTTGTTAATATTTTATACTGTCCCAACTTTTTAGGGAATTTGTGTTTCAGTACAGATGTAATCAGGGATCTGTGGTTACTTAAATTGTCACTAAAACATCAGAAGTGTGTAATTTAGTTTTAGTTAAAACTTTTTTGACCTGTTGTGGTTCACATGCAGAATAAGACCACTCTAGTAATAAGAAAGAAACTACAGTAAAGTGTGGTTGCTGAAAGACAAACAGGATATATTTAAGTGTTACAACCTAAATATGTGAAAAACATGCTATCATCAAAGCATACCATAAAAAAGATTAGCTAGAAGAACATCATGGCCACACCAGTCTCTTACTTTACTTAAAAACATCTGTCTTGAACTGAAGGAAGTAAACACCTATTCTCAATGATTGTGTGAAAAACTCTGTAGTATCTCCACTGTCTATTCTTACTGGTGTTCATGTTTGTTTTTCATCAGGATGACCATGAGAGTGGCTCCAGCTCCACCAGTCGCAGTGTTTCAGACAGCTCCAAGGCTGTAGCCAAGCCTCGCCGCCTCCAACAGGCTGCCCCCAGCGACCCGGACCTGCCCCCAGGTGAGTGATGGCTATGGGGTTAGAGAGGCTATTCTACCTCCCTAGTAAGAAAACAAAGACCACCGAAGCAGGCACAGCCTCACTGGGGGAGAACACAGTCATACAGAGAGACCAAGATTATACCTATACTCTATAAAGAAATCTTTTTTCTCCCATCGTTGAAGGGACAAACTAGATCCTGGATCCTGAACCTCTGACTGGTTAGGTTTCCAAAAGCCTGCAGAGGTCATTGTCAGATTTGAATGTGGATAGTTGTTGTTTACACTGATATCTCTATTCTCTTACCAAGAAGACAGATAGCACTGCTGTAAATTAGTCAGAGTGTGGAGGATGTGTCTGTGATAAATCACATAGCAAAGGTTCTTATCAACAAGGCCACTTGACCACATGCCTCCCACTGAGCCATGGATTCCATTTCTGCCTCACTCCAGCCCTCATGGGCAACTCAAAAAAATCTGGATTTGACTCTCTTGTTGTTTATTTTTATTTAGAGTTGGATAATGCCATTTTGAAGTACTGATGACATTTTGTTTCTCAGTTTTTTACTCTCTCTGGATATAGGCATCTAAATATATGTTGTGTAGGCTTGTAAGTTTTAATGCTTAGAGTGAGACGTTAAAATCCTGGCCATTCTGTTTTTTTCCCAAATATGTAGATTCAGTTTGATTTTTTTCCACAAGAACAAAACACAATCTTCATTCAACAAGAAGATCATTAACCCTTAGCCCACTAAAGTTAAATTCCCCCACATGTCCCCCAGTACTGAATTTATTTTAGAAGTTACCGCTTCTGAAATCATTCAACATGAGGTGAGATCTTCACAGAGATGACCTGGGAGCGCTTTAAAAAGGCTGATTTTTTTTTTCTGCATCTCTTGTGACATTTTTTATAGACTCTCTGTCCTACACACACATAGTGTGCTTTTCTGTGTGTGTCTGTGTGTGTGTGTGAGAGAGTTTGTGCACACACGCTCACTTGTTCATGTCTGTGCATCAGGGCAGAACTGCTGTGCGCAACACAGAGAGCAGAGGAGAGTTATGAAGGCATAACCATCTGGTCATATGAATAAGATAAATAACATGAGGCTGTTTAGTCTGTTTAATAAAAGAATAGGGTTTAGATCTGATCATAAGAGAGGTATGCCCCTCATCTGGTTCAGAGTGACGAGTCCTGTTTTCTGCACTCTGCTCTCCCTCCCCTGCACTCTACGCTTCTCCCTTTCCAAGCGGGTTCTCAACAGTCGTCGTGGCCTGGATCACTTCCCGTGCGTGCATCCCATGCTTTACAAATCACTATTCATGGGTCTTTCTCAGATATATTGAAATATGTCAGCCCTTAATCCAGACGCACGGTTTTAGCTTGTGAGATCACAACATGCTGTTTCGGCCGTGTTGTTTTGGTGATAAAAGTCTTTCAGATGAAAACCCAAAATGCACTTTTGGGCCAACGAGAGGGCTAACGAATATTCTCGGTCATAGCAGGCTAAGGTTTAAAATGGTTACAAACAAAAGAAAAAATCTGCCTGGATCAGCATGATTCCACAAGAGGTGAAAGACACGGTCTGAAGTGCAGATAGGTCAAAGGTTACTGTTTAGAACTAGGAGAGTCTTTATAAGACGGCGTTAGAGGGATCAGATCCAAGATGGTCCATTGTGGGCTGCCTGACATTGTAGATCTGATATGATTTTGCATATGCAATGCTTGAGAAATTTGAAAAAAAGGTATTAACACCTGCCATTGACTGGCCTGAATCCCTGATGCTTTTTAATAACACACTTTGTCTTTCATTAAATGTGAGAAAGTTGTATTACCTCTTCCAGCTCTGTTCTGAGCTCTGTTACTACTTTTTGGGTAACCTGATAAGTTTTAAAACTCGAGAGTTTAAGATATGGCTGACTGACTGACTGGTGGGCACCTTGTAGCTGTCTGCAAAGAGGCTAAAGGCCCTCTTCTTTACCTTGTCTTAACTCAGACTAAGTTATTTTGAGTTCAGCATCAGTGTCCATGTTTTATATGGCCCATGGGTAAGATAAAAAAAAGAGTAAATGAAAGTGTAAGGCAGGGAACGGTTTATGACAAAGGTAAATTGGATCCCAAAAAAATCAAGGTATAAGTTTATGGAAGAAAAAGCATGTCAGTAGACGAAAGACAGGTGGGGGTCTTCAGTTTTAGGCCATATTTTAACACCCAACAGGAAGGGTTTCTTCTAGAGTGCTGTTATGCACCAGTGTATGAACTTTCACTTCTGGCTGGTTGTATCTGGGGGGGATCCGTTTCCAGGCCCGCTGTTATGAGATCATATCTCTCCCCAGCTGTTAAAGCAGGGTGCCTCACACCCCAGCATCTCTCGTGGGCCTGCCTCAAACAGATCCTCAAGGTGTGAGTGAGCGTGC
Organism: Labroides dimidiatus; assembly: GCA_030710495.1. NCBI lineage: Eukaryota > Metazoa > Chordata > Actinopteri > Labriformes > Labridae > Labroides > Labroides dimidiatus. The sequence goes on along the minus strand of CM061148.1, from coordinate 17,332,085 downwards.
AAATCTGTGTGTGTCCATCTGTGTGTAAGTGTATGCCTGTTTTTGGTCTAGCTTTGTACAAATCACTGTTCCAGCAGTGGACAGGGGTTTTACCTATTACAGACTGTAGAGACAAGTCCGAGGGTCAAAGGTCCCAGCACCTCAATAACGCAGATAAACAGATGGATGGTGTAATTTCAGCCCTGCTTATTAAAGGGTCGAGGTGAAAGTTGGATGATATGAAAGTAACCTGCTATGACTCAGACAGAGGATGTTTTCTTAAGAATAAGATACAAAACAAACCTATCAGCAGTCTTAAATGTACTTAAAGGATGTTTATTGAAAGGGAGGTGATAGCGCAGCATTTCATGGTAGTGCAAACCAGAGTGTTTGGATATTTATTCATTAGGCTCATGAGTTCCTTATGTTAGACTTGTTATAGTCCAGTGGTATGAATACAAATATGTATGCCCTGATCACCTGCTGGGTGTTGAGGGTATTTTACGAGATCTGCTTCAGAATTGTCAAAATTATGCAGTAGAGTAAAACTGTGTCAAGTGAATTAGGTAACCGCTGAGGAAAGTAAGTACATTTGTGTGAGGCCGTGCACCATGGTAAATGTGAGCCTGCTTGTACTGCTTTAAGTGTTCAGGAGTTGTGTATTCATGCATGCATGCTTTAGTTAGTATGGGCTTGATTTAAGTAGATTGAGACTTGTATGGGAAGAAATGCAAACACTCCTAACATAAATCTGTGGTCCAGTGCTCCTGCTGTCCTGGTACTGGGCCCATGCTCAGAGAATAAATACGGCAGCTGTTCTAGCATTAACTGGAAAATGCTATTTATGGATAAAGAATAGCTCAAATTGGTAAAGGCTGGACCTTTCTCCAGCTGGAGCCTTCTTTTGTTCTGAGGAGTGCTGTAATTTTTTTTCCAGCTGGAGCTTAGCCAAAGAACGGCTAACATAATTAAGTGGCTTACATTGCTGGTGATAGTTACCCGGTTAGAAAGCGCTATCTAACACATTGGTCAAGAATCTGGCAACTGCAATAGACATGACTCATGGTTAACATTATTTTCGTGGTCATCAAACAGATCAGTTACTGTTTTTATGATGGATGATGGCACTGTCAACCTAAAAAAAGACCTTTACTGGACAGATCAATAGGTATCACTCAAAACAACAAAGCTTTTCCAGCGTTGCCTTTTCCTGAGAGAATAACACAGCAGCAACAGTTAGCAGTATGTTTGTTGTCTGTTTGACTTTCCTCTCTAAAGCTATTTACTGGCAGGAGTGATCAGTGCTAATACTTTCCATTTACAGGAAAATAGTGAGCATTGACAGTGTAGTATTTATTTCCTGTACTGCACAGAACAGAGTACTTGACCTGTTCTGGGATCACATAAAGGAGCTGGGTTTTCCAGTCATTTTATGGTTGAACTGTTTTAAGTAGGCTCTTTCCCTGTGGGCTGCAGGCCCAGGTGTTGGCTGTGTCAATTGTTTACAGAAGTTAAGAGCAGTGTGATGCCTGGCAGAGCGACAGAATATGGCTGTGGACTTGGTGCAAGGCAAGAAGTATAAGTATAACAAGCATAAGAGCGTGTGAGAGGGGAGGAGAGTCACCCTGACATGAGTAAATTAGATCCAGAGAGGGAAATAGCAGGGGGTAAAGTGCCGGTTTTACTGCCCAGGCTGCAGGTGCTGCAGCTTTCCAACTGACCCCATAACCACAGACGCACACACACACACACACACACTCACACACACATCTGCACTCACAGCAACATTCATGTATGTAAGAAAGCAGCCAGGCACACACTCAAACTAAGACCAGCACATGCAGTTATGCAAAATCTTGCACTAATGTCATGAACACACACTGTGTTTATGAGTTGACTTTATATTGTGTCGTCCTTTCTTTCTGCCACCCTGATTGGTTAGGCAGCTGACCCGCAGCCTATTGTCAGGTAGATGTGCTATTGCATTATGGAGCCAGTGTGCAAACAGACACTTTAGTTTTCCAGAGCATATAAATACTTTTATCAACAGACATATTTGACGGATATGTTAAGAGCAGCTCTGTACTTCGCAACAAATAACATGTCATGTCCTGTAATTTATAAAACACAGACTGTGGACTGGGATGGCAGTGTAAAGTTTATGATGATACAGCCTCTTTGTCCATTTGTCTTTTAGTAATTAGGTCTGCTTTTTTTAATACATTTTTCATTTGTACTCATTTCCTGTTCCTGACATGTCTCTCATCTTTTTGTTTCGTATTTGTAGGGTATGTGCAGAGCCTGATCAGGCGCGTCGTTAACAACGTGAATATCGTGGTAAACAACCTTATCCTGAAATACGTGGAGGATGATATTGTGCTGTCAGTCAACATCACCGCAGCAGAGTGTTACACTGTGGATGATATGTGGGAGAGGGCCTTCATGGACATCATAGGTGAGCAATGGCTGATTACATTCCTTTGTACTGGCATTAACAAATTAATCAGACAATAACAAATAGATTTACTGTAGATGGTTAATTAAAGTTTAAATAAACAGAAGTCAAGTTTAAACATTGAACATTGGGATTGAACCTCCAAACCTCTGATTATGAGATGATAATTGAGAAATAAAGAAAAAAAGAGAAATACCTTAAATAGAAAATGTGTAAATTATGTTTTCAGTAACAATGTTTAAGACCAAAAATAGTTCTAAAATAGTTAAATTGTTAAAAAACATTGTTTAATATTCAGCACCATAAGAGGGTCTAAGGGTTCTCCCTTTACTGACGAATCTGTCACATGTTCAGAGCTGCAGCTTTTAGAATAAATGTGCCTTCAAACCATAAGAAATGTTGATTGTGATCAGGACCTTTCTCCTGTCTGAGGCAACAGTCCCTGTAGATTTCAAATAAAACTTATTTTACTTCACTTTAATTCAGGGCGTCCTGTTCTGACAATATTGCAGCGTTTCTGATGCCTGTACTCTTTGGACGAGTGACATTTTTTATATTGACTACTTGTGCTATTTCCTATTCTTTTAAGAAATAAAAATGGTCTGTTTGTGTTTGTGATCGGAAAACTTTAAACACCACAAAACAAACCCATCTGTTTGCATATCTTGTTAATGTTACATTACAAGAACACGTTCCATTAGTGTCAAGCTACCAACTGCTAAATGTCCTTTTTTAAAATATCCATACTTTTTTCTTTGTCCCTGTGCAGCTCCAGAGCTGGTTCTGAGGAAAGTGATCAACTTCGCTGACTGTACGGTGTGCTTGGACAAAAGGAATGCTAGTGGCAAGATCGAGTTCTATCAGGACCCACTGCTGTACAAATGCTCCTTTAGAACACGCCTCCATTTTACATATGACAACATCAATTCAAAGATCCCATCTGTCATCAAGGTAAGCAGCTGTACATTTTAGTGAGGCATTCATTTAGCCCAACAAAAAGTCTGTTACAGATGAATAAGTTTGTGCCCTGGTTAGTTAAGTTCCACAGCCCCCAGAAAAGTGATGCAACATCATGTTAGTCAGTACACCTATTTGGTGAACTGACTTTTTTAACACCAAGCACCTATGTACAGGCATAAGTTGAATCTATTTCAGTTATTAGATGCCCCAGGTGACACCACCCTGTTTTAGACACCACTATCACATAATGTTGTCCCTAGTGCAAGGTAGAAGGCCTAGACCATTTCCCTTTAAAACATCCCTTACTCCTTCGTTCTGCTTTTGTATAGATCCAGACCATGGTTGAGAGCCTGAAGTTGTCCATCACTGATCAGCAGCTGCCCATGTTTATCCGCATTTTAGAGCTTATTATTTCCCTTTACTATGGGGAGATTGCGGGAAACACAGAAAAGGAAGGAGAAGATGTTGGTGGCCAAAGTGAAGCTGGAGCAATCTTACCGGGTAAGTGAATTTTCCTAGGGAGGACATGTCTGGTCCATTTTCTTGTCTTGGATTTGGCCTACATTTAACTTGTTGAACTTGTAAACTGACATTGGCATTTGTGTTGGTAAGTATCCTTTAACTTTACTTCACTTAATTTTGCACCATTAAACTAATGATGACAAAGTTTTTATCTTTAACCCCACATTTTGCTGAAACTGCTCTGCTTTAGCTGTATATTTCACAGTTGTACTATAATTGAAACAATTTCACAAACACAAAGAATCAAACAGTCAGATTACAGGGAAGATACGAATAGTTTCCCATACATCATTTTTCTCTCATCAAGTCTTGTGACTTGGCTTGTGACTTATACTTTAATTTGGTGCAGCTTCCAGTTCAGTGTCTAATGCCAAATATAAAAGTCAGTGTCTTGCAGCTGCTATGTAAAGACTCTGAGAGTGAATGAGTATCCCATCACAAAAATATACAAGAGGGGTTCAGCTTTTGGAAAGTAAGTGGCCAAGATCATGTTATGCTGATAGTAACCTACTGTGAAAAGAGTTGGGAGGGGCACAATGTTTTCTGTTTTCTACGCGTAAAAATGTGTTTTTTTTACAAACACGTGTTCCATATTTATTTCAGTTTTACACAATTGAGCCAAGTACGGATGATAAAAGAATCATAATAAATGCCAGATTTATTAACCTACCATTCTGTGCCTTCTACAACAATGTAAGACAGTACTCACAGTGACACACTGACTCTTGCTAACAGACTGTATTTATTTTCTGAGTCATAGATTGTGAGAAACAACATTTTCAACCTCTATTATATTTATGATTGTGTTTTAAACATTGGGTCAACTTCATTTATCTGATTTGAATATGTTCCATGTTTTCATGCACCAACACATCTAATGGTAACAACTATACAACATGCAATTTCTTCTAGACACCTTTCACTTTCAACCTTTACGGCAGATTCTTTGAGTATAATTGGCAGTTTTCACCAGTTTCCGGCCTCTGAAGGTGTTGCTTATCATTTCACTCACCAAAGTAAAAAAAAATCTGTATTGTGCCCATGGTTCACATTGGCATTAATGTATTTTGTTTGTATCTTTCTTATTTATTCAAACACTAAAACTGAATGAGTTGGCTTCATAGATGGCTGGCCATGGCACTGAAGCATGATAGTTTTAACAGGTGTTTTATGTTGTGTTTGTTTATTGGTGTGCTGCTCTGTATGACTGAGTGTTTTCTTTATTATTAAAAGAGCATGGGACATCTCAGAGGCATATTGATTGGAGGAGAACAATACACATGTATCAGCCTGTGGCAGCAGGCTTTCTTCTCATACAAACCCCATATGGCTCCCTTATGCCGGTTCAGTACCATGACAGGGTCTTTTATACAGTAATCTTCTAGCTTTCTTGTGTTGGTGATAAGATGTGAAGGATTGAGTTAGGAAGTCCAGGGCCAGCTGAAGTCACACAGAGGCTTTTATACTCTCATGACACAACTGTGAAAAAAAATGAAACAATTAAAAACCAATTTGAAAAAGAAACATAAACACATTTTGATGCTGATGTTAGGAAAATGTGTCACCCAAGTGTTTATAAATGTGTTTTTGACAGAAGGATAAGTATGTCTATACTTGGAGGAGGTGAATTGTGAGAATGTCTCAAATAGAAAAGTGTAAACCTTTGCCAAGTGGAAAATGATTGTATTTATTATGTTTGTGTGTCAGGTGAGTCATCCACCTCACCCTCTGTAAACATAGAGAGACATCTACTGGCCTGTGGGAGCACTGCCTCACTGTCACAACGTTATCCACTCACCCACACCTACTCCCCCATGAACCTGTGCATGACCCACTGTGTGGATACCTTGAAGTCATGCAAACTAAACATGATCTCTTCACACATTCTATGTCAGATGTCTGTGAGCTTTGCTTATAGATAAATGTATGCTCGTATTGTGCCACACAGACTATTGTCTTTAAGGAAAGCTGCCAGGCTTTATTTGCTCTTTCATTCTGTAATGTTTCAGAGAACATTAGTGCTTCCACAGCACCCTAAATTTAGGCTATTCTGCATCAGTTTCTGGGAATTCTTCACTCACTTTCTTGGATTAATACTTCAAAGTCTTCTTGAGCAAGTCTGTTTTGATCACTTGGCGATCGAGCTTTAATTATGATCGCCTCTTAATTCAAACGTAGACTTCGTAAGACCGAGAAACAAAAGAGCTTAAAATGTGTTAAATAAACACCTTAAAGGCTTTCAGTGAGGGAAAACAAAAAAGGGAAGGCAGATATCGAGGCGTACAGAAAGATGGGGATTTGGGTGCAAAAAGGTTTGCAACTGCCAAAAATTTAATTAAAATATGTCATAATTTCAACGCCTTAGCCTCTGGGATTCTTAAGCTGTGACCTCACGGACAATATTGTTTTCTCACAGAGGATGTGAGGCCACAAGGAATGGGATTACACATTCTTGTGTATTGACATCAGCTTCCTCTCTACTGAATTGTGTAGAAAAGCACACGATGGGATTAGTTCAGAGGTCGGGATCAGGAACTAATGCAGTGCGTAGTAGTTTGGGGAACATTAGTAACCTTAAATAGTTTAGAGAAAGAGGGGTTAGACTGCAGTCAGCTTCAACACTGTAAAGATGACACTCCAAGTTTGGCTTCTGATTTTGGTTCTGAACTAACCAGCTCCCCTCTTCCCCTATTATCACTCTGATGGCTTTTAAACAAATGTTTAAGACCCAGACCCTGACATAAAGCTGACACAGGCCTGACCACAGCAATCCACAGAGGTACAGTCAAGGCTCTCATCTGTCAGGATGCTGGCAGTCAGACTCTAACCCTCCCCCTTTTTCCCTTTAAGAGTTTATTCAGCAGTGAGCTCACCTGCAGGATCTCTGGTAAAATTCTGTGGTGGAACTGCTTTGGCTTGTGCTATTTTGGTATGTTTAATTGGTAACTTGTATTGAACTCATCAATTTTTTCTAAAAAGCAATGAAACCAAAAATAAGTTAATCAGAAACACCCTGAACCTGTGTCAAATCTTTTATAACAACATCAAAAGTGTCAACCTTAATTTGCACCAGAAACACCACAGACTACTTTTCTTTTCTGCTTTAGGGAAGGATGTTGATATGGAAAGTCAGGGACCAAGCCAGTACTCAGGCCCAGACCTCTACACACTGCCTGGGAGTCCTGATGACACTGACCAAGGTTGGGTTTCTTGGGCATGGTCCTTCGTCCCAGCCATCGTAGGCACCGAGGAAGAGGGTGAAGAAGGCTTCTACCAGCAAAGAGAGACAAGAGATAATAACTCTCCACTGCACACACCCAAAGACCCCATCGTTTCCATTGGCTTCTACTGCACCAAAGCTTCTGTTACTTTCAAGGTAGTTCAAAATATGTTCATTGTTGTATAAGAAAATCACATGAACACAGTCATTTTGTTGTGTAAACAGAGATTTTTGGTCATTTATCTTATTTCTAAAAACCATAATGGCCATTTCGTAAAGAAAAGAGTGTTGATGTCTTAAATTTGTATGCCACACAAATAATTGAACCACGATGTTCAAGGATTCATCAAATGTGGCAAAATTATTGGGAAATAATTACTCACCACTCTGGCATCTTATTTTTTTGCAGCTGTGTTTATTATTTTATCCTCAAGAAAGGTTTGATCCACAGGATTTACATTCTCTGTGTGCAGCCTGGGAGAAGCTAGAGTGAAACTACAACCTAATCAATTCAATATTTTAAACATAAGACATGGTACAACAACCAACTGGAAATAGATCTCAATGGTTTGAATGCTACTCCAAGTTTTGATCTCCCTGTACTTCCTTAGCATGCTGCTTTGGATCAATTTGAGCCGGTATCCCTCCCTTCACTAGCCTCTATAGTCCAGCATCTGAGGCCTACAAGCTGTCCTTTAGGCAGCATTCATTAAAACATTGCAGTTTTTTGCAATGTTTACACAAGGATTTTTTAAAAGGCTTGTATTTCTTTTTTAAAATGAGATTAAATATTGATCAGAGAGTTTCACATCAGTTTCATGAGTCTTTATGTCAACCCTGCCTACGTTTGAACTACATAATTAACATTTTATGACACACACTTTAACTTTAAGAGGGAGATTCTGTTTGGTTTGAGAAAATATTTTAACCACATAGAGGCAAAAACTTGATTCATGTCATTTTGTATCACTGGGAGTGTTGTGTTTTTTGTTTCTTTTTTGTTGTTTTTGAGAGGGAAAAATATGATTAAAATCGTTAATCGAGTGTTGTGGGAATAATAATGGGGGTTTTGTTTTTAGGCCGTATCGCCCAACCCTATTGTGCTGTCTCTCTTTCCCATCAACATTTAGGAAAGTAACCTATTTGTTTTGAAAGGTCTTAACCAGGACTCCATCTTTTGTCTCAGCTCACAGAAACCCAGTCAGAGAGCAGCTACTACAGTCCTCAGAAGGTCAAGTCGAGAGAGGTTTTGTGTCTAGAGCATGAGGGAATCACTATTGAGGTAAGATCCCCTGATAGAGTCTATCTGTTAAGACTGAGTCACAGTTTCACTTACTGCTGTTTCAGGTTTGTTCTGTGTCATCTCTTCTTTCTCATTTACTGTCTGTCTGTCTATGGAACAAAGCAAAAAAAATATTACTTTTTTGGATAAACACAATCCAGTTCACTGTCATTCAGCTAGTTTTCCTCATCAGCAGCATTCACAGACCCTCTAAAAGGGCAGCTGTGGCCCAGAGGTAGAGTCAGTCATCCCTCAGTCCAAGGGTTTGCAGTCAGATCTCAGCTCCTGCATTCACATGACGAAAGACTGTGTATGAATAGATTTAATTAATACCTATTTACCACACATCTACTGTGTGTGCTGTCAGTGGGAATCTGTTGTTACTGGGTGAATGTGCTGTATGCCATTAAAGCACTCTATGCAAAAGTCCATTTACCATAACACTGAATATTTTCCCCTCAGAGTTGTACCGTATGTGGTTTTCCATGCTTTTTAAAAAGCTCTACCTAATTTGATGAGAAAAAGAGATTGCTCTTGAGTTTTGTTGTAAATGTGTGAGCTCTGAGATATTTCCAACTCTAATTTCCTTAATGTATGCTCCTGCTTCAACAAAAAGAGCTGGAATGAAAAGTGCTGAAGCAATACAAGGCAAAGGGCTGGCTCGTAAAACTGGGAAATCTTATTGTGTGGTGAAATAAAAAGTTTATGTGTTTGTTTAGTTGTCTGCTGGGCGCAGCAAAAGCAGTGAGGTAAAGGGAAGCACACGTAGCTGGTTACAGCAACTACTGAACTGTTAGCAAGCGTCCACACACGTACACCACTCTCAGGGGAGAATCAAAGTTGTCTAACAGTGCCATTAGTCCACAAGCTCAGCAGGTCTGCAGGCCTCAAGTATATCCTGGAACTGCTTTTTTAAAAGATTTTCTAAATAGATGAAGCACTGAAATGTTGTGATAAATTTCATAATTTATTGTATATGATATAAAATATTTCAGTGTCGCATCATGAAGCCCCCCCCCCCCCCCCCTTAGATTTCTAATGAACTGCTATTTCAATCAATGCATTTATATGTCTTTTCTCTATATAGGCATCTATATTTGTCCCTATGATTCAGAATCCACATTGCTCTTCCTGTCAAAAGATCTGAGTTGTAAAGACTGCTTTATATTTTAATCTCTTTCATCTGTTTCATCAGGTGCTCATGATGGGGGAACCCTTCTTCGATTGTCAGATTGGCTTTGTTGGCTGCCGAGCACTCTGCCTTAAAGGCATAATGGGAGTGCGGGATTTTGAAGAAAACATGAACCGATGTGAAGAGGTAAAGAGGGTTCTGAAATCTTATGAATATATAAAAAAAAGCAAGTATAAGAAAGAAAATAAATTTCCTAAGAGCTTTCTTCAGTAAGAATTGTGGTATGACTTGTTGAATGAGATCCCGATAGTATTTGTAAAAGAAAACAAAAAACAACAACAAATTATTATAATTATTATTATCATTATGTACTCACTATTTTTTGGTTTCTTTTCAATTTTGTTTATTCTTTTTAACTCTTGTTGTGCTACATGACATGAGTTACACCATGATAATCATATCAAATAATTGGAAGTCCAACTATGTGATGTCGATAAGAAGCATGTGCAGACGGTTTGTCCCAAATATAAAATGTCTTTATGTCTCATCATATCTGCTCTTTTCTTCTCCCCCTTTTTCCCCCTTTCTCAGGATGCAGTTTTCTTCACCTGTGGAGACAGCCTGAGCAGTAAAGGAATGACTTATCTCACCAACTCCCTCTTTGACTACCGCAGTCCAGAGAACAATGGCGTCAGGGCTGAGTTCATCCTTGATGCAGCTGCTCACAAGGTGATAATATATTAGAAACATTTCTGGATTCCTAGAAGTTCTTAATACCACTGTACCAAAGAGAAATGCAACAAAACATATAGCCTGTTTTAGACAGTCAAAGTTGTCTATTAAATGGAAGGCCAAAGAAGCAACCGGTTAGTGCTGCAGCCTCACAGTAAGAAGGTCACAAGTTCGAATCCCTGTTCGCCTGGTGGGTCTTTCTGTGTGGAGATGGCATGTTCTCCCGTGCGGCTTCCTCCCACAGTCCAAAAACATGCTCATCAGGCTAACTGCTAATTCTAAATTGCCTGTGGGTGTGAGTGTGAACATGAAAGGTTGTCTGTCTCTGTGTGTCAGCACTGTGTACCCCGCCTCTCGCCCTAAGACAGCTGCGATAGGCTCCAGCCACCCTCGACCCTTAACAGGAAGAGCTGTATAGAAGATGAATGAACAACACATGAGTATGGATGTGGCTTTAATAATATAGGAGTTGAAATGGGATAAAAGATTGTTTTCTGACATAATCACATCCAGTTTTCTTCAGGTTTTTTTTCTGGAAAGGCTCTAAGAGCCTGCATTGAAGTTGATAGTTTAAAACAAAATTTTCTTTTTATATTTATTTTTGTCTGATGTAATAAACCTTCTTATTAACACACAGACTGATTCTGTCAATCACTCTTGCTGGCTGCAGTAGAGGAATGTGACCACTATCTTAATAGTAGTGTTAAAGCCATTATCCCTGATTCCTCTTTGATCCCTTCATCAGCTCAAGTACTGACTCTGCTGAGAAATGTTCATGACCCTCAGTGAAGCAATTGTTTGAAAATCCATCAATCTATTTCTGCTTGAAAGTCTCTGAGTCAAAGGTTTTGGTGTTAATTCATTGGTTGTTTTTTAAACCAGCCAATGGCTTTGATCGAAAAGCATGCCAGAGCTATTAGAGGCCCGCTACTAAATGTTACTCATTAACCTGCGTCTGTGATAAGTTCTATTCAAACCTCTGTTTGGAGAACTGCTGAGCAAGTCTGGTGTAGAGGTGTTAATTTTAAGTGAGGGACTCCCTCTCATTTCCCTTCTATCTCTCTTTGTTTCATGCTTTATTCATCATTTATCTTTTTAAATGGTTCGATATTTGGTAAGAGTATAACTTTCACATGTGGTATTTTCAATATTTCTTGTATCTAGGTTTGATTTCTTAATTATACAATAAAAACTACATGAGGGTCAACAAATTAAACTTTATTAATGTCTAATGTCTTTCCAAAGAGAGATATTATTAGACATACATCCCACTTAACGTGCCTTAAAAGCTGTACATTGCTATCTTAATAAATACTTCTCGTCCCTAATCCCAGTCACAGTCTTTTAATTTGTTATATGAAAGTCTTGTTGTTTACTATGTGAAAAATGTATTTTAAGGGACATCTAAGCACAAAGAAAATGAGGTAAAATTTTCCTCCTTTTTAAGTAGGTGATTTATCAAAAACCAAGACAACCTAATTCTTTTTATCTCTGATTTGACCCCTTCGGTTGTATCATCCATGACCTCAGTCACTGCCACTCTTAAATGCTATCAGTGTATTTGCTCTCTTACTGCCTTATTGACCTAACACTGCTGTTGTTTGACAGGAGACCTACACAGAGACAGCGGGCATTCAGCGCTTTGGTGCTTTCTACCTGGACTATCTTTACACAATGGAGAACAGCAGTGGCAAAGGTATTATCTGGTCACAGAATCTGTTTGCAAACCTTTCCCTCTTTTTTCTGTGTGTTTTAATCCCTTCCTTTGCCTGGTTCTCTTTTCTCTCTTTCTTGCTCTCTTTCTTTTACTTTCTCTGACTTTCTTCACACTTCTCCTCTCTAACTTCCATCAAACATCCCAGTGGAGACTTAAAAAAAGAGCTTCTCTTGTTTGAATCTCAGGCGCTAGGGTCCTTGACCCTTCCTGTCCTCCCTCTCACCCCAAACTTACCTGGAGGGCACCTGTCAGGTGTGTTTAGTCTGTGCTGACATGTATTTGAGTTTCTTTCTCCCTGCTGCTTGTTGGAACATTGTTTCCCTCAGTGCCTTTACCTGTAAGCTTTTGAGAAGTGAATAGACTCTTCTCGCCTAATTAGGTGTCACTCTGCCTGCCAGACGCTTTACCTCCTGAGCTGAAGAATGTTTATTCAAGTCTGAGAAATCTCAACTCTCTGCAAGACTTGAAGCAATCTCTTTTCCGATTTTAAAGTTAACATTTGGCCCTCGGATATCTCTGTAGCGTGTGTGATTGTTAAAGATGTATTATAAATAACATAGACGTTTATACATATAACACACATTCAGAGTTTGTCTGTTTAACTGAAGTTCTGCTAATATAACCATACTTAATGAAGTAAAATAACTGCTTACAGTTTTTTTATTTGCCACCATCTGTTTCTCTGTGAGTGACTCCTCTCACTCCTAACCTCCTCCTGACTGGGCTATTGTTTCCCTCCACTGTCAGTTAAAGATAAAAATCTAAATGAGAAAATACACTGATTCTATTCTCTTGAACTGTCAGAGTCGTTTCAGGCAGCAGGATAAGTGTCATTAACTCCTTTTGCGGGTTACTTTTGCTGATCGGAATGCTGCTCCTCTGTCAGTGTTTCTCATCTTCTGTGACGTGGAGGAGATCTAGTGTCAACTTAACAAATTAGTTTCTATTGCTTTGGGACTGAAATAAACTCTGAGTCAACCTAAAATACTGACAAAACCCCTTGACACAGTTACTATTGATTTCACTGTAGACCTGCACAGTAGGTTAGAAATATTCTTCTTCTTGGTAAGTAAAAGCACTCAAAAATCATCCAAATCACAGCCCATTGTGGCCTTGATTCCTCTGATCTCAAAATAAAGGAGGTGGAATGAAGGAAGTTTGAACCCTTTGTCCTCCCTCTCCCTGCCTGATATCAATCTTCCTCCTCATTTTATGTGTATTTTTTATTATTGATGGCAGCCAAGTGAGAGTGGTAGACGTCTCTATTTTCATTATCTTTTCACTGGTTCATGGTCATGTGAGTTGCCCTCATTGATAAAAGTCTCATTGTGTCTTTCTAATCAGAGGTGGAGGGTTTTTTTCACTTACTGATGAAAATGTGCTTTTACTATTTATACCAAAAAACACAAAACAGCTGTTTGTTTGACACATTTAGCCTATTTACACTTTTCAAGTTTCTTTTTGACCGACACTTGAATCTGTAAGCTTGTAAAAGCACATATAATATGGTAACAGTTTGTGTGAGTAATCATCTCACTTGATATACAAAGGTACAAATTCACCCTGGATTATTTCACACAGTAGGATTAAAAGAAAGCAATGACCAAAAGAGGAAGTGGCTGAAGCCCAAAGCTAATTTCTGCCTTTCCTGTACATTCCATAATATTATGTTATCCAGAACGTCAGCAGCAGCAAAAAAGAGAAAGATGACCAAATAAGATTTTTTGTGTTATTGATCATTTGATGTTGTATTTATTGAGTACTTTATGAAAATAACTACACAAAATGTCTGTTTTGTATTTTAACTGGAAACTGAAAACTGGAACACATCTGTTTTATGTTCCAGCTCTACATGTTTCAAACACACGTCTCTCTTACATTTTAACATCCTTTTTGTAATTTAAACAAGCTTTGAAGACAAAATTTGGTTTTAAGCTAAAAATAAAGGATTTCTAATGTTTTCAAAGGTATGTCTACAAATTTCAAAGTGCATGATCTGATGAGTAATGGGTTTACTTACTTAGTACATCGTGGTATATGTGTGCTTCTGTTTCAAGGCTCCCTGGACTCCTCTGTATTAGGTATTGAGGATGTGGTACCAACTGTTCAAGAGACATCCATTAAGAGGCTGGTGGTGGGGCCGCTGGATGTCAGGCTGCACAGTAGCGCTGTCCACCGCATCCTCAAGATGGTCACCTGCGCCATGGACCATGAGTATGAACCATACTTCACACCAGAGCAAGGTCTGCCCGCTCATGCTAACAATTGCTTTACCCGTTTTACTTTTCTGACTTTAGCAGCGAATGTTCAACTGACAGCTCCTTCTTCTCTGTTATAAACCAGTCAGTCAGTGAGTCTTTATTTGTATAGTGCCAATTCACAACACATGTTTTCCCAAGATGCTTCACAAACAGACAAGTTCCAGACTGTATGCTATATTACATTTTTAACAAAGACCCAACTGATCTCATCTTAACCCACCATGAGTAGAGACTTTTGCCGCATTTATGAAGTTACAGTGGTAAGAACAAACTTCTTTTACAGAGATGGACAGAGTTCTTAAAAGAACATTGATGTTGAAGCAGTGATGATAATGACATAAAAAGAGGAGTGGACTTCCTCCCCTCTCTTCTCTATTCCATACATCTAATAAATATAAACTGTATCAGATCTGACCTTACAGTATCATCATCACTTTGTTATTTTCTTGCGAAACTCATCTTTCAACACAGCTGTAGATGAAAGCAGTGACCCTTTGGACCACATGAGGAAGAATAAGCCAAATACCTTTGTTAGTGATTGTCCCTGCAAAGCTATTGATGAGCTCATCCCTGGGATGTTTTGAAACTTTGTGGAATGTTTGTCTGTGTGTAATATGGATAGCAATAACTTTCGTCTTTACGAAACAATAACATCCTTTGGTTTTGGTTGCTTCAGCATCTGCAATGAATAACAGAAGATGGGGTAATTACCCCAGAGTAAAGCTTAATACATCACTGTGTTTTATGCATGCTGGGGTGCTTTCAGACATTTTCAGGAGAAATATCAGAATAGTTTTAAGTTTCAGTTCAATGAAAGGAAACGAATTTAACCGTTTAACAAGTTAGCTAAAACAGATATTTCATGTGAGGTATTTTTGTATTTTTTTCCTTATTTTTCTACCTTTTCTGATATGTTTTGGAATCACCCTAGTTTAAACTGATCTCATTTACATCCTACAGGGCATACATTTATGTAGATATTACTCTACTATAAGTCTCTTCCTTTACATTTTTCAGTCACATGACCCCCTCACTACTTCTAATAAATCAATTCACAGTGCATAAAAGTGGACAAAGTTAGTGATATTAGATATGTAATCTATGAATCTTATCCTACACATTTATTATTGCACATTTGTAATGACTTATGAGACCTCTTTCAAAAGCTACCTCTCATCCCGTTGTGTCTCTGTCTCTGCAGATTTAGTGGATGAAAGTCGTGGTACAGCTACACCAGAGGAGATTTCCACCTTAGAGGAATTCATCCCAACCAGACTCATGAGTCTCACTCTGCTCCAAGTCTCAGTAACCATCTCCATGGCTGAGTTCAACCTCCTGCACAAGCTGATGCCTGTCATCATGGGACAGAAGGTAGTGCATACAGACCTTTACTATTTACATCCTTATAGTCAGCCTGGGATATTAAAAAATAACTCCACAATAGAAATTTTTACTTTGAGCAATGAGTAAAACAAAATATATGATTTATTTTCTTTACCTTCTCCCCCAGACTGTGCCAGGTCCAGTTAGTATACCTGTGTTCCAGCCGGTGCGCCCTTTACCGGCTGTGCAATTCCAGGTGGAACGGGTGAATGTTGAACACTCAGTGCCCATGTATGCTCCAGAGCTGGTCAGCACTGTCATCAGTCTCAACAAGCCCTCTGACAACCTGCTGCATCACTGCTATGCACACCTCTGCCTTAAGGTGAGCACCACACATTATTCCACCCAAGTAGCGTATGACCTACAAGACACTGTTATAATTTTACTTTTATTTATATAACAATGGAATATTTCTGATTGTACAATTATTGCTGAAGTAATAATCCTGTTTTCATGATTATTGTAAATTGGATGAGCATTTTTAAAAAGTTATTTATTTCTACAGTTTAAAACAAATGAACAGAGGGTTGGAATTGTACAGGACAAGGTGTCAAATGAAGATGAACAAAAAATATTTTTTCCCCATTTTGCCTCCAAACATGCTGATAAAGCTAGAATACAAAAACATCTCTCACAGTGTATTAATAACTGAAATGCAAAAAATTTGTCCCACAATTTTGATCTGGAAGCTTACAAGCCATAGGTTTTATCAGAGTGTTTTACGAATTTAACCTATAGTGTCCACTGACCAAGGTTTACTCCACACAGACTAGAGGAATCAAGATAAAGTGGTCAATGATCAAATCCCTCATGAGGACTTTTTTTTTCTTTCTTAGACCTTGGCTGCTTTTCTGCTGTATAGCATTTGTTTACTTTGCACTGAAACCCTAACTTCAGCTGACTGACTAAAACTTTTAGATTTAATTCCCAACCATGTCTTGTTGCATTAAGTAACACCCAAAATGCTCCCATACTGCTGACTTTGCTCGTTTCATACTTGTTGGGTACAAAACACTGCTGCTTGATCCCTCTACCATCTAATGGAGCATAGCTCCCATGTGTCTTAATGAGCATGGCACATTCAGCTGGTTTACCTTATTTTAGACCTCTAAATAGCTGAATCCTTAGATATACAATATATGTGTTACATCCCTACAAGCACATTGTATTAACAGCATTTGAACATCATATTTGAATGGGTTTTAGCATTGAATTTATTTCAGTTAAAGTTAAATTCATATCTCAATGTTTCTATATTTACAGAGAGAGTTTGATCTGAATGTGCCCTCTTCAATGTAACAGAAAATACAACTCTAAACTTCATTTATATTTTGTGTTGGGCTGAAGGATATCCTTCTAACTTGGTAGGCTTAGTTAAATTTGACTTTTACACCCTTTGAATGAATCATGAGTAATCTGGTGTGGTCCATACTAGTCTGGTTTGGCCAGAGCAGGATGTTTGTTGGTCATCAAAGGGTCAATGGGAGGTTAACATCAACTGGTCAGTGGCCAAGCACCCCGCTGACCAATCAGCAGTCTGCATATGTGTCTGCAAAGGTACTAAATCTACCTCTGGGTTTTGGCAGTAAGATTATGTCAGGGTAGAGGTCATTCTAACAGACACTTCAGGAAGTAGTTTGAAACTTGTATAAACTGTGCTTTATCTTAATCTGTGTTTTGTCAATGTTGCCTGCCAAAACGTCTGTTTTAAGAGGAGCTGGAAGCTATTGTTTCCCTTTACTATGGTTATAAACAAGAACTCCTCACCTGCCTGTGCTCTAAACTAGGGTTTACACCCATCCAAGTATTACAGATACCCATACCTGGCTTTGGAATACCAATCCGAGCAGTATTAATTTAACATTCTCTATTCCGTGGTATGACACTGAGAATTAAGTTTTAGCAACTCCAGAATTGAATAAACATAATTAAACTGCTTGTATCATTATTTTATGAGACTATAAATGTGAACCTGCTGTTTGGGATGTAATTTCTCAAAACTAACAGGAATTACTGCACACCTTAGCAGGGAGTAAGTAAAGAAATAAATTTTCTGCATAAAAAGATGCATCAAATTAGACCAGAAAAAATTTACACATTTACAGTGCTTCCCAGGGGAGATCTCTGACTGAGCGGGGTTTATTGAAGATAAGGCAATCAGCCACACCAAACTTATGAAAACTTAAGGTTATAAAGGTTCTGAAGTTTATATTTTGCAAAAATATATAATTTATATTTTCCATGGCTCCTCAATCAATGCATTAACAAGTGGGACTTACCTTTCTCTTGCTCCCACCTGCAGAGCGTGTGTCAGTTAGCAGGTTATCAGAGGTTGGAGCAGAGAGTGACTAAATAACTGTTCAGCATATTAATCCCATGCAGATAAGAATGAGAATGATTAACTGGCTGATGATTACACTTAGGCAGCCAAAAACAGATCTTTGGCAGCCCACTCTGTATTTTTTCTGTATGGGAATCACTCCATTAAATCCTAGTCATGACTTTAATACAGCAAAGAAACTGACATCCACTTTGTTCAGTCTTCCACTGGTCAAGCATTTCACTGATGGAAGTCTGTTTGAGTCACTGTGTGTGATCTCTGGAAGTGTAAAGCATGTAATGCTGCTCTGTGTGGAATGACTCATGTCCATCCAGTGTACTGTAAGATTTATGAGCGACAAAAGGCAAACGTCAGAGCTTCACATATCTGTAGTGAAGCTCATCACTGGGATAGTGTTTAGCTGTTGATAAATGTTAACACATGCTCCTGTAGGCTACAGTATCAGAAAAATATCTTTTGTCGCTTTATTCTGTTGTGTCAAATATTTAAATGTTTTCAAGATGCCTTGTGTTATGTGTTAGTATGTGTGGTGCTCTTGTCCGTCAGAAACTCTGTAAACTTTTTATGATGCAAATGTCTTGGACTCTCTGCCTCCCTTCTCTCTCTCTCTCTCTCTCTCTCTCTCTCTCTCTCTCTCTCTCTCTCTCTCTCTCTCTCTCTCTCTTGTCATTTTTAACTTTACTCTTTTCCTCCTTCTATGCTAACCTCTTTCTCTTTCTTTCTGTTCATATAGGTATTTGGGTTCCAGGCAGGCTTGACATGCCAGGACAGTACAGGAAGTTTCCTTCCTCTCATCCCAGTCATTCCTTCCTTCAGTACTGCACTTTATGGGAAGCTGATCCAGATGCCTGCATACTGGTGAGTTTGTAACACCTCTGATGTGGATGGACATGTGAATGCGCACAGAGTTAACACAATGCCTCTGTGGATCTGAATTTGATACTGATGTGTATTGAAGTTAAAAAGTATTTCTATGGTGGAGAAGGTCCTTCAGTTTTCCATGACTGATCAGCACTTCACAGCATAGGACAGACCTGGACTGAAGGCAGATGATCAGTTATTAAAAGCATTCATCGTGATGAACAAAGAAGTAATAGGGATAAATCATCCATTATTATGAGAATGTTTATGAGTCACCAGTAAATCACAAACATGCAGAACTGAGCTCCCTTAGAACCATCTCTGTTTATTTATGTTAAAATTTAGACTCTTTGTTCTGATGTTTAGCTTATTAGTAAGAGCAGGATGATAATGGAGTCAAATCATCACAGACTCAGAAAATAGAGTGTGCAGCATGAAAGAAGGAGGCGGGGTCTTGAAGAATGGAGCAATGTGGAAAATACTGTTTGTTCAATGAGCGTACTAAATCAAAACTTCATGTGAGATACTTTGGATGTCTGGGTACCACACACTGTGAACTACAGTACACTACTTATGATATATTCTTTTTCTAATCCATCAAGGCTTTCTAGACTACATTTCACATTCATTCACTCCACCATCTCACTCTCCTGGCAGAGGATACTATACCAGGGCTCCATCAGTACCAACTAATTCCATTCACAGGCATTCATAAACTGCTGGCTTTGTCAGTGGGAACAAATTAGACTTTAGTCTGCATTCAGTGTCATGTTTGAAGCTTGGATCAAACTGCTAAACTTCCTGAGAGAAAACTGGTTTCACTGCTGAACTGGAGTGGCCCCTGGAGACCCACCTGAGTCCATGAACACCTGGGACTGTTGTCTGTCTGAAACCCATCTACCATGGATAATGAGCTCACTGCTGGATTACTCCTGCAAATGTCCAAACAAACTGTTCTGTCTTTCAGTCCATGAAATACAAAGTTATATTTTAAAATAATTCACTCCATCATTGTGCGTTGGCTTTGTGTGATCGCCATCTGGAAAGCAATAGACTCTTTCTCTCTCTCTCTCTCACACACACACACACACACACACACACACATACACACACACACACACACACACACACACACACACACACACTCAAGAGGCCAACACACACATTGTGCCCTCTCTCTCACACCTTGCAGTCAAAGTGCCTGTTAAAGCAGGAAACCTGTGCGAGAGCACTAGCTTGGGAATCGATTTCCCCCCATTAATTTAGATTTAAACATGTCAAACAGCTGCAGATGTTTGACTTCTCCTAAGTTCTTCTCCAGACAAACATTGTGTCTACTGTACAGTGGTTAGCTGGCCACAAAGGGTACCACACAGCCTTCAGCACGATGAATCAGTGTGTCTGTAAAAAGAACCTGATTCCCTGTGCTCTCTGCTCTCAATAAGAGACCACTGGCTGCTTGTTTCATCTCCAGCCCCCCCTCTCTTCTGCTCAGCCGGCCTCAAATAGTGGATGCAGATGTCAAACGGATGTCATTTTTCTTACTGACAATCAGTCGGGGTTTCACATCTTTGAAGAGCCTTTTAGTTCAGTTCTCTCCTGTAGCTTTTCCTGAAGCTTGGACCTGCCCATAGAACCTAAACCGACAACCTCAAAAAGTCCCATTGACATGTCAGGGACGTACTCTGGTATACTTAGTGTGCGAGTCTTTGATGAAATACAATACATGAATGTCCTATGACAGTACGCACCAGGGAACCTGATCTTTGCGTATTTAAAAAGGTTTGGGATCACTGTCATGGTCATGTGTTCATGTGATACACAATACACAAGAGAATTTATCTGTATTTAAAGTATTCAAGCAGTTGCATGTTGGTTTTCATGTCAGTCTTTTCTGGCTGATAACGGGAGTTGTTCTTTTGGGTTATGAGGCCATCAACTGCCAGATCAGTGACTCATTTTTGTCACTACAGTCAAACTCTAGTAATTACAATCTGACAGGTCAGACAGGCGGTAGAACAATGGTGACGATCAAGTCTGACAAAGTCTGATGGGCAACATTTTGATGACATCGAAGCTATTAGAGCAGTTTTGGTCCAAAGAAATGAGCAAAAGAATTGTAAGCATAAAGCCATGGTGAAAGTGCAGTAAAAAGAGAGTGAGGGAGCAATCCTGTTTATTTGCAAGTCTTTTCTAGTTTGCTTCATGAATCAGCTTTCCAAAAGACAACGTAGCTAGGGTTCAGATTAATCTCCCTCCCTTCCGCTGGTCAAAGAAATAAGTTGATTAAGCAGGGAGCAAATTCTCATAGTTTTGTGATTTATGTGTTTGTAAAGAGAACTTAAACCTAGAAGTATGAGTAAGTTGTAAAAAGTGTGTGTATCAACACCCAGTAAAGTTACAATGTGGAACTTGGCAGAACTGTTGGTTAGAAAAAAAAGCATTTGGTCTGTCTGCTTAAGACAAAAGTGGTTGAGATCACTTGTGATCACTCCACTCACAAGTGAAACTGAAAAAAAATCCTGGAACAGTGTATGTTTAGCTTCATTTTCTTCTTTAAAACATCAGAACACAGTAAAATAGACAGTTATTCCATTGGCTGTGTCTCTGTAGACAGGATCCTAGTGTCCGAGGAGAGGGTAATTTGCATAGTTTTACCAAGGTCTACGCTTTTACGACAGAGCCGAGGTTTAGAGAGGTGTTGGTAAATGAATCAAGGTAAAGACTTCAACACTTGCAACCAGAAGTGATCCAGAGGTACTGTGTGTATTTCATCTTTATGATGCTTCTTATTGGTTTACTTTGCCTTTTTCAGTCAACTTGCTCCTGAGACTTTAATTCAACAAAATCTTGATAGTTCAACCTTACTAAATGCTGAGAACATTTAAAGGGGAACTGCTGTTGAGGGGTGGAGCTGACAGTGGTATGCAGCACCAGGGCTATTCTTTTGGGTTTCATATCAATGTTAATAGGGTATTCCGCCTGGATGGAAGCAGTTAGAAGTTAGGCGTGTCCCTTTGCCTCCACAATCCTCCCTTGGTTTTTCTCCATCTGACTGAACCCAGTATGGGCTGAGATTCTGACTTTTTAGACAGAAAACTGGACCAGAATATCCTGTACAAAGATAACTCAGGCTCTAAAAGGACAAATGGGCAAACAGTTGGCCTGAATTGGAGTCCAGCAGTGTCACATTGCAGTTCATTATGTCGGATTCCTTTTGAGAAGACTGCAGTTTAGAAAAACTGCAAAAGGATGTTTTGTATGAAGGAAATTTGCTCCTCTGAAATTGGCTGGGTCAAGAAGAAAAACATCAATATGGCAGTCCATAAGAGCAGCATCCCAGGCATAGCTGGCTGCTTGGAACAACCAGATGATCTTGAAGGCCAAGGAAGTTTGAGGCAACCGAACAGTTGTTTGGTTTGACATGTCACGTGGGTATGGATCAATATGTAATGACCTCATCAACACAGCAGTTGAAGAACACTACCATATCCCTCACCATGTCAGAGGTATAATTGCCAGCTACTTCAAAGGATTCAAGTTGCAATATAAGAACAACGTTTTCACCACCCAATGGGAAACTCCCGAAGGACCTCCCCCGCCCTTCTTATCACAGGAATGAATATTCTCAGAACTGCAGTGTGGATGGACAGCAGGGGACTAACCTCCAATGAGAGGGTATATATAGATGATGTGACTGCAACAACTTCATCTCATCTACAAGCAATGCAGATTTTTAATGAACTTAATGACAAGGCACCAAGGGCATGGAGAAAGTCTAGACCCAGAAAGAAGCATATCAGAAACTGTAAAGTGGCTGAAAGGTTCCAGCTCCAAGTCCAGGGGGGGATTGTACCATCTGATGAAGAAAGCCCTGTAAAGTACTTTGGAATTGTAGGTTATGTAGATGACATCAGTGGAAGAAAGCAAGAGATGAAGAATAAATATCGTTGCTAGTGTCGGAGCCTAATAACTGCCTTTGGACTTTGATGAGTGTTTTGACTTATTTCTTGACATTGATTATGACTTGGGGTTTTAGGTTAACTTATCAATTACCAGTTGTGATTTTGGTGATAGATGATGAATGCTGGCTGGTCTGAGAAAAGAGACATGCATAAGGACACCACCCCTTTGGCTGGCAGTTTAATGCAGAATCTAAATGATCTATCGTGATTTATCTTTTGGACTTCTAACCGAAAGTCTGATGTTTCAGTGACACACTGACAACCTCCCTCGCCCACTTCACTCGGTAGACTTAAACCAGCAGTCTGGCCAATTATAGGTACTTGCATCAACAGTACAGGAAGAGTTCAAGGTTGCAAAGGTAAGGCTCTGACAGAGGTACAACTAGAGTTACAACTAGATCAGAGGGGAAGTGGGCATTGATGAGGCATTACATAGTTCCCAAAATATGGTGAGATGATGATCCAAGCAGAGTACTGTGACCTTAAGGAGGAGAGACAGAGGGGGTCTACTTCAGTCAGTGTATGACACTACTGACTCAACCAAATTGTCACAGATAAGGAATGAAAAAGGACCCACTGTGCAGATCATTCATAAAAACAAGCACATAGTGCAAATAATGCCAAGACAAGATCCTCTAAACACTGACTGAAGCATTAAAACAGGATAGAGGGAAAAAGGCATCAGAACCAGTCAAAGGCAGTCCCACCTATCCAGTTATCACGAAAGGGGAAGTAACACAAACCTCACCTTGGAGCGCAGATGGCAGAGCAAAAAGCCCTTGAACGGGCAGCCTGAGTTCAAGTGTCACTTTCACTCTGTTTCCTACTCTATCCACTGTCTTGTCCTTTCTCATTAAAGGCATAAAAAGCCAGAATAATAACTTAAAAAAAAACAAAAATAAAAAGCCAGAATAATAAAAAAAAAACAAAAACAAAAATAAAAACACAAACCTCCAAAAAGGCATAAAAAAGCCCCTGCAGTCAGCCTGGGAGGGATTGTTTGGGAAATATGTACAAAACATTCCCTTTTCTGTGACACATTAAACATAAATAACATGAGGAAAAAGTAACAAAAATAAATTTATATTGTGCAGCTTCTTTCAAAATTATTTTGGAGAAATTACAATGCACATTACAAATGTGTGAAGAGATAACAATTATGAAATGTTGAAGCTAGAGTCTCACCACTTTTCACTGAACACAGTGTTTTAACTAAACTAACGCTTGGTTAACAAAAAAAACATCAACTCTGAAATGATTTTTCATACTCTTTTCAAAGCAAATAACGCGTCCGACTTTACTTTCCCAGACAGTGAACTCATGGGGCTACCAACTTCTGTGGGACTGTTTAGCTTTTCAACTAGGCTGGCTGTGAAACCTGTTACCCACCTCCCCCACCCCACCCCATACTGCCGCTAAAAGAAAAAAGAAAAAAAAGAGTGAGGTTAGGCTTGTCAGAAGTGCCACCTGCACTGATATACTTAAAGCCTAAGCTCACCCACTAACTTTGACACATGGACACATATTCAGGCACACACACTTGCTCTCACACTATATAATATTCCTTATAGTGAGCCACCTGACAGCCGCAACAGATGGAGGCAGGCCAAGGCCAGGGCCCACCAACCTACCAAGCAACAAACCAGCAGCAGCCAAGTGTGGCTTGTCACATTGCAGGTCGTAATTCAACCTCATGGCAGCTTTTATGTAGTGTTTTTAGCAGCCTCTTTTCCTCATGCAGCCGTTTCTAAGGGGAGACTTTCTCAAAGTATCTGGCTTTACAGGTGCATTTTATGTCGCCACAAAAACTGACTTGCCTTGAAAATGTTTCTGAATAGAAAGTAATTTTGCGTCTCCCTTGATATCTCATTACTGATCTAGCTATTTTAGATTTTCAGCTTTTAGCCCTACCTGTAGGTTTGTTTAACCTGAAACTGAGAAGTCTTTAATGGGTCTGGAATGGTTGTCTGGACTCTAGATTAGCTCATGTTGTGATTTATGAAGGCTGCTTGAGGAATCTGAGGCATGGGGCTTCTGATGTGATTGTAATACCTCATTACTCCTGTTCATAGTTAGTCATAGCAAGCTGCTCCTGGTCTGTGTTTCCACACACAGCCAAGAACAGGAGAACAAATGCTTCTTATGATTATGTGCTTCAGTTCAGAGTCATTTAGATCCAGATTAAGTAAATGTACATAAACAGCATTCATTGGTGAGAACATCGACTGTGGCTGTTACATTTGTCTACCAGCCATTTTGGAACATAACATCACTAACAATTTGGATTGGAACAGTCGAGGAAATATTAAAAGGGAGTGGCTGGTGAATGGAAGAGTCCAAATGATACACAGTGTGTTTGTCTTCTGATAGACATTCTGAGACAGACGTGACCTACAAAACTTATTCATCAGCCATTGTTTTTAGACCAAACTTATGCTGACCTTGCATTTGAATGATAAAGCAATGACTTGATTTAATCATCAGGGTCTTACTTAAAAATTGAACAACCTAAATTTATCATGTGTTTGCTGCATTTATGGTTTGGAGGCTAAATGGGCAGTGAGCGTTGTATAAACTAAGGTCTTTCTTGTTTTTGAGGATGTATTTTTAAGTGATGAATCTGAAGGGATGACGGCACACTCCATCAAGAAGTCTTCATGTATTAACAGATGTTAAGGAATGTCAAATGATGTAATATTGTTCCTTTTTTAACTCTAAAATGAGAAGCAGAACAGGTTGAGAGCTGCAGGGAAAAACATAATATTTAACGTGGCACAGTCTATTAAATGTTTTTGCCGACTACGTGGTCATTTTTTTTCCCTCCCTGACATCTGGTGTCAGACAGTTTTATTTAGTTTAATGGCTGACAGAAATCAATGGATGTATTGAGAAGCCTTGTATGAAGGAAATGACATGAGTGAATGTGGGGCTTGTGCTGTCAGTCACTGACGTCTCAGTTTTGATGCAAAATCGGAAGCATGTTTTTAGCTACATGCTCTGCTGTTAAAGTTTTTCACTTGGCAGCTTGAATCAACATTAACCTCAGTCCTAAAGTCTATATCATAAGCTGCTGGCTTCTCGAAAGGAAATTTTCTTGCACTCCTAGAGAATTTAGTTTTGGATAAACCGTACGTCCACCAAAACCCTTAAAGCAAATTCAGGAGCAGCTGTGGATGTTTTTAGTTGAGTGAAAGACCCTATTAATTCCTGATATAGTCATCTGTGAAACTAAATCTTCAGGGAGGGAAAACAGTGGGAAATAGTGAAGGGGAGGAGGATTATCCACTCTGAGTGGATTATCATCCATGGTGGTGTGCATTCCATGATCCTCTTTCTCCACCACACCTCAGCGCTACTCCATTATGTTTCTCTCCTGACTTACGCCTCATTAGAACACTTTGTAGATGATTATGGGGAAGAAACTATTGGCGTCATTGAGATAGTTTTTGATTTGAGTGTCATCTAATAAAGCAACTTGGTTCGAGGGTTATTGAAATGAACTCTTCAGATTATCCTAAGCTATTGAGGCTCTGACAGCACTGTCTACAAAAAGCTCAACAAGCTCCGAATCCTGACCATAAATGTCACGTAGGTTGTGCTGTTGTCTCTGGACAGAGATCTTTTAACACTGTTTCTGTATAAGTGACCGCATGTCCTCCACATGTTGATAGTCTTGGTATTTCTTTTCCTTCAACACCTGATGAACCACGTCATTTCCATTTTCTCGCCTTGCAGTCTGCAGCTGTCTTCACAACTTGATTAAAATATTTCTTTTAGTAATCCCTGTGTAATGATGAAGCCCTCTCCTGAGACGGGCCCTACTCTTTATGCTTGTCTTTGTACTCATGTTTGTGTGTGTTTCTGTGTGTGTGTGTGTGTGTGCGCATACATATGAAAGTATGAGTGAGTTACAGAGAGAGCTTTTTCACCTCTGTGTGTTTTGGGTCAGGGGTGCTCCAGATGGGAGGAAGAAAAAGAACAGAACACATGTATGTAAGTGAAAAGGAGAGACTGAAGGGTTTGTATTCCTGTAAAGAGTTTGGATATTTCAGGATGGATGAATGAGAAAAGCACACATGGAGCACCTTTAAACTTTGGGAACCAAAAACTCAGGGTTGTGTCTGTTCCTCTCTGACTCATACCCATGTTTAACACAAACACTTAAAAAGTTTTAAAGAGTTTTTACATTTCTCTCCTACTTAACTATCAATGTAGTGTGCTGTTTCACTGATATGATTGTTTCAAGTGAAGTGTTTTAACGCTATAAAAGGAGACAGGTGATATTGTGAAGAGTTTGTCAGAAATTAAATGTTTAGCATCAAAGTAGCTTGTAACAACAGAAAGAGATAAATTAACAGATAAAAACAATACATCATGATAGCTTATCAACACAGTAGCATCAGATAAAGAAAAATGTGCGAATAAGAGAGTTAAAGTGGTGAGCCTTGGAGTAATACAACACAAAAGATTGACTCTAACTATGAAATCACAGTGAAAAATCAATAAACGAGAGAAGACAGCATGAAAAAGATAAAATGAGAAGAAAAATTAAAAAATACTGGATCAGTGGCTTCCATGCCTTTACAGAAAGCAGCAGTCTTTAAATTGTGGCCAATGTATATGACCAATCTGGACGTGGGCAGAGGGTAAACTGAAATCTAGCACCAGGTCTGAGTGTGTGTGCTCAAATTTTATGTCGCCGAGGATAATTACATCATATGAGTACAGTGCATTTTCAGACAGATAAACAGAGGTTCAATGCTTAATATCTAGATAGTTAAATTAGATATGATACCAAAAATGAATCTAACAGTTTACCCCTCTTCTGCCAGTCTCTGTAAAATACATTGCTTTGTATAAAAAACGAGTATTTACTTTCTCCCTTTTTTTAAAGAAATAGAGAGGTTGTTTTCAGTGATTTTAGAAACACTCCCAAGGTCCACAGTTAAGTCTCTGAAAAGAATATTTAGAAGAAGCTCAAACTTTTATTGCTGGATGTTTTTTTAAGGAAGCCGTACTGATTACAGGATTTTCCATGATGATTATTTCACTCCTAATGTTATTATCATATTAATCTGAACTGTGTGTGAAAAAGTGGACTATCTACTAACAAAACACATTTATTTACATGAGATCACAACTAATCAGCTAATTTGGTGGTATAAAGAATCACAACACTCTGTTTTACCAGTGTTTAAATGCAAGCTACACACTTCTTGGCCAGGCTACAAAATGACCTCAAATAAAGTTAATTAAATCAGCAGGTTAACCAGTTTGCTCTCCTGCATTTTGAAAATGTTTTATCATCTACTTTGGTTTGTCACATTTACGCTGCCAACAGCTGCAGCGATCTCTTTGCAGATGTGGTTTTTCTGTCTCTATTTAATGCCACATTTCCAGCTGGCAAACAACAAAGCTTCATTTCTCTCTACCTCTGTTGCTGTGGTGTCAATCTTCAGCACAGAGAATTCTCCTTATTCTGTAATGCTTCCCTCCGTGTCATAAACTCTATGGGTCAGGCCAGCTCAACCTTGAATATTTAGGGACGTGGTATCTAAATTACAATTGTTTTCAGCCGCCAATCAATACCTGCATGTAGTGTATATCCTTAAATTTTTTTTGTTGATCGCTTATCTTGAAACAAGCCATCCTTTCAGCCATGTATGGCTGCTAATGAAATGCAAAGTTTTAGCAAAGGCTGTGGTCCATTCAAAGGGAGACACTGACATAGAGCCGGTCCAGTCAAGTCTCTGTGTTTGATTGACTTTCTTATTAATATCCTCTCACCTAAATGATATCCACAAGGTAAAATGAGAAGTTTTCCCACCCACTGAGTTGACCACTTGGGTCATACTGCGGAGTGTGAAGTGCTTAACTATAATGTTGATTTGGACTCACTGCAAGATGCTGCAGTGAGTCTTTTCCAGATAAATGAAGTGACTGTCAAGAACCTGATAACTCTGCCTGGTTATTTTCAAGAGGGGTCCGTGACCTTGTTGTGCAGGGACAGGGGATTCTGTTATACTCGGAATCAATCAGCACCACAGAGGAGTGAAAGGGAAAATCAGTCAATAAACACTTCCCTCCTTTTTCAGTCTAATTCCCTCCTCGGAACTCTTCAAAGTAGATAACAATAGCAGTGGAGGATTCTGTTAACTCTTTGGGAATGTTTGTATTTGTCGGTGAAGATGAGACAGTGAATGATTAGTAGAAACTTCAGATAACTTATCACCTGTCCCAGGACAGTGGCTGTTTGTTGTATCTATCAGTGAAATATGTCAGCCAGTAATGGATTACACTGGCTTTGTAGTAAGCTCAGATAAGTTGAAGTAGAGCAAAAGTAGCACATTGTTAAAGGGGGTCTAGGGTGAATGACTACCTTGTTGACATTCCTGTTTTGTTTTGTGTTATTCTTTGAATCTAGTTTACATTTTGTGTTTGAGTACTTCCAGCTTATTTAGACTGCTAGGATCTCATTGTAGTATAACACTGTGCTTCATCAACAGTTTTATGTTTAGCTACCATTACAGACAAAATCCTGGGTTAAGGGTTGTATTTCAGTTTAAGGGACTATCTTAATATTTGCTAAATTGGGGGCCTCCTCATCTCTCCTGGATCTTCTAACACCCAGAGTTATCTGTGTTCCTGTATTTTGGGATCTTAAAGGTCTAATTTTTTTTGTTCACATAAAATGAGTGATAAGATATAAGCTTAAGTTCTGGGACTCTGTGTAAATACTTAAAATCTGCACTAATGGCAAGATATCTAATATTTTGACACAAGACGTTTTTGTATTTGTCTATATAAACTATAACTAGACCATTACTGTTTTCTTATCAAGACATGTCTTGACCACATACTTTCTGCAGCCTTCCTCAGAAGAGTCACAGGCTGCTGTTGTTGTGACTTGTCTGTCAGTTGATTTATGGAGGTTTGGTCGTCCTACCTGAAACAGCAGGACGACCACGCCACCTGTTGTCTCTCAGGTGTGACCGCATGTGGGCCCTCCTCATCCCAGTTAAGTCCTCTGGGCTTCCTGAACACCACAGCCACCCTTGTCTAGATCTGGTACCTGATGCTCTCTTGGTAATGACCTCCACCTTTTCCATGATGTGTTTTTTCCCTCTTCTAGTCTGGGAGGATTGATTTTAAAGAGCATATTACATGTTATATTTTCTTTTTTAATTAACTTGAACATTGTCTGATAAAGGCTGCAGAATAAATCAATCATTGATTTTATGTTATACAACACAAAAAGGCACAAATTTAGAGGAATAAGTGGCTGTTGTCAGTATAGCCAGGACACCTGCTCCATTCTCCACTGGTTCTCATGCGACAACTCAGCTGCTCTATTTTATTTCTCCTAATCCTGCCCTGGTCCTGGTCTCCAGCTTGCCGTAAAGGTTCATATTTATAAGCTAGAGGACCATCATATGTATAGGAATACAGATTTTCTTCCTTTTCGTAGACAGAAGTGTCAGTCGGATCCATGTTAGTTAATGTTAAACAGGCAGAATCAGCAAGACTCCCGTGTGTGATGTCACTTTCAAATGTTAGTTTTTAATGCAGAAGTAAATGCAAACGTACTAAATGTCTGAAGGAGACCCTGTGATTTATTGTTTCCAAATTTCTTTCAAAATATTATTTTTTTAAAGTTTTTTCCCATAAACTGCTTAACTGTTGTCTTCAACCTGCAATGTGTTCTTTATTTTTGGTCCACTTTTTGGTTTATTGCACATGTCCGTACTCCACATGTTTCTTTCTCACTTTCTTTCCTGTGTTTGCTTTTTTTTGTACCAACCTATTTAGATAAACAAAATTGAAACACCAGGGGCCTGTACTATGATGCGGGATTAATACATCCAGGATCTCTCTCCGTTACTTGGGTTGACTTAACTAGACATTTTCAATCCTGATAAGCTGGACTATGAAGCTAGATATTAACTCTGTAACTGAATCCAGGGTTTTCCAGTCCTGATCAGTGCATGCGGACATAAAAGGGTGATGTTTACTGCATCTGACCAATCACTAACATGGAGAAATAGACCAACCTACTGTACCATGGAGGAGCTGACAAATATTCTTTTAGAATAGGAAAAATTCAAACACATCATCCAGGCCAAAAACAACACTGTTGCTGCAGCAGAAGCCAGGAAGGAATACTGGCAGAAAATTGCATACTCTGTTAATGCGTAAATTTGTATGATTATACAATATTAATTCATCAGACAGTTTAAACAGACAGCACTCCGATCACTCTGTTTGACTTTATTACGGCACAGATGTTTGGAGCGGAGCACTTCCTCAGTGCCCTTCTTTTGGTTTATATTTTCCATCGAGTTCTTTCTAGGCTCAGCAGCCCTCGTATGAGAATGTTTTGTTAGAATTTTAATTTCTCACCGTGATGGCGTGAGTAGTTCAACATTAAATAAACTTATGTTTCTGCAGTTATACCACGTGTTACCATTATTATTAACCTCGTTATTTAAGGCGTGTCTGACTATGGTCAATCACATTTGTAATATATGGCTCCATCAGTTGACAAAATCAGCGCAGTCCATCCAATGAAAATCTGTATCTTTCGTACAGGATGTCAGCAGGGACATCTAAAGGATTGTATCCATCCCTGAAAGCTCTTTCGCTTTTATGTTCGTTGATCTCTTATCCAGAACTTAACCGGCTAAGTTACCATGGTGATTTACGTTGCTAAGAAGTGAACCGGTATTGTAGGATGGAAAACCTAGGGTTGACCCTGAAGTAAGCACAATAAGATAAAATTCAGCTTAGTAGCACAGGGCTCTGGTTCTTAATAGCTTCTAATTCTAATTTCCCTTTAACATTTTCCTGATGGCCTCTATATTTTAAATCATTTATAGACTTAAAAGAGTACTGTGAGGTCAGGGACAGCCTATTTTAAGGCACAAAAGTGTAATGCAGGGACATGATTTCTTTTAAGTCAAGATCCAAGACAGCTGAATTCCCTCTTCTGGTGGGTCTCATATAATGTGGAGACCCACCCAGAGCGAGCCTAGAGGTACACTTTATTGAGTTTTTCTCCCCAAGGCTACACTTTCCAATATGGATTCTGCAATTTAGCAATAAATTACATTTTGTCACTTTTCCATGCATCTGTTTCACATTCTAAGATGTGATTAGATATAATCTTTATTACTCTGGTTGATGCAGAAGATGTTTGGACTACTTTTACCTTTGCAACTCTTTGGATACTTCAAGACTTTTTTTCTTAAGAGCAAAAGTGCCTCCTGCCAGAAAGATGTTTACTGAGTTGCAGCAGAAAACCTTGGCTTTGCCAGCTACTTAATGAAATCCAATGAGTGTCTGGCTGTCCACACTTCCAGCATTTCCAAAACATACTAATGAGACTCTGTTTCTCATTTAGCTCCAAGATTTAAGTTGCTGTTTGCAGAGATTCAGGCGAAATATAATAAAAACAGGTGCATAATTAAAGTTTTAGGCGACCACATGCACATGACAGCTCCCCTGAAATGCTATAAACACTCAAATAAGCCAACAAACTTTCATCCCTTGCCAGTAATCTCATTGAAGTGGCTTTGCAGGCACATTTGCTCCACATGTGGGGACATTGTTTTTGCTGAGTCCCCTTTACTTTCTTTTGTTCAGCAGCAATATCTAGTTACGTGTACACACAGGCATGAAAGCATTCTAACACACAAAACACACATGAAATCGGTTTGATTGAGGTCGTGCTGTATGGCATGAAGCAGGAGAGTTTTCTAATAGAGAACACCATGACATGGATTGGCTCACAGAAGTGCCAAATGCACCATAAGTTTCATTCAAAGAAGTGTGTGTGCCTTAAGGTAAACTCATTTCCCCTTTTCACTGTGGAGTTTCCCTCTTTCATGCTTTGATTTTCATCTTTCTTTATCAGCATCTCTCTCTTTTACTCTCTGTCTCATAGTTATTCCTCTTTGGACAGCAAGCAGTTAAGAACTCTGCGCTTGCATGATGGCAGCCAGCAACTCATGTCATCCTGCCGAACCACCCAGAAGCAGAATAAAGAGAAGATAAAGAGACACAGAGAAAAGGAGAGGGAGGGAAACAGAGGAGTTAAACAATTGCAGAGCTGCTGAGTGGAGGGGGGCTTGTAACGTGTTCCACATTCTGAAGTGGGAACAGACAAAAGTTAATGTATAATTAAATGTGCAGTGATTCTTCTTCCTAAGACACTGCAGCCATCCCTGAATGAGTTTTTACATTGTGTGCTCCGTTAGAGGGTCAGACTTTTCAGACTTTTTCATGCCCATTTCAAAATGTAGTCAAGCAAGCAAGTGTGCATGAACATACCCTCCAAAACCACAAACAGGATTTTCCACATTTGTTTTTGCTTCCAGTGTTTTTTTCCTATTGCCCAGAGATGCAGGTGAAGGGAGGAACAGGAGAAAGAGAGCTGTTGAGGGTTTAAGAAAATTAGTTTTGATTACAATCAAACTACCACTTTAAGCCCCGTATGTTTCTTCTGCTGCAGAGGATGTCTAAATGTGTTTGGATATGAATTAGTCATTATTTATAGAGTGGAGTATTAGAAAGAGGAAAGAAACATCCATGCAGATGCACATCCCTCTGTCTGTGTGTGTGTGTGTGTGTGTGTGTGTGTGTGTGGCTGTGTGTGTGTGTGGCTGAATATGTGTGTCAGATGATAAATGGGAAGGAGGTCCACTGAGCTCCTGATGGACAGGAGCCTGGAGGATTCAGTCTATCTGCACTGTTACCTCATCCCCCTGAACACTCAACTCATCAGCTTGTCATACTTGCACCCACACACACACGTGCTCACACACACACGCTTTTGGAGGCAGATGAAATGTTAAATGTGTAAAGATTCTTTTAGAGTCGGGTTTCAGGGCTGTACATCTCTTCACATAAATCATCATCACAGTTCTGACTAAAGGCAGAGAAAGGTCAGAGGCAACCAGGCAAACTGAGCTTTACTGCCAAGTTACTTCGGACAGATGAGCTGACATGAGGTGCTTTTCAGCCGTGAGAGCCGGACCTTACATCTGAAATACACCAGATGCTTCTCCGGTCCTGCTCTGCTCTGTCACAGCACTGGATCAGATAGGTTTCCGTTCAAGAAAATGTATCAACTTACACTAGACCCGTTCCGTTGTGGTCCGGCTGCATGCCTGGTTTGGCAGGTTGCAACTAAAATGCAGCCATCCCATTTTTGCCAGTTGCTGGAGCTGTGACGTCAATTCACTGTTGGGAAGATCGAGCAGGACAGGAAGTCATGCACGGAAACTACTTTAAAACAAGACCGGGAGTCAACAGGTTTGAGGTTTTACAGCCCAACATTAACGAAGAGAAGCGTATCAATGAGGTGGGAGGCACGGGAACTTGTCGTCTTGCAGCTCCAGCATTCCGTCACTCGTGGTCTGTTTGATTGAATATGCAGCTAGTGTGAGTTGACGAATGCAGTCAACACGCAATGGAACAGAGCTGGACCGCAGATGCATTGGGTGTATTTGAAGCATCAGTTTACTGTTCCAGTTCAGAAATGTCTATTTAGCCACTAATGCTGTTGAAGAGCTGTTGAACAAAGCAGTGATCTTGATGGATTTGTAAGAGAATATGACCCATTTGTTCCCACTGGTGTCTGTTGTCTTCAGTGTTTGGTGGTGCTCATGTGCAAACTCCATACGTTAATGTGTTATCGTCCCAATTAATTCATTCATTCATTCATTCATTTATTGTTTTCCTCTTTATATAATCTTTTACAGGAGCAAAAGGTCTTCAGTCCCAACCACAGAGTGGATTTTTGAGCTTCCCCACTTCACCGTACAGGCAACACGGGCTCAGACACTTTTACTCCAAGTGATCTGTCAGAGCTGGACCCACAGTGTGACAAACGGAGGACCGGTATCCCTCAGTGAAAGCCTACTCAATGAGGTGTACAAACCTTCAGGTAAACTATACTCTATTCTGTGTACTTTACCAAGGTAGCCCAGTTTTCTGTCCTGTTCCTGCAAATCACTTCTGAGTGTGGGTTCGGAGAATGCAAAGAAAAGGACCTGGATTATCATAGAGGCAAGTGGACCATGCTCCTGTGCACATCTCTGTCATTAGAGTTATCTGCAATGGCAACTTCCAAAATAATGAACAATACCCACACATTAGCTGAATTTGAACAGCACACTGTAATTTAACCATTTACATTCATTGAACAAATATAAAACATCACTTTGCCCATCTGGTCCCTTAAGACTGATGTTACAGTTGTTCAAGTTGTTGTCACTTTTATCTCTTTAAATGTCCCTCTGCTCATAAATCACATTCACTCGCTTTTGCTTGGGTCTTTATAAAGCTATGCTTATTTCTTAGAAACAATTCAATGTCAAGGGAGTCAGTGAACTGACTGGAGCTCTGAGTTTTACAGTTATTGTACAGAGCTTAGCACATCATGTGAGACAGCAGCTTTTCCCAAAACAAGCCTTGGTTATTTCATGCCCCATGTGCATCACCAAAACGCCAGTCTGCATATACACACATTCTCCTAAGACATGAAGGCGGTGTGCGTTATTAGACCTGCAGTGATGTATAAAACTACTCTGAAACCATCTTACACTTAATGATGAATGCTCTAATGGTTAAATAACACATTCTGCCCCTTGTTAAAATAGAGGGGAGCCTGAATTCAATAAAACAGTAGCTGACTTATGTCGGTAGCATCTGGACAGCCCTCTGGAGGGCCAGGGATTTTCCAACTCATTAGGATTGTGTTGTTTGGTATTCCGTCAACAGTCTTTCTTTGCCAAGCCAGCTAAGCTACCTTTTTCACTGCGCTTTAGCTGCCAGATTTTATGAAACTGGTCTCCTGTGGAGTGAAGTCAAATATTCCTCTCTCCTCACTCTGCTTTTCTCTTGGAAGAGGGTTTGAATAGCAACATGGAGCAACAATTGCAACATCTGGTACATATGCCGGCAGGTTATTAAAAGATCTCTGGGGAATGAATTTGGCCTTAGCAGGCAAGAGAGTGAAGGGGAATAGGTGACTGGTTTTGTGGGTGAAATTCCCATGAGAACACCAAACATGTCCAGTACTGTATCTGCTTTTCTGATCCTGGTAACAGTCTTAGTCCTTAGAGTAGATGTTTGCTTTCATAATCCCTCTCGGCCCTCAGATCATCAGTATTTGTGTGGACTGTTATGAGCTATTTCTTATAGTAGTACATTACAGCGTGTTATATTGGGGGCTCCTGAGGAAATGGGAGCTGTTATTTGCTGGCTACTTGCCTTTCCACTTACACTACTCTGTTACTCAGGGTTCATTTGTAAACTTGAGAAGGATCATCATTCCTTCTGATATTGGGCTCTTTAATTCTTCATACTGACATACTGTCCTCTTATCTACTACCAAATAAACTGGTCTTGACTGTGATGTAGAGGCTGCTGTTTGATCCTAGATGTGTTTGCAGCTTAGCATTGGCTACAAGTATTGCTTTAGGGCCGTAACTGTTTGTGGTATTAGCTTTGGTCCATCAGAATTCTCAGACATTCAGATGTTATGAAATGTTGCAATACAAAAAAATGAGATGAGATCATAAATCCAGATTCAAGTCTTTAATCTTCCATTTTTGTTTGTTTGTTCATTCTTGTGCGACCAACCAGCAGTCTCCAGGCTGTTGCCATGACAGAGCTTCCTCTAAAACAGACAAATGCACAAACACACACACATACACGCACAGGCAAAACACGGAGCACAAGTCTGTTTGCTTTGAGCGTGTTCTTTTTTTATTTTTGAGGAATTTCTCCTTCACTCTCTCCTTTTGATCTAATGTTTTTTTTTTTCAATAGAAGAAGGTGTTTCATATCGAGGTCGAGCTGATAGCACAGATGGTCAGTGTCCTTCACAGGGAGGAGTCATTTAGGTATGAGATTCATTCCCTGTCCAAAGGAAATACCACAAACCAGCAAGGGTCAACTGTGCTTTGGTTTTTATCTGAAGGTACTGACACACTGTAAAATGTTTATTTAAAAATAATTGGTTGGTGGTAGATGCAGATCGAAGAAATCTTTGCAGCTGGCTGGAATGATAAAACTCTGAGTTATGGCTGCTACAGTATTAATTCAACTACTGACATTTTAATGTTTAAAATGTTTCCAACATAACTCACAGATATCAGTGAAGCTAGAAAACTTTTTTGAATGTGTTGCAGGCGTCAAATTCAAAATGAGTGAATATTGGCAAAAAACAACAACTAATAATAATTAAGTTTATCAGTTTGAACAATAAATATCTTGTCTTTGTACTGTAATCAATTGAATATAGGTTAAACAGGATTTGCAAATCATTGTATTCTGTTTTTATTTACGTTTTACACAACGTCCAACTTTGGAATTGGAATTGGGGTTGCATATTTGCACATTCAAGTCAGGCTGTGCCTACCTTCTGCCTGAAAAAAGTAGACAATGCTATTATTCTGTTCTCATTCCTTCTCATCTCTTCTCAAGCCTGTGCTTTAAATTTTCTTCAACGTCAAGTCTTATCCAGTGAAGGATGTGATTTAAGACTTCACTTCATGTGTTTGAGTGTTGTGTTTAAGATTTCATGTTGTAAGGGAATGGATTATGGTCATGTTTATGAGCTTTTCCAGAGAAATGGATAAAGCTTTAATGAACCTTTGGTGCCACAGCTGCACCTCTGGCCACACAGCTGTGTGATCTAGACCAGGACAAGACCAGGAGGTTTTAGAAGAGGTTAGTTGATTGTGCCCACCAGATATGCTCCAGATGATTACCCAGGGAGACATATGCTGTGACATAACTTAAGTATGACAGATATAAAGGGAAATGGAAGAGAGGGACCAAGAGAATGGGCCCAGTGAAAAATGAAGGAGACTGAAATAAAGGTTGAAGGGACAGCTGACAGAAAGAAGGAAGCGGAGAGATTGAGTGTGTGTGGTAAACCTTGGTGTCCAGAAACACAAATGGCCAATGGTTTTCTTTATTAAATCCAGCTTTTGCACGAAAGAGTGTCAGGTCACACTCATACTCTCTCTCCCTCTTTCTCTCACTGTCTCTCTCTCTCATTCTCTCTCACACACACACACACAAACAGGGACATAGGCACTGCATGGATGTCTGACACTAACATCAAAATGTGTGCCAAGCTTTGCACCATATGAACCAATTCTAAACAATAAGGAGATCATATGGAGCTTATTCTCCATATGACCAGAGATCAGAAGCATGTTGATAAGAACTTAAATCCTCACTTATTTCTGTGTAACTATTGAAATAGTTTCCTTGTTTATCCAACTTTCCTTCACACATTTGTTGGGGGAAGGGGCTGTTATGAGAAAAAAGACTTTCACACTGATATATCCTATTGCTTGGAAACATATGTAGCCCGGTTCAAAGACCATGTCTACAACAGTTTTACGCATTTTTGCACTGCATGAAAAAGGCTGCTTCTGTCACAGCCAGCACTTCACATCCTTGTGATCTAACTGCTTTCAGGAGCATGGGCCTGACACAAATCCCCCTGTGACGCTGCGGCATAATGAGTGTTGGTAATAGCTCTGTGTTATTGGAGGGGAAAATGTGTCCATTTTCATATCACTCTGTCACCTTCATTAGCTAATCCCTGATATTCTGTGCATTTTATGTTGTCTGGTTCCAGATCTTGCCCATCAATCACCTTTTTTTCCTCCCTTGGTGGTGTTTCTATCATTTAGCTTTAGGCAGCCATTGTCATAGCAGTTCTCTCTCTAAGTCTAAACAGTGTAATCTGCTCCCTGTTCTGCATTTACATATTTCTTGGTCAGATTTCAGTAGCTTTTATTTTTTTTATTTTAGCATGACATGAGCCTGTTGTGTTGGTGTCCCAATTGTCAGTGAAGCTTTGAGAAACTTAACTCGAAAAAAAAGGAAAGTATCTACACCCCCCATTCCAGAGGGAAAAAAAACCTGCCTGCATACTTGTCTGCTTCATGGTTTGACATCGGGCAGGAAGAAAGCAGGAGAGAAAGAAGGGAGGGAAAAAAAACTTGAGCCTTTCATCCAAATTTTCTGACATTAAAAACACGTTGTGTCAGAGAACTGATAAATAAATGGAAGGAACTTGAGATGGAGCTTGTCATTGGAAACTTCAATGAGCTACAGGCGGCCCTCACTCCGCTTCTGGCAGATTGTCATGATGTTTTAAGTCAGTCCAGACTCAGGCCCTCCACTTTTCTTTTGTCTTTCTAAAGCTCTCTGCTCTTTTTCATTCACTTACTTCACTTCACAGTCAACGGGAGTCACCACTGGAGGAGGTGCTAAAGTGAAGTTTTTGTTGTGTTTTGCTAAGTGGAAATTATTGCAGTAATATCCATGTGTTTAAGGGATTGAGCAGCATGAAGTACCTGAGCTTTGCTCCACTTGAGACCTTCACAATACAAATTTGGTATCATTTACACATAAGCCAACCTCAAGAAGATCAGACCTTTAAGGTATGAGCTTTTGTTGCCTGTAGCTGGAACACTTGATGTCATCCTCACTCCCTGAGGAGGGATCTGAAGACTTGTAGGCATCTAAATCAACAAATAATGTGTGAAGAAAAGAAGTACAGTGTGAAGTAATAAGTCAGATTCAATAAAAGTCTGCTTTTCCTGAGCTCAACAGTGGTGTTGACAATTTAGTACAAATAGCTGTAAAAAGACTGATTTGAAATGCAAGCAAGGTTCTCAAAATTGTTCAAACATGTTAAAAAAATGTATGTAAACACAAACAAGAACACTGCATGGTAC
The DNA here is from genome assembly GCA_030710495.1 of Labroides dimidiatus. Lineage (NCBI taxonomy): Eukaryota > Metazoa > Chordata > Actinopteri > Labriformes > Labridae > Labroides > Labroides dimidiatus. Next base: position 17,292,503 of record CM061148.1, on the reverse strand, counting down.
AAAAAAACTTAAGCGCTGCCAAAGCAGAGTCCTTAGAAAGTTAATAAGCGCTGAATCAATGACAGGCCCAAATAAATCTGTTTATATTTATGTCATCTGGTAGTGTCTGCAGGGCTGGCTCCCTGCTGGGAGTCAACCATCCCATCTAAGGGCAGTGACGAGTGCCGACTGAGCACATAAGTCCATGTCATAAGGCCATAAATTTCCTCTGTGAAGTCCATTGAAGTGCTCCAGCAGCACCAAAACCTCAGTCACGTCTTGGCTACCACCACACACAGACACAGAAAATCTCTTCAAAGCTGGGACATAAATATTGATCTCTGTAGATTATTGTTGAACAAGAACTCTTAGCTTGGTTTCTTTTTAATTCTGTTCTACAAGGAAGAGATGGGAGTGGGAGAAACCCTGTGAAAATAAGACAAGCGACCTTAAGAGAAAAGGAAGATAATAATCTGGAGTTGTATTTCAGGCTGTGGTGCTGGTGTGCCATCAGAAGCTGTTATATTTAAACAACGCTGTTACTCCATTAGGCTGCTACTACAAAGACATACGTTTCAAATGCCAACCAAACTGTCCAAATCCCAGTCGGTAAGAAGCATTGGAGATTAGTTTAATTTATTATTTATTAGTTATTGCAATCAAGATAAAGTGAATGAGATGCTATCGAACTGAGATGAGTCAAACATATTACAAAGTCACAGTTGCAGCCTCAGTCTTTGGTGGCCAATCCCACAAGGTCTCCCTTTTTCTGTTATTCTTCATTACCTGTGCTCCTTCACCTCTTCTATCACTTTTTCTCTGAGTATCGCTTTGCACCCCCCCCCCCCCCCACACACACACACACACCACACACACACTCACACTCAAACACTTTCATGCTCTTCCAAACTGCCCTGCCTAGGTCCATTAGTGTTAGCCAAATTGCTTCCTCATGAAGCCTCCTTAATTGTGGTAATTCGGTGGCAGAGAGAACCGAAGTTTTAATGTGCATGGAACATGTGTCACTGCTTCAGGCAGAAGGAAAGGCAGGCAGCACCTGGAGAGAATGGTAATCATGGAAATTAGACCCCTAGACTCTGCTACCACTAGCACTTACACCCCATCAGTGTCTTTATACCACAAGCCTTACAGGGAAAGTGCACCTCTCTCAATCCCAACCACTGCAGCCTTTTCCCAGTGTCTGTGAGCAGCTTGGCTGAGCTTTCCACACAGTGACTGGCTGCAGTATAGGTCAAAAACTCTGCCTCTCTATTCATTCAGATGGACTGTGGTCAAACTTTAAAAAATTAATACACCTCGAGGAAATATTTCTCGTATGTTGTGGTGATATGAAGATATTATTAGGCTGCATTGTGTTCAAGTTCTCTTTTTTCTGAAAAGTTTCTTAGTGATGCCCCCTCGCTCTCCCACTGTATGGACCTCAGTTTTCACTGTGTGGCATTGCTGGCAGGATGCCATCAGACCTGTTGCTCCTAATTACTGCTCGTACTTCAGCCCTGTATAGAAGAGAGCATTACTCAGCTCACTGCTTGAAGTCTGCCCTACAGCCCCATCACTGCTGTGGGACAAATTTTGGAGTCGAAAATATGTAATATAAGCTCTGCTTCTTTTTCTTTCGTTACCTTTTAACACTTGCTTGTCAGTTGTGTGTGTCCTCTGTTCAGCTGATCATCATCTTGTTTACATAATACTCATACCTAACACTAATGCACTACAACAATGGGTCTGAATGCATCTGTTAAGTACCAGCTGGCTCCTATACAGAGGTACAGTGACTCTTTTTTTCTGTTACATTTCAGTGTTTCAGTGCTCCCATGTCTGCATTATAGGATAAAATAAGTTGTAATATTCTGTGAATAAGTAGGAATGCAAACTGTGCTCGTTTCTTATGCAACTTTGATCAGCCGAGTAGATAACTTTCCCAGAGAAGTCCTCAAAGCAGTGAGAGCAGGACATGTTGGAATGTGCAATACATGACTTAAAAGTCTGCAGATGTCCTGCTCACACACACGTGCACACACATGCGCACATGTGCGCGCGTGCACACACATTTTTATATGTGAATATATCTTCAGAAATGTGCACACACAAACTATTACGATGTGCAGAGAGCATCCTCTACATCCCTAACCAGCTGTTAGTACGGCCTTTTGTTTAAAAATATACAAAATGTATCTTCCTCCTTCCTTATAAAATAAAAACTCACACATATGATGGCAAATCCATATGTCCATGTTACCCCCAAAGTGTTTGATCATGTGTGGTGGCCTGCTGCCCATAGCTGTTTATACATTTTCTGCACCTGCTTTAATTCGAAGAGAGACGGCACAGCACACATTCAGTCACACGCAGACAGACTCAAATCTGACTGATGCAGTTACATACAAAAACCAAACAGAATAATACAGTTACCTCTTGTGTGTTTCCTCTTCCTGTGTACACAACACTTTTATTGTCTTAACAGCTGGACAAAGCATTGTCCTCAGCCTCCCTGGAAACAGTCACCACCCCAGCAGGTGCATGGTGCCCTGTGGGTCATCTATGTGGGAAAAGGGGGACATGTAATAGTGATACCTCCAGTATCATTCATCAAAGAGCCAAAAGTGCACGGGGAATGAGCCTCATCATGTTGTATACCAGCTTTCGAGTATAACATCTCCATCAGAAAAATACGGGAGTATAGCTTTTTCATATGTGATGTTTTCTTCATCACTGTGATCTGGAGCTGGATTTTTATCCTCTTAGATTGTTTAATCTGTAAGGAAAATGAAAAATATATTAAAGTAATCACAAATACAAAACTGTTGTTAAAAACAGAAGGTAAATAGCTACATCATGGTTACATACAATTACAACAGCCATACAAAATAATTAAAAGTGCTTACATCTCTTGTTCAGCTTAAGCCACACTTAAAGCTTTTGTTAAAAGTCTTTATATCTTGTGTTAATTTTATTTTGGTTGGAAGGCCATGTATGGCTCAGCGGTAGAGTTGCTGTCTCTCACTCGGAAAGTCATGGTGTGAGATTTTACATTAGCCACTAGCCGTTCCCCTGGAGTTCCTAACTCTGTTTTGCCAGATGAAAGTGCGGCAGAGAATTTCCAGTGCAAACGTTTAAAAAGTGGTTTTGGTTCATAACATATCAAAACTGAGTAAATAACACTAGTTCATTATTTTGACACTGCTGCCTTGTGCTTACATTTATTACAAAAAAGTGATGTACTATCATTTATTTCAGTTCGGGGTTATTTTTAATGAATATATTTTGTGCTGATAATTTGAGTCTTACTCCAGTTGTTATTTTTTGCTGATTTGGGATTCAAAATGACATGCCTCACATCTGCCTGTTTCACACTGGCTTACTAAGCTCTTCTCAAGCTTAGCATTTAGTAGTGTTTATAAAGAAGATATCCTTAATTGCACTGGGCGATACCTGCGCTCACGGGGCTTGTTGAAAAGAGAAACAGTCTGCAGATACTGCAGGCAACTGTCATGTGTTGCCCTTTTTTTGTTGTGTATGCCTTGTGTCTTCCATGCATTTCTTTGTTTGTGTCAGGAGTTTATGTCTTGTTGTCTTTGTGTTTTGTTTCTTTCTGTGTTTTCACTCATGTTTCCTGTTCTGTTTTTGTTGTTCTTGCTCCCTTTGTCTGGTTTAGTTTTACTTCCAGCCCTTTTGCGTTTCTCTCCTCTTTGATTGCACTCACCTGTCTCGTCTCACACGGGTATTGATACCCCCTCTTGGTCCTCACTTTTTCCTGTCTCTTTAAGTTGTGACAGCAGCCTCAGCAGTGTGTCCCTGAAATTATATTAACAGATACTTCCTAAACCATGACAGCATATTAAATCTTAGACAGTTAGTGGCTGGTGCTTAGTACGAGTCTGTTTACTGTAGAGAATAATGCACTTACTTAGATATCATTCATCTGAAATTTTTAGCATAACCCAATACAACTTTTAGTTTCATTCATTTATTAAGAGCATATCTATAACATGTCACCAGCCCAGATAGCAATGTATCTTCAGTAGTAATGTGCATTGAGGTAATGGATGTTATTGGTATCAAATTGTCATTTTTTTTTCTGTGTTGCGATCAGCCATGAAAATAAAATTAATACTGACTGTCCGCTTTGTTCGTATTTTGTTATTTTATATACCTAAAAATGCTGGAATTGTTCAAATCAGAGGCTTTTACCAGAACATTTTTTAAAATACTTTATTTATTTATTTATTTATTTATTTATTTAATTTTTAATTCCAAACTGAAAACCTCTTAAACAGATATGAATTAACATTTTTGTACTGATATGGACTGTAGCTGCTTCTGAATACATTAGTAATATCCTGATTGAGACTGACTGAGGTATTGTGACAGCAGACATTACGGCCTGTGTGTAATTTTTCTTTTTTATTGACATTTATGACTTCATATACATTACATTACAGACACCTAAATTTCCCTTTAAGTATTGATAAAGGATACGCTGTTCTGTTCTGTTCTGTTCTGTTCTGTTCTGTTCTGTTCTGTTCTGTTCCAATCACGAACATTTCAGGGACACCGCAGGTTTAATCCAGATGTTGTGTACACAGTTATCAAAGCTTGAATAGATGCAAGCCTCTATTAGCTGTCGCTGGTTGTTGTCCCTAGCACCTGGTTTCTCAAAAGCTCAACAGAGACAGGGACGAGAAAAGGTCAAGAACAATTAAAGGCTAATCAAGTGTTTAACGAAGCATCAGCAGCCCTTTTTAAACCTGCTGCACTGCACTTCATTTTCACTTTTTTTCCCCCCTTTTTTTATAAGGTGTGAAGTCTCCAGCCCCGTCACCGACTCTTGAGGGTTCTGTCCAAAACCTGGAGCTGAAGTTTTGCAGCAGTGCAACAGTGAAATGTGCCTCAGGAACCGTGGGAGCTGTTAAAGTGTGTGCCAGGACCCCAGGTGTGTGCAGCTGTGCCCTGTAAAAACTTTATTGGCTGTGTAGAAACGAGAGAATCAGGCTCTTCTTTTGCATTCTTCAATGTTTGCTTTCACACACTCCACTCTTTCTCTTCCCTGTCTTTCACTTCTCAGTTTTATCTCATTTTCATAATTCTCCAGCAATTACTGTTATATTCTGAGGCTCTGTCATCAGAGTCTGGCCATGTGTTTTGAGGTAAGGATGCATTTAGAGCCAGTGTCAGGATACAGAGGTCACAAGGTCAAATGTTCACAGAGCTGAGGCAGGTTGTATGATTTGTTTCACCAGTCAATAACCAAACACTGAGACAGGCAGCGAGCAAACGCTACAACTTTTTGTTCAATGTTTGGGGGTGTTACATCTGAACATTTAACAATTGCTGGAAATGTAACATCACTTTATGTCACTAACCCAATAATTTCAAGTCTTTAGTGTTATTGTTGTGAACATAGTTGAATGATTTATGTCCAGAAGTCAGGAAGTGTCTCTGGTATTTTGTGTTTCCTGAGTTGTATTTACTATAAAACAGAACAAACTAAGATGAAGCATAATATAATCAAAAAGCCAGAGCACATGTAATAGATCAGTTCAAACTCCTGATTTTTTTTTTTTTAGCTTTTTGTTACTACTGTGACCTGTTTTACCACTTCAGACTTTATATTATGAAAATCCTCTCAATATGTTAACAAATCTTTCACTCTTATCCCACAAGGTTCCGGACAGGGAGTGAAGGAGAAGCTTGTCCCTCTGATTCAGGGCCCATCTGACACCAAAGAACTCCACATGAGCCGCTGGCTTAATGAGATTCGCAAACCTGAGTCTTTGTTGGCCCCTGACCTGCTTGCTTTCTCCGTTCAGATCCCTCAGCATGGAGAGGACTGCAGAAACTCAGGTAGCACCTGTTCAAATGTTTAAACTCCTCCTTTCCTCTCCTCCTCATGCATCTCTCATCTTTATCATCCTGACATCTAATTCAAGATTCTTGATTCTATTCATTTAAGTGTTTAACAGGAATGATAGACAAACAAACCATCCTGTGTTTGTTTTCAAAGCTGTCTTCAGGGTAAAAGCAGCTCGTCACTTTTAAGACCGGGCTGCACAGTTGTATCATGTGATCTTTGTGCCTGAGGAAAAGATGATTTTTAAGTTGTAGTGAAGCAAAAAAAAGGGAGTAGAGACAGTAAACCAGGATGTGTTATTTGATTTCACTTCTCTTCAAATGTCATCCAGTCAAGTACCTTCCCCTAACCAGTACACAGAGGGCCAAGACGCTGCTATAAAACTAAATTATAAGAGTAAAGCTTAAATTTCATGGGCATCTCAGGATTTTCATACATGTGAGCGACGTGAAAGATTTTTAAGAGAAACCATGTATTTCTGACTAGGGGTCATCCCCCTTCAGAGCTCCACAGATGTTAGATATTTATAGAAACTCTGGAAAATTTTATTCAGTGCACAGACTCTGACTACAACTGCTTTAGGGAGCATCTAATTTTAGTAAAACAGTGGCTTATAAAGACTGGACATATTTTTTATTTATCTAAACCTTATCTGCCCGGTGGTTCGTTCTGTGTGGAGTTTGCATGTTCTCCCCGTGCATGTGTGGGTTCTCTCTGGGTATTCTGGCGAGTGTGTGTGTAAAAGGTTGTCAGTCTTCTTTTTCTAAGTTATTTATTGGGGCTTTTTTATGCCTTTAATCAAAGAGGACAGCACAGTGGATAAAGTAGAAAACAGGGCAAGAGTCGGGGAATGACACGCAGGAAACAGGCCACAGGCTGGATTCAGACCCAGTTCACCCACTCGAGGGCGTACCTCATGGGATGTGACCTAGACCACTAGGCCATCTGAACCCTTACACTTCTGATCAAGATCAAAGAATACAAATCCATTTCCAACATATGGACCTAAAGATGACTCTATGATGGCCAACAAAGTTTAGCAGTGAGAAGAAAGATCTGTCCTTCTTCTTAAAGAAAAGGATTTCTTGGATTTATTCTATAGTAACGGCAGCAGACACTGGAGCTGGACTGACAAAAAGAAAAAGGAAGTTGGTAGATGAGCACTGATAGGCCATAACCAGGATTCACAAATGTTACATGTTACAGACACATCTCAGAGTAAGAGTAAGCCTAAACAGACAAATGGTAAAACTTGGTCATGTAAACCTGACTGCTCCTCTCTTTACAGTGCACTGACAAGTGATCAATCCACCTAGAGACCTGCCACACTTACTACTTTGTTTTAGCTCTAAGATTTCAAACAATCCTTGACAACAACTTGAGAACTTAACCTGTCAATGTTTTCATTATGACTGTGCAATAACATTTAATGGCACCCTAATGACTAATCCAAAGTTCACACTTTACTTGAGGCTGTGGAAATTATTTATTACACTGTTATAAAAGTGTAATGACAGCTAATGTCAACACCAATCACATTTGAGAGATTAATGTAATGTCAACAGATAAGGTAAGATAAATTCTTAAAGTTTGATAATAAGATTAGACATTGGTGGGTTATGTTGTCTGGGTTAAAGTCAAGTTGTCATGACAAAGACACCCCAAAAAATGTCAGCTTTGCATTTAAGGTGACATAACTGACTGAATGACACTTAATGACAACATTCAACATGACACCATGCATAAAGTGTCCTTCATCTTAATGACAGATGTTATGATGACACGTTTATTACAGTGTTATGTCAGTCTTATGAATATCCCTTCAAATAAAGTCCAAAACGCTTATGAAAAAAACTTTGGTACCCCTCCTTCATACACAGTCACACACACACACCTGATGTAGATATATGTTATTTTCTGTTGTAAAAATGTCAGTCCACTTAATACTGAAGACGAGACAGCAGCATGGTTTTGCGGTTAAACTTCACCATTCGAGGACATTTCCTTGTGTGTGTGAGTGTGAGTGTGTGTTTTGTCAAACCTTCTGCTGAAGGGAGAAAAGTGCAGCCTGTTCCCGGGGCACTTGTAGCTCTGTATTTTGTAAATGATGGCCAGGTTGACATCAAAGCTCTTTGTCAGCCACATGTGCCATGTCCCTGCTGTCATCCAGCCGGGGACTGTGAGCCTGTTAGAGCTGTGTTAATAGAATGATGGATGCAATGCCTCATTCAGCTGGAGATGAAAGGTGGAGCAGCACCACTTCAACTGAGCTGCACCCTTTGCTCCCATAGGACCATCTCAGAAGCTCATTCTTTTGTGATCTTGACATTTCTTAATTGTTGAAGCACTTGGCCTTGGCATCAAACACATTTTATTTGTCCCATGTGGCTCTGTTGATTCCATTCTGCAAATTCTTAAAGATGGTCATTATGCTTAGAGTTTAGGAGCTGGCTCGAGGAGCAGGAGAAAAGCTAACTCCTTACACCATAGACACACTGAACACATTAAGATGTAATGAGCCACAGTCATCTTTTATATTCCATTTTACATTTAATTACTTGCTTCTGGTTTTGGGGGATACAGAGCACAGTGCTATGGGAGCTGTGTGCCTTTTTGTCTGAGTGAAGTTCTTATAGGGAAGGAAATGATGGAGAAGGCTTTAGTTTTTGACACCACCTCACTAGCATGGGCTGTGGCATTCAGACGTAATCTCTCATGCTGTGCTGCATTCACAGCAAGAAGCCGTATTTTGGTCATGTTTAATGTGTGTTACGGACTGCAGTTGGAAATTAAAGATCTTTGCATGCTTTGGTGATTGATTAAATGCATCTTGCGACAGTTTGATGGCACCTTTGATGTTTTTATATTACTCATATATACTTATATTATTCCTTTAATATACCCATATATGTTCTGGGGGTAAGTGATTTCAGTTTGGCCAGTGACATCTGTTTTCTGTCTAATTGTTTACCAGTGAATTAAAAAGAAATTCCACTTCACTTGGAGCTGGCCTGGGCTAGTGGTTAGAGGGAGTACCCATACTTGTCGAACTTCTGCACGTATCCAGACTTGTGTGTTTTCATTTAACAGAGTTGAGGTTGGAACATTCTAATAAATTAAGTACAATTAAAGACATGGGTTTTAACGCAGAAGAACTGAGCTGCTCCGCTTTGAAAATCCTCTTTAAGAGAGCCAGCGCTGGAGAAGAATTTCATATCAAGCCTTTGCATTACAACACGACAGTCCCAGAGGATTTTCATTTCTAATGGAGCAGTTGCACCATATGGACCCAACAACAATAAGGTTTTTTGGCACTCACAGAGTCACTAAAGCCAAGTTTTCTCCCCTTGTTCTTATTCCCTTAATTTTCTTTCATAAAAACTAAACATGATTTATGTTTATGGTGTTATGACACAATGAGTGGTGAAAAATCAATGCTTTGATTGAAAAACAAATAGGAAATTAGAAAAAGCTTTGGTTTAAGCAAAATATAATAAAGTGAGGCAGGTATGGAATGAGTTTGATTTGTATAACAGGGGCTCTGTTTTTGAGTTGAATCAGGCAGCATCCAGGTTAACAGTCAAGGGCATGTTATTTTAATTTCCACTCACAAAGACCGATTCCTGCATTTCTTGACTAGTATTAAGTTTATGTAAAGTGGTTTGCTAAGAGTCACAAAAACCAGGATGTGTTGGACTTGTCAGCTTCTAGATATCGATTCTTTTTTCCTTATCAGCAGACAACTTGAGTATCTCAGTCCGGCCTATCTTTGACTTTCTCTTACAGGCAGAGGATTAGAAGTCCAGAGAGTGTGTGTGGAGGTGGACTTTCTACTGAATCTCAGGGCAAGTGGCAGCCTCTAAATCAGGGGTCTCAAATTTTACCAAAGTTTACCTGAGACCTGCTGAACCTCCCATCCTGTGACAAGGAGGCCACTTCAAGTTGTCCATTAAAAAAAAAGTCAATTAGTTTACAGTCACGTGTTTCCTCTGAGACAGCTGGGGCGCATTCACTCTGATGGAGGTGTCAGTTGAAAACCCTCAGTATGGCTTATAGATGGCAATCACTAAATTTGTACTTTGATTTGTCTCCTTTCTTGCTCTCTGGACTACATTTTGTTGCACTGACAGCTCTTTCTTTAGCTGTGTAGCTCGATGTCTGTTCATCTCCCTGGTACTTTGCATACTGCTCCAAATGTTTAGTTGAATAAAGCCTTGTGAGGTTATTCTCAACGGCAACTTTCTCTTTGCATATGAGACAGGTGTAATCCCCCTTAAACTCCACGGAAACAATCATTCTCCTGCTTCTCCTGAAACTCTGTGCCTGACATCATCCTTTCTTTTGGCTTTTAAAAGAGACATGTTGCTTTAACAACGTTTTGGGGGCTTTGGCAGCTTGCCAAATGTTTTTTTTTTCCACTTGGGCTCATGAAGTAATTATGTTGTGTTCAGGGTCAACTTGGAAATCAGTTATTTCTTTCATGGTACCAACAATGGACTGGGCCATGAATGTAGACCAGAATCCACTGTAAATTGATATCAAGTGGTGGGCCGTATGAAATGGTTTTTCGTGGGCCAGAAATGGCTTGCGGGCCATGATTTGAGACCCCTGTTTTAAGTGCTCCCCCAACCCTCCACCACTCTGACTTGCTCCAGTGGAGGAGGGGCCGCTGGGTTGGGTAGGCTTTATGATCATAGAAATGACAAAAAAAAAAAAGTTTGAGAGTGAGGAATAGCATGTGTTCTCCCCAGGCACGCCAGCAGCTGTGGGACAATGATTTATGCTTTTCTCAGAACTCTGGGATCTGAAAATGTTACATTTAATCAAACACAGTGAGAGCAGAGCAAATGCTAAAGATGTTCCCTATAAAGCTCACCAGTTTTGATCTCTTTACCATACCATATGAGCTGGGAATAGTGGAACAAAGGGATCTTTTATCTTCATTTAAATATATTGGGCTGGATTATGAAAGCTAAGTTGAATTAAAGCTTGAAGAATTCCCCCGACGCACTAATACTAGAAATATCAAGGTCCTAAAGAGACATGAGAGCTGTTTTCTACTGATTACTGTTTTTATTTCAGAATGATGGGAGGAAGGCTGATACTCAGAGCTTACACAAAACAGATCTATGGAGGGGGGGGGTAGGTTTTGGAACCTCCAATAAATAGTATTTGTATCAGTGATGTACTAAAAATATGAAACTATAGGCTGCAGCATTTCCGAAAAAGAAAAAACTGATAAAACTAAACTGAAATGCAATCTTACACAAATCATAATATTGTCCAAAATAATCACAATCACACAATTTTGCCAAATCAGGAAGCACTACATCCTGCACGTATGTTCTTTTACTCAACTGATAACAGGCTGGTGTGTTAACCAGTGTTGAAGATAATTGTCTTCTAAAAGAAATGAAATATTGATTTCTTGCTAAAAATGAGCATACAATAATACCTTGCACCAGATTGCTTCATAGTAGTGGTTCTTTACACTGCATGCTGCCTGATTAAAAGAAGAATAATTCCCTCACTAGTTTAGGATTTCTTTGGTTTGGGAAAAAAAAGCAGTGTGTTTGTGGACAATCCTGTCTGCAGAACATGTCACACAACAGTGAGAGCAAAATTAAAAAAGAGCAGAGATAAGCTAAAGAAAGGATCAGTGGACATCAAGATGTCAAAGTGTTTAGCTGTCAGCGGTCTCACACACAAACTCTCAGTCCCTCCTCCGGCATGCTTTTGTGTCAGATGTTGGATCTTTTTTATGTCTGGTTACCAGTTTATTATCTAGTTGCCTTTTCACTCCTCATTATTAGAGTTTTTGTTTTTTCTGTAACATTTTTCATAGATAGAGGCACGGCCTCCCTTTTTATCCCCTTGCTTGTGTATCATTATTGTGAATTCTTTTGGACATGATGATGCTGAGGTGTGATTCTAATGTTGTGACAGGCCTGTTTGAGTGTTGAATCAACAGGGTGGCTTAGCTTGATGACTATGTTTCTGACCTAAACCTCACCTGACTGAAAGACAAAGTTGTGCTTTAAGTACATTTGTTATTCAACTGTCTGAAAAAGTGAAAAAGGTTTGGACTTGTTTATTTGTTTAAGCTACTTTTAACTTCCTCAACAGTCTGTGAAATCAGTAAGGCAGCCGCTCTCATCATGCCTTGTCAGTCAGTGTGTGAAGCAGAGCAGGTAATGTGGAGATTAGACACAGGGGATCACACTCAGAGCTGGCTATTGAGGTCAATCATGGCCTATTACTGAGGCTGTTCATCTGTGAAGTGTTGGGCTACTTAGACCACTCTCACAGTGCTTAAAGCACGGCTGGAGTGTTAGGCTGAGGGGCAGGAGTCACAGATTGGGTCCAGGGGGATAAGGGCTGAGGCTGTAGATGGTGACGGGTTGGAGTGTGGCTGAGCATAAAGCTGCTGTTCAGGTTAGCCTCCCCTCTTCTTAATATCACAGCTACCATACAGACATTTAGCATCACTCAGCGTACACCTCCTTTAAGAAATGTGCAGTTTGAATGAGCAGTTGAATCAACATGATCGTAGGCTTTGGTTTATTGCAAAAGTTTTTTAAAAAAAAAAGAAAGAAGAGGGGAAAAAATGGTCACTTTAACAATCCAAGATAGTTCTTGAAACAGTATGGATTTGAAGTCAGCATACCATTAAGTGTTATGTACACCTAAAGATGCAGAAACATAGGACTAACTGCTGCTCAGGGGACCACAGTGTTCAAATAGAAGCTGTCCCTGTGAGGTATCATGGTATTATGTGCAAGAGTCAAATAGACCTGAAGACTACTCCTTTAAGTGTTAAGAAAGGTCATTATGGGTGAACACTGTTTCACTTCTAAAAGTTGTCATTAGAACGAAGAGAGTGAGAGAGGATCAGACCGTTCAGCCCTGAGAAAGTGGGGATGAAGTTAACTCATTGTGTTCATTAAGGTGATGTAAGCTGACCTTATGACGGCCTTCAAGGATATAAGAGGACCTTTAACCATACCTGATAGGAACTTATTGTTCGCACTGGAGTGATACATTTTTAATGCTTAAAACATGTTAAAGATTTCTATCCTGTTGATTTTTAACCTTTAGATTGTTAACTTTAGGCCTGCCATTCTGAAACCCAGGTGAAATTAAAAGACTCTTATCTAAAATATAACAGTTGTGGCTGCTGCATGGTCGCTGAGTGAGTCAGATTGTTTGAAGACATCTTCTGTGCTTTGTTTCTCTTGTACCTGATTTAGGAAATTTTAAAAATATATGTAAAAATATAAAATAAGAGAAAGCATCTGAACTAGTTAAATTACTACATTTCTCATTCTCGTCCTGATATGCTCAGTGAAACACTCGCCTTCTGTTGCGAGAATCTGAACATTGATGATGAAGCTTGTCAGCCACTGGGTATAATGTAATACATGGACCTTGATTTATTGTCCACTGAGGTCAAGATTTAATGTTTGTCAGTGAGATGGGGAAGAGAATGTGTCCCCTGGTACAGTCTCATTGTCAGTCCCATGTGAATATCACATTATTACAAAATGTAACTATAAATAAATCAGGCTGCTGAAAGAGAAGGAGTGATCCATATGGCTGTGAGTGGTTTCCTCTAAGTCTTCATTTTTTCACCTAGTAAGAAAGAGAAGGAGGTCATTTGTGAAATTTGCGCCCTTTAGAAGCTAAAATGCTTTATTGAGAGAAGGCCCACTGACTGTTAGCTGAAGATGATCCCTGGTTGACTGTGTAGCATTCAAGCTGTTTGCTCTTTTTCAGCCGGAGACTACAAAGCCGGGTTGGAGGAGGTCAATTGTGTTAACCTTATCTAATTGAATGTTGTCACTGGATCAAGGGTCACACATTCCACAAAGTCGGATCAAACGTCACACAGCACAATCAAAACAATTGCCTCCTTGGATCAGGTAATGAAGGACTCGTGTTTTTTTTTTTTTTCCACACTCATTTGAGGGGATAATGTCGGGACCTCCTCTGAAGCTCCGATGTGTTGTCACAAATCATGTAAATTTATGCTGATTCAGTTGAGTTGGTGCAAAACTTTTAAATTAACAGTTTTGTTTTCTAGGTCACACAACAGTATTTTATATTTTTAAAAAAGTCATTCCTAAAACCTTCACTGACTAATTTATAATTCAATAAAAGCAACAGAGAGAGAGATATGGAAAAGAAAGGGGGAAAAAAGAGAACACAAACAATGCATCAGGGCCTGATTAGAATCAGAACTGAACCACTGATGTAAGGAATCAGCCTCCGTGTGTTTCCTCAACCAAATCAGCTGCTAAGATGGCAGAAAGAATATTATTTTTAGAAACCTTTTTGTCTTTTTTTCACCATAAACTTCAGAAATGTGCAAAGGCAACATGTTATGGTTCAGCAGTTTTTCCTCTGTCCTTTTTGCCAACAGAAACCAACAGTTGATCCATATCGCAGTCAAAGCAACACCTCTTCCTTTCATATCTCATTGCTGTTACTTCTTCCTAATAGCAGAGGCTGGTTACTGATTCATACTCAACCATTCCTTGAGACACATGCCTGCTAACCAAAGTTTAGACAGATGCTGATCTGGCCCTGCAAAGCAGTATTGAAGCAAGCTGGCTGGAATTCTGTGCCAGTAGCCAAACCAATATGTGTCCCACCGCTTGACTGCCTACCCGAAAACACGCGGTGGGCGTGGGAAGGGGATGAAAGCCCATTAGCTTCTTCACAGCTCAGCTGCCGTGGCGCGCCTCCTCCTTCAAACCATGCCCTTTCCTCTTCTCCCATTCCCCCCACGCGCCTCCACTCCCCTCCCACTCTGTGCTCCACAGACATTTTCCCAGGCTGCCCTGCTGCCCAAATCAGTCTTTTCTTGGGGCAAAGCATTGCAGAAAAAAACTGCAACAACATCAGCTCTTCAAGAAAAAAGGGGAAATATTAAAAGTTATTGGGCTGAGTGAAGTCCCCCATTAAGTGATATTGGTTAGGATGAAAAGGACACTGCAGGGGAGAGTGTTCAAAGTGTGACGCAGGGTTGAGAAGGGGTTAAAATCTCTCAAACCTCATAAAAGTCCTATGATGCTGCTGTGGTGATGATTACTGCAGCACACCATTAAGAGATGATTAATTTAGCTAATTAAACTCATGCTAGTTTGAGGTTTGTGTCAAGAGTTTAGTGGGATGGTGGTGGCCTTTAGGGAGATTTCTCATAATTATTGGAGTATAAAAAAAGGCAAAGTAGTTAACAGAGTGAGCCTGTCAGGGTGGAGGGGGTTCAGTGAGGCTCAGTTAAGGATGGAATGTGACACAAACCACACTAGTGTAAAAGTCTACCTTATAACTGGCTTATTCTTACACAATCTCATTCACACACTCACAGGGTCCTGTACCAGTGATGAGTATGTTGGGTTTTTTCAGGCTCTCCTTGTGTTCAGAAATGAGGTAGTTAAGAGCACAATTAAGGATTCTCATCAGAAACAGAAGAGAGGGACAAATAAAGATAAAGATTCTGCAAACTAGTTGAAATTGTTTTTCAGTGTTCTCAAAGTGACAGTGACGGACAGATTGAGGAATATTTTGCAGCCTCTTGCACATTGTGATTTTGCAGTGGTGCCAGAACAAGGTTCTACCTTCACTTTTTCCTTCAGTGCTCTGTATTCCCTTTTATTGGCTTTTAGAACTGCCTTCCTCAGACCACAAAGGAAGTCTTATGTGATAAACAAGCTCAGAATGATTGGCAGCTGAAATCAAACTGAATTTAGGCAGCAAAATGATCTTAGCTAAAAAATAAATTTTTTCAAGTGCAAGGTTGTTCTTGTATTTTTCTCAGGCTGTGGAACACTGATCAATAATCTAATGAATTCCCTCAGCATCCTCTTTATAATTAACTGAAATTATTTTGGTCTTGAACATGTGCATTTAGTTTTTATTTTTATGATGTTTCTCAGTTCTTGAACGTCACAGTTCTTTTCTCTTAAGGATTAATTCTGTGGGACTTCGTTCTTGAAATCTCATATGTGTTGTCCTTAATGTGGTCTCATTTCAACTTATGTTCAAAATTATTGACAGATATTTCATCTGCTGAGCTTGCCTGATGCAACAATGTCCAGTAATTAACATCACCGTGTTTGTCTCCAGCTGTGAATACTACACTCATTTCAATAACTGTTGCTTGTTTTGAAGAAGAAGAGTCCTTCTTGTTAACTAACAGAGCTCAGGCTAAGATGTCTGATCTTGTATTCTCATGCTTTATTTAAACTGCAAAGGCTTAGGGTGTTGTACCCTCTGAATTTGCATCAACAACAGGACAGTCCTCCATTTGAACCCATAAAAAAACACACTGAACACGTAAACAAACTCATGATGACTCAGGATCGTACAACTTTCTGAAAAACTGTGGGACATTTGTTCTTTTTTTTTCTTTTACCACTGCCAGAGGGCTGGCTGGTAGGAGGGTGGTTAAGACATTTGTCAGTCTAAGTTCAGACATGCAGCCTGTTCTGACAACATCAGTTTAGAGCACATGTGAATACAGCATTAAAAAAACATGCCTATTTCATCAATGTTAACAGGTTAGGGGAAAAAACTTCAAATTTTTATGATAATGACAAAGTTGTGATTTCATTCATTTTATGAAACATAATCTTATTTATTAAGCCCCAAACTGCCCTGCGTTTTGTCCAAATTATGTCACTACAGATAAACTTTGACATGTCTTTGAACTCACTCATTTGAACTCTTGATTTTCTGAGGAGCTCTTAGTTTTTTATTGTAGATCCCTCTAATGTTGGGTGGGTGTGTGAGAAATACTGTATGCTGTAGCCATTTGTTTTACATTTCCTCATTTAAAATACTGCAGAAACATAAAATCGGTGTCATATGAGGAGTTTGTGACTGGATTTATAGTGAAAAGGGCTTCAGTAGTACAAACTTAATAAAGGTCAGCTGTGATCAATAAGAGCAGCAGAACCAGAAGCTCAGCCCGGTGTTTGTCTCTTATGGTAAACCAGCAGTGTTGGGAATAATGGAGTGACTAACGGCATTATTGCTTTCTAGTAATGGATAATCAAATTAATCACTATTTCAACCATTACAGTGCTGTTACCGTTACAGAGAGTAAACTGTGGTGTGTTATTATACACTTATCTTACAGCAGTTATCCGACCACGCTCACTCAGCCAGGCTCGGGACAGGAGCTGCAAATGAAATGTGTTTTTTCTTCCTGATTGTCCGTCTTTAGTGGTGGTGGAGGTGGAGGTGGGGGGGGGGGTGGAAAGACACATAAATAATGATGATTGGTTAAAGGTAGAGTACAATTTCATGGTAAGCCAATCAGAGCCAGAGGTCAGGTAGGTGAGTGTTGTTGTTACAAAACTCAACGTGCCGCAAACAGCCACACGAGAGAACTAGACATGCAACAATGGCGAGTCCGGTGCAGTCTGTCAAATTAAAACTGGCCTTTTCAGGATGGAAGGTGCCGACACTACTTCAGCATCATTGATGTAAAAGGCAAGAACATACATGTTACATACATACATGTATAGATACATACATACATTCTTTTACATATTTAAAATATTTTTGGAAGAATTAATGTAATAGTTACTTTCCCAAGTCACTAAATACATTAATTAAAGAGCAATTCATTTATTTTTTTGGGGAAAAGTAACAAGTAATTAAGTAACAATAATTAAGTACCTAGTAATTTGCCCAATACTATAACCCAGGATGTCAGAAGTCCGGCCCTGATTAAAACACGTTATGTTTTTCTCTCTGCTCAGTGGTTGAAGTAAGCGGATATCTTTGATTTGTATTTGATTTTATTTAATTTTATTTAATTTTTTTAAAATTTTATTTTATTTTATGTTTGGGGGAGGGTTTGAAAATGCTGCTCAGGCACGGACATTAGAAAGACGGATGCAGAAGCCATTCATTGTTTTTCTGTTTTCTGCCCCAGATACACACCTGCACTCACTCTAAACAGATATAACATCTCCACAGCAGCCCTGTCGACCTCTCTTTAAGTGGTGTTATAGGAGAGTGATTTACTGAGTCCTTCTGCACTCAGAGAGGAGAACACAGACCAGGTCCAGGTCTGCAACAATCTGCGCCCAGCCCCCCTTCACTCCATTTCTCTCTCTGTGTGCTTGACCTGAGTGATCACACCTCTTCACTCACACTGTGAATTTTCTTTCATTCCTCGTTGTTATTTATCCATCTATTTATTTCCTCTGTTCAAACCGGGGATTCTTACCCCTCAGTTTTTCACCTCACTTGACCTCCAGTTACTCTCCTGCCAGGCTGTGCAGGAATGTTAATGAAGGCTGTTGATGGGAACAGATTTTGAATGTGATTGGAAAATCCATCCTGGGCAGGTATTAGTGACAGAGGCTCTGTGTCACAGAGAGTTATGGCTACTTGGGTGAGGAGAGCATCCTCCTCAGCCTCACTTTGTAACATGAGCTAGAGAATCTGTGTGACTGGTCATCTTCAACCTAACTACACTTTTATGACCACATGTCATTCTCTGTCAATGAGCCTTCCTGGTTTTTGTTTAACTGTTATTCCCTCTTCATAGTACAACATAAAAAAGCCCCTTTAGTGAAAGTAAATTTACAACTTTGTTTTTTGAATTTTTATGAACTCATTTTGTTTCACCAGCTCAATTTACATCAAATTATGTTTTTATGTGGGCAGCAACTCCACCTCTGTTTACCTTTGTCTAACCTAATGCCTTCACTCCCTCGGTTTCTGTATGAAATGCATCAGTCAGTCTGACCTTATCTGTAGCATCTACACTCTTGGGTTACTGACACCCTTTGCTTCCCTGGGATATCTTTTATTTTTACAAGAGGAGAATTTTAAGGCCAAGCAAAGGTCGACCAAAATCGAAAGGTAGTCATCATGTCATGACTCATAAACACACTTTTTGACATCTGGATCTTTGTGAGACTGCAGGGTATGAAGACAAGCAAAAAACGCTCTATACAAAATTAATAAGAAAAACATTTCAACAGGAAACATGAGCTGGTGTTTTGAAAGCTGTTGCTGATGTGTGTCAGTACCCAGCATGTGTATCAGCTTCATCAATTTGTGGACTGTCTGCTTTGGGATGGAGCTCTGACACCCAGGGGCTACATCCTTGCTTCTGTGAGGCAGAAATCCCTCTCAGGCCTTTGTCACCATTGAGGGAATAGTCTCCTTACAAAAGTTGCATTCACTTCAACTTAGTTGAAACAACTGAAACGTGTCAGGTATTTACTGCCTCTAATGATATGTAACTGCTGTAGAAAATGGGCTGTTGGGGAGCCGATCAGAAGCTGTACTTTCCCTGCTTCTCAGCGACCTTCTACACTCACTCCCCCTGAGTTTGGAGGCACTCTGGCCAGCAATCAGCAGGATGCTAATTTATCTTGATTGAAGCAGGATGAAAGTCTTTCCCTTGGGAGAAACGTTTTCTAAAACTGCTGTATGTTTGGAGACAGAGGAGGGCTGAAAAGATTTGCACAAAGCCACTGGTGTTCTACTTTATTATGAATTAAGGATCACAAGTATTAGTGTGAATAATTCAGGATTTAGTGAAACAAATCTGAGAATTAATAAGCAGAATTAATCATGATCTTTAATGCTTTGTGATTCTTTTTAAGTTAAGTCTTCATTTATGAGCCAGATGTCCACCTTCTCAAACTTTGATTCTATGAGTCCATGAATCCAAGTTCTCAGTATATACTTTATTTAACAATAATAAGAATTAGGAGGAGATTTGATGAGTGATTTGAGGAGCGCAGGGGCCACTGTTACTGATAGCAGGAGGGGAGACAGAGAGCAGCAGTGATTGACTGCTGAATGACTCTGCTCTGTTTTAAAGGGTCACAGAGGGGCCTGGTTTCTGGACCAGCAGAAGATCTCTGACCAGGTGCAGACACTAAATCCTGTGTCTGCTCCTCCACACAGGAAGATAGATTACTTGTCTGCATGTGTGGTGCTCTGCATGCAGTATAGTCCAGAATACACAGGGCTGTGTTACCTGATAGCCAACATGTACATGTACTCAGTCAATTACTCCTCTAAGTTATCGGTAATAGATTTCAGATATCAGTTTTTATGATGTAATGTGTTATTTCTGGATCACTTTAAGGCTGCAACCATAACTATTTCTGATAATGGACTCATTGATTATTAAAATGCTTTACAGTAATCTGATAATGAATCAGTTTGAAACTGTTGATTTTCAGCATAACTATTGTTCCTAAAGACAAATGATTATGGTTTCTGTTTTAATTCTTTTTGATTAATCAAACCAAACACATCCCATGCGCTGTAAAAAGGAAAAATGTGAGGAGAAAAACTCCACGCTTACAACTTTTAAAACATCCATCTGATGAGCAGTGAGTGAGACGCTCAGAGAGAGGGTCAAGACAGCGGTTATTGTGTGTTTTTGTCAACCATGTTGTCGACATGTTGAAACCAGTTATTGTGTTTCAAAATGAATTAAATATGGTGTTCAGGTTTCTGGATTTTAACTTGGTGTCTTATTGAATTTATATTTCAAATAAAAACTGTTTTTTTGGTCCACACACCGTCTCTAAACCTGTCTTCAAACACCTTTTTGGTACGTTAGCCGTTGGTCGACCCCTATCCTCCTCACTCTTCCTGAGCACAAGTTTGAGACATCCCCCTTTCATGTATAAGTTATTGAGTTTTGCTTCTTTATCCTCACCATATCAACACACTGATCTAATTCTCATTCTCCCTTTGAGTAAGCGCCATGCTTTGTGACTGCACCATTGTCCTCTTGTTGCACTTTGCATATTGCTCATGTCTTGTCACTTTACTACTTGTTACAAATCACCAGAACTCAAACAGAAAAGTCTGGTACTAATGCTAAGTTTTGTTGTGGTGAAAATCTTTGGATCAGTGTGCTTGGCCTCTGTGTGACTGTGTGTTTTCTGACTCGAGTGTGTTCTCTTGTCTTTGTGCCTTTTGGTTGCTTGGCTTAGCGTTTGTGTGTGATGAACAGACTTTTCTCCTATGAGCAAAGCAACACCTGACAACCCTATGAGGGGAAAAGTCTGTCTGCTGAACTAATGAGCAGAGCTAATCTGTAAACCCTGTGATTGCCGACACTCTCCCACCACCTCAGCTTTCAGCGAGGTGACTTTGGTGTCCCTCTTAGCCTCTAGACCAGGCAGTCGCCCTGTCACTCAAATCTGCCCGTTCTGTAAGGCTCTCAAAGAGGCTGTTTAATACCTGTCGATTAAGGTGTCAAAGGTCACACCACTGTGCTTTTCCACAAGGTGGGATGATGGAAAGGACTAGAGGAGCGAAAGTGTGATAAGAAGCAGACGGGGGAAGGATCAGCAAAGGGGCTTTATCAGCAGGTCACATGGTGGATTTATGACACAACAGAAGTGAGGGGTTTCACAGAGTGCCCCACCAGGTCCTCACAACACGGCTAATGGTGTGACACAATTGCACCACTCAGTGTGATTATAACAGTTCTAATCAAATATTGATTTGACAAACCAATGAGAAAGAGGTCTTTCCAGGATTTTAAGGCCCCTTTAATGTATTTACAAATAATTTAGTACTTTAACTAGTGCTTGCCCTCAGCTCCACGGTGACCTGTTGACCCCCACGATCAGTGATCTTTATCAGAGTTTTCATCTCCTGTCAGGATTCTTACAATGATTACAAACCATGCATAACATTACAGTTAACTGCTTTACTCTTAACTGTATGTGTGTGTGTGAGTGCGTGTGTGTTTTCTAAAACACACAATATTTTTAATCCTTAGCAATTATTTTAAAATTTAAGATTTGATTTGATCAAAAGAAAAAAATGTAAAGTACTTTTTTAAAGTTAATTTCAAAATTACTCAAAATACAGTGTTCCAAATTATTAAGCACAATAGATCTTCAAAGCATTCATTCAGTTCTAAAAATAAACCTGTTGTATTTCTGCATTTGGAGATATTTTTTCTCAAATATAAATATGATTTTATAAAAAAAAAAAAAACAAACAAAAAAAAACATATTTACAGGTCAAGTTCCATGTAAACAAAGGAGCCTTTCTTGGATATTATCTTTACAGCTGTTACATCCACTGCTCTCTTAATTCAGTGCACACATGTATATGATAAAAGTTGTCTCTCTGAATCACACACACTTCACAGTTCAATGAAATTTCAAGTGTCTTCATACCTTTTGCAAGGCATTGCTCTCCTGCCCAACATATGATCAAACCTGTGTGAAACTGATGTCACTTTTTTGAACAGACACAACACGCAGCAAAATAAAAGGTCTCATTAAAAAACAAGTAAAAACATGTTTATTTAACTGAAATCCTACCTGCTCCTATTCTAACATAATGTCTGAAAGATATCTTTGTTCATTAGACTCTCACACTGCCCTGTCCTTTGCTGTCCATTTCTCTTGTCGAGGTGTCTGTACTTTCAGCCCCCAGCACTGAAAAGCTTGCACTGGTGTTAACACCTCTCTTATCAACCACCAGTCCTTCTCTGCTTTCAAGAATCTCCACAGGAGCTTCCTCTGTCACCACAGGAAGAGTAGGATGACCCCAGAGCCTGGAGCCAGGGATACAAAGTAAAGAGCTAAATTGGCTATGAGCTTATCTGCAGATTCAGAATCATAGATTATGTCGAGTTGGTTAACACATTGATCTATATTATTTCAGAATCAGGTCTTATCTTGATCTTTACTGCCTGCCCTAATCCAGAGTAATCTCATGTTATCAAGGGACTTTGTTGAAAGTAGGATGCCTTATCTTGACATTCAGCAGAACTACTCAGCTGGTGCCAACACAGTAGGTGGTGAGGTGAGTGTGTAGGCACAGGGCAGCTCAAAGATAACCACCAGGGTATCAGGGATGGAGGGGCATTTAAGGGCAGCACTGATCCTCGTACCCCAATCAATGGGTTGAAGATGAGGTCACTTGTGCCAGGGGAGGAAAAAAACAGCAGAGAGCAGCAGGGTGCTGGAGACAGTGTCAGACAGAGAGGCAATGGGTACACAGTCTCACTCCATTGACTGTTTCACACTGTGATTAATGGGCCCCTGCTTCATGCTTGATAATCACCAATACTTAAACTGAGTTCTCATCATTTCTTTAAAGGGACGTTTTGAGAGCACCTCCATCAAGAAGTATTTGGAGTGTGTAGGAGTGGGTGCACGTACACAACATGTCTTAGAAACAAACAGCAACCTCCAGTGCAGAGGAAAAAAAGCTGTTATGGAAGTGCTGAAAACCGCAGTTCCTCGAGTGTCCACTTGAGGCAGTTTGACACAACCGTTAAGAAAAAAAACAAAACTTTTTTTTTCTAGTCTGAATATAAAGTAAGAAAAATGTGCAACAGTAAAAACAAATAAATAAATAAATATATAAATAAATGTGCACAAACAAATAAAAAGTTAACTTAATAAGCAAGTAAATAAATTAGATAATTAGATGATATAAGATATAAACAGAATGAATAAAAAATGAAAATAATATTAATGATAGATTAAGGTCAATTTAATTACATTAAAACTTTAGTGCAAATAAAGAGGTAAAAACAACATCAAATTAAATCTGCAAAGTGAGTTTTAGAAGAACCTTTTTTTTATAGTTGCCAAAAAAAAAGAGTTACTTTGTGGTATGACTTTTTTTTGTCATTTAGCCTCTGTACATCCTGAATTTGATCCCTCCTTCATATCTCTGTTTTCCACCTGAAACAAGAGCCTGGGTAATACACACTTGATAGTTAATCAGGTAGTAAATTTAGCAGTGAGAAATCATTAACTGTAGTGATGAGTAATGAGTCTGTGCTTCTCTGAACATCAGTGTCAGGATGCATCAGCTTTGGACAGGATGTGTTCTGAGTTTGGCTGCGGGTTTGGTTACACAGATGATAGGAATACTCCGTATTTCCCATACAGACTTTCTGTATGAGTGTTCAGTTTTATTATCAATATTTCATTAATCACTGTTCTCTACATCCTTATTGTCACACTTGGATGCTTAAAGTTATGCAAGCAAATGTAGATTTTTTAGGACAACATATTTCACAAATCTCCACTCAGAGTGTGATAGTCAACAGGCAGGAGCAGCGGGACTTTCCAGCAGTTCATATAAACTTTTGGTACAGAGAGCAGAAGCACTGACCTCCCTTTCTGATGTAGAAGGAACATCTCCAGGCCTGTTTAAGGACTGGGTCACAACAGAGACACCAGGGCGCCTCCCTCTGGGACCTGTGGTTTTATTGGGAGATCCCTCTGGGAGGCCAGTGTTTCTTTCTCTCTTTCTCTGTCTGTCTGCCTCTCTGCATGTTATGAATAAAGTGGAAGTTCAGGATACTCTTTTCTACATGTTTTTTGTATGTTTGATCCTGCTGAAGAGTTAATCCTAAATTTTGTAGCTTAAAGGTGTAATTAAAATTAATGATTAAATCAGCTCCCCTCACTTATAAACTTGTATAGCTTGAAATCAGAAACCTCAGTCTCTGGTTAAACTTATGATATAGTCATCTGAAATTCTTGGTAGACATCTCCTATTTTATTCTTCCTTATTTAATTTTGACCCCTTACTCTTTGGACCTTCCTTTGTTTTAATATTCTGATCTTCCTCTTTGCTGATGGATGTTCTTGTTCCTGCACTTTATGTCTGAACTCTCGTCTTTTTCAATCACCTTGTTTTCCTGCTCTGTTCTCTGTCGTCTTGGGGTTCAGAATGAGGGGGCTTCTCTGACCTTGTTCAGGTCTTTGCTACGTCAGTGCCCCCTTGTGGCATGCTCCCATTAATGTGCCCCCCCCCCCCCCCACGAAAAAAAAAAAAACAACCACCATGGAGGTGATGTAATAATGTCATACCATCCCCCTGGCTCAACAACTATATCAACTTAAGTATCCTGGAGATTTTCAGGCTGATGTAACAGAACAAAACAGATCTTCTGGAGTTTTATTGAATCAGGATTTAGGAACATGTTTGGATGACACTCCCGGGGTCTGTGTGACCTTCCAAAGGCAGTGGAGAGTTTAAGAATTTGATTAAAACTTAAGATAAACATGGTTGTAATTTAAATCACTTTATTGCATTATCACTTTCCTGCTGTTACATGCTGCAGACACATTCCTGTTTGGTGCTTCGTTAATATTCCTGAGTATGATATAATTTACCAAAATAGAACCACATTTAGAATATCTTCATCAGGTGATACAGAAAAGATAAAAGGACCAAATCACTGTTATTGAGGAGGACGCGTGTTGAAATGTGTCACTTTCCTCTGAGAAGATAATAAAACACAGTCTCAACAGAGGTTTGTAAAGGAGGAAAGGAGAAGATGCAGTGGTTAGAAACAGACATGATCATGTTCTCAAGAAAAATGTTTTCTGTTAGGCGGTGAAAATTCAGGAAAAATATGTCAGATTGTTTTTTTTTTCCGTAGGGTCAGGATCTGGATTTTATCAGGATATAATTTTCATATTCAGACTATTTTGACCTCAGACAACAGTTTTACCCCCAAATATTTAGTAATAAATATTTATATATAATTGAACTCAAACGATACTTGCTAAATGGTAAGTGTATGATTGCTTTTATCAGGAAGGCTGCATATAACATTTACGCACAAATGCATGTGGAGCATCACTTGAACGGTTTAGCGAGACGAGTTGTTAGCCAGTAGAGCATGAGGTTAATACAGAAATATCTGCATATCTTCTCAACTGGCTGACAACATTTCACTGCAGCTGGTTATTAAAACAAAGGCACAACTGCATCAGTGTCATCAGACGATATATGTTTGTAATTTCAGGGAACCGCAATAAATGAGTGAAAATGGGTGATTCTCTTTGTTTCTTGTTAACAGCTCTCTTTATGCTCAGGTTTGACTTTATGAACTCTGATTTAGATCTCCCAGAAAATGTCTCCGAAAATGAAGATTGAATTTAATTTGCAATTTTGGAACTGCGACTTTTGTTCTCTAAATTTGTTCCCTGAACAATCGCTGGTCTTATTTAGTATAGCTGTTTAAAATTATATCAGGATTGTTCAAGAGATTGAAGATAAGATTCTTTTTCATCAATAAATTTCACCTCTGTTGCCTCAATGAGTCGTATTTTACAGCATATCTCTTTCATCCGACATGCTCCTTTTCTTGCCCGAATTTTCATTACTGCCTGTCTTACAAAACACTTTTTCAAAGCCATGTGTTTAACAAGCCATAAATATTTTAGAATAAGATTTTCATATCTTGGGTAAAGAGCAAAGTTCAAAGTTAGTGTGTTAGAATTGCAATTGTACTTCACTTTACTCTGGAGCAGACATGAAAAGGTTTGGCCATTCTGTTCAACTTTGTGAACTGCTCTGTTTTCCTCCTTCTATATTTTCTCATGTTTGATACAATATAAGATATATTTCTGTTTTGGTTTTTTTTTTTGCAAATTTAGTGATATGAGTTCATAAATTCTTTTTTTTTCACAAAGATAATTCTATTCTTTGATTGTTTTAGTGTCTACATCAAGAATTAAACTGTGCTGTAAAGCAGGGCTGATCCATTACAGTAATAATCAATAATTGTTATTTTTAATATTTGGATTAGAAGATTTAAATTAGTAGTTTTAAGTCAGATTAGGATAAACTATAAGTGCTGCTGTCTGTCTGCTTTCAGGTGGATTAAAGCAAAATGTTGATGAGGAGTTATATCATTTCTGTGAATGAAAGCAGGAAAGTAATAGAAACTGGTCAGGCCAGTGTAGCTCTTCTTAGGAAAGTAGAAAGCTGTATGATGTTTCATTTGTTAGTATTGTTGTTATTATTTTCTTGTTTTTTGGCATCTTAGTTCTCATCATAGTGCATTAGTGCAGTAGATTTGTCTGAGGTACCTTAGGTTCCACTGAACTCCCCTGGGAGCGTCATCGTGGTTGACAGCAAAAGATGTAATCAGAAATCATAAAGCACTGGATGCAGGTCATTGCAGGGTGAGCCAGCAGCCCCACACACTCTCTTCATGTTTCTTTCACTTTATGATGGGGAGCAGCCAAGATCAAAGGACAGAGTCCACAAACCCTAAATGTGAAGAGGCCAAAAGGTAACAGAAGCCTAGAAAGATGACTGAAGTTGATAGTGAAATCTTAGCCTCAGAAGTTGGGACACTGTGTGGAAGTTAAATAGAAACAGAATGTGATTGATGTGTTGAATGTTGTGTTCACAAACAGTAATGGAAGTTCCTGCAGACTCTACTTTTAACAGTTATTGCATCCATGAGTAAGGAGGAGCGCCCAGAGTGATCTGAGAGCAAATCCATACTGGGCTCACCAACAGACGGCACAGCACTAGTGGTTCAGGTCGTATTTGCTGGCAGATGTTACATCACACTTGCCCTGTGAATGTTTGGGTACTGAGGAGGCCAGTTGTTGCCATCTTTAACGTGGGATGTTTCCATTCCTGCTTAATCAATAACTTCCTTTGCTCAATAGTACAGGATCACTTTTGTCATGTTTTACATTTCATAATAAGTTCACCGTTTTCAGTGACAAGTCAGGGCTGCAGACAGTTTAGCACCTGGACCCTTTTATCATCAAGTCATTCTGCTGTGATGAATAGGGATCAGGGATTGGTCTCACTGAAACAAAGAAGTCCTGTATAGGACATTGTCTACCTGGCAGCGTATGTTACTCCAAAACCTCTGTACACCATCATGGCTGATTCTGGCTCTTAGACTGTCCTTGTCTTCTTTGGCTCAGTTGATGCAGAGTTCAGGTTTTCAGAACAGTGTTTTCAAATTTGGACTGGAGGACAAGTTTAAACTTAACTACATTTTAAATAAGCTCAGGTTCAAATAAGGCACAGAACAGTTTTCACTCTACATTGTAGAATTTTATTCTGCATTTGCATCCCTGAACTCATGCAGTGATGTTTTGTCTGTTTCAACGCAGTGCCCTGAGATCAGCCGTCCAAACTCAATTTTGGCCTTTAATCCTCATAGTCTGTTTATGACATTATTTACTGTCAACTATGAAATTCTTTGATTCATTGCACTTGTACATTGAAAAAAATCACATTTGTTTATTATTATTCTGTTGTTCTCATTGGAAAGCCTCTTTGGGATGCTCCAGTATTTTACAATCCTGGTAACATTTAATCCTTTGTAACTGTAATTTTTTTCACCAAGTATTTTCTTCTCACTGCACAAGTCTTTTGTGCTGAGATTTTGTGGTATTCGTTGCTAATCCTTGAAAAAACAATAATATTTTAATTCAAACCCTTTATAAGTTGCCTGTGTGCTTTTTCAGGTTTCAACATTTTTTGTTTCTATTACCATTTAAAAGCGTGACAACTTTTTCAGAGAAAGGGTTTCAAAAGGGGAAATGTGGTGAATGGTTTCCAACTTTTTCCTGGAAACAATGGCTGTATTATTGCTCTAGAATAAAAAAAAATGGATGTCTCAATTTTTACACAAGAAAAATATTGAACCCCAAACATTTCTTAAGGTGATTTGGGCACTCAGCCTTTAGTGAATTATGTGTAAATGATGTTAATTAATAGCCATGCGTGACAAATTCTTATAGTAGTGTTTGGAAATATGTTTCAATGGATGAATGATGACTTTGACTTGAAGGAAGAATAGAAAGCCAAACAATAGTGCAGTCTGTTTTGTAAGAGGAAGATGTACAAAATATATAAAAGTTAGAGATTTTCTTTCAACTGAAACATCTAAAAGATGTGTAAAGATGACATCAGTTCCTGACAGACTATGACACAGAAGCAGTCATTTTAATGGACATACAGTATATGAAGTTTGCACACATGTAGAGCAGCTCCACCTAAAATCATGACCAAACCAGGCCATGCATTATAAATGGGTGTATGCAGCTGTTTTAGGCTGGAATGAGGTATTTTTTGTATAACATTTAGCTCGTTCTACCAAAAATCACATGCTGTAATCTGTTCTGTAATGCAGTCTAACTCTCAGAGTGTCCATTGGTAATGACTCATTGGAGAACCAGGAAGGCATTTAGACTTTTTTTGTATCCAGAGTGAATAAGCAGCTCTCATTCCCTGTCCAGATGTTGTCTACCCTGCAGCAGCTCTGTAGTCTGACAGTACAGCAGCCCTGGCATACTCTATGGGCTGTTACTTCAATGGTAGCAGCGGGACCGGGGGGTGTGTCGAATGGCCTGATAGCCTGCATGCATGGGGAGAAGCCATGGTTTATTTTAACAGCAATCCTACTTAACATTTTTTAAGTGTGAGTAGCCATTTATTGTTTAACTGTGAGTCTGTCAGTGAGATTCTTATTTTATGACTTATCTGATAGGTCCAAGAAAAATAAACCATACCTGAGTTGGGTTTATAGTTCCGCCTGACGTCAGACCCATTATCCACTGCCCTGACTGCACACTTTCCAACACGCTGTACATTTTGTGTGTATGTGTGTGTGTGTGTTCCCTATGTCTGTCCATGTAAAAAGTTATTTCTACTCTTGCATCAGATTTATAAAGTTGTCCAGTAGCCCTTAAGGCAGATATGTCCAAAGTCAGGTCCAGAGGCCAATTGTGGCCCAAGGTTTATTAACTCATTGGCTTCCAGAAAAGTTCAGGCAGCTCCAACTCGATCAGAGAATGTGTCGCGGTAGTTCACAGAGAAAGAGTGTCGAGATCATGAGAAGAGACAACAGAGATCATGGAGAGGTTCAAAGAATGGAGCTTCAGAGACAAGGACTGTCTAAAAAAGTGTGTTTTCTCTTTTTTTGTTAAAGGAAAAAAATCAAAACAGGGCGAGAGATCAAAGAGGAGAGTGTGCTGTTTCTTTTAGTAGTTTCAGAGTGTACATAATCATTAAACATAATATTCTGTGGGTCTTGGAAAGTTGGTCAAAATTAAAAAAAAATGGTCTGAAAATGGCTGGCAGCCCATATGCTACTTGTATAAAGCTAAAGCTCTTTACAGCTGACATCTTTCAATGAATGGATTTATCACGATGGGAAAATGTGCTTCAAGAACATCCAGTGTTCAAAAAACACACTAGAGGATACAAGACTAGGTTAAAGTTATTCAGTGGTGCAGAAAAGACTAAATGCTGCATGAAAATAGATAAGAAATATTGGGGGCTAAAAACTTTTTTTTTCACTTCAAAATAGTCTGATTATGAAAAACAATTGTAATAAAGTATGTTTGAGCACACTTAGTGGCTGATTTTTACAGAAATCATTGAAAGAAATAACGAACTAATTGAACATTCATATGTTACTTTCACAGTTAATAAATATGTTAGTAAGAGTTATTGAACCTTTGTCAGGTTTAAAAAAGGTATCTAAGGAAAAACTAAACAAAGACCGAGGTAAAGGGACACGTTTTGGTCAGCAAAACATTTTCTCCTCATCATACCAGTGAGTGATGTTTGGGCAGAAGGAGGATTCAGGGGAGAACATGATAAAGTTTATAATTGTGTTCCACCCCTGGAACTCCTTTGATGTGGTTTGATGTTGTTTCTATGGAACCATCTGCCTGAACACCTCCCTCTGGTGCAGCTGAACACCGAGCAGACAACACTGATAGTTAAGAAAATGAGATATACTGAGGTGAAGAGTACTTAAACACACACAAAACACGAGCAGACATTATACAGCCCTGCTTCTCAGGAAACTATTCCTGATGAAATGCTTCATAATGGATGATTTGAGCACATTTTGGTTAGATTTTACAAAAATGATCTCAAATCGCTTAGTCTTCTTTTTTTTTCTCTGTTCAGTTTACTGAATACTGACTTGTATTAAATATGATCAGGGCACTGAGCCTCCAATAGAATATGTGTGAATGATTGGTTAGCTGCTTTGCTTGGGAACACTTTGGAAATGGAAAATAAAGAAAGGCTTAACAGAAGTGCAGTTCTTTCCTCATCAAAATTCAATTTGTGTGGTGGTGCAGGTGCCCCTGAGCACCAGGGAGCTGTTTTATAGTGATGGGCTGCTTTCTACATCACCACAGTGAGTGAAGAAGACATAAACAGCAAACATTAAATCAGTTCAGAGGACAGTAATGCAAACTTGACAGTCATGGCAGCAGTTAAAGATGAGGTACAATGTTTGTATATCAGGTTTCCTCCTTTAGCCGTAAAGGATGAAACATAAGTCTTAAAGCCTTAGAGTACTGCCCAGAGAAGAGCAGAGGCACAGTCAACTTTGGTTCACTTACCATTTATTTATTTTCTTCACTTCTCTACTGATGAGTCCTAGTGGTACTCTTGGACTACTCAGGTGAAGACAAATATGGGTCCAGGATTCTGACCTTCTCCGTTTGATAAATGAGACCAAATTCCCCTCAACGTCTTCTGTTGAGTACTTTCAATCGCTCCCCTCTCTCTTCTTCCTGCCTGCTCTCCTCCTCCTTCTCTGTATTTCAGCAGCCCTGGAGCTGATGTGTTCATTAACCCTGGGTGTAATTATTTTTGTTTTAGTCTCATATTACTGACATTTCAACTCAGAGGTTCCTCAATCAGGATTACCCCAAACCGCAAGAGCTCACACTTCATAGTCCTCTTTTCCAGTAGAGCTGTTGCCTTCAATTTCAGTCCGATTATAGAGGTTTGTTTTGTTTAAACTTTTTTTCCCCTCTACACTGGCCTTGCACGATAAGAAAACAAACTAAACTGCTTCACTTTGATTCTTTTGGTTGCCAGTGGCTTGCTCAGCATCCACTAATCACTTACTTTCTCCAGGTAGGTACAAAACAGTCCTCTGTGCTGGTGTTGGAACTAAGTGTCCTGCTTGTGCAGATGTTAGCGATATAACAACTTTAGTATCTCCTGTATTTCAGATGCTTGTGTTTAGAGTAACTTTCTGAAAAACATTCCTAATTCAGGTGAAATGTTCTTCATCAATACTTAGATATTTTTCAGTAGGATGTTGTCTTTAATACATCGACATATTTAAAGTGACAGTTTTGTGCGTACATGTTTGGCTCAGAGTTCTTTAATTTGGGGGCCTTCAGGTCCACAGGAACCCTCAACCTGTCTTCATGCCCCAGGGCAATAAGTCTAAACACAGTAGTAATAAACTCTCATCACTCTTAGGCAGGGATGTGTGTGTCAGTGTGTTACCACAATCCTGTGTTAGTGCAGCAGCAGCAGCAGTAGTTATGGACCCAGCAGTAGTAGTAAAACCTCATCACTTTTAGTGGTCCTCCGGGGGTTCCTGGACTCTTCTCGCTGTGTGTGGTTTGACCTGTCAGGGCCTTCCAGCTCCACACATGCCCACTTAGATAAACATGCAGTAAACACAGGCAGCCTTAGCCCCACTCTCTTTCTCTCACAGCATATACAAGGCCTGCAGATGAAAGGACTGGTTCCCGACACTAATAGCCACTAGAGATTAGTTTCCACCAGCCTCATCAGGCTGAAAATTAGAAGTTCAGCAGTCATGTTCAAAAAGACCCACCTTAGCTGTCCAGACTCAGAGATGAGTCTTTTACCTGAAGGTGAAACAGCAGGGTCGTAGGATTTGCTAATATGTCAACAGTTCTTCTGCCTCACACTGAGGTCTTATGTTCACCAAAGTGTGCTTTTGTCAGGAGCACCTGTGTGCAGTCAAAACAAGTATTGAACCTTTTTTTTTTTATGAATTTCAAAGCATAAGAAAAATAGCCGGACCAAGGAGGGTCTCTTGTTGGATCTGAATGTAGAGCATGTCCTGATCATAACACCCAGATTAGATTAGAACTTGAGGGATACATGTGGCCTCTTTGGCAGTTGCTTTTGCTTTTCCAAACTTTAAAGACTTGTCCTTACTCTGTCTCTTCCTCTCCTACTCCCCATCCCTATATATCTCTGTGCCTTGCCTCCCATGTTTCGTTCTCCATATCTATCCCTTTCTTCCCATCTGTTCTTCCCTGATTTCTTCTACTCCCATTTTCTTGGTCTGCATCGCCCCCAGTCTCCCTCTCTGTCCTGTTGGGCAACAATAAGCCAGTCTGGGGAACATTTGAAGTGTGTTTACAGTCAGTGACTCATCACTGCCTTTGTACCATGAATCGTCAACAGCTGATTGTTGTTTTAGCTTCCTGTGCTGGGGGGGTGGGCAGACTGTCTGTGTCTGTATTAAATGAGTCCCTCCTTCCTGTCATCACTTGTGTGCAGACTTAAGTGACATCATCCTGAAAGAAGACATACACCCTGCTTTAAGTAGGAGTTTCAAATCGTGGCTTCATTCAGCAATGACTAATTACAGGCTTGACGCAGAGGGCTTCAGCTGAGGTGTCAGGACACACTTATCAAAACTAGATGCTCCTAACCGTCCTGCAGACTCATAGGATAAAGTTAGGGTTTGTTTGATTAACAAGTAGAGGAACATTAAGGTTCCCTTCTATAGCTTTTTTGCACATAAAAAAGTTCTTTGTACCTGCTCAGCATGGCTTTAAAAAACCCAACACAAACTTCTAAACTCTTCTCCATTTCATATCTTCGAGTTGTTGTTGTTTTTTTTTACTGGCTTCTAATGTTGAACATGTTACAATTCTATCCATCTTTGAACCCATTCTTGTCTTCGTGACACAGCTGTGACCCCTTTCTGGTTTGGGAAAGTAGCCAATCAAAACTGACGCTTCATCTTGCGCTGTATTTCTTCCATTCTTCTATCCCTTCTTTCTGCATTGCAGCTAAAATAGCTCATCCTGAAATCATTAGACCAAATTGCTAAATGGGTCAAATGTGCAACCACTTAAGACGATGTCTTCAAGAAGGGTAATCTTCAATCCACTGTGGCAAGCAAGAAGAGGATGAGGTGGATTGTGGACTAAGGACCAGGGAGGGACCCAAAGAGATAGAAAAGTAGAGTCAAATAGATTCAGAAGGGTTGAAGAGATATTAGCCTTTAGAAAGAATCTGATTTAATTTGGACAGTGAACGGACAAATTGCCCATAAAGATACTCAGAGCAGTTGAATGGATGACAACAGATGGAGAGTAAAACAGGCCAAAGAGCAGGATTCAGTGCAATTTATGGTTCCCCATTCTTGGCTAAAGGATTTAATCTGTAATTGAGATTATTAGCTAGTCTTCTGAACAGACAGTTGACCAAACTTTCATTCTGAAGGAAGATTCTGCAGAGGTGGAAACACTTCGGGCAGGCAGGATTGCTCCCAAATTGTTTGCCCCATCTCATTGTTCTGTTTAAGTTCCCATAAAACACGGTCTCCAAGGAACATAACCAACATGGTGAAGAACAGTAGATCCTCAGGGTTGAAAAATAAAGTTTTTGAAGCCTTCAGTCTGATAGCAGACGTTAAACTGTAAAGCAAAAAGTTCTGCTTTTAATTTCATGACTGCTAATGGAGACTGTTGACTTACTGGTGTAAAAAACATTCATGTCATCTCAAATCTAGAACCTTTTCTCTCTGATACACTCTTGTTCTTCGAAAAATCCTTGGAAGTACCCCCAGCTAATGACATCCAATAAATTGCCTGCCTCCCTCTCCTCATGACAAACAGAGAGAACTCGGCTTGAACTGTACAGAAAGCCCATGAGCCGGCTGAGTGATAGCCGTGATAAGGAGTTTTCAAGGTAACGATGCAAAGCTTCAACCGTCTGTGGGAAAGCAGGAGCAGAAGCAGAAGTCTGTTTATTTTAATGAGCTCAGAAGTGTCTCTCCTGTTCCTCTTATATTACACTGGGGCTCACTTAGAGTTCACACAGTGCACTGTATGTGCATGATAGATACGGTAATGATACATTAATATAATCAGGACCAAGTCTGTTTCTTTTCTCATTAAGAAGGCTGGCTATCTTGCTGACATGGACCAGTTCACATTAAGTCACAGCACTTTCCTTCACTGTGATTTGAAGTGAGGGAGACAGATAGAGGTTTGTTTCTGTGGGTATACCAGAGGAGTGTGGAGGAGAGAGTGTTTAGGGGAGAGATAACAGCTGTAATAGTGAAAAACAGTGCTGCTAGGATTTCAGTTAGAGACCTAGTCAAACTGTGTCTGGTTATCTTTTCATCACCCGGTGAGTTCATGTGGATTTATGAAGGTAAAGAAACAGCAAGAAAATGGAAAAATGGGAAATATGTACAGCTTTAGAGTCTATAATTGGGACATGGATCTTCAGAAATGTGTGATTTTTGTGCCATCGTCAGAACATTGAAAACCCGCAGAGCCTTCCAAAAGGTGGTGTCAGGGGGCAATAAGTCTATATGCATGGAGAGTAGCTGTGTGCCACTGATGTTCTGTTGATGGACTTATGTGCATCATGTTTAGATGCATAGAAACAGTCTGGAGTCATCCAATAAACAGCACAGATCTGAAGCATGCTCACTAGTCGCATACAGTAGATTGACCCCAGGGGATTCTACCCCAGACTGTTTTTATTTGTCATTTATTTGTCATTTTTACTGAAACTCGGTCTCCTCTTTCTATTTCTTTTTATATCCTCCGTCTCTGTTTCTGTAAAACCCGCTTTAACTGCTTTTTGGGTGTTCCTCTATTCCTGTCACTTCATCTTTCACTAAATGACTACTCAGTGACACATAAGGATTACTTAAGGACCTTAAATAGTTCCTAATAACTCTGAGGTCTTTATCTAGAAAATCTGCCATGTTTAAGTGCAGATTATCCATTTTTCTGCCATTTTGCCAAACAGGCATATTTGTAAACTTTTTGACATTACTTTCGTTTTTTCCAGTTTTTTTCTTCTGTCCCTCCCCTTTCTTCCCTATTTTGGCAAGAGGTTAAGCAAACTGCCAACACAATTATAAACTTATATTTCAAAGCATTTTGGTACAAATTCAGGAGAACCTTCTAGTGACATGCAGTGCAGTTAATAGTACCATGACGCGTTCATGAGCACATTTATGTGCACGTGTTTGTGTCAGCCTGACCTCATGTAGCAGGAGAGAGAGGCTGCAGCTACACTGAAAGTGAGGAAAAATACAGCATAGTTACTCCTAAAGAAAGTAAAGATTATGATACTCCTCAAATAGAAAATGTGCTTGCATCTGACACTTATTTTGAGAGGGTAAATCTTAAATACTACATGCACTTATTTGTTTGTCTATTTGATGTTATTATTTAAGATGATTCAGTCCATTATCTTTTATTTAGAGTGGAACAAAAAATGTGTAGGCCTACATGCTTTAAAACTGTTGATGCTCCATTTGCGATATGTGGAAAAGTTTTCTAAATTCCCAGTTACGGAAAATGAATTGTATTTGTTGCCTTTTATTCTCGTACCTTATCAGACACAAACCAAAACAAAAGTTTTAGCGTTCCGTTACACCATTTGTTCCTACAGTCAAAGTCAGCTTTTACCAGGTGGGTCTAGTCTGTCAGTTTCAAGGCTTCTTTAGTTTGGCCGTGTTACACAAGTATGCATGCATTCTCTTAACACCACGCACACGCACACGCACACACACACACGTGTACACACAACTCCTTTATACCTGCATCCGGTACAGAGAATTCTATGTGCCCAAAGTGAGTGCAGACCTTTTTGTAGGCCAGGATCTGTTTCCAGTCAAACCTTCTTGTGTCCTTCCTGAACCCCCGGTCTCCAGTGGCAGCGCTGTGCCTGGGCTGCTGGGTCAGAGCACAGCAGGGGAACAACAGCAGTGTGTGTGTGTGTGTGTGTGTGTGTGTGTGTGTGTGTGTGTGTGTGTGTGTGTGTGTGTGTGTGTGTGTGTGTGTGTGTGTGTGTGTGTGTGAGAGAGTGTGTGTGTGTGTGTGTGTGAGTGTTGGAATGTAATGTTTTGTGTGTGGGTGTTAAGGACAGGAAGAAAGTATGTAGTAGTGTTCAATAACCCACACTGCGAGAAACAAATGAATATAAATAGAAATACTTCTTTATGTCGCTGGCATGTACACAGTTCTGTCTCACACTCATACTGACACACATATTACATACTCCCTGTTCCCTTAACCCACCCACGCACAGCTGAGTCTCTCTCTCATACACACAGGCACATAGAAAAACATACACGGTCACAGAGACAACGAAAAGCACACTAGTGGAGCACCTGTTGAGCTGCGCAGCTTGCTCCGGGACACCTTCAACTCATGAGCTCATCGGAAAAGCAATTAAAGGCAGCGTAGGCCCCGCACGCTGGCGTAATGTTTTGTTTTGCTACTTGGCTTCAAAATTAACCAAACCTGTCAGAAGCCATCTGGCTGATGTGAGCTGGGCTGTATTTATTTATTTTCTGTTGGAGAAGCTGGACACAGGGTCCCAGCGCTACCTTAGGTCCTACAAAGAAATGGTTCTAAAGGGCCGATTAGCGAGCTTTAACATGAACCATCCCCTCTCCGTCTACCTTGGGGGATGGATGGTTAGCACTTACTAACCTTTCATGCTGGGGTCATGGACGTGTATTTGAGAGGTTGTGCCCTCTTTGACCCCAATCAGGGCTTTGGTTTCCATTATTGAACTAGAGTCTAAACTTGCTCGCATTCTTTTTTTTAGATGTAATTCTTGCAGTTACTGAACAAAAGCAGATTTTGTATTCAGTATGTCATGATAAAAATCACTGTACAGTCTTAAATCTGGTATGACGTCAGAAAGATCCAGGATGTGAATGTGAGATCATGGGGGTTAGAGGCCTTCTCTTACTTTGGTCTGATGCTGGTCTGGCGTAGCCTCAGGCTGTGAGGAGCCTTGTGTCGGACAGCTGTAAAACAACACCAGCAGCCCTGATCTCTCCTTTAGCTCTACTGGTCTTGAAACCACTGAAGGGAAGAAAAAACAGCTTTGACATTAATAGGTCCACTGTGGGTGTCAAGGCAAGTGTGTCTTCACAGATAGCTGCTCTTACAGTCTGTGGATATGTGGACCTTCAGAATCCAGGCCAATGAGCCGCTTTCTTAAAAGAGTCATTTAGGAAGAAAAAAAAACTTTCTGTGTTGTCATTGTCATCACTTTCTGTAATTACGTCTATGCCACCCTGTTCGAGCAGAGAAAAACAACAGTTAGCCCGCTGCCGAGGTCGTCCTGCGAGGCCTTTCATGACGCTGAATGCTTCAAAGGATGTGTCACTCTGCTGCAGTAATGTCAACACAGTGATGAAACAAGAAAACAGTGTGAACGCTGAAGGCTTGAGCTTCAAAGCCTCAAACCCAAGGTCAGCAAAGATATTGTGTTTCTGTGTCACTGTCAAACTGCGGTTGGACAAACAGAAAATAGAGCGTTTGGTCTTTTTATCTTGGAAAGAGGGCCTGTAGACTGTAATGTATCAGAATGAACATTGCCAAAAGCCAAGCAAACACAACACACTGAACAACTAAATGACAATTGCTGTCTCAAACACTGATATTGAAACATGGCCAGTCAGTGATTTTACCTATTTAAGCAGCCACTTTACTTCTCTTCTAAAAGATCACAGCTGCTAACACAAAGTCCTCATCAGGTAAAGTTGCGCCACACTTTTTTTTATCTTTATAAAAATAAATCACTTGAAGCTTTCAGCTTGTGCTATTTGACTTAAGCGGGTACACACATAACAATTATCAGGCTGTTTTTGTCTTGACTTTCCTCCTTCCCGACCAAGGACAGCAAACACCTGATTATCTGATTATCTAGTCTGAGGTGTGTTAAGATTGAATTTGTCCCGATAATCAGCTTTGAAACAGGTCGGGGCCGACAATCGTAAATATTAAACTTGTTCAATATTTGCGACCAAAAATCTTTGTTTGTGGGGAAAGCCGACTCCCGCCAAGTTATGACTCCGTGAGCTGTGACGTAGAATGTAATGTAGCCAAGTTTAAGCACAGAAAGGATTCTATGCCTGTGATACTTCTCACTCTTTATGGGTGTACACAGTAAATACTGAGTAAACTAACATGCAATAATACATATAAACACTCTGTAATGTTACATTAGAGATAAACACACACACCAAAGATTTCATACAGAATACAAACACACAGCTAACACACACGTTTAACAGCACTATCTCACACACATTTCTCATCACTCATACTTGAAGTCATCTACATTTACTTTGCATGCAAACACACTGCATTCATAAGTGCATATATGTGTTAAGGGAATGTGTGTAACAGTGCTTTGTCTGAGACACTAAAATGTGAGGCTTTTTCAGCGGTGAAGTGCACACACATCCAATGGTTCCTGCTTAAAGCTCCATTAAACTGCTGAAAGTCCATCTAGAGCTGACACATCCTCCTGTCGTCATGCTGGGACATTCCACTGCACGCCAGAGACTCTGCACTAATCCTGCCAGCATGGGAATCATTATTGACAGGATTTCTATGCATTACCTCACGACCCACTTATTGTTGGTAAAGATTATTATTTAAGGTTAAACCAAAACCCAGGGAAAGTCTTGTGTTTCACAGAAAGTTATCAAAAGAAAATGTTATTTTTGGCTTAGAGTTGCACAACTTAGTGTGATTTAAAAAAAAAAAATGGGGAAAAAAGAAACGTGCTCTGTGCTGCATTCCAACAGGCCCAATAACTACTAACAGCTCATTGGGAGCCTCAGAAAATGAGAAGCTGCATCTTAAGGGGCTATCCTGTAATAAAGTCAAATTGAGACACTTTAACTCGTAGTCACTGGTCACAGTGATTTTAGTTTTCAGTGTCAGTGTCAGTGCGCTGACTGCAGAAATAACTGTCATTATGGCTTCAGAGCAGTTTTGTTCATGCTAAAGTCATTCATTCTTTTCATCTTTTGGTCAAAATCATATCCACTTTATGTTTCTTTCTTGTAGCCCGTGTGCTTTAAAGAACTGGTCTGTGTTATTACTAATTATTAGCACGTCTTTTTCTATTGGCTCTAGATTATTAATCCATAAAAAGCTGGAATTCATTCAGAAGAAAATTTTGAAGTGACCAAAGTGTTTTAATTCTTTTATTTCCAGGTGCAGTCCTGCTGGTCAGTGTCCAGGGTATCGCTGTCAATGTGGACCCAGTCTTCTGCACATGGCTGTTGTACCAACCACAAAGAGTGAGCAGCAGGCAGCAGCAGCAGCAGGTAACTGTTATTCTTCTATTCTGTCACTTACACAGTATTCCTCCATTTCTTTCCCTGCTCTTTGTGTCGACATTAGAACAATACTCATGATGTCTCATTCTAAGCTGCCTGAGGCACAGTTAAACGTTTCCCTCCCTTCTGTTCCCATGCCTTCTCCTTCTCAGCTACCTTTTCCCATGTGCTGGGCTGTCTGTCTTCCATCCAGTCTCTCTCTATTTATTTGACAGGGATCATGGCGATGGTTATGGACATTAAATGCTTTGTGCCTACAGTACTCTGCACTCAAATACATACACATGCAGACACACACGCAGTCATGCTCAGTCTGCTTGCCTTGAATACAGCCCAGGTTGAAACTATAAAGGCACATGTACTGTATATAAATAATATATTAAAGGAAAGTAATACTTTGTCTCTCTCTCTCTTTTCTTTTATTCTCGAGGTTTAACTAAATGAGGATAAATAAAGAGTTGAACTGAAGCCAGTGTTAAGTATATAGAGCTCTGGCTGCTCTGTGTTTAGGCACACTGCAGTAAACCTGTGGCAGTGTAGGTTTTCGCCTGTCTTTCTACAGGGCCACATCCTTCAGCTGGCTTTCAAGGCCACTTCTGAAGGCCATGAGGAGGACTTTAGCTGAAGGTCAGACAATAGTTTGTGAAGGATAGAGGAGGAAACAAAAGCAACTAGGAGGGTCATGACTATAAATAATGAATGAGATACTCTGAAAAGTACACAGTACAAAGAAAGGGGAATTTTAGTGTGCAAGAAGGGGAGGAAGGTA
This sequence comes from Labroides dimidiatus, assembly GCA_030710495.1. Lineage (NCBI taxonomy): Eukaryota > Metazoa > Chordata > Actinopteri > Labriformes > Labridae > Labroides > Labroides dimidiatus. Next base: position 17,251,907 of record CM061148.1, on the reverse strand, counting down.
GGTAAAACAGAGCAAAGATGAATTAGTGACTGAAAACATGTAAAATTAAAGTTCTTGAGAGAAAGCCACTTAGTTTTCATCACTGCAACATGCAACATTTGCCTGTGATATCTATAAAATCCTTAATGGTCTTGGTCTGCTGCGGTTAAGTGATAAGCTGAAAACTAACAGCGGTGATAGAATCCCAACCCCAACCCTTAAGGGTGGTGAGATGTGGTTGCAATAAAGGAATGTCCCATGTACCCCACCATTAAAGCCTTATTAAAGGATGGCTCAAAACACATTGGGTGTGTTACTCACTTGCTTTGTGTGTTTGTGGATGTGTTTTATTAACACATGAGTGTGTGTGCGTGTGTGTGTGTGTGTGTGTGTGTGTGTGTTTATACTTGCATTACTGATCTGAATGTGTGCATGTTTACTTGTATGATATAGGCAACTGAAATGTTGGATCAGATATTTTGAGGCAACAACTCCAGGAGTAGCACTTTATTTCACTAAATAGAAATTTAGTCAGTTGACATTGTAGCTTATTGTGTTTTAATTTTTTTGCTGTCAGGATGTTTTGTTTCTATTTGTCTCTATTTTTACTGTTGTGAACTCTGCTCCGACCTGCCAGGGATGCTGTGTTGAAGTGTTCATCAATATGCACTGTTCCTTAAATAAGTAAATAAATAAAGGGGGGCTGCACAGTGGTGCAGCGGTTGCTGCAGCCTCACAGCAAGAAGATCACCAGTTCAAATCCCAGTTTGCCTGGTGGGCCTTTCTGTGTGGAGTTGCATGCGTTCCCTCTGGGTACTCCGGCTTCCTCCCATAGTCCGAAAACATGCTCATCAGGTCAACTTGTTATTCTAAATAAATTTTATTACCTTCAGAACTGCCTTAATCCTTCGTGGCATAGATTCAACAAGGTACTGGTGACATTCCTCTGAGAGTTTGGTCCATATTGACATGATAGCATCACAAAGTTGCTGCAGATTTGTCGGCTGCACATCCATGATGTGAATCTCCTGTTCCACCACATCCCAAAGGTGCTCTATTGGATTGAGATCTGGTGACTGTGGAGGCCATTTGAGTACAGTGAACTTATTGTTCAAGAAACCAGTCTGAGATGATTCAAGCTTTATGACATGGCGTGTTATCCTGTTGGAAGTAGATATTATTGTTATGATAAAAATTATTGCATTAATTTGTTCCCATGTGTTCAGTGCATGTTCTACAAAATACTTTAATACTTAAACACAACTGTTTTCTGGTGGACTCTCATTGGTATTGTTATGCTGTTGTGCCTTCACAGACTCCAGGTGCAGTTCCTTTGGCCAAGAGGAGAGAGGACGATATGTCGGTAGGGAGCACGCCACTGGCCAAACAACCCTCCAATCAGGCTTCAGACTACGCCAGCAGCCCAGTCAAAACAAAAACAGTGACAGGTAGGTTTATCAAACACAAGCTACTGAAATTAAAATACAGACAATGCTGCTGTAAATTTACTGAACTGTGATTCCATGCTAATATTGTGATATAACACACTTACTGACACCTAAATGAACTCAAATCTAGGAGTACACCAAACATCCAGGAATGTTCCTGTGCGTTTCCCTCCTCTTGTTGTAGTTCTCTTGGTGCTGGATGCCAAGGATAGATGAGTGGCTTGGCTTGGCTGTGTAAAGCCCTCCTTTTATGCCAGTTTTTCCACATTCTAGGGACCTCCCTGTCCCGAGCTATCTCATTACACTACATGATCCGGTCCATAAAAAATAAATGAGCAAACAGACAAACACACAAGCTTTAACATGCAGTAGAAACAAGGGTCATTACAGCTCTTCCTTTTTTTGAATGGATGTTGTCTCAGCAGATAGAAACACTAAAAACCCTCAGACACAAGAAATACGCCTTTGAGAGGAGGACTTGGGATGGTGATAGGACTGAAAAGATTGATTTTTCACATGGCAGCAATGTTAAAATCTGCTGACCTTAATTCTTCAAAGACTTTGAAAAAGAATAAAAAACATCCAAAAATATGGAGCAAAGAAGCCCCTGGAAGCTTGTTGAAACACAGCACAACCATTTCATTGGTTCAAGTGTTGCAACTGTTTAGGACTTTAGGTTAGCCACTGGGGTGGCCAGTTTGATTTCAGGGGTGGTCATGAAAGTACATTGCTCATATGTAATGTTCCCCCATGCTTCATTGCTTCTTTGACATTTTAGAGTCTAAAAACAGCCTGTTAAAGTTCACTCACTGCTGCTTTAAAAACCAGCAGATTAAAGGTCACACCGCCTCTCTTTCTAATTTCCTCTCTGTCCTCCTGTCCAGTCTGCACTAATGGCTTTTCCATATCCCGGCATCTTTGCTTACCCACATGTCAACAGTATATTTTCATATAAAAAGTCCCCAGTAAACAGCTATTTTGGCTCTGGCACAGCAGACTGTAACTCGTCTTCAACACTCTGCTGATGAGAGCACACTGGCCATCAAAAGGAGTCCTCTTCTGTCTACCAGCTGCTTATTTCTTTAGGTGGTCCTACAATTTTGCTATTACTTGTCAGGAAAGGTTTATTTTTTAGTGAGCACTCTAAATTTTTTTGTTATTCTGTTTCCACAGTCAGTAAATGACTGTCAAAGAAAAGCTGGGTTTTAGAGTCAGTCCTGATTAAGTGAACACTGAACATACATTCTCACACTGTGTCACTGGCTGAGAAACTAAAAGGTCAACACATTTTGTTTGCTGTGTGTTGGAGTGTGAAGTGTTTGACCTTTTATGAGTTAACAGTTTTCTGGGTTGGTTTGAGAGATAAATTGAGACTCATGCTTTTTATTGTACACATGCTGGTAATAAATACTGAGGTTTTTCCAATGTTATTGAAAGATTTTGTCTTACTCTCTTCAAACCTGAACCACACAGACCTGATCCTGATATTTATGCTTCCCCTGGGTCACTTTCTCTCATGCAATGATTATTTGTTTGAAAAAAGAATGCAAAGGAGATGATAGGAGCTAACTCTAGTTACTTCACACTTTCATCTTTTTCCATTTGGATTATTTGCGTTTTGTTTCTGGATATCGTTTGGTTGGATCTTTAAACTGATTTCATACATGTATCCAGATAGACACAGATTTACCTGTAGTTTATTGAGTCATCTCCATTTGTTCAGGGCTGTTTGGAGATATTTTTAGTAAGGTAAATAGCCAACAAATCATCAGGATGTAAGTCAATTGAAGTTAACATGTGTTATATTATTGTTTACTATAGTGTTTGGACTGTGGACTGTGTATTTAAGTTTTTCTTTAGGCTCAACATGGTGGCTGCCAACTTGACTGTCACCAGTTAGATATGGCTGTAAATTAGTTAACCGTTTGTGTAGTACTGATTTTTACCTTCAGAATATCTTAAGAGTTTATTTGCTGCTGCAATCATATATGCTCCTTTTCAAAGGGACGATAAGGACTTTCTGAGTGATCTTGAAAAAGTCTCACTTCTAGATATATACCTGATCGTAATCCACATTTTCAAATGAGATTATCAGCGCCAATATAGGTCATTTTTAAATGCAATTTCTTAGCTTCCTAATCAGGTAGGGCAGGACCAGATTGATTTACGACATGTAACGTCTCTATTACAACACCACACCGGCTGATGAAGTTTAGATAATCAGATCTCCATTCATTTCCAAAACAAACACATGCCTTGTTAAGAGTCATCACAACAGTGTATGCATGATTACAGCCTAAAGGTGTTGCTGTAGTCCATTTCAAACAGATAGTCCTCACATTTTTTTAAGTACCCCTTGTATTACTTATTTATTCAATCAATAATTCAAATCATTATAACCTATTTTAACTCACCAACAGTATTTTTAGCAGGGTTATGAGCACTTGGAAGCTTCTCCAAATATTGACATACTTTTCTATAATCCAGTGGGGTTAGGGTAGATTTGATGTATTGTGTCATCAAATGTTATTGTCGGCTCTGGTTAGCCTTGTTTTGGTAAACATCTCTGGTAAAGAAAGACAGAGTTTGATATGTTTTGGATTAGAAATGTCAGAGAAAAAACACTCATACATATGTAAGAGAGAAAGTCCCGTAGAGAAGACTTTAGTTGGTCAGATATAATTTTCATTCAAACCAAAGTAGCTTGATGGGAGTCTGAAAAGTTTTCATTGGCTGCTGCTCACTTTTAGAGATCTATTTTCATTGTTGAGTTATTTATATAGTTAAAGTTTTCCTATAAAGTCAATAATTTATCAAGGTAATGATGGTTGGAATCGGAAAAGAAAACATTAAAATGGAAGAATAATGAGATTGGAGGCCCCCATGTGATGGATTGTCGGCAGAATCGTTTCCACACTATATTCAAACGTATCGCTGCACATCAACCTATTGAAAAACAGGACAAAAAAAGTCCAGGGAGAATAGATTTGTCTTTGTGTATTCTTTGTCACATCTCATGGGTGATAAGGGCATTAGACCGAGAGTGTGTTGGCTGTGAATTTTGGAGTTAAACTGAGGGGAGCAGAGAGGGAGGTTTGGATCCAGTTATTGGTTTATCTGACACAGCCTGGATTAGTGTAAGATCCAGGAAAGGTTTGGTGTAGATGACAGAGGAACAGGGGAATTGAAACTGGGCTGTACTGAGAGATGTTGGTGTCACACTCACAGAATACGTCATTATTTTCATTCTTCATGTGTTATTTCAACATCTGGCTGGCAGACTATGATCTTTCCCTCTCTTTAAAGAAAGTACCCACTGAATATTATATAGATTGGACAGCAAGGCATTGCAATATCACACAAAACTCTAAAAACAAGAGTGATGTATAATGATAGAAGTAATGACATTAGTTACAAGAGTTGCGTGGGATCCTGTTCTCGCTTTTTTTGCTTGCCAGAGACAACAAACTCCTCAATCAGTCACACTGTCATCTTTATTTACAGATTCTACGTATAAATGTACAATCTGTACTTAATGGTCTGGATTTTTCAAAAGGAAAGTGTTTGATTGTTGTCTCAGCAATGTTGGCCAGCAATGTGTCAACAGGCTGTGGTGAATGCAGAAGGAACAGTCAATGTTGAGAATGTAAAACACCATGATAACAAACCAGTCCCCTTCAGCTGCAATCTGATGACAATTTTTTCTGTCTCTTTAAACATATCTGCATGTTAGTGCAGCTAAGAGCTTGTTTTCCATGAAACACATCAGTTTGAGCTGCAGTTCTTCTGATGCTGTGTTGCTGAAGCTGATCAGTATTGGCTGGATTGGCTTAGACATAAGATTTCCAAACTACTTGGAGTTCAACTGAAGTGACTCTGACCTTCACTTAAAAACACACATTTTGATTTTTTTTCTCCTATGAAGATTCATCCAAAATGCAACAAATTGAATTTTCACTTCTTACAAATCTGCATCAAGTTGTTTTGTTTTTGTTTCAGAAAGAAGGCCTGTTAAAACTCTGGCCCATCACCTTGAAAGAAGTACGCTAAAAGTAAAAGTAACCATCTGTTAACTGTTCATTTACTCAAGGGATGAAACCTCAAAAACAAATGAAGACTACTTTAGGAACTTGGAAAACAGAGAGGACAGTTTTATGTTGCAAACCTAAAATGATGTCTTGGCTGGAGGTTGTTTTATGCAAACTGCTTGATACACCTGGATTACAGGGAAGTTGATTCCCAGAGGCAAATTTGTCTTGTCATCAGAAGATGACAGATTATGATTGACAACAGGTCCAAAGATATCAGTTAGTACACTTCATTAAACATACTGTAAAGAAGGAAAATGCCCACACAGAACATTTGAAAAAACAGGAAAGTCATTCAGTATGACTATGAACTTCTTTCCTGGCTAAGGTCTTTTTCCTCTTTATTGTACTCAGGCATGGGCCCGTCTCTTACTCAGAAATATGATTCAACTGTTGACAATTATGAAGGCTTACCATTGGACACCGAGGGGACTGAAACACTCTGAATTGCCTTGTTGCCAATATGTGCTAAATAAATAAACTTGTCTTGTCTTGCTTTGAACTGGCAGCTCCACTCCAGGTAAAAGCTGAGAGAACAACTGAGGGAGTGGTTGGAGGATGGGAGAACAAAATAATAGAAATATTGAGTGAGGATGAGCGCAAGACAGGGGGAATAATCCCACTTTGACGGGACTCTTAGGACTTGTTAGGCCCATGCAGGTTTAGGGGTTTTAGACACGTTTTGAGTGTATTTCATTTGAACGTCTGTCTGTATCTCATTATCTGTCCCTGCCTGCCTCTCTCTTCCCCTTAATCCCCTCCCTGCTGAGGGACATACTCCAAGTCATATAACAACATCTTAATAATGACCTCTGGATTCAAAAACACTGACCTACTATAGTGTTTAAAGCTCAGGGAAGTGCTGCTCTCAGACTTCGTGTCACAGCACACTTAATGATTTGTCCAACAGATTCTCTGTTGGGACAGACTTTCATAGTCCAGCCTACCCCCCAAGTCAAATAAGTGAAAGCACAAATAGTTGATGAATCATCCTCTCTGTAGTCTCTTTCTGTGACAGTCAGAGAGAAAAGTCCTAAGACAAAAGGGACAGAGTATTTTTTTTTGTGAAAGTTGTGTCCATTACCGCATTTGATGCCTAGCCACTAGAATCCCAATCAGAGCTCTTTGCATAAATTTATGAATACTGTGGACATAAGGTGACACTGATGAGGGTTTCATGCCCGAAAAATAAATTTCATGAACTCTAGTATCTGGATACTGAATGTAAAAAAAAATCCTTATTTTCTGTTTTATTCCATTTACACACAGTAACAACCCCACACACTAACAGTACACATCCATCTGGACCTGAGTCACTGAGTCATATACACACAGACACAAGCTTTTGTCAGGTTCCCATAGTAACTACAAACTAAGGTGACTAACCATCTTTTTTGTCTACAGCCCCGACAATACACTTTTGTTGCCATACCAACCCATGTGGTTGTTTTATTGATATTTAGGAGCAGAGTGTCTGAGGGGACACACTGGTGCTGTGACTTCACTGTTTCATGATAACTGTGGGATAGAAGTGCTGACCAAGTCAGACCTTTAAATCATGGAATATGTCTTAATATGTCTTCAGAGAGACCCCCTCTCCTTCACCTCTGACGCCTTGATGGCTTTACCATGCACAGACCTCAGTCTAACCTGAATGTGTTCTCCGTCCATACGTTTTAGTCCCTCTGGTTATTATACTTAGTTCCCCTTTCTTCTTTCACCAAAACTCTCTCTTTGAAAATGGGTGCCCTTTTTTTGACCTTCAGGTGACTTTATTTCTACATTTTTGAGAAAGAGCACTTTTTCTGTGTGTTTTTGTGTTTCGCTGTGGCAATGGGTGTCAGAGCAGACAATCTGCCTTTCCCTGAACCACAGCCGGCTCACAAGGACATGTCATGTCTGGGACACTGCGTGTGTCTGAATACATGAGTCCTCCAGCTCTCATCGCTCTCTTCCTGTCTGAAGTAGACAGAAAACAACATGAGCAACATGACATCAGCTCACTGAGGGGTCACTTGAACACCAGTAAGCATATCACTTAGCGGCATATAAAAAAAGAATGAATACAGTTGGGTACATTTTCTCACACTACATATTGATTTAAAAGCATGCATCAAGTTTGTATCATCACAGTTTACATGATTACTGTGCACATAATGATGGGCTCAAATGTTTTTATTTAGCCTTAATAAGGTTCTGTCTTTTGCAGAATCACGTCCCTTGTCGATCCCAATGAAGGTGATGCCTGAGACTATGGCAGCAGAGACTTGGTCAGCATCGGAGGAGAAGATGAAGGAGCTCATAGCTCATGCCTGGGATGCCGTTAAACGCCTTACTTTACAGGTAATATGTTCAATAAAACCTGCTGTACTTGTTAATATGTTAAGGGGATGGTATAACAGAGGTTTCAAGCAAGTATGGATGCAACAATGAACTGTGTTCACAGATGTCAGTTTTCAGAAGTGATTTTGAGCAAATTTCCACTACAGAGTCAGGGCTGTTTTTAATGTACTACTACCTCAGGGTCTAAAGATCACAGCCATACTTAATTGTTTTTTAGCCTTGTCCCTTGCGCACAGATGTTTCCAATAATTCTCTGAAACATTAATTATGTATCGTAGATAAAGAGGTGATCTTTTGATTCCACCCTCTCCTCTGTAGCCTTATTTATCAGTGTACTGATTGGCATCATCTACTTACTGTTGCACAACCTTATGTTTGGCTACAGTATTGTTTTGGGAAAAGTTTAGCTAGCGTGAACTCTCCTGCACCATTTGATCTATGAAACAGCCAAACTCATCCCCAAGCTCCTGAGAAATGTTGCCTGACTCTTAACTGCTGTTACTGCCCACCCCTGCTCTCCTTGTTCATGAAAATGACTGATGATGCACAAGCTCAAACTTTTTTAATCCTCTGAATTCTTATAGCAATAACACACAAAACCAGTCTGTCAAACATTGAGGAGAGCAAGATGCATACAAACTGAAATAATGCTTTGGACTCCAGCTCCCATGTTTGCCCTGTGAGCTGTTTACAGTACTTTGACAAAAGTTAACTCAACCCTTTAATAGTTAGCTGAGCCCGTCATTGCCTCCACTTTCCTCTGTCCCCTTTGGCTGTTCAACTGGGACCACACCATGTACTGCAGCAGTAATTAGGAAAGAGTCTGTCCTGTTGACATGGGAGTGGAAGCGGACCAAACCGAAGGACCTGACAGCTGGTACCCCGGGCCTTGGTTATTCAAAAACTTAAACCATTCTATTTATTTTAGTTTGGTGTAAACAGAATACCTAATGGCTCACACTTATGCTGCACATGTGCCCAATTATGGATACAGGGTTTTCCTCTTTTTCAGAACAGGGAGTAGCAAAAGAGTATCTCACACACACACATACACATACATACACACACACTAAGCTGCAAGGTTGGTCTTCCACCCCTGGCCGTTTGCTGCATGTCACATCCCTCTCCCCTCGGCCTGTGTTCGACTCCTTCCACTCTAATCTAAAACAAGTTAGGCACCCACTGTCTGTTGTCATTTATTCCTTTAGAGTCAGCAAGTCTCAAATAGCACAGAACACTGAAATTAAACATGCTCTATAATTTTAATTCAATAGAACAAATTTGAATAACACATTTACATTGTTCACGTTTAATGCACTTTGCTGCATCATCTCTTATTTTACCACAAGAAACAGCACAACCTCAAGAAATCTGTGGAAACTATTCTGTCCTACCGCACTGAGCAGTTCATTTCAGTGCCGCTTTGCACTTAAATGAGTCTTGTAATGTCTAAGACACATATCCTACCCAGGGTCTAGAACCAGTATAACAGCCAGAGGAAGCAGAAGATCAGCTATTTCTTTTTATAGCTTTAAGCTGTGAAATCATTCAACATACCGTACCTGTCTACATCAGCGACAAACAAAGGTAGAGCTGGTTTTATGTAGTTTCACATCATGCACACTGAAGGCTCTAATAAATTTCTCTTTCTTTTCCCCTGAGTTGCAAGACAAGCTATTGTGTTCGAGACATCACTATAGTCCTGTTTGTCCTAGTTATAGGACCCTCTTCTACAACAAGCAGTCTCAGCATTCAGTGAAAAAAACAACAGAAAACATTATTCTAAACCAGGGGTTCACAATCTGGAGGCCGGTGATCCTCTGCTCTTGGGAATAAAACTAATAGGCCAATTTGAAACCAGACACCTGATCAGCAGAAAACTGGTCTACCTATGGTCACAAACTTCTGTGTTTCCGAAATTAATCTACTGTTGTTATCCTGGATTGGTAATCTCGGGGGGTCTTCAAAAAAGAAATGTGGGTAATGGATCAAACATTTTCTGTTTGCATGGTTTTATACAACATACAATCCTTTTTTGTTTATATTTGTGCAATAATGAACGAAAAATGCAATTTTAAATAGTTTTTAATCATGGAAGGCATTTCTGGACCCCACTTTGGGAACAACAGTTCTTAGGAATTGCAGAACTCCGTCATCTCATCAAGAATCTGTAAAGGATTAAGATGGATGAGCAGCTAATGCTAAATCCAAATCCTTCAGAAATTATTGACTTCTCACAGTCACAAGTTTGGTTTCTCCACCGAACAGATGATAGAGGAAAAGGAGAATCTAGCTGTTGAAATGAAACATTAGTTCAAAGATTCCATTTCTTTGTCAAATTACAGCAAAAGGCAATGTGAGGTAAGAGACATGCTATCACAGAGAGTGTTTAAATCCTGGGAAGTAGGAGAGAGGCTGGTATGAGTGTCCCCTGTGAAGCTCCAATACATTTTGGTGGTGTTACTGAAGAAGTCACTTCTCTTTAGGGCTGAGGGAAGAGCTTCAGTTGTGACCCTGGCAGGAATTAGAATCCTGGCACATCTCACAAGCCCTCAGCTGTCCTTTTTCTTTAAAGGCCTTGTTCACATGACAGTGGATGAAACACGAAAGTATTGTTGCTTTTTGGCTTCTGTTTACACAGAAACTCTTTTTTTAGTTGACCTAAAACACACATTTTTTTGAAACAACATGCAGAGTGGAATTTTTTCGAAATGCCGTTACCATGTAAACAGCAAGCCGGAGTTTTCAGTGGAAATGTTGACGTCGTGCTTTGCATGTGTGCATTCCACTTTCTTTGTAGGAACTTTTAATTGCCATGCACAAATCGGCCAAGCGCGAACCAGTGCTGCTGAACTTGCTGACTGCTTTTTATTAAAATGTGCATCTGTTGCTCCACTTCTGCACTCAGATAAGATGCATTAAATATATACACCAGAAGAACAGCCCACCTCTTCATCAGCGGAGGGCTACCAAAATACTCAACAATTATATCAAGACCTATAGGCCTGGCATGCGTAGTACAGCATTTTCAGTCCCTTGGCATTTCCGTGTAAACGCAGATTTTTTTTCTCTGCATTTTTTTGTAGAAGCATTGTGAAACATTGTCGTGTAAATGGGGCTTAAGCCATTATATTTCTGCTTTAACATATCCCCCTCTGCTCCCCCTTTGGTATTTTTGTTTCTGATTGTTTTTATCCATTGTGGTTCTTTGACAGTCGACTTTCTACCCACTCTAACCCTCTCTATCCCGTCATCTCCTCTTCTCAGTCTCACAGTCATCCTTTCTCTCACTCTGGTTGATAATAATTACAAGTGACCTTGATGGTGATTCTATTTCAGGAATTCTGTAATAATTCTTTCTATTTAACACATGAATGTGTTCAGCGCTGGTGAATGAGCACGTTGCTACCAAAACTGAAATGGAATCCGCTGAAACAGAGAGACTGTTGCCATGGAAAAATGAAGTAACACTGCTCTCTGCAGCTGCCATGAATTAATGAGTAGGATATTTTTGAAAGAGAAAATGAGAAAAAAAATCAGTGGGGTAGAAAAAAAAAAAGATCCAAATGAGATTTGGGGGGCGTTGTTAGGGAGCATGGAAGATAGAGGGAAAAAAGAATGTTTGTCAGAACAAAAGAGGAAAGTAACAGAGTGATAGAAAGAGGATCATGTGAAGTGTACGTTTGGAGTGGCTCACATGTGAGCAAACCAGATGGTTTCCATGAACAAGATCTGACCCCTGGCTGAAGTGCCTTCTGCAGGCACACTTCATCCTCTGACCTGTTTCCTCCATCCTACCAGTCCTCCACCCAGCAGCCATCTTCCTTGTTAGTCACATTCACATTTTTCACATTATTGTGGCTAAAAACTTGAATTCACTCAGCTAAAAATGTTTTCTATTGTGATGACACAACTTTTCAACTTCATCTAGTTTTAAAATTTGAGGTACATTTACAAACTCTTTAATCAAGTGTGATTGGCGTTTGTAATGAGGACTGTAAGCTAACCATTACAAGAGAGAAAAGCCTTAATTTGAAAGTGCAGAGTTTGGTTGTAGTTTTATCAAGACAAAACAGCAGAATCTTTTACTAGTGAGTCACTTTATCTCCTGTCTTTTTTTGAAACCTGACTGTTTAAAACTTTTTTTTCATCAATGCATCTCTACATTTTTCAGTTTTCATACTTTTCTGGGCAGACTTATTAGATCCTCCACTGCTGTAAGATTTTTGCCCAGGAACTCTGGTTCCTGTAACCAGAACTGTTTTAATGAGAATACAGTTCTCCGCAGAAGCTACAAATTTACAGCTGGGTTTCTTAATGTTAAAGGTCCTGTATGGACTTTAGAAGCGGTCTTAAAACAGTCTTACTTTTATATATTTGCCTGTTAACAATCCATAATTTGAAATGATATTAACAGCACCAACACTGGTTATTTCTAAATGCTGTTTCTTAGTTTCTGTGGTTGGGTTGGATTTTACCAGGAGAGCATGACTCAGTTCACAGCATGTAGAATGAAAGTCTGACACAATGCCGGCTGTCAGAATTTAGTGAGAAGTAAGATTTGTCCTTTTTCCTGAGGAAAATTATTTCTGTGATTTAGATTGTGGTAATGGTGAGCACTGGTGCTCACCATTACCATTGGTGCTGCCAAAAAAACAGACAGAAGAGCGGAAGAAAGCTAAACAGGAGAGTGATGGAGCATGGACTAAAACACGGGCTAAGTAGCATTGCAGCGCTTTCTTTGACTAAAATGGGACAGGTCCTCAAAATACTAACCCATACCGTTCCACTTTTTGGTACCCATCTGGTGGGGGGCCAGACATACTAATCCGACCCAAAAGGTGCAGCTAGAAACACTTCAATCCGTTGACTGGTCGAAAAAATTGTCACTTCCATGTGACAGCAGGAACATAGAACAACATGCCATGTTTAAATCTCCAGTCTACTTTGTGAAGATGACTTTCTTTTTGTTTGGAAAATGGCATCACGAATCAAATCTAGCATCATTGCTCTGGGTTTACTGTGCTGCATTTTTCTTCTTCAGTGGATTTATTAGCGGGGTACACTGTGTCGCGCTGCTGTGCCATCACACTATTACGTAACTGACACGGTTATCAGCATCTGGATAACATGCCGTCAACCAAGAAGGGCACGGTTGGCTGTAGAAAAGCAAACAGGATCAGGCTTGGTGGAAATGGGGCTTTTAAGCACTGAGCTGTGAGTAACACTTAACATAGTGTGCTCATCTTCTGGGGACTAAACGACACTACAAACTGAGTAAAAAAAGTTTGCTTGATGTCACATTTCAAACAGTAGCACTAAAGAATAGCACTGCGTAACTACAAAGAAATTCTTTACCTTGTTGCATAGCATCCAGGGAAAAGTTGTCTTGGAAAAAGAAACGTAGTGTTCAACAAATGCACGTCTTGACAAGAGTCAGGTCTTTTCAACAGTTGGTAATAGTGCTCATGGGAAATTGTGTCTTCATCCCAGAAAACCACGACTGATACTGGGTACAAGGGTTTCTTTAGTCAAATAATCCTGAGACTTTAAAACATGCAACCCTTCATAGTCTATAGATAATGGGCTGGCTATCCGTTTATAGGTTGAGTTCAGAACAGTTTCAAGGGTAAGCAAGTTTTTGTTTTTTCATTACATGTCCTCAAACTACAAACCCATTCATCCCTCTTTAATCAAAGCTTTGCTTCAACTATCCATAAGTCTTGCACAACATAAAGTCCAAAATCTATCCCAGTCCAACTCACTGCCAGTCAGCATCTCTCTCTCGCTAAACTAAGCTCCTCTTGTTAAATGACCTTGTTCTTGCTCAGATAAGACCTCAGCCATCACATCAGAGAACTTCCCCTCATGACCAGCCTCTCCCGGTGCATCTTCAGCTCCTTCAGTTTGGCTTGGCCGCCCTTTCACCCATCTGTAGTCACTCACCGTTCTGGGGTGGTTTAGGTGTGATTGTTGGAGATCAGGGGTGGGAGCAGGCAAGCCAGTTACACTCGTAAGGCCACTGTTGGATCAATAAACCTAGCGATCAAAGTCGCAATTAACCCACTGCGCTAACACAAACAGTCGGGCCAGCAGAAACAAACAAAGCCTTCATGTCACCTAAAGCGTTTATTTTTGCAGATTTCCACCTCAGCCATGGAGACCTCCAGCGCTTGTCAGCTTCTGTAAGCAGAGTAAGGAGAGAGGAATGCAGGGCCACAGGGATGGCTGGCTGCCTGGCTCTGCTTCCATGCCAGGCCACGAGCTTGTTGTTTGTGGTGGCATGTGGGTGATCGAGCTTATCCATTGTTAGGAAGCAACACGCCTAGATGCCTTTTTTTTTTTTTTTTAACAGACATCAGGGAGGAAAGCTGTTTCCTGAGGTTGCAGGGGAAACCTTAATTGTTGTAAACTTATGCACAACAACACACATCTGCAGAGTGTCCTGTTAAGATACACACATTAATCACGGTAATTCAGAGAGAGACACTATTTACACCATTTTCAAATTATTTACGATCACACTCACTATTCAGAACGTGTTTTCAGACAGACTTGAATGTGAGAGGATATGCAGAAAAAGTGGGAGCAGAAGGTTAACAGTGGGTGGGGTATCCAGAGAGATGGGCTGAGGGGGAGGGAGTCGTGCTCTGTAGACCTTCTGTTCATCTGAATGGTGGTTTAGAAAACACAGTGTCCTGTCTGGTGCAGGAACAGGAAGATTACATTTGGAGAGGTATCAGGTTTTTATAAACAAAAGGATGTGTTTTCCGTTTGCTGCTGATCTCTCCACTGAGATTTTCCTGCTCCAGAGTTGCAAATGTTTTCACCCGGGATGCTCTGAGGGTGTTTCTAATTTCCTCCTCTCTATCTCTTGGTGGTTTCCTGTGTGTAGTGACTTGCTTAATGTGCTGAAAAAGGTTGTACTGAAAAAAAAGTTCCAGAAAATGTCTTTGTACCTGCAAATTAACACAAACCGATGCTAACGTTTGCTTAACATCTGGTGGGGTTCCTATTTTGAAACTAAGCATGGTGAACTTGTATCTGTTCTCTGCTGAGGTCTGTACAGAAACAGGGCCTCCTTGACTTTAAATGGTGACTTGAAAACAACAAGTCTGACAATCGATCTGACCCCAATCAGACGAATGTAGGAAATGTTGCATGCTAAGTAATGTTTTTCATCAAATGTATTTTTGTTTGGTGAGAAATCAAATGAGCCTGCTGTCGCTGTAATAAAGGGATTGTTTTATCTGGTCACAAGGCCTAAATAATTTTACTCTAACTTCATTCCTTCATGGCTCATGAACATTCACATTATGAACAGATGCATTTTTGACAAATATGATACACAATGAATGCGTTCATTAAACGCGATCATATTTTCATGAACGGTGAACTGGACCCCTCAGTTTTCATCTCATGAACAGGACCATGAGCTAAGTTCACTCCTGGGGCAGTGAACAGGCGCTCACAATCCAAGAGGTGACGGAAGGTGCCGAGAGATTCCGAACTCTGTAACAGCAACAGGAGTCAGAACTACTACTGGGTGTTTCTAACTGAAGACTTTGTAGCGACTCTTTTACAAAAAAAAAGCGACTAGCAGCAAGTCTGGTGACTTTTCTTGAGTTTGGGGACTAATGTGAAAGCATGTATTGAACTCCAGCACCCTCAGCTACTCAACAAGCAGCAGGTGCTGAGCCCGTCCCCTGTCCAAAACACAGGCAGAGTACTCACTCGCAGCAGTCCCTCCAAGCTGCAGTCAGAGCAGGAGACTGCATTCAAATGAATCGCACTTATGTTTGTCTCTTTTGGGTCACTTTTGCTGGTCCTAAGCCTGAATAAAGGAGGAGGATTGATATTTTGACATGTTATTCCTTTTTTCTTCAGCTTCCACGACAATAACATGCAACTGACTTATGATGCAAATTAGATGATGACATCATTTAACAACTTTTAGCAACTTCTGGGACAGCCAATAGTGACTTTTCTTACTGAGAAGTGCTACCACAGCACTCCCTGTGCGTTCAGCATGGCTAGTCCAGTTCACACATTAGTGTGTCACATTAGTTTAGCAGCAGCAGTGCATGAGAGACCAACGGTGGTTTAGAACATTTACTTTATGAACAGATCATAAACACAGAGGTTAGCGGTACATAACAGCATACAGGGATTCATTTGTTTTGGGAACTGGTTTCAGGGATAGGGATCAAAGCATAGATGGCTCGAAGGAAAAAGAAAACTTGTAGTGGAAAAAATAAACATGAACTAGTTCATTTTTTGGATCATGAACTAAGCTCAGAATTTTCAAAAATGATTTATGAACATGAACTAGTTCATTTTAATTGAAGTGAACTGAACTTTGAGCAAGCTAACTTTTTGTGTGAGCTGGCACAGCGCTGCCTTGTTCTGCCACCTTGTGTCCTCTGGTCTGGTCACAGAAAACACGGAGAAATGAAACAGACTGCCAGTATTGTTAAGAAAACTGCTGGAAAACACTTTGTTGATTTCTAGAGAATGGGAGGCAAGAAAGCCAGACTTTAACATTCGTCCCAGAGATGCGGTCAAAAGGTGGCTCCAGTAACTCAAACATGAACTGGTTAAAAAAATCACTAATTGCTCCATCAGCACACATTGTACAGGGGGGGGGGGGGGGGGGGGGGGGTATTTTTTACAACTCAGCAGATCAGAAGATATTAAGATTGAGAGTTTGCCCAATCAGAGGCACAGCTCATCTGTCTGACAGGTGGATGCCCTTTAGCTGTTAATGAGGAGGATCAAAGCCCGCTCCATTTCCAATATGGCTCCAGCTGATGATTAGCTGCAGAGATTTTACCTCCTGGAGAAAGAGGAATAAAGATGATTAACTAGATCAAACTTTCCTTCTGAACTGGTTAAAAAGCCAGATGTAGGGCAAGGACACATACGCTTGTAGTTTAAACAGTGTCAAATAACTGTGTTTATAGCTGTTTCAGGGGCAATCCTTTAGGAAGAGAGGTAACGCTGAGCTGTTGACACAGAATCAGAAGAGATTTTAAAAAGAGTCAGGGCAGGGGGCCCTGTATCTCAGAGCAGCAACTGTTCAGGGGGAAAGATGGAAGGTGTTAAGCAAGGTGTTTTGGCTAAGGCCACAATTTTTTCTCTTTCTTTCTTTCTTTCTTTCTTTCTTTCTTTCTTTCTTTCTTTCTTTCTTTCTTTCTTTCTTTCTTTCTTTCTTTCTTTCTTTCTTTCTTTCGGGCTTCTCCTTGACTTTTCTATTCAGAAGAATCATGTTTATTGTGTCATTAAACAGCTGATGGCTTCAGTAATAAATTACGAAATTATCTTTGGGCATGTGCTTATGTTTTACATGCACTATACGTGAACTTGCAGGAGCACATATGGTATGTGTGTGAATGCATGTACTTTAATAAATGCTTAAGAATGTAATTTGAGCATGTTTTCACAGTTAAATCCTGGCACGTGCAGCCTCATAAGGAGCCAATTGGTGCAAATCTTTCTTTCTAACAGAGATTTCCTGTTCAAAATTATTTCCGCTGCTTTAGAAGTTTATGAATAAAGTCTCCTGTGAGTGATAAGTCCTGTGCCTATGCTAATAGAAAGTCACAGTGTCCTATTTTTTTCTTTACCTCTGAATAATCTGTCATTAAAGGCAAAGGATAGGCTTCAGTTTCAATCAAAATGTTTAATACATTATTTAGGATACTCCTGAGTCTTTTTCTATGATTCATCTAATAACCCAATCTTAAGATGTCTATCTAGCTACCCATCTATCTATGTATCGATCCATCCATTCATCCATCTATGTAGCTATCTACATAACATTTAAACTTACCACTTAGTCTTAAGGCAAAAAAAAATGTTAAGCTAAATGTAGTTGATATTGGCAGAGCTTGGAGCACCACATTTCATTTCCATATGCCTGTTTGTTATGCAGGACAATGTCGAGTAGTAGAACCAGAAACAGTCTTCATACAACTTTATTTCCTTTTTTTGCACAGAATCTAACAACCTAGCTTGACAGCTAGTACAATATAAGCGGTCAATTTATGTAACTGATGTTCTGAACTAGTCAAAACCATAATTACTGTATTCCAATCCAACCCAGGTCATAATTCACTCACACCACAAATTCATACCAACACTCACTTTAGGAAAGAAAAACAGTTAAAAAAAAAAAAACAGGCAACAAACAGTTACATCAGCAAGATCTCACAGGGACAAATAGTGTAGTTTCAAGTGTTCGTGGTCCATTGTGTTTGGTAGTTGCCTTGGGGACCCAGAGGCAAAGCTCAAGGGTTCCAGAGACCAGGGTAAAATGATAGAATTACTAAAGAAGTAATACTAATGATAATCTCCATTTTAAGAGCCAAATACATCAAGCTGCACCATTCTATGAAATTTCTCCTGCCAGCTGTGACCGTAAGCCTTTATTGTCTAGTTTGAGTCTCATATAGTGCTGTCAGATCTCTTCAGCCCCATGTGACAGTATTTCTTGAGTTGTTCCATATCTTTAAAATCATTAATGGTGCAAAATTAATTATCTTAATTTGATTAGAAATTAACTAGTGGCTAGTTGCTTGTGAGGATAGTTAAACATGAGAAGAAGTTGAGGTTGGCTTATCCCCGTCTTCCACTGCTGCCGTTAGGGGAAATTCACCCTCCTCTTCTAAGCGAGCGATCGCCTACTAAAACTTTGTCACAAGTCCCAGAAATTCAAAATAGTAATCTGAGAATGATAAAATCTGCGGTTAGAAGCTTGTTAACTAACTTATGGTTATACTGAGTTATACAAGGAGGTGTTGAAGGTCAGAGCTGAAAAATGAATAAGGTAAAGGTAAACTGTTCAAAAAAAATTAAGGCCCACTGGTCGAAACACAGACATTTTTATTGATATGTTGACAAAAATGATTTCATTTTCACTTTCCTAAACTTCAGATTTTTAACGTTTTAAGTTTCTGTATTGCTTTTAAGACAAGAACTGACTGAATTTGTTTTGAAACACATTGTTTTGTTTACAAACATTACGTGAAAAAATAAAATAACCCGAAAGTGAGTTAAACTGGTAAGAATTTCAGGCTTTAAAACATCCAGAAATACTTAAAATAAAAGACTTCGTGGCTCAGTAGGTGTTAGCGATACGCAGGCTAACACACCATCATGATGCATTTAAATCTCATGTCAAGAAAAAACTAAATCTGGTTTCATTGACACACCTAGATAGTGAGTTATGTTTTACCAGCAAAATACTTAGTTACTTGAGATTACAACCAGTTACACTGTCAAACTCAAATCATCTTAAAATCTTCAGAACTATTAATGGCAATATTTAATTAATAGGACAAATTGTCTCGTAACTTTCAGTTTGAGCTGATGTCGACTTCTGAGCAACAGCCTTAGTGCACACTATGGCTGAGGTAATTCAAAACCACTCTTAAAGTTTTTCTTTTGTTGTGCCTGAGACATTTCCAGAAACTGCATTTATCTTTTTTTCGATGCAGTTATTATAATTCATAGTACCATAAACCCCCCACACCCCAATCACCCTCCCTGTTTTCACACATAATTTCTTACCAGATCTGTTTTGAAATCATTCCACAGTTCCTCATTCGCTGCACTGGGAAACTCTTTCCAAAGGTCTACACTTACAGGAAAATAGACTGATTATCCTGTTCTGAGTGAAAATTTGATTTGAAATGCTGGAGCCTATAAAGAACTGTTGAGCACAGCAGCATGGTGCCAGTGTGGCTCCCTGCCTTTCCAGCATGTGACAAACCAAACTGAGTTTAAGGTCAGCCTGGTGTACCTGTCATGTTCCCGGTCCTGTCACAGAACATTGTGCATGCTCTCTCTCACACACACACATGCAAAAACTCACAAACACAGGGACCTGGCATAGCCTTCAGCTCACAGTAGGGGGAAATTGTCACACGGGCTAACTGCTTCCACTGCTGTGTTTATTGGCCTGTTACAGAGCTGTTATACACAATTGTATGAAATACCAAACATGACCCTGCACAGCCTCAACTGAACTTTTTGAATCTATAGATGTGACATGAAACATACACAAGTCCGTCTACTCAGTGAACATTTCCTCTGCCGTATACTGGACACAGTCACTCTGCTCCCACTCCTTCTCTGTCCTCCTGAGAGGAGCACAAACACAGATGCTTGGGAGAGTAGGTGATGGAGGCTTGGAGGGATCTAGAGTTGATTGGGGGGAGAGTTGTCAAAGGTTCTGGCAGCATTGAGAGCAGTTATGTATGTGGTACATTCTGACCTCAGACTGTTTTTCTCTGTGAATCTGTCAGCACTTTTCAGCAGTGCCAGTGCTCTTTCTTGCCCTTGTTACCCCTGCTCTCTTTGTTTGGATACTGCATGTCTTGGTTCTTGGGTTTGTGCCCATGCTCTCATGTTTGACTCAAAGCTTAGATGAGAGGCTACTGAAGGGGAGTCTTTGCAAGTCTCAGATTTATCCAGGGAGAGGTGTTGGTAGCTGCATGTATTACTTCTTTAATACATTAAAATGTAAAGGACATGGTAAACTCATTGTCCATGCAGCCCAGGTTTGCACGTTAGTGTGTGTGTGTTTTAGTGAATTTGTGTGTGTATTTTGCATGAAATCAAACATGAGGGTAAACCTTTTCCATGATTGACATAGACAGATGATTATGTAGCATTGATGTAAGTGTTTAAAACTGAGGACCTGCTGACATTTAGTCCCAGAGAAAGCAAAAATCAAATGTTCCCTGCAATTCTTCATATTCATATTCAGATGGACTCGGACACTGTTGCTATTGTGAATGACATCATGTTGTTTACATGTTTTTTTGTGGATCATATTAATTGGGGGCAAAAGCAATGAAAATGAGAAAAGAGTTGACTTCAGATACATTTTTTTATCAACCTCAGCTGAGAGAGCCAGAGTGCTTTCTTTTCTGTTACACAGACCCTTTTAAGTACCAAAGCCTTCTTCCGTAGTGTAAACTGCCAGAGATGTGGGCTCCCATTGGCTGCCAGTGGATGCCATTCAGTTGTTGAACTTTTTCCTCTGTTGTCATCTGTGAGATGTTATCTCATTATTTTTAACATTTCACTGTGTGATGTAACAAGTCTGTAGCTACTTTACACTTGACATCATCTTTTTTGTTTTGTGTTGCCACGGGGAACAAAAGCACAACTTTATAGGGTCATAAGCAAACACTATCAGAAGCTATTACGTTGTGTTTTACTGCACACATTTAAACAAGCAGCTCATACAGTTAGTGCCACTTTCATGTGGCTGGCTTTGACTTTTTTTTAAGATGATTCCTGATCACAGTGTGTCACAGACTCATCATAATACCAGAAAAGTATTTGTTCTAGTTGAACTTGTATTTGTGTATTTCTGTCTGTGGTAGTATAGTTGAAAATGCACTGGTGAGAAATCATGTGTCCATTACCAACCACAGTTATCCAGATTTCAATGTGCTGATAGTTTTTTCTTGCAGCCATGTTTTCTTGTATGTTTGCAGCACACCTACTGACAAGGCATAAGCCAGTGCCTGTTATCAGTGGTCGAAGAATAACCCATGCAGAAGAAGTAATGTGTTATTAAGTGAAATAATGTGTAAAAGTAAACCAAGAAGTCCAGCAGGAGAGCATTAGTCTCAGGCAGTGAGCTCAGGGTGCAGACCAAAGTCACAGTGTTAAACCCAGCGGTTTCCGTGTGCTGGCCTGCTTTACAGCTTAACTCGGCTAAGATCTCCTGCAGACCAGGCAGTGTCAATGGATTTTCTTCCTGCGTGTCGGCACTCCAAAAGGCCAATGCTTTATGTGTCAGTGTGCAAAAGTGTTCAGATTTCAAACCACTCTTTGAAGAGTAATCAAAAGAGGAAGCAGCGTGAGATGGCTGTGTAACAATATCTGTCCCTTGCTCTTGTTCTACCCAACTGTCTTTCTCTCCATCTGTGTCTTTTTGGTAATTTCTGGCGCTCTCACTCTCCCTCACGAATCTCATCAAAGTTTGGAGGAATGGACTTCTTCCACAGGCCTGTCAGAGGCATTAGAACATTTAGGAATGTGCTTTGAGCTGGGGGCTGTGCATGTGTTAATGCACAGTCGTACTTCACTACTGCTTACTTACTGGTAAAACGGCCAGCTCAGTCCTGGACCCTGTGGACATGGTGGCTGACAGGAGAGTTATGGCTATTCTATTCTATTCTATTCTATTCTATTCTATTCTATTCTATTCTATTCTATTCTATTCCATTCTATTCGATTCTACTTCAGTGTTTTGCTTGTATGTGTCTGCTTATGTTGTGCATCAAGCAATTTAAAGTGTCAATAGTCTCAATAACCTGACCACACATGCACATACTATCTCAGTTAAAGTCAAGTCCTCATTAACTATATTAGTTTTGAAGAGGGCAGGTATTTAACTCAGACTCTTCTTTGTATGACCCAGGACCCACTGTGTTGGACTTTTTGGATGTGTATAAAACAAATTTTATTTATAAAAATCATATTTCACCTGATTATGTCAGCTTGTCTGAAGATTTAAGGTGCTTTTTGACCAGAAGTCCCAGAAACTTTTGGTTCCTGAGACTACTCTTGGAGGAACTACATGGTTCCTGTGACTCATTGTTAATCTACGCTTAGACTGAGGCCAGAAGTCCCTTAAAGATTATGTAAGTCAGACCAGTGACGTATGGAGAAAAGAATAAAGTAATGTAACACTTCGAGACCAGTAGAGAGCAATAAGACAGCAATGAAGGCCATTAAGCAAAAATTTAGATTTGGCTTTAGATCCTCATTAGATACTTATATTAGGTGATGAGGAGATAACGTATAAATGTATATCTTTGACAACAGTCAACAATCTAAGTTGGCTATCTAAAGAATCTCACTTACTTTGAAGGCACCCCTTTGTAATCCCTTTTTAAAGGCAGTGTTGGTAATCAGATTTAGATACACTTTTTGTGATATTCGTTAAAATACTCTTTATGTCCTGATGGCAGTCAATATATGATGTGTTCTTAAGAAAGAGCGAAAAATAGCTGCTGTCTACAGCACGAGTGAACCAAAGAAAACACAGTCAGTGATCATGAAGGCCTATCGAAAAGATTAGTCCAAGCCCTCCTCTCTGTCTATCTAGTCCTAATGGGATTGATGCTTCAGTCTAAGTACGAGTCCTAACAGCTAAGTGTTGAATACAAAAAGACTTTATGGAATCAGGATTTTACACTGATGTCAAATAAGCATGAACAGGGTGACATTAAACTGGTGAGCTAACATGTGCTTTATTTTTCTCTACTTCCCAAGATGGAGCTGCAGTCATGCTGTGTGTTCCTGCCCAACGACAGCCTCGCCTCCTTGAGCACAATCATCTCCGGTGACATTCCTGGCACCGTCCGTAGCTGGTACCACAACCAGGCCTCCATGCCTGGAACTCTGGTTGTCTGCCTGCCACAGATCACTGTCCTCAGTGCGGGGCACAAGTACATGGAACCACTGCAGGAGCTACCATTTGTGGTCTCCAAACCTGTCTTAGATGAAGGTAAGATATTGGCCCTGAATCTGGAGATATGTTTCAAGAGAAAAGGCTATCTAGATGAATAAGATGTGCCACTTTTGGACACAGTGACTGAGATCAGGTCAAAATCATGAGTCTTCGAAGGCAAGTTTCCAAATTTCAATTTTAACCTTTATTACAATTTATTTGCTTTCATAAATAATTGAAATGACTTTGTTTGTAATAGTGACGGGCTCCATGAGGTGAATTTATCATCATTACAGTCTTTTCAACACGGAACAAACCTTTGACCTCCAACCACTCATTTACAATGACAAAAGACAAACAAACTTAAGCAGAGGACTTTGAGAGATAGATCTTGCACATGTGGTGTGCGCACCTGGTAGAGTTGACCTAAGACGTACTCGGATGGCTGAATAATGTTTTCTCTTCAGGGGCTTGGGGTGGGGTGGTGGGGGGGGGGCAGCTTTTCAATGACATCATCAATGGACATACTGATTTCAGAACTAGAGGAGAAGGAAATAAGCAGTTATGTTCCACTTCTCCCCAAAATGGTTCTTCCAGAGTTTGCGTTAAACAACTTCAAGCTCTTTTGGTCTGACAGCTTGTGTCAGATATACGTACATATGTATTTATTCTACTTGGGTACAGAGCTTTGATACAGCCGTCTGCCTCAGAGGAACTTTTCCTTTCTCAACTCTCTCACCCTCTCTCGGGATTTTTGATGTAACCTGTCTTTTCTTGTTCTCTTTTCTCCCAGGTGATGCTTTCCCTTGGACAGTGAGCTTGAGTCAGTTCAGTGTGTACACACTGCTGGGCCAGCAGCGAAGCCTCAGCCTGCTGGAGCCCATGGGCTGTACCTCCACGCTCGCCATCACTTCCCATAAGCTGCAGAGCAGCTCTGAAGGAAGACACTCCTTTGTAGTCTGTCTCCATGTTGATCTGCAGCCCATCCACATCAAGTGCTCCAACCCACAGGTTAGTCTGATTGTCATGAATGCCATGAGTGGTCATTTGATTATATGAGCGTTTATACGAATTATCCACTTTTAAACGATGTTGAAACATCACCCCCGAACTCTGGCAGGCAGATCCTGACTCCTGACCTGCATCATTTTCTGATATAGATGGACTCTTATAAACAAACCGACTCATTTTCTTTCTCAGTTTAATGTTCCTGAAAATGTAAGAGTAAACCTTAGAGTGTTGCTTTGTGAGTTTTGGTCAAACATTCTGAGGTCTGAGAGGAGAAGAGAGAGGGAAGACTCATCTTTGTTTTTCAGTCTTTAACTGTATTTTAGTGAGTGCATGATGAGTACTGACAGACTGGAGAAGGAACGGGTCTCTGGGTAAGGTCTCTGTTACTTTTTATTGTTCTGTTACAATGCTATAATCACATTTATATGTACCATTTACACATTTTGTTCATTAGATTAAATTTCTTGTAAACATTTGATTGGAGCAACCTATTGAGTGGTCACACTGTTAAATGTCTCAAACCACAATGATGAGCCAAAGTGATTTTGTGGAGAATTTGTATCAGCAACATATAAAAGGCCTTAATCTGTTTGTGGTAAAACTTCTACGAGATGAGAGGCCAGATATTTATTGAGTGAAACTTATTTTTCTTCTTTTTATTCTTTCCTCCTTTTTACATTTGAGGCGAGGCTGAGAGCGATTACTGCACTTGTTTGATGAGTCATTTTTATTTTGAAAGTCCAGTGGAAAATCTTGTTTTTCTTCTCCTTTGTTGTTTAATCTCTTTTTTTTAACAACCTGTCTCTCTTTAGCATTTTATTTGATAACTATTTTTGATGCCAGGGGGCAGATTTGGTGTGTGTGTGTATATATATATATATATATATATATATATATATATATATATATATATATATATGTATGTATGTATATATATATATATATGTATGTATATATATATATATATATATATGTATGTATATATATATATATATATATATATGTATATGTATATATATATATATATATATATATATATATATATATATATATATATATATATATATATGTATATATATATATATATATATATATATATATATATATATATATATATATATATATATATATATATATAGACCCAGAGTCTAGAGAAGGTTGAAGAGGCACAGAATCTAAGGGTTTTGAAGTCCAATATGAAGTTTCTGCAGAGAACTTCACAAAATCTAAAGTCAGTGTTGTATAAAAACACTGTATTCTACATAAAATAACAACCTTTAAATAATTAACTTTACTTTTCACAAATATAAGAATACAGGGATGTTTCTTTAGTGGAATTAAAATTAAAGGGAAAAATATTTTTTATTGTATTATTATTTGTTAATCATCTACAATTTCATGAACAAACTGCTGCCAAATAGACGCCAAGCCCTGGAGACACATCACTTTCTTTCCATATAATATTAATGTCTTGTGCTTAATGTTACCACACAACGCAGCTATTTGAGGAAACTTCTGGGTGCACAGAACAGGTGGAGGGATGAAGTTACACCAAGGGTTCAAATTTCAGTTACATTCTCAGATAAAGAAAAAAAGTGTTTAGCCTGCTTACTTCTTCTGGTATCTGACATGAATTAACACATTTCTGAATGGATATCTGCAAACAACTGCTGCTGCTGCTGGGGACCAGGTCAGACAACTGTTGTTGCCACTCATGCATGTAAAAACTATGTGTATAAACTAAATCAGAAATATTATTTTTTAATTTTTGTATACTTTTTTTATCGTACTTATTAAAACAATATAATTGCAGTGATGCTTTAATTGAATCAGCAGATAAACACGTCTTTGAATCTTTGAAGTAAAACTTAAAAGTACTTAATTGAACACATGCAGACAAAGCCACACACGCACACACACTAACTCATAAACCATATATTTGAGCACATGCATCATACACACTCAACAGTGTCAGGTTTGTGAAGTTTCTCTATAAACTGTTTACAGATAATGGCACATGAACACTCACCATCTGCATGCTCTCTAGTCTTCATCTCTGAGTTTTTATGAATGACAGTGGAAGCCTTTGTTCAGGCTCCAGTTTGTACTACTGCAGCTTAGCAAACCTCCTGATCTGTAGATGACAGCTCTTTGGAGAACCCAGGCCTCCAAATGTTCTGCTCACTTTCTAAACTCCCTCTCCTTCCCTGTGACATGTAGAGTAGGTATTGTGTGTTCATGTCATTATGCTTGCGTGTGTGTCTGCGTTGTGGGTGGAGCCATACCTCTCCTGTTGGCAGTGGGAGTGCTCGGGTATGGCAGACAGCCGTCAGCCCGGTCTCTGGGTCTCTGGACAGCTGCTCTTTCTGGACATGTTTGAAATGGCCCAGCTGCAATATATTGTGCTGCCTTTCATTTGATTTATGCTTATTTATGGAAGTCATTGCTGTAATATGTGTGCTAACAGGCAAGCATGTGTGTGAGAGAACAAAAGCAAGTAAAAATGTGTTTGGAGTAGAGCAGGATTTTTGAATGTGTGCTGTGTGTCTGGGGACTTCATTTTTCAGCGTCTTCATGTGTTGGGGAGTTAGATGACAGAGACAAAAAGCATCTGAAAACATGAAATTAGCTCCCACTTAAAAGGAGTTGTTGCTTCTCCCTTTCTGCTAAAGAACACGTAGAAAACACATTTAGTAAAACAAAGCTTCATATCGCATTTCCCTGATTCTTACTAATGTTTTCCACTCCTGCTTTTGGATTTGTTGTTGTTTGAAGCCAGGCTTCTTTTGATGTGAAACATGATAAATAGTGGGGAAGACTTGACACTTAGCCTTTAGTTTTTCCTAACTGCGGTGAGTTTTTCTGGGGAAACTGACGACACAAGTTAACTTTCCTCTGTGGGTGTTTCTTTGGAGTTTTGTTATGGGTTACACAGTTTTGTAGTGAAGCACGTGTATGTACATGCTGTGCCATTCAAATAGTCAGACATCAGACAGAAACACGATCATTCAGGTATTGCATCACTTCTGTGAACCGAGGCCTCTCCACAGAACATTGGCTGAAAGAACAGAGGATTAGGACAATAAGAAAATGAATTGCAATCCTGTCTCTGGTTAAGATTTCCTTCTCTCTGTTGTTTCCTCACTAATGAACAAGTTTTTACATCAAAGAACTACAGAGCTCGTATGCCAAATCATGGTGAGAAGTCAGAACTACTTTAAAATGCCTCAATGCAGCTGTTTGAGAAAAAGCCTCGCAAAATAACATTTGTTCTGGCGTGAAAAGTTAAGTTAAGTTAATTATGTGGGGGTTTTTTGGTACTATTTATATCGATGACTGTGTTCAGCTGTGGTGTCATTGTGAATTTTTTGTGTCAAAAAACATGTAAAAGACCATCCTGCTACTGCCACCTGTGTGATCCTTCAAAAAAAAACTTTTGTGTTGCACATTTTTTCTTCCTCTCTGCTTCTGTCACCCTCCAGGTTCAGCTTCTGTACGAGCTCCTCCTCAGCTGGAGCTGCACATGGACTCGTCTCCAGAGACACGGCATCCTGCGTCAGACCTCCAACATCCCAGAGCCTGCCAGTGCTGCTCTGTCCTCCCCAGTGCGCAGCAGTGCCGGCACGGCCCTGCCAGACACCAGCACCTGTAGCCCCTCTGCAGACTTTGGCTCCCCCACTGAGGTTTGTTTTTCCCAAAGGGTTATCATATTCTAAGTCCTGTTTTTATTCGTCTTTTTATGAGTTATGACGGCCATAAATCTACACTTCTATTTCTTCTGCTGCTGCTTCTTCTACTATAATACATTTTACACTTCCCTTCAACCTTTTTTGTCAGTCAGATGTGCTTTTGTGCATCATTTTTACTTGTTGGCCTAAATATAGATTGATTAAAGGCACATTGTACTATCACCAGGTGGTGAGCTGTATACATTTAAAGGGACTGTGAGGACTTTCTAAGTGATGTTGAAAAAATAAAAAAGATACATGCTTGATCCTAATACACAATTTGAAATGAGATTATCAGCACCAATGTAAAATGCTATTTCTTAGCTCCTGATTTGGTTGGACAGGACCGGATTGATTAACGGCACACTGAAGTCTGTATGACATCACCACGCCAGCTGACAAAGTTTAGCAGTGAGAAGAGAGATCAGAGTTTTTCCTCTGAAAATGAATTCTGGGATTAGATTTATAGTGATGGGGGACACTGGAGCTGGACTGTAAGACAGAAAAAGGTCAGAAGAAAAAAAGAAGGCTAAAGGCTAAAACGTGGGCTAAACTGTTTGTGATGATGTTCATTCCAACCCACATGCAGCAGATATCCTGCAGTGATCTGTTCAAACTTTAGAGTCTGTCAATAAGATGAAGAGTGAGGTTACGTTAGCTCTGCTTGGTAGATGAACAGGACATAAGGATTTACTAATGTTACATGTTAGCCTATGATACATCTCAGAGCACCTGGCTGCTAGAGGCACTTTAATAGATGGCTACTAAACTACAGCACAAACCGACAAAGTTTGCTTGTTGTCACATTTCAAACAACAGCGCTGTGTAACTGTTGATAAATACATCACCTCCTTATGTTGTATCTGCTAAAAAGTTGTCTTGAACGAAGAAAAGTAGTGTTAAAAAGACGATCCAATCTCCATTTATTTCCAAAACAAACACACGCCTTGTTAAGAGTCATGTCATCCTGCAGTGTGTGTGCAATTCCAGGCAAAAAGTGTCTCTGTAATTCAGTTCAAACAGATAGTCCTCACTGCCTCTTTGAGGTGCTGAGTCATGAGATGATTTTTGTTCTTCTATTTTAAATTTAGTTCCAAAAAGTGTTCTTTTGATTTGGATAGTTAAGTGATGACCCATCCAATTTATCTCTCAATAAAAACTTGGTTCTATAGATATCTTTAATGTATCAGGGATTTGCTGTGAGCTATTTTCAACCTATCACCGGAGGTCTGATTAATGTCAAAATTTATTTTGTTGTGTTTCTTTTTTAAACTATTTTTTGTTCCTTTTCTTTACCACCATTACCATTGGGAGCAGTGTACCATGAGGTTTTTACCAATGATTGTGTTAATGAGTGTTTCTGTGGCCTTTTCCATGAGTATTAATGCTTTTTAGCCACTGGGCTCTTCTGGCAGTGTCAGATCCCTGAGGTATTATCACAAGTTTGTCTCCCTCCATACACATGAAGAAATGTTTCATACGTCCATGAGCATCTGTGTCTGCATTTGTTTTCATGAGGTCAAGATGCAAAGGTTCTTGCGCCATGTGTAGACACACAGAGGTGGTGGCAGTTTAGTATGACAGTGGAGGCCCTTTGGTGAAGTGTGTCTATAAGAAGGCTATAGAGGCCCCCGACAGCCCACTTGTCACTGTTTATCTAAGTACAAACACTAGTAGAAGTGTTTAGTCCCCTGGGATGGCGGTGATTGAGCAAGAATGTAGAAGCTGTTTTGATAAGTCTCAGCAGGAGTGGCAGCAGTTTCTCCCACTCCAGCTGGCTCTCTTTCCACCCTTTACTCAGATTTTATCCACACCAAATCCCTAAAACTCTCTTCCCAGTCATACCCCCACCTGAGCCTTGGCACCCAAACTGGAACCTTACCATATTCTGAAAAGCGCACAATCAACTAAAGCGGGCCTATCACCAGCTATTACTTAACAACAAAGACCCCCCAAAGTTTTTGAGCATGATAAAGCATAAAAGAAAGAAAGAAAATGGAAAGATATCTGCTCTGACAGAGATAGTTATCTATTGGTTGAACATACCCGTCTGTCTTCTTAACAGGAAGAAAAATGTTTCCTACAGTTGTTGGATTTTTGGCGCCCTTACAAAATAGAAAGAGGAGTAAAACGGGACAATGTTAAGCCTTAACTGTGGCAAAGAGGTCACTTAAAAGGACCACTTATAGAGACTAAGTTTGTATCACTGGTAGCAATCATCTTTGAAAATCCACACATGAGCGCATCATCTCCTTCTGCTTTAAAAGACAGGCAAGTGTGATTGTCCAATCAGCAACAATTTCTGTCAGAGCAGGTACCTACGTTTTCTGTTTTCTCTATGTGTTTGCGTCTTCTTCTTTTTTTTTTTTTTTTTTTTTTTTTTTTTTAACCATTGTTGTTGTTTTCATGTTTAACACTTAGGGGGTTCTGCATTTGTTCCCTCCGGTCTTTTCTTCTCCACCTGTACCTGTTCTCTTTTAGGCCAAGAACAGCCCCAACAAAAGCTAAAAAGTCTTTCTTTTGTGGGTAAATAAAAATAAAAAAAAAAAAACAAACAAGAGGATGATGGCGAATACACACTTGGAAACTGACAGAATGTTTGCATTTTCAGTTGCTCATCACGTCATCTCCATGAAAATGAAAGGACAAAATGCAATAACAGTTCTCTGTTTCAAACACAGCCTTAGTCTACCATTTCTACCATTTTTCTTTTACACTTCCAAGCCTGCTGTTGTCCTCCAGTGTTTTGGTCTCTTTAGTTACAAAGGCAAACTCTGCAAAGAAAATAAACCTGGACCCTCCTCCGTTTATAGCACAGAGGCCAAAGAATTAAACTGTATACTCTATAAGTTGGCTTGTGGTGGTGTGGGAAAATAGCTCTCTCTCAGAATGTGTGTGTTCCGGGCCTCAGTGGTTGCAGCTGAGGATGGTGGAGGATGGTTGCAGATTCTCCTGCTGTCCGCACCAAACCGCCACATCTGTTCTTCAAAGCCTTATCTCTACAGCCTTACACATTGACATCCTGCAGCAGCAGTGTAAAGAAGTCATTAAGCCTGTGCACTTTCACATTGCATCATCTCTGGTGCTGTGTTGGTGTGGCAGTGTAGGATTTCTCATTGCGTTACGGTGTAATGGAAGCACAAGGGGCATGAAATGTACACAAACAACAGGATTTCACAAACATGCTCAGCGATATTCACATACAGCTCTGCTCCACCCTGACAGCACACTGTCTCGCTCCTGTCAGGCCTTTGTTACTACCTGTGATGGCGTATCAGAGGTAGAATAGATTTGCATTCCACTTCTTAGGTTAGTTAGGTTAAGTTTATTTGAGCATTGGAATAATCAGTCAAAAAATAAACAACAAAAAAAAAACAAAAGAAAGAAGTAGCAACATCAACAACAAAATAATAATGAATAAAAATAATTTTAATTGATACTATAATAAGTTTTCATTACTGCCATCAGCAGTACAGTGTAGTTAAGGTATAACAGGGACTCGGATATCCCAACTTGAGCTGGTTTTCTGCAGGCAACTAATTAATTCAAACATAACATTTTCCTACATCAACAAAGCATAAATTTTGGCGATATATTGGGAAGATATTTGCAGTCTTAGCATCTGTGTTGCCTTTACTTTATGAGCTGTCATTTCAGTCTTATCTGCTTCAGAAATAGACTGGAAATGTGTGTGTTTCAATAGATCATAGTGTACAGTTGTTTTTTCCCCAAATTGCAGTACGAGATGATATTTTGAGGTATTTTATTAAGAGGAGTCTTTTTTATTTGATTTACTTATAAAGGGACAATGTACAATAGGGAACTTAAGGGACTAAGCTCTTCTGCTTTTTTTTAATGTGGGTTATGCACATTTCTATGTATGCATGTTGATATCTTTGAAAGTCTTGATTTTTGTTTCCAAAGCATACAGTCAGGTGTTAAAGTGTTTTATTTAATCCTGTGAATCCACACTGGGAAAGACCGCTAAATTAATAGTCCCATGATTCTGTTAACTGTGTGACTCTAAAATGAAATTGTTTCCAGTATGTTCATAATTTTGATTTATTTTCTAACCTCTTCAATGAAAAAAAAATACTGTGCAATTCAGTGAACGAATCTAGTGACAGCAGTGGTTTTGGCTGAAAGTAGAAGCAGTCGGACATCCGATGCTCAACCACTCTATAGTACACAGTGGTCTGGGCTTTCCACAGAGCCAGTGGCTGGCTCCTGTTTCCACTCATGATATTACAGAACCTAATCCTGCTGCCTGGCCAGAACTGTAGAGTAAACAGTCCTAACCACACACACACACACACACACACACACGCACACACACACACACACATACACACACACACACACACACACACACACACACACACACACACACACTTCTACACAACAATTATTGCTTGCTAAATGGCAGTTGACACTCAGCTAACTTTATGGAGATTAAGTGACCATCATTTCTGCTCTGCTTAGTTTACTCCATCATTGCCATCGACCTCATCATTGTTGTTGTTGGGTGTTTGATTTTTAAAAACAATAACACGGAGACTTACACTTCCTAAGAAAAAATACTCATTTCAAGGAGATTATGGGATGTTTTTTACTTTTTTGTGTAACCTTTGTTTAGCTCATAGGTTCAGCATTTAAATAACTGCCCTGAGATTTGAAACAGCATTTAATGCATACTTTATCATATAGTGGACTAGACCTTTAGTGTAAGACTCAGAGAAGTCAACATGTATGGTTTAATTTGATTATTCTGTGGGCCATTACTTCTCTTGCACACATGCATCTCATTGGTTTCTTGTGGTCCACACACTCTGTAATGTTGGATGTAATTTTGAATCAGCATTATCGTTAATTTATTTATGTAATTATCTGCTGATATTGAGCTCTGCTGTCAGCCATCCTCTACTGTGGGATTCAATTTGATTTTCAAATTGGCTCAGGCCCCTCATCACTCCACCAAGCTGTGGACCAAGGACATAGTTTCCTCATCTGGATCCTCTTTAAGACGCTGTAATCATTCCAGGGTCTGTGGGCTTTTAATTGAGATAGTAGATAACCTCCTTACCAGCCACAGCCAAGCTTGATAAACATGACACAATCTGTCATTACCGCACTGTGATGGGTGAAGCTGTGGAAAAAATCAAACTGCAGTGCCAGGGCTGCAAATTTCAGTTATTGTTTGTTTGAAGGCTTTTCACTTTCTGAGTCAGCCATGGGGAAACATATTTGAATAACAGATTTAACCAGGAAGTGTCATGGAGAAATAAAAAATGTCCCTGTTACTGTCATCCTCTGCTCTTTGCCAAACCCCGCATAATGAGCTGAGGGCCCACAGAGAGCAGCCTCTCAGCTGCATCCTGGCTTCCTCGCCACCTAACCCCCACCTCCACCCCACCTCCGGTCTTCACTTCCCATTCCCTCCCAGGCTGCAAGATGTGTGTGTCCTGGCACACTTGAGGGAAAGCAGGCCATGTGGATGCTGGTGGCTAATTTTGGGGTTTACCTCAGTGACAGCTCTGCACAATGGTCTATTCCCCCAACAACAGCTCAGCTCCAAGTAGAGTTCTGTTCACCAGACACTGATGTCATCTACGAGCCCAAAAGCTTGAAAGTTGCTGGTTGCTTTGTTATGGCTTCATGCACAGCAACAACACTTTGAAACGTAAAGCTGTTGGCAAAACAGATGGTTGGATAGACGGTTACATCACCAGCATGAAGATAAAAGGCTGAGTTTGTATGGGTTCACTCTTCTCTTATTTTCTTTCATCTGAACTCAATGCTTGGTTTTTGTTTTTCTGTTTGTTTTTGTTGTACCTGCAGTCCAATACTACAAACTAAAATGTTTGCTCATTAAAATTAGTACTAAAGGAAAAATCTCTGTCAGTGAAGTTTTAGATCCACAAAACAATGTTTTTAATGTTGTGAACAGTTTTCAGTCGACTGAGCATCAGGGATTATTATCCTCAAACAAGCCTGGTTTTGTAAAGCTTCTCTCTCTTCCCCAGGGTGACTCAGTTCCTGCTGCAGATGACAACCAGTTCAACGACACGGTGACTCTGGAGCAGAAAACCAGCAACATTGGTGGCACTGGTGGGAAAGTCAGCCTTTGGATGCAGTGGATGTTACCAAAGGTCACGGTTAAACTGTTTGCTCCTGACACAGCAACCAAAAAGACAGGTACCCCAAGTTCTGCATGATCCTCACTGCTCTCCAATGAGAATCACTATGACAGTGCACAGTTTATAACACATCGCTCTGTGAAGCGAATGCTTGCTGAACTTCTTCACGTTATATATTGTGCTAACAGAAACACAAGTTTGAATACAAGAATCAAAGATACAACAGTGACTGTCCAATTACGTGATTGTCAGCTGAAACTGATAATGGAGAAACTTTAAAATGTGAAGCAGATGGAGGTCTGTGAGTGAACATGCCATTGTGAAGAAAACTGTTTCAGTTTTTATAGTCATGCTGCATGAACACTTAAATTGAACAATTACAGACTTTTTTCTAATCCTGAGCACTTGAAAGGGAGAGGAAGCTGAAGGGAAGGAGGTGAAAAGGAAAAGATAAATAAACAGGTGATGAACGTACCTTTTGGATTTACCAGAGAGATTAAAGACTAGATTTACCTTTAATTATTGACTGTAATATTTAGCATCTGCCAACCAGGCAGCCCAGCTGAAGGTCTTTAATAGTGGAAATGGAATGTTTTGTAGGACCTCACAGAGATGGTTTAACTTAGAGACATCCTAAATAGGCATTACGTTGGATTTGAGCTTAATGTTATCCATCTGAGCTGGGATAGGGACTCACCACTGGATTTTCTGCGTGCAACATGCGGAACATGCTAATGAAAGCAAGAGTTGTGAGTTTGCAGTCTATTAAAAACTTAATATCACAAGTACATTCTTGGAGATAAGTAAGCTATGGGTATGACTGCAGAATGATGTAATATGTTTTTCAACTGCAGAGGAAATAAGACTCTTGTCTCTCCAAAGAAATGGAAATACAGCCATTCCAGAAATATCAGACTTCTGATGATGTGCCGGGCTATTATGTGTTAGTAATTAAGAGTTAGAGATTTAAACACAAGACTATGGAGTCTAAAGGCACAGATCAGTGGTACACTTTCCTTGTAATTCTGGATTTTAAAAAAGACTCAGCGTTTCCAGTCCTCTCACATGTAGGATTTAGAAGAGTCATGCACCAGTATCAGCTCAGAGTTTGGAGCCTCTGAGTTCTCAAGGCCTCTCTAAAGTCTTTGGATAGTTCTTTCCACACACACAGTATCCACAATAAACCTGAAAGGACCCATGCCCAAAGTTTTTGTCAAACCAGCCTTTAATGACTCCTTCAGTGGAAACAATGAGACAGGAAAAAACAGTTCAGCTCTCAGGCTCGATTTAGTGACTTTAAATTGATGGTACAGACATTGTGATGAGTGTGTAGATTACTTTTAAAAAGTGTAAGGGGCAATGTTTTCCTTGCTTTCTCTTTCTTTTATTTATCTTTTTTATATCTTTCAGAAATTTGTGTCATCAGTGAACTGGAAGACCTGAGTGCCTCAGTCGATGTCCAGGATGTGTATACAAAGATCAAATGTAAAGTCGGCAGCTTCAATATCGACCACTACAAATGCAGGTAGAGTTGATCTTGTGTGTGTTCACACCTGTATCTATAAAGAGTTTTAGTAACATTTGAATCAGTAAAGAATAATTGCAATGACAGAGTGATGTCAACACTGAGCAGCAGCAGAATGAGGACTTTCTCTGGTGCTCTTGGAGACCCAATTTAACCACAAACACAACCTTTACAAACATTACCACTGACACCTTTTCCAACCCATACTTGTGGTTTGTTGGAAATATAAGTTCAGCTTTGTCATCTCTCCAGGCAGCTGGTGTTCTGATGATCACAGAGAGACAAATAAACTAACAAACAGATGGACCTTTGGTTTGAAAACGTTCTACGCTGGCCTGAATCTAACCCACAAGGACTCCGGTCTATTAGTCTTTCAGTTTGTGGTGTATGCTTCTATTTATAGGAACACTAACGGGATAAAAAAATGAAAATTGCTGGGCAGTTTTCCACAACATCTTATGGTTATCTCTTCTAATATCAGGTTCTTGTCAAAATGGTACAAATTAACTCCTGACTCAAAAACAAACTGTAGAATAACAGAACAGAAGCTGTTACCAAGTAATTTTTTTCATTCTGTAGCCATCAGTTCAGATGTAAACTCATCTCTTTCTGAACCCTTGCTATCAAATGCACTCATTTGCTCCTTATCTTAACACATACCTCTGAGGTGAAATCAGAAATGTGTGTTGGAGATTTGAATCACTCAGCACAGGGCAGTCCCTCCTCTCTGCTTAGATAATGACAAAACATGGCTCCATTACTATCCATGTTTCACCATAACAACAGCATGTTTGAGTGGTTTTATGTTTGTGTGCCTCCTTGCCTGATTATTCCCCTAAGTGCCTCCTTTACTTATCAAGCCAGACAGCTGAAGAGAGATTGGCCTTCACGGACCTCGCACCAATCAGTATTAATTCAGTTAACTCAATTTATAATGATGGATGTTCATTAATGACTCATTTTTCCATGACAAAGAAAGGGCAACGGCGAGCTAGAATACTTCACTCATGATAAAAACTACTAAGTTTAGTTTTTTGTCATCCAAACAAAAATGTTGATGGTGAACCGTCTGAAATACACTCAACACAATCTTGTAACAGCCTCACGGAGTTAGCAGATGTTATCAATGTTAGCTTGGTCACTTACCTGTAACAGGTGAGCGGTGAGTATGAGAATTTACCCCCTTCATGCATCTTTCTCATGTTCATTGATGATTTTAACCCCCAGTGTGCGTTAGTGACTAAACCACAGCAAAACTCCTGGACTGATGTCTGTTTAATATTTAACATTTTTGCTGTTACCTTTAATTGCTCTCTGTCTTAAGCTCCAATTTTCCTTGAGTGGTGATCTGTGAGACACATTTAGAGAGACATTTGGAAGTTTGGATCAACTCTTCTTCATCAAAGACGAAGAAGCAGTTCACAGTGTGGTGAACTGTTCATATAGTGCGTCTGTCACTGCAGGTGCACCGTCGTAAAAGTGAAAGGTAGTCCTTGTCTTGTGTCCAAAGCACTACAAATGAAGTGAAGCCAGGGATTAAAAGTACAGGCATAATGTCCAAAGAAACAGTGTTTTGTTTTTACTTGACTTGGAGTAAGGCTCCTTCTTCTATAACTCCACTTTTAAATGTGTGTAATTAACATTTCCTTACTGCTTAGATCCGCAGGGACAGCACAGCAGCTGCAAACTGGGAGGAGATACCAGGCCAGATTATTACACAAGAAGAAGAAGAAGAAATGTTCAGAGAAATGTTGACAATTTAAACACTTTATCATCTTTATGAATCAATTTAAAGAAACAACTTTTTGAATAGAGGTAAAGCTGAAATACTGATTAAAACTATAAAGGGCATAAAGACTAAAATGTGACAGCAGGTATCTTTACCTTAAGACGAAGACTAAGACAATCTGAAATAACAACCGAATGAACACTGGAACCTATACTGAAATCTCTTCTCTATAATGATGATATAATGATCTAAACATGTAGCTCAGACCTCTCTGTTTTACTGCAGTTTGTTGATCTCCATGTTGTGTGGAGATGGCTACTTATGGTATGAAGTCTCAGCTTAAGCCAGGACATTGTCAGTTGTTGAACAGAAATAGTGTGTAGGGGTGTCATGAGTCATTATACCACACTACACTGCTCTCCACAGGTGTGTCAAATTGCCTTTGAGACACAGCCAACTCTAATCTTTACAGCAGACCTCTATACCTTCCTAAGTAGATAATGGGACAATTATCTCATTTCTGGCTTATTTAAGTTTAATGTTCATTTAACAGCCAGGTCTTGACACATATTTAACTGAACCAAGGTCTGGCAAGCAGAAGCCCTCCAACATCCACGCCAGGTTACAGTCATTGCTGTTTAGGACACAGTTGAGGACCTTCTGGCTCTGTGCCCACTCTAATCTGTATCTTCTACACATAAGAGAGAGTCCACATGGGTTGGAGTCTGAATGAATCACTCTGAACAGATAATTGTTCGGTATTTCATCACCCAGCCCAGGTTATTTGTGTGCACAGGGTCAGATTAAATCAGAGTTGACAGAAAAAAATGTGTCATCTGGCCTTAGCGATCTCACTGCTGGAGAATGAATGGAAAGTTAGATAGCACAGTCAAATATGGGAGGTGGACACACTAATGAATATCTGATTGTATCAAATAGTACACGCTGAGTGGAGGAGGTTAGTTTAATGAGGAGGATGCTTTCCTCAGGGAATTCCAAGTAAGTGGGTCAGAGGTGTTGGACTCCTTATCGCGAAGGGGGGCAGGGGAATTAAACGGGAACAAGGAAGTAAGACGGGGATAAGCAGGGTTTAACTCTGTCCCCTGTCCAGCAGCAAGTTTAGACACCTTAAGATTTCTTCTCCACTGTATTCTAACTGGGTTCCCATAGCAACCTTAACTTTCTGAAACAAAGAGTTGCCCTGAGAGAGAGGACGGCCAGTGACAGTTCACCCTCACTGGCTCCAAGGAGCAGCTCATGTAAATTGGACCTGATTTCTTCCAGCTGTTGTGCAAATGGTTTGGAGAGAGGGATGAGAGGATAGGAGCAGAGACACAAAGAAGAAAGTGATGATGGAAGAGATGGAGAGCCGTGGGGGGTCCATATGTATTTTTCAGCCATACAGCTGAGAGAGGAGAAAAAAAGCTGACATACACACAGATGATGATGGTGTATAAACCACACACTTACATACTTGCAAGCAGGACCACTCTTGCACTGAACTCCAAGTGTTCAGATGGAAAGTGTGTGTGTGTGTGGGGGGGGGGGGGGGGGGTGTGCAGATGGTGTTGAACTGTTTCCATTGTGTGTGGTTTACATGTGTTGTTAATCACACAGCATTTTAGAGGAGCTGTCTTTAAACTGTATGTGTATGTCTGTGTCTTCTTCTGCAGGTTAAGTGCTCATGTTTTCTTATGAATTGTTGTCTGTCAGCTTCTTTTGATGTCTGCTTCACAGGTGCCATTTTCTTCAAATGGATGGCAGAGTCAGAGGTTTATTATTAAAAAAAAAAAGAGTTTTCAGTATTCTTGAGTTAAACTTGGCCTTATATGTCTCACCAGGCCAGGGCAAGGCTGGCACTCTGGTCACTATGAAGGACTTCTTCTGCAATGCAGAGAGACAGCAGTGGTGAGGCCTCTGCCTATCCAAACCCAGCCGTTGCTGCCTCTTTAAACTTTGTCGCTACTGTTCCGATACTCCTAATCAAAGTCTGTCATCTCTGCTCATGCTGGAAAAATAAAGAAATCCATTTCATTCAGAGAAAAACGCTTTGGGTGTCCACAAATGTGTGTTAAAACACCTTCAAATTTTCAGCGTCAAACTAAATTTCAGGATAAATTCCACTTTCAGAGGAATAGTCACAGTAGGTGTCTCCAGTGTGCCAAAGTGGCTGAATAATCAAGTCAAAGAACTCTGGAGATAACCGTTCAGTGCTTGTTCCTGTGCATGTGCCAGAGGAGACGAGGACGTAGGCCTGTATTCTGGCTGATAATTTCTTATTCGGGTGATGGTCTTATACTCGTACCTTTCAAGGGAAATAGATCTGACAGAGCAAAGTGCATAAATTCTGCCTGTTTACAATTTGGGGTCATGAAATTTAAACCATTTATGAACTGCCTTTTGTTAAATTATTGTATAAGACCATTCCTTATCAGGTGGCTGAAGCTGCTTCCCTTTTTAATCATTTCTTAATCAGTGCCTTTCCGTCTTCTTTTTCCCTGATTATCTTTTCTTCCCTACTTTCTCTTTCTCTCTATTTACAATGGCTACCCCATCCTCTTCTCTTTCATTTCCTACCTCCCACTTGGCATCCCCGTCTCTCCTCTCCTTCCTTCTGTCTTTTCACCTCCAGTACGGAGGATGGTGTGTGGAGCTCAGGCAGCTGTGGAGGAGTGGTCCTCTCTTGCACTGACAAGCTGAACAGACGCACTGTGCTGGTTCGACCGGTCAGCAAGCAAGACACTCTCAGCCACTTCTCTGGCTTTTTCCCTCCTGTAAGATACCAGCTTTTCTCTCCTTTATGGTTGACTCTGGGAAGCCTCCAGTAATCGTGGCTTCTGTCTGCTCTTCACTAATGTTCTTAGATCTAAATTTGTTTCTATTTGTAGTCATGCTCCACATTTTTTAAACATATAAACTTCAGTTTTTTTCCATCTGTTCCTCCCTGAGGGTACTAAATTTATGAGAAAAGTTAAGTCACTAAATGCTTTGAATCACAGCTGCTGAGCCCACAGTTACTGGATGCTTTTTGCAGACTTTACATTGATGTCAGAATCAGATCTGCTGTTCTTTAAGATGTGAACATTTTTTAGTTTTTCTTTTATTTCTTTATTTTCCAAGATAAATCTTTGATTTTAAGAGCTTTGAAAATCACTCCCAATCAAAGAGAGTCAGAGAGTTGAGGGAATTATTTCACCTTCAGTGTTGGAAACTACAGTTTCAGTGTTGGAAACTACACTTATACTTCAATCTGGCTAATTTTCTCAGGTTGGATTTTTAGAAAGTGTTGATTAAATATTTAAGGGAGGAAGTGTATAGGTTTTGTCCTGACAGAAGTAGATTTTAATGTTTGTATGGCTTACCAAGTTTAAAATCCCAAATGTTAGTATTTTGTTAGATTTAATGACAATTTTTACAAAGTATTTATGTCTGTCACATTTTCATTAAGATTGTGCAAGTTTACCAGAGCAACAGTAAACGACTCAAATTTTTGTCTGTATTTTCCCTGCTTCATGATACCTGTCATCAGTTTGCTTTTTATTGTCTCACCACTGGCCAGACGGCAGCCAAAGTCCTGGAGGGCTCTCACCAGCAGCATGGCTTCCTCTCGATAACTTACACACAGGCCGTCACAAAAAACGTCCGTCACAAACTCACCACCCGAACTGAGCGACCATCACGCAGCAGCGCCACAGCTGCCAGTCAGCGGGTCAACAGCGACCCTTTGGCAGACAGCTCACCCCAGTATCTGAGAGAAATTCTGCTGACAGCCCAGCCTTTTGATGTGGTGCTTTCCTGTCCCCTGTTGTGGACTGTAGCAGCGGTCTTTCAGGTAGAGGAAAAGTGTCTGTCACTGACTTTTTCTCTTCAGTACATTCAGGCTGTTCCATGTCTAAGTGTTGGTGTTCAATTATTTTAACTCAAAGGATGAGAGATTGAAGTGTTTGTGTCATTTATGATTGTGGTTTGTGTTTCAGGCCACAGTGCCAAGACGCTACAAAGAGCGTGGGAAATCAGCTGGTCAACCGATGAGAAGCCACACGTTGGCTTCTCGGTGTCTGCCGCTCATATACATCAACACCAGTGTGATCAGGGTCTTCTTCCCCAGAGCACATGACAAAGAAATGGCACCAGGTGAGAAAACTTTTTAGTACAGCTGTTTTCACTGTGGGACAGTGCTACATTGAAGATAGTTATTAACATTTACAAGGCAGCAGTACCCAGGTGAAAGTCTTTAAATGTTTAATTAGACAAATTAAAACAATATGCAAACAAAACTATTGGCCATTGAAATAGTTGATAACCTGAAATAGACACATCTGTAGAATATCTGGGTTTTTTTTGTGAAATTATGGTGTTGGTTCTTTCTTCATGTACTAATGACACGTAAGGACTAGACTGCACATTTCAGGCTCTTTGAGACTGGTTGTTGACCCAAAAAAAAGTCTGTCAGCTAAAATGTATCGACTTTTAACAAGTTGCAGAGGTGCTCCACACATAAGCTACCCAAAGTTCTACATCTTTTCATCCTATGTATGCCTGTTCTTGGCACTTTGATGAGGAAATACCCTAAAAGCTTTCATTATTATGCTGATGACACTCAGTTGTATGTGTCAATGAAACCAGCCGGTGAATGAGCAGAAACTTCTTACAGCTGAACTCAGAAAAGACTGAAGTCATTGTTCTTGGATAAAACAACTGAGAGACGAGATAACCACCTTGGATGACATCAGCCTGGCATCAAGCACCACTGTTAGGAACCTGGGAGTTCTTTTTGATCAGGACCCTGTCCTTTAACTCTCACATCCAACAGGTCTCATGGACAGCAAAACTTTCCCTTTTGATAAAGCTTATAGTTAGAGTTGGATCAGGTCTGGACCAACTCTTTGTTGTACTGCTCCAGGTTTAAAAAGCAAAGTGCTATAACCGTGGTGGGTTAAGATAAGATTAGACTTCTTATCTTGTCTTGATGTTGGGTCTCTGTTAACAAAATACGTTTTTTAACAGATCTAGACCTGGTTATGTTTTTTTCAAGTGTTTTCAGATAACCTTTGTTGTAATTTGGCACATTTTAAAGAAAGATTAACTGATTGATTGGCATATAAGGCAGGAGATCTGAGCCCAATGTGGCTGGTTAAGCATATGAGTGGCCTACACTCAGGTGGATTCAAAGCATAAACAAGTTATCCCTTATCACTTGTTACCTCTGAGTAGAGTAAACCTTGCTTTGATAACTGAAGGATAGAAGAATAACTACTTAGATTTTAGCTGAAATTCAAGCCTGTTCTATCAGGATCTGGAAGAGGTAAGTTGGGCAAGGTTAGTCTTCTTGCCTTGTTTAGCAGCCAATGCCAATCCCACATGATGCAGAGAAATTCAAAACTAGGATGTTGATCATGTTCTTGGATGTGTGAGAATAACACAGATACACAGAGAATACTCTTAGAGCCAGCTGAACACAGAGTTACTGAGTCACAGCTAGAGAAAACAAGTGAGTCATGGAGAGAAAAAAGTAGACAGCAAAAAAATAGTCTTACTTTTCATGTGGACAACACACAAGCTGTAGCTTATGACTCGTATGTTTTCATACTTATTTAAAGAGGCAATGATAATGCTCAGTGAATGTTTTTAGAATTGACAACTAAAATTATAAGACAGAAAAACAAACTAACCACATAATCAACCAGAGCTGATCAAGTGCTGTGGAGCAGAATGCTATAGCAGCCTGCTGTTGTAAACAGAGCAGGCAGCCATGACTTCTCATCCCCCCACTTACAATCGCGCGTCTTGGGTATATGAGCACTTCAGCCTTAGAAGAACTAACTGCAATCACAAAAAACATGTTTGAGACAAATATATTTGAGCTGGATTTAAATTGGATAGTTTTGCCTCTTTTCACCATCTTTTGACACGAAGGAGATTGAGTTTATGACCTATACTGCAACCAGCCATCAGAGGGAGCTCTGTATCTTTGTGCTACACAGTCAGTGAACGTATTTAGTGTCTATTTTAATATTCAGCCTGTGGTTGTGAGTTTTGCATTAAAATGCCACAGAAATGGAATACTATGCTCATGTCACATGATTCACTTCA
This sequence comes from Labroides dimidiatus, assembly GCA_030710495.1. Taxonomy (NCBI): domain Eukaryota; kingdom Metazoa; phylum Chordata; class Actinopteri; order Labriformes; family Labridae; genus Labroides; species Labroides dimidiatus. The sequence continues at coordinate 17,208,348 of CM061148.1, read as the reverse complement.
GTCCATGGCTGAGAGTGAAAACAGAAGTCTTTCCTTGTCCCATTCTTTGTATTTCTATTGAACTGATGCTGTTGACAAACAATGATGGAAAACGTAGTCTCTGTGGGTAAGAGTGTTGACTGTTTTGAGTTTATGTTATGTTCCCTACATGTCTATCAATATTTTATGAGTTTTTATGTATTTCACTTTTTTTCATGACTCAGACGATCTTCACGTGAAAAAAGAAGACACTCTGGTGTTAAAGCTTGGCTCCCTCAGCATGGCTCCTCAGGCTGATAACCCCCTGACTCGCACCGTGCTGCGGAAAGACATCTACCAGTAAGAACAACTAATTTCTCTCTCCATCCTCACCTCTGATCCAGCAGTGTTATAAAATGTACTTTAACACTTTCCATGGGGGGGGGGTACTGAAGTGTGTCCTCACAGTTTTGCATGTTTTAACCAAAGCTGTGACGTCTCTTCTGCTAATTATCCTCATTGCATTAATATCTAAAAATATCATCTAAATGTATTAAAAAAAATGACCAAAGATGACATTCCCATTTTCTAGCCATAAGTTACACTCCATAAAACCTGTTGAGTCAAGAGTTGCATGCATGTGTGTATGCATGCATGCATTTTGAGTGTGTATGTGTCAGGGCATGTGTGCTACCTCAGAAACATCCGTCACCCTTGTGTCAGCCTGGTGTTTGCTCTCTCTTGGGAGGTGTAGTGGTGCAGTGTGTGACAGCGCCACATAGTGTCTAAGCAATCCCAGAAATGACAATGAGTGAGGCAGTGAGTGACACCTCAGGGTCTGCCAGGCCCTTCAGCTGAAACACAATACTGTTGACAGACGTCCTCCGTGCCATGTGGATCAAAGCTGCTCTGCCGGGGAAATCTTGACTTCTGAGGGAAACAGCTCTGCAGAGAACACATTTTCCTGCTATGGGCAGCTGAGACAATCTGGATTGTGTCATAACTGCCCCAAGATCATAGTCCCACTGTGTGAGTGTGTGAGTGTGTGAGTGTGAGTGAGTGAGTTAGAGAAAACAGTCATGTAAAAAGGCAGTTATGAAGCTGGCCCACACATGTCAAAAAAGCTAAAGATGCCCGGCACACGGAAGGACTTTTCTCCTTGGTGCAGGCTGGTTCAGACTGAGCCCTTGTAAACCAAACATTTAGAGCTTTTATGGGCTCAAGGATACAATAAAGTAATCTTTTTTGATTCATTTACAAATCTCACTCAAGAAATTTAGTGACTATGTACCGTATGAAGGGATAACAAAACATTATTCAGCTAATTACCTGGCTACTAGCTTCAGATACAGACAGGTTGCCAAAAAAAGCATAATTAAGAGACTTTTTCATTGATTAAACATGATTTATGAATAGTTCTTTTTCAAAAGTCCCATTGATTCCCCAGTGATCTCTGATCTGGCATAAATATATAACCAATTTTCTTTTATCCTCTGCAATATTATGCTGATGTGGTTGTAAAGAGGATTAAGACCACTTCAGGCTTTGTTGTTGCTGGCTAAGAGATTGTATGAGGCACACATGCCCCAACAGTCTTCCAGAGTAAACAAGCCTCATCACTCCCTGATGTTGTGCAGCAAAACTGGGGAGGTCAGAAACCATTGCTACAGTTTTCCAGGAGCTTTTGGGGCTATTTTTATCCCCATAGTTTTGTATGGGGTTTTTTCATTATTATTTTTTAAGCAGTCTTCTTTTTGGTACATGATAGCAAAGTCACATGGATGTATCCACTCTCGTTAAGGACACAGCGTCCGTGTGCCTGTGCTGCTTATTTTGTGAACTTGTTGTACATGTTGTTATCACGTCATATGATAAATAATGATCTTGTGGCCATGAGCAATAATCAGGAGTTTTTCTCAGACTCTGACCCCAAAAAGCAGTTAGACCAGCCATGCAATTTCATCCCATATTGGCCCCAAAATGCTTTGCCTCTGGTAGTTAGAGGATTGGTGGCTCCATGGTTGTGGTGCCCACATCTGCTTCTGGAGGATTGCCTTGCACAACCTTTTGCAATTGCCTGAACACACATGCTACCATGAAATAAACCACAAGCACATTAATACGAAAAGTACAGCACACATGCATTCAGGAAAAAAACATGAACGTTATTTTACGCTCGTTTGATCAAGAACGCAGTAACATACAGTAAATATGCCCACAGAGATACGCTTTTGCATGTGTCACAGACATTAGATAGAGGCACAGCCAGCAAACACACTCACATTCACTCACTCCCTTAACCTCTTCACACAGAAGCCAAATGTCACCACGTCCCTTTCCACAGTGAAACCCAGGAATTATGTTTAACCACCCTCTCTGTGTTCTCAACCATGTATTACCCTCATCGGCTTTCATTTGCACATCTGCCACCCAATTTTAGACGATCACTTCTGATTTATATGATCAACAACTCTCACAGGACAAACACGTTAACACAGCATTACCAGGTGCTGTTATGTGCATATCTGTTCTCAAATACACAAACTCACACTCACACTAGGAGTCGTGATAATTACATAATGAGAATCTGTAATTGTAAAAACCAGTGGAGTGAGAAATATGCTGGAGTGCCATGGCCATTTGTTTCCATTCTGTTTAAAGCCCACCACTAATTACATCCGTTGCCATAATTGAATGACTGATCTGAGCAGCCACGCTGTTATTGTCTACTGTACATAAAATTATTGCCTGACTACGTCTTCAACCATGATTTACTATAATACCACCCAGAGAAAATACTAGCAGAGTGCTGAAATAGCAAACATATGTAAACATCCTGACATTGCATACCCTAAAACTATTCAACTACCAATGTTTCTGACACAGCTGAAGCTCTCACAGCTTCCATTCAGACTCAGTATTGATGGGGAATAGGACTTATCATGTAGACTACACAGGTTTCTTCCCAGGAGCTCAAATATACATGTTGACTGGAAGACACAGAAAGTTGAACTTAGCTTCCAGGTTCTTATGGGAACAGTTCAGATTGTGTCCTTAATCATGTGACTTCAGGGGGTGGAGATCACCTGTAGTTATAATAATAATAATAATAATAATAATAATAATAATAATAATAATAATAATAATAATAATAATAATAATAATAATAATACATTTTATTTATATAGCGCTTTTCAAGAATTCAAAGTCACTTTACACTCGTTAAAATCAATACAAACAATAAACAGGTTCGACAAAACAAAAAACCATTACAATCACAAATTAAAAGCTTACTTAAAAAGGTGAGTTTTTAGCAGAGATTTTAATGTTGAAGATTCAGAGCAGATTTGGATTTGAGTGGGGAGAGAGTTCCAGAGGGTGGGGGCAGCTATAGAGAAGCTCTGTCTCCCCAGGTTTGGCGCTTGGTCCTTTGAGGTGGAGATAGGAGGTTGATGTGTAAGGAGCGCAGATTACAGGAAGGAGTGTGATGGTGGAGGAGGTCAGTGAGGTAGGAAGGGGCCTGGTTGTGGAGGGCTTTGTGGGTAAGGAAGAGAATTTTGAAATTATTGAATATGAGACTGAAATTCTGAATTTGATTTGTGAGAGATTTAGGGCTGATGAGTATAAGGTCAGATTTCTTGTAGTTAAGTGATAGGAAATTTTGATGCATCAGAGTTTTTATTCCAGTGAGGCAGTTAGTGATTGTGGTATGTGTTTCAGAGGTTATGGATTTGTTTGAAATGTAGAGCTGTATGTCATCAGCGTAACAGTGGAAATGAAGGCCATGTTGACGGATAATGTTACCAAGTGGGAGCAAGTATATGATGAACAGTAGGGGACCAAGCACCAAACCTTGGGGGACACCTTGCGCCAGTGGAGCAATGTTTGAGTTGCAGTTGCTGCTCCTCTCCTTCCCCCACATCAGTTGAACACCTCATGTGTGTCTTTAATTACCTTTGGTCTTACTCTCTTTTTCACTGATCTGGTGGATCTCCATCCTTTCTATTCTTTATTTTTTGACTCTTTCCACTCACATTACCCCCTACCCCTTTTATTTTAAGTGTTTAATGTATCTGTCTCTTTTTGTTTGTATTATTTTCTTCATGCCCCTTCTTACTCTTCTCCACCATCATCATTTTGTCTGCATGTATATTTGTTATTTCCTTCTCTCGCACTTTTCCCCCTGTTGCTCCAGTGTTGGTTAGCCTGGTAGGTCCCGGCATACTGTGGTCAGTGAGTAAGCTCCTCATTGCTGTTGAATGGCTGCCTGGCTGAGCCCACATATATATGTCCTAATAAGTGGTTTTGATGGGGATCTCCCCTCCTCAGATAAACATGGCCTGTTGAAGCCAGGCCTCAGTCTGTTACTAATAAAGTTCCCAAACATATGTCATGCACGTCCTGCCCCTAGTGGTACCTCTCAGTGGCAGACTGGATTATACTGATATGAGAGGTGGCAATGTGGTACTGGTGCCTTGCAATGGCTTATTCAACCAGTGGGAAACTGTTTAGGGGGTCCTCAGCCAAAAAATAGGAAAACTCAAGCAACTATCACTATACTGTACTACTACTTCTAACAGATATTTTTAAAAAAATGTTTTATTAGTGGTTTATACTTTCTGCAAGAATTTCAAATCTCAGCCAGATTTGATACCTGTGGAGAGTGTCAGAGTGACAGCTGCCTTATGTGAACCATCCTCCTCATGTTGAAGATGCATCATTGGTCCTTATCAATGCTGTTTTATGATAAAGTACAGAGGAATACCACTCAACTCAACCTGTTCAAACAGTCGACATAGTCTCTGTGACGTCACCCATCTGTTTCTGATACAGAGTTTTGAACCAGGTTTTCATCACCACATTGAAAAATGATGAACCCAAGAGGCAGGCTTTGAGCCTCCTCATTAACAGCTTCAGTCTGTCAGACTTCATCTGTCAGTCAAGTCAGTTGTGCCTCAGATTTGGTGAACTTGTGATCTTAGTATCTCCCAAACCGCTGAATTGAAGAATTCACCACCTGTGCAGTATGTACCAATACAGAAGTGACTGAAGTCCCTTTTTGAACTAGGCTGTAAACATGTTTAATTTTGCTGTAAATTTTTTTGTATGGGTGTGTATGTGGTTTCTGGTACTTGACGTACTGCATTTATTAAGACTTCTGAATTGGCTTTATTTCTTGCAGCTCTCACTCAGTTTAAATCAGTAAAAAGCAAAGCTTTCTGTTTGAGTCCTTTATATGCTGCTGTGGAACAAAAGCCTTGGTCGTGGAAGAGATATATCAAAAAAATAAGAAATGATGATTTATCAGTACAGATCAGAAGCATTTATCGCCTGCCATCTTGGTGAATGTGCAGTCCAAAAAGACAACAATGCACAAATCCATGACCTAAAATTCATTTAACTTGGGGTGCAAAGAGAAGATGCACAGAAACACATACATTTGCAAAAAAAAGAACAAACAAACAAACAAAATGCTTATCTGTGGACCAGGCAGGACAGAAAGACCATGCAGGAGGGGGGCTTACACTGACAAACTAATATGAAGTTGAATTGATAGCAAGAAAAGCGGTCATAACTTGTTGTTTGAAATGTTATATTGAAATCAGCAGCAGAAAAGGTTGCAGGCTGTAGTTAGGTGAGTAGTTGGCTGTTTGTCTGACTGTCAGTGCTTGTGGAAACCCATGCTGGATACTACAGTCTTTCTTCCTGACAAACCACTGATACATCAGATGTCATAAACTTATGTGTCGTGTACACATAAAGGTGCTGTTGTGGGAAACCTAATTTGTGGCCATCAAGGTAGTTTTGAGATCTGTAATTACACTCCACACTATAATCCAGATTGAAAATTATTTTTTTGCAAAATATAATCCTTATGATAAAACTTTTTACACTGAGAAACTTGTGGTGTCACTGCAGTTGAATGAAGGAAACTCAGTGAGCCTGTGTTTTTGCCCTCAGTTTTGTATCCCCCTCATCTTTCTTTCATTCATAAAACGCGGTGTTCCCACTAATAAATGGTTCATTTGAAGCTTCATTGTACACTGACCTCATCACTCACTTTAGTTGACTGCCAAGTGCCCCTTTTCCCCGTGTGTTTACACCAGCTAAAGGTGCCGGGCTTTGCTTTGCAGCGGTAGAGAGGGAGAAGAGCAGCTAAGGCCACACACAATGACAACCGGGACCTGTGCTCATGTACACTGATTTATGAGTTGCTTTCAAGATTTCCCCAGCTGCTGAGCAAGTCTAATTATAAACTCCAGACATGGCAGTAATGCTAATCATTTTTAAGCTACCGCCGTATAACAGCCTAAATAATGAGCAGCATGAAGTTCAAACTTTTGAAGAACCAAGAACCATGAAGAGGTCTTTTATTGCAGACTTAGAATTAGTAATGAGTTAAAACCTCAAACATCTCTCTCTCTCCCACTACATTTCAGCGGAGCTCTGAGCTTTCAGAGTAGTATTTTAGAAGAGCAAAAATGGTGGCTCTGGGGATTACCCAGTCTGAAAGAGTCGTTTGAGATGAAGTTCACTGTCTATTTCTGTCTTTACTGCCAGGCTGAGAAAAAATATTCATGGTTCTACACTTTGCATTCATTTATTCATTCATCTATTTGTTTAAATGTTTGTGTTTGTTTGTTAAATTATTTGAATGTTTTACAAATGTAAAACAAACTATCAAAGTGCAACTCTTGAACTGAAGGTCTATTAGTTCCTCCTCTGGATGGTAAATGATTGTTTTATTGTGATAGAGCTTACAGAGGCAGACGTTCAGATATCATGATGAACCTCAGTAACTATGACACACTTTTTAGGTGAAGTGATGGGGATACCCAGCCTAAAAAAAAGCTTAAAGGTACCAATAATGCAAAATATTTAATCAGCAGTGACTGTGAGGACCCCTGAGGCCCAGCTTCATTCCTGTCCTGCTTTGTTCAGGGAGACTGAGGAAGAAGGCATCCAGTTAAGATGATATGTGCAAGACCTTTCTCGGCCAACTTCAAATAATTAAACTCCATTTATTTTCATCCCTTCTTTTAAGCCTCTCCTCTAATCTCTTACAACTGAACTAAAGTCATGTACTCCCCTTCTCTCGCAGGGGAAGAAGTTGATATGAGCAGGGAATCTGCGGTCAGCCAGAATAGCCATTACTTTTTGTCAGTCCAGCAAATGAAACACCTGGTGCTTGTAAATGCAGGGGGCATATTTCATATCTCTTGACACTCAGGATTAATACAACATGAAAGTCTTTAAAAAATGGGGACAGTAACTGCCCAGTGTAAATCACACACCCAAATAATTAATGCTAGTCCTAGAATTTATGATTTGCATTAAAGCAAAAGCAAAGAGCTGACACAGAAGACTGTGAGTGGGTTTGAGAGGGCCTGTGGTGAAAGAAACCCTCAGACAAGGTGTTGTAATTTGAACAGGAATTTAAGACTCAGCCACTGAATACTTCTGTGGATTTGAGGTTGAATATATCCCCTTTCAACCTTTTTTTTTCTATAGATTTAGCAATGCTTGTTATCCATGTCTATGGGAACAATTTTGATTGATGTATTGTCTGTCACTCTTATAGTACAGCTTACATATCAGGTGATATGTTTGCATATTTTTCACAGGAGGTAGACCGTTATGCCTTCTCATGGAGAAGAGTGATGAGGATTGCTTTGTGAAAGTGGAGCCTCAGTTTTATGAGCAGTGCAGAGAAAAGAGATTGAATGTTCACACATTTCATCTGGTCTGTGGACCAGAATACATTGTGAGGCTGTTGGTCCACATAGTGGTCTGCTCTCTGAGGAGGCCTATCAACAGCTCGTCTTCATCAGATCAGAATCAACTAATTAATAACTCCTATTAAAGTTCATATGAAAGCAGAATGAAGTCAATCGTTAGTCCCTGAGTGCACGTAGCCATACACATCACATAGTGTATATGTTATCTGGTTTTCTGTCCCTCTAATTCCACTTATCTATCATTGGAGAGCTTTCGACCACAGCTCTCCACTTTGTGTACAGCCTTTAGTGTTTTGTGCTCCATATGAGTAGAAAGCTGTATACAGCGTCTTCTGTGCTGTGTAGTGGTGTCTGCTGACTTCTGTGTACAGCCTGTGGTTCATTCCATAAATATCTGTGGCCTCTGTGATGTTATTCCCAGGCCCTCTGCTGTGTGAGAAGATTGTACCACAACACTTGTATTCCTTAGCCTGCAGTTAGAGGTTTGGGGAGATTAGGAAGAAGAAAATCCCAGTTTTGGCCCCACAGCCACATTTTTAAGGCATTTTATGCATATGATCTGATGCAGTGTGCAGAGAAGTGGAAAGAGGGAGAGAATGGGGTATTAGGACTCACCACAGGGGAATCAAGCAACTACACCACAACTTATTCTGCCTCCAATTTTTGGCACTAAGTGGATGGGCTGTTGTAATACCAGTGTCAGTATGTGAGTTTATTGGTCATGCAAAAAATATGTCAAAAACACTTTGACAGATCCCTCACATTTAAAACTGATTCATTACCAAGAAGACAGATTACCATATCACTTTTTATAACCTCACAACATAAAGTTCCCCAAACAGTAAAACCTGCTCGCCTGAAAAAAGAATTGAAGATTAAATTTAGCGTCACCAAGTAGACTGGCTGCCATTTTTATTTGCAGATACATTGAACAAAAATATTGAAGCAACACCTTTTTTTCTCTCCCATTTTTCATGAGCTGAACTCTAAGTATTGTTTACAAATTTGTCGAAATCAAATAAGTACCGAGGTCTGCAGAAGACCATCTCTAAACACACAACACATTCAACCTTGAAGCAGACGGGCTACAGTAACAGAAGACCACACTGAGTGACACTCTTGCCAGCAAAGAACATGAAACTGAGGCTTCAATTTGAACAGATTTTATTGGTAGACTTTGGACCCCTTAGTACAAACTGAGCACGGTTTAAAGTCCACAACCTACCTGACTACTGTCTTTGAGGAGGGAAATACTCTTGTCACAAAGCTCAAATCATCTCAAGCAGCCGACAAATCTGCAGTAACTGTAGGATGCTATCATGTCGATATGGAGCAAAATCTCTGTGGGATGTTTCCAGCACCTTGTTGAATCTACATACCACTATGAATAATGCAGTTCTTAAGGCTGAAGGGGGTCCAGCAAGGTGGACCTAATAAAGTGGCCACTTAGTGTATTTGAATTCACATTGTAGTTTTCCTACAAGTCCTTTTACAACTATTTCAAGGTAACCAAATATGTCTCTTTCACAACCTGTGGGGTAGAAAATATATTTTAATACCTTTTCATTTTAAGTTGAACCTTTTAGTTTTGTCAACAGCAGGGTCTTTTCTCTAGCATGTTCCAAGTAAAACACTTTGATATAATTTGACCTGATAAGTTTGTCAGAGTATGTGCAGAATTATTTACCCACTTGCATTTGGCCAAAGTAACCACAGTGATGGTTCACAGTGTCTGTGCTTTTTTTTCCTCTGGATAACCTTATTTAGCATTGCTGCCAGAGTTTGAGGTCCTCATTCCTTGCTCAGTGGCAGTCAGTGTGACAGGCCCTAATTCTTAGCTTCCTGGAAACCAGTGGTGTTTTGGCATTCTGCTGTCACTTAGGTCGAGATGCATGCTGACAGAGACAACAGAGATCACCCCTCAGCTGTCCAGCACTCATACAAGGGCCCAATCCAGAGGTTGACCACCTGGCCAGAGGGCTTCATGCTCTCTGAGTGTGTGTATGGGTGTCAGTATGACTTCTTCATCCTGAAGCAGGATATAAGGCTTCTAAGAATACACACTCATACCAACCAACCACGGAAGCCCTGTGTTCGATTGTAGCATGAAATGTGTATGTGTGTGTGTGTGCGTGTGCATGTGTGCGTGCGTGCGTGGGCACATTTAAGTGCATATGCTGTGTTTTAGTTTCCCTTTTCCTTGCTCATGACATGTTGATATTCTGGCATCCTGAAATGTCATTGTACTGACATGTAGACTTGGACTGGCTGGGCCCCCTTCAGTAGCTGAGGCCAGGTGGACTGTCAGGAGATTCCATGTTGATATGATAGTCAGAGTTTCTACTTGGAAACTACGAGTGGAAAGTGATGTTATGCCTGTTAACGATGGGCTAAACATGCTATTGATAGCTTAATGACATCTATAGCAGATTCTGGGCTGCTAAGGGATGGTGTGAGCAACTTCTTTGGCAGCCATTCCAAGTCCTTTCAGTGCTTTTTCTGTGTTGTAAGAATCTTTGTATCTGTATGGATGTGTCTCAGTATGATGGGTGAAAATACAGGCACACGGTTTCTGTGTAGCTTTCATGTCACAGCATTCATCCTTTATGTATCATTAAAGAATAGAAACATCAGTGCGAGCACTAATGTGTGGCTGTGGTATTGTTTTTGATTAACTGGAAGATAAAATGTGTATTTACTGTAGGTTTGTTTTTGTGCGCACGCTCAGACGTGCAAATATGTGAGAGTGCATGTGCCTGTCTGCATAAGCCTGTGTGTGGTCAGCAGTTTCTCTGCCAAAATGCATTTATCAGTAAACTACACAGTAGCCTATCAGACCAAAGCAGGAGCAATTTGAGGATCAAGTACAAAAGAGAAAAAGAAGTTAACCTCAAGAAAGAAAGAATGTGCAGATGCCTTCAAACGTCCATGTGTGAAGCCACAAGCTCTTTTGTGGCTCTGGGAAGCCAATGTGAAATCAGTGGCGTAATTGCCTAATGCTTGTGTAATAAGAGACACATTACAACCCCAGGAGGCCCAACCAGACTTAAAAGAACCATAAGCTTGCGCCAAAGTGGGCTAAGAACTTCTTTAGTCTTACCAATCTCCACTTGTTTTCACTTGGTCCTACTGAACACCAAAATGCCCGTTTTTTGTATGTAGTATAAAATCAACTCATGTTTGATTTGTTCCTCGCCACCCTGTCTGCTCTCATCACCATATTTATACAATCACGCCATCCTTCCTCACCCTGTGGGATCATTGTCTGTCTGCTGAGTGTGTTGTGTTCATGCACTGTGTGTGTGTGTGTGTGTGACTTCCTTCCTTCCTTCCTTCGTTCCTTCCTTCATTCCTTCCTTCATTCCTTACTTCCTTCCTTCCTTCCTACCATCCATCCTTCCTTCCCTCCTTCCTTCCCCCGACCATCCCTGTCTCTCTCTTCCCTTTTCTCTTTCCAACCCTTCCTCCCTCTCTTCTTTATCATCTCATATCTTTCACTTACTTCTACCTCTCTCGCCTCTGTCCTCCATCTCCCCTACCAAACTTCCTTTCTTCTTTCCCTCCTTCTTTCTTTCTAAAAATTGTCCCTTCTTCATCTCTTCTTTCCTTTTAAGCTTTATTTCATCCATTCTTTTATCCTTAACATGTTTCTGATGATCTTTTTCACCTGTCCCCATCTTTTTTATCTTCATCTTCCTTTTCACTTCTCTTCCTTCCTCTTCTTTCTTTTTAAGTGCCTTAGTTGTTTATTATTTTTCATACCTTCCCATTTCCCTTTCCTTTTATCTTTACAGCCACCTACCCCTAGAATTCATTTTCTTTCTTATCTCTTTCCTTTCTTTCTTCCATTTCCCATTCCTTCTGCTTTCTTTTCCTCTCCATCCTTTCCTCTGTTTTGTCTTCCCGTCTTTAGCTCATCCTTCTCTTCTTTCTCCCTTCCCCTCTCTGTGCTATTGGAGTTTCTCTGCTTTAACTCTGAAGTCTGTCTTTATACCTGAGTTTGTTTCAGAAAACTTTCGTTCTTTGTCACAGGATGGGTTATTGAATAGGATTTGTACTGTGCTTTCTCCTCTGACCACTTAAAGCACTTTTACACATACCACATTTACTCACTCACACCACAGTTAAACACTTAATTCAGAGGCCTCTATACAAAGTGCCCATCTGGCTATGCTACTTCCCTTTCCCCAAACCTTTCAGCATGTGGCCTATGCGAGCTGGTATGGCTCTAATACAGTTCCCACAACAGTGGCTAATTATTAAAATTGGGAACGATAAGTCTGCACCACTGCTTGATGTATTTTCTGGCAATCTGTGTGACCTATTTGATGCGAGGTGTGAGAAACAGCTGTTGACCTGTTATTCATGCAGTCCATTAACTGTCAGCTAACTACTTGAACTGCATCAGCGACTACAAATGATTTTTTTTTAAATGTCTTTTGTGAAACTCTTGAAGTATAAAAGAGGTTTGATTCTCTTGAGATTTTTTCAGTCTGACAAGCCAACACTTTGTGTCTTACCGTAAGCAAGGTATAGACTCTGGATCTAGAACAAGGGGCAACATCTGGTAGAGATGGTAGAGAGTTGCTGTTCATTGAGAATCCACTAGAGGCTGGCTGCAGAAAAACTGGAAGCTATGTACACATCAAGCCAAAAGAACAGACTTTTACGGCATTAAAAAGCATATTTACAGCCTGGTTAAAAAAACAGCTTGGGTCTGAAACAATAATTTCACTATCTGCACACACTGTAAGGTAAGGGAATTTTTTTTCTAACTCAGCGGTTTATTAGATATTAGAATTAAGGGTTTGTCCAATCAGAGGCTCAGCTCAGCTCACGTGACTGATGGGCGCCCTATAGCTGTTAGAAAGGAAGCTCAAAGTCCACGTCATATCCAAAATAGCCCTGTCCAAGGACTGGCTTCATTTGACTGTATCAGGAACAGATGGGTGACGTTGCGGAGACTACGTCCATATTTTATACAGTCTATGATCTAGAATCTTCCACCGGAAAGAAGTTTAGCACTTGGGTAATTGTCCAGGTCTTTAGGTACTCCTGTCGTGTTACCTACTGCAGCCACTTATGAATAATCTCTTTCATGCATATGTTTTGTGATAAATTAAAGATAAGGCCATTCAATGAAAATAGTGGTTTGATGACATCATTGGGAAAGTGCGTAGTGGGAGCACAAATCTGGTCTCAATCTGGAGCTTGAGGAAGTCAGGGAGGCTGTCCCTTCACACCTCATCCTCAGGGACCCACTGCCTGAGCTTGGCCTGAAATGTTGAGAATTCAGCAAACCTAATGTTTTGATGATAACAGAAGAAGTGAGTTCATCAATACCAGACATATACTCATTTTATAGTTTGAGTCACAAAGAGAGAAACATTTCAGACAAGGTACAATAAAAGAAATGTTAACTTGTGTGTGTTTTTTTTTAACATGGAGCTTTATGGTAGGATTGAAACTTTGAATCAGTTTGCAATGACCCAGTGAATGACATCAGACTGACTGACATCTTTAACAGGCCATCATTGTGATTGATGTAGCCTAGTGGTTTCAGAATAAAACATTCATTAACTGTTTATTCCAGCATCGCCTCTCTGAGATCTAAACTTCACTCCTTTAATCAAAATATGTTGAAATCACAGGATTGTAGTTTACACCATGCCATTACAAACTGAGAGCCGTCTTCTGTAACACTTTATCTGGATTCCTCACTGTTCTCTGTTGCAGTGATGGTTGTTTGAGCTAGAGATGAGCCTGACTGGAGTTGTATACAGAACTAATAGTTTCCTTTTCAGATCTAGTGGGGATATGATATAATGAGTTGAGCATGAGTGTCTTTAAAGTGCAATCAGCCTGATGAATAACAGGATTCTGTTGGGGGCAACAGAAAAAATGAGTAATGATGTTAGGCTAAAGAAAAAAAATACATCATTGAGTTTGTGAGATAGGAATTTGTCAGCTCAGTGCTTTGAGACTTTACATGAAGCAGCATTTTTTCTCCATTAAAAATTAAACTGAGAAGAAACATTAAGGAATCAGAAATGATGTATATGCCTTGAAATCACGAGTTGCCACATTTTTTCAGCATGTTGTAAAAGTCCCTGAGTGACTTGGTTTTTTATTTTGCTGAGTGGCCATGTTACACAACATTATTTTCCCATCTCGCCCCAAGGGCTGCTCAGTGTTCTAGTTCAGAGCCTAATTACTATAATTGGTAGATGCAAATTAACTGCAATTGGACTTGACTGGGGTCATAAATCCAAAGACCAGGAGGGCTGGCAATTCAGAGTGGACCACCATATGCAAGGGCGCTTAACTTACTAAGTAACTGCAAGTTTCATGAATCATAATGTTTCTGAATTTCCCCTCATCTCAAACACAGACCCAGTGGGATTTTTCTTGAAGCCACAGGGAGTTGTGGCAAACGGACTGAGAAGGTTTCCTGCAGCTGAGCCTTTCCAACAAACCTAGAAATACACTTGGGCATTTTGATGAACTGATAACATTAGAATCCACTGAGACGGAACATCAAAAAATGAAATTCCTTTCAAAACTTTAAGGGTGAGATGTGCTGAGCTCACTAAAGCTCTTTGTCTTACCAAATATGAAACAACAGAAAGAAATGCATCAGTCACATTCCATAAAGTCCAAATATACAGAAGTTAAACCCTGTTTCAAACAAAGCACTCAGAACATTGATGAAATGTAGAACTTCTGTTTACAAACCTAACTTTGCTTGACTTGGCCAAATGAAGCCCGAGATCACATGAAAATTTAAACTCAGTGAGTATATTCTACAAGGAGAGCAGAAGCAGAGGGCCCTTCACTCTAACACGCACGTACACACACAAACATTTACATACACTCCTGCCTCTGTTGTACACGTAAGCAGACGTGAATATCATGTGATTGCTGGGAAAGTGGAGTGAAAAGAGGTTGGGGCATGTGAGCTCAAGTTGTTGGTTTCAGAGTGACGAAATCCAGAAGCCAGCAGAGCTTGGTATTACACTGATGCTTCCTGCCCGACCAGCCAGGGGCAGAGCATAGAGATGGGGGGAATGGATGGAATTTTAGAGAGGAAGGTGGGAGGTTATTTAAATCCATGGGCCATGGTACACAGTGCCCCACAGGATCCTCTCTGAAAGAGGCTGTAACACAGCCCATTGCCTCAACTCTGCTACCAGCGGGACCTAAGTCTCAACCAGATCCCGCTGTGGTTTTTTTTTTACATCCTTGAACCACACTTGGCCTTCAAAACTTTGGCATGGTAATCGGGCTCTCCAAATAGAACTCCCTTGCTCATTTTCAACAGGCTTCTTTTCTTACTTACCTTTTGGTTTTATTCAGTGTGCTTCTGTTCCTTCTGCAGTCTTCAAGGTTTTCTTTTTATTAGATTTCACCCTCATAATGTGTAAACTCTATAGTCTTTGCAGACAGCCATCAAGTATACATCCACAACCTGTTACACCTAAGGCTTTTAGTGCAGTATGCAGCTGTGTGCTTGCATGAGTTTAATTGGTATCAGTACAAGATACCCATGAGTGAATGTGTGTTATCTTGTGTATTATGCTTATGCCAGGATGCAGCTGTAATCTTAACTGGCCTTAAGATCTGAGGCAAATGCATAGTAAAGTCCCTGAAAGAAAGGGCAACATGTTATTCACTGAAAATTTGCCATTTGTCCCAATTGGAAACACTAAATTATTTATCTCAATTATGAATTACCATTGCATCGCTCTTTCCACGTCCTGATGCTTATTACACAGTGCTTCTGGTAGGGGGGCTTGATTTGAATAGCGGCTAGTACTCAAGTTTCTTATTTAAGTCCCGATAAGTCTGCGTAGTGACTCAGAAAGTGTTGAATTGTCTCAGAAGTACTTTTTTAACAATTACTTTGAAGACCACAAAACAGAGCATCCTTACCGACTTTTAGAAATAGACACATTTTGTGGCTAAGCTGATATTTCTGTGTTCCTTTTCTACTATTAGAAACAAGTTGGCCAAAGAACTAGAGTAAAACTAGTGTTTGATGTCTCCGCAGCTGTATCGCCCCCTTTCTCTTTTCTCCGAGCCTTATTCCTTCTGTATCTGCAAAAGCATGTCATTTATGAAATGCTGTTTTAATGTCTTTCACATTCTCCACGTGCTAGTGGCAGACAGATGTCAGATAATGGCCTGTGAGAGTGCGCAGAAGGGTGTGTTCCACCTGCCTTGCTTTGTATGTTTTAAGTTCTTCTCTGTATATGGTGGGCAGTGTGGGTGCTTTGCTTTCCCAAGACATTCTCTGATTCCTTTTGGCCAGGCAGTGTGGTCTTCACATGACTAATCAAATATGTCAAACCGCCTGTGTTTTCTCCCCACATGTACAACAAGAAAATCTGGCTTCAATTATTATTGCACCCAAGGGGAACTTCCAAAATTCCTCCGCTCCTCATTTGTCAGAAATGAAGGTCTCTTGTTTCCTGCGATTGGCTGAAATTTGTCTTTTGATATTAAATCACACTAGTTTCCACTGGCTGCATGACCAAGACAAATGTTTATCATATTTATTTATGTCATTGGAGATGACCCTGCAGCTCAGCAATGCAGAGACTTGGCTGCAGACTTCCATGTAATGCTGATTGTGAGTAAGAGAGCCTCCTAAATAAGCTGAAGTTAAGAGATAATTTGGAAAGTGTATGAGGCAACTGTGGTTTGTTTAATGTGAAAAATACCGTTTGGGGTTCTGGAGGGTGATGGAGGTAGTGTTACCATAGTCCTAATGAATGTAGACTGACACATCCCACCCAAATCTTACAGGGCTCTTTGTTTGATTTATGTTATACTCTGTTGATAAATGTGGTTCCAAATACTGATTAAGGATCTTTTTTCACTTATTTGTATGTCAACAAATCCAGCTTAACCCAGTTATACACCTCTGATCTCCCATTTCCATTGCTTTTGTACTTGTTGCATATTGTCATAACATAACGCTCCAGTCAAGGCCTTTCCAGTGTAGCTAAGGGCGGATAAGCTATATGAAAATTACCATTGACATTGCCGAAAACAAATAGAACTACTCATGCTGCTGCCACATCTGCAGCCATTTTAAGCCCTTATTCATACCATTTAAGCTCTCATTGGAATTTACCAGCACAAATAAACATATCATAACGAAGTGAAAGCTCTGATGTCATATGCAGATGTTGAATTTTGATTATTCCTCTGCCTTGTGAATTTGTCAGGATGTTGTCTCCCAAAGTCAGAATAGATGACATCATTTTCTCTTGGCTCCAATAGGATTGTGTTTGCTCACTTTGCTTTAACAATTTAAGTTTCACAGGCAGCACAACCCAATCCTAACATATCTCTACATCTGTTTTTGTCTTTGTACCATTTTACAGTTTGTGTTTGCTAAGAAGGTCCTATGTTTTTAAGAGACAGAAATATAAACAAAAAAGCAGAGAAGAGCAGAGATGAGGACACATTTGAGGCTTGAGTTCTACACGTACTTAACCTAAAATCTGACTTGTTCTTCAAGGACTTGGAACTCAACTTAGGTTTGGGATTTGGGATTTGTGCAAAAAAGCTTTTGTTTTGTAAGTCTGGCCTGCTTGCTTTATACTGAATGCTCCTGTCATGAAGTGTAACCCTCTGGTGTGCGAGCCTCCATACTTTGAAGATGACACCAAAACCAGTAGCCTACATCACATACTGCTGCTTCAGTAGTGTTTCCAACACATAGCATATACCTTGGTAGGTTTAAGTTTTATGCTTACCTTTTAGATTTTTATGTTTTTATCCAAATAAGATCAAATCAAACTGGTGTGCATATTTTATTTGCATCTACTCACATAAAATTGAAGTTGTGTTATATCAAATATTAATTAACATATGAACTAACCCAACATTAATATATGATATAAAGTAAAATAACTGGGGTTGCTTATGTTCGTGACTTTTCTTTTCGTTTCTAGTTCAGACAACTGAGAGAGATTTGACTGGTTCCTTTTTCTCTCACAGATTTGAGACTTGCCTCTAAGCTCTCAAAAGCTTACGACTTAATTTGGACGAACTAAAAGTTATTTGTGTGATCTTTGATGGAGAACAACAAAGACAACAGTAAGGGAAAAATAAGAACAGCAGATGAGGTGTAGAATAGAAATTATCATGTTTCTTGTGAGGCCTTCTGATTTTTTTTTTAATATCAGACCTGTCTGAACATGTGTTGAGGTTTCACTTTAGTCAGATTTGTACTGACAAACCACTCATTGTTAGGGTGGACAGAGGTCCTTGGAAGGGCCTACCGCTAGAGACCACTTTACCCACTCCCTCCTACACTGAAGTAGAGCTCCACTATGTGTATAGCCCCCACACTTCAACCACAACTACTATATTTCCCACCCACATAAGCTGGAGTACAACCCCTGTTTGCTAAATGTGACTCCTGCTCTGCCTTCAGTAAAACATGTTTAACAACACAAAGTGACCAAACTAATAATTTTTCCCTTCCTCTTCCCTCTAGACGAGCTTTGAACTTGGGTATCTTGCGTGACCCTGGCTCAGAGGTGGAGGACCGTCAGTACCAGATTGACCTTCAATCTATCAACATCGGAACAACTCAGTGGGAGCAGTTGAAGCCAGAGAAGGAGGGAAACAAAGGAGGTGTGTCAGCAGAGAGTGAGAGAAGCTCCCAGAACCCAGCGCTGGAGTGGAACATGGCCAGCAGGTCTGAGGAAAGCTCTGTTCTTAATGATACGATGACTTGATGAATAAATCCTGTGATACATCATAAATTCCACACATTAGCAAACCCCAAAGTTACAGTTGTACTTTTAGATAAGGAAACTTTGTGCATCATTTGTGCAAAAGCAAAGATGTAGAAACTGAGTCAGGAGGCATCCAAGTGACAAGCTCTGTCATGAGAAATGAAGCCAATGCAGAAGGGCTAAATACTGCAGTTCTCTGAATGCCCGCTTAAGGCTGGCTGCAGAAGCACCAGAAACCACATACACACCAAGCCAAAACAGCTGATTCTTACAGCACTAATAAACACGTTAACAACCTGGTTTAAAAAACAGTTTGGGTCTCATTTCTCAAACACTGTATGTATTAAATTTACGAGCTAGGTTGAGTTAAATTCAATGTTCAAACAATCTCTGGGTGCCAAGCACCCCTAAAAGTCTTATCACCATACTTCAAAACAACAGTTTAGTGTGTTAAAGTTGCGTCCTCTTTTTCCTGTTCTGTCGGCTGTGGAGAGAGTCCCATTGGGGACTGTGTAGTAGAAGGTATTAAGTTTGTCTGCACCAGAATCAATCCACAACTGACAGAGCCTAACGAGTTGTGAAGGGGTCACAATCACACTAGATCGATCTGTTGAAATACATCAGTAGTAGTGGTGACACAGGCTGTATCAATAAACAGTTTAGAGCAGCACAGATCAAAAAGTAACGTTGCTATGAACGCTTGGCAGCCACATGCCAGTTACCCCTGTGGTATATTTTCTGACACCTACTGCTTAAAACCCAAAAAGTCAGAAGGATCGTGAAGCCCTGCTTTCACGATCCATACTCATACTGAAAATCAAGATCATGCGAGCTTTTGCCCATTTCTGCACATTTCCCTTAATTTCTTCCTAAATAAGCCCCTCTGATTCATGCAGTCGTTTCAGATCTACTGGGACCTCAGTCAAGCTTCCTGGAATCGAAAGGAAAAAATTGCAACATGAAAACAGGATGTTTTTATTCATGAAGTTTTAAACTCTCCTCGTCTTCTCTCGTGAATTCATCTACATTTCTTGCTATGTAGCAGAGTCAGTCTTTCCATCTACTGTCTACTGTGCTTTGAACTTACCCCCCCCCCCCCCCCCCCCACACACACACACACACACACACACACACACACACACATACACACACACCGGCTCAGTTCTGCAGCCTGGTCAGAGGAGCTGTATTACTGCTGGTAAACTGAGCCTCAGGCTTCCATACTGGTGAATGATAGCACCTGTCCCCAGCAACGAGACACTCATTGTTTCAATCCCTGTCTGAGGGGAGATTAGCCAACACCAATTGGCCTCACAGATCATTTCACCTTCAAATTAGGCCCCCTTAAACTCTCTAAGCAAAGAAATGTGTCAGAAAATAATCCCCCCAGGGTACTGGTAATGCACATTTGTGTAGCTGCAGTGAATATGATATTGGTTTTAGCTAAACACTGTTCTCTGGGCCACCAAGAAACCAGGCTTTTAAAACCCAGGCCAACTGTAAATATAAGAAGCTGTACCACTTGATTGTTTTAATAGCAGCAGATGTGGCAATTTACACCACCTTGTAAAGCCCACTTGTATATTTGTTTTAGCGATAACAAATGTTCCCACAAATATGACTTGATTGTGGGAATGATCATTAGAGAAACTGAGAAAGTTGATGTGAGAGGTTTCAGTTTTAAGTCATGTATACAATTATAGTGTGTTCCCAATTGAGACTTGTCAAATAAAGTTTCAGTCTGTCTCTGTAACCTTATTAATGAGCCAGCTATGATGTGGTTCATAAAAAAAACGCTAAAACAGTTTCTGAGCGGAAAATTATGCACAAAGACAATTTTGGGATCTCTTTCCTTTAGCTTAGCTTGATTGAAAAATGAAATCAAGGCAAGATTAAAATGTAAAAATTCAGCCCCTAACACTGTGAGGTTTTCACTGCATTATTTCGGATGTGTTCTGTCACGAGACCACACACGTTTTCTGTTCTACAGTATCTCTTAAAACTGCCTGTGTATGTTTCTCTGCTCAGCATAAGAAGGCACCAGGAGCGGAGAGCCATCCTGACACCCATTCTGACTGACTTCTCTGTCCGGGTTACTGCTGCCCCAGCCATCATCTTCAGCAGGAATCTGTCCCTTGACTGCGGGCAACCAGAGGTTTGTATGAATTCGACATGTTTTTGTGCTTCTGACATTTCAGTTTTCTTATGACAGTTATCTGATCACATCGAACCCATTTCCATCAAGCCAGTTCCAGTGCTAGTTTGACGCCAGAGTTTAATCAAGCACCAGTTCTTTGTGATTTGACCACCAAAGAACTGAACCAAGCCAGGAAACCCGATTCATTGTTTCATACATTTTTTGTATATAAAATCCACTAAGTCACAATGGAAAGATGTTTGTTTCTTGTTGATTTTAATGTTTATTTCCCTTTTTAAAGCCAACACAAGCAGCTGAGTTCTCTCCATTCCTCCTTTAAATTTATTTTTTTCTAAACTTGATCCTGATCAGTTTGAGGAGACTGTAATAATTGGTGCCATGCTGTGAATTTACGATCCGCTGACTGCTAATCCTCCTCCTGTCAGGACAGTCACCTCTTTGCCCTTTTCCGTCTTTCTCTTGCAATCATTGGAGAGGTGTTTTCCTGCTTTTGATGAGGAAACTTTGAAGCCAAATGGCATTCAGCTCCTCCTCGGGCTCTTGCCTGTGGAAAGCAAACACGATTCTCAAGTTGAACCAACTCTGAACTACCACCAGGGCAACTAGTGGAAAAGGGGTAACTGACCATGGAAAATCTCTCTGCCTATTTTCTGTTTCTATATTAGTTACCTAATAATGAATGAATGTAGGTTCCTCGGGGTTCAAAGTTACTTTATTTGTATGGGTTTCTGGACCTGGTTTGCTTGCTGGTTTTTATCTAAAATAAAGACAAAAGTTAACGAAGCCTCTGTATAATTTTCAAAGTCTGTTTTCTACCAGAGGCGCCCGTTGGCCTCATGGCACATGCCTCATGAACAGAGCCTGTTTATCGAGTTACAGCATTACTGGTATGACGCCTGACCATGACTCTGTGCTGCATGTCACATCCTACTCACTACTCCCCACATTTCCTGTATCTCTTCAGCTGTCCAGT
Organism: Labroides dimidiatus; assembly: GCA_030710495.1. Classification (NCBI taxonomy): domain Eukaryota; kingdom Metazoa; phylum Chordata; class Actinopteri; order Labriformes; family Labridae; genus Labroides; species Labroides dimidiatus. Next base: position 17,186,763 of record CM061148.1, on the reverse strand, counting down.
CAAATACAGAGAAAAATGCCCCAAAAAATTATCCTTTAAAAAATGGGCTTCCTGCAGGAACTACTTCTTTTCCCCTTTTTAACATTGACCTTTCAGTATTGTTACAACCATCAAAGTCAGGCTTACATTTAATCAAATTGTAATGAAACTTCTGTTCTGTAATTAATTCTGGTCATTTTGCTCTGTGTAGGGACTTGTTAGTGTGGAGTCCCTGGATTAGTCCTGGGTGTAATGGAGGCTTTTGACCCACAGAGTTCAAATCTTTCTGCTTGTACAGCTGATGTTTTCTGGGAGGACTTCTTTCTTCATTCATGCTTCATCTACCCACGCTAATGTGCCCCTCGACAATGGCTAACAGCTAATCCATAGTTTGCACTGACACACACACACACATGTAACATGAACTTCCTTAGGTTTGGTTACTCAGCACCAGTAGTCATGAACTACACTCAGATAACTTAAACATTTCTTGGATTTCCAACAATCTACAGTCTATGATCTGTTTTTCGGTCAGCCAGTTAATTAGTTAAGCAATATTCAGTGAATTATCTGATAATCTGAAGACACTTCAGAGAAAGAGCAGGTACAGGATGTGCTCTGTTAGGATGAAAGTCGGGTTTATTGAAAGACAGAAAAAGATAAATGATCTGAGGCAAACAAACAGATGTAACAACAAATAATAAAGACTTATGGCTGCAATGTCAAAATTTTGTTTCATACATAAAAGAACAGCACAGTAAGGAAAATAGAGGAAACATATCAGATGTGGCCTGTTTTTGGTACCAACAACTGTGATGTTGACAGCATTAGAAAAACAAACAATATTTCAACCCTTTCCTATAATAACTGTAACTATTCATCCAGACCCTCAAACATAGTAAGGTAACAACCTAATGTGGTTAACACGTCTTACTTGTGTCATGGTTCTGCTTTTGACCTTTTTTTCTCAAGATACACTTATTATATATTGTATTATATTGTAATATTTGCATTATCCACTTTGCTGCTTTTAATACTTAATTTCCTTATCATGGTACTAATAAAGGTTTATTTTATCTTAAATGGATGATGTTATACATATATATGGCTATATACTGTGATGGTTATGTTCCTTTAGATGTTACCTTATATGTAAGCAGTCATAAACCTGTAATGCATACATTATGAAAGCCTGTATCAAGGTTTCTTTCCTGAAGTTTTTTTATTCTTTCTTCATTTTTAAGTTATTTTTGGTGCTTTTCATGCCTTTAATCAGGTAGAAGAGGACAATGGATAGTGCAGGGAACAGGGCGAGAGTGTTACAGGGCAGGTTCAAACCCAGCCCGCTGCTCAATGAGTGAACCTCATGGGGTGCCGCATGAACCACTGGGCAATCTGCTTCCTAAGTGTTTTTATTCTTCTAAAGTCATAAAAATAACAATGCTTTCAATTTTTTTTTCAAAGTTAAAGACAGCTCCACTCAAGTATACAGTATAAACTTGTAACAGTATGTCACAATGTCACAAAAACTGTGTTTTGGGTAATTTCAAGAATGTTTATTTCTTTTTATGCTTCGCAAAACATTTTAGAATATTTTCACACATTTTAACGTTCTATATTTTATAGTCAATAAGCTTTTTAACCCTCTGATGCACATCTGTAACTTTCTATATATAACAAATATTATAAAAAATTTGGAAACGTTCTTCTTCTTCTTATTGTTGTTGGGGTTTTTTTCATGCCCTTAGAAGAATTAAAAACACTGAAAGAAAAAACACTATGTGCCAGAGGGTCAATAATGCTTTATAATACTGAAACAAAGATGGGTTTGTACGGTTTTTGTAACTCATCCTGTGTGAGGTTCATCTTAGCCTGATAGTGGGAGATGTTCTGATGCTCTGGGCTGAGAAATGAACTGCTTGCTGTGGTTAGATGGTAAGGGGTACGCAGCCAGGATGGAAGGTACAACTCAGCTTAAAGGGACAAGATTTATGATGTGGAAAAAATAGAACGGCTACATCAAAAGCATTTCAAGTGCTCTGTTGGATGCCTACCCATCACCCTCTCCTTACTCACTCTTTGTTCCCCTGGTCCTGTCTCTAACCAGGAGGTGGTGGTCTGCGGTCACTCTCTGGAGGTAAACATGACCAGCAGTCTGGATTTCTACCTCAGCATCGCCCAGGTTAAGCTCCTGCAGCAGCTTCTCAGGGACAACATGGTGGGGATGGACGCTCCTGAGAAAAGGGCAGAGGTACAGTGAAGAACAATGCACATGAAAATAAGCACTTGTATGGATCAGACACCCCACACCCCCACCCCTAATCAACTGGTGACACCCTGTGAATACCCTCTCCCCTATCAGGGATTCCCAACCGCCCAGGGGTTGCCATCGCCCACTTTAGGAACAACTGTTCTTGATGGGATTTAAATAAACTAAACCACATGGTCACTTTTAGACTGTGGGCTTAAACTTAGAGGCTTTATCTATCCCCAAGGTATTTGATTGTTTCTCAAACATAAAGAGCTCAGGATTTGTTATGTAACTTCTCCATAATGTCTTCCCACTTCCTAAGTGTATCTTTTTACACTAATTTATGAATAGTTTTTTGCTTTTTATTTACCTTTTATGTAACCAGGAAATAACTTATTGAGACTTTTTAAGTGTCCTGGCCAAGACAGGTAGCGGCACATAAAAACACTCTCACCGTGTTTAAGTCCTGTTTCTGGGCACAAGCAGGAAACCCATCCCCATGGTTCTCAGAGTCTGTGTTGGTTCATATTGCTCTAACATGCCAAGGATGTGCTTTGGAGCTAAACCATGAGGAGACTTGTAGACAAGCAGAGCTGTTTTAAAGTCTGTCGTCCGAGCGACTGGAAGTCAGTGCAGAGACCTCAGCACTGGACTAATATGGTCGTATTTCCTGGTTCTGGTCAGGACTCGAGCAGCAGCATTCTGGATGTACTGCAGCTGTCTTACAGCTCGCTTAGAGCGCCCAGTGAGCAGGCTGTTACAGTTGTCTAACCTGCTGGATTAGTCTTCTTAAATCAGGTTTAGACAGTATTCCTTTGATTCTGGCGATGTTTTTCAGATGCTAAAAAGCTGCTGATGTTATTGATTTATTGCGGTTGTTTAAGTTGAGGTCTAAGTCCAGTATTACCCCTAGATTTCTAACCTGACTATTAACCTTTAGAGAGAGAGTCTCATGGTGACTGATAACACTTTCTCTTTGTTTCTGTGGACCAAAGACAATGATTTCAGCTTTGTCTGAGTTTAGATGGAGAAAATTGTTTGTATCCACACACTGATCTGTTGGATGCAGTGACAGAGTGAATTGACAGGCCCATGGTCACCTGCTATCAATGACATGTAGATCTGAGGGAGTCTGACACACACACACAGGTCTCATGAACGCTGATGACATTCTTCTTACATCTTATCACAAAACACTGCATGTAGCTGTTCCAGTTGTTTTTTTTTTTTGCTTGAAGTTTCTTTTTGAACAGTGCCCTGGCTGTTCTGGGTGTATCCAACACATTTAAATATTTACTCACTAAGAGCATTTCTCTAATGTAACCTAATGTAAATGTAAAGTTTACTGAGCTGTGTTCAGCTGCAGCACTTAGGACTCTTTCTATTGTTTACAGGACTGGGAGCTCCCAGGCGCCATTTGCCCCGTCTGACCACTCAATAAAGCTTTTTAGTGGAACACAATATAAAAATATTTACCAGCTGTTGCGAGGATCGAAGTGACAGAGAAAGGAATGGGATGAGGCAGAAGAGCTTCTAGGAAATGGAATGAAATTACAATTACATTACATCGTGAACAGAGTTTTACCCTTCCTTGTGTGTCAATGTTACATGTACAAATATTACAAAGACTAATCAGCTGATTATTAAAAATTGCAAGGAAATCTCCTTAAAATCAGTTTCCACTGTGCAGGATAAAAAATATTTGAGGCTAAAAATGCTTGCAGGTCAAACTCATCTTAAAAACATCACTAAAAGCAATCCTGATAAAATCCAGATCCTGATCCTGACTTCATTTTCGCCCACTTATTGAGAACGTTTTCCTTAAGACGAAGCAGAGTTTGCTGATGTTTACGCAGCATGTAACACTGCAGAAAACTAACCACTTATCATCTGGTATCAAGAGACAACTGAGGGACAGGTGAGGTTCAATTTTTTAAGTCTCTAATGATATAAAAGTATGTTTGAACACACTTAATGACAGATCTTTTTTACAGAAATCACTTAAAGAAATAGTTAACAGAGCATTCATTTTACTTTCGTGGTTAAATGTGTCAGTAAGAACTGCTGGACCGCCGTCATTTTCACAGAAACAAATGTGGCCCCCTCTTACAAACATGCACTCCTATGTGCATCATCAGACCCTGTTATTAATGAGAATACTGATCCTACTTTCCCTGGAAGGTAAGTAAGATGTTTGACACTGCACAATATGCATGCAAAAAAAATGCAGCAGCCTTCACAGGCCAGGAATTCTTACCAAAGTGTAGCTGGATGAGATCTACCTCTGAGGGGGCAGGAGAGGGATGCCATTTAGTACATGTTTTATCCGGAATCTACAGGTGACAGCACATAAAACAGCAATAGATGGTGATAATGGTAGGTTACTCTAATGCTGGTACGGTTTCAGAGGTCATATGGTTGGCTTTGTTGAATGTGTTGAGCCTCTGATAATGCAAGGAAACATAAACAATAACTCTAAGCAGAAAATAACAGGCCAATACATGCTAAAATAAAGATACTGAACTCAATCTGTTGTGTAACCTGAGGAGAAAGGCAAAGTGTGAACTTTTCTGAATTATTTGTGTATTTATTTATTTTCTTTGCTGTTTATACAGTTAGTGCTGAGGAGAGACACCTCACTTGCATCTGGTTTTGATTTGGGTGATCTCCGAGCCCCCCCTTTGACTTGCAATGAATGATTCATGGATTGATTCTGTCAAGGGGCAGCTAACGGCTGCAGAAGGTTCATCCAGGTTCAAGGCAGGATGAGAAAGCTCAGCAAACAGCTATTCTGGGAGGTCCATTTAAAATCCTCATGCCCCCCAACCCCACACACACACACAAACACACACGCACACACACTATCTCAGATAAGGTTGTCAGTTCTTTCTCCTGACTTTTCCTCACATACTTAATGAGACGTTCCTTTCACCTGGTCACGTTTGCCTCAGTCTGGTGAGTGAGAGACAGTCCCTCGGTTTCAGGGTGAGAATAAAAATGATCATTCATTCAGTACTGAAATATGAAGAACATGTGATCAGGGAATTCTTCTGCTGTGCTCTAATGTAAACTTTTACACAAGCAATTTTGGCCAACTCTCAATCTTCCGCTTTGGCTTTATTACACTATATTAATTTTTGGTGAACTATAAATTGTTCTTTACTCATATTTCACAGCACTGCCATAATGGACTGTGAGAATACCTTTAACAATGTGTTTGATCATTGTGTTGTGCAGCTTCAGAGGCTGGAGGTTTCCCCGCACTGAGTACAATCTGGCTTTGATTCCTCTGGACACTCACTGTTAAAGTATTTGTATCTCCATCACTCTTGGTGTTGTAAGTCTTTTGGCGATTGTATTTGTCCAGTTGCTTGGCTCAAACACCACAAGACAGGGGCCAGTATGACTCAAACATGGCCATGTTCCACTTAGTAGAAGCTCATTTTACAAGCTGCAGAGCCCTCTAGTGTTGGTCTTTCTACAGCATCATGTGATCCAGGAGGCTGCTTCTCTTCCCTGTCTGTGCAGTCAGCAGCAGAGCTGTCTCCCTACCTGACACACCGTCAAAAACCAGCATCAGTGCTTGGGATCCAGATTTTGAGTGCAGAACCGGAATGATTAATGTGGAAGGAATTTAGGTGCCCCCAGTTTAAGTTTGCAGTATAATTTTAGAGTAAAAATAGAATGACATGGATACTTTATGAAGTATCAGAATGTAAATTTGGTGCACATATCTTCATTTTTCATAACCCTAGTTTCAGGGATTGCTGCCCTTGAAAGTTTAAGAACAAAAGTTCATATCAAATCATACTTTGCTCGCTCCCTTCCACCTTCTTCACTCTCACTCATTGTCTGTTTCTTCTGCTAGCTACATCAGATTCTCTACATTCCATGCACTAACTTCTGAACATGCCTATCACCACCTTGAAGCTTTTATTGTTGTGGTTAATTAACTTTTTTTTGCCTGGTTTCTGGGTTCCTCTGCAGTGATGAGATGAGCCAGGCATGACGGGAATGTGTACAAGCCGTGTGTGTTATTTTTAGTCATGTCCAGCCACTGAGAAAATCTATACCCACAGAAAAACACCCACTCACTCATTATCAGGAGCTTTCTATGCACACAGATTCTGCTGATTTTTATGATCTTTTATGTTCTGTGTCTCCAAGAGTTGTAGCAAGTTGTCAACAGTTTGCATTTATGGTTAAACTGTGTGTATTACAACCTCAATTCCAAAGAAGTTGGGACGTTGTGTAAAATGTAAAATAAAAAAAGAAAATACGATGATTTAGAAATCCTGTTAAACTTAAATTCAATTGAGTACACCACAAAGACAAGGTATTTATTGTTCAAACTGATAAAATTTATTTATTTAACATTCCACAGATGAACAGGTTAATTGGAAACAGATGAGTGTCATGATTGGGCATAAAAAGAGCATCCCTGAAAGGCTCAGTCATTCACTAGCAAAGATTGTGTGAGGTTCACCACTTTGTGAACAATTGCGTGAGCAAATAGACGAACAGTTTAAGAACAATCTCTGCACATAAACGGCAAGGCAAACAACCAACATTAGATACCAGAGACCTTCGATTCGTCAGGTGGCACTGCATTAAAAACCGACATCATTGTATAAAGGATATTACCACATGGGCTCAGGAACATTTCAGAAAACTATTGTCAGTTCATCACTACATCTACAAGTGCAAGCTCAAACTCTACCATGCAAAGCCAAAGCCATATATCAACAACACCCAGAAACTCCGTCGGCTTTTCTGGGTCCGAGCTCATCAGATATGTACTGACATAAAGTGGAAAAGTATGCTTTGATCTGACGAGTCCACATTTCAAATCGTTTTTGGAAATCATGGACGTCGTGATGATATGGGGGTGTGTTAGTGCCCATGGCATGGCCAACTTGACCACCTGTGAAGACTCCATTAATGCTGTAAGGTACATACAGGTTTTGGAGCAACACATGCTGCCGTCCAAGCAACGTCTTTTCAGGGACGTCCCTGCTTATTTCAGCAAAGAATGCCAAGACACATTCTGCATGTGTTACAACAGTGTGGCTTCGTAGTAAAAGAGTGCGGGTACTAGACTGGCCTGCCTGCAGTCCAGACCTGTTTCCCATTGAAAATGTGTGGTGCATTATGAAGCACAAAATACGAGACCCTGGACTGTCTAGCAACTGAAGTTGTACATCGAGGAAGAATGGGAAAGAGCTCCACCTGTAAGGCTTCAGCAATTTGTATCCTCAGTTTTCAAACCCTTATTGAATATTGTTAAAAGGAAAGGTTATCTAACAAAGTGGTAAACATGTCCCTGTCCCAGCTTTTTTGGAACGTGTTGCAGGCATCACATTCAAAGTGAGTGAGTGTTTCCAAAAAAACAACAAAATTAATCAGTTTGAACAATGAATATCTTGTCTTTGTAGTGTTTTCAAGTAAATACACATTAAACAGGATTTGCAAATCTGCAATTCAGATTGTATTTACATTTTACACAACATCCCAACTTCATTGGAGTTGGTATTGTATGTCAGGATTTCAACTCTGCTTCGTTGTTTTTCGTTACACTGTACTGCAGCTCTCAAGCTTCATATCACTGTGTAACATCAATGAAATACACGTCTTTAAAGCTGTATGACCACTGATGGCATCACTGTCTGGCTCTCAAGTTTTTGCCACAGTGATGAGTGCCAAAAGTATTTATGGATGTTTCACCAATTTGGGAGGCAATAATTTATAGTCCTTAATAATCCTCTTTCTCTCAGTTCAGTTTAACTTAACTCAATTTGATTTCACTTAATAGCTTTATAGACTTGAGGTTTTGAGAAACTCTTTTGCCAAAGTTGAATTAAATCAGTATTTGTGCAGTAAAGAACAAAACATCATCAACAGTAAACTACAGTTTTTCTTAGCCCTTGTTTAAATATCTTTATAATGCAAAATATGAGTGTTAATGGCCATGTCTCTCACTCTAAAACAGCAAGCAAACACACAACACACTCTGGGTCACAGCCTGGGTCAACCATGTGCTCGCACCGCAGTGTGAGAGGAAAATACCCTCTGGTGCAGGGAAGTCCCGCTCTGCTTCATCCTCCACCTCATCCTGGCATGATTACATGCATGAGAAGCAAGAGCTTTAGACTTCCTCCAACACTCAGGCACACACACACACACTGATGACTGTGCACACAAATACTCTTTAAGGCAGCACTGCTCATGTTCGTAGGTATCAGGCCTCACAGGAACATCTAAATTACAGATTTTAGTAAACACACATGGGGAAACCTTTTAATCGCCCATTACCAACCCTATCTCTATACTTCCTTTCCCTTTTTTTTCCTTGCTTTCTCTTCTTATATGTTTGCCACATCATTTGATTCTCCGGTACTTTTTTTTTTTTTTACCTTCATTCGTCTTTTCTTTTACTTTTCTCTCATTTTGTATCTCTTCTTCAGTCATATTCCTGGCACTGCTCCTGGTTGTTAAAAATGTTGGTCCTTTATGAGATGACTCTTTAAGTAGCTAACTGGCTGACAGTCAGAACTATTCCTCTATGGAAGCAGTAAAGTTTGATCTTTTTTTCAGGTGATGACATTACTACACTGTCACCTCTGTGTGGCCATTAACGCTGATGTCCAGAACACATGCAAAGAGCTGGACTATTGTGATCTCATAAACTGCCACAGGTCACTAACAAGAAGTAGTTCATTTATTTATAAAGGGACCATTGACCAGCTAATTAATTCAATATGAAGGGTTTATTCACAAAATAATGAGCACAGTGTTTGATGACTGTCTATTTATTTTTTAAATTGAGATTGTGCAGAAGTTTGAGGTCAGTTTTTTACTGATGCATGCATGTGTACATCTTCTATTCAACAGCAGTCGGCTAGCTAGCTTCTCTCATACTTTTCTTTTTTTCTTTTTTCTGTTTTTCTGACTTTTAAAGGAATCAAAGCAGAAATAATGCTTTGCACAGTTGAGCTTGTCTTCTGATTGGGAGCTCATATTTTCATAAAGATGAGTCATTAATCCTTTCATGTTCCTAAACTAAGCATGGTGAGTATTATGACAAAAATTATTATATTATAAAACATTTCTTTGTCCTTCAGTTTTCACTTCTAACGCTTCTGTCAGTCTAACACTGGTGACCTCTCCAACCTCTTTTGCAATAACTTACTTTTCATGTATAGAGTGGTATTAGCAAAATGTGAATTGTGAGTAACACTGCTTATCTAAGCCAAGGTGTTGTTGACAAGCTTGGCTCGGTGAGTGATCCGAGCTGGATCCTTGTCTGTTTATGTTTGAAGTAAACCATTTCCAAGCCTGCTCCCTCTGTGATGAGTGTTTCATTTTGTCTCATAGCTGTTAATACTTGAAGTCTGAGGTTTCATCAGCCATGGTGAGGTGTTGGAGGAGCTTTCATGTGAGCAGAGTGGAAATCTGAAGCACAAAAAAAGAAGCAGCATAGTTGGAACGCAAACTTTGAAAGAGAATGGTATGTGACAGAGGGTACAAAGGAAAGAAAGAGTCACGGAGATGAGGTATGACATTGTGAGAAAGAGTTCTGAGGAGTCTGAATCCACTGTTTGCTCTCATCCCTGGCTCTGTTCAAAGTATTTAGCTGTGACTGTGCAGGCTGTTGTTCCTGAGAGTACAGCTTTTCACCAGTCAACCTGGCTATTAACAGTCTCTAGAGGCCAGATCCTTTTCACTGTGACCCCTCACAATCCTGCTTGGTACTATTTTCCTTTGTCCTGTTTCTGCTGAGAGTAATAATAAATAAGGCTCCCTGCACAGGCGTCTCCTTTTCCATTTTGGCTGCCTCACATCTGCTAAGTAATGGTCGTTGTCTCAACTTATCTTAAACATACATATTTTCATAGCCTGTGTTCATCATGCTGCCTTACTTTTGTTATGAGAGCAGATTTTTTTTCCAGGTCTTGCTGACCCTCCTATGTGAATCAGCTGCTAATTGACAGCCAGTCATAACAAGTTGACTCGCTGGTCGTTTCAGAACACCTACCAATCGTCTTGAAAGCAGAGATGTTGCACATTGTTCAATTATCCCCTTGGAAACTCAATCTATCTGAGATCAGTAGTAGCTGAAATCTCCTGAAGCGGGTCTTCCAGAATTAGTGTGAGAACTTCAAATAAAATCACAGAAATTTGAATTCTATTAGAGTCTGGAAACAAACACTGTATTTTAGGAGAAGCATCAGGCCCCCTGTTTTGATGGGGACATCTGGTTAGCTCAGGTAGAGTGATGAGTGCCCTCTCGCTGCCTGTGAAAGAAACAGGGCCTCAAGGAAAACTTATACACACACACACACACACACACACACACACACACACACACACTGTCATAGACTTTTTAATAAAAAGCCCAGTTTTTTTTTTTAGAGGTGAGACAGGAAACTTTTCCTCCTGCACCTATGTAAGCAAGATTCTACCTAGAATAACAGGTGAGGAGTTGACGTAGTATTGTTTCTCAGATGGTCAAGCTAACACATCTAGGAGTGTGCATATGGGTTTAAATTAATGAAAATGAAAAATATATAAATATATTACTTCCATTTGATTTATTATCTGAGTCTGAATGATGTTTAATTTTGAAAAATAACCAGTCACTCCGTTACATCCGTCTGTGACTCACTCTAGACGCAAAGTTGTTAAAAGTTAGTTGGCTTTTTCTTTAACTTTAAAGCCTCTGATACCCTCACAACACATGAGTTAAGGTAGTCTCCTAGCTTATGCAAGTTATCATAGTTATATACTTATTCAGCCTTGTACTCATTTATTTTCAAGGTTTTTTTCCTCTTTGTTCTTCTTATTGAGGCTCTAACTTAATGAGGGGACAGGAGGTCTCCCATTATTTTCCTGTGGAAACCAAAAATAAAGGAAAGTTACTGAAAACCTTGTCCCCTTATGCTCTTATGTTTATCTCAGTAAAAATAAACTAGTCCAAGATCATCACCCTTCGATGCAGTCTCATCTCTGTCTTTGTGAGCATCCTCCTCATTTCTAAATGCACATACAGGCATTCACACAGTTCTTGTGTGAATTTCTCCCTCTTGGCCATACATCTATGATCAAGGCTCATTAAAACATCCTCACCATCAAACAAGATATTTCAGAGGCTATCATCACCATCAGATGGTCTTTTAGGGACTTTGATTCTGAGGAAATTACCCCTTCTAAAATCTCAAAAATGAATAAAAAGTTGTAAAAAAGATATCAAACTGGACAGAGATGGCCTAGGGGTTTAGATTGCGCTCTCATATGGCAAAAGCCCTTGAGTGGGCAGCCTGGGTTCAATTCCGGCCTGTCACTCCCCACTCTCACCCTGTTTCCTACTCTATCCACTGTCCTGCCCTCTCACATTAAAGACATAAAAAGCCCAAAAATAACTGTAACATGCAAATACACTAAACTACAACACAGCTGCTCAGATAGAGAGAATTCAGTTGCGAGAATCACATCTTGTATTTTATAACAGCAAAACTGAAATTACAACCTGTGTAACCACGTGGATCCAAACTACACACACATTTTCTGGAAATGCAAGAAAATACAACCTTGCTGCGCTGATGTTGAATCAGCTCTCTGTGTAGCGTTGTGATATGTAATTCTCAGATCTTATATTGGTCTGTACTTTGGACACTTGAAAGGAACTGTGTGTACAAAGGAAGAATGAGCTATAAAATGTTTTTTATCAAAAAATTCTTGGTTAAAAACCCTACCAAATACACTCTACATTTTAGTATATGCACAAGCAGCAAACTCCGGTCTGAAAATATGAGACAATGCGGAAGTGCTAAAATCTGCAGTTTGTCGAGTATCCAATTGGGGCTGGCTCCGGAAGTACCGGAAGTCACATACAGTGTGGGAAATAAGTATTTGATCCCCTACTGAATTTGTAATTTTGACCACTTACATAGAAATTAACACACTCTAATTTTTATAGTTGTTTACTGTTTATAAGGATAGACAGAATAGTCTATAATACTTATAACCAGTAAACAACCATAAAAAATTAGAGTGTGTTAATTTCTATGGAAATGGGTAAACTTACAAATTCAGCAGGGGATCAAATACTTATTTCCCACACTGTATGCACCAAGCCAAAAAAGCAGTTTTCACAGCCAAAATAAGCATATTTATAGCCTGGCACAAAAAATGTCTCTCATCTGAACCACTAATTTTGCTAATGGCATGCACTGTACAGGGGGTGAGCCCTATGGCTGTTACTGTGGAGACCCAAAGCCTGCCTCATTTCCAATATGGCCGCGCCGGTCTTTTTGCTTCAAAAATCTGTTTCAGAAACAGACTGGTGACGTTGTGGAGACTACATCCATTAATTATAGTCTATGGTGCTACATCTTTATAAAATTGATGGTGAAGCTTATAATTAATGACAAAATTTAAAAAAAATAAATCAGAAGGTGACAGTTAATAAGGACCATTTGGGAACAAATGGAATAATAAAAGAGGAAAGGATTAATGTTAGAAAAAAAAAAGTCAGAGGAAGTTTGTAGATAACAGAGGCCAGGATAAAAGCAATCAGTTCAAACCCAAGATGTCTCTGTCAAACATCCACCTTCACTCTTATTGAAGTATGCCTTTTAATCACATACTTTTCAAAATCTGGCTTTCATCTTAAATGTTTCAGTAACCACATAAAACTTAGAGAATCTGGAGGCAGTTGTGCGTGCAGTTATATGACAAGAGCTGAGTATAGATATTATTGTGTTACATAAAAAAACACGGGTCATTCGTCAGTCACAATCATTCTGCCAAGTTCTCAATCTAGCTCAAGCCCCATGCTGACTTAATAATAAAAAATTAAACGTCTTAACTGTCCCTGTGCTGTTTGCCATGATGCTGATATCTTGTTAATCATTAATGTTGGAAGCGTTTGCTCATAATATCCTTTCAGCAGCATCTGTTTCCAGCCAAGACATTATGTCGGATAAGCAGAGAAAGTCTGTGTATCATTCCTGAATGCTTACATCATGATAGCCGAGCCACTTTCCCCTTTTGTTTGTTTTCACTAGCACACTTGTGGTGTTAATCTAAAATATAGTCTTCTAGCATTTTGAGCTTCAGCATTTTTAGCTTCAGTAGCCAATGCATCGACTTTGCATCCTGCAGGTTTATATAGTGAGTGTTGTTGCAATTTGGGATAATAATCCACTCAAAATAATCCTCACCCCAAGCAGTGGCCTTGAACAGTGGATCTGAGACATGGTTTTGCTTCAGATCAATTAACTGCGTAGAATGACTTTAATGCCGTGTCTCCTGTTTAACTTTAAAGGTGGCATGTCTGTTAAACCCTAGAAATCATTCTTGAATGAGAATGGCATGATGGAGTTCCGTTTTAGATCTGGAGTCATACAAGGGAAGCCAAGTGAACTTGATGAGCCCTCATTTAACATGTTGATTTAAACAACAACAGCTGCTGAGTGTCAGCTCTATAATCACATTTTATGATTGTTTTTTCAAGGAACCCTGAGTTTTTTTAAGGACAAGAATAAAGTAAAGTATGGACTGTGTTTATACATAAAGCTCTTTCTCTAGTCTACAGACTTTACATCTTAAGTCACATCCACCCGCTCACAACACAGTCATACACTGATAGCAGAGGCACAGTTGCATTGGTGGAATCACCCGACTCTATCAATGGCAGCAACCTCCAGTCATGTGAAATTAAGCCTATGCGGAAATACTTAAACTGCAGCTCTTCCAGATTCTGCTTTAGGCTGGTGTAATTATTTTCATTTTCGTTATGTTCAGCTACTTGAATGCCCAACTCCTGCTTTCTCATCAAGATACCAGGTCCTTTTGTGTTTTAAATTGTGATGTCTAAACCTCTTAAACCGTCTGCCTGGACACAGAATCTCGTCCTGGTGCCAATATCTGCAGCAGACAAAAGAGTGAAAGCATTTTGATTAGGAGCTCAGATACCTGCAGCAGACAAAAGGAGTGAAAAATACCAAAGGGGGCATTCCTCAGGCATAAATGTTTAAGTCTAGCCATGTTCGGGGTCTTTCTTCATTCTAACCGCTCATGTGTTGATGGTCTCTATTTCATTCTTTACCAGTAGCAGAGAACTTCCACAACAGTCGGTTGCAGACCAAGACCAGAAACCACATACTCACTAAGCCCAAAAAAATTATGATTTACAGCGGAAATAAACTCAATTACAGTCTGGTTCAAAACAAAGTCCTCTTCATAATCTCCCTTACCCCTTCAATGCTCTAATTTCTATAACTTGAATGAATTGTGCTTTGTTCCTCAACTTATATGTGTGTTTGCAAAAGACATTCATTCTCTAAACTTAAGTTATTAAAGTTCTGTTGTCCTCCCTGACCATCACCCTAGTAACATAGTTCGTTTTCTGTGATGTTTTACTCAATACACCATTGAAAGACGTGATCCAGTTTGGTAATGGCAAAGCTCAACACAGCAGTACCAAAGTAAGAAAATGTATCCTGACATTTCAGTTTTATCTATTAAATAGAAATATGAGTAGGTTCATATTTAACATTAAACATTTCCACCCAGTTCATTAAGAAGAGGGACGACTTCTTTAAGGCCTAAAAACAGACGCCCGAATCATTGATCTTTGATGGTGATTTGAAACACCTTAATGAAGACTTTTTTTTCTTTCTTTTACCTTTTTCTATCTTTTTGCATCTTTGATTTCGAGATAGGCTTCTAAGGACACCATCTCCACACATAAGTTAAGTTAAGATAAGTTTGTCCACGGATCTTTCCTTTGTTTTATGGATTAGTTGTTTCACAGGCATTTCTCTGTTCAGACCACCCATGACACTCAGCCTTCTCCTCACCTCATTTCTCCTCCAGTAGGTCTTTTTGATGGAAAGTGTTTCTGCTGACAAAATGCTTTGGCAATGTCATCACATAAATTATTACTATTACACGGATGTTTCCTTTTTCCCCCTCATGTAACATACATGGGGGGAAAAACATTGTCTGACATGGTAACTAAAGTATTCTCACATCGTATCTATCAACTCGGCCCAAAGCATGCCCTGAGAGGCTGTGGAGAGAAGCTTTGAGGCCTGAGTTGTGGGAAGAGAACTAAAAGCATATTGTCTCTCATGTTCCTTTGAGAAACATCCCGTTAAATCCTGGAGGACAAACCCACCCACCAGCATTAGGATGGAGGGAGCTTGTTAAACTGGCCGTTCCACGCACCCTTTCCAGTGTTCTGTTTAAAATACAGTTGACAGCCTCTCTGAAGCACCAGCCATCTAAGACCCAGGGTCACGACCTTCCATGCTTCCTTGTTGTGGTTCAGTTGAAGTGCAAAGCAGGTTGCCTTTGTTACTGAAACAAAGTTGACTGTATTCAATGTCTGTCTTTGATGCCATTTTTCGTTGTGTGATCACTGTTATGGTGTACTAAGAGCGCTGACTTCATATTATTAATGTCTTCCTCCCTCTGTTTTCTGTAAGAAAATGAGAGAATAGATTGCCGCCTTTTATGGTGGTTGCTTAAGTATTGTTATTACTCATTTCTGGACTAAGAAAAGGTATTTCTGTATTGAGGTTTTCTTTCATCAGCACAAAAAAGAGGCCTGGTATCAGCTTAATGGGTTTTGTAAACAATAGTGGGTCGCATGGCAAGGGCCTAACCTATAAACTCTGATGGAATCAAGATACAGAAGGTAATTTCTTACAGGCGTCTTGCAAGAAAGTAAAAGGGTGAGTCACAAGTCTTCAATCAATTAAAAATTGTTTTTTTTTCTGGTGTTAAAAATATGCACAGGAATACTGTGATCCATATTCAATCCAGTAACAAAATGTGCTTAGAAAGTAGTCAGCCTCACGTTATAGATGGATAGATGGATGAGTTTAGATGAGATCAGGTCTGTTCTTTGTGACTTTGACTGTATTATTGTATTTCCTGTCAATTCCACAGATTGTTTTACTGGCCCATCTATTTATTTAACTTTTTTAAGTCTCTGAACCCAAATTGCTACCTGCTCTCCGATCATCTGGAAAGAATCAGCCGTGTATTTGGTTCTCGGATGTAAAAAGTTGTGTTGTCATATTGAACTACTCCACCAACAGTGTGAACGGGTGGCATAAGGATGATGTGACATTTGCTTCCTCATATTAGACTTCCTCGGGCCAAGCTGTTTTGAGTTACTCTGACAGCAGCAGGGTTCAGAAGCCATACAGATGCACTACGATATGATTGGCACTTGGGAGACTTATGATTTCACACTTTGGGGATTATTCTCTATTTTCCAGAATGTTCTGCCTTGAGACTCTTAGGGGATGACCTCATGATTGGCCGATGGGGGTTTGGAGAGTTTGTGTTCTAGTGTGTGTAGTAACACATTCATGATCCACTACATCCAGAGGAAGATTGCATTGGGAACTGGAAACAGCGCTTCATAGCTGCTATTATATAATGTAATACAAAGTAATTGTTGGAAAAGGGGATTTCAGCTGGGACCAGAGCTGCAGCTACAGTGCATGTTTGTGTTCTGAATTTATTACCCTCTGTCAGTGAATAAATTGGCAAAATGTTAAAGCATATACACTACAGAGCTCACTTTTTATCTGCCCCCTATTTTCGGTGAGTAAGCACAATGGGGATATAACTTAGCCCAGAAACACAGGAAGGCTTTAAAGCTATGGCTAAGATCAAACCTTGGGAAGGTCACTGCTCCCAACAAACACACTGAAGCATGCATAGGTTCAAAAATATCAACGGATAAATGTATATGATAGGTTTATGACTTTAATTGTTTTCATAGTTGTTCGTCTGAATATGATCTTAAAGTCTGCTCAGGGGGAGCCCTCATATTCTAAGTGGTTAAGGAGCAGGCGTGCTGTTTGTTGTATACGTAGATACATGTGTGCTGGGACAGAAAGGCACAAAGACTGTCTGCTTCTTTGTTCTTGCTTTTCTCAGCTCCTGTGCAATTTGTTTGTCCCTTCCTTTATGGTGAATTACTTTGAAGGGACATTTGCCTTCCCTGAACATCTTTAAAGTTCTTTCTTACTTCAATAGAAGTTTGACCTGCTTAACACAACACACATGGAGACAGGTCCAGGCCTTTTCTGCCCTCTTCTCTCCCTCTTGCTCGGAAAATATTGTGTTTCTACAGAAAAGAAGTGCACATCCTGTCCTCATTAGGCCAGAGAAAGGAGAGGGATCTGGCAAGGCTGATCCTGTGGAAGCCCCGCACATGAGCCTGGACAGACTAGAAGAAGCAGGCGGGCAGGCACACTGCAGCGTTTTATATGGCTCTTGTTCTTAGCCTTTGATGACATTGTTTAGAATAGGAAATATCTAATAAGTAAAGTATTCTGTCTAATCTGCTGCCAGTGGGTTTAGTATTTGCCTGGAGGTCTTGAAACACTATCTCTGCCACAGCAATAATATACATTTAAAACTCTCATGGAGTGGGTTGGAAGGAGCAAGGAAGGGGGGTGGGGGGCATAGGGAACATGCTGTAATAGCAACCATGTGCAGGTTGAAGTAGACGGGGATGGGATAGGATGGGATGTATACCTTTGGTCTGTTGAAAACTGCGTTTCTGTGTTTCTCTTGTTTTCCACTTCATCATAATCATGTCTCAAAAGACAGCAGTAGCTAATTCAGACTGACATTATGGCCATTAATGACCATAAGAAATACTCAAGGCCACAATATTAGGTTAATAGTGTCAAAAAGGATGATTATTATAATAATGAGCTGTAATTTCTAATTTGGCCACTGGTATTTCTTTTATTTGTTTTTTTTTATTTATTTTCATCCGGGTCCTTTGGGAGCAACAAAGGCATCTTTATTACTCGCCTAAAGTCTAAAGCTGCCTGTTTCCATTTTGGATTTCAACCCAGCAACTCTTTGTCACTGCCAGTTCTCCTAAAGTTTCTTTGACCCAAGCATCAGTTTCAGCCGCATAATACACAGGACTGCACAAAACATTTTTATTGTTAGGGTGAGGCCTTTATTTCCAATGATGATTTAAAGACCACAGAAAATCTACCAGAGCTTGCCTTTAACCAGATGATGTTTTTTTTCTCTATTGTTTCAGTCATTGAATTTGCTAAGTTTGGGTCCTGTCATAAAGTTAAAGGCCTTGTTGGGACTTAATAAGTTATCTTAAAACTGTCTCACCTTATTACTTTTGCCTGTTCATAATCCACAGTATAAAAGGTAAAATATAGCACCTCAAGAATTAAAAAAAGAAATGTTACAACATGGTGCAAACAAGACACGGTTCTTCTGCACATTGCACCCTGATCACTTTACACTGTTTACATTATTCTGTATTTTATACGTTCAAATATTCCTTTTAATTTTTCACATAATATTTCCATATAACTGTATATATGTGTATTAGTATTTTTATTGTTTAAAGAATGTGTTCATCATTTTGTTTGCATCAGAAGTCCAGTGCTTATTTGTGTAGCAACCAACCAGTAACTGCAGCCATGAGGAAACAGTTGCATGAATAGAACCAAAACCAAATGTGATCCAAATCAAAGTCGCTGCAAATAAAACATGAGGCACCACAGAGTACTTCAGCCCTGAACAGAAACACAGGTTGAACACTTGATGGTGAAGCAGATTTATCTCAGTTTTCAAGTTTAAAAATGGTAAATCAAATCTAGTTAGCGTCAAGCCTGTCTGTCATCCTCAGCACCAGTGTAACCATAGCCTCACCTTACCTGTCTTTGTGCACAGGTGCGTCCATCTCAGCAGAAGCATGGCAGTCGAGATGCACTGGCAGGAGCTGACTTCTCCTCCCGTCACAGCGGCACCGGGCAGGACAGCGGCTTTGGCAGCGACAGTACTCGCATCCGCATCATCCAGATAGAGCAGCAGAGCGGGGCCAGCCACCACTGCATCGCTAGACCTTCCCACAAGTCCACTATCACTAAGAACCTGAACTTCATTCCTTTTGACATCTTTCTGACTGCCAGTAGGCTGTCCATCATGACCTATGCATGCACCAGTCCACCAAAGTCTCTTCAGTCGGTGTTTGAAACTCCCTGCACCCCTGAGAAGAAGGAGCCTGGGGAAAAGGTATACAAAATCATCAGATATTTAAAGTCATTCTGGAGTCTGCTCTGGGATATGATAGTTTTCTATGCAAGTGGTATTCATGGTTCATGGGTAAATATGGAACATAGACTAAGTGTGTCTTCCCTGACAAAGTGTGACAGGACCCCAACACTTGTTACCAGGCTTCTAACTGAAGATAAAATCATGAATTAAAAGATTTGATAGAGAAGATAGTTTGATGAAGTACTGGATGGATTTGTCTCTTTTCAGCAGGTAGGAAGAAGTGCTCTCAACCAGCCTGAAATCCTCTCTGAGGTATCACCAGCCTCAGCCTCTCCAACTCCAGAACCTGCTCCAGCTGCACCAGTTTCTCTTGCTGGTCTGACAGCTGAGGACATCCTCAACAGCAACACCTCTCAGCCAGCTTCTCCACTGCCAAGAAGAGCCCCTCTCTCCCTGGAGGGCCTACCAAATCCCAGCCGCTCCTCAGCTCGTCAAGCACTGGGTGTGACCATAGTGAGGCAGCCAGGCCGAAGAGGGGCGGGGGACCAGTTACTGGAACCTCTCCTGTACCTCCAGGTGATGCAGCCCTCTGCTCTGCTCAGCTGCCATCACCGCAAGCAGAGGATGGAGCTCTCTGTGTTCGATGTGGCCTTGAGAGGAGTAGCATCAGACTACAAGTGTCTGGGTGAGAGAGCAATTTTCTTTAAAAGCACCCCCCATGCCAAAAAAAGGTTTTACATTATCAAGAAAATAAAACTTTAACACCTGTCTTTCATGTTCTCTTCCTTTCTTTGTGTCTCTCCTGATCTCTCTACAGACCCAGGAAAGTCTTTGCCAGAGTCGCTGGATTATAACGTTTATTGGTTGCAGACAGTAGCAGGAGAGGTGGACAGTAAAACAGGCATCCCTCCTCCTCTGCTGTGTTTGAATATCAAAGATTTCCTTAATGGACCAGGTGAGATCATACACGCATACACACATAAAACATGCACAGACAAACTGTTTTACTCATGCAACCTCTGTCACAGGATCATATTTCATAATTCCTGCCTATTACTGTTAGGCAGGAACACACAGAGACACAACACTGGAGAACACTTACAGGACACAGTCTACTCATTCTCTCTGGACCAGGACCTTGTATTTGAAGATCATTCCTCTTCATACCAGTGCAGCCTTTGCTTTCACACAACTTGGTTTCAAAGGGAGTGGCATTTCTCATTTGTAGTTTAATGCAAAGAGGATATGGGAAAATTGGCTTCAGGAAATTTTTGTCTAATAGGACCTTAATCCCTGCTCTGTGAACATTATTCACTTGTTCTCTAAAGGGCTTATAACAATGCTTGTTAAAGAAGCAGTAAAGACAGATGCTGAAAAAAGCTCAGTAGAAGAAAGAAAAATCCCCCAAATCATCTCCTGCTAAAATAAAAAGCAGTGACACAAATCAAAACAATCCTTCTCATTGGGTATTACAAAATAATGCATACCTTTGGCACAAGTGTCTCACTACACTGTTGGTGTGAATATTTAGAGTTGTAGGACGATGTCAGCTAGGTGACACACTGTGTGCATTGTCAGGTACTGCTTTTGTCACCTAAAAAGTGTAAAACACTTTTTCATTTGTTTTGTAATATGTGTTCACTGAGTTGTCTATCACAGGACTGCATGTCCCTCTCTCTCAGACTAATGTGGTATTTATGTCTATACTCTAGAGTGTGACTGATATCCTAAATAAAAAAAGACCACTAATTAAAAAAGAGTAGCTTTTTGAGTGTAAGTTTGGGGTAAACCCTTTTCTGATCCCTTTGAGTGTTTCATGATTTGTGTTTAAGCCCTGGTCATCTTTTACAGTTCAGACCCCTTATTACCAAGAACTCATCAGATCAGGCAGCATTTTTCAGTCTTCTGTTGTCCAGTTTTGGTGAGCCCGTGTGAATTGTAGCCTCAGTTTCCTGTTCTTAGCTGACAGGAGTGGCACCAGGTGTGGTCTCCTGCTGCTGTAGCCCATCTGCTTCAAGGTTGGGCGTGTTGTGTGTTCAGAGATGCTCTTCTGCAGATCTTGATAATAACGAGAGGTTATTTGAGTTACTGTTGTCTTTCTATCACCTCCAACCACTGTCCATTCAGTCTCACCTCTGGCACCAACAAATCATTTTGTCCCACAGAACTGTTGCTCACTGGATATTTCCTCTTTCTGGGACCATTCTCTGTTAAACCCTTGATAGAGATGGTTGTGTGCGAAGATCCCAGTAGATCAGCAGTTTGTGAAACACTCAGACCAACGACCATGCCACGTTCAAAGCCTCTTACATCACCTGTCTTCTTGATTCTGATTCTGAGTTTGAACTTCATTATGTCTACATGCCTAAATGCATTGGGTTGCTGCCACGTAACTGGCTGATTAGACATTAGTGTCAACAAGCAGTTAAATCTGATAAAGCAGCCAGTGAGTTCTTCATTCATATTAAAATTGGTGTGATGGATCTCCCTGTTGGCTCTGTACAGTAAGAACAGACTTTTCACCGGGTTCTGTGAAAACTCTCTGCCCTTAATCACATGTAAGATTTGTTTGACATGTTTATAAACCTTTGTTAAAATAAAACATGAAATTAATTTGCATGGTGTTCTGCACTGACTTCAGAGTGCCATATCATTTATGACCAGGTGTTCTAACATTTCACTGATAGAGTTAATGCCTGTCATAATTATACGGATATGTTCATTTTTCTGAATTACATCTGATAGCAGTGTTTAGTTGAAGCACAGATGTTGAGATTGTGCTATTGCATCCAGGTGTTTCCCTTGAACTATTTAAAAGCAGAGCTATCCTCGTCTCAGTAGGATAACTTCAATCATTACACTCACAGCCATTATGTACACAAAAGATACAAACACCCTCCTGAAAGAATCAGACGAGATCCAGGCTCAGTCTGAGGTTGCCCCGGGTCAGGCTCTGCTGGAAAGATCCGGAATTGACCACATATGCTGCTAGTTTCCTCTCAGCCCTTCACCCACACAGCCAAACACACACTCATGCACCCACACACACACTTATGCACATTCACAATTAAATACACATTTTCTACTGTGTGTTTTTTGGTTCGATCAATCTTTAGCGACAATAAATTTCATGGAGTTCAGACCATACCTTGGGACAAACAAGAATTTAGCCTTTGAATCTGTTGCCCCCCCTCAGAGTGCGGATGGCCTAGTGGTCTAGGTCGCGCTCCACGAGGCAAAACCCTCAAGCAGGCAGCCTGGGTTTGAATCCAGCCTGTAGCAACTTCCCTGCTTGTCACTCCCCACTCTCAGCCTGTTTCCCACACTTTCCACTCTCCTTTTTTCACATTAAGTGTATAAAAAGTCCCAGAAAAAAAATAACTTAAAAAAAGATAAAAATAAATCTGTTTTCCTCCACATATAGATGTGGATATGTTTGAAAACAGTTTCTTTATGTTGGTTCTGTTAGGTTCAACTGCATGAAGGCTAGTTTTTACTACCGGTGCTTGGGGGCAATACATCACACTTAATGCTGCCCAAGATGCTCAATACACTTGTTCAAAATGCACTTCTATGGTGTTTGAGGTGACAGACTAAGTACACCTTATACTGAACTGAACTGGCTCGACGTGTATGCAGGTGTTCTCAATACTTCTGTGTTATTCTGTAAACAGAGAAATATTGCGTGTTGTGTTAACTTCATAGTAGCTGATGCAGTCATGAGCTACACACGTCTGCATTACTATGCAATACTCCTCTGAAACATGAGTCAGGGTGTTTTTTTATGATCCTCAGATCACCTGTTTATGTTCCTGCCTCATTTTCTGCTTTCTCGCAGTGAAGTTGAAACGTGTTGGTGTTTATCTTACAGCAATTGTAACAAGGACAGATAGAGAGGAGAGGGGAAAGAGATGATGCATTGCTGTGATTCTGGACATGTTGTAAATGCAGGACACACAATCCTGCTCAGCGGCCCAATCACAGGGCTTGCAGTCTGCATTTTCTTACACTCATGGTTACATTTGGGAGGAAGTGCACATCAGCCGACATGAAGGTACAGGGATTGCGTGGACCTCTGATGTGGGTTCCACACAGAAAAATAAGAGTCTGTATCTGGAAAGATTGTTGTGAGTTTAAGCTGAAGTTTTGATTTGTTTTGACAAGTTTTGATCCTGCCACCTAAGTACTGTGTGATTTCTGGATTAATCCTGTTATGATTTGAATTTTCTGTTAATTTAAAATCAAAGTCAGTTAACTACTTTATAGCATACCTGCCAACTTTTGACTTTGAAAAGGCGTAAGACCCCCCCCCCCCCACACACACACACACACACCGTGGCATCCCTCAACATTAACGCCTTTTCCGTGCTTATTTACCTCCATATTCTGCTCATGCTTGCAGATGATAACAGTTTATTGAACCCTCTATACCAGTTACTTATTACATTTGGCTCTCTGTTTAACTCTCGGACAAGCGCATCCCACACCTCTCTCGGAAAACTCTCAGAAAACAAACAGCCGTCCATCACAGGTGATGCATTCACTGAAGCTTTTAAATCTCAAGCACAAAATAACCCATATTAACAGTAACACATTCTCATTATTTAACATGAATAACCCACAATGACAGTTACAATATCAACATGAAAAACCAAGAGTGTTGTTGTGTCAATGCAACAATGGTCTCTGTTTCTGGTTCCGGCAACGCGAGAGCTGAACTCCGACCCCTCGCATGCTTTGAAGGATTAACTAATCGGTTATGTGTGACGTTTGTCATTCTAAACCATAGCCCAACAGTAAGATATCAGACGCTCACTTCAGCGTGAGAAATCAGAGGTGTGGCGTGAGAGCGTGTGAAGCCAATGAAATGCATGTGTCTCACGGTCAACGCGTAAGTGTTGGCAGCTATGTTTATCGTGTTTTCACAAATGCTAAATTTACATGTGCAGGCCTTGTTTCCTTTTCCATACATGTGTGCTCCAATGACCGATTGGTACATCTGACTGCTGCATTTTGATTTGGTATTTTTTTTACATTTTATATATTTCAACAAGGAACAAATGGAGAACACGCACCTAAAAACAGCACCAGGACAGACGCATACAGAAAGCCAGAGTTTCTGGAAGCAGTGAGATTCAAGGCTTGACCAGTAAATGTAGAAACAGGCAGAGCTTAGTGATTTCAGTGAACACAATGACACAAACATGCACTTCCATTCCCTCTTTTTAACATCTACTGCTCAGTTTTAGTCCTTGAGGTTCAGTGAGTAAGTCCAGAGATGTAACTGCTACCACTTGGAGACAAGTGAAGCAACAGGTGATAGATTAGCTAGAACAAATTGGAACCATTACTCACCCATGTTCCTGGTTCCTGTCAAGCTATGGGTTCATAGAAATGTTGTCAGTTACTGTATACAAGCCTGTGCCCCCCCGAACCATCCAGAACTGCTCTAATTTGAATCAGATGGCATTTGAGGCGTGTGTCACAGGCCATATTGAAATCATACTTTTATGACAGTGGGATTCTACAGATGCCCTTCAGAAAGCTGCAGGCGCTCACAAACACATCCTCACATACCATAACATACAGAGCCTGTGTAATTGGACACATTGCCACCTGTGTGTGAGAAAGGCGCTCCACCGTCGAGACTCAAGTAAAAGTCGTCCAGAGAAATCAAAGGTGCTGTCGGAATGAAAACAATGTTCGTGGTGGTTGCACACTCACCTACACCCACCGCCAGGTTCAAAGCTGGGACATCGTCATGCATGACCTAGTCAGAAAGCACAGTAACCTTGATAATAGGCATTTCTCTCCCCCACACTCTGCAGATACAAATGTGTAGTGTGTGTGTGCATAGACCTTGATACCCCACTTTCCAAAGTGCTAATCGTGGCTGACACCTGAGAAGGTCCAGTCTATGGTTCCTCCAGCCTGTTCACATTAAGTCCTGTTCTTTAAAGGTATGCAAACACTAACTTCACCTCTTCACCTCTAGGCTCAATGCTGACTCTTAACACACGGCTGCCTCCAAAGCCAAGGTGTCCTCAATAAAAGCACTTTTGTGTAAGAATGGGTCTGCTAAAAAGGCTCATAACACTCCCCCTGTTTCAAGAAGAAAGTGCCAGTAGACTTTTTTTCATTGATCCATATTTAGTCCTTTTAAAAACTAATCAGGACGGAGGTTGTATGGATTAAAGAATGGAGAGAAAGCAATAGATAGGAAGCACTGAGCACTGAGAGAGAAGTGGGGGGATGAACATAAAATGGAAGATATATATTGGAAAGCAATAGGAAGGGTATAAAGGTGAACAGCTGCTTACAGACTATTTACTTCACTGGAAAGTTTCCTGGTGATAAGTCAAGTGGAAATGATAAGCTACATTACACAGCAAATTCCACCCATCTTTTCTCCAGTTCCTCTCTCCAGCCATCATTTGCCTCACTTCTACTGGATTAAATGAGGAAGGATCCTGCGGGCACACTGTGTGTGTCTGGAGCTGTGTGGGGTGGTGGTGTGTGCATGCATGTGAGTGTGTGTGTTCTCTGAATCCTTTTGGCAGTGACCCCACTCATGTCATTCGGTGCTCCTACCTGGAAAGGAGACATGGTGGCCTAAAACACTCAAAAACCCCTCTGAACACTGGTGCCTTGATGAGACCATGAAAAACATCTGCACTTGTTTTCAGCTGCTTCCCTCTCTCATCATCATGACCAAGTGGAAAAATTGGATAATGGAAGTGGTGTAAAACGGCATTGAGTTAATTCGTGTCTCTGTAAATTCCAGTGAAGTGTTTGAAGGCTGCAGTTCGCCAGAGCACAAAAGAGAGGTAGAACGAGAGAGAGCCCACAGGCTGGAGGTTATGAGGCTGGCATGAAAAAAGTTTTCTCTGAGCTGTTTTTCGGGGTCACATTAGGATCTTACAGGGATACAGTCAGGACTTGGTTGTGCATATAATACTAGAGTAGTTTAGTGTTTTGATTAAAAAAGTGACTCTTTTGATTACAGACTTATGGCGGCATACGTCCTCCTCAGACAGTTTCAGATCATCCTTAAAAACTTGTCAGATGGGGATATTTTGACACGTTTATATTTTTACATAAAACTAAACAAGGATGTATTCAGAGGACCTCTTCTATGTCTCAGCAGCTGTTGTGAATTGGATATCTACTGACACGTTCAGCTGAAGGTCTCTACTTTACAGAGTCACTCCTTAAATTGTAACACCGGGAGCTGACAGAGACACATTCACACTATCAGGCTTAAAGAAGACCATTGTTTAGGAATTTTTAAACCAAGACAATCACAGCTGGGCATCATCTTGGACAGAGGGAAGGGGAAATAAAAACACTGCAGGTGCTCCACCAATCAAATCAGCTTGCAGGCTTCACCCCCCAAAAGTTCTTTGACATTTGGAAAGTATTACCGCCCAGGCAGGGCTGTCTTCAAGGGCAGAATTTCTACCCCAGAACTAAACTTAGACACTAGTTCTGGCAGTCAAAAAGCACAAAGTTCCTCAAAAAATCTCTAGATCCTGGGTAAAGCTTCATCTTAATATTCATTTTCCTGTGTTTGCTCATGTTGGAGTCAAAGTGAATAAAGAAAACCTGTTAAATGAGAAGTCACAATCAGCAGGAACATCAGAAAAGATTATTGCCCAAGAAATGTAGTGATAATAGTTTATTAGTAACTGCTTTAGAAGGACTGCACCCATAGGATTCTGAAGAAACAGGTGGATCGATAGCCTTACTGTATTTAGCCAGGCTATAATGTCACTAGTCAGTAAAACATGCTTCTAAATTGCATAAATTGGAGAAATAAATGGCCTTTCTGATGGAGACTGTGAGGAACAAGGCTGAGCACTGTAAGTGTCTGATTCTGAGTCAGTTTCTGGCTCTGATAGCTCAAACAGGAAGGACTGGGTTTTCCCTTGACGCTACCAGCACTAGCTTCCTTTGTTACTGTCGCTAACGTCCTTGTACAGTACACGGAGGCAGCTCTCCTTCCGTATGCGGGCGTGTCTGAGTGCCTCTAACTGACACGCCCCCAGCGTTCCATAGCAAAGTGCCTATTTTTCCATGATTTTGAGATCTAGTTTTATATACTCAATGACATGTTTCTGTGGTGTGACAAAATCCTAACACAAATTTATTTCTGCTTAAAACAGACTTTGAGATGGCTATATCATTCAGGCTCTTTTCCTAACCATTTATTATTCCTCATCCTTTTATTTCCTGTTTTCTTGGTCCACAGCTGAGCTGATAGTAGATCTGTCCCGCCCTCTGAAAATCAGCCCCACCCTGGCAAAGCTGGAGCAGTCCAAAGCCTACCTGAAGAAAGTCTTACCCAACCACACCTGGGATAAAACACCCACTGCCCCCTCCAGCCCGCTCTCCTCCCCAGCAAAGGCACATCAGAGATCCCATCCTCTCCGCTCTGACCAGCAGGCCTCTGCCCTGGACGAAGCCAGCAGCATCAGAGCCCTGAGCCTCTCCTTCCACAGGGTCTCTCTTCAAACTGCACAGATTGTGGTTGTCATGGAGACAGAGGCCCATCCAATGAAGCCCAATGTGACAGTGACAGTGTCAGCGATGACAGGAAGTCTGAACATGAAGTCAGGGCCCAAGATGGACGGTGAGTACAGTACACACATTAATGGGTTAACACTGGGATGGGACATTCCTTGAAAAAGTGGAACAGGTATTTTAAAATCTATCAAACCAGTGACATGATCAAGACAGGTGGGGCTAAATTAGAAACTGCTGATAGAACATAATCCCAATTTGCAGGTTTTAACATTTTTTAGGAGACACACTTTTAAGACTCCATGATACGATGGACAGAAAGAAAATTATTATCAGTAGAAATTTTAACCCTTTCCTTTCATGTGCAGTTTGGTAAAGGTGTCTAAGAAGTTTGCTTGAGATGTTTCTCTGAAACAGTTTGAAGCCAAGATGTCTTATTTGTTCATCCACTGACTATTGATGTTGTGATTTACACTTTCTTAAAACATGTTGCCCTTCAGAAAAACTCCTCTTTATGAGGATATGGATGGATTATGATTTGAAGGATGATTGTTTTCAGCTGCTACATTTATCACACCTGATAATCCATACGCCATGATTGGCCAAGGTTCACGTTTCACTGATCACAGGTGAACCCTGCCATACGTGGATTTCTGCACCCATATCTGTGCTGGATTTCTACAACACATTGATAAATGAGAGCCAATGAGAGAGTTTAGGGGCTGAATACCATTTTCGCCTTCATTTTTATTTGAAGTACTATTTTCTTTCTTTTATTTTGTATGTGCTTTCAAAGTCCCCATCTGCCAAAAACAAGGTCCGTCAGTAAACTGTTAAATGAGATGTTTGTGTTAGTCTTGGACCTGCAGTTGTTGTGAGTCTGTGTATAATTGATCACATGGATATGTGTGTATTAAAGCTGAAGGTTATTTTTAAGTGTATATGCACAACTGTGCATGAGATTGAAATGTTTGTTTCCAAGCTCAGTCTAAAGCCGTCCCTCATCAGCACTGACAGAAAGCATCACAGTGTTTCTATTATGACAGAACTGCTAATGCTAATATAAATCAAAACTCTTCCAGTTTCTGTACTCAGTTTGTTGTGAGCTGAGGTGCTGCAACAGATAATCAGGATGTGTGGTTGGTCTTTTAGTTTCTGCTGATTTTTGGCATGTCTTCCAAATTTACCTGCAGATAGTAACTCTGGGACAAACACAGTTTCTGTATTATTAACATTATTATTATTTTAGTTAAGGACCTACATGCTCCTGAAAACAAGACAGTGTCTGATTCAGCATATGTTACCTCAGAGCAGCACATCCCTTGTAGACTAGGTTTGAGAGGGACAGGGCAGAGCTGGAACTGGCTCCTGAGTGCCTGCATCTGTTTGACAGATGTTGTTATATAGAGTTACTGTAGATAAAATGATTGTCAAAAATGTTAATTAAAACCTCAAACAGTTTGCTCTCTGTTTACTGAAATCTGCATAACTGCACAGTGACACAATACTCACTGCTGCTGCCCTGCTCTGATTTTCTCGAGCTGCTCAGCTTTTATCCATGTGTGATTTGTTGCTTTTGATAAACACTTTTGAATTGTTGTGTTCGTTGCAATGGAAAAAGAAGGAGTTTGGAGTCAGCTGTATGTGAATGAAAACAAATCTTCTCCCACTCACTTTGCTAGTAAACTGGATTGTTCCACATTTGAACATGGTCATATTTTTCAGTCTTTTTTTATTTTTAATATTTTAGTGACATACCTGAGAGGTTTAAGATGCTTTGTAGATATAGATTATATAATTGGCCCTGTGTTGACCTTTTTGCTTCAAATCTGAAAAGATATTGACACTTCATTCAGGGGAACAAAAATGAGCTTCTATTCCTTTATTTAGGGTGTTTTAAGAATTAATTCTAAGGAATAATATTTTTCTATACCCTGTTTTCTCTTTTTTATGTTGATAAATTTAGCAGACTGCAGTTTCCCCTCAGGACGTCTTCACAAAGTGTTTCCAGATTTGTTGCCACCAAGAGGAGACAAAGTGTCTCCAATTACACTGACCGATTACTCGTGACAATAGATATATCTACTGACTTTTAGCCTGAGCTTCACTGACTCCATCACTCAACACAGCGACCCCTCTTTTACGCTCTGTACCTCAGAAAATTGATATCCTGGAATTTTACAGAGATAAAGGCTTGGATTTCTGTTGTGTTAGGTTGAGCATTTGAGCTGCCACTATAAGTCAGCTGGAATGACCCCCCTGGGAGAGCTGTACATGAGAGATGTAAGACAGGGGAATGTAGTACCTCTACTGCCACAGTTTGTTCAACTACTGTTGCTGCTGTTGCTGCTCTGCTGGTCCTCAGTGGCAGGCCGGGATTGATGGACTATATCCTGAGCAGACCAAAGGATACTGCCAGTGTGTTGGGGAACAGAGGAGGAGGAAGAGTAAGCTCAAGAGTTGAGAAAGAGAGGAAGCAGGAGGGTGATGGAGATTGAGAAGTACGGTAGAGAAAGAAATGAGAAGGAGCTGATGGATTAAAGATGTCCTGGTGAAAAAAAAAAAAAATAACAGACTGAGTCAAAATAGCAGTTTAGCCAGAGGGGGAAAAAGCTCATCATTGAAAAAGAAGCCATCACTTCTGTTGGGTGATGGTAAAGCATGATAGTACAGGATGAAGATAGTCTTTTTGTTTTGCTGTAAGCAGTACATGAGCCAGTGCGAGGGAATATGAGATTTCACACATCATTTATGATATATTAGCTGTGAAAGTAACACATGAATGCTCTATCTGATAACTGTTCTGTTCAGTTATTTCTGTGAAAAATCAGTCATTCGGTGTGTTCAAACATCCTTGTGCCAACTTTACAGACTGATGAAATCAAAGCTCACCTGTCCCTCAGTTGTCTCTTGATACCAGATGATGAGTGGTCAGTTTTCTGCAGTGTTACATGCTGTACATACATTATCAACCTCAGCGTCTTCTCATGGAAAATGTTCTCCATTAGGGGGCGATATGAGGAAAACATGTCAGTATGTTTTAATGACAGGATCTGGATTTTATCAGGATTGTTTTTCATATTCAGACTATTTTGACCTGCAAACAAAATTTTTAGCCCCAAATATTTCTTTTTCTACATTCTCAACTATTTTTATGCTCCATTTTTTTTCTTTTCTGCACCATTTCATAACTTTAATCTAGTCTTGGGTCTTTGATGTGTTTTTTAAACTCTGGATGTTCATGAAGCACACTTTGACATCGTGATAAATACATTCATTTAAAGACATCAGCTGTAAGAGTTCTTGAGTTTCTGCAGAATATACAGAGCTTTAGCTTTATACAAGTAGCCTATGCACATTCCTGATGTAGTTTAGTGAGACGTTACAACATAGACTTTGGTTTTGTTTGTGGCATTGACAGAAACTGTAAATGTACACATAATTTAGAAAAGAATTCATTTCAGTGCCATGATAAATAGATTGTAAGATGAAAACTAGAAGTCATATGATAATAAACTACAGGCCACAATTAGCCTCTAAACCTGACTTTGGACATGCCTACGTTTAGGGGAGAAGTTATACCATCAATTTAACAGGCTCCCAAAATCTACATGACAGTTTAGATCAGACATATTTTAAAACAAGTTACTTTAAATGATGTTAGAAAGAAAATGTGAGAGGACAGCTTGATAAGAATTAGCTCTAAACAGGAGGACGGGACAGAAGAAGAAAAACAGAAGATGTGCAGCTCATAGCTGAGCAGCAACAGGGTCACCTTGGTACATGCCAGTACATTCTTCCCAACCCACCCTGTCTTCATCAGCATACTTCTATAGTTACAAAGGGTGAAGACCCTGTAATTCAGCCCCCTCATACATGGAACATCTGGGTCTCTGTAGCTGGTCATGGCAGCCCCCTCTGCCAAGGGACAAGATGGAGAGAGAGAGGATTAGGTTGACAGTGAGGTGTGTTACAAGATCCTGTGTTAATGAAAAGCAAGTGGAAGCCCCACATTCCTCCCTCCATCACTGGCTCACCACTCCCAAAGGTAGGGGGCATTTATAGTTCAATGAAAGAATGGAGGGAGGTGCACAAGCAAGAGAGAACATATGTCTGAGGGTCCATGAAACAAGACCCGCCCCAATCTCTCAACTCTCCATCAGACTACCAGAGAGTGCTTCTGATTTCCTGAGAACACACATGCACACACACACACACACACACACACACACAGAAATGATTAGGAGAGACACAATTAGCGCACACTTTATCACATGCATATGATCTATGTTCCCAGAGCTCAGTAAAAACTAACAATTATTCATTTAATTCAATCAGTCTTTATTTATGTAGCACCAAATCATGACAAATGTTATCTCAAGACACTTTCTAAAAACATTAACAGGTGTAGACCTGTTAATGTTAAAAGAATATTATTTTATTCCATTTTAGTTCAGTTTAGTTTAATTAGATTAAACTATATTTTTTCTATGCACTAGAATCATACATAAGTAATGATGCAGATGGTTCACTTTTACAGATTGTTACTGCCATACTCCATTAGCCGTGCACTGTCTTCACACTGAACCCATATGTAATTCATAAACACTTGGTGTGTAATTGTGAAATGTCTTGGTTGACACACAGCTCCCTGCATCGTGCCATTTTGGCCGTCAACATCCCCTGCTAAGAAACCAGTTTCCTCTAGTGTCCTATAGTGGTCTTGTGGTGAGTGAATAGCGTATTACTGTAGTGAGTGACAGTATATTACTTCTATCACTCTTACCATTCCCAAGAGTCCTCAGGGGCCTCTGCTTGTTAGGTAATGACTCCTTTAGGCTTCCTCTAATTGATTCCATAAAAAGTGTGGTATAAATCAGCCAGGCAGTGGTCAGACAACAGCTGCCAGGGAGAAACCAACTCCGTAAATCAATGTTCCCCATCTTATCTAATCTTGCCCAAGTTTTTGCCAAAAATGTATTTCACATTAGAAGGATTTCCTTCCGCCCTTTTCCCCACCACCCACCCACTCCGTGGAATACATGTTATGGATTATATGTTGAAGTAGGGATGGGTGATCTGCTGAGATAAACCGTAAAAGCAGGGATGAGTGAGTCTGTGTGTGGTCAAAGTCACTGAAATAATGTTTCGTGGGATTTTCAAATGCAGTGATTCCATTATTTTAGGTCACAAATCCACACATGAACCTCACTCCTTGTGTTTATGTCAACGTCCACCAACCTATCATTGTGTGTGTGTGTGTGTGTGTGTGTGTGTGTGTGTGTGTGTGTGTGTGTGTGTGTGTGTGTGTGTGTGTGTGTGTGTGTGTGTGTGTGTGTGTGTGTGTGTGTGTGTGTGTTCTGATTTGAACTTTCTGATTCAGTTGTTACGAGTTGAGGGAAGCAGGCCTCGATTCTAAGCCATAATAATAATAATAATAATGATAATAATAATAATAATAATAATAATAATAACAAAATGTTATTCGTTGGCACCTTTCATGTAACTCAAGGTCACCTTACACAGCAAAATATTAGGAAAAAAACAAGTTCAAAGATCAACTACATGAAAACAACAAACAGCAGAAGTGAGGATGATGTGGTCAAACAGAAAAGGCTAGTCAAAACAAGTTTTGAGTTGTGATTTGAAGGTGGAGAGAGAGGTAATGTCACGGATGGTTTGTGGGAGAGAGTTCCAGAGATGGGGGGGCAACAGTTGAAAACTCGGGACCCCATTGAAGATAGCCGGGCAGGGGGTGTAGAGAGGAGCTTGGAGGAGGAAGATCAGAGAGTCCTGGAGGGTGTGTAGGTGTGTGAAGGAGATCAGAAAGGTACGGAGGTGTGAGGTTTGAAGAGCCATGAAGGTGAGGAGAAAAATCTTATAATCAATAGGGTATTTGATTGGCAGCCATTGGAGTTGCTGAAGAACAGGAGTGATGTGATTTGTGGAAGGGGTTCTGGTGATGATCCAGGCAGCTGAGTTCTGGACCAGCTGGAGTTTATGGAGAAGTTTGAGAGGTAGACCAGAAATGGGGGAATTGCAAAAGTCTAAAAGGGAGATGACCAGGACATTTACGAGGATGGCGGTACTGTTAGGCGTGAGAGAGATGGGCGTAGACGGTTGATGTTTCATAGGTTGAAATATGCTGAACGTGTGATGTTATTGACATGAGCTCCTGATCACTCTGTTTTGCATTTTCACAAATAGAAGTTTTCACACATTTAAAACAGTTTTTTTTTAACTCTCAGAGAAAATCTGGTTCAGATATTACGGGTTTAGGAATCATAGTGTGGGATCAGTATGTTACTGCCTTTACCTTCTACTCAACAGCTTAATCGGAAGCCGTGAATCAGATGCATCTCACTGCAGCCTGGAGTAGCGGGATGGGGTGGGGGGATTAGAGGTGCTGACAGACTCTAAGCTTTTACTTCTTGCATGTCACCGGAGACAAAACTACAATGAAGTTATGACTTTAAGGGCAAAAGCACCAAAGGAAAGTACATGAGGAACCGTGCCACTGATTATTATCCAATCTGTGTTAGAAGAGAGAGAAAGAAAACAGTGGATTTCCCCTCATTAAAACCTTCAAATTAGGCTTATTTTAAGAGTGCTGGCTGCTGCTGCTGCTACTGCTGGCTATCACACCAGGATGCTGCGGTTAACTGGGTTGTAAATGACACAGAACTGAACAGGAGGGATTGCCTTAAAGTGAATTCTTCTGTGTTTTTCATTTACATTTTATGTACGTGAGCTTTGGCTTCAATTATGTTGGCACACATGTG
The DNA here is from genome assembly GCA_030710495.1 of Labroides dimidiatus. Taxonomy (NCBI): domain Eukaryota; kingdom Metazoa; phylum Chordata; class Actinopteri; order Labriformes; family Labridae; genus Labroides; species Labroides dimidiatus. The sequence continues at coordinate 17,152,158 of CM061148.1, read as the reverse complement.
TGTGTGCTCTTTTCTCCTTTTAGAAACGTAAATGGAAGAAAACATGTTTGGAACTCATTTTGTACTTTGCAATCTGTCTCTGAAAACAAACTAGATGTTCACAGCTCAGTGTGTTATATATAAGAGCTCTTTCTTTGCAGCAACTTCAGGAAATAACAGTAGAAGGCTGCCAACTTGTATCTTTAATATTTTTCCTGAGAGAAATGAGTCATCCCAGTGTTATATTTCACACAAGAGAAGCTACTTCACTGTGGTTGTGTTGAGCATTAATGTTGAATAGAATGGGATTTCTTAATACTGGGGGGCTCTTTAGAATCTCTGCCATCAGTTCATGGATGTGGTGTGGTCCTTAAGAGTCCACCAACATGTTCATGAAATACATTTGGTTCCCTCTCACACCCTTTTCCTTCTGTGTCTCAAACTCACTCCCTCGACTCACTCCCTCGCCGTGCACATTTTTTCTCCTCTACTTTCTCCTCCCCTAACATCCCCCTTTTTGTGCCCTTTTCATCTTCTCATTCTATCCTGCATTACCCCAAATGAACTCCAAGCTGGCTGTAGTAAGTCTGTCCTTAAGGGGAACATTTGAAATCTTGTCTTTTTTATATTATCAGTTATTTTTCAGGCATATTTTGAAGAGAAAGAGGAAAGTTGAGAGTTGAACAACTGAAGTACTATAGCCATACATGGAGCAGGTGTTTAAGCCGTGAAGCCTTTGCAACCCAGACATTTTAAATAGTTGTTAGAGCTATGTTAAATTCAGCAGATATCTATTTATTTATCGTTTGTTTATTCTGACGGACATTTTACTCAAACAGAGTTAGTTTTTAGCTATTTACATCTGTGGTCCCTGTCTGTGGAGGCTGACGGTGCCTCTGAAAAACATACAGAGAGCTACACACTAATCATAACAACTATAAAACTACATTCACTGTGAAATTAAAAGTGAAATGTTAAAATATTAGACTCTAAGTGCACAAAACTAGGGTAGAGGTAAATAATCAATGGACAGCCCACATCTCCCACAATGGCAACGACAGAACATTATAAAAGCTGAACACACTTTGTTATAACAGCTACACAACAGCACCAGATATTCTGGTTGCAACATCAACAGTAATGCAACATGAAACTAGTTTATAAGAGTTTATGTGTTTTACTGCAATGTAAACATGATGGAGTTGATTTTAGCCATCCTAGACTGAAACTCGGCAAAGCTGATGCACTCTATGATTTTACTTGGTAATCATATCACAGAAGCTGTTACTCTAATGGAGAGGGCAGGGTTGTGCTGAATTCGGAAGGTATGTGATGTAATGCATGAGGTCTTTTAACGGAGAAGTTGCCAGACCATTGATCACTTTAAACACTAAAAAAGTATCAGGGAAACCCAGAAAGTGGTAAAAAATAGTCAGTTACACCTCTGAATGATATTACAGTGGTAAAAACTTTTTGGCTTGTTGTCCAAGACCGTCAGTGTTTGCTCGTACAGTGTTTAAGAGGGGGATTGCTGCACTTTCACCCCTGACAGTGAAATAAGGTTGAAATTTGTTTTTCCTTGTACAAAAATACATACATGCAGTTTAACTAACAATAAGAGTTGTTTGGCAAGACTCAGAGAGCCAACCAGAGCTCTCCGCCATTGTTGGGGTCAGTTTGGCTTCTTACATGTCCTTCCTGTGTGCATAGATGACAGCCTCATCAGCATATACAGTATATAGGTTTAAACTAGTGGTGAACAAGTGGCAGACCATTAACATATAAAACTGAATAAAAGAGGTTTCTAAAATTAGGCTTTGTGGCACACTAACACAACAATCGATAAATGATGAGGTCATATCACCAACACATGTTGAAAGCACGATATCTATCTGATAACATTTAAAGAAAAATAACAATCTGACAGTTTTAACAGAGAAACATTATGAATACAACAAGATACAGCAAAGCATCAGACCATGATGACAATGCAATTCTTTTCTTTTTGGGGTTTATGAAGCTTTTAGCTAAAACTTTAAATGATTCAACCTGTAATTTATTTCTTACATTTATGCAGTTAAACAGGTGTACTGCTGTTCTCTGTTTCCCTTAAAGGCACAGTTGGTAGTCACAGAAAACTAGCATGAATGTGAATGTAGCATAGCCTCAGGATTCCGTCTAGCCCCCGCCCTCCTACACTCAAAGCTCCTCTAGAACAACACCCCTGCTCACATGGACGAGCGCCACTGATTCGCGATCATATGATGGTGACCGATTCAAAACTGGTCCTCAGCACATCGTTTTTGTTTGTACTACGTTACCATTAATTGGGGTATAGGTAGTTTTTCTGCATTTCTCCAGCATACTTGGATCCCTCTTGATTATGCACATTGAATCGGGGCTAGTGCACACCGGCAAAATGTACGTGTTAGAGGCGGGCAGAACAGCAGGACAGGATTTGATTGGTTCAATAAGATTGCCAAACGCTAGGATTGGTTGGTGTTTTCTCAGGTTTACTACTGCTGTAGACAGTGGATATTTTTTGCTCTATTTTAAGAGCACATCATGCATTGATAGCTGTCGGGACATAAAGATCATTTTAAACATTATAACAAAAAGTGTATCTAAATCTGATTACCAACATTGCCTTTAATTTACTGTTAACAGACATAAGTGTGAATATCTCAAGTTTCAAAGTAAATGGACCAGTACTTATATAGCGCTTTTCTAGTCATTCTGACCACTCAAAGCGCTTTACAATGCTAGGTTCATTCACCCATCCACACCACATTCACACACTGATGGGAGGAGGAAGTTCTAATGTAAACCATCAGTTTTTTTAACTAACACATTCATACCCATTCATACACCACTGATCAACAGTGGGAGCAATTGGGGGTTCAGTGTCCTGCTCAAGGACACTTCGACATGTGACTGCAGGAGCTGGGAATCGAACCCTCGACCTTCCGATTGAAAGACGACAACTCTACCACTGAGCCACAGTTGCCCCCACGTTGTAAGCTGCCTCTCAGAGATTCATCTTTAACTAATGTGATCCATCCACTCAAAATGTAACTTCTGTTCTTCATCTTAAGGTTTGATCATAGTAGTTCAGTTGGTTTCAGTCAGGGCATAAATGTCATAGATGTCTCTCAGTCTGTCCATAGTTTTTAATGTGCTCCCTTTGTCCTTTCAGATGCTGTTCAGGCTGCTTCTGTGCAGCTGGAGCTGCAGGATGTGCTGGTGAGAACAGGGCTGAAGGACAGAAGCCGTCTTCTTCTGGGACCGTTCTGCTGCAGCACTTCCCTGGAGGCACGTTGGTGCCGTCACAGCGGCAGTCCTGGACCCGAGCCTGGTCTCCCTAAACTTCTGCTAGACCTGAGGGGAGGCCTTCTGCAGGTTTGTGTATTTATGACATCAGTCCAGCTTCCCAAATCCCAACATTTATCACCCTTCAAAAGTTTCTTCAGGTCAGGATGAGGCCTCACATAGAGTATCCAGCCTCGGGTTGCTTCAACACCCTCATCTTCGCCTCAGCCAGCATGCATGTGGTGTGATCATGAATTAATCTGCTGCTTAAAACCCTCTTAAATCTACTGTTCCCTCTGAACCCTGCCATGGCTCATGCCACCCTGCAGTTGAAGTGATGACAGTGGGGATTCCACTCTGCTGGTTATGTAGTGGAGTATTATGAAGCTATTTTAAGGAGGTTAGTGTGCCTTTTTTCCTGTGAGAAGTTATATAATATACCCACTGCAAAAGTCCCTTTTTAATGGGACCTCCGTAGGGTTTTATTGCTTATGTATTATTCCACATAACCTCTTCAGGGGGAAATCCCGTTCCTTTTCCCATTTTCAACGGTTGCCTCAATGCTTTTATAGCGTGCCCATTAAGAGAAACATGACTCGCAACTCACAGCACTTGATACATAACCATACGTTTCCTTCTGTAAATATTAGAGCTTCAAGTGTTTTAATCTATTTCTGACCACTGGAATTCCTTCTGATTCCACTCTTTCCAAACAGCCTCTCAAAAAAATCCCCAGATTTTCCTGTTTTTTCGGGTTAAGTCATAACCCACCCTTGCATGCTGGTGAGTTAGCAGCTCCATGTGTGAAGGGTTTTTGACTCAGAGATTCCTGGTATTTAGTCCAAACCTCAGGCTGACTGGCTTTGATGGAACACAGGGAGGGGAATGCCGTGTGTAAGTCAGAGTATGTAATGCTGTGTTGGGTCATGCTGGAAAGGATGTGAAGGAGTGATGTTGAGGGTAACCCTGACTGCTTCTCATCCTGTTTTGGAAAAGAATTTCAAGTCATTACAGTTAAACAAATTCATGCATCAGCTGAGTCTGTGCTACTCTCTGAACACACTCTGTTTTTCTCTCTGACTTTTTTCCCCTCATCACTCATCCTTTTAAACTTAATACTTTACATCTTTAGACTTATTGTGCAACTCATCCCCTGTCTCTTCCTCCACAGCTACCTTATCCTCTCTGCTTCTACCTCAACAGGTCTTCTGGGGTCAGGAACACCTGAACTGCCTGAAGATGGTGGAGGAGCATCTCCAGACGTACCTAAACTGTCAGAGAGGGAGTTCAGCTGACAGCTGCTCTAAGGGCAAGGCCTGCAGCCCCCAGCCACCTGCCTCTCCTCAGTCTCCCACTCCTCAAACAGAGCACAGCTCTGATGACCTGCGAACAGGGCAGTTTCAGTACATACAGGACTCTGGTAAATATTTATTCAGTGCATGCTGATATCTTGCAGAGATAGGAGGAGAGGTAGTCTAGACAGGTACAAATCTATGTAAGGAATCATTTTATCTTATAAATTGATTGATTGTGATTATTATCAATAACTGAGATGCAGTACAGTGTCAGATTATACAAGTACTACACTGTTGTGAGTTTTAACTGCATTTACCTTGTCAGGCTATTAAATGTAGATTAAATAGCGGTTATCCTTTTAGCGTATTGTTTCCATAGTTAATCATTCATTAATTGTTATCATTGGTTTTATTTTAACTCATAAAAGAAAGACAGAGTGTGTGCCAGAGTGAGATGTCGTTTAAGATTCACATTTCTTTAAATCAAAATAAGATCAAAGTGATCTGTGGAGAGATGTTTCATCAGACGTATCAGCCTGGTTCCACTCTGAGTAACACACTGTTTATTCCCCCTTTTTGTGTTTAGTGTGTGATGGCCTCTAAGTGCAGACACAGACATGCACAGGAACATTATACACAGAGGATCAAACTTCACTCTGGCTGTAGACCAGCCATCCACTCTGTCAGCTGTGGTTGATTCTTTGTTTGTTGCACTGTTCCACTGCTCTTTGATGCATTTAATATGCTAGCTGACGCAGGAGGACATACAGTAGTGAACTAGAACAGGAGAGCAAAATCTGTCGGCAACATGTTGTGAACAGACAGAGAAAAATAACAGTGTGTGGCCCGGGGCCCAGCACAGGAATGGATAGGATGGATTGACAGAGGAGGACATGAAAGCTGGATGACGAAGGAGTATCCGTCCCTGTCCCTCAGCTCCCGAGTTCAAGCTAACTGAAATGAAAGCAAAACCTCATGCAAGTGTCTGTAGTTCCTTTGGTCCAAGCTTTCCTCAAAGAACAGTCCTCTCTCCACCTTCATGTGGGCAGCCCATTGCTTCATCTAAAGAGAAAAATTAGCCACAGACAGATTTTGTTGCCCGCTGAAATGTGTTTTGTGTAAAGAGTCTCTCAGTGTTTGTGCACCCAGAGGCCAAACAAAGCAGGCCTCTGCTTAACTTTTCTTCAAATAAACATTTTTCCAAAGGACTTGAATTCCAAACAGCAGCCACGACTGAAGTCAAACATCACTCACAGGTTTAGATCCACTGTATCCAGCTTTTGCAGGTGGTTGGCATGGTTCAATCAATGACTGTTTATGCAACTGTTTATTTAGACACTTGTTTATACAAGGCTTTTTTTCCTGAATATAAACACAGTACGACTCTGGAAACATGCCTTTGCTCTTTTAGGAGATAACATTTCTTATTCTTCTGATACTCAGCCGATCATTTTTACTTCAAAAGCAAAACCCTTTTGTTTACAATCATAGACTCAGACATGAATTTTAACAAACACATTAATACATTTACAACCTTGGCCTACTACTACTAAAGAATGTGTCGAGGATTAAAGGACTAATGTGTCAGCAGGACCTGTAAAAACTGGTCCATTCTTTTATCTTCAGTAGACTTGATTACTGTAACAGCGCCGTTACAGATCTCCCTAAAAAATCAGTCAGGCATCTGCAGCTGGTTCAGAACGCTGCTGCCCAAGTCCTCACGAACACCAAAAAAGTGGATCACATAAGTCCAGTTCTTCTGAGGTCTTTACACTGGCTTCCCGTCTGCCAGAGGATTTTAAAATACTTCTGCTGGTTTATAAAGCATTAAATGGTTTAGGGCCAAACCATCAAGATTAATCAGGTCATCTGGATCAGGTCTACTTTCAGTCCCAAGAGTTAGAAGTAAACATGGAGAAGCAGCGTTCAGCTTCTATGCTCCAAATATCTGGAACAAACTTCCAGAAAATATCAGGTCTGCTGAAACTCTCAGCTCCTGTAAATCCAGGTTGAAGACTCACCTTTTTACAGCTGCTTTTAATTAGAATATTTAAACAAACCATTTTAATATCAATTTTCTTGCACACCTCTCCACTCTGCGCTGTGACTTTTATTCTTATATTTTAAAATCTGTTTTAAACCTTCTTTTTTTTGCCAGTTTACTTCCTTTTTTTTCTTCTTGCTCTTTTAATTAATTTTTAAATTGTTTCTTTTAATACCTTAATACCTTTAATACCTTTAATACCTGAAGCACTTTGAAGTGCCTTGTTGCCGAAATGTGCTATATAAATAAACTTGCCTTGCCTTTCCTTGCCTACATCACTGACTGAATGAAGTTATTCTGATATTATTATGTTCAATTATTCTCCTGCAGCTTCCCAGAGACTGCCAGGACCCCATGAGGTGGTGTTTTACAGTGAGACAGAGGACAGTCCCGGGGTCATGCTATGGAGGTATCCTGAACCTCGGGTCCTTACCTTCGTCAGAATAACTCCTGTCCCCTTTAACACTACAGAGGACCCTGAGATCAGCACAGCCGACCTGGGAGATGTCCTGCAGGTAAAGAGTAAAAAAATATTTTTCTGTTCTGTCACCTCCCAAAATTAGTACATCTATTTTAGAACAAATTAACAGCTCTCTTTTCTAAGTGCATCTACTATCGGTCCTGTAAGTTCAAACAACATTGGGCTACTTTAACGTCCCTTTCATTACTTTAGTGAGCTGTCAGCATACAATCTTCTAAACAATATCTCACTTCCCACAGTATCAGCCTCAGAGGTTTATACGTTGTTTTTGGCCGTTGTTAAATCTACTTGCCAAAGCTTCTTCTGAAGTTGTGACGTTGTGTAAAATATAACTAAAGAACAGAAAACAATGATTTGCAAATCCCTTTTAATCTAGTTTCAGTGGAATACACCACAAAGAAAAGCTATTTATTGTTCAATTTTTTTTTTGTAAATATTCACTCATTTTGAATTTGATAAAACTCTTCATTTAAGACTAAAACAAAAACATATGCAAGTTGTCTCTGAAAAAGAGCAGACTGACAGATGTTAAGTAGTTTTGTTTGTTTGTGTTTGTTTTGTGTGTGTGTTTGTGTGTGTGTGTGTGTGAGGGAGAGAGAAAGAGCATTGTATTGATATATGCTTGTTGCTTGCACACACCTGATTTGATTTATATTTTTGCTTTCTGCTCACTTCATCCTTGTTTCTATTCTCACCATCTCATTCTTCTGGGTCATGAACACAGTTCATGAATAAATGTGGAAACTCAGAGAAAGTAATGTGTGCATAAACTAGTCTTCCTGTACACCTCTGTTATCTGATCTGTTCTCACTCAGCTCTGTAGGAGAGCTCCTGAAAGAAGCTGAAAGAGGAGTAAAATGAGAAGTGAATCCCTGCTTGTCTCTCTGCTCCTTTCCTAGCATCACCTGCAATGAAATAGTAATAAACTATCCTGGAATGGGGCTGTTTGCCATTATAATTCCCATGACATGACTCATGAGGAATCTCATAACCAATGTGTTACTGAATGACAGAGACCCCTGCTGTCCCTCTGAACTTGTAATACATGGCCAAGCAGCTGTGGAAGTCATCCTACAAGCTCCAGTGTGAAAAGCCAGGTGTCTCCAATCCCAGATGAGGTTATAATTTGGCAGCATGTAGCAGCTACTGAGTCTACAGGGCCTCAGTGGGGAGCAGGACAGCCCTCTTTTTCCAACTATCACTCTTCTTCCACCTTTCCATCCCTTTTGTTAATTTCCAGCTTATTATCCTCTGAGATAAAGAGACCACTTGATATTTTCCCAGTCAGAAAAGTTAGCGTTTTAAGTATTGTGTCATGGCACTGGTCATGGTTAGTCTACATGTTTCAGTCCACCCAGGAGGTTAGGATTCAGGAGGCTGGTTTGTCAGCAGGGTTGCTGCAAAAGCATCAGCCTGAGTTTTATGGATCTTGCTGAAATGTATACCTCTGGTCAGAAAAACACAAGTAAAGTTTGGACCTGATTGAAAACAAACAAATACTAAACAACTTTATTGCCATTCTTTGCCTAACTCGTTCATTTTGGGCCATTTTTTTTGTGAATGGAGTTATTGCCAGTCTTAGTGTCCTGGAGCTTGTTGGTCTCAAAGTGATCTTCAGGCCGATTAGGCACATTGGTGTGTTGAGGCAGCCGAAAGAGGCTTTGCCACAGATCATCAAAAACACTCTTAAGCTTACATATGCTTACATATGAGGGTTCGAAGAAGCTTTCCCTTCTGATTTTACATAGACAGAAATGTGCAGTGGCGCTCATACTTAGGGGTTTTTTTGTATTTGTTTGTTTTTTCCTGCTCTTCTTTTAGGGCCTGAGCACCAACCAGGGCAAGACCTCCTCAATCAGAGGAGTCATTATTTCTTTCTGTTGATCATAAAACTTCTAAATTGTTAACCTTTTATTGATGTGAAATCAGCATTAAATTTTGAGTTATTTGTCTCCCTCTGCACTGAAATGTATGAAGCTACCTCAGAGGATGTGTCTGTGGTTGGTGAGTGTAGCTTTTAGTCACCTACCATTCCTATCTTGTTTGGGAATTTCCCTCAAACTTCATTAAACTCAGCCAAAGATTTTTGTCATGCTACCTGATCAAACTTATACATACAAACTTATAGAGGCAGATGAAGAACGATAGATTTTGAAGGTGGAAGTGAATGTACGGCAGCAAAAAAAAGTTCTCATCTCACAAATCTTCCATCCATTTGTCAGACTCTTCCTGGACTCCCACAGTCATTTCACCTTCACAGTCCAGATTTCTCCTGCCTGTTCATGCTGTCCCAGGAGAAACCGGATATTGAGAAGTGCTGCAGATGTCTGGCTACCCTGTAAGGCTCCACAGCTGTAAAGTCTGTAATAAGCAGAACTTTAAAGCCTCCAGCTGATTGGACCATATTAAATTACAGTAGAGGATGGTTAATGGGAGCAGATTGACAGAAAGGCGGTGGGAAGTAAGAAGAATGAACAGAGGTTGAGTGAAAGGAGGGTGAAGAGGGATGAAGACAGATGGTCACAGATCATGGATTGTCACAAGAGAGGAAACACATTTCCTCCTGTAATAATCATATTCCTGCATGGTATGTTCTTTCACACTGAGCAGGGGTCACCAAATGGTAGACTGTGGTCCGGGTTTTAAATTTGACGAAACGCTTCTATTTTCACAAGCGCAGCTTTTTCAGCATTTACAGTGTTGGAAGAGCAGTGCTGGAAACATACGACCCAATTGCATTTGAGTTAAGCCATCCCACGCGACGCTTCTCAACCAATGAGAGCTCTGCATTCCAGGCTTTAAATATGGCTGCTCTGCATGCAGGGAAAATTTTAGAAGTGAGGGGAAGAAGAAAGGACGATAGGGAGAAAAATAAAGAAAGCGATACAGAAAGAGAAGATGAAGAGACGAGTGAGCCGGAGTTAGAGAGAATAACATCCACAAATTATGCAGTCAATGAAAAGTAAACTGGACTGACTCATTTATGTTCATTTTTACCTTTGAGAGCACAAAATCACTGTCGGATGATCAGAGACCGTGAACAATTTTTAAAATACTATTTTGAGTTATTATCTTTTATTTTTGAATACACCCCTTCTTAATAAGAAGAAGCTGTGTTTTTAATAAGATAATACAGATTTCACTGTCTTCTGTTAGTGTTTCTGTTTCCTTTAATGTTAAGTGACCATGAATATTGTTAAGCATATGTTAATATACAGTGCTTAACAAGAAAACCAGCATCATGAAGTGCTTAAATTTGAACTCTTTCTTTCTCAGAGAGTTCCCTGCAAAACACTGAAACTTTTAGAAGTCAGAAATTAATCAAGAATAACAAACAACCACTGAAACACATTTTTCAGTTCATGAATGAAGTAAATAACAGTGATTAAACATTACAAAAAAAAAATGCAAATTTTTACACGTTATGATCTTCCAGACCTTTGATTCAACACATTTTCTCTGACTGGACCTTTTTGAATTTTAATTGAATAATACTGGAGATTCTAATGAGGCGTTTCTTTTGTAATTAATTTTCGTTACCAGTAAACCGACTATTTTTCTGTCATCACTGGATGATGATTGCGGTTGTTGGCTTTGTGATTGATGTTGCATTATGTTTGTACCACTGCTCAGTTTCACTGAAGTGTTGCAAAACAACCAAAAACCTCATCATCATCATCTTCAGCCTGCTGAGTGAACTAATGTAACACAGTCCATGTTTTGGTTTCCATCATCTTGCTGTGAATCCAAAAAAAATTGAAGGAGCCCCCCCCCCCCCCCCCCCCCCCAAAAAAAAAGAACTTGTCAAAATTCACTGTATTTAGAAAAATGGATGGTTTTGAAAATTTGATCACTTTTGTTTGACTGACTTTTTTGTGATTTTATTAGTTCTCTCAATTAACCTGATCATACTTGTCATCGAATTATGTCAGTTATTGGTTCAGTGGTTATTAACATCCCTACTTCTTACACTTGGGTCGTCTGTTAACAGATTTAGAGTGACTATAGCATGTATTATATTTACAGCTGTACCTGTTTTTGCAACAGTTCTATCCCTTTAGATGGATGCCTGTGACTGCAGGTTTAAATATATCTGTGAGAGAGAGAGAGGGAGAGAGGAGAGAGAAAGATATTGTCACACAGCAGAAAATGTGCAGCAGTAGTCGATGAACATGTGGTTTCCACATCTTTTCCTCCCCATGTTATCTGGTGCTGGTGCCGTCTCTTTTGACAAGTCTGTTAAAAGAGATCAGGTGATGAGAGTTCAACAGGAGAGTGATGAAAAGACTTTCTAAAAGCATTTCATGTGGGGAAGCAGCTGGTTGAGGTCGTCTGGCTTTAGCGTTCAGCAAAAGGTGCATGTCAGTGTAGGTTCTCTGTGTCATGATAAGTCAAAGTTCAATCAAATTAAACTTTGAATCAGGTATTGGCACTTTCATCTAAAGAAATCAATTTGCAAGCCATGAGCTGGTGAAAGGTCAGGTTGGGTTAGTTAAGGTTAATCTAACAGGACCTCTACGAAGCCAAAGTCACCATGAATGCCAAACTACAGGTCCTATGAAACATCAAAGGTCTAAATTATTTCATATTTTATTTTCCAGCCACAGAGATCAGGAAACTAACATCCAAAAACATTTTATGGCTTGATTTGCTTCAAGAAGAGATTTTTGCTGTATTTCATGAGAACAAGAGCACAGGGAAGAGAAGGAGTCCTAATTTCTCAAGCCTCTAACATTACCGAGCAGCCACATGGAGATAGAGGCTTGCAGATTTTGAGGAATAGAAAGCGAGAGGCACAGAGAAAAAAAATGAAAAAGTACAGAGCAGAATGACATTTAAACACTAAGTTGTCTTGTCAATCTTCCATCTTAGAGGCAGGAGTGTCTTTTTAGAAAAAGCTGTTTGTCAGAAGGTGCAGGAGGGAGGATCTCAGGAGGTGCACAAAACAAGAGTGTCTTCACATTTTCACCTTCTCCTCATCCAATCCTTCCTCTCCTCATTTCTCTTCCTCCCCCCTCTGTCTCAGTCCCTCTTTTTGTTGGTGTTGTTGTTGTTGTATAGATGGAGGTGAATTCAGGGAGGGTGAGTTCATGCTCTGAGCCATTTGCTTGCTTGTCCCCGGAGCAGATCATATTAACATTTTATAAAATCAAGATTTCCTGCATTTACATAGTTGCGGTTTCCCAAACGGTTCCAGTATCTCGGAGAGGGAATTCAAAACCTTTTCATTACTCAAAGTCAAATAGCTCTCTGTGCTGTTCTACATGCAGTTAAAGGGAGGCAATGCGAGGATCCTCGGGGCAGCTGAAAGAAAAATCAGACCTCTCACTGTGCATTAACAGGTTCCCACCTGCAGAAGGCAAAAGTGTTGAAAGGAGGGAAAGTGACTCATTCTTCGCTCCTCACCGATCTGTGGTCCAACACTTTGAATCATCAGCAGGTGTCCTTAGAGTTATTTCCATCTGTCTTGTTAGTCCTCCCCTTCCTCTGTCCCTCTCTTGGGCTCTTATGCCTGAGAAACAGTGAGTAAACACAGGAGCTGCGATTAAGCGTGACCCCAGCTCAGAGAAGCAGAGCTGAGATTCAGACTGCGAGCACGGAGCTGCTGCTTGAGTCCCACCATGGAGGGAGAAGTCAAACAAATGTAACACATTCTGTTTTCATTCACATTTTCCTTTCAACGTCGCCAACTTTTCTCAATATGCAAATGTACAAATTTGATCACTAAGTCTTTGTTTGGGTGGCTGCCCAAACAGCTCTGACTGACAAACATCACACCATCTGCTTTCCTGCTGTTGCTTTCGTGCATGGCACTGTGAGAAAGCTCTTAGTTCAGCAGCAGGGCTTTGCACTGCCATCATGGCCCTGAAGCCTGAAACTGAAATCATTCAGTCTTAGATGAACCAGCAACCTTAAGCCATAACTGTTCTGTTTTTAACATCTCTATTACATACCCTAATAATGTGTTGCAGGATGTAGAGCTTAGGTAGACTGACACCTTAGAGGCACAGGCCCAGAATCATCCCCACATCAGCTTGTGCCCCTTTTGATGATGCACTGCTTTTCTCAAATGAGAGTCAGCAGGGTAAGAGTTACACACCCGACAACAGAGGACTCCTGTGTCGTCAGTCACAGAAACATATTTGAAAGTAAGCAGTGATTATGGTTTTGCAGAGACGTGGTTAAATAATAAGGGTGTAAATCAGAGATGCAACTAATGTTCGGTGAAGGAAATGTTTTAATTTCCTTTTAAGCTTTTTTTAGGTGCAACTTGCTGAGCTGCTGAGCTTTCTTTATCTTGCCCTTGAAAAAAAAAACCAAATTAGACCCATTCAGCCCTGAGAATGTCAGCGATGCAGGGTTACATGTTGTTTATCAGATAAGGTACACACACAATCAGGCAGCGGAAACTGACACAGCCCAGACTGCACTCACATACACACACACACACACCTGTGTATACATAGATGTATACACTCATATTGTCTTTCATATGCACAATTATACATAGTCTCTCTCTTAAACATATATACACAATCAATCTGACATATACATATGTACCTCCTACTCCCTAAAGGCACAGCCTGAGCTCCACCACAAAATGGCCAGAAATGATTTCACCTTTTTTCTTCGTGTTTCCATCATCCACTTTTTTGAAACAGTTATCATTTTCATCTCTGCTCTGTTTCCAAACCAGGGCTAAGAGTCAAAGGGAGCATGACGCAAATTCAGCCATGCAAATGTGTTTCACTGTACCATGTACGCACCTCACATTTTCATTTCTGAATGCTGTCACATGGATAGAATATCACAGGTGAGACTTTAAAAAAAAAACACCCTCTGTGTTATAGCAACACAGCTCTGGAAACTCTCCATGGACGATCATTGAGTTTCCACTTATGTGGCTCAGTGCGGCGGGTGCACCACTGTGTCAGATACAATTATGAAGAGTTGATTCCAGGAAGGTGGTGTGTGGCTTTTCGTGCATGATGTAAGTTACAATTACCTCATGCATTCCATGCAGGACTGTAAATCCACACTCATTTCAATTCATGGACAAATGTATGTTTTTTTTTTTACACATACACACTAAGCTTCTCCTGTGTGCTCATAACAGCTTGTTTCTATGAGTTTTTTTTGTCTGGCATATGAGTGGATTATTTCAGCAATATTGTATATACATATAAATACTTGCCCCTCACTATGTGGCAGCCTGCAGGTGTGTCACCACCGATCCATCAGTCGCTGAGCCGTGCAGGTGGTCAAGGAAAACTGAGACCCTGGTTTAGTTCACACTGACTCACCAGACACATTTTATGCTAATTTATCAGTGAAGGAAAGAAAGAGGAGTCCTACCAGTCTGACTCATAACATAATTGTTATTCATTGTAAAAGCAGCTCCTGCTCTGCAGAGCTTAAGGCCATTTTGAAGTACATGGTTAACCTGTTTTTATTTGTGCTGTATCCATAAAGTGTTGTCGTGGTGATGTGTTGACATTTTGCTGTGCAGGTGATATGCAGTATTTGATCCAACTTTATGAAAAGCCAAACAAATGTTTGTGTGAAATCGGTATAATTCAAGGTTGATGTGAACAGGAACGATAAAAATCTCTTGCTCCATGGAGCTGAAAATTCTAGATGACAGCTCTGATGAAATCAAGTTGTAGCTGCATCAGCATTATGATGTTCATACTAAACCGGCATTCTTTATAATATGTGTCAATTTACAGCCGTTAAAGTTCATGCAACGTCTGTCTGAGCCTTTAGGGAAGCAAGTTTCTATTTGGATGAACATGGATTTGAAGGCATATCTTAATAATCTTCATTAAGCATGTTGTTTACCAACTCTTTCTCTTCAGGTCCCCTGCAGTCTGGAGTACTGGGATGAGCTTCAGCAGGCCTTTGTTCCATACCGGGAGTTCAGACTTTCAGAGAGCAGTGCATGCCAGCTGCAACTACCCAGTCTCAGTCTCACCAACCAGCAGAAGGAGCTGGTAGCCTCAGACCTGTGGAGGATAGTTCTCAATAGTAATGGAGAAGGAGGCGATGAACAGAGGTGAGAGAACATTCTTTTGTTTATTTTGTCCTGTGTCACTGTGCCAGTAGGAGCATGTGTTGTATCTGTGCCTGACCATCCAGACTCGTACTTAAAAGAGTGTTCGTATCCCAAAAAATACATGTGTGTGGACGTGTGCTGTCCAGTGTGAGGAAAAGCAGAAAAGGAGAGAGAGAGAAAGAGAGAGAGCACCTAGGCCGGCAGCACAAAGGGCGAGCAATGTGTCCCTCACCCCACATCTGGTGTGCAGAAGCAGGGAGCGGGCTTGGAAGGCGTTCAGATCGGCCTAATGAGATTTCCCAGCACACCAAGTGCTTGTCAGGGCCCATCCGGATTCCTTCCTGCTTACCTTGAGTGTATCTAATCGAGGGGAAGCTCACGGGAAGCAAGCCGAATAAAGCCCCCTTTGGGTTGGCTCAGGAGTTTTAGGCCTGGGTTGGACTGGGTTGGGTTTGGTTGATTTGAGAAGGGATGGTTAGGACTGAACGAGGCCTGGCGAGCACTGAAACCCCTCAAAGCGCATCAAAGAGCATTCATTTTCTCTCTTCTTTATGCTTCCACACACTATCATTTCTTGTCCACATAATGATATTTTGAATTTCTTTGTCTCTTTTTCTTCATTTCATTGGAGCTTGGTATTATCCTGGAATTGTACCCCCCCACCCCCTTTTTTAACTTCATCTTAAGACTTAGGGGACATTCAGGGGAAGGGATTGGCCAAGCCCACATTCTGTGTGGCTAAGAGAGCTCCAGAGGAGCAGAAAGGGAGGAATAAGAAAACATGTTAGAGGAGAAACAGAGGAAAAAAAGCCTGCAGTACCAGATACAGTGTAAAGAAAAATATACATCTGTGTTTCATTACAATCACACTGCGAACACTACGTTTCCTTTATGTTTAAATTATTTGTCTATTTTCATCAAAACTGATTCCCTGTTCCGTACTCACTTGTTTCATCTGCCCTGCTTTGGTTTCCACCAGAAAAATAACTTGGCCTCCCTGCCAACTGGAAGTAATGAAAATTGTCAACATATGATGCTTATCTTTTAAAGGAGCACTCTACTGCACCGGGGTTTTCAGGTCTTGAGAGTTTCCTGCTGGAATTTTTATGATGGACCATTGTTGCAACAAATTACAGATCAACTGGTCATTCACTTCAATTACTCTCCATTCAACATCATCATCCATGACATGCTATTAATGTCCATGGAGGGCTTCTCCTGGAAACTGTGGCAGTGTTAATGTACTTAACTCATACACCCTGACAGCGAGTAGACTCTCTGAACATTATGAGTCTCTTTGCTTTTTTCATCGTCCAAATATTTGCAAATTTCCTCTCAAACTGTTTCCGTTTAGAGAATTGTTTACATCTGATGACTCTATACATTTCAAACACACAGAAAGAAAACAATACATAAATCAAGGGGCAAGTACGAAAGAATCTGAAATTAAATAAAGTTTTTTAAAGGAAGGAAAGGTTTTTTGTAGAACCCAGTTAATATCCTAAGTAAGTGTAACTGCTGTTATTATTAAACAGCAGTTTCTGAGTGAGCCTAAGATGATAAATTGATTTGTGAGGAGAAAATATTGACAGTTACAATTACCAATCCTCTGTTTTGATGATTTTGATATCACCAAAAACATGTTTCAAAGAAAATCAGAAAACATCCCCTAGTTCTCCTTTTAAATTTTGAAAAAGAATTCTAAGTCAGAAGAAAGAATTAATTTGTAACCATCTGTCTTTATTCCTCAAGTTCTGACAGTGATTGTGGATCTCAGCTGCCTTGTGAGCAGTTAGTTTCCCCCATGGCCCTGGCAGCCTGCACACGTGTGGACTCCTGCTTTGCATCCTGGTTTGTGCCGTCCTTGGGTGTCTCTCTGAAACTAGCACAGCTGGACGTTCACCTCTGCCACCATCTTGAGCAGCTGGGCACAGGTAAGATGCTTACCAAATGGCTCTGATGAATATTTGTGTTTTTTTTTAACCTGCCCTCCTAGCAGCAAAGACTCAGCTGTGGTCATTTATGATAATTGTTGCTTCTTTGGAAAAATTGCAATCAATATTGATCCACCAAATACACATGTAGACAGAATTGTTGGTACCCTTCAGTAGAAGAGTGAAAAGCCCACGATGGTCTCGGAAGGAACTTGAAACTGACAAAAGTGATCTTTCTTTTTTGGAAAATTAACAAATGAAAATCAGGGATTTCTTTTTGAGTGTTGGTTCAACAGGGTTATTTTAAAAACCAAACTAATGAAACTGGCCAGGACAAAAATGAAGGTATCCTTAGAAAAGTCTGTAAATGATATGACCATGGAGACATATTAAACTCAGGTGTGTCCTGTAGTTAACGTCACAGGTGTATTCAAACATGTAATCAGTCAGTCTGCCTATATAAAGAGTAAAAAGTAGCCACTGTGCTGTTTGGTGTCATGGTGTGTACCAAAGTGAATATGGAGCACAGAAAGTAGGGCAGAGATTCATCTCAGTTCAGGGGTAACATCATTTTTGTCCAGGTCAATTTCATTAGTTTTTAAAATAAATATGTTAAACCAAAATTCAAAAGCAGTGTCAGATTTTCATTTATTGAATTTTCAGATTTTTTATTTGTTATTATTTGTATCAGTTTTAAATTCTTTCAGTGACCATTTTGGGATTTTCACTCTTTAACCCATAAGAACCTTCGGTGACATGGATGTAACAAGCAATTAAAATGCCTCAGAATCTTGCTCATTAACCTGAACTCATTAAGTCCCAAACCAACATAGTACATAAGCATAGTACAATACTAAACACCCTGGTATGGTGGTCATGTGATAGTCCTGTGATTTCAATGAGGCACCACCACCAAACATTGTTTCAGCAACACAATACAGTCACCCAAGAGAAACAAACAAGATAAGATATATTTATTGGCCTGTACCTGCACCATTTGGCCTATAGGCTAAGCACTGAAGCTGCTTCATACTTGTAAGAAGTAAGAAAATTTGACAGACATGTTGCTAAGATTTGTTTCCCCTAAATGTTTTTTTTATTTATATTGCATTATGTATTCAGTCTATGGTACTATAAACGCCCAATATGACATATATGTAACATCTCAGATCTTTGGGTCAGTATTAAAGCAAAAATTTAGCTTATCAGCAGCGAAGATGCTGTTCTGAAAATTATGCTATCCCTCTGTCCAGCTTAGAAGGGTTTTGTTTTCTTTTTTTTTTCTTTTTTGAATTTAAAAGGGTTTTGGGTTTTGTTTTTTTTTTATGAGTTTTGTTAGCTATTTTGTGTTTTGATAAAAGTTGTCTCACAGTCAGTTAATATGGGTTCTGTGTCTTACTCTTCCAGTCCCAGCTGGACAACTTCGTCCTTTCCTGCCAGACAGGAAGTTACCGCAGGAGCAAGAGTTCATGGTCATTGGTGCTCTGGAGCCGTGTGTTTTCCTGCGCCAGTGGAGCAATGGACCACGTCACTGTCGGGAATTCAACTTTTCCACGCAGCTGGACTGCAAGTTGCTGGAGTACCGGAACCTAACACGCCTTCAGCTTTTGCAACCTTGTGTTGTGCAGGTAAAGCTCACCTGTTTGAATGTTTTTCATCTCTGCCTAAGAATTTCACCCAAAGCCTGAATAATGAAATGTGGAAACAGATCAGTTTTTCAGTTTTGAGTTTCTTTCGTTTCAGGGCCAAGCTGCTGCCACCTGCTGCCCACAGAATACCATGCTGGATGTGAACGTGTTTGTGGATCCAGTTTTTCTAAATATCAGCCAGTATACTATCCACACCGTAGACACTGCCCTGCAAAGCTGGCAACAGGTAATAGAGCCTTTATCAAAAAAAATATATTGTACACCCATAAAAACAAAATGGGAAAAAAGTAAGAATATACCCAATGAAGCAATGTGCAAAAATCAGCCTGAGTGATTATTTTTGTTCTTTTGTGGTTTTGGGAAGATGCAGTATGTTTTGGTCTTTCAACGGTTTGGTGATTTTTTTTTCTCTTTATTAAATTTCCTGAACTTCAGCAGTTACAATAGGCTAAATTCTGAGGCAGGAATTCTCTGTAAACCAACCCAGTGAGAGCTGGAAGTCATTGTTCGATGGGGCAATAGGACCACATCATCTGCAAAAAGCGGAGACAGGATCCTGAGACCCACAAATCTGATTCGCTACACCATCTGGCTGAACCTAGAAATCCTGTCCATAAAAGTATTGAACAGAATCAGTGACAAAGGGCAGCCCTGGCGGAGTCCAACCGTGACTGGGAATGAGTTTGACTTACTGTTGGCAAAGCTAACCAAACTCTTGCTCTGGAAAACAGAAACAAAAAACTCTGGTAGCTGAGTTTTTGCCTCAGTGAGCTGCACAGCGCTTGATTTGCCGGTACCTAACAGCTGCTTCCAGGGTCCCACAAGCCAACCATGCCCTGTGCGACTGCTTCTTCAGCTTCACAGAATCCTTTACTGCTGGTGTACACCAGCAGATTTGGGAATTACCACCATGAAAAGCATCAGCCACCTTGTGCCCGCAGCTCTGGACAGCCCACCTCTGATCATGGTCCATTCAGATGCCATGTCCCCAGCCACCCCTGGGACACAGTCAAAGCTCTGCCAGAGATGAGAGTTGTTTGTTTAGGTCTGTCCCCCGCCATCTGATCCAACTCGTCACCAGGTGGTGATCAGATGACAGCTCTGCTCCTCTCTTCATTCAAGTATCCGGAACATAGGTGCACTATGAACATCCTTATGCTTGAACATGCTGTTAGTCATTGACAAACTGTAACTAACACAGAAGTCTAACAACTGAACACCGCTCAGGTTCAGATCAGGCAGGCTGTTCCTTCCAATCTAACCCCTTCATGCTGTCATTGCCCATGTGAGCATTGAAGTCCCCAGTAGAAAAATGGAGTCTCAGTTGTGGCGCTTTCCAGAACCCATTGCAAGGACTCCAAAAAGGGTGGGTACTCTGAACTGCAGTTCTCATTTTCCAACCTGAAGGTGCAGAGAAACAACCCTTTCATCTGCTGGGAAGAATAGCAACACACTGGCAGAGAACTGGGGAGCTTTGAGTAAGCTCACACCTGCCCTACACCTCTCATCTGGAGCAACTCCAGCAAAGAAGAGGGTCCAACCCCTCTCAAGTAGTTTGGTCCCAGAACCTGAGCAGTGTATTAAAGTGAGCCCGACTATATCTAGCCAGTATTTCTCAACCTCTCGCACCAGCTCAGGCTCCTTCCTCACCAGAGAGGGATGTTCCATGTCCCGGAAGAAAGTTTCCATAACCAGGGATCAGGCCACAAAGGCCTCCACCTTTGACCACCGCCCAATTCATACTGCATTGGACTCCTATGGCTCCTCTCACAGGTGGTGGGCTCACAAGAGGATGAAATCATGTCACCCTTTCTGGCTGGGCCTGATGGGGCCCTATGGGTGAAGGCCCAGCCACTAGGCCCTAACCTGTGGGCCTCAACCCCAGGCCTGGCTCCAGGGTGGGGCTCCAGTGACCCTCTGGCCAGGGTGAATTGGTCCCCATTCTTCTTCTTCATTAGGAGTGTTTGACTGCATTTTGTCTGGCCCCTTGCCTATAGGACCATTTTGCCTAGGGAGTGCCTACCAGGGGAAATTGCCCCAACAACATAGCTCCAAGTATCATTTAAGGCATTCAAATCCCTCATCCATAGTAAGGTGGTGGCCATAGAAGGGTGACTGATATTCGTTTTATTTTAGTATCCCCTTTGGGTATTAATAAAGTACATTCTGTTTCATTCTACAGTATCCGTGTGCAATGGAGCCCGATTCTGACTGATTTAACTTATTATTATTATTATTATTATTATTATTATTATTATTATTATTATTGTAATTACAATAATGTCAGAGTAACATCAACAGACTTTATGTACAGATATGATCTTCTTAGCGCATTCAGAGGTGAATTGTTTTGATGATCTCTGAAAAGTTTGAGCACACCTCTTTTAATCACTGCAATGCAGTCAGCACCGACTCTCAGCAGACAGTAAATTTTTCCACTCTAACTGTGCAGGGATGTTGGTTCCAGTATCAGGATATTATCTTCTATTTGTCATGAGACTAATTTAAATAGGTAAGGGCCTGTTTTACTCTACATGAATTTTGATAGGCTTATTTGTATGGAGGGGCCATTTACTCTGCAACACAGTTTGCGTTGCATTTAACCCTTTGTGTATGCTTTGTGAAGTGGATGATGTCATGTTGGCTCAGATGCACGTTTAGCAGGCGCTAAAGTCACTCAATCTTTTGGTGAATCAGGCCCTGACTTCCCTTCATGAAAATCCACAAAATTTAATTTGCTATGTGAGCATGTGCTTTAAAGTGCTCTAGGTGTTTAGTGGTTATTACACAGGTTGCAAAATGTGGTCTGATAATTTCATCACTTGTATATCTTAATAGTACAATAATTAAATAAGTGATTCAAAAAGCATTGTTATGTTCAGGATTAGATAAAACACAGCTCATGAGAACAGTTTTTTAACTTACTGTAAACTCTGACTAAGGGGTTATGGTGTTTCTATTTTTGGGCCTTGAGTCCTATGTTCCTCATCATGTCTCAGCTCTCAGCTCTCAACACTGCCTCTGGTAGCCAGAATATTTGTGTGTGAAGTGATGCCCATGAAAACATGGTAAAATTTCAATGGTGACACCTGCCAAGACTTCATCAGGACGTGGTCCTCCACCCACTTGTCTCATATACACACACACACACGCACACACACACATACATACATATACACATATTTTATTTATCCTGTCAGGGCTCCTCTCGGCTCAGCTGTGCCTGTGCTGACTCATATACTGGCCTCATGAGACTGGACGTGCTTTTATAGTTTAACATGCATGCAGACTCATTGCCAGGAGAGAGAAATAATAGCTCATGTTTCTCTAGGAACAGCTGTGATATTTTACCTGTGGAAAACAGAATTAAACCAGCTGTACAGAAAATCAACCATAAAATTATTGTTCTGGCTTGCAGTTTAATAGCTTTGTTTTCACCCAGCGAAATCATGAGTCATGAAAAGCTTGCAGCCGACTGTTGGATGATGTGTTATAATTAACCTTCAGCCTCATTACGCATCATGTAACACAAGCTGGTGAATGTTCCCCATTTCTGCAACTTATTTCAGCCATAAATAAAGCTTTTGAGTATTGGTAATGTTGCAATAACTGGTCATTTTGCTGCTTTGTTGAGATGTTTTGAACATGCTGGTATCCATGGTGGTCCTCAGACATGCCAAATCTTATTAGTCAGATTGTTTGTATGTCCAAAGCCAGAGCTTAACTTACGCTGTTAGGTTTAGATATTGGCTTTCTTTACAGAAGCAGACTTGCAGCTTGCATCAAAGATTTTACTTACCTCATGCCTTTATTGCTTTGATGAACATGAGGGGATTATTTGACATATGTCTGCATTTGGTTATGTTAGTGGTACTTATAAAAGAATCACAGAGGAGCCGGGTACAAAATGTGATTCTCTGCATCTATTTGATCCACTTCAAAGAGCTTTGTGTTGACGGATAAATGTGTTCACCTTTCTTGGATGTTCTCAAAAACAAGGTCTTGTTGTTGCTGAAAAAAACTGTATTGTAACAGTCTACTACTCTGAAAGATGTATAGGGCTGTCCCTTTTAGCTGAGATATGTTTTTTGCCCTGATAGATCCCAACATTCCGGAGAGACACATACACAGAAAAATCTGATCGTAATTGAAAACATAGTAAGAAGCAGTTGAAACTCCCGACAGACAGACTGACCCTTCAGCGTCAGGATGATTTATCCCAACGTGTAATTGTTTCAGTGATTGTGCTGTTTCCTGGTGTCAAGGCTGGCAGGCAAGCCAGTAGTGATGTGGCCTGTAGGGACACCAGTAGACCATGGGTAAAATTCCTCAGCAACCACAAACAGAAGAGCTGGACTGGATGCAAATAAATAAAAAAAATGAGATGCACTTACTGGAGTCCATAAGAGTTCTTCCCAGTGGCATTTCTTAAATATGTTAATATCTGTATTCTGTTTTGTATTGCTTAAATTGTCACAATACACAACTTCACACCAACCATCGATTAAGCACTTTTAAATGATTGTATACAAGGAAGATTTCAGGTCAAATGATGGTTCAGTTTTGATGAATTATAGTAAACCAACATAAGAGTAAAGGGGAAAGAAGAAGTTGTCTTGTTCTTAAATAAGGGGAAAAAACTGATGCAGCAGTCTTCTCTTGAGATGGCCGAAGGTTCCCCAACCACTCAAACCCAAGACTCCCTCCAACAAGAGAAATTCTTGTTCTGCATCACCCTTTGAAACTTTCTTCATCTAGTTCATAACTTTACAGTAGTGGCCCTTATAGAAGACCACACAAAGGCCCAGTGGTATTTCAACATGTTTTAACCCAAAATATGCTCAGGCTTTGGTAAAACTTAGCACATAAAGTAAGTAAATTTGTGTTTGTCAGATTATTTGTTTGTTGTAACAATGCTTCTTGGCAATAAATCCTACAGTGTTGGATAGCCGGATTATTTCCCCTTTAAATGGAGTCACATTTGTAAGGGACGTGTATTTGTGGAATGAGCAGTGCAGCTCAGTATGTGGGTTATGACTTGGAAATTTGGTAGATTGGATGATTTAAGTCTTAAGTAAGAAGACTTATTGGTGATTTAACAAGTTATTTGTTGAATAAATAGCTCTACACACCTCTTGTACATCCTATTACTTCCTCTAACTTCACCCACCTCTGTTTGTTTTATGGTGCAGACAAGGAGTAAAAGAGACGTGAAAGTCCTGTCTTCATTATGAAATGTAAAAGAGTCTACAGAAGGATCATGTTTGCTGTTTGTGGCAGGTGTATGAGCTCTAGTCATCCATGAAAGAATATATAAGTAGTTTCTCAATCTCATTTTTGTTCATAACATACCTTTTACTGGTGTCATAATCTCCACCAGAGTGTCTTTTTTCACAAGATTTTCTTTTCATTGGGTGTCATTACCTACAGTCTAGTTTTAACTGTGCTTTGTCTTTAATATACATGCCTCTTTGCTATACCAGTAAGGCTAAGCTCAGTAAAACCCACAGTCCCAGTTTCTGGATAGACTGTGGAAACAGATACACTGATACTTTGCACTTCAGTGTCTGGAAAGTTAACTCCTTTATTATGCTCTTTTACACGATGTGTTCACTTTTATAGAGAATAATCAGAACACAACATGGTATCTGGTGCATCTTAAGAGATTTTTGTCTTCAGTTTTGTACACTTGAAGTCTCTTAGTAGACAGAGGGTAATTGTGATTACTGCATGGAGCTTTTCTGATCTGAGTATCATGTTGCCTAGTGAACTGGAGCGGAAAGAAGATACCATCAAAGAGTGGACTGAGCAGTAGTATTTATTCAGATGGTAGCAGGAAGTTTGTAAACTGGGGAGTGTGAAAGGACACATAGATACTGTTTCACTATAAAACTAGAAATGGATATGAACCCACCATCCCACCTGTTTCATCCTGATTTTGCTCTACCACTCACACATATATAAGGGGGGGGGGGGGCAGTTCTCAGTTGTGTAAACTTTCCCATCAATTTTCAAAAGCATCAACAACCAGGACCTCAAACGTGCTTGGGAGTCAATCTCTGAGCTTTTACTGTGAGCCTCTTATAACCATCAGCCATCAGCCTCCTGCCATAGAGGAGTAAGCAGCAGGCTGGGTCTCTTATTGTTGAGATAGTTGAGTTGTTATTGGGAAGCTGTCAGGATCACAGTCAAGTACATCATAAGTCAGGGAGGATTCCTATAAAGGCCTAAGAGTCTCTGGAAGGAGCTGAAGTAATCTTACAATAATTTATTTGATACGCCATCTCCAACCCAACACAGTTTCAGCAGATGTCTAACATGGATCTGGTTCTTCTCGAGGTTTCGGTCTGTTAAAGGAAGTTTGTTCTTACCACTGTAACTTAATAAGTGCTGCAAAGCTCTCTGCTCATGGTGGATTAAGATGAGATCAGAGTCCTTGTCTTGTCTCCATGCTGGGTGTTTGTTAAGAACAGAATGAATAGGTCTGGAGCTGCTCTGTTTGTAAAGTGTCTTGGAATAACATTTTTTTTTTGTGAACTGATTTTGTATTAATAGAAACTGATTTAATGATTCATGCACTGTTTTGATATTGTGAGACACTTTTCTTGTCATTTCCACTTTAAGGTTGGGATGGATTAGGGATTCCCAAACTTTTCTGTCTGGGACCCCAGACAGACCAAAGACCCCCTGCTGTGGGAATTAACTGACAGGCCAATCTAAAAGAAAATGATAAAATCAAAGAAATTATACTCCTTATATCAGGGGTCTCCAACAGGTAGCTCATGACCCCTTCATAAAAAGCAAATGGAAAATGTTGAAAAAATAATAATGATAATAAGGAAGAAAATACAAAGAATTTATGCAAACTCCAACAACTTACTACAGTTCTATCTATCAAACTTCCCCTCCCCAACCCCACAAGAAATATCAAACAATCACATTCGTATTTATGACTCCAGTAACCAGCGGCTACTGTTTTCGAACCGATGGTTAAAATTCACAAATTTTAATTTTATTTTACTTTTACTAAAGCTGGTGTACCATTTGGAGATAAATAATGAGTGAACCAGGTCCATCAAAAAACACTATTAAAAATTAGTCTATCTGTTGTTTCATATTTCTGTTTTCTAAGTGAATCTGCCTCCAGTGATACCGTCGTTATCCTGGTTAAGTCACCATGCTCTTCATCAAAGAACTGTGGAAAACAGATAAAAAAAATCTTTTTGCATGGTTTTATACAAAATTTTAATTCAAATTTGTTTGTAAATTTAGAATAATGACTGAACTATGCAATTGTAAATCTTTTTTTATTATTATTATTATTATTTTGGAAGGCACATTTAGACACCACTTTGGAAACCTCTGACATGTATAACACTTCTATTTTCAGGTGACAACTGCACCACCAACTATGCATGTTTGAAATTGTAAATAACACATATTGTACAATGTTGATACCTTGCTTATACATATTTTCCATCTCCTCTGTTTGTTCATCTTCCCTCTCAGAATGGGAACCCAGAGGCAGAGGAGCTCATCTACAGCCATTTTGTGATCTGTAATGACACCAATGAGACGCTGCGCTTTGGCCAGGTGGATACAGATGAGAACGTGCTGCTGGCCAGCCTCCACAGTCACCAGTACAGCTGGAGATCACACAAATCCTCTCAGGTAATGTATAAAAATGCACCAATAACCCGTGGGAGACATTCTCCAGTTATGCCCTCATATGCACAAAAACTCACACGTAACTTCTGCAGACAGCAGTTGCAGATAGACATGTCATCATCAGGAAACATATTCACAGATATGCACACATTTTGTATGCATAGTTAATACACATACGCACATGAAACCCTTATAAGCCTGCATATACACACAGATTCTTAACCATATACAAGTATACTAGATGTACTTACTACTGCGCGTTCATATATGCATGGACAACAGCTCGCATGTTACTTTCTTGTTAACTGATTTGAGCATAAAAACTATCCACAGGCTCTCAGAGGTATGCACACAAACACACTTAAAACACTGTCATCAGTGTGTAGCCACTATCTGTGTGTTTCTGTCAGCGCTTTTAGACAGTGCCGTGACAGCTTTGTTAAAGAAGATTGATTATATTTAACCCATTGTGGTTTTGAGGTTGAGCGGAGGGTGGGCTGGCAATCTGTGGCATATGTGTGTGGGTTTTTTCACACATGTTTTAAGACCCCCGTGTTATCCAAGGCGAGTGTGAGAAAGTCAAACTTGAGAAAAGACATGGCCATAATTGCTCACAGTAAGTCAGTGAGTCAAGTTGTATTAATCATTGATCATGGTTAACCTGTACTCTTATCCCACACTCAGAAACACACACTTGCACTCTCTCACAGAAAACTACGACACAAACTTGGAGAATGGCAAAACTAGCATTTTAATACAACAAACACCACATCTCACTTAAGCATGAGTCAGTTTGACCGGTGTGTTTTCTGGGAGGTTTTGGAAGACAGATTGTCCGAGAGGGCCAGATGACATCGTAGCGTAAGAATGTGATTCCAAGAAGGTTCTGTCATGTGTTATTCTATCATGTGTTTGTGGTATATGAAATATGTGTTCTCAAGATGAACATCATTTTTGAAACTAGATAAATAAGAAATAGAGCAACTTTGCCAAAAAAATTCAACTCACTTATTGAGCTTGATGATAAAATGCCTGCCAACGGGTCCGCCTCAGCAAATTGTAGTGCACACCCTTAATTACTTGTTAGGGTTACAAAAATAGTCATACTGATAAGAGAAAGGGTTGTATTTCTGTAATGGTTGCATGGTCCTGCAACTGTGTTATTGTAACTCTTACAAAATCAGTTTTCAGGCTGAGTATAAGTGGTTGTGCTATTTTGTTTTAGTCCCCCGATACTTAGGGGTGTCTAAAACAACTCTGGTTATCATGAGCCACCATTCCCCAGATCTGAATATCCCCCAGCAACCTTTTCTGTCTGTTGTTCACTTCCACTCCAGGACCTTTCACCTGACCTCTGTCCTCCTGTGTAGCATGTTGTAACTTATTTCCTAACTTTTGTCCAAACCTTCGGAGACCCTTTGTCGATTAAAGGTTTCACATTCATGCTCTTATTTTATGTTATAGATACCAACACTGTGTATCTCATCCCTCATCTCTGTACTGCTATACCTCTTTGCCTGTACTTCAGACCCTGTCCAGCCATCCTCTTATGCTGATTTTGCTCCAGAAGGCAACACCATACTCTTTGATAGTTCTAGTGTAGCGAGCACTAAGCAATGAAGAACATTTGGTGGATTTTTTTTGTTTGCTGTGTGTTCCCTTTGTTTACAGTAAAAAAAAAGTTGCTTGAAAAGTAAAAAGGGACTTTGTTGAAGTACAACCTCTTAAAAGGGAGTCTCACCTGCATTTGTCTCTTAACAGAGATGAAGCTCAATCAGTCAGGCGATAGCCGTGAGGGTTCCACTTTAACAAACCACAAAGTGGTCTGTTATAACCTCCTACAGTACTTGCAGTACCTACTCATTTAAGCTGAATGTAGTATATGAAAGAGAGCAACATCTGTGTGGAAAAATAGCTAGATGTCCTACTGATTCAGGAAAAATCCTTAGTATGCAGCAGTCTGTCTACCTCTCAAACTTTGTCTCACAATGCACAGCACTAATGTTGTTTTTCTTCTTAAGGTGATCGGCACTCTATTTTAGGTGCATTACCACTGTTTAAGGTATTACTAGTGCTACTACCATACTGTAATGCTAAATAACATCCTGTTTCAATAACAGTAAAGTAATGTAAAAGAAATCCAACTAATTCGTATCACTTCTTGACTTTACAGAGGTGATGCCATCTCACAAATAACTGCATTTCTATTAAAAAAAATTTAATTCCATATAAACTGATTATTAACTTGTTTTCAAACATAAGTTGATGCAACAGAAGCAGTTTTTCTATCAGTTATATAAGTTGAGGATGAAGACAGCTGAGTCAAATCATGCAGACCCCAGTCACCTTCTGTCAGAGACATTTAAACTGCTTCTTTAAGATGCAGGTACAGATGTCCGAAATGCAGGTCAAACTTATTAAAGAAATCCTTTGTAATCGTTTCTATTTTTGCCATGTATGAATGAAATTCAGGTGTTTATATTGTGAGGTGTGATGTGTTGTGTTTCTTCTCATTTCTGTGTGCTTGCTGCTGGCCTCAAACCAAATTAACCTGAGGAGATCATCAATATTACCTTGAACCTTTACTTCCACTTTCCAAAACCAAATACTAGTAAAGCTACAAAACGGATCCAATAGAATAGTTATACTAATACTACAATCAAAAACAGGAGGCACTACTTACTAAATAATATTTTAGCTGGTATATATCAAGTTGTTGTATGTAGTTGGCAGTTTGGAAAACAGCCTCTGTGGTGTTTCTCCTGACTTCCTTGCCTGTGTAGGATCAACCAGCAGACATGAGCTTTACCTGCTTTGATGTTTAAATTCCATTCCGAGCAGCATTTTGATTCTTGAAACATATCCAAAGGAGAGTCTGCTCGTGAACGCAGTGTTAAAACAAAGTCCCAAGAAGACACAGAGATTTAAAATTTAAGATCCGAAGTCTTCACAATCTTTCACACATCCTCCTCCCCCTGCATACCCCAAGTCTGTAACTTTTCCAACTACATCAGTAAACGCTATTTCGCTCAGTTTGGGAGTCACAGAGCAATTACTGTGCTTTTACTGTGGATAAGTTAATACAGCACATAATATTCCATGTCTTTTCATGTCATGCACCGTAGAGACCCTCAAGGCACAGGCCAAAAGCAATTTCAGGGCCCACCCCTCAGCCATAGTATAGAAAACACAGCTGCACAGTATCCTGAGATGTTGGTTTGTCCTCTTCCATTATTCTTATTGTTTCCCCTCCTTTAGTATGATGGAAGTGGATCTAGATTTTATCTAGCATCCACTCTTGAATGTTGCTTGTACTTTTTCTCCCTCCTTCAGCAGATTTTTTCCAGGTGCTTGTCCTTACTCTCTTGTCTCATGCAGTCAGTGGTGATCATTTTCTGTGATGTTTATTGCTACGCCTCATGAGCACCTCAGCTTGCTGGCTGCTGCCTCATTACTTCTTTTATATTAACAGGTGACCCAAACAAATGATGGCCTAAGATGCTTAATTTAGCTGGGTTGTAGAACGTAAGACTACCTAAGTGTATATGTTTCTGTTTCCTGTGTTAATCTACCTCCACTGATACCTTAAAAAATCTGTTTGCATAGTTCTATATCACTTTGGGAACCGTTAGTTAAGAGCAGTCTGTGGCAAAAAGCCATCAACCGTCAGGGTTCTTCTGTCCTTTCCAACCAACCAGGTCAAAATCATCAAGTTCACGCGCTAACCTCTGCTGTTTGTGGCCAAATGTGTTTTCTGAGAGGCCCGGGGCCCGTCAGCAGAGGCCTCCACTGTCCTCATAGCTCTTGAATGATGTGTGTGTCCCAGTTGACCTGTCCCTGAAGCAAAAACACTCACACATACTTAGAGCCCAGAGCTACTTATTTGCTCTTGTAGAGCAACCTGTCCCCCTATCTGTCTCAAGCATCCCCAGAGAACTCATTGAACATGAGATCATTGTGAGGAAGAGGGGCTGGAGGCAGAATGGACAGGAAATCTTAGAAATTCCAGGGGAGGGGAGCAAAGAGTTGTCTCGAGGAATACTGCACAGGCCTCCTCAAAGTACATCTAGACATGGAAGCGGGGGCAAAGGACAAGCTTTGGCCTTGACATTCACAGATCCACTGTAATAACTAGAATGACTCCCCAGCGAATTCATGTCTGCTTACTGCCTGCTGTCCCTCCTAACTTTACTATTTGCTTTTGGCATGATGCACAAGCAACACATCAAAGGCTACTGAATGATTTTTCAACAAAACCTAATAATGTTACTAATGTTACTTGAACCCCTTTAGTTGAGTCTACATAAGAGTCAGGAGAAGGAAAGATCCGTTTCCTCAGCTTGAACTCAAACTGTGAAGCATTTTTCTCATGTAATCTCTTGTGTGTGTTTTCATATGTTCACTTGTAAAAACGAAAGGCTTTATTTGTGTTACTCTGAGTAGTGTTCACTTTCCACAATGTTGACATAACTCCCAGTATCTATCACTTCTCCAGCAGAGTGTTTTTGGAAAGAAACAGCAGCCTCAGTTCAGGTCATACTCCCTTTCACTGCTGCTCTGTTCCTCTCAGTCCCCCCCAGCCCCCAAGTCTCCACCCCCTAAACTCTCCTGTTCCTGCTGTCTGTCAGAACCATAAAATGCATTAAAAGGCCTGATTGAGGCAGTCACGTCCTTAGATCCTGCTGTGGTCTCACACTTGATCTATTAAATACCACCACAGCACACTCAGACCCACACATAGACTCTGTGATTGAATGTTTCCTAAAGCCTGGAGTCGAGCCTACCAATCCACTTTCCCTCTCCTGGGCTCAGCATGCCTTCACACCCTGCTATTTACCAGCCAAGGTGAAAGAGTTTATAAACACACACTGTTCCAAACACACATAAGTGTAATTCTGACTGTATTTCACATGCACAGTGCACGAATGAGAAGGGTACACATCAGGATCCATTCCTTAAAGACAGCAGGGTTATCATGCATTCAAACTGTCACTGTAATGAAGCACAGATCATATCTACATCCCACACACACACACACACACACACACACACACACACACACACACACACAAACACACTCCCCATCCCCACCCTGCTGTTTTTCAGAGCCCCAATGTGTGGTGTGATTGGGATGGTTAAAGTTTCTGGCTGCTTGGTACAGGATGCATCCTGGCTGCTGGAAATCCTTGTGGTTAGCATGGTTAGCGTGGTTAGCGTGGTTAGCAGAGAAGGGGTATAAAATGTTCCCTGGAGTTAAGAAGCACTTATTGAGTGAATCTACACAATTAGAAGAAAGTGCAATTAATTCAGAGATGACGCCACTTCAGGAAAGCATGCCTGCTCCTGTGTGTGTGTGGGTGTGTGTGTGTGTGTGTGTAGTATTTGTGTGTGGTTATGTGTGTAAATGATGAATTATTGTGCAGCAGAGATCTGTTCAGAGCTATGAGTCTGATGTTCCACTTAGAGTGGTGCTCTTGATGAAAGTAGGTGGGGCAGAGGTAGGGCTGGGTATCAATCAAAAATTTTCAAGTCAACACCCATAGGCCTCTAAAGAAAAAGGTGGATACATGCATATCTTTGTGTATGTGCATTTGTTTTACCACATGAGTTACTTCCTGTCATTAGCGGTTTACGTTTTACAGGTTTACAATAATGCTAATGTTTATCAGGCAGGTTGAAAATGAGAAACTTTCACCATTTTATTTTTCAATTTGATCGATTCTGTCTATCCTGCTGTCTCCAGTTCACATAACACTTTGTCTCGTGGAGGAAACTCTAAACTGAAGACCTACAAATCTAGAAAATCTTTAACCTGTGCACTTTCAAAGTTTTATATTAGATCTACATATAAAAAAAATATGCCCCTGGTTTTGGTTTAAAGTCCCTGTGAGGATTTGCTAAGTGATCTTGAAAAAGTCTCACTTCTAGATATATGCCTGATAATAATCTACAAATTCAAATGAGATTATAGGTTATTTCTAAATGCTATTTTTTCCCCTTGTCTGCATATGTCCTTCAAGTTGAGCACTGTGTCCGATATCAATGCTGAAAGACCCATGTGGGTTTTTTTATTGCAGTGAAACATAAATAGTTATGATTCATTGCTGTCAGTGACCATCACCAGCCCTCCCTGTAGGCTACTCCATCAAATCACACTTTATTTATTCCCCAATGTGAGCTGGAGGGGTGGCTGTGCTTTACAACAGTGCGAAAGAGGGGGAATTAGTGACAGATAGGATGAGACAAGACAAATGGGAAAGAGAACAAAAGAGGATTAAAAAGGGGGAGAAGACAGACAGGTAATGTTGACAATATTAAATAGCAGTCCAGGTTCTGTGCTGTTTTAAGTAAAATTCAAAGAGTGACGGCTATAAGAAACCCAGGAACACCAGAGAACTGTGATCCTGAAAGT
Source organism: Labroides dimidiatus (assembly GCA_030710495.1). Taxonomy (NCBI): domain Eukaryota; kingdom Metazoa; phylum Chordata; class Actinopteri; order Labriformes; family Labridae; genus Labroides; species Labroides dimidiatus. The sequence continues at coordinate 17,119,331 of CM061148.1, read as the reverse complement.
AGTGCATGGTCTTCTATTTATTTTTCTGACATTATTACAACATTAAAACTAACATTTTCTCATCCAAACAGCCATTGATACCAGTTGAATCATCAAAATGTGAGAAAATAGAAAGGCACACAACTCCAAATCGGACTGGTAAAAGCAATCAAACAAATCCCTATACCCATCAATGAAATATTTCTCCTGTAGGTAAAAAAATAAAACAAAAAACAAAAAAATAAACATGTAACAGGGTTCAACCGTCATGTGGTGAAAGGTTTTCTACATTTTTCTGGGCCTCAGATTCATTACACAACCAACCACTGTGTGGTTAGGGGTAGCTGTGTATGGTTAACCCACGCTGCATTTGTGCTCCAGCAGGAAAGCTTGTGGTTTTATTGCAGTAAAACAATCCTCTCTGTAGTGAAGTGTTACATTGCACTATGCATTGCATTGTTAAACCACTGGAGACATCAAATGCATTTACATTGTCTGAGTTAGACTGCAAGAAGCCCACAGGCGGTTATGCTCATGTACAGTGGCTCAGTTCTTGCTTTGCCTCCCTTCTTGTTCCTACTTTTAATTTACTGACATGCACAATTTCTGTTTCTTAATTAATAAGTGTAAACATCCAGTGAACTGATGTATCTCTACCGTTTCTGCACTTAAAGCTAGGATAGGCTGTAATGTTATGTCACTTCTAACAAGCTGGAGGGACAAGAGGAAAAAATGTTTTGGAGGCTAAAGCCCGAACGTGTCAGGAAAAAGTCTGTATTTCTTCATCTGAACTATTTTTGCACTTTGTTTTTTAAGACTGTGTGCAGAATGTTTCAACAATCACACTTTGTACTTCCACAGAAGCCGCGGGCAAGTATTTTCTTTTATCATGTTCTTAGACTTAGACATGGTCTCTGTCCTTCCACGGGTCTTAGACCACTGACTTCACCATATTCCTGCCATGCGGTTAGCAAACTTCTCCCTTCTTGTATAGTACTTCTTTTGTCAGCTCCAGTCATTTGGTGCAAATTCTTCCCACGTCTGTGTCTCCTGGAAGCCTAAAGGCCCTGCATGTCTAGAATGCCTTGCTAGAAACCAGAAGAAGAACTATGGAACAGTGTTAGTCGAGCAAAAAGCCCTCAATGTCCCACACAATGCCTTCTCTCTGTACCTTCTTCCAGAAACCACTTCTTAGACTTGTAAATCTAGGCTTTGATGTTGCACTGCCTTACTCCTATTGACAGAGAAATGGAGACGGGGAGGAGGGAAGCATTGCAGACAGCTGTTGAAGCCACCATAATTCCCTCATGTTATATGGGTGAAGCCCTCACTGTCCTGGCAGAGATGCTGTTGTGTCTTTTTGTGCTCTCTTTAACTTATTTAATGTTTTGTTTTCTCTCTCTGAAGTTCAACTTTGTCCTGCCTTTTCTTCCTTCTCAAACTCATTTTAACCAGAAGAAAGAGTGATGGATATTTTTGTGTTTTGTTGCATTAGTGCTGAGGTGACACTGAGTAAGATTGGCAGTAAAAGGCTTTTTAGTTTATTTTAACCTTTTGTCGTTTGACATTGGATTCACATTTTTCAAATATCCCCAGAAAGTCTAAACCCTGAGACGCTTTGTTTTATTCAAAGATGTGTGGCTGTGATTAACTAGTGATCAAATATCAAAGCCTCTCTGGCTCACTATTGTCCAAAGCTACTGTTCATATTTTTCATACCACTCTACCATGTCTCAGTCTCAATGCCCTTGACTTGTCTGAGTGGAAAAGGAATAGTTGTGATAGGTAGACAACCAACAACCGCAGTGGTTTTTGGCAGCCTGCTTTTGCATCTGGGGACAGTGGTGATAAAAGTGCAAACAGGCACTTAATCTGTGTTATGTGCACCAAAGCACATTCCTGACAGACAATAGATGGATCGTGGTCTCAGTGGTGAGAGTTGCTGTCCTGTCTGTGAGAGGACAGGGGTTGAAGAGCTAATGGTGTGTGTGCGTCTGTGTGGACAGCTCTGTGTTTTCTTCTTTTCTTGTCATCATGTGACTCTGATTTGTCCATACACACATCTTCAGACGTGACACATGATTGTCTGCCCTCTGAGTGAGGTAGTGACTCATACCAGGAAGCTGACGGTCATTGCTTTGGTTATGACACACTGAATGATATCTTATATTTTATTATCTTTAGGAAATTGTCTTGCAGTTGTTTTTCTCTTGGGAGGATTAAGCAACGGAGCAGGTACTGGACATGACATTGTACCCATGATGGGATTTGGTTGGTTGATTGACTCACTGAATATAGCTTACATGTTAGACGAGAGGTGATCGTAGTTCTCAGAAGTTAATACCATAACCAAATGTGTCAGTCCCATGTTTGGGTTCTGCGTTTTGTTTCCAAGGCGACTGAGTGGTGAGGTTTCACAAAGTTCATGTGGAGCTGATCTTGTGATAAGACTTTGGAGTTCCAAATATCATCCATGTGAATCTCATCATTCTGAACCTCCAGTATTTGACTCAGTGTACAGGTGTTCTTTATTACTTTAAGGGAAGTCACAATTTCAACACTGCTTAGTTTAAAAAGCTGTCAAAGTATAATGCGCTTGACATTCAACAATGACTAAATGCAAACTTATTTAAGAAGATTGGCCAGTGTTAAAATGGCAATATGTTGTTGCAGTGTTTAACCACTGACTCTTATGTAGACCCATCCAATCCCTCAGTGATGTGGCCCAACAGACAAAAGAATGGAGCTTGTTCAGTTTGAACGGTAAACTTCATAACACATTTAAAAGCCATATCATTAACTTTTAGTCTGTGCCTTTAAAAATGTGACAAGTAACTGGAATTGGATTATATAAAAATGAGTGGAAAATTTGCCTGATTTGAGCCTCAAAGAGATTTAACAACATCATTGCTCAAGTTACATGGAACAAATTTGGTTAATGCTTGTATTAAGTTAATGGCAAAGCTTCTGGCCAGTGCTATTGTTGGAAAAGCAACAGATGAGCAAAAAAAGATGTAATGCAATATTAGAGGTACTTTATGCAGGCAATCATTTCTGCAGTTCTCATGCAGATCCCTTTACTACAGAAGTTTATCCATTAGCCATCTAATACCACTTTCTCTTCCTGTTGCTTTTTTTTTTTACACTCAGTTAAATTTGGTATTTTGTAAAATATGGCAGACTGACTAGTAGTTCGTTTTTTAGCAATATATAACTTAGGTGAAACTTTTTGGAATTTTTCAAATTATGCCTCTAAGTTTCTGAGTTCATGTATGCAAGTTTGTTTTCAAGATTCAAAATTAAAGCTGTTTAGGGCTTTGCTCTCAGTGTGTGTTCCATTATTTAGATCTTTGAGGTCAGAGGCCATTGGGAGGGCATGATTACGTAAGGGATAATGATTGGTCAGCTTGTAGTTATGGAATACCAACTTAACTTGTCTACTGACTTAAGATACAAAAAAACTGTAAAATAGATGTCTTATTTTATTGATTTAAAACGATTACAGTTTATAAAAAAAATACTCCCAGTGGTTTGACGGAGGTGGATTCTTATTGATCTGTTGTGATGGAGTTGATATTAAATTGTCTTCTTTTAGTTCTCCTCCTTCTCTGAGCTCTGTGGTTGACGCAACTTTAAGAATAAATGAAATTTCACAGTTTTGAACCCTGCTGCAATCAGAAACTAGAAAACTGTATTGTCTGCTGTGACAGAAATTTGTCTTATACAAGGCACGATTAATGATCCAGGGGGGTCTTTGATTTGTTCTTAACAGAAATTAAACTGAATCAAGATGAGATGTTTAAGGTGAGTATAGATTCAGGGTTTTGTATACAGCTGTTCATGTCATCATCAGCACCACTCATGGTTTAAGTTCCTTTGTAGAGATCGGTAACCTTAAGGACAGGATCCTGTATGTAAATTCCCATGCTGAATTAACATGCCAACAGAAACAGAGAGATTTACTTAGTCTTACAGTCTGTTGTGTCATCAAGCAGAAGATAAACTCTCTGAACTCTTTTCAGCGGATTGATTTGACATGACCTGTGATCAGTCTGCCTCTGGTGTTGCTCATGTAGTGAAAGTTAACAGCTGTTGTCAGGGGGTTTTGACCAATCAGAATCTATCATACTACACACCCTGAAGGTCAGTAAGAGAGCCAGGTATCTAGGTTTTTTTTTAACATGCCAGTGAAGGGTTACTGTGTTTACATTTCAAAGTGGAGTCTTAAGACTTTTATTTGTTCAACTGTCATGTTTGAGCTGCATGTTCAATGTTGGTTATGTTCATAATGACATATTAAAGGCAGTTACAGACAGTTGCCTATACATTAGTTGAAACGTTGGTAGTTTCTGAAATAGTTCCTTATTGAAGCAGCTTTACTAGAATTGTGAAAGTCTTTTGGTTCGAAGGCTCCTCTTTGTGTTTGTGTAGAAGGTCACTTCATACTGAAAAAACAGGAGGGTAGAAAGGTCTGCACACCAAATGCCTTTTAAATCTAACTGAGCAGCAATATGTGTTTCATCAGAGTCTTCCTCAGAATGAGCAGAAACATGCCCTGATACAGGAAGTAAATATCACTTTTTATCAGCCTTTGACATGTTTGTGCATCTGAAGAGTTTATAGTTTTTGCTCTCATTTTGTCTTTTGCTTACTTAGTGACAAAGACAGCAATACATCACAAGAATACTTATTCAGAAGAAAATATGTTAAAGGGAGCATATTTAAAAGGTCTGATTATTTTAACCCCTCCCTTTTTACTAACATAAAAATCATTTTCAGAAATAATATTTGTAAGTAGAGATGAGGATAGATTACATTAACCACTTGTTTGACTTAAGTTTAATTGTAGGACAGTTTTGCTTCACTTTAACTCATTTTCTTCTGTCTTTATATCTTTATCAGTGATCTTCTATACTAACTGGAACATAAAAGTGTTTCTTCAGACTTAATCCATGCAAAAAAAACCCTGAATGGGTTTTCACAGTGTCACAACAGATGGATAAGTCACCAGGAGACAAAGCAGCTGCTTATTTTTCATTCTTGTTGTCTTACGTGTTCACTTCATCTGTGTCACTGATGTTTTTTTCCTTCTTCTGCTTTAGTCAGAGCTGTTTGAAGTTTAAGGGGAGACATTATTATGACTTCTTCTGTAGAGGTCAAGTTGAGCCACAGGCGTGATAAAGTGCATAGCTGGAGAGGGAGGGAAAGAGGGGTCAAAGGAGAAAGAGAAGTGCTGAAATAACCAGATCACTCCTTGCAGATGGCACTTTAGCACAGCACAGAACATTAGTTCTGACACGCAGTAAAATTTGTGATCTTTTACAGACTAGAATACAAGACACCTTAGATGTCAAATGTGGATTAAAAGCTTTCCATCTCATTTATTTCAAAGTCATGAAAGTTTTTCTCAAAATGTGTTATCTGGTCCCGGTTAGGCTCGTGCTTGTTCAGAGAAAACATGTTGGTTCTCCACTCTCATCTTCTCCACCTGGCCATTGACAACTTTGCTGTTTTTTCTTATGAGCTAGTCCAGTGAGCAGAAGTAAAGAGAAATTATGTCATTTTCACTTATCTGACAGGGAGGTGGGATGATCTGAAGGAGCGTGACTCCAGGCTTTGATTAAGATTGTTATTGTAAAGAAATCTGCCTTCAAACAGTGACATAAGACTACAGTGGAGGGAAACATAGAAGGGCTTGACCAGATTTCCCCTCATGCTCTTTGACCTCAGAAGTAATTTGTTTTTCTTCAAACAGATTGGCTAAACGTTTGGCACATTGAGGCTATACGGTCCTATGTGTAAATCTTTAAAGCTCTTTCCAGAGTTTCAATCTGGTCCCGGCTCCTATGGGACATTATTGAACTGTGCTTCCCCCAAATTCTGTTTCCACTCACTCACTTTGATATTTTGTTTTAATGTTCTTTCTGCAAGTTTGAAGTTGGGTGAGCAGCAGAGTTCACACTGAAAGTTTAGTCAGGTGGAAGGTCAGCTGCGATGCCTCCGGGGACAAAGCTTCAGAACTTTTTCTGTGTTGTGACCAAGGTGACCAAAGCATACCGCTGGTTTAATGAGAAGACTGTTTGTATAAAGGTTGTAGTACTCTGTGTGTAATGGCTTTTAATCCAATACAAAGGATTGCTTACGCACTGAGTTATTATGGGATGAAGAAAGCATCTAAACCAAACATCCACAGACTGTCTGCAGATACACATATCAATGTCAGTCAAAAATTCTCACAGTTGACAAGTTGTTTGCATCTCATAAAATTGAACATGTTTTATTTTTGGGCTTCTGTGTGTGTGTGTGTGTGTGTGTGTCCCAGCCACGCACATTTAATTGATATGAAACTAAAAAGTTTGACAAGCAAATGAGCCTCACATCAGCTGTTTTCCACCAGCCAGTTTACTGTATGCGACCTTCAGGTTCTGCTTCGAACAGCAGCAGACCTCTTCAAGACCAGTAAACAGGATCTTAGTTGTCTTCCTTACCCCCCTCACCAAAATCCTCTAAACAAAGATTCTCATTGTTTACCAGTCTTTTCCTTTGCATAAATAAAGGACAAGAAGACTAACCCCTGATGTTTGTCTTCTGTTTCCCTGTCTGTGTGTTCGTCCTACTCGGCTCGTTCATGCAGCTGCTGCACATCTGCATAGAGGGATGGGGAAACTGGCGATGGTCAGAGGCCTTCAGCGTCGACAACATAGGGACTCTTTTGAGGACCATTCAGTACAAAGGACGCACTGCCTCGCTCATTATTAAGGTGGTGCAGCTCACTGGGGTCCAGAAACAGGTAGAGTATCATTATTCAACTGACTTTAATTCTTTTATTCTGTTTGTTGTTGTTGGTGTCATTTTCCTGACAGGGTTTCATTAACTGAGGAGAAGAGAGTTATTGAGATCCAGGCCTTGGATAAATATTCAAAGACAGAAAGTAAAACAACCCCATCAGTTTGCTTTTTCATCATTGATTTCTCAATGTCATCAATAGAGTTGGACGTCAATAAAGAGAGAAAAAAACAGATTTAAACAAAGTGTCAGAAATAAAGAGTAAATCTGTCTCTCCACTGTTTTATTCACATACAGAAATTCTTTCTAAACACATCCTGCACTGACCATCCACAAACAGACTCACCTACGTACTCACCGCAGACACACCCACATAAACCCATTCCTGCACCAGACATGTTTTCCTTTTTACACCACCACCGATGGTGGATCATGTTTGCATTTTTCCACAAATACAAGACAAAGTTGTTCCTGAAAATTCTGGGATACCAACAGATTATAGTGGTGACACTTTGTTTTGTAAACAGTGTCAAGTGTCGCACATGTCTCCTTCTTGTCCTCCAGACCAAACAAGATTCAGCCTCTCACATTCTTTCCTCTGTCTGTCCCGAGTTTGCTTACATCTTGTTCCCATTGGATTCAATGACAGGGTATGAGTGTTAGTCACATCCAATTCACAACAAAAAGCCTCCAGAGAAGCAGCAACTGCCACTTCAGAGAAAGTGGGCTTCTAGTTGCTGGCCACATTTTGTTCTTTCCCTCTCTGTTTTGGGGGTTCTGGGGTGTCTTCTTTAAAATGCCATATCATGCCACGTAATGTTCCTTTCATTAATTAAAACCTCTTGGTAAATTATTACCAGTTATATCTTTCCCGACAAAGTACACAGTAAAAATGATTTGAAAACAGAAAAAAGATTTAAGTTTCACAGAAAGAGGAATACAAGGAAGCTGTGCTGCTCCTTTAGCTGCAAAAAATAAGTGTGTGCAGTGGTGAAGAAATGCCCCTAATGTCACCCAGAGTTACTGTCAGTACAACAATCTGCACTGACGATAACTCAAACAATAACAATCAGTGCAACAGACACAAAGCTTAAACAGCAGAAGCACATCTGGTCCTGGAAATCATTTTTAGTAACTATGAAGGTTAAACCTAGATAACTGATTCACTCCAATCGATGCACAAGTGACCAATCAGTGGTATTAATGTCATCTTCATCGTTTAAAGCTTTGAAAATATGGAATGTTTCACCAATTTAAATCAACATCTTTTTAAGAATTAGATGAAAAATAAAAATTATGGGGCTGGGGTATAGCCTTGTGGTTTGGTTCTGTGCCCCATGAGGTTAGCCCTCAAGAGGGTAACCTGGTTTGAATCCAACATGGAGCCCACTGTCACCCTGTTTCCTTCTGATCATAAGCAGAAAATACTCACAGAAATAACTTTAAAAAGGTACATCGAAATAAATGTTCTTAGGTTCGGTCTTGAGTTTTTTCAGTTCTGTCCTTTAGGGTTTAACTTGTTTTTAATTATGGCACCTCTCACTTTTCCCCTTCTTTTCTTCAGGTAATCATTTGTGGGCGGCAGGTGATGTGCAGCTACCTGTCCCAGGACATTGAGCTGAGGGTGGTACAGCACTATGTGGGGCCTGATGGGCAGACTGTGGTTCGGGAACACTGTGACTGCCTGGAGGCTGGGTCCAAGTTACCATCTTATGTCCTGGAGGATGCTGAAATGACAGAGCTCTGTGTGAGAGCTCAAGGAGACGAGGACTGGTCCCAGGATGTTCAGCTGGAGCAGAGGGACAAAGGCAGCAGCCGCTCTGTTGTACAGGTAAAGAGACTTGGGCTGGACTCTGCATAGAAACTTAAAACGAGCACATTTGCATGGATACCAAGTTCTTGCTGATGGAAAAGCACCCAGGTACAAAGAGTTTAACAGACAAACACAGTCATATACTCAAACTGAATAAACTACCTCCAACAATCAGGACACACATGTCCTGAGCTGGTGACTGGACCACCAACTGTGGCCAGATTCTCCTCTCCTGGGTGGCCACAGTGGTAGAGCTTCCACCCTGCTACTCACACTTAGAGAACAGATTGAGATCTTCCCCTCAGATACGCTTACAAAGGCCCTCAAACACCACATCCAAACCACGTTGAGAGGCAGAAAATACAGTTTATACTCTCTCAAAACAAACCTAACCATAGACAGGAAACACAAGCTGATATGTGGGCACAGGGAGACTTTGAAGCCACTTTCACATCTCTGGATTAACGCCAGATGATCACTCCGTTCCCTCTGTCCCTGCTGCTCTTGCTTTTCTTTCTGTTGAACTGTATTTGTATATGTTTTTTAAAATCCCTAGTCCAGCTTCTGTGTGTGGGTGTGACCTCACTCCATCCAGCTGCGAGTATCTCGTATTTTGTTTAGCATTAACCTCTCATGTGGAGGGTTGGCTCCGAATAGATGGCTGCCTGGTGTAGTCCTAAATCCTTTGATCCCTCTCTCTCCATGTCTGTTGCTATTTCTTTGTCAAATAGTGCTCTACCTTTCTTTCACTCACCATCATGCATTTTTTAACTCCTCTCCTTTATTAATCCCTGAACCTCTGGCATACACCTTCTCTACCTTAAGTCTGTCTTTTTTCTCATCTGTCTCCTGGATAGCTGCCTCAAATCTGTCCCTGATAATTCCTCTTTAACTTTCTCCTCCTGTTTAATCTGAAGGTTCTTCCCTGGGACTTTTTTTTGTCAAATTAAGAAGGTCATCCTGACCTTATCCAGGCAGTGAGTGTTTTTAGTGAGATCTATAGAGTTTCTGTTCATCAGAGTTACTCCTTTTCCTCATCAAAGTTGTTTTGCAAGGCCCTCAGTCATAAAACTGGAAATTTGCTCTGTCTCTCTGCTCAACTGAGCTGTCCTAACCAGTAAATGAAGTCCCTTGTCAGTCATAAACTAGACTGCTTGTTATGTGCCACGGCATCTCCAGGCTTTAATGAGGGGTGAGGAGTAAATGACGACAAACTCCAGTGACACATTGAGCGAGCCTTCGGTGGGCAAATTCTCAGCCTTTAAATCTTGCAGAGATTTAACTGCCTGTAATGGCCCATTATCTTGCACTTAGAGTTGTCAACCGCCTCAACTATGATATTGTGTTGGAGGGCTTAAGGGAGACTTCGCTTCCAACTCCAGGAAGAAGCCAAGAGAAAATATGTTTTGGTACAAAATATGATAACACATAACTGATCGAAGCATGAAACCTTCTACCACTCAGTCAGAGGTAGAGAGCATGTTAAAATATTAAAATCTAGTTTGATATTCTACCCACAAACACAAACAAGCTGCCCATTGGTATTCTTGATTCAGTTTTTTTCTTGTCAAACTTTAGCATTAACTCTTTATTGGGCACTCTTTGAAATACTCTGAAAGCCAAATTTCCAACCCTACACTGCTGTTGGAGGACATAACAAGATATTAGCACTGTTGTGGAAATTTCAAAATTTTTGTTCTTTTCAAAAAAGTTTTTAGTGTCTGCAGAAGTAACCAAAAATAGTTCCTTGACCCATAAAACTGTTTTAAAGCAAGGATTTTAAGTGAAAAGAAGAGTGTAACAGGCAGTCTGTTTCCTTCCAGTTGCCTTGCTCCAGTGGATCGTTGCTGTATGTCTGGTGCACTCTTATCACAATTGAACCAGACTCTTTGATGCAGCAGAGATTGGTGAGTATCCTCTGCACACATGGACCAAATTTACCCCACACAAAGTTGATTTTTCTTTTTCAGACATTAGTTGTTGCAACATGGTTTCTCTAGCTCTTGCCAGGAAGATAGAACAAAAGAATAATATAGCCCTGATGAAGTTCAGGAGGAATGATGCATTGCAGTTTAAATTATATTTATCCAGACATCTGTGATGGTTTGAAAATTGATGTCTTCTTTTGCAGTTTATCTCACTTTGTTTGTTTGTTTGTTTGTTTACTTGAATACAGGTGGTTTTCAGTCCATTGTTTGTCATGAGGAGCCATTTGCCAGATCCAGTTATTGTCCACATAGAGAAGAGGAGTCTAGGGCTGAGAGAGAGCCAGCTGATACTTGGACAGGGCCACCAGGAGTCCCTGTTGAACACTGAGGCTGATCTCACCCATCATCTCACTTTCCAAGCCAGGTAATGCAGGATGGTTTTGTACATCAAGACTCCTGAGTATGTTATATCACCAGAAGAATCCTTTGACTTTCATAGAGCAGAATACCCTTCAAGCTTAGATTTAAAATCTCACAATTGCTCATTTACCTCACTAAACGAGAGCTATAACAATATAATACTAACTCTTTTTGTATAGAACCTTTAAAATCAAGGGTTTACTAAATGTTTAAGAGAATAGAACTTTACCCGAGAGTGGGTAATTGAACTGAGTCGGGTACAAAGGAGCTGAATGGGAAAACCCGTTTCTGTCAATCCAAAGAGCTTTTGGATTAATTGGAGTTTTTTAGCTTCAGCTACAGATTGTTTATTGAAGCACAACACATTGACATAATAAAATGTTTTACAAAGCCTTAAACCTGATTTTAAAAAGGTGCAAAACCCAAGTTCTAAAACACTTCTATCTGTCCTTATGACTGAGTCATCTGCTCCCTCATCTCAGTGTTCATTCATCACCATAATGTCTGCCAATCAGCAGTATAAATCCACTGGTGTTCAGTCTGGTGCTATATTATGTCATAAAGCAGCTCATTCTGCTTCAAAGGATGGAGTCTTCATCTGGTGTTCTGTTATGGATATTTTCATGCCACAGATGGAGAGACACTTACTTAAGATCCTCCAACACCACACTCAAATACCCGTGAGCCACCAAGAGAGCCAGTTTCACAGCAGCTGTGAACTCCGCTTTGACTGTAATTTCACATCATTTAGATCCTGACTAAAGGGGGCAGAGGTTGAGACCTCTCAGTGTTTGACTGAGTATGGACATTTTTTTGCATACATTTGGATGATTGAAGTACATGTGTGTCCTCGTATCTGTGGGGGGTCTGGGTCTGTCATCGACTTGGTTAGCTGTGTGCCAGTATAAGTGTGACAGTTCCCACCTCATTATGGGCTGAGTCTGTCACATACATCACTAGTAGGCCTGTTAGTCTGTTCTAGTTAGTCAGTGTTGACGCCTCCAAGTTTCTCCTAATTCTCTGTAAGAGACAGGTCTTTGGACAGCAGGCTCTGCTAAGCTACATTAATCTATGAAAGAAAAATCTTTTCCATGTAAATCACAGGTAGGTCACATGGTGGAGCTTCATGTTTCATGAACAGCAGATGCTTTTGTACAAAGTCTTATTAGAAACAGGGTTTTCTGCTTCAGGGTGGGTGGCCCCAGGACGAATGACCTGCTGCATATCAGGCTCTTTTGTTTTACCTACTATATTTATTTGTATATGGTAATCTATGTTTTTTTGTATCAATCCATGAAGAAAAATCACCACATTGGTAGCAGCCAGTGGTGATCTGAATAAACAGAATAAATGTTGAGTGTAATTGACCCTCCATCGGGGATTTTGTTTCTCACTGTAACCGTTGTGTGTTTAGATATCTGGTCTCAAAGTTTGTTTTGACTTCAGCTACCCTAAAGGAACCACAGCAGCCATACAGTGACTGGGAACATGTTTTTAACCCTGTTATTTTAGAGAAATCATTTTCATGTGCACACAAAGCGAGCTCCAAAACATTTTAGTGTCTTGTCTTTCTGTATGGAAACCACAATGCTCCTTGTGTTTACAATTCATTCCCTGCAGAAACTGCCTCTTACCACACAGTCCTATCACCCTCTGCTTTGTCCCTCCAATTTAATCCATCCTCGTCCCGACCCATCATCAGAAATACACAAACTTCAAGCCACAAGTGTAAATACACCTTTACACACACAAATACCTTGAGAACACACACTCCCACAGGCCCCCTCTGGGACAGATCCAGTCTTGAATGTTCGCTGGTCAACAGCTCGTCTTTTCTTCCTGTAATTACACATAGTTGTGGGCTCTAATGGTTAAGGTAGAGAGCAGAGTCGGGGCTCGTGACACAAGAGACAACTCCAAACCAGAGCAGTTACGTCCTGCCCTCTACATAGCTGCCGCCACATTAGAAAGTCTCTTCCAGTTCCCCCTGAGGAACTACTCTGTATGAAAGGCTTCCTGTCACCACTTGTTCCTCTCTGTCTTAGCCTGGATCCATAAGCAGCAGACTGTTCCTTTTTTAGCACAATGAGCCCTCCCTTGGCCTTCGCCAAGTGGAGCTAGATGCTCCCCAAAGAAAAAAAAAAGAAACTTTTTTTTCTCCTCATTTTAATGCCCCAACTGACCTGTATCTGAGTCTGGAGTGTCCAATAGGATTGTTTCCTGCTGCTCATTTTTTCGATGATTGTTGTCGATTACTGTTTGTAAGAAATCTCTGCAAGTGTGAAAGGAAAATGATTAACAAAAACAGATTCAAGTGTCTTGGAGATTTCAGGCTCTAAGCAGATATTTGCTAAAGGTTTGTTCCTTTGCAGAATGATGGGAATAGCCTGATGCCCTCAAGATGTTCTGATCTGATCGGAAACAAAAGCTATGTTTGAAAGGTTTCTGATGATAACATATTTAGTGAAAGCTGGTGATTTCACTAAATAAGTTTCACATTAGCAGATTTGCCTCAAATATGAAGCAATGGTTCAAAACCATGTGCCGTCATGGCTCTAGGAGTATGTCAGCTTCATTTCAACCACCAAACAGGCCAAACACCACAGGGGAGAAGATCATCCAGAGAACTAAAGCCAGTTTTGCAAGAAGACCTGCAAAGTTAAGCATACCCTCCATGAAGGCATGTCCTTATCTACTTTGACTTTCTGTTTCTGCTCTATCTTTCAGGGAGGATGAAGATGCTTCCCATTGTGCTGTGCCCATCTCCACTAACCTCATCAAACAGATTATGAACAAGACTGGAAATGAGGATAACCTCAACTATATCCTGGCTGATTTCTACGGTCTGAAGACCTCAAATGAGCCTCCATGGCCCTATGACTTCAAAGATTCTGAAAGGTACTTCATGTTTTTTTCACTTGGGCAAGTCAAAAAGAGGGATACAAAGGTTTCATGCTTCTAAAGGAAATGGTTTTGATCCTTTTTAGCCCTCACTAACATGACAGATGCTTACTCGCTGTGATCCTGAGGAGCCTGTCTTTACTTACAGTCTTGGTGGCAGTTCTGCACCAGCTACACATCACGAATGTAAAGTTATTGTGCCTCATGATTCCTTTGTAATAAGTAAACATGAACAATTCTTCTCCATCCGTATTATAGCCCTTCTGGGACGAGCGTTAAATCTATCTGTTTGGATTTTATAACATGACTTTCATTAAGTGTTTTTTTTCTAATAGTCAAGCTTAAACTGCTTTCCTCTTCAAAGCACAAAATTGTGCAAGAGAGCCCTTTAATGAGGGAGGCTTCTCTTTATTGCTCCCTCTTTGTTCACATAATAAAACAGTCAATGGTGAAAACAATTCAGAGCCATGCGTTAGTCATGAGCTGAGGATCCTGCAGTTCTCCCCACAGACTGGAGGTTTAGGCTGTCACTGTGTCCCAGTCACAGTCTCTCACACAGAGCCTTCCAGCTACAGACCAGCACATCTGAGCTTTTTTTGTATATACTGTACATATATATGTGCATATGTGTGTGTACGTTATGCATGTGTTCGTATAAACCACAGGGCAGTACACACATGTGCATCTGTCCAAAGATTTCACTCTGGGAATCATCTTTTGTCACAAAATAATCACATCTTGATAGCCGCAGTAAAAGATGGAGCCACAGGATCTCTGACAGGCTCAGAGTTACAAAGAGTCCCCAAGGATCTGCAGGACATGTGAGCCACATGTCTGCCTCTGGTTGCTGGGGGATCTCTGCTCTTTTTCCATGCGCAAACACACACAGCTTGTTGCCCAGCACATGTGTACACACATCATAACAATGTGCTACAAACAAGCATTACCATACACATCACTCACCTTTAGATGTCCCGCGCATTGGGTCACAGTCAGAGGCTGCTTGTTCTTTGGTGTCAGGAGGATCCTCTGTCAGTCAGGCCTTTTTACTGCCTTTAAGAAGGAAATCCAGGACCCATCAGGGAGATTTAATTATTCTTTATGTTTTTCAGCAAGGTGCCTAATGGTGTCACAGTTTGCTGTTTGGAGAAAGATCACAGTCTCCCTGCTGTAGCACACAAACAAAGCAGCTGAACTTCAAGATGTCTTCGTCTTTGTCTGCTGGGTTAGAAATATCTGACAGAAACTCTTAATATCTAGTAAAGCACCATGTAATATTTGGGGTAAGCTCAAAGTACATAGAGAGCTTTGTTTTTAGTATTCCCACTTCTAAAACCTTTGACTTCAACTGTTACATGTTTAATAAAAGCTGCTGAGTACACTCCTTTCAGTGACATTTGTTTGAGCTCCTAAACTGATGAGCTCTGCACTCTGTACCATCTGTTCCAGGCCAATGCCCAGCTGAACCACACTCACGATAACGTCAGTGAATAGTATCTTAAAGTATTAGTGCACATTGGGTTTTCTCTGTGTGTAACATGTCTGAAATGTTCTGTGGGTTGAGAGGAAGGAGAGCAGCGGTGGCATGTGGAGAGGGACTGAGTTGCTTTTGAAGTCTTTGAACTTCAGAGCGAACTGTTTGTTTGGCTATCTTATGTCACTCCATTTTTTTGGTTCTCATAAGACAATGATTAGCATGAACTGTTTGCTGTGTCAGTAGATGGGTGGAAAAATGGTTGTGTATCTTTTTCTTTTGTCCCCAAAGCATCTGCATGAGTCAAGCTGCCTCTGAAGACAGTTGTGTAGATGACTTATTTACAGACCTTTTATAACAAAAAAAAGCCTGACACACCTTTAAAAATACTGAAAATGTCACAACTTTTAGCACAGCTGCTTTATCATCACCACCACTCAGGGTTAAGGTGTCTTTGGTGAGACCGGTAACCTAAAGTTTCTCACACCTGCTCTTCTGCTGTTGCTCAAGAGGACAGGATCCAGCATGAAAATATTCATGTTGATTAGCCTGCTGGATTAGCATAATCAAAAAAACTATGATTTTTGGCCACATTTTTTATCAATATGATGCTAACAGAAGCTAACGTTTTAAACCTCACTACAACAAGCAGAAGCTAAACTCTCTGAACTCAGTTTGCATCCAGCAGGTCTCATGCTTTGCACCATTTTACATCTCAGAGCAGGAAATACAAATGTTAAAAGTTGTAGTGCAGTGGCAGCAGTTGTGCAGTCCATGCACTCCTTGTTGCAGTCTCCAAAGGTCCCAGTCTCAGCATGATTCTGTGCATGCATCACTTCTTTCCTTCTCTCCCCCTGTCCTGTCTCTCAAGCTGTCCTATAATAATAGAGGTGGAAAGTCCCAAAACTTTTCTTAAGAAAAAAGTTGTACCTTAATGCAATACACACACTGGATATTATATATGTTCACATTTACCTGGAGAAGACCATAAAATACACAGATATATACTCTGCATTGTAAAACCTGCCTTTTTGTTCTTAAACTGTGTATCTATTATTTTATGTAGAATCTAATTCTTGTCCTGTTTCCTCCCCTCAGATCAGTACTGGAGCCCCTCGCCCAATGGGAAAGTCCCATGCAAGTCAAGTTGTCGTGCTGGAAGTCTGGCCTGAACACTCTACTGATAGAACTGCTGCCATGGTGCTTGCTGGCCAACCACTCCCAATGGGATCTGTGGCTCTTTGAAGGGGAGACCATTGTACTACAAATACCAGCTGGCAAAGTCATTGTACCGCCAAACTTTAAGGTAGAGGGTAGATTATGTTGCCCCCAAAAGAAAAGATTTTTAAAGCAGTCGACCAACTTATCCTGACTTAAATTTAGGCTCAAGCTCTGAGACCAAGGTAAAACGCAAAGTATCAAACAACAGATGCTGATATGGCCCAAAAAATGGGGCATATACTGATATTCTGTCTTCAAAGCCAGCACTGATGAATGTTATACACTCATCAGTTTCAGAGTTGTTAAATTGCTATGGAGGGGAAATGGACATTGTGAGGAGCAGTTGACTATATTTTTCCATAATGCAATCACATGTAACCCATTTTATTTGCACATTTTTACTGATTTGATCATTCTCTTCTGATTGCACCCCCATCCACACTTCATTGTTTCTTCTTTTTCTGCGTTAAAGGAAGCCTTCCAGATTGGAATCTACTGGGCCCACACGAACACCGTCCACAAGTCTACAGCACTGAAGTTGGTCCATGACGTGACTTCTCCTCGATGGAAGGAGGGATTAGATTCAGAGGTTGTTACTCTGGATGAAGAGGGATATGTCGAGGCTGACATAACATTAGGAGCATCTCCAGGCAAACAAATGGTGAGGAAAAGGAATCAAACCCCGAACTCTTTAAAACATGCAGTAATAGTCAACAAAGTGTTTACCAATATATTATGGGTGAATGAGCTGTGTTCCAGGAAGAGGTCTGGTGCACAAAGTTAGCCCAGAGATGCAGCAATGTTAAAGTACACTGTAAATGTTGTGCTATTATTATTAAACTCTCATGTCTCCTTATTGATACAAATCAATCAATTAAAATGTAAATAAGAACATAAAACTGTTCTTCATAAACTAAGATGGTGTTCAATTACATAATTTATGAGACGTGTTCCTTTCTCT
Source organism: Labroides dimidiatus (assembly GCA_030710495.1). Lineage (NCBI taxonomy): Eukaryota > Metazoa > Chordata > Actinopteri > Labriformes > Labridae > Labroides > Labroides dimidiatus. Next base: position 17,101,848 of record CM061148.1, on the reverse strand, counting down.
CCTTTGTCCTTCCTATGTTGTAACAGCACGGTAATGTTTTATAATTTTTATGTAATTATTTCACAAAAGTACAAGATATTTGAATGTATATTTAATATTTGCGTCAGCATCACTACCCCTTTCTTTAAACGACTGAAAGGGATGTTTTAACAACTCACTGTCTGTTTTTCTTCCTGTAGCTGTGTCAGTTCTGTGTATCGTCTGTGGTGAGACATGGAATCCAGATTCTGCAGATTGAGGACAAAACCATTCTGGTCAACAATACTCCATACACGATTCAGTGCAGGTCTCTGATGACTGACCACGCTTTGGGAACTGATGACCAGGTAGGATGCATAAATCACTTTTGTGTGCGTGCGTGTGTGTGTGTGTGTGTGTTTGTGTGTGTGTGTGTGTGTGTGTTTGTTCTGGAATATGTGAAATGCTGAAACACTGAATCCTTTTACATGTTTTTTCAACATGTTAGCAGATACTTGTGCAGTGAAGCAATCCAGTTTTAACTAAAGGCCTTATTTTTAATGTCAAAAATTTTTCCCCAGTTTAAAGTTCCCTTCTGTTCTTTAGTTCACAAAAAACTTCTGCAAAATCCTGGGCCCAGTGTTTTTTCTTCAATGCTATGTAATAACCATGAGGTCTTTGTGGTGCATACAGTACAAGTGTACAGCTCTGCATCTGACAGTTTCTGAAGCTTCACACATACAGTACACACACACACACACACACACACACACACACACACACACACACACACACACACACACACACACACACACACACACACACACACGCATGCATTGTTCCGTTTCCCATCAGATCATGTTGCACCCCGTCCCCTCGTTGTCTCAACATGTGGCGAGGGCACTTCATAAGGACATTAGACAAACACTCAGAATTGGATGCAGGTTTCCCTTCTCGCTTTCATCTGCTACTCATCCCCAAAGAGAGCAACAATGAAATGATGTCATTTAATAAGCCTTCAGATCCTCTTAAAGAAGGATGGTAGAGCTTGCCAGTTGCCTTTAATTGACTGAAAAAGCTTTAAAAAAAGAGCTTAAAAGAAAACAAACAGTGGGTGATGGGCTTGACAATAACACAAACCACAAACAAGGCCAGGAATGTCTTTCTAGTTTGTCTATTCATCATGCTCAGTTCCTAATCCCTACAGTCCTCAACTACTCTCTGCGTACTGGCTGTTAAGTCAAGCAGCAGGGCTTCTCTGCTACCAATTTAGCTTTAAGCTCAGTGGGAGAAAGAAGGGAGTACAATAACATTGTGGTTTTACTATGGATCCTTTGTGCAAATCACTCGTCTTCTTTGCCTTTTCTCATTCTTTTCTTCTTATTTGTTTATTCTCCTCCCTCCCTTCTCTTCTTCTCCTCTCTTCATCATGGATTCATTGTCTTCTTCTCAGGCCTGTAAGGTACTAGAAACCACAGTGTTCAGCATCGCTCCATCTGAAGAATCATCCCCGGCCAAACCTTGCTCTGTGCCATATTGGGACCTTCTCCGAACCAGTGTCCTGGGACAGGTTGATTTCCCTCTGCCCCTCAGGCACATGCTCTTCAGCTTGTTTCCCAGGCCTGATGTTGGAATTGGATCCTCAGCGTGGAGCCTCCCTGCTCCGATTCGAGCAGACTTCCCAAGGCAGAGTCTGTCTGTTCCTGGGGAACCGAACTCTGGGGGTGGCCTGAGCAGCAGGTGGGTGGTTTGCTGGCTTTGACAGTCCATTTGGAGCAGGGCACTGGCCCCAGCTGGCAGAGGGTACAAAGCCTGGAGATACTGTTGCTGCTCCACAGCTTGTTAAACTCTGCTGATGAGGCAGAAAGAGAAATGCTCTCAACATTTCCACTGACAGTCTTCCTGGTTTCATTTTGCAATCAGTTCCTCCACCATATCTCATGTATTTGTTTTTTCATTCTTGCGCGACTAAAACTTTTTCAATCTGTAATTTCCAAAACCACAAAATTCACAGGATGTGCAGCACCATGGCAAATGTACTGCTACGTCCACTAATCTTGTTGTTTGATTGGCCACCTTGGCTCTCAGTGTCAAGAAACATAACCATATAGTCAAATGCTCACAAATATTTATAAGTAGAAACATCAACACCGGTCACATGTAGTGTCAACACCTGGATTTAATTAGAGCTCTGCCCTTGGATGTACCACAGAAATTTGCAAATAGAAATACAGTGATGACTTGTTGGAGGGTGTGAGCTCTTCTCTGTGTGGTTAGAAGGGGTTGGGATGGAAGCTGTCTTTGGACATGTAATTCATAGACTTGTTTTCCCATGTTTTGCTTTTGCAGAGGAATAATTCTGACACATCAGGAGCACCTTGGGGTGACATACATCATTCTGAATGAGGACCCCTCTCCCAGAATGCTGATCCACAACAAGTGTCCAATACCGCTGCTTCTAAAGGAAAACGTCAAAGGTAAGGTACAACCTGTCTTCTCAGTGTACGTTATTTGTTATGTTATAAATGATTTTTCCGTTTTCTTAAATAGAAACTCCGAGGACTGAGGTGTACTGCTGTCCTCTGCCGGCTAACAGCTCCCTGCAACATGAGCTCTACCACCATTCCTCCAGCTTCCCCGAGTGCAGGCAGAAAGAGATGCTGCCCACTCTGCAGCTGAAAGCCACCTTAGACTACAGCTCCACAGACTGGACCAACCCCATAGATATTAACAGCCCGGGCACACAGGTAAAAGCAACCAACTACTGAGCAGGTTAAGATGTAAAGAAGCTTTCATTTACCCAGGTGCAAGGGGTAAAGAAGTTACAGCAGGAATATGTTTCTGAGTGGTATTGGGTTTATTTTTTTATTTTTATTTTATTTTGTTTTTTGCTCAAAAAACATATTTAGGGGGAAGGACTTTCCAGGGGTCCAGGAACTTTAGGGGGTGAGGCCTGCAAGCTTAATGTTTCTGATTGGTTGAGCACCCCCTCTGTCAACAATAACTTCCAAACAGATGTTTTTTGAGCCTGATAATTTTGTATTTAATGATAATCTGTAGCATTTGAGAAGGATGCATCCCGCTGAAAGTCAGCTATCAACAGTCTTCATTTTTGCGCCTAAACACTGTTTAATTTTAGGCTGTCCTCATGCTTTGGACGGCAGAGTGGTGCAGTATTTTGCCGGTCAAAACTGTTTCGGACTTTCTGAAGCACCTTTGACAGCTTTGTCACTAGCTTTGGCTGCGTTTCCATTACAGTTTTTCACAAAATAAAGAAATACTTCTGAAGTTCTGATAAAGTACAATTGCCCCTTGCAGATGTTTCCATCATGACTAGAATTGCACACAACTTAAGTAAAAGCTCATTCCACAAGATTCAATTAGCAGAAAAAGGAAGGAGGACTGTAACTGGCAGTAACCATGGATATCCCATACATTTTACTGGCTGGACTGTTGAGGGTTCGGATGAACCAATTGTTTTCAGATGACCTAGTATCAGGTGGAGGCAAAGAAGGCAGGTTTGAGGGGGTTTTATTGACAGGTGATAAATGAATGAATGAATGAATCCGATTCCAGAGTTCTTGAGAAGAAAGTTGTGGCTGCGTGGATGATTGTTGGGTTGCAGGCAGGTTGACAAGGAAGCACGCTGTTTAAGCTTCAATACACTGGCGCTTCCTCTGGCCAGAGCTTAAGAGCTAGCGCTCCCGATTACTCATGAGATGCAGGTGTGCAGGTAATCAGTAGCAGGAGCAGCCTAACAGGGAGGGGAGGGGGGAGAGAGCTCCACACAGCAGATAGGATCACCACACGAACTGTCATTTTGATGGGCGTCACTGTTTTTGATGATGTTGTCAACAGACAAAGGCAGAGAGGGCATTAAAATATTGTAACGTCTGTCCGGACGCTGTAACGATGACGGTGCAGATTTGTGAACACTTGTGTTTTTACTCACTGGTCACTGTCGGCCGTGACCACGTCAACTTAAAACAAGCACGAACAAAAAATTGAACACATACATCTCTACTCCTCTATCCTGCTGCACTCTGACCCGCTCACAGCCTTCTTGATGCCTTCACTGACTGTCAGAAACACCAACACCTGTACTGAACACATAACCAACAGCAGAGCTGTTAAAGTATGAATGGCAGAGTTCATATGTGTGGCAGTAGCCACATACCAGAGACTTCTGGGAGAGGATTGTGGCCGAGGAGATGAGGGAGGTGCGTCTGTTATTCATGTCCGGTGAGGTGTTTTTGTGAAAAGGATGTTTCCGTTGCACTTTTGCGATAAATTTCAATATTGAAACTTCTTACACTGTTGTTTCTATGACCATTTTTTATTGCTATATTTAGGTTTTGCGAAATTCTAGTTGTAATATAAACGCAGCTTATGTTTCACTGGACTGACTGGCAGAAGCTACCTGGGTCTGTAATGTACTTTTAATGTATACTTATTTCAAAACCTGTCGTTGTAGCTTCCATTAAAATGCCAATGTGGGGCCATAGTTTTCTCATGCTTTAAAACAAAGGAAAATATGTCTATCACAGGGTCCAAGAACCTCTTCTTACAAATGGTCAGATTTTGTAATCTTGTTTGGCTCTAAAACTCCAATAGCTGAGTTTATTTTTCAAAAATAAAATGTACCTTAATACTCAATTCCTTCAGTATTATTAAGAAAAGTCTCTTTTTTAATTGCTATTACATTAATACTTTAAACGATATATTTATAAAAGATTTCATAATTAATAAATTTATTTAATTCACTGATTATGTTTAAAATAAAGCTTATATATATATATATATATATATATATATATATATATATATATATATATATATATATATATATATATATATATATATATATATGTATATTTTTATTTTTTAAGTCCTCTTTGGCTCACTTCTGTGCACTGTCCGTCTGTTGTTGTGTTTATGCCCAGAGGGGGTCAGGTAGCTAACCAGCGTGTGTATTAGTTTTGCTCAGTCTAATAAAAGCTGTTAAGGAGCAGTGTGTGTAATGTTTGGTGTTGTGTCTATCCAGGTGCAGGTTGAGGTCGAGGCTGAGTTTCTCCTGTTACTGTGAAGTCAGAGTCTGACCTCTGTGGTTGGGGTGAAAGGTCAAAGGTCAGACTTGTTATGACTGCTGAGTGAAGCCTTCAGCAGGGGTCTGCTTCCTTTCGTCACATGAGGGACCTGATCATTTGAACCCGAGTGGTGTAGGTCATCCATATGGATGCTCTGACACACACAGACACAGGAGAAATGTCAGAGGCACCACACTGAGTTATGAATTAGTTTTTGGGGTTAAGTTACCTCCTCAAAGTTTATTCAAGGTGGAAAGATGCATGGGCATCATTCTCTGTCTACACAGAACATCAATGCACCATATATAGTACTGTTGTTTGTTGTTTTTTTTTTGTGGCTCAGGTGGTGTTACTGCCAGGCTTTGGCTGCCTCTACATTGATGTGGAGTATGTGAAAGGCACCTTGGTTCTCTCTTTGGCACCAGAGGGCAGCGTGGATGCTGTAACAAACCAGCACAGCAGGTACGTATGCACAGACATAGGATTTATAGATGTTTGTGAATGTTCCCTGTGTTTGAACCAAAAGACTTTTTTTTTTCAATTTTCAACTTTTCTACAAAACATCTACTTACTTAAAAAATGGATTAAATAAAATAGGTGGGGGTGTCACTGTTCAGTTATAAATATAGACATATAATCATGTAAGATAGGGTCATGATTTGCCGTGTTTTTTAAATTCAAACCATTTTTCCCAGCGTTGTTTGTATAATCCTGCCTTTAGTCTCAGAGAGTTAATCAGTTTCTCCATGGAGCTTATTTCCTCAACTATGTCCAACCACTGTACCATAAGACATTATTTTAAGCTTTGATGTGAAAAACTTAAAGTTGCAGCTTTTGTGCCTTTTGTTTGTTCTCCAAGGTAACAGGTACTAAAATTTACTGCAATATATCCTGCATAATAACTACTGATTTTGTTTTAGGTCTTCAAACGTGTCCTTCAGTGTCCTCCTGACTGAAGCCAGTGTGGTGTTAAGTGATGACATCACCAGCTCCTCTGGCTCAGTAGAGCTGCTGAGACTAACACTGACCAAGCTGCTCCTTAGCCTGGCTCCAGCACCCGACCTTCTGCTCTCACAGCATGCAGACAACCCAGAAATAGGCTCATCGACCATCTGCAGCCTTACGCCTGACGGGTCCCTGATTGAAGTCTACTGTTCTAGTCTGCAAGTGGACAACCAGCTGTATAATCGAGCCAGTTTTCACTTCCCAGTGTTGCTGTGCCAGGATCAGAGAGGAGCAGCTGAGCCTGCAGGGCCATGGAGCACTGACGCTAACCCGACCAGGTCTTCTGAAGCCCTGGAAGAGTTTAAACACTCCTGTTTCCTGCAGCTGAGGATTGCTCTGGCTGGAGACAGATGCACCGTGGAGGAGGTTCAATTTAATGTTCTGCCTTTTTACAGCACAGCACATTCAACCAACCTGTAGGCAAACAGTGCCCCAGAGGATTTAAATGTGGCATTGTGCAAAATGAAAACACAGCAGCCATCGTCACACAACAGCATGCTAGCATTAGGTTTAGTTTTTATCATTTTAGGTTAATTCTTTAGCAGCAAAGTAAGATACTTAAAAGACTGCATGTGTCAAATAACACTGAATCACTGGTTTAACTCAGCAGAAAAAACTGCCCCATATTAAGACTCTCTAATCCTCAAAGGCAGTGTTTGAGTCCCTTACCACAGGTCAATCTCCAATCGCTCTCTGCATTTTCCAACTCTGTCAGGTTATCTAATTTTTCAGCTAAAAAAGGGTTAACAAACAAAAAGAACAGCCATTTATCAGCATTCTTACATCAGCTCTGCGTGTTTCTCTGTGAAGGTCACCCTCCAGCTTCAGCCTGCCAGAGTCTACCTTGAAGATACTTTTGTATACTACCTTAAGACCCTGTTCAATACCTATATCCCGGACAGCACTGTGAAATCAGCTTCAGTAAAGACGAGTAGAGGGTCTGGCTCAGCCCCTGTCCTCCCTGAACAGGTGAGTTACTCAAAGCCTGTTGGTTTTTTTAAGTGACTGATTGTAACGGGTGTGGAGTGAACCCAATAGCAGCACAAAAGAACCAGGTAAATCTGTTGACAGTCTTTATTAGCAGGAACACAGTTGACCACAAGATACAGCAGTCGGTCCTCTGACTGAGCAGGAGCAGGCTGGGTGCCAACCAGCCACAGGCAGACGAGGAACTGAAGGCAGGCAGGCAAAAACTCGTTGTCAAAAACAGAAGGCTGGTGGGTTTACCGGGGCTGAGACGTGAAGCAAAGGTCGAAGGCGAGTCGGGTCGATACCAGGTAAGCAGTCCGGGAATAAGTGCTGGAGAGTCTGGCATGAGAGCGAAGAACAATCTGGCAGTGAGTGAAAGTGCTGGAGAGACTTATATGCAGGGCTGATGACTGATGAGCTGCAGCTGAGTAGGCAGGTGAGCAGAGTTGGGCTGATGAGGTGGGCGTGGCTGGCAGGTAGAGTGGAGCAGAGGGAGGGAGTGTGGAAAAATACTGCAGCAGTGTGACAGGAGGGGAATGAGAGGCAGGACTGTGACAGAACCCCCCCCTCAAGGGATGGCTCCCGACATCCAAAAACCATGAAGCAGGGTTGGAGGTGGGGAACGGAGGCGAGCCTAAAACTCCTGGGAGCAAGACCGTCCCATCTCCTCAGATGGGTGGGCGGAGGGGGTCTGGAGGAGGGTTTCCCCGACATCTGACATCTCCCCTATAGAATGGTCTTCAACATCCAGGACAGGTGGGGGCAAGATGCGGGTTCCCCGACGAGCAGACCCATTGGCTGGCTGGTCGGGGTGTTGCCGATGAAAGTCGGCCACGAGATTGGGGTCCACAATATGGCGAGCAGGAACCCAGGACCTCTCTTCAGGACCGTAACCCTCCCAGTCCACAAGGTACTGGAGACCTCTACCCCGCCGACGGGAGCGAATCAGACGGCGCACTTTATACACTAGCCCACCATCGACCATTTGTGGAGGGGGAGGTGGTGGTTCTGCAGGAACCAAGGGACTGTTGTGGACTGGCTTAACCTTGGACACATGGAAGGTTGGGTGAACTCTCATGGAACGTGGGAGCTTCAAACGGACAGCCACTGGATTGAGGACCTTCTGGATCGTGAAAGGCCCAATGAATTTAGGTGCCATCTTGTTGGACTCCACTCGGAGAGGTAAGTCTCGGGTGGAGAGCCACACCTGCTGACCTGCTTGGTAGGTAGGTGCAGCAGTACGGCGGCGGTTGGCAGTGGCAGCATAGCGACCCACAGAACGAAGAAGGGTGGAGCGAGCTTGGAGCCATGTTCTGCGGCAGCGACGGATGAAGGCTTGGACAGATGGGCAGGAAAACTCCTTCTCTTGGGCGGGGAACAGTGGAGGTTGATAGCCGTATGCGCACTGGAATGGAGAGAGACCAGTGGCAGAGCAGACAAGGGAGTTGTGAGCATATTCTACCCACAAAAGTTGTGACGACCAGGAGGAGGGGTCTTGGGAGGCCATGCACCGCAGGGCCGTTTCCAGTTCTTGGTTCATGCGCTCAGTCTGTCCATTGGTCTGGGGGTGGAATCCAGAGGATAGACTGGCGGTAGCACCCAGCAGACTGCAGAACTCCCTCCAGAACACAGAAGAAAACTGGGGCCCACGGTCCGACACAACATCAACAGGAAGACCGTGCAGGCGGAAAACATGGAGCAGGACCAACTGAGCAGTTTCTTTAGCAGTGGGGAGCTTGGGCAAAGGCACAAAGTGGACCATCTTGCTGAAGCGGTCCACGATGGTCAGGATGACAGAGTGTCCATCAGAGGTGGGAAGACCAGTGACAAAGTCCAGGGATATGTGAGACCATGGACGGTGAGGAACAGGAAGAGGTTGAAGTAGCCCAGCAGGAGGCCGGCGAGAGGTCTTGTGTTGACTGCAAGTAGGACAGGCTTTGATGAATTCTGTGACGTCCTCCTGCAAGGTGGGCCACCAGAAACGTTGGAGGAGGGCATGCCGAGTCCGTAGAACACCAGGGTGGCAGGCGAGCTTGGAGGAGTGGGCCCATTGTAGCACCTCTGACCTCAAGGCTGGAGGGACGAAAAGGCAGTTTGCCGGGCAGGAGCTGGGACCCGGCTGTCCTTCTGTGGCTGCTCTCACTCTCTCCTCTATGTCCCAGGTCAACATGGCGACAAGGCAGGATGTAGGGAGAATGGGCTCAGGTCTGTCAACAGAATCCTCTGTCCTCAGGAACTGGCGGGAAAGGGCATCGGGCTTGGCATTGCGGGATCCTGGACGGTAAGAGAGGACAAAGTTGAAACGGGCAAAGAACAGGGACCAGCGGGCCTGGCGAGAGTTCAGTCTTTTGGTGGAGCGTATATACTCCAAATTCTTGTGATCAGTCCACACAAGAAAAGGCTCCTTGGTGCCCTCCAACCAATGGCGCCACTCTTCTAGAGCCATCTTGACTGCTAACAGTTCTTTGTTACCAATGTCGTAATTCTTCTCAGCAGAGGACAGGCGTCGAGAGAAGAAGGCACAGGGATGGAGCTTTTGGTCGGTGCCAGAGCGCTGAGACAAGACGGCCCCCACCCCAACATCGGAGGCGTCCACCTCGACCACAAACTGTCGTTCAGAGTCAGGCACCTGGAGGATGGGTGACGAGGTGAACCGATCTTTGAGGATCTGGAAGGCTGCTGCAGCTGGAGGTGTCCACTGGAAAGGCACTTTGGAGGAGGTCAGGGCGGTGAGAGGGGCTGCCACAGAGCTGTAGTTGCGGATGAAGCGACGATAAAAGTTGGCGAACCCCAAGAAACGCTGAAGCTGTTTGCGGTTTTCAGGAACAGGCCAGGAGGTGACAGCTGAGACCTTGGCTGGGTCCATCTGGATGTTGCCTTGTGACACGATGTTCCCCAGAAAAGACACTGAAGAGACATGGAACTCACATTTTTCCGCCTTTACAAATAGGGAGTTCTCTAGGAGGCGCTGGAGGACAGACTGGACGTGATGAATGTGTTGCTCTTTGGACCGGGAGAAGATGAGTATATCATCAAGATACACAAAGACATATCGATTGAGCATGTCTCGGAGCACATCGTTTATAAGGGCCTGGAAGACGGCAGGGGCATTGGTGAGGCCAAACGGCATTACGAGGTACTCGTAGTGTCCGGTAGGGGTGTTGAAGGCCGTCTTCCACTCATCTCCCTCTTTGATGCGGACAAGGTGGTAGGCATTGCGCAGGTCAAGTTTGGAGAAAATGGTGGCCCCCTGGAGCAGTTCGAAGGCAGTGGAGATGAGTGGCAGTGGGTAAGAGTTCTTTATGGTGATTTCATTAAGTCCTCGGTAGTCAATGCAGGGTCTCAATGTCTTGTCCTTCTTTTCAACAAAGAAAAACCCTGCTCCAGCAGGAGATGAAGATGGACGAATGATGCCTGCGGCCAGTGAGTCGTTGATGTAAGTCTCCATGGCTCTTCTCTCAAGCTCCGACAGAGAGTACAGGCGCCCCTTGGGAGGTGACGTTCCAGGCAGGAGATTTATGGCGCAGTCATAGGGGCGGTGTGGGGGCAGAGACGTGGCTCTGGCCTTGTTGAAGATCTGGCGGAAATCATGGTACACAGGTGGCACCCCGGTGAGGTCAGGTGAAAAACTGGTGCTGGAGGAGTGAAGCGGAGCTGAGGCTTGCTGCAGGCACCTCTGATGACAGGAGGAGCTCCATTCCAGAACAGCACCAGTGGCCCAGTCAATGTGAGGGTTATGAAGACGGAGCCATGGATACCCCAGGATGAGAGGCAGGCAGGAGGAGCTCAGAATGTGGAACTGGACTGTTTCATGATGATTTCCCGAAAGCAGCAGGTGAACAGGAGAGGTCTGATGCGTGACGGTGCCCAAGATATGTCCATCTAAGGCTCTAGCAGGAACCGGGTGAGGCAAAGGAACCTGCCCGAGCCCCAGCTGAAGAACCACCTCCTTGTCAATGATACAGGCATCAGCCCCAGAGTCAATGAAAATGGCCAAGGTGTGAGGGCCATCTGGAAGGAGGAGGCGGCCATGGAACACAGGTCTCTGACACTGGGGAGACGACAGGGCAGTTGAGCTCACCAGGGTCTCCCCAACTACTGGTGAGCTCCGGCTTTTACTGGACAGCTGGAGATATAATGTCCCGCTCCCCCACAATAGAGGCAGAGATTGGACCGACGGCGGCGCTCCTTCTCTTCCAGGGAGAGGGAGGTGCGACCCAACTGCATGGGCTCTGGATCCCCAGGCTGCTGACCCAACGAGGCGGAGTTGATTGTAGCAGAACCTCCACGGGAGCGAGGTGGAAGAGAACGTTGGGTTCCTCCTTGACGCTTCTCTCGTTGACGAGCCTGGACTCGAAGGTCGATTCGCATAGCTAGATCAATCACCCCGTCCAGGGTGGTGGGGGTGTCATGTGAAACCAGTTCGTCTTTTATGTAACCAGCCAAGCCATGGAGGAAGGCATCACAGAGGGCCGAGTTGTTCCAACTGCTATGGCTGGCTCTCGTGCGGAAGTCAATGGAATAATCTGCCACTGTTTGCTCGCCTTGTTTCAGTCCCATCAGTCCCCTTGCAGACTCAGAACCACAATTCTCAAAGCCAAAAACCTTGCGAAGCTCGGCAGCAAACAGGTCAAAGGAAGCACAGGCTGGAGACTGCCTCTCCCATTCAGCTGTTCCCCATAGTTGAGCTCTGCCTGTCAGGTGGTTGATGACAAATGCTACCTTTGCTGGTTCAGTGGCAAAGGTGCGGGGCTGCAGGGCAAACAGAAGGGAGCATTTGGTGAGGAAGGGGCCACAAGTCTCTCGATCCCCATCATAACGCTCTGGGGTTCCCACCCGGGGCTCAGGGGCATCTCTGGGCGGAGAAGAGGCTGGTACAAGTGCAGGAGCAGGAGCCGATGCTTCAGAAGAGGAGGCAAATGATGGAGAGAGCCGGGATAGCTGGGCTGCTAGCTGTTGCATCTGTCCGGCTAACAGTGCTAGCGTTTGTCCTTGAGCCTCAGCAGCCTGCCTGGCTTCAGCAGCAGACTGTCTGGCTTCAGCAGCAGACGCAGTCATCATGGCTTCATGTTGCTGCAGGACGCCCTCAATGGTCTCAAGGCGACTAAGTGGTGTGGGATTGTGCGCTGGGTCCATAGCTGGCCAGATTGTACTGTAACGGGTGTGGAGTGAACCCAATAGCAGCACAAAAGAACCAGGTAAATCTGTTGACAGTCTTTATTAGCAGGAACACAGTTGACCACAAGATACAGCAGTCGGTCCTCTGACTGAGCAGGAGCAGGCTGGGTGCCAACCAGCCACAGGCAGACGAGGAACTGAAGGCAGGCAGGCAAAAACTCGTTGTCAAAAACAGAAGGCTGGTGGGTTTACCGGGGCTGAGACGTGAAGCAAAGGTCGAAGGCGAGTCGGGTCGATACCAGGTAAGCAGTCCGGGAATAAGTGCTGGAGAGTCTGGCATGAGAGCGAAGAACAATCTGGCAGTGAGTGAAAGTGCTGGAGAGACTTATATGCAGGGCTGATGACTGATGAGCTGCAGCTGAGTAGGCAGGTGAGCAGAGTTGGGCTGATGAGGTGGGCGTGGCTGGCAGGTAGAGTGGAGCAGAGGGAGGGAGTGTGGAAAAATACTGCAGCAGTGTGACAGGAGGGGAATGAGAGGCAGGACTGTGACACTGATGTTTAGCAAAAGTTAAGACAGATTTCTTTTCTCAGATTTCACCAGAATTAGGCTTTTGTAACACATTTCTATTGTTGCAAAATGGCTAAACAGTTTCATACATTTGGACAGGAAAGGGTCCAAAATGCCTTTTTAATAAAAGATGTGTTTACACTAACTTTTGACAAAGATGTGTGTAATGTGTCACATTTTGGCACACAATGGGTTCCAATAATTATTCTCCAATAAGTCTGCTTTCATTAAGTACTCTGTGAGTATAACTGATGACTGTGCTAAGAATCAAAAGATTTCACTGTCACTGAAGTTGTGCTTGACTGTCACAATTTTTCCAGGTGCTTCAGTCGGTGCATGCGATGGTCCACCCTGTGAGGTTGCAGAGGCTCACCATCCAGCCTGTCAACCTGTTGGTCAGCATCCATGCTTCACTGAAGCTGTACATCGCCTCCGACCACACTCCTCTCTCCTTCTCCCTGTTCGAGAGGGGTCCGCTTTGTACCACAGCTAGACAACTTGTGCACGCTCTGGCTATGCACTATGCTGCTGGAGCCTTGTTCAGAGCTGGTACGTAGGGAATGGTAGTAACACAACTTTTTTTTGACAGCAAATACAGACAAACGGTGCAGAATGACAAGGTTCATGAAAGAAGCTCAGAATGCAGGATAAGAAACATCAGGGATTAAAAACGTTGTTTGCAGGTGAAAATAGTCTTAAAAACATCACGAAAAACATTTCTGATAAAATCCAGATCCTGATCCTGCCATAAAAACATCCTGACATAGTTTCCCCATATAGAGTTGAGAAGCTGATGTTTACTGTAAAACTGTCTGCTAACAAGGAGTTAAATCTAACTTCTAAAGAAATCTGAGGGCTGAAAAAAGTTTGAATGATATTTTTGTCCTTTACTTAGGTGTGACAAATACATTACAACACATAATCTGGGGGAGGGAGGTCGTTATTTATGACGTACTTATCACAGAAATGTTTAATTTGTTGTTGTTGTTTTTGGTTTTTTTTTGCAAAGTCTAAACTGTGTTCCAGTCAATCCCATGCATCCAAACTTAAATCATTGTCCTGAAAAGACTTCATCCTCACTTTATTTTTCAGAGAGTCCTTATGTCTTAACATGTTTCCTCACTTCCTCTCCTTTTCATAAGTCATGAAAAAAGAAGGGGCACCAGGAAGCATTGTATTCTGGGACTGATTAGGAACAGGATGTATGGTACAGACTTGAATCAATGCACATACACATGTAAAGACTTACAGACATATAGATATCAAAAAGCCATGCAGTCTTTGTTCATACGCTCTGGTGTACGTATATATGTGTGTTTGAAAGCATGACATAAACATCACCTCCTGTCAGGATTCTGCTCCTTACCAAAACCACAGTCGGGAGAGCATATGAAGCAGAAACAACTCCTTGACCCAACTGGAGCTGGTTCCTGCTATTAGAGGCCATCACTCAAGTGCAAATTGACAGAGAATACGAGCAAAGTGGAGTCTGGCGTCTTGAGAAATGGCCATTTGAATTTTGTGATATGATTGCCAGTGCATAAATATCACTGATCTGTGCCATGTGAAGTGGAATCTGTGGTTGAATGAGAGAAGTGAGATACTAGAAGGCTGTAAATCTTAGTTTGACACATGATTTCATGCGAGTGTGTGTCTCTGTGTACATGAGTGTGTTTTTGCGTGTGTTGGTAAAAACTCTGACCCCTTTCACACACACGCTGCTCTGTCCATGTTTGCGCTCTAGTTTAGCTGGTGTGTGAATGTAACAGGATGCAGGTTTCACTGCTCTGTTCTTGTTACAGCTGGACTCAGGTGCAAGTCTGGTGTTTTTCAGCAGCTGTTGTTTGTATTGCAAAGGGGTTAGAGCCAATCCCAGCAGAAGGAACACAATGTTTAGTATATAATCTTGAATACAGACAAATCTGTTTGAGATTCTTTGAATTGTCTCCCAACTTAAGGCGCTTTGGGCTAGTTAAGGATTTTGGAAGCAAGTGCTCTCAGTGGACTTGTTTGAAAAGAGTCCTTCCTGAGAGAAGTCACTCTGAATGCATTATTTTTATTAAGTTGTGAACAAATGTTGGCAGTTCTAAATGTGTTCTTTAAATATGACGTTTTAATGTACTGTGCTAAAGTGAAGATTTACTTTCACAGGCTGGGTGGTGGGATCTCTGGAGATCCTCGGCAGTCCTGCCAGCCTGGTGCGCAGCATCGGTAATGGAGTGTCGGACTTCTTCCGGCTGCCGTATGAGGGTCTCACCCGTGGACCTGGAGCCTTTGTCAGTGGAGTGTCCAGGGGGACCACCTCCTTCGTCAAACACATCTCAAAAGGTAACACAGATCATTATTTGGTGAAGTTTCTGTGCACAAAATCTTCTTCATTAGAGCTTATCCTGAACATTTAAACATGTAAAAAGTTAACTTTTAATTTGGTTGCCATCACTTAATGTCATTTATTAAATAAACTTCAAGTTGTGTGATGAATTGTTCTTGCAGACATTGCTTGCAACATGCTTTTTGCTGCTTTTATTGAATTGTTCCGTAATTTAAGACTTTTGACCCCTTTATTTTCTTGCACTCTTTGTGATGCTGTGAAGAATCTAAAAACGGGATGTAAATTTGTCACATTTTTTCTCAGGCACACTGACATCCATCACTAACTTAGCAACAAGCTTAGCAAGGAACATGGACCGTCTGTCTCTGGATGAGGAGCACTACACCAGGCAAGAGGAGTGGAGACGCCAACTACCAGAGAGCCTCGGGGACGGACTGAAGCAGGGACTGTCTCGACTTGGCATCAGCCTGTTAGGTTTGTGAGCCAGTTCTTCTCAAACACACGCACAAACACTCACATACACACTCACATACGCACTGTTCTAAATGCTTCAGATTTAGTCTGCAAGGTGTCACTGGAGAATTTTGCGACATTCCTGATCAGCAATAAAACAGTACATTGGGTCATAGTTTAATCACTCAAATTGTTCCGCATCCAGCAACTCAGGTTTTACCTCATGTCATGCCCCCTTCGCCAAAATGCAATAAATGTTTTTACTAGTGAAACAAAAAATGGTGGCAAAAGGGTGGCAAAACTCATAATGTTGGAATTGCACAAAGAAGAATTTTTTTTATGCCACAAAGGATAAATTTGTCAGATTTTGGTCTGATTTTTTTGTTCTCTGTGGAATCCTTTGAATGTGTCGTTACTACTGGAAATATTTCCAGTTGAAAGAGAACTCCTTCTTCCTTACAGGGGCGATTGCTGGCATTGTTGACCAGCCCATGCAGAACTTTCAGAAGAACTGGGAAATCCAGAGCTCAGCAGGAAGCAGAGCCAAAGGGGTCATCTCTGGAGTGGGGAAAGGCATTGTGGGGGTTTTCACTAAGCCCATCGGAGGAGCAGCTGAACTGGTGTCCCAGACCGGATACGGTGAGTTCTGAGTTTGTTCAAGTAAACAGAATGTTGGAGATTTGATTATGTTTTCTCCATAGTGAAGCAGTAAAGATGTGTCTGGAGGATTATTTAAGTAATGATCAGCGTGGTTCCATTTTTTCCTGTCTAACCTGTTGAAGCTTCCGACTGACAGCAGGACTACTCGAAATTTTAGGGGAGAGACCTTGCATAACCTTGCATAAAGATCTCCAGGTTCACCTCTCTCAACTCGAGTTGTTCTCAGAACCTTCCACAGTATTAACCCAAACATATCCTGGGAGAGTACGAGAGTCTGTGAGTTCTGAAAAGTTGCAACCTTGTCCTGAGGATAAAATGAGTCAGTCTCCAAGTACTGCTTGTTTTTGCCAATGATGTACTTAGATTGTAATTTAGATAAAAAAATATTTACAAAATTAGATTTCAAGACTTCAAAAAATGTGATCAAAAATGTTCTGGTCAGGATATGTATCTAATGTTGGAGAATAGGCCACATTAAAAATAAAGGAATTGAATTTAGAGAATAAGATTAAGAGCCAATATAAAGTCCTAATATAAGAAATAAAAGAAAAATAGAGTTTAAATAAATGAGATAAATAAGTTGTTAGGAGGAAAATGTCTATTACAAAAACAGGAAGGTAACGCTCCTTGTGCTCACTTCTGTAACCTCTGTTCATCCTCAGCTGTTAAATTTAAGTTCACATGAAGATCCATGTTCCTCATCTTTGAGCAAGAGGCTCGCTTATGTTTTCATGTTTGATATTTCAGCATTTGTAGAGATTAGCCAGGGCCTGTAACTGTGATTTTTTTTCTCAGAAAATAGCATACTTAATTTCAAATGTTAAAACATTATTCCAGCTTTTATATTGTATTTTAAGACTTTATTCTCTAAATATTATTTTTATTTTGTGTGGCCCTTATCATCCATCGTTTAGGATTTCCATAATTTCTTCATTCATGTTGCAAGAAAATCAAACGAATGCATATTTACTGAAGAGTTTACGAAAAAAAGTTGTCAAATGTATCAAACATGATATAAAAACTATAAACAAAATGATATTGCAATATTTTTTGTGGATGTTGTGAGGAGGGTCAGTAAATCTCAGTTTAAAAACAAACAACAGAATTCTCTGGCTTTATTTTTGATGGGTCAGACTTTTAAGAGTTAAAGAATAAATACAAAGGAGAGAAGTTTCTTGATATTTTGATTCTTTATTCTGTTTTTGAAGGGGAGGGAGACGGGTGTCTCAGAGGATGGTGTGTTTAGCACTGACAGGTCTTTGCTCCATCCAATCACCAAGAGGGCTTCTTTGCTTTCGGAAGCAGTCTCTCCCTGTAGTCCTTTTCTTTCTGACCACCTGAGCTCAGCCCAACACAAACATTTACACATATAACACTCCAAGCAGGACGCATATCAGCACTCACTTTGGAATCATAAATAGTAAAAAAGGTTGTTCTACTAAAATCGCATGCAGACCTGCTCCACACATAAAAAACCCGCTTAGATCAGAGCAGCAGAGCTCTGCTGTGATGACATCATCAGTGGATCTGACTACGTTCTTTATGGCTTCACTTTAACTGCTTGATGACTTCACTTCAAGCTGCTGCTGCTGCTCTGCTGACAGCTACAGAGGGATGAAGGAGAGCTGATCACGCACATCAGATATAAACTCTCTCTAACATGCACCCACAGAGCATTCATGATCAGAGGCTTTGTTTGTTTTAACATGAATATGGCCACATGTCTTGAAGAGATGGCACCAGTGTGTCCCGTTAATATGTGTTTGGAGGAACGAACTAAGAATAGATCACTGCAGCACCAAGAATTGCACATCCTTGCCCTCACTGTCTCGAGGTCTGATTCACAAATCAAGCAGTTCTGATGATATTCAAGCTCAAACACAAAGTGCAGCAGAAGTAGTGTGTAGCCTCTCCTCTCTCTGCTGCACAGGGCTGAGCTCTGATAGAGATAAACCATTTCCATCTGCTTTTTTTCCACAGAATTTATCATAAAACCATCAAACATCATGAAGTGCTTTAATTTGAACTCTTTCTTCCTCACTGAGTTCCTTCCTCTTTATCATTTTGAACAGGAGGGACGGTATTGAGAATTTGTTGAACGAAATACTGACACAAAATGATGGTATCTGATCTGAAGTGCAGTTTGTGGAGCATTAAATTCTTTACTGGTGCTTTGTGAATCACTTGCTCTTTTTGGGTCATTTAATCAAAAATTTGCTCAAAAGCCACACAATCCGTTAGTGAATCCAGCCTCTTGTGTTTATAAATGTATGATTTTAACCACTGTCTTTAAAAATAAAATGTAATAATTCTGTGATAACTATGCTGACTGTCTAGTTATCACAGCCGTTGTTGTCTGGTTCGCGCATGGGAATTGAAAGTTCCCACAAAGAAAAGTGGAATGCGTCCTAAAACCGTTGCCGTGTAAACACTCTTGCTCTTCTTTGTGTCTTCTCTTGTAGGGATCCTTCATGGAGCAGGATTATGGCAGCTTCCTAAACAACTGTACATGCCAACAGAGGAGAAGTCTGCTCAGGCCCCAAACAGCCACCTGAAATATGTTTGGTGGGTTCCTTCACTCCTCTACAGCCTCCTCATTTACTCTGGATAAGCCGTTTGTTAGAAAATGGGACACGTATTTTTCCACTCTCTAT
This sequence comes from Labroides dimidiatus, assembly GCA_030710495.1. Classification (NCBI taxonomy): domain Eukaryota; kingdom Metazoa; phylum Chordata; class Actinopteri; order Labriformes; family Labridae; genus Labroides; species Labroides dimidiatus. The sequence continues at coordinate 17,083,044 of CM061148.1, read as the reverse complement.
ACCTTTCCCCCATACCTCACATCACTTCTGCTGCCTTGTAAAAAATGTAAGGGGTCATTTCTAACAATTTGAAGAAAGTAAAAGCCTGGAAAGATGTTTGACCTTGGTTCCACACATGGTAGCCAGACTGCCCTCCCTCGCTCTCCTCGAGCCTTGTTAAAAAGTTTTCTTGAGCGCTCTGCCAAAGCCCAAGGAAGAAATTGTACTGAGCTATAGAAAGCATTTATGGTATTTTAGACTGAAAATTCTAAAACGTGGGTTTCCATAGCCCTCAGGCTATTCAGAGCAGACAAAACTTTAAACTAGACATCATCAGGACATATTCACAAGGACGTCACATCCAAGAGTTCTATCTGGAGCTGTGAGCTTTCTGAATGTTAAAGATGAAAAAGAGATTTTTCACAACACGTACGCTGAGATAATGCTCCCCAGTGGTTTTATCTATGCGGCTCTGTAGTCAAACTGGTTTCCATCATGCATCCATCAATTATTTTTACTACTACAGGTAGCTGGGGGGGTCAGACTGTTTGAGCAGTGTAACACTGAACAGAACTAATCAGTCCCTACTGTGTCTGCTTCAACATCTGCTCTGCAATTTGAACACCTGCCACTGAAAGTAAACACCCTGTCAGAGGAACATGAATGAAGACCTTACTCCTTATACATATTTCCTTTCTGAACATGTGTGTAAGAAGAACCACCCAGGGAATATAAATAACAGGATAGCAGAATACTCTGTGTGGTCTTATGTTTAAAGGAACATCAGAGGTAAGGAGGGCCTTTCGTGAAGTGTGTTAATGTTCACACGTAATCCATCCATGCAGAGTCAGAAACTTTGTAAGTGAGTGCGGTGTATGGTATGTTTGAAGATTTAGGATGACAAAGCCCTCAAAGCAGTGGAGTGTATTGTTCTGTAGTGTAAAGTAGAGTAGTGTTGTGTCATCTATCAGTGAATAATGAAATCTGTGCCGTTTGCCTGCAGGAAGATGCTTCAGTCTCTGGGGCGACCGGAGCTCCACATGGCTCTGGAAGTGACTATTGTGAGTGGGTCAGGTCAGCAGCATGCTGGCTGCCTGCTCCTCACCTCTGAGGTTCTGTTTGTAGTCAGCCTCAGTGAGGATACCCAGCAGCAGGCCTTCCCCATCACAGAGGTAACAGAAAAAAAATCACAACAGTGAACAAACTCTTTATATTATGTGGAGCCGTTGTTACTGTGAATGATCCATGGAAACCTTGTTTCCTCTGCAGGTGGAGTGTCAGCACGAGCCAGGACATCAGGACCAGCTTATCCTCACCTTACAGCAGCAGACAGTCGTCAGTGAGACTGAGGTGAGACACCGCTCAGAGGTCAGGGGGTACAAACCTACATAGCTGTCTGTCTTATAGCCGGTAGTTCCAATTTCATACTGCCCCCAGCTTTTATCTTACAATGTAAATCATGACACTGACAGAAGGCTCTATCTGTATCTGTATTTAACGTTGTGCATAAATGGGCCTTAATTATGACAAACAATCCTGATTAAATCCAGATCCTGATCCTGCCATAAAAAAATCCTGACATATTTTCCCCACATCGCCCCCTAATGGAGAACATTTTCCTTTGACAGGAGCAGAATGTGGTGACGTTTATGCAGCAGGTAACACTGCAGTAAACTGACCTCTTATCATCTGGAACATAGAGAAAACTGAGGGACAAGTGAAGTTTGATCTAATAAATCTGTAATGATTGCACAAGCATGTTTGAACACACTTGGTGTCTGATTTTTACAAAAACCATTAAAAGAAATAGTTAACACGTAGACAAATAGAAATAATAAAAAGCAACCTGAATTGGTTTGAATGTATAAATGTACCCGGATAATCAGGTTTGGACTTGACACAGCAGCCTGTGGGGTTTACCCGTCAGTGAATTTGTGTATATCTTGTGACAGGTTCACTTCTTTTCTCTGACAGCTTTTTCTCAGAATGAGGATGACAGTGAACAAACTTTAGAGTTAAAAGCATTGTTTTGGATCTCTTTATCTGTCCTCCCTCAGGGTGACAGTGCTCGAGAACGTCTGTCGGAGCAGCAGTATCAGCGGCTGGTGGATTACGTGCTGCGGGCCTCTCAGTTTCTCTCCCCTTCTGCTTCGTCTCTCCAGCTGCAGCCTCCGGTGACGCTCGCCAATCCCCCGCCTCCTGTCACTAAATCTTACCACTACTTGGTGGATCCTGCCTTCTCTAAAGTGTTTGTCAGCAAGTTTACCATGGTGAAGAATAAAGCCTTACGTATTGGATTCCACTAACACAAACATATATATATATTTTTCTGTTTAAAAGTAAGCCTTAAAGAATCTTGTTTTGTTGCTCTGAGCAGATCTCTACATTTATGCAAAAACATATCTGTGTAAGTAGAACGAGATTTATTTTATCAGGTTGTGTGAAAAGAGAATTCTGACAAAATATTTATGAAACAATGATAAGATATATATTTTAAGGTTACAACAAATTTATCATAATGACAGACAAGTCAGTTTGCTTAACATCAGTTTAAAACAGTAAAACACTAAAAGAGTTGTGACATTTTTTACCCCCTTGGACAAACTGTGTGTTCTCCTCCCCAACTTTTCTGTCAACATGAAATCTCTTTGGTGTTTCAAACAGATGGACAATGTGCTCAGCTCACCAAGATCTTATAAATCTCTAAAAAAAAGAAAAAAAAAAACAGCCTGTAGTTTCTCCGTCTGCAGGATACGTTCTTCTGTTTACATTCTCCCTGCAGTGATAGTGTCTTGTGCCAATGTTAAGTGCAATATTAAATATGAGTTGATGGACACTAGAGATACCAGCTGTCGACCAAAATGTTTTTTTATGATGTAATATATTTGTTGAAGAATAACACTGTGCTTTGTAACCCTACATCGGAGCCAACTCTTTGTGATAATGCAGCCATGTGGTTTGCCTTCGATACTGTTGTAGCATCGAGCTCTATGTACGATCGAAGTCTAACGCCTTGAATGTATGTTAATGAATAATATATGACTGGAGAAAGATTTTAATAAAAAGAAGAAAACAAACAGTGTTTTATTTGGTCATTGTGGAGTTAGCATATCTGAACTTGACAAACAAACAGTATACAGTGTATCATTAAACTATTAAGCTATGATAATTGTCAATTCGAAAACAAAATCATTATTCCAATGTATTTGTTGCAGTTTTCTGTCTGGACGTAGTTTTCTGGCTCCTTTCTTATGACGCAGGTCTCAGACTAAGCGGTGTGGCGGCCTGTAGCTGTTTACTGGTGTATGCGGCAGTACTTCCATTGCCAAAATGAATGCGCAGCCATGAGCGTTTCCAAACAGTTAGGGGATCCAATAAAGGTGTATCAGGTTATCGTGTTCTCAGGAAGAAGTTGTCTGCGGCCATGCCTTGACTTAGCCCAACACTTCAACCTTTGTCCACATGTCAGCAGCAGTTCTCTCTTTTTTTGAGCGCTGCTTCTCCGATCAAGTCATTGTTCATCCTCATTTGTTTGTGTCAAAGTTGTTGCATGAAGTCTTTGATGTCACGACTTTGGTGTCATTTCATGTTGCAAGCTGTGACCCTCCCTGCAGTAACACACCAGTCAGTCAGCAGAAAAGTAACCCTCATGTGTTGACATTTTCTTTATTCAACGTTGTATTTACTCACCATTGAACTCTTTACCCCCCCTGCTGGAGGAGCAACACGAAGGCTGCTGGGAGATGTGGTTCCTGCCTCGTGACCTGATGCTGCAGTTGGAGGATGATTCTGGAGAGAGATGGTTGAAAGAGACCGTTAAGAGCAGATGCTCATATGGCCCTTGAACAAACTAACCCTGTCTTTGAACAGATAAAAACAAACCTCCACTGCTGAAAAAGTGAAAATGTATTTTCAGACTCTAATGTTGAACTGGTCTCCATCGTGCAGATATCAGGAAAAGTCTGCATCCGTGACGCTCTTTCCTCCAGGTACCATCATTTATAATAAAGTTTGGGCTATGCTTCACTCCATGTCCTCTGTTCCTAATTCTGATTTATTTCACATCGCATTTACATGTCCAAGCATCATAGGTTTAGGCTTACACCTGCACAAAAAACTTAATGGACGGGCTAAAGTGTCTGTTTTGGCTGTAGTACAACATAAGAAGTGAGCTCTCACAGCTTTAACAGTACGGTTCTATTAAAGCTTTGGAAATGTGGTTTGGATTCTACCGTGGGAAAGGCTAAATGTCGTTTTACTGTTATGGCTTCCTGCATTTAGTCAGTCTAGTAGAGAGCAGTCACTGCTGAATAATTTTACCAAGCCTTGGGGGACAAAAGGGAAGTGTGTGTGTGTGTGTGTGTGTGCATGCACATGTATACCAGAGACTGTGGAGAAAGAGGCGTCCAGCTCACTATGTCTCCTCAGCAGTGCTTCCTCTCGTTTTAGAGCAGCCATGTACCTGGAGTAGGACAAGGAAAGCTGGGGAGAGAAATCCAGACATTTGGTCAAGTCTAAAACTTGTGATTTTAAAAAAAATGTATGATGGCTGTGTGGTTAAAGAAAAAATAAGAAAATACAGTCTGGATAAAGAATAATGGTGTATACATAAATTAATTTTCACATTATTTATTCAATTTTTTCATCCCATTATCTTTCTTTTATTCATTTTTAACTCTGTTCTATAGTGTGTTTTATTGTTACATCATCTGTAGAGTACTTTAAATTGCAATTGTGTATGAAATGTGCTGTACAAATAAAACTGCCTTGAGTTATATGCACAGTATTACCAGCTTAAAAAATAAACTAAACCAGTGTGTGTGAAATATCCAGGCACAATGGTGGTTTGTGTGTGTGTGTGTGTGTGTGTGTGTGTGTGTGTGTGTGTGTGTGTGTGTGTGTGTGTGTGTGTGTGTGTGCGCGCATTTGTGTGCGCGCAGTCGGGGGTGAGGGTTGGTGAGGGTTGCTGTGGTTGTGACATTATTTTTCCCTGGCTCTCTCTCCACTTGTCTCTTTTGTACGCACAAGTGTTTGTGTGTCCATTTACACATCGATACAGAACTTTGCTGTGCTTGATACAGAGAGCAGAGAACTGTGAATGTGCGACAGGTAAGTCATGCAACAGCAGCATGACCAGCACTGTTTAACCAACAATGACGCTAGCATCATTAAAAAGACTTGCAAGAGGCTTGCATGTTAACCAAACAAACTTGGAGAACATATTGCCACTATGCGAAGTTCGACTCTTTTCAGAGAGCCAGCTCTTTCCAAAGAAGAACTGGCTCTTTTGACTCCCAAATGGCTCCTGTTTCAGTATTATTTGTAGCCTCATGTTTTAGACTAACCTGGCAAATATGAATTATTTCTGTGCTGATAAACCCTTTTGCATTCATTGTTTTTATGAGAAGCCTCATAATTGCTTATTTTGTGCGTTTATTCTGTTACAAAAGTAGGAATTCTTAGTTTTGTTTAATATTTTAATCATTTTTTTTTGCACAAAAACAAATGGACAAATGTTGCTGATCCAGATGCTGCTTTCTTTGTTTGTTGGTGTCACTCATTCGTTTTTGTGACGCAACGCACTCTCCTCACCGTTGTCTGCTCTCACTCACTGAGTGGGGATAGGATCCTCTACCTGACTGAGTGTCCCCCTTTCTGCTATCACATTATCGTTTGATTTATTGTAATTGGCTGTTTGGCTGTCATGCTGTCACTCAATCAAAGTTCAGTCATGAGCAGAACTGAGCAACAAAAAAAAAGTTGAGCTCCGACCCTCACTTAATAGGAGTCTGCTCGTCTGATTCACTACAACACATCGGCTGCAATTTCACTGAAAGGTGATTAGTTCGCATCCTTGTACCAAAGTCATTAAAACGAATCACTCATGTTACAATAGCATAGTCCAACACTTTGGAATTTTAGCTGGAAAATTGTTGGGTTTTTTGTTTTGTTTTGTTTTTTTCACAGACTTTTGAAGCAGACAGTCTTTGTCTTTGTTTGTGTGAAATCATTGATGAAAGCAGTCAGGACACTTTGTTTGTCATTCACATTCACAATTCTGCCCTAAATGTCTGGGCCTGGTGTTGAAACAGTTGTTCTTGAGTCATATTTCCCAACACATGCTTAATGTTTGCAGTGTTTCCCATTCAGTAACATGAGTTCTTACCCACTGAGTGGATGTTTTTTCACTTCTTTCTTCTTGTTCCGCTGTTACTTCATCTTCATCATCTGTCTCATCCTCTACTTGAAAACTAGACTCATGTCTCTCCAACTTTTTCTAGATAACATTAAACAGATTGAACATGGTCTTTCAAAAAACAAAACATCAAAATGAGAAAGCCTTTTATCTCTCAGGAACTATTTCCTCACCTGAGCTCTCCTCCTCCTCTCAGTCTCTTCTTCCTCCTCCTCCTTTCTCTTCATCCTCCTCACTCTGGCTCTGTATTTGACTCGTTTCTCCTGCAGCAGAGGAAGAAGCTGCTCCTGTTGGACACAGCTGCTCAGCTCTTGAAACTCAGGCCAATACTTCAGCAGTTCACTGAACACTGACATCTGCATTCACAGGAGGCAAAGCACACAGCTGCAGCCAATCTATGGAGAGAGATTAGAAACACTCTGTGACAAACTGATCACTACCTGAGCCTCTCTGAAGATGTACGGGCCCAGCTCATGGCGTTTCTCCAGGATGTGCTGGGCCTGCTCAGGGGGGATATCTATTTGCAGGGCAGGAGGCATGGATGAGTTAATGAAACAGTGAATAATGGTGGAGATCTTCTGCTGGATGGTTGCTTCGTCACTGTGGGAATGACAGAGGTCCTAGAAACAGGAGTACACAGGACATAAGAGAAGGAAATGTGAGATGTGGGATTTTGAGATAAAATGACAGCAACAAGGTAAAAGAGGGACACGGTATATGTTCTACATTAGCTTCTCAGCATTAGTAAGGGATTTAAAATGAAGACACTATGACATAGTCTGCAAATTCTCACGAGTGAGAAGGGTGACAGGTGAAAAAAGACTCAGAGCCTCCTACCATCATGAACACTCTGGCCTCTTGTGGCCAAGATGAAGATTACAGCAACAGCCACGAAAATGAGCTGATTTTTTTAACTTAAAGAAAACAGGTTACGTTCTTAAATTATCTATTCCATCTCAGTTTCTGAAGAATGGAAAATCCAGGTCAGGAGTTAACTGAAAGATCACCGCAGAGATGGGACTTTGTACTCAGAGTGTGACATAGAGGTGTCAGGTTCCTGCTTCGCGCTGGGGTAATGTTGCATTGTGGCGCAAAACTTGTTTTAATGTTTAAAGATAATGTTCTTTTGACAGACTGAAGTGGAGGCAGAGAAATCAACAAACAAGTCATGAAGATAATGACAAGATAATGTTGCAGGCACGTCATGTGAGCCGCCAGCTCAGCCACTTCTAATTATTTATGCTTCTTTTACCTTATACCTCTGCACCTCCAGCCAGAAAAGCAAGTCATTCTCCAGGAAGTCTCCCTTTAGAAAGACAAAATGCTGGAATTGCGCACAGGTGACAGGGTTGAGGAGGACCCGTCGGAACAGCAGAATCTCTTTGGAAGAACTCATCCACAAGCCTTCAGCCTGCAGGAACACAGTGCAAGACTTTTAGGTTCTTAACTTACTCTAAATCTTATCTAAACCCCTCATAGATTCAAAAAAACACATATAGTCACAACTTGTATAAAACAACACCACTAATCTGTAAAGTCAAAGGCACTGTACACTGTGTTCCTGAACAAGTGTGGTTCTTTTTCTCTGGGAAAAGCAGCTCTTTGCCAGAGATGAGGTAATGATCATAGAGATGATAATCACAATCATGTATGAAAACTCCTTCCTGTAATCATCCTGCTTCAAATGTGAAATGTTCATGTTTTATATCTGAGTTCAGCTGAGAGAAAGAAGAGAACAGGCCTGGAAGGGAAACACTCCCAACGTTATTAAAGGAAGGTTAGTAATGTTGATGCTTTAATCTTATTTATCCTGGATTCAATTTGGGAAAACTGACGACACGGCCAAAATGGTGTTTGACAAAGCCAGTGCTGGGAGCCAAGTCATGAACTAAATCACACATGCTTTCAGGCCAGGAAATGCCTTATTTCTCTCCATTCAAAATATCCAAATATCCAGCTTCCCCAGAGGATTTCCCCTTACCTTCCAGGCTTCTCTCCTTCTCCTTCTGCACCGACGCTCTGGGTTTAGCCAGGACCTGACTGCTGCTTGGGGCTACCACACAGAAACACAAACACACAGGGGTCAAAAGTGAGACACTGAGTAAATTGGGAGTAACAGAGACACTGAGCACCTCGCAAACCTCCCTGCTCAGCACCCTGCAGTAACTGAAGCACTCTTTGCTTTCTTACCTTTCACCTCTCGCAGTCTTTATTTCCTCTGATCTTATTTCTCTAATCTCCTGTTGGAGTGATATCTGATGGCCTCTTTTTCTTCTACTCCAACTTCTTCTGTCCCCAAATGATGATCTTTTCACCTTTTCATTCATCCCCTCCTGTAGTGTTTCATGGTAAACTACATTTTCCTCTCATTACTTAATGAGCAGATCCATGTGGCTCAACATGGTAAACTTGATCACATAATGAGCCAAAGGATGGGGAGTTGAGGTTTAACTTAAACCTAATGAGGCAACCTGAGAGAGGTGGATGGTAACAACATTTAGTGCTTTCTTACATCCCAAAGTACCAGAGACCTCAGACTGTTGTACAGAAAACAAGTCATCGCCGTCAAAAGCAGATTCTACATTTAAGAAAGTCACAGTGGACAATTTCTTACACACTTTGACTTCTTTTGAGAAGAACCATAAATAAATGTTCCTCCCTGAAAGAAAAGACACCTAATTCTATATTAAAATATTATAATCAATCAGTTCTTTTTGTGTTAACTTTTATGTTCATTTAAGGCTCTGTGAGTGCTATCCAATTGCAGTGACACCTGCAGCAGGAATCAGTGTTTCTCCAGGATAAAGACTCTGTTTTCCATGAGTCCCATCACCCACTGTTGTAAAGACATAAAAAAAATTGTGATACTTAACATAAGCGTGTATTATTTAAGCAGAAATGAGATGATAAAATAAGATTTACATTAATATGTTTACTAACTTCAATCACCAGTGAACATGAAACTGAAGGTCTGAAAATAAAGACTCACTTCTTGGACCTTTCTGTACAAAACAGCACTTGTAGTATCCAGAGGAAATGTTAGAAATACTCTCCTCTCTTGCTTAGAGTCTTCCTGCCAACATCCCTGGAGTTCAGGCTCTAGACAAATATCTGGTTTAATCACAGTCCCATAAATCTGGCTCTTGGCGAGGATCTGTAAACTTCTAAATGTCTGTTGGTTTTTGTATCTGCCCAGCACTGAGGAATTACAAGACATATTCCCTCTGTCAACCTTCAAATTGTTCTTTTAAAGTAGAAGATAAAAAGAACAAAATCAAAGGTGGATATTGGAGAGCTGTGGAGAATTTTTGAGGCAAAGTTTATGATCATAGCCAGTTCTGCTGCTGTGCTGATGCTTGATAATGATCAGTCAGACACAGGAGTAATATCATCTTCCTTCTTTCTTTCAGGAGAGAAGGGAAAGTAAATGAAGACAAAGTGCTCCACCTGTCCTATGTGTTTTTATCGTGGTAGTGCCGAGACTTTGAATTCCAACCTTTGATTGGTTCTTCTGTCGCTCTGTGAACTCAGCTGTGGACAGAAACAGAGGCAGCCATTTTTTCTCTATGTGATTCCGAACGATGCCCTGAATCTCCACGACGACTGGGTTTGAGAGGCATTCAAGCCTCAGACGCTCCTGTCCACCTGCCAAACACAATACCTACACATAGACACACACACAGAGAAGACAGTCAGAAACACAAGGGGGGAAGCAGGCTGCATGATTTTTCATTAGTTTGCAATTAATGTTAGTGAGAGTTTCTGATTCCCAGATTTCTCATTAAACTAGAAACATATGAGTGAAAAACCCGCCTGAAACTCTCCTTCCTGACTCCTGCAGTGCTCTCCATCATTCCCAGAACCCCTCTGTTCTCTTCATCTCCCCTGTCTGCTTTCTGTCTTCATACATTGATCTGGCCATGTCTTCATATTTATATCTCTTTTATATTTTCTCTGGTCTCATTCTGCAGGCACAAAGGCATGCATTCACACATACACTCACAGACAGGCTTCAGAAATGAGAACCACTTGTGGTACTGGAACTGGAGTCAGTAGATGAAAGGAGGCCAATCTATGGACTGGATGACTGAGTGATTGAAAGAGTGAAGGGCCAAAACAGTAAAGCTGTCAGTCTCTCTGAGCTGCTCACGCAGACAAGAACCAAGACAGAGAGGCGCAAGCAGCAGCCGCAGCCAACCCTGCAGAGTCAGATGCTCCAGAACTGGCATCCTCATTCAAACGACAAGTTAAAAGGGATTTTTGGGGTTATTTTTCTAAATGGTGGCATAAGAATCAAGTTTTGAGATAAACTGCAACTCAGGGAGTGTGCTTGCAGAATGTGATATCACAAAAAACATAGTTGGCACAATCTGGTGGAATAGAAAATGTTTGAATAGTTAGCATTAGCTTGAAGAGATTAATAAATGTGGAATTATAATTTTTTTTTTTCTTCTTCTTTTTTTTTTTTGTTAACTTAACCCCTCTCAAAATGAAGGTATTCTTGTTAATCTGACAAAGCTCTGGGGATTCATCAGACCAAAAAAAAGGCTATTTCCTCTAATGATTATTACCATAGCCGTTCTGCGGTCTCTCTGGGACCTCTCACTCCTCACAGCAAGACTCCTGCAGTAATCCTAGAATCCAGAAACCTTATCTCAGACAGTAAATGTCAGAGGAGACTTCATCCTGCTGCCATTGTTACCGGGGCCAATCTTTCTTGTCTTTCCTGACACAAACCACTCCTTCCTTCTCTTCTGTTTTAAATTCTAACCATGCCCTTCTAGTTTCCCTCTGACATCCTGCTGTCAGACCTGTCATCATGGAGTCTCTAAGATGCCAAAAAAGTGAGATTGGAAACTGTGTGAGAGCCACAGCAGCCTTTGTTTATTAAATCTGGATGTCAAGTCTCAGTTGGAGCTCCTCTCTTGGGTTTTTGATGTCTTGGCCATGTTTCTGCCCTGCCTCTCTAAAAACTCTCAGAGAAAGTTAGAACTGATTCCATTTTAATGGCGCTTGATGATACCAATATGAATAAGTTAGCCAATAAAAAAGGACACATTGTGTTTTCTATAAGGGGAGTGACTGACATACATCATTCTGTTGTTCTGTTGTGGCCGGGCTGTCAGGGCCGAAGAAGTAGTTCCAGTTGAGGTATTTGGTTTTAATATGAGACGACCTCTCCTCTCTCACAGCCATGTCCTTCTGTGGAGTCCTCTTGTATTGTTCCAGATCCAGCCAGCATGTCAGATGGATACTGAACAGAAGCACATATGCTGACAACAAGCCTTGTAAGCAAAGTATACATCTTACAAACAACACTGCCTATGCTGCCTACATTTCAGGCTAATGACTATATGATGCTAATTTTTGTGAAGCACAGCAAGATACTGAAACAATTATGGAAACTTAGGGGAAACAAGTCCCAAAAATACAGCATTTGAATATAAATCTGGTGCTACAACTCACCTGGCATTCTGATTCTGGAGGAAGGACATAAAATGTCCAATCTCATGGCGAAGGTGAAGTAAAGATCCAAGATGATGGTAACCATGGTAATTTGGGGACTCTCTTGACCAGGCTCCTGGTTCCCCAGAGCCCTCTGAGAGTGGAATAAAGGAGGCAGCAGGAGAGGGACAGAGCATGGACCCACACTGCTCCAACTGTAGTAGAGCAACATAGCAACAAACACACTCGATCAAAATTTTAAGACTAGTTTTGCAGTGCTGGAGGCTAAAAAGCTTCTAAGTAGAGTTTTAAAATGCAAAAAGGGAGGAAATGGGAGTAAGACCACAAAAAAAGGAAGGGAAAAAAAAGGTAAGCAATTTGTTTTAAACAACAATTAAACTGAAATAGGCTTTTCAGTAGAAAATAAAAAGTTTAAGACTACAGCTAAATAAAAAAACCCAAACCTCCTAAAATAGAAATAAAAGTTTCAAAAAAAAACCTCAGTGATGAGTAGCTCTACTATTCTTGTTGATCATAAAATTGTTTCGGCATGCTTGATGTAAGTGCTTCCAGGAGGCTAGGGGGAAGTCTGCTCCAAGTGGTTAAGATGGCATCATGGAGGGCGTCCACTGTTTGGAACTGATGTCCATTTCGTAAACTTCCCTTGCCATCCATCCCTAAATGTTCTCATTTGGCTCTAGATCAGGGGAACACGCCGGATGGTCCAAAAGAGTGAGGTTATTCCTCTGGAAGACGTCCTTTGTCAGGCAGGCATTGTGAACTGCAGCGCTGTCCTGTTGAAAAACCCAGTCATCGCCACACAGACAAGGGCCCTCAGTCATGAAGGATGCCCCTGCAGCATCTCCACATAGCCAGCCACAGTTATGCTCCTGCACAACCTGAAGCTAAATTGCTCTTTTGAAGGAAAAAGCAGCCTAGATCACGGTGGCACCTTCTCTACTGTGCTGAGTAGCTGTGGTCTTAAACTTTTGATCTGCTGATAAACAGACTATTTCAGTTTAACTGTTGTTTTCCATAAATTGCTTACTCATTTTTTCCCTCTCACTCCCATTTCTTCTTTTTGTATTTTGAAACTACAAAGAACCTTCTTAAAATACAAAAGTACAAAATGTAAATTTGTGCAATTTTTCAGCTGCTCTTAAACTTTTGATCAGGTGTGTATAAGTTATGTGAATGATCGATACAGGGCGGACTCACAGGAATGTTGATACCAGATGTTTTATGCACTGATTCCTCTACTGTCTATTTAAACTGTAATTCTCTTAGGAACTCATTGATGCTGGCATACCTGGTAAAGTCTGCCCTTTGATTCCTTGTAAAGACTCTGGAGTTCCCTGTACTCATGAGTTTCAACACAGCGCACCTCTTCCAGCAAGTGTACCTGAACATAAAACAAATATAAATCTATTCTCTGTAAAGCACACATATTTTCTCCGGATATAGTTTTACAAGATTTTTGGTGAACAGCAACTACCTTCTGAAAGGACTCATCATCTCTGTTGACCATCAGTGTCCATGGCTCAAGCAGGATGTTTAGTGTGTGATCCTCAGCCCTGTCAAACAGCTCCTCATAGGCAGGGATCATATGTCTGTGCACCTCCCTCCTGATCTCTTCATCAACACCAACACTCCTTTTAGCAGAGTTGAAAAGATAAGTAGAGTAAAGCAACTATGATGAGAGAGAAGAGAAGAGAAGAGAAGAGAAGAGAAGAGAAGAGAAGAGAAGAGAAGAGAAGAGAAGAGAAGAGAAGAGAAGAGAAAGGCCCATAAAACTGTCATCTCTTCTTACACTTTTTTCACCAAACCACCATCACTTCCATCATCACCATTGTTAAATGTTCTCAAACAACATATTCTCCATCTATCATCAAGGCTGCCATCACACCACATTAATGCCATCTTTTTAACCCTTGGCATCAGCCCTGTGGAAAGATCCACTAAATGTCAATCCTTTGGTGAGCTGAAGGTTAACTGGAGGAAAATCGTTTTGACTGTGAGCTTTTCTGTACCAGATCGTTTAGAGGAGAACGGGAGAAGCAAGTCAAAAGAGCAAAACATAAATGAATTAATAAACAATTGTGTGATTCACAAATATCAAAATAAGGACTTATATCGCTATGGGATACTCCCCTGAAGGAATACTCCCCTGAAGGAATACTCCCCTGAAGGAATACTTAAAATTTCAATATCAAGTTAGACATTTTATCTTCCTATACTCCCCCCAAAACACAAACATAAATAGCACTATTACAACCCTTATTCCAATGAAGTTGAGACGTATAAAACATAAATAAAAACATAATACAATGTTTTTCAAATCCGGTTTAACCTATATTCAATTGAACACACTACTAAGACAGCTAAACTTTCACATGGGGTCCCACAGGGTTCTGTTCTGGGCCCTGCTCTCTTTTCCATTAACATACTCCCCCTTGGTAAAATTATCCACAAACATAATGTCCACAATCACTGTTATGCCGATGACCAATGACTCTACATTCCAGTTAAATCAAGAAGTCACCCAAACATCAAGTCTCTCTCCAACTGTCAAGCCAGAATAAAATCTTGGATGTCGGACAACTTTTTAAAACTTAATTGAATAATGGAATGACAGTCATGGTTCTGTGAGAGCAAAAATATATTTATACAGCATTTATAAAACATGGTCTGCTAACTCGGTCTGGAGTCTGGTTTTTGACTGAGACATTTATGTTAATTTTTTTAATGTTATTTATGAATCAGTACTTCTTTGTGTCTGACATTAGCTTGGCCCTTCATACAAATGTGATCTTGGACATGGAAACATTGGTAGTACATGCTATGTTCAAATCAGATTAATACATAGCGATTGTTCTTTGTGCTTGAAATAATATTCTTGAATCTTTAACAGAATTTCTTGTGTCTTGTTTGTGCTGACCTGTGCCTCCCTCTGGACTCTGTAGGGGTCCAGCCCATCTTGACAGAACAGCTCTCGGTAGTGCTGCAGGTCAGTCCAAAAGTTAACTGCATTCTCCCACAACTGAAAGTAAAGAGACAAGGTTTGAATGGACTGGTGTCTTATTAAAATACAACTTTTCACATGATGGAAAATACAAATCAAAAGAGTACATAATCCACAAATAATTGTACCTGGTTTCCAGATTGTTCACAGAAGTTTGTGAAGTATAAACCAGCCCATGTTTCAACACACAGAGCCTGTAACATCTTCTCTATCCCTCTGTCAGTCAGTGGTTGATTTCTGCTTGAACATACCTGAAAAAACACACCAGGAGAGGAAAAACTTCATAAGAAACACAGCATATAGGGACTGGAACAAAAGATAATTTTCATAAATACATTTTTATAGCAAATTTGAGTGACTAAGAAGTACATGTCAAGAGGCAGCCCCATTCCCTGTAGAGGAAGGTGTGCATATGCATACTGTGTGGGAACAGCCTCTCTTATTTAAACATCAAGTCAGCAGAGAGGCCTGTGTTACAGTTAGCATGGCAAGTTACCAGAGTGTGTCAAAGGCCTCAGCAAAACACAAATACGCCTAAATGCAAAATTACCACAAATCTTGAAGTGCAACGAACATATGTTCAGTCTGCCATTGTCTGAATGAGGTAGAGGGGTGTTTTCACAAGTCACTGAAATAAAACATGCTCTTTTAATTGTAGTTTGAACATTAACTTTATGTAAATGTACAGTACATGAATCATGATTTTGGAACCCCATTGCATGTGTTAAGATCATTTGAACACCAGGCTCCATATCTTGGCCTGCTATATGTATAGTGGCTAATGTTTTTTTCCCCATTGAAAATAAATACACTTGGATTGCAGTTTGGGTTTTTGCTCCATCGTTGTGCCAAATTTAAGAAGGCAACTTTACAGTGCAAAAACAGGAATGCATATATTTTCCCTCACCTGACACTACTCATTACCACATGTGGGCAACCCAAACAGGCGGTGCTGTACTGATATCAGTCTGTGTGTTGCTGCCTGAGAGGGCTCTCTCGGTGTAGAGTGGTGTCATGCCTTTTTTGCTCCTACCTGTGTGTGGACAGCAGGAGAAGAATGGTTTTGGGTGGTGTCAAGGCAGAGAAGAGGTGGGGTCAAACAGCCAAGGTGGGGCTGTAACCCTGACAGAGGGCTCATACACAGATCTGTCCACTGTCCTAAATGAGGACTGTCTTCATAATGCTTCTGAACACAATGAGAAGTCCAGAACCGTGGAACCCTGTAAATAAAGGGGACAGAGAATAATATGATATTATTACAAGAATGTTAATACAAAAGCCTTTACTAAACCTATCAAACCGTTAAGGAGCTTGTGCTATAGTGAGTTCATAACCTTAAGACAGGAAGACAGGTAGATCATTAATATACTGTAAGATGAAAGCTGGGGTGTGTGTGAAAATGGACCCCCAGGCCTGAATTGAACATGCCATGTTAACTAGCTCTCCCCATATTGGATGATAAGTTTAGTTAAGTTTATTTGTTTACTGTTTTGTGGACAGTCCCCTCTAACTTACTACACAGTAAAAGAGGCAGCTTTAGCTTTTATGGCTAATTTCTAGCCGTAGTACCTATCCAGTTGTTAGAAAGAAAGCCTAAGATACATTCATTTGGGTTTAAAATACAATAAAACGCATTATATACAGTATATAATTACAAAAGGACTAAGCAAAAGAAAAATAGACATTCAACATGTCACTCACAGCACATCATGCAATAAAGACAATACTGGGACAACAATGAAAATGAAAAATCTTAAACCACATCTAAAGCAGCAGCAGCAATGACTGTCACATCAAACACAAATCCCGTCTGACAGGGTTTAAAGTGTGCAGTTATAGTTGTCCGCAAGCCATATTTTAAGGAGTGTTGTAAAGTCGGGGTAATTGTGTATATCTTTGTTGGTGTTAGGCAGCAATTCCAGTTTTGTATTGCACTGACAGAAAATGATTGCTGACTAAAAGTGCTTTTCCTAAATGGAACTAGAGAAATTGCATTTCCTTGCAGAAAATGCGTTGAAATGCTGACGCTGAAGACTTGAAATCGTGAAAAAAAAGCTGAAAATGTGGAAAAATGTGAAATAAAATTGCTGAAAGGTGTAAGAAAAAGCATACCATGGAAATGTGAAAAAAAGTGAAGAAGAAAGAGTGAATCAGTAGTAGTGAAGAAGACCAGGAAGTGAGGTAGAAGAATTGAAAAAGAAAGAGTGAGTAAAAAAGTAAAGAGGAAGATGGAGTGTAAAAGACGTGAGAAAGAAACAGTGGGGAAAAGAGTGAAGAAGCAGTGAGGAAGAAAGTGAAGCCAGAGTGATGAGGAAAGGAGTGAGGGGGAAGGGGTGATGAAGAAAAAGAAGTAAAGGAAGTAAAGAAGAAGGAGTGAGAACAATTAAGAAATGAGAAAGTTGTATGAAAAGAAGGAGCAAAGAAGAACTGAAGAAGTCTTTAGACTGTTTAAACAATAAAATGTTGAAAAATGTAAATAACAGCAAAATCTATGAGTTATGTGTAAATAGCATAAAGTCATGTGAAGTAAAGAAGTACACACACACACACTCACCCAAACATACACACACAAACACAAACGCACAGACACTCACACAAACATACACATAAACACAAACATACACACACAAAAACACACACACACACACACACACACACACACACACACACACACACACACACACACACACACAGACATAAGCATTACGTGCACTTAAATGTGAGGGGGTTTTGTGTGAACTGATGTACCTTTAACATCATCAATACACACACACACACATACACGTTTGAACCCTTTACATGCCCTTTCAAGGATAAGAAAACCTTTGTGTGTAAGCTTTCATTAAAAATACATGGTTTAAATTGAGTTATTTGATTCAAAACAAGTCCTGACTCTGTGTGTCTGTGTGTGTGAGTGTGTGCTTGTTTTGATAATATAGCCAGGCTCTCCCCGAATGCCCCAGAATGTCCTTATGAGTCATCATTCATGGGCAGCTGCATGGTTTCCATGGTGATGGGACTTCAAAGGACAGCTGCTGAGTGTAACGGTCACTTCTTTGTGACTGCTGCTCTCAGGCTGGATTTTGGGGTGAGAAATGGTCCGAACAAACGCTCGCTGTGGCCAAACCGTTATAGCTACCAGAGAAATGAGCACACCGTGGGAATCCAGACGGGCGGAGGAATCGGCCAATGTCAAGTTTATATATGTAGGGCCAAGAATTTGCCCTCACGGCCGAGTTGAAAATTAGTGACCCTTTTCTGAAAAACCCGAGAGATTCAAAATGAAAGTAAATACAGAGAGGTGGTCAGGTTTGGCTGACAGTTGGCCCTTTCCTGACTTAGAGCTCCATCCTTTGACCTCAAAGGCTGCTTTGACAGAAGCGCAACGGAAATACCTACGTTTTGATGTAATTTTTATGACCGTGGAGTGAAATTTGTGGTCCCACGAGACATTTGTTTGGGAAATTTTTGTGTGTCAGGAGCTGCTGCTCCCACTCTGACTTGTGATGTCACGCACTCAGAGAGCTGAGTTTTTAGTGGAAAATCTGAAAAGTTTGTGTTGTTTAAGGAGTGAAATCTCACAAACAGTGAAAGATAGTTAAACAGTTGAAAGATGAGTGAAAAGTGGAAAGATAAGTGAAGATTTTAAAGCAAGAATGGAGTCTGTAAGTGGAAGTATGATGAAGTTTGAGGAGCTCAAAGTTGAAGGAGTTTTAGGAGCAAAAGTCAAAGTTCCCCAGTCATTTCAGATGGGAAATTTTTTTGACAAAAAGTGGAATAATTCAAAAATTTTAAGAGTTAGAGATTAGAAAAGTCATAGCACACATGTCCTAAAGTAGCTGAATAGTTTAAAAGTTGAACGGTGAAAATCGGTGAAAAATTGTGGAAGGAGATAGGTGCCAAAAAACGTACGGAAGAAAAAGAAGAAGAAGTGAATAGAAAGTCGAAGATCTATAAGTTGAAATGCTGACTCAGCATTTCAACTTAATTAGAAGGTAACCTCGTGACTTGATGTTGGGGGATCAGTCTGCAGTGGTACTTGTTGTTTGTTACTGGGTGAACATGAGAACACTGAACATCCTGTTGCTCAGTTTGGTACTTTAAATTGTGCTTCAACCATGTTTGTGTGAATGTCAGTGAGTATCATGTAGTGAAATGCTGTGCAAGTGCCCATAACACAGGAAATGTGTTAGATTATAAGTGCTAACTATTATTAGACACACATATAATATTCAGCACATACAGTTTACATAACTTGAACATCATGAGCTGTGAGTCTCACCAATAAGAGAGCAGAGACTCAGTCAGAAAAGGCTGAATTAAGCACAGTCTCTCCTCTGACCAGCAAGGGGGGGTTAAGAGTCCCAGCCTGGAGAGCAGCTCCACATTCAGACTGCTCTGGCTGCTGCTCAGCAGGTAGCAGCTCCTCATTAAGTCAACATACCTGATCAAAACACCACAAGAACATGACATCAAACTATTCTTTGAGATATATCAACAGAGCCCACACAAGTGTAGGCTGGGGGGGGGGATGTCTGTCGTTGTCTTTGGTGATGTCTGAAGATCAATATTTAACCATCACAATTCATCATACTGCCTGCTTCTAACTTTTGACAGTCAAAAGTTTTTAGACACTGTGAATATTAAATATGGAAAATATGCTGATGGTCTGGTTTGCTTTTCTGTATCATTATATTTATGTTTAGCATTGTACACTGTTCCTTTATAAATCAATAACGATGCATCATAAATATAGTGGCTTGTTTGATGAGCAGTAAAAATGTGTACCTCTTCTTCCGTTCTCTGCTCCGTGTTGCTTTTAGCCTCTCTATATCCATCCAGAGGTGGAGCAGCTTCTCTCCAGGCGTCCCTCGCAAAAAATCCTTAAACTCACACAAGCCTGGTCTAGTGCCATGGCAACAAATGTTGAGGACATTTTCCTCTTCTTTGTCCCATTTTGCCCCCTCACATTTCTTCTTGGGTCTGTTTGTCTTTTCTTCCTCTCCACTGTCCCTCTGGCTCTCCTGAACTTTGTCTTCCTTCCCCTCTGCTTTCTCATCTCTTTTACAGGACCTAACTGTGCTGCCACAATGTGTCTGCTCTCCTGACTTTACAGAACTGTCCACAATCTTTGACTGGTTCTGTCCATTAATTACATTCAGTGCATTGTTCAGCACCTGTTGAACTACCTCAGCAGCCACGAGCTCTGCTCTTTGTTTGGTGGAATTATCATGTGGGCCGTCAGGCTTAATGGGATGTTGCTCTTCTAAGCTGCCAGCTGGTGGTGCTGTAATGTGCTGCTGTAAGTTAGCCTCTGAGCTGCACAGACATTTGGTTTCCCTAATTTTAGGGTAAAGGGAGGGGAAGGAAGAAAATATATGTAGGCTCTCTGGTTCAGAACGTTTTGTGTTGAAAGATTCAGATGATAGATATGAAGCATTATGAAACCTCACAGCTGCTGGACAACAAAGAGAGAGAGAGAGAACATGAGTTTCCTTGTCTTCAGCCAAAACACAGATGAAGACCACACAGGTCCATACCTTGTTTTGCTGAAATGTTCTCCTGAGAATGTGACCATGCTGGAACTTTCAGTGTGTTGTTATTTCTCAAGTTGAAATGTGAGTCAAAATACTGTTGTTGAGTTGACACAAAGGTTTGATCTGTTGGGACTTTCCTCCTCTGGTTTAGGTCCCATTGTGACATCAACTTGGCAAGCCTGAGAGGAAAACAAAAACTGTTTTACTGTAAGTCCTATATTATACAAACAGATGCCTGTGTAGAGCGTTCACTTCATGGTACAGGAAATAGCATGCTGCATGCTTGAATCTGCATCAGTGTTTCTATTTGTAGTTTGATTTTTTAAGTCATTCTTTTCAGGTTATCTCTGCCTTCAATCAGAGAGGACAGGACAGAGGACAGAGCAGGAACAGGGTGAAAGTGGGGAGTGACAGGCTACAGGTTAAAACTGGTCACACTACTCAAAGTCTAACTTTATGGGACGTGTGACCTAAAGTGGTAGGCCTTACCAGCAACCTAAATTCTCTATTATTACAGAAATATGGTCCTGTTCATGTTAGATGAGGGGCCACAGTTTGGAAACTGTCCCAAGCATTTGTACCGTACTTGCTGCACAGTTAAATGCATTGTACAATATATCGCACAATCGGAGTCAAAAATATTCTTCAGTAGGGATGAGCTGTGATTTTTTTTTTTACATCTTTTTAATAATAAAGAATTAAATAGTTCATATGATTATTTTCTTATATCAAAAATGTATATTTTTCAATAGTATTTATGAGCCCCTGGATGAAGTGTGATATAACAGCAAGGCAATGATTGCAAGGCATCTGCAAGCTGTTTTCTTTTTGCCATTTCATAAAAGAGAAGAAAAAAAGTCCAAAATAACATTAACCGTTCGAAATAAAATGAGAAAGCATCAGTGCCAGCTGCGTGATACAAAGGAATGCAGCACTGTGAGATTCAGAACTGGAGTAAAGAAAGAGTAGAAACTCCTGCAGCTCCAAGAGTTCTGGGAGCAGTTTTGTTCTACAAAAAATGAACAAAAGTTGGATTCATTTGAGTCTCTTTCTGTCTGAAGAAGAGGCAGGTAATTGGTGGAATAACTGGTGAATAGTAAATTTGCTTGAAACCCTCATCCCTATTCTTTAATGGTGAGGATCACAGTACATCTTTTAGCCAACTTTAACAAAATAAATGCATCAGAAGCAAAATTGTGTAAGTTGTGACAGGGAAGTAAAAAAGTGAAAAGAGAAAACTCATGCACTCTCAGACAGGTCAGAAGTACTCTGCTGTGTAGTACCTGTATTCACTGTAGTATTTACTCAGAAGAAAAAAAGGCAATCTTTCTGTCACCATCCACTGAAATCCTTCCTTTTGGTCCAGACACTACAGAGGTCAGAGGGGACACATTCCAGTAAAATACGCACTCACGACTGAAAACACAACCACTTGTAAAGACATCAACTCACACAGACAGTGTAACGGTTATCAACCGGACAGGATCTCACTGATGTTGTGGCGTCACAATTAACGGGCTGTGATCTGCTGAGGTAAAGGTCATGTCTGATTCGTCTGGAAACAAACTCAGCGTCTGCACTCACCACCTCAAACAAGCCCGTCTTCTGGTTGTATTTCAGAGCCTTTGGGAAAGACTGACGAAACAAAATAAGGTTTACAACAGCTGCTTGAGTTTTGTTTAAGGCATTTTATATCTCTACTTTAGTACTACTTTACCGGCAGACTCAAGAATTCATTGAAGTAATGAGTCAATAAATTATCAGACGCCAAAGAGGTTTCCTGCATTGAAAGTAGAAATAACTTTTAAAGAAAATCCACTGACAATGAGAGAGTAATAGTTAGACTTGTTACAGCCGTATTAAGTTATTAAATGTAAATACTTACAAAATTATCGGCAGTTAGATGAGTAAACTCTTCAACATAAAAATAAACTTAAGTTACAATAGCCACACCATTTTAAAAAGAAGTAAATAGATATTATCTCTGTAGAAAAGTTTTCATCCTACCTGCACACATGTTTCCTTGCATCAAAAACACACTTACAGTATGTATGTTCAAAGTATCTGCCATTGAGCGTATGGCCCGCCACAAACCTTTCAGTGTAATTTTGTACACACTGCAGGTTGCTATGGAAGTCGACCCATTTTCAAAACACAGGGGGCAGTAAAAGTTTAACTTGCTCTGACTGCTGACAAACAACTAAAAACATGTTTCTTCTGCTCAGTTTAAACTCAAAATGTTGAAAGGACTTACAAAACCTACGGAAGACGAGAACGGACATGGATTTGTCTTTTTTTATGCACTGTTATCTCGTGATAACGACTTATTATTTCGTTATCTCGATTTAATAAAGATCGTTTTAAGGAATTGATTTTTTCACGTTACATTGCCGTAAAAAAGATCGTTTTCTCGTGATAACGAATTTATTAACGCGTTTGTCTTGATTTCAACGTACAAGAGCTGCTATGAACGGCTTCCTGCCACTGGGTGTAGCTGTAGCCCACTGGTAAGTTGCACTGTTTTCTTAAGGGGCTACGGTTAGCAGCTGAGAGGCTGACAAACTCTTATTTATCCGACTGTTTCAGCTAAGCTAAGGTAATGTAAATGTAGGCTAACCTCAACTTTGCAGTGGGATTTAAGACTATTTTCCCCTTTTTTGTGAGACTTAATAAACGTTTATTAATTAATTTAATATTGCTTTGGGCCAGCCTCTCAGCTGCTAACCAGTAGCCCCTGAAGATATCAAACTAAAGTGTAATTTACAGCTACACCCAGTGGCTGAAAGCCGTTCATGGCAGCTAATGTAGGTTAAAATCAAGACAAACACATTATTTATTAATTCGTTAAAACGAGAAAACGATCTTTGTTACATCGTGATAACTACATAATAAGTCGTTATCACGAGATAACGGTGCTTAAAAAGAATAATCCATGGCCATTCTCGTTTTTCGTACAAAACGATCACCAGCCAAGCTTCTTTATCTTACAGAGTAATAAAAAGACTTAACTTAATGAAAACTTTTGGTTGTGACACTGTACCACATGGTGGCGCCAAATACTTAGAAATTAACTTGAATGTTAGAGACGGTCCAAGAAGTACAAGGGACAAGTGAGTAAAAACAAGAAAAACACATTTATTTTAAACAGCTTTGAAAACATCAGTAAAAGTTGAAAATAATCAGAAAATTTCTCAAAAATACTTTATGTACAGTAATCAAAGTGTGTGTAAAAAAACAGCTCATTGCAGTGCTTGAGACGTCCTTTACATTCATAATTAAAAACAGTCAGAACTGTGATGAAAAAAAGGGGGAAAGACAGGCACAAAGACAACAGTAAGTACTCATGTTCTTCAAATCAGCCACCCTACATGCACAGCTGTTCTTTGGCACTAGAACTTTAAAAAATACCAAGTAATTATTGTGCTGCAAACAGAAAGACAGTTCAGGTTCAGTTCATAGTCTCCGAACGTTTCGCTTGCTCTGAGCACTTCCAGGGAGAAGTATGTCCTTCTTACGTCGGCCAACAGACTGACTGCCACACTCTTTGGAGCCATGGAAGGCATACAAGCAAGCCGTGCAAAACTGGAAACCACAGTCTGATCTGCTGCACACACCTTCTCCTTTCACTGAGTGACACCTCGCTGGATGCTGACACCGAGGGCAGGGCTTGAGGCACTCATCATTGAAAAGAGTTTTAGCAATCTGAAAAGGGAGTGGAAAAACATGAACTTCTTCAAAAAAATTGTTTTATTTGGAAAACCCTGTGACGTTCTTACAAACGGTCAGTCATAACACACCCCAAAAAAAATACAAATTCCAGTAATAGTTTTGTTGAATCTCACCTCAAGAAATTTCTCTCGTTTGCTGCTGCTGCCAGAGTTTAGGATGTTGTGCCTCAAAGGGGTCAAAATGCTATTTCCTGACTGTGGGGTGCAGAAGCTTGAAGTCTTAGACTGGGCCTGAACCATCTTGAGAGCCGATCTCTTAACCAAAGCAAGTCTGGTCTCTGCATCAGCGACATGGACTGCAGCACCAAGCTAGGAGATGACAGGACAGACTTTATACATACCTTCAGTCACTGTGGGTTTATTTCCACAAGCAGAATGACAATAAAATACTCTTTAAAACATTTCTTAACATATTAGCACATTGTGATGAACTCTGGATGTTCATGACACAGATTTTCACATCATGATTAATAAATTAACTTAAACATGTCTTATGCTGTAAGAGTTTTTCCAAATCACCCACCTCATTAGCAGCCTCCACTTTACTTTGGTGGTTTCTTCTCTTCAAACTGGCTTGCTCATCATGTTGGATAATTTCACTCCAGCTCTTAGACACCAGACCACACCTTCAGAAACAAATACAGATGTTTTGCTTTCATTTTGCCCTCTGATATTCTGAATAATAATCATAAACATAAAACTCTGATCCTTTCAAATAAGACTTAAGTTTAAAAAATGAAACACTTTATTTCAAAATAAGCTGAAGAATTTACTCAGGGTTCTGTTGAGATTACTACAATGATGGATTGATATTGAAATTTATGGCATCTTCACAAAACAACTACAGTTAGAGTTGATGACCTGCACAAGTACAGTGTGATGAATAACAACTTGGTAATCAAGAGCAAAAGAAAGGGTGAAGAGTCAAACCAGATGCAATAAATATTTGAAAGTAAAGAATTTTGTTTTGTTTAAATGACAAAACTACATTTTAAACACCGACTGCTCACCTGTAGATGCTCTTGGGTGACAGGTGGCTGAATATAATAGCAAGAATGTGCCCAAGGTTCCTCTTCTTCAGCTCGGTGAGGATGTCGATCTTTCCCAGGCCCATCTTTCTGCCAATCAGCCCTGCCAGTGGCATGGTGGTTCTGAACGTGGACAGAGTCTCAGCCAGAGCTGCTGTGGACTTGAGCTGCTCCTTCAGGCTGGGGCTTTGGCCAACAAACATCAAGGCATTCTGCTGGCACATTGCATGGACCAGCTGTAACGCTGGTGTCAGGGAGATGTTGACTGGGGTTTTCGTGAGAGGCGTTATATCTTGATTGGCCAGACCTGCACTAAAAGGAGTCTTGTTCTCTGGCTTGGTTGTGGATACCCTTAGTGGGGTGGCATAGTCTTGTTTTGCAGAGGCCAAACTATCAAAGGTCAGGGTATTGTTATATTCAACAGAAACAGCTGAAGGAGGAGTGGCATCATAGGCAAAAACCTCATCTCCTTTAGCACGGCTATAGCACGGGTAAGGACTTTCATGTTTTTTCCCGGCTGTGTCCTCCTCTGATTGAGAGCCCCCTTCCTTAAGTGTTGAAAGCCTGTGCTGGCGCTGCAGACGTGAGCGTCGCTTTGTTTCTGCCAGATTAGGAGTGTCACTGCTTCCTCTGAAGCTAGAGGGCAAGAGCTCCTGAAATGAGCTTTCATGGTCTATGGAGGAGTCCTGGGATTTGTCAAGGGTCAGAGAACCAAAACCACTGTCTTCACACACAGACCTGACAGGGAGAGAAGAGGTTAACACAAGCATGTGTCAGGCTAGCACGGATAATTTTTTATAAATTCTCTATTCAAGTTTTGAAGACAAAACAGAATAATAGAAAGTAATAGGTGTCAGAAAAGCACAAACCTGATGTATTTGGGTTTCTGGGATGAAGATGGTGTGTACATAACACTGGAGCTGTCATAGAGGTTATTAACATCTCTGCTGATTGGTGAATGAGAGTTTATGTTAGAGGAGGAAGACCGGAACTTCTCGTGGCATGGAGACTCAATATTCTTTTGACTGGAGACAGAAATGTTCTGAGTAAAATCAGCATCTGAGAATGAAATTCCTTTGTTAAAACTGGGAAGCAGAGCAGAGTTGGGTTTTCCATCTTCTCGGGTTGACGTCCGTGCCTGTGTGAAGAGGAGACGGCGTTTCCTACTACAAAGCTGCAGATCCTGCTCCAAAGTGCTTGATGCCAAAGCCCCTGTCACTGATTCTAAAGAGTCAAATGATGCAGAAAACCAGTGATCACACCTTCCAGTCCTTCTAGAGCATGGGGATCTTGTGTTGTCATGTTTGACATCGGCTGTGGGTCTGCGTGATAGAGTTTTATGTCTCAACAAAGCATCCCTTTTAGGAGTTTCACACCAACTTACTACCGAGTGCCGAGGTAGCACTTGCATTCCCCTAGAGTCTTTGCCAAAACATCTGACTGGTTCCTTGGGGCTGACAGAAAGCCTGAGGTTTTCTTTGGGTGTTTCACAGAATTCTACTGGAGACAATGATCCACAGGGGTCAACAGCAATGGTACTCTGAGGGCTGTGGAATAATCCACAGTACCCACTGTCAGAACATTCATCATAGCAGTGCTGCCCTTTGCATCTCTCCAGGAAAACATTTGATTCTGGAGTACACTCCATTTTCCTTCTGCTATGACTTCTCTGTTCTTGTGTGAATTGAAGAGGATGTTGACAGACCTATGGAGGACAAAGTATTTAGTAAACCATTTAATAAATGATAGATATTCTACTGCAAGGCTATGAATCGCACATAAATATGAATGTCAAATGTTAAACTAATTTGATGCCTGATAAGCAGGGAGCATGTTTAGCCTTCAGAATGTCTTTTTTGCTATCTTTTTTTCAATAATTATTTTTGTTGTCTTATACTCCGGGCCATCAAAAGAAGGCCCCAAGCACTCCAAACTCAGGGTAGTGGTCAGGGGGACCCAAAAATCCCTTTTCTGAAAAATGGTTTTGGCTACATGATATCAAAACTTCACATGGGTTCTGAAATTGCATAAATAGTCTCATGGTCATTAAATTTTGCATCATTAAATAATAGACAACTTCATCAAAAGACCAAAATATGGGATAATGTAATCCTTTGATTCTCCCACTATGGGGGACTTTACAGCATTACAGTAGCAAAAGACAGCATATAGTGTAAAAAAAATAATAAGAACACATGGAGTAATATAATTAGTGTCACTATAAAGAAGAACAATTAACTGCAAGAAAGAGAAACTTTGTCCCACATGTATAGAAAACTGCAAAGGTTTGCTCTAGCTGTGATCAAAATGCGTCACTGCACTTGAAGTTAGACAGGAACGAACTTTCAGATTCTTTCTGTTCCAAGCATTCCATTAAGGAAAAATTAGAAACATTTTGATTTCGACTGCTACTACTGGTATCTCAAGTTACAAACAGAAAACACTCAATAGTCTTAAGAAAAAAATGCAAAATTTTAATTCTGAAAAACTGAATACAAAATATGTACAGTTGTTTCAAACTAACCTATTTAAACTGTCGAAAGTTAAAATTATTAAGAAAATGTTATACAGAATACAGTTACTATTTCACGACTCTCTCGTGGTGACCCATGGTATAGGTTAACAAAAATAATGGTGGGGCTAAAAATAAAGAATTAGTCCAAATGATCGGAGAAGCTGATTCAAAGCAATCATTCACATCAGCTGTTCTTTCAATGCTGCTATGAGAGCCCTTGCTGTCGATTTAAATCCCCATCAGGTGCTCCCTCCCTCCCGCTACAGAGTGAGCTGTAGCCGCCAGAGCCAGCAACGCACTTGTGTCATAGACCTCGGGGACTCAAACCACGGGGTCAGTTAGGAAACATTCCATTTTCAAATAAATTTCCACATATTTTTTAATCAGTCAAAAAATAGTCAAATCGTTCATTGCCTGGATGCTTTCCAGGTTTTCCCTTGGGTACATGAACGTTTTAGAATTATAGCTTTCAAGCAAATGTGGAGGTCCTGTGGATTGGGCAATCAGCATGACGTGAAAACACCCTTGTCATTCAGGGACTTTCCTCTTGTATTGAGGCATTTAATGACGCATCCGGGTATTTTTTCATTCCAGTCATCTTTGTAACGTTAGGTTACAGTCAGTTAAAGATTACAACTTTCCGACACATTCGACATTAACTACAAAATTTGAATAAGAAATTCTTACCTTCAAATTAAACCGTGAAAATGTTTATAACGTAGCTTCCTAAGGTCTAGTTTAGGCCTCAGCTGACACTCCTTCTGTTGTCTGTTTGCTTACCTTCATGCTCACATGCAGCCAACAGACACCTTTTCAAATTTGGAGCTTTCTCACGACCGTGTCACGTGTTTCCGCTCTGACGTCAGGTGTCTTTCTGTGTGCAGTTGCCATAGAAACTAACTCATCGCTGCAGACACACGGTTGGCTGGACGACAGCAGGTAGTTATTTATTTTGAATTTAAAATCGTTCTCTGCATTGAGGATAAAATCTCTTTTGAGTCTGAATTAAATGAAACTCTCGAATAAGAAAACATTATTTGTGTGTCATCGAATTCTGTAGGATAATGACTGTACAATCGAGTTTAACAGACGTTTCCTAGCAAAAGTTAGCTAACCTGCCAAAGGTAGAGTAAAAACTTTTATTGATCTTTACCTTCATAGGGTATGTGTGAAACAGATTGAAACAGAAAGACATACCCGCCCAACCCCTTACAGAACAGTGGCAGAATATCAAAAATACAAACAAGAAAAAACTGATGGTACTTTCAAGAGGGATACTTGTGTGTGCACTGCACACACTCAGAGGTAATTTTGAAAATTAAGAGTAAAATCACTTTTGACCATTGCTGAGATGTTTCTGTACCTTGTAATTAATTTACCACGAGTCCACCTGTGTCAAATTAAACTGATTGGACCTGAACTGCAAAGCCACCATCTGTAAAACCCCTCAAGGGTGACAAAAGCCAAGCCATGAGATCAGAGGAACTGCCTGCAGTGCTCAGAGGCAGCACAGAAGTGGCTGAGGGACAAACCCTGTGAAGGTCCTGGAGTGGCCCAGCCAGAGCCCAGACTTGAACCTGATCAAACATCACTGAAGCAACTTCCTCATAACATAGGTTCTTTTTTAAGAACCGTACTGCTGTTTATTCTTTCAACCAATAACTTGAAGAGCGGCAACATGTATCTTTCCAATATAAAGCAGTCGAACATCTTGCCTGTAACAAACAACCTTTGAGCGTTACTTTATTTCTTTTAGATAGTCTGCAGTTTTCTGGAAACAAACCCAACTGGTAAATTTTAGGGTTTAGAGGAAAAGAAGCAGAGGTTTGTCTGAGGAACAAGGTTCATTACTGATCTGGAGCATTTTTTTTTATCTCTGCACATTCCAAGAGACAGGGATGTAAGGTGCTTGTGTATGCCCTGTACTTGAAACATAGATCAGGGACATTAGGGTCAATCTTGTTCAATTTCAAAGGAATTATGTATGTTCTCTTATTACCATTGTATTGTATTAACCTCAGTCAGGTGTTAATGGTTTGAGTCTGTTCCTTTTTTCATGTTGTTCCTCGTTCGTCAACTAAAATATCCCCATTTAAGTCTTAAATCCACACTAGTCTTTTACTTTCACTGTTGTCTTAATGGTTTTCCAAAGCTGTAATTTAAAAAGCTATTAAAACATTAACATAGTTTGATACTGATGGAACAACATTACTGTTCATTATAACTGACTTAAAGTGAATTCTCTTCAGGGATGACACACTCAGCTCAGAGCACTGTGGGTGACGTCAGCAGGAAGGTTCCTGTAGAACACCTGGATTATGATTACATTGAGAAATGCAAAGATGCAAAATACCTGGAGAAGATCCTGAAAGTACTGAGGTAAAGATAATCGATGTTTGATTAAATACATCAGTAACTTTCTAAAAAGTATGCTGTGAAAACGCAAACATATCATTGATTGCCTTAGGATATTAGCACATCGCAACATTTGTGTACACAGGTCTGGAGAGAAGGGTGTTTATCCTCATCTGCTCAACTTCTGTGAACGTCACTTAGAGAAACTGAACCCTCGGAGCCAAGCTCTCAGGAAGGAAATCCCTGTGGCTACAGCAGCAAGCCTCCCTGAAGATGAATGGAGACAAATTGTTGATGACTTAAAGGTATGCCTCACATTTTAGTGTTTTCTCTTTGAAACAAAATTTCATTGAATCATTTAATCATTAATCATTTTCTCAATCTACAGATCTGGCAAAAAGAAACCAAAGAGGCTGAGACCTTACTAAAACTGCAGCCAGTGTCTAAA
The DNA here is from genome assembly GCA_030710495.1 of Labroides dimidiatus. Taxonomy (NCBI): domain Eukaryota; kingdom Metazoa; phylum Chordata; class Actinopteri; order Labriformes; family Labridae; genus Labroides; species Labroides dimidiatus. Next base: position 17,052,791 of record CM061148.1, on the reverse strand, counting down.
ACTCAAATGACGGAAAATATAGCACCAATAAGAAGTTCAAATCCCTCAGTTCCACTCAGTCAGGTAAGACTTCACCATAAAATAAAAGAGACGTATGTATTCATGTGTAGAGGAAGCAAATTCTATGATGTCTTTTTTTCTTTACAGACTGCAATTTTAAAAGAAAAGAGGAATAGTTCAAGGCACTGTCTCCCGCAAGACTATTCAGAATGGGACAAGTGAGCATGTCTATGTTTTTATTTATTTTCTTGTTTACTTGAGACATCACTTCATAAATTACAAAGTAGAGGCCAAGCATACAGGTATCTAGCCATGGTTAATATGAAGCCCCTGACCCTGGTTAAGCTTTCAAGATTTAAAGAATCATTAAAAATAAGCAACTGGAGCTAAGTGTGCAATAAAATGTAGGACTTCAACAAACCCAGAGACAATCATAAATACAGATAAACAACCTTAAGTTGTTTTATGGTTTGTTGTCTAATTTCTTCACCTCTAGTTCTGAGTCTCCTGCTGTGTTAAGTCACAAGCTGTATTTCTGATGCAAAGCTGTTCAACTGTTTCAAAATTAGTTTACGAAATGAAAAAAAACTGTAAAGCTCAGTAAACATTTCTTTACAATGAGAAAGTGATGCTCTATTTGTGTAATAAGTAATGCAAGTCAAAGTCACCCAGGGTTCTTTTGTTTTTGTGAAAGGTCTTGGCTCATGTTTTTTAATTATCGCGATGTACTGGTGCATTTAATATTGCAGAGTGATTTACTTTGCTCAAACATGTTCTATCTTATTTCCAGATTTGATGTGGAAAGAGAATGTAAAAGAATTGATGAAAACATATCTGAAAATGATCCACCTGCCATGATAAACAGCCAACATACAACAATCACGACTGCGGTGGATGTTTCCTGTATGGCATTTATTTTATATTTTCTGAATGACATCTTATATTTATGTGGTAACATGTGGAATTGAATTTTGTAATGCACTTTGTTGTGTGAGCTAACGTCTTGAATATCTGGTCCATTCAGTTCTGTCCCAGCAGGAGAAGCTCCTGCTGGCAAGTCGTGAAAAAGACAAAGGCAATGAAGCATTCAGAGCAAATGATTATGAGGAGGCAGTTACATACTACTCCAGGTCTGGCTAGACAACTCCTTTATAATAGAAAGCAATTAATATTTCAAAAGTATTTTATTATTATTCCTGGAATTTAATATGGCTGCTGTTGTTCACAGAGGTCGGATTTCATTCCCATTAATAGCCCCTACTGTTAAAGGTCTAATTATGTTTGTCCATTAATTACAGAAGCCTTTCCATTTTACCAACTGTGGCTGCATACAACAACAGAGCCCAGGCAGAGATTCATCTGAAGCACTGGAATAATGGCTTGAGAGACTGCCAGAGGGTTCTTGAGCTGGAGCCGGGCAATGTGAAAGGTGCTTTTGTTTTTCATTCATTACATCTTTAATAGAGTTAAACTACGCAATTAGATTTAAATATCTGTATTATTTTGGAATCAATTTATAACTAAATCATCATAAATCATCAGAAACATTTACTTAGGTGAAGCTCAATTTGTGAGTTTTCGGCGTTGCTTCAATTCATGTTATTTATTTCCTCTATGTGTTTTGTTTTGTTTTTTTTTAATAACCAGCCCTTCTACGACGTGCCACTGCATACTATCACATGGATCAATTTCAGCTGGCTGCTGAGGATCTGAGGATGGTGCTCAGGAAAGAGCCGCAGAATGCTGCAGCCACAGTAGGTGATGGGTGTAATTACTAATATATAGTATATACATGCCAGCTTATGTCCACGTGAAGTGACTTTGTAGGAAATACAGCTCTTAAGAACACGTTTCAGCTGCTTAAAGGTGTTCCTTAAATTAATAAATAAATTAATTAAATAATTAATTTAGTTTTCATAGGGCTTCTAATTTTGTGTTAGTGAATGTTCAGAAGTTCTCACAGATAACTTATTGTTGTATCACCTCTTCACTCTACACTGACCAATTCTTTCTAACTTCCTAACAATTTCTTTTAGCAACTTCTATGTAAAACTGAGACGAGGGTGAAGGAATGTCAGCCGGAGCAGCACAGTAAAGGCAAAAAAATCCTTATCCAAGAAGTGGAGGAGGAGGATGACAACAGAGGCAGTGAGACCAAAGCTGCACAGAATGGTGAGATGGTTTGAACACCTCTGTAATCCCTTTCACTATTTCATGGACACAGACACAATGAACATGCTGTAGACAATAATTAATTCCCTGAAACATCCATAAACTGTGACCAGTTTCAATCAGAAAGTGGTCACTTTGTGATATTTTGGACATTTGACACACATTCTTTAAGCTTTTAGTCTAAAAATATTTATAAAGGAAGCTTTAACAATTGTGGACACTGACTTGCATTTTCAGCATTAATCTTTTGTCTGCATTTGCTTTAGTTTGATGAAGCTGCAGCTTGTCAATCTGTGTTACAGAAACTGTCAATGTTTCTGTTATCCACCCTGCCCCCACCCAGCGCTTTCATAATTCACTATGTAGAGTTGCTGCTTCCTGGAACTCCCCCTCTGAAGTGCTCCGTGTCATGTGTGTCCAACCCTCCCCCACTATGATGTAACCGCAGACAACTTCCTGTGGGTGTGTCTCCTCTTCTCTGTCTTTCTCCCTCCCCCCTCTCTCTTTCAGCTTGTCCGGTTGAACCTAGTCAGCCTGTGGGAGGGGAGGAGTGTTCAGCTGCTCCTGAAAAGGGAGACATGGGAAACGCTCAAAAAAAGCCCCACGGCAGAGGGGATGGGGGTCCACATAGTGAGTCTAACAACTCCCATCATGGCCACTGGAGAAGCAGAGGAGGCAGCTCTGATAAGTACAAAGTCTCGCAGGACTCCAAGGAAAAAGTAGCTAATGGAACAAGCAAGAGGGGATCGACCGCCTCGGTTAAAGCTGATCAGAACAGTGGCGGTAAGGGAACTCTAGCTGAAGGAACTGTAGGAGAAACTGTCAACCTTGATGCCCCATGTGGAGCCTTACCACCACATCTGTCCAGGCTAAAGAATGAGGGCAATCTGCTGTTTAAAAATGGACAGTTTGCAGATTCACTGCAGAAATACTCTCAGGCCATTCAAGGCTATACAGATTCAGGTAAGTCCTCCTGCTCTCTGCTGTTTGTTGTCATAGCCTGAGATGGCCGGTAGTTCATTCAGATGGCGTGTTAAACTCTGAAACAGCAATTCTTTAACAAGCAATGACTAGAGCATTCGGTCACACTGATCTATGAGTTAATATTTCTGTGCAGTGATGACTCATCAGTGTCCTTGAAACTGTTTCTCATAACTTGTCAAAGTAATTGAAAATCAGAGGTCATGACCTTGCAGTTAAGATGCTCACGCTTCCATTAGTAATTTGTTGCTTTAGCAGATTGTGAGACGCACAATGATTAAACATGACAAGGGACAAGTTTCATGGAGACACACTTCAGTGCATACACACACACACACACACACACACACACACACACACACACACACACACACACACACACACACACACTCTAGAAGAGTCTCAGAGATTTGAATATAGAGTAGTTTACATGTCGTTTGGTAGAGTATTAAGTAAACACACTCCTGCAGTGATGCATCAAAATGTGGCAGATGTGATGTACACAGACAGCTTTTCCGTTTTAGCTTCAGCCTGGCTCTAAGCCTCTGGGCTCAGGTTTGTCCAGGTCACATGACTCCTGACCATCCACTGTGAAAGTGAATCCAAAGGAATGGAGCTATAATTCTTACTGAGATGGAGAAAGTGAGTGATTGATGGAGGTGGAGAAAGGCTCATCCACCTTCAAACATACACTGTCACCTTTAATATTCGCTGTGTTAGGAGATTTAAACTGACTGATGTTAAAATGATCCAAGGTGCGTCAGCTGCCTTCTGGAGGAGAGCTCTCATCCATTCAGACTTCTGCTCATGTACAGAAAAGGGTTATTATTGAAGTCGCATAAACCTGCTCTCTGTCACCTCTATGAACTAGCGGATAGAATTCATTTAATACCTTCATTTTCTACCAACTTGCACTGGAGCAGCTAAATGTAGATTTTACCAGATTGTAACCGATCTTACTGATACACTTCCAGCTCTATTCATCTCTTGCTTCGATGCTTTGAAACCTGCAGAAATAGAAAGCGACCCGTATAAAGAAACCCTGGAGAAAAACATTTTCATGTCTATGCAGGGTCAGGACAGTGCTGATAAAGGTGAAAACAGTAAACTAAAAATACTTGTCTGACAAGTAGAGAAAATAAAGCAAACAAACTGAACAAGCTTTTAAAATTCATTGGAAAAGGGTTTACACAAGCTTTCTGCTTGGCTTTACTTCCAACTTGTGTTATTTAATTTTGTAGCTTTTGAAAATGAGAAGATTTAAGAAACTTGCATTAAACACCTGCAATCACACCTTACTTTATGTATCAGGTCTGTTAAGGTAACTGAATTAAGTTGTTGATAGAGACATAATGAAATAAAAAGCTGTATTTTTAAATTTAGCTTTTCAATCATTCTGTCTTCATTAGTTCACCCCAGGAGAAATTTTAGGTCAGTATTGCACCATTCACTCATTATTAAAGTTGCACCCCTAATGCTAATGGAGATAAAGATACATTTATGGAAACATCCATATTTATACAGAATCAAAGGTCAAACCTGAAGACAAGTTGGCTCTTGAGTCTATTCTCTTATCCTCCATGTTTGTGCTGTGCCTGTAATCTTTGGCCATTATAACTGATTAATCATTCAGTCATATTTTAATCTATATTGTTCCATGAAAATAAAAAATCATCTCAGAAGGCAGATCCAGACAGTAGTTTTTCAAAAGAAAGTGTTGATGTTTTGTTCAAAATATCAGCTACACATAGGTCTTTGCATATCAGGATCCATCATAGAGCAGACGCTGTTTTTAAGTTGTTTCTGTGGTATTCATGTTATCTGTCTCATGCACTTTGTCTCTATTTCCAGGGATTGATAGCCCAGAAGATCTGTGTATTCTGTATTCAAACAGAGCAGCGTGCTACCTTAAAGATGGAAACAGTCAAGACTGCATACAGGACTGCACAAGGTGAGAGATACTTTTCACTGACTTTGCAAGACTGGGTGCATCAGGAGAAGGGAGAAGACCAACTTTAGCTGATTTTATCAATCTTTTTCCATTCCTGTTTCATAATCCCCTTTCACACATAAAATTCACTCCAAGTTTCTTGCAGTTGCCCAGATGTTGTTTTTTTCAGACAGATTTAACATAATTCAAATTTTCTTGTCTAATTGAGTGAATGAGTGATTTTTTCATTTGTCCACAATCTACTCCTTTTGGATTTTTCTTTAATTGATCAAGTTCTTTAGAAATATTCTCATCTGCTAGAATATCAAACATCGACTGTCAGGCGAGAGAGAGAGAGAGACTTGTAAGGGCTTAGAAAGTGAAGTGAAGCCTCCAAAGCCATTCGTGAATACTTTTGCTTCACTTTTTCCAGCTTAAACCAACTTTGTTTAATTGTTTAATTTTTTAATGCCAGTAAACTTGAAATACAACAGTTTTTTGTTGAAGGCTGTCATCATGTTGCAGTTTTAAACAGTTGTCCAAAGACTGTAGAGGTGTTTTCATAAGAACAAACTGGGGTTGTTTGTTAAGAAGCTCTCACGTCAAAGCCTTTATATTTGTGTTGTGTTTGTTTTGTATATAACTTCAGCAAACAGTAAAATGGGACTGTTTACACACACAAACAACAGCTCTTAAGCATGTACATCACTACATGCAAGATTATCACATGTCAAGGAAGGCATACATACATACATGCCCATATATCCCTAAGCAAATCAGTGCTCTGTGCTTTCACCCATAACAGAGGAAGCAGGAGGCAGACTTGATCCTTTGCTTCTGTCTCATCACTTCTATTTATACCACCCAGAGCTCTGGAGCTGCAGCCATTCTCCCTCAAGCCCCTCCTGCGCCGGGCCATGGCTTATGAGTCCCTGGAACGCTACCGTAAGGCCTACGTGGATTACAAGACTGTACTGCAGATAGACATCAGCGTGCAAGCAGCACATGACAGTGTCAACAGGTACTTCATCAACCTATTCAAACCATCTCTGGCTAATAGGCTGCAGAGGCCATTTAGATGTTCACAGTGAAACAGAATTTAAAGAATGATATACATAATATATTACAACGTCTTGGAATGAACTGATTTGCATAAAGAAACTTGTGGTTCCAAGCCGGCAGAGTGTGGTGGAGTGAATATCCTTTTAATAAATGATCAAGAATAACATTATCTTTGATTCCAACTAATTTCTGGATAACACACAAAAAATATAAAATATGTTGGATATGGAGATAAAAAGGGAAAAAAAACCATCTCTCCTGTAGAATAATAATGCTTTTCCACATTTGAATGTCTTTGTGCTATTTTCATCTGTGCTTAAATTTACAGCTTAAATTGTAACAAGGTAACAACGAACTGAGTGTAATGAGACAACAAGTGGAATTAGTGGCTCAAAGATTTAGCCAGTGTTTAAAAGCAGCTCCTGCTTGAGGCTAATTATGGCATGCAGAGAGCATGTCCTCTTGTACTGTTATGCAATAAGACAACACTCACCTGGCTGGTTGGGAGGAACAGAAAGCGTCTGTATCTTTTAAATAACTGTTTTTGTATTAAAGCACGGTAGAGTGTGTCAGTTTATCATTTTAGTGGGTGTGAGTAGGCCTACTGTATTTCATTTGTGCTTGTTCCATATCGTTAGCCTAAAAACAATTTCATTAGTCATATTTCAAAGTTTTCAGAAAAGAAGCAAAAACACATTTTCTATATTTTTTAGATACTATTTATGATTTATTTTTGGGGGCTTTTTATGTCTTTATTTTGAGAGGATAGGACAGTGGATAGAGGAGGAAACAGGGTAAAGGTAGAGAGTGACATGCGGGAAAGTCGTCTCAGGTCAGACTTGAACCTGAGGGCCTCAAGGGCTTTTTGCCCATATGGAGTGCAACCTTAACCACTAGGCCATCTGCTCTCCACTATTTCTGATGTGTTTATATTATGTATATTAGCATTGTTAGCTCATTTATTTAAATTACATTTCTTTGACTTGGACATTTGTGCTATGAGGCTCACAAATTAATAATCTAAATGTATATAATATATGACTTTGGCAATTAAGCTATGGGCATATATAGGCTGACAATATGTAAAATCCATGCATTCACTGTCCTGAACCCTCCTTCAGGATCACTCGGCTTCTCATCGAGCAGGATGGTACAGAGTGGAGAGAGAAGCTTCCTGAAATTCCTCTGGTGCCTCTGTCTGCTCAGCAGCACCGCAGAGAGGCTCCACCCAGTGAGGAAGTCCTCAAGGCTCGGGCAGAGAAGGCAGCCAGGGATGCAGGTCTGTGTGTGTGTTTGTGTGTGTGTGTGCGCGCGCGCTCTGTAGAAGAGCTTGTGATATTTTTAGAACGGATCATTTTGATCAGTTTATCAACAGATTCAGATGTTTCTACAGCATAGGAATATATGAATACGTGCAGGTTTAAAAATTTGCTATTTTTGTATGAACATTCAACACTATTGCTTTAGATCCATGTTTAAAATATGGAAATCAGAATACCCCCTGATATAATTTCATGTTTAATCACAAAAACAATTAAGTTTGTCTAAAAGGCCTCTTCATCTTCTTCTTCTTCTTCTTTTTCTTCTTCTTCTTCTTCTTCTTCTTCTTCTTCTTCTGCTTTATTAAACTGCCCTCTCTGTATCAGCTGTCAGGTAAATCTGAGTCCCCAGCATTGAGTCCATGCAGAGCAGAAAAGGATAAGATGTGCTAAAATACAGATAAAACTGCATGGAACATTATTTGAGTTGTGATAGCTGTCTGTAACCAAAGATAACGTTAATTATGGTTGTTCATCTGATCCGTAGGTGCACCCTAAGAGAAACACTTTTACCAGCTTGTTTCTGGTTGTTGTTATCATATCTTTCCTGAACAGGAGTGAGCTGTGTCTCAGTCGGTTGACACTGTGCAGCAGATTGGACATTGCTGACTAATCTCTCTTACTTTAGGTCAGGGTAGCACAGCATTGATTCCTGTGGGTTTAAAACTTTGAGCCAATTACAGAAGACTGGTATATCTTCTTTTGTAAGGTTTATTCAGAATTAAAAAGTAGAACAGATGTCACTTCAAATGTCACTTCTATCCAAGTTTTTATATGGATTTCTCTAACAGGGAAGTCAGCTAAAGAGCTCTTTGTGTCAGTATCCACCCATAAATAATGTGCTCTTCATTGTTTTTCAGAAAGGAAAGCAGAGGTACGTTTCTCAGCTTTGAAGCAAGAAGGGAATGACTTTGTGAAGAAAGGCCAATACCAAGATGCACTGGGAAAGTACACTGAATGCCTTAAGCTGAAGCCTGAAGAGTGTGCTATCTATACCAACAGGTTAGAATCTGACAAACAACTTTCATTTTCTGTCTCTTTATAGTAAAACCAGTTTGTTTGATCATATCCATGAAAACAAGCTCAGATGTCATCTGTTAGGTGGTGGAGGCAGCTGATCCTGACCAGGCTTCACTCTTTTACTGTCAGATCAGCTGCCCACTTCAGAGCTGTCATCTTGACATCACTCACTGCCACCATTACATTATGTTATGTCCACATAGAATTACAGCTAACCTGAAACACCCAAACACCATATAAGCCGGTCTTACCACCATTATTTACTGTTGCAGAAGAAGTTGTGACACTGACAAGAAATGTTTTAATGTTTGCAGAAACAAGCGTGTCAAGCCACGCCAGAGCAAACACACTCAGCTGCTTCCACACAGCTGTTGAAATAAAGATGCGACTTTTTTTTGAAGAAAACAGCTTTTAGTGTTTTTTAATACTTAAGATGTAAAACATCTCATCTCATATACATATTTTATTTGAGAATGGTCTCTTATATGCTTTCACCCTTTTTGTCTCTAATTTACAGCCAGTGAGCTACAAACATATAATACCTTTCAGTTATGAATCAAATAAGTTGTGAGTAATAAGTTGCTGTTGTTGAATAGAAAATGGGAACGTAACTGTTTGTTTGTGCTTACAGAGCCCTGTGCAACCTGAAGCTCAACAGGTTTACTGAAGCAAAGCACGACTGTGATGCAGCACTGAAACTGGAGCCAACTAATAAAAAAGCCTTCTACAGACGAGCCATGGCCAACAAAGGCCTCAAGGTGAGGAAGTCTGGCCTTTCACAACTAAATTCTACAACACAAATGTGTGTGAACAGGGCATAGAATTGCACTTCTCATACCCCCCCTTACAATATAAAAACAGTCACATTATGTTGTGTGTGTCTGCTCCTCTCCAGGACTACCTGGCATGCAGTTCTGACCTGCAGGAAGTACTGCAGCAGGACCCCAATGTTCAGGAGGCTGAGAAGGAGTTGGAGGAGGTCACAGTGCTGCTCAGACAGAGTCTGGCTAATGCCAATAATTCACCAGCTGAACCGCGTAAAACTGTCCCCATCACAGAGGTGGGTTCCTTTGTTTAAAAAAAAAAAATTAAATCAGACATCTGGAAAGTTGGGTCCTGTCCCTCCAAATATGATCAAAAATGTTAAATGTTTGCCCATGCAAGTGTTCATGAAGACAGTGTGGTTAAACTGTGGGTCAATGATGGCAGCTGACAACCTGTGGGAACGAAAAAGACTTTTTCAGAGTAGTTTTCACTTTGTCAAGCGAGTATATCTGCTACCAAAGAATGGTTTACAGATGTATGAACTGAAGTGTCAGAACAGGAAGTAAACATTACTATTTTTATTGATACTAAACACCCTGATATCTTTTCTGTGTATCTATTTCATAACCTCTGAACGACGTCCTCAGGTTGGGGGTGAGGATGACGTGACAGGTACACTAAACTCAGAGAACAGTCGCACAGAAGATGATATCTCCACCACCCTCCAGCCGACCGATGCCTATGGTTTTGGACAGGCTCTGAATGCAGCTCGCTGCAATGGAAACACAGCAAGCTGTGCTGAACTGCTGGAATCCACACCGCCTGAAAAACTTCCCCTTTTTCTGAGCAACCAGCTGGATGGACCTACCATCGGCTTTATCATGCATGCAATGGACTTCCTCCTAGAAAAGAATCCAAGTCTGGTCTACCAGCACCTCAACCATTTGCACACCGCAGACAGGTTCTCGGTAAGAAAGGAGTTCTTGGTGTAGGAGTGACAGGAAAAAGGCTGCAATATGACAAAAGAAATTGTGAAAATCAGAAAATGTCAGATAACTGCAGAGAGCACAAATCCAATTTAGTCCCCAATAAATGTTGCATGTTTAGTTTAGTAAGTCATTCAAACACTTTGTCTCTGAAGCTGAGGTTTTGATGCTGTGTTTTTACAGGTGGTGTTAATGCAGCTGGATAAGGATGAGCGTCACTCCATGACCCAGCTGTTTGAGCATCTGGCCGATGCGGAGAGCTCCGAGTTCACCAAAAATGACGTTCAGAATCTGGCCAACAAATACATCTGACCCTGTTTCCCCCTCGTCTCGCTGCCCAAGCTGCTGCACCTTTCGGATCTATGCAAAACACTGCACACTAGCTGAGTACACACAGACAGGAGCGTTCAGAATGTGCCCCCACAGCTGTACAAAGTAAATATATTTAGTATACTGCTGTGTGCTGTAAATGATCTGTTCAGTTTGTGTGACAGCATAAGGAATATATTTTTCTCTCCAGAACATTTTGCTATGCAGATTCACTTTTCTACTAACATTTATTAAATCTAATGAACAGCATGCTAACAGTAAGATTCTGTGGAGTCCAACATACAATGTTATGCAAGCCTACAGGAGAGTACCTCTCCTATTGGCAGGTGAGTTTTCTCAGGACGAGCTCAGTTTCAGTGTTTTCATGAATTAGAGTCCGTCAGACACCAGCAAAGACCAGAGAGCACAATGAGAGACACAAGGCTGGCTACACACTACACGATTTTAAGATTTATGGCCTGATTGGCCACCTACAGTGATGGAGGGATGTGACCTGATTCTGGAGTAAACCATCATTCCACAGTCTGTTTCGGTATATTGTCATGTTTAAATCAGTCTGAACAATCTTTGTGTGTTTTTTTTCCTCCAGAGATTTTGAAATCAGTTCAGATCTGAGAGTAGTGTTGTGTGTGGCTGGCCTGTCACGACTCTTTGCAGTATGAGCATCTTCTTATCTCATATCTTTTGACAAGGCTGTGGGAGAAAATGGTGTTAGGTGACTCAGATGTTCTCCTTTTTTTGACCCATGCACCTAGCAGATACGAGGCTGAAATGACTCACTCACATTATGACAGGTGTTTTATCTATTCCTTATCTTTATCCGGTCATTCAGTCTGATAGTTTAACAAACTAGACTTTCAGCCCACACACAACAGCACATTCATCTTGAAGAGATGCGTTTCTTGGATTTCACACTAAGGGTCCTCTGCTTCAAAAAGAAACACTGTGTGAAAGCAGTTCATCAGCTAAACAAAAGATGCTTTCATTTTTGACTCCATCATATCCCCGCTACTTGCAAAGTACTGTTTATTTGCCATTTGTACTCCTGTCCATGTTTATTATCAGCCACTGAAAGAGGTTATTAAAACTGAAGAAGTGTCTGAATCAAACCATTCATAAAACTTACACTGATTTACCAGACTTAGTCCAAGGTCATATGAAATGTTAGAGGCAATAATTTAGCATGACTACTGTTTCTCTGCAAAGTGATTTTTAACATTTATTTAAGTTGAAATTTATGACATTCACAGAGCTGTTCAGTGAAGTGGCAATACATGTGAAGCATTCACGTATGTGATGAATAAAAATGAATTTTAGAGTACTTGTTGTGAGCTGAAAGATGACAGGACGACGCTATGTTTTTGAATTTTATTTTTATGATATGCATTTACACGCATATAATAAAGCAAATTACCAACACATGTACAAATTCCTCATGCCATTCTGCACAAACCATATCTGGCACTAGTGTTAAAATCAGGATCGAGAAAGTGGAGGTCTGCCGAAGAATGAAAAAACAAAGGAGGAAGAAAACGGTATGCCTTGCTAAAATGAGGAGGACTGCAGCATGTAGCCTCATCTGCTGAACCAAACCAAGAGTTCATCCAGAAACAGACCGGGGTCAAATTACTATTCAAGATGCTTTTACCTACCTGATAGAAAGGTTCACCTGAGCTGACTCAGTGGCATCTGAAAAGGTGACCACTAAGCAGTAAAGAGAAGCTTTAGCCAGCGCTTCAGAGCAAAGCGTTGGAAGCAGAATTCGACTTCAAGTCTGCTCTGCAGCACCAATCGGCAAAACAAAGGATTCACAAGACAAAGCAACGGGGGAAGAAACCAATCAAAACACCTGCATCCTCAGATCATCCCTAGCACCAACTTATTGAACTCGAACTGGAGCAGAACATATTTTCGTTGCATTCAGAGTAGCAAATGAAATCTAACCGTTATCTGGCTCCTGTAGTTTGTGGCTCCACTCATCCCTCTGCTGTAAAAAGGATAAAGGGATTTAACAAATGCCTGAGTGCTGTCTTTGGTAGGCGTTTGCAGTCTTCATTTACCAAGTCTACAACAGTATGTACAGCCAGTGAGCATCCCTCCTTCACAGACATTTTGCAACCTATGATGTGTTATTTAAGTTTAAGCGGTGAGGACGCAGAGAGGAGCCAGACGGAGAACAGTTTCTTGAAGGCACCATGAGTTCACAAAGAAAGATATCAAAACTCTCTCACTCAGGGAGGCAAGACCATCAGACTGGATTAATCAGCTCTAAGCAGGACAAAAATATGTTCTTGTACAATCTCAGCCATGAGTTAATGCTAACAGAGCTGCTTTTAGCATTATTGCTCAAACTGTGGCTTCCACAGAGCTGGGCTCTTCATAGAGTTTTGCTTCCAGAGTGATCTGAACAGCTACAGGCTTAAATATCAAGCAGCTGAAAAGGCTGTTAAATAAAAACTCTCAGACACCCGTTGCACATCCAGTTTCAGAAAATCCCAGAGGCTTTGGAAGTTAAATTTACTGCCAATGATTGTGGAGGATTTTGTGCAAGATTTCCTCAGGTGGATTTATATGAGTGTGTATGTGTGTGTGTACCCACAAGAGCTGGTGGTCGGCTGGGAAATGGTTTGGACCAATAGGTGTTGGGGTTTGGAGTAAAACAGTTAAACCACTTAAAATCAGGTCCAGCTCCACATTTTGACACCTCGCTGTCAGATGGCTCACACCTTTGGCACTATGTTTTCAACTCGTACACATGCAATGCACTGAAAAACACATCAGGTGAGGTTAAACAGTTATGCAGAGACAATAATTACTCAACAACAAGAACGGAGTTGAAATGTTCTAAAAAGTAAGTTGACGATGGTTTGACAAACTGCACTTTGTGATCCAAACAGCTGGTGTTATGTGTAACAGTGCACTGCATATGCGAGGAGCCTGAAGCCTGTATGGTTGGCATTTCAAAACTTAAACTGATATTTTTTTTTAAGTGGCTTAAAGAGTTTTCTTTTCCAAACGCCCCTCACAGTGGAAAATACAGAGCCCACGGTCAAATTCTCTGTAGGTCGAATACTCACTAGTGAAAGGTGCCCAATACAACTGCCCCACAGAAAATCTGAACCAAGGGGAATACCAAACAGTCTGATAAACAGAAAGAACACAAAGGCTCCTCTGTGACAAATACAATTTTGAGGAAATATATAGAGAGAATTATCACTCACACAGCCTGGTCCCTGTTTGCTTCCAGAAAGCTGTTACACAAAATCTCATGAATTTGCATCTCTTTCCAGCCAAAAATAAAACCTTAGCATATCCTGCACAGTGGTTTTTAAATTCAGCTCTGCAGTGACCAGATCAGGGGGCCATCTCTGTGTGAGTGGTGAGAATGTGAACTGTCAGAGTGTCAGCAGTTTGTGAGTCCCACAGGAAGGAGCATAAGCATCCACAGCCTTTACGTTTGATGTGTGGCTGCACTTTGGAACCTCTCAGAACTGAACACACACACTGTTAACTCAAAGGTGGATTTGATGTCCCAGATCAACACACCTCCTTTGTAAGGGAGGGACAGAAATGCAGATCAAAGTGTGAGCTTTAATTTGTAGTTTAGTGGATGAAACAAAATTAACTTGAAAGAAAGAGAACATCTGTGCAGCACTTTAGGGACTGAGATTAAATGTCTGTCTGTATACAGGAGTTCTTGGGCTGCTGAGTCTGTGCTGGGGGTTGTGAGTGTTGGTGGTTGTTGTTGTTGGTTTCCTTCAGCAGCTCTCTGGTGTTGCTGTGAGAGTCCAGCTCAGCAGGACACACCAGGTTGACATTCTCCTCCAGGATGAAGCAGAGAGGGCTCAGCTCTGCACCATGGCCCAAGGAGGAGGTGGGGGATTGGGGAGGGAACCCAGCACCCCTGCCTTGAGGGGAAGATGAGGAAGCCGGGCAGGTCTCCAGACGATCGTTTTCCACCTCGGGTAGGGGGCTGACATTGGCGAAGCGTGTGTGGTAGTCTCCTCCACAGGAGCCATGGCTACAAGATGTCTTCATGCTTTCCAGATCAGAGCAGCTGAACTCAGAGAAGTGGCTGGAGTGAGAGTCGGCCACAGATGGCAGACTGCCGCTCAGAGAGGGAGAGTCGAACTCTGAGGAGTTGGTGCTTTGCTGCTCCAGCAGTTGAGCATCCATGTCCTCCCGTGTCTCATTTATCTTAGTGCCTCCGCTGCCTTTCTTTCGTAGCTTTCCTTTACTTTTCTTCCCCCCTGAGCTGGAGGAGGAGCAACATGCTTCTTTAGCCCACTTAGCCGAGGTGCTCTTGCATTCTGAAGAGGTTAAACCATTGGAGGGGTAAGTCCAGCCACAGCGGCCAACATGGCTGCCGTCATCTACGCTGCTGCTGCCACTGTGGTGTCGAAGTTTTCCAGGTTTGGATTCAATGTCGACCTGGACCTCCATACTGTTCCCATCCCTGATAAAGGGAAGAAGAGAAAGTATGACACACTGTGTGGGCGTAGATATGTGTAAGGGGAGTCATTTTCAAATCTTTCGTATTGTGAGAAAGAAAGTTCAAATGTTCCTTTGACTCATGAGGAGAATAAAAGACCCTAAGAACTGTCAAATGGAAAAACACAGATATCCAAAGCAGGCCTAAACAGATTAGATGGAACTCTTCTGGCTGCAGAGAACAAAGCCTGACTGTGTAAGTGAAGCCATGTGGGGACAGAGCCGCTCGCTGTCAGCAGAGCTCACAGAGAGGACACGTGTTTCTCACAGTGAAGCTGCTCTGGGCTGTTTCCCTTTTACACTCAGATACCAACATATATTCAAACGTGTGTTAATGGAAGTGAAAAACGCTTCATCGTCTGCATAAAGCAAACAGACGACATCCTGAAGGTAAAGACAACTTAAGGTTAGCTTAAGGAAATGGCTGCAAAGACATTATGAGCCATGATGCAGTATATTTAAAAAAACAATCAAGGCAAAGTTGATATAAGTTTACATTTCTAGATGTACACTAGATGCATGAGTATCCTAAGGTTCAGGCCTGGCTGGGAGCAGGGTGTGGAAACTGCACACCTTTGATCTGGTGAAACTGTTTCCTGGTCCAGTTTTAAGACTGCTCAACAACAACGGATGGACAAATTCAAAGCTTCCATCATTGACTGATATTGCTCATTTAAAATGTGTATCCAGTTATAGCTCTGAAAAAAAGTCCCTTTACAACTTTTCTGAAAGTATAGAAACGTTGATGCCAGAGGTAGAGCTGCAGAAAAAGAGCCCTCCTCCACTTCACACCTCAGTGCGGAGCCTGTACACAGTGGTGGGAGGTGTTATAATGTTAATACACGAGAAACGGCATGAGCAGCTCATCTTTGTGTAACATACTGCTAAAGTCAGTTGACTGGATGTTAAACAAGCGATTACCTTCTTAAGATGTGGAATCTCATAGCTCTAACTTTCTGTCTCCTAGCTGCTCCATGGACTCTGAAGATATCTCTGTCTGCCAAGTTTGGTTTATTTACTGGAGAAGCGATCAACCAGATATTTGCAAAATGCATCTTTAATGTATATTAGGTTTGTTGTAATGCTACCATGTAAGAATATTCTGGAGTATTCGATGATAAAGAATTATAGCCTTCACTGGAGCATCAGAGGACAGTTCTGACCCCACATTTACTGATGGGATCTTTCTGGATGATGGAACCATGTGCCAGATTTTTGGACAAACAGACAGAGAAACAAACAGATGCTGCAGATGGTCATTAAAATGAAAAGCTGATAAGTCTCACCTGTCGAGTGGCATATAGGCATTAAGAATGGATCCAGCCATTGCTTTGGTGCTTGCGTTGTCGCTGATTGTGCCTAGACTGACGGTACCAGACTCGCCGCTGAGACTGCAGCGCTCCTTCTGCACATCAGCCTGCACCTCCAGCCTGAACACATGTGACAGGAGATATCTGGTACTGCAGCAGAGCAAAGTGAAGTACAAATCTGGACAGAAATGTAACTCTCCATGTGATCTGTGATGTACGTGTTGCTATGTCAGTACCTGTTTAAGTAATTGACCATGGCACTACCAGACAGGCTGCCGGTGATGCTGGCTCCAGCCAGGGCCATGGTAGATGCCGTTTCACTCAGGTTGTCCCTGATGGCCCCGAGCCGGTCTATGTGGCTGCCACTGGCACTGAGGCTCCCTGTGAGTCCCCCAACACTGCCTTCACCGATACTGGGGTTGTTCCTGGTGTCAGCCACAGAGGTGGTATCTTAAAGGAAACAACAATCATAAAAAAACATTTCAATTTAGAAAAGGTTTTGCGTCTTGAATGAACAGGCTCAGACCGAACAAATGTTTCTTTTACCTCTGGCAGATTTTTCTAAGCAATTCAGGAATCATTTTTGTCTTTTAAGATCTTGAAATAAGACATTTTTCTGGCGTTGTCAGGTGACTGTGGCTCATATTAGTCTAATGAGACTTTTTAAAAATAAATATAAGACTTTAAAACTTGCTCAGATTTCTGTTTTTGCAGTGTCTCTGACCAAGTCATTAACAAACAAGGTGAACTTACCTGTAGCAGTGGCTCCACTGCCAACATTCATATCATTCTCGTCATCAAACTCTATGCGAACACCTTTACCATTCACTGCTGAGACACCACAGCCGCCACTACGGCACAGTGAGATGGGCACAACACCATAGACGTAAGCCAGCATGATGGGAACTCCGACTCCTGGAGGGGAAGAGAAACAGTAAGGACATGTTAGACCTGAGCACAGGAAAACTCAGTGATCTCAAGGCATAGTGTATGGAGGACAGACTGACCGACAGTGACTGCAGCCACCACTGGAGACACAATGACAGAGAGGGTCACTCCACCAGTGATCACCAGGTTCCTCTTGTGGTTGGAGATATCTTTGCCTTCATAGCGGTTGTGGATCTGACAGAGGGAAGCGAAGGAGTCACATGACCAGAAAGAGAAGGTTTACAGGACCAAATATTAAGTCATCAAATACCATAAAGGGGCCAAACAAAGTCAGTTATTGCAGACTGAATATTTATACATCAATATAAACTGAGATGTGGAGAGGCAGTGACAAAAATCTGTATAACAGCCCCCATCTCGGTACAAAAAATAGATGCACAAAACTTCATTATCTGTGGATTGTGTTATGAGGACAGACGTGATGAAAGTTTTTAGGTGAAGAAAAAATCAGGAGGGACAAACCTAGGCCTTTTCCAACTGTGAATTTCAACAAGTTTTCTCTTTGAGTAAATTAAAATAAAATTTAAATTTAAATTCTCCTCTTTTATTCATGCATAATATGCTGGTGAAGTTCATCCCACCAACTTTGAGACAAGGCATCTTTAAATTGACATTTTGAAGAGACATCTAAACTAACATTTAATTAACTATTAGTCTGTTTATTTCACTTTTAAGTTGAGCCACATTTGTAAGGAACATGCATTTGTGTGATGAGCAGCAGAGCTCAGTAGGTGGAAAATTTGCCAAATCTTCCCTGTCAATGCCAAACAGGTTATTATGTCATTGACTTAAATTCAAAACGTATTAAAGTCACTTTCTTCCTAATAGTATATACTGATAATTCAAGTCCAACGTTTGGTTATTAAGCCTGTAAAAACTCCTCTAATTGGTGAAAATCAAGGCAGAAGAACTCTAAATTACTGTTAATAAGTTAGTTTCCATAGCCTTACCTTCCTCCCCACATATACAGGAATGCCAATAATCATAGCGGGGATAGCAATGCCAGCAATGAGTGCAATGCCTACAGGAGCACCCACAAGAGTTCCCAACTGCCACAGAATCTTCTTCTTCCTGCTCCATGGCTTCTTCCCCCAAAAAGTACAGCCTGAGGGACTGAGGCAGAGTAAGAGAAGAAAATTTAAAATGAAACTAATGCATTGGAGCAGTGTAACCAAGTGTGTCACATTTATTTAAGGAGACTAAATGTGACCCATTAAGGAAGAAGTTGAGACATTGGTTGAAACTGGCTCCATCCAGGGGCAGTTCATCAAAGTTAGCGATATAGCACAGGAAGTAGACATTGTTTTCTTGGATGTGTTAATCACACTGATTTTTGCTTGTTTTCCAAAGTAAATACATACTATAGATTGCAATAAAGGTGAAGGATGCAGTGAGTTTGTTTACACAAAGAGTAGGAAGGAAAGAAAATAATCTGAGAGCCATCTACTTGAGATAGGATGGCCCTGGCCTTCTGAGGTCTAAACAGCCTCAAGGTCCCCAAAGCTTGTTCTCATAATAACGGCGTTATCAATATATGCTGCTTGTTGTTGAACTGACCTCAGGTAGTGCAAGTCTGAGATCTCCTTCATGCAGAGCCAACAGAACTCACAGCCACAGACCGCACAAGTCATGTGGTTACAGCTGCCGTCGTTCATCTTGATGATGTAAGCAGCACAGCGTGGACAAGGCTTTATGTCATCAGCTGGGGGGAAAATGTGATAAGGTTTTATATACACTGTAGAGTCACTGACTGGTCATATCGCTGCCATCAGCTGAATAAGTCTTACAAAGAGGTCTGGAGAGATATCGGTAAGATCTTTGGCACGGCCGAGCTGTCACGTTGGATTAAACTTTATATTACCATGACTGATAAATGTCAGTTACGGCTGCTTCAATGAGGAAACATTTTCTAACCGTCTCAAATGATCTGTCACTGAGGTCATATGAGCTAAAAACTCAGTTCAGTTAAATGGGTAAAAAAAGCTCTTTATTTATCAGTTTATTTATTTAACGTTTATCAGAGCAACATCTCACATCAGTCAGTCTACTGGATACGACCTATTCTAAAAATGTATGAGGACGTTCAGTGGGTAAATGCTGAGGAGGGTAATTTAATGTTCAGTCATGTGACGTGTTTTCAGTCAGCCAACCTGCTGCTCCGCTCTCTTGACTGTAGCTGAGGGAGGATGAGCGGACTGTCCTCAGGCGAAGGCTCTGAGCTCTCTGCTGTCGTGCTGCGTCACAGGTCTGGTTGGGATGCCACAGCTGCTTACAGTGGTAGCAGAACTCTGTGTCACAGCCGTCTCTGCCACACGTGATCTTAGGACAGCTCGCGCAGCCGAAGGCAATGACTGCATATCTAGAAGAAGGTTAATAAAAAAAAAAAAAAAATTCAGGTTCAATGCATAATAGGGACATCAAAACATGTTATTTCCATTCTCATTGTTTTATATATGAATAAAAGTTAAAATATTTAATCGTTTTAACAGGGTAATGTAGTGATGTGAAAAAGATCCGAGTACACAAAATTTGTCTCAAACACCTTTTTGATTGATCAATCAAAAAGGTCACCAGTCAATCACAGGGCTGACACATAGAGGCCTTTCACACACACACTCCCACCTTAAGGCAATTTAGAATCATCAATTAACCTGATGAGCATGTTTTTGGACTGTGGGAGGAAGCCAGAGTACCCAGAGAGAACCCACGCATGCATGGGGAGAACATGCAAACTCCACACAGAAAGCCCGCAGGGTGAATCAGGATTTGATCCTGTTACCTTTTTGCTGTGAGGCTGCAGCGCTAACCATTGTGCTATCGTGCAGCCTGAGTCAACCCTAGCTTGATCCAACATAAAAACAGCGTCTTACCCACAGTCTGGTGCAGGACACCAGCGGCAGTCAGGGTCAGCTACCAGCCACCTCCTTAGCATGAACTCCTCGTATTTGTCCATGAGTGTCTGGTCACCCAGAATCATGTGAATGTCGTGTGGGTTGAAGCGCTCCGAGCACTCTGGGCAGCTGATGTTGACGCGTGATTCTGAGATCTCAATCCGCAGGTATTGGCGCAGACAATCAATGCAGGAGCGGTGTGGACAGGTCATTATGTCAGGGAAGTGCTCCCTGGAGTGGCGTAGAAGGCACAACGGACACTCTAGGAGCTCTGCCCCTACCCCACCCCCCACCCTGGAAGACGAGGAGGATGTTAAGGAAGAAGGTCCTGAGGCAGATGAGGTGGAGGCCGCAGACGCAAGCACAGCCCCGGAACCAGCAGGGGAGAACAAAGAAGAGTTTCTGTCGTTACACATTTCGGAGTGGATGCTTTCAATGCTAGCAATACCATCAACCCCTCCGAGTCCTGCAGGCCCAGGATGATGGAGCTCTCTGGACCTATGGCGTGATTTAGGCTCTCGACCTCTCCGTCTGAATAAAGAGGCAAGGGAGAGGCGCCGCTTCTTTGGGGCCTTCTTTACAGAAGGTAAGGTGATGGAGGATGCAGTGGATTGCAGGTCCCTGTCAGAACCCATCACTCCATCACCAACACCCAGAGGCTGGTGCTTCTGCAGGCTCATTTCTCCAGAGGATGGAGAGGGATGTCCCAGAGGGGAGCCTGAGCCAGGAATCCTGGCCCTCACATGTGCAGGAAGGTCTGGGAGAGAAATGGGGCTGGGAGAGGGGGTAAGGTGGTGGATAGGAGAGGGGAATGGGGGTCCAGGGTGGGGGGACAGGGCTCCAGGGGCCCCGTCTGTGTTTAAGACATGGTGGCTTCTCCTGATCAACCTCGTGGTCACATCTAAGAGCCGTATTTTGGCGGAAGAGGTGGATTCACCCACCACAGAACAGCTGCAGCAGAACCTAGAAAAGGAGAAAATGTGGAGGTAGGAGAAAAGAAAATATAGAGTGGAGAAAGAGACAGAGAGAGAGAGAGAGAGAGAGAGAGAGAGAGAGAGAGAATATTAAACTTTTTTCCATTCAATTACCTAGCTAACATTTTTTTTCAGTGACTCAACTGACCAATATCCATGAACCAATGACAAGTTTTATGTAATTCGCAAAAACCAAATGTTTACTGGAAAGTGGGATTACAGACTTCATTCAGTATCTAATACAAACATATTACACAAATCATTTTGACAGTTTTTTCTTCACCAGCTAAATTTGAAGTCAGGTGGGTCATGATACAGTTACTTTATAACCCTTGTCTGCATCATCCAAGAATTATTTTCAGTTTGTCACAATGAAGCTGGTTGACCGAGCAGTGTGGATAAAAATCACCTACAGCTGGCTTTTGTCTCTACGCAGGGGCAAACTATTTCCTAAGTCACACCGAAGATTGTAGGGATGCTGTGATGTACAGAGACTAGGCATGCCCAAAGTCAGGTGGGGGAGTCACTCATGGCCGAAGGTCTGTTTTCATATGCCCCCCAGATTTCATCTTACATTGTATTACTTATGCCCAGAAATAAATCAAAAATGTGTACATAGCTTACAGAAAAACAAAAAAAAATTGTAGATGTTGGATTTTTTAAAAACTTTTTTAAAACTGTAGGCGTGGCTATAATTAGGCCACGCCCAGTGATCAAACCTTTATAAAATTTCTTATTGCTCCCCTTGGATCCTCTGTAGTGTGTTTGCTGTCTGTAGGTGTATTTTAATCTAAGGTGACTGTTCATATTTAATAATTTGGTCATGACACTGACCAAAGACTATCCATCCTAGTACTCATTCCTTGTTCATGAATTACTCATCGTCTTCCCATCCTGCAGACAATGGTTAAACTTGTCAGATGAACTTTAGGGTTGAAACCTAAAGGGCAAACCCTCTTTTCATGGCCTCGTCTTTCTCTCAGGCATGAAGAGTGATTCTGAATAGTTGGGAGTCTGACAGTCTAACAGAAGGAGAGGGCCACCATCGGGGAGTCAGAAGAATGCCCTTCATTCCTCTCCGTTAATAATTAGACCTGGGGCTCCAAATTTAGCCCACAGTCTAAATACTGAGCTGGGTTTCTATAGTGGTATGCAGCTAGGGTTGTGTTTGTGGGATTACACGTGAGTGGGCCAAAGGAAAGCATCCACAAATACACATTGTGTTACCACCTGCCACAGCAGTCTTGCAGCAGTATTAGTGTGGAATGAGTTTTCCTTTATCACAATTAAAAGTGGGGATGGAAAAATATATGAATTTTAAAAACTTTCACTGGTAGTGAAATGTCATCACGGCTACACTGATCTTTGAACACCTTTGTTTGGTAACATTAAAAGTACAGCTTTTTCCTCATTTGATCCTTATATACAGTATGGTAGATAGGCTGACTTCTGGAACCAAACTGTGGTTCAGTCCACGACTGTTCTATTAGACAAATTCAGAATAGAGCTCTTAACTGGACATCAGGACTGTTGAGTTATGGGGAATCAGTTATTGATAAATCATTTTTCATCACAGTTTCTTTTGTGTATTTGTATTTAAAATCAATAAAAAACTTGAGGGGGGAAAAACTGTACTTTGGAACAGCCATGTCAGAAGATGGTATGCTGTCAGCTGTAGTAACTCAACATACAAACCATTAAAAAGAAGATGTGAAATATAAATGGATGGTATCAAAAAAATAAGATCACACAGATTCAGCTGAAGGGCACAATGTCCTGAATCCTGAACATACAGTGGGTTATAGAGCATCCATCTGTGGTTTCAGGCAGGAGTTAAACACTGCAGTGCTGCCTTGTTTGAGTGGAATGTGGGTCGCATGAGTGATGTCTTTTCATAATGTCACATTATAACCAGATGAGATAATAGTCACATGAACTATTTAATTTTTTTGTGACAAAAAGTTTATTCAATATTTTTTAATTACGACTCATCCCAATAACAAAGCAATGTTTTTGTTTGATTTTTGTTTTTGACTTTTGCTTGATTTTCACATTTTTGACTTATTTTTTTTAACCATTGTATTAAAGTTTAAAATTCTTGCAGAGTTGTATCACAAATTGTCGGTTACCCAAGAATTCTCATCCCATGTAAACACCTTGGGTTTTAGAAATTAACCAAAACACTATTAGAAACAGGATCAGAGAAGACCAGGTGGACGGACGGAGAGAGAGAGAGAGAGAGAAAGAGACGAGACAGTGATGACAGGGGAGGTCTGAGACAGACACATGACAATCAATCATGAAGTAGCTGTGCCTGTGTTATTAGCTGGTCAGTATAACTGCATTCCTGGCCCGCCTGCGTAATACTGCCTCTATGCACATTCCTGGGTTTCTATGGGGCTAGGAACAGTGAATGCATTAGTAAAGCTGCTACCACGCCATGAACAGACAGAGAGCAACCTTCAGGCAGGAAGCATAGCAACTATTGATTGATGCTGGATGAAAGTCAAACACTGTTTCTCCTTTGTCAGCAAAGTGTGGCACAAGCTGAAAACTGAGGGTGCGGTCCATGACTGCATTTAGATGACAGGGAACTCTGCACTTGTGTTTCACGTGAAACACATTTAAAGCAGCAGATAATCAGCCAGTTAAGAGGAATCTGAGTTAAGCCCATCAGATAAAAGGACTACAAGGAGATGAAAAATTAACCACATCAGCAGTGTGAAAACAAAACAAGTTAACGCAGGCCAGCAGGGAGAAAAAAGTTTATTACAGTTACAGTTTTTCTCTTGTTAAAACTGTCCATCTCCCTGACCCTAAAATGGTCTTAGTAGACGTCTGTCTTACATGAGTCTGATTCTGATGGAGGCTTCTGCTTGTCAAAGGAAGTTCTTATCACTGTAACTTACTAAATGCTGCAAAGGTCTCTGCTCATGGTGGGTTAGGTAGGTTAAGATCAGACTCTTTGTTTTGTTGGTTGTCTGTTAATAGTATAACATAAGCAGCTCTAGACCAATCAGTCTGTCTTCCACCTTCTTTGTCTGTGAGAAATAAGGAGGATTAATGGTCAGCCAGAGCTAACATACGCAAACGCATAAGCCCTGCACCTATTGGCCTTACAGTCTCCCTCAAACGATCAGGTTGAATTTCAAACTAAATTTTCTCAACACTGAGTGCCAAAAGTGTGCAGAACACACTTCAGAAAACACTTTGGCCTTGTCTCCATGTCTACTTTTGTCTCATTTACCGCCAATCACATGTTCCAGACCTCCCTTATAAACAGTGCATTCAGTCAGTGGTCAAGAAAAGGAAGCTCAAACTTTAGAGTGCTGTATAAAGAAGATATAGTTATGTCATTCAATCAAGCTCTGAGTGAATTTGCTCTCCCAGCACATCATTTCTTCCTATATTAAAGGGATTGTGAGGACTTCTAAGTGATCTTGAAAAAATCTCATTTCTAGACATATGCCAGATTGTAATTCACAATGTAAAACGACATTATCAGTATCAACATAGGTTATTTCTAAATGCTATTTCTTAGTTTCCTGAGGCAGGACCAGAAAGTTAAAAGTTCATATTCGAATTCTAATTAGTTACCCATTCCAAATGTTGGCTGCATCCTGGAGATGAAAGCCCACATTAAGGAGAGTCTCTGCTGGCAGACAGCAACCCGCTGCTTTGGTGGAGAGACATAGGGTGCAACAGGTACCTGCAGCTCCCAAAGCTGGCCCGTAAATATCAGTGTGCTCTAGAGACGTCTGTGTGCTCCGAGAGTGCATGTTCTCATCAGCAGGTTGTAAACAAACAGAGAGCCACACTTGATCCAATCAGGTTGATAGACTTGTGTTTCTGGCAAATAATATCAGAAATTAAGATAGGCTGTACGGCTTGACTATTGGTTATTTGTCACAGGCTGAAGACTAAAACACTGGCTAAGCTGTTTGTGATAATGTTCATTCCAACCCACATGCAGCACTTATGCCGTTGTCCGTTCGGATTAGCAGGACATAAGGATTCACTAATGTTCACTAACATGGTAGCTTACTGATATGTCTCAGAGAGCAGGGTTGCGTGTAGTGCTAAATGTAGCTGGCCACTAAACGACAGTACAAACTGACAGTTTGCTTGTTGTCGCATTTAAACAACAGTGCCACAGACAGTTACTGTTGATAAATACCTTACTTCATTACGTTGTATCCACTAAAAAAGTTATCTTGAAAAAGACAAGTAGTGCCAAAAAGAAGATCCAATCTCCAATCATTTCTACAATTTCAACATCATTTAGCAGAAGCTTTTGTCCAAAGCAACGGACAACATAAGCAAGAATTTTAACAGGAAGGTAAAACCTTAGTAAGTGTGAAGAAAGGCTTCAATTTTGTTTGGCTGCAGGTGCTCTGCCATGAAGCACCTGAAGAACACCCCCTCCCCCCATAAAACTTGAAGCAGTTGAAGTAATCTGTCACTTTACATTTGCTTTGCTTCCTGCAGAAATCACCCTTTTGTCTCATTCCAAGGCCGACCATCTTCACTTTATGCATTTGCCTGTTCTAGAAATGTCTATAAACACTACTTTTTATTGATTCACATCGCTGTCAAAAGATTATTCAAGCCTAAAAAAAAGGTAAAATGCCGGAGGAGGACAAACTCTGTGCGCCATTGAGTGTCTGCTCAGCCTGTATGTATGTGTGCGCTCCCACTGTGTGTGTGTCTGTCTGGCTCTCACAAGCAGGCTGAAGGGGCGCACCATGTTAACATATTTGGGAGAATACAGTGAACAGAGTGAAGTAGTAAACTTTAAAAAACATTGCAAAAATATTGCGAGCTTATTCAAGACTTTGCAAGTTGACCCATGGTTCATAGCAGTTGTCAGTTTTGTTCTTCCAGTTGAACACTCCGTTTACATCGCCATGGAGACCACAGAGCTGATGATATTAGCCTAGCTGTCATACTCGTTCTAATAACCAGCTTTTAACAGCAAGAAAGCAATAAAATGAAAAAAAAAGAAAAGAGGGGTATTCATAGTGCAGATGTTTTAAAAAGTCGTGAGAACAGTTCTGTAACAGTGCCTCACCCATCATTTCTCAAGGAGTGGGTAGATGACATGAAGCTATGGCCTGAAGTTAGCTACATCCAGCCATGCTAGTCTCTGTTCCTCCTTCCTCAGCATGGCATAGGGCTCAGGGCATGAACATGTTTGTCAAAGTTGTTGATATTCAATACAAAATGTTTTGGAAAAGACTTCAGTTTTTTTGAGTCGTAGTGGCAACCAACAACTGCACATGTTGTACCTGAACTCATTTTACACAAAATGTAGCATTTATGGTTTCACGTGAGTTGTTTTGAGATAGCTTGCTGGCTGTGGTCAGTCATATCATTGCAAAGCAACCAGAAATTGATAACTGTCGGCGGAAGTAGTTATCTGTCAACACAGATAGGCTTCTGAAGAAACGGGCGGATATATCTCAGGAAAAAAAAAAACATTGCAATGTCATTTTTTCCCAGTTTTGTGCAGTCCAAACCATACCAAAACCATACCAAAGCCAAGCTATCAAGACTTAAAAAAGGGATCAGTGCATCCCTCGTAGTAAATGAATTGTATTTAATAAACTGCTCCTTTTACTTACATTTTTTCAACATGTAAATACTGTCACAGACAAAACATGTGCAGAAGACCTTGTATTTAACAACCTAACAGACAAAGCCTCAGTATGTTCTGTGCTCTGGTTCACACAAACCAAGGCTTCTGGTTGTATAATCTTGTACATTACTTAACCATGCTTAGGTCAAGAAGAACTACTACACTGCTGACAAATAGAAAAGAAAAAATCCCTAATCTCCTGCAAATTAAAAGTACTGTAACATTCACTAGATGTCAGAGTCCACAGCATGAAAACATGTGCTTTAACCTCTAATCTACAAAGGACACTAATCATTGTTAAGTATATGTGATTGATCCATGGATGAACATTTGCCAAATGAGATGCATAACTGATGAGGTTGACACAAGGAACACTGGGTGTTCTGCTGCAAAACATAAGTGTCATCATTAACTTGACCGAGTGCTTGGCTCTATCTTAATCGAGATGGTTAAATATCATGACAACTGTTTGTGCATGCCACTGACAAACCACATTTTACAGAGGAATAAAATATTGGTGCATGCGCAGTATGGCCAAATTCTTTATTTTCTGTAAATAAATTAGGTAGAGAATCAAGCACCCACATAGCCTAATGAGATTCTCGGGTCTTAAACTGTCAGTGAACCTTGTATTACAGCCTGTCATTTGTGTGATAAACCCAATGCAAGAAAAATCCTCTGAAATTACAACTTTTCTCTTTTGGTTGGCCAAACATTCCTGCAGGTTCTTCAAACATTTCAGGCAAAGAAAAATCAAGGTTACCTAGCAACTAGTCAACAATACGGTGCTGAGGAGTATATGTTAGTGTGATTCAAACGATGTGTTGGACGACAGTTGGAGGACCATTAAATGCTTTCTTACTCTTGGATTCTAAATAGTTTGAGATCGAGAGGTAGCTTAGCTCATCACTTGTTATCAATGCTCGTTTGAGCTACAGCGCAGGTCACAAAAGTCACCATCTAAAGGTCCAGACGACTGTTAAAACCCCTGAGATTTAGGAATCGTATTCACATGAGCCCTGGAGTGATCAATAGTTTGATTGGTATCAGCTTACTAAAGGTAACCACACTGTCAGCTAGCTAACAGCCAAACACACTGAGCGTCAGCAGCTGGTTAGCACGGTTAGCTCCAAACGATGAGACATACCGTCTGTTGCTTCTGGTTCTTCAGGGAGAGAAAGGGTGAAAGTATAAGTCCTTCTCCTGAAACGGACTGAAGACGGGGACCTGGAGTTACTTTCCCTTTGCTACTAGCCCTTCTTTTCCCCTGTCTACGGTTGGTTCTCCTGTCTACCCGCTCCGTTTGTACGACAACAGTAGCCACAGTGCTCGATCTACTGTTGTTCCCTGTTCTCGTTCCAGCTCACAAATTCAAATCGCATCGCGAGACTTGAATTAAGTTTTTAAGGCCTCACACAAACGGCTGAAGTCAAGGTGGTGCACCTATGGAAGAGATAAGTGACGCTCTTTTAGCGTTTTTTTTTTTAGAATACATTTTATGGATTATTCCAGTACTTATATGGTGCTTTTCTTGTCTTTCTGGCCACCGAGAGAGCTTTACATTTGTAGTCTCTGTCACCCATCCATACACTGATGGCAGAGAGTTTATTATATAGAACCATCAATTTTAAGCTATCAAATTTATACCCATCTACTCACTTTGGTATATGACTGAACTGGGATCATTCGACTTTAAGACTTATAGACAATGACTCTCCCACTGAGCTACAGCAGCTTTTCTTTTTACTGTCAGGGTTAAGGTTTTGTGAAAATGCTCATTCTGTGGACAAGGCAGTAACCGCTTTCAATTCCGTCATAAGCATAAAACATGGGATATTACTCTAGATGTGAGTAAGTGAAATTCAAACTTTGACCAAATTAAACCAGTGAGAAGTTGTTCTCTTTCCTAAGATCTCAAAACCAGGCTACACAAATTATTGATAAAGGTGCACTCAAAATTATTCACTCCTTCATTACAAATTAAACTAAGGTCTTTTTGCAAAATCTGCAGACTCCCAAATGTTTTCAATGAATAAACCATACAAAAAGTTTAAATAGCTCCACACAACTAGTATCTGTAAGTGGTTTCTTCAACTTCTCCTGTCTGAGGTAATGAGGGGCAGGAGTTCACACCATTAGAGTTGTTTTCTAGTGTTATATTTAATACACACCGCTACCAGTTCATGCTACCATGATAAAATGTCATAAAGTCAGGCTTTTAAGTAGAAGCATTTATCTGTAATTTCTTCCTCTCAAACCATTTTTAAGAAAAAGCTAACAGTGATGGGTAAACCACAAAAAAAAAAAAAAAAAGGTCATAACTTGTCGCGAGTCCTTGAGCATCAACTACAGCTCGACCACCCCTTATGATGTTCACAAGTTGACTTATTGTCTGCTGAGGCATTCCTCTCTTCTTTAAGGGTGGCCCTCAGCTAGTTTAGGCTCTGGGGTTAAGGGTTTTGACCCTAAACACCACGACTCAGCTGATCCAGAGGTTTTCTCAGATTCAGGTTTGGAGAAAAAGCAGGCTATTCCATTTAGGGTTCCCCAGGCTCCAGCAGTCATTCCCTGATGATAAGACCTTGATGAGCCGGGGCTTTGTAGTCCATGAAGATGAAACCAGGCCTGTGTTGCTCATACAGAGGCTCAGTGACTGGATTGATGAGGTCATTTATATGCTATAAGCTTGTCATATTCTTATTCACAAGGTGTTGAGCAGTTCTGTATTGAAACCCTCCAAAGGCTTATCTAGTGACAACAGTGACTGATGCAGTGTTCTGCTCCACTTCTCTGACAGTATTGGCAGTCATTTCAGCTCAATGTGAATGGAATTTCATCAGAGAGCAACCCTGACGCCAACTGGTTCCACTTACAGCACAAATGCTCCCTGGTCCATGACAAGGCCCGTGTCTGGCCTTGTCATTCTAAGCAGACAATATTCTTATTCTGATGGGCTCAGGGACACTGAGAAATAACATTTCATTCAGAGCACACATCTTGTTCCCAAATTAGCCTACAGTACATATATATATATATATATATATATCTACATATATATATATATATATATACATACATATATATATATATACATACATATATATATATATATATACATACATATATATATATATATATATATATACATATATATATATATATATATATATATATATATATATATATACATACATACATATATACATATATATATATATATATATATATATATATATATATATATATATATATATATATATATATATATATATATATATATATATATATATAGAATAAACTCACCCCCTCTGTCTTTATAATCATTACCAAATTACTGGTGAATCATCTTTCAGGTCCAGCTGGGAGTAATGTTGTGACTGAGCTTACTACAGTGACACCTCCTGGAGTTCAGTAGCATCGGCAACGTATACTTGACTTGGGATAGCTATCAATGACTTCACTGAAAGCATGACTCAGTCACAGGTCAATCTAAAGACTAATTAATTTACCCCACCTCCCACCATTTTCTTTAACAACAGCTTCCGTAGTGCAGTAACTAAGAAAAACAAGACAGGCATATTGAATGAGAATTTATTACACAGCCAGTTTACGATACAAATCACCTTCCAAGGTGCTCAGAGATCACCTTCCTGAACATGGCTGATAATCTGAGCACAAGCACAGTAAAATGACATAAAACAGGAATGCATTCAAATTTATAATTTTGATTTTTCTCTGTTTTGCTTTTTTTTTTCAACAAATTTTTATTTATGATCAAGGCCTAGTCAAACCATCCCTAGACCTGGCAGAGTCAATTGTTTTCTTTTTTTAAGAAATGATTTATCATTTTGCAATGTTTTCAGAGTTTTAGCTTTTTCAATGTTTAATTTTTTTTTTTCTTTTCCATCGGTGAAGCAGGTTTCAAAATGCTCAATCTGTAAGACAAAACATTTTTCATTATTATATTTAGTGTACAATGTTACGGTAGACTACTGTATCATCTTTGAGTTAGAACAACACACACACACACACCTTAGACACTGGGAACACCAGCAGGAGTGGTGGACTTCTGAGCAGCTTCCTTGGCCTGGTGGGCCTGAAGCACAGCAACAGCCTCATCCACCTAGAAACAAAAAAAAAAAAGGTTGTTGAACACAAAACAAAAGTACTTTTCCAACAGGCCCCCAGAAATATGTGCAATAGATTAACCATTAACTGACCTTTGAGCGCAGCGACTCGGGAGACTCCAGCATATGGAGAAGCTCTGAGTTGTCAATCTCCAGCAGCATACCTGTGATTTTGCCTGCAAGGCTGGGATGCATGTTCTGGATCAGTGGGAACAGGCGCTCACCTGTCAGAGAAAACACAACCATTAATGACTATCTCACATATTCTGGATGAATGTTTATCAAAGTGGGGGTCTTAACCCTCGGGGGTTGAGATAACTTGAGGGACAGAGGCAGAAAATAGAATAAAATCAAAATCGGGGGGCAACTTTTTTAACTGAAAATATCCATTTTCTGCAGAACTTAATCATAATGTTATTTCAGCAAAAAAATAAAACAAAACCACAAGTGAATTCAAGTAAACAAACTATTCAGGCTCTTATCAGCAAATAAAAGTGAAGCTTTGTTGTAATGCCTGTCTGTTCCCATGGGAACCTCAGGTTCAAGACAAAACGTGTCTAGGTAAATGGCAGTACTTTGAGTAAAGGCTCTTACGTCAGTTCAATTGATAAACATACCCAGCATCTGCTTCTGTTCCTGAGGAGGGGCAGCAGCCAGCATGGAGGCAGTCAGGGGCTCCTGTCCTTGGACATGGACAGCAGGCTGAGGACAAAGAAAAAAAATTAGAACAAAGTCTTCCCTTCAAAAACTTCTAGGTAGCCATAACAATCTATAACTATATACCCTGACTAATTCATCAGTGCACATGTTAAGCTTGTTAAAGGTGCTTTCAGGAGCCTGGTTTAGTGTTTGGTAATCACATTGAGATCAAATCTGGGAACCCAGTAAACATAAATTATAAAAGACAGGCTTCACAGGGTTCACGTGGAGATTAATAGAGCCCATATTTTGTGAGTAAATTCCTTTTCCAAGAATCTCAAGCACTATATAACCATAACTTAGTGCATGAAAAGCAGAATGGTAGAAGAAGTCTGTTATCTAGTCACACCAGCCTGGTGTTACTGAAGCACTTGTAAAAAAGGATAACAGGCAGTTATGACTGGACAGAAAAATACAGGGACCAGTGTTTGCCTTCAGGAATCAGTAAGTGTACAAAAATGCTAACTTTACATCCTATTCCCTATTAGATGAAACCACTTTACAGCAGCTGTTAGTAAAAAAACGTGAATGTCATTTCCTGGTACTTGAATGTAAATGATGGTAAATGGAGGTTTACCTGCTGCATGGTGACTTGTGGCTGGGAGGCCATGTGCTGCTGAGGGTTGCGCACACCAGCAGCATACTTGTACTGGGGCATGGCACGCACTGGGGCAGCAGCGGCTGAGGCTCCAGCAGGGCGCTGACCGAGGGCTTGAGTGGCTGTTGCAAGGAAGATGGAAATGACACTTCATCAACACAATAGACAATGGTACCGTGCCTTTACAAGCACACTGTATCTGAAGCTGAAATACTTACGCATGCGCTGGGAGGCCATCATGCGTGGCACCTGGGTGTTGGCAGTGGTGGTGGGACGGATGGTGTTGAATGTCTGTGGCCTTGGGGCTGATGGGCGCATAGCATTGGGCATGTTTTGGAAGTCTGAAACAAAAGACAACTTTACAGATCTAGTGGAGAAGAACTTACTTCTTTTCACATAAAAAGGAGATAAATGATAGATTACTGCAATCAATTTCCCAATATCCAACAAAACGAGAATAAAATGTGTACGCTTACGTTGAGGACGCACTCCTTGAGTTGCCCATCGGGGGCTGGGCCGGAGCTGGGCCAGCTGGTTTGCAGAGTAGTATGCAGCACGGTTTTGGGCCTGAAGAAGTTGAGGACAAAGATTCATCATTTTCTGACCCCAACAGAACAAAGACTGCTGAATAAAGCAGCATGGTCTGAAGTGGTTTCCTGGATATGTAATTCTAAATTACCACCTGAGGAATAGCCGCCATGAAATATCCTGAAGGTGGTGCAGGCTGATAAGGGTTGAGAACAGGGTTGGGCACAGCACGGACAGTTGCCATTCTCTGCATGTACTGGTTGGTGAGATGGGCCTGACGCTCCTCTTTGCGCTGGGCCAGGGCCACGTACAGCGGCTTTGTGGCAACAATACGCCCATTCATCTCTGTTACAGCTTTAGTGGCCTCCTCAGGTGAAGAGAAGCACACAAAGCCAAAGCCTTTGCTCCGCCCACCCTCCATCATCACCTGTGAGGAATACAACCAACATAAAACTTGATAAAGGATCATCTTAAAATTAACTTTGACAAACTCGATCAGAAATCCACCCATAAAATGTTCTGATGTTTCTGAAGCAAGAGCGTCTTTACCTTAGCACTTGTAATAGTTCCAAATGGAGAGAACTCTTTACGCAGACGTTCGTCATCAAGGCCGTCATCCAGGTTTTTGACATACAGGTTAACACCCTAGAGATATTGAAACGACAAGGATTTTAACACTGCATTGAAACGAAAAACACATGAAGAACCGCTCTGAGTAGTCTAGACCTGGATCAGATTACAGGATTAATGTAAAACACTGTTGTACAGAGATGGCTGGTTCATTATGACAAGAGGAATACATTTGAGATTTTCAAGTCACAATCCTTCAAAAGTAGGCTGGGAGCTTTTAAATGTACTGAGACCAAAGAACCTTTCCTTGGGATTTCACCGGTCTCTAGGAAATCTAATGAGTCCCCGGTGCTTGCAGTGGAGCCTGCCGGTAACAGAATATGCTCAGCTGCCAAAAGAGCATAAAGAAAAACCGCATGTTCTATTCTATAAACCATTAGTTTTTGGGGAATACGATGGCTTTTGCTTAGACAAGCGTAAATTAGTTTCACCCCACTTCCTAAATGAGCCATTTACTGGCTGATGTTTGTTTAAAGGTAACAACTACTTAACATTTACAACTAATCTTTTATCTGAAAAAGAAAGCTCAGCCACGTGACTGACAGAGAGTGACAGGGATTTATCTTAATTGATAACATTTACTGGCATTAGCCCGTACACCTAACACAAAATATGTTTCTCTTTAGGATTATGATGTCCCTGGGGTACTTTGGTGACACAAGACATGTCCACGATGCAATGACATCAACATAGACCAGTGTCATCATTCAGTTTTTCCTTCTGATTGTCAGGGGGGATGAAACTTTAGCCATGTCTGTTAAATTGTCTGGAGATTAGTCCAAACATGGTGGTTTGGGTAGCAGCTGACATTTTTACTCTCCCAGACTTTCTCCCATTATTTGTTCAGAAACTGGACTAATGGTGTCATTTAGGTGTTACACAAGACATTCATCTTCAAGTCTCATCAACTTACTTGTTATTACATAAGTCACTTAACAATTCACTGATCCAGGAAGCATTCTTTAATTCAAATCAATACCAACAGTACAGTTACAGTGTACAGTAACCCTTGACCACAACTGCAATGAGGGATAAGAAAACCAACATACCTGGTATCTGGTCATACGATCTTGTTTCATCTGCTCAAATTTGCGTTTGAGCTCATTCTGACGTTCCCCTTTCTTCTGCGCACGGCCCACGTACACTTGCCTGCCGTTGAGTTCTTTACCATTCATGTCGTCCACGGCCTGCAGCGAGTTCAACAATGGACAACCAGGGTTAATGAGGCCATTAACTTTGTTTATTAAGAACTTGTTTATTATATACTGCAGATGTAAATTAACTTAAAGCTAACTCTGGTACAATGAATCAAAAGGTGACATTTATGTTCAACATTGTAAATGGTCCTTTAATAAATTAAAAAAAAAACTGACAGTGTTTGAATGATTCATAAAAAATAATTACTTTGATTGGCCTAACTCTTTAAAAGAAAAACACCACCGACCTTCTGGGCATCTTCATGTCTTTCAAAGCTGACAAAGCCGAATCCTTTGGATTTGCCGCTATCATCAGTCATGACTCGGATACTGAGTGCTGGCCCTAGAAGATACAACAGCACATTCACTGATTTAACCTGAAGGATCTGATGGATAACAGGCTCAGTTGTTAAATGTTACCTCTTTCTTACCGTATTTGCCGAACAGCTCCTTAAGCTTCTCGTCATCCATGTCCTCCCCAAAGTTCTTGATATAAACATTGGTAAACTCTCTTGCCCGAGCTCCGAGCTCAGCTTCCCTTTCTTTACGAGATTTGAAGCGTCCAACAAATCTGTAGGTCAAGTTCACGTGTTAGAAACTATCACAGAAAGATAAATCCATGGAATAACTTAACTATGCAATGAACACGTCTAGACTTCATAAGCTTATTTGTGACACTGTGAAATTTCTATGCTTTGAATTTTATCTGAACTAGGAATGCACCGAAAATCACTGACCAAAAATGCATTTTTGGTTTTCGGCTGAAAATATATGTTGTGATGGCACAAGGAAAAATTGCAGCCAGCACACTATTGTATGGTCAACAAGTCTGTGGTGTGGATGTATTTCAATATATCTGAGAAAGACCCATGGAAAGGTATTTTCAAAGCCTGTAATGTGGGTGCCAGAAATGATCCAGTCTGCCATGGATGCAGACAACTAGCTTGGGGAGGGAGAAACTCACAGCACAGTATAGGGAGAGCAGAGCACAGAGAAAAAGGACTGGTCTCTCTGAACCAGATGAGGGGCTGGCACCCTTATTTTCTGATGTGTTCAATGATATCCTGCCCAAAACAATAAAAGCTCCTCCTACAATAAGTCAAACTAATTTTCATTTTCCATATAACACCAGATCAAAGCAGAAGTGAATTAACGGGTTGTTATTTCTGTCTCCACATGATCACAAATTCACAATTCCCTGCTTTCTGTATTGGGCACGACAGAAGAACCAGATGTCCACATAGACACACACAGACGAGCACACTACAAGTAGCGAACAGAGTAGAGAAAAAAATTGTGTCACAAACATGACATGAAATGGATAAAAAAAAAAAAAAACTCTGCTTTTTAATGGCACTTCCAGGGCCATCCTTGTTAAGACTGTGTTATTCTTTAAACCATCAATTTTAATTTATGCAATGACAATGTCTTGATTTTAGTGAGGTTGGAACACGGTCATAGTCATAAATACAACGGTAATAATAATTGGCATCGTTGTTTCTTTTGGTGTTTCAGTTTTTCAGGCCATGGGATCCTCATTTTCAATTTCAGTCAAGAATTTTCAATTTGGTGCACCCCTTACCCAAATCTTAGTTAGGTAGGTCCACTGGGTCTGTATTTACTCAAATATAGCTCCTATTAACAAGCAATTCAATCAACAACTAAGACAAAAAGGCTAAAGACTACCAATTATACAAACTACAAGCCGTTCAAACCATGCATCCAGAAGTGTTAAATACTATTTAGATTAGAAAAACACACAATTACTATGATTGGCATGTTTCCTACATGTACTGTTGTTCTGAGCTAACTAAATTAGAGATTTCCATGAAAACTAAAAGCACATTTAGTATGATTGAGAGATGTGGGTAATCACACTTTGATTAGATGTAAAATTCACACAGCATTTCTTTTACGTAGAAGTTTGGTAGTTAGACTTACACTTTTCTGTCATTGAGCAACATGCCATTCATTTTCTCAATGGCACGTTCAGCAGCCTCGTGGGTCTCAAAGTGCACAAAGCCGTAACCCTTTGAGCCATTTTCATCACAAACCACCTTAGGAGGAAATGTCAGCATGTCAAATACAATCTCAAACCTCATGCAATTAAATACACATCAAACACATTCAGCTCAATCTTAAGTCATGCAAAGTGGTATGTTTGTAGAGCAATCAAACAGGTAGGCTGAAGGAATCTGGGCACCTTACCTTGCAGGAAAGAATGTTTCCAAAGGCAGAGAAAGTATCGTAGAGGGCTTTGTTGTCAATGGATTTGTCCAGGTTCTTGATGAAGATGTTTCCAACTCCACTCTTCCTCAAGGAGGGGTCACGTTGAGACCACATGATGCGGAGAGGCCTGCCTTTGATCACATCAAAGTTCATGGTGTCCAAGGCTCGCTCAGCTAGAAAGTGATCCCAGAATTGAAATTTATTAACAAATCAACTCATGGTATATACTGTGCGCTTATTAATACATACTGTCTAATGTAATCTATTTCAATGTCCAATGTTAAACGAATTATATCATTTGGCATAACCAGTGCTTCATTCGGGATAACATTTTCTCATAGTAATGTGTTGGCTAACCTAAATGTTGTCTAATGTTGTAATAGATTTAGAAAACGTGGTGTCTGTGTAATACATATTCAAAATGGAGTCATGATGCGGATGCAACGGCGTCTCGTTAGCTACACCACTGAATAATGTTCGATTAATCATACCATCAGCAGGCTGCTGGAAGTTCACATAAGCATATCCGAGAGATCGGCGGGTGATCATGTCTCTGCACACTCGGATGGACAAGATGGGCCCGGCCGGGCTGAATTTTTCGTAGAGCATAGCTTCGGTAACGTCTGGATGCAAGTCCCCCACATAGAGGGAAGCCATAGGGTAGCTGGGCGCGCTGGGATTCATGACTGACGACGCGTGCTCTCTGACAGTAATTGAAAGATTTTCACAACTTCAACGAGATATACCCGATGTGATCCCTTGGCAATGGTCCCCTTTCCTCGTCTCTTCAATGACTTCACAGAAAAATTAAAAACGCAGAGCAGATATCAACAAGCTGGGAAGCCGAAAGCAACGTGGGCTCGTTAGCTAGCTTAGCAAAATGTCGGAGCGTGGCCTACGAGGTTAGCCACTCAACGAGTCACTACGGCTTCAAGTGGAACTGTTCACCACACAGCGATAAGAATTCGACGTTGTTGTCTTGAATTTAGGTTATAACTTGATGAAAAAGCCCTTAAGGAAAAAACGATTATGCTCAAAACGTTTATCACCCACGCTTCCAACAATGACACTAGCTCCGTGACTTGCTAACGTTCCTCTCGTTCCGTCTTTCGTTCGTTTTCGAAGGCAGCGTCTTCTTTGCGTTGCTTTGGGTTGGCAAATCAAATCCTGCTTCACCGATTTTTTTTTTATTTTTCTTATAAAAATATGTCTGCGTGTGCTCTCTAGCTTTTGGTTTGTTTCATAATAATAAAATGTGTGCCGAGACTAGCTCCGGAGCACACCCTACGCAGACGGATAACCGGAATGAAAGGAAGGTCGGTGGAGGTTGTTTCCCGATTACTGGCGAGACCACGACGAGCTCACGACCAAGACTGACGTCACTCATCTCGCGATAATTTATACCCTTTTTGATTAGAAAACTTATCGAAATAAAAATTCTGTATATAAATGTGTAATATCAGCTTCATTTGATTTCTCAAATAGAAAGTCTTGCTTCATTTTATTTTCTCGCCTTATGTTTTTTTCCCTGCCAGTCATGAATGGTTACTGGTTTCATTGTTTGTGTGCTTTCTGGTTAATTCAATAAATGTTTCAATGACATATAAAACGAAATTGAATGCTGACAAGACGTTGGTAGAAGCAGAGTTGATTACATTTAATAGTAGCTGCTCAAATTTTGTTAACAGTTTATCTCATAAAATCAGATAAACATACCATATTGGAGCTAGAAAAACTTAGACCACGAAGCCTGCAAATGCAAAGTCAGTGGTTCTGTCAGTGTCTGTAGTATCATCCTTAAATATTTATGAAATGTCCCTTTTTCACATCTCATCATGTCTGTGGTGAGTGTGGTCATGCTTCCACAGCCTCTCTTACCTGACAAGGGAACTGACCATCCACTTAAAATGCTCTTTATAAGCATGTCTTTAAAACACTTAGTGATTCGGTTCTTGTTAAATAAGCTGATTTAAGTCAAATCAGAGTTTCATAGATTTATGATCTCTAATTTCTGAAAAACTAACTGATAGTGAGGTAATTGCAAGGTGATAAAAGTGACAATACACAACCCCTTATAGGCCTAGAAATTTCCAAGGTCATCAGACAACTTCAGAGTACAGGTAAATAACATCAAAAGGACAAGTTTTAAGTTTAAATTATTTTTATTTCTCTTGCATCAAATTACATATCTGCCCCCAAATATCAGTTATGCTTGGGTGTTTTTTCTTAACTCCAAAGACATAAACAAGGCTAGTCAGCTCAACCACCTCCCTTACATCCACACAAACTATTCCTACCCCACATGCAGTTTAGGCAAGTATTGAAAGGAAAATAAGAATAAAATACAAAAAAGAAATAAAAAAAAAAAAAACAGTTTGAGAAAGCAGTAAATAGATAAGCGCTTGTTTTTTTTTACTGCTGTGCTTATAAAAACACCAACAATATCAAGCTTGTGTGCTCTTCTGTTCTTCAGTTATCTATACCTCGTAAGTCAAACATAGAAATAAAAACAGCAGGTCACCCAAAAAGACAAGAAATTACAAGTAAAAAGTTGAGCCACTGACAGTACATGGAATGTAACTCGTGTTCCCACAAAACCTTTCACCTCCAGCAGTCCTTACACTGTTTTTCTTTGTCATTGTTCTTCTTGAAAAGGTACAGGCAAAAACAGCAACTGCTAAGGAGTCAATCATCCCTAACACCCCACCCAACCAAGCCCCTTTACCTATTTTTACTACAAAAGAGAGAACAGTAAACAGTAAACCTTTAGGAGGGAGGTGAGTGTTGAGTTGAACAGAAAAAAGGAGAGAGTTGGGTAACAGTAATGAATTATGAGGTGGTCTCATTATTAAGGATTAAGATTAAGATGAGCTGGAGTGATGGCAGGTAGACAGGGATGACTGAGGGTTGGCTCAATCTCTGGGCTCCTCTGTATCCTCTGCCTCAGCCTGGTTGTCAGAGGTCCAAAGCTGAGGAGAGGAAAAGAAGATTGATGAGAAGCAGAAGAGAAGTGTGAGAAACAAGAGCGTCAAAGAGAAAATACTGCACGACATCATTAATATCTATCATGTTGTATCAGTGTTTCCTGTTATAGTTTATAAGTTCCTCTGGTGATTCCTGGTAATTTGCCTTCATCAAGGTTGATTAACTTAACTCACTTTCTCCCTCTCTACCTAGAAGTAACAACTCTTTTTCAGGTCTTATTCCATTATTTTTATTTCATTTATTTTATTTTAACAAAATGAAAAACAATTACTTTATTCCTTTGTGTTGCATTGATTATGTAACAAAAACTTTTCCACTCTGGTTGCAGAGTGGTGCAGTTTGCATGTTCTTCTTTGTGCATGCATGGGTTGCCCTACCCTAGCCTCATACCACCATCCATACACACACCTGATATAATTTTAAGAAGAGTTAAAAATTTGCACTTTTGAATCCTAAGAAGGTTCAGTAAAGCAAAAATGCAAAAAGAAGAAATGGGAGTGAGACAAAAAAATGGAGTAAGCAATTTATTAAAAACAATCAAACCGGATTAGGCTGTTCATCAGCAAATTTAAAGTTTAAGACCACAGCTTTTAAAAGCCACAATCTGCGCAAAAATGTGGATTCAACATTATTTTCTGTTATGTGTTTACACTATCAAGCCCTCCTGATGGCACAGGCTAAAAAGCTTTCTCTTTCTAGTGGTCGGATTGTGGAGCTGGCCTCTTGCAACGCGCCATCGCTGCTAAGATTGGACGCAGTAAGACAGTGATTTTGAATTTATTATAAGTTCCTGAGGGTTATGGAACAAAAAAGTTAAGTGGTGGACCCCAACAAATTTCGCCAGCACTGTACATCAGTCTGTACATCAATATTTAGTGTCATTGCCAGTAATAACAACAGTGTCCCTATTACTGTGAACATTATTTAGCTGTTAGAAAATGTTTTAAGATAGAATTCAAGTTTTCAGAGCAGCATACTATATACATAAACATGTCTTTTATTATAGGGTATTCAGTGTTCAGCAAGAAATGGGGGGTCTTTTTATTTTCCACTAAACGAAATGCTGTTTTTTGTTTTTTTGTTGTAGGTAACAAACTTGTTAACGCTGTCTATTGGTGTGGGCTCACATAATTCATGGCCCCCTGGATAAGTCAGTGCCCTGGTCAGGGGCGCCCCCAGTTATCAAGCCTGGACACACCCCTGCTTGTCAGTGCATACCTCGTTGCAGGTACTTTGTTTTGCTTTGCTCATCACTGATGGATTTATGCTGAGCCCTTGTATCTCAAGGGGGACATTTCTGGTAAATGACAGTTACCAACAAAATGCTGCTATGTTCTATTCAGACTACTAAGAAAGCATTTTCATTATCTCCCGTTTGTTTTTTTTTTTTTTTCTTTCGGCACAAAGTCTATCGTTATTTGAGTTGGCACAATGCTCAAAAATAGAAAACTGACGAACTTACTGTCAAGTTGTCTCTCAGGAGCTGCATGATTAGCGTACTGTCTTTGTACGAATCTTCACTCAGTTTGTCGA
Organism: Labroides dimidiatus; assembly: GCA_030710495.1. Lineage (NCBI taxonomy): Eukaryota > Metazoa > Chordata > Actinopteri > Labriformes > Labridae > Labroides > Labroides dimidiatus. The sequence goes on along the minus strand of CM061148.1, from coordinate 17,011,449 downwards.
GCTCAGCAATGGCATCATCGAAAGCCTGTAGGATTCCAAAAAGATTCAAAAAAACAAACTTGTTAACTGCTGGTAAAACAAAATGCTCTTACAAAACCTGTGTCTGAGCAGTTAAATTTCCTCACAACTATGAATTCTTGAAATGTGGGACACAAGAACTTACACTTTTGGCAAGTGCGCATGCAGCTTGTGGAGAATTGAGTATCTCGTAGTGGAAAACTGAAAAATTCAGAGCAAGACCAAGACGGATGGGATGTGTGGCCTGCATTTCTTTTTTGCTGATTTCAAAGGCTCCTTCGTAGGCACCCTTTGAATTATCGATGATGGCTAAAAGAGAAAACAAAAGCATGAGAACTTTTGGTCTAAATCATTACAGCAGACAAGTTGCCAGGAAAGTAATGCATCTTTAAATTTTTAAAGGTCATATACAGTTTAAAAAATGGTACCGCAAAATACACTTAGTTGTCATTTCTTGATGAAAACCATGAAAGGTTTTGCAATCTGTCTTAAAAGTCATGCCCTGAGGTGCACGTTATAATAAAAAGTTAAGGTAATAGAAAGATTAATTCTGTCCAAAAATATTGAACCACTCCCCTGAAAAAAACCAAACAAACCAGACACTGCACCAAACTACAGACACAGTATAGTGCAGCATTAACACGTGGTAGTTTGAGTCTAATTTTATCATACCAAAGAGGGAACTCTGTAAGACATTTATTTTTCTGAACACCGGCACACCTTGAAAAACAATGCAGAGATGACACCTGTATTTCTTATTGGATCCTGTAAGTCAGAATAACCATGTTTACACCTAGCACCATGGCACAATCAGCCTGAATGACAAACCATAAAATCAAAGACTCTGTGAGGACTTTAACAGTGATCTCGAAATGGTCTCACTTTCATACATTTGCCTGTTACGATCCATGATTTAAAATGAGTATCAGCACCAAACTTTTAACTGTATTGCCATTACAGCATGTGGAGACTTAGTTTATGCATGAAAGGGAAAAATACAGAATATTAAATCTGTATTCAAACAGCGAGCAGTTATCAGAGAAGAAAAATAATGCCGCCCAGCTATGAGACAAAGCTGTGTGAAAAAACATCAGAATTTCAGATCATTGGAAGTTTCAGATCATACTGTAACTTCAGGCCATGATCCTCTCCTTTAGTCCGCTGTCCATGTTGTGTGTGTGTGTGGGCGCACACGTTTTTACTTTAGTCAAAACAACACACCAGCAGTGAATTTTACAACTGTTCCACACCACAAGTATGTAAATGCATTAGTCAGTCTAATGAACTTAAAATACTTTATAAAGCCCAGAAAAGAAAAAAAACTAAATCACTACAACAGAGACATTTTCATTGTTAAAGGGTAATGGCAAAACATGTTTCTGAACAAATATTGCTGTGCATGCATCATTTCTAGTTATATGAATTGATTAATTAATAAATTATTGACAAGATTAGATTAGATTGTTTGCAGCCTTGTGCAATGCTTCCTAGATAATTTATTTACCTCAAGTCTCAATTCAATTCTACCAATGTGATCAACAATAAGGGGTTAGCGTCTTTAGTCTTTGCTCATTCTTTAGTGTTCATTTAATAGGATCCTGTTTAATCTGATTTGGTAGGGCCAGGAGTTTTAGATGTTGGTTCTTTCTAGGGCCAGCTTCCATACCAACAAAACACAAATTCACAAAAAATATATTAATAAATAAAGCTTACAATTCTTGTCTTTGTCTGTAGCCACTTCAGCCAAATAGCGGTAGTAATCTCCTTTCATTTTCAGGTAAAATACTTGACTTTCAGGCGGAGAGGTGTTCTTAAGAAGATGATTGTCCAAGAGATTCTGTGGTTGGAGAAGAAAAGAAACACAACAGACCAGCAAGCTGTGAGCACAGAATTGTTAGATATCCAATACAATAAGATTAAGGATGCACTGAAATTTAGGCTGAAAACGGCCAGAAAGTGCATTTTCGGTTTTTAAAAGAGTTTTATCACCAAAACAACACAGTCGGAACAGTATTTCATGATGATGCAAGCAAAAATTATGGCTGGCATGCTCTTGTCTGGGTAAGGGTACTTTCTTTTGATGTTTCAGGTTTTCTGCCTTTGTTTCTCCATTTTAAGTTTCGGCCAAGAATTTTCATTTCGGTTCTTGCCTTAATAAAACTCATTCACTGGAATGTATAAAGCTTTCTTATGAATTGGAGCAAGATGGCCATGAAAACAACTCATCTAACATTTGAATGTTCATATGGAAAAAGTACGTAAAAGTAGGGTGAAGGAAAATATAACTTTACAAAGAGCATAATCAATAAAAGACAAAACATCGTTCTGCTTGAAACTGTTCTTAAGACTTCTTTACAAAGGGAGGTGAAAAAAAACAGACTAACTAAAGGCTGTAGTTGCCAAAAATTACAATTAGCAGTGGTTACTTTGACAAAGCTACCTGTGGCACATCAGAAAATGTTTGGGGTTTTTTGGTGACTTGCTCCTCTCAAGGTATTTTTTGTAATGGTTCGATAAAAATTCCGAAAATAATTCTTCTACTTTTTTTCTGTCTTATCTAAGCAGCATTTATATGGGTACCTCACCCAGTGCTCTCTAAAGGGTTGGAACACTTTTATTTCTAAACCCCAGTTGAAAGCACTTTTTTTATTTGCAGATGTTGTGTCATCTGTTGTGTTTGCTTTCGAATTAATGTGATTTTAAAAATGCATCCTTTCTGCGTATGATACTTATTTCTACTGATGAAGATCACTGTGGCTGTAGCAGATGGTTTGCTCTCGTCAGCCTCTGTTATGTGCATGTTTAAATCAGTAAACGATTATCTTGTAATATATCAATGTCATGATGTTAATTTGAGTCATGTGCAACTGGAAAGGGCTAGTTACCCAAAATATTACACACTAATCATACTAAGTTAAACAATAAACTCAAGCTTTGCCGCCAAGATAAACATGCCCCTCTTTTTGTGTGTACACATACACATGCACACACACAAAAACACAAGAAGTTTTACCCAGTTAATTCCAGCATATTTGAGAAGTATGTATCCAAAGTTGCCTCAACTTTGTGGAACAGCATCTTTCTGATGAGATACTTCATGAATCAGAAGCATTTCCACCCAGACAGCTTTTAAAACTTGGTTAAAAAAGTGTTACAAGTAATGTATATTAAACAGCAATACACGTACACGCCAATGTTATGAACTTAATTATCCCTTAAAATCTCTCTCTGTACCATTAACTCTCTCTATTTTAGTCTTCTTATGGCTCTTTTTCCAAAGTGAGGGTCAGTAAGCAAGATTGCAGGTGGTTCAGCTCCTGTCATTAAAGGATTAGGACATGATGAGTCATCAGGCAGATAAAGCACAGGCTGAGTGAACAGAGGACAGGAATCTGTTGTCAGCTTTATGTTGTCAATGTTTTTACGTTATCGTTGTCAGTAGAAACATATGAGTCATGTGAGCAAAGTACCTGAGAAAAGTTTCAGACGTTTAAAAAGCTGAGCCTGAAGATTTGTTTAGTTGTAACACTAAACAAGACTGCATTCACCAGAATAGCAAAATTACGTATCACTATTCGTCCTCTGACCTCCTGTGACTCACCTATGACTCTTTCCATTACCTGTTGATAATGGTATCAACTATTTGGGTACATAGTAAAACACACAAATAAAGACCTGGAATAATATCTTCAATACTTTAGGTTTTGGTTCTTTCTTTGTGAGAGACCCAAAGATTACTCTTCCGGTTGAACATTCTGTTTACGTTGCCATGGAGACCACAAAGCTGGTGAGGTTAGCCTAGCTGTCATACTCACTCTAATAGCCAACTTTGAAAGCAAGAAAGAAACAAAATGAACAAAAATTGGAGCTGGAGTCATAATGCAGATGTTTTCAAAAGAGTTAACACTGAGCCCTGTCTCGCATTAATGGTTTCTTGGAAGTACTTTTGAGCTAGATTGCCGCCGGTGGCAACCAGAACTCAACACCGATAGGCCTCTGAAGAAACAGAGTCTCCTGTTGTCTAAAGAAACGTCCTCCTCAACATGTTTCAGTCCAAATATGTCATGAAAAAAGCACCAGAGGTTTTTTTAAAGCATCTTTAAACAACCTTTTTTAAAACTCAGTTCTGGCATTTCTTAAAATCCAAATGAGCTCCTTCTCAACCTGCTTCTCTCTTCTGAGTGATGCTGGATTAAATGTTCCAACAAGAATAGGGCATCGTACTCATGAGCAGGCCCAAAAAGGTGTCTGTAGGTGACAGCTCAGTCCAGTTGTATGTTTATTAAAGGTGAGACGTAGATACAGAAGACTGTGGACAAAGAGCATCAACTGACAATACAACAAAACATTTGTGAATGGTCGGTTAATAGCTTTGAGTCATTTGAACTCTAGTTTTAGAGTGACTCAGCTTGTCATTGTGCAAAGGCTGATATCATGTGTTTTTTTTTTCTACCTCATTAGTTATAAGAAAGTTGCAGTATTACATTAAGAAGAGGACGGGTAACTTCATGTAAACAAAAACATGGGTGCAAAAGATGTGAATGCAAGGTCTCTACTGATGAGAATATTTTAAAAATGCAGAAGTTTCATGGGGTAGATCAGTTACATGGAAATAGTTTTAGAACATAAATCTAAATTTGGACCCTATTTCCTGCGCGTAGCTCCTAAAAAAGTCCTTATTTCCTGGAGAAAAGTCATGCAGTTAAAAAAGCAGCTCTTGCTGATCACTGATTTCTTAGAGCTTCTCTTTCTCTGTACTCAGACCTACCCCCTTTTCAGCACTTACTGGAACACTGCATGAAACCTAACAGAGTAGTGTTGTCCCAAATCAAACCCTGCAGCTTTGCACTTACCAGAAATTACAATCACATTTCACAAACATTCACAGGTTTCTTCTGTTATTCATTGATTACAACCGTCAACCATTGTTTCATCTGTTCCCACCCCTTCCTCTACATAACCAATATGCCGACTGCTGAGTGTGAGAAGCGTCCAGCGTTCTAAACTCAACTTACTTCTTGCCCGTTTTAAGTGCACCAGCTGAGAATTAAAAGTCTGTCAGTAGGGCTGTCACTTTTTATTCAAGCTTTGAAAATTGGTTGGAACAAAGGTTCAACGAAGTCTCAACGAAGGTGAGACGTTTGTGTTCCATCTCTAATTAACCGTTCGAATGTTGGCTGTATCCTGTCTGCAGACAGCAACCTACTGCTTTAGTGGAAAGACAGAGCACGGTCACATCCAAACATCCTAGTTATATTTTCAAGGGTGAAAACATTTATCATTAAGTCTTCTAAATTTGAACATTCCAGAGATATCATTTAATTTTACAACATTTTTCAGTTTTACTTTCCATATGCAACAAAACTTTCACAATATATTATACAATGGCAAGAAAAAACCTCCAAATATAGGAAATAAAAAGGTTGACACTCAAATTATTGCGGGGGAGAACAGTTAAGATTTATCATGAGCACTAAATTGCATTCCCATTAAAACAAAGAGTTAAAAGAAATATTTTCAAATGTAAAGTTATCACTCTTACCAGCACGTCTTTACAGATTTCATTCAGCTCATTTTCAATCTTGAGTCGGTACTCTTTCACCATGGCCTGCTTCCCTTCACTGCCATCTGCCTTTTGCTCAATGCTGGACACCACACGCCATGAGGAGCGACGGGCACCCACTACGTTCTTATAGGCCACTGACAGCAGGTTACGCTCCTCATTAGAAAGCTGAGGGCTCTCTTCTGTCACTTGTTTCATTAAAGCGGCCATGTCATCATACCGCTCAGCCTGCTCCGCCAGTTTGGCCTTCTGCACAAGTTCCTTCTGGGGTGTTTCGCTCATGGCTGCTCAACTGGGTGAAGAAAAGGGCAGAGGAGATCTTAAGGTTAGTTAAATGAATGATAAGAAATAAAATGTAAAGAAAACCAGATCATATTGTTGTACAACTTCATTTACTGTCTTAGCTGGTGAGTAAAGGTTAGATAGCAGATATTATCGGTAGTTGTAAAATATGTACTTCTCAACTAAAAACAAAACAAAGAATTATTTTATATACATTTTGAATTTCAAAATACATCTTAAATAAGCTTGTACAGTACTATGTTTGATACATGATAGAACTGTTCACTAAACAAAATACAAAATAGTTTTTAATATTTTTTATAAAATTTCTTGATTCAATCTAGTTTGGTTTTTATCAGTTTTATTTATTTATTTTTTGTTAAAGATGCCGCCTGTTGATCTTGTATTTTTGACAGATACAAACAAGCAAAAGTAAACCCTATTTATCAGGGTGTGGGCGCACAATATTCATGCCCCACTGAGTAAGTCAGAGCCCTGGACGGGGCACCCCAGTCTAAAGTCTGGGGATGGCCCTGCTTGCCAGCGCTTGCCTCATGGCAGGTATGTTATGTAGCTTTGCTCATCAACAGATGGATTTATGTTGAACGGAGGGTTCCGTTATAAATAGAGTTACAGTGAAAGACAGGACACAACTTTTCCCAAGGTAAAAGTCATAACTTCGTAAGTATTTATGATTTATTAAAATAAGTGAGGTGCACCAGTGCAACCACTGCACAATCCAATGTTAGTCTGGAGCCCAAGTCCAGATCCACTTTGCACTGAACAATCGCAGCAATTGTTAGACTCTGGTTATAAGACAACCCCACTTTTTTTAACACAACTTTCAACAGAGAAAAAAAATCTTGTCCTATAATTAGGTCGATGCGGTATCTGTGCCTGAGTAGACACATTATCTATAAATAACTGTGCTGAATTTGACCCTGTTTTGGTTTAGCTGAAGCCTCTCTCTCCTACTGCTCTGCAGGTGCTCCCTCAGGTTGGACTGACACACACACACCTACACACACAAAGAGAGCAGGGTTTGAGAGGGGGGCTAGCTTAGGATTCATTTTAATTTTGTGTTCTGACAGACTTTACGTTTATTTTTCTACACAACAATAATCTACACTGCACTGAATTTACTTAGCACTACAGCTTCTCCCTCCCACACACACACACACAAATGATCACAGATGACCACTGTTTAAGTTCAAGTCAGTATTTTTGAGATGATATGTGAAGAAAGCCTCTATTCTAAATCAAATGTCTCAGTCATGAGCATGACAGGTTATGGGACACTGTGTGTGATGTGCTGTTTTTGGTCCATGTGGGGACCTTGGATTTGCTTAGCTTTGGGCCTATGTTAAAACTGTTTCAGTACATGTGCACTGAACAAAAAATGTAGTCCGAAAAAAGGTTCAGTACAAATATGTGTAGCCTATCTCTACGCCCATAGTAAAAGCAGCACATGCAGTAAATAGTCCCTGTATCCCTGCATCATTTTGTGCTGTATATGACACATGGTGAACATTTGCTTAACATACTGAGCTCCTTTATGCTTCACAACATATGATTTTCTGTTTTAATGCAAATGAACAAGAAAAAAAATCACTATTTAAAAATGTATTTCCTACAAAATTATTTAAGTTTCCCTTTGGGTTTAGTAAAGCATCCCTTTATCGGGTAGATAGTACAGTCTGGGCCCAGGAGTATGCCAAAAAAGATTGTATAATACAGGTGGCACTGAAAAGAAAACGCTTCAGGAATCACACACCTACTATTCCGTTTTAACCACATCCCATAAATCACAAAGCGTCAAATTTCAAGGAATTTTCCTGTTTTAGTCAATGTTAGACTAGCATGCATGATGAAACATGTCCCACTGCTAAAATGGGCGTGTGTGGATTTAAAATAGTTTAAAGCCCTGAAAAATAGTAACTTTATGTTTTAGACTAAGTCACTGGTAACGGGAACGGGCTGTTAGTAGAAATCGTGGTAAGTTACTGATGAACTCCAGGACAGGGTCATATATATCCGTCTAACCTCCGGGGTAATCGCTGCCTAGTTCCCTCGTCAACACACACACACACACACACACACCGTAACACACACACACTAACACACACAAACACACACACGCAGAAAGGGAGAGAGAGAGAGGGCGACGGACAGACAGACAGACCACACCCATTTCTGTACCTGTGGCTCGCCCAAAAAGCCTAACTGGAGCTCGACCTAAAAGCGATTATGTTTGATAACCGCCAACATATCCGCGCAAAACATCCTGAGTGGCATTTTTTTCCTGTTCAGAAGCTTTATTCTGTTGAGGACCATTGTACAGTAGACAAACCCGCTACTACATGGGCCTCGTGACCACTTTCCAGTATGGCGCTGAATACTTCCTGAAACAAAAGCGCTCGAGCCAGGCAGTTTGAACATTTCATTTTTCGGTTTGTTTTTTCCCCGTCATCTCGGGAACAATATGTTGTTGATATACATAACGAACTCGTGGAGCAAAGTTGAACCAAAATATTTCATGTTTCTTGGTTGGTGCGAAGACGACTCTAAAAAGGTGTGAATATGGAGCCATACGTCTAGAGGCAGATGGGTTACAAATCACACGTTACCTCGACTTGCTCCTTATAGTATTTCGCCGCATCACGTATTTATAAGAACAGCTAAGACAACTGATATAGAAATATATTTTTATGTTTAGTGTTTCCTTAAGATAAACTTACAAGCTCCCAAGGTAGGTCGGATCGTGAGATATGGAACACTTCAGTTTTAAAACTCGAGATGTGAAAGGCACACCTTACAGAACCATCGGTGATGGTCAAATTAATTACAGCAACAGGTTTAACGTAGAAGCCAGAGAATTATGAGGGCTTCGACCTCCGAACCGACCGACACACCTTCCCGGGTGATGTTCCATATTGAGACCAGACATTACACACATCCCAAAAGGTAGCTAAGCTAACCATTGTTCTGCGATACGATGATTGTATCCGCAACTGTCAGCGGACTATTGAAGACAACACACTTCTTTTATAACTACCATGAAAAAAGGATCTAATGAAAACTGTACAAACGTGTAATTTTAGTTTTAAAGCTTTAAAAGCTTCATACCTGAGTGTTGATGGATAGCAGTGATGTAGAAGTACAGGGCTACAGCTGACTCTCTGTCCTCTGTGAGAACACAACGAGGGAGCTTCCCTCCAATCCAATCACACCAGCGCGCGGGGAGGAGGGAGGGGTGCTGACGTCAAATGTTGCCAAGGCAACTGAGAGGGGGAGAAGTGGGACTTGTAGTTGATTTTTTTCCTAATACCATGACCAAATCTAAGTCAAAAGACTGCATCTAATATCTGTCACATTCAGTCAAATCGACTTATCGGAGGACCTTTAATGTATTTCAGAAATTATTTGTTTGAATTCTGTCCCTTTACTCCTGGGTCACCTGTATCAAGGTGTCACATTAATTGCTGGTACCTACTGCAGCAGACTGTACAATATTCTTACATGTGCTGCAAGGATAAATATCTGTTTTGTTATGGATACCACATTCTATGCAAACTGCCATAAGAAAAACACATTTTCTCCTTAAATACTGGACTTGTTTGCTTCATTCCACAAAAAGAAAATTCATGCAAGCATGGACTCCAAATACCAGTTTGTCAAACACCACTGTTGATTTAACATTAAATGTTTTAAGAATCGAAAGTATTTTACTGGACTAATAATGGATGCTGCCCTATTATAGAAAAAATGAAGGATTTACTCTTTTTTTTTCCATATCTTTATGTTTTATTTTGTCAATTTATAGCTATGTAGGCCATCATTGTGCTGAGCTGTTTGTGTGTGACTGTTGTTTGTGAAAAGGAAAAGGCAATAAAGAAAAAGAGGCAGAAACAGCTCATTAAATACTTAAGTCGCAGTGGCTGTGACAGATCACTATCGGATGAAAGTGAAAAAAAAACTAAATGGCTTCAGAAAAGGACAAGTATCAGTGTTGGGCTAAATGAATGAATGAATGAATGAATGAATGAATGAATGAATGAATGAATGAATGAATGAAACAAAAAGTTATTAACCCTGTTAGGGTAGTACTAAAACGGAGGACTGAAGAGAAATAAGAGTAAGTTGGGAGTGGTAAGGTAGGAGAAGTTTTACCGGTTAGACAAGTTTTTGCTCGTTCTGTCAACCAAATCTTGAGAACTTGAACACACATGCTCTTACACAACCTAAGCTTCAAGAGTTTCCTGGAAACACCCTGAGATTTAGAGACATTTTCAAACTACAAGAATTAAGTCTGAATATGACATTGTGTCGAGAAATTTACAGTGCACAGCTGAAAACTCATTTTCCTAACAAAGATTCATGAAAAGCAACACAAAAACACTTTTTTAAAATGGTCTAGGGTACAAAGCATTTATTTAGGAATGCCTGCAAAAAAAGAGAAGGTTTAGAAGAGATTGGTTCTTGACAAGGAATGTTCGTAAGAAAAATGACTCCACATGCCTTAATTGAAATGTGGAATGTAGCAGAGTTGAAGCTTGACCCAGAGACTTAGGTTTTATAAATCTTTGGTGCTTCCAATTTTTCCTTTTAACCCAATAATGCTGAATGTATCATATTTTATGCAAGAGTTTTAAAGACCTCTAGCTCATCAACATGATAAATAGTTTCCTTAAAAACCTGTTAAAAAATTATTTGAAAAGAAAAGTATCCTGCCCCCATGAGGATTACCATACTGCTACAGGCAGCTGAAATTTGTATTTCGGCCCTTTTCAAAATGTCTGCTCTCATTAAATGATCCTCACTATTTTTTTTTCATGAAAACATGTTCTAATTTTTAAGAAGTTGTAGTAAGAATGCCATTTTAATTCTTACTACTTTTTTAAATCAGAATTTTCAATAGTATAAGTACTATTTACAAAAGATTCACTAATAAAGTTGCCAAAATCAATGTTGCATAACATGTCAAATATGAGACAAAAAATATTTCATTAACAAAATGATGTAGCAATATTTTTGTGGATTTTATTAAAAATGTTAAACAGATCAGTTAGAAAAGTTGTTTTTTCTTGGAAAGGGGGGATATTTTTAATGGTTCAGGCTCTACAGGGGTAAAATAGTTTTGTTAATTCCTGCTAAATAAAAGTGCAATACTAATTCTAAAGATGGATAGTTTTCCTAAGGGTTGAAGACCCAATGTTAAGAAACAGAAAGCAGATGGTAATATTCCTTTCTTATTTTCTCATAAGAGAAAAGTGTCTATTAAATAATAAATAAAATATTGCACAAGTAAGGCTATTGCACATATTTAAACCATTAAATAAATAAAACTGTTGCACATGAGTCATTCATTCGTACATCTTCTATACCTATACCTATCCTATTCAGGGTCGCGGGTGGCTGGGGCCTTTCCCAGCTGTCTCAGGGCGAGAGGTGAGTACACCCTGGACTGGTCGCCAGCCAATCACAGGGCTTGTTGCACAGCTGATGGGCACAGGTAGGACGGACCTCTTGTGGTGTTCTGTTGTGCACCACTAAAGTTGCTCTGACAGGTCATCAGTGCAGCATGTAGGGGGTAAGAGGTGTTGTCCATGATGCTGTTAGCATCAGCTGCCTTAAGTCTGCTGCCCCAGCACACTACAGCATAGAAAATTACGCTGGCTACCGCTGAGTGACAAAATATATGCAGCATGATTCTGCTGCGGTTAAATGATCTAAGCCTTCTGAGAAAGTACTGTCAGCTCTGACCCTTCTTGTATACAGCATCTGAGTTTCTAGTCCAGTCCAGTTCATTATGACTTGGGACTTTAAATCTTGTGTTGTTCCATCCAGACACCAAAAATTAGATTTTGTGAAGTCATACACTTTTTTTTTTTTTTTTTTTTACTTCAGAGCATGGTCATGAAATAGAATTATGCTGAAACTGATGCATCCTTATGTACCTACTGGTTTTATCACCCTTTTTAACTATATATTCTTTTTGCCAAAGTGTATGTTTGTTTTAATTGTTTCTTCAGTTTATATAAAGATGTGATATTTTACATGTGATCTGCTGAGAGATAGCTAGTATCCAAGCCGTCCATCAGCAGCGTGACTGCAGCTGACTGGCTGATATGTATGGTTCAGTGATCAGGTGAACTAACGCAGAGGAGGAGCAGAACATGCTGCTGAACACCTCTTTCCAACCACAGTAAGGTCAGATGTGAGCTACAACCTGATTTTGATCAGAACAAGTCATGCAGCAAACTAGACACTTCATAGTTAACTTCTAATACAGGAATCGTCTATAAAGTGCAAAATAAATACTAAAATATTCAGGAACTTCACCATTAAAGTGTTGTTCTCACTTTAATGCTCTCCTGTTCTTAGACTTCAACTATTGGCATAAGGGATATGTTCTGAGATCATTTGGAGTGCATCTTTTACTTTATCCCCCTCACTCCACACCTTTTGATTGAAAAAGAAGTACTCACAACTTTAAATATAGATCAGTCAGTCTTTATTTATATACACTTTATAGAAAAATTAATATGTCTAGACCTGTTAACATTGATATTTTATTTTATAAACAGAGACCCAATGCCAAGACAAGAAGTCTTATCAAAGTCTTATCTTAGCAAATTACAATGGCAAGGAAAAACTTCCCTTTAACGGGAAGAAACCTCAGACAGAACCAGACTCATGTGAGACAAACATCTGCCTGTGTTGGAGTTAGAGAGAGAGAGAGAGAGAGAGAGAGAGAGAGAGAGAGAGAGAGAGAGAGAGAGAGAGAGAGAGAGAGAGAGAGAGAGAGAGAGAGAGAGAGAGAGAGAGGCAATGAGGGAGAGAGGGGGAAGTTGAGAGAGGCAGAGATGTAGCCAGAGAAAGACAGTCTCTTGGCATTGTAGTGATGATTTTAAACAAAGGACTTTTTTTAATTTCACTGGATTAGATTTGCAGTTCGCTACTTTTACTTCTGCTTAAGTAATATGTCATCAACATGACTATACTTGTATTTTAGTTGATTATTCTAATACTTAACATCCATTTTACTAATGGGTGCTCAACACCATTCACTTTTACCTTCACATACTCAATAAATACAAAATAATTATAAAAGCCTCAATAATTGAAAAACAAGAATTCTTTCCTTACAAAATCAACATCTTTATTCAAAGGATATATCTGACATGGAGTGGACAGATATGATTATACAAAAGTAAAAACATGGCAGGTTGTCAGTCCAGACTTGAGCACAGTGATAAAATGTGTCAGTGCTAAATGACCCGTAGGTCAAAATATATCAAAAACACTTACTTGTATAAATTAACTTTCTTACTGTTAGCATGCTATAATGACAAAGTGATATAACTGATTCTGATATAAAAGTATAAACTAAGACTTACTAACAGTGCGATGAACTTTAGATTTCTAATAATAAAAACAATTCTGTATCAACATAAGGAAATTGATTCATTTCAATCTGCCCTCATGATGACAGTGTGAGACAGGTTATGGGGCAGACCACAGAGGTGATGTAGCAATTCATTTACAAACATTTACTATGAAATTACAAAAAACAATGTTACAAACTTTTCATTACCATGACTTACTGGGAGGACGGGAACAGTGTTAACTTTCACACAGTGCAAACCTGTATCTTTCCCTTAGTGTCTAATTAGACCTCTTCCAACACTGTAAAAAGGTTTCAAATTAAATGAGGTCATAAGAATGCTCAAAAAGAAAAAAGAACAGGCCTAATAGAACTGGGTCATGACTGGATGTAGTAAGCACACTTACAATGCCATCATTTTTATAACTGCCAAAATTGACTGTGTTGCAAAGTGGGCCTGAAGTACATACATTTCACCATATTCTGAGGGAAAAATCCAATCCCCAGTTTCCATATTCAATAATAATGTGTATTATTCCTCAATCAAGAATGAAACTTGTATTTATTTTTTCCAAATTCCGAGTTGTTTGTTTTATTGATAGAGGAAAGGAAAAATATCAGGGCAGACTGAGAGTAATTTTTAGTGAATAGATTTCTTTCTTATCACATTATTTGAAGCCTACTTATAAACTGTTTTTATGACCCTGGCATAAATTGTATTTAGGTGCAACAAAATTACAAAAATCATCATCTTAATGTTGCCTTTTTGCCTGGAGGAAACAATGTCAATTCCTTTAGCTGTCTTCTAAATTTATCGTGACCTACCGGCCCCCTGAGATTGTTGTTTTCATCAGAAAGCACAATGACAAACAGGTCTAGTGCACATTACAATCTAAAATGATCGGACATAAACTTTGCTTACAATCGGTGAAATGTATCTTGTTCTAATGCTAACCGAGCCAGGGTCACCATTTACTGTCTCATCTCAAAATCGTCACATCAAACTCTCATGAGAAAGTAGTGGTCTGAAGAGAATCTGTAAAAAAAGACCACAAGGAAGCAGGAAGGAAAAAGCCATCTCTGCATAAGGTATCTTTTCATTTATAGTCAAATTAGGCAGCATGAAGACTCTAAGTCATACTTTGGGTAAATACCATCTGCAACATTGAAAGATGTAAAGTCCTGTCCTGAATCAATTCCAAAGTCTTTTTTGAGAAGAGGATGATTTTATTATGCCTCTACACCCTCAAGTTCTGGTGGCATTGGGGACTTAGGATGTTTGCTTTCAAAGTGCTGCTTGAAGGTCTTGGGATCAGGCATTTGTGTCTGAGAAAATGTAGACAAGAAAAAAGTTAATGGTTTAAATTCATATCGACAGAGCTTGAATGATATGTACAAAAGAGGAGAAAAGAGACTGCCCAGTGATTTACATGTCAGTATGTGGACATCATACTCAAGTGATACCATAATGGTGTAACTATCCATGTTTTCCCACCAAGCACATACCCGACACACAGTGCACGTGTACACTAAAGCAGCCTTAGCTGCTGCCTTCTGATCATGGCCTTTGCTCTTCTTGATGTCTGCCTGCTTTTTGGCATTCTTCTGCTGGGACTGGAACTTTTGGTGCCCACGGGCCATAGCTGATGCTAGAAATGAAGCAAGCAAAACCGACCCTGTTAAGCAATTAATGATCATGTACTAACATTAATAAACCAAACTCGTAAAAAGTAACATTAGGAAAGGGAATTTATGTGCCAACACAGATAATTGCTGCACAAGAAAGATTGAGAAACATCATTCAGATGTTGGTGAAATGGATTACAGAGAAAAAAACATTTAACTTGAAACACTCCCAAAGAAAATCAGCAGAAAAATACTTGAAATCTATAACATTTATAATCAGGGAAATATTAAGGGACAGCACCAGAAAACTTTTATATACTTCTGTTGTACTAAAAATACATTATTGTTATTGAATTTTAGTTTCGGACAAAGATCAAATCAGACCTGGCGATAAATTCCCTGGGACGCACTAGATGTGTGATGATCAGAATATGATTAAATAACAAAGTAAACAGAAACTCTTTTCACCTCGCCAGCTTCACGATGACCGGGTTCAACCTTGGCCAAAGTAAGCAGGGCACTGAAACAAAAATAACTCGAGCCAACTTTAGCTGGCTTTTCAAAAGGATGTTTTTAAACATTAAGCTAACACATTTTAGCTCTCATGTCGCAAACACTAGAGAATTTCTCATTTAATTTAAACCTCCCTTTGAAAACATTTGCTAAAGCTAAAGCTGTTAGCTGTAATGAAATAGAGAATAAATTGATGATATAAGTGAACAATGAGAGACTAAATATTAAATGCCTTACCGGTGAAAACTATATGTACTCCCAAAGAAGGTCACTGAAGTTAAAATAAAGAAAATATTATGCTCTGGACCGTCACCGTGGACTGCTCATGCCGAGCTTCTTCTTCTTCTACTAGTGATTGGTGGGTAAATAGCTTAGCGGGCCATTACCGCCACCAACTGGTAGGAGCTGTGTACCTTTGCATGTACACGAATAAATTATGCCTTGCTCCAGGAAGTGTATGTTTCAAAAATGTCCTCTTTACTTAAAAAAAAAACACCATCTCAATTTGAGACCATCGTCAAGACATTCAAAGTGGCAGACAACGGTAGATAATCAGCAACCTATCTGGGCATTAAATGATCTTCATCAGGAGACACCAGAGCCCTAAAATATCCCTTAAAAGATAGGATCCAAGTTTGATAACCATTATTATTTCTCCTTTACTAATTATTTCACATCCTGTTTGTACCTGGCATTGTGTATTGATTGTTAAATGTCTTAAAACAGTCAACAAAGATCAGGATCATCAACATAAAGATCTAGGTTATATGACATTAGAGACTATGCTTTGTCTTTACCTTGTCTTTTCATTCACAGTTTCAAATGTTGGGTAACTCCTTGTT
Organism: Labroides dimidiatus; assembly: GCA_030710495.1. Classification (NCBI taxonomy): domain Eukaryota; kingdom Metazoa; phylum Chordata; class Actinopteri; order Labriformes; family Labridae; genus Labroides; species Labroides dimidiatus. Next base: position 16,995,218 of record CM061148.1, on the reverse strand, counting down.
AACTAGATCCTGTATCTGGAATCTTGATCTGAAGAAAACTCTTATGGGAAGTTGAATGACTTTTGTGTTGGTGATCTTTATTTTCTTTCTTTCCATTCCTCCTCAACTATTCTTAACTGGTGGTGAATATTGCAGGAGCAGCATCAGATCCCTTCTTTCCCTTCTTTTTTAACTTTAAATAACTTCTTGGAAAAAAAAAACCTTGCACTTAAATCAGCATGATAAGAAATAACAATGACAGAAATTAAATATGATAAAAATATATCAAATGTGTATTTTAATTAACACACAACACCACATAAAGATAATGTGGAAAAAGGGTTTTTTTTCCGCAGCCTGCCTGGAGTTTGCCAAAAACACTTAAAGGACTCTCAGACCATAAAGAAAATTCTCTGCTCCGATGAGACAAAGATTGAACTCTTTGGTGTGAATGCCAGGGGCCATGTTTGGAAGAAACCAGGCATTACCTGGCCAATACCATCCCTACAGTGAAGCATGGTGGTGGCAGCATCATGCTGTGAGGATGTTTTTCAGCAGCAGGAACTGGGAAACTTGTCAGGATTGAGGGAAAGATGAATGCAGCAATGTACAGAGACATCTTGGATAAAAAAAAAAAAATCTGCTCCAGAACACAATTGACTTAAGACTGGAGTGACAGTTTATCTTTCAGCAGGACAACGACCCTACACACACAACTAAAAGGAGTGGCTTCAGGACAACTCTGTGAATGTCCTTGAGGAGCCCAGCCAACAACAAAATGTGGAAAAGGTGAAGTGTTGTGAATACTTTCCAGGTGCACTGTACTTTAGGCTGCACCTTTGCGTGAATTATGCTCTATGAGGCTGCAGGATTATTAGTCTAGCCATGCAAATTAAAATTCAAGAAAAACAAGGTTTCTATGCTGGAACACTTTTTTTCCCTGCTCCTGCAGGGATCACCTGACAGCCCCCCCCCCCCCTCCCCGCGCGTGAGCGCAGAGTGAAAGAAACGAGACTGAGCTCGTGATCGATCTGAGGTGATGTTGAAATAGGTAAAGCAGATCGATAGACAGGTAGTTTCATGTGTCAACCGAAAGGCTGATCAGGACGATAGTCGTACGTTCAGAGCTTTGCAATGAGCCTTAAAATAAACCTCCACCTGAAATCTGCGTGTTCACCTTTCCCTCACTCCAAACAAGCTCTTCCCCTTTTCCTTCACCAATAGCAGCACATGCACTCCACCTGTGTACAATCATCTAACCAATGAGCAAAGTAACTTTCGTTTCCTTGTTTATTCTGATGCTCAGCACGCATGTCTAAATTTTACACTCCCCCAAACATTTCAGAAATCTAGTTCTGAAATTTAGTGTTAGCTCAGACTCGAGACAAGGTTCACATTTTATCAGACTACAGATGACTTTACTGCCAGTTAGGACTAAGAAGCCGAAGGAAGCCAGAGTCTTGCACGTCTCGTTCTGAAGTATCCCACACGACTTTCTGCTCCAGCTAGAAAGTCCTGTTTCTACAAGAAGACCAAGAAAACTCCAGGTCCCACAGGCAATATGGACCTGAACAGGTGAGTGTAAACTCTTACTGTCATGAGCAAAAAGACCCTCCTCTAGGTTAACTCCTGTTTTTACAAGTGCTTCAAGTATTGTACAATCATTGACTCTTTGTCAGAACAGATTTTCTCGTTCAATTAACATTTTTTCTTCAAATAAACAATTCCTTTAAGTGCATCACTGCAGACCAAAATAATATTTGGATAAATTATGGATAATATTCCATATCTGACAGTTATTCATCAAGGTACAATGAAATGTAAAGTTTTAACATGTTCAGTATCTGTTTTTCTTGTGACAGCTTAAAAGAGTTATAAACGTTTGTGTGGCGTTTTTGCTGTTATTGCTGGAATATGACCACTAACTTTGGGGGATGCTAATTTTTGCATTGCAATTTGATAAAATACATTATACAGGTCTGTTCTAAACGAAAAGGATTTGTACACCTGAATATACAGCAAAATACTTGCAAAACATAACGTAAATATAAGTTATATATATGTTTTTTTTAAGTTTTTCAGGTTGTGCACCCCACATGACTTTTTAAACATAATTTAATGGTGCACAAGCAAAACCTGTAAACATATTATGCCCACTTTGTTTTCACAAAGAAAAGAGACGGAACTGAAGTAACTGAATTATCAGTGTATATATTTGTAGGCTCTCCAGGTACATAATATGTGCACAAACAGTACAAGTCAGTATAACAAACAAGCAGAACAATAAAAACGACACATTAAAATCAGTTTTACGTCAAGTCAGGGATTTGATCTTGTCAGTCATTTTGTAAGGTTCAGGGTGTTTGGGATATCTTCTGTTAACTCTCAGAAGTTCCAGGAATTTCTCATGTGAAACAGCCCAAGGCAGATTTGGTGGCTTGGCACAGAGACTTTCTTAATGACAGTTTAATTTTAAGAACATGGTTTATTGTCTCATCCCACTGTTCTGTCCTCCTCTCAGTAAACTGCTGATGGTGGTGGTACCCAGTGAAGTGCCCATCTCTTCTGGCAGAGTCTTCGGCAGTGATGACGAGGCATGGAGGAGCTACCTGGAGAACCCGCTGACTGCTGCTACAAAGGCCATAATGAGTATCAATGGAGATGAGGACAGCGCTGCAGCTCTGGGAATGCTGTATGACTATTACAAGGTGTGTCAGTCAAAGTGATGATGGTTTATTCAAACCATGTAACATAATAAATCAATCACCATATTCCTCTTAACCCTTTCAGGTTCCCAGGGAAAGGAGACAGACCTCCAGTGGTGTTAAACTTTCAGAGTCTTCCTGCAGTAAACCTGGGAACTATAGTAGCTTTGGGACAACAGACCAGGATCCTCAAGGTCTCGGATTAATGCCTGTCAACCTCTCCCTAAACAACAGCACCATGACAGAATATCAGGGCTCCAGGTTTGAAGTTTCATTCCTCTCTAGAGAAGGTGGAAAAGGTGGAGGTGGGCCGGCTGTGGCTCTGGTGAAGTCAGAAGGCCAAACTTCCATGAGAGTATCCTGTTCTGGAGATTCCTGTCAAGAAGAGCCAATCAGGCCACTTTATGAACAGAGCCACTCTCACCTGCCTTTGGCTGGGTACTTACATGATGACCAGAGAAGCACCCCGGACAGCCTGTATGAGGACGCTGTGGAAGGAGAGGTGAATCTCTTTTTTTAAATCCAGAAAAACATATCTCACTCAAATGATGACATTTCTCACCATGTTTGTCATTTTTTAACAGAAAATAGGCCCCTCCTCGGGGGTTGATATGCTCCAGTACAGCCCACAAAAGTAAGTTAAAATTCACAGTTAATCATACAGACTTTTGACATGCTATATGGATGCCCACTCTGGTAGAATTTTTAAAAATGACTAACTAGACTTTAACTTACATTGAAGTCAGCATTTTATTTGTGAAATAGATGCTGAAAATATGACTTTAACAACCACTGAAAATACTGCTTCTAAAGTGAGTTGTAAAGACTGACAAATGTTAAGTTAAATGTTTAATATTAAAACTAGGTTTTGTAGGAAATCTGCCTCCATAATAAGATTCACAGATGTTTACTCATAATGATTCATGGATTTCAAGTTGCATCTCAAATATTTTGAACCGACAGAATGAATGTCCAGGACATCATCACAAGAGTAAAATAGACATATGTTCTGTAGATGATGAAGTCCACTAATTATTTTCCTTTAATCTGAGGAACTTTTTTTTCTTAAACTGTTGAACTATTTGCTCACGCGGTCTTTCACAGAGTGATGAACCTCTTTACATCTTGGAGTTTCTCTCTGGAGTTTCTTTTCTGTATCCAGTCATGTTACTGACCTGCTGATCATTCACATAAGTACTGGGGAGAAGTTCTTCCAGATGTTATTGTTTCTCACTGTATTCACAGGAAACTGTCTCACACACTTCAGATTAGAAATGCTTATAGGGTTTAAATAACTGGCAAAGCATCAAGATATGTTTTTATTACCATATGACTCAGTCTCCAAACATATTTCATTGCCTCTGAGCAGCTGGTTGGTGTAAATGGTAAGAAAAGAATGTGACAAACATGCTATAGGGTGGTTTATTAATGTTTTTGTGACAGTGACAGGTTCCAGTACTGTCTGGAGGCCAGCATCTCACAGCGACCGCGGCAGGACACTGGACCCATGGCTTACCTGAACAGGGGCCAGTTTTATGCTTTGACTCTGTCAAAGGCCTCCAGTAGATTGTCCTCACATGGGCTCCCGCTATCACAGGGGCCTGATGGGAGCCAATCCAGCAGTGAGCAGTGTATCATGGGAGGTTCTGAGTTACAGCAGGACAGTATTGTACAGGTAAGAGAAGGCAAGTATTGAATGCAGTATCATGTAGTATAATCAGTAAAGGTTGAACAGTTACCTTACTTTAAGTGAGCTTGGACACTTTTTGCTTTATATGAATATTAAAATTGTTTTTTGTTTACTCATTTTTAGGTTTCATTATACTCTGAAATATCTTGTTTCTGTGATTCTTTTTTCCAGAGTGTTATTATGGTTGTCTTTGGAAAAGACAAATGCAGAGATGAGCAGCTGAGCAACTGGAAATACTGGCACTCCCGGCAGCACACTGCAAAACAGAGAGTCCTGGATATTGGTATGAAGATACTCTTCACTAACTGGCATCTTTACAACCTTGATGTTCCAGAGAGATTTACAATTTGAACAGGTGAAGAAGTGGCCAAAATAAACAGAGTATATTTTGAAACCTGTGCTCCAAAACACTACTGTGAAAAAAAAAAAAAAAACAGTTAACAGATTTCTAAACCTGGGAGAGCCTCCAGGACAATCCAGCAACATATTCTGAGCTGAAACCAATTTGAATAACTGTCAATCCTCAGTTCCAGCTGAGTTCAAAGAGACAGCCAGTGGGTCTACATTTGCATGAACGTTGACAGGAGAACAAGGTGGGGGCCTGGACTGAGGCCATATCCTGTCGGAGCAGCGAGGGCAGGTCTCAGCATGTAGGAAAAACAAACTTAATGGAACGAAGGAAAGATGTAACACACACTTGTATGTGACATTTTTTATCCAGTGCAATGACTTCTGCTGTAAAGAATTTTCTGACCTCAAGGTTTGAAATAACTAAACCAACAGAGAACATACAGACATCGTAGAGACATGCTTTATAGAGAAGCCTGAGTGATGTTGCATCATTGGCACATTTTCTTCCCCTGACTGTGCACTGACTGTTTTCTTCATCTCTGACAAGAAAAAGTCTGCATAAAGTCAGGCTGAGCTAATTTAGTTTAATTCGTGCTCTACATTCAGACAACAATGGGAGACTTTTAGGAGCAAACTGCTTGTGTGATGGAGCTTAAAGAAACCCAACTTGGGTTTACCTTAACCAGCTCCAGTGCTGTGAGAAAGTATCTGCATCTTCCTGCTTGTTTTTCTACATTTTTCACATTTGTATCACTTAAATATTTCTTCTTTGCAGAATTGTTAAAATTCAGCCATGTTGGAGGGCTTTTGAGCATGAGCCACCTGTGTTTTTCTTCTGATCATTGTTTTGCTTCATAACTGAAGCATGCTTAAGTTTGAGTTCTCAAACTGATGGTCAGATGTTTTTCATCAGGATTTTTTGGTAGAGAGCAGAACTTATGGTTCCATCAATTGTGGCAAGTCATCCAGCTCCTGAGACTATCATACAACCACCACCATGTTTGTCTGTTGGTGTGATCTTCTTTTAATGAAATAATGCGTTAGTTTTTTGTCTTTTAAAAAATGCAACTTTTGTCTCGTCAGAATCAGCCTTGGTGGATTTTTTTTTTTAGTTAAGCAGTGATTTTGGCCCTGGAACTCTCCCATGGATGTCATTTTTGCCCAATCTCTGCCTTAGTGTTGATTCATGGATACTGATCTTAACTAAGGCAGGTAAGGTCTGCCGATCTTCAGATGATGATGAGGAAACAATTACTTTTTTTTATATAGGGCCTATAGGATATGTTTGGATAACTTTATTGTCCTTATTACTAAAATTCCCATTTAAAAATTGAATTTGTATTCCCTCTGGTTTTCGGCTTTTCTGCAAGAAAACAAACTTTTCTTTTCTTACCCTTAACATTTCTTTTTTTGTTTTTTTTTTACTTCAAAGTGATTTTTCTACAGGAGCTCAGCTCAAGTTAAGAGTGTTCGTGTAGTAGTATTTAATGGAATTTGAACCCATACCATCTAACACCCGCTGAAAGTCTCTCCTCTCCTCTTCCTGATTCACACAGCTGATTACAAAGACTCCTGTAGCACCATCGGGAACCTGGAGGAAGTAGCTTACAATGCTGTCTCCTTTACATGGGATGTGTGTGAAGAAGCCAAGGTAAGGGAAGAAAGCAGCAGAAGAATTCTGGGATGGTGTGGAAAGATTGATCAGTATCAGAGGATGCTTAAAGGAAAGGGCTTTAAGTGTTTATATTTTCACCTTGAGTTTAAAACCTATGTCATCATTCAGCTTTATCATGTTTTGTTTATTCAAAACAAAGACTTTTAAAGTGTTGAGTACTTGAGTACCCTTTTGGAAGAGAGTGATGATGAGAGAGAGAGAGAGAGAGAGACAGAGGCACAGACACAGAGTCAATGGTTCTGTGTTGTACTTATGATTATGGTGAAACTGTAAGAAGTTGTAGCAGCTGGAGTCTGGCAGGTCAACAGCAGCAGCTAAATCCACAGAATTGGAAATTAGACTGACAGAGGAGAGAGGGAAACAGGAGCCGTGTGTCAACCCCCCCCCCCCCCCCCCCCCTACCTTTTAGGAGTAAGTCTGCTTCCCCAAACCTCAACCGGTAAATGATTCCAAAGAAGAGGAGCCTGATAACTGAAGGCTCAACCTCCCAGACTACATTGAGAGACCCAAGGTATGACGAGCAGGCCTGCGTGCTGAAAAGGCATATATGGCATGATGAGCTCGTTAAGATATGATGGCCCAATGCCATTAAGATTTTTGTAAGTCAGAAGAAGAATTTTAAATTCTATGTATACTGAACAAAAATATAAACGCCCCATGTCACTCTTTTCAGCTTTTATTACCATTACAGTTAATCAGCACATGAAATCAACCAAAATTCATTTTGTTATTGATTAACGTTCAGATAACAGTCCATTCCATCTTGGTGGTGGCATCTCAAAATGAGTGGCATTCAGTAGAACATGGTGAGGTCAGGGCCAAGAAATTCACTTTTCAATATCTTGTGTGTCCACCATTTGCGTCTCTCAAAGGAAGCCACACATCGTCTTCGCATGGAGTTGATGAGGTTGTCTATGGTGGCCTGTGGGATGTTATTCCACTCTTCCTGGAGGGGGACACAGAGCTGTTGCACATTCCCCGGAACTGGAACACAATCACGGACACACATGTGGCCGACATGGATGAGGTCGATTTACAGTACTGCCAGTCTCACGGAAACGAACTCTTAAACAGCCTATCGTCCGATAGTGAACATTCAGCTGTGCAGCGACCGCTCGGGTGGACATCCCTGCATCCAGCATGCCAATGGCACATTCTCGCATTACTAGACATCTGAGGCATGATTACTTCTGACAAAATTGGACATTTTGGGGTGGCCTTTTATAGTCCCCACTGTAAGGAGTGCCTGAGTACTAATCATTCTGTTTAAGCTGCTTTTGTGTATCCCACACCCAAGTACTGAGTGGATTCACTGCATCACTGAGCAAATGCTCAATGACAGAGATGGACTCAAATGTGGCACACAAATCAAGAAAAATATTCATTGTGTACAAGTACAAGACAGTATATACTCACTCAGGGCGGTTCAATTCATATGTCTTCAGTATTTGACATGGGGCGTTTATATTTTTGTTCAGTGTATATTCTTTATAGGTAGCCACTGTAGAGACGCTAACACTGGGGAGATGTGCTTCTCCTCCTGATTCCAGTTAGAACCCGAACAGCAGCGTTCTGAACCAGCTGAAGAATCCTAATAGACTTGTTCGGACAGCTAGATAAAAGAGAGGTACAATAATCCAACCCAGAGGAAACCAAAGCATGGACCAGCTTCTCTGCATCGTTCTGAGACGAGATGTGTCTGATTTTTCGGATATTATGAAGATGAAGGAATTCCATCCTGGAGACCTGTTGGATGTGAGAGTTAAAACACAGGTCCTCATCGAAAAGAATTCTGTTTCCTTACAGTGGTGCCGGATGCCAGGCTGATGTCCTCCAAAGTGGTTACCTGGTTAAAGAAAGCCTCTCAGAGGTGTTTAGGCCAAATAACTATGGTTTCAGTCTTCTCTGGGTTCTGAAGTAAGAAGTCTCTGCTTATCCTGGTCCTTACATCTTTGGGACAAGCTTCAAGTTTTGATACCTGGCTGGTTTCTACTGGCTTCATTGATAAATAAAGCTGAGTATGACGTTTCCTATGGAGGCTGATGAAGGTGGTGTGGCAGAAGCAAGAGATACCAATGTCTTGGTCAAGGGCAGAAGGTGTCCTGATTCCAGAGAAAATAGACTTATCCAGTTTTGCCACATCAGCCTCTTGAATGTCGAAGGCAAAACCTTTTCCAGCTATAACCTCCCTTGTCAAATCCTAAATGCCAGGACGCACAGCTGTGTTTGACAACAAGTTGTTGTGAAAGTGGGGATCATAGCAGGATACACCATCTCTCCGTTAGCCTTCACTGTGGCCATGGATGGCATCATCCAAGTGTCATGGTGGGAGTGGGAGTTAAACAGCTAAAGTTTGGCAGTCGTCTCCCCCCTTTGAACCACCTTAGGAAGGACACCATCATGAGAGCATCAACAAGTCCTTTCTCCCTGGAAGGCTGAAGCTCTGGCGCCTTCAGTTTGGGATGCTGCCCAGGCTGATGTGGCCTCCATCCATCTATGAGGTCCCAATCTGAAAGGTAAATAAACTGGAGAGGTTGGTCAGCTTATTTGCCAAAAAGTGACTGGGTCTACCCCAGCTGCTTCAGCAGTATAGGTTTCCAGGTGCTAACCACAGTTCCCACCTGGAAGCCCTGCTGATATTCCTCACTTACATCTCAGGACGAACTAACCAGGGGATTGTATCATCTAGTCCTAACAGAACTGACAGAGGCAGCAGGGCTTGTTGGAACACACTCACACTAATGCTGCCAGCACAAACCCAACCTCAGTGTTATGGACTTCCGGAGAGTTTAAAGAACTTCTGAGTTTCAGTGAAGGAGGATAATTGTATCTTCTTCTGAAATGTGGATGAATATTTCGTGTTTTGCTCTTTTGTGTTTTTGGTTCATTTGTACGTTTTGACTTTTCCGTTGCCCTCCCCAGCCTCAGTTTGGAGCCACAATCTGCTGGCAGTGAGGTAGAGCAGAAGAGACGCTTTCAGGAAAAGTGTAGGCTCAGATGTCACTGCTATACCCTCCTCTATATCCACATCCTTCTCTCGCTGTATTCTGCAATTTAGAAACAGTGATTTCTAAATATAATGGGTTTCCAATCAGCTTCGGGTAGGCCAGTAGTCTAGGCAAATCACTGAGTGTTTTTTTTTTTTTTTTTGTGGGGTGGTTCTGCTGTTGCCAGGCAACAACCATCATCACCGCTGTACTGAAGAATAATGTGTAATGTGTAGACAAGCTGCTTCCTGCAGCACTGCTCTTTTTTTCTGTTGTTCCCTCACTTGAGTGGATTTCACTGAACAGCCTCTTATCAGTGCCCTCTGAACTTCTCTCCTCTGAGGAAGACTTTGTGAGTGTTCATGGATGCAAGTCACAACAAGTCACACACACACACACACACACACACACACACACACACACACACACACACACACACATTCACACACATTCACACACATTCACACACACACACACACACGCACACACACGCACACACACACACACGCAAACACACGCAAACACACACAAAGGAGAAGCAGAGGGGGGATTGAAATGGCAGAGGTCTGTGGAGGTGTCAATTTGTAGAGTTGTGTGGGAGGTTCGTTTGTGCTCCAGGCTTTTACAACAATCAGCTCTCACATCTGCAGGTCCAGACTTGATGCTGGAGTCGCTGCATAGTGGGAAAAAATTTGCAGACTAACGGTGAGGAATCTTCATTGATAGTCAACCTGTAGCTCAGGCTGTTTTTCTTGTTAAACTGGAAAAAAAAAACTTCATCAGAAGTGTTTGGTCTTACAAGCTTTGCTTCACATTTCTGGGACATTGAAACAAATCTTGATTTTTTTTCTCATTTTGAGAGTGGAATGCGCTCTTTTGATAAGTGAAACATAGTATCATTAATCAACAGTAATCTTTGGAGCAGTAAACTGAAGGCCATTCATCAGCCGACAGAGCTGAAGGAGCACTGAGTAGTGGTGGGACTTCTTTGTATTTCCGAGTGATACCTGCGGCCTGTGAACCGTACCCACTGAAATGACTCACAGCCCTTTTGCTGATTTCTGCACGTCGAGATCCCCCCAGAACTGAGTGTTTCTGTGTGACTTTTCAGCTGGTTCTTCAGACTTAACACATCAGTGGAAAAGACTTGAGATTGGTGTAATCAGCTTTAGGTTAACGATCACTGTGTTTTTGAGAATTAGAAGTCATTAGTTTCTACTTGTTCAACATGAGAGCTCTCCCAGTCTCAGGATTTCCTGAGGACTATTGACAAACTCTGTTTCAACTTTTCTAGGTCCTCATCTCTGTCAACTGTTTGAGCACAGACTTCTCCTCACAGAAGGGTGTAAAGGGGATGCCTCTTACTATCCAGATAGACACCTACAGCTGCAGCAGCAGTAGCAGCAGGCCTATCCACAGGGCCTTTACTCAGATCAAGGTCTTCTGTGACAAGGTGAGGGCGGCTTGTTGGAGCGGTCAGCTGTCTGTTCTGTCGGGATAAGGTGAACTTGAATCAGTGTTACATTACAGTCTTCTAGTAGGTGCTGAATATTTTGTTGTGTGTTTTGCAGGGTGCTGAGAGAAAGCTTCGTGATGAGGAGAAGAAGCAGCTCAGAAAGAGGTCGAAAGGTTAAAACAAAACATCTTAATCTTTGGTTAGGCAACAAAAAGTGCAATGTTTTATGAGCTGATATCACTTTAGTGAGCTTGATACAAAATCCCCAAATCAAAGTTAAGATAGGACAAGATAAGAAACTTCATTGATCCCAGATGGGGAAAATTCTTTTTGTTATAGCAGCTAACAACAAGAGACAGAAGAATTCTGCAATATTAAAAACAGAAAGAAAGTATATCAAATGTAGAAAATAAAAATAAGTATAAAATATACAATCAAGCTCATGTAGTAAACACAATAGACGGCAGATACATGCATATGTATGCATAGATGCCTTATTGCACAGGCAAAATTGCACACTAGATAGATAGAACTTAATTGAAACCACTAAATCATACAGCAGAGCGAAGTGAAATCCTACCTCATGAGACCTATACCTTGAATGGTTGCATGGCAACAGGTGCTGAGTTCACACTCTCTCTGGATCAGGTAGAAACGGCAGCTCAGGGCCAACCAGTCCGATTAAGAGAGCTGAAAACACGCTATTAAAAACTGTGACAGACCTGGACTCACAGCCAGTCCTCTTCATTCCTGACGCCCACTTTGGGAACCTGCAGAAAGCTGGACAGGTGTGGACTTTGATTACATACACACGCAAACCATTGTTCAGTCTTGCATTCTCATGGTGACCTTTGACTCCATTCACAGGTGTTTGCATTCAACACTGAGGAGGTCAGCAGAGACAGGTCAGTTTTATAATGTTATTTACACACTTCTGTCATTTGTTGCTGCTTACTGCACAGTGCTCTGCTGAGTTTAATCTTACTTAAGTGGCTGACTATGGATCATACCTTTGTGTTTAGATGACCAAAGAGGAATGAATAATGTTCCCGATTTGAATTTTTGGTCATTAAGTACATCCACATCAGACCCTAAAAACTGAAGATTATTTGTACTAATTGTACCCCGTACCCTTCAGATGATCATGAACTCTGTGTGTGTGTGTGTGCCAGGTTTGTTCATGTGAAAAGAATGTTACATCCAGCAGAGAGAGATGTCTGCCCACCTCTACCCAAGAAGCCCAAAGTGGACGTGGAAAGAAAAGGTGTGTGATAACAAAGGTTCTTCTTTCTGGGCTATCCTCTGGGTCTGTGGGTCAAAACCTAAGTTGAGGAGACCCACAGTCCTCATTCTTCAGACAAATCTCTTCTTTAAAGAGGGGGTATTCTGCTTATCCATGTGTTAAACATGGATATAATGTTGCAGTGCAGGATGTTCATACTAAATGTGCAGATTTTCAAACCTGTATATATTCACATGTGTAGAAATCCCTGAATCTGTCTGTAAACTGATCAAAATGCTCCATTCTTAAAATAGCACAAGATCTTCTCGAGATTTCGAATTTATAGGGTCATAGCATAAGGATTTCCTAGCTGGTTCATGACATGATGGAAGGGTGGGCCTCAAACACCAAGGTCCATCATTCAGTTCTTCTACAACAAAATGTGGAATAAGTGAAGTGCTGTGAATACTTTCCAGATGCACTGTACCAGATGCACTGCTATTCCTTTAAGATTTTTAAATATAGTTAAATGAGATTAATAAAAACAATGCCTGCAAAGCATCACTGTTGAAAAGTATTTCAGTGCTTGGGGTTGGAGCCTGCAGCCTATTGTGTTGTAAAAGATTCAGGCTAATTGCAAAGAAGCAAATATTGGCTTCTGTGTTAAACAAACACAAGCCAGTTTATAAATCAGTTTTTAATTTAGATTTGTTTGTCTCACAATTTGACTGAGTAAAAGCAAATATATCCATCTCTTTTATGACTCACAGTTCTGCTGTATGTGAGAAAGGAGAGTGATGATGTGTTTGATGCCCTACTGCTGAACACCCCAACCCTCAGAGCACTCACGGGGGCTGTGAGTAATGACTTTTTTACCCTGAAGCTCAGGCTGACAGCATTCATGTTAATTCATGATGAATTATGAATTAATGAGTCCACTTGTGTAGGAAGTGTATAAGTTGTTCCAACAAGCTGAACGTGCTCTGTTTTTTTACAGATCTCAGAGAAATATGCCCTGCCTTCAAACAGAATCAACAAAGTTTACCAAAAGAATAAAAAAGGGTGAGTCAGCTGATTAAAGGGTTCAGCTTATTTTCAGTCTTGGTGCTGGCGCAAAGATGCACAGTGTGCTCTCAAACTAACTGATAGGTGTAATATATTTCATGTTTGCCCTGTTTTTTAAGCTTGTTAGTTTCTAACACTTGCTGATGTTGTGTTATAAATCACTGATCAGACACTAAAGTAGATTGTTAGTGATCAAATTTAATTTCATACATTACTTTCAGTCCTGAGGGAAAATCTTGGATGTTCTCTGTGTGAACAAGTTTATATTATTTAATTCTTGGCTGTCATATGCACAACACTTAAACAGTTAATGAAAACCCAAAAGAGAACATCCACGATTTTCCTTTCTCCTCATCTGCTTTTCTCCTCTAGGGTCCTGATGAATGTGGATGATAACATCGTCCAGCACTACTCCAATGAGGACACCTTTATTTTGACCATCCAGAGCTCAGCAGACTTCTCACACGTCACTCTGTTAGAAATCTGATGTTGTTTTGTCCAGTGAATGCTCTCTAAACTCTCTGTTAAAAGCTGATGTTCAACAGACAACCTGTAGTGGTGCCAAGGTTGGGGGGGGGGGGGGGGGGGGGGGTATTATCTTGAGCCTTTGTTTTTAACAGAGATCGAGACTTCGTCTTGTCATAGCTAGAAAACCAAAAGATGAGCTCATCTAAGTCACCATGAAGCCAGTCTGTTTTGGTTTCTCTGAAAGGCTCTAAACCACTAGTAATGGGTGGTTTAATGATGTGTACTGCAGGAAATGATGCAAGCTTCCTCTGAGCCCTCTGCCGTCCTCTCTGTTCAGTCCTCAAGAGGCGGAAGCTTTGACATAACATGATTAGATGCTTTTCTTTCCAAGTCTGTCCAACATATTTTGCTTCAGTTTCATGTCTTCATTCTAAGTTGAAGTGATCTTTTTAATGTCAGATGTTTATTGATTAAAGTATTTTTACTGCACACTAAATGTTCCACTTGTTGTCAGTGAAGAAGACTTGCATTACACTAACCTGTGACATGCTGCCGTCTCAGATTTACTCTTCACTTTACTCTATTAAAGAACAAAACACAACACTACATTGAACTGCTTCCTTCATAGATTTATTACTTTCACTCTAACTGAAGAGATTAGAGTTGTTTTTTTATCACAAATAAATCCACAGTCTTTTATATATATTGCTGGACTATCTCATGTATTTAGCAGCGCTAAATTTGTCTGCTTTAGTTTTACTTTTTCCAACTATTATGTTCATATTTTTTATGTTTAGTCAAGTGTTTACATTTTTTACTTGCATGAAAGATTTCTTTTAATCCTTTTTTAATATAAAAATTTTCCAAGATATTTAAGGGGCTTAAAAACAGGACCTCGAGGCTGATATTTAGTGCTATCCATGGGTAAAAGTGGGCTAGTATGAAAATAAAGCTTCTTAAATCTTGAATCTGTTCCCAGAAGCTACCACCAACAATTGGAGACATTTTTCTTAATTGCTCTTTTCCTGTGTAAACATCTGGTTTACAGACTTTGTCTTTGAGGCCTGTGCTTCCTTCATATAACCATGCAATTTGTCACTGAATTTAGTTTTATATGCAGTCAGTCTCTGCTGATTGGTTTGATTTTTGAGTTGTTTTAAAGGAAGTTTTTGTCACTTCCTGTTTCCCTCTCCTTGATGTATAGTGATTTAGCAGCCTGCAGCTTCATCTGCACAACACCTAAAGTTACAAGTTTCCAGTTGCTTTCTGATGTCTTACAAAGTGAATAACTATCATTATGGAAACAATTGATGAGGTTCATTTTTTATTACGTTTGTCTTCTCAGGTGTTTTGCAGTTGCCTGTGAGGTGCTGGGCTCTGGAAACTGCCTGTATACAAACAGTTTTATAGCAGGATTTCCCACACATTTCATGGTGGTCTAAAGCCAGACGCTAAAAAAGCTATTTTTTTAGGGTTTGTTGTTTCTTCTATGACATCAGGGAATTGCTTTACTATTGCGATTTTATAAGTCCAGCCAGCTCAAGGATTCATATACGGGCCCACAAAAGGTTGTTGGCATTAAATATAAAAGTAGCTTTTGGGAACATATAAATATTTTATCAAAATACCTTTTTTTTAGCTTCGACATTTCAATTCAATATTTTGTCCTTGCCCTTATTTTTCAATAAGGGGATTTCAAAAGGTCTTCCAAAATGATAAAAAAAGTATTTACTCTCACATATTTCATCTATTGCTGTAAAAACAAACAGAAACATTTTAAATTTGCTATAACACAGTACAAACAGAAAATGTTTGATCTCCAGCTCCTCTGTCTTGAGGAACTGGGGTTTGTATCGTCTCTGATAGCACAACAGGCGACATGAAGCAGACACCACATTCATGTTTGCACACATTAAACTGTAAATTTAATTCTTGCCTTTAAAGTTGACAAAAAAAAACAAAGGTTCTGTGTTCAAAAACCGCAGTCACTAAATACAAGATACCATACAAAACCTACAAAATGCAACAATTACAAACATTTTGTTTAACAGATAACAATTGTACAGTATAAATTTATACAATACTGTTTTTGTTTAAGTTGGCACTTAACTGCAAGATGCTAGAAATGTTACACCTGAAGGAGCTTTATAAAAAAACAAGACAAAGTCATTTAAAATGCAATAAAAGCAACACATTGTGACAGTATCACTGCAGTAGTTGTTCTGGGTTTGTTTCTCTGCATCTTTTTTTAAAATTTTAACAACAAATAAACAGCAGTTATTTTATAAAACACTCTTTAGTTGGAGAACAGTGCAGTGAGTGAAACAGCTTGGTTTTACCCTGCTCATTTACATTCAGGTGAGGCTCACAGCGGTCCTGTTTGAACTTCTTTGTTTCACTTTGAAGGTAAAAATCCAGAAAGGAGCAAAGGTGGGATCAAATCCTCCTTTTCAAGTTTTATGGATTCATATTATCTAAATCAGTGTTTCTCAAATTGTGGTCTGCGGACCACTAGTGGTCCGCCAGTGCCTCCTAGCGGTCCGCCTTGACAGTGAGTAAATCATTTTTTGGCACATTAAAAAAGAAAAAAATAAAGGTGAAAAAAAACTTCCAAGAGTTTCCTTGAACTCCTTCCAGAGAAAATGGTCACTCTAACGTTACTACATTAACGAGTCTACAGGCAAAATCAACATCATGTGTTGGAAATCCTCCGACACTGGCTAGAAGAAGGTGAAGCAGCAACATGATTCCGCTGCAGTGAGCATTGTGGACACTGGAATCTGCCGTTAGTGCTCGTACTAGTAGCCAGTACATGTATGATATCAGTTTCTATTACATCAGTTGGCTATCTGGGCTGCTGTTCCGGGGCTATTTAGCTTGGTGGTCCATGAGGTTTTTTGGAGGGGATAAGTGGTCCTAGGTCTGAAATAATTTGAGAAACACTGATTACATAATAGCACATACACTGATGTGTGTTATAAGAATGCTACTTGTTTGTTTTTTTGTTTCACTGTAAACAGCTTTATACTTTTTGAATGAAAATGTACTCAGAACTAATAAAGCCTGCAGTGAAAAATAAATCATTCTGACCTCAGTAAAAAGCTCTTAGCTGTGGCTTTAAGCAGTGTGTCTTCATATAAAGATGTGCATTATGTTCCTCCTGAACTCCTCCGTTCATGTGAACTCTAGGATGTCAGCTTTGGCAGTCCATATGCTGCAGTAACACTGACTACTGGTAGCACTGATGATTAAAAAAAAAACCAACAAAACAACAAAAAAACCCAAACAGACATAGAGAAGCAGGCACAGCGCTGGCATTGTGACTTGCTAAATAGCTGCTATCTATAAAAACACTGAACACACATGCGCTTAAGTCACATGCATACATGTTATTTACTTTGTTCATCTCTGCAGCCCACTGTTCACAACTGATTTAACATGCAGCATTTCAAAAACATCTAAAAGGGAAGTCTAAAGAAGCATGTCTGCTTACATTTGAGTCGGGAATGGAGAAATCTTGCATGCTTAACATTCTGCAACAGCTCGGATAAACATTTTTTTCAGTATCTAACATTTCTTATGAGCTGAGAAATCAGGACCTTAGCTCTGCAGTTCTGGGTGCACTTTTTTTAAACTACATTTCCTTTACTGGCTAGTTAATGTGAAACCACTGGGACAGATGACCGTAAAATGTTTCATCCTTCATTGAGTCAGAGAGATTTCACCAAACAAACTAATGGTTTGGGCACGTTTGCATCATAGCATATTACACCTTCATGTCATTTTTTGTTCCAGCACAAAATATGAAACAAAGTCTATCAAGTTTGCAAAATACAGAAACACATGTACACGTTCTTACAGTAGAAATAAAATGAAGCTATAAGCAGTACTCGCTCTGAGTTCACAAGTCCTCTCTGCAGATTAAATAAAACCACCTACAGTGGGAGCTGTTATTTCATACCATCATATTCCTCTCTCTCTCTCTATCTCTCCTTCCTGTTGCCTCATGCACACACTCTGTCTATGATACACATACAAAGGACAGAGGGTCTGTTTGGACCCAGCTGGAGCCTCAGATTGGCACAGAGAGCCACACAAAGACACAGATACAGAGACTCCAGTTTACGCTGTATTTACAACCTACTGTGATCTTTCTATTCACTCCGACGTGTCTAAAGGAGGACTGAGGGCTCGTCATCAACTACAATCTGCAGATTTTTAATAACTAGAGGAGGGTTTCTCGAAACTGAAGTTCAAGTTCAGTCTTTGTTGAACTCGGAGGGTTTGGACAAATAGCTGTGGGGGTGGGAGTTCAACTGGAATATGTCTCTCTGTTCTGTACGCTCGTCTTTGAAGTCCTCAGTGCATATGTAAAACCTGTCATCTTCATCGTCATCAGTGTGTCATTCTTCATCAGTCTGCTCCATGGTGGAGAGTTAAGGGCTGTGAGAGTCACCCATAGACACACTGCAAAGAGAGACATAAAGGTCAGATAGAAAAAAAACAAAACAAAAAAAAAACAGGTGTTAGTTTTAGCTTTGTTTTAATAACTCCATATAGAAGAGAAAAAAAGGTGAAGTGCGACAGGCTCATCTGCTGAAGTTTTAAAGGAATTTCACCACAGTAAAAAACTACATTGCAAACTACTTTGAACCTTTTTCATCTCCCTCATGACAATACACACAGATTCCTTCACCAAAAAGCTTTTAACAGAAGTGCCTCACCTGCTGGTGCTTTTTTTAAGATAAGAGAAATCCAGGCAGCCAGTATTTACTTTGAGTGAAACAAAAACCAGAGACAGGCAGCATCTTCTTTTCAAAACAAACCCAACAGCTCAATTCTTGCAGAAGTACCAAACTATTGTTCCTGGGTACTAAAGGAGTCTGCAGTCTAAATAACAGTTTAAAAAATAACTTTAGTTTTAAAATTTAAGAGGTTATATCAGGACTTTTCTAGGCTGTTGAGTAAATCTTTGTAAACACATATAAAGAGTCAACACAGATGCCCGGGTTGAAACTTTTAAAACGACTCGGTTTTATAAGACAATACTTGGAATCCGTACAAGAGGAGCCTCCACAGAAAGAAGCTCAGTAAAACCTACACATGTAGGTTTGAAATGTAAGAAGCTTCTTCAGAGCATTGACACCTTCCACAGCTTCTCAAAAATAACAGACCACCTCCCACAAAGTCTCTAATATCCATCCATGAAACACAATCAGTCACAAAGCTGGTGACATGGTGGATGACCCAGCCCACATCCTGCATGGTGCTCACAGTCTCTGAATAACTTCCCTCCAGCGAAAATCATCACTGCCCAGGAGGCTTTGGCTGCTCGTAGGAGAACCTCCGTCATTGCCGGGGCTGATCCTCCGTCTTCCTGCCAACAGCTCTTTCTCAAACTAACACCGTCAGGACGCCTTCAGATTCTCACCTAGCTGAACTTACAACACATTCCTGTTTGAAGAAAGTTACAGAAGCTAGTCATACAGCAGGTGAGAAAGCTGGATTCGGGTCTTACAGATTGTGTTGAAGCCTCAGGTTTAGAACTGTCCAGCACTGCTGGGGTCACACTGCAACAGGCGGACGATGGAAGGGTCACTCTTTGCTCCTTTGATGAACTCCTCCAAGGACAGCTTACCTGAAAGAAACATGACACCAGCTCCAATCAGAAGAGGATTTATTATAAATATATTTAATTTATCTGGACATGCAGAGCAAGTCAGGGTACAAGACCTCTGACTTAAATGAAGTCCATCTTTACAAATGAGAACATCATGAAAAAAACAAACATTTTTTTCCCCAAATTTGATTCCAAAAGGTAAGATTCAACACATGTCATATTCATCAAACAGAATAAAAACGAATAAGGCTTTTTGTGTTTAGATTTTTATGATTATTTCTTAAAGCTTGTGAAACTCAGCAATCTATCCTCTCTCATTGTTAAAATATTTCCAAACACAAAGCAAAAAAGCAGCTACAACACAGAAATGCAGTCTGGTAGATTCCTTCTGGGGTTGAGGTCCAGTAAGTTAAAAAAAGTTAATAAAATTTCCTGGTAAACAGCTGTGTTGACTCAGGGCTTCAGAAAGCACGGTGGACCAAGAGCAGCAGATGACATGGCACCCCAAACCATCACTGACTGTGGAATCTTTACTTAGGACTTCAAGCAGCTTGGATTCTTTGCCTCTTCACTCTTCCTCCAGACTCTGGGTTCTTATCCACAAATGTAATGAAAGATGACTTTCCCTTGAGAAGAGGACTTCGGACCACTGAGCAACAGTCCAGTTTGTTTTCTCCTTAGCCCTGGTAAGACTCCTCTGATGCTGTCTCTGGTTCAGGAGTGGTTTGACTCGAGGAATGAGAAGGCTGTAGTTAGACTCTTTGATCCGTCTGTGCGAGGTGGCTCTTGATGCTCTGACTCCAGCTTCAGTTCACTCCTTGTGAAATTCCTTCAAATCCTTGAATTAACTTTTCTAGACAATCCTCAGGGCTACAGCTTTCTGGACCACTGTGATGCCAGCAGTCTTCCCCATGACTGTGGTTGTGTAACTGAACTGGACAAAGAAATACACGAGATTTGGTCTCTTTGAATTGTGACCTGTCCAAAGCCAGGTCAAGCCAGATGTGGCTCAAAGCCCATTTTCATACAGCCCCCCCAGCTTTGTGGTGTCTCAGATCCTTGAGAGTTTTAAATCTGTTCGAAACACCTTTCTTTGTGCTGGCCTTTAATTCATTTTATTTTATCTTTTTATTGTAGATACATTATTTTTTACTTAAAGTGTTTTCAATGTTTAAGGTTGGACCTTTAAAAATGTGCTATCTTAATAAAAAAAAAAAAAAAGCTTTGACTTGTTTTAATAACTTGTTGACCCAAACAGTGTCAGCTGGATACTGTTTTGGGTTTAAATATGTTTTGTATGAATTTGTTCTGAAATGTAACCAGACACGAGCCTCATGGTCAATCTGAGCCTTCTAACCTGAACTGATTCATCCTAACAATGTCTGACTTTCCACCAACAGATGGCGATGTGGGGCAGGCTCTTGTTCCTCCTGTAAACACTGACATCAGAGGAACTTAACATGCTGCCGTGGATGCTCACTAATCAGGATTGTCATGAAGCAGCTCAGGTCTGCTCCTTTATCGTCTTCCTCTCTGTTCTCTGCTCTCTTCTTCTTCACGGGAGTGTTTGTGCCTCAGGATGATCTTCAGGGTGCTGTGTGTAATGACTGTCTCAGGTCAGGTGTGATCTTTGTAGCCAGTACACAGCTGCTTCAGGCTGGAGGGCTCTGAGAGTGCCTCTGTAGTGGCCAGTGACAACAGCTGCTGGCGAGCCAGGTGGCTGCGACAAGCGTTTGTGTTTCTTTTCACTGAAAACCTCATTCAACACAACAGCCTATCAGGGTTCAATGGATTGTAGAGAAGCACATGAGTCTGTGTGTCAACTCAGGTCATGAGGCAGAATTAGACTTGGCAGGTACCAGTGCTTCAACCATCCATGACTGAATACATGATTCCCAAGATTTGACGCCAGTTTACTTTAAATCAGCCTTGTTATCATGTGACAAACCCAGTGTAAGCCAAAGTAGATCCAACGATCCTACCGTCCCTGTTGGTATCCATCTGCCTAAAGATTTTCTCTGTCCTTTTCTCAGGTGTCGACTCGTCTTCAGGCATCTTCATCACAGATGACACCATCTTATAGATCGCCTACAAAGAGACACAGTGAGGTCAAATCAACATTTCTGAGAACTCTTCATGTAAAGGCACAGTCTGATCAAGCAGTGAGGGCAGTTTGAACTAAATTAGACCCAAACCAATGCTGCAACTTTACCAATGACTGTGTAATATAGAGACATTTTAAAGCATGTTATGGCATTAAGACTAAAGTTATGAAATGGTGCTAACAATAATATTCTGGGTTACAAATGTTGTTTGCAGGTGAAAGTACATCCCTGATTTTGTGATTGAAATACCTGAATGTAACTCTATCCTCTTTTATTGTCAAACACATCTTGTGTTCCGTTTTTCCTAAATCTACGACCATTTAGAAAACTGTGACATGTCCACTGTTAGTTTGACATCTGTAAACATAAATTTGGTCAAATAGCTGCAAGATAATATAAAATAGTTCCCAGAATCAGTAAACCTGTCATGCCCAGAATGAACCTTTGTGGTAAAGAGCTAATAAACTCTTATCTGTAGCAGTGCTTCACTGTTTTTGTGATTACAGTTAAATCATGTGTCCAGGACAGACAGTGTTGTGTCCCCTCTGCTCTGTGCTACATTGTAGGTGGTTGGATGGTAAACAGTGAAATCACGACCCATTCTCTGTTTCTAATAAAGAGGTTGGTTTGAGTGGGAATGGGAGCTGACATATGAACAGAGGAGGGCTGATTGTGAATACAATGAGTGCTCTGAACACTTTAAATAGGTTCTGGTTCTGACTTCAGTTTGACAGGGTGGCTTTTTATAGACCTTCCCAACAATAAATTGATTAATATAAGACTCCAATATGTAGTTTAGACCCTTTTGGTGACTCCTAGATGACGTAATCTTTCCATTTTCAAAAATCATCTATAGCATCCTGTGAAATATCTCCTACTGTGACACCTGCTGCAGTGCTTGTTTCTGAATGTTCATTGTTTGTCCAAGTGAGTGCAGGGGGCGTGGCTCAGCCATAGGTCTATTACCCTGATGAGCATGTTTTCGGACTGTGGGAGGAAGCATGCATGGGGAGAACATGCAAACTCTACACTGAAAGGCCCAACTTTCCTGAACCAGATTCAAAATTATGACCTTCTTGCTGTGAGCCAATAATGCAAAGCGCTGCACCACTGTGCAGCCCTTTTTTTACCCGTTGGCTGATTTTCTTACTTTTTCCAAGCAGGCAAGCCTCCTTTTTGTCTTTTAACCCTCAGGATCCTGAGCAGTTTCTGGTTGTTTTTGCTTCTGTCACATTATTACTCACTGTGGTCTCATTTTTCTCAGCAGTGATGTCCAGCACCTCTTTAGATTCAGGAAAACTATGGCTATTGGCTGATGTAACTCAATTATGTCTTCAAGCAGTGTGAAAGAAATTTGTAAAGCATAAAAAAAAGAATGAATTTCTCTGATTTTATCCTTTTGAGAATTGAAAATATTAGGATTTAGTGAAAACAACACATTTTCAGGTAGCCTCACGCCCAAGGAACATAGGAGAAATATTGTTGGTGGCCCTACACTCAAAAAATCTACAAATTTTGATGTTTACAGAATTTTGCTACAGTGAACGGTTTATTTAGAATCGAAGCGATGTTGATGAAATTCTCATGTGTTCTCTGGCTTGTTTAGACATGTTGCTAACATCACTAGTGATACATTCAGGTACCTTCGGGAACTCGAGAATCTGAGGATTATGGCATTTTTTTTCAGTTTTGGATCGAACAAACAATTTGTGAATGGCAGTCATTTAAAAAGTATTTTGATCCTGTCGGCGGGATTGGAATCCTAAGGGTTAAAACCTTGAATTAAAACATTTTTCTGGACTTCACAGGTGATTGATGCTCATGTTGCACCTAAAAAGACAGGGTTTTTTTTGCAATAAATATGACATAAACTTTAAATTATATATATACTTTTTTTCCAAAGCAACTGTATGTTTCCCTCCTGTGTGTGCTCTAAAAGAAATGGTTTCTGCAACATGAGAAATATCTAAATACACCAGTTCAGTTGATGTTATGATGAGGATTGTGGGATTGATATCAAATTGCTTAAGTGAGAGCCTTGACAATATGGTGTTGATAAAAGATGGCATGACTAATATGGACCAGTAAGTCCTGATCCATCTGTACGCAGTGAGACGATGATGAGGATGTGGCGGCTAACACACTCCTGTTTGTGATCAGATGTTTATCACTAAAGACAGCAGACCTTGAAGCAGACACTCAGATGGAGTTTATTGACTCTTGTGTTGGTGTTAGTTGCATTTTGTCTCATCATCCCTCCTCTGTTCTGCAGAAGGGGTGAGTCATCATTTTTTAAATATTAAATAATTGCAGAATAATAACAACAATAATAAAAAATAGACTGGTTGATGTGACTATTATCTTATGAATTTACTGATTGTTTTCACAAGCATCTGGTTGTAACTTGATATAACTGCCAGGTAGGGGTAAAAGTGCATCTGAAAGACATTTTATTTTGAACATTTAATAATAAAATATTATTCCCAAAACATGTTTCCTAAAGAGACTTCATCATCCTGAGCAGCCAGAGAGAAGAATTATTCTAACTGTTCTCTGTCAGTAAATGACCAGGATGAATGCTGTCTGCTTCCCCGCCGATCAGGACATCGGACTTCACTATGAGTCTGTTTCCCTCAGTTCTATCTTTCACAAAGAAAATGAGCCAGGCTGGATTCAACCTTTCTCATTCAATTATTCCCACAGCAGAGCTAATTATGAGCATCAGCAGCATTTACACACTCTCTGCAGGAGAGAGCATTAGCGTGCTGGAGTGAGCTTCAGCGCCAAGTCACCGCAGTAAACGGAAGAAAGTGAGAACAGGAGACCTGGAGACATTTTTGTTTTCAAATGCTGGCCAGGTAAGAGCAGGTGTGAGGGTAAAGCAATATGTATGCTTCCACTGCTTCCAGTATTGTAGCAGTGGAGTCCAGGACTCAGGATTTTCCGGACTCCAACTTGGAATATCAATTCATATTTTTTATAACTTGATAATTTCAGAGTGAGGGCTTGCGTGTTTTCACCTGCATACAAGTTCACAGGCGATCTTGTGTCACTGCTGTCACTACCAGGACAAAGAGTTGCCATAAATCCTACTAGTTAAAGTTGAATCTCTAAACACTGAAAGGATGTGGTAGAATCTTACAGTGATATTTTCATCCAGCATAACTATCCGGACTTCACTGCTCTACACTTTGAGGAAACAATCAGGCCAAGAAATTAGCAGCAATAAAGAAAATCTGATGACGCACAGTTGAACAGTTGAAGTTTTCTTTTGGATAAAAGAGTTCCACCTGCTCTTGTGTTGACTGCTCCAGCTGGTGCCTCGATGGTTCTCTGCTGCAGACTCTACATAGAAACTCTGAGCTCAACCATCAAACTCAACTTTAGCAGAAGTCACAGCTTCCTGAAAACTTTTCTCTTTCGCTGTCTCTCCCTGCAGAGGCGTTTGGCTTTGAACTGGTGGAGTCAAGCAGATGAATGCATGGAGATGGATATGAAAAAGGATGAATAGTGTGTGTGTGTGAGAGAGACAGAGAGAGTGAGAGAGAGAAACGGATAGATTGAGGTGGCCCTGGGCTCTTTCTAAAGCTGCACTTCAGCTTTGATGAATGACACTATCTGCTCTAACAAACAGAACACTGCTTCTACATTTTCATAGTTGAGATCTAATTAAGTTTAAGCAAATGACTTTTTTTATGTGTATGGTGGAAAAGATCCATCTTAACAAACCAGTCATGAAATACTCCCTGCAAATTAGCTTAACACTTAATAAATCCACTGTCCTCCACAAAGGCAGAATGATAAACTTTGAAAGGCTCTTGTCTTCTTGCTCACTGATGAGGCCTGCAGACATCCAAACTTGAGTGTCTGAGTCATGCTTCTCTTTTCTTTTCGTCCTTGTGTGCAAAGCCACCTTTTGATGGAAGTGGGGAGAGGACGTATAGTCAAGATGATCAAAGAAGAGGCCGACTCGGCTGCCGCAGCCCTGAGAGAGGTAGGCTAAATTAACCCTGAAGTGATGATATGTGGGCAAATGGAAGCATTATGGATTCATATATACTACTTTATACTTTGGTAACCTTGGTTTCATTACCTCACCTCCAGTAGGGATGCATTGATTAGAAATTTTGCTTATATGATTACAGTCAGAGAAATAATCACAATTTATAATTATCCCAATTATTACACTACCCCCCCCCCCCCCCCCCCCCAAATAAATAAATAAAGAGAAAGAAAGAGATGGATGGATGGATAGATGGATAGATGGATAGATAGATAGATGTTTTTAGCTTACTTTTATTATCAATATGTAGCCTACTCCTCTACAAAACCTGTGCATTTTCGAGCTTGATTGATAACGTGTTCACAAGCTGTAAATAAGATGCAAGTCTTCTAAACACTGGGTTAAATGTAGAGAATACATGTGAATATTGACCTAAGTTTAGGAGTAAAATGAAAACCAGAAATGGGATCATGGAGTCATAATAGCAATGTTTTTTCTTCTTCTTCAGCAGTTTTGGCAGCTTATTTCCACTGAACTGGACTCATTTTGAAACAACACCACCGTGTCGATGTAATGCAGTCGCAGGTGTCACTTTCTTTTGTTTGCTTGGCAAGTTGTGTCAAACATTATGCACAGGCTCTGTTTTGACTGTGAAGACAGGAATATAAGCTGTAGCCGTTTCATTGTTAAACATGAAGTTTTTAAGTGCGGTTAATAGTGAAACAGCTTCAGATTGTAAAGATTAAAATGAAAATAAATGAAATTACTTCCTTAAAGAGTGGCAAGAGAACATTAGAGAGGTTAAAAAAGCATGATTGACAATTAGGTTGAATCCAAGTGAGAATGGAGCAGAAGCAGCTAACTCCATACTGTCACTACAAATGAAGAGGAAGTAAAAACAAGCTTACGTAAAAAACTGGTTGCCATGGTGTTATTTTCTCCTAAATACACATTTTTTTTAGCTAATTAAGACATCATTCACCTTCAAAACTGACTTGCAAACACAAAACCTTCACCTAAACCAAAATATTACCACGATAAACATTTCTCGTTGATCAAAAACATGATCATTCAACCCATATGTACACACATTTAAATAAACTTTCACTTCCTGAATGAAAAACAAGTCTGTATGCAGAGCTTCCGACACTGTCATTGTAAATGGCATTTTTTTCATCTTTACAGGCTGAGCATGCAGCTTTAGAATAAAGGAGCACTCATTAATCCTATCGTACTAGATATTAATAATTAATAAAGATGCAGTATTAAGTGTATCAGCAGATGTGTTAGACCATCTTTGTTTTTGCCTTGTGCACAGTTGATAGAAAGCTTTCTTCTTAGATAAGACTAAAAGACACATTAACGGAGGGAGGCTCATAAAGTCCAGACTGTTTTTACCACCTGGAAAACAGATACTTCCAATTATTCTCAATATCATATGACTTAAACCTTTTGCCCTCTTTTTCCCTGGTGTTTTTGCCTTCTTCTTCTTCCTTTTTTTAAATTAAATGCCAGTTTGCAGACAGCTCTTAGATAAGCTACAGCCACCATGTGCAATTTTGAAAAATATACACATTTTTACACAGCTCATCGATCTGTCGATCAATGAGCTGTGTATAGCTGTTCTGATAGTCATTCTCATCGTCACGGACCACACAGAAAGAACTGAAGCCATGTCTCCTTTTCTGTTCTCAGAGGTTATTCATCAGCTGCTCGAAAGTTTAACAACTTTCAGTGTATTTTTTTCTACATTTGTTTGCCTTTAAGAACACTTACCTGTACAATCTCAAGCATCTCAGCTTTGCTGATGTACCCATTCCCGTCCAGGTCGTACATACTGAAGGCCCACTTCAGCTTCTGCTCCAGCTTCCCACGTGACGTCACACTGAGCGCGATGATAAACTCCCGGAAGTCTATTGTCCCATCTCCGTTTGCATCGAATGTGCGAAAGACGTGCTCCGCGAACTTGGAAGCGTCTCCGTAAGGGAAGAAGTTCCCGTAGATCTTCTTGAACTCCTCCATGGAAAGGTTCCCGCTGGGGCAGTCCCTCAGGAAGCCCTTGTACCACTCTTGGATCTCATGCTCTGTGAAGTCGGTGCTCTCCAAGAGGTCCTGCATCACCTCAGGACGGAGCTTACTGTTCTGCTTCCCCATGACTGTCGGTTCTGTCAATTATCAGCGCACACAGCTGGGAAAGAGAGGGGGACAGAGGGCTTGGTGTTAGAGTGGTATAAACATAAAAACTGATGCTGTGTTCTGTTGATGTACCAGATTTAGGTGCCAATAATTTGATATGCCAGCTGACAGAAATCTTTCTGACAACTTAACCTCAAAATGAGTTCTTGTTTTTACACAGCGGCTCTTCCTGACAGTGTTTTCCTACAATCTCTGTCAGACGTCCGTTTAATATTACCATATAAAATCCCCTCAGAGTAGCCATGATGATGTAGCCACACATTAACACTCTCAGATGATCGTCACTGTGCTCATAACGTGAATGTTTGCTCCCTTGAGTGATTGAAGGAGGATGTCGATGCTACAATCTGAAAAGACCTTGAAAAACAAACAGCCTTTAAAATGTTTGTTAGGTGAACTCACTTTCTGAAACAAACGCGCTGAAACGTTTCAGGGACACACTCATCAGGAGTGTGTGGCTGACACTCCTGGTAAGTTTTCCTGGACATGTGCTGAGCGGTTCAGTGAATGATTCGGTGGTCAATTAGAATCTTTCTGACCACTCAAAAAAAAAACCTTTTAAATATGTATGACAAATAAAAAAGAACACATATTTCTTTTCTGATCTCTAACTTTAAAGCCTCTCTCAGCTTGTGTGGATGAAGTGAAAATATTCTGATGCATAAGCTGACATGTTGCTTCACCTTGGCCTTCACTCTGTGATGTCTCAGGGAATGATTCACTTGTGTACTCAAACCAATCTAGCAAGGTCAGGTATGTCCCACTGTCGGGTTTCCTACAGCTGAATGATCTCTTTCTGATGTGCTCAAGGTTCAACCAAGGCTGAGCCAAAAGTCCTCAATGAGTGCAGGATAACAGAGAAGTGAAAACTACTACCTGTAAAATGATCTACAGACTGATTTAAAGCTTTTACTCCAACATTACCCAAAACAGTCAAATAATCAGCTGTTAGGGCCATTCAGAGGCATGAATGATTGAATTAAAGAGGAATTTTATTCAGGCATTACTTTTTCAAACTGCTCTTTGTTTCACTTCTTTCAAAAACATTTGCTTACACATTCAATGTGAGAAAATCTGATTAACATTTAAAGCAGCACACTAACAAGAGAGATAAGAAGAGAGTAAATTCAAGTGCATATAAAACTAAAGAAGATCATCTGCAGAGCAGCATCCAGATGGGAAAACAAAGGCCATCAAGGCCACGTTAGCACACATGGCAAGATGTTAAACTCTTCGAGATTCACATCAGAAATTCACACAACAGGAGATCCAAGAGAATACTTTATTCAAAATTTATTTAACCAGATATGCCTCAATGAGATCAAAATTTCTTTTACAAGAGTGTCCTGGCCAAGAGAACAGAATAGTCATAGCAAGTCAATATGAACGTTTTCCCAACATCATCCTGAGATGGTCATAAATTTTCCAACTCTTATAGTAATCCATCCAGTAGCTGCCAGTTCAATTCCCACAAAACCACACATCGTAACCACATGGTAGTGACAACCAAGCAGCAACCTCTGGACAAGAGACAGGAGTGAACAGTCAAAACCATGCCTTTTTTGTCTTTCTCCCTGTCCTGTATAAACCTAATCAAAGTGTTTCTGTCTTGTTGAAAGACAAAAAAATTATGTACAAATTGCTTGGAGTAAAAAAAAAAATGCTATTGGGGTAAGAAAATTTGATTTGCAAAACTTCTTGTGTATAAAAATGATTCTGATTTCAGGAAATTTAACAAGTCAATTTTGGTAGACATTGGTAGACCTTATTTTTTAACTCCTAATTCACGTGACATTTTTTCTGGCCTTGTCAGGTAAATGAGGCTCAGACTGAGTTCAATAAGATGTTTTGTTTTCTTTTTTTACTGGAAATAAGACAAATAATTGCTTAGATTTAAGTTTATCAGTTGATAACAACAAAATGTCACTCTCCTTTTCAAAGAAAGATGAAAACTTTTCCCTACAGGGTCTCTTCATTTGATCTGGGGTAAATGGGAGCTCTCTAAAGTCATATATAACGAGATGTTGCTAGAGCTGCTGCTGCTGCTGGTTAAGGCCAGGGTTATTTCTGGTCCTTGAATGGATTATGTCCATCCTACATGTTGAGCTTTGCTATCATTGGGTTTTTGGTAAAGCTTAGCCAAACTCTAGATCCCCTGACATAATACTCTCCCCACAGTTTTAGTGACATACTCTCTCACTCATGTCATGATGTTATGTGAGCACAACAGCTTCTGGCAGATAAGTCCAATTTTTATCTCCAACAAAATTCTGACTGAGGTGTAATCCCGAATGAATTATGGTGCTGCCAGGAGCTGGAAAGCAGAACTGAACTGATGCTTGATTAAATCAACCAATCTCAGAAATTGACACCCGACCCAAGCCTATCGTATAAATCACCAACGATTCGATATTTGCTGATATCACAAAGTCTGCCACCATACGATTTCGATACGGTTCTATTTAAAAGCCTGCGATTATAATCAGATGATATCGTTAATCCATTTACCACATTTTGTGACTTTTCCCGTAAAGGAAAAAAATATATACTGTTATGTTTTGAAACTTTTTAAATGTTTTAAATGTGAACAAATGCTTGTGTTTCACTTTAAAGTGCTGCAGTTTTCAGTTTTAAATGCACAGTATCTTTTTCAGGTGTTTTTTTAGATCGATGTATCGTTACACCCCTCGCAAACAGCATGAAGAGGTTTTCCTCAGATGTTCTTAAGAGATAGCAATCAATCTGACAGCATATTTTGTTAAGTAAATACTGCCAAATGGGCTTTTGCATTTACAAAAAAATCCGGAAGACAACAGTTCAACATCACACAACTTGAATGGAGTTTATTCTGACTGCTTTCTGTCCTGTTACTGCCGTAAAAACAAAACAATGACATGAAGAGCTCCTCCTGTAACAGACCTTCAGAGTAATTTCATATCATCTGTTCATAAACTGCTTCCAGTGGAAACCACAGCAGTGGTCCTGTAAGCTGCTGTATGACAGAAGACAGTAACAACACAGGCACAGGCACACAGACACTCTGAGGCTGTAAATGTACAGAGCCACCATGACCTGTCACCTGTGAGATGTCACACTTTATGTTCAACCGTTATATCCAAGCTTGTGAGTGTACTGTGACACATACAGAACAACAGGCACACACTCATCACTACAAAGAGGAATCCATGGAGTCACTTCTGAGGATGTGGCTACTAGAAACCCTCAAGTGTGTGGACATGGATTATTGACTGCTGCTTGTCTGTATGATAGCAGCTCTGCTCTTGTGAGGATCAGTTTGCAGGGACTAAATGACATCAAGACTTCATCTGATGAGATTTTAATTGAGTTGTTGGGGGGTAAATGTTCTCATTGGGAGGCTGATTTTATGCACAGAGGTGTGTTTGTTTCTGTGAGAATGAGTTAAAAAAGAACAAAAGCTCCGACAAATTATAAACCAGTTAGGAAATCCTTATCCTCATCATATCAGCAAATCTCCCGAAAATCTCCTGCTATATTTAGAATGGAGCGTATTAACAACAGACAGATTCAGGGATGTCTACAACATATGAGTGTGTAGAGGTCTGAAAATCTGCACACATTTGCACAAAACATTCAGCATTGTTACTCTATAGCCATGTTTGAAATATGGGAAAGCAAAACACCTCCTCTTTAAAGTGACAATTCAAACCAAACTGTTGCCTTCCCTACAGCTGGAGCTTGTGTTATCATCTCAGCTCAGTGGTGTAATTAGCTCATTTTTTGTGCTATAGTGTGATTGAAGCAGGCAGAACCTTTTACTCCTTTGGTCCCTCTTATTTTCTCTCTTTTCCACCCAACATTTTGGACTCTAAAAGCACTTTGTCAAAATGAATTTTCACCTAAAAGGCTGCAGAGGATGGTGATTCAGTTTCACACAGTGCCTGCTCAGAGCAACTTCTACAGTTCAGATTCACATTCACTACAAAAATCTAATCACAGTTTAACTGAATCCATTTTCAGTTGGGACTTGATGGATGGATGGATGTAAATTTAACTTTTTTTTTTTTTTAATCACAAATCATGGATTGTTTTAATGATTCAAAGACACAATTATTCATCTTGATCCCAACTCTCAGAAAGTGGCAATGACGGAGACCTGAGGAGCAAGAGGACAGAACATAGAGGATGATGAAAATATAAAACATGTATCTTCCTATCTGCCACCGAAACCATCTGAAAACTCATTAACACTTTTTTTCTTCGTCTTCAGTGAGAGTCCTCCTCTCTCACCTTAATGTTCTTCCTCATCTTTTATCACTCATTCATAAACTGACTCCCGCTGCACCGTACCTCTCTGTGTTTTTCTCTGCCTCATGTCATCCTACACATGAACCATTCACTCTCTCATGGAGCAAACTCTCTGCGGTTACCATGGTAACATTCAGCAAAATCTCACAGCCATTGATGAGCTGTCTGGCTGAGTGCACTGCATACACACGCATGGATACACACACTACTAAGAGTTAAATATGCAGAGTAAATGACTGCAGGTTGTGTGTGTGTGTGTGTGTGTGTGTGTGTGTGTGTGTGTGTGTGTGTGTGTGTGTGTGTGTGTGCGTGTGTGTGTGTGTGTGTGTGGGTGTTTGGATAGCTGAATCGGTGGGTGCAGGTATGTGATGTGAGTAGCAAGTAGCCAATCTGATCAGCAGTGGGAGAGGTATTAAAAGCTAAGCAGTCATATCATAGATCAGTGGAATCTTTTGCCCCAATAACTCATAATCATGAGTGTATCAATGAACAGGGAACGCAAGAGATGATTTGGCTTTAATACGTGTACATAAAGTAACTGTGTGATATGAAATTACACCTTGAAACATGGTTGTTTGGTAGTATTTTACTGAAGTGTTTGTTTACTTTGCACTGCACTTACATCAGGCTACTGGTTCTGTTTTGTGTTGCTAAGCAACATGTGGCTGTTGCAGAAGTAAGGTGGGGGAGGTGAGCAGCCACATTATGTCTGCTTTTTATGCTGCAAAATCACATCACCTGGAAGTTACAACGACTTACTGATGGAGCATCTGCAACATTAAATCCAAATCCACAAAATCAAATCCTCTTACAACGAAGTGAAACATGCACGCACGTACATGTGCATCACAGTAAGTCTGAATATTAGGGAATATCATATGTCATGTCATTTCCTTCTGTTGGTCCACTGTGTTTTCTGAAGTCCAGTCATGCTTCTTTCAGGCTTTATGAAGATGCTGATTAAGGATAAGCCAAGATTTCTGAATATTCAAATGATAGTTTATGAAGAAAAAATTAAATCATGTATGTGACTATTATATCATCTTAATTTTTTTCTGTTGTTTCATAAAGACCTGGTTGTGATGTGATATTCAAGGCTTCTGAAAGCTGTTCACTTTTTGCCAGTCAATAACAAAAAGAAGATAAAAACATTCTAAACAACGTGAGGTATCGTCAAGAGGAAGATGAGAGTCAACAGATCCAGTTAAACAGACGAGTTAAAGGCTCCCACCGCAGCAACCTGAGCTTCAATAACACCTCAGCAGAGCTACAGGCTGATCTCCTCCATAACAAACTGCACTGATGCAATAATTCTTGCAAATGGAGCCCCAACCAAGTATTAAGTGAATATAAATGAACATACGTTTTAAGTGAGCCAACAAATCTGTATTGAGAGTCCTTTTTCTTGGTCTGTTGTAATATTCTATTTTTATGAGATATATATTTTTTGTGCTTTTATTTACTGTGAGCCATAATCATCACATTTAAAGGAATAAATGTTTAATACATTTCACTCTGTGTGTACTGAATCCATATAACAACTAAATCCAGCTGCAGCAGATTCCTGTGGAGGATCTCAGAGGGAGATCTGTACGTGGACTGTGCAGATGTCTCTTTCTAAAGCTGAAGTACAAAGAATCCAGAGCGGAGTCGACTGTGTGCAAAATCGCTAATCATCATCTTTACATAGACTATGATCCTAACCTGGAACTTTGTTAAAGAAAATCTGTAATGAGACCTGGTCAAGCTTTATAAAATGCAGTAGTGCCTTACCACAGTCTTCTATTTTTAATTTTTATCAGATAGTTTTTATGATTCGTGTTTGCCTGTCCATGTGTCTAACCAGTGTTAAGAGATGTTATCTAAGCAGGATGGGAAGAGCCCTCACTAAAGCCTTCTTTACTCCTGCTGCAGGCTGCAACAACGTGACGAAAATAAAACTTTGCTTGGTGGTAATATGTACACACACAGACAGAATTTTATATCATTATAATTGTAGCTGAAAATTTTCAGCCATCACCATATTGGTGGTGCAGCAGCTTGTTATAGAGTTATTTTTACTTCTTTGGAAGATAAAGCTGAAAAGACTAATTGATGGTCTTTTAGATAAAATCAACAAAAAAGCAGACAGGCTGTGTTTGTTGTTTGGTCTATGCTGATAAGCGTTGCTAGCTGGTTAGCCCGAGGCTCTCCACTGTCTGTATCTCCAGCTCTTATACTTTTAAGGGCCTCCTCAGCCCTTAGGTTGTTATGGTAACAGACCTGACCACACAGTGTGAGAAAAATAGTGAACAAGCAAGAAGCACAAGATGACATGCTTCCTTGAGTCCATTTCATAATCAACTTATGAGTTATGTAATTTCATCTATGCAGGCACATTACAGAGATCTGTGATCACCGCATCTGTGCCGCTCAATGTTGTTCTCCATATCAGAGGTATTAAAGACGGATTATGTAACCAGCTAATGCTGTCTGGCTGCTTGCATTTAATACAGAAATGTGTAAAGATCTGGGAACACTCTGGATGAGGCAGTGTGTCAGCTTAGTCACAACTATTCTGGTGCACTCCTGTGAGAATCAGCTGTCTGAATGGAATCTGTTTGTTTCACTTCCTCTTTCCCTGATAGAGAAGGATCCCACTCTGTACTCAGTCATGTCAGATGTGTTTAGTTCCCTGTCACTGGTGCAGCAGTGAATGCTCTCTAGCACTGGATCATTGAACTCAGTTACTCGGTCTGATGACTAACTCCAGGGTCCTAGCAGGGGAAACCGAGGAGTTGTCTGTCTGTATTTAATCAATGTACCATGACAGCTAAAACAACTTCAGTTTACAGCCTGCACACAGTGATTATTCACCAGGTTATTTGTCTAACTTTCATTTGAAATCACTAATCTGTCCTGCCGATTCACTTCCTGGCCTCTTTGAAGAAGTCTTGGTCATCTGATTACCAACAGATATGTCATATGCCAGATATGTGTGATATGAAACATCTCCATCCGGGGTAAAGTCACAACAAAACCTTCTCAAGTGTCATTTTTAGTGACTCTCATCTTCTCCTATGTTGTGTGCTTAGGAAAAACAGACCATAATCGTTGAAATGTTGCCCCCATTCACTGTCTATTTTTTATTTTTATTTTTTGGTGTATTTAGACATTGTTAATAAAAGATAATCTACAGTGAATACATTTAGTTTTGCATCATGCACAACCCTTAAAAATGTAAAAACCTCTACTCTTAATCAGAGGGCTAGATGTCTGGTGAGGGTCACCGTGCTATGAACGGACATTTGGTGTTTGGAGGAGGCTTTGGCAGGTTGTGGTCGGCACCATTGTTTTTACTGATTAATTCTGCCGACCATCTGTATGGACCAAATCTGAAAAATATCCATCTCACACTTCAGCAACAATTTTCACTCATACTTTTTTATGGCTTTATACGTTTTAAAAGCACCAACTGTTGTTGTCTTTTTTGAGTACCCTTTGTTCTGTGAGAGTGATTTTTTTTTTTTTTTTTATTAAATTGATGACTGATGAAAAAGAACTGCCTCCCACTCAATCACACCTGCTAGAAACAAATTACCATCAGCTTTGGTAAAGATGAAGTGGGATGGCTGTGAAATGTACCAAAGCTGGACTGTAAATGAAAAAGACGTTTGCAGAGCGACTGCAGAAGCAGCTGGACAGTCGGTGTCTACCACATCAAGCTCTCTCCTCCCTGTGACAGAAAGAGTACAGAGGCAGGGAGGAGAAACTGTGACTCGGGCAGAGAATGAGCCTGGAGATGTCTGTGATTGAAGAAGCCTCTGGGGATGCAACTAAGCTGGCTCTGCTTCCTGTGGTCAAAGAAAATATAGAAACAGGATGTAACATCACGGAAAATAGAAAACACAATGGAAGTGATGTCACGGTGGTCGGGTCAGAGGTCAGGATGACTGCAGCGACTTGAGATTTATCAGAAAGTGATGATGTTTGAAAGCTTTGGGGCCAATCCTGAAGTTAAGATGAGCTGTTGTTGTTCCCATGCTGTAATCTGAAACTTGTCCTCCGAATGAGAAGTGAAACTAGAGCAGGACAGCAGGGTTCCCCTAGACAAGCAGAGATGATTTTCCTCAGAGACCTCTCTCTTTGCCTGGGCTAAATTTGTGTCTGATTAATGTTTAGTACATCCTGGTTGATCTTCTGTAAATGACACTGGACACAGACTGGGATAAGATACTGAGTTTACTGAATATTTAAATATTTAGACTGGATTGACACAGAGCAAGGATCCGTCCTGCAATAAAATGTGAATTTATGGGTTTAGGATGGAACAGGTCAGAGCTTATGCTGAATGACTGCCGACGTAAGAGGAAGTCTTGGTCACTGTAGAAGACTGTTCATAGTGTGTAAGCATGTAATTAACAGTGACAAAGTCCTAGCACATCATCCATCCAATTCAAATCCAACATCAACGACACAATAATGTGTGTGTTCCTGTCTGTATTAAGAGCAGCTGCCACAACAACACACAACAAGGAAGAGAAATATTTCAATATCCCCACAACAACAACAGCATCATTGTATCCACATTTTTAGCAAAGAGCAGATAGAGCTTTTAAGCGATCTTCAGATGACAGATTCAGTGATAGCACTCCTTCATAGCCCTGAGTAAGGGATCCTGACTGCCAAAGATCTCTGAAGCACAGAGGAATTCTGAGTAGCTGTGTATCTGAGATCCATAATTTCTAGCTGCCTCATTGTCATTTGCATTACTCCCTTTGGAAGTAACTCACATGGATTAGTCTGAATAATTTAATGTCCTCATGATACAGACTATATTATTCACTGGTATCAAATGAAGGTTTTCCCTGCACATGTGGATCAGGATGCAGTCATTTCTTGCTGAAGAACCCTTGGACGCCCGGATCTTAGTTTGTCTTCTAAGGTGTTGGTTGATCTGTATTCTGCAGAGTTTATCCGCCTGCTTAAGGACTGCATCTACACTTCCTGGCTATCCGGCAGCAGCTGTACCCTTCCTGGCTGAGAATCTGTATCTTCAGGCATGTTTTCAATCATAGGGCTGAAACATAGAGACGGAACACCTTTCACGTACACACACACCTATGGGCAATTTAGAATCACCAATTAACCTAGTGAGAATGTTTTTGCACTGTGGGAGGAGGGAGTACCTGGAGGGAACCCACACATGCATGGGGAGTACCTGCAAACTCCACTGAAAAAAAGCATCTTGGTCATTTCAGGATTTTAATCAGGATTTTTATCAGTGTGCCACCATGCACCCATGTGTTTTAACAGAACCAATCAACTTTAAGTTTTTAATGGCTTTTTCGGGATTTGTTTAGTATTTTGGCTGTGACTGTACTAATAGAAATTGCACTTGAATACCTAAGGGTGATTCTTTATGCAATATCTCACAAATGCGTGGGGTGTCCAAAACCATTTTTCCACCACTGTATGTTGGTAAAGAAATTAGTTTAAAAACTGAAGAAAAAAAGTTCATCTCCTAAAAGATGTTTCATATCAACTTCTCATGCAGTGGATGACAGTAAAGGGACTATTTGATCCAACACTAAGAGTAGTAGTGTTTTGTATACTGCTGAGCAGTGCAACACTAGGAGTCTTTAAACGGTGATTAGAGACATCTGTTCTCAGAATAAGAACTCCGTCTTTTGTCTCTGGTGTGAATTCTCCGTCAAGATAAAAATAGACTATCTGTTTCCCATAGGTCCTCTTAACCAATGCATGGGAACCTATGGGCCAAACTTTAAACATGTCAGTGTGTGTCTTCCCATGTGAGAACCTTCACCTCGGGGCACTCTGCACCCCACTGGAGCTGGAATTCAATTGAGTGACCTCTCACCCCTTCATAAAGACCATTGGGGCTGAGCAGCTGTCCCTCTACACTCCCACAAACGTGTCTGAGACTTAAGTTAGGTCAGAGCATAGCACAAAGACCAATGCTGACACAGGAGATGAAGTGTTTTTCTCGGGACAGCTTTGTCTTATTTGGTGATATTTCAAGTATTTGATCCATTCTGTGTCCATACCTCATGTTATAATCACTGTTAATCACTGGTTTTTGATCCCATTGATTCTGGGAAACCACTTATTTTAAAATTGTGAAACCTAAACAATGAAACAACTAATCGGTGGTTAGCATTTTGGCTCCTGTTGAAACAGCACTATCTGAGAGTTAAGCAGGATGCAGGTTTAAGCTATCTCAATGATGCACAGTATGTCCTGCCTTTCCGACACTACATTTTCCCATACTGCCTCACTGGAGCTGTACAGCACAGTCTGTGACAACATGCGAGGTGATTCAAACACTGCTGTTAAGTTAACATTTGTCGCATGTTGATACTGAGCCTCACAGCACACTGGACTGATTCCTCTATGAAATTTTAATCTGATCCAAGGCCAAATAAAAATAGGAATGAAAAGGGGAAAAAAACGAACATATTCTTGTGAATGTCCACTATATACATTCATAGTCCTGCAGCTAGGCTCAAAATTTAAGCATGCTGTATTGCAAACATGCAAATTTGTAAATCCCATAAAAGAGAGCATTAAAACATGATGATCTTTGTGGCAAAATTAGCTGTACCAAGTTAAATGGAGAACAAAAGAGTGTGCAGCTCCACTCTCTTGCTTCTTGTGCTATTACCTTAGCAAACCTAAATATAGGAAATTGGATTGGGGGCATAAAATCATGCAAAATTACATCTCAAGTACAGAGATCCAGATTTTGACACTTTGGTCAAGTGTGTATCTCAATCTGTCTGGGATTACTGCTGCTGCAAAATCACAGATTTAGGAATGACACACTCTGGTAACAGGCTCAAATTACAATTGAAAAGTGGGCTCTTACCGAGTTCCCTAAACCAGAATGCAAAATACTTTTTACCTCTCTGAGACAGTAGCTCTAACCTGGATGGTATTTTAGACAGGTTAGTGTACCCGAAAGGGATCCTCACTTTTACTACTCTGGTGTAAATACTTCAGCCCACTGAAGTGTAAGTAAATATACAACAACATGATGTCTCCTCTTCTCTTTAGCCAGGACCATCCCATACAGACACTAAGGTCACTCCATAAGGATTTCCCTGCAGCCTACCATAAGTAACTACTACCTTTAGCACTATAATCTGAAAAGAATTAAGCGTTTGGGAAATGGGAAATAACAGAAACATCTGGACAAAAATTATATTTTTCTGTGTATGGTTGAATATTGAAAAGCTGACTGGCAACATGAAAATAGGAATGAGTTGAAAGTGGAACAAGAGCATCGTCATCCACATTGTTATCTGCACTGTTCAGTTTAGTCCGTTTATGGCTTATTGAACGACCATCACTGCAGCTCTGACACTTTAGACATCCTTCACCCGCAGACTCTTCTGCAGATTCTTCGCTCATATTAAGATTAGGAGTGATAATTTCAGAGGAACTGTCAAAAAACTCTTTCCTGCAGTCTCTGAGTGTCTTTCTCTTTTCATTTCTTTCTCTCTTTTTCTCCGTTTCTGTCTCTATCTCTGGCTCTGGTAGTAAATCAAAAGTTATATAAACAGCCTTCAAGTTAGTTTCCATCACCGCTACATGAGACTCCCTGAAGTACAAAACAGGATGTTTCAGAAGCCTGGTTCATACAGTTCAGCTCAGCTTGTGTGCAGCAAAATGAAACCGCTTCGCTTTCTCAAGGTTTTTAAAATG
The DNA here is from genome assembly GCA_030710495.1 of Labroides dimidiatus. NCBI lineage: Eukaryota > Metazoa > Chordata > Actinopteri > Labriformes > Labridae > Labroides > Labroides dimidiatus. Next base: position 16,955,702 of record CM061148.1, on the reverse strand, counting down.
AAAGTTGGCACAAATTCATGAAACACAAATACGACCATCTCTGAGCATGTGTGGGCTCAATAAGAGGGAGTTAAGTCACCTCTTCCATGATGTAAGCATCTTAAATCAGTTATTTAAAGCCTCATGCAACCCTGGATCCAATGTTTCAGAGCACACAAAACAACCTGCTGCACAAAGTCAGACATTTTTTTCTATCCCAACCCATGTTTGTCCTATCGACTTATATTTTTGAATGTTTAATTCATGACAAAATTAATGTTTCTATAATAGTAGTTTTTGTCCATGAGCCCATTTCTGCAGAAACTCTCTGCAAAAACTGAAAGCTGGGCAAAATGTTTTGCCTTATTTTAAGTGAAAAAATTGTTTGACTGATTGACTTTCACATGACAAGTCCAGAAAAATGCCTTATTTCAAGATATTAAAAGAAAAATGTCTGAATTTTTTTTTTAAAAATCTGCCAATGTGGTGAGACAAATTTCTTGTCAAGTTTCTTGAAATAAGAATAATGTCTTCTTTTAAGAAATTAAAGGAGAATATTTTTACCTCATTTGACAGATTTTTTCATTCCTTCAGGCATCATTTTTGTCTTTTAATATCTTGAAAGTAGATATTTTCTTGAATTTTTAAGGTGAATGTGACCCATATGAAGTCTCACAAGACGTTTTTTAATTAAAAATAACACGTCACTTACTTCTTACTTCTTCTTACTTGCAGTGTTATCAGTGGCAAACAGAAACAAGTTGGGATGAATGAATGTGTTTACAGTTTAATACTTGTCCTCTTTCTGCAGTATTTCATTTGGTATTATGTGAAATTCATGCAGGGAATAATTCACCAACTCACAGACAGAAACGCAAATGAATAGAAACATACACAAGTCAAAAGAACAGTGGACTGCTGCAGGATGTTAGATAAAGCTTCTGGCGGTATGCTGGAGGTGTGCGTGGCGACGCCTCCTCCGGGTAAATGGTGCAAAAGGACCCTGCCCACACTTTCAAACCCAAAGATATATGACATTAAAGTGTATGTTTGAAATAAAATGATACAGCAGATGGATGTCTCTGTACTCCGTCATATAGACTCAGGAGGGTCTCTGTGTGTTCCTCTAGTTTTTTCTCAGAGTTTTTTTTTTCATTTTACAGAGCAATGAAGGATCCACATGACAGGCTGTAACATTTACAAACAACCCATGAGGTCATTTTTTTGTTATACACAGCAATGCTACACTGCTGAGAGGGAAGCAAGAAGTAAAGTCTTGCAAAAAAGAAAAGCAGAGAGAGAGAGTACCGTAGTGTTAAAGAAGAATGAGAGAGAGAGAGTAAAGTATTGTCGGCACATCCACTCAACTTGTTATGCACAAATCTCTTTCTTTACACCCCGTTAGAACTGAATGTGGGCTGCTTTTGTTATAGGCTCCCTGCGATGTGGTGAGTGTGAGTGTGTGAGTGTGTGAGTGTGTGTGTGTGAGGGGGGGGGGTTCCTAACAGCATTAGGGGGATAGTGTGGGGGCTTCCCAAGCTGGTCACTAGAAATGTTCTGGGCAAACTAAACTGCCTCTATCTTATGTTTCCTCGGTGTGAAAACTTAGGTAAACAGATCTTACAGCAGGGCTTGACTCTGTGAGGGTTACACGTCTGAAGATCTCTGAGGTTTTCTCATCTTTTCAGAGGGGGGCAGGTGGCAGCTGCTGTGCCCCCACCACACTCCAGAATCAGCCTACAACAATTCTGCCTCCAACATTAGCAACACTTTGAGAGGAAAAGCCATGTGGAGCTGCCCATCATCTCCAGCTCCCAGCACATACTTGGACCCTGCATCAACCAAACACTCCCCTTTTCTCCCATCATGCAGCTTCCAGCAAGTGCTGAAAACAGATCAAGCTGTGTTTGCCGAGACAGAGAGCAACTAGCGTTTCAGTTCCAGCCCCTGAGACCTCTTAAAAAGAAGAGCTACTTTTCTGATCTTCTTTAACTCTGTACAGTTGATTTTGAAGATTTCTGCAGGTTTGGAAAACTACAAAATGCCTGACAGACACTTTCAGAGACAACTTCTCTGCACAAGTATGTAGCTCGTACTTGCGAGTGAAATGTTTCCCCCTTTGGAAGCAACCACAGGCTATTAAAAAACACAATGCACACACACACATACACACAAAGAGAAAAGACAGGAAGCTTACCTCACTTTGTAGCAACGTACAAGCTGTTCAGCAGTCCATCACCCAGAGCTCTCGCTAGACTAAGTTTGTAGAAGCAGAAGCAACAGCAGCAGCAAAAGCAACAGGCGAGACTAAAGGAGAGCACAAGAAAGAAAGAGGCATGAGAGAGAGGGAGACTGAGTGAGAGAGAGAGAGCAAGAGCAGCAGAGGAGGGGGTATTACACTGGGCGATCGAGACACGGTTAAATGTGACTGACAGACTGCGAGAGGCTCCTCGTCTGAGCAGGAGGTCTGTTACAAGTCCATAAACTAATTCATTCCTCTGACTGTTTCATCGGCAGCTTGACGTCAGCATGGTCACATGACCTTACTCTGGTGTGGAGGGGAAGTGAGAGGGGAGGGGAGCGCAGACGAAGGGAGAGAAAGAGAGACGGAGAAGCCTGCGTTTCCATGGTAACAGGCATACTGCACCACGATGATTTCAATAGGTCATCTGAGACACACACACACACACACACACACACACACACACACACACACACACGCAGATTGCTTATATACACAGAGGAGCTGGTTAAGGACAAGCCGAGAGCCCTCAGACTGAAGAAGCTTCACATTTAAAAACATGTTTTTGCCTTTTCCTCCAGCTCTCCAGAAGAAAATGCGAGGAGAAAAATCTCTTTTAAGCACAATACACCTAATGTTTCCTCCTCACACCAAGTTTTAAGGGGATTGATGTCAGGTAGTCATGTTTAGAGAGAGGGACAGGGGGATCAGGACAAGGGCTGCAGGATATATCATTTCAGCATTATCGTAATGTGCAAATACGTAACGTTAATATCACAAGTTATGCAATTTGAGCCTTTCAATTAAGTTTATCCACACCCAGTCACATTACTAATAGATCTAAATGAGCATCCATTTAAAGATTTTGCCACACTGCACAGTTAGAGAACCTTCTTAGTGCTCGGTGGTCTCACCTGCTATAATCAGGGTCGGGCAGAGCGATGTGCAGCGTGAGTGGTTGAGTGACTGAGAGAGAGGCAGCGGTGAATGTGAGCAGAGCATAGCAGTTTGCTTATACTTCATATATATCACATGTTTAAATATGTCATAAACACGTCATAAAATGCATTGTGCTTATTCTTGAAATGTCTCTAAAGATTAATTTTCATTGATTCACATCTCTAGCAAAAGATAACTGAATCAAGAGCTGGGCGATATAGCGTTTTACTCTTTTTTGGAAGTGTCACAATAAAAAATATATCCCAATATTTTTGCCTTAGCCTAGAAATTATGCTTTAATGCATACAACTGAACCTGAATGGCAATACTAGATATGTATTGATATTTTTTCCTGTGATGTAATTGGGGTTTCCCCCCATTATAGCTTAGTGTTCCTGACTGTCTCTCTTTTTCAGAGGTAAAGCCTTAAAATAAAACAGTCAGTTATAAGTTTCAGCCTTAAAAACTGTTTACCTTGCCCTTCTTGATGTTTTTTTTCCGCACACCTCACCTGTGGGATATTACCACAATCATTTTTATAACTTTGAATGCAAATATAAATCGTAAATTTCAAGAATTAATGTACAAATTTAGCAAATAAGTTAAATACAACTTTCTGCCTTAAGATATAATTCCCACGAAATTCCCAAGAGTTTTTGTGACACTATTTGTCACGTCACAGTGTGAGAGAGGCAGAGCTGAGAAGCTGGTTGATGCTGCTGTGCTGCTCTCGCTCTCAGACTGATGTTATGTATGCAGAGCTGAATGTCATATGTCTTCTTGTCCCTACCACATAAATATCACAATATGGCACATTTTTAACATCCAAAAATTTTTGAGTTTAGATGGCCAATTGGTCCCGGTTCCACTCCATGTGGCATGAATTTGATGCCTGCAACATGTTCCAAAGAAGCTGGGACAGGGGTCATGTTTGCCACTGTGTTACATCACCTTTCCTTTTAACAACACTCAATTAGCATTTTGGAACTGAGGACAAGTTGTCACAACTGAGGAGTTGTCAAAATAATATGTTTTTTGAAATGGTTCATAGCGACAAGTCCTTTTTCCTGCACTCTGCTCTCCTCCTGAGCTGTGCACTACTCCTACATAAAGCAGGTTCTCTGCATCCATCATGGCCTGGATCATTTCTTGTGCTCACATTAGACGCTTTGCATAATTCCTTTCCGTATGTCTTTCTCAGATACATTGAAATATGTCCACAGTGCATATATGTTGACCCTCATCAAGACTGGCCACAGTTTTTGCTTGCGTCATCACCACATACTGGGAAACAGGGAGCGCAGATTGCTTAGTGGTTAAGGTCAGGCTCCATATGGGCAAAAATGGCCCTTGAGTGGGCGGCCTGGATGCGAGTCCAACCTGTAGCTACTTTCCTACATGTCACTCTGTCATCGTGTCACTCACTCTCTCACCATTTCCTACTTTATCCACTGTCCTGTCCTCTCAAAATAAAGGCTTAAAAGCCCAAAAAATAAAATTTAAAAAAAAGTCTTAGCTGAAAACCAAAAATACATTTTCGGGCCATTTTCAGCCAAAACTTTTCAGTGACCAAATTTTCGGTGCATCCCTAGTATACACACACACACACACACACACACGCACACACGCACACACACACACACACACACACACACGCACACACACACACGGGCGCCTGCCTCTAGAGGAGTTCTTTGGTGAGCTCTCTGTGCTCCCAAGTGGACATCTCTTGTGAATATCTCTAAAAAAATAAAAAGGTAAAAAATAAAATATATAGATATGCCTTTCTAAACACGTCATTATGTCATTTTCATGTCATTATAGAGGGAGGATCACAATAGCAGTGCAAAATATGAGAAATGATTCAGTGATTAGAGAAATGAATAAACTATCCCTCACCTCAGCACTTGATGTTGCTGTTATAAATCTTGCTATCTTTGGAGCCGCATTTTGGTTTTCATTGGCTTCGCATTGCTTCATGATATGAGGTTAAGAAACAGAGGGGATCATTCTAGAATCTGATCGCTAGATGTTGCTAAAAATTCCCACTTCTACACACTCCACCTATAAGGAGATTCACCAACATGATGTTGTGATGTCATGAGTTGGGTGCTGATCTCACTGAACTCTCGTAACTTCCTGAGCAAGTCTGAACAGCTTGCAGTCTCATTTAAGGAGCATTCCAACACACATTCACCTGGCATTGTGAAACTGCATAGAATGTGTATATTATAAATTTAAGTTTAAAGTAAATGACTATGAATGATGCATGCCAAATGAAATTTTTGCAAATAAAAAACAGTCAATTTAGGTTAGGTGTTAGTTTGGCGTCAGTGGAGCAGCATGTCCAAAATGGGCTGCGCATCATGCTAAGATTATCTGAAGCAGGTCCAAGTATCAGACAAAGACTGAGGGCGTGCACTGTGGGAAAAAAAGCTAGTAAAGGCCAAATCAACTCCTTATCCCATCCTCCACTCAAGCAGCTCTGGACTGAATGGCCTCTGCAGGCCTCTTGAATGGACAGCAGTGGGGCCCTGATTAGGGTGGGGTAGTGTGGTGGGGTGAGGCCAAGTAAAAATCCTCCCCCCACAGCACCTCTGTGAGTAAGGGGGAAATATGGCGAAGATAGAGAGGCACATGGACAGTCAGAAGATTAAACAGCAGACACTGCAGAGAAAGTAAACAGAGGGCAGCTCAGAGAGTTGTTTAATAAAGCAAGGAGTGAAAAGGTCCTGCTGAAGAGTGAAGCAGAGCCGAGTGTGAGGAGTACAGAAGCACACACACTGAAATAAGACTCTGATGATCAGGTGAATAAATTGTTTCAAGGGATGAATTATTTAGACTCCCACCACACTCTGGGGTTACAGCACTGATCCTTGATGCCTATGCCTTTACATGAACATAACACATGTATACATTTAATAGTATTTTATTTTACATGCTTTGAAATTATGTCTTATGTCTAATACAGTCTTTCCAATCTTAAGATTATTTTCTCATGCAACCTGCATTTATGACTTCTCTACTGTGAAAATCAATGGAATTTTAATGGTCTAATTTTAATTAAATCATCTACAAATGAGCTTACCTTTGAAATCAGCAATACTTGCTTCCAACCTGGCCACATGTAACAATTATACTAATGACTGGGAATGGCTGTCACATAGTATTTAAAGTGTTTTTCAAACAAAACGTCCAGGAACTTTTAGTTTCTGGTAAAACATGCTCAGGAACTACATGGTTCCTTTGGGCCATTGTTTGTCTGTGTTTCCACCACTATCTGAAGTCTGGTAGAGAATGTAAATCAGCCCTGTGATGTATTGAGAACAAAATAAAAGGAATTGCAAAACACTGCCAGACCAGTGGAGGGCCGCAAGACAATAAGAAAGACAACAAAAAATGACACCATAGAAGGAGAAGACAGACCAACATTGTTATCTGTGCCACAGTTAGCCTGTCAGCATTGAGAAGATTCAGCCTGTGCTGGTTTTGAATGCACTTTATTTAACTGCAGATGGATTTGTTGACACTTGAAAGGAGATGAAAGGTAGTAGCAAAGTCACCCACAGTCTGATGAGGAGATTATGCCAAATAGGGTCCAACCAGTATGGATTTTTTTAAGGCCTATCCAAAATTTGGTAGAAGAAAACTCTGAGAACCAATCAATCAACCAATTAATTTCAAAAATAACAAATGAATAAAATAACTTCTTTTCTGGTCCCTCAATGCTTACAACAACAAAGATATGAAATACAGGCAGATCATTTTACTGTCTTACAATACTTTGTCCTTTAGTGTTTGTTTAACTTACAACAGAGGAGTTTTCAAGTACAAAAACATGAAAAAAAGCATTTAACCTTTGGAAAAATATCCCTTAAAAAAAGAGACGAAGTGCAGATGGCCTAACGTTCCATATTCCAAAAGCCCTTGAGCTGTCAGCCCGGGTTCATGTCTGGCCTGTGGCAACTTTCCCGCATCACTCCCCACTCTCCCAGTTTCCTACTATATCCACTGTCCTGTCTTCTCACATTAAAGGCATAAAAAGACAAAAATAAAAGGGTCATTCTATAAATTAGTTATGGAATGCATTTTGTCTTGTATTTCTTGTTGCTGCAAATTAGAAGTAGGTTATAGTACAGGTGGAACAACTTTTTTAAAAAGTTGCAAACAGGCTACTGTTTCAATATTTACATTTTATTGAGTTTACAAGTAAATAGTATGAAATTAGTCAATAGTTTTGGATATCTCTGGATGTAAATAAATAAAAATAAGTAAAAATTGCAAGTCACATGACATCAATGTATTGTTTTGTTATGTAATTGACTGAAGTAGGTCATGTAGTGTCTTGAAGTAGTTACAGCAATACTTTGAGTTTTTTGGAACCCTGAGAGGAGCAGGGCTGGGGGGGGTCTCCCACTTGGTCAAAGTCCAATGTTTTGAGGTATTGTAATGTACATTTATTTTTGTGTTCTGTTTCAGATTTACATACAGAGAGTAACTTAAACTATGTTAGCATAACAGAAGACATGTTGAATCATTGTTAACTTCACAGAATTGTTATAAACTTACCTATGTGCAAGCTCCACTCAGCCCTCTCCTGTAATGTTGTCTGGCTGTAACTCACTCCCGAATCGGCTGAATTCAGGCTGATGATGACTTTTTTTTAACAAAGGGCTATATCAGTCAGGTTCTAATATGTATGTAGGCCCAGACAGGGCCGTTTCAAGAGGTAGATCAGTTACCCTAGAATTATGTTTACAACCCAGTTCCTGATGTCAAAAAACACCTTTGTTTAAAAATAAAAAAAAAAAAATCGTAAAACAAAGAAAGACAGAATCCCTGAAAACTCGGAGCCGTAGACCATCCTATCTGACCACACAGGGAAGTTTTAAAACATTTAGATTCTCCAAACAGCACTTGTGTAGAGACGTGAAAACAGCCTGCGTGTGTTTTAGGATGTTGGGTGGGTAACCATCACTAGAGGGAATACCTTCCTCTTGAAGACTCAGGAAGCAACAGTATGGGCGGAAGAGAAAACAACTTCTCTTTCCAAAGCAAACTTTTTAGAAGTTGTTCCTCCAGAAAAGCAAACACTCCCCAAACTGTTACTGTTAGAAACTCACTTCTTAATGACTCTATTGTTGTCTGTAGCAAGCTTCTAAAATCAGCTGAGGATTTAAAATAACAGACATAATTCCAGAAAGTGTCTAAAACCAGCTGTTCTGTGAGATGAATACAAAAGCATGAATCAGTTTAAAATCATTAAAAGTTTTCACTGGACAGTCAGACCTAAAACCTGAAATGTATCAAGTTAAATGATAATCCAAGCAGCTTGGTGAAGGGATTAGATAACAACAGCTTACAAACAGGATGGTTAGCAGTGAGAGAAACCCCCCAGAGTTATTAATATGGTTTTAATGTCCAATACACCAACAACAGAACAGAGGATGCAATTTAGACATGGTGCTGCTCTATCCTGATATAATCATTAGACTGTGGGGCTGTGAGGACTGTCCTGAAAAGCTAGTTTTTTTCTGGGATTAAGAATCTTTGTTTAAGTCAACTGTTCACTGAATTCAAAGTGATGGGATGACAACAAGCAAACTTTGTAAACTCCGATTGTACCATAGTTTAGCAACCGGCTATAATTGGCACTACTCACAGCCCAGTGCCCTAAGACATGTTCGTAACGTGTAACATTAACGAATCCTTATGTCCTGCCAGTGCTCATCTACCAACTCCGTCTTCACCAAACACAGAAGCCCATGTTCTACCACTCTCCTCTTTAGCTTTCTTCTGCTCAGACTTCCTTTTTCTTTTTGACAGTTCAGCTCGTCATGACTACAAAATAAATCCAAGAATTCCTTTTTAGCAGAGAAAAACCGATCTCTCTTCTATCTGCTTAATTTTGTCAGCTGGTGTGGCACTGTCATAGAGACTTCAACATACCATAATTAATTAACATAGCGGAGCTGTTAGTGCTGTTGCTTCACAGCGAGAAGGTCACCGGTTCAAATCCCGGTTCGGACATGGTTTGCCTTTCTGTGTGGAGTTAGCATGTTCTCCCCACGGGTTCTCTCTGGGTACTTCAGCTTCCTCCCACAGTCCAAAAACATGCTCACTAGGTCAAAGTGATTCTTAATTGTCCGTAGGTGTGAGTGTGTGCGTGAAAGGTTGTCTGTCTCTATGTGTCAGCCCTGTGATTGACTGGCGACCAGTGTCCCAAAGCCAGCTGGGATAGGGTCCAGCCATCTGTGACCCTCAATAGGATAAGCGGTATAGAAATGAATGGGTGAATGAAATACAATCATGCATGTATCTAAAAGTTAGACTTTTTTAATATCACTTAGAAAGTCCTCACAGAGACTTTAAGTAATACAATCTTTTGGCATGTTAGGCCATTGGCATGACAGCTTTTCACTATAATGACTACTGAAGGGGCATTTCTTTTGCTCCTCCTATCACCACTTCTTCTCAAGAATTTCACTTAATTTTTGGTGTGCTTAAAGTGGGAGTACTGTGTTTTTAGTATTTATTCTGCCCCTCTGGTGCCCCCTTCGTCTCTTTATATGTTTTACAGCTAAAAAAAATCCCTATTTTTCCTCTCACTCTTGTTTTAAAAAAACCTTTTCTAACCTCTGTTTGAAATGCTTTGTTCAAGCTCTTTAAGGCTCCCTACTCCACAAACTCCCTTTCTTCTGATTGGCCAGCCTTCTCGAGGCCTGTGGGGGTGGCCCACCCATCCAAGGTGTCATGAACTAGTTAAAAGATCCTTATGTGATGGCCTCATTATTTCAGCAAGTCCTTTGACCAAAAAGCCATTCAGTTTACTTCAGAAAACATGAAATAACTTAAGTTTTGTTTGACTGGGGTATTACATAATTACAGGTGGTGTCTTTATGCGAAAACATACATGAATCAGCAGAAACCTGGCATGCTGACAGGGATTCAAATGCATCTCCCACACACCATATGGTTGTGAAAGCCACAATGCACTGTCTTCAGAGCAGAGTCAGAGAAAGGGAAAGAGACATCTATACACAACCACATCATCATCAGTCATGCGAATGTGTAGCTACACGTCGAAGGAAGCTTGACTGAAGTGAATGCATTGACTTGACGACACGGTCCATTATAATGTCCACAAGAGACCAATGTGAGGACAAACACTCCTTCAACAGGATTATTCACATAAAGCAGCTGGTTTCATCGCTTTGAATGTATATAACAACACACAAGGTTAATTCACGGCTCACAGAAACGAGACCACACTATAAAAAAAAAAAAATCATCTCCTCCTCATATGTTATGTAACAGAAACACAGGAGGTGGGTGGGCCGATGGCCCAGTGAACAGGTTCATCTAATGCAGCACACTGCTTGTCCAAACACATGACGTAAACACCCTGAAGGTCTATGTTGCTGTTTAATGAAACAGAAATAAAAATCAGCTTACCGAGTTGATATGAGTTGGTATGAATTTAAAAAAAAAGTCACGTTTATTTTTATGAGATCTGTAAATTAAAAATAATTCGTTTGAGCTGCTGCTGTTGTATAAACTCTACATCAGTAAGAAAAATGTACTTAGGTAGTTTCTTAGGTAATTTTCTTTTATTAAGACATTCTTAGACTTCAAGAAGCAGATTGGCAGATTTCAAAGAACATTTCATTTTTTTTCTGGACTTGTCAGTTGAATATAGTGCTAATTAAGACTAATGAGACAATTTTTACTTATAGTAAGACATAAACACTGGCTTAGAGTTTACCTTTTGTAGTGCAGCTCTAGACTTCCTTCTCACAGACTTTGGTCATTACTGTTAGCAAAGTTTTTTAAACTGAGGATGCTGAGTGCTGTAAATTCTGAATTATATTGTTATGGACAGTCATAATAATAAGTAAATAAATAATAAATTAATTAATAAATGAATGAAATGAATAAATAAGTGTAATAATAATAAAAAAAACGGTCACTTCACTCAGCTCAAAACTGAGGTCACCACAAAAACTGCCCCCTCTGCTGGCTGGCTGCAGTACAAGTCAAAAACTCTGCCTCTCTATTCATTCCAGATGGGATGTGGTCAGACTTTAAAAAATCAATACACCTCATAGAAACGTTTCTCGCATCCGTATGCTGTGGTGATATTTAGATATTATTGTGCTGCATTGTGTTCAGGTCCCCTTTTTTCTGAAATGCTTCTTTTTCATTAGTTATCAGAGCTTAAAAATGGGGTTTTACGTCTCGTTTAACAATGATTGACAGCTGCTGTTCTTGTGTTGTTTTTTAGGGAATAATAAAATAAATCACGAGGGAGAGTTAAGTAGATATTAGACTGTCGAAAGAAAAAAAATATATATTTTTGACACCCGCTTCCACTCAGATTTTCCCAGAGTTCCTTTTAGTCTTGACTGCGCAGACTGGCTGCACAATGGCGACCAATGGTGGCTCCCGTGACAGAGGTTTTTTGGCTTCAAAACCATACAATGGTAAAAGGCAGAGCCACGCTGTCCATTCTATATACAGTATATGTGGACAGTAACTAGGCACTGCCAGCAAAAAACACTGTTTTTAGAAAAATAAATGTCTAGAGTAGAAACAGTTTTAAACAATCTTAATGGGGAGTGTAAAAAGCAAATTATCTTGGGACTTAATCATTTTTTATCTCCTTTATAGCCGGGGAGTAGGAAGGACATTAGGAATGGAAAGGTTTTTTGTACAATCAAAACATTATCTCAAGGCTTACTCAGTAAGATTACAACCCACTCTGTCCTCTGTGATTCAGAAGCTCTAAACAGAAGCCAGGAGAAGGCATGGATAGATGACCAAGCTGAACCATCCATTTTTGTCTTTGGCAGACAGCAGGCTCAATACACAGGGAGGATTAACCAGAGTCCACTGCCTCAGTGTTCTCTTATCTGAAGGCAGCAGGTTGGGATCAGGAGCCAGAAAAAAAACTCACCACCACCTCTCCTATAAGTCACACTCTTGTCCTCTGCTTACAGTGGCTCATACCCCTCACATATAATAACTAGATCCATACATACCCACAGGTATCAATGGTATTCACAAAGAAATAGAATAGTTGTCTATATATTAAATGAATTTTCAGCAAACAGAATGGAGACAAAAAAAATACAGCTCCCCAATCAAATATCAGACACTTGGGAACTAACATCAGATCCCTCCATAAGAAGCATAGCTGAAAGGTTCCTTCAGTCTATGTGTTTGCCTTCACTGGCTCCGCTGCATTCTGTTTCTGTTCTGCTTCAGCTCCATCAAGCCGGAGTTCTCCAAAGCTGTGTGAATCTTTGAGGCAAAGCAGACAGCGGGGCAAATGATGCACAATTCTTACTATTGCAATCCAGTCTGATTTAATCCCTGCCTCATTGTTGACACCAGATTGTATTTCACTTTATTACAAAAACCCATCATAGTAAGCTGAGTCAGGTGGGAGTCACCAGGTCAGAGGTTTTTAAAGAATATATACAGAAACATAGATGAGAAGCTGCTAATCCTGAAAGCCGACAACCACTTATTCTGCAGGAAACCTTCTGTCTCTGGACTAAAGTGGTCTGGCTGTGCTGCTTTATGTTGCTGAACCAGTAAGTGTTGACTGACTTGGGAGCACAGAGGCACAACACAGTGGAGCAGAACAAACACAGCTCTGTTATTGAATTTTTACTAATGTTTTTGGATCTTAAAGTACCTTAAATATAAAGTCTGACCACTGATGTGACAACCAACTTATTTCCCAGGGGAATTAAACAATCAATCAGGTATAGGCCCCTTCACTGTTTGTACAGCTTTGGCTGCAAGCACATTTTGGCTATAGAGCTATTTAAGGGGGGGTAACAACCAAAAAACCCAACTTCTGTCTTAAAAAATCACTTTGAAGAATGGTAAATGACTCCCAGGTTGATGAGAAATCAGTGTGGAAGACATCAGACAGATATTCAGTAGGCAGATATCAAATTAATTCAAGTTTTCCCTTACACTTCAGAAAATACCGGTAGACATTTCTATTGTTATTGAGTTTGTCAAATAAGGAAAACAGATTTACAACTTAGATTTTAACAAATCATATGATTGATTCATCCATCCATTATTCTCTCCATTAATTGAATAGTTGTTTGGTCCAGAGAATGGTGGAAACAATGTCAGCTTTTCTTGGAGTCCAAGATGATATCATCAAATGTCTTGTTTGCAAATATTCAGAACTGTCATAGAGGAGCAAACAAACCAGAAATTATTCACATTTATGAAGCTGAAATTAGAGAGTTTGGACTTGTTTTCTTTAATAATTACTTAAACTGATTAATCGATAATCAAAAAAGTTGATGATTAATTCAATAATTGATTAATAATCAATTATTCAATTAACTGTTGCAACTCTATCAGGATGTGGTATGTTTAACAATGTACAATGGTATGGTTAGATCTGGTCATTGCATGGACTCTTTTAGTTGTTTTTTTTGTAATGCAAAGCAGGATTCAATTTGCTTTGTTTTAAGTATGACTTTATACAATCCTGTAGTGCCATATTTAATGTTGGTTTCTATATCATGAAAGATTTACAAGCTTGAATCTTTCTTAACGTCACAGAAACAAGCTGTGAATGAATGAAGACCAATAACAATGTTAGATGTGAAGAATAGAGGCTTTTAGCCCACTGTTGTACTTTAGACGGAGCTGAGTCATTTCACAATAATTACCATCCAGTTCTTAGTATTACTTTAAAATGCCAAGCCACATGACCCGCTCTTTGTAAGTCTTGTTTTTCTTTCAGTTATGAAAATTCAAATTGTCACACTCAAAGCTTTTTCCTGTCGTGTACCTTGAGAGGGAAAGAGGTTGGGAACTGCATGTGCTGCAGCAGCAAAAGACAAAGTGTTTCAGGTAAACAAGCATCCAGACATTCTCTCTCACACACATATTTAACATAATGATTTGCTTCAGTTTTGCATTATAACCTCAAACAATGGTAAACAAGATCATCATTCACCTCTGTGGCTCAGTTGGTCTTCTTTCAAACAGAAGTTTGAGGATTTAATCCAAGCTCCAGACATGCAGAACACATGCAGAAGTGTCGTCAGGCAAAACACTGAACCCCAAATTGCCTCCAGTTAACGTGCCAGTAGCATGTGAATAAGAAAATAAATACTGATGAGGGCTTTACATTACAGCCATCAGGGTATGTGGATGAGTGACTGCCACATGTAATGTAGACATTCTACAGAGAGGTGTGTAAATTCATGGACTATTTATCTGCCATATTTGGAACTATTCTTAAAGGATCAAACCTGCCACCTCCTTAGACTTTGGGACCGAGGCACATGCATTTTGGTTCTGCTTATTGGTTCCTGACATTGACAAACATGTACAGCAAATGGTTTTTAAACTCTTCTTTTTTCTATTTCTGCGGTCTGTCAGGCTCAGCTGGAGACAGTGTCTCAGTCACAGCATAAAGACAGACCCACAGTGGATCCAACCACACTGACGCACAGAACAGCAGAGGGCTTGGGAAGCCTGTCTCTGAACCAAATGTGACAACAGAGGATTTTCACCGATGCCATGGCAATAGACTCAGGTATAAAAATGAGAACAATATTCAATCTTGCAGGAACCAAAAACACCTTAATTTCAGCGAGTTCATTTAGAACATCAAACACTAGTGGCAGGAAGACCAAGTAATTCAAGGGTTAACATTTCATCAGCAGTGAGCTCCAGGGCTCCATCTCTGTTTTATTTATGAGTATCCTTTAACATGACCAAACTCCTCTAACACTGACAGATCAAAGAAATGATGTAATCAATCGATTTATAAAGGTTAAAGGAGAGACCTTCTAAAGGTGTAAACATTAGGCTAACATGTGTTTTAGACATAAATACGTTTGAAGTGATCTTTGGATCAATAAAAGTAATGAAAACAGTGTCAGTGTAGATTTCCCCTTCCAAACACAAACATCAGGGACTCTGTCAAATGAGGTGAGTCACCTCGAGGGCGCTCAAAAACTGACAGACAGACAGACACACACAGCAGGAGCACGCACATACATACAGGCTGAGCAGATGCTCAGTGGCTCACAGTTTGTCCTCCCCCTGCCTTTAGCCTTTCTTTGAAGGCCTGAATATATATTTTGCCAGAGATGCGAATCATTAAAAAGTGATGTTTAGAGACATTCCTAGAACAAACACAATGCATTATCTGATGATGGTCCGCCTTGTAAAGAGAAAAAAAGGTGATTTCTGCAAAGCAAAAAACGCAAAGTGACTCAAAGTAACGGATTACTTCAACACTAAACTACGTTTTTTTAGGTTTTATGGCAGCTAATGAAATCATAAGGCGTGGGAAGGAGGACATGACATAAACTATAAAATGGGACTCAGAAGATTGAAACGTAGACCTCAAAAACAAACAGAGTCTGTTCTGACTGAAGACAAAGTTGAACACACAGATCTAGGAGCTGCTGCTTTTAACCCCAGAAGTATCAAATACTGCACTTTATGTGATATTAACTATAAGCAGTCTCAGTTGCTCGACCACTCAGGCTGCATATCGCTCTGCCCAACCCTGATAACAGCAGGTGAGATCATCGAGTGCCGAGAAGGTGCTCTAACTGTGCAAGTTGCCGATATATAAATAGATGCTTGTTTCATTTAATTGATTTTATAAGTCTGTAGTGATGGCAAAAGTATGTTTGACCCCACTTAGTGACTGACTTTTACAGAAATATAGAGCACTGATATATGTTACTTTAATGCTTAATAATTATGTTGTTAAGAGACGCAGTCCAAATCACTGTCCATTACTTCTGACCTAAACTTCTGTTTAGTCTGCAGGTAGCTCACACTTCAGTAAGAGAGAATCTGACCCTCATACATAGTGAACGGGAGATCAATTACTTGTGATAAAATGACAAGTTTAACTTTTGTTCCATTAATTATATGGTTCTCTTATTTTGATATCATATCCTGACTTAGACAAAGGGCTTACATTAAATAACATTTTCTGTGCCTGTCTATAGACGGACAAACACACACGGTTTTCAAAACAATGTAGCTCACAGTGAAAAACAGAGAAAGACGTAACAATATATTGCTAATCTCCTTGGACAACAGCCCGGGCAGTGTGGGTGTCTGGACGAGACATGCTTGCTTGCTCATTCGCTCATCTGCTCAGTGAAACCGGGCTGCCGCAGCAACGTTGTTTTTCCTACCATATTTGCTGTGGTGTACTCCCACATGTAACCCCCTCCTCTTATTCAGTCTTTCTCTTGCACCCCCCTTCTTGCAGCAGACTGGCTGTCACGGTTTCCAGCCCACTCATTACTGTTCCTCTCTCACAGAACTATTGCTCTAAGAGGCTTTTATACTACCTCTCCACTGAACAATGGGTGGAAAACTGCAACATTACATAAAGACAATAAAGGTCAAATGCATGAGTATGAATTTACTGAATCAGGACAATGCACATAATCAATATATCTGAAGAATGATGCAATGCAACATGTGAGCTCTACTGGAATAGCTTGATTTTATCCTCAGTCTTCAGGCAGATATTTAAAGAAACAAGTGTAAAATTACATGACAGTCCACACAACAGCCAAACTCATGTGCATCTGTAGTACCAGTTTACTGGTTTCATGTTGTGCTGCGATTAGAAAAGTAACAGTTTTTAAACTGCAAACCTATCATACCCCTTTTCCAACGAGCTGGTGCTAGTACTAGTTAGGTGCCAGTGATAGCCAGGGAAACTGTTTCAACCAGTCCTGTCTGAAAGAATAAATTTTGGGCTTTTAATTTGAGTCTCGGGACCAGGCTCTATCTCAGACTCAGTTGTCTCCTCTGGTTCCAAGCCTGATGTACCTGATGGAATAACAGTAGTAGTGCTGGTTGTAACAGTAGGCATAATTTTCTCAATGAAAAAAACTCTCAAGTTTCTACCTCTCTTCACTTTGTCTTGTTTTGCCATACTCATTTTCTTTTTCAGTTTCAGTTTGGCTACTCTGACTGCTCGCAATTTTTAAACGCACAAAACTAAGAGCAGTGCACAGGACCACAGCCAGTCAGAGGCAAAGAACTGCCCAAGCTCTGTCTCTTATTGTTTTAGACCACAGTGCAATCCTACCTCGAGTGTGAGTTCATTTGGTCACAGGACAACACAGAGAGATAATGCACTTGCACCGCTTTAAAGAAGTTTAACTGATGCCCATGCATCACAGTCTGTGCTGTCTGGCGTCAGAGACTGAATCCCCGTTCTTACCACTAGCTAGCTGTGCCTGCTTAAACAGACCTCACCAACTGTCTCTGCATTGCTGTGTGGACAGAAAAATATACCCAAACACCATGGTGGTGTTGTGGAAAGGATATTTTTTATGGAAGTGGAGAGAGAGAAAAAAAAATCTGTTTTTAAACATATCTGTGGATGAAGGCTCAGAGTTTGTAAAACGCGTCTACCCATTAACTTTGTCAATGGAAATAAAACAGCCATAAAAAGTAAGTGTGCTTTTTGTATACAAACATACAGTGTGCAATCTGTCTTTTATGTTATGAAGACTAAGTAGGCCTTGGACAGAAATCTGGCAGCTGTTGTAGAGATTACACCAAATGTTTCAACCAACTGAAACACACACACAGCTGCTTCATACAGTATGTTAAGCCAATGAAATCATTCTGTACAAATATCATGGTGAACTTTACTGAGACAGTCCGCTACATAACTATATGAATGTAGGGCTTGTCTTTGATTGAGTTATTTTTTTTATTTAACCAGGAATCTCGTTGAGATCAAAAATCTCTTTTCCAAAGGTGTCCTGGCCAAGACAGGATGGACACAAAAAACAACAACAACAATAAACGTGTGTAATGTCTGTATCATCTTTTGATGTGAAAGTCAAACTGTTGTCTATAAATAAGCCTAAAGCCACAGTCCTGGATGTGGCTTAAAAAACATTAGTTCCGTTTAGATGGAGTGGGGTTGTTTACTTCACCTCAGAGTATGTAGAGTTTCTCTCAGACACTTCACAACAGACATTTATCATCAACATGCAAATGGTCCCAATATTTCATTTGACTTAAGATGATTTCTTCTGTATTACAAATAGATTTAGAAGTCCAATAACCTTCTCATATGTCAGTGGATGGCAGTAGAGGTGGGTATTTTAAGTATATTCAGTATTTTAATCAATTATTAGAGTATAAACTCAAAAGAATAAGGAACAAGTTTGCCAGAACATTATGTATTGGTGTCATCAAGGAGAAAAGCACTTTTAAGACTTGCTCCAGTCTTCTCCATTCCTTTGGAGCTGCTTTGAGATAAGTTGATGTGCCATGGGTGGTGATGTAAAAATCAGAACTACATTTTCAATGAAAAATTCAATAAACAACATCAGCCTGTGGAGCCTTTCCCCCCCAAATCTTCCATAATTTCTGTTTCAAGCTAGCTCATTTTTTTTAGCCTTGGAGGCAATGCAACAGCTTCACAAACACTGTTAAAATAAGGGACTAACAGATCGCCTGTTACCTGTCTGTGATGTTCTGTTTTGTCACTGAACTAATAGTGACATGCGATACAACTTCAAGTGAAAAGCTTTAATATCACTTTATTTTTATTTACTTGGGTAAATATTTCAGAAAGTCATTCTTGTGTCTGACAGTTTCTGTTCTCAATGTTGAATTTAATGGAGTGGGGTAAAAATAAGATGATCTGGATTGTTTTTGTGCAGTATCATAGTTATTTTCTTATATTATCATCATTCTTCCCCCATTAAAGAAAATAGATGCATTTTATTGTGTGATACTATATATTTTACTAAATTGATCTAAAAAAAAAAAAGCCACCAAAACATAAGCTGGTTTTGGCATCCTGCCAAAAAACACAGCACAAACTCAGCTGCTGCATCATTGGTCGGTGACTCTGTTATCTCCGTCTCTTTTTCCTTATCAAATATGGCACAGTGTGGGAAACAGTTCCCACATTTGTCCTTCTGTTTCCCAGGATGAATAGTTTAAATAGCTGGAATTCCTAGTTGAAACCAGGGACACAGCAAACTGCAGCTTGTCGAGGTCCCATCTCATATCAAAGAATGTGGAATGAGTGAAAGTATTATTTATTTATTTATTTTCACTTGACATGACCTCCTTTTTGCAGTATTATTACAAACACCGAGGCCTGAGAGGTTGAGCATGCTTGTAGAGGTTAACTTGAAACACATGCCAGATGTGAATTTTCAACGTCAGTTTTATGGTGTGTGCCTTTAGATCACAAAACCACCTGAACACTTTATAACAGGAAAGTTTATAGACAGAAGCTGTATTTTTATGATGAACCATTGGCTAAGTTAGATAAATAACTTACTGAAATTCCAACTATGTAAACATTTTCCACTTGAAGGCCTCTGAAGCACAATCTCAGGGACAAATTTTACTTCCCCCAAGCATTATGGATGGGAACTCCTAGCATTTACACTGTTCGATAGTCACCTGAAACTATTCAAACACCAATCGAACAGTCACTGTCCATTCTGCTGGGTCCCTCGCTCTCCGTGCAGAGTTCATTGTTATGCTAGTTTGACCTAGACAAGTTTGCACTTGGCCTTAGCTTGGTTTGTTACATAAAAAAAGTTCAAAATTTATGCTTCATTCCTATTGAGAACACAACAGCTCTGCAGCTGTTGGATTACACGTCTGTCCTGGTTGACAGGAGGATCATCTCTCAGCTTCATGAACGAAGGAACATGTGTTACCTCAGCTCAAGGACAGTGGACTGCTCCATCCATTCATGGCAAAGTGACTTCCGGATGAAACGTTTACTTTTTTTAAAAAAACAAGGGAGTTAAAATATAATAATCAAAAGAACGGTTCCTTTTAAGAAGTAATAAACAAAACCTCCAAACTAGAATGTTCTATTGTGTATTTTAAATGTTTTGTTTAATTTGTTATTAATTTAATTTTCTGGCTCACATTAAGTGTTATGAGGTTTTTACAATTTAATTTTGTAAATTCTTCCATAATGTGCCACACATTCTATGTAGAGAAACCTTAAAATAAATGTCAAGCATACGGTGTTGTGTCAGCCCAGAGATGACGGAGTGCTGACACCTGGCCCTGGGTTTGATCAGATGCTATTCTCTGCCCTGTGAGTAATCACAAAGGAGTGCTCATTGCCTGCCTGTGCAATGTGCTGGAGCCAGAAACACAAAAAGTTGGCAAGACGGACCATTCAAGACAAAGTGAATATATATACCCCAATAATAACAAGTGGTATAATCACAAAAGTAAAATATCATATGTCATGTAAGTGGGACCAAGTCAAATCTAGAATTTGGATGATCTTATCAAAATATTTTAATTTCTGAAATTTACAATAACAGCCTATGAACTTATGATAATGAACAAAGCAGACTTTGAGCCCAAGATACAGCATGACTGTTGGTGAAGAAGTCAATCTCCAGTTTAAAAAACAATTAAGAGTTTCTTTAAGACATACCAATGGGAAATTTATCAAAGGGTTCATCTACTACCTTTTATGACTGCTGAGGTAGGTAAAGAGAAAGCATTATGGGGGGGACATAGTACATGAAAGCCTCTTATCTCAGTACAGTCGGTCTATTTTATGGATCATTTCTCATTCTGCTGGTATAAAAATCTTATTTTTTATCCAGGTCTGAGAAGGAAAAGTACTGAATATTCAAGTAAAAGGTCAAAGTGGCCTTAAACATTTCTAAACTCCTTCAGCGGACTTAATGTTAAGCCTCCTGAAGGAACATCTCATGAGGCGTGACAAAGTTCTTCACATTCCCCTTTAGGATGTCAATTACTGATCATAAATTTAAAATATCTGAGGAGCCCAGGACAGGACTTGTGTGTTATATCAGCATATGATTTCAGTGATGCCTGACACTGTTCAAACTAATCACACAGACAGCTCTCATCCTCTTCCCAAACACGAACCAGAGGTTATTATCAGTTTAGGCTGGTGTTTTATGCAGTAACAAAAGGCCAAATAAAATCTACAGTAACCAGCTAGTGTTCAATTGTGAAATTCTAACATAGAAAGTATCAATTTATGAATATAGTTCCTATGCTGAGCCAAAAAATATATAAAGAACATGTCACCTAATATGCGTCCATTCTTTTATTCTAAAATAAGTCAAACATAAGACGAGACAAAAGGTTTGAAAAACATTACGTTGTCATCTTATTCTAACCAATTCAAATATTTTGTGTCTTGGGGCTGGATCTAAAATAAAAACTGACTATCAGAAGACACTCATGCTGTATGGCACAAACAGACACTTCCACAGAAGCAGCATGAACATTTGGCTACGCACAGCAAACACCAAGATGAGCAGAATCCTTTTAACAACATAAACTTTACAAAGACTGATCATGTGATGAGATGAACTTGGTTTAAAAAAAAGCTCCAATGTTGTGTTACAGTGTTACAGCACTGCCTGCACAACTTAATCCAATCCAATCTGATCCAACTTTATTTGTTAAGCACTTTAAAACAACCTTCATTGACCAAAGTGCTGTACAGGATAATAAATAAAAAAATATAACAGCTCACATTTCATAAAAGAGATAAAAGAACAATAAGAGTTAAAACAACGCTTAGCGATGAAAGAACACTATTTACAAAAACAGAAAGAACATAATGTTTTAATAATAAAACATAAGTAAAAAGAAGGCATGACGACTCGATGACTACGGTGTTGGTCTGAGGGACCTTCAGGAGCAGCTGATCAGATGACCTGAGATGGGGGGGGGGGGGGGGGGGTCTACTGTTGCAAAAGCTCAGAGAGGTAGGGCGGGGCACGACCATTGAGAGATTTAAAAGCAAATAAAAGAATTTTAAAAATGGATCCTAAAATAAATGGGGAATCACACAATTCAACCCACCAATAAGTGATGTGAGTTTCATGTCCCTTTTGACTGTTTCCTCTACGCTGAGGGACAAACACAAGCTCCTAAAACAGCTAATGTTAAAGGAGCTCTGAGGACTTTTCAGAAAAGTTAGCATTAGCGCTAGCAATAAAGACTTTGTCTCCCATGAGCACTTGCTCCCTACTATTGTGAGAACATGACTCTGACCGAGACGTGTGTTTGCTTTGAAAATGAATGGAGATCTGATCTTTTATTATCACTATTTTTCTTTGTTCAAGTCAACTTTTTACACGGCATCATGGTCAGTGTGGATAGACAAACGGAAAAATATGATGTCATCACTGTTATCCACTTAGCATTCATTCGCAGAACTGGTATCTTTGGCAGTGTCTGAAATCTGATCTGACATGTTCAAACTCTTGATGACAATATTTCATCTTTGTAAACATGCAGGCAGTTGCTAATTTAACAGGTGTAGTTCAGTCACTCACCCCTGGAAAGTGTCTGGTGCTTCCAGACTGATAGGTCAGTACTTGTTTGGAGCGTCCTTCCTTTTGATGACGCTATCTGAGAAACTACAGCACCTGAGGAGAGTTAGAGAGGAAAACCTTCTAAATACCTTTTTTTTCTCAAGAGTTGATCTCACTCAAGTGGTTTTGAATTGACCTATAAAAACGCACGATACAACTCTCTCTGTACTTGTTTGTATGCAAAAATATTTGAAAAATGTGAAGTCTGAAACTGGAAAGAACAGAAATTGCAACATGTTCAACTGCAGAAAAAAAAAAAGTAAAAGAGGTCAGACCATGAGAGTCACCTCTTTAAACGTCACATCTGGTTTGCACCATGGGGAAAACATTGCACTAGCTGCAATCCGGAAGAGCCTCTATTAGTCCTTCTGCACCATATCTAAAAAAAACAAATTTAAGATTAATTTACTAAGAAAAGCTCAGAGCAAATGAATCTTCTTCCTGCTATAACATCCAGCAGGAAGATGAGTTTCACTTCCACTATGTTCACAAGGGAGTGTTGGCCAGAACGCCATTTAATGCAAAGAATAAAAAAAGTTTCCTGTTCTCTGTCCTTTTCATTCAGCTTCATCCACAACATGCAGACATGTTGTCGACATGAGCTCACAACAACAGAGCTCAGGAGTTGTTACAGGTCCAATCTCATCCAACAGCTCTGCTCCTTACTGCTCCTCATTCATCCGTCTCTACTTTATTCTGACCACCACAGCAAGACATCATTCACTCACACCATGCGAGGTCCCTCCTACACCAACAGAACATGAAATGAACAGTATTCATACACAAATCCATTAACTTTGCTTATAACTCAGGGGCCTTTTCTTAAGTTTCTGTTTAATAAATTGTTAAAGTCCATCTCAGTCTGGCTGTGTGGGTCTGAGTTTATTACCCGCCAGTCCAACAGAAGTACAGGATCTGCAACAAATTCAAACATTCATGTGATGTGTGAAATTAGTCCAACTGAAACATACACTTTTTTGTCCTCCTTACAAACAGCACAATAAAACTCATCAAGCCTCAGCGCTGACACTGGGACTGCCACCAACTAAACCTGCTGATCTGACAACAGCTGTCAGTGACACCACACAGCTGGTTAATGTGCAATCTGCCCCTGATGTCATCTCATCTGGCTCCCTGTTCATGTGATAAGTTGAAAAAGGAGAAACTTTTCACATGCAGACAGTGAGTGCTATCACTGCTCTCTCAATCCAAATCTTCCATCATCTCCATTAACCAGTTTGCAAGACGTGCTTGAAATGTTTGCTTATATTTAAGAATTACAAAATAGTTTTTTAACACACTCTGTTGAAATCCTTCCAGTTTGTCAATTAATGCCTCGTCAGGGATGAGTGACAAAAACAGGAGGACCGTGCAGCCTTTTTTTTTATTTAAAAAAAAGTGTCTTACGAGACTTTTGGACTGTCTGGATTGCTTTTAAAGGATATGAAAATATGAAAGGTGAGAAACATTTACTCTCCTGTTTTAAGACATTAAGCTTATTTCAAAATTACAACAAGTTTTTTTTTTGTGGATCCCTTAAAATTAATTTTAAAACTAACTCAACGCATCTGAAATAGTTTTGTGTTTCAAGTGCAGTGTGTGTGTGTATAAAGTCTGGAGGATGGGTCCATAATCCTGATTGGCAGTAGCATTTGTCACCTGACTGCTGTGACTTGACATGAGGCAAAGATGACTTCTTTCGTTTTTACCTTTTACTGTCATCCCAACAGAACAGGTTCAAAGGTATGCAACACTACAGCACACTCTCCATGATCCCAAAAGATGACTTTGTGTGGTCGTTGAACTCAGAAATATCATTTGGGAGTTTTATGAAAACTTAACATTTGAATGTAAAGTCCTATCAATTCCATGCAGCGCCTATTAAACAACAAACACTTCGAACTGCAGGAGAAACTCTCCGTCCCCATCCCAACCTGCGGAACTGTTCAAAGCAAACATGCAATACAGAAGAGAAAGCTTATCCTTAGTACGTGATGAGAAGGTAATACTATAAACCTAAAGCGAGAAGTGGAAATTAAACTCTCGTGGCATCAATTTAGGGAAAAGAGATGATGACTCCCAGGGCTCAGTTAGCATTGCGGGCTAAAACGCATTGGAGTTTTTTGAAAGCAGCCATGCGCTACGTATGGCTTGCTGTGATGATGATCAAACCGGCGGCATCGTGTAGCTTTATACACTTGTAAATTGTAAATAATATATAATACAATTACTTGTATTTTATCACCTCAAAAGGTGAACTACACATCCTTGTCACCATAACTCAGCCAGCTCTGTTCTGCTAGTCACGGAGGCAGCAGGAAACAAGCTGATAAAAGATTTGAAAAGCGTCAATAACTTACTTCAAACGGGGGAAATAAGACCTATCCAGGGAGGAAAAGCCAGCATACGAGGCTTTTTCATCTGCTGCAGTAACTCCTAAATCCTCAACGTAAAAGACAGACACATGTATCTCCAACAAGTGTCAGTCTGGCCAGTTACTTCAAAGATCACACTCAAACAAGACGTGCCCTGTGAGAGGAAATCTACTATCTCTTCCGGTTTTCATAATGTTCTCAAACATCCGTCAGACATTCAGTTTTCTTACTATTCTTACTATTTTTTACAAAACGTGGCATGAATTCTTTTTATTATTTATTTTTTAAAGTAGATATTTTGATTGTCATGTGTGAAACACATTACCTGACAAAAGGAGCAGAGTGAGACGTCTGTTTTATTTCTCATCTGTAGACCTGAGGTTGTTTAGACTCTGGCCCCATCTACAGGTGTGGACGGGTCTTTTAAACTTACTTTTAGAGACTTGCTTTCATATGATGCCATATTTTCTTAATTTCTTTATTCCTGCACTCCTTTAATTACAATTTCCCTCGTTCATCCCGGTTGCTTTAGTTATGTTCCTGCTTTTTTCTACAATGCCTGTTTTTACATTTTGTCAGTACCTTTAAGCTTATGTTTATTTCTTATTATTATCACAGCTTTTATCTCTAAATATGTTAATATTTTAATATATATTGACGATTTTATCTTCCTTCACAGCTTTTACTCATCTGTTCCTGCCCTTTTTCTTTTAACTTCTCTTACCTTCTTTTACTTTATGCTTTTCCAAAAAAAATGGTAACGCCCTTTGGCGATAGCATTTCCTAGTTGTGGAATTTTAAACAACTATAAAAAAAGCTTACCAAATTCATCAATCCAAATTTGTTACCATACCTGATTAGTTTTACTGGCAAGACCAGGGTTGGCTGAGTGATGAGCTTAGTAAGACATGACACTGGGGTTTTCAAACTGAGGAAGGATCAAATGTCAGTAAATTAAATGATTTAGTAACTTTATTGTTCTGTTTACACACTTCAATATATTTAATTGTGATTAGATTTTTCAAAGTGATTTTTTTTTTGGCCCTTTATGACTTTAATCAGATACTGTAGGTGGATAGAGTAGGAAATGGGGCTAGAGTGGGGAATAAAATGCAGGAAACAGGCCATAGGATGGATTTGAACCCAGACCACCCACTACAGAGCTGTCTGTTTTTGGTTTGTTTGTTTGTTTGTTTTTTCAATTTGTAAATGAATTACTTGTCAAATCATTCAACCTGTCTCTTCAGCTGCAGTAACAAATTAATTTTGACTGGTTTTTATTTCTTAATTTTATTAATTCTATCATCACATGTAATCTTGTGGTGAATACTTTTAATTAACCATATCTGCTTACCCTTTAAGTTTGAAACCTACACGAGCAGACCTGTGCCACACCAAAGAAACTTTTCAATCTGTAACAAAAACACACTGAAGATATACCAAGACACATACTTTTTGATTTCATTGTGATACTGACTTTTGATGAAAGAAGTACATTCTGTTGCAGCAAACCTGGGCTGGGACATCCATTCATTGTCATCAATGGCACAGTGCTGTTTGGAGGCCGTCTATGGCTAAAATAAGAAGTTAAAATATGGGAACAGATCAGTTCCTTCGTAATGCCCCTGGTGTATCCAGAACACAAAATTAATGGATTTCAAACAATAATTAAATATTAAGAAATATACTATAATTAAATTATATCTAGGGCTGCACGGTAGCGCAGCTGTCGCTGTGCTTCACAGCAAGAAGGTCGCTGGTAAGGTGATAAGGTGAGATACTTTCCATCTTTAACAGTGAAAACTTTGTACAATTAACATGAGGGGAAAATACTGCAAAGGCCTCAGGGTGGCGCCAAAATGCTTCACAGGAATAATCTCATATGGTCAACCAACACATCAGGTGTATGATTTTCATTTCTTAATTTATTTACAATTTGCATACATGGTCTTAATTGTGTATTCCTTATTTACCAAATATTCCATAGATACTGAAATGGACAAATGTGTTAAACATGGCTATCCTGGCATTTTGTGTATATCTTGTGTTTTGTGGACCCCAGGAAGAGTAGCTGCTGCATTTGTTGCAGCTAATGGGGATCCAAATACATAACTAACTAACTGACTGACTGACTGACTGACTGACTGACTGACTGACTGACTGAATGAATGAATAAATGAATGAATGAATGAATGAATGAATGAATGAATGAATAAACAAACAAACAAACAAACAAACAAACAAACAAACAAACAAACAAATAAATGGGTAAAGGTTGCCCTTAATGCCCCCAGAGATATAGGAGTCCGAAAATGCCAGAAGAGGAAAGGCAAAGACTGTAAGTTCCCTCAAAGTAGATATTAGCACCTTTGTCATGAGGGCCTTTCTGTATTTTGATATTTCAGTTTTATGTATATGAAGCCTCTGCTTTACATCTTATTATTATTTAAAACAAACAAACACCCAAAACAAAACTATGATTTTGTTTTGGGTGTTTCACATGTATTATCTGTCTTGGTCAGGGCACTCTTGAAAAACCAGAGTTTTAATCTCAATGAGTTTTTCTCCTTAAATAAAGGTTAAATAATAGTAATTAGAAAAGAAGAAGTTCAAACGTCACCCTGTGCTCTGTAGACAAGGATTATGTTATCCTTGAAGGGGGACTGTGAGAAAGGGTTTACTGTAGGATAGTTTTTATTTTATTTTATTTTTTTCTTTTTAAGCACAACTCTCACACTGTTGACTTCACTTAAGAATGATCTTTAACATTTGCTTCATTGGTGTCATCATTTTCTTGTCTCGTGTCAAAAATATACCCATTTGATATGTGCAAACCGCCCGTGAGTAATTTCCATTCAGCTGGCAATTTAAATTGTCATGCAGGACAAACAGAAGGGTGGACTACTGATTAGTTTCTTCCAAAAATTATTGGCATATGGCACAACATTTATTTATCTTGTTCATTACGTACCTCACAGAATAACTTTTGTGCATTGCATGACTTAGAGGCAGCATACTGGGTCCGTGTATGTTTTGGTCATTGGATTTTCCGTTCAGAAAAGGATATTAAAAAACGAAAAATGAGTGGTTATTTGATTTTCATTCTAAAATTTAAAAAAGTAAAATTGAAATACGGGGCACTTTTCTTTATCAGGGTCAAAGAGGGATGAACAAAACTTTAAAAAGGAATTAAATTTCATTATCTGTGTCTAAAAAGAAAAAATAAAATGTTGGAAGACAGAAATCAAAAAACGCCCGTTTTTCATATTGTGCGACCGGAAGTTGCTGTTTCAAAGTAAGAGCACGTAAGAGGACGGTGCTGAGAAGGAGCGAGAGAGTTTTGGCGCTCCTGTGTAACAGAAGTTGATGGGCATGGATCAGTACGTAGTTTTTCGAAACAATAAAAGAGTGTGTCTCAGGGAAGAAGACATGGTTGCAGAAAAACTAAGCCGCATATTTCAGGTAAAAACTAAAAATAACTTCAAATAATCAGGCAGTTCCGCTAATAACATTACTCCGTGCTAACGGTGTAGCCTAGCCTATTTGATGTAATGGAGTTAATATCCTTGATGTCTGCATTTCTGTGGTTTCTCTCTTTAGTATGTTATATTTGTTACTACTGTATTCGAGGGGTTAATTTACTTAATTTTCTTTACAGGTCTCAAGTCAAAGCGTGTACATGACTGATGAGGCAAACGTGGCTTTGTTTCCTGGGGCATCAGGTGTTTTCAGCTCATTAGACCTTACTCCCAGGGTTCACTATGAGGTTCATGGTGAGGACGTGGTCACCCCATCAGCTCCAAATATCACGGGGCATAGTTTTTCGTTCATGCGATCACCTGCGACTAGTACTGCTAGTTCTCCTGCACACCGGAATCCAGCCACCTTCAGAGCCACTGTCTCCAAAACATTTCAAAGGTAGTCTTAAAAAAACGTGTTAAGTTACTGTGAAACGATTTATATGATTTCAAATGTATTCATTGCGATATAAGAAATGAGTTATAATTTGATTTTGTTGCACAAGAGCTAGATACGAATTGATCTTAATATTTTCACTCTGGTTACTAGTCTTCATCTCATTCATGATTATTGTATCATAGTAGTTCTACAATTCTACAATTTCATTTAGCAGATGCTTTTGTCCGAAGCAATGTACAACATAAGCAATAATACCACTGTACCACAATTAATGCTACTTTACAGATGTTTAAACATTGTTCCTTAGAAAATTTGTTCTATTGTCTACTTACTGTTAATATATAAAATGTTCAATGGTACTAACTAGAAAGCCTTGTGTGCTATAACTTATTTGGATGATATTCTCACAGATCAGTGTACCTTGCTGAGCTGGTTGGTGGAAGACTGAGTCCCAGCAGAATGGTGGTTGTCCGATTTATGGAGTCTGAGGCTTCCCTTCAGGGGATTATTGAAAAAGTGCAAGATGCCATTGGAAGTCATGACCCTATAATGTTGACTGATGCGCAGGGAAATGCAATTTTGGAGTCAGAGGGAACAACAGGTGGATAAGTATTAATTTATTTTGTACACACACGCACACACACACACACACAATTACTCATAACTGAACCAGCCACTTATGTAATATATATATGTTGTTTTATTTATTTTATTTTTTTCTGTATTCTGCCACCGCTACCAAGGGTCACAATACTGGAAACAAAATGCACGAAAGATTCTTGCTGTACCAGAACGGGATTTCCAGGAATTGCAGGGCGCAAAGAGGAGGAGACTGAGGTATGTTATGTATTCATGTTACTCTTATTTATCCAATCATTGAAATACATATTTTGTTTTGTTTTTATTTTTTTCTACTGAAACTTATCTCTTGTCTTATAAGATTATCAAATAGAACATTTTCTACTTTAAAATCAGCACTAATTGCTTTTCCCCTGGCCTTTACTTTTGTGTATAGAGAGGCTCTTATATTTGGAACAAAAAGCCATTAGGCATTCTATTATATTATTACTTTGGTATGCCATGAGGGCACAAGCTCCCTCACCTAAGAATGAGAGCCTGTCATAATCAAGGATGGAAGTTAAGCTAGCGTAACCTTCTTACTTTTCTTGTCTTGTTTAAAAAATAATTCATAACAAATTGTTCTGACAATGTTTGCTTTTGTTAATTAGTTGCTTTTCAACCTTTCTCATCTTTCATACAAAAAGTTAGGCTATCACTACCAAAACCGTCTTAGTAGCACCACTACCCATCTATTATGCCTTTTCTGCACAGCCGGAAAGATGAAGATGCTGCAAGCATTGGAGAAGTTACTGAAAAGATCGAAGAGCTCATACTAGCATCACAGAGCCTACCAGATGTCACTGCAGCAATCAGAGAGCTCACCAATGTGACTGCCTCTCAAAGAGTCACCCTGACTCATTCCCAGCTACAGACCATCAAGCAAGGCTTCAGCTGTGTTGTTTGTTTGAGTAAGTATGCAATGGAAAGTTAAATAACTATCACACACATAAAATAATTTTGAGTCCATTTTATTTCATCTGTGCCAGTATTTGAGATGATCGAATACATGGTCTTACATTCCCTAATCAAGGTAATTTTTGTCTCATCTACTACAATTAATTGCATCTACTAATGGAGACCCTTGTATAACAGGCAATAGTATGATGTAAAAACAGACATTTTTAAAAGCATTTAAGTTGTTTAAAAGAAAACACTTTCACCTATTACACTTCAAACGTTTTCATGGAGACAGACAGCAGCTAACAAGTTTTTTTCTCATTTTGTATTTTAGAGTTCATTGAGGAACCAGTCTTCATGCAATGTTGCAAAAGTATCATTGGCTGCAAGACGTGTGTGGAACAGTGGCAGGAGACCTCTGACTACTGTGCAAAATGTAGGGGGAACTCCAGACACAGCATTGTATTTGAGGTTAATGGTCTGTCTGAGACATTTTCTGTTCTGAAATCCCTTTTTGAAGAGGAGTAACATTTTGCACTTTTATACTCACAGGAAGCCATGGTGTATTTGAGTTTATTTTACTGACTGAAAATATGGTTAAGAGTTGTTCTTCAGAGTTGATTTCGCATAAAGAAGGAAGTTGAAAATTTGACAGTTCTCATTGACATCATTATTTCATTGACTTTAACATTTACATAAACTTTTTCCTTTACCAAACACTTACTGCCACCAGTTACCTGTTCCTGTAACTAATTCCTATTCTATAAGTTCAAATGGCACTTCACACATTGCGATAAGTTGTAGTTATGAGATGGAGCAAGGCCTCTTTGTATGGAGCAAAGTCGTCGTTCACTGCT
The DNA here is from genome assembly GCA_030710495.1 of Labroides dimidiatus. Taxonomy (NCBI): domain Eukaryota; kingdom Metazoa; phylum Chordata; class Actinopteri; order Labriformes; family Labridae; genus Labroides; species Labroides dimidiatus. Next base: position 16,924,459 of record CM061148.1, on the reverse strand, counting down.
CTAGAGAACAAGTCTGAAATGTCAGAATATTTCTCTGCAAACTGATTCTCAACTGTAAGTTTGTCCTGTTCAGTTGAAAATGGATCAACTCCAAAAGTAGAATGTGTGGTTAGTTCGGATCCCAGTTGTTGGTTGTACAGGTCTGCTGCTTCAACTGAATGAGGCAGCAGCTCCTCTGGAATTTTTCTGGGACAGCCACTGCCAGCCAAGTCGTTTGGTATGCCTTTACCTAGAAAATAAAGAACATATGGTTGATCATGAAACTTATGGCTGCTTGTTGCATTTATTTTAATCTTTTCTACACTGGTTTATTTCACCTGGTATTCGGTGAGCGTTCCATGACTCCACCACCCTGGTAAGACCAATCTGGCATAACTGTACAGTCAGGTTGGACACACAGTATCTGACAAGATTGTTATCCATGTCCAATTCCTCTTGATCCACCAATTGCAGAAGGGCTGTCTTCAGGGGGTAGTTGACACGATTATTGACCTCAGGCCAGATTCGTTCAACTGTATGATTCTGAAATTAGAAACAGATTTGGCATTTATTCTGGTGGTTGATGCAGAATTACCTCTGTAACTCAGCAGTCATAACCTATAACCAGAGTTTGTTTGTTTTTTTTATTGTTATGTTTGATAGTGTTTTTACTCAACGTTGGAAAGCATAGTAAATGTAAAGAAAATGTTTGAAATGTGTGCAAGTAGAGACTGCTGCTGAAGAAAACAATAAAAATTATAATCCAAATGGGCATACTTAGTGTGTTTCTGAAACAGGTAAAGAAACTATTGGACTCTACCCTTGTGGATGAAGTCTGTAAGTAAGGCCTTCTCTCCTGATTATGGCGATGGGATGACAGCAGCTCCTGCATGAAGAGTGTCAAATAAAATTCTTTGCCATGATCTACTCGCACCTGATCCCACATTCCATAGGCAAGTACTGCAGGCCTGTTGGATGGAAAAAAAAAGTTTTAATATGTGCAGAACTTCTTAATGCCTTTGGTGTCCACAACAATACATGGGCTATTACCTGAAAACATCTTCATAGATGGCTAGGTTGTTTTCTATGGGCATTGTAGAATGAGCAACAACCTTTTTGCTGAAGCCATCAATGGCTAAAACATGGGTGACCCCAAACATAGACAGCTTTTCATTTTGGTCCATATGAACCTTTTGACCCATGTAGTCTGCTTGATATGGTGTGGGGTTGAGATTGCGGGCACCCTAAAAGAATTATGAAGCACAAATACAAAAAAAAAATTACCTCTTCTTTGCAATGATTGCAGGCTTTATAAATGTAATTCAGTGTATTTGTAATTGTAATTAAATAATACAATCTCTTTTAAATATATAAGCAAAATAAACAGAAAATAAAACTTAGAGCACTTAATATCAAAACTTTTGATGATGTAAGATATTAAAGCTGAAACTGTAACAAACCTGACGTCTTGCTTCATGGTAAGGCTGGTGCAAAGTCCTGAGCACTGATCCAATTCGTGTCTCTGCAGCATGCACTCCTTTCACGGCCAGATACCCCTTCATCATCCTTCTTCCATATGTAGGTCCGGTCTAGAAAATAACAAAATGACTTCCACATTCCAAAGCCACACCAATTAAAACTTTCATCAAGAACATAGGTGTTAATATTATAGGATTTGTCTGTTGAAAAATAAGTTTTTTTTTTTTTTTAACTTATTAGAATTGTGATAAACGGGCGTGAAAATGTGAAGCATTCTCTCTCTCTCTCTCTCTCACTCACTCACTCACACACACACACACACACACACACACACACACACACACACACACACACACACACACACACAGTAAAGGGGAGCTCTAACAGGTTCCTACCTCGGTTATGGCTTTTGCGACCTCTAACTCCAAATGTGCGTCGGGAAGTCCCATCAAACTTAAGCCATTTTCAGCACAAAACCTCCTCACATTTCTTGCAGAAAATCCTCTTCCACCTCCAATTTCGTGTGATATGCGTGCAGAGATTTCTCCAGATGACAAGCCTTGTTTTGCCATATCAAAAATCACGTCAGAGTAAGGTTCCAAAGACATTTTAGCATGGGCTAGGGTACCACAGTCATGTATTTTTTTTTTTTTGGCGCTTTTGCCATCGTCCTCATACGTGCTCTTATTTTGAAAACGACAGCTTCCGGTCGCACAACATGGAAAAACGGGCGTTTTTTTGTTTCGCTCTCCTAATATTTTATTTTTTTGGTTTTAGAAACAGAAAACGAAAATCAAGCGGGTTTTTATTTTTTTCATACCTTCTTGACCCTGTAAAATATAAATGCCTCGAATTTATCTATTTATTTATTTGTTTTAAAAAATGAAAATCAAATAGCCACTCGTTTTTTGTTTTTTAATATCCCTTTCTGAACGGAAAATTCAATGACCAAAACATACACGGACCATACTGGACCATAAAATGTCCTTACACCCATTCAGATAAAAAAAGTAATGTCTCAAAATCTGAGAAAATGTTAACGACGGCTCATGAATTCTTTTTTAAGTGTCACATTGAAACCGACGCAGATGGGCAATTTTCTACAAATATACAGACCTATAAGGATCTACTGAAAGAAAGTTAAAAAAAAAAAGAGGACGACAAAGTGAGAAAACAGAACATATTTTGAGCAAACATCTTGAGATCTTGTTTGAAAAAGAGAATGAGGGGGGTGGGTTTGAGGTTTTTTTTAAGAGAGGCAGTTGCTCAGAAGGGAGTCTGGTGGGTGGAAGGAGGGAAGTTTTGAGGATAAATGCGCTCTTTCATTTCAAAGTGAGAGAAACCCGTCACTGGAGGCACATATTTACATGAACAGAATCTCACTGGAAAGAGCTGTTTTTGGATGTTTGGAGTTGAGAGACCAGCGGAGAGAGCTATGGATGACGTGCACAGCAGCGCGTCCGAAAGTTTTGGCTTGATGAGCGCAGTTTGATCTTCAAAGACGCACGCCGGTGTCAGCGGGAATAAATGTAATGCAGACTGACTGTTTTGGAAGGTGTTGGACATTAGTTAGGGTTTAATGACTCTGAACTGTGGCCTCTTGTTTGATGGGACAGGTGCTGGATTTTCGCGCTCTCAACATGGATCACTGAGGTGTCAATTAATTTTTTCTTTTTTTTTTTTTTTATACTCTATTCTAAAGAAGTTTTGATGCGCCGCAGCATAACTTTCAACTGTGGTGTCAGTCAAATATCAGAACTTTGAACGGCACAAATAAGAGGTTTTGCTCCTGACTGCTTGTGTTGAGAACCCTTTTCGAACAGAGGATATGTAACTGTGGCACTGTTTGTACGGATTTTACGCACCTTCTGAGGAAAGAGAGCTGAAAAAGTAGCACACGTGTGTGCGATTGTGAATGTGTGTTGGACGCTGATACACAACATTATAAAAAACTTAATAATCAGGGGAAGAAAAAGATTAAGTAGACGCGAGACTGCTTTCAGTCAGTTTCCTAAATGGAGCTGCATAGATACCTGCTGTACCTGGAGTTTATATTCCTTCTTAAAGGTAAGAACTACTCTAAAGTTATAAAATCTGTTTGGGTTATACGTTTTTTTTTTTTAGAATTAAGTTTTATTGATTTTTATGCATCATTAAGAACAAGTAGTTGTTCAGTCACTGCACGAATTAGTAAACTTTAGTGAACCATATTATTTCCACCTCTTTTCAATGATTGATGCCTCTTTACTGGCAGTTGGTCCTCTGACCAATTCTGTCAAGCTCAATGACATGGTCTTTAACCTCCACTACTTTTACACTTTAACAGATAACATATGTGAATAAATGTGTCATGCGTGCCTCAGGCCCAGAGCTTTGTTCTGTGTGACAGTAAGCCTCTGACCATGAAAACATTCCCAACATGACTGTGTGCAGGAGAGTCAAGGGGCAGACACATTTAAACATATGGCCACACTCCATTTGCCAAACAGATCAAAGATATAGGAAGTTGTGCATGAGTCCAACAAAGTAATGGTTTCTGCTTTAAAGTTGGATGATCCAGCAAATCAAACCGTTTTGTCAGTCCTGAGGAAATATTTCATCCCTGTTGGCCAGCTTTGACAGAAGATGTCTGGAGCAGTAGGAGATATTTGCTGAAGTTTCCTTTGCCAAAAGGTTACTGGTTCATCTCCACTTACAGCCGACTCCTCCTGACCTGTGCAGCAGTGTAACTCAACCTCATTGGCCATATCAGCCTCCTTCACTGCTTAGACATGTCAACGGTTCCCCTTAATAAGGCATGTGTGCCATGTGTGTTTGCTTCTTACTCAAGTTCACTGTGGTAGTGCAGCCTCACGCACCTCATTGAGCCACTCACCACCACCAGCAAGAAACCAAAGAAACAGACTATTGTTGTCTACCAAAATAAAGTGTTTTTGCAGCTGATAAGCTTTAGTTTAACTGCAGCACATAGCCATGACCACAGTGAGATCAATAGACTGAGATATTAGGTCCACCCATGTAAAGTTCTACCTGCTTTCTGGTACTTGTGCCAAACTTTAACATGTCGTCTGTAGACTAATTACCCATGCAGCCACTTTTCATGCTATGTAAACGCCTCTTATTCAGCAGCAAGCAGTAAAATCATTTACACTGCACACGAACACACACATACACACAAATACACACACACCTATTTACACATGCCAGCAGCCAAATGATGCCTGTGGTTAGGTTTTACATGTTGCCTTTCATTTTCTGTTTAAATGGAGCATACACATTGTAAGTCCCATCTCTGTGTGACCTTTGATTTTATTTGTACTGTAGCTCATGTGATAGCAGTTTAAGAGTTCTCGCATGTGCTTAAGTGTGCTACCTTGTTCATGTGTCATACATAAGCATGTAGGTGAATAAGTATGTGTGTAATGTTAATGTTTTCACCAGAGCTCCCCTAATGCAGCCAGCAGGCAACCTGTGTCTGTTACACTCTGTTATGCTTTACTGAGATGTCCAACGCAGGTGTGTGTGTGTGTGTGTGTGTGTGTTTGACTCAGTTCCACCAGTCATTCATAAATTTACGCTATTATTCTCCCTGCTATCTTCTCCTGTTATTTCACTTTCCCATCATTCGCTCACTTTCATTCCTTTTCCCCCTCATCTCCCACCCCCATTCCCCACGAGAAGGTTACAGAGATGAGAACGGACCACGGTGGAGATAATGGATAGAAAAGCTGTGAAAGTGGGTGAGAGGAGGTGAAGGGGGAAATGTTTGGGAAACATGAGTGGGTCAAATGAAGATGATAGAAACAGGCGCTAGAGTAGACAACTCTACTGCGGACAGAGAGACAGAAAAATACAGCAGTAAAGAGGAGAGGAGCTCAAATATTGTAACCTAAATACAACAAATATAAGACATGTTTCTCTAGAATTAAAACTTTCAGTTTCTGCACTATCACATCCAGCAGCAGCAGCGCCTAGTGCTTTGTGGTTTGGAGAATCTGGACCCAGTTTGGCTTGATAAATGTTTGCCACCAGTTGTCATGGGAATGGGTGGTCAGACAGGCTGTGGTGCAGTGTCATATATGAACTCCAAATGAAAATTGAACCAGCGGAGGGAGGGCAGGAAAGAGAAAACAGCAAATGATGGTGCAGCTTTGTGGGAGTCCAAAAGGGCTGGGCTTTGTGGCAGACTTACAGTGTGTTTACATGTGTGCTTCAGCGTATGTTATAGGAGACTGGGGAAAAGAAAAAAGGCAATTTATGGTTTATGAGAGAACGAGTGAAATAGGAGAATGACATCAGCCAGAATCACATCAACGCAAGGGTTGTTATCAGGCACTTGGTTTGGTTGTGGAGTAAGTGGAATTGGAGAAGTTGGGGGATGTTGCCACAAGAAAAGAAAAGAGAAATGTTTTACTACACTGCTTATAAGAACAGTTGTTGGAGAGGATAAAAGAGAGTTACTTGATAAAAACTGGGCTGGATAGCAAGTTTTTTGTTCATTCTGGCTATGAAAATGAAATAATCTACATTAAGGAAATGCTTTATCCTTTACTAACCCCATTGGTGAAGCACATTTGACATCTGTGTTAGATGGCTGGATCCCATTGGTTCCCTGGTGGTTTAAGGGTTTAACACTGGAAGACTGCATAGATATGCAGGATGAGGCGAAACACGATTAAAAAAGTAGACACTGTAGTTTCCTGAGTTTAACGCCAACACTAGTGGTGAAACATGCTCCAAATGACAATATTAAGATGTTAGTGCTAAGAAGGAAAAATATTAGCAGGGGCTAGCTTAGTGTAACATGTTTACATGCTTATTCAAAAAGGTTTATGCAGAATATCAAGGTGTTTTTGAGAATGTAAGGAACAGGGGAACAATTCCTGGAATTCAACCAACTCTCTCAAAGACTCAAAACCCCTAATATCCATCTTATGATGACAGAAAGTAAAGGGTTTTGAGAGACAGTAAACTTTATCCTCTGTGTATCATAAATCTTATCCATTCTGTTAAGCAGGCAAAGCTACAAACTTTGACTGACTTTGGCTCATGATAGGTACAGATCCACCAAAGGGCCCACCATTTTTGGTTAGATGAGGCCAAACTGGCAAAACCTACACCTCTGTCATGAGGCATTTTTTTTTATTTATTTGACCTTCATTTTATCAGGTAAAAATCTTTGAGAACCAGTTCTCATTTACAAATATTTACATTAACTTAGGGCCAGCCTGGCCAATACAACCCACACCTTTGTAGCGACAGATGTCCAGTGAGTAAATCTGTATACAAGAAAAGACGAAACTTGCCTGAAAATGTAATTATATCACAGAATGAAAACATCTGTTCTGGAGAGAAAATGGAAAAATTACAGTGTATGAGAAAGGCAGGAGCAGAGATGGAAGAGAAACAGTGGAATATCTAGTTTCTGTCTCTAAACCAAGTTGAATCCCCCTCTGATTGGCCCGGCCAAGGAAACTGTTTGTGTGTCAATGTGTATTTGTTGGAAAGTATCTGTACAAACGTAAGAGTAGCTGGTGTGTAATCACAGCTGCAGTGGTCTTGTCTTGTTTCCCATCCTGTACTACTTTCCTCAAGAGGAATCACACTAAGAGTACAGTTAGAAATGTAGAGTTACTATACACGGACCTGGATGCTGCTTAATTACACGTCAAGTCAAATGTTATTCAACAGAGCAGATCCAACACATTCTGCTGTTCAGGGATTTAAATAACATACAGTTGATGCACAAGAAACGCATGTTAAATGAGAATGTCAAGAGAAGCATACTGATCCAAGTGAAAATACATCGTAAGGCTACTTTTTTGAGTGGACATTAGCAGCTGAAACTATAGACTGAAGAAGTGATCACAAACTCTGGTTCACCTATTGCTTTATAAAGCCATGGTTTTGACATTTTGGACGTTATCATCTTTGTTTTTTGGGGGGTCAACAGTGACCATATATCTGAAAAGGGATGTAGCTATTGAGAGTATTTTATCAAATACAAAAGTGAACTTATAAGTTTAACACAGTAAGTTTGTTTATGCTCTACACAAATGCATTAACTTGCTAAAACGCAAGCTAACAGCTGTGTTTCCCAGTGACTGGATTATATTGTTGGTGTTAGCTGACTAGACTCATTCTTCATTTGTTCAGCTTAAAAAGCTAAGAGATCTTAAAACTTGAAACATAACGCACCAACTCTTATTTACACCAATCTGCTTGTAAGTGCACAAGCGACAGTCTGCTCTGCAAGGCAAAACCAAAAATAAGTGTAACCAGTGAACTGTTGGTTGTTCTTTCGTTTTTTGAGCTGAGTGAAACATTTCAGCAACTCACATGCAATGCAAAGAAACGTAGCACACACTTTACAAATTGAAGCTATATTGTCATTTCTTTTCTTTTCATCTGGTATCATCTTAAAGATACTCCTTATCCTGATAACAGTAACTTTAAAAGAAAGCCTTTCTTCCAAGTGCCAGTCATGAGCTCGACCTCTTTGTGGCTTATTGTTCAGTGAAGTCGCTACATCCACTCAGATTTCTTTTAGTTTAAAAATGTTAGGCAAAAACTAGTGATATACAGTACATGATAAATCTTTAGATACCAGAAGTAACTTTTGATCGAATAGTCTTACTAGAGAGTACAGAAGCTTGAGAAAACCTCAGAAATTTGAAAGGCAAGATAATAGCAACCAGTAAATACAAGACTCTCGATGATGAATAACCTTAAATTATACATAAAAATACAATCAGGTTAACCTGTTTCCTGAAAGCTTGAGGAATTTTTGGGGTGTCATTTTCCTTTTCAGTTAATATTTCTAATACATCCATCAATGGACACATTTTTAAACTTCCCCCTCAGACTGTGGTACAAATAAAATATGTTACATTTTGCCAGTTGGAATATGTTTTCATGCTTCAGTTTACACCTGAATGTTTTAAATCCCAGTAAACTGACCATCATCACTATGTGTCTCTCTTTCTGTATGAAGGGCAGGCTTGTGTGTCATAACAGGAGGCTTACTATACTACATAGTTTTTTTTAACCCACACCCTTCCTTGCCTTGCCTCTTCTCTTCGCTCTCCTTTCCCAATTTCCCCTCAGACTGAACTCCTTTTTTTCCTGGAGGTTGACTCTGGTCATACTGTTTATCCATCTCTTTGAGCTTCCCCAAACCCTGCTCCTAATTCCAGGAGAGAAAATAATAATCTGACTCTGCACTGCAGATAGATACACTGCTTCCTGCTCTATGTTTTTCATGAATTTCATTTATATGCATCAATTCATCATTAATAAGTATGCAGAATTAAATCAAAATTAAAGAGCAAGCTTCTAGTTGTAGCTACATCTCTAAGGGAAGGATATGAGACACTTTTGTTTGAAATACTGTAGAAACTTTTTGTCATGTTGCCACCTGTTTAATATTCTGCTCTGCTGTGTCTTTCAGAGGTGTGTCAGTGTTTCAATATAGATGTCAAACATCCACGCATCTTCGATGGTCCAGAGGATGCTCTGTTTGGCTTTTCTGTTTTACAACACGAAGCAGGGGGAGAGAAATCGTAAGTGTGTGGTGAAAGACAAGGCGAGCATGATGCTAATTAAACATCAGCCACAAAGAGCATGAAAAACAGAGAATTGTCTCACTTGAAATTGTCTCACTTTTTGAAGGATGCTGGTTGGTGCTCCCTGGGATGGACCACCCAACAATCGGAAAGGAGATGTGTACAAATGCATTGTGGGAGAGAAGAGGAGCTCAGGATGCAGCAAAGTGAATTTAGGTAAAAAGAAATATAAACTTCCTTAGAAATGAATTCTAATTCTTGGAATGCTTTCATCATGTATGGATAAAATGAACTCCATCTGTGTAACTCAGGTGAGACTGCTCTTCAGAACGTTTCTAAAAACTTGAGGAATTCTCACCTGGGAATGACGCTCACTCCTAACTCACCTGATGGCTTCTTGGTATGTTGCTTCTACCCTGACAAACTACGCTTTTTTTAATCCATGCTAAATCTCTGGAATTTTATGGGTGGGGGTCTGATGGGATGTGGTGAGACCAGGTTGTGTTTGCATGAATGAATCAGCTATGTTGGTATACTTTTATTTGAATTTTGAGGTGACCAACTGTGGTTCACTGACCACACATTTCCTGGATATCTTTTTTAAGATTCATACTCACATTTCCAAACAACAGTTCTGTAATCATTGCTCAAATAATAATCTGAATCCTTATTGTTTGTGTATTCACAGTTTTTCATGACTTGAAATATATTTTTTCTTATGTAAATGTGAGGCCAATGTTGTTCAGTTGTCTTCAGGCAGACAACTGAAGACCACTGCAGATTAATTAAATGTCAGTTCTACATTTACTCTTTATCCTACCGCATATGCGCACATCTAGCTGTGCTAAAATCTATTTTTTTCTTGCTACATTTTGTTCTCAGTTCTATTTTCTTAACAGTAAAAACAGTAAAACTGTGTAACTTCTGTTGTCTTGCTTACAAGTCAAAGTTAAATCTTTTGAAAGATAACTCTTGAGAACAGTTAATGAGTCTGATGAACATGTAACTTTCATATCAACTTCTAACATTTTGAGCTTTCCAGCTCCCCCAAAAATGCACCCCCTGCCTCTGCTACTCAACAGTGTGTGTGTTTTTTACAACTGTGTGTGTTAGTTTCTCTGTCTTTAGCCCTCTCTCTCATTTGTGTTGATATTGGTTTGTATCATTTAAAGGCATGGTTGATTGTCACAGAAAACTAGCATGAATTTGAATGTAGCATCTTCTCAGGACTCTGTTTAATCCCCGCTATCCCACACTAGGAGCTCCTCAAAAACAGCGCCCCCGCTCACATGCACGAGCGCCACTGATTTGCAATTATATGATCGTGACTGATTTAAAACCACAGACTCAGACAGGTCCTCAGTACATAGTTTTTGTTTGCATTAAGTACCAGTAATCTGGGTATAGGTAGTTTTTCTGCCATTCTCCAGCGTACTTGGATCCCTCTTAGTTATCCGCAGGAGGCGGGCAGAATGGCAGGACAGGATTTGATTGGTTTAACAAATTGGCTGCCAAACGCTAGGACTGGTTGGTGTTTTCCCAGGTTTACTCCTGCTGTAGACAGCGGCTATTTTTCACACTATTTAAAGAAAACATCATGCATTGATTGCCATCAGGACAAAAAGATCATTTTAACCAGTTAACAAAAAGTGTTTCTGAATCTGATTACCAACACTGCCTTTCAGTGCACCACTGGATTGCTGCTTCGGGTATGAAGTACAGTTCACCAACTCTTATCCAACTCAGCCTATTTTTTTTTTTTTTTTTTTGTGTGTGTGTGTGTGTGTGTGTGTGTGTGTGTGTGTGTGTGTGTGTGTGTGTGTGTGTGTGTGTTTATCCTAACCCCAGTGGTCAGGTCTAAAACTGGATCGGAATGCGTCTCCGTCCCTTTGTTAATGACAGACCTACTAAAAGCCATAGCACCTCATGCTTTTCTCCATCTTCTCACTCCTTCCTTTCTCCTCCCTCTCTCCATCTTTTCTCTTTCTGCCTGTCTGTGTGCCTGAGTAGAAACCATCTCTAATGACAGGGCGAGCAAAACCAGGATGTTTCTCTTTCTCTCATTCTACCCATATTTCACCCCACTCTTGGTCTCCCTCTTTTGTCTTTTTACTGAGTTTCTTTTAACCCCCTTCTCTGCACTCTCCCCCTTATTGCTCCCTCTTGGTATGAAAGCCAAATAAACAGCTTACTTTGAAGATAAAAATATTTTTATATGATTCCCCCTCTCCCCTCTGCATTTAGCACAATCTGATTTAAATTGCCTCACTGGTCTGGTGCTGTGGCTCTGTAAAACCACTCATGACAACAGAGACTGCCAACATGCCAACAATAGTCTCTCTCTCTCTCTCTTTCTCTCTCTCTCTCTCTGCCTCTCTCTTATTTTTTATCCCCAAACCACACCATTGTAGTTTTTCCATGGGTTATTCTCTCTTATGACTTGTTTGCTTTTTGTTCCATGTCTCAGATCTCGTTGAGACACTCACACATTTATTCTGTTTTATTTGAGGGTCATCCCGCCACATTTGTCCGTATCTTCTAACATCTTACACTTTGATAAGAACATAATTACCAGTAACACAAGACTAAAACATAAACACGTTATATGAAATTAACTTGCTGGAATTAGCTATACAGGCTATACAAAATTGGCTATACAGATGTTAATGTGTGTGTTTGTGTGTGTTTTTGGCAGGCATGTGCCCCTCTGTGGTCTCAGGAGTGCGGTACATCTATGTTCAGCACCGGCATCTGTGCCGCTGTCAGCAATGACCTACAACCAAAAGAGACCATCGCTCCAACAGCGCAAAGTAACCGCACATTTACACAAACACACTTAGGCAGAAAAAAAGACACAGCACAGGCCTGTGTTAGCTAACCAAATATTTTTAAACTCCCACATGTGGCAGGGTGCTCCACATACATGGACATTGTGATCGTGCTGGATGGGTCAAACAGTATCTACCCCTGGTACGAGGTTCAAAACTTCCTCAGTAACATCCTCAGCAAGTTTCACATCAGCCCGGAGCAAATGCAGGTAAAAACAACAAGTTGTTGTGCTTTGCACTGCCTGTAAATAATATTTACATTTGTAATGGAAACTTGTGGTTTTTAATTTTAGTAAGTCTGCAAATCAAACCTCTGGAACCCCTTAGCTGTTGCCCAGAACAGAAAGACAAGCCAGCCCCCTAAGTGAAAACATGCATAGAGTGACACGTATAAAGAACTGGTTTGGCAGATATGACCAGAATGAATTGCTCCAGTAACGTAAAGGGACATGAGCCCAGCTAGCTTGAGGTTGGGGGAGGAATGGGGACAAAATTCAGAGCGAAACAACAAGAGAACTGAGAGGAGGTTTGGGTTTTGAAAAGGGAGGGTAGGGGGTAAGGAGTAGCAGGCAACGTGAGGTGAAAAGGAAATACTTCTGGTTTCTGAATGAATTCAAAAATTCCCAAGTGCACTGTTTGCGTAAAGAACAGGATTGGTACTTAAAGAGATAGTTCACTCCAGAAACAAAAGTCTCAGATGTTTCTTTCCACAAGTATGTGCCTGATCCACTATGACATATGGCAGTTAAATAATACTTCAATGTCTGTGTGTCAGGTTGGCATTCTGCAGTATGGTGAGGTAGCAGTCCATGAGTGGTCTCTGAAGGACTACCAGACCACACAGGAGGTGGTGGAGGCCGCCAAGAACATCAGCAGGCAGGAAGGACGAGAGACACGGACTGCATATGCCATCCACATGGCTTGGTAGGCCTGACTGTCACTTCACTCTTACTGGCTGATGCTCTGTCCACTTAAACTTGTTGATATTTGTCTCAGCAAATGGAAAATATGTGTCTTTTTAGATAAAACATTGTTATGGTTGTCTTGCTGATACAATTTATATATTTTTGTGGTTGGACAGACACACTGACTGCTCCTCAAGTTAATGATAAGCTAGAATTAGATGAGCTGGCTCATTTACTGAGTGCCTTCAGGATTTCATTGTACCACAGCATTTCAAACTGTTGGTCTCTGTAAGTTTCACGATTATTATTATTTTTGTTTGTTTAATGTTTTAGAGGAAGTGTTTTATTTCATATTCTTGAGTGAGGCCTCTCAGGGTTAAGAGCAGAAAATGGAAATATTGAAAGGCTCTTTGGAGTAGGAGCTTACATCCCCTCTTCTTCTCGGGCTAATGAGTTTATTGATCCTTATATTGTGGAGTCAGTGTGCTCTGTTCTGCTTGCTGTTTTGATTGCTCTGCACCAAAAAAGGTAGTACATATCTAATATACCAAAACCTCTGGTCTTCAAATAGGAAGCCAGCCCTTAAGTGTTAAAACTGCAGTTCATTGAGCGTCCTTTTGAGGCTGACTGCAGAGGCACTTGAAACCATATTGGTTAAAAAAGCTGATCTTTACAGCAAAAATAATTTTCAGCCAGGACCACTCTTGTCAACAGGATTCATTATTTGCATGCAATAACTTAGATTTAGTGGAATGCCTCTGATCTCCCTGCCCTTCCACATGCCAAGATGGAATGCCATAGCTTGTGATGGGGGGAGCACTCCTCTCTCTTTCATGTACGTACGAAAAGGCAGGTAGAGCAGCAGCTGCAAAAGCCCCCAGGTGTAAAGAACAGTGCATAAAATAAAACAGCAGCAGGAGTAGAAAGGCTAAATCAGTTTAAATGGAACAGACTTTTTGCTTTTTTGGCGACTCACTACTTAGATTTCTTGGGTTAGCTGTCAGCTGTTGGGGGCTAGCAGTGAGAGCAGGTGATATTTGGACAGCTGAGTTTGCCACCGTGCTCTGCCTGAACAGACGTTATGCTCAACCTGATTCAAAAACATTTTGGGGCATAATAGTTCATTTCTCCATTGAAAACACTGTACTTTGAGGAGGTTATAACTTGTTAATTTGCAGATCTTAAATTTACTGGGTTTTGCCCAATTAGGGACATGGCTGACTTGACTGATGGACAGGCACACTGCAGCTGTTAGCGAGGAGGCTAAAAACCCGCCTCAACTCTCCCTCTTTACGACACACTAGATAGAAACAATGTATCAACCTATTATTAAACTTGAAAGGAGGAGCTAATTGTAACAAGAACATCCTCTGCTGTCATATCGCCACATATCTTACAGCAGTTTAGCATCTTTCAGCATTTGATTTTAGGTCCTGAGAGGTTACTGTTTGTGTGGTTTTATCTAGATTATTAGGGTGAACTATGCTTTACTTATCCAGCATCAAATTGCAGACAGAAAGGTTAGCATTTAGCTGTTACATATGCAACCATTGCTATTAGCAGGTGGTAAAACTGGGTGTATTTGAGGCAGACAGTGGAGAAAAAAAAACTCTCAAATGCTTTCTTTTGTTTCGGCCAGCATGGCAAGGAGATAGGATGAGGGTACAACAACCAACAGGTGGTGTAGTAACCCAAGTACACCAATAAAAACTAACTTGTGTTGTGAAAACTAAACTTTTTCTCTAGTGATGAGAATTTGGTGAGGCCTTTTAACTTTCAAACAATGAAATACTTCCATCCAAAAAAGCTTAATTTTGTATTTACAAGTTGTAGATGCCAAAAACAAAGTGTTAATTATGTTAAAAATATGCTCCTTTTACTTTTCCTTGGTTGTTATGTTTCCAGATTCTCTAAAACTTTCAATTGTTAAAGTGTGCTGGTGGTTGTAAGTCGGGCTAGCCAAGTCTTAAGATACAGCTCAATAGCTTGAGGGTCAGTGGCTCAATGAAATCCTTGACGTCTTAAAATATGTCTTTTTTTTAAAAAAAATAAAATCCCTGCTTTATTAAAGTCGTACCCGCATAGAGCACCACACCCAGACCTGATGTGTGGCCACCACCACCATTTTGGGATGTGTATCTTGGAGATCTTGGAGAGTTGTGTAACCTCTCTCTCCTCTCTCTCTCTCTCTCTCTCTCTGACTCTCTCTCTCTCTCTCTCTCTCTCTCACACACACACACACACACACACACACACACACACACACACACACACACACACACACACACACACACACACACACACACACACACTAATAGGTAATTGGAGAGTTCCTGTTTTCTGGTCCATTCAAAGGTAAAAGTTGTAGACTTTTAGGAGGAACGTTTAAAAGGTAGTTGAAAAGCAGTGACTGGAAAATGGAGCCAGTAAAATAGCGTAACTGTGGCATTAAAACACCACTGACTGGAAATCCAGACGCTACTGCATATTTACTTTTACCAGCGTTACCTTTCTGACCCTGTTACATGTTGCAAACACTGAGTAGACTGATAATAAACAGAAATTCTCTGTAAATAGTTTTTGTAAAAGTTTTCTTAAGGATAAAGACATAAAGAAGTCATATTTGTGGAAAAACTTTAATTCTTTATCAAAAGGAAAAAATATGAAAACACTTTAACTTTTTGATAGCACAACCCCTCTCTCATGTACATTACTGTACAGATTGGCACATAGCAGCACTGGCAGCAGGCAGGAAAGTGATGGGGTAGAAAAACAGTGAGATTAGCTGAGCTGGACTACTCGACTGCTGGCTCAGCACGGCTGCAGGTGTGGCACACACTGACCCAGCCTGGTCAGCCAAGTAGCGCCCCTGCAGCTGTGAAAATACACACAGACACTTACAGTACACGTAGACACATATTTAGCACTAAAACCATGCACTCATTCAAATACACACATTATGAAGCTGACAAGTTTCATTCCCTGCTTGCCCTCACCTCAACTTTGACCCTATACCCTGCATTGTTGACCTTTAACCCCACCCTGACCTCATCCTTATTATAAACTTAACCCTAAACCTGAGTTCTTTGGTAACATAGCTATAAATACTTGTCCCTTGAGGATTCTCATGAATTTATTTTGGTGTGAAGAATTAGCTCACACTCACACAGAGCTGTAGATGTAAAACAGACTTCACCTGACAGGGACTGACCTTGAGCACCAGACTTCTTTGATCTTGATTATTGAGAATTTACAGAAACAAATTAAAGTTTTCTAATTGGTTAGCTCACTCAAGCCAGCAGAAATAAACTCACTAAACATCTAAACGCAGAAGGGCTAAGAAAGTGCAATGATGATTGGGAAAACAAAGACACTGGGACACATAAAGAGTAAAATGGTTAAATAAATCAAGAACAATGGAAGGATCTCAAACTGAGAACACTTTTTTTCCGTTGTTTTAACAATCCATTTATTTGTTTTTGATACAGATTAAAGCAAAAAGTCCACGAGCTAGCCTTTAATGTACTAGTATATTCTCACTTTTACAAAGCAGGGCTGCCTGTCCGTGGTTCCTTGTGCTAAGCTAATGGCTCGTTGTCAGACTCTGTCTTTAAAAATGCTTGATGTGAAATTCCAAAAGGATTGTGTTAAGGCAGTTTAAAAAGAAAGAACATTTTGACACCCAAATGCCTCTCAATACAGACGTGTTATTTTGGGTTAAAAAGTTTCTTTGACCCAGTACACGTTACAATGCTGACGTGTAAATGACAGCAGTAGATTACACAGAGGACTCTTTGAATTAGAGACGACAGACTGATGCGTGAACATCAAACAAACCTCTACAACTGGATCAGCCTCTGATTTTTATACTGCTCCACCCGTCTGAGATGCTCTCACTTACTCACACACACAGACTGCTGCTGCACCATGTCATTACCACACTGCCGTAACTCCATAAAATGGGTTGTAAATACTACCAGGCCTCCCAATTAGCATCCCTCACTTTCTCTCCTTTCATCTCTGCACTTCTCTCTGTCATACATGTTGCTTTGTATTTTTGTTTAATTCTTTCCTTCCTCCTTATCTGTGTACCTGTTTATCTCTTGTCTTTTTTTCCTCTCATTTCTCCCTTTCCTCATTCCTTCCCTTTTGTAGCACCTCTCTTCATTCTGTCACACCACTTTTATGACATTGTTTATGCCACACATTAGAAATACCACATCAAGGCTGGATTTACTCTTTAAAGATTTAATATTTGGCCTCATTTAATTGTCTTTTCTTGCTCCTTGTAATTTTAACTACTTTCTCTCCCTGCCATTTGAGGCCTCTTTTTTCCACCTCCCAAAACTGTCGCTATTTTCTGAAATGTTTACCTCTCTGCCATTGTCCTTTTCATCTTCCTTGGTATTTTACATATCTACGCTCCTCTTTGTTCTTTTCTCTCCTCTCCTATCTTCTGCTTTCTGCTCTGCTCCCTCTCGATACACCCTATGCAATTTGAAGTCTGCATAGGGGGAAACGGTTGTTTTTAACTCTGAGTTTCTTGCGGCTGACCACAATGTTATATTTAGACAAGGCCTGGAGTTTGGCCTGAAAATGACTGAGTTTGCTAGCAGTGACTACTCTCCCCAGTTTATTGCATATGTGAGTGTGTGTTTGTGTGTTTTTCTGTGTGTCGGTCTGAGGCTTACCAAACCTATTGAATGCTCAAAGCAGGTCCCTGCCGAAAACAGGTTTCCTGCAGACAAACAGGGTGCGGCTTGACTCCGTTTGTGTTTGTCATTTAGGTTTCCTCTCTGTATCATGGCTCAGCCGGATGGGAATGCACAGATGCGGTTGATTTGTAGAGTGACAAATGCAGGATGCATGTACTGGCCAACTTGAGTCAACTGGCAGCTTATGTATGTGTGCCATGTTGACTAATAAAGGAAGGTCCGTTTGTAATTTTGACAGTTTGTGCTGTTTTAATGTTTTAATGGGCAGATACTTTCACGGGGAGCACTTGAAACCGTACGTTATCATAAAGATTGAGTTTATTTAAGTATTGTAAAATCACATGGCTGATTTTCCCTGAATCTCTCGCTCTCACTTCTTGTCTGTATTCTTTACTTTCTTCTGCTTAAAGTATTTAATTTTCGAATCTATCCTTTCTGTCTTTGAAGCACAGAGGCATTCAGTGCTGAGCGTGGAGCAAGAGATGGGGCCACCAAAGTGATGATTGTAGTGACAGACGGAGAGTCACATGACGGAGAGGAGCTATCAGATGCTCTGATGGAGTGTGAGAACAGGAACATCACCAGATATGCCATTGCTGTAAGTATATGTGATCACACTTTGGTTTTATAAGAATCTGAAACCTGAAATGATAATGATTTCAAACAGTTTTCTCTTAATGCTCAAAATGTTGAGCTATTTTCCTGCCATGAAAGGAATAAAACATAAAAAATATAATAAAAAAAAAATATATATTAATTTCTGGGGTGTGGGAAGCATCCCTGACATTTTTCATAAATTGTTTGAACATGATATGATGATCATATATATATACACCCTCAAGCAATACCACACAATACCACCACCACTCCTCCCAAAAATAACATCTCCAAATTACCAAATGAACCCCTTGGGTTAACTAAAATAGCCTAGTGGGAACAAAAACTCTTCCTCTGTGGCCGCACCCTGCTCCCTTGACACACACTGATCAGCGGCATGGTGTAGTGTCAGAGGAGCAGGCAGACCCAAGTAACATGACAAGTAACAGACCCTTCCCTTCCCAAAAGAAGTGTTGGGTAACCTCCAGACTCCATTGGGACCACAGAAGAAGAAAGCACAAGCCAACATGTTGGGAGAAGGCAGTGGTTGGGAGAGGAATGGCCCAGTGCCACAAGACAAATATATAGACAATGAAACTCAATTATACATTTTAATCCACGGAGAAGCCCAGTCAAGCTGTTACTTGATCTCTTAAAAAATGTTAATTTTTCTTGGAGTCCATGATGACATCATCAAATGTCTTGTTTGAAAACCAAAGATATTCAGGACTGTCACTGAGAAGCAAAGAAATCAGGGAATACTCACATTTATGAAGCTGAAATTAGAGAATTTGAACTTGTTTTTCTTACATGACTACTTAAACTGATTAATTTATTATCAAAATAGTTGATGATTAATTTAGTTTTAGTTTTGAATAATCGATTAATAATCGATTATTCAATTAATCATTGCAGCTCTATTCCAAACAGGTGCTTTTTTTTGGCATTCTTCAACCTGCCCAGTCTTTTGTTGCTTCTGTCCCAACTTTTTTTGGAACATGTTGCATCAAATTCAAAATGAGTGAATATTTGCAAAAAAAAAAAAAAGGATAAATAAAAAAGTTTATCAATTTGAACAATAAATAAATTGTAGAAAATAAGTTTTCTTTTACCTACAAACTGGCTCTCCAGAAAGGTTAAAAAAAAAAACTGTGGAAACGCTGAGAGCACAGACCTGAAAACCAGAAATTGTGTTCTAATGGCTTGTGTTGGTTTTATTTCTGTGAGCTTTTCAAGTTGTAACTCTACCTGGCATGTGCACACGGTAATACTAAGTCAACAAAAGGATAATTAGAAAGAAGGAAACAGCCAGAGACAGAGTTAGGATATTAGTAGGGGGGATTTTTGGCAGCTTAAATCCCCCTCCTTCAAAAATGAATGAAAAAACAAGTGAGCAATGTTTGTGTGCAATTGTAAGAGTGATGACAGTTAGTAGAGTATGTCTTAAACAACTTTCATGTTTTGGTGCCTCTGCCTGCCTGTGTGTTCAGCCGAATGGCTAACAGGAGAGTGAAGAGCTTTCAAAACAAGAGTACGGTGACCACAGGCTGTGTTTTATACATTATGGCAAGTCAGGGGCTGACAGATTATGTTTTTGGGGGAGAGGATTATGCACATCTATGTATGTCCACTCATTCATATATTTAGTAACCAAAATCTCTCAGATCTACAGACGGGCTGTATATTGATGAATGTATTTGTTCTCTCTTTCTCCGTTCATCATTTTGTAAAAGCCTCACATATTTTGGCAGCCTGAGTGGAAATTCTCAGCCCCTTAGAATTCTAATGTAGATATTTATATGTGGTCTGTCTTCATGTTACACACTACACCCCTCTCTATCCTTCTGCCCTTTGAAAACAGAGGATTTCCTTAGTTTGCTTGGCAGCTGGAGTCACAGGGGGAGATTCTTGGGTTTGGTCCCTCTTATGGAATTTTCTCATTTGTACTTCAGGATTCAAGCCATAGACCACTGCTGCTCAGATCAGTCATCTCTTCACCTCTGTGCAGGCCTGCACTTCTCATATACAAATCTCTGGTGGCTACTATTTCCTCAGCTTTTGAGCTTTCCAGTCAATTTGTTGCTTTTAGGTAATCGCAAGTAAATTACACAGGCCATGTGGTGTCTTTATTTTTGTTTCATGGTTGAATCCTCAAGTTCAAGGTTAAATAGTGATAGTGGTGACCTTCTTCTCTCCCCTCAGACTCTTCTGACAAACAAAGGCTTCAGTTTGTGCTCTTTTATGAGCTCGTCTTTTTTTTTCCTGTCAAAGTTTGCTGTCTTAATTCTCGGAGTTGCCTGACTCATCTTGCAGACAGCTGAAACATGCAAAAAGAAACATGTTTCATCCCTTTTTCATGTTGTTCGATAACATGGAGAGGATATTTGTCTCAAACATGCCACACATCTCTATTTGCTGTTTTTATCACTTCAATCTCCTTCCTCTGTATCTTTCCTCCTTTTATTCGCTTGTATCATCTGCTTATCAATTTACTCTAATTTTCTCGTTCTGTTTTTCTCCCATGGTGGGCTCTAGGTTCTGGGTCATTACATCCGTCGGCAACAGGATCCTGAGACGTTTATTAATGAGATAAAGTACATCGCCAGTGACCCTGATGAAAAATACTTTTTCAACGTAACCGATGAAGCTGCACTCAATGACATTGTGGATGCTCTTGGCGATCGCATCTTCACTCTTGAAGGTTTGTAATGTAAAGGAGGCTATGGATGATGGAAGTTGTGGTATTTAAAAAAAGAGAAAGATTTTGTTTTTAATGGCACCAAACTTTTCAAAACAACATGTAACTTAACCATTATTAAGAGAGACACTGGAAAACAAGTTTAAAAAAGAAGAGTGAAACACGACTAAAGGTAAGGTTTTTTTTAGGAGATAAAAGAAAGTGAAGGAGTATCAGGTTCAGGTGAAAAACAACAGTCCTGCAGAGAAAGCAAGAAAAAGAGGAGGAGAGTAAAGGGAGAGTTCACATTCACAACAGTCTCAGGACAGGAGAGGAAGGCTGATGAAATAGGATGATACCCTTTAAACGTTTCAGGGAATCATACAGGAAGGGAAAGCAGGAGAGGAAAGGGTGAGGCCTGCCTGCCACCTGTCGTCCTCATGATGACAAAGAGGGCACCTGCATCATCAAGATCAGATCCTTAGAGGGAAAGAAAGGAAGGGAGGAGATGTGTGAAGAGCAATCTGACTGAGTCTCATGTCTTTCTCTGCTTGTAGGCACGCTGGGATTCAACCAGAGCTCGTTCCACATGGAGATGTCTCAGATCGGCTTCTCAACACACACACTGGATGTAAGATGCAGTTAATCTCTTTGTGAAGTGAACATGTTTTACCGACTCAGTCTCAAACATGCCCTGCTTTATCTATTGCTCAGGATGGAGTTCTGTTTGGGATAGTGGGCGCCTATGACTGGGATGGTGGAGTGTTGAAGGAAGGGTTCGGAAAACGCATCATGCCACCCAGAGAGGCATTTGAAAGCGAATTTCCACTGGAGTTCAAAAAGCATGCTGCTTACTTAGGTAACCACATTAACACCAACAAACATAACGCTAAGAGGCTTGTGTTTTCAGTTCTTGCATGATGGTGCATCGTATCATAACTGTCCTGTCCTAAAAGGCAAAGTTACATTACCAACTTTTTAATGAACAATAAAAACTAAAGGATGTTCAGTTTTAAAAAAATAAATGCCAAACTCAAGGCACCAAGATCCAGTTTATAACTATGTATCATGAACAAATTTTGCCTAGCTTTGCCTAGCTCTTTTTTTTTAAAATTCATTGATCTATCCATCTTCTATACCGCTTATCCTGTTCAGGGTTGTAGGTGGCTGGAGCCTATCCCAGCTGTCCTAAGGCCAGATGCTGAGTACACCCTGGACTGGTGTTAGTTTTTTATTTGCAATAAATTTGCACTAAACTAAAATAAACACATTTTATGTTGTCTTTGGTGTTGTGTGTAGAATTTTGATGAAAAAAAAGGTTTGATTGAGGATTTTTTCAAATTAATCTATACAGGTTGAAAGTCGTAGTGAACTAAACACCACTGTGACTCTTTGTAGCACAGATCACTGGCAGCGTTGGCTGATATTTATACGTGTTTTCAGGTTACACAGTGTCCTCTGTGATGATCGGAGACTGGAGGAGGCTGTATGTTGCTGGGGCTCCTCGATTCAAACACAAAGGCAAAGTCATCCTGTTTGAGCTCAGTGATGAGGGTGATGTTGACATTGTACAGGCGCTCAATGGAGAACAGGTAAAGCTTTCTGCATGAATCACCTCAGTCTTTACTTTTATAGTCTGTGGCAGGATTTCTCATGTTGAAGCAATAGCTCCATCTGCTGGCAGTGAACTGAAAACCCATGTGTCTGTGTGCAGATTGGCTCTTACTATGGCAGCGAGGTTTGTGGGCTGGATATTGACAAGGATGGTATCACTGATGTCCTTCTGGTTGCTGCACCAATGTTCCTTGGCTCAGGAAACAAGGAGGCTGGCAGAGTCTACATCTACACCCTCAGTGGGGTAAGACAGCACTGGTGCTGAACGCTCTCCTTATGGACAATCATGTGACCACTGTGAGAGTATAAGCAGTCATTGATCTCTCGTTAGATTTAGATTGTACTGATCTCAGTTTCTGAGAAAAAAAATCCTCTTCAATGTTTCCACTCCTTCTCTTTCAGGAGGGTTTTTTTGTCTCTAATGGTACCTTAAAGTCTGAAGAAAAGTCTCAGGACTCCAGGTTTGGTTACGCACTCACAGAAGCTGCAGATCTCAATCATGACAACTTCACTGACCTGCTTGTGGGGGCCCCATTGGAGGACGATCACAGGGGGGCCCTCTATGTCTACCATGGCAATGGCATTTACATCATCCACAACTATAAGCAGGTTTTTGTCATTGCACATGATCGGATTTCCACTTACGTATTTCAGATTTCCGCCAAACTGATTTCTTTTTCTGCCTCTTTTATCATCTCAGCGTATTTCGGGGTCATCACTCTCCCCCTCCCTGCAGTATTTTGGCCGCAGTGTGAGTGCACGGTTGGACTTGGATGGAGATGGGCTGCTAGACTTGGCAGTTGGAGCTCAGGGCAGTGCTGTGCTGCTCAGGTGGGTTGAGGAATAATTGGAGGAAAGAGAAGTGAGAAATAACACTAACAGATAAAAAAAGATGGACTAAAGTTCCCCGAAAAACAAGTTCAGTTTTAATAAGTCAATCAATGTTTGAAAATGAGATATATTGACACATGTGGGTCGAGCAACGCAGTGTGCGCACCAGATTAGCAGAGAATAGGAACAACAAGAGAAAATTTATATCTGTACTAGAAGCTACAGTCCTCACCACAATGGTCCCTGGTTCAAACTCTGGCCTCAACTATTTTCTGTATGTTTTTCCCAACTCTCTACTCCCTCTCTTCTCCTGTTATATCATTCATTCATCTTCTATACCACTTATCCTGTTCAGGGTCGTGGGTGGCTGGAGCCTATCCCAGCTTAGGGCGAGAGGCAGGGTACACCCTGGACTGGTCGCCAGCCAATCACAGGGCTGACACATAGAGACAGACAAACTTTCACGCACACACTCATACCTACAAATCCTAGTGAGCATGGTTTTAGATTCTCATTCAAACCAGGATTCGAACCGGTGACCTTCTTGCTGTGAAGCAACAGCACTGACAGCTGCGCCACCATAAAGCCCCCTGTTCTATCAGTGAAGATGAAAATGCCTAAAAATATAGCTTTAAAAAGGTCTTTTCATAACTAAGAGTGCTCAGAGGTGTACGACAATATCGTGGCTCTGAAAGCCTGTTGTGCCAAGTCAGTTCTTTGCATACAGCCAGTGAGAGATTGCAAAGCTCAAAAGAAAGAAATTTTCTGTCTTTGTAGCTTTAAACCACTTCCACCATGAATCTGTCTTTTTCTAATGTCCTTCATCTGTGCAGCTCTCGAAGCATTGTGCAGATCAATGTGAGCCTGTCCTTTGAGCCGCACTCCATCAACGTCATCCAGAAGACCTGCCAGAGGGGAGGCAGAGAGTCTGCCTGTCTCAATGCCACCGCCTGCTTCACGACTGTCTCCCGTTCTCCTGGACCACACAGCAACAGCTTTGGTAACAATATTTACTTTTACTTCTCCACTCTCTAATCCCTCTTTAAATGAGGTTCTGCATGATGTGACTCAGCTAATGATGAAAGTGGTAATTTTCCAGCACTCACCATCTGTGCCAATGACCTGCTCCCTCCTCAGATCTCTGGGTGTCGGCCACACTGGATGACAGGAAGTTGTCTGCTCGGGCGCTGTTTGACGATAGCTCCCATCGACAGACGCAGCTGGCAATCCCAGTTCAGACGGGACGAACTGTCTGCCACAAACTGCCCTTCCATGTTTATGTGAGTGTTTTTTAAACCTTTCAACATTCAAACCCAAACACACTACGTTGATTTAATCATGAGCTCTTTTTTATCTTTTCTTTGTTGTACGTTAGGATACAGCAGACTACATCCGTCCAATCAGCTTTTCGCTGCGATTTAAAATTAATGATACAGAGAGTGGGCCAGTGCTGGATGAAGGCTGGCCAACAACTGTCAAGAAAGCTGTGAGTGATCCAACAGTGTTAGTTATCTTACAACTTTGCATTTCCTATATTTCTACCTCACAAACCATTCATTCCTCTTCACTTGTTCTGCCTCAGATCCAGTTTTTCAAAGACTGTGGTGAAGACGATGTATGCACTACAGATCTTGTGCTGCAGGCTCGTATGGACATCTCTGGTACAAGGTATAGGTTCTAGATATTTCCTCTATTCTCTTCTTTTTCCATGAATTAGAAATAATCAGCAGCTCTACCAGCTCAGTTATTTTTTCAGTGACTCCTCATTGTGTTTCCTCCGCAGACAAAAGCCATATGTGATTCGCAGCCCTCGCAGGCGTATGGCAGTGGAGGTGCAGCTTCAGAACAGACTGGAGAACGCCTACAACACAAGCCTGACGCTGCACTACTCACGCAACCTGCACTTCTCCAGCCTCAGCTTTAGGGTAAACTACACATCCACAGGAGCGCATAAAAATTACCTTATACCTTTGACACAGATTAACATTGAAAAACAAATTATTTCTGCTTTCTCCATTTCCTTTCCTGTAGGAGGATGCCCACTTCAAGATCGAGTGTACTGCGCTCGGTACCAACAGCCACTCGTGTAACGTCAGCTATCCAGTATTCCGCTCCCAGTCAAAAGTACGTCCACGCTGAGGGAATAACCATCACTCCCCCAACTCAGCCTACTCATACTTCACTTCCTCCAGGCGTCATGTGTCACTTCAGCAGCCTCTTCTCTCTTATTTGTTTTCAGGTTAACTTCATGCTGGAGTTTGAGTTCAGCTGTATGTCTCTGCACAGTCGAGTGCAGATGAAGCTCCATGCCTCCAGGTAGCTCCAGAAAGCAAAAAAAAACAAAACCCCAACACATTCTGGAAATAATCTATATTAATCTGGAGCTTAAATATAAAGAGATTAAAAGTGTACTGACTTCATGTTCCTCCACAGTGACAGTGTGGAGAGAGAGGAAACTTTGGGGGATAACAGTGTTCAGCTGCAAAGTTTTGTTCAGTATGAACCAGACTTGTTTGTAAGCAGGTATGTGTCTCTGGGATACTGAACTCTTTAACAAAGATTCAGACTGTTTTCAACACTTTTTTTTTATTTCTGTTTTCCTTTTTTCTGTGTAGTGACTCTAATTTGAACCGGTATGAAGTCCATCCCACTCGCACTGTCTCAGAGGCCATTGGACCAGAATTTTACACACACCTCAAGGTAACACTTTGGGTGACAGGTTTATTTTATAAACTTAAATGTCTCCAATTAGTGCAAATTAAAAAGTCATCTTTTAAAAAAAAAAAAAAAAAAAAGGACAAATTAGAGGATGTTTGTGTGTGTTTTCAGCTGCAGAATCTCGGCTGTTACTCTGTGAGTAATCTGGAGCTCAAGCTGCTTCTGCCCTCCGTGGCAGCAGAAGACCGAGTTTTTATGACTGTCACTGATGTCTTTTCATACAATGTGAGTACAGCCGCAGCGTGGAGTGTTTGTCCCTCTCTTTTAGATCATGTCTGAGATATTTTAATCTCGCTGCAGGCCACAGGGGTGAACTGCAGTGTGCTGAGTGATCTTGCCCAGCTGAAGGCCAGACAAAGAGACGTGCGCTCGCTTCATCCTGAAGATATGATGCAGAATGACATACTGGTGAGGCCCCCTGGTAACACAGCAGCTGCTGAACTATGTGTCCCATCAGTGTGTGTGTGTGTGTGTGTGTGTGTTAATGTGCCGTTTGTGTGTTTAGAACTGCAGCAGGTCATGGTGCACTGAGGTGGTGTGTGAAGTCCAACAGCTTCTAAAGGGCCAGGTCGCCATTATTCGTGTCAGCCGCAGAGTTCACGATGATTTCTTCAGAAAAGTGAGTGACACCAACGGCCCAGAGATGCTCACATTTTTCTGTCCCATGACACAAACGTTGGTCATTACCTCTGTGTCTCTTTTTAAAGGCCAAATATAAGTCAGTGAGGATAATAGGTGCTTACCGCCTCGCAGCACAGGAGACAAACCTCATCACGCTGGGCACAGGGACAGTCTGGAGGGAGGTAAGAAGACTGGCACAGGAAAGCAACTCACTGCCAACTCACTGTTCTGAGTTAAAAAATACAAAAATATCAGAGACAGCATGAGAAAATGTATCGAGTAAGACTGACTTTTGCTTTCAGGTCTTATATTTGGATAAGATGCCACTATAGCTTATTGATTTTCTTTATCCTGTATATTAAGAATACTGCTTGCAACCATTGAAAACACTGCTTTTAAAAGATTATTTTAATGTGATACAGAAAATCTTTGTGATGAAAAAATTGCGACTTAAAGAATCTAAGAAGTATTTTTTAGATACAAGAAAGAATCGTGTATCGTTTGGAGACCAAAATCTGAATAACCTATAAAATTTTCTTGAAAATGCTGCTAAAGGCAGATCTTTGTTGATCTTGTTTTCCATGCTCTGATGCCTCATGGCATACATCAGGGGCCTTTTTTATTTTTTGCCCCTGCCCCTCAAACAGTCTGAGTATGTCACTGCCCCAGGGGTACTGACTTTGAAGAAAGCATCAGTCCTGTTCCCCTTGTTGTCTACTAGACTTGAAGCAAAATGCGTTTTTATCATTTTGGTTTTATCTTGCAAAAAAAAGAAACTAAGATGCTTTGTACCTGTTGACTGCACTGTAAGGACAGGAAAAGCATATTCTCTCTTTAATCTTGTTTATCATCTTTCTGTAGACTGTGCTGGAGGTGCTGAAGGGCAGAGCTATCCCCATCTCACTTTGGATCTTGATTGGAAGTATCATTGGTGGTTTGCTGCTACTGGCTTTGATTATTTTTATACTTTGGAAGGTATTGTCACATTTCATCTGACTTCTAAATTCTACAGAGATATGTTGTGGACACTAGAATAACTTCCCCTATGACTTCTTTTAAGCTTGGATTCTTCACACGCAAACAAAGAGGAGAAGATGAGAACCACGAGGACTGAGCCCAACTTCTGCAGCCTTGACAAGTCATTTTACATGACAACTACCAATAAAAGTTCATTCTGCCTTGTACAAGGTGGAGAGATAGTCCTGGGATTGGACTTAATACAGGTGTGGTAACAGGGACCTCAAGGACCAAAGATAGAACCACACAGGTCCAACAGAAATGCACTACCCACTGTTTCCAGGGTCGGGAGCACTTATGTAAATATATTTTTTTAATATGAAAAATTCAAAGTGCATTAAACCACAATTCTTCTATTTAATATACAGACATCTCCTTGGTTTCACATTTCAGATGATCACTTGTTCAATGTTTGTCAAACAGTTTTATGTTAGTTCTTTAATAAAATAAAAGGTGTTGAAAAGAAGTATTTCTGCACTTTTTATTTGCAGTTTCATGCAGAAGAAACAAAGTATGCAGATTTTATTCCACTTCAAACAGAAACAAGTCTTTAATATAAACTATAAAACAGCCATATATAACAGCATCTATACAAAAATAGAGGCTAAAGCACATCTGAACTAGCTTGTAGCTGTAGCGGTTGATTTGACGTAGGATTCTAGAAGAAAGATGGTTTCATCGACCTGGTTTTCTGCTGAATCTATCCTGCAGGGGGGGAAAACAACAGGAGTGGAAGTAACACCAGAAGATTAAAGCATGACTCGACAAAAATTTTACTGGTACCAAAAAAAAATGCAGTGTGATTGTTTTGTCTCTTACTTGTTGATATGGAGCCGTAGAGTGTCCAGCTGTTGCTTCTCAGGAGCAGTGATCATCTCCTCCACCTCTGTCAGCTGCTCAGGCTCAGCTCCACTGGCCTGAAGAGATGCTAAAATGGCCTCAATTCTCTGAGATTTTTCCAGCAAACGTCTGTCAACCAAGCAGAAAACTTATCAACCAAGTGTGTGGGTCAGAAAAGTTTTAATGTTGATCCCACAAAGAACATAATGGGGGGAATACAGTAACGATGAACTCACTTGCTGTCTTTAGTCTCAAACAGGCGTCGCTCTATGAGGTTGGCGACCGTCTGCACAGAGAAACATTTTCAATGATGGGAAATTACTGAAAACAAACCAGCCAAGGACACAAAAAAGCTTTCTATCCTGATCTGTGACACCTCTTTTATTGTTTTACCTTATAACAGTTCTGAAGCAGCATTCTCGCAGTTGGGAGTTGGTTGACGGTGTAAAGATAGAAAGTACGCGAGGGGGCGTAGTCGGGAGTCTTTGGGATTTCCTGAGAGTGAAATAAAACATGACTCTTCAGAGAGTGAGTGGGTAGATTATAAAACAGGACCTGGAGCTGTTCCAGTGAGCTCATTCAAACTGCCAGTAAAAGCCAAATGGTCACTTTTCCAAAGTTCTTCTTGCACCATTGACGACAAAAACACCATCACAAAAGGCTGGACTGCACTTCCATAGCAATATCTGACTCACTGCGTGCATGTATGAGAAGGTGTGCCAAATCATTTTCAATGTATGTTTTTTGTATTACACTTTTATGTGTTACCTAACTTTAATACACCACAGAAGTGGCTTGAAGAGACAGAAAACAGTGTACCTGTAGCTGCACCAGGTTCTGTGAAAGCAATGTGTACAGCATGTCCTTCGCCTCTTTAGCTGGAATCATTGCAAAATCCTCCACCTGCTTCTGCTCCAGGTGACGTTTCCTTAGCAACAAACGGAAGATGCGTGCAGACCGGGAGCCAAATCTAGAAATGACACACAAAAAAGGATGAATTTTCTGGTGACTGAAGTGATGTATACAAATACAAATAATTCACTTTCTCACCTCTCCTGCACCACAGACTCAAGTGTGGCCCGAGCCAGATTAGCCAGTGCTCTGTGCAGATCTGAGACAAGTTAAGAAAAGCATCTCTATATACCTCACTGCTCATGAATTAAACAATACACGCTCAGGATTGTCTGAATTTAAAGCAAGGATACTGACAACGTACATCCCTCCTCCGCTTTCACCAGCCTTTCCCACAAACTCCATCTATCAAAGAAAAGGACAAAAAGATGCATTGAAAAATGTGCAGATGTCTATTTGGTCTCATTAATGTGACACATCTTTTGGTCACCTTACCGGATCATCAACCAGCAGGGTGAGGTACTGGTCCAGGATGGGTCTGGCAATGTTGTAGCTACTGGGGAGGGACCTGAAGATCTCATTGGCTGAGAGGGCCTTTGTGCAGGTGGCTGTGGGCGAGGTCATCACCTCGCTCATCCTCAACATTGTCCTCACTATCTCACTGCTCGTCTGCGTTATTAAAATATCAAAAGTAACATACATAAATATCATATGTAACATAAAAATAGTTGTTTTGTAAGAAATGTGTTCCCTCAAATAAACTGATTGCTGGTGAATCTGATCCGCTCGTTTCCTGAACTTTTTATTTCCAAACTGATGAGATCAGTGAACGCATCCAATCTTTTTTGACCCTAGTTTTAGACTTTCTCAACAACAAAAAAATGTTCTATATTTTTTATTATTTTTTGGGCTTTTATGCCTTTATTTTGAGAGGACAGGAAAGTGTATAGAGGAGGAAACAGGGTGAGAGAGTGGGAAAGCAGCCACTGGTTGGACTCAGACCCAGGCTGCCCGCTCAAGGGCTGTTTGCCCATCTGGAGCGCGAACTTAACCACTTGGCCATCTGCATTCCAAAAAATGTTCCATTTTTGAGTAAGAAAATTAAAAAAAGTATGTTTTGAGAAAATATATGTAGTGTTCAATAACTTGCAAGGAATGGAATAAAAAGTAATATCACTTTTAAATTGCAAATAAGTAGCTTTAGCTTAGCTAAGCATACAAATAAGATTTATATGTTAGATGAAACTGAAAGTGTAACAAAATATTTTGACTAGTACTTTTACAGTTAACTAAGTACCAAGACTTATCTTATTTAATACAAATTACAGCTGCTGTTTAAGACAAACTGTCATTATATGTTCATTCATGAGCTTTAAAAATGCTTAGATGGTTATTTTTACCTTATACAGACACAAGCTACCTCTCACCTCTTTTCCAGTCTTTAACCTGAACTAAGCTAAGGTACACTAAGCTAAGAGGCTGGTGGCTTCATAAAAAGCAAAGGAGGGTTGTCTTAACTCTCTTAAGGCTTTCTCTGAGCAGGATTATTATAGTTAACACTAATTAACAATATAACGAAAAAGAAAGGTCAAAAAAAAAAAAAAAAAACATTTTCATTGAGTAAATGAAAAGTTAAGAAAACTGCTTTTCAACTTGAATTGTATTGTGAGTTTACAAAACTATCTAGAATTATAGTCTTTAGTTTTCATTTTTGTCAATGTATCTCATACATTAACTCCCTATTTTGTTTTTTCACCATCTGCCTGGTGGCCAGACAGAATAACACGTAATGACACATGTTGTTGTTGTTCATCTCTTCAGTGAATAAATTTTAAAAAATGGTATGATGTTTGGGTTTTCATTACACAAAGCTTTTTCTGACATTTTTGAATCTTACTCGTCATAACTATTCCATATTCTCCAAAAGGCTAAAACTAATACAGAAAACATTTAAATCTAAACTAAAACTAAGCATTTTCAAAAATAAGAACTAAACTAAACTAGAAACCCCATTTTAAAAATTCATTAAAACTAAACTGAAAATGGTAGTAAAAAGTAAAAAAAAAAAAAAATAAATAAAAACTAAAGAAAAATGCAAAACTATCATAACCTTGCCTCTGATGAGTTGTTAGATTGTTACAAAACCTATTTAGATTTTTATCTTGATGCCTCTTTATAAGCTACAAAGGCAATGAGGACCGTCAAAGTACAGATTGGCTATTTACAAAGTCGTTCTCAAGGTGTAAAACCTCTGGTGAGGGGTATATGTCAATCAGAGCTAATATACAGCCAAAACAACCTTTCTGCAGCAAAGATTTTTAAAGTAATGAATAAAAAACTTAACTGTTAAAATAAATCAAGGGGAGATTATTTTGTTAAAAAACACTATGTAGCAAGTACAGGACGAAATCAGCAAAGAAAAAAGAGCTTATCTCTTTGTCAACAGAAGGCACCAAATTAACACAAAACAGAAAGTAACTCCAAAAGGTTTTGCAAAAAGCTTATACTGCATTTCAAAAATTTAGTATATCTGAAATAATATTTTCAAGTATCTTAATGTAAACCTGACCTGGTCCAGTTTGTTGGCTACAGCACTGATGATGGCCTGGTCTCTGAAGTGGAGATGGAACCTCTCAAAATTCACCTGCCAGTAAATCCCCTCATCACCATGTGTCTGAGCATAAACGATAAGAAGAGAGAGATAGAGAGGTGAAAGGTCACAGAAAAGAAAAGCAATGTGAAAGAGAAAGTATAAAATAGGGACATTAAGAAGTAATATTCAGTGAAATAAACCCAATGTATTAAAAAATATGTTCCAATTTCCCACCTCTGTTTCCATTCTGGCCTTTTTTGCATTTCTTTGGTCATCACCATCCTCGCTGGAGAGTTGGCGTTTGCCTCGCCCTAAAAGTGTCACGTGAGGAACCTTGTAACAGTCAGGGAAGCTCTCAGCTTTTGGCGGAGCTGTACTAGCAGGGGCAGCAGGTGTACCAGGGGTAGCTGGAGTAGCACTTTCTTTTGTTGCAGCTCCTCCTGTTGGAGGGCAGCGCTGAAGGAAATGTGTCTCCACTAATTTGGAGAAAGCAGATGACACTTCACTGTAGTCCATGCTTCGGCCCTCTGAGTCAGCACCAAAGGATAAGGAGAAAACAGATTTTGAGATATCAACAAGTGATAAGAAAAACGTGATTTCACACAACTGTGGGTTACAGGTAATCTCTTTCTTAGCCTTTAATGAACACTGGAGATAAGATACTGACCCTCCATGTTCTGTGTGAGTCTGTCGGCCACCGTCTTCACCGTGCTACTCATGGTCATCTCCCCCCTCTGGAGTAATTCCTCTATGATCAGCTCTCCAGTGTCACCATACAGGGTTTTGGCAGTGTAGATGTAGCGTGGATATCGCAGAATTCTCAGGATGTGATCACAGCTGGTCCAGTACTCAGAGGGACTCCCTGGTCCTTTACGGCCCGTGCTGAACACGCAGATATTGTGCTGCATGAGCACACACAGGGACTTCTTCACCTGTCGGGAAAAAGAGGGAATGAAACAAGGTGCTTTAAAAAAAGGTCAAACCAAATCAAAAATGTAATTGTTCCATGTAGGAACATAGTGGCATGCATTGCTTTGCTGTTTTTGTTCCAATTAGCACAGTGAAAAAAAAAAGAATCAGACGTCTACTGTCTTTGCGCTATTGTATAAAAAATCATGAATATTTTTTTTGTTTTTTTCTTTCTGGAAAGGTTTCCCTCATAATTGATAATGTATATTGTATGTTTAGAGAGAAAGGAAGCCTCTTGGATGAGAGGTGAAACATCTTCCCAAACTCTTAACAGTCCAATTGCCTCTGTTTTGAATGTACATAATAACTATGACTTTAATGAGTGAGAATTTACATCGGGTTATTTCTGTGAAATAAAGTAGATATAGTCACTGACTAAAAAGTTAGAGTAAAAATGGTACCAGGTCCAGTGAGATGCCGGTCTCATGAATGATGGTTCTTAAATTCTGTGCTCCACCTCTTAGCAGGTGTGTTCCCACTTTTTCGACCACCTCTCCAAAGTGCTCCTGCAGCAGCAGACCACACAGACGAACCTCCTGGGCAGTCATCTGCACAGGCAAACACACAGGAAAGAAGAAATTTAAGCTGACAGTATATTAAAACAACTGACAGTATGGTTCAGACATTAAGTTACAATGGGCTTGGTTTTTACATGCTAACCTTTTTAAACACCTGTTTGTAATTTAGCAGTAAATAAAAACAGGAGTGCTGAAGAGCTCGCTAACTGAAAGATTAGTGAAGGACAAACAGACATTTGTGGCATTTACAAATTAATGTCAGAATATAGAAATTAGACTTTTTTCTTCAGGAAAATAATCCTCTCTTATACAAAGAGTGAAAATAGAGGAGGAGGAGGAGGAGGAGGAGGAGGAGGAGGAGGAGGAGAAGGAGGAGGAGGACTGCTGCTAGTTGTTATGTGTTCCTATTTTAGAAAATACACTATGCACAACAAAAGATAAATTTGCACCTTATAACTTGATGCTGTTAAATCAAATACAGGAACTTTTCAGATATGTAACCTTGCTTTTTGATGGAACGAAGATGTATATGTTTAACAGGCAGAGCTTTAAGGGATTCTGAGGAGCACTGAAAATATTGTTTTTAAGTTTCATTTCATAGGTCAAAGGGGAAAGTATGTGGAAATACACTAAAACCTAGACATAATTATTTTTATTTTTATTATTAATAATATTATACATTTTTTCACCCCTGAAATAATTGGTAAAGTATATAAAGAAGGTATCTGAATTCAAATTTGATTCAGTTTACAACAGCGGCCCAATTGTAACAGTGATTCATCGCAGTTACATTTTGGTTTGTTTAAGCTGCTTATAAAGTACCTTTCTCAATATTTTTTAGTTTACATTAGGGCTGGAACTAACAATTATTTTCATAATCCATTAATCTATTCATTATTCTCTCGATTAATCGAACAGTTGTTTGGTCCATAAAATGTCAGAAAATGGTGAAAAATGTCAATGTTTCTTGGAGTCCCAGATGACATCATCAATTGACTTTTTTGCAAACAAAAGATATTCAGGACTGTCATAAAGAAGCAAAGAAATCAGGAAATACTCACGTTTATGAAGCTGACATTAGAGAATTTGGACTTCTTTTTCTGAAATTATGACTTCAACCGATTAATTGATTATCAAAATATTTGACGATTAATTTAGTAATCAATTAATAATTGATTATTCGATTAATCGTTGCAGCTCTAGTTTACATACTTACACAGTATTTACTGACATTCGTTAGTGCTTTGATTTTGACTTTCCTTTAAGCACTGACCATGTTAAAAACCTGTACATGGTGTGTATCTTGAATCTCAAAGCTACAGAATCAATCACTACCATACACCTATATAAATCAGCAATATCCAATTAAGCCAATAAGCACAAAGGTGCTCACAGAGATGGTTTTACGCATACAGGACAGCGTTTAAGCAATAGTAAGCTTAACTTATCTAATTCTTGTTGACTTGACCTGTTTGGAACTAAAAGCCAAACCAAAAAGTCAAGTTTCACAAAGCTTCTGGTGAATGTGTGTTGCCCATTAAGTAAAAACTCTGCATATAAAAGGCACACGTTTGCAGCTGCATACCAAGTCAATTATATCTTCTGCCAGTTTTCACAATAACGAACCTTTCTGACGAACGAGGCTCTGCTCAATGAGAATCTTTCTTCTTAATAATCCTAAATATTGTCGCCTGCCTGACACATGCTGCTTCTCGTTGTCAACACACGAATACTTCCGGATAGACTCGCGTGGATTTGCCCATTCGCCGTGCTGTACCGCGCTGCATGCCGGGCCGGAGGCGGACAGCTGTCTTCAGTCTGTGGAGGACCGACGTCACTGTTTGTGCTGCTCTGCGAAGATGGCGGAGGCTGCGGCTGTTCCACCGCATCGGTTTTTCTGTCACTGTTGTAAGGGAGAAGTGAATCCAAAACTCCCGGTAAGACACGCTTATTTCTTTCATTATCCGTCACTATACCTGCTATAGTGTACGCGAATTGGAATGAAACGTCTCTTTAAATAACTGCTTATTTCGATCGCTTGCCACAGCTAAAAATCCAGCTAGCCTGTTAGCAGTTAGCAACGTTTGTTGTTGTTAACTCTAAATAAACTCCTGACACTCGTTGATGTCTTCATTAAATCAAGAGGTAAAATATACACATTGACAGGTCTGATACGGCTCGTATTTTTAGGTCAGAGAGGTCAAAGCAACTGTGCTTGACGTCTTGCCTTGACAGCTTAGGGATTTGTGTTTTGCACAAAGCAACACTGAAAGCTGAGCTGAGGTCTCTTGTTATTGCCTTACTGTTTAAATGTAAAGACAGTATTAGCACAAATTGTCGTATAGATAGATACTTTCATTTCCTGCTTTGACTTCGTATGATCAACTCCCGACAGGACAAGTTACGGGATTTCCATTGGAGATAAACATAGTTTTTGTTTCATTTTTAAAGTCAAAAGTGAGAGTGTGCGGCAATAACCACAGCCTTACCAGACCTTGATGTGTTCATCATAAATTTAAAAATTTAAGCCAACAATGATTTAAAAAAAATCTTTCTAATTATACATTATATTTATACTGAAGTGTCAAATCATGTTTTAAACCAAAAATCCTTAATATGATCTTTTATCATTATGTAAATTATTTATTCTTGGTCGTTTTAGTGTTTTTGCTTTATAAGAAGAAGCTCATTTGCATCATTAATTTGGAGTTAAGAATTTTTTTATAGCATTTTGATGACTTACTATTACTTTTTATCCAACCAATGACCAGTCTTTTAAATAAACAAAAGTGGAGGGTAAATAAAGAATTAAGATGTGTTTTATCACAGAGCTAACTTAATTTAAAAAATGTAGCTCAGTTTTAAAAAGTGTTTAACTGGGTGTAGCCTATATAAATGGTGTATGTGTCAAGCGGTCATTTTGTCAGTCACCCAGTGCACAAAATAATTTGTTGTCAGCTTATTTTTATGTCAGACTTGAGGGTAATTCCAGCCTGCCCTGTCACGGTATCTAAACTGGCCTGCTTGTCTCAGACACACTCAATCCTGTGGCATGTCTTCACCGAGCCAACTGTCTGCAGCACCCCCAGGTTTATCACCCCACACTACTACAGTATGTCCTAAAGATCACCTCACAGTCATGTTTTCATTTTAACAACAGCTTTAATAACCTCTCTGTGACAAATCGATACACAAGTCACAGATTTTTCGGCACCATTTCCAACCATCACCCTTGTTTTAGATCCCTTATTTCATGACCTACTTCTTCCTTCACATCTGTTATAAAAGAAACCTATCAGACTAATCTCTCGTATCCCTCCGTCTGTGTCTTAACCAAACTTCCATCTTGTTTCCTTAAGAAACTCCAGCTTTCAGTTTAAGGAGACAGCGTATGATCCAGCTGTACAAACGGGCAGTAGAGTCTTCCTCGTTGTGTCAGGTGGTTCATAAACCACAGCACACTGTAGGTGTGGTTGGCAGACCAGCTCTACCTCCTGGGCTACATTCATGCAGCACGAGTCGTCATACGAATCTGATTGATATTATCCTCACTAAGAGAAACCGGCAGTCTTGTTTTGTTTACAGCAGAAGTCATCACAATATCTTGACCGTGTGTTTATGACTCCTCAAGAGCAAAGTGATAGAAAATGTTGTCAGGTCAATATCATTTGGTCGGTTGTTGCTTGACGATTCACCTCACTTGAACTTGTTCACGTCGTCACACAAGAACTGCAAACCCAGATGTTTTTTAAGAGGTTGTGTAAGAAACTGAAACACAAAACAAAAACAACACAAATTAGCCATACCTTGATAAGGCATGGGCAACATTACCTTTTTTTAAAAAAATATATTTTCCAGAAGTTAATGAAAACCCAGTCCTGAGATGCTGTTGACTAGATGTTGTGGAAAATGTTAAAAACAGAATCTGATGGAAATCATTTACACTCTGTATATTGCATCCAAATAGAGTGCAAAGACTGGATATCAAATTTAGAAAGCAACTTTTTATTTGTTTGTTATATAAAGAATTTTTGCTTGTCTTAAATTTGATTCTGACACTGTCATGGTCAAGTTGAGACAAGTAAAGCAGAACAAACAAACCAACAAACAAACAAACAAACACATAAATAAATGCAAAAATAGATAAATTAATAAATAAATAAATAAAAAGTCCCACAACTGATAAAATTAATTTGCAACAGGTTAGTAATGTGATCAGAAATAAATGCAGCGTTCCAGAGAAGCGAAGCCCCTAAAATGTAAAGGTGGGAAGAGGTTCTCTGAGAGAACTTGCATGAGCAGAATAAGAATAAGGCATTTCCATCATCTACAGTACATAACATCACATTTCAGAGGATCTGGAAAAATCCGAGTTCAAAAAGGTAAAAACCAATACTGGATAGCTGTGATCTGTACGCCCTCAGCCTGCACTGCATTGAAAACAGACATGACTCCGTGAACACAGTTTGCCACTGCATCCACAAACCCAGGTTAAGATTGTGCCATGCAAAGAGGAAAAATAATCCAGAAACACTGACAACTTTTCTGGGCCTGAGGTCTGTCAAGGTGGACTGAGGCAAAGTGGAAGCCTGTGGTCTGACAAGTCAAAATTTGAGAGTCTTTTTTGAAATCTTGGATGCTGTGTTGTGCATTTCGACGGGAGAGGGAGCCCCTGACTTTTTGGGAAGGCACCATTGATGACAAACAATATCTACAGGTTTTAGAGCATGCCAAACCACATTTAGAGAATGCCAAACCACAACAGCATGGCTCTGTAGTAGAAGAGTCCGGTTGTTAAACTGTGACGTCCCGACATGTTGCTTATTGAAAACATTTCAGGCATCATGAAACTCAAAACGCCTTAAAAAAAGACACTAAACTGATGACCTTCTTAAGCCCTACATCTGGTATGAACGGAACATTTATATAGTAAACATGTCCTGTCCCAACTTTTCTGACATGTCGTGAGCATCAAATTTATAATTAGAACACAATCATCATAAACCAATAATATTTTTCACTTCTCATATTTGGCTATCATGTAGACTTTGAAGTATTTTGTATTAAATATAGGTTCCAATCAATTTAAAAACCATTAGATTCTGATTTTATTTAAAATTTACTCAGCATCCAAACTCTTTTTTGGTTGTAAATTTTGGGTGAAATAAATATTTCTCCCAACCTGTGTGACTCTGTCTTTGTGGTGACTGTTTCCAGGAGTACACCTGTCCAAGGTGTGAATCAGGGTTCATAGAAGAAGTAACAGAAGACTCCAGGTAAGAGGCTTACATTTTTCTAGGTATATATCCAAGGTCTGTAGACTGAGAGAGCTGTTTAGGCCTATTAGTGGTAGTCTGGAACAAAGGCAAGTGGAGTAGCTGTAAGATGTTTGCTCGCTCTTATTTATATGTGATTCTGGTGATTTCTGTGTGAACAGATGATTAAGTGTTCTGAGACCTGATCATCCCTCAGTGTTGCAGTTAAAGATTTATATTTTTTGTTGTTGTTCAGGCTAGAGCTTCAGCTGAAGTTGCTTATGTTGTGTCTTTTGTTCCCTGGTCTGCTGTTTTCCTCAGTCTTTTAGAGGGTGGCGCCAATGGAATAGATGACACAGCCACACAGTTTGCAGAGGTAAGAACTGGTGCAGGGATTTGAGGGTAAAATTGTGAAGACAGAGGAATAATTAAATGTATTTTATTTGTCTTCTCCTTTTCTTTACCTGTCCTCTCTTCTGTCCCTGTAGCTATGGCACCTGTTGTTACTGGAGCGGCCATTCACAACAGACGGCGACACGCCGGACTCAGAACCCCGGCTACCTGGGGGCCGCTTGGGTAGTCTGAGTGACTTGGGAGGTTTAGGAGGGGGACCAATTGGGGGTTCAGTCCCAGCAGGGTTAGGGGGACCTATGGGGGGTCTACTAGGAGCCGGTGAACACTGGGGTCCGGGGCGTCCCCCTCGCCTGCACAGCCAGAGGAGATACCGGTCTAGAGGCAGCAGTCGACCAGACCGCTCGCCTGCTGTTGAAGGGTGAGTAGGAGCTGAGTTGTTCTTTCTTTGCATCCTCTTGACTCTCATTTGCAGTTAGCATACCCCCACTTATTA
This sequence comes from Labroides dimidiatus, assembly GCA_030710495.1. Lineage (NCBI taxonomy): Eukaryota > Metazoa > Chordata > Actinopteri > Labriformes > Labridae > Labroides > Labroides dimidiatus. The sequence goes on along the minus strand of CM061148.1, from coordinate 16,885,039 downwards.
TAAAGACACTCCTTTTTTATGCTCGCACACTCTTCACTCTCTTTATTTTTGGCTATGACAGCTCTTGTGTATTTTTCTCTGTCTCAGGATTGTACAACAGTTCCTTGCTGGCCTCTTTGCCAACTCTGGAGTCCCTGGCGCCCCTCCCTTGTCATGGTAAGGGATGACATCACAGTCTTGATGCTAGCATCATAATGTTGGTACTTTTTTATCAACTTGTTCTGTCTGTCTGTCTGTCTGTCTGTCTGTGTCTCTCTCTCTCTCTCTCTCTCTCTCTCAGGACAGGGATGCTGCACTCTAACCCAGGAGATTACGCGTGGGGACAGGGAGGGTTAGACGCCGTGATAACACAGGTAAATCCAACTTAACAGAACTTAATGTCCCTAACTTTTAGCTTTTATGCAGGTTACAGATGTGTTCATTTGTGTGTGCAGTTACTAGGTCAGCTGGAGAACACAGGGCCCCCTCCAGCAGAGAAAGAGAAAATCTCTTCACTCCCAACTGTCAATATCTCTCAGGAACAAGCAGGTCAGTATCCTCTTTTTTTCTTGTTTGTTTTACCCTCATCATGTTTTACTTGTTGTATCCGTGGTGCAGCACAGACACAGCTGGAGCAGTTAGTCTGATCCTACGTATTCAAATATTGTGTTCGGAGAAAAGATGGCCTAGTGGTTAAGGTTGTGTTCCACATGAGCAGGCAGCCCAGGTTCAAGTCCGACCTGTGGCGAGTTTCCCGCATGTCACTCCCTACCCTCACCCTGTTTCCTGCTCTTTCCACTGTCCTGTCCTCTCAAAAAAGACGTAAAAGCCTGAAAAAAATAACTTTAAAAATGTTGTGTTCAGAGAAGAACCCAAATTCACATCCTGGTACTAAACTTTTGTCTATCGGCATTACAGTATGCTCAGTGAACACACACACACACACACACACACACACACATACAAATATATTACTGAATGGTTACTTAAATTTGGTTGCACAGTTTATTCCCGAGTAAGTTAATGAATAGCATCTCATAACTAATTTATTACAGAGTGTCCACAGGGTCTAAAAACGTCTACAATCCAATAATTTTAATTTAAGGCCTTAAAATGTCCAAAATTCTCTGAAAATCAAATTAAATAAGTTAATATGATTTTACAAAGTCTTAAAATTATATTAGTGTTACTTTTATTAGAAACAAATGCATAAACTTCAATTTTTGAGGACGCTGTAATGTAACTACAAAACTGAACTAATGCACCTGTGCAGCCTGGTCAGAATTTATCAAGCACAACCGGCAAGTGTGCTGTGCCTGCACCATGGCGTGTTATATCCTACAGTCAGTGGTTAAAGCGGAGCTGTTAATAAATGCAAATACTTTGCAAGTAATTAAGTGCTGCTCCAGTTTTCCTTCATGTCTTTTGTACTTTGTTGCCACTATGGATGTGAAATGGGTCTTAAATTTTATTCATTATGGTCTTAAAAGTCTTAAACTTGGCTTGTTGAAACCTGCATGGACACTGCATTATTATATAAGCTTATATTAACAACCCATAGCACAGCTGTAGCTGGAGTACTTCAGCTCAGCATTGCACGACGATTGATTGCTGACTTATGAATGATGATCCATGTGCCTCTTTTCTTTAGGCCTTGAAACTTTCAGCCAAATATTATTAGTATAATAGTCAAACCATACTGCACCTACCATGGTAGCATCATTTTACTACCGCGCTGTGGAACTTTGAGATATATCAACATGCAATTACCAAATACTCCAGCAAGTGACAGATGATAAATGAAAATCACATGAAATCGCCTGAGATTTGTTTGAAAGTGTTCCTTGATAATCACAATTGTACCCTCTCTCTCTCTCTCTCTCTCTCTCTCTCTCTCTCTCTCTCTCTCTCTCTCTCTCTCTCTCCTGTAGACTGCTGTATGGAATGTCCAGTGTGCAAAGAGGACTTTGCTGTGGGGGAGCCAGTCAGACAGCTACCCTGTAACCACTTCTTTCATTCAGACTGTATAGTGCCATGGCTGGAAATGGTAAGACATCAAAAAACTCAGAAAAATGTAGAACTGAGTCATGTTATGGATATTTATTTCTGTAAGTAGGATATTTACAGAGCTGGTGAGGTATTAGGACAAAAAGGCAGTTTGAGCACATGCCTTAGCTACCTGGTCCTCTATATTAGAAACATCAGGGCAAATTTAAAGGATGAGGCTTTGATATCAAATTTTTGTTGGCTCCTAATCCATCCATAAATTTTTCAAACAAAGTTTTTAATTTGGCTTGTAGCTAAATGCAAGAAATAAGAGATGGCAAATGTACTCTATTAAACTCATCAGGGCTGAATTTTGGTCATTCAAAGTTAAGGACCAGCCACAGCATCATGTAAAGTATGGCTAAAATAAAATATCCGTTTGTTTTGAAGTCTTCTAAGAAAACTGCCCACAGCTAACATCTTCAATATTCTGCTCTGTGGCCACACAGCATGACACATGTCCAGTGTGTAGGAAGAGTTTGAGTGGAGAAGACAGCAGCAGCCAGTCCCCCTCAGAGTCCCCCTCTCTCTCCATGGACCCCCGCACACAGGAGAGATGGTCCTTCTGAGACACCCACCTGTGTCATCCCTCGCTTCTCCTTTCCCACATTCAACAACACGCAGAGAAGACAGAACGCTTCTCACTCTCCTCTCCTCTCCTCTGTTGCAGTCATAATCATCTCGGTCAGGTATTTTTTTTTTTTTTTTTGTAATTTTTTTTATTTTAATGCCTTCTCCTCAACCACTTATACAGAAACCCTTACAGACGTCTTAACAGCCTCCTGAAGTCTGCTGGATCTCCTTTTTTTGCCTCATGATGAACCAGCTGAGACTGAAACTGATCAAACCCATGTTCCCTACTTTTCTGTACTTCCACCTTCAAGCAAGCTCCTTTTACGTTTTTGAAATGCACTGCTGCAAAACACTATTGTAAGGAAATGCCAGACTTTAGGTCATACACCATGCCCTCATCAGCTCATTGGAATTAAAGCTAAAAGCTGCAACTGAGCCCTGGAGAATACAGTCAGGGTTCCTTAAATTCTTACACAAGAAGAAGAAAACATAGAGCCTTGCAGTAAGTATAATAATTATGAAGGGTTAAATAATGTTTAACTTTTGGGATATTTTGTCACAATTAAGATGTGGATTGAACTCTGGGGCACTGCTGTTTAACGGGCTCAAACTGAAGCTGTGACAGATCTAAGTAAGGGATTTCTCCAGCACCATGAAATGAGTCCTAGCAATAAAAGAGTGAAATTAAATATCTTAAGTCCATGGTTGATTAAAACCTTCTACTCTTGGTGTATATATTGAAAACAGATGGCATCCTTCTGTCATTTTATTCCTCTGTTAAAGATTGTCCTCTGTTTCACATTTTTATCACTTTTTCTTTTTGATGTAAATAATTTTAGTCCAACAATTTATGGTTTGCAATGAAAAAAAAAACATTGAGAATGGAGATACAAATGTGAAATACCTGGTTATCAAACTGTATATTATATATATGAAAAAATGTCTATGATGTATTAATAAATTGACAAAAAAAAATATCAGTTCCTGTTTTTGTTTACTCTCGACTTCATGATCCCTTCACACACATGACTGACACAATACTTTTTAATTATATGTGCTTTATTTGAAATTAAAAATTTAAATAGCGACAGGAGTCATTTAGAAATTATGTACATCAGTCATATGATTTCTTAAGAGATGGTGAGGACACTTGATACCATTTTTTTTTTTTTGCTTCAAATCAAGACACCAGTTCCTCTTATAGAGAACTTATACATTCTTCAGTCTTGGGTACCTTTCAGGTGAGACTCAGTGCACAAAAGAATAAAATCACATAAATGAGTTTATTCTTGGTTTGCTGAAGCTTATTTAAGTGAACACAGAAATTACTGAAGCTGTGCAGGAAGAAAAAATGCAGATGAAAAATCTAGGACCGAATATGAAACTGTGCAGGTGAATGGTTTAGCATAAGTCAGGTGTCTTAAAATGAATCTCTTTTTTTTGTTGTTGTGTTGAAGCTTCTGACTTAAATTATTTATCAGTGTGTATTCCATGCGAGTGTGAGAATGGAGTGAGCTGGAGCCATGGAGGGGATGTAGCCGACAGCTGGATCCCAGACTTCAAACTCTATGTCTGTTGAAGACCTAAAAGAGACCCCCCCCAAAAAAAGTTAATAACAAGATTTTAGTCATTTTCTCAAAGTAACTCATTCCACATTTTATACCTGTTGAGGACAATTAGCACTACTGAGCCGTCCGCTCTGACAAAGGCAGAATAGTTGAGTTTTGTTGCCACGCTGGGGGACACACCCACTCTCTGAGACCCCTCCCACAGGAACTTGCTGTGGGTGAGAGCATTTTTATGGGTGAAAAGGAGGTGAAGAGTCAATGACTGTGAACAGATTACATGTAAGTGTGTTTTCATACCTAAAGTGGGCCATGCTGTAGAAGCTGGGCTGCTTGTAGAAGACGTCGCGCTTCGCATCCACTATAACCGGGCTGTCGACAAAATTTTTCACCCAGTTTGGTCCACCAGTCTGGTCCAACGCCAGATTCCAGTCAGTCCAGCCCACCACATAATGATTTAAGTCCTGCCATGAAGAAAATAAAACACCCACAGGTAAGTGTCTAGTCTGTAGCCCTGTTGTGAGAGGTGTTGTTGTCTTTAAATGAATCTTTTCAACTGCTGCCTGCCGTTTCATTTAAATGTCACAAAAACAACACATCTCCATAAACAAATCCCACCTGATTCTCAAGAAGTCTAGCGTCTGAATGCACCCATGCAAAATGGATAGAACTGATGGAGTCTAATTTCCTTTGAGCGAGTGCAAAGAGAAGAAACTAAACACCAGTTCCAGCATGCTTTGAAGGCCTGCAGGCACTTTGTGCAGCAGAGTGCGACTTTTCAAACCTGCATTGCAGCATAGAGGGAGGTGATTCCCCTTACAGGAACAGCTCCCAGCCTGTCAGGTCTCACATCTGTTACAGTGGATGTGACTGAACAGGCTTAACTTTCGTGCATAAACAAAGACAAGCTTACCTCTATGATGTCGTGTGCGTACTGTTCAGCTCTGTCCCAGCTACCTAGCTTCACCCCTCGATCTAAAGGGTTCCAGCCTGAACACGCCTCTGTGCCAAACAGGTAATACTCAGGGTACAGGTGATGGGTGACTCCAAGGCTTATCTCAGCGGGGACAAGACCGTCCATGTACCAGTGAACTGCAACACCATGGATGTACTTTGCTGCATGAATATCACTTAACACCTGGAGGTAAAACGTACACATAGAACAGGCAGCAATGTCAGTTTTGAGAGTTTCTCATGCGATTAGAAAAAGAAGCCAAAGATCATTTACCATAACTGCTTCTTTCAATGGTTTAAAATATCTTCTACTTTATAAAGGCAGTTCTTTTTTTCCTGTTATTTGTAAGGCTGATTGGAAACAATATACACCAAAGGTCTGGGGTTTTGTAGGAGGGTTAATTGTTATGCAGGAGGATGATGAATCCTTCTAGAGGAACTCAGTCAACACCATGGAGCTATTACTCATGTTACTGTCAGCTGCAAGACAACAATGGGAAAAGCTATCAAGCTTGCCATGTCAGAATTTGTAGATGTTTTAAGAAAAATGTAGAAGAGATGGACGAAATGGAATGTTTTGTTTGTAACTGATTATTATATTAAATAATATTATTACACTTGATCTTTGACATACTTCCATACATCAGGCGGTCTGATTGTGAAGCAAAATCTCCGATGTTAGAAATTTTAGAGAGCTCTGAATACCACTTGTTGATCACAGCAGAAATTTAATTTCTAGACTGAACCTTTTATTAATACTGAAAAGAAAAAAACGTTTTTCAGCTACACTAAGAAAAGTTTTTTCAAGGTAAATTTCTGCCAAATGCTCTGTTATTTTTGAGATATTTCATTCCACACAACAAAAAATGTAAGAAGAAAAGATTAAAAAAAAAAAAAAAAAAAAAAAATGATTGAAATCCATCCATCACTCTGTTTGTTCCAGTTAGGGGGGGGCTGGGTGGTACCCGGAGAGAACCTGCCCAGGCAGGGAATCAAACCAGGAACCTTTTTGCTGTGATGCAACAGTGTTAACCACTGCACTACAGTGCTACTCCACTGTGGATTTTTTTTATCTTACCTCTCTTGTTAATAAACCATTATTGTATCAGACACATATCTTAGTGCTGTTTTGTCTTTTAATTTGTCTTATGCAGTTTTAACGCCTCATTTAGTCTCTGTTAATCTAGTCTGCAATAACAGAATAGCTGGAGGTAAATTCAAGTTCACCGCGTCTTTCCCACTCTCTCTCTCTCTCTCTCTCTCTCTCTGTCTGTCTCTCTGTCCTTGGACTCACCACTTTGGCCCAGAGCGGCAGCAGCAGGCGGTTGTCATCCAGTATGAGGATGTGTGTATGGGGGTGTGATGAAGCGTGTAAAGCAGGACCCAGGTCCAGAGCCACCCAGTCCCTCTGCTCCTCCGGAGTGAAGCCCAAAGCCTGGAAACTGCAGAACAGATACTTCTCAGTCTGAAATCTAAGAGCTGTAATGATGTGAATTTAGTGTAAAATAATGCACCTGTAGTGGGTCATCTCGCCTGCAGTGGGCTCATTCCCTGTGGTCAGGGCCCAGAAGGTCAGGTTATATTTAGCATACTCCTCAAGGAACCTGAGAGAAAAAGAAAGTGACAGCAGAGTAAGCTTTCTCCTTAATGAGCATTACCAACAGATGACATCACATTCAGGTGAGAACTCACGTCACCTGATATAATAATGAGCCCAGGTTTTGTATTCCTTGCCACCAGGCTGGCCTTTCAAAGATCCCTTTCCAATGAGTGCATTATTAGTTTTCATCCAGGCGGGGGCGCTCCAAGCACTCGCCAGTAGAGACAAGCGGTGAGGGGACAAGGCCTGAGCGCGCTGCAGGAGAGGGATCTGAGCAGAAAGGAGGAGGAGGATGAGAAGGAGAGATCGAAAGGGAATGATAAGACTGTTATTGAGTGAAAGCAGAACTGTAAAGACCTTCATGTTGACATCCTCGGGGGCCAGAGTGAAATTATCCAGGTTGTAGTCTCCAGGTGTGTCAGCATATGTGTAGAGACGGGCGGAGAAGTCACAGCTGGCCATGGGCACACGCACCACACTGTAGCCAATACCTGCAGGGCAGCAGCATTAACTACAGCCAAGACTGGCTTATACATAAACATCAACATTTTTAGGACTAACTAGAGGATGAACATTTTAATATCTTAGTAATCCTGTGCATTCAACTATTCAAACCCATGGGATATTCCTTTTCTTTACCTGCTTTTTCTAATTTTATCTGGAGTATCAGACGCAAGATTGACTATGATTCACCGATAACATTTTTACATCAAAATTGTACAATTAGGTCATGTTGTAAATTTAAATATATCTCCTTTAAACACAAATTCAATATTTTCAAAGTGATATTTACATACTGTTATTATTATTTTTTTTTAATCATTCTTAATACTGGGTTTCTGCCATGACTTTTTGAATCAGGTTGGGGGCTGGGCCTTTCACAATCACTTACACATAAGGGAACCTCAAAACCTTAAATGGCTGAGCAACTGGTGCTGATTTCAGCTAAATGTCAGGTGTTAACTATCCATACAATTCTGTTTTTATTAATATTTTACACAGCATCCCAACACTTCTAGATTAATGGTTGTATCTCATTCCTCTATAATTCCTTTATTTATGCTTATTAATAATCTGTTACACCGTTATTCAATATATCATTAGTGTTTTTCTCTTAAAAGTAGTAGCAGGTGCCTGCTTCACTGTACCTTCAGGGGAAAAGTACTGTCTCAGCAGCTGATCCTGTGCACCAGCAGACAGAGAAAGAATGTTAATGGCTGCTGCATCTGTCATAGCTCCTCCGAATCCCCTGATCCTCTGGTACTTCTGGTACGGAACAATAGTCAATCTGAGACCTGAAAGACAAATTAAGCACAAGTTGTCCTCTACACCTGCTACAGCACCCAAGACATCACAGTAAAGTCTCCTTTATCACTCACCTGTCCCTGTGCTGTTCACCTGGACCTGACCCTGAGCTGGCTCCAGTCTGCTGCCCGCCATGCTGCTCAGGTAAGAGGAGAACTGACCCAGAGGAGGCAAAGCGACCGACCCAACACTGTCACAGTATGTTGAATTACACTCACACACCACAGAGTCATGGCCAAAGCTCCTGGCAACACATTCATTACTTCCTGGAGAGAAAAAACAACAACAACAACAACAACAACAACAACAACAACAACAACAACAAGAGACATGTCAACAAACATGATTCATGTTTAAGGCTACTTGATTTACTGACATGTTTGCCGGGGAAAAACTGCGAAAAACATCTGCTAAGATGTGTTACCTGCACAGAGGGTCACTTCAGATGTGAGGAAAGCAAAGGCAAGGAGTGCAAATGATGATGACAATGACAGCGCCATTTTGTCTAGAAACAGAAAATATTGTGCGTTTTAAATTTCTTGAACGTGTCTAAGTTCAGTGTCAGAAAGCACTTAAAACAGCTTAGTTTCACCTGAACAACGACCCTCGTTCCCCTTTCATTCAGCTGACTCATGCACATGTTATTGTCATGTTAAATACTGCAGTTTATGAGATTATCTCACCTCGCAGGATCCGCATGAAAACTATGTCATGTCCTGCAGGTTTCTTAAAGTACTCTTACCAACTAGTCACCTCAATTTAATCCGATCCGCCATACAAGCAACTGATGTTTAGGCGACCATAAGACTTTTGAACAATCATGTGACGTCTGTGAAATAGTCACGTGAACACATGCGCAATACCTTGACCAACAGCCAGATGGCGATATCCCATCGACAAGGCGAGGAGAAAAACAGAACCTCGAGGTACTTTGGGGTCATAACAGTGTCGTTTCCCAAGACTTTAAGTCTTCTTGACTTAATTACTGCTTTATTGAGAATGGGCTGAAGCAGCTTCTTTATAATGTTGCTAAATCCTTTAGTAGAGTGGTATTAGCTTTATCAAACGAAAGAAATTACTTACACGTGTTGAGAACTGACGTTTGCATCCATTCCCAGCCAAGCTTCCCCATATCAGTGACACAAGCAAAATTGTTGTAGATAAATAGCATATATATTATTCTATTCACACGTTTTTAATTTTTTTTTTAGCATATTTGATCTGTTTCTCAAGATGCACATCAAAAATTACTGTACAAATTATTTAGAGGTTGTATTAAAGAAAACAAAAGGGATACTTCTCATCAGATTTCCATCACCATACAATGACCTTTCAGATTTTCAAACAACCAAACTTTTTTTAATCTATACAAGATTTTATTATCAAAGTTACACACATGCGTCATAATTTACACTGGTACACATATTACAGACTTGGACATTTGTTTAAGCATTTCTGAGTCACTGATGAACTGTCTATGATTTTTATATTTCTGTTACTTCAGCGGGAGGCACAAAGTCTTTCCAACAGCCATGGGTTTCTGTTGCTCAAAAACACAATTTCTTTCTTTCCTTCCTCTGTTCGACCTGATAAAAGAAAATCATAATTAGAGTAACTATAAAAGCATTACGTACATTTTTAACAAAGCAAAGAAACTACTCACACATCACTTACTCATTGGATGCTGCAGCCAGTGGCGGTCCATGTAATAGAGGTAACAGCTCTCAAACTCCTTTTCACTGTAGTTGGGCACTGACACTGGGACAAATGGGTCCATGTTGTCAAACCCAGTCTGACAGGCAAAAACAGACCAAGGTCAATATTAAATTAATTAAAAAAACATCACAACCAATCTGTTAAATACATTTATATAGTTTCTAACTAAACATATGAACTCAATTACCAAAAAAAAAAATCAGACCTCCACCGTATCATGTGTAAAAGCTACTGATTTGAATCAAAGGGGTTAAAATAATCTATAAATTCAAATTAAGTATTGTTCAAGTTTGTATGTTCACGAGTAAAAAGTTTTTTTCCCATTTTTTTCCCACAAGATGAATGTTTGTATTGGTCAAAGACAAAAATGATGTTTGGCACTACATTGTCTTTTTCAGTTCAACTATTGTCAAAGCATAAACTGTGAAGGTTTTTCAAACTTACAGATTTATCGGTCCATTAGGAAATGGATCTTATGACATGCAGTTATCAGTTAAGTAACAACACTAAAAATAATATCACCGCAAGAAAATTACAAGGTCTAACGCTTCAAGCAGAGACAGCTTCAGACACAAAAGTGCTCAAAGTAAACAGAATGAGAACAGAACTGACACTTTAAAGATTGAATAGTGCTGAGTCTGTATTTCTCAAATGCTTTTCTTGTGTGTTTAACAGCCCAGTCAGTACAGAGTGAAAGCAATTATGCACAAAACAAAGGCTGGGACTCTTCCTTTGTTGACAAATGTCACACATAATCTGTACACTTGTAATACCAATGGATATAACGGGCTGTTTTGTTGTTGTTGAGATGCTCAGTACAAAGAAATAGGAAAACATAACTGAAATTGTCTCAAGGGCAGGTTGGCTGACTAATGACAAAGGTTAGAATAAATAAGAAAAGGCTCATCTGCAGTCAAAGCTCAAGAAAAAGTCAATATAATACACTAAAAGGACTTCTAACCTCTCCCAGCAGCTCTTGAGGCAAATAGTCAGATTTTGAAGTGTAGAGAGACCCTGTCTGAGACAGAGTAGTGATGATGGTGCCTCCAGTCTGTAACAGAGAGACTCAGTGTTACTGAAAAAAAAATCTGTAATAAAACATTCTCCTATGACTTTGGTGCTTTAGTGGTTTCTTCTCACCCAATCATTACTCATCAGCTTCCTTAGGTTATAGACCAGAGTGAGCTCCTCTGGATCTACCTGATGAACAGATAGAGAAATATAAGGCCAACAGTCTGTGGATGCAGATGCACAAGTACAAGAATTCAAGGACTGATTGTGTTTCCTTACAGCGCTCTTATCTTCCTTTTTTATTGTAGATTTTCCCCACAGGGCATTGACGCCGTCCACAGCCACAGCCAGGCGAAAGTTTGACTCCGGCTGCCCGCTCTGCAGCTTCAGCTCCTTCATCAACGCCCCCACAACATCACTGCTGCTCTTCACACGAGATATGCCCTACAGCAGAGAAAAACCAAGTCAGCAATGATGACAACAACCTACACAGCAAAAATTAAGGGGAATTCATCAAATCTACTCGCAAATATATAGCTCTATTACACATGTGAACATGATGTGTAAAACCTTTCATGGTGGCTAATTAATATCAGATCTAATTACAGCCTTCATTGAGCTCACATGACCTTCAACAGCAGCAAATAATGTACTGAGTGGTAGTTCAAGAATGCTTGCAGAGATGAACATTTCAAAGGATGAATAAAAATCTGTTGCTCTTTTCAGCCTTTTAGAGTGTGTGGTCCAAAAATAATGTACTGGTCCCCCCCAGGCTAGTCTCTTGAATACTGTTTATCGATAATAATATTAGGCAAGAGGTAAGATGAAACTTTAAAGACCCATGTGGGGAAACGGCTGGGGTAGAAGAAAATAAGAGCTTACAGACACAAAGGACGATTGGCAGATGTAACATGATGGGAGGGTTAAATGGCACATGTCCCCAACATTAAAAATATTCAAAGGAAGTACAATCAAGAAGTGAAGGCAGGATATCCCCAAGTCCTACTGACACAGAGACTCACCTGATCCACCAGTTCTGCTAGTGAGCTTCCCTCCTCAGTGAACTCTCTCTTTGTCCACATGTAGCGCTGCTTTGTCTTAAGCTAAGAGAGAACGCAAAGTACAGACGACAGATTGATAACATGACCTTCACCTTTTACATTTCTTTTCACCTACTATGGATAAGCTTAGTTGGGTGCTGAATATTGAACTGTAAATGTAAAACTATCTCTTTAACTAATAAATATAAAAACTCTTCAAGATGTTTGTGTATTGTGCCAATCTAATGCAGTATGCATATCCTTCCTTTTACAGCTGTGCTTATTGCTAAAAAGTGTTGCTGTCATGAAGAGTAACAACTTGTTTTATCAGCATGTGACTTTCAAGACGACAAAACATCAAAATCTTCTCGAACAATGTGACAAATTCAAACAACTCTATAAGCCTTTGTGAGCTTAAATAAGTTAGAATTCAAAAACTGCAGCTAGTTTTTGTGAGTTGTTTTGTGATCAATAGTTCAAAATCAAATGTTACCTTTGCAAGGAAGTGCTCATTGGTGGTTTTGAAGTGGCGTAACCATTCAGTGGCTTGTAATGGCTGATCAAAGCGAGAAGGGTTAAAAGAGGAGGGAAGCAGCTCCTTACAGTTCTTTACCCAGAGATGAGCTGCATTATTAAAAAAATAAATAAATCAGAAAATGAGGTTATCTATATACTTCTGTAGGTGCAGCTGTTAGTCAACCACTTAGTGTATGGGATAGTTTTTTCCTCACCATCAGGAATATGCAGCACCAGCCATCCCTGGGTGTAGCAGAAGTGAACAGTGTGACAGAGAGACATTGTCTTCCCACTGCCCTTCAACCCATCTGAACAACTTGTTAAAGTGAACAACAGGTTAATTAAGAGACATCAAAAGAGGAGGGCTCTGTGTGTGAACAGGTGTTTTGAAGGATACAGAATACATAACGTGTAGGAGGTTTGCTAAAGTCTGTTTTCTTCAGATAAGAGATGACCTCTAGAGCAGGCTGCCTCACCATGACACAGGCTTCATTAAAAGTTTTCATCTGAAATGATAATAACAAGATGTTTTAACACTTTAAATGAATAAAAAAACAATCTTAAAAATAATTATTTTAAGTCCAATATTCTACCTAATAAAATTCATGCACATACCTGTTGTTGAAAGTACCGAGGAAGGCCATGAGGAAAAATAGTGCGTGTGCGTGCAGGGGGCAAAGTGTAATACTGCCCAATATGTTTCTCTGCATGGCATGCCTGCAAACAGAAATACACTGAGTGAGATTCCATAATTTGATTACCTCAGTACATCTTAGTATGATGACGATATTTGGACTGGTCCAGTCAGATTTGCTTACTGGATCATTCTCCCTTGTCCTAAAGACTGAGAGGGGCTCTGGTTCTGATTCTGGTTCTACAACCAAAGCTTCTTGCTGCTGCTCACATCCACTGGTATGAAGGGACCTTGCATGGGTTACCTACAAAAGTTTAATCAATAATATTCTCATTTTATCCAAGAGTCATATATACCTTAAAACACTTAACCCTACTGGCTCATATGTCAATATTTAGAATAAGTAATGATGTAAAAGAAAACAATTGAGGCAAGCATTATCAGATGAGTTTTAAATGAACTAGTATTACAATCTGTCATGTTGATCTGAGTCTTATGTGTGTCAAGCACAAAAAAAAACAACTTTAAAGGACAGTTATTATCAATGTATTTTCACCTCAGGTCATACTGAAATACACTTGCTCTGCCAAATTCTGGGAGTGATGGAAGTTACCTGTGTGCTGGATGCTTCTAATGCATATGTGAATACATTTCCTTACCTACAGCTTTGAATAATATGCGTGCATAAGGATTCTGTTTCCTAAAATCTGGTTTTGATAATACTCCAATGAGATTTTTAAAAATAATTCCAAAAATATTACGTCAAACTTTATGGACCAAATACAACAATGTTAACAATTTAAGTTAAGTTTATGATAAGTTCTAAAATAAATATGCTGCAAAACTGTCTAGAAACAGGAAAACAACAGAAATGTTTTCTGCAGGAGTGTTTTGTTCACAAAGTCTAAAAGCTATATATAAAAATCTCTCGTTTTTGTTCACAGATTTTTATTCCAACAAATTGAAATAATCCTACCGTTCGTCGTAGTCTGATTGATAGCCTGTAAAGCGCCATAATCTGTAGACAAGAAGACACAAATCAGTCAATAATACTTCGGGGATCGTTAGTGCCTAAATTGAGTAAACTGCGAAATACTGACACACGGATGTCCTCTAACCTTGCGTAGAAATTGAGCTAACAGCTAGCAGTGGCAGACACGCATCTTATAGGTAATATTAGCAATGTGGAGCTAAGTGAGCACAGAAGGAGTGTTTACCTCAGAATAATTTCATTTAATATTCACCGACGGGAATTTCAGGCATGGGTACACTGCAGACCAATCTCCTTAGTTATGTTAAAAGGACGCTAAACAGCAAAGATCCAGCTGGGCTCAATGTGCCAAATCTGTCATGGACACCGCCATCATGAAGCACAGGGCCGGATGTGACGTAGGGCCTTCGCTGGTCTTCAGAGCTAATGATGTGACATCCCACGAGTCAGGCAGCAACAACAGATCAAAATATCTATTAAGACCGAAAACCTGTTTTATACAGTCTATGGTTAATATTACGACTTAAAAACTCCCCAAAATTTAAAATTATCATTATCCTGAGAAAAAAGTCAGAAATCTGAGAAAAACTTCAGAACTCAGAGTTCTGGCTTTAATCTCAGAATTCTGACTTTTTTCCCCCCTCAGAATTCTGACTTTTTATCTCAGAATAATAGTACTAAAAAATAATTGGACGTTTTTTACATTTATTTTTTCCAGTGGGCCCAAATCCTCTTCCTTATGAAACACATATTTCACTTAAAAAAGGTTAATTTTGGTGAAACATAACATATTGATTGGAAAGTAATTTCATTATTATTTTTATTTTTTTACATTAGCAAGGTTATAATGAGCAAGGTTTAAAATAAAACTATTTTTAATGAAAGTCCAAAAAAGTCTCATGGCTGCCCTTTGACATCTACCAGTGTACTTTTTATATTTTTAATAGTCACTTTACTAATTTTGTTCCATGTTTTATTCTGTGGATTAGCCATCACTCACACCAAACAGTCTTCAGCCTTAGTTTAACTTTATATTGCTCCTTTTTGAAAACAGATATCTAAATAATTCAATCTTTTATCACCGTGTACAGAGCCCTGAACGGCTCCAGCTTATATGAGAGAGCTGCTGAAGTCATACAACTCCAAGCAGGACTCTGAGGACATCCAGTCAGGGACAGCTGGTTGTTATTTGTACCAGGCTCAAAACTAAAGAAGACTGCCTTTGAAGTTGTTGGTCCTGACCTTTGGAACAATCACCTACTTAATTTAAGATTAGTAGACTTTGTGGGCATTCTTATAAACCAAAGGAAGACCCATCTGTTTAGACACACCTTTGTTTAGACTGTCTTTGCATGCTTTTATGTGATCTATTTGCATTTAATGTAGTCTCTGTTTCACCCTTTTATTATTTTTATTGTGAAGTGACCTCTGCTCTTTAAAGGTGCTATGTAAATTAACTCTACTTACTCTATAACCAGTTTATTCATAATATATGGTACTGGAAACTTAATAACAATAATACCATAGACTACAATATTTCCAACCATCATTCGTATCTGTAACAAGAACAATTTGGCTTAAAGAAAACTAATGAAATAACAAACTACCTAACTAGCATATGTTTTAATTTGTATGGCAAAAGGTGGATTAACAGTAAGGCAATGTCGGTACCAATTAACCTTAAGACCCCAAGGGTCCCAAGAGGTCAATTTTGTTGTGTTTCAATTGTTCCTCATTCAAATGCCAAAAACGCATGATATGAAGTAGTTTAAGCTTTCTCTCGATTTTATTTGATATTTTAGAAGATAATTAAGTGTTGTGTTGGATGTTCCAATGCAGGTGTTTGACTTTTTTTCCACGAGGACTTATTTTCCCAAGGCCTGAGAATGGGCTACTGATATTCAATAACAACATTAAAAAAAAAAAAAAAAAAAATCAATATAGTCAACGTCACCAGTGTACTGTGATGATACTGACTGGGAGGAAAAAGATAAGGTTCAGAAATGTCCTTAACTGAGGCGTGATGAACTCTGCGCTTTAACCTTTTTAGCTGTACATTTCTCTCTTTGGTGTAAACTGTATCCTCTGTAACATCACGCGACACAACTTTTATAGTGCTCCCCAAATCCTCCCAGCAGCTAACTTTAGCCAAGTCGTCGCCATTTTATTAAGCGTCTAAATAGCCCTCCCCAATCGACGATTATGAACCGCAATGAGATCTTGTGCCGTGTTCACCGTTTTATCTCCTCCTCTGGCCATATGAAAATGGCCACGCAGTTGCATTCCCGCACATCCTTCAACCCCTGTGTGCTGTCAGCCAGCAGCCCCGCACACACGCAGCTGCAGCGTTCACCCCGTCTCACTGACACGTTAACTGCCCGTGAGCATACGAGAGCACAACTCGAGCCATTATTACTGGCGGGAGACACGTAACTTTCCCCGAGAGAAGTGGGAAAATAAGATCCAGTGTTACCAGTCCGCCACCTAGCTGCGGAGACGCGCCGACGAAAATCTGTCGACTGTATGATTATGAAAACACCCGCGCCAATGTTGTTGCACAGTAGGCTTCGCGCTCCGATGGGACTGAAACTCGGTTTTAGGAGGTGTTTTAACCTCTGCTGGTCGTAGTTATGTAATCAAAGCAACATCTAATGCACCAAAAGCTCCGGATCGCTGTTGGTGCGAAGAGGGAGAGCAGGACAGCAACACCTTAACCTCCTGCCTAAACGCAGTTGGCTTCGGGACGCGCTCTCGGGTAAGTAGCCTACGTAGCCTTATTTCAGATTTTCATGGCAGCCCGTATTAATGTGTGCAGGCCTGTCATCATCATCAGCGAGCTCGCAGCCCTGTAGGTTAGTGAGATTTTTGAGCATCCGCTTTGCGCTAATTTTACCCCTTGTTGCTGAGAGTGTCTCTCCGTGCATGGTGATATTTCTTATTTCAGTGTTGCTGACACCAGCAGAAGGGCTGGCAGAGGACAGATAAAAGAGAAAAAAAGGTGAATCGGGTCTTACCCACATCACTAACACCACATGCAGGCGCATTTTGATGCTACGTAGCACCCCACTTCCATATTGAGTTTATATTTGCATCAACGTGTGTTTTTGGACGCTTAAATGTGGGTTATATTTTTATTACGGAGTGACGACAACAACAACACGTGCATGTGTGTATAATTTGTAAGTGCGACAGCATCAGGCGGATAGTGGTTTTCAGAGGTGCGCAAAGTCATTATGGAGAAGGAAGCCCCTGTTGACGTCCTCAGTAAACCAGTGATAGGTTGCTCCAGTGCGGTAACACCCCCACTGCCCGTACTGTATCTACAGTAGCAACATCAGTCAGCCTACGCAGCTGCGACCTGGGTACACAATGTACGACCAACATACTTTTTATACTAAAGGAAAGTGTATGTGCGCGCGCGCGTGTGTGAAGACTCACGTGAGAAACTTCCAGGTGTGTACAGAGCGTAGATTCACTGTCAGTGAGTCTCCAAGGTTCAGTTTTTCGAGATGCCATCACAGCACTCTTAATTTCCAGCTGTGGGCTTGCTGTGCTCCTGCTGTTGTCAGGCAGACGACGATGGTGTTGTAGTTATTGATGATAAGTACACCGTCATGGGTTGGTGATGATGGCTGGAAATATGGTGGGCCATTATCCTGATTTAATCGTCGTCTCAGCGCTGCTGAGGAACCACACTGACTGTAGTGTTAAGTCCACCCATCATCCTGTCACTGGAAATAGCTTCTCTTCTAATGTTGGAATAATTTTGAGTTATGTCTGTGAGGTATAGCTCTAGAGAGTATAAAAAGCTATTAGTATGCACTTTGACTGATGTTGAATGGGCTTGCCCTTTTTAGTTTGAAAACCTGCCACTCTTGTGCTCTTCTGATAGTCACTCTGCTCAAACAGATTGAAACCAATATGAGTCAGTGCTCCTCTCAGGCCTGTAGCCTCTTTAGTTTGCTCTTCTCCATACCTGTCATGCTTCTAGGTAAGCGGTCATAAAAGACGATCTGATATCATTTCTCCCTTTTTGGTACAGGTTTAGATAACTCAGACTTATGTATTGGCCTGTTATGAAGTACCTTCCAGTTACCAGAGTGAATGAAAAATCTACACAAATTGGATAGAGAAACACTGAAAGTGACATTTTGTTAGCTTCAGCTAACATTATACGCAATGCTAGAACCACACTGCAATACTTTGTTTGGTTTTTGTTTCCTGTTACACGATATTTGGGGGCTTGTTTGTTATAATGTCAGATTTTTGCAATGACTTGCATACTCACATAACCACATCTGAGGCTGCACCGAAGGCCAATATCGATACAGATGTGGGTGTCAGGAAAACTCCAGATATGATGCAAGTAGCAGTAGTTTTTGTTCAGAGGGCCACTGACCGTCTTTATGCTCATTTCAATTCATCGTCAGGAGGTTGGGCCTTGGAAAATGCTTTGCAAAATGGTTACATAACAGCAGTTACTGGAACAGATGTTGATTTGAGCTCAGTATGATTCAAGGAAAGAGTTTGGGTGTGGAGGGACCAAAAGGCAAGAGAGATAGCCCACTGAGCTCTTAAATGAAAACATCAACTGAGATGCTCCTCCAAGTTTGAGGGTGCAATTCTGTGTGTTAAAAGACAATTATATTAGAGAGAATGCAAACAGGGAGGGTTTTATTAGCAAATGCATGAGAGTCTCCTTTAATGAGCAAGGGTAAAATGAGGGAAGCATGACAGAAGATGCTGCTTCCCTTCAAAACGTTAAGTAATAGCTGGGCTGAACACAGCGTGAGTGAGAGTGTGAGTGTGCTTTCTGCTAGGAGGAATGTTATTTCAGTGTGTTTCTAGCTGTAATGTCACATTAAAAGTCAATTTACAATGGGGTCAACGAAAAGCTTACTTGACTTAGAGGAAGCAAAGGGAGGAGGAGGAATTTGCGCTCCTTTCCAAAAATAAGTTTTACCCTTTCCTACGGATTTGTGTTACCACTACTGAAAGAGGGAGGAGGGGAACGGTCGGATCGTGAATGGAGGGATTTAGGTTTGAGAGGAGGAAAAGAACGGAGTGGAGGGGGAAATATGGTTCTGATTAACATGGATACAGTGCATGAGTTGACCATTTTACTGTGTGGTCTACAGGGAAAGAGTGGGAGACAGAGAGAGTGGATGGGACTAATAGAAAATGCATGCAAAAGCTTTCTGCCAAACATGAAAAGGGGAGTTTTTTTCCGGAAAGAAAAGAAACTACAGCAGAGAAGGGTGGGTGGAGAAGTGCTTGTGGGAGTAGCTGAGAACAGAAGGCGCACAGACAGTGGGGAGAGGAGGGGAGGAGACTGGATCAAGTGTTTGAATTAGTCAGAAGCTGATTGATTGATGTATTGATTTGAGGAGGAAAAGCGGAGTAAAGATTAGATCTGAAGAGGTTCAGGGAGTGCTTGCTGTCCGTCAGATTTTCTGTTATTTACAGATTGTTAAAAGAAAACCATCCAATGCTTTGTATTGAAGAAGTGAGCTGTTCCTTCTTCCAATTGGTGCCAACATTCAGGGAATCTGCAGCATTGATTGGCCCCCTGGGTTTTCAGTATGATGAGATCATCTCTGTGGACACAGACTTTAGCACCTCCACAGCTGCTGCAGGAAGGGGACTTTCCCCTCAATTCCTGTACTGCTACTACTCAGCATCTGAGCTCACTGAAATGACTAATCACTGGCATTTCTGTCTTTTTCTGTCTTTTCTTTCCCTCTCTTTTTGCCTCAGACTTACTGCCTCTCAGTTCAAACCTAACGTACAAGAGAGAGGTCTTCCTTTGCTGGATGAAGGAGTTGAACTTTTTTATGGACTGTTACGGGACATTCTCCTGGAAATCTCTTCATTAATACCTCTGTCCTGCTGTTCACCCCTGGCCCTGCTCACTCAACCAGGATCATTTGAAAGAGTTTTATACTGGAAATCCCAAAACGTCTTACTACTCCCCCCTAACTTCTCTGATGGACCAGAGAGTGAAGGGGGGAACCCCTCCAATAACAAACTCCACTCTGGACAGCATCTCTGTACCTGAAGACTCAGAGAGGGATGAAGTGGCAGAGAAAAAGAGGAGAGGTGAGGGGGAGGATGGAGACCTAGGGGAAAAGGAGGGTGAAAAAAGAGGAGCAGGAAAAAAGAGGGACGGAGACAAGGGGGCAGTGCTGGAGCTGCTCATTGAGGGGCGCTGTGGAAGTGCGGGACAGCAACAGCTTCAGATCTCCAGTAGGGAGACGAGCTGTCCCGAGGGGAATGTACGACTACGGATTGGACTCCAGACCAAACGCACAAAGAAACCACCCAAGATCTTGGAGAGCTACGTCTGCAAACCCACTATCAGAACCTATCAGAGACAAGGCAAGGGGGTGCTGCCGAAGGGGGATGGAGAAGGAGGAGTGGGCCAGCAGAGCAAAACCAGCTCTATTCCTGACAAGGCAACCAGAGATCAACGCTCAGACCTGGATTCTGTCCAGACCACATCTAAAAAAACTGCATCTGCTCCTTTGCCACCTCTTGCATCCTTATCATCAGCTTTGTCATCCCAACCCTTGGCTTTAGCATCTACATTACCTACAGCCTCAACCCCAGCCTCAGTTCCTGCCCTAATTGGTCAAGGGACAAAATCTTCAAAACAAGTAAGTACAACTCAAGGGCAAGCCCCCCCCCCCCCCCCCCCCCCCCACACACACACACACAGATTCCCTCATGCCAGAAGTTAGTTTTAAACCTGTAATACATTTGAATAAGTTCAAAATTGAAAAAAAAAAAATCTGAGAGTTTATTGTTGTTGAAGGTATGCATAAATTATTAATGAAAAATATGTGAAGCAGTTCTGTTTTGTTTTTATGCAGTTAACCACCAGACAGGCTGTCATGGTGCAAAATTGCAGAGCTCTATGCTGAGTTGTAATAAGGTCAAATGAGCTATTGTCTCAATAGCGAAACCTAAGCAGCCTATTTAAACAAACAGACCTATAAATAGGACAACAGCACGGCAACCACTTGGAGCTATTACAGACATTGGTCCATCCGTCCCTATGACAATCACCCAAGGGGAAGCTTATTGCTTTAGCTGCACAAACACCACTCAAGCTGCAGCATACCAAAATTACAGGACAAGTATGAAATGTCAAGCCTTCTCATCTGTATTAGTGGCAATTTATAGCTACCAATAGCATGGCTTTCTCTCTCTGCGTTCTGTCTCTGCCTGGCTCTCTATATCTGTCCCTCTCTTCTATTTTTACTTCCCCTTTTTTCTATCTCTCTACCTGCTCTCATTTATCTTTCACTCCCCCTCTGTCCCTGTCCCACTCCCTTCCTCTCTGTTTCTCTGCCTTTGTATTTCTCCTTTCTGTGTCAACCCCATTCCTGTTTCCATCACCTCACCCTCTCCTTTTTCTCAATATGCCCTCTTTTCTCTGCCTGGTTGAGTCATTTTGTCCTAACTCTCACTTTTAATGGGGGGACAGACACAAAAGTATTTAGGGTATTGTCTTCCCTATTGTCCTTGACTGTTGTCAAAAGCAAAAGAGGGGACGTCCTAGTCATTGTTGATGACAGAGATTCTGTGTTTGCATTCTACAGGTTCCTATCAAGCTGGCCGATAAGACAGAGGTAAATTCATCTGGCTCATTTGAGAAAGCAAAGAAAGAGAAGCATCCCAGTGTCAATGGCCAGTCTGTTACCACAGGTCAGAAACCCTCTTCACCAACAGCTGACCAGACAACTTCAAATACTCCTTCCAGCCCATGCATCCAAGCTCCATCTGCATCAGAAACCAAAAATGAGGGGAAGACATCCAAGAAACATAATGGTTTGGTGCAGACATCAAAACAAAAGGGATTACCCAGTGGGAAAAACTCTGCCGACACCCTTGGCATCGCTGCCTCGTCAAAAATTGGAAAACCCAGTGGCAACCCCTCGGTTTCTTCTGTGGACTCTCTGACAAGACCTTCAGTCTCCAATAGCTTCCACAAAGAGCTTAGCCAGTCCAATAAGTGTGGGTCAGACTCTCCTTCTCTACCCTTGGTCACCCCAAAACCACAGTCCTCCCCAGCTGTGGATCGCTCCTCTGCCTATTCCCAAGAACAGGACCCCTCATTACAGCCCTCAGTTGAGAAAAAGAGAGAGAAAGAAAGGAAAGCCAAAAAGGAGAAAAGGAGGGACAAAAAGTCAAAGAAGGGAAGACCAGAGGCTGAAAGAGCAAAAAGTGAGAGCAGAAAGGAAGACAGCAAGAAGAAAAAGAGGGAGAAAGGGAAGGATGGGAAATCAAGACATGGAAAAGTTAAGGATGGAAGACATAATCTTGATGACACTTGTAGGGATAAACTAAATATTGAAAGTGGAAAGGTTGAGGCCAGGAAGGATAAGCTTAGTCCAGAAAGACCAAGAACAGAAGATAATAATGCAAATGGTGAAGCAGTTGTTGGTTGTAAAATAGATAAAAACTGTAAATTTGTGAATACAGGCAGACCAGATGAGATAAACAAGACAGAAGACAGTTGCAAGCCAGTGAAGCAAACTGAGCCAGCAACAGGTGACACCATTAAATCAAAAGAACAAGACGTCCCAAGACATTCAACTTCGCCTCCAAGCCACCCCTCTTCCTCTGCTCCTCCCTCTCTGCCCAATCCTTCAGCCCGTGCCCCTGTTTCTCCCCCTTCTTCCCCACGAGAGCAGGACAGCCGCCCACTTAAGAAACGCAAAGCAAGACGGCCCAGCTGGACCAAGCTGGTGCATCGAGCTCAGAGGGTGGATAATCAGGAAGCCCCTTCAGAGTCCCAGCATAATTCCTTACTAAATTTCCCCCAAAACCCCAAGACATTGCTTTCTGCCAAAACTGCTGCTCAACAGACTGACGAGAGTCATCAAGTTTCCTGTAGTTCCTTAACTAGCAGTTCCTGCCCTGCCAAGCCTCCGTCTCCAAAGCAGAGTCACCCAACTTCTGACCCTAGCCCTCCTGCTTCCAGGAGCCCAGTAACTCCTAATCGGAAAAGAGGCCGCCCTAAATCTCAGAGCTCTAACCTAGATGATCCTCCCCCAAGACTTTCACCAAACACTTTCCCAATTGAGGTGCCTCCTCTGGGCTCTGATGGTACTCAAAAAGCCCCTGTACTGGAGCCAAGTTCCGTACTGCAGTGTGCCAGTCAGTCTGTATCAAGCCCCAAGAAGCGTGGCCGTCCACCCAAAAGACCCCTTCAAGATGACCAAAGCGAAGGTGCACTGAATTGCACTGATGACACAGACAGAAGCAAAGACTTTCAACCTCCTGAAAAAGGGAACAGGCAGCTAAAAATCCGGAGACTGATTAATGAGATGAAGAAAAGAAAGAAGAGGAGACTTCATAAAGTATTGCTGTCTGGGTATGTTAGAAAGGAGGGAAAGGGAAGCGAGGTAGCAGATGGAGAGACCTCTCTGAGAATGTGTAAATCGATTGAGGCAACAACAGTACACACACTCTCAGCCCTGTCCTCCTCCTTTGGGAGTAAGCTAGGCCCTCAGATCAATGTTAGCAAGAGAGGAACCATCTACATGGGCAAAAGGCGAGGACGCAAGCCTAAAGCCCACTCCAATCCAACCATCCAAACGAACTCAAAGAACTCTACTCACTCATCTCTATTTACAAACCCCTCTGAGACATCCCTCTTCTCTAACCAACCCAGCTCTCATCCATTCCCCTCTCCGTCTCTAACCCACTCCAGTGGGGCTCAGAGCCCTTACAGTGAAGGCAGCCTCACAGAACCAACATCCTCCCTACTTTTCCCCCATCCCTTCTCCCTCCCTTCCCCATCATCCTCCTGTACCTCACCGCGTCCTCCTTCATCCCTCTCTCCATTTGTGAAGAAGAGTTGCCCTTGTCAGGGAAGGCATCATTTTCCCTTCCACCAGTCATCTTGTAAGCTTTCCTGTCCCACACCTCCGCTGCATAACACACCTGGCTCCCCTGGACACCTTAAGGAAGCCACCCCCTCCCCTAGGAGTGAATCACACAGTGAGGAGACGCTGCCAAGTGACAGTGGGATTGGGACAGACAACAACAGTGTTTCTGAGCGAGGAGAGATGAGGGGAGCTCGGGGCTTGCATAGGTTGGGCCAGGGGCCTGGAGTGATTCTGGGAGGTCAAAGGCATCTCTCCTCGCTTGTGGATCGTCCTTCTCCTGTTTCTTCACCTCTCTCTCACATACCAAGACAAACAAATCCTGTCACAAATGCAAGTGCTGTGGAGCGCCACAGGCACAGACACAGGCGGAGGGATTATGACTGTTCTTCTTCCTGCACTTGCTTGTGCCCATGCCCCTGCCCAGGACACAACAAATGTACTCATTCAGACTTTTACCCATGTCTTGGGCATAATGCACTGAAGAGACAAAAGAATAAGCATAAGAAGAAGCACCAGCAGCTGCACATGCAAGATCCAGAGTTTCTAGCAGAATTAGAGGATCTGATTGGGCAGTTCAGCGAGGTCCATATCGGAAGAAGAAACTGGGCTAGAACGGGACTTGCACAGGGCTTTGATGGGAGTGGGAATTCTGCTGGAGGAAGACGCCATCACTCCTCCCATTCTCTGCGGTCCAATATCTTCAGAATCAATTTGAATGGGTTCTATTCGCCTCACCCATCATCCTACTCTGCTAATCCTTCCTTCTCCCCACACTCTTTCTACCCCTGCCAGCCTGTGCATTGTAACAGAAAGCCAGACCGGAGGCAGTGTGGTTGCCCTTCAAAGTTCCAGGAGACCATTGAAAATATGGGCTTTTACAGCAGCTACCCCCCAACCACTGCACTTTACCACCACCTCCCCAACTCCTACCCTCTTCCCACCCCACACCAATACACCTCACATCAGCCCCATCATGCTCACTTCTTCCTCAACCCTGCAAGATTCCACAGGCGGAGGAACAGGTTGCTGAGGGAAGGAGCACTAGGTGGAGAAGTCGAGGGGGATGTTGAAGGAGGCAGTGGAGGAGGCCAACACCTCAGCTCAGGGTTCACATCTAGCCTCATCTGTGGCTGTGGGAGAAATGAACACAAACACAAGCATAAGCACCGTCACCGGCACTGTGATCGAGACATGGATGATGAGGAAGATTTACGTGATGATGAGGAGGAAGATGGAATGGAAAGAGAGGGGTTAGCCAGTATAAAGGCAAGGGCAGGGTTCATTTTGACGCCAGGAGATGGAGGAAAGAAGGGGGCTAAAGGGATGGGCAGGATGCTGTCCAAAGATTCACCTTGGTTATGTAACAAGAGAAATGATTCCTTTTCCTCTGCTACTGCTGCCTCATCATCTTCTTCATCTTCAGCAGAAAGGTACAAACACACATCTCTCACATCACTGGGTCTAGGTTCCTCTCACCTCTCCTCATTCGGTGGAGGCTGGGGTGGCATAGGACAGAACTGGGCAAAATTCGGGGGCCTGGGAAGAACAGGATTTGGAAACTCAAACCCAAACTGGAGAGGCTTAGCTGCCGAGCAACGCAAAGGCCGACCAGTCGAATCAGAAGGAGAGGAAGAGGATGGTGAAGATACTCAGGAGTCACATTTATACAGAAGGTCCCCTTCCCCAATACACACCAACCTTTTCACAACCGCTGTTACTGCAACAGGGGGGAGAGGTCTAAGGAGTGGATTTGGCAGTCAGGCTATGGGAAGTGGAGACAGATCATGGAGGAGAGATCACTCGACATGGTCTGAGAGGAGAGAAACAGGTGAGCATGTATGAACTGTTGATAAATAAAAGTGTGGATAATATGCTGCCACTTGAGGTCTCAGATGAGGTTGTGTCAGCACTGCTGCTAAGTTTAGCTTAAATTCTGCAATTTTTGTGTTTTTCTGACTGAAAACTGCACCGAAAGGTGATGAAAATCTCCATTAACTTTGCAATTTGTGCTGCATAGATGGTTCTCTTAATATAAGGTTTGCAGAAAAAAAACAAAAAGAAAAGCATATAGAAATTAAATGATGTTAGAAATCTTTGTGGCTTTGTCACCCAATAGTTTGTTGTTTGACAGGCTGATCCTTGGCCTCTGCAGTATAAAGGTTTTGCACTTGGCCAAACCACTGACCAAAGGTGTTAATGTGATCAAATAAGTAGTGATGAGCAGCTTGTCACTTTGCACAACATCCTTTGAAACAGTTACTGTGACATTGAATGCAAAGCGCTTTGAGGGCAGTTTGAGTGCATACCTTTTCACAGAAATTCAGCTAAAACACCCAAATCGTGACAGCTAGCTGAGGGAAAAGTGTATGCAAATGGGTCTTTACTCGCACAGTCTGACAGATCTTTATATTTACACAGTTTGGAGATGAGATTGAGGCACCAATAGTTAGCAAAACAAGCGACAGCAATGCTTTTCCTCAGGTGTTGTTTAGCCATGCATTAAGCCTGGGAGTGTTTGAGAAGAAATCAGACTCTGTTCTTTTTATAGCCAATTCAGTCTTGCTCTGCTGTGCGCGGAACATGCCACACACACACACACACACACACACACACACACACACATACACACACACACACAAACATTCAGCCCATACAATTGCAAACACTCAACACTGCTAGAAGTTTTTATGAGTGTTATAGCAGGAGGGTAACATTTTGATGGTAATCTTCCAGAAAATGTTTAAAATCTTCTTCGGTTTGCAGCGAACCACATGCTGTTTCAGGCCAGGGCTACTCAGTGAACACAGTCATTAGTTAACCACCAGATTGGCTATTTAAAGCCTGGCCTATCCCTCACTTCTGGCCAACAGGGCCTATTTGACTTGGAAAAATTCAATAAGGAAAGAGTGGTCAGTCTTGTCAGGGGCTGTGGAAAATGGAACAAAAAGATAGATGACCACAGAAGTGATTGATGAAGGAATTGTGAGGAGGTCAGAATTGGGGCAGAGCGAGCTTGTGAGGGAAAATGTTGTTTTTTAAAGAGGTGGAATACATTTGACATCAGCTCATCATCTAACTAAACCCACATGTTTTTCGAAGAACGACACGCTAGCACGGTACACTCACACTTCTTTTTCTGTCTTTGTCTGTTCAGCTTTTTCAGACACTGTTCCACATTAACTAGAAAATCTGTTGTGTGTGCAGGGGTGTTCACGTTTGCGTTCTCATGTGAAAAAAAAGGTCCCAGCACAGAGTGTGTGCCCATTATTGTTTTTTACTATGTTTGTGTGCACGTGTATGTGCATAAATCACTACTTAATGCATTTCCCAGAAGTGATCTGGTCAGAGGAAATGTTGTGACTCACCTAATCTGCGGCCCATCCGCATGACTCAGCCAAGACTGGCCTCACCTCACACCTCCTGCTGGCTCAATCACTGATCCACATCTGTCTCATTTCCTCTCCACCACTTACACCCCACCTCCCCACCTCCACCCTCCCCTCCTGTCTCCTCTTGCCTCAACCCCTCCCTCCCTCTCTCTCTCTGTTTCACTGACAGCAGGTTTACAAGGTGACTCAAGAAGCCAGGGGCAGCAAAAAAGTGTGCCAACTCCAGACAGTGTGGCAGGGACAAACAAAAGAGGGCCAGGGCGGCCAAGAAAGCACCCACTGCCCTCCACTATGTCCTCCCCCACACACTTATCTGCTGCTCCTTCCATGTCATCAACTGACCTCCTGCCAGGACATAGCCACAACAGAGATGGGAGAGAAGTGGGTGGGAAAAAAGAAGAAAGAAGGCCAGAGAAAGATGAAGTAAGCGATACACTGCAGCAGGTGACAGAGTTGGAGCTGCAGGCAAGGAGAAAGAGAGGACGAAAGAAAAAACATGGTGACTCCCCTTGTCATCAAAGGTAAAATATCATATTAATATTACTAAGTACCTGAGCTGGTTGACTTGATAATTCAATACAACCACTCACTACTGCTATATTAACCCATCGTTTTCAGCACTGTGTGCTAAACCAGTGCCTTTTCTTTCTTTCTCTTTTTCCTCTCTATCATTCTATCTCTCTCTTCATGCTTTCTTTTTAGTGTCATTGAGGACAAACCTGAGTGTGACACCCCTCCTGAAGGTATCCGGCAGTCAGAGGCTGACCAGGCTCCACCTCAACCGGTTACCATACAAAGAGTGGAGAGAGCAGACGGTCCTCCCAGAAAAAAGTTTTTGAGGGCAGGTCTTTACTCTGATGATTACAAAACCACAGAGTGAGTTGACTTAAATTTTTTAAAAATGTATTAATACTATTTAGAGGTTGTCAGATTTTTTGTTCATGCGTTAAATGTGTCTCTTCTCAAGCCCCCCCTCACTAGCCCAGCAGTTGTGCAAAGAGAGTATAGAATACACTCCAGAGGAGCGTGACTACAGCCTTTTACCAGCTCCTATTCATGTTGGTAAGTATATATTAAGATAAAAACACTTTCGCGCTGAGCTGCAGATATAAGAGTTCATTCAGACTCCCTTTGTGTCCTACAGGGAAGTACCTGAGGCTGAAGCGGATTAATTTCCAGCTACCTTATGATGTCATGTGGCTTTGGCAGCATAATAAGGTGAAGCATATTCACAGAATTTATTATCAGAGGAAAAGTAGAGGTGATGCATTTTAAGAGAAATAGTTAATTCATGGTGCTGTCAATTAAGGAGTAATTTTCCTGTTGTATTGTTGCAGCTTCAAAAGCAGCCTGCTGTGCCATTGAAGAGGAAGCGACGTTACTGTGAGTTGACAGTATTAGCCAAATTTATGTGACAGACATTTTCCACCCATAAAGCAAAGCTCAAGTGCTATATTAATAGTAGTACTGCTGTGCTCTGAGGACATGACAACAGGTCCTGGGATCAATTCCCACCACACACCTTGCTGTCGAGGGCTAAACTGTCATGCGTTATGAAGATGGAGCAGCTTTTGGATTACCATAACGTACTATAAAGTGGAAAAAAAGCTAAAAGAGGGCCCTGTAAAGTGGCTTGTTAGTGTAGTGTTCACTGTTACCTGACTGTGATCAGGTGCAGGTTTCAAATTCCAATAGCGGCCTTACCATATGGAGCAAGAATCTTCTTGCCTCCTATTCATGAAGACTGAAAAAAGTTCTTTGATCATTTCTGAAAAGAACATAAAACTGAAGTAGGTCGGGCAAAGCAGCAGATTAGCATGGTGAGTGGCACTAGCACCTTACAGCGAGGAGCCACTTGGTTTCAATCTGGCAGGGGCCTTCAGAGCTGATCTTGAATGTTTTGGCTCACCACAAAGGATTCCGCATCCTACAGTCTTGAGTGGCTAAAATGGGCCTATAAATAAATAAACCCAAACAACGGAGCTGTGCAAGGAGTATGTTATTGTGAAGGTTGGACTACCTCCCAACAAACAGTTGGTTGTGGGTTTGAATCCCAACATGGGCGTCACTGTGTAGGACTACATTATTTTGGCATCCCAAGAGTTAAAAAGCCTCCACAGTAACAGCCATAGGGCGCCCGGCAGTCACATGAGCTGAGCTGTGCCTCTGACTTTATGAACTGGCGATCTTAATATTGTCTAAACTGCTGAGTTAGAAAAAAATCCACCCCCTGTACAGTGCGTGCTGTTAGTAAAATTGACGATCCAGACAAGAGACGTTATTTGTACCAGGCTGTAAATGTGATTATTTTAGCTGTGAAAACTGCTTTTTTTTTTTTTTTTTAGCTTTTTTTAGCAGACACTCGAGGAACAGCAGACTTTAGCACTTCCGCATTGTCTCATATTTTCAGACCAGAGGATGCAGTTTGGTTCTGACATTTTACCACTAGCGTGTAGGTCAAGGATTTTGCAACACTAATTTGATCTTGAAGATAAATAAACAGAAACACATATGTTCTGGTGAGTGGTGGTAGGCACTGTTGCTACAACAGGGGAGGTTCTGGGTCTGAATCCAGGCTGCTCATTATCTGGGCTAGGGTAAGCTGAGTTTCTCCCACTGGAATCTGGATCACAAAAAAAAAAACAATTAAGGACGCTCTGCATTGTACCAAGTTAAAGTGGTGGTAATCACAAATGCGAGCAAAAGGCTTCTTGGTTCCAATTCTGGTCTTTCATTGTGAGGGAGTCTGTCCTGACTTTTTCCCGCCAGAGTCTAAACCCTAAATTTTGGATTACCAAAGTGAATTAAACTGTAAATTAGTTATTACAAAATAGGACTGCTAGGTAGCTCATTAGTTTGGTTGTCTGCACTGCAGCCTCACAGCAAGGTTCTGGGTTCAAAGCTGGGCCACACATTCCTTTTGCTGACCCTGTGTGTTCTGGTGTGCACAATGAATTTTGACCTGGAGAGTAAATAAACCTAAACAAGTAAATGTTTATGTTAGTTAACACTGCAACCTCATATTAGGCAGGTTCTGGGTTTAAATCCATGACAGCTTTTAGTTTGAAGCAACTGTTTTTTGTCTTTCTTTTCCTGGAGTGTGGATCATGGTTTTCAAACTACTGGTTGATCTGGAAAGTAAATGAACTCTTAGGAGTAAGCACTGCAAGGCAGCGTATAGTATTGTGGTTAGCACTGCTGCTTTATTGCAAGAGGGTTTATGACTCAAATTGTGTTTTGGGCCTTGTGGTTTTGAGTAACAGTGTTCTCCTTGACAAGTCACACAAATTTGAATTCGCAGTTTGAACTTAAAAGCATAAAAAAACTTAAAAAGAAGCACTGCAGCACACTATAGCCCACTCCTTCACACTGCTGCCTCATGGCAGGAGGGCTCTGTGTGTAAATCCAGGCACAGGGCCTTCACATTTGGAGTGTGAAGTGTTCTGGATTACTTCTAATGGAGTGTTGAGTGCGGATTTTTATTACTGTCTTGATCTGGAGAGTGAAGGTAAGATCTGAAAGGCAGCATGGTGATTGATTGTCCACCTTCTAACCAGTGCCTAGACTGTGATTTTGAATAACAACTGTGTGCTGAGTGATAAATAAACCCAAACAAATAAGCACTGAACAGAAGCACATCAGTATAGTGGTTTTTAGTGTAGTGGTTATCCCTGAGGCCTTCCAACAAGATGATACTGTATGTAAATCTAAGCAAAGGTCAGCCTGTGTGGAGGTAAAAGTTAGGCAAAACAATGCCAAGACATTCTGCACGTGTTATAATAGTGTGGCTTTGTAGTAAAAGAGTGCGGGTACTAGAATGGCCTGCCTGCAGTCCAGACCTGTCTCCCATTGAAAATGTGTGGTGCATTATGAAGCTCAAAATACAACAAAGGAGACCCCGCACTGTTGAGCAACTGAAGTTATACATCAAGAAAGAATGGGAAAGAATTCAACCTGCAAAGCTTCAACAATTAGTGTTCTCAGTTCACAAACGCTTATTGAGTGTTATTAAAAGGAAAGGTGATGCAACACAGTGGTAAACATTACCCCGTTCCAGCTCTTTTGGAACGTGTTGCAGGCATCAAATTCAAAATGAGTGAATATTTGAAAAAAGAACAAGAAAGTTTACCAATTTGAACAATAAGTATCTTGTCTTTGCAGTGTATTCAATTAAATGTTGGTTAAACAGGACTTGCAAATCATTGGAATCATCATTTCACACATCATCCCAAATTCATTTTACTTTTTTTGTACATTTTTTTTTGTTAAATCACTGTAATGTGCTTAGTGTCAACATGCTATTAAAATAAATGCCATAGGGCTATATTTCATGTATTTAATAATTAAATGCTAAAAACTCAGTCCTGTTACTCATATCAGGAGTATTAGGAATAAGTAGATCCCTCTAGTCCCTCTAGTTGATTCATTAGTGTGAATATTAGTTATTGTAATGCAAATTTTTACATTTTAGAGTTTTACTAACTTAAATTGTTAAGATTTATGATCAGTTTCACAATGTGAATATAATACAGGGAACCAACAGCAGGAAATAAGTTGACAAATTTCCGAACATGCATTTTAGATGTCACAGGAGTTTTAGTAACAGGAATGAGAAAGAAACAACCATCTTTGGCTTAGGAACCTTGTAAAAGAATAAATGAAGTTGTTTGAGATGGGCAAATACACACTTGGCATAGTTCAATATGTGTTTTTATCAGATTTAGAGATGAAAAAAGACAGAAAATTAACTTTATTTTTAAAGAGTTACAACAAGCCCACATCAGATTAAAGCTTTCTGCGGCGTCATACCTGTTTCTCTTTTTCTGTTTCACTCAGGCCGACTGAAGGAAAGGACTTTATCCTCTAACCAGACAGCGGTGAGTCCATGTGGTTGCACACTCTTTGCCATGAAGAACGCAGCTTTATAATAAAAAAGACTGACATTCACCCCTCCACTGTTTTCATACTTCACAGGAGGAGAACTCAAGTGACATTACCAGCCTGTTTCCCCACCTTGATATGGATCCTTTGACCAGCAGTGAGAGGTATGAAAACTCTAGCAGTTCACATTTTACCGTAAGCATTGCAAGTACACTAGTATGATATGGATGTTTTTTTCTGCTCCAGGAGTTTTGTGGTGAAACAGCACGTGTTCCTTGTGAGGAACTGGGAGCTGGTGAGAGACAGACAAATCCGCCTGAGGATAGAGAGGGAGAGGGAAAGAGACCCGGAGGGTGAGGAGAGGGACTGTCTGCAATCGTCTTGTGATGGAGCCAGTGGGGACGACAGCCACATCAAGTCAGGTCCATGAAGCAAGTGTGTGTGTTAGTTTTTGTTTCTGTAGGTGTTTGCGAATGCACATGTGAACGTGGTTGAACTCTTTACATTTTCATTTACTGTACATCTGTCTTGATCTATTCTTGTGTTTGTGTTGTGTCTTTTTGCTTAATGTGTGTGTGTGTGTGAGTGTGTGTGCGTGCTCTGCGTGCAGCCTGTTTTTCTTATGTTTGGCTTGTCTTCCCATATCATACTCAGCAGCACAAAATAAGTGGTTTTCCAACCACAGAATATCAGGCTGGAGAAATGTTTCCCATTTCTGTCATCCTCTGCTGGTGTCCAAGAACCAAGCAGGCATTGACTTCCTCCATTAGCAGTCAAACCACAGTTTCCATCAAAGACTCCCTCACTGATTACAGATAGAAATCAAATGGAAAAAATGAAATAAGGCATAATGACTGAGATATATCTGTGAATGAAATTATGTGCTGCTTTCTTTCCGCTCTGCATCGCCTACACTAACATTAAGAAAACTTTCTGACCTCTGACCCTCAGACCAGCTAGTGGGGATGGAGGTGACCGTTACCAGCAGTGACCCCCACCATCAGAGCCAGGACACCTCCAGCTCACTCACTGCCAGCCCCTGTGTGAGTGAACCAGTGCACCCACATAAAAACAAACAAAAAAAAAAACATTCTTTCTTTCAAGAATGTAAATTTCCACAAGAATAAAAAATCTGCTTATGTAATTATTTGTTCACCACAGTCCACCAAAACCCAGAACAGACAAGACGAAGAGGAGGAGGGAGAGGAAGAAAAACGAGGGGAGGAAGAGATCTGCAGCAGAGAACAGAGGAGGAAACGGCTGAATGATTTACTTTTGACCCTGCAGCATTTATAAGCTATCAGAGAAAGGTGAGTCAAGCGTAATATTCAAACTTTGAGGAGCAAATGGAGGATTTTGTACACAGTGCTTTTGCTCTCATGTAGGTGGGACCACTCTGAAAAAAAGGGACCAGGCCCACCACAGGACAGATGGACAGGATGTGATGTCACAACGCTGCTATTAAGAGTAGCAGTGCCTCAGAGAACAAAGAGAGAAAAAGTGAAACGAGAGCTGGAGAATTATAGCAGCTGAAACAGCAAGAAAGACATCTCACACACTGACAGATGAGTGTGTTGAACCTAGCACTCTGAAGGGCATCACACCAAGGATGAAACCATGGCAACACATCCTTTGTCCAAACGGCGAGGGATGATGAGAGATAGATTGCCCCGGATGAAAAGAAAGAAACAGACCAGCTGAAAGGAATTTGCACTAGTGCTGGATGAACAAGCACACTAAAGACTGTATGTATGCAGAGTGGATACACTTTAAAACACACACGCATACCCTTTGATTGCTCTTACTTTGGCACCTTAAGCAAACTGGGAAAGACACACATTTTGCTATGAGACTGAAAGTGGACATATATGGTACTCAGAATTTTGACTCTGAAGTTTCTAAGAGACGAGGAGTTCACATGAAAAGCCAGAGGGAACGAAAATGTAGCCCTAAGTAGGTCAAAATTGAACCCTCATTTAATCATTAAGCTTTCAAAGTCACACTGCACCTTTGGGAAGAAAGACATAGGGAGGAGTGAACCAGTTAAAAGCTGTTGAGACAGTGTTGGGGTTTTCTTCCCTTTACCAAGACAGTGTCTGCCATGTACCAGTGAATAGGCTGGGGAGGGAGGAGGGATGGGCTTAGTGATAGGAATTTTGGCATCGCTGCAAGAGAATTTCTAATGAGGTTTTAAGAAAGAAGATATTTTTGAAAAAACAACCGCTTCAGAACTATCTGCTTAAAAAATACACAAAGTATATTCAAGAGAGGAATGTTTATTGTTGACT
This sequence comes from Labroides dimidiatus, assembly GCA_030710495.1. Lineage (NCBI taxonomy): Eukaryota > Metazoa > Chordata > Actinopteri > Labriformes > Labridae > Labroides > Labroides dimidiatus. The sequence continues at coordinate 16,850,652 of CM061148.1, read as the reverse complement.
ATTTTCAGTATTGCTTCCTGGCAAAGGGGGTAAAAAGTGTTCTGTTTACTTCAGACTGCCTTTGAGAATGTTTTGCTCCAGAGCATTGACAATCAGAATGTCCTTGGGGGGGAGAAACGAGAGAGGAAAGGGAATGAAAAGTAGAATTAATTTGCCCCAAATGCTCTGTAGAAGTGCCATGTTGTCTTGTGTATGTACCTAAGCAAACTCATGCAGTCTTTAAAAGCAATATCTCCTCTGATAAGGACTATATAAGGACTTTTTATGTTTGTTTTTTTTAAAAGTTGTGAATATTTGAGGATTGGAGGTTATTTTTATGTACAGTTGCATAGTAGATTGTTCTCATTTTGGAGCATTGTGCTAAGCCAGTGGAAGAAACCATAAGTGTTTAGTTTTATGTGAATGTACATAGAGAGAGAGAGAGAGAGAGAGAGAGCTGTTTTTCCATCTATCAACAGTAGCGTGTAAAATTACTACCAAACATGACAATACTATTGGGATTATACTTCACACTTAATAATCAAATCTGTCATTTTACTAACATGTTTTTAACAGATTATAAAGCTGACCAATATATCAGTCATTTCTCCTTCAAATTGACTATGATTGTATGTTTTTTTGTAGAATTACATAAATCTGTCTCTTTTTTAGCTAAGCGTACTTTTTTTTTTATATTGGTCAGACAATCAATGACAGTGACTTAGTTTTTTCCAGTGTTAAACTTCTGCTCTCTTTCAGTAGTGAGGCTTCTTATAAAGAGCCAAGAAAGTGCAATTTCTTTGACTGTTTACATACTGTATGTATATTTTCCTCTTTCCTTTTTTTAACTAAGAGCACTACATTATTGCCAGTGGATGATTAACTTTATAGCAAAGGTACACCTAAAGAGTTATTTATCTAGTTTGCATGACTTGTAACCTTTGCCTGTTGCCTCTGATAGTGTGCATCTGAAAAACAAAACATCAAAAACAGATATAACCCAACATCATAGAATGTCAGCTCAAACTTTTGCCTCTATAACCACAATAATAAAAGCATTTTATGTCTACTAGAACTAAACTCTGCAGACTCTTCATTTATCACTTTTGAGGCTCTCATCTTCATGTGAAGGTGTGCCTTTTTGGGGGTTGCTGCAGTGATATTAATCAGCTTTGGCAAACAGTGCTATCTAGTGGTATTAGATTGAATATCTCACACCATGTTGTCCTGCATAATGACCCACAATGGAGGACACTATCAAAGGAACACAGATACAAGATGGGGGAAGGCCACAGCTCCCTCTGGAGATTTGTTCTCCTCTTTCTGCCCTTTGCAACATTCAAAGGCACCCTGGGATCTTTACATTTGGGAAAAACTGGAAAAGTTATCTACTTTTAGCTTAGAAAGTGGGTTTTTATTAAGGTACTTGCAGGAGACCTCACTTAGTTTGCAGTGCACCATGCGCACAAATACAAAAGATTCAAGTAGGAGAGTCTGACAAAGGTATCACCTTATTTGTTTCTGATTTCACAGAAATCTCAAGTAATAAGGTCTGAAAGATACAGATAAAGGTCCCGTGAGGAGTTCTTAATTGTAACTTATTTACTAAAAAAAATTGTGTTTCTTCTGTCAGACAAAAAAAAAAGGAAAAGAAAAGAAAGGAAAACTTCTGTGTACTTTAATGCTTGTAAATGTTGCCACAGGGTTGGTGTCAGATGAGATGGTTACAGCACACTTTATTTCCCAGGGCCAAGAGTGATACTTTTCCCTGTTAAAAAAAAAAGAAACAAGACAAGATTCCTTGTCAAGAAATACTAATCACACATGTAGGACAAGATAAAAGTTACCACTTAGTTCACGGGGGGGCAAAATCAACCCAAAGTTTCTCACAGGTGCTTTACGTGCACAAATACGACTCAAACAGCTGCATGGGTTTGGTTCATACTGATCATTTTATTTGGTGTATTTACAAACAAGCACATGCAGGAGGCGGATAGTGACTGACACTGTTAGGGCACTGAACTCTATGCAATAGTAGGACAGGGGATGTCTACAGGCTACATGACACAAGAAAGAGAGAGAGAGAGAGGAAGAGAGAGGGAGGAGGGGGAACTCATTGTTACACTTACACACATTGGTGAAAGTGCAGGATGTGCAGACACAGATGTGCACAGTTATCTCTGCTTTCACTGCCCCATGTGCTGCCATGTGCATGCTCATACTCACTCACTCTCTCTCTCTCACTCACACATACACACACACACACTCATACACACACACTGAACCCAGATAGATAGAGAGACATTAGATGGGTCCGATAGAGCTATTCCTTCAAAGACCTCATGATCAATAAATATTACATCCAATAAATTAATTGCATTAAGACTAAAACATCACTTTAAAAATATAACAATTAACAGAAAAAATACATTTTAATCAGTTCACTGACAGTGTGTCTTTATTTGGACAATTATCCATTTAATGGCTTTTTAATATGATCATAAGTAACTTGATATGAGCACTGCTTTTGAGTAATGCCATCAGACAGTAATGCCATTGTGACTGTAATGTCATGCTACATGGCATCCACACAATAACATACTGATAAGTGAGCTTTTCTGACTGGTCTTGACTGTCCTGCAGAGTTAACAGGTCCTTCAGTGTCTGTTTTGCTCTGAAAAATCAACCTTTTAGCAATCTTTTGGGGGTTTCGGATGTCAACTTGCAATAAAACATGTAACCAAAGCTGTGACCTTAAACAAAAAAGACTTAATGTTGTATATAAAACAATATGCATAGTCATAAACACATAATATAGAGTATAACAAACCAATATATGATGAGAAGCAGTGGGTTTCTAATGAGCAACGTTGAAATCAACATATCACTTTACATCACAACCACTTGTACAACCACTATCATTAATATCGATGACTATGATAAGCAAACATGGCGGGGAGTTCAATACAAAAGCAGTGGTACAGGGTGAAGACCAGCCACCAAACCTACAGACTTAACAGAAGCATTGATGGATAACAAACATCAGGGTTTTATCACTGCATTTGATTTAAGGTCAAGTGGTTTGGAACAAGAGCTGGAAGGATTTTTGTAAAGATTTTACTCCAACACATGCCGCCCCTTAATGGTTATGGTCAAAGTTGAGAGGTTAGCTACAGATTGCTGTGTTCTGATGTTCTCTTCTATAACAGTTGGATATACTGATATTTTCTCATTCAACGCATTCATGACAGATTACTATGCTTCAAGGTGTGAGGCTAAATCTAATTATTTTAAGATGTCGAGATAATGGGGATACATAAAGCACACATGAGGGAAGATACTGGATTTCATACTTAAAACAAACACATTTACCTTTTTCTTTTGCATGTATGACAACCACTTCATTTTCAGTTACACATGTAAAGATAAAGAAGTAATCCATTCATTTTATCACTTCCTCAGGCGGCTTGTTGGGTTTCAAAACCTGTTCACTCTTCTTCATCTATCTTTCTATCTATCTTGGTAATATGAATCTTGATTTATATACTTATATTTATATAGATTTTTATGTATATTTTTACAGTCAAATATAGTAGCAGAAACATGTCAAACACACGTGAACCAGGCGATAAAGGTGAGAGGTCAACAGGGGTGAAAGGTCAATAGAACACAGATCTACACAGCTACAGTTCACTATATTACTACACAGTATGCAACAGGAGCTACGGCCCAGTTCTCCAACATGCCTTCTCCACCCAACAACCTGCAAGCCACGAGTCACTCCAGCTGGGAGAGGCGATATTAAGTGGCTACTTCCAGGCTGTCGCCTCCTCACAACAGGCAGCCGCTGATCTGACAGCACTTGAATCTGCTCGTGGTTGATTACATGGGTAGTAGAGAGTCATCCCCCCTGTGATCACTTTCAGATCAGTGGCTGACAGGGAAGGCAGAAATTGGGGAAAAGGGACGTTTTAAAAGGGATACTTCACTCTGAGATCAAAGGTCTTCCAGTGTGAAATGATCTGAGTTTGACTTGAGTCATTATTTCACACCATCTGCTGCATTCCTGCTGTTAAAATCCATTAGTTTAATGCTACCAAACTAGATGAATCGTGATGAGAGGAAAAACTCCCATATGTTCGCACAGGGAGAAGGGCTGCAGACTGCTCTCGATGCACATAAAGCAGAGCAGATGGTGTTCGTACTCAAGTCAAACTTAAAGCAAGATAGTGTGAAATATCCCTTTAAGGGGAACTGAGCCTCACCATCACCTCTCAATACTTGCCTTAAATATATATATATTTATTTATTTATTTATTTATCTTTATTGTCTGAGTGCAGCAGTTTTGGTGCTGAAATTACATGATGAGGGAGGTGTAGCCGATAGCTACCAGCCCCTCTTTGTCTCCCTGACGACAGCGGATCCAGTCTTGGTCAACCCCTCCTAACACCACCAGTTCCTCCCCTTTGCAGAAGCTGAGCTCTGAACCCGTTCCAGAGTGGTCACACAGCGTTCGCACTGACCTGAGGACACACAACACAGTCCGGTTCAGCCAAAACCTACAGTTCCCTCATCCACACACCAGCCGTAAGCAACAACGTCATCCCTGACAAACGATGAAGGCAAATGTTTGATGAGTCACATCGCAGGATTGTTCAAAGTCAAGTTAGTGAGTCACAAGACACACTAGCTTGACTTTAGTTCTTCAAAGACAGAAAACAAGCGGTGGAGCGCTTCCGAAACCCACGTGTGCTCTTTGAGGGGAATGAGAACATGTCAGAAAGGAGAAGAAACAAAACCCCGAAGAAAGCTGCAGTAGAAATGTTTTGTTAATCTTCATGAAAGGGGAGCTTTATTTTGAAGCATTTACTTAGAATTGGACTTTTTATGTGAAGCCCAAACAACTGATTAAATCATGCTGCATTCAGTATGAAACTCTACTTTCCCAGCAGGCTAGACAATGATTATTTCTGAAAATAAAAGCTGAATGTGACTAAATGTGATACATTTCATTATAGTAACTAGTCATATCTATAGAGTGATTTGTGCACTCCACTTTCAAACAAGTGTTCATGCAGTTCAAGTTAGATTTCGTTGATTAAAAGCCAAGTCATCCAAATGTGACAGAACTTAGATCTCACTTCTGAAAACATCAACTATGTTTAACTTGTGAGGTTCAGTCTGCAAGACAAAATAAATTTAAAAAAAAAAAAGTAAAAAAAGCAAAAAAAAGCAAAACAAAGAAATCTTATGGTTTCATGCATGCTAGGAAGAAACTGAAACTGTCTGCAAACTTTACTGCTAAACCAGAGGATTTTTTTTAACAAAATCTGCTTATACCAAGTGTTTAATATGCAGTCTTTCTGTGATCTATTTTTCAAGGTTAACTTGAGCATTATTTAAATAGTTTAATAATATGGACACGTTACATCTCATTTTCCTTCAGTCACTGTGACAAAAGGTAAAAGTCCATGGTTTTCCCTCTACAGTCAGATTTAAGGTCTGATAAACTGGTTGTGTTTGTAAACTTGTCCGTAAATGCTTTTAAATTTCTCTGTTTTTTTGTCCTGTAGATAATTTAAAATGATAACCATATACTTAATTTAAATTCATCTGTCGTCATCAGCGTATAAAAGGCATCAAGAAAGTAAAAATATAAATACATTCCAGTGCCAGCAAGCACAAAGATAAATAACTACAGCTCTCATGTTCATATCGATTTAAACATCAAGAGACATTTGTGACAAGGTTACAAAAAAAATGCACCATGATAAGACTATATTTCCATTTAAGATCTTCTAAACTGCAGCACAAATGAGCAGTATAAATCAGGATACTTTCCAGTCTACTAGTTGGATAGGGGAACAGAAATATTGTCTACTTTTTGAATTCCTGGCTACCTGTTTTTTTCTCTAAAATAAGAAAAATATGATCAATTTCAACCTCTGAAAGCGCCCCCTTGTGGCTCTTTTAAAACTTGGGTGCCGTTACCCATGGTTTCAAGGTTGATCAAATAAACTATTCATAATTTTAAAAATAGACTTTTGAAGGCTTACAAAAGTGCCAAAACGTATCACTTCACCAATTAGAATGAACACTGAATCCAAGGTATGAGATTCAAATAAACTGTTCAAAAAAGTTAAGGCCCACTGATCGAAACACAGGCGTTTTTAATGTTGACAATAATAATTTCACTTGCACTTTCCTAAACTTCATGTTTTGTTATTTTTTACATTTTAAGCTTCTCATTTGCTTTTAAGACAAGATCTGACTTGAGTTTTATTCACAAAACAATAAGAAAAAAATAACTCAAAGGTGAGTTAAATTGCTAAGAGTTTCTGGCTTCAAAACAACCAGAAATACTCAAAATAAATAGACTTCATGGCTCAGTGGGTGTCAATGACATCCAGGCCTGTACAAATATAAGACCAAATTTTAATTTGTTTTACTCTGATGGATTACATTTTCCATCCAAAATATATGAAAAAATGTGACTAATTTATGCCCCTTAACTACTCCAATGCATCTCCTCATATAAAAAGGCTCCAACTCCCCTCACCACAGCTTTATGTCTTTTGTACCTGAGTGGTCTGGATTTGTCCTTCACCGTTGGTGCATCGGCATCTTTCTCTGGCTCGGGTTCATTCTCTCCCTGCAGCTCTGCAGCCCTCCGTAAGACTGGAGTGGAGCTGCTGCTCACCATTCGAGTCAGTGCAGTTACACCAGGTGCCAGCCACTGGGAGGGACGCCTGTGGACAGAACAAAGAAGAGACCAGAAAAAAAAAATGTTTCTTTAAATTCTCTATCATGCTAAGCTAATTTGGAGAAGTTCACCTTTTTTGTTCTTTTTTAGTTTGATTCAAGCAGAAGATAAAGTGTTAGATATGCTGGCTAACCTGGTTGGTGGTGTGTTTACTGGTAGGCTGTTGGGGCTCTTAGAGGCTCCAAAGAGCCGTCCCAAACCCCATGGAACCTGAGCGCCACTGCTGACAGGAGCAAAGTCACTCTCTGCCTGCATCTGCAGACCCGGCAGGTGTGTCTTAACCTCCTCTTTTTTCAGGCTAAGCTCAGCCAGGTTCCTGCTCAGTCTGCCTCCCAACCGCATCACAGCTCCCCATCCCTGCTGGATCACCTGTTATTTTAAGAAAAAGTCAGGCCAGGGAGATAAAACAACATATCGAAGAAAACAGATTGAACAGCCAAACAAATGTTAGCACCTGTCCTGCCTGCTGAGCCAGACTGTCCTCATCATCATCAGGTGGAGGTAATGCTCCAATCTCCTTCTCTTGCACCCACATAAGCTGAGGACTTGTCTGCATAAGAGAGGCAGCAGCCTTGACGGGTGTAGTGCTGCTCTCCGTTGACTTCCCTGATGCCTCACTCTTTGGATTGACCAGAGGTGATGGTTCTTCTTTGGTGGCCTCATGTTCTGGGCTTCCAAAGTTGACCTCTGACAGGGTTTCAATATACCTGCAGCCTGTGGTTTTGGACTGTGAGCTCTCGATTGATCCAGCATCCTGAGGAGGTGGACTGGGGATATTTGGACGGTGGCTGTCTGACTCTAGATGGTGGTGCTGGAAGAGCAGGTCGAGGTTGAAAGTGAGCAGGCTGAGAGGCTGCAGCACGAGGAGCAGCTCCTCAAACAGAGGCTGGCAGGCGGTTAACGACAGGCGCATGAAAGAGGTGGGGCGATAATACGTCTCCAGCACATCTGTGAGAATAAGATATCAAGGTCGCAGACATAACTCCTGAGAAAAAGAGATCAAATTGAAGAGGGGAGAACTTACCACTGGAGGACTGAAGGTGAGAGAGCCAAAAATCAAGATGCTTGATGCTAGAGGGAAAACAGAGAGGAGACAGGGAGAAAAAGAAGACAACATGAGCAGGAAGATCTAAATACAAATGAACTTCGAAATTCTGGTTTCCACATTTTTCATGTTTCCCCACTGGCATTTCAGGGGACAAGATAGGACGTGATTTCTTCCTTTGTATAAAACATCACAATCATATATTTTGGAATTATCTTGAGGAATGAAAAAAAAATCCTGTAAAGAATTTCCTTGAGTCAAACAATTCTTGAGTCAAGAAATTTCTGCTGATATACACATAAATTAAAGCACCAATTTCCACTAAAAGTCTTTTCTTCTGCCATTTGGTTTGTGTTTTTATTATCTTGTCTTTTAGATGTGGTTTTCATCAATCAATCATGCTTAATTTATATCACATCTGTCATATGAATCAAAGTGTTTTCACTGTAAATAAATAAATAAATAAATAAACACAAATAAATAAAAAGATGACTATTCATTAAATAGAAATAGCTTTAGATGAGGGGTCTACTGCATACAAATTGCAATAGTGTAAATAGCTGAACAACAGAGATATAGTACCAAAAAATATGTTAATAAATAAAAAGATAAAATATAAACAGTTATTATAATAAAAAAAAAGGTAAAGGTAAAAGCTTACGATAAATAAATGCAATAAAAATAGCATTAAAATAAAAAGCTAACTTATAAAAAAAATCAGCAGTTAGAGACAAACAAGCCATTTACAGGTTCCTTTTACGCCCACACATGCCTTTACATCCTCTGTAGTGTCAGTAAACTTACTTCAGGAGGCCAAACAGGAACGCATTGAACCTGTGCTTGCTCTGCCTGAGCTGCGACAGCTCCCCAACTCTATCTTGAAGGTTGAACAAGGCCTGTGTTCTTGGACCTTGAAGTGCATAGTGAGAAAAAGTAGGTTATGTATTTTTAAAGAGAGGGAGAGTGAGAGATGAATCAATGGAAAAACTTAATGCTGCGAGCAAAAAAATGTGCTGAAACTTGGCACTAATGAGTGGATCAATATCTGCATCCTATTGTTCACTTGACTCAGCATTTTACACACTAAAATCAACAAGTATTGGCTGGAGTGTGGGAAAATGACGGACTGGCTGAGTCCAAGGTTTATCATTATTATCCAGGGAGGAAATAACAAGAAAAAAATAGCCTGATAATAGGTCTTCGGGATCTGAATCTATCAAAGCTATTTTTCCTACCTGGCCGTGTGGAGGCCTGGACCAAGCTCCAAGCAGAGTTTGGCCTTCTGCCCGCAATCAGGTCACTCTGGTGAGGTTTCAAGCCATCAGTCAGCAAACTGTGCAGGGCAGGGCAGAGGCACTGCAGTACCAGACGGCCCAGAGATGGATTTATAGTGCTGTCTCCTGATAAGGCCTGAGGGACAAAAAAAGAGAGAGGAAGGAGAAAATGGGAGAGGGGGAGGAAGAAGACGTGCAGTACGAGACAAAGACAGGAATGAATCAGAGAGTGAATCAAAAGAGAGGAAGGAAGGAAAATAGGACATAAATAAAGATTTGAGGGAAACAGCAAGTAATGAGGGTGAGTATGACATGATAAGAGATGATTTTAGAGAGGACAGGAGGCTGATGTTAGTAGGATTTTTTAATGCTATAAAATTAGGCTGTCTAGAAAGATGTTGTAGTACCTTGTTAACTGAGATGGACTAAGAAAGAGACAGAACAAAATATGTTGAGACAGAACAGCGATGGAAAACCATTTTTAAGATTAATAAATAAAATAAAATGTTACATTCTGTTTCTGATAAAACTACACTCAAAGGCCTTCAGTACAGATTTTGTGCATTCTTCCTCCTACTTCCCTATGTAATTCTACAGTCTTTAAAAACTGAGGATTGAAGAGATTCTTTTTTTTCTGTGTTCTATAATTTGAACTGTTGTCCAAAAACAAAACTTAAAAAATCTCAAAGCAACACAAAGTGATGTGAGATGAATACTCTATAGAAAGCTAAAGAAACATACAATCAAAACACAGCAGAGCTAAATTCAGCAAAGACTGACCTTCTGAACAACGGTCCGGGAAGAACTGAACTGGGCCAAGATGGCTTCCACTGCCACACTGACCGCACTGACCAGAGCTGGAGGGAAGAACAATAATCTACTGTTAGACTGTGAAAGCTACAGATGTAAGTACCAAAAACCCATAATGTACCAGGGAAAACTCAAACCTTTCTTCTCCTGCAGGAACAGAGAGGACAGGCCCAAACCTCTCATAGGATGCTTCACATCTTCGCCCATCCAGGAAGTCCCTGTCTGCGGTACGGAGCCAGCGAATGAGACACTGCGAACAGCTGATGGCAACAGCAAAAGAGAAATCACTGGAAAACTATTTCAAAACATAAATTCAACAGGCAATACTAATCCTCACAGACAGTTACACTTTAAATAAAATATTTGGGTTATTAGTAGGAGCAATTGAGCAATGAGAAGCTTTGGAGTAGGCAGTTAAAAGCAGATGGTACAACTGACAACAAACAGAGTGTAAGGACATTATGTGAACACTTGTTTACTGTGACCAGCTTTCAACATCTGGATCTGTGAAGACAACTTTCTGTATGCAGCAGGGATAAACAGGATCCCATGCATTACTGTTGATTCACACTGAAATGCACAAATAGACTCATACATACTTAAATGAGCAGAAAAATACACAGGAGAAGCTGTGGGAACTATGGGAGGAAGCTACCACACCAGTCAGGTTAAAAAAAATAAACAAACACACACACAGAGGTGCAGAGGGTGATGTTTGTTCATACAGATTTATATAATGTAGTTATATAAATACAGAGGGTCTTATAGTTAACAGAAATCAATGAACTTCAGCTGCTTTAGACATCCTCTGTGTTACAGATTTGAGTTCAAAACTCAAATAAAAACCTTCACATTACATCTTCAACAAGCGTCTTTGGTTTTGCCTGGCATGAAATGCATACGTCCATTTTAACGCATCATGCAAAAACAAAAAAAACACGTGACTGACAGACATAGACGGACAGACAGAGGAAGAAAAGAGAAAAAGAGTGATGAGAGTGACTGGAGACACCCTCTGACAGGAGCAGCTGTTACCCCTCTGTAGGTCTTTTGCAGATTTTGAAAGCACTTTGTAGATAAGTCATATCAGGTTACCTGCAGAGAGCTGACTCCTGATACATAAATCATCTACAGTTACAGTTCTTTCAAATCTGCCAAGCAGCCAGGTTGGAAAGGTGACTAAAGCATGAGGGCCACTATACTCAGAGATGAAAATAAAGACAGACAAACATGAAGAGAGACAGGAAGAAGTGCATGCAGGCAAAATGACAGACAGAATAGTGAAAGTGTCAGATGTATGGAGAGAGAAGAGAGAGAGAGAGAGAAATCTTACTCGCCACGCGTGACTGCGGAGGAGCCTGGTAGAGTTTTGGGGGTAGGGGGGGCGCCCTGGGTGGAATAGGAGGGTAGAGGTTTGGATAGTAGAGGGGAGCAGCAAGAGCAGGTAAGGTGTGTGAGCGAGGGAAAAGCGGAGAGCTGAGGCTGGAGCTTGCAGAGCCTGGAGGGGGCGCTCCAGAGCGCAGAGGAGGGGAGAGGGCTCCGATTGGGGAGAGACGAGGTGGGGCACCCCTGTGCAGGGGGCAGTTTTTAGGGTGGTAGAGGTAATATGTGGGGAGAGGCGGAAGCTCTTTACATGTTCTTTCCTTGTCTATATGTGTCTGTTTTTCTGAAAACAGTGAATCCATGGCACTGATGCTGTTTGAATAGGTCATCATGACATCAATGTTCTTGTACGGGGTGGTGCAACCTGGGGCGACTCCTGCATCGCTAACATTTGTTTCTGACTTAGTGTGTATGTCTGATTCACTGCAGTAAAGTGAGTCCAAATTACAGATAGAGTCAGTCTCAAAGTCCTTGTGCATGCGAGAGAAATCCTCATCATCACATGGGGAGTCTACACCAAAATCAGCCAGGGATTCATAGTTAAACCCAGAGCCTACATCAGTGCTGGTATCATCTCTGTGAACACAAGCTGAGCTGTCAGCCACGGCCTGCTGTATGTTGCAGTGTTTGTCTGATGACTCCCTGCCTGCATGGCTATTGGGTCTTGGATCTGCAAAGGGCTCTGAGTTACAGAAGCCAGGACGAAAGCGAGGGAGGGCAGAGTGGAGAAAGTAGGGTTGGGAGGAGGATTGTGCAAGACACAGTGGGGGGGAGGAAACTGCTTATTGAAAAGGGGAAACGAGATTAAAAATTTAGGGAGCAGGAATCCGAGGGCAAAGGGAAGGAGCGCAAGCAAAGTAATATGAGGAAGAAAAGTGGACCAGCAGTGGAGACAACAAAATGGGATGGAAAGTTGAAGTAAAATATGGAAGATTAAAGAAAAATAATGTGGCAACAAAATGGGAAGGAGAGAGAGATGCAGAAAATGTTAGAGTCTGTCAAGAGAAAATGCACATTCATGAATGAATTCCATCATCATGTCATATCATGCAGCAATGCATCATCTAAACAAGTCAAACAGCTGATTGACAGTTACACAGACAGTGTATGAGGATCAATGGAGTTGATTTATGAGGAGCGATAACCACAGTCTTTAATTTGAGAGGGTCTGACACTACAGGAAATGATACCGCTGCCATAAAAGCGAAAACGTTCAGCAGTCACTGCTGCACAGCTTAAATTATCATTCTGTCAATCAGCCACACATTCACCAGTGACTCCATAATTAAAATGCCACCATCAATTCCAAAGACTAATTACATTAGGATCTGAGTTTTCATAATGGAATCTGGTTTTACTTTCATTTTGAACTTGTCCTGAGATTTATGAAACATAGTATCAGGCAGAACACTGAGTGCCTATCTCACTGTTTTGTACCTTATTGCAGTGCATGCCTTCATCACCTCTGGATCACCTTCTCTCTTTCTCCTTCTCTCCCTCTGTTCCTCTTTCAATCTTCTGCCTTTGCTCTGAACCTCTCTCTACCTCCCTCCCTCCCTCTCCACGAGTACAGCATACAGTATAATGCTGAGTCAGTCAACAGATACATAGATAGACTTCCTGCTCAGTCGATCTCTGTGAAGACTACGACACTGTGAAGACTCCTTACATCACAATCATTTATCTGCGACAGACTGCCAAACTATGGGCTGCAAAATGAGCTAAAAGCAACCATACCTTTGTTAGACTTGAGCTGTCTTTGAACAGTAACCAACACATGATACTTCCTATTTTTCAGCCACAAGCTCTCAGCAATTGGTTCATTTACTAAGATCCACCCCTTGGGCTCTTAAAGGTGTAGACACATTTTTTGGCTTGTTTCCTCAGCATATTATCAAATTTTAATTTATTGAATTTTAGAATCAGAGAGGAAACAATAAGCCATATGACAATGCCAAAATATTTTACATACACTTAAGACACTGCACTTTCTTTAATAACTGATTCCTCAATTTCAATCAATAATGCTTGGATTTCATATTATGTTCCAGCAATAAATCCCTTACAGTTCTTCTTTTGTGTCTGTTTAAAATGTATGTCGTAAAACACCTTTTGCTACCTATATATATCAAAATGGCAAAATGTTTCTTGTTTTTATTGTTCAGTTAAAATCAAAATCATAGTCTTTATCTGCATTTATTTCAGTATTAATTATAGCTCAAGTGTATTGTGTCGTTACTTAACCCATTTAACTCGTTTCTAACCATTCATTCTGAAAACTTAACTGCTTTCATTATTTTTTGATAAAGTTAAGTTGTATTATTGAACTTACTCAGAAGGAGTTGTTAAAAATAAAAAAAGGTTTTTAAAATTTAAAGTTTAGATGTTTAGATTTAACCTATACCTTTCTGTAATCGGACAAAGTGATTTAATCCTCAGAGCCTGGAGCCTACTGCAGCACTGCTGTAACTTGATCTTAGTTATCTGTGCTGCTCAGGGGAGCATGGGTGGAGGGCACTGGAAAGAGAAGATAGCTGGGGGAAAGCATTTCAACATCTCACTTTGATGTTGATTAAAACGATTAAAAGGGGAGAAAAGAAGCTATTTGAGGACACACAAAAAGAAAGAAGTAAGAAAGTAGAGGAGGCTAAAATGAGAAAGGAAGAAGAAGGTTGCAAGATCAGTGGGCACTCCATTATCTCCCTCCCGTTGGTTTGAAGAGTGGATGAATAATTGAATAAGGCAGTTATGACATCACACTCTGAAAACCAGTGCAGGAAAGTTCCCAACCTCCTTTTTCTCCTCATATTACCCTCACTCCCTTCACTTTCTTTCTCCCTCCATCTTCCTACTGTAACTCATGTTTAAACTCCAGCTTCCACTGTCTTTTTGCTTCCCTTGCCTGTTTATCCCCCGTCGTAATTTATCTATCATATCATGCATCATCCCTGTGTGACTCATGCTCATCCCACATCTCTTTGCTCTCGTTCCATACATCATCTCTATAAATGAGTCAACATTTCACCTCCCTTGGTTTCTGTTTTTGTCTTTTGTACTGTCTGAGGCTTTTGTTTGTGCATCCCTGAAAAATAACTTAACGAGCACACTGTTGTTTTCTGTCTATTTATTTTATCGTCTGGCCATCCTAGATTTGTTCTGTCATCCAAATTACACTAAGCTACTTTGATGAAGAGGTTGTTACAATGCCACCTTTTCCGTCCCGGTACTAATTCCAATACCTAGTCAGAAGGATCGTGAGGCCCCGATTTCAGTCTGTTTTCATACTGAAAATCAAGATTGGGCAAGCTTTTGCCTTCAGCCACTAAGTCATGATAAGGACCACTAACTTGCTCATCACCTCACTTTAGGTGATATCAGAGGCAAATAACGCCTTTATGCTTTTCCGATACAAACGTATAAATGTACACACTCACACACGAAGACTCCTGCCCCTATGTCTTCACATTTACCTGCCTCCTTTTTTCTCAATGGCACATCACAAAAATTCACACTCACCTGAAATTCTTGACTCCAAAGTCCTCCCTCCATCAGCTAGTCCTCTCACCTCCGCCTCCTCTTCCTTCTTCTCTTCTTCCCCTTTCTTTTCCTCACTATTAACTTCTTGACACTCCCACTCTCTGCCCATGGTCCACAGGCTGCTGTCACTGATGGAACTGCCAATTTTCTGAGATGGACACAGCTCCAGTTGTCCCCCCTCTTTGTCTGCTCTCTGGAGCATCTCTTTGAGAGCGGCCATTGAGGTGAGGGCCGGTGGCGGCTGCATGAAGAGGGCCTGAGCCTGAGAGGTGTATTCCCACTGCAAGCCGTCGCCACCTTCCTTCTCCCTCCTCCACCTCAGGTTGTAGAGTATATCTGGATCTGGAGTGATGATTGTGGGGTCTGGATCTGGGTCAGTGATCACCTTTGTGGGAGGGGAGGTGCTCTTGTTACGGAAGCGCAGCTCTTTAAAAGTTGTGGTCTTAGGAGGAACCACGAGCGATGAACCTGATGAACTTAGCTTCTTCTGAGCTTCTATTTGAGCTTTCCTCACTTCCAGGGAGTTGGGCTGGGGAGGACCTTCACATTCAGGTGTGAACGCTATGAGCCAATCATATTTCTCAGGTTGTGCAGAATGTGCAAGGAGGGTGCTGACTTTGAGGGGTGGCTGAGTTGAGGGGACTGGAGGTAACGGGCGGGGAGGAGGAGGAGGAGGGGGTGAATCTGGAAACACAGTAGGATACTGGAATGACTCATAGTTCATATTCTTGGTTTTAGTTTCATGTGTATTGCTAAGATTAGTGCAGTAGTAATGGTCAGAGCTCAACCCGCTGTTCCTCTTCCTTCTCCTTGCCATTTCAGTAAAGGAGGTGGTTCTTTGTGTGTCCTTGAGTTCTCCTTTCTTTCTGCTTTCTTCAGCTGCTTTTCCCTCTCTTTCTCTGCTGCTCCATGCATCTCTGGCTGACATCTCCGTGTCACAGTTCCTCTCCTCTTTTTGTTGGAACTCATGTGACTCAATGGACCTGGAGGAGAAAACATGACCTTCCTTTCCCTCATCCTCCAACCCTCCAACACAAACTCCAAGCTCAGGGCTGAGTTTGAGGAGCTCTGCTTGGGTCAATCCAGCAAGCATCAGCAACTTTCGAATTTCTACATCCAGAGCGTGGAAGGAAGGGGGAGGAGGCAAGGCAGGTGGAGGTGGTATGGCTGGGGGTGATGAGGAAGAGACTGAGATAACTGGTGGAGGAGGCAGAGGTGGGGGGCGTGTGGTAGGAGGAGGAAGTGAGAAGGGGGTCTTTTCTTGCTCGGCTTGAAGAGCAGCGAGTCGCTGTGCCTCCTTCCTGGCAAGGTGACGCTTCCGAGGGGGAGGGATGGGAGGGGTGGGGGTGGGGATAGATGGAGGTGGAGAAGGAGTGGTATAAAGTGTGAGGTAAGGGACCGGCTTAGAGGTGGGAAGAGGGGGAATGGATGGTGGAGACGGTGGTAGGGGTTTCTCACACCTAAAAGTGGTAAATGTGGGAGAGGAGGAGTTAGGGGAGAAGGTGGACATTGTAGGCGAGGTGGAAACAGCCATGGAGGTTGTGTCTCTGCTGATATTGATGTAAGTGTGGAGGTCGGAGTTAACGCTGGCATGACGCACAGGAGGTTTGGGAGGTCTAGGTGGTGGCTCAACTGGGGAAGGGGTGAGAGAATCTGGAGCAAGCTGATCCTCACAATCTGATGGAGCAGTGAGGTCCACCCCTGCATCTGAGAATTCCTGAGACTCACCCATTACTGCTCGACTTTTATACAACTTCCAGGGAATATCTATGTTTCCCATCTCATCCATAACATCTGAAAGATCCTGCTCTTCCAGATCTCCAAGATCAAACCCCTTCTCGTGGAGTTTGGCAATGTAGGCCAGTTTTACTTCCTTGTTCACCTTCTCAAGACGATCCAGGTGATCCAGCCGATCTCTCAGAACATCCCAGTGTTGCTCACCCTCTAGATCCCATCGAGCAACTTGGATCACCTGGCTAAAGCGCTCCATTTTGCCAAACTCTCCGACTGACTCAAGAAAGTCAAGCAGGCCTAGTTTTGCAACCTCTGAATCACCTTTTACTCCTAGGTAGTCAGGGGAAGGGGTGTCCAGGGCAGATGGGTAACCCTCATCAGGGGAGCATGGAGAATCTTTTGAATGTGATTTTAGGGTGAAGGGGTTGCGGCTAAGAGGGAGGGATGGGGGTGAACGAGAGGGGGGCTGGAAATCGAGAGTTTGTGGAAGAGATTGGTTTTTAGGAGACAGAGCAATAGACAAATCATCTTGGTCGTGAGAGGAGCAGATGGAGGCAGATTGATCTGCACAGTCGGACTCCAGATCAGAGCAAGAGCTGATAGAAGTAGAGGATGATGAGGTAGAGGAGGAGAGTGAGAACTCCAGGAGGGAGGGGGGACAGTCACAGCATGATGGCACCAGGGTGTCATCATCATCATCATCGTCATCATCATTGTCGGCCTCGTCGTCATCATCATCAATATCAATATCCCCGCTGCTCTCTTCCTCATCATCTTCTTCCTCCACTTTGATGTGTTTCTTGTTGTTTAGATTAACGCTTTCAGCTGTGTTTTTGCCTTCGCTTTCCAGACTGGCAGCCGGGCATGCAGAGGGCTCCATCTTGGTGTTTGAATCTGATGGAAGCTGCGACTGCTCCTTGGCTCCAGTCCCATCATGCCTCTGGGGCAATAATTGGTCTGGTGGAGGAGGTGGTAGCTGCAGTTGCTGTCTGATAGAGACGGTATTGTTGTTGTTGTGATTATGGTTGAACATGCTGTTGTTATCCTGTGGCGAGCGACCATCGCAGCAGAGACAGGGGAGGCTGGGCTCGTTGCAGTTTGGGTCTAGAGGGAGCATAGAGGGGAGCTGAGGAGGGGCTGCTGCCGGTGCAATTTTGGTTGCCGCAGATGCACGAGCACTCTTAGGTTTGGGTTTAGAAGTTTTGGCGATAACTGAACCTGCTTTTTGTGAGCCAAACCTGGATTGGCTTACAGGTGCTCGTGGCTGCACTCCCACCCTTGTCCTGGTGGGTGCAGTGGGGCCTTTGGCTGCCCTGCGAGGGGAGGACGCAGTGATTGTGTTCATGTTTTTATCCTCTCTCTGTAAACCAGCGCCATGAGCCTTTGGTGCAGCTGTAGTATTGGTCCGTCTGTTGACATCAAAGCGGCGTGGCTTTGACGGCTGAGAGGACGACTGCATTTTGGGAATGGGACTTTTTAGGATGCTATGATATTTCTGTTGCTATAGAGACAATTCTTGCAAAGGCTGGAAAAATCCAAAATTGTGACACGCCGTGACGGTCACATTTTGGCCTGGGTCCCAAGATCCTGAAACATCAAAGGAGACACACAGTGAATTATGACTACAAGCAAATTCTACTCTTCAGAGTCTGTTCTCTTACTCTACATGTGTTGTTTCAGGCTAAGTCTTTGAAGTTAAACTCATCATTCTGACTTTTTTTAGGTTTCACTTGCTTTTAGGCTTCATGTATTACAATTATCACGGACCAAGTCCTGAGAGGAGACAGTAGAGATAAGAACACACATTGGCCCACAAAGAGTCCTTTAAAAATGCTGAAATGTGTCACCAATTCAAAAATTGACGAACAAAATTGCTCAGCTTATCACTAAATTATTAAATTCAGTATAAATAAATAATTAGATTCAGTTTTGCTGGGGTTTTTTATCATAGTAAACAGAACAGAATTAAGTCTTGGACAGTTCATCAGACCAACCCACACATCTGAAGACATCACCTTGGACTTGGGAAACAGACGATTTTGTCACAAATACAAAAAAAAAAAAAAATAAATAAATATATAAATAAACAATTGGGGATGGATGCTGTGCCCCTAGTTCAGGAAAGGGGTCCTTTGAGGCCAGCTGTCAAGTTTGACTACAATGTCATTACCCACTCTTTCCCAATTTAACTCAATCCACTGTTCTATCCTCCCATTTAAGGCATAAAAGCCCCAAAATACATCTAAAAAAGAAATTATTTCAAACATCAGTTTATAATAAAAACAATCAGCACTTTTTTCAGTCAAAGGACTGATATGTAGTAGGTAAATTTTGCACTACAAATTATGTTGCATCATTTTGCTTTTGAAACACATAATTTAGAACCATCCAGACACCACCACGAGTTTAAATATTAAATTATCATGCAGCTTTTCTGCAGGTGTTGTATGTATTATCTGCTGTCCTATTTCCAGCATTGTTTTCAGATGTGCTATTTTTCTATTAAAATTCAAACGCTCACCCACACATACCGACTGAAATGCTCCCCCTGATAAAAAACAAAAGTCAGCTAATTTCTAGCTAAATAACTAAAACTCATTATCTAATTTCTGTTTTCAGGCTCATCGAGCCCTGATATTCATGAGTTAACAGCAGTCAAGCTGTCTCCATCTATGCCACTCCATCCTTACTATCTGTCAAGGGGCACAACCATCTTTGTGAAAAGAAATGCCAGTAAAAAACACAGCACCAGGAGCAATCAGTTTTTAACTGGAGCATGAAATAATCATGCAGCAGAACTAAGCAACAGTACCTTTTAAGCACACACCGAGGGCTTTTGCTCACATATTTCTCAACACACAGTGCCCTTCACATTAGGCTACTGAGGAACATAAAACACTGAACAGTGTCTGCTTTCACTCGGCCTTAACAAAACATGAATGCCAGAAACGTCTTGGCGTAACATACAAACAGGCTATCATATGAAATTTAACCCGTCCTGTGCAGTGTATACCCCTGCATATATTGATCCCACAGAGCTGATGGAGACAGGGAGGATGGGAGGAGGAAGAGAGAAGGAGGGGGGTACCTCCAACCGCATCGTCCTTATACACAGGCCTATCCGCCCTGACATAACTAAAATACCAGTCATTGTTCAGCGATGCAGACTGAAAGAGACGATAACAGTAATTTTTTGCGTCAAACGATTAAAAAAATATCTCTGTAAATAGCGTGATTGTATGTTTCTTCATCTACGCAGCGTCCGTGTAAGACCAGACGGGTTGCTTGCCAAGCCACACAGTGCACGTTCACCTAAAACAAATCAAATATCATCGCATGATAATTCACTAAGTCTCGACTCACGATCAGATTGAGGTGAAGATGGATGAAGGTCTCCATCTCATCGGGCTCCCTCACATCCCAGTCCGAGTGAATGTGGACGTCTCTACGGCGGTAACAGCCTCAGCATCTGTCTTCTCGCGCGAGCATCCAACAATACCCAGCTCCCTGTGCCCGCTCCCCAACCCCTACCCTACAAAACCACACCCCTTGTTTGCCTGGCTCTTCAAAGCCACTTCAGTCATTTTCAGCGTTACTTCTCTCCAAAATTAAGTTTTGATTCTCTGAGTTAAGAGGAGAGCAAACACGGCCATGACTGTATTTCATATATATGTGTATTAAATTATTTGCTTCCTACCACGTAGTCTACTGAAATACTGATTTAAGTATATTCATTTTGGAGCATAATGTATGTATTTACTGCTGAAAGTTTTATTATATAATTCTGTTCTGATATAACTATAACTTGGGCAATCCAAGCACTGTGAATATGACAATTCTTTCATTTTATTTCACTCAACCAGCTGATGAAACCATGATGAACATACTTATTAGTTGTCTTAGGAAACCCATTCACAAATATTTAATGCATAATTGTTCCATTGTTTACTAAATTTATAATAATAAAAATATGTTAAACATAAGAGTCACAATTTCAGGTCATTTTTATGTTACTAATTTTATGCAAGATTTGGTAACAGAAGATGTAATAGTGACTCTTACCATAAAGGACTGTCTCTGTCACTGCTATACTGCTGCATTTTCAAGAAATTAGTAAATTTTCCAAAATTTACTGTCAGAATTTGATGTCTTATTTCTTGTTTTATCAAAACCAAATTTTTGAAAACCAAAAGTATCTAAATTTGATAAGTCTGACCACAAAAATAGCAAATCTTTGACTGAAAATTAATCTATTAATCCAATTGTAAAAAAAGACATTTTAAAAATATATATATATATTTGTATTCTAATTATATATATATGTGTATATATATGCACCCTAAAGTAGATATAAAGAATAAAACAAAGTAAACAATTAGTCACATTATATTTATTAATAGCATATCAACCAAGGCCTGTACAGACTTTACAGCAGTAATATAAAATATATACGGTTTTAAAACAAAGATCCGCTTTGTCCCTCTTGATTTTTAAGAAACATACTGTCACAAATCCTCTGTTTTTTTAAAGTTACAATTTTGGGCTTCTACAACTCCATCCAGAGAGGACAGGACCGTGGACAAAGCAGGAACATGGGAAATGACAGGTGGGAAAAGGCTCTGCATGTCATTTCCTCATTTTCCCAGGGACACCTGGTATATGGGTGTACGCCTTCACTGCTAGACCAAGCCCACAGCCACTCTTTTATTTTTATAGTTTCTTTTATAGTTTTTTTTATTAAACTAAAACTTTCTAGAGTTTCTGCCCTGAGGTGATGTTACTTCATCCTCTTATGCATTACTCAGGTCAGACAGCTATGAGAGCTCAAACTGTTTTTGAACAATTGCAATGTCATCATTCAAACTACATTCTTCAATAAATACATAAAATAAAGCAAAAGATACATGCCATATAAAGAAATTTACAGCAAAGCAACCCAGCAGGATTTATGCACATCCCAGTCCACTTCAGGTCAAGCTTTTAAGTCTCATCTCTTGAAAGGAAGGGGACTACTACTATATTATAACCTGGCTAATGCACCTTATACCATTTATGAAACTCTCTCACTTGTTTCTCTTGTAGATTTTTTTGGCAAAGTTGAGGAACACCGAATGAGGGAGGTTTTGTGCATGGCATGCAATGAGTTTCTGAAGCCGCTGGTAGCTCTCATCTTCATAGTTGTGGTACAGTGTTGGCATCTGCAATGTGTTGTACAGCTTCTTGACTTTTTCAACACTGGCATCATCGTGGCGTCCATAACAAGCCTGGGAAGAAAACCAGAATGACGTTAAGCCTGGGAATAGATCTACTATGTGAGATTAGAGAACACAACACACATTTAAGAGTAAGATGAAGCCTGTTCTACGAAAAGATCAGACAACTAAAGTTGTTTGTCTTGCATTTGTGTGAAGGGGGCCAGAGAAACATTTATTGCGTTAATATAGAAATGGCTGTGGTAAGAAGTCATACCTCCAGCTCTGCTCTCTGTTCAGAGGTCATGATTTGCAGAGCTTTTACAACCAGCCAGCTGCACTTGTTATCCTGGATGTCTGTACCGATCTTACCCGTCACAGCAGGGTCTCCATAGCAGTCCAAATAGTCATCCTGCAAACAGCAAAAATTAGTAACTCTGAAGGATTATATTTTTTATGTGTTGGAGGTGCGGGGGTCATAAAAGACTTTACCTGAATTTGAAAGAACTCTCCCATCTCAAGAAGGATGTGTTTGGCATTGTTGTGTTCCTCTTCACTATTTATGCCTGCCTATAAAAACAAGGTACAACAGTAAGAATAAATAATGTGACACTAATCTTTAACTTTTTATTCCCTATTTTTCAAATGTATTAAGTTGAACTTTTAAATGTCGCCATATTTTTGTAGTGTGTATTTACTTTAAATAAAAACTTACAATGTACATTGCAGCTGCCACTGGGAGGTAAAAAGAATAAAAGGCAGTCTTGTATTTCACAATAGCCTTATACCTAAAAAAGAAAGAAGAGAAATAATCTATAAATTTCCTTCCTAAAGAAAATAAATTACTGCAGTTTTACTTTACAGATTAGTCTTAAGCACCTCTCCATTGTGAATCTGTTGAGGTCTATGTGACCGGGGGGAGCAGTCATGAGGTCAAGAGCCTGGCCAAGCTCTGTCTGGAATGATGTCTGAAACAAACAGAACAGTAATAAAAAAATCCTGCTTGTGCATCTGGATTTATAATAAATCAGGGCCTATAAATACCTCAGTAAAAAGCTCCAGTAGATGGACATAGTACGGTTGATCCCTGCAATGTCTGCGTAGTAGTCTGTAGATTGACCCTTCGAGTAGAAATGAGTCATTGATGGCATCGAGGCCTATCCCATCCTTAGAAACAAGCAGACAGGACTGACATAAGAAACCAACTGCACTGTCAGCAGAGAAAAACAATCATTGTACCACAAAATACAACAATACAAAACTTAAGAGTGCCCATTTCTGGAAATATTTTAGCTCCTACCTTCTTGTACCAGCAGGGTTGTCCTCTGCGTGTCACAGATGCATCCATGATATCATCTGCTACAAGGAAAAAGGCCTGAAGCTGCAAAAATCAGAAACATAGCTGTAAATTCATTGAAATGACCAAATTAAACAACAGATTAGACTGTAACTTAGTATTTTAAGAGTTTCCTGTGAACTCAGACTTCAGAAGTCATGCATTAACTTACTGAATATGATCATCTAATCTCAGACTAGACTACACAAGCTAGAACAATCTTTAACCCAAAAGTAAAATGCTCTTACCAGTTCTATACACCAGCCCACCGTAAGAGCCCTCTGCACAATGTCTTGTGTGAGCTGAGTGGGCGGGAGCAACTCTCTTAGTGAGCCAATCACAGACAGGCCTCTATTCCTCTTCCCTCCAGGGGAATTGTACACCAAAACCTGGGACACAAATGAAACCTATGTGAAATTCTGCACTTGTGACAAGAAAAATATCCACAGACAGATAATACATACCTCTCTTAGCCTGTTCAGAGCATCTGAGAGTGCAGGATCTGTGAGGTCCTGCTCTGACAGCTCCTTCACCAGCTCCTCAAACTGGTCTTCAAACAGCTGAGGGTCTGACAGTAGTGCCTTCTTATTGTGCGTCCCATTGCAAATGCTGTCCCCCTGAAAAGACGAGGTGCACAGCAGAGAAGAGTTGTTCTTTAACGTTGGTGGGGACACAGACAGCTTCATAGTACGGATCGTTTTAGAGCCGTTAACGACCCAGCTCAGCACACGTCTCATTCTCAACCATCCGTAAAACTATCCTCAACAGCCAGCTGTGTCAAACCTGTCGGACTGCACAGGTAACTACTTCATCACTTAACGTTAATAAATTATTCCGGCTGAGGAACACTTACAGGATATTTAAAGATAACTATCCATTACTTTAACTGAGCTAACCTCAGTAAACAAGAGCAAGGACTAAACTATTATTAGCGTGCAAAGCTTCCTTGTCACTAAAGGGAGCGTTAGCTGACAGTAGCTTACATTGTTTCCCCTCACCCAGTCCACTCAAAAAACTAGCTGTAGCGTGACGAATTATTGAATTCTTTGTTCCTTTACATGGATACACATACCATTATATTGCTGTCTTCTTGTCCAAAAATGTCCTGTAAAATACAGTAAAATGTTAATCTTCGGACTCTACCGTTTGCTCTTAACCTGAAGTCTGTGAACGTCTCTCACATCCAGGATATGCACTTTGTAGTTCACGTTCGCGTTCCAGCCCACTTTATCAAGAAGCAGCAGAACTAGATTTCCCAGCATCCATTGCGAGTGTCGCGTGTGGGAGTAGTTTACAAAGGCTCCATTGTGAGCGGGCTTGTTGATTGGCCGGTGGTATCGAACCAGGATGGGCTTTTACACTGGCTGACCAATAGGACTCGAGAAAAGGCGGGGTTAAGGTGTGGAGTGGGGTGATTCGTGAAAGAAAGGATGAGCTTATTATAGTTTTACTTTTAGACTGGAAAAGATTAAAACTGACTTGGACACACTAAACAAAGACTATTAGGCTTACCTTTAAATAGTGTTTCCTTCTTCACAAAACGTATAAAATATCAATATAGGTATTTTTCATTTAATGTCTATCATTTATTTCATAGCTTGAAATACATAAATTGCATCGAAAGTTTTGCCATAGACACAGCTTTTGAAATTTGAAATAAGAGTCATAATTTGATACATTATTATTATTCTGGTTTCAAGGCTTTATCCTGTGAAGCCTGCCATATAGATATACATTTTCCCAAATAAACATTTAATGCAAGACAGGAGAGGTAGAAATACAACGCAGTGCCTTTTTAGGGTTGTGTGTATGTGTGTGTTTGTGTAGAGGTTAATTGTGTATGGAAGGTTTTTTTTTTTTTTTTTTTTCAAATTCGCTAATTCCATGTCAGTGTACTGACGATGTGGTTACCATTGGGGAGTAACTATCATCACATTGTGAGCACACCAGTGAAAAATAAATAAATAAATAAATAAATAAATAAATACCCCAAACTGCCACAGACATTGATACACTTAAATTTCAGTATGTAGATCTGTCTCAACCTTCATATTCACTTTTACAGGACCCTCACAACCCACCCACAAGCCCTGAAGTCCAAAGAAAACTGATTCAACATAGTGTAAGGATAAACCTCTTCACAGATGTCTCTGTACATTTATTACAACAGACCCTGCATTTCAGCAGAGTCACAGTGCAGTTCATAACTCGGTATTATACAAGATCAGGCTGATTTAGTCATTCCCTTCTTGCACACTTAAAACTTCTCCAGATTATATCCAAATTAAATTAGGGTGCAGTGGCTAGTTTTATAGCCATCTGGCAGGAAAACTCTGAGCTCTGCACATGTTTGACTCTGACGTTCCCCTTAAACTATCTATTAACACACACACACACGCGCGCACACACACACACACACACACGCACACACACAAACACACACACACACACGCACACACACAAACACACACACACACACGCACACACACACACACACACACACACACACACACACACACACACACACACACACACACACACACACACAACAATACAAATGGCAATCATAGGTCTTGGGTGCAAGAGGAAAAAAATTGAAGAAGCATTGCCAAAACATGCAGAAAAGACATTCTGAGGGTGTGTTTACATAGTTACGCAGGGGGCCAGGATCAATGCACAAGTTTCCTGATGTATTGGGAGGCTGAAGCAAAAACATGCACATATACAAATCAAACTCATTGTATTAAATTGCCACCCTCGGAGAATACATTTCAAAGGTTGAGCATGTGTCTGTGGCGTGCATTAAGGTAAATGTCAAAAAAGCTGGCGGCCTTTTATTAAAGGCCAGTGTGTAAGCGGAGAGGTGTGGAGGATGTGTAAACCTGAACCCCCCACACACACGCACACACACACACAAATACCAAGAACTCAGTAAACGATTTCTGATGAAAGATCACATCCTCATGTGTAACTTCATCTGTTTATCTTACATTGTTCTCAACTACCCCACTTTTCTGAGACACATTTTTAAATAAATGGAAGACAAAGAAGGGTTTCCATGATCACTTCGCCTGAGTGATCCTGTGGATGTAGAGCAATGTACAAAAGGCAAATTGCAACTTATAATTATGTAATTGACTGAATGCACAAGGGAGTTACTGGCTGTGGTAGCATGAATGCTAGTTGAGTTCTACCTCAAGCTTCAAGGAAAATACATTTCCAGATGAGTCTTTGGGAGAGTGGCTTGGGAATTCAGTAGAGAAGATACCACTTGTAGGTTGTCTTGGTGAGTTCTGGGTGTCAACACAGAGTCAAACTGCCCAGATTTGAGCATCCCGTCACTGAATAGTGAAAAAGTAGGAGTTCTATGTTGATTTTCAGAGAAATAAAGAGCACCACTGAATAAGACCATTTCCACAGCTGGCCTCAGGTGACATGGACGAGAAAGATCAATTTATTCAAAATTCAGTACTAGATATCTTCTCTAGATCTTCCTTTTTTCCTTTCCACCAGCCTGCCCCATTTCTTCCCCATCCTCGTCTTCCTTACAGCCTTGTGAACTCATATGCCCTCTGCTGTATCCCTTTCCTCCTCACAGCACAGACTCTGAGTACAGAGCTCCTGATGACCCATGCGACGGATATGGTGTAACTAATCGACGTAGCGATGCAGAGGAGGAGCTTAAATCCCCACAACTGCGCAGGTGGATCCCTTCTGGCACCCGACTGCTGTAGTGCCGGTTGTGTCGACTGTCACTGTGGGAATGGTGGTGTCCACGACGATGGGGTTGATGGGAATGATGGCTGGGCTGTCCTCTGGTGGCGTTCCAGGGAGTACGCAACACCTGAGGATTTTAGAAAGAAAACTTTGAGGCAAATATTGCAGATTACTCAGAGAATCACCAAACTACTCAAATATGGAGGAGTGATGAGAGTAAATTGATTAAAAATATCAATTACATGATGATAAAATAAGTGCAAGAGCTCATTGTCCTACTTGTTCCAAAGGCAGATGGTTGGTGGAAGCACCCTCAGCTCCAGTTTTCCTTTTTGGCCCTTGCCCTGTGTTCCCAGCATGCTCTGAGGAGGGTGAGAGGTTTCGCCTGGAGCGCTGCAGGAAGCGAGCCATCAGAACTCGAGTCACCTGAAGGTTGAGTTAAAAAGTCAGTGAGGCAGAAAATGTAATTGCCTTACGATCAGTTAAGGTTTCTTCTATAAGTTTTAATACTATTTCTCATATTAACCTTTAGGTCTCCAAGGGAGCGGTTGCAATCTTTAGGTAAACGCAGAGGTGAGGTGGGTAGAGTTTTGGAGGGGACCTGCACCCCGGTGGCTGCTGCTGATTTCATGCTGCCTTTTGTTGGCAGTACAACAGCAGGAGGTAAGGAGGTGCGTGGCAACAAACATGCCTCAGAGGATGGACCTTTATATCAGAAGAAAAAAAGATTCATGTGCATGTTTACAGTTTCTAAAATGTGTTTTTTGAGTCATTTTGCTGATCTGTCAAAAACGTACAGGAAAGAGGACAGCATAAAGAACAGATCAAGAATGTGAGGTTAATCAACGATGTCCTAAATTCAACTTAATAGAAAGCTTGTGCAAAGATGAGCCAACCAGCTTTGACTAGAAAACAAACATTGAACAAGCAACCAAACAAAACAATCAGTTGTGGACAGTAAAAGAGTACATCTAATTGAGTATTGTACTTAAGTACATTTTTTTGAGTATCTGTACTTTACTTGAGTATTTATATTTTTGGAAATTTATGACTTTCACTCCACTACATTTCAAAAAGAAATAATGTACTTTCAACTCCACTACATTTATAGGAAGCTTGTCATTACTCTTTCCTTTTTGGCTCAGCAGAGCTTGTCATCAGCTGTCTGGTGTTTTTTTTTTCTTTCTAAAATGCAATTTGCCACATGCTGTGCCCCTCACAGAAGGGAACCAATCACAGTCACTGCTCACACCTGAGATGAATTTAGAAATATGTCTACAAGACTAAATGTGCATCATATTATAGGGATTTGCATCACTTTCCACAGACATGTAAAATTCAGGGTAGATTTTGTGTAGTTTACAGGTTTATTAAGGCATGTGTTATATTATCATGTAGCAAAGTGGTTCAACAGGAAGATGAGTTCTTGAAAGCAGAATTGTAATCTGTTCTTTGCATTGGACTTAACAGTAAACTTGTTTAAACTTGATGTTTAAATAAAAAAATAAATGACAACAGTCATCCTCATTGTTTTTGATTGCATTTTTATGCTGAAGTTTTTACAGGTGTTAGACTTTTTATAGCAGAGTGGTTTTTCAAGTAAGTCAGTTCATCATGAGATGGTTTCAGAGAGTTACAAGGTTCTGCTAAAACAATGAGAAGACAATATAACAATGTCCTTATTAAAATGTACTTTGTACTCTTTACTTTTAAATACTTAGTATTTATAAAAGTAAGTACTTTAATACTTTAACTTGTGTAAAATTTTGACCAAGGAACTTTTACTTGTAGTTGAGTAAGATCTGACCATGAGTGTCACTACTTTGACTCAAGTATTGGAGTTGAGTACTTTGTCCACCACTGAAAACAATATATCACTCTACATATTTTTTGAAAAACAACATAACAAGAAGGTAAAGAGAAGAAACAAAATGGCAGGATTCTCTTGCAGAACTTCATGACACTGTGCATATGAGATTAGCGGCCAAAAAAATAAGAACCATCCTTCAGAAGCTTTGCTGTTACTCAGGATGTTACTCTGATACCTTACTAATTAAGTTTAACTGGCAGAAACTGGAGCATCTGCTGCCCCAGGGTAAGTTGGTCCCGATAGTTGAAGCAGTTTTAATTGCTAAGATGATAAAGCTCCATTAAATGCATGGACATGGCTTTGGGTTAGGGAAAGTAACCATTAGATGAGCAGGTACAGTGCTGTGCAAAACAGCTGGAGTCATCTTATGGCTCAGTCCTTTTACACCTTATTTAGGAAACAAAGGCTGAACACACCTACATTTTGTTAATGTGAACTGAAAACAGCTGGCAGACCTGTACGCTACAAAAAATCTACTGAATTTGAATCACAATCCTCTTTCAAATTGACATTTATAAAGACTATAGGCACCTGATTCTTTGGATTACAGTTGTGGTATCATAAGATTTCAAAGTCACAAGAAAAGGTCTGGAAATGATCTGGAACATGAGTCTGGAAATATTAGCCTGGATTTACCACTACTCTGTATTTTGAGGGACATCTTTAAAGAGAAACATCATATCTTTCTGTGTTTATCAATGATAAACATGAAAATAATATACACACTCTAGATAGTCCTTGTACTGAAAATAATAAGAACTTGTGATTTTACAAAGAAATCAAATACTCATAAATCAGAATCCACTAATTAAAAATAACATCCAAATGAAGAAATGGTGTTGCCCAATGTTGAGTTCAGAGAGAATCTAATTCATCAAAGGGTAATCAAATTACTACTCATTTAGCTGTTGTGACACTTTCCTTAATCACTTGTAATTAGGGACATATTTGAATTTTTATTCTTCTGTTTAAATCTACATTTCTAAGAGGGTTTGATAAATATCGTCTATAAAGCTCAAATTGGTTGGATAATATCAGTGTTAAGTGTTTACATTTAGACTTTTTCTCCAGTGAATGTACTTTGAGGTACAGCATCATTAGCTCTTACCTGTGTCTGCGGATCCTTTGCTTCCCCCAGAGCCAAAGTCAACTACAGAAGAAGAGATAAACACACAACTTATAAATATTAAATCAGTAATGCAACAAATGGGCTCGTCTGTTCCTTGATTACCTGTATCAGTGGAGGAGCCAAAGCCGGGCTCACTGTGTGACCTCACAAGACGTAAGAGTCCGTCACTATCCTGTCTTCCAGCTTCTCCATCTTTTTCACTCTTCCCAGCCCGTCGACGGAGGTACAACAGTTGGCCAAGGAGCTGTGGTCCATTACCCTGACCAGCAATTGCCTCACAGGCAGCTGAGGAGGGAGAAATGAGAGGAGCAGAGGAGACTGGTGCCACTCCTTGACGTGAGAGGGAGCGGGATTGTCCTTGCATCTCTGTAATGGTGGACCGTTGTTGTGAGGTGGAGTTATCTATCGCCTCCAGCTGGGAGCAGCTACTAGCTAGCATAGCCTGGTGGCGCAAAACTGGGGACCTGCAAAGCAAAACAAGAACAGAGAAAGATATTGATGTGTTGTTGTGCTTGTTATAGACTTCTTTTTGGGTGGCAGAAATGTAAAGCCCTTACATTATTAAATTGTGTCTGAATATGATATTGCGCTATGTGTGGTTGTTGTCACCTGTATGTATTGGTAGCTGTGCTGGGTGAAGAGCAGGAGTTGGACCTCTCTCCTCTGATGAAGCGCCTTGCTCTTGGCCCTCCTGCCAGGGGACTCTCTGGGGTTTGAGAAGGTGGGCAGCGAAAGTTGAAGTACTCTCCACCCTCTCCACCCCCTCCACCACCAGCACTCCTGGTGCCTCTCTCTCCTTGGTTCCTGGGTCCCACCTCCATCAGACAAGAATCCTCAGAGGGGGACGAATCATCAGGTATGTCCACAATCTCTGACATCAGCAGAGATCCACTGTCCATAGACACTGATAAAAGATACATTTTATTACAAAAGAAGAGAAGTTGCTTCCTTAAACAGTTACTGACGATTAAAAACCCTACAGGCTTTTATTTGAATCCGACTTGTATTAGAGGCATGTTTTACTTTGTAATTTTCTCCATATGATAAATATATTTGGACACCTTTGAGTACAGCTGGCCAGCTCTGTTTCTTTAAGTCAATTTCGTGGCATTTTCACCTTAATTCAAAGAACAGCAAAAGAGAGACAGGAAATGTTTTGGAGAAGAGAACAAGAGTTGACAGCAGTAACTAAGAGGGTGGAGCTGCCAGTTAAGGTCAGGGGTCAAAGCCTGGTTGTTGTTTTTTTTCATTTTAACTATTTTTAATGATATTATTTGTGGAAAAACAGTGGTTATTATGTATCATAAAGCCACACTCCTCCATCTAAAAAGAAAGTCAACAAGCAACTCTGCCAACTAGTGAAAGATTCCCACCTTCTCCGCTGAAAGCAGTAGAAGTCCCTCTCTCTCCAGACAGCTCAGTGCCGTGGGCGTCATACATGGTGGCCTTTAAGTCAGAATAATCAAGGATCAGAACAGTCTGTGGGCACAACACAGCGCACACACCAACACATACACACACTGACCTGGCTTGCAGCTCTTTGTCCCATCACAGCTTCATAAGGAGGAGGGCAATCAGTGGGGTAGAGAGGGACAGGACTCTCCATGGAGCCATTATAGGTGATGCTGTGAGAGGTTATAAGAAAAATATCAAGCAGTTTGTTGTTTTTAGGAGTCTGTCTACGCTTTAATGGTATGCACGAATGTTAATGCTGTATTCATAAAATGTGGTACCTTTGAGCATCCGTTTCAGAGCTGCAGGTGTACTCAGGAGGATAATAGGGGGGTGGAGGGATGGGTGGGACAAACTCCTCGAAGTCCATGATGTTGGTCAGGAAGGCGTCCTGAGGAGTGGTGCATTCTGGGTTGACTGATCGAGAGCGATGTGGGGCCAGCTAGGAATGAAGCACACAATAAGCACATACAACCCCAATTCCAATGAAGCTGGAACATTGTATAAAACATAAATAAAAACAGAATACAGTGATTTACAAATCCTTTTTAACATATATTCAATTTAATACACTACAAAGACAAGATAATTACTGTTCAAACTGATAAACGTTTTTTTTTTTAATATTTACTCATTTTGAATTTGATGCCTGCAACATGTTCCAAAAAAGGTGAGACAGGTGCATGTTTACTACTGTGTTACATCACCTTTCCTTTAAATGACACTCAATAAGCGTTTGGGAGCTGAGGACACTAATTGCTGAGGCTTTGTAGGTGGAATAGACAGGTCTGGACTACAGGCAGGCCAGTCTAGTACCCGCATTCTTTTACTATGAAGCCACGCTGTTGTAACACATGCAGAATGTGTCTTGGCATTGTCTTGCTGTAATAAGCAGGGACATCCCTGAAAAGACATCACTTGGATGGCAGCATATATTTCTCCGAATCCTGTATGTACCTTTTAGCATTAATGGAGCCTTCACAGCTGGTCAAGCTAGCCATGTCATGGGCACCAACACACCCCCATACCATCACAGATGCTGTTTTTTGAATCTGCGCTGATAACAGTCAGGATTGTCCTTTTCTGCTTTGGCCCAGAGGACACAACGTCCATGATTTCCAAAAACAACTCGAAATGTGGACTCATCAGACCACAGCACACTTTTCCACTTTGTGTCAGTACATATCTGATAACTTGCACTTGTAGATATAGTGATGAACTGTGTTAACTGTAAATGGTTTTCTGGAGTGTCCGTGAGCCCATGTAGTAATATCCTTTACACAATGATGTTGGTTTTTAATGCAGTGGCACCTGAGGGGTTGAAGGTCACGGGCATTCAATTTTGGTTTTTGGTCTTTGCTGCTTATGTGCAGAGATTTTTCCAGATTCTATCAACTTTTTGATGATGTTACAAACTGTAGATAATGAAATCCCTAAATTCTTTGCAATTGTGTGTTCAGAAACACTGTTCTTAAACTGTTGGACTATTTACTCAGGCCACATATTTGTGAACCTGAATCCCTAAAATCAGCAGTTTAATTTATTGCTGAGTTTCTTCAATTTGCGACACACACAAAAAAGCCAGTAAAGTCTGTAAAATGTGCTGTGTGTGCTCTCACCAGGTGCACAAGGTCCAGAGAGAATATGTGGATACTGCAGGTCACAGTGGACAGAGTACAGATGATGGTGGAGAGAATGCTGAGACCACATGCACTGAACAAAAGGTCCTGCAGGGAAATAAAGGTTTATAAAATGTAAACCTTACAGAAGGCATTTTTAGTTTTGGCATACGCTGTATTATAAGAAAATCTGTCAAACTTGTGTCACAATAATGAAAATATTGGCATTTGGCCAAATGTAAGAAAAGAGTTAATTTAGTATTTTGTACTGAGACTGATATTGATGCTCAGATACTTCTTGTGTGCACTTTTAATATGCATTTGAAGTCACCATTAGTCTTAATGATCACAAGAAAGTGTTGCAGCAAGCAAAACAGTGGTCAAAGCACACCTGACTAGAAACCTGAATAAATCCTTAACATTTATATGTAGACGATAAAATGATAATTTGTGTCTCCAGGTGGATTGCATGTCCTACACACCTTCAGCTGATGTCTGACTGAGTGACAGTCAGCATTCAGGTAGAGGACCAGGGTCTCTTCCTCTGTGATTGAGCAGGAGTGAGTGGGTGCACAACACACACACAGACCATTCTCCACCTACACACACATTAAAGAGAGGACTTCTGTAAAAGCACCAAACTGTACACTCCAAACATATTCACAATTATTCCTGCCACACCCCATGATGCATCTGGCTAGAAGGGCATTTGGGGATACAGCAGCACACAAAACTTGCACAATGTACCTGGCAGGTGAGCATAGACTTGACCATCTGTGCATTCTGACACGAGAGCATAGAGCCAGCCAGGCTGAGGATCACACATACTGCAGACAGCAGCATGAACAAGGACACCTGTGGAGAAGCACAAAGACAGAGAGCCATGTTTAATTTAGAACAGCATGTCAAAGCTTGTGCCATACTCAGCTAAGAGGGTGCAGAGATTTATTCTTCCCATCCAGGCTTTGGCAGGTAACTTAACTGGCCAAAAAGTGCTGCTGCTGGGAAAACGCGTAATAAGAAAAATACCTGCTTTGAGTTTGACTGCAGACCTGTAAACTCTTCCCCCCTTTGTCATGACAGAATCAATTATCACACTTTATCCTGTAGGTTACTCTGTTCGATAGATCATTCCTGGAGAACACTGCTGATACAAAACTCATCATTTTGGACATTTTAATGCAAACGTGTTTAATCCTTTACCTTTTACATAGACTGAAACATTGAAACGTGTTTACAGTTCCATGATAGTAAAACACTTCCTGTCAGTTAGGATCATGACATCCAAAGTTATTAACTGGTTTACAAGGGGCTCTCGGTTGATCATGGAGCTTACTTGGTGTTTGTGGATCTGGTGTCCTTGAGCTTCAACCCTGTTATTAATCCAGAATTGCTTTGTGAACCACATCCACAAACCAACTATGTTCCTCTGTCATCACAGTCAGGGAGGGAAGCTCCATTGCTGTTTTAATGTAGTGCTGATTTTTTACTGGTTTTAAGTCTTACAAAGGTAGGGAATCTGCTTACAATAAATGTTACATTTCACAGCTTACAGATTCATCGGCAAATAGAAACACAATGAGTAATACAAATCTAGATGGACATGGTCCACATCGTAACTTTAAATGACATTTCAAAATCCATGTGCCATTTTTGAGCCAACATAGCAGTAAGCTAAGATAAAAATCCCTTTATATCACACTGAACCTGCAACATTAGCATTAAGCTTCCTCCCAGCGGAAAATGTTGGCTTAATGCTAACATTAGCTGCTGTGACATGGTAACAATAGGTAACAAAATGTATGACCTCTGTGAATGGTCGTCTCTATTACATCTCCCATGACTGTAAAACTGACAATTATTTAGTCAGACCATTGCTAGTTTATGCTAACATTAGCTGAGTGGAATGTGGAAGCGAGTGAATGCTAACACAAGCTGCCAGACAGAAGCTTAATGAATAATCATATGTGTTGTTTTACATGAATTATGGCCTAATGTCACAATCAATTTGAACAGTTTATGTAAAAGTCAACAGTTTTGTACGAATATCTGTCTTTCCTAACTTCAAATCTGAAACACTGCAATATGACATTCTGACAGCATTTTGCCTTGTCAAAGAAAAATAATGGTCATGAAAATTTGATCTGTGCTAACCTAGGATTGAACTCAGGCTGAAAGATATAACATTATTCTATCTATATCTAGATATGAACATTCAGGGTATTAATATTGCAAAATCATCAACATAGATTTTCCCCACTCACCCTGCATGTACAGCTCAGGCAGTCGCCTGATTATTGGTGACTTTTTGTTAATCTTGATGACTGACAGTGAGTTTCAATCAATAAAACTGCACTTTCCAAATCCTTTTGTATTATGATGTTTTTATTTTTCTGAAAAATGCTCAGTTTTAACTGAACCCATGGTCATATTGTATCGTATCAATATGGAGATATGTGGCATTAATATTGAGATATATTAATTTCATCTTTCAGCCCTAGATTGAACACCTTTTATTTTACAGACACGTGTCATACATACCACTAGTGTCAGAGGTCTCCTCCATGAGATGATTCCCACTATCCCTGACGCCACCACCTGCAGAGAGATACCACATACATACATCAGGTAACTTATCTGCAGTATCTTTGTTGGTATATTCTGAATACTATCAGTCAGATTAACACTTACAAAGAAGCCAGCCCAGAAGGGACAGGACTGCCTCACGCGAGCTGAGGACGTGAAGGCCATGCTGGTAAAAGAAAAGGCTAGGACCATGGCACCCAGGCCAAGGTGGCACAGCCCCAGGTACAGCAGGAGCCGAGCCCCTCCAGGCCCCCGACCAGACATGCCTCTGCGGCTGTCTGACCATCCTCGGGACCCAGAAGCCGAGGCCACGCTGCTGGAGTCAGACGGTGAAGGCATGTTTGTGGAGGAAGCTGAGAGAGGTTTCACTCAGTTTTCATATAACAAAGTCCAGCTGTGTGGGCAGAAGTGCAGGAGAGACATAAATGCAGACTTCAGGGCTATACTCAGTCAAAATAATGCACCAAGCACTCCACTGGCAAGTGCCATGGGTTCTGCGCAATGTCCCATGGTGTAGGTTTGTCAGGGAGTCCAAGAACTTTGTCAGCAGAAAAGTGAGAAATGAGCTTCCACTACGCGCTCACAGCCACTGTACTCACCTCATTTGACGTTTCAGCCATGATTTGTTTGTTAAATACAACGTCCATTTCTTCTTAGAACTCTATCAAAAGAGAGGTCTCGATTGTTCCTCAGTTCAGTCTTTACAGTTTAAAAACATTGGATAAATACAGGGCATTTTGAGCATCACCGTTGTATTCATTTGCTCTTCATTGCACCTTTCTTCTCTTCTTCTGCCTTCTCTCGCTAGTGGCATTGCGGTAACTAGAGACCTGAGCAGGCCGCAAATTTGAAAGCATCCCAAAGACAGCAGCTGATCTCGTTGTTCCAGCACCTCGTAAAATATAACAAAAGCTGGTTAGTCCGACTGTCCGGAAGAACAACATGCGATCAAGTGCCCCCCTCTCCTCTTGCGACCTTCTCTTAGATCCTCTTCCCCCGTCACGAAAGAAGAAACAGACGGTGTTATCAAAGCCACTGGATCAAATTGGTTCGTTCGTTCGGGAACCGAAGACTAATTACCTCGATATGAATAGAAAATAAATATCCCTCACTTCTGAGCTGCACCAAAAATAGCAGCAAAGGCCCTGATGGATGTTTACTCATAGGTTTCAGTCTCTGACAACTCCACCTCTGGGGTTTTGCGGTGGTCCACACACGCACCAAGACCCCCCCTCCTTCTCCTCCGCCGCCTCTTTCCTCCCTGCAGTCACGCGGGCATCCCGCTCAGACCCGTGTGTGTGTGTGTGTGTGTGTGTGTGTGTGTGTGTGTGTGTGTGTGTGTGTGTGTATCCCGGACGTTTACCTTACTGCCTCCCAGGCGGCACGCGAATCGCCTGCAAAAACAAACCCTACATGTTTAAGTCCATTCAGGTTTGTTTATATTAATTGCACCCCCTCCTCAACCGGGCTCGCGCTCTTTCCTCGGTTTCTCGGTAGAGCTCTCGCACTGGAAAAAAGAAAGGACTGTATCGTGTTTGCAAACCGAAACCTACCCTGCGTGATGACAAGGCACGCAGCCGAATAAGAACGTGCAGGCAACTTGAGGATGCGGCATAGCGCGCACACGGCGTTATGGTGCTGATGCTAGGAGGGAGGGAGGGTGGTTGCTTGGTGACAAGCTCGTACTCCTAGCTGCTGCTGCTGCAATGACGGGAAACACTATCACCGCCGCTAAACAGGGAGGAGAGCAGTCGAAAAGAGGGCAATAGGGGGTGCTAGTCTGTCATCTTATTATCTTTCAAAAGGGATCTCTCTGTTGATTTTGGCATTCCTTTCCTTTCCTTTCAACTAATTAAGTTATACTCTGCACAGGCCATTTGAACTTATTTTAGCTGAATAAAAAAAATATATTATACTTTTCAAAACAAGGTTTTAAAAAAGTCAGGAACAATCCACAAACTGCAACACAGACATGTCTTCGCACTTTTATTCAGAAAGCAGCAGCTCTGTTCAGTACATACATGTGTGGCAGGTCTAAAAAGACAGAGTGTGACACAAATGCATAAAAAAAACAGACACGGCAAAATATGGTTGTCCTGTCAGCTTCTGTTGAAAACTCATCATGAAGAATCTGTAAGATAGTGTTTGGTAAGAGTTTTACCAGGCACTTCAGATAAAAGCAAGACCCACTAAATCAATTAAAACGAGGTGCTAGTGGGTACTGCTACTTCCCTCACATCCTGCCCATTCACTTTCATAATCCATCAATTTTCATCTCTCCACTCAGCTTCTCATATTGCACTTATCTCTGCCTGTCCTCCACTTTCTCAATTCATTCTTGTTATATCAAGGCTTAATTTACTGGCGTGAGCTTCTCATTTCAAATCATTCAACCAGTTGAAGTTCAGTCTAAAAATATATATTTTTTTATCACTCAGGATTTTCAAACTAATTATTCATTGTAGATTCTGTTGAATGCATTAAAAACCACTGATACAGTTGGATCTACTTGAGGATATGCACAACATAAGCATAATAAAATGGGCATATATTTCCGCTTTATCCACTAGTGTCCAGTGTTCACTCTTCTACTGGATACCTGAGGCCCCTTTAATTTCTGATAAACAATGAGTGACTGAAAACACTTCCCATAAAACTCCTCCTCTGGTGCTGATCAACTAAAACCATCAGTGTTTATGCTCAAACATCAGACCTAAAAAGTACTCTTAAAACATTAAGCAGTAAGTGTTGCAGGAATGATTATATGTAGACAACCCAGGGATGGTTAAAGGCTGAAATAAGGAAAGGGGGGTTCAGTGAAACACTTGGAAAATAACCAGGACAGTCATGAGACTCCCACTTTCTTTGTGGATGTTTGGAGAAAATGTGTTCATTCTCTACTGCACAATGTTCAAACATCCTTTTTTATAGTGAAATATTATTTGGGGGGATAAACACATTGACAAAGCACCAGTATTTTTGTATAAAATTGTCCTTTAAGTCTGTATTTTCATTCATTAGCCACTAGATGGAGTCAAATAACCTACTGTGCTGTATATCTCCACAGTAAGACCGATGAGATCCTAATTTATATGGGGCCTTTTGTGTTTGGTCCCACATAACAATTAGAGGAGAGCACATTTGGAGGTTTTTTTCTCTGTGCTGCTGGTGATTTTCACCTCTCGACCTGTAGGGCCCTGTTAAACACGAATACAAGACAACAAATAAAGTGACAGTTGTATCTGGTGCAAATCTTGTGCAATATTCCGTCAGGCATAAATACTTCAATTTGTAATTGTTTGCCCTGAAAAGTTGTTTGGACTTACTGGTTTCTTGCTGGATTTCTGCAGTATGTCACGTGCCAAAGACAGAAAAGACTGAGGGAAATGTAGAAACACAGAAGGAGTGTGACAAGTTAAGTTAAAGCACTGCTCTTATGTGCAGGCAGCCAAATAAACACATTTACAAGCTGAAGATTGGTGAGTCATGAAGACAGTGTTTTGTGAGGAAGTAGTTGTGTTCTGGCTCACCTCCTCCACATTAATGCTGGACTTTGCACTCGTCTCAAAGAACCTGATGCCGTGATCTTTAGCCAACTGTAAACAACAGACACATGCCTCATTTCAAATAGAAGGCCAGGATATAGGTGATAATAAGATCCTGCTCCTTATCTTAAGGTAATGCGGAAGCATTAAAAGATTACATAAGCAGGACCTTTTTTAAACAACCCCTCAACAACAGAAAAAAAGTGCTTTGCCACTGCTGTTACTCTAAATCCATAATAAATAATACACAAATACATTTTTGTGTTGACACATTTCTGTTTGGATCATCTCACCTTTTCTCCTGTCTCTTTGGAAACTTTCCGCTTAGCTTCAATGTCACACTTATTTCCTAGTAACATCCGACTTACTCCAGCTGATGCATTCTGGGAAGGAGAGAATGCAGGTAATTGATTAGGGAAAGAGACTTCTTGTCTACAAGAATGTTTCTGCAGTAAGGAGCACTTTCAGGGAGAAACTAAGGGAAGCACATGTTTATATCTAGACCAGAATAAGCTGCACTTGATGCTCTCGTGCAGGATGATTTTATTTTCAGTATATTAAATCAGGAAAACCTTCCTAAAATGATAATTTAAAATTAATAATAAAACAGTAATTAAACACATTGGTGCTGACTTTCAGCAGTTTGATGATTTTTATAGAGAATGGATTTAGGATTAAAACATGGAAGCTTTGTTTTATTCCAGGTTACACTGTAGGTAGGTGGCTTTGCAAAGAGGCCTTCCAGTATGCATTAAATTTTCCTATTTTCCTATTCATTCCCTCTAGGGTTGATGAATATTAAGGCATAACTTTGGTTTGAAGGCCTCTCAGCTGGGGGTTAGTTTGCCTTGTAGTTTTGTAGTTTTCAGGGGGTAAATTGTATCTAACTGAGATATTATTGAGCTTTTTGGAGTATGAAGTGCCATGCTAACCAGAAGCTTACTGCATGTTTGTATCTTCAGTGCAAGAGAACAGGTTCAAATACGATTGCTGAGTTGTGTATTGTAGCCCCTTTTAATTCCTTGATTATACTCTTAGATGTATGTAGCTTTGGACATAAGCCTCTGCTAAATCAAATTAAAATGTTTTACTTATTGCTAAGCCTCTGCTAAATCAAATTAAAATGTTTTACTTATTGCAAATTGACGGGTGGCGACTACTCAACTGAGCTACAAATGGGTGGAAAGGATTGGCCAGTGTTACCTGTAGTGTTGACTGAACAATCAGTGGGTTTCTGTGCGTTACTTTGACCTTTTAGAACTGATTTAGCAAGCTTAGAAACAATGTCTACAGATACCAAAAAAGTGCCCAGTTCCAGGTACTAGAAAGATCCAAGAAAGTTGAGTTGGTCACAGGTGTGCAATGCAGAAGAAACAACCTTGGCCCAACTCTCTATGTCACTGCCTCGTAACTGTCAGTTGTTGTTAAAATAATAAAATGCCCTAAAGATTGATTATATCTAACATACAATATGACAAGTTTTTTAGTTTCTCCACAGTCAAGGGATTTCTTCGCTAAAACTCCTGCTGCCTCTGAATCTAAATGCAGCTGTACAAGCAACACATACAGAAACCAAATAACCAAGTGTCTCTTTATAGAAACAATGTCTCATTTTCATATGTTCACACACAAACCCAACTGTGGAGAGATTTTCTGTCTCTCCAAGTGCTTCATCTAGGCCTGAGAGGATTACTTCAGTAGCTGATGACTCTATTAAATGGAGACTTATCTTGTTCTTTTTAAAGCATGGATGTCTGATGCATTTCAGTACTCTATATCTTTGAGAATTAAGGGTTTTATTTATATCTCAAAGTGAGCTGCAGACTTATTTTTTAGCATTAAGAAGTCCTAATACAAACTTGAATACTTCCAAGGGACATTCACAAACTTCCCCATTAAATTTCCTCATTGTGCATCAGTCGTTCTTTGTTGTTCATCTGGTGAAGGCTCGCACTCATGACCAATACTCATCAAACTGAACCAACACTCTTTTAAATAACATAATGCAAACAGTTTCACCTCTTTGATGCTCTTCATCCAGTTCTGGATGTTTTCAAAAGACTTCTCGTCTGTGATGTCATACACCAGGATGATGCCCTGACACAGACACACAAAAATGAGGATTTAAGGAGTCAGAACAGCAGCAGTGATGTCAGCCTTATTATCCTGTTTATTCTGCAAGGGTCCTGAACTCACCATGGCTCCTCTGTAGTAGGCTGTTGTAATGGTCTTGAACCTCTCCTGGCCTGCTGTGTCCCTGCACAGAGTACACACATTGAAAGTGCACTAAACCATGTACGTCTTTTAGAACTTCAAATAAAATGTTGAAAAATCTTGAAAACACAGGAATGCAAGCTTGCTCTATGTTGCTGACAGTCCTATTTGGAGTCCATGTGCAATAGCTTACTTGGCAATAAAGCTGTTCATAAAGGCTCTGATTTGGAGAACAACAGGGAGGTTCCTCTTTTCTTTAACTTGTTGTATCACCCATAACCGTCTGCCTTGCCAAATCATAAAAACAAACCTTTTAAGAAACCGTCTTCCCTTACCAGACTTGTAGCTTCACTTTCTTCCCATCCACATCGATGGTTTTAACTTTAAAATCAATGCCTATGAGACAAGAAGAAGACAGAAGCGCAGAGAGGAGGGGGATGATGAGATAAATACATCAGATATGAACTAAAAACACACCCAAGCACACACAATGCAGGATATATAGGTCACCCTCAAAGGGGTGGATTCATGGTCACTCTTGCTGTTATTTTGACCCCCTCAGTGAACTCAACAAGCAGACGGAGGAAAGACGTAAAACTCTCAGAGTTCTCTTTTCCTGCTGGATGGACAGACAGATAGGGCAGAGAAGGGGTGGGGG
Source organism: Labroides dimidiatus (assembly GCA_030710495.1). Classification (NCBI taxonomy): domain Eukaryota; kingdom Metazoa; phylum Chordata; class Actinopteri; order Labriformes; family Labridae; genus Labroides; species Labroides dimidiatus. The sequence goes on along the minus strand of CM061148.1, from coordinate 16,808,808 downwards.
TCCTGCGCAGGCCAGAAAGCCAACCATTCTTCTGGGAACGTAGAGATGGTGAAAAAGATAGGAATGAGGGTGGGTGGACCCTCTGAGAGCCAAGTGAGAGGAATGAGATCTGAGGGAGAGATGGGGGGAGAAAGGAAAAAGACACATTCAACGGTGGAGAAAAAAGAGAGATAGAAAGAAAAGAGAGTGGATGAACAAGGAAAAGCTCACGGGCTAGTTCGGGCATGAAAACAGTCTGAGAAACCAGTTGGTACAGGGGTGGAATCAAAGAATGAAACCATGTGAACATTCAGATTTACTCACAAGCCCATGCAGACATGAAGGTTACACGGCAAATATGTTATGTCAACATACCGATGGTGGAGATGTACGTCGAGTTGAAATTGTCCTCAGCAAAACGAATAATCAGACATGTCTTGCCCACTCCGCTGTCCCCGATGAGCAACAATTTAAAAAGGAAATCATACTTTTTCGCCATAGTTGTAGTTTTTCCTCTAAGTTAAAGTACAGTTGAAAGGGGAAAGTTGAATTGAGCGACTTTCAGCGACTTTGCTTTAAAAATCCAGGTGGACAAAATGCAAAAAGCTTGTGTAAAACGGTTTCCTCATGTAATGAGTGAATCTTCTCTCCTTTTTTTCTTCCCCTCTGACTTGTCACCGGTAAATTCCGATCCCTCTCCGTGTCTCTGTGCTCTCGTTGGACTGCGCTGGGTTGAACATGTACTCCATCAAAAGTTCAACAGTCTCCTGTGGATCAATCTTATGGTCAAATCTACTCTTGGTCCATTTCGCTGTCCTCCAAAAGTTTTTATTACTCCCTTTACACGCGTATCGGGGTGGCTACGTGTTTTTTTCTGCCTCCAGCAAAACTTGCCGTCGGCACAGATCCCAGATCCGCTGAAAAGGCTACGTAGTGTGGGAGTCTTCATGGGAGTAACGGCTCAAACACGGTCTGCAATAAGTTAAAGTGGACACAAGATGGCGCCAGTCGATCAAAAATACGTACAAGCAACCATTGCTCGACAGATTTATTTTAAACCAATCGTATCAAAAAAGTACCGCTTGACTGTCAAAATATGTTGTTGTTTGTTGTAGTAGTAATAATAATAGTGGTAAAAGTGATAATAATAATAATAATAATAATAATAATAATAATAATAATAATAATAATAATAATAATAATAATAATAATAATATAATATTTTGCATTTCAAGACAAGAGACTAATACGATATGCTCTAACTTGGAGGGATTTGGGTTACTTGTTTGCACCTTTGTTTGTACCATATTCTTGTTTAAATACATGATAACTTCAAAAATAAATTTCAAGGGTCTGTCAATATTACCTATTATCTAAAAAGCTAAAAGTTCTTCTAATTTAACCAAGGTGACATTACATATAGTTACATAACAAATTCAAGTGGTACTTCGACTGCATTTTAGCTGAGCGTGACCATAGCCTGTAAAAAAATAAAATACAAAAAAATATACTATATAGTCTATGAGCGTGACAGTTGTGTTTTATGTTCTTCTCTTTCTTCATTTATCTCTCTATTAAAACATGGGTTACAGATTGAGGATTTAAAAAAAAAATCAAAAAGTGCATTTTATATTTAATAAAACTGCATTTGAATTAGAAGAAGAAGAACGAGAAAGTGTTTTCCTTCCTCCCTTCCGCCTTGCCTTGCCATCAGTCAGAGGTTTCCGGTACGTCGATAGTGTGTTTTTCCGGTGAGCACCCAGCCACGCAGACATGCCAGTAAGTACTCTACCGCTTTAAATGAGATATCAGTCTTTAAAAAATGTTTTCAAAGTGTGAAAAACTGTTTGGTATCAAACTGAGTAGATTTTGTGCGTAGTTAATGTATTTTGTGCTGGTTTAACGCGTGTATAAAGGTGTAGAAACAGCCTCAATATGGCGAGGCACACACGTGTTACACAAAGCAGTCCACGATGCACCCATCGGACCCCAAGACTCATGAGGATTTCTTTCTATTTTCCGAGGGTCCAAATCTAAAGTATACAGATATTGTTAATGGCATCATTTTTGCCTTGATATCCCTTCCTGTCGTCCAAGGGCTGTAAAGATATACCGACCATGAAACTTGTTGTTTTACAGCAGTCTCCATGGAAGTACAAGCTGATAGCTGGTTTACGTTTTTCTTTCAGCTTGCAAAGGATCTACTGCACCCCAGTCCGGATGCGGAGCGGAGGACTCACAAGAAAAAACGTCTCGTTCAGTGTCCCAATTCCTATTTCATGGATGTCAAATGTCCAGGTCATTTTGTTTGTTTCGTACTAGTCATTTCAAATCCTGACTTATTGACATGGAAATGGAAAAAGTGTTCAAAGTACTGAGACATCTAGTACCGTACCAGTTTTTCTGTTATCATCAACACTGCTTGAGATAGTTTAGGTCATTGTTTTGACAGTTGGGCTACTTTATATGTCACGGTAAAATATGTCTTATTGTCACCATAAGTGCTACTTGTTTAAACATTGTCATAAAATGTTTTTTAATCTCATGATAGATTGTTCAGTATCTTTGCCTATATGTGTTGCCCTCTCATCACTCCCCTGATGATAGGGGTGTCAAATTAGGCATACAGTGACACATGTGACTGTCTGTCTGTGGAATGAGTTTCATGTGACTCCTTTATACAAACAGTTGCTGGGACAGTAATAATTAAGTGTACTAATACTTGTATAATGGCTTTCATATTTGCAGATTGATGTTGTTTGTAGTGTTTTTACTTTCTTGGCTGTCCTTGTGATTTCATGTGTGTGTTTTTTGCAGGTTGCTACAAGATCACCACAGTGTTCAGTCATGCTCAGACTGTAGTGCTGTGTGTTGGGTGTTCCACAGTCCTCTGTCAGCCTACAGGAGGAAAAGCTCGCCTCACAGAAGGTACAGGAGGGAGGAAGGGTGTTTGTAGGAAATGATACCAGTCGTCTCAAATGTGACACTGAAAAATCATAAGTAAATGTGGCCTGTTATACACAGACCTCTCTGCCTTTGTGTTGCCCTCTCATTGTATTCTTCATGAACAGGGTGTCAACTGAGGCATACAGTGACTCTTGTAGTTGTGACAGAAATTCATCATTATGGATTTATTTCTACACAATAATCTGCAAGTACATATACTTTTTCTTTCAGACGTTTCTCCTAGTGAGTACAAGAGGATATTTTGTGTTTATCTTGCTGAAATCTTGTGTTACTTTATGTAAAAGCTGATCAGAGTAGCCCGTAGTCCTTCTCCAGTCTGCTGCAACACAAAGGAACATTACAATTTGAAACTTTGCCCACATTTAGGACTGACATTTAGTGTTTAAATTTCATTTGTTTGAGAATGATCAAAATAGAAAATGCCATCTTTTTAGATCAAAGAGTAGTATGTTGAAGAAATGATGCATTGTATGTTTTTTTTTTTTTTTTTTGAACATTGTTTGAGCTCGAAGTCAAAGTCTGTTCTACCGAAGCTCTCACTTGCTCTGTCCTAAATCACGGACTTCTGCACTTACACTTACTATTTTGAGTGCATAAGTGCATTCATACTGCCAATATAGAAAAATGCAGTGCCCTTTGATTTCTCAGCTGGTGCACTCAAAACGGGCAAAAAGTTAAATATGGGACACTGGACCCTTCCCACACTCAATGGTCTCCATATTGGCTATGTAAAAGAAGGGTGGGGGCGAATCAAGCGATGGTTGATGGATGTAATCAGTGAGTAGCAGAGGAACACCTGTGAACGGTTGTGAAATGTGTCCATAGTTTCCAGTAAGTGTGAAGCCGCAGTGTTTGATTTGGGACAACACTACCCTGTAAGATTTTGTGCACCGTTTCAGTACGTGTACACAGTGTACTTCATGTAAGTGCGCTTATGAAAGTGCAAAATTTGGGCCACAGCAGCTGTCTCACCCACTCTATCCTGTGCTCAGCTGCCGTGGTAACAGAGGCCTTTTATGTACGCTCTGCTGCAAGTTATAAGCGAGGCAGCAAGTATCGACACCAAAACCACTCTTGTTTGGAGTTCACTCAGACTTTGAATACATAAGTTTAAGTCAGGGGTCCCCAAACTTTTTTCCTGTGAGGGCCAAACTTTTCCTTTCTCTGATGGGGGGCCGGGGTCAGTTTGTAACAGAGAAAGTGTGACGATCACAGGAGTGCCTGAACATAAACATTTATTGTTTTCCAGAAAGCCACACATAACCAAATATTAATAACCCTTTCCAGGATCTACAGAGAAAAAAGTCAGGAAATAAATAATAACACTATTAATAAAATAAATAACCAAATCAAAAAACAATCAAAAACACTAAATAATATTCATCTTTGTTACTGTGTTAATTTTACACCCAGCTTAAATCACTCTTTTATTATTTATTTTGCTTCTTTCCCCAGGATGCTCATTCAGGAGGAAACAGCACTAGTTTGACACACTGAAGGAGGAGAACAGACGGATCATCACTGCCATGGACCTGACAAAGCAATGAAGAAATTGAGGGCAAACAAATTGTGTGAAATAAGAAGCCTATCTGCACAGAATGCTTTTCAACAATGTTTCTTAATGCTGAGATCCCATCAAGAACACGCGTCCATCAATTCTTTGCTCTCAATAAACCTAGGTTGTTTTTTGTTAAAATAATCCTGCATGCTTGTCTACAAGTTTCTTCTGATCTATTGAAGGCTCTTAGATGTCACTTGGCCTGGTAGAGGGCATTTGTCAACTCAGGACCCTTAATGTATGGCAATGAAGAACAGTGGATTGTAATATTCTTTGGTATACTCCAAGTATACATGTATGGCTTTAGCAAATATTTGTGGATTTTCTTTTAAACCCCTTTTCTGGTCGGATCTGGACACTGACAATGCAAATAACATCAAAGAAAATAGCCTTTACTACAGTTTTACTATGTAAAAGCTGCACTTTGCCTTATGAATGCTGAATAATCTCTTTCCAAGCGATAAATCCATACGTATACAAATGTATACGTATATGCTGGAGGGTAGTCAGCATTTGGGAGAGGGTTTAGAGGGTTGTGTTTTAATGTGATTTGATTCAGGGAGAGTCTTTGCTAGTGCTGCTTGGGTTTGCTAATGCTTTTTAAATATAAACACTGTACACAGGGATTTAACACTAATTTACATCCTCTTGGATATTTCAGTGTTATTTCATTTTAACCACAGCTCTCCCTTTGGGTTATAGACATGTATGTGATTTGCACAGTGTGAATGTGAAAGCAGTACATTGAATCTAAGAATTAAATTGGGAGGAAATGAATAACATCTAACATCTTTAAAGCTTAAGTCTTTCTCTTTGCTTGTAAATTGAAAAGCTTATAAATAAATCATAATTAATAAACCGTTTCTTCTTGTTGCTGACTGGCTGCTGCACAACAGAAACTAAAGAAGCTAAAATCTATAGTTTTCTTTGATTCTTGAAACTGATTATATCATATTGTATTCACATGATTGTGTGTACTTGGTAGGATTTAAGTCAATAAAGGCCTTTATTATCTTTATTATCTAAAGAGAGGGGGAAAAAAGAGGGAGACAGAAGTATCCCAGCTGACTTAGGGCGAGAGGCGGGGTACACCCTGGACTGATCGCCAGTCAATCACAGGGCTCAATCTGGTCCTGTCCCACCACATTGGAAATCTGAGAGATAGCATTTAGAAATAATCAATACTGGTTTTGATAATCTCATTTTAAGTTGTGGATTGAGACTTTTTTAAGATCTCTTAAAAAGTCCCCATAGTCTCTTTAAATTGTACTTTATAACTGTGCTATTTGTAAAGGTGAGGGCAGGGAGTGCTCAAGTGTTTTTATGTGTTAGCAGCATTGCAATCCGTAGCTTCTATTAGGAAGCACATCAGTGTTTCCCCTACAATTACTGGAAGTCAAGTTGATTTTATTTTCTAGTCATAGTGTTAGATCACAGCATAAGTAATTCAAAGTTGCTTCTCATATAGATGTAGACATCTTATTTACACAAGGGGATGTCATTTCTGTCTCTACATGGCTGCTCATTCACAATTGTCCTCTGCTTTCTGTATTGCGTATGGCAGATTCTGCCTCGATGTCCCCCTCTCAAAAAAAGGCTGTAAACCTAAGGGGAAACTGCCCATTCAGCTGAAAGTCTCTACTTTGGCTGAGTATAGAAACCTTTTAGAACAATAAGTTCAGAAAAATGCAACATTATTTGAAGACAATTGCGGAATTTTTTTTATTGTCCATGGATTTATAGTGATATTGAATTCCTTTCAAAATAGAGAGCTGAAAAGCTGTTAGGTCAGGAGTTTTTATGAGGCCAAAAGTAAGAACATGACAGTGGAAGCATCCATTATAATCTGGAGGCCCAATACATAGTCCCAAAGATACACAAACTATTGACATATTTAAATCATTATCCTGACAGCCCTCCACTCATACCAACATGTTTTGGTTTCTTGTTTGCCCTCTTGTCTTTGCGGTACCTAATTCTGATGCATTTCTCTGTTTGGATTATTACAGAGGAAAAGAAAATGCAGGAATGTTATATACTTAAGTGTAGTCATCGAGGAATGTGTTGCTGGTGTTCATTGTGCCACAGACCAAAACATGTCTGTTGAAAGCTGAAGTCATCTGTGCCAGGTTATCTGTGAGTAGGAGGCAGAGGGGAGGATTGGACAGGAGGATCGATGACAAGGAGAAGAAAAACTCATTCAGAGACATAGCCTGATGAGTTATTACAGTATTGATCAGTAAAGTTTGCACTCTCATCCCAGATTTAGATCTTGTAACATAAAAGTTACTGAATAAAAGTGATTTAAAGGACAAAAATTAAAGAGAAGGAAATATACACGGTTCAGTGGTAACTGGAGTGTGAAGCAGAATGTTTGTGTTTGTGTGCTGGATGCGTGGCCTTTTGGCCTTTTCTGTAAGAGGATGGAAACATGCACAAAGCACATTTAACTGGGTGGTCTGCAGATACACACAGAATTTTGTTTGTATAAGTCTCTACTTGGCCAAGGACAAAATAATTACACATCACCAGCTTCCAGTGCACAATTAGCTGACCTGAACATTATTGAGCAAGCTCTGGCTGACCCCATGTGTCTCCATGCAAAATAACCTCCAGCAGAGCAGAGCCAGAGTCTGGGCCACTTGTCAGAACTGTCTGAGTAGTGCACAGTGAAGACCTGTGTCCTGTCACAGACTGACAAAGGATGCAGGGCACAAGGCAGCTGGCAGCTGGCAACACAACAACACAGTCCACAAACACAGGTGGTTAAAAATGTATATTCAATATGTTTTAACAGCAGCCAAGAGAAACTCATGCTGTTGTATCGCAGATTCACTTCGTTTTTTCAGGAGAAGTAAACGACTGAAAAGAAATTATGAAGAAATTCTGGCCTTGTGTCAAAGTTAAAATTTTTTAACCTACAAGCTACCTTGAGATAATAGCTAATGCTAACATTTGTTTGAGATTACTGTGGGATAAAATATGTCTTTACAGCCATTGCACAATGTACAACAAAATTGGAAAGAATATTCTTTACGAGTGCAGGTAGAAGTAATAAAAGGTGTTATGAAAAGAAACGAATAAATAAAAACACATTAAAACAATTGCTTAGCTAAGATTATGCTAGCTGAAATTAAAGTTAGCTATTTGTTCATCAGTATATATGTTAGCAGTGATCTGAAGGCACAGTGTATAGAAATGAAAATATTTAGCAATATAGTTTAATCCAGCAGATTCTTCAATGAATTGTCCATTGCTCAGCCCTCATGTTGGTAAATTTCCACGAGTCACACTAACTTTGAGTACAAGAAGCTTCTTTAACGTGTAACAAGTATTATTCTTATATATGTCAAGTTTTTGCTTCCAAAAACTCCCATCGGTCCAACACTCAACCACTCTCTCTGTCTTTGTCTTCCAACCGGCTCATTTTCAGCAGCCAGTTATACCATCTTTGCAGGTGCAAATAAGTTTATCTCCATACTCTATTTTCTGATTTAAAAATATTCTGGCTTACTTTTCTGTTGCCTGTGCTATGCGTAGTGACTTTAAGAAATACTGACCCCAGAGGAAGAATACTTTAGCTGCAAAGTGTAACATCTTCTTTATAGGTTAAAAGAATACATACGATGAAATATGAGTGAACATGTGTGTTCAGTGATTACATTAGTGTTGCCTCATATGGTTGGAGTAAATGTGCTTTGATACATGTATTTCACCATCTCCCAGAAGCCCTCCGAGTCAGGGTCCCCTGAGTTCCAGACTGACAGAAATAATATGAGCAAACGTGCCTACAGACACACACAGGCGTCGTATGTTATATGCAAATTCTCTCGCTGGATTGTGTCCCCACACACACACACACACACACACACACACACACACACACACACACACACACACACACACACACACACACACACGCTCAGAGTTAGGGTTTCTGTGATGGATGCTCTCCCTGAATGGCCATGAGTATTAAAAGCTCGGCAACCCGGTAAAAACAATCAATCATGTCAGTTTGTCACAGGTTGGAATTAATCATTCCTGTTTCTCAGATAATTTCCTGCATTAATAATTCTGAACATGTAGCTTAAATAGTCTGCATGCTGTGAATGTGTGTGTGTGTGCCAGCACCATGTGGGAGAGAACATTTAGGGACATGCAGAGTCTGTGGAATCTTTAAAGGGAAGGTGGGGACATCAAACTGCGAGTCTCTCTGGTCAAACCCTCTGAGCTGTAGCCGAAGTGGTGGGGGAAATTTACAGCAGGGTGGATACAGGGCTAAATCATCTTTGTGGGACTTTAAGATACAAAAGTATGAAAATATTTGATAAAATCTTCCTGAGTTGAAGAGAGAGAAATGGGGTGGCAGGGGGAGATGTAAACACAGGCTGTTCCTGTGTTTGAGCACACTGCTTTGTGTTGGCTAATTGCAGCTGAGTCCTTAATGGAGGAGGCAGATAATGTGTTAGGCCTGTTGTCAATAGAAGCATGGAAGAGAAGCTTATAAATGTAAATACATTACCACCAGCCAGATGCCACTCAGTTGTTTTTGTTTGCCAAGTTGTTACTGAGCGTGTTTAAATGCAGCTGGCAAATGGATGATTTTCCCTGCCAGGAAAGTTTTTAAGTCAGAAAATATTTTTTAAGAATTCAAGTTTACACATAAACATTACATGAATTCTGAATAAGATCTTCTTTTTTTGGAAGGATTATCTAAAACTGTAGAGGAAAAATGGGTCCACAAATTGAACAAATTACCTGTGTTATATAATGTTCACTGAATCTGTTAATGGATCCAACACTGTATTTGTCATTCTCTGCATGACCCATACCAGACATACCTGCTCTCAGAGGCAGAGAACATACAAACACTCAGGAGAAAAGGAAATTTACAGGTTGCCATCGAGCTGACCTACATTCCTGTAAAGTGAGAGCACCACAACTGCATATTATTAGTCACCATGTCAGGGAACATCATGAGTGCTCAAAATGGTTATGAAACATAAACACAACATTACATTTATTAGGTAGTGAACAGTTGTTTTTCAACTTGTTACATAAGATCAGTTCTGCCACTTCCCTTGCTCTGAATCCTTCTTCTAGTGAGTGTCAGAAACTCCCATCTAATACAGACACAGACGGTTGGCATAGAAACTAACATCACTTCTCAGGGAAGTAACAGCCGAGGGATGGAGGGAGCAGAGAAAAGGAGGAAGGCAAAGCACAGAGTTCAAATAGATAGAAGATTATGATAGTACCCCTGTTTGTGTTCCTGTCTGCTTCTTTATACACATGTACATATGTGGGTGTATGTGTGAGTGAGGAGTGAGCGTGCACAAGTCTCAGCATCTGTGTGTGAGTGCATAATAGTGATAAGAAGGTTCAGAGCTAACAGCAGGGAAGCAGGATAGTATAGAGCACAGCAAATAAAACTGAATGAAGAAAGTTGCTGTGATAGTCGGGTGCTGGGAGAGTGAGCAGGGTATCTGCTGTACAGAAGAGGGAGAGGAGGAAAAGAAGGAACAGGGACAAAGCTCAGAGAGCAAGGGAGCTCAAGTCAACTTCCTGCCTCCTCTCTGTTTGATGGCAGGTGGAAAAGGACTAAGATATTTTTATTGCTGCAAAATACCTGCAGTAGAGCAGGTACACATACATAAATCATGTCAAGGGTAAAGATGTCTCATTTCAGTCAAGTCCCACCTGGATGCTTAACATCCAGGGTTGAGCACGCCTGGCATGTTGCAACTGCTTCTGTCTCTAATTGGCTGACTGTCCAGAGTCATCGACTTGATACCTGCTTCATACACAATGAGACACTCCGACAGGATGTAACATTTCAGAAACAAACAGAGAAGAAATGAGAGAAGAAAAAACAGCCATTGAAGGAAAAAAAATGGCCAACCAGGTATTGAATGTATAGATGACTCCAGACTCTGTTTGTGAGTGAAGTATGCAAATGTTACAGGTAGTAGTTATGTCAACGGAAGCAGCAACAGATGAAGTCCTGTCAGGTTGGAAACAAAACATGATTCTCCTGTGGCATCATTAAAAACCCCATCGTCCCTACCTTCATCCTGATTCAACTGAACACCCTGAAAAATGGGTCAATTAACAACCTCTGCTCTCTCTCTCTCTCTCTCTCTCTCTCTCTCTCTCTCTCTCTCTCTCTCTCTCTATCTCTCTCTCTCTCTCTCTCTCTCTCTCTCTCTCAAACACATTCACACACAGGAACATCCCCTGCACACGGCCAGAGGGGTGTGTGGGTGGCTTGTGTTACCATGGAGTTAATATTGTACTGGTCTGCTTTTGTGATGATGGTGACAAAAGAAAGCCCTGGACAAGGTTTGCTCACAAGTTCATACAGAGCATACAGTTAGTAGTAGAGCTGTTGTTTTCAAGGAATTTCCATCCTTATTCAATCAAGACTGACAGGAAATACAAGCTCTGCACATACATTCATTTTTGGATGCAGGCCACACTTCACCGGTATTGAAACTTTAGCACTGAAGGTGTGCTAGATTTCAGCTGACTGCTCAATAAACATTGGTATGAATATATCAGGTAAATATTTAAAAGCCCCTAATCTGATTTATTACCAACAAAAGCACACATTAATGTTATTATCCAGATCTGCTAATGCAATGACAAAATTACTTCCATGATTGTGTGCATGCTGCATGACCAACTAATCCAATCACCCCTGTAATGGACTTGAGGGATGAGGAAAGTTAATTGAACAGAAAATGCAGAAAGCATATAGCCATAAAATCATAATCCATTTACTGTGTACATCCAGCCCTATCAAATAAAAAAACTCAACATTGTAGCTTATAAAAGGAGAAACTGGCACAATGTATGTGCAGGTGTAAGTGTAGTATAGTTACTTTAGCCAAGCTGGATAGAGCAGTAACACGGCACAAGCATGAAATTCTGGGGCATAGAAAAGTGCTGTGGTGTTGTGATTTTGCTGAGAAAATGCTGAGTCATTTAGGAAGTCGCCCCATAGAAACAAATCTTGAGCCTCTCACTGTTCATGTGGTACTTCTCTCTGCATTCCATGGCTTCCTCCCACAGTTCAGAAACATTCTCAGGAGGCTAACTGGTGACCTTAAATATTCCATAGGTGTGAGTGTGTGCATGAACAGTTGTTTGTCCCTACATGTTAGCCCTGTGATAGGCTGGTGATCTGTCTCTTGGCCATTGACACCTAGGATTGGCTACCATGACCCCAAACAGGATGTGCAGGAATATTGAGGTTACCCCATTCCCCTCCAGCTTCACTGTCTGTTGCCAGTTGCAGAGCTCAGGGTTTTATACACGGAGTCTGGAACCCATAGGTGATGTGATGGTGGTGTCCACCATGTTTATAATCTATAGCGTGATCCTTTCAAAACCCACTGCCTGTCAAGCTACACCCATCCAAATTCGCGACTGGGTACACATGCTTCACTTTAGAAAATAGTCAGCTGTAATGGCATGTCATGTATATTAAAAGATACCTTCAATGCAAGTTTTTGTTCTTCCAATAATGTCACCTATCTAAATTAACTGTGACATGGGAAGAATTGGTAAAATGTGCTTATTAGTTGCTACATTTTGTACAGTTCTTGCTTTTATCATCACATTCTTGAACACCAAAATGTCAAAGTCATCCTATTGGCTGAAGTTGACTTAAAACAGCCCAATTTTCATCTTCTCTGAATCCTTTCTCAGTTTTCGGCTCAGACAGCAATCCCCAAAACATTAAATGGGTTTCAAGATAAGTCGAGAGAGACTGACAGACGAGGATGAAAGAAGGTGAAAAAGAGGAACAGCAGGGAATATTAAAAACTGTTTATTGAAAATACCCTTCCTTTGAACTACAGGACATGATTATTAAGATGCACATATGCCATGGGAGTGGCAGAGCCCACCAGTAAACAACAGAGATAGCTCATCAGATCTGGGTATGAGCTGTGCTCTGGGCAAAGAAGCACCAGGCTGCATCGCTTTCACACCTCTTTTATTCTGTTTTATTTCCACCCTGGGCTAAACACAGAACAATCTGGGTTTGTAATGCCTGTTTTATTAGAAAATAACAATTTCCTGCATCGAGGACAGATTGTGTGTGTACTGTGGGAGCATCCATGCTTGAGACAAAGGTGTGTGTGGTCACCACTGGGAAGCACTGTATTTAATTTGGAGAGCTCTGACTCAACTAAGCAAAGCAAAAAAGAAACAGGTGGGTTGTGTTGATCTCAGAATATTGATTTTACATCATTATTTCACAGCATAAAGTGTAATATTTTTTGCACATTTTGTACACAAACATCTTAATGTAAATAATAACTAACTTTCTGCATAGCCTTTTTGTAGCCTGTTTCTATCAGACATATTTTCATTGCACCAGTGTTTTTTTTTTGAAGCCTCCTTCCAGTTTCCACACAGTTACAAACAACCTCAACTGCAGGAAGCAAAGTTTTTTGCAATTAATTAAAAGTAAGGTTAAGTATTTCTAATGGCATTCCTTATACAAGTGTACTGTATGCAGTATTTCTTTTACAAGTAATTAGAAAACATGATAAAAGTTATACCTTATATGATAATCCCCCTCTTGTCACATTAAAACATGCCGGTATAAGGACTCAGACACATAGAAGCTATTAAGATCTAAATGTTTAGTCTCTGGTGACAGCAGGAAGGACAATATTTATTTGGCAGTCCTTGGGGATGTGTAAAGGTGTGTGTTTACTAACTACGTACACGATAATTGTATTCCCTCTACTTCTCTCTTCTTCTTCTGCAGCAGCAGCTCTGCCTCTGTCTGCCCTGCTTGTTGTTCCTGTGTGGCTCTACCTCCCTCTGGTCTGGATCTCACTACTATACAACCGGCTGCTCTTTGCTGCTTGACCTCCTGCTACTATACCTCTCTCAAAGCTCTGTCTCTTTTCCCCTGACTCTTATGCTCCACCTATTTCTGCTCTGCCTCTCTTGGTGATTTGAGAAGCCAACTTTATTAGCTAACTTTCCTGTTAGATCCTTCATTAACTATTTCTTTTAGTCATATAGCTACTTTTTCTAGCTAAGCTAACTAATCTGGCCATTAAAACTTCAGTGATGTGTACTTTTACTGGCAGAACCCATACAGATACAATTCTACCCCACTCTCAACATTTTATACTAAGTAAACCCCTTGAGGATATATTCAGACTTCTATTTAAGACTGCAAAAAATTGTGTAACATCTTCATAAAGTTCTTAAAATTTTGCGTGACTTCAGTCATTGAGAGGCATTTTTTCAGACAGAGAATGACATCAGAAAATAGATTTATAACAGAAACTCATTAAAATTACCTGTTGTAGCTTTAATAAAAGTTTGAAACGGTATCTCATCTATTCTTTTTTATTTATGATGCTGAAACAAAAGCATTTTTTATGTCTTCCATTCAAGAAAAAAAAGACCTGAAAATTCAAAACAAATCTAATTGAAAAAACAGTGACAACATGAAAGCTATAATGTTATAGATATATACTTTATTAATTCTCTCTGATAAAATAAAATTACAAAATAATTTCAACCCCAAACGGCACTTTCCTTGTTCATAATTATTTAACATATTGTTAATACATATATCATATTTGTCATGACGAATGAGAAGAATACTATAGTTTAGTAATATTAGATATCAGCTATAACTGCGTTTAATCATAATGGTAGAAAAGACTAAGCAATACAAAGCTAGGTTTCGTTAACAGCTTACTATACAATATTCCAAGCGTATGTAATTCAGTATTCCGGCCACAGCATGTCACTATAAGACAGTTTTTGATATTGTCTCCAATATAAGGGTAGGCTTGTCTCTTTTTCCATCACACCATCATCAATCCTCTCAGATCTACCTTATTCTCTCTTTTTATTCTTTTTTTATTATTACACAAACAGCTCTTCTTTCATGGGCATTTCTCCTTTTTAAGGTTTGTTTGTGTCCATCTGTCGTCCACCGTGATCTGTTATAAAGCAGTGAAGATCAGTCCATGCACAGCTCTGAAACAAGTCCATGCCCAGATTTTCACAGTTATTCCCTCGGAAATATTGTCAAGATATCTGTAACGCCTCCTGCTATCATTTGTCCCCAGTGACAGCAGCGTTCCCTGCCTATTATTGAAGTCCATTTAAGAGAGAGCACTTTGGTTGTCGAGGTGTGTGTGCGTGTGTGTGTGAGCGTGTGCATGCGTGTGTCACCATTCCTGTGTCTGTGTGGCAGTTTTAAGTGACTGAGCAAGTGAGAGTGTATTTCTTTACACAGAATACATTCATGGTAACAGTGCGTTGTTTTGGAACTGCAAGCTTAAATAAGAATGGCAGTAAGTTATTTCCCGTCTCTTTATAGGGTGTTGAAGACACAACCATACCTTTTAAAAAATGTAATCACATCAACTTATTATAACATTCTAAATATTTGATTTTAAGGTCATTTAAATTCCTAATCTAAAGCAGTATTTCTAAACGATATAGCATCTTGATGCTCTATATTCTACACCACTCTTCTCACTCTGACTCAGCCCCCTTCAAAATAAAAGAATAAACAGATCATTTATCATTTACGGATTTCTTTATTTTAACCGTCTCTAGCAGACCTCTGGGCGGATAGACTGTGGGAAATTTAATAACTAAAAAGAAAAACGATAAAGCTTCATCTTTAAAGTCATAAATTGTTATGATATTCAATCAGTGGGCTCAGCCTGGCAGTTTAAGAGATGTTTGTATTGTAGTCTGTTCTTTCTTCAAACAACCATTCTCCTTTTAACGCTCTAGAAATCACTAAAATTTTAATCCTCTGAGACTTTCACAGAATATAAACGAAATCAAACAAATATTTAAAAAGCCTTATTTCAGTAAGCCACTACACTTCAACACCAGCCTATCTTTATCTTAATGCTGTAATTAAGTCCTGCTGTAGTTATGTTTGTTTATTTTCTCATCTGCTACTCCCAATCTCACCCTAAACAAGTGTTGCAATGACTCACGTCCCGTGGTGTCGCATCAACTTATTTCAGCTTGATCTGTAATTGGTGTAGTTCACTGAGCGGTTACACTTCTCCCAGCTGAGGGGTTAAAATGTCACAACTACGCTTTGTAAGTCTAAACTACTGCAAAAGCTCACAGCCACAAAAGAGAAGTTGTTAGGATGAACATTTTTTTTTTTTTTACAGTGTGTCTTCATTGCTTGGCAGTGCTGTGTGGTGACTGACAGTGCATTGAGTGCTTGGCAGTATAGGCTTTAGTATTATCTTGTGGGCTCCTGCATTCATTCCTCTGTGTGGGTTTAAATATGGCCTGCATTGTGAGAGATTGTGTATTAAGGTTTGTGCTGTGTTCACTTGTATTGCAAGGATAATGTAAGTTGCGTGCGTGTGTGTGTGTGTGTGTGAGAGAGAGAGAGTGTGTGTGTGTGTATGTGCGATGCATGCCACTAGTTTTATTTTTTTTTCTCTATATATTGGTCGTATTGATCAAACCTTCTGTTAAAGGGATGCTCGTTAACACACAGTTAGCATTCAGATAGAAAATACATCGTAAGGATAAAAAGTCATGGTCATTAATTCCTGATGAAGGGAAAAAGAGATTCGGAGAGAGAGAGAGAGAGAGAGAGAGAGAGAGAGAGAGAGCGATTTGGAGAGAGAGAGAGATTCGGAGAGAGAGATTCAAAGAGAGAGAGAGAGAGAGAGAGAGCAAAAGGCCTTTTTCTAGTAATTGGAGCTCTGAGTTCATATAATTATTCTTAGTTAGTTGTCTTCCCTCTCTACTTCCCCCTCCTCTTCCTCTCTTCCTCCATTTCTCACCCTCTTGACATCTTTCTTCTCCATGACACCTTTTAGAGTCTCCATTTTATCATCTCCTCTCGTTAAGGAAAGCGCCCAAAAGTCCCCAACGTGTCTCATCATTCATACAGCCCCTCCATCTTAGTCCTATTATTCCTCCTTGCGGTGCTGGTTTTGTCACTCCTGCTCCAGAGGATAACCTCTCATTTCTCTTCTTCTCCTCACTTTTCCTCTCCTTTAGTCTAAAGTTGGAGGACTAGCCCGACCTCCCCTCGTCTCTACTTCTCCCATTTGTCCTCTCCTGGTCCTTAGAGCCATCCTCAGCAGCTAGAGGTGCAGGTGTTAGGGTTGGGACTCGCCTCCAGGCTGCCCTCTGGGCTCACAGGTGGAGGTGACAGTGGTGATTCTAAGGCCAGGGTAGTGACCTGGGACGGGGGAGATACTGGTGATATGGCCTGGACTGGAGAAACTGGAGCTGGAGGACTTGTTAAAGAAGCAGCAGGGGACAAAGGAACCACAGCACCTCCAACTCCACCACCAACACCACCTCCTCTACCGTCCCTTGAATCCCTCTCCCGGAGCAAGTGGACCAGGGCGGCGTGCTGAGCGCTGAGAGTAGCCGAGAGGTGTGCAGGCAGGGTGTTGAAGCCAGCGGTGAGCTGTTCCACTCGCTGCTCCAGGGACAGCATCTGGCGCTCCAAGTCTTCGCTGCGGTCGTTGAGTTCTGACATGAGCTCATACATGACGCTCTGCATCTGTGAAGAGAGAAGAGGAGATGACTCAGTGCACACAGGGTGCTTTGAACAGAGAGACAGATACACTAGAGAGTTATGAGGTCTGCTTTATTTAAGAAACGTTTTTTGGATTGATGAAGAAAATAAAACGGAAATGAGTTAGAGAGAGAGAGAGAAAGGTGAAAAAGAGGGCTTGCAGAGCAGCAAGGGAGGAGTGAGTAAAACAATGAGCAAGAAGGAAAAATGTCCAAGTAGAAGCTGGAGGGAAGTCTCTGTGTGGGCGTTACAACATTACAAAGAAAGAGAGAAAGAGTAAGAATGAAAGGGAGACAGCTGAGTGTCCCTTCCTTGCACATCTTGGCCTCCGTAACCATGGCAAAACGCACAAGTGACCGATTGAGATAGAGTCATTGAGATGCTACGATTGCAAAATATTTGGTGCTAGAGGCATTTCCCCATGGGAGGACATGGATGCACACAAACCCTCTTCATCTCTTTCTTCCTCTTATTCCAGTCCTTACCCAACCACACTCACAAAACACAGACGCGTGCACTCACATTCTCACGCAGACACCCACACAGTAACAGAAAAACATGAGCACTCCCCTCCCTCCTCTCATTTCCTTTCTCGCTCTCTCACTCAGTCATCCCTGTTTTAACACTTGTTCTGGTTGCTAGGAGATGGAAAGCCACAGAAACAGGCAGGTCAGTGCTCAAATGGAGGAATTTTAGGAGATATTTTGTGGGGAAAAGGCATGTTAGGTATGAGCTGCAAAGTAGTTGAAGTGCATGACGTGTGTGTTGGTGTGTGTCTCACCTTTGAGAGGTCCACCAGTGTGTTGGCCTGATCGCTGAGTTTCCTCTGCTCCATTTTCACACTGCGTAGTCTGCAATCACACACAAACACACACACACACACACACACACACACACACACATATATTCATACATGAATTACACAAATTCACAAACTCCCAAAGGTTGCAGCCTAGTAAACACACAGTGGTCGGTCCAGAGAACTAAGCCCTCTGGGTCCAGACAACATCACTGTTGAGGGGTCACCTTGTCTACTCCAGCTCCACTTCTACCTGTGGTGCGTCTGTGGAATTAATTTTCCGACAAAACAAACACACACACGCACACGGTGTTACCTGAATCATATTAATTTTGTATTGCATATGACAATATATGGAAATTATTCTAAAGTTTATCAATGCTGAAACTGTCAACTCAAAAGTCAATATATATTTAATGTTTTGAAACCTGCAGTGAAAAAATAGCCTGTGTAGAATAAAGACAAGGTAATAAAATTACATTAAATAAAAAAAAGACAAACTTATGTCAGTTAAGTAATAGGATGAATATCAACATCCAGTATATTAATAAGTACTCTCATGTCCCACATGGGCATGTCCAAGTTTTTATGACTTGAGGGGCCTTTTGAGGACACACTTTTTAGAGGTGGCATAAATTATGTAGGCCCACTAACACATAAATGAATAATGATGATAATAACAATAATTACTCTGACTTGGGTAGTATTGTGTTTTAGTTTAAGATTTTGGGGTGGCATCAATGAGGCGCAAGTTAATTTTAATGACTCTGCCCTTTGTGATGAACTTGTCTATATTTAAATTCTACAGGTCTGAAGCATTAAAGCATTTACAATAGCCTAAATAGCCCTGTCACTCTGTTCACTGAGGCAGCCAGGCCTCATGCTTTAGGATTAACCTTTCTTTGTTCAATTAAAGTCCCTTGACTCCTCTTCTTGAAGACAATTGTTTTGATGTCTAGACTGGACTGTTGAAGATCAAACAAAGCAGCAGGCATTATTAAAGAACAATACTTCATTGTAATGCTAGGAAGGGAATTCACAACCATCTATGAGTGAAACAACCTTTAAAGAAACAGCCAACCCAGCTTCAATTTAGGTATAACTTAATGTATCTGGCACTATAGAACAGATAAAAAAACTAGCATTATATTCTGCTGTATGTGGGGGACACTGGAGATCATTTTTTGGTGTATCGGTATATAAAAACTGGGTCCATGCTGTGAGTCACATTACTAACCTGTTGCAAATGTACATACCTAGCAGTAAGATGTCCATCAAGTGTTTTTTTAATATTATTTATATATTTATTTTAAAGCAATATACAACTTTTTCAATATAATTCAACTGAATATAGTTTTTAATGATTTGCAAACCATCACATTATGTTTTCTGTCAGCATCAACATATCAAAAGCACCCCAACTCTTAACAGTTGCAAAATTATAAAGTGAAACTACGGTGTTTTTATTTCTTGGCAATTTCTTTCCTATAATTGTTAATAATAAATTGTTGGTATTGTATCCATCTTCTCAGCAATGACAGAGGGCCCTGTGCTAGCAAAACATTTTTTGTACGATACATTTTACTTTCTTGTATTGCTGCTGTTACTCTGGATTTCCCTTCTGGGATTAATAAAGTGCAATTTATTCTATTCTATTCTATTCTATTCTATTCTATTCTATTCTATTCTATTCTATTAGTTACTTTCAAGTTACAATATCAATGCTTCAACAATTAATTTTGACTAATTTACACAAAAATTCAGGAGAGTATGAAAAAAACAGCAAATGGCAAATGAAAGAAACACTTTCATGTCTCCTAACTATTTTTTTTTAATTTTCATTTGGCAGCAATGTTGGACGTGTTTTCTGTTGTGGGTGGAAGATCTGACTGAGTGTGTGCAGCATGAGGGCCAGCTCTCCCACAGTTTTGGAGGAATAAGACTAATTGTGGCTGTCTCTTGTTACAACCCTCCCCAGTCTCCCCTATTAGCAGCATCAACAACAGTCCTTGGCACAGATAAAGATAATGAACAGAGTGTGTCTAATAGTTCACAATGCACTGATTACCAAGTCCCACAACTGTATTTTCCTGCAGTGATCCTGCCCTCTAGTACATGAATCATTCTGAGTGCCTCACTCTCTCTCTCTGACTGTGTGTGTGTGTGTGTGTGTGTGTGTGTGTGTGTGTTAAGGGATTCATGCACTTTATCTGATTATCGGCATTGATTCAACCAGTGGGTGGATAGAAAGTACAGAAGATTTCAAAGGCACCATGATCTCAGTGGCACATTTATGTGTGTGTCCATGATGTGTGTGTGTATGTACATTGATGCATGTAAGGTGTGTGTCCTCACTGATGTATTGCCTGGAGGAACTTCCTCTGGTGCTTGCGGACCCTGGAGTGGTCAATCTTCTTCATCAGCTTGGTGTGCTTGTAGATGAGCCAGGTTTCCCTCAGGACATTGGCTGCTGCGTTCTTTATCTACACCCAGACAATAAACACATATCATTAGCAACAGGTAGCCCTTGGCAACCAATACAGGCAACAGGTTTATCCATTCTTTTTTTCCACCATTCTCCATTGTCTTCCTGAAAAGAAAAAAAACTAACTCATCTTAGTGGCTGCCCTCATTCTCTCTGTCTCTCTCTTTTTCTCCCAGCACACAGTGGCTCGCTTGCCAATGCTTTTCATAAACAGCTCTCTCCTCAGGGAGATTTGGCAATGAGAACCTAACAGGAGTCTCCCCCTCAAACACACTTCTCTCTCTCTCTTTTCTTGGCCTGAGCCTATACACCACATTATATCCTAGACTAACTTAAATGGGCTGAATTATCCTGGCTGGTTGGAGGTAATTCACTATAGTACCACCACAGTTCATTTAAAACGTTTCATTATGAAAGCAACTGAATTACAACATAGCATGAGTGGCATCTCATAAACCAGCTGACAAAAACAATCCTCATTCATGCAGAAGAGGTATGTTGGAGAAAAAGCCTGTCTAATGATGCACAGATGGAGGGCTTAATAGCTGTTACAGTCAGTGGCATGATAGTCATGTCCCACGTTAGTGGTTCCACCGAAACGTGAAACTGCTCTGATTGAATTAAATACTGTTTTTTCCGAGTTAAGAACTGCAAAAGCATCCTTAAATGCTCCTGTAGGTTTCATGTGTTCATCTCCATAGGTTGCTATGTAGTTACAGCACAGGAGTCTGACACCTCGCTACAAAAATAAATAAATAAATAATTTAAAAAAAAAAAATGTGAGGGTGGATACCATAGAGAAGGCAGAAGAGAGTGAGAATCTGTAAGGACATAAATTGAAGGAGAGACTTCAAAGAGATGCTGAGCACTGAACAAAGAACAATTATACCCCCGTCTGAGGAGCACAAAAGACCCCGGCAGCTTGGCTAATCAGCACCTATCCACCACTGTCAAGGACTGCTCACACACATACACACACGCTGAAATGTACACGCGTGAAAACCAACACACAGTATTGGCTGCGGATGAAGAGAGGAGGAGGAGGATCTGGGCTTTGCAGATGTGTTTTCAATGACACGGAAGAAGTCGAACCACAACGAGCTAATCCAACATGCTATGCATAATGTGTGAGAGCTCTCTGGGACACTGAGTCACACTTTTTCTAATCACCCCTAATGATGGTCAGCCTTACTCAGTCACTCCTACCTGTACTGATAACCTACCAGAAATATGTAGATGTAATGTGAATAAACCAACAGAATGAAAAAAAAAAAGTATTTCTGCCATGGCTAATAGGATTTGGATGTAAACCCTGCTGTCCCGTGTTTTTCTCTCCCGGTGTTTTTCAATAGGATTACAAAACTCCCATCCACCCAAATGTAGCAGAGACACAGTGACAGTGCTGCAAAGATGCCAAAGAGTAATCGTCAAAATAAGACATCCTGCTTTTGGCCCTGCAGCACTCATGTCAGCACCAATGCTTTTATATTGATGGGTACATTCCTTTTTTTATTTTAAGAGATGTTTTTTTACTGTTGGATTTCAAATCAGCCTCTCACTTTGGTGAAAAGGATTTTATCAGGTCACAAGTAAAAGTTCTAGTGTCTGGATTATTTTCAAACAAAACTCCGATTCTCATGATCATGGGTACACGTGGGGATACTGAAGCGCGTATACTCTCATATCTACAGCCACGTTGGTAAATTGATGTGTCAAATCTTGTTTATCACCTGATTAATCACAGCAGGGTAAGTAAAATATGATGAATGATGGCACATTGTGTCTCTCACCAGTTCACTCTTTCAAAAGTTTCCACACAAACTTCCCTTCATCAGTCCAGCATTGTAAAAGCAGCCTGATATGCCGCTTCAGGCTTTTTTAATTAAGCTTCCCCCTTCATTTAAATCTTGGAAACTGCTCCACATGCTAATAACAGGGACTGATAACATCACACAACTGATGGGAGCTCCATGAAGGGGGGGAGAAAGACTCAACATGAACCTCTGATAATACACCACGAGAAACCAAACGACAGCAGTGGTAGCGATTTTTGGACCATATGGTCTGTCGTTGAGCAACCATGATGGGACCATATGGCTGGTTAGGGTCAAGGATCTGTTCTGGCTGTTCTCCTACATGACACACCTTATGGCAGGTACATGAGAAATCTGTTAAAACAGGGGGTTCCCACACCTCAGTGTGTTGGGTGTTAGATGACATACTGTGGAAAATAAATCAATCAGTATAAATAGAAACATTTGAGAGATGTCATCACACACCCTGTAACTATTAATTATATCAGCAATGCAACCTAAATATCAACATATTGGCATCAGAAACAAACAAACAAAAAAGTCACGTGTACTGAGAGAAAAAAAAATCCTTTCCTTGTTTGTTCTTCAATTTTAATCACCACAGGGCCATTTTAACATCAAAAGAGAAGTTGGGCAGCCTCTGCCCTCTGACTGAGGCGAGTGTTAATGAACGATGGATTTAACAAGCAATTATGCCCATTAGTACAACAATAGTGTCTTTTCAGGAGAGACGAAAATGTTAACAATCAGGCCAAGTGCCTTGGCAACAACATCCAGCCCCATGCATGTGCCATGGTTACACGTAGCATTACCTGCTTTGACCTTAGGCTTGCAGACACAGTGTCAGAGTGGACACTGAACACACACAGGCAGACACAAAAATGGTCTCACATTAACTCATTAAGTCTCTTTCAATTTATTCTTCTTATCTCAGTGTGGAGCTGAACCTTTTTAAAGTTTGACCTTTTTGTTACAAAAAAACTCATCTGTAAAGTTTCCAACACTCTACAAAGAAGATCAAATCAGAAAATTAAGGGGTCAGAGAACATTGTGTTAAATGTTCTTACACCGGTTTTGAAACTCTCCTGTGAGCCTTTTGCCAGTCAACACCCATGGAATACAAATCAAGCAAAATTTAACTTATCCAGCACATTTCTTTCCAGGTGGGGGCAAAACACCCTGAAGCTCTATAAACGTAGGCATTGCTTTAATAAAAGGGGGAAAAAAAGGACACTCAGGCTCAATTGGCAAAAAGTAAAAACATCAGAGAGATGCGTGAGTGCATTTATTGAGTGTTATATTGATTAACGCTCTAGTCACAATACATCCACACTAACAAGGATCCGTCTGTCTGATGTGGGAATAATAAGTCCTCTGGAAAACATGTTTTGTTTTGTTTTTTTTTACTGTGTGTAGTAAAAGCTAGCACCACAGTCATCTATGGGGGTGTGATTGCTCCCATTTGACTAGTGTTGTAAACATTGGAAGGCAATGCAGCAACCCCTGCTTAGCTGGAGCTAAGAGTGTACTCTGAATATTCAGAGAGGGCGAGGCACTGAATATACCATAGGGACTCCTGAAAGTGCTCTGCATTAACCACTGGTCCAGAGTGGAGAGAGAATACACAATCAGCGGGCAAATATATAGGAAGACCTGTCTTCTCCCCACTTTTCAATAAGGTTGAGGAAAAAAAAAAAAACGGAAAAAAAGAAATGTACAATAGTTGTCATATTCACTTGGTAAGCTCACTAATTGCCTCAGTAGCCCCTTTCACTGCACTTCACTCCTAATAATTCCCTGGACATTTTCCCATCCCCCCACTGTAGTCTTTGTTGATTTAAACATGCTCTATCCAGGCGGCCCCATCGTTGAAATCAGACGGTTTTCTGTTGTGAAGATGCACACACACAAAATCTCCCACTGTGTAAAGCATTCATGAAAGGATAATCTAGTAAATGTCAGGACCGTAAAGTTTAGAAATGGTTTGGAAAAGCCCTGAATATATGTATGAAAAGGGAAAGCAGGGGGCTTGAACTGACAAGGTCATGCTGTTAACTGAAGCAGACACCAGATTACTGCAGTACCTTCAGTAAGTTGGTAAGTGTCAAGAGGTGCTCTGACATAACTTGTGGGGATATTCTGAATGGGTTGACTTCCAGCAGTTTTCTAAATTAACAAATACTGAAGTATAAAGCCACAGGTTTCAGTTTCCATCACAACCTTTTAAACATGTTTCAGGCCTCAGAAGTCCTTATACAAAAAAAAAGAAAACAAAAATAACCTTTTGTATTGAACTTCATGAGTTTTACAACCAAAGAATTCTTCCTGGTAAGATTCTAAAGGTCCTATACTTTCACTGTGCACCACACAAGACTTCAAATTCAGCCTTGTCAAGCCCATCTGAAAGTGAGACCTGAAGATGAAAGCAGAGAAAACTCCTGGAGATGGAAAGTGACATTTTGAAGTGCGTTCAAAAATGTGTCAAAGTGTCAGCAACAGAACTGGATCGTCTAGATAAATGTGATATATAAGGTTCACAGATGTCTAAGGGAAAAGTTTATTTTGCTGTTTACTTTCAGAGTTAAAGCTATCACTCTATCCAGGTATGGGTAGAAAAACTTAGCCAGTGCCTGGTGCAACATAATGAAGGTAACAGTGTACACCTGCTAAGAGCTTCCTCGACTGGCTTTAATAAACATTGTTGTACATTGATTAAAGGGAGGGAGGGCACAATTACACTGATTTAAGCCAGTGTGTGGGCTGTTGTGTCAATCTGTGTGTTTGCGTGTGAACATGTGACAATGACAGGATGTAGAGTCTATCCATGCATTATTCATGACGAAGCCTTGAGTGATTGTGTTCTCTTGTTACGATGAAATGGCAGTGAATGGCCCCCGTCATGTTAATCAATGTGCATACAAAGCTTCAATCATTGCTCTCTCAGTAATAGAGGGCAGGAGACAATTACCACCACATAAACCCAAGACCCTTTGAAGGAAATGTCACCCAGCAGCAGGCTGTTCTGAGTTGAATTAAAGTGCAATATGGCACCTCCCTTGCCTGATGCCAGGCTTTGTTAAGACCGGATTTACAGGATTTTAAGAGGACCTTCACCTGAAAGGTTTGTTATAATCTTCTTTATAAAATCTTAAAATTGTTTCATGTAATAAACCTTTGGTTTAATCAGAACTACTAGCTAATGGCAACTCCACTAAATAAACATAAAAATGGGATCATAAGCTGCTTACAGATGGGCTAAAACAGTTCTTTGTAAATAAAATAAAAAAGGGTTTAGTTTATGTGAAGTGCTATAAGTTATCTTTTTCTGTTATTTAATGCTGCATAAATAAATATATAACTAAATGACGAACTGATTGATTACTATGCAGCCCTGGAAGTCCTGCAAAGGTGATAATCTTTATCTTGTGCGTGCACATAATTACATTTCGCACACAAGAAAAACTATTTGGGAAGCAGTCGTGCATGCTCAGCGTGTATTAAAATGAGGCATAAAAATTCACTTTTGGTTCCAGCACATCATTTATTCTGATAACAACAGAGGTGTATTTAATTTCTCACAGCCGCTATTGTGGTAGAAATAAGCCTAACAATACTTGAACACTGAAAGGATTGATTTAGCAAACTGTGGGATAGTGCCACTAAACCATGGAGACTAATGGTGTAGCTGTGATGTAGCTTATACAGAAAACAGCAGTTACTCTGCAGCATGTTGCTGTCATCACAGAAATGTTTGATATTGGTATTGATATGGTTCTCTACCCCCCCCCCCCCCACACACACACACAACAAATCAAAACAAAACAAAAATCACTCTCACTAAATAAACTTGACTTAATGTAATTATGTGGTGTTTATCTCAATTCAACACAACATGGGGCACACCCCTTCAACTGCCCAGCAGAGGATGCTCCTTGCTGAAATGCTTGTATTGGCAAGAGACACATCAGTCAACTGGTGATGCTACTTAGGAGAAAAAATAAGGAACTTCATTCAAAAAGCCACTGAAGTATCCCATATGGTCTAGCGGTTAGGATTCCTGGTTTTCACCCAGGCGGCCCGGGTTCAACTCCCGGTATGGGAACTACTGTGAAGTTCCTAGTGGTCAAGGTCATGCTCCATCTATGCGGATAGTCTGGGTGTGAGTCTGACCTGTGGCTGCTTTACTGCATGTCACTCCCCATTTGCTCACTCTGTTTCCTTCTCTGTCCACTGTCCTGTCTTCTCTAAAAAAGCTCCCAAAAAACTTTTAAAAAAGTCACTGAAATAAACACAATATATAAAGGTTCCTCATAGTGACTTAAGCTAAATTTAATTGATAATTTAAACTGATCCATCAGTGTACACATGGGAAAGAAGCCCACGCACGGCTTTACAAAATCAATACCTTATTATGTTAGAATAAGAAGGGAAAAAGCCACCTGAGTGTGTGAATAAGATCCATTTTAAAGCTTCCGGGAGAAACATTTGGTTTAAGTCAATTTTAACACCCCATGTAGAAATTCCTATTTGCTGATTGTATCCTGAACACGAGTAAGTACAGTTGTAATAATGAGACATCAGAATTAATTTCTGTTACCTAAAAACTCTCTAAAGGAGCTTTAAAATATACTGAGCTGCTTATATGGGTCAGGTGAAATGCAGATTGTCAAAAATATATATAAAAAGTCACACACAGATACACACACAAACAAATTCTGTTAAGGTGTTAAACAGGGTACACACAAAAGGATTGATTTTCTAATTCTGAATACTTTTTTATCTTTCAGAGACACCAAACAAGAAGATAAAAAATCCAGCATTAATCAGTTTTGATTGTACTATGTGTGGTGTGGTCAGATAATCTCAACAAAGCTCACCACACACATAAACATTCTGTCCCACCACCAATCTAGAATGTAGTCCTTCAAGACAGAAATCTTGAAGAAGAAGAAGAAACATAGCAAGACATAACAACAACCAGAGAACACAAAACACAACATGGAAGGGGACATAGAAGAGGGAATGATGTCTTAGGACTATTTTTAACTGAAAATTCCCAAATCAAAAAAAAGAAGAAAAGACCGTATAAAAAATAATGGAAACAGCGGGAACACAGACTTTCCTAACAAACTTTTTGTGTCAGGTCAGCCATGCTTCTTTTTGTTTACGTCTGCTTCCTTGTTCCTCAGTCAGTTCGCCTCCTGATTGGCTAAATTCCGTTCTACATCCCAATTCAGAGTCATGACTTGGGAGTCATCTGCTTTCCCCACACACATGATGATTGTTGGCCCCGACCCATTTCGAAGCTGATTATCGAGACAAATTTACTCTTAACACACCTCAGACCACAGGATAATCTGATAAGATAATCTCATAAGACATAAGATAATCGGGCATTTGCCGTCCTTGGTCAGAAAGGAGGAAAGTCAGGACAAAAACAGCCCCATAATCGTTATGTGTGTACCTCCCTTCTAGTGTCTTGTGAAAAACACACAGTGATTGAC
This sequence comes from Labroides dimidiatus, assembly GCA_030710495.1. NCBI lineage: Eukaryota > Metazoa > Chordata > Actinopteri > Labriformes > Labridae > Labroides > Labroides dimidiatus. The sequence continues at coordinate 16,781,131 of CM061148.1, read as the reverse complement.
CCAGCAGGAAGATAAGGTGAGTGAGAGTCCGGCTTCAACAGAGGTGCTATTCGTCTTATGCGTCGATATTTTATCAGCGTTGAAATCATTGATCACCCTGCCCCTTCCGGATACCCCTGCTGACATAATGTACCCTACATATTTGATATGGGAGCTATTTCTGCAACCTGGGTCTTTCAACCATATGAAAAATTGAAAAGGACCGGAGGAGGAATGGAATTGAGAGATGGAGGGAATGAAGCAGGGAGGGGGCGTAAGGATGAATGGAAGGAGTCGGCAGAGGAAGGAAAAGAGGAGAGATACTGACAAAAAGAAAGGGGGAGAGAGAGGAAGAAAGGGTTTACTGTAAGAGAGATAAATGTCAGAGAAAACAGGAGGAGAAAGGATGGTAACGTAGAGGAAAAAAGACTGGAGATAAAGAGAAAGAGAGCAATGGGAAGGGAGGATCAGAGGAGAGAGGGTGAGAAAGAGATGACCTTTCAATGCCTTCTCTCACTCAAATAACACCTCACTCTGTCTCAACAATACAGGCTGATAGACTGATGTAGTAACTGGGGACCCTGAGGCTGGGGCAGGAAAAGGACAAAGCACAACACCAAATATTTCACTGTCAACCCAGAAGTGATCAGTGAATATATTACATCACATATGGCACATAAACTCTAAACTTATTTAAAAGACACGTCTGTCTCACAGAGAATGCGACCTTCAGTTTAATGAATATGCTTTTGTTTTATTCATGCAAGACACTCATTCACACCGCCATCACTGTGTAAGCCTACACACCCTCTTTGTGAGCTGCGTGTCCATCATGAAGTTGTGTACATGTTTCTCAGCCTTGGTCAGCTCCAGCTTCCTGGCTACCACAGCAACCACCAGAGCTGTACAGCCAGCACCCTGAGAGAGAGAGAGAGAGAGAGAGAGAGAGAGAGAGAGAGGGAAAGAGAGAGAGGGACCAAACAGCAATAAGCCAGTCAGTAAAGAGGACGAATGGATATATTGGTGGCTGCTGGTCTGGAGGAATTAGCCTAAATGATTGATAGAAGCGAGGACAAATATGAGGAAAGGAAGCCACATGACAGAAGGAAGAGTGAATGGAGGAGAGGATTATGAAGGAATAGCTCCGCTCCAGATCCACATTTCCTCATGCTGAGAAGCAAGCCAAGTCTATTTTCACTCCCAATCCATCTGGTGTGAGATCCCGTGTATATCGCCCCTATATGTAGCTGAAAAGATAGGCCTCATAAAGAAAAAAAAAGGCACATTAAAGATCGACACCACCTCATTTAATTTAATAAGATGCTGTCAATCTGAATTACATGGTGTCACTCTTCTGTCACCTGAGGCTCCCAGCGACAGGAAGTATAAAAGTGTAAGAAAGACTGGGCCGTTAGTGTGTTTTCTAGCTTTGCCCACATGGGACCCATGGTGAAGTCACTTGAGAGAGACTGACAGCGGTCTCTCAAGCAGAAAGACATGCTTGAGAGACAGTGAAGGGGAGCAGGAACACAGGGAGGAAGACAGACTTAATTAACTTTTAGATTACACTCTGTTTTCAGCCGGGCTTTTGGGTGCTCACAGGTTCCTCTGAAGAGGTGAGAGTGAAAATAGAAGGGAGAGGGTAGCAAAAGATAAAGAAGGCAAAGGGTTATGGGTAAAAATAAAAAACAGAGGGGGCGCTTGGAGGGAAAATTGAGAAGTAGACGATGTTAATGAGGTCACACATCTGATAAGCAGTGAATTAAGATTAAGAGTGTTTAATAAAAATGTTTAAGTGCTCTTCCTTCATGCATGTGGGTGTGTGTATCTCACAGTGGGACAGAAAAGAAGGGAGAGAGGGATGATAACAGAGATAATAGAAGAGAGAAACATAGTGAGCTTGAGAGCGAGTGCATAAGAGCATGCAACATTTTGAAGCGTGTATGGGAAACAGCCAAGACTTCATTGTGCACGCATTGGAAATGATAGGACAGCACTGGCCCAAAATAACTTTGGCTGGAGTCAGTAAAATGTAACGAACAAACAGGCATTGGAGCCTACGTCTATACACTCATCCACTCTATTTGTGTTTATTCACAAAGAATGAATAAAATATGATTAGAGCCGATGGAAAACCCTCAGAGCATCTATACATGTCTGTGCTCGAGGGGAAAATGAGCACGTGTTAGGTTGCTACAGTACAGTATGTACAAGTGCAGAGCTATGGGTGTGTGTATGCTGGGGTGTGTGTACTTGAAATTGCCCTCTTTGGTCATAAACAGTAGGGTGCTGATTGGATTGTCAAGACAAGCTATAAGTGTGTGCATTCTGAGTGTGTGTGTGTGTGTGTGTGTGCATATGAGAGTTTATTTGTGTGCATACGCCTGCACTCATTTGATTTCAGCAGGGTTTCCTTTGCAATCTCCAGAGTGACACAGCTGATGATGGCTGTGTGCTGTGATTTGTTTCGTGCGCCTGGGTGTTTCCCTCCCAGCGCAGCCATCACTGTGGCTGTCAGAGAAAAAACTGGGAATCACCCACTTTGATTGCAAACTTTTGGACAAGAAGGGCACTGCTTCAGCCCAAACAAAACAGTGGAAAATAGTTTTCCAACAGGTCAGCAGGGGTCCTTAGAAGAAAGACAGGGAGATGTTAAAAATAAAAGGATGTGGATCTAATTAGTGAGCCCAACAACCACATAAACAAAAGCAGAAAACAGGCTTGGAATAGCACTACTCTGCATCTTGTTAGCCTAAATACACTGACTCAAAGTGTCTTTAAGGATTGATTTTAAAGTTTGTTTACTTGTTAACAAAGTTTATAATTGTTGGGGACTGGCCTACATAAGTATTTTTTTGTCATTTTAAAGTCCCTCACAGCCACTTTAAAATACAGACTGCCAAACTAAGAATATTTGCCGCTCTGCATTTTTCTAACTATGCATCACAATAATAAAACTCTCAGTCTTGAAACCTGTTGGCTACATCTAAGACGACAGAACCTCTGGGATTGACTGGCACCTTTCTGAAGAAAACTCTCCTCACTGTGTTTCTTATGTTTGCTGTTGGACCATCAACACAAGAAGTGAGAATGACAGAGAACATCCAAGGACAGTTCACTGACTTTGCTCATACTGTATACTGTGTGTACGTCACTGCATAGTGGTAAAAATAGTTGTATGATGAATACAGATAGCTTTCAAAGTTGCATCATGACATGTGACTTCCTGACCCTGACCCTGAATACAGCAAGCTGAAACACTCACATACAACTAAACTCAAGACTACACATGGAAACCAAAGACTTTTGATCCCAAAACCAGGTCACTCACAGAAACTAAGAAACTCCCATTGCCTTTAACTAACTGGCACTTTATTTGATTCTCCTGCTCTTTTTTCCTCATCCTTAATGACCTCATTGTAATAGTCCAATATCCCAATTCGCGCTGACTGTTATTTTAATGTTGAAATTTGGTGACAATCTGGAGAAATTGGTACTGGATGGACTAGAGCTAAAGCTAGTCAGCTTCACCACTGAGGTGACACAAAACTTTTAAAATTTTTTAAAGCTTTTATAAAACTTACAGTTTAGGAGGAAAAAGCAGATGAGAAATGACTTCTGTCCATAGTGGTGTCTCTTGTGTTTTGACCACTCAGAGCACTTTTACATTAGAAGTCTTATTCACCCATTCAAACACTGATGACAGAGACTGCTATGTAAAGTGCCCATCATCATGAACTTTTCCCATTACACACTGATGGCACAGCCAGTGGGGGCAGTTCGAGGTTGAGTGTCTTGCCCAAGGATATTGGAAAATAGGACTTGAGAACAAACTTCTGATTAAGAGATGACTGACTCTACCACTGAGTCACAGCTGCCCCGTGGCCCCATGTGACAGTTTGTCGCAAGAGTAATCATCAAGTAGTAGCTAAACCACAGTCGAGGCGACAGCATAATTTTGGTACATTTTATTTGTCATATAAAAAGATAATTATTGCACAATATAGACTGTGTTTTCAGTTTGTTTTAAAATCCCTTGCCAGTTTCTGTTTGCATTGTTCCTCTCTGCTGCAAAAATATTAAACTTATATTAAAATATCCTCCATGTTGTTTACGTACCCTAATGTTTTGCCGCATTGTCAACAGGTGAAATATAAAAAAACCTAGAAATGTGCAAGACTTTTTTTCCATGGATTAATTACATATGACATTTACATCTGGTTGCTCCTAATTTCACTCCAGCTATTTAACAACTGTTGTCAAGAGGCTTTGACCAATCACAATCAAGCATTCATCCCAAATGGGTTATTATTGAGAAAACTGATTGGAAAAAAAGGTGTTTAATTATTGCTTTTCAAATAGTAGGTGAACAAACACTTTTCCCCCTTAGGTTATATTCAAATTTCAGTGTCAGAAATATGGATGTATGGATATTTAGTTATTTCCTGATACTTCCCTGGTTTAACTTTTAGTTTTGTGTTAAAGCTTATATTTTATCACATTAATGAAATATGCTTTACAGGCACAGATATTTACTATTATTCGTTCCAGTATATCAAAACTACATCAAAAGCTTTATGAAATGGCAACAAACAAAACCACTTCCATCCATTTATACTGTAACCCTTGATTTGTATGTAGATATATAGGGCATGTTCAGAGGTTATTAATATACAGTACTTAGGGTTTACAATGTTAGCATTCATTACATATTTATGAACTAATTTTCACTTATGGGTGAGTAACATGAATATGCTTTAATCAGCATACTACCATTTATAACACTGATGTACAAGCTAAATATGATGGGTTAAAGCAAAGGGCACAGCTGCATGAATAAATGCAAATACACACAAATGAATGATTTGATCTCCAAGCCTGAACCTTCTGCTTCAACATGAGAGCAACCAATACTTCACTGTTTTAAACATGTTAGCCTACCCTGCCACCATCCACCCACTCACAGTGACACACAAACACACACATACACACTAACACCTGGCACACCCCCGGCTTGCCTTGGGGCAGTGGTATATTCCAACACTGTTGGCCTTTATGTGTTGTCATAGTAACGACAGCGAGAATTCCTCCTATAGGAACTCATTATAATAATTCTCAAACAAGAAAAAAAAAAGCCGTATCCCATTCTGTGTCAATGACTGTTTTTATCTTTTTTACCCATGAACCTCTTCTTCTTCTTTATTTTCTTACATCTTGACTCTTTCTTTCCCATGACCTGCTGGGCCTCGTCTCCTGCACAATCACCAGCCTTCCTTTCCTCTTTTACCTGCATCCTCACTCCTTCTCTGATGATAAACAAAAATAAACTACTCTGAACACTCTCTGAAATGTGTGTGATGGGAGAGAAGAGTGTGTGTGGGAGTGATGCTGAGAGTGTATGTTGAGCTCTGTGTCACTGTTTGTGTGGAGGATGCAGTCTGTAACTGTGGGCCTGGGACGTTCTGTATCCACCTGCTGTTTGTTTCTGTGTGTGAGAATAATAACTTAACAGCAAAAGTTATACTCTGTCTCAAACACCGATTGGATGATTCACCCAACGAATGGGGATCTGTGTGTGTATGTGTCTTTTGGGTGAGTGTGTTTATTCCACATTTAATGGAAAATACAGTAAAGACAGTAGGTGAGCTGGCAAACAGAGAGGCAGACAGTGAGGATGAAAGAATTCACAGGTTTTGAAGTTGTGGGGAAGTAACCAGTCAGAACTACAGACACCAAGTGCATCTGTCTGATGAAGCTAGTTGGGCAGACTTGCACTTTGATGTTTATTAGTACGATTTCCTTTTTATTTTAAAGATAGAGACCAAGACTTAGTGCTATCATTTCTAAATAGAAGAAGTGAACACATTTGGAGAATGTAACCAGTGGGAAATACTTTTTGATCTAACATCTGTGAATTGTTCAACTGCACATCAGATGCTGCAACACTGACTTCAGCATCAACAGTCATAGTTAGTGCTTGACTTAAGGCAGACTTCACAAGGAAAGGATATCAAGAATTCAGGTGGGCTAATGCAAGATTGCTTCACCTATGGCACTATTGCTGATACTAACATCATGCTGTTTTTGCAGCTTTTGTATTTTATCAAAGAAAAAAATAATATTAAGATGCCGGGACACTTTTCTCTAAGCCTGAAGTCACTGATCACATTATATCCTGTAACTTTTATTATGCTTATTTGTGCTTTATACTTTTCCTTTGGTACCCCGTATAAAAAAAAAAAAAAAAAATAAGAAAATAAAGTGAAATCTATGTGAATTGATTCACATAGATTTTATCGGTCTAACACTTCCAAAACCCAAAAAAAAACCCCTCCTTCTGGCTGACCAGCCCTCTGGAGGCCCATCTGGGGCAGAGCGATGGGCAGACCTTGTTGTTTGAGGCCCACCGCTCCAACTTGTCATGAAATAGTGAAGAGAGCCTTATGTGAGGAGCGCATCATTTCAGCAAGCCCCACAAAGATTTCATGCTATTTTTTTTCAGAGATTTCCACAACATATAAATATGTAGCAGTTTGAAAACCTACATCCAGCACTGTTACTTAATATCCATGTTAAAAATATAAATAAAGGCATAATACCCCCCTTTAACTGAACTGGTTACTCCTGAGAGACGTCACTGGATTGTAAAAGCCCACTTCCAGGGTAACAAGCCGTTAATAAGCCCTACTGCTTTCAAAATATATCCGACAAACTTGTAAGCTTAATTAAGACTGTGAATGTTAAAGGTGAAAAAAGAGCCGTGCTCAGAAGTCTGTCCGTGAATATGGCTGGTGGTGAGACTACTTAAAAAGGCCATTTAGAAAACACAAAACAAAGTACTTAAGTGATTTTCAGCAGGTTGGACCAAGACTGTGAACTCAGGGATGATGAAGAAATGAGCCAACACCCACCTCTGCCTGAGAGGGGTTACTAAGTGGGTCATACCAAGACTGAGAACTACCTCAGCACTTAAAGTCCAACTTAACTCATGCTAGAGTGTTCAGTATCTTCATGTCTTGGTTATGTATTTCATCTCCTTATAGCCACAATAAAGGATGTTGAGTATTAAAACCTCAGATGCATGACTTTTGTTTAATCATTTATATCACAATGTTGTCGATTTCATTAGCTTTAACCAGCAAACATGCACTTTATGATTCCTTCAGGGCCACAGATAATGAAAGTAAATATTTCAAATGTCCATCTGAGTGACCTTAACTTTTTTGTGAGAAAGTACCATATGGGAAATGAGGTAATTTGTATTACTCTGGTCTTATATTCAGAAAAGCCATAAAATGACATGACTTCTTTAGAAAATGATATCTGATGAGCACCCACTGTGCAGTGACTTTTTGCTCTTTTGTTGCACATAACCTTTTATTGTTCAGCGTTCTCCTCTTGTATTTAACATACAACAGGGACATTTTATCATTATGTTTCCAGGCAATTTTGTCTTTCCTGACCTTATATTAAAACAAAAGTCTTCCTTATTAGCACATTTGGAGATAACTTGACATTTAGAGCATAGAGTTATCAAAAAATCTAATTCACTTCGATTTGAGAACTTACTCATTAAACCCAACTATTCGGAACAGTGAATGTTAAAATTGATGCACAAATCAAAATGACTTCTTGAATTGGGAAGAAAATAAAGACAGTTTGACAAATAAAGACAAAGAAAAAGACAAGGGCAGAAAGCAAGCGAGGACAAAGACAGTGAAGGTAAAACCACCTGTGAAATGAAGCAAATAGAGGAGCAGTCAGTGGATTAAACACTAATACTAACAGATGGACATTTGAGAGGAATAAACACATGGCCTCAGGGATGGAGAGACAGACAGAGAGAAAAAGAGAGATAGATGGATGGAGAGATGGAGAGAGAGAGAGAGAGAGAGAGAGAGAGAGAGAGAGAGCTACCGAAAGAAAATTAAATACTAAGAGAGAGAAAGAGAGGAAAACATAGAGTGGGAGGACATGGTGCACCGAAAAGGTGGGACCTTCATTATGCAATGAGGACATTCAAGGGAATAACACACACACACACACACACACACACACACACACACACACACACACACACACACACACACACACACACACACACACACATGCATAAACAAGTAACATGCTCATGTTTGCACGCCTACACACCCAAAACACACAGAGGCACAGATGCAGGCTAATTCAGGGAGGATTGCCCAAATCACACAAATGGCAGAATTTCTCCCACAAACATGGCTCTCTAATCTGCCGACCTTTGAACGCAGTGAGGACGGCACAGAGGGAGGGAAAGAGAGGGGAAATAAATATACTGACCATGATTCCTGTGAGCAGACATACTCCTTTGCCACAGTAGGTATGAGGGACCATGTCTCCATAGCCGATGGACAAGAATGTGATGGAGATCAGCCACATGGCTCCCAGGAAGTTACTGGTCACATCCTGAGCATCATGATACCTAAAATATAACATAGAGTGTGCATAGTGGATTGAGTCAGTATAAAGTTAAATTTACAAAACAACACAAATACACAGTGTATCTGAACCACTGCCCTTTTTTCTGCAAATGATGGAGCATAATACCTCATATCCTTTCCATTTTTCATGACAGAACAAAACAAAACACAAAAACTGCCTCCATCATTTAAGCCCTATGCACAGCACTGTTACCATAGCAACAAAACCTGGTGCTCATCTGAAAGAAAATTAAATCCTCGGAAAATCATTACAAGAATTTTTTTTTTTTTTTAATTTTTGGCTCTCGGTTTTACAAAAGGTGTATTTTCCTGGAGAGCGAAAGCTCATAATGCTTGCTAGGACACACCAAATTCTCAGATTTGCAGCATGTCTAAAGCAGTTTAATTGCATCTGAATCTTTTCCTTGGATAATTGGTTTTAAGAGGAGATTTGCCAGAATAATTTTGGATGTTAACCAAACAATGATTTCCCAGCAGCCTGGCGCTGATCTGGTAATCAAGCTCCCTAACCAGATAACACTTTCCTTTAATTTCCTTGATTACCTTCCAAAGAGTCTACACATGTTGGACCGTCACTTCCTGTCAGAGACAGTTTGACAAACAACTTGAGGCTTCTGGCAGCAGAGGGTTATTTGTCTATTTGAAAAAATTTATCTGCTTAATTTGTATCAGGTAATATGTAATAAATCCACTTCATTCACCTATGCTAACAAATCCTTCCAGAGGTTAATGATCACTTCATTTTGAATTTTATTACACTTCATTTTAATTTCTTCATTCCACAAGTGATCATGAGATTATTTTTCTTGCAATTCAATTTTACTTTCCTCTCTCTTAGCTAATACCGCTGCGCTGTGAACAACTTGTAGTTAGCCCCTGTAATTTGTTAACAACTAAACATATCATTTCAAGTTAACGACAGCATATTTGACAACACATTAGCAAGAGAACTGCTTTTGTGTGATTTGTGAGGGATCTTAACTAATATTAGCGTTAGCATGAAAGTGGCTGAATGCCAACATTAGATTTAAACTTGTTATATGACACAGCATTCAAGATGTACACAGATATGAGTAGGACACTGAACCAGTGTGGATGTGTATGAATGACATTAGTTAATACTCATGACTTGAGTGAGACTTGCTCACTCACAAATCTATTTAAGTCCATTTACTGTTTTAGTATTCTGTAAACTGCATATTTAGCCTCATGTCATTAGGCTAAGTGCAGCATGCACTGTTTCAGCAAGTAATATTTTAGTACATGGTTTCACTCACAGTCCAGCATTGTTACTGACCTCTCACACACTCGTACAGTCCAGGCAGCGATGATCCACAGAGAGATGCTGAAGACCAGCAGCACCGTCCCAGGGCAGATAGTCATGAGGGTTTTCATTACAAATCGTGTGTTAAAATGTACCTGCAATACACACACACAAAGTTGCACTCAGACAGACAGAGCTGCTAAGTGACACATTTTTTAACACACATTTTGTCCAGACTAAGCTCTGAATCCTTATCCTATAACAGGATATTTCCCACACAGATTTGATGTTCCACTAATTAGTCTTCTGAGTAGCTTGTGATAGCAGCAGCAGAATCTCTGCTGTAATTAGAGCTGGGATCAGGGATCGCCCTCTGACTCAGGTCAAGCTATAGGCCAACAGTGTCTCAAAGTACTACTATGTCTATTCTAAATTTTAGGGGTCATTCTTCATCAGCTTCTGATGATCTGAGAGCAGTAGTCGAGCTCTTGAAGGGTTAAGTAGCAGAAAAATGACTTGTCAAGTTAGAGCTTCACTACAATGATAGCTTTACCTCCTCTGCTTCTTACTGTAGCTCGAGGGCCAGAGTGGCCATTGCAGATGAACTCGCAACCTGCTCAATAACTCATCTAAAATCTGCACCGTCCTCCTACTGCTACTTGTAGTTTGCATACTCTCTACATCACTGTTATCTCAACCCCCTGTTTTTCTCCTATTGTTTATCATTTAAAGCCATTATGACCCTGCCACTGCTCATTTGTTGCATGGCTTGTGCACGTTTTCTCTCCAATGGTATTGCAGTCTCACTGAAGTGCTTTCTTTTTCATGGCCCATTTGAGCCGTACGCAATATCTTGTTCCCATTTCACGCTCCCATCTTGTATTGTATTATGAGAGATCCACCAAAAGCTTACATCTAAGTCTCCTAACAAAAGAAGAGGAAGGGGGATTGAACTAGTAGATGAAAAGAAACAGGGTATGTAGAGGGACTGAGCTAGAGGAAGGATTGTTGGAGGGATAGAGGTTAGGAATGAAAGGGACAGGGCAGACACAGATTTAATTCAGAGCAGAGAGCCCTTGACCTTGATAACTCCCTCTCCTCTCTCTAGATGATGCGTTTACCACCACATTCTTGAAAGCAAACTGCACATACTCCTCTGACCTTATTTAGGGCGCCTATACTCCTGGAGGAGGCGTCGGTGAAGAGTTTGCTGTGCAGCAGCATGACTCTGGCGATGAGGTAGAGCCGTAGGAACATTGGCACACTCAGCACCATGTCCAGGTCGGCCTCGGCTTGCGATGGCGCGTATGAGAAAGCCAGCCGCGCCCGCCACTGGAACTTAAAGTCACCGGGTACGGGATGCACAGCTGACACCAGCAGCTCCAGAGCTATGAGCAGAACCCTCTCCATGGTCATGGCGATGCGCCAGTCGTCAGCTCCGTTGTCGATGACAAACAGCTGCAGGAAAGGAAAAGGACATGAAAGGAGGTTAGAATAGAAAGAAGTTACACTTGTTTTAAAGCATTGCTGTGCTAACTTTTCATCATGAATTACTGCTGGCAAATGTCTTTACATCTGACTCAAAGATCCTTAAAGGAACCAGTAGCAATTTAGAGAAAATGGCTTTTTTCTGAGCTGTGAAACACCATCCATCCAATCAGCCATCTATTCAGCCAGTCACTGTGGCCTGGCTCATTTTCATGAAACCTACAACTTACTGAAATTACTTCAAAGGAGCCTCGTCATCATAATCACAATATTTTTCTATAAAAAAATCACTGTGTTGAGCCAAACAGGGCTATTTTAATTGCTTTTTAATTGTTTTCCTTCCCTCCATTCGGATGTTTCATTTTGTTAATTGCTATTTGCTTGTTAAATTTTCCCAAAGCTGTTGTTATAAGGAAGTGGTAAGAACAGGTTTTGTTGCAGGGACCCTCCTCCAGAAGGCGCTGACAGAAACTGTAGGGTGTGAGTGCGAGGGAGGAGGTGATGGTGGGAAGTGGGGGGTGGAAAGAGATGGATGAAGAGCAGAGGAAATGAAGAGATAAAGATAGGAACTGGGAAATGTCAGAGAGAGGACAACCCAAACTTAATCCTTATCCTTAGTCAAGATAATCTTTTGAGTGATTCTCATCAAACAAGGGGGTATTCTAGAGCTGATAGAGTTTCCAACCTATTATTGCACAAAATCTCACATGTAGGGAAAATTAAACAAAAAAAGGGGTGTAATTCAGTGAATGTCAAGGCACGTTTACTTATGGCGCATTCATTCTCTGCGTCAGATAGGCTTCTGCCTGCACTCTGTGTTAATTTCATCTGTGTTTAGAAACTTATGGATAAAACATTGCAGTACCACCTGAAAATGTGGGTTGCAGTTTCAAGTTATGTCGTCAAAAGTTCAAGCTAGATTACATAGGAATTTTAGAGGTGATATGGAAGTGCTAAAACTGTAGTTCTAATGTCCGCTTGCCACAGAGTCACTGGATTTCACATACATACTTAACTCAAAAAGCTAATTTCCACAGCAAAAATAAACATGTTTACAGTATTATATAAGGAAAAAACAGAAACAGAATATCTATAGTCTGTGTTGGCTCATGTTGCAAAGAGAATAAATATTTTTATAACTCAGCAGTTTTGAAGATATTAAGTAAATACATATTTAGAGGCATGGCAGACATGCAATTAAATAGACAAAACTAATAAGTGAAGAGCTTTGAAATTTATGCTGTAAATATGTTTATTTCTGCTGTGAACATCAGCTGTTTAAATGTAAGTGATTTCTGGTGCTTCAGAAGCAAGTTTTAAGTGGACACTCAAAGACCTGTAGTTTTTAGCACTTAAATCAGCTCCATTTCTCGCTGCCAGTGGTTTCCTGCTTTGTCACAGTAGAAGAAATGAGCTCTAAAAAATTAGCTGTAATAGTGCGACTTACCTACCAAGATTGATAAATCACTCCATATAGTTTTAACTTGATTATGATCAAAATGTCTTATGTGAGGATAAAAAGCCAGAAACATTCAAATCAGCACCTTCAAACAGATAGAGAGAGAGAAAGAGATGGAGAGAGAGAGAGAGAGAGAGAGAGAGAGAGAGAGAGAGAGAGAGAGAGAGAGAGAGAGAGAAACAAGGAACTCCCCTGCAGTCAACCAAAAGAGTTTACCTGATGCTGCGCCTCCAGCAGGACCAGCCGCCGCTAACAATTGCTTTTAACCACATGATTCATCTCAAGGGCTTTTATCCCACACAAACATTTATTTAGGAAAACAAAAACTACAACAGGTCAGGATCAGAACAAGCACTGGCAGCTGGCTAAGCTGGGGCCACCTTCATGATAAAGGCTGACTGAAGCCTCCTCAACCACCTATGGACACACACACACACACACAAAACACACACACTTCATCATTATCTACATCCAGCTCAGCAGGATTGATGTGTCTCCCTTGTTCTTCTGCTGTAGCATGCGTGTATGTACGTAGCCAACATGAGCACACATGCACACGCACGTGCACTCGCTCACACGCGCACACACACACACACTGCAGAGTTGTTCTGTAAGGTATCATATGAACCAAGGGTCAAATGTTGGCCGTACTCTAATGATTCCACCAAGTGTGTGTGTGTGTGTGTTTGCGTCTGTGTGTACTGTACTTGTGTGTATTTGTGTATGCCTGAACGAGTTTGAGCTAGAGTGAGCAGACCCAGCCTCGTCATGGTGACTGTTGCCAAGGCGACAACATCAAAGAGCAGCCAAGCTTAATTAGGATCCCCAGCGAGAGAAAGAGAGAGAGAGAGAGAGAGAGAGAGAGAGAGAAAGAAGGAAGGAAGGAAGAAGAAGGAAGAAGAAGAAGAAAGAAAAAGGAGGTAGCGATTAAAAAAGAGAGATGAGAGAGAAGGTGTGTATGACAGCCAGTGAGGAGGCAGAGGGAGGTAAATGAAGTCAGGATGTCTGACACTCATGTTGTCTGCTTGCACTTGGAGACGATTTGTGTCTTTTTATATTTTTGGGGTCAAAGTGATGTCACATTGTGGGTTATGCTGGGTTTCAGTGTGTAGTACTGCACTTGCAATAGACTTGTACCAAGGTAGGTACCAAGATCTGCCTCCAATTTGGGACCTGGTTCTAAATTTCCGAGATGTGTTGATTCGATGAGGCATATGTGCATTTCGGTATCACTTTTTGGTTCCTAACGGTGCTATATATCTTTCAGGATTTCATTTCTAAGTTTGGTCAAGCTTTGCTATAAAACATCACAACTCTTACTTCAAAATTAAGTGAGTTCAGTCTATGTTGTCTCGACACACTCAAGTATGAACAAAAGCTGAGCTCTTATTAAAATTGTTTTAAATTTTCATTGCTGTTCAATATGAGTTCAGAGAGCGTCCACTCATATTTCTATGATAGGTCCCTGTTGTGTAGAAACTGCGCACCTTAGCGATGAAAGTTATGAGAAACATGGAGAAAGAGAGAGAAAGTCTCTGTGTCATGGCAGGAACTATAGTGACGGGATACACCTCTTCAGCACTGTTGAGCCACCACTATGCCTAATACATAATGCATTTGATTTTTTATGATTTAATGTGTTCTTGTTTAATTTTTAGTTTATTTATTGAAATAATTTAGTTTTCAATCCCTTGATTTATCTTAATAAGAAAGATGGATGGAATTGGAATCAGGAATCAACAGGAAGCAGAATCATTAAGATTAGAACCGGTCCCAATCCTTAGTTAATGAAATCTACTCCTAACAGTTCAAAATAAGTTCCTGCATGTGTGTGCTTGAATCACTCAAAGACAGTCTTTGTGTCCTCCTCCAAACATCCCTCATTCCTCTCCCTCCTCTCTCTGAATGACATCTCCTCAAATCAAAACTGTGTTGATCCACTCTCTTTTGTGGAAATAAGCACCTCTCCCATCTTCCCTGCTTTTTCTTCCCTTCTCTCTCCTGCTGCCCTGTCCTCACTCATGCTCCTGCTGTCGGTCTTTTCCTGGCTAAATCGCCACAAGGAAGGGATAAATAATTAAATTCCATTAAGAAAGTAATCTGTCAATGGGAGTGAGTGAGTGCCACTGCCCCTTCATGGACCAGGGCGAAGGGAGGGAAGAGGAAGAAGCACTCTTTCTATTGAGGCAGAACAAGGGAGGTCAGAGAACAGCAGAGCTAAATAAACTTGGACACAGAAAACAAGCCCAAAGGGGAGAAATGAACAAGAGCATGAAAAATAAATTCTCCTCTGTTATTCTCTTAATTTTAACAAAATGTGGCATCACAGGGCAAAGGGCAGTGACAAGGAACAGCGACAGATAGCAGACAGGACAGAAGGAGGGCAGAAAGAGAAAGGCAAAAAAAAAAAACAGCAGGCCAGCTGGAGAGAAGTGCGACAAAAAAGAGGAGAAATGTGCTAAAATGACAGAATAGATGTGAGGTCGCCTCACAGGTGAAGGTGTGAGGTCTTAGAGGACACTCTTCACCCGAGCACCCCCCCCCCCCCCCCCCATCTGCTACATCTGCAACCTGCTGGAGAAGTTTGTCTCCTCCCATCCCTCCTCCTCAGCTGGCCAACTCTCCATCCGGGCCATGACCCCTTGCAGTCCCAGCAGCCATCATACCTTTGTAATCGTGTTAAGTCTCTGATCACAGATGTCTGTCATCACGGAAACCAGATGCAGTGCTGGCCAGACTCTGTTTGAGCGGGCCAGCGAGCAAGTGAGACTAGCAGGGAGGATTTTGCATGCATCCATCATCATGCTCTGACAAAAGCAACCCCTAAAAACAAGGTAGATGCAGCCAAATCAATCTCAAGTTGGCATTTCCCACAGGAAGTAAAAAGCTCAGTCTGGGACAGAAAAGGCCCTAATCAGAAACGGGGAAAGAGGAAAGTTACAGAGCTGACACTGAAGTCCTTGAACATACAAGTGTCTGGGTCCTACAGCGTGGAAATTCCTGCCACAGGCAGAGAAATAACTGTGGTGAACCAAACACACACACACATGCACACAGACACAGACTCACACACCCAGATATACGTTAATATGCATGACTGCTTTGAGGAAACACCCCCTGAGGCATTTTTTTACGCTCTCAACAGAGGAGAGTAAGGTAAGACAGTGCAAAAAGGAGGTGTAGAAAAGTGTACGAGATGTGATGTGGTTCACAGGTTTTTTTTTCCAGTGTGCGTGCATGAGCGATGTTGCCTAGTATGCCGCTAGATGTTCTAAAAAGAGCAACTCGGGGAGAGTAAAGGGAGGATTCCACCAGGGGTGTCTTGAGACCAGGAATCTCCCTTATTCAAAACAAATGGTAAAAAATAACTGGGTTACGTAAAATTACCAGAGGCTGGCATCACACAAATAGCATTTGATTAATTAACATTTCTAAGAAATAGTGAGTGAAGTGCTTCTTTTATGTCTACAGAGGTTTTCCTTGCTTACATTTTTCCAGGCTGGATGTACATTATGCAGAATTCAGAGAACAAAAGGCGTCATGAAAGAAGGGTCCATCTTCTTTACGCACAAGGACCTTAAAGAAGGAAACCCTTACTGCTGGCTTTATTTTCCTTACTCCGTGTCTGCCTGTGAATGCCAAGCCAGTGTCTTCCTGATCAATGAACTGCTGCAAAAATCCTTCCAAAGTAACTGAATAACACAGTTCACTAATGCTTAAAGTGCACTAATGGACTGGAGAAACATCTCTTTCTCACACACTCTCTGAGTTCCTATTTGATTCATTTCAAACAATTCAATTTCAGCCTTTCATGTCTGCATTTTTTGAGAGTTTACTCAGTATAATGAATGCTTTCTTTTAAGACTGCTCTGCTTCTTGTTCATTTAGAACTGAAAAGTTTGCATGCCAGTGTGATGATTGCCTCTGGTGAGCTGGCAGATTGTGAGTCATGGACATCCCTGAAAGCTACATGAAATGTGAAATTTGGTGGAGCCCTCTAGTATTATAAGATGTCTGTGTTGTTTAAGCACACACTCAGCCTGGTTTTCAACCTATGAATCATTTTCTTTTGATAGTCAATCACTGCTTTGAAACCGGGGTTCATAACAGTATCTGTCGTTGGTGTACGAGGGTTTTTCCTGATTCATGGATCATCGATAATTCATCCCCCAGCCTTCATCATTCCAGACCAATCAATGTTAATTTAAAATAATGGTGTACAGATTGAAAAGTCAATTATAGCACTCTCAAAATGTCTCCTGTGTTCATTGGGGTGAAAAATATCTGCTTTAATCCTCATAAAAGCTCAAAATTAGCTTTAATGTCATTGTTCAAAACATAATCACAAAGACTCACAAAAAGAAAAGCACGAAAAGAATACTTAAACACGAACATAAAAAATAAAAGAGATTGAGGAAAGAATCAAATTACTGAGGGCAGTAATGAAAGCCTGATTGCAAAAAAGCACAACATTGATTGATGTTTCCAGAGACCAGGAGCTGAGACAATGTGTGATCACTTTGGTTTTCAGTCTGTTTCACTCTCATTTAATCTTCAGGTCAATCATCAGCCCAGCCTCTCTGACAAAAAGATTCCTACAGTAGACACAATCGTCGACTAAGTAATCCCCTCAGTCCAGAAGGAATACTATAAATTGGGCATCACTATGGTAACTGTTTTCAAGCATATCCTGTCTTAATTCTGACAAAGGATCCTTCTGTTGGTGGGTTTTTTTTTTTTTTATAAATGGTTATCAGAATATTGAAAAAAGAGAAAGAAACACAGACAAGGGAAGAGTTAAATGGAAAATGGGCAGAGAAATATTTTTTTCACACATCCCTTTCTGCATATCCGCTGCAGCAATTACGATTACTACAAATCGACCATATTTAGAGGAGGAAAAGGTGTTGGTGGGGAGAAGCAAAGGTTGGTAAATGCCAACCTAGCTGAGAATTAGACTCTATTTTTTTTTTTACAAGATATGCTTATTGCTTTTTTGTACAAACAACAAACGTACACTAAAAGCTCAGCAATCCTTATTCCTAAATTCCAAATCCTTATTAGTCCATTTTTTCCCCTAATAACAGGACAGAGTCCATAATTAGTCCATCACAATACTTGCAAGCGTTGAAGCAACAGCAGTGTTTAAGAAACAGAGAAAAGGTGTCCATATTTGCAAGAATTGTCTTTTCCTTGAGTAAAGCAGATAAGTAAGGTATTCAAGAAGAAAACATTCCATTAAAATTTTATGCAAATTTGCTTTAGATGGTGGTTTTTCACTTAACCATGATAAAAAAACATTCCTCCTTGCAGCATATGTAAGAATATCATACAGTCTGCTAGAACAGGTACCAAAAATACCATCTTAACATGGGTGACCCAGAAGTAGAGACAAGATTCAAACTCAGAGAAATACCAAGATTTTTTTTCCATATCATTTAGAATATCAACCCAGTAAAATCATTTAATAATAATAATAGTACTATTAGTATAGTAAAGTATGCCCAAATAAACAACTATATTTTAGAAAACAAGCCCAAAAACCTGTGACTGATGAGATTTGCAAGCGACTTTACTGAAAAACAAGCCCAAAGTCACTTATAATAAGTGGACTTGGCAACACTAATCCTGGGTTGTTTTTTTAATCCAAAAGTCTCAAAACGCGCATTTAGATTACCCTGAATACAACGTGAAGACCAACAGTTTGTGTAGTCAGGTGTTTAGCAGGTTGTTTTGAATGCAGCGTTCGGAGGCTTATCTTGGGTCAGGTCAAAGACTTGCTATCAGAGGTCTAATTTACAGTAATACAGAGACGTTTCTTTTCAGACCTCATTTTAAGATCTGTTAAAGATTTCTATACAGTTCATCTCAACAATGCCTCTACAAGACCTATAAACAAAGATACAAAAGTGTTGAGAGAAGCTGAAGTCCTCTGCTTTTCCATTTTCATACTGTATACAGCTTAACAGTGCAGGTGCACAATGTAAGTCTGTCGGAACTAACTGTTCTGTTCAAAGCTGAAATTATTCCTGGCTGCTTTGAATCAAATGTCAGATGTTTTTCTCTGAGCAGGACTCAGCAGGGTCTGATGGCCACTTGCAGTCCAATCTGGCACTTTTATGCAAATTGCACAGTAGAGCTGGAAAAACCAGACATGACACACCAGGAACCACCTGAACAGGCACTTGAGAACTGCATTTTTTCTTGCCAAGGTTTAACACATAATCAGGACAAGGAAATGCCTGGTGCTGCTGCTGGTGTTAAAAAGAGAGAAGGCGAAAAAAAAATCTCAGCCTATTCAACTTCAGAGTTTGAAGTTATATACATATCTGTTCACCAGTGAAGGCCCTTGTGTTTTAAGGACTATCTGAATGCATGATGTGGGTGTTTGGATGACATTTTTTGGGGAAAAAGACACAAACCACACCCATCATCTGGCAGCAATTGGTCAGCCAGACAAGGAAACAGCAGGATCTTCTTTTACGTTTTCTGCTGAACTGCCAGAAAATTATGATAGAATAAACAAAAACCATATACGGATGATGATGCCTCAAAATTAAATGTAAAAACACAGATCGCAGACAGGGTGCTGTCTCTCTTACTGGGAGAAATACACTCACATGGCCATGAGTGGCTCTGAATGGATAAAGTCTTCAGAATTCTCAGTAAGAAGAAATCTATTTTGTATTTCATTCAAAGGCACTGTGAGGAGTTTTTAACTGTTTTTTAACTGATTTTTTTTACTCTTATACTGTTGCTTCCTCATGACCTTCATAGTGAAATGACCATTTCAGCATCAAAATTGGTTATTTCTTCTTCCTTAGTAGCGTCTTTTTTCTGGTCAGATCTTCTGCTAAAAGCAGAGTTCATATTCAGCTCTAACCTGGAAGAGATCATTTTCAAGACTTTGATGGTGACTCTAAGCAGTGAGAATTAAGCTTGTAAGCAGGAGGAGATTATTGTTGTTTTTCTTTAGATTCTTTACAATATGCTTGGTACTTGTGATACTGGAGCAGAATGAGCAACAATACCTCCATTTTTCTGTTAAAGTATTGTTAAAGATGGAAAAACTCTGTGGGGCTGTGGTAATAAATGACTATAAGCAGCATTTAAAGTAGGGATGCATGATTTATCGGCATTAATATTGGTATCGGTCCAATGAGTGAAACTGGGTCGATATGAACAACCAATAGTTATATCCATCTTGTTGCCGTTTGTGTAAGTGTTGGGAGAAGGTTG
Organism: Labroides dimidiatus; assembly: GCA_030710495.1. Lineage (NCBI taxonomy): Eukaryota > Metazoa > Chordata > Actinopteri > Labriformes > Labridae > Labroides > Labroides dimidiatus. The sequence goes on along the minus strand of CM061148.1, from coordinate 16,761,225 downwards.
CCATGAATACTGGTAGGTTTGTTAAGGAAACTTTGTCAGGATATCATTTTAGTGTGTGATCCCTTTTGTCATTTATGATCCAGACTTTCTCACAGGAGTTTCGTGAGTTGAGAGTTTAATTACGCACTTGCTACAAGTTTTGAGGGTTGCTAAAAAGTAACACTGTTGGTTACTTGCATTTATGGTAGCCCTGTACACTGATAAAAATTTCCTGCCCAATCTACTTAAAAAAATTGACGCAACTTTTTGCATAATTTATTTATGTTTCAAAAACTAAAGTTTTCTTTGTTAAGAATACTTGATTATGTTTGTACATGAAAAAGAAAACTCAAGTAATTCAAACTTAATTTTGTTAATTAAATCTAACAAAACTAGACTTTGTACATATAACTTATATTTTCAAAACAATAAATAATATTTTTAAGTAAAGCCAACTTGATTTTAGTCAGTCATCAAAACAAAACTTGATTTTGTATTTGGTACATGATTTTTTGATATTAATATTAGACTTTTCCTTTAAATGCAACTTAATTTTACTAGTACATCAAGCACAATAATTATAGTAGCAATTACTTATTTTTTTCAATATTTTTATAATTTTATCCAGGAAAGTCTACTTAATGTTATTAAGTTGACTGGACATAAATTATTACATAAACTTTACTAAATGCTATTTATATATTCATTCATGACTATTGATTTTCATATGTTCTAGTGTTACATCAAAGTAAAATGCAAAATTTAAATGTTTGTTCCTTACAATATTGCAAAACAGCAACTTTGATACAAATATGTAAAATTAAAAGTCCATTAGCAATGCCTTTGAGAAAAAACAAAGCCACTACCCAAAATTAAAAGGGGAAAAATAATGACAAAGATTCTTTCAAAGTCTTGTACCATGTCTATTTTATTGACAAACTACAATACATAGACAAAGATGTAAAATCTTGACAATATCAGAAAACTGCCTTTCTAAAATGAAAAACTGCCTGCCCTCCTGCCGTGGCCTGAGATTCATCTACTAGATGTGATTCAAACTCATAATGAAAACTGCAAGCATTTTTAAACATTTTGACTATTATCAAGACCCACAATGTGTCAGCCTGAATTAAAGAGGGATGAGAACCAGACAAGGCAAGTTAAACATCAACTGAGATTACATAAATAGATTTTTTTCTTTCTTTTTCTAGGACATCTGTTTTTAACATACCTTTGACATGTTTCGGCGGAAACTTCCGCCTTCTTCAGAAGTGTCACATGGTGGTTGGTGTGACACTTCAGGTGCAACAAAGTTACAAACCTTGCAAATCCATCCCAATAAAAAAAAAAATCAAAGAAAACAATTTCTAGATGCTGTATCAAAGGCCATCCAGGAGTCATTTGGTGGATTCTCTGGTGGAGATTAGTTGACCGATTGTCCATGTATGTCAGATATGTGTGAAATCCAGTTGCATTCAAGGACCATGGCTTCTGTTCAGCAGAGTTAACCTCTCCATATGATGGTTCATCTGACCTAAATTGTGGGAAAAAAAGGAGAGGTTCAAAACATATTCATTTATATGAATTATTAACATTGGCAAAACCATTTTTTATGATAGACTTGTGCCATCAGTTTCACCACAAGGTACATCATAAGAATTAACTAAACAATGTAACTCAAGATTTTAATTTATTTAGGTGAGAACATTTTTTATGGACCATGAGCCATTATCAACATCAACTGATGTCAGAGTGAAACAAGTATTTTGTGAGCAAAATGTGTGTTAAAATGTTTAATCAACAATGTAAAAATGACAACCTAATGTGGAGTTAGAGCTGGGCAAAGAAATTGTTTAAATCAAGTAATTGAAATTATCTTCTGCTGAAGATTTAAAAAATTAAAAATCATGATTTTTGGTAAGTAGTTGCAATTTTTTAAGAAAGTTACAATTTTCAAGAGTCTGCCATGTAGTTTTTGCACAAGCACTTTAATAGGCTTGTATTTGATATTTAAGTAGATTAAATATTGAGTTTCATGCTAATACTGTAAAAATACCTCAGCCTTTTAGTGTTTATGTAGACAAACCTGCCTACATTTATACTACATAATCAACCTTTTATGACCCAGACTTTGACTTTAAGAGGGAAACATTTAGACAACATAAAAGCAAAACTTGATTTGTTTCATTTTAAAGTCACTGGGATTTTTGTTTCTTTCAGGGAGGGAAAAATCGATTAAAATCGTAAATCTAGTGTTGTGGAAAAAAATCTGAGACTTTATTTCTAGGCCATATCACCCAACCCTATGTGTAGAATGCAACAATATATGCATTTAAAACAGATTTACTTGCAAAAATCTCTTATTGTACATCTGCACAAATATTTTATAAATCTAAACTGATATGTTTAAAACGTATGTCTAGTGAAATTGAAACCAACTTAAGCACTTAAACTTGTATTTACTATGATCATTTCAACCATTATTAGTACTATGTTAATCCTAGTATTGTTATTGTGCAGACTTTCTTGACATTTGACAATCTGACACATTTGGGGCCTTTAAGTTTAGTGAATCTAATTGCTGGCATACTTTAACCACTAATACCAACCAAGTAATTGAACATACCTTCGTTCAGTGCAGTCTGTGAAGATCGCCGATCAACCTGTAAAAGGCATGTGTCTCAATAAGTATCTTGGCAATAATACAAACAAAAATTATTGCTGATGTGAGTTCTTACATGCCTCCATGACTGATTTCATAAACACTTGATTCCAAAAGAAAAATTATTTTCTATGGTTTCTGGGTCTCTCTTGTTCCTTTAGGTGTAATAAAGAGGCCGAAATGTACAGTCAAAACAACTGACAAAAATAAATAAATAAAAAACCTACTTTTGTCTACATTTCTTTTTACTGTTGGAAGTATCTTGCTAGTTTAGGGTGATAATGACTAGCATAACTGCCTTATTAGTAATGTCAATGTAAGTATATCTCTCATTAAACGCATTACAAAAAGCATTTAAGTAGGACTTCATAATGAAAGCCCAATGAAATAAACATTGCAGTTAAGTGCTTTACTTTTGAAGCAACTTTTCCTTATTTAAATTATATATTACAAGGCGAATTACATCTTTACTGTGGGAAAAAAAACATCGATCCTCTGCTGAAAAGTTAAAACTGCAATAGAAAATGCAGCATGGCGGTCCAGCTACGTGACGGTTTCTGCCTGTATTGGCGAGAAACGGCGCCATATCTAGCAAAGTTTAACCAACAGACCAAGCTGGCCACCAACCGACTTACAGACTTGCTTTGGGGGTCTAAGAGCGCGGTCACACTGGCCAAACGTTCCGTGCCGGGCTCAGGCACGATTGCCCCCCCGCAGCGCTGCTCCTCAGCTGGCCAGCATGGCCCGCGGTCACATTACTCCAGACTTTAGGCAAACGCACGGCCCGCCTACGTCACAGTGAAGCGTCTTTTTACATGCAGCGCGGTCTCACAATGAGTCACAGAGAACAGGATTATAATTTTAGTGACTTTTTGGCTCATGTTAAGTTGTTTTGGTCCGACGCAGCTCTTTAACACCGGCGTTATTATTAAGAGGAGCATTCGCGGCGATCGTGTCCGCGTGCTCGCGCACGTGCACGAAGCGTTCCGTGCTGTGGCACACCTCTCCGAAGCGTGCCAAAAAATAAAGAAAAAGAAAAGCGTTCCGCGCTCGGGAACGGAACGCTTGCGGTCACACTGGCCAAACGAACTGGACTTTAGGGCTGAACCGTGCCTCGGCACGGAACGTTTGGCCAGTGTGACCGCGCCCTTACATCCATGGCACGCAGCTTACATTAGTTCTTGCTAGCTCTTATATCTTGTAACTTATGGTCTTTATGGGGCTAAAGCTTGCAAAAGTTTATGGAACAAGACACCCGAACTGAAAAAACATCATAAGTGAATAAATATAAAACTTTACTCTTACCTTTACTCTTGTCCACGTGTAAAATCCCAACCTTGGCTTGCTTGAGCTCGTTGATGGCGTTTACCTTCGCGTTGTTCAAACCAGTTTGGGCTTGTCCCCACAAATTGTCTCCCACAATCCACCACAGGGGGCGCAGTAGCTCATGGGTAATGTAGTGATTGGCGCTTATTCAATACCAAACGGAAACGAGTTAACATAACAAGGTCATTTTTTGTTGTGATTATGAACTTAAGAATATAAGTTTGCTTTACACTGAATATTTATGTTTGGGAAAAAAAGTTAGATTCCTCACATTCTTGACAAATAAAAGGTAACTCACAACTTGATAGATTTAAGTAAACATGCAAACTTAAAATTTTCATGCTGGTATCAATATATATTTTGCGTAGTATTTACTTTTACCCAGATTTATTTTTTTCAGTGTAATGTTCTAATTTTAGAGTGAAACCTTTTGAAAATAAAGGAAGACTAAAAAATTCAATTTGCATAATTTTCAGTCTGTACAAAATTTTATCATCTCAGAAACTTTATTTTCTTAACATACACGGATAACAGTAAATATCGGCTATTGACCATGACAGATATTGGATTTCAGTATCTGCCACAAATTCCATATCGGTGCATCCCTAATTTAAAGTTTATGGAGGAATCTAATGCTTCATGGCTCTCTGAGTGCAAAATAGCTCAATTATGTGCATATTTATGGTATTTAGACTTTTACTAAACAGGAGCACACAATTGACAAATCTTTCTCATTGTTTTGTAACAGTTAATATTTTTATGTAGTTAGTCGGAATGTTGACTGATTGAGACTCAAACATTTTTTGTTTGATATTCCAACAGGTGCGGCTACACACCTTGTGGTCTTATATTATATTCTATTATCAGGTTAGTGTTTAAGTTTAATGCATGTTTCAGTGCAAACCTACGATCTATATGCACAGTGAAGATGAAGCCAGTTTTCTTAGAGTTCTTGTTTGAGTCGAGAAATACACATAGATGGATGGATGGATGGATGGATGGATGGATGGATGGATGGATAGATAGATCTTTTACAATTTTTTTTTGCCATCATTGGAAAATAAGCTGACAGACTGGTGGAAAGTCCATGCACAGATTTCCTAAAGCTGGCACACCAGTATGTCTGCAGACTGGCAACATTAGTGCCTTCTAAGTGTGTTTTGATCTGACTGCACTCCTGACTAACACCAGACCATGTGGCCATCCTTACAATTCTCAAAAACAAGAAAGAAAAATCAAAAAGGCATAAAACTGTTTCAGTTTCCTTATTGCAGCAAATCTACATCATACTTCAGTAATTTGAGCCCCACTCTGGATGGCTATATGTCTGCAGAGATTATTTTTATGAGTGCTCTCTGCATGACGGTATTCAACATTTTAAACAACTTGTCCTCTATATGTTCTATTGCTATGCAATACTTGGGGCTGTGTGCATTATTGTGGTGTGGAAAATAGGATTTAGGGGAAGAATGCATTTGGTATTTTCTGTCATATGAAAAATCAAAGTATGTTCTTAATATCAATCAATCAATCAATCAATCAATCAATTAATATACCTTTATTTATAAAGTGCCTGCACGGGGTCAGGGGGCTGCACGGTAGAACAGCTGTTAGTGCTGTTGCTTCACAGCAAGAAGGTCGTCGGTTCCACACAGAAAGGCACACTGGGCCTTTCTGTGTGGAATTTGCATGTTCTCCCCATGCATGCATGGCTTCTCTTCAGGTACTCCAGCTTCCTCCCGCAATCTAAAAACATGCTAGGTCAATTGGTGATTCTAAATTGCCCGTGGTGTGAGTTTGTGCATGAAAGGTTGTCTGTCCCTATGTGTTAGCTGTGTGATCCCTATGTGTTAGCTGTGTGATTGGCTGGCGACCAGTCCAGGGTGTACCCTGCCTTTCACCCTAAGCCAGCTGGGATCGGCTCCAGCCACCCACGATCCTGAACAGGACAAGCAGTATAGAAGATGAATGAATGAATGAATAAAGCATTAACAAACGTTATCTCAAGACGCTTTCCAAAAGCATTAACAGTTCTAGACCTGTTAATAATAATGAATTTCATAATTTCAACAGAGACCCAACATCAAGACAAGATACGAAGTCTTATCTCATCTTAACCCACCATGAGTACAGACCTTTGCAGCATTTAGAAAGTTACAATGGAGAGGAATAACTTCTGATTAACGGACAGAAACCTCGGACAGAACCAGACTCATGTTAGACAGACATCTGAGGAGACTGTGTTGGGATTAGAGAAAGAGAGAGGGGAGGGGGGGGCAAAGAGAGAGAAAGAGAGAGAGAGAGAGAGAGAGAGAGAGAGAGGAGAAACAGATGATCATGGTGAAACTGTAAAAAGCCGTAGCAGCTGGAGTCTGGCAGGTCCACAGCAAGAGACTAATGATTGATTGTTAACATTCCCAAAGGTTGAATTTACATCATAACATTATGTCATCACTCCCTGTCCTGCAAAAAGTCATCTTGAACAAAGAAGAGAAGCTTAAAAAGAATGCTGATTCGTTTTCATAACAAAATCATGCTTTGGCAAGTGCTACATATTCATGACAGTGGATGACTGTGCTCATAGGAGAGTCAGTCTTCCTCACAGAAAAATGCTGCAGAATGTAGTCGATGCTCTGAAATGACTTTGTGGTGAAAACGGGTGAAATTAAATTCTGTGAAGGACTGAAGCAGATTAGACAGTGTTTGAAGGACAATATTTTTTTTTTGGATCCAGCAAGATCTCTGGCTGAATTTTTTACAAGTTTAATGAGAACTCTTCACATTAGTTGATAATAAGTGTCAAAAAAACAACTTGGGGAACCTGACAGACTTGACAGGTTGGCAAGAAAGCTGTGGTAGAAGAATACTGAACAAAAACAAGGACTGTGAAAATCCAACATTTGGAGGTTTTAAGGGAAAATAACTCCTTGTAGAGAGATTAAAGGAACTGGCAATGGGTAAACATTTGTTACAGCGGCACATTTATCATGTTAATTTTTTTTGTTTTGCCAAGTTAAAAATGAGAAAAGTAAGATAAGTAGTTTCAATGTGTCCCAGCAGACCTAAAGCACAACATAAAACAGCAATATTCTCACTGCTAACATTACTTACTAAAATGCAGAAATTAAACCATACTCCTCTGCTGCATGTTCATAGTTGTTACATCATATTTCAATTATTTCTTCCACAGAAAGCTTATCACTGTCAATAATTAATAAGAAGGCACATTTTTGTGTCAGTGGTAATGATTCATGGAGAAAATTCTAATCTGTGATGATAACAGATGAACTGCAGTGAAGTCTAGGTTGATTGTTTTTCTTTATTAGAGGCTGAGCACAGAGGATTCTGGGTTTTCTCCTGTCGTATTAAAGGAGACAGTGAAAAAGCAGAGGGGAGGAAGAGGATCAGAGGTGAGGTAAAAGGCAAAACAAGAGTGTGAGGGTATTTTAGAGGTCAAGTTACGCAGGCAAATGTTAAAGTACAACAGGGGAAGAGTAAAGAGGTGAGAAGTTGAATGCTGACTTACGAGGAAGGAGAAGAGTGTAGAAGAAAAAGGATGTGAAACTCGACAACAAAATTGAATTGAAGCCCAGAGGAGAAGAGGGAGACAGATCTAATCTGATAAGCGAGGGGAGAGAGGAAGAAAAAAGAGATGCGTGCTGATGGTGTTAACAAAACGTACTTTGAGATAGAGACACAAGGAAGAGGAGAAATGGATATCACTGAAAGAAAGAGAGAGAGTAGGTGGATTTATTCCTGCTAAATAAGATAGCATCATTCTGATGTGTGCATGACTCTGCTTCCTCAAAACTCTGTGCAAATGCATGTGATATGTTTGTGTGTCCATGTGTATGTAATATCCTCTTACATGTTGCTGAGAGTGTGTTGCAATCAGAGAATAAAATCTTTATGAAAAATGCCTTTCATTGTACAAAACATTACTTGTTGTTGTGTGTATTCCAGTGCCTGTTTGAACCATGTAGCAGTAAAAAACAGAGACAGACTGCCACTTCTGATGCTGCTCATGTATGTGAGCAAACAGGCCGGGCGCCAGCAGGCAGGTACTGACTAATAAACTTAACAAGCATGTAATGGAACATGTTTGGTTTCAGGTGTAGCCTGTGTGCTGTATTTGAAAACACTTTTACATGTTCTGCATGCATGACTGCACACTCACTGCACTTAGCAAGAAACAGAAGATGTCCCTCCACTGACCTCCATGACTCCCTGTTTTCTAGGCTTCTGTTTATCCAGTGATAAAAAGAGGGAACATAAAGAGTTAATCAGTTAGCTTCATAGTTCAAACTTGCTGGAATTTTAAATTTTGATGGAGCCAAGCTTGCTGTTTACTGTTGCTGGAAGAGGAGTGGAAAAGAACAAGTCACACAACACTGCCTACGCTGCTTCTTGTTTGTTGCTATTGGCTCCTGATGCTAGCAAACGCCAGTTGCAAGTTGCCTGCTACTTAACGAAAAATTCTGTAAATAAGCATCATTGATGATTTCTTGAAGGTGACAAACAGAAATGAGGGATTTCTGAAAACATATATGAAAAAAATCTGCCCCTGCGAAGACATGAGTCCAGCTCAGGGAAAGACTGAACACTCTGTTCCACTATCACATGGATGCCTTTTCCTCAGCATCATCAGTACAGAGCTGTTCGTCATGTTAAGTCCTCATTCTCACTGGTTTTGGATCACCAGTGCATGGTCGCACAATGAATACTACATCTTGCAAGGTCATTTGCTCTTTCTCTCCCTTTCTAGAAATGAAGAGGAGAAATCTTCCAGTTGCTTGGAGCCACATGAAGACTGGAAAATAGCTAAAATGAAGCATTTCTGACAGAGGCTGGAATGAAGGTTTTCAAAGACAGCAGCCTGAGATAGAAAAACAGAGTTTTGTGAGCTGTTAATCATACAAAGCTACTACAAAGGCAACAGAGAGACAATAGAAAGCCCTCAAAATGACCATAATAGCTATTCTTTAAGTGAGAATCTAATACGGGTGGAACAAAATAATGTCCCAACCGATTATCACCATCCTGATTTGATTTTCATAAATTTTAACACTATATACTGTCTAAAATTTTACTTTTGGGCTTTATGTTTTTATTAAGAGGCTAGGATGGTAAGGAGAGTAAGGAAATTGGAGGAGATAGTGGGACTGTAACCCCTGTACAAGACGTGTGAAAAAAAAACCCAAAACCACAAAAAACAACAAAAAACACAACACCAATAATTATTAATATTTGTCCTGGATAAGACAAAAGGATACGTCTCTGAGCTTTGTTACAATTGGACTCAATTTGTCACTATGTCACAACTCATTGTGGCACTCATCAGAACTACTGCAGCAAGGAAGTGATCTCTATGGAAAAAGAGTAAACAGCCTGTCCAGCTGTAGTAAACTAGCCCTATTAAGGACTAGCTTGAGAGCACCGGTTTCCAATTAATAGCTCAGAGCAAAAAAGGGTCAATTTTGGAACAAGTGGCCAGAAGCACTTAATGAGAGCAGAAATCTCTAAGCGACCACAGCATGATACTAAATAAGAAACAGTTTGCCTATAAGTGTGCTATACTAATTTAAAAGCCAGCATGTGCCTTTAGTGTGGTACACTCTACATGATATCAGGCCTGACTGTCTCCTTCTGGCAGAAGTCAGCATTTTTTGGGGCCCTAAAGATTATGTTGCCAGTTTTACCCATGGTTTCTTCAGTGATTTCACTCTCCCTGTTCTACTAGGAAGGAGATAGTGGACGCATGAATTAAAATTGTAAATTTAAACATGTTTTACATTCACAACCAAATATCCTGTTGTGTTGAGGGAACCTTGTACAATAGTACATGCAAAGCATAAAGTTAGATGGATGTCAAGAAACAAGGGCGAACTTGTTTAACTGAAGTAAAAACACAAATGTTTATAAGATGTGTCTTGTAAAAATGGGTCAGTGACTTTATTGTTTCCTTAGATAAGAAGGAAAATAACTAGCTCTGTTCAAAGACCTGTCAAAAACCTTTGACACTGTAGACTATGTGATCATGAGACACAGACTACTTAGTATCTGTCTGTCTGAACATTCTCTCAGTTGGTTTGAGAATTATCTGTCAAAGAGATCACAGTACATGCAGGCTGAAGGCCTCACTTTGAGCCCTTTAAAAGTAAGAAATGGTGTACCTCAAGGTTCAGTCCTGGGACCATTATTGTTTACCATTTATATTAATAATACTAGGCACAATGTTCCAAATGTGAACAGGAAGCTTTTAATTTACAAGTCACCTTTACAGATTTAAAATTGTTCTGAAATCCTGAAAAAACAAAACCCATAATTTTTAGTAACTCAAAGACTAAACCACAGGACTCACCTTTAAAATTATGTTTCATGGTGATATGATTGAGCTTCTCTCATTTTATAAATATTTAGGTTTCTTAACTGATGACAACTTTTGATGGCAACTGATGGCAGCTTGTCGAGAAGCTGAAGCTGTGTCTGCGCTTTTACTTCAGAAACAAGTCCCTTTTTTCATTTGTTGCAAAAAAGGGACTTATTGCTGCAACTTTCTTGCCCCTGACTGACTATGGTGAGGTTTTGTACATGCATGCATCTTTACAATGCCTTCACTCTCTGGACACTGTGTACTATTGAGCATTGAGTTTTATTGTATTGTATTTGTCTCAAGGCTCTAACTCATCACTGTGAGCTGTATTCTTGAGGTGGTTGGCCTGTGTTGTCTATTTGAAGACAAAATCACTGGCTCGTTTTCATTTTAAAGCAATTCTTAATTTGCTTCCCTCTTACTTATTTGATTATATCAAGCTGAGAAATGTTGGAACTTACAGTTTTCGCTCAGTCGCTCATTTGCAAAAGTATTTTTTCTGTCTGTTCCTAAAGTACATCTTGGATTTAGAAATGGATACGGTAATCTGCTTTTGTCATTGTTTCGTGTTGTCTGTAATTGTGTTCTATGACTTGCTGCTGAGATTTTTAATCTCAATGAGGCTTTCCTGGTTAAAAAAATTCTAAATAAAAAAATAAATACATAAATAGAAATGTATCGCAACTGAAGTGACAAGGAGGGGAGTTTGACAGACAACACTACTACAATGGATATGCCGAGTAGCGAAGCAGCTAGCAACAACTGGCACTACAACTGTCCTGTCATTCACCATGTTTGTTTACTCTGAGGTGAGATTTTCAGTTTTAAGGATCAGGACAGTGGTTCTCAGTAAGTGGAGTCTGTTAGTATGCAGTTTTTATGTCGGCCATATTTCTGCACTCCACTCATTTTAAGGACTAAACTGTTAAACCTGTCATTTGTCATGGTGTGTGAGGGTTTCTCACATTTTCAACATCTGTAAGAATTTGAAGTCTTTCAGTATCAGAGCAGGCTTTAGGTTGAGTTTAGAGACAGTTTTACATCCACAATAATCCTTCCAATTTATAAAGAGTTAAATGAGGAAACAAGAAAAATGACAGGCAAAATTACAAAAATAAGATTCAAGTGGTAATACATAAGAAATATTGTTTAAAGCTGTCTGATATGAATTATAATGCTTGTCCTCACCAAAAGTGATCTAGGGTTTTACACCATCCTCAGCTCCCCCCAGCCTGCAGAGATTCCCACCAATACCTTTACTGCACACACCTTAACTTGATTTAATCAAAAGGAATTTTTCTAAAATAGATCAGCAGGAGACCATTTGATCTCAGGTTCTCTGTCTCTCTCAACCTTACTGTAGCTACTCCATCTCTTCTCTTCTCTCTGTCAGCATTAGCGTGCCTGTCACGTGCACCAGCCACAGTGCGCGTGGGAGGATGACTGACTCTGTATGGGAATGTGACATCAAACTTGTGAGTGGAGACGAGAGTTCTTTTATCAATGAATTCTTCACCAAATACGCCAACACATTCGGGCACGTGCAGCACATTTGCATCCACTGAATTGGCTCCTTCTCACAGTGAATCTCAGAACACAGCAGCTCCCTCTTTACAGACTGATACCAGTCTATCGGTCCCTGCATATGACAGTGAATGCTCACCAGCTATCTAGCTATTGATTCACTGGCGAAGAGCATGAACCTTCATGCAGCATGCTCCAGAATCTCTATCAACAGACCAGTGGAAACTTTAACAGATGTCTCCTTAACATCCAGGCTGTGATGCAATGAAAGAAAGTCCCAGCATTAAACTAATAAATGTGGTTAGATGAATGAATGTTTCTCCATGGTTTAGCTGGTGGGTGTAATAGCCAATGTGGGGGCACTCATTTGGTCTTATTCCCTCAAGGCTCCCATAAATAGTCAATGTGCATCGATTGCAAATGGCTTCAGATGAAAACCCAGCTAAATGACCATGGTGCCATTATATTAGCAAAATGACAAACAGCAAAACAGATATCATGAAGCATGAAAGCATTTCTGATTGATTGTTTCTGCCTTACAAGAGGGTGATGCTGTGTGTGCGTGTGCCTTGCGTTGGTGTGCATATATAAGTTCTCTGTTCATCTATTGAATAACATGATTGTTATTTGCTGGGTGTGTATTTAACATTTGGCGTGCATCCACTCGATGCAAAGCCACACAGACAGGTTTGTCAATCCTTCTATGACTGTCATTAATGCCATTAATTGGTTGGAGCGGATGCACACCTGGGTCCCTTGGTCTATTTCAGAAGCCTGAAGGAAAACAACTTTATGTGGACAGAGAGGGCAGAGCTGAAGCTCTGCTTATAAGAGGGAGAATCACTCTTCTACAAATAACTGGCAGTGTCAAATGAATTAAAGAAATACGCTTTCTTGCCAATGTCAAGAAGATCAATACATCTTTTGAATCTGTCCACTAACTACATTTAGAAAATGATACACTTAGCTTTGCTCCTTCCAGAGGTAAACGTTGCCACATAAATATCTTTATTTTGAGATGCTTCAAAAAGACAAAAGCAGGTAGCAAGTGAAAAGATTTTTTGGTGTCCACAGTGGTCTAGCGGTCTCTGCAAGCATTTCAGCAGGAGTTGGCCAGGAAACCAGTCTGTTTAGTGATTAAAGGAGATGCAATGAAATCCAGAATCCCATTGGCTGTATGCAATGACCATTTAGCCTTTGATTTGTCTCTATAAATCAAGATTTCCATACACATGCCTTAATCAAAACTCCAAACACCAGCCAATACTTGGACTGTAAACAACAACCAGCCAAAAGAAGTGAAAGTCTTGGCCAGAAAGACTTTGCCGCTTACTGGAAGCCTAAGAAGCTGTGCCTCCTCAAACAATAACCAATAGTTTCAAGCTGAGCTTATCACCGCCTGACTCCCGCTTCAGACTCATTAGAGGGGAGTCCATCCTTTTTTTTTGACTTGTGCTAAAGCAAAGCTAGCAAATGCATCAAGGTCTAAGACTTGCACGTTTGACTTTGTGTCAGTGTATTGTTGTATGTGTTTTACCTGAACTTCCCGCGCATGGTAGGCTATGATGAGACCCAACAGTATGACTGTGGACAGACTGATCAGACACTTCAGGGCCAGAGAGTACATGGAACTCTGCAAGGAGAGAGAAAAGACACACAAACATTTTGGGTCTTAGAAAAATGTAGCATAGTCATAACACGCTTCATATCAAATCATTGTTGTGATTCTTTCATGTTTGGGCCACAAAATCGTAAAAGTCACTTTCTGTAGTCTGGAGGCAAGTTCAGAATGAGCAAATAGCATGTGAACTACAGCATCAATGGTTCAGTAAAGACAATATGAACTAACATTCAAACAACAGACCTTTAAAGCTGACGAGAAGTATAGTGGTAGTGTTCTGCCCGTCAATATCATTCTGAAGTCAAGCCTTAAATCCTCTGCTCATCTGGTTTCATAAGGCTTATAATCAATGCAGTGGGGAACTTCCGATCAATACAACTCATAGCACTTCAGTGGCTTCTTAACCCCCTTCACCTTGCTTGCTCAGAGAACAGCTCAACTGGAGTCATCACACACAGGTGCACACACTCATACACACACAAATACCTACATTAGCCCATTAACAATAGAGGCTAAGCAGGGGCAATAAATCAATTTTATCGATTATTTCGAGTCTTTTTTTTTTTTTTTTGCAGACAGTTAAAAAATAAAAAATATGAGTTTTTTCTCCTCTTGCTATGGCACACCTTTTGCCCCCTTACTGCAGCTTACTGTAATGGAATCATTTACCCAAGGCACCACATATGATAAGAAAGGGACACAATGGTGAGTGATAACTGAAGTGGTCGCTTTGCAGATCACTAAAATACACGTTACCCATATGGACAAGACTGTGTTTATCCACTTGCTAAACACTATATACCCAAGGTCCAAGTGAAATTCCATGTATCCGTGTAAGTTGTACCATCGTTTGAGGCTAGAGAAAATGAAAAATGTTAGTGTTGTGTATTTTTTTTCAGATTCAGTAATGAGAGAATTCCTTGTTAATGCTTTTGAAATGGTGCAGCTTTCACTGAGAATGTAAACTAGTCTATTTTCTTTCAAACTACAAAGCATATTTTTCTTTTAAACAAAAAAACTTGGCACTCTAATTCCAGGAGGGAAATAGGTGTCACTTTTGTTAAGTTTTGATAAAATAAAAGAAAAACTTGTGTTTAATTATCTCGGAAATTTGTGTTTATTGTTTTCTTTAAAAAGTAGGAAAGAAAATTGGGAAAAATTGTAAATCGATAATTTTGTGAAAAAATCTGAGATATTATTTTAGGCCATATCACCAAGCCCAAATAGAGGCACAGCAAAAATACATGAAAGTGCCGTCAGATTTACAGGTTGAACATTCAAAGGATACATAATGATTGTTTTTGGAGCTGTTCAACAAATTTGTGTACGTAATAGTGTATTTATTGTGTGAATGCAAGAAGCCAGAACACAATCAGAAAAAAATTAGAAACTAAAGCTGATGTACTTCTTAAGAGAGTGTTGTTGAGGACTGTGAATTATCACCCTTTGGTTCTGAAACAAAAACAAGATTGAGTGGAGGATTTGTTACATCACTTCACCTTTTTTTTTGTTTGCCTTCACCTCATCCAAATCTGTCATGCATCAGGAAACCTTGTTATCAACGCATGAAGTACAGCTCGAGGCTCTGTGTTAGTCTGTGTTGACTCCTCCTGTTTGTTTTTTAGGTCTTTTCTTTGGTCCAAGCTGGACTTTTTTGGCAAGTATCAGATTTATTTGAAGGAGGGTAGTTGTGCACATCATGTAAAAGAATTCAACTCTTAATATATTTGTCAGGGGAAGATGAAAACATGCAGCTTCTCTTTTAAAACCAGTCAGAGATGTTGTGAATTTTTTTAAAGTGTCTTCATAAAGTCAAGGGGATGTTTCATACTGAATTTACTCCCCCGTTATAATCAGTTTAAGCACTCTCAAATTAAAGCTTTTGATTGTCCAATAAAACAATCTAACATCAACATTTATGATGGATTGTTCCCAGACTTTGTGCCACTGGAATTATTTTACTGAGCTCTGTAAGTTATTGACTTTATTGAAGCTATACAAGAATTAAATCTGGTGGTTGGAGGAGTTAAGGAAAATTCTCTGCAAATTCTTTATCCCCAGAGGGGAGAAGGATTCCCACTGACCTTTGAGCTTTCTTATTTATTACCTTGCTGTGTAAAATACTTGATAATGACAGTAATCCTTGTCAGCAAAAGCAACAACAGAGATGATAAAAAAACACCATATCAAATCAGTCTAGTGAAGAATTTTGTCACATTTCACCTCTACCTGTTGACACTGTGGGAAAAAATATAAGTTTCTATTAGCATCTTAAATCATAACATAATGACAGTAACTGGGTGTAGATGTGAGAACAGCATAAAGAACCATTTGGGCCCCAACTGCAAACTCCTGTCCCGGTAACAAGGCAACAGAAGCAGAGCTGGTGCTTCTGTTGCCTCCAAGTAGCCATCTCCAAGATGCAGATGGCTACAAGATAACCTCATCTATAAGTGCAAGTGACAATGTTGACACTTTAACAGTGTTAAAAGTTGTGACATCTCCTTCATTATGTTTAAGATTTACACCAAGGAGAAGAGCTGAGTGAAGATAGAAAGATTAACATAAATATTTTACCTGTTCTACTTTTATTGGAAATGAATGGTTTGATGTTAATTCCTCCCCAAGGAGGCTGACAAAAAGTTGTTGCATTAGAAGTATTTCAGATCATGGAATCAAATGAACTATTTTTGGCTAAAAAAAACCCTAATAATTAGAAATCAGTATAATTGGGCATTAGCTAATCTTGTCTGGATTCTAATTTGCATAAACCTCCATTGACAATACATGATCAATAGTTCATGTTACTTTTATTATTTAGCCTATACCTCAATGTGCCCAAATCCCTTTAAAAACAGACATTCCCTCCAACAGCAGCGAGTGACTAAAAAATTTAGCCTCTAAGAAATTAAAATGGCAAGAATCATCATTAGGAGCATTTAAGTGTGCTGATGCAAGCATTCTGCAAAGCACCACTTAGCTTGCTTGAGTGCAGCATCACAGAGCTCAAAGCACGGCTGTGGACTCAGTCCTGTACACTTATGTATTTCCTACACTATCATGACAGCATGCTTGTGAATATTTGCCAACTAAAACCAAGTCAATCTCACATACACCATTCATAATACGACTTCCTTGATTTGAAGGGGGGAAGATCCAAAACAAACATCCATTTTAAATTTAAAAAGGTAGCACAACCATAGAATATATAAAAGTAGCAGTCACAAAAATCTGTAGGGAAATAATTACAATATTCAGTCATATAAAGAACAAACAGTGAAAAAAATGTGACTGACACTTGCAATTTACCATCGAAAGTGGTTATATTATGACACAGTCTTACTGTCTGCTGTAGTTTGTACTTTTTAAGATGTCAAAAAGAAAGCTCACTTTTCAAAGAAACACCAAGAATAAGGCTGGTTAATCTTTCTTTTCCATGGTCTCAGTTGAATACGCTAGTAAACTACAAAGATCAGCCAATCCCTCCTTTAACTGTGCTGTATACAAGTCAATTTTCTTAACTGTTTGAGGGTCTGCACAAAGATCAACTGCAAATAAAATGTAATTTTTCTAAAACACTACTTTGCTACCCAGTGATCCATTTTTAAACATTTTCTGGGTGCAATGTAGTTATTAGATTTATGAACCTTTAGTGAAGAATGAACAGCAGGAAGGTGTATGACAAAAACCATTCAACAGATTGGCTATTACATGTTTTTTCATTGTATTTTGGTAATGGTACAGCTCCATGGCACAGGCCTTGGCTCCACAAGTAATGCCTGTTTTTTTCATTGTTATATTCAGGATTTTTTTAAAGTATTTGTTAAGGGGATTTTTTTAAATTAATTATTTCCACCACACTGATCATTTCAATGAACAAAGGGGCTAAAGTCATCCAACAACAAACTCTTCTGCCAGCGAAAGTCACCAGGTTTCAGGTGTGAAGCATTCATTTCTAATGGAAGATTTGGTTCCATTATTCTATTTCAAAAGCTCTTCAATCTGTGAAATAAAAAGAATTCTGCACACAAGAATCAGCAGTCAAACCAAACACCTTTTCTTCACACCTTTAGAATTCAAACTGTGTATTCACTCTAAAAGCCACACAAGCCAAACTGTTTCATTTTGTCAACACTAGCTCAAGGATGATGACTTGAATCTCTGATTATAAAACACAAAACCCCCCAAAGTGCATTCGTTTATGAGTTCAGAGAGTCGATGAAATGAACACAACTTCCAGATGTCTCTTCGAGAAGAAAAGTTGAGCCACCTTAAGACAGCAGCATCTCCCATCAGATATTTGGCCAGTTAAGTAGGATGCTATTAAGCATTCATTGCCAATCACTCTCTCTTTATCTGAAGCTGCACTCCCAGTTTAGACACACATTACTCAGCCTTTCCCCCATGATGTTATTAAGCACAATCTACATTGCATTTTGGGTTCATGAATATATATTGCAAGTCAGCCTCCTGGAAAATAGAGTGTGCTAGTGTGTCTATTTAGGATCTGTGTAGAGTCTTCATGGCCTTAATGGCTTTAATTCAACATCACACACTAACTCTGTAACACACATAGTCTAGTTGGTTTATCCAAGTCATCCTTCTCTACTGAGCATTTCCTCTTCTTTTAATCAAAGTCTGAGAAGATCAAATATTGGATCAGGCACCTTTTCTGTCTAACATGCACAAACAAACATTTCAGGGGAGGATTATGGCAGTGTTCGTTTGTTGCTCATATCAGTGTGGCTACACACCATTGCTCAGCACCAGGAAAATACCATTTCTCTCTGACTCTCCTCGGATTCCCTCCATCAGTTTGCCCACAGCCTTATAGCTTCTTTTGGTCTTCATTTGCTCATGTTGCCTTGTATCCTCCATCCTTTGCTGGTGTCTCATTTGTACTCACTGAAGCAAGCTAGAAGCAGAAGAAGCCAACATTGTTGTGTTAATGAGAAAAATGCAGCCTCCGATTTCCGCAGCAGTGTCTCTTTAAAGACAGAGATGCAGAGTTGAGCTGAAATGAGATTTTAGTTCACCTCAGCTGCCTGATGTCAGTCCAGGTAGTTTTTCTGCTCCCCCGTCACACTGTCAGAAGCATTTTGTGTCTGCCTGTTTTTTTTTTTAGTGCTCTGCAGGTATTGTTAAAGCCTTGACTGTGAAAGACATGCCTGTGTTTACAAACTTTGGTACTGTCTGCCCAAGTCTATTTTTTTAATCATAACAACAAAGAATTCAGGATTTTCATCAGCTTGTAGTGGTTGATTCATCACCAGTAATGGGACACCTTTTATACTAATGTTTGCCGTTCAAAATTAATGCACCTGCATTTAAAGCCTAGATAAACACAACGACAGCAAGCCTCAGGCTGTTTACAGAGGACACCTCTTGAATTTAAAAACCAGATGCAGGCAAAACTTATTAGAAACAATATGCTGTGGTAGAAGGCCAAATGGGGACACCATAAAGTGTCTTTTCTTTTGAATAAAAGAACAAGCTAATTTTTAAAGCTCAATGATATAGATTATGAAACCCCAGCATAATCAACAAGCAGGCATCATTGCCACAAGAAGTTAAAATTTGGTTGAGAAGTTGCCTGATGTTAATTTAACAAAAAAGACTGAAAGCCTTAAAAGTCTAAAATTTTGTTTATAAGTGTTTGTATTCCACTGTTTCTGGATCTTGTTTATTTATGTTCTGAGCCCATGCAGTGATTTTCACTACAGAGTCATGTCTGTTTTTAATGTTCAAGGTCCTAAGGATCATTGGCATCCAATACCAGTTACTGGCATTATCCCTTTTGTACAGTGATTTCTCTCTTCTCTGAATCTTGCAACAAAATTAAGAACTGAAGATTGTAGAATTGTCAAATTCTTTGTTTACACCAAGAAACATCATTCTGAAATTTTTCTCCTCAACTCAGCCTTTCTAAAAGTGCCTTTTAACACCCACTCATGTTACTAACTTGTTAGTAATTAACTTCATTAGTTGGAGATTGGAGATAAGAAGTTCCTCCTGGTGTTTTTAGCATCACACAACTTTTACAGTGCTTTGTAATTATTATCCATAATGTCTTGAGATGTGATTCTGACAAAAAAAAAATTAAACATTAATTGAAGTATTTTTCATAAAACCATAAAAAATTTTCTGTTTTAACATTTGGTATGTTGTCATTGCAATGCTTGATTTTCCCAGTCTAAACCAAAAACTTATTTTTCCCTAAACCTAATTGAGAAGACTTACCAACAGAAAACATGTCCCAAAGCCAAATGCCCATGCGCTAGCAAGCGTGCTAGCAAGTGTGCTAGCTTCAGTGCTAATATCACTTATTGTCTCTTTGTAGTGTGCTGCTTAGGCTACCACAACAAGCTAAATGTTCTGACCAGAACTTCTTGAGTTCCTGCACAGAAGGCCGCTTATCATTCTGCACACAACGCAGAATGAGTCGGGGGGTTTATTGAAGCAGCCAGCTGCCTGGTGTAACTGAATGCAGTTACACTTGCTAATGTTCCTATTTTGGTGAATTCCCAATTCAGGTCACAGGTATTGGAAGTGAGTGCCCTCCCGGGTCAATAACTCATCATCGTAACATGGTTTCACAAAAATGACACATCTTCCATCCATCCAAGGCAGACAGCAGGCTTCGGCCTGATTTTTATTTGTCTGAGCTGTCTTCTGGGCATATTTCTCACAGTGGACACCATGCACAAATAGCTGTGACAGAATGATTACGTTATCTCGGGATCTCAAGGAATTTTCTGAATTTTGTATTTTTCCCCTTGACCATCTAAGGGTTTTGTAGAAGACTGACTACATCTCACAGTGAAATGCTGGTAGTTTATGAGGGAATGCCACCAAACCCCAATGTGAGCTCAAAGACATATTGTTTACAATGAGGATAACTCATCCATGTGTTTTGATTGACACTGAATTTTAAATATCAGCTAAAACTTAATGGCTGTCACCATTAGTAGTTCAACATCAACCTGCCTTTAGTCTCTAACCTAAATTAAACACTTTTGCTTTTCAGAGCTTGGTGTAAACTTGACTCCAGGTTTTACCCTCAGTCAAATTTTTATTCAAACCAAATAAAACATCTCTCAGATTTAGATTCCATTCTTTCTCTGATGTTACAGTGATGTCCAGTAGACACTCAGTCAAATACTATGACTCACTCTTAAGAAGATCAATACCACTCTCTTGTCTACATGTTGAGTATCCAGCTAATGACAAGCTGTGGTTTTGCAGTGGGGGGTTGTGCTATACACTAGCTTGACCAGGCTTTGGCTTCAATCCTGCACACACATACATCACATTTCTTTCAAGATTCTTGTCTGAACATTGGAGCTGTCAGGCAACCAGCAGTGTATGGGTGAAGTATAGGTGCAAATACTCGAATGAGCCATTTAATCATGTCATCAGTTTCAGGGTCAGGGTATTGTACTGGTTCTCTGTCACACTGTCTTCTCAAACTGTCACACCTGAAATTAGCAGAATAACCTCATCAGTTAAAATGTAATTACCCACAACGTGGCAGGTTTACACACTCTAAATATCAAACGGATATTATTGACTAATGTAAAAACATGGAAACCAGTATTGTGAGAAGTGGTGCAGAGATGTCCTTTTTTTAACCAATAATTTGGTTGACATCCTAGGAAAGATGTGTTTCACGCAGCTCCAGACAAGTGTCACTTTATTGGAATTATTGGCAGGAAACAAAAAAAAAAGATAAAATGACTCTACTTGGTTAGAACATATGGCTCTTTCCACCAGTCATGATGATATTGCAACAGAATATAAGAGAAACTAAGCATTTTTTTAATTATGTGCAGCAACAGATCAAATATATGATCAATGATATACAGTGCATCCAGAAAGTATTCACAGCACTTCACTTGCTCCACATTTTGTTATGCTTCAGCCTCATTAAAAAACTAAATGATTTTTAGTTTCTCCTCTCTTCACAGAGGACAGCTGAAGCTCTGACAGAGGGACCATCAGATTCTTGGTCTCCTCCCTGACAAAGGCCCTTCCCCCCTTTAGATGAGCGGCCAGTTCTAGAAAGAGTCCTGGTGGTTCTGGACTTCTTCCATTAACAGATGATGGAGGCCACTGTGCTCATCGGGACCTTCGAAGCAGCAGAAATTATTTTGAACCCTTCTGTCTCAGAGGTCTACAGACAGTTCCTTTGACTTCATGCTTGGTTTGTGCTCTGACATGTACTGTCATGTGTGGGACCTTATGTAGACAGGTGTGTGCCTTTCCAAATCATGTCCAATCAATGATTGGAAATGATCCTGTGATTTTACTTCAGGTGGTCTAAAATTAAACAGCTGGAATTTTAAGGATGGCCAGTAGAAACAGGACGCACCTGAGCTAAATTTTGAGCTTGTAGCAAAGTCCATGAATATATCCCATCTGAGCTAGATGTAAGCATTTGCTGCAAGTTTTCTCCCACTTTCTACTTCCCACATTTCTTTTCTGCTCTCCACTGTCCTATCTC
The DNA here is from genome assembly GCA_030710495.1 of Labroides dimidiatus. Classification (NCBI taxonomy): domain Eukaryota; kingdom Metazoa; phylum Chordata; class Actinopteri; order Labriformes; family Labridae; genus Labroides; species Labroides dimidiatus. Next base: position 16,739,237 of record CM061148.1, on the reverse strand, counting down.
ATAAAGGTAAAATTATTTGACAATAATTAAAATAAGCCTCGCCACCCCACCTTGATTTTGGTGGTCAGTGACACAGAAGTGATAGGAGCAACATTTCGCAAAACTTGAACTGTTTTTAATCCAGAGTGCTGTGAGAACAGCATAAAAAGAGCTGACACCAAGCACACGAAACACTAAACTGCTTTGCTTCATTTAGAAATAGGGGCTGCTGAGGTAAAACAAAAACAACAAAATCACTGTCAGTGGACACAGGTCCTAAAGTAAGTTATGGAACATCAGATTTGAAGCTGTCCCTGATGTGTTACATGTTTCAGCATGAATGTATTAAATGCGTGTTAGTGCTTTTTTTCCTCCTTATTGTCAAGCTGTGCGTAAGTGAGTGATTAGTGCGTATTGATTAAGGACTTGGTGGGAAGCATCCAGAGCTAACAGGCTTTTTGAGCTCTTTTAAGCTCCATTAGCAAGCAGACACACATGCATACACAAACATCAAGCACACACCATTGTAAAAGAAACACTACATAGACTGGATTCATTAACTTCTCTTACTCATTCCCTCATCCCCTCATCCTACATTGTATAATATATATCTTATGTCCCCAGTTTCTTAACCGAACATCAGTCTGAACTGTATCCAAAAATTAGCTTACCCAGGAATACACACACACACACACACACACACACACACACACACACACACACACACACACACACACACACACACAAAATATCGTTTGGATTTTAGATAAGGGCTTCCCCCAGATGTCCCCATCTCACCTTTACTGGCACAGATTCAAGAACAAACACACTTTGCTTACAGCACATTACTCTTATAACGATAAGTCGCCCATACACATGACGGTAATGCATTTTAATGTGCATGTGTGTTTGTGTGCACTTGCGTGCATGTATGTGTGTGTGTGTGTGTGTGTGTGTGTGTGTGTTGTAATGAGTTAGCCTTGGGGGTCTCTCCCTGACGGAGCGACGCCTCCATGCAATCAGTCTCCAGGGAAACAGGCAGTAGACAGAGAAGAGATGTCACCTTACCAGGATAAACACACACTCTCACACACACATGACTGCACATTGACACACCATTACTGCCCAACACACTCCATTAAATCAAGACAAAGGAAGATGTGAATCCTCACTCACACACAAACACACAGACAGCAGGTGCATCCATGTGTACCAGTATGAAAGAGACATAAAGACACACACACACACACACACACACACACACACGCCATGGGTGTGTATACTCAGGGGAGATGACTTAGTGACGTGAAAGTTGTGTTACTGCTAGATGATGCAAGCCCAAACACACCCATGTGTACCAACACACTCACACATACAGAGACAGCTAGCCCAGCCTTGTTACTCTGAAAGAAATGAGCATATTTGTACCTGTTAGTAGCAGGACCTGTGGGAGCTGCCATCCCTTTAGAAGCCTGTGATCAAGAAGATGAAGAGAGTGTGGAAGAGAGTGAAGGAAAAGAGGGGGAGGAGGTGGAGGAAGGGGGCAGAGCGGTGCAGAAGTGCTGAGATGGCTGATAGAATATGGTGGCAGTTGGTGAGTTTAATTCCCTGATGATCCCCTTGTACAGTCTGAGCAGCAGCAGGCATTCACTGTAAGTGTCCTCGCAGAGAAAGGGCTGCAAAGGTCACCCAGTAAATGTCTGCGAGAAATGTCACAGATAGGGGAGTGAGGGTAGGGAGGGAGAGAGAGGGATGTTGTAAGCCTGCTGGGATGGCAATGAACCCTTTGGGAATATGTCGATGTATTTAAGAACTGCAGGAGGGATGTAAACATGCCACCTAAATGAGAAGAAGAGAGGAAGTAAGGAAATGACAGCGGCAGGAAGAGTGCAGAGATGTGCTGCTACAACTGTCCTCCTCTTTCACTGACAACAGCAATATGTGACATAAACAAACTCGGTGCAATAAAAATAAATATATCATAGCTATAATGGAAGCGGTTTATTAACTTTAATTACTGAAGGTCTTGACCCTTTATGAAATAAGTAAAAATACAATTACAGAATTAATGCCAGAGAACTTTTCTTTCACACCCAATGAAAGAACTTCAATCAAGCCCTCTCTTACATGAGCTGAAGAGCTTCCGCTGGCCTGCTTTAGTCTGTACTTAAAACTGTTTTGATCACTGACATTTTATTAGCTCTCAGTTATGCTGTACTCTTGACCTTTTCCATACCATTGTTGTTTGGAGGCATCACATAATAAGCGCCCAGGATTCAGCTCCTTTTTTATACAGCACTTTCACACGGTCGTCCTTCATTTGGGGGGAAAAAAACCCACATCTTATCTCCCTGCTTTTTTTCTTTTCTTTTCTTTTTTTTTTTATAAACCCAGCTCGCTTTTAGCTAAATGTCTCAATCATCTTAAATTTTTACAATGAAAATTGGGGAGGGAAAAGGAGGCTTAGGGAGCATGCATTTGCATCACATCTTCTGAGACCTATCTAACAGTTCTCAGACACTGAAAATAGTGTACAAACTAAGAACAATGTCTCGGTGAAACAATTGATTTTTAAGCTCAAAACAACAGCTCAAAAGTGAGATCAAAACTTATGGAGCTTCCCCTGATGACTGGCTTTAGCACAAACCATAAGGTTTGCCTCCTGCATGTAAACAGACAGGATAATGGTTGAACTGTACAATGAAATTACATGCCAAAAAAAGAATAGTTCTGATTAGTTATTTTCTGCTATACAATGGGATATTGACAGCTCTGTTGACAAACATGGCTGTATTTGCTGGATTGGCAGAGTAGAGGAGGAGCAGTGAGAGGGTCAATAACTAAAACCTGCACTGTTCAAACCAGATCAAGAATCCGTTCTGTTTGCCTGTGGGACCTTCAGTTTTGTTAGTAATTTAAAGGTGTATTTTGGGTAGCAGTAAGTCAATACTTTGGCTCGACCAGCTGATACTACTGTGCAGACTCAGGTTAGATGTCATCAGCATGATATGTCAGAGACACATAGCTCATCTTTATTTACAGTCAGTGGAGCAGCTCAATAGACTGACAAGCACCATTTATGTTACTTATAACTCAATTCCTGATACCAGATACCCTTTTTTGATGGTATCAGATGGGTTTTCACTATAGAAGCAGCTCTATCTGTGAAATTATCAATACTTGTGTAAACGAAAGACAGGAAGAGTGCACACACATGATCTCTAACCCCTTCACCTTTACATGAACATACAACACCCATCTGCGTTATGGAGGTGTCAAGTTTGTGTATTGACAGTGTGACAGGTGAAGCTAACAACAGCTGTGTGCCTCCTCAGAATAGCCGTGTTCTATAGCAGGACCAAAATGTGGCGAGGGGCTGGGGCCCCTGAGGAACCACAAGGGCCTTAGTGAAATGATCTATTGATCTGACAGTGACAGGCCACATGCTAAGGTCCCAGGTGTCCGAAGGTCTCAGTTATTCTAAGATAGAGACACATGTCAGACAAGAACCCCCTCCCTTTTAACCCTCTCCCAATAAAATCAATAATAGAAGCTCATAAAAGTGTTTTAAAGAGGGATCGTCCCCTCACTGCTGTTAACAGAGAACTGTGTCAAGGTCCTGGACCAGAGGCAAAGTGGTGCCACTGCCCATCAGTAAAAGAAGGCAGAGGAAAGCAGGAGTTCAAAATACTGACACTTTAAAGATGTACAACAGAAACTCTCAGACAAACAATGCCAGAGATATGAAAGACTCATGTTTATCTTTGATTCTATTGGATAAAAATCCCACAATTCTGCCTAAGAGTAAATGAAACTATTTTACATTCATGAATTATTTCTTCATACAATAGTCTCTATCTGCATAATATATCTCAGCTCAACAACTAGGATTTGACATTTACAGTATAGGAATTCACCAACCATGCCTGGAGTGGTGAATAGCAATGGAGGATGAAGTATTCAGAATCATAATTGAGTAGAAATGACCAGAAGCATATAAGTATGAAAATACAAATTTACCAATGAAGCCCTACTTCTTAAAGGCTACTTGTGTAAATCAAGGTTTTATCAGATGACAAATCCCTCTTTTGCAGAAAAATGTCCACTGGCAGTGATACAGTATCATACACTAAAAGTTTTCATCTTAGCTTCCTCATCCTTTCATCCTGAGGCCTGTACTACAAAGCCGGATCAACACATTAGGGATGTCTCTTGGTTAGCTGGGTTGACTTAAAGAGACATGTGCTATCCCAATGACCGGTACAAAGCTAGATATCAACTCGCTAATTTTTTATGCCTGTAACTGCTTCATGTGTGTAGGTGTCAAATAAGACAATTAACAGCTCACTGGAGAAACAACCTTTCTCAACATTTTCTACCATAATTATTCAAAGTAAGTGAAATTCTTTGACTTTCAAAATATAGTAGGTAAGATGTTTGGTATGGAATAATTATACAAAATCAGCAAAAAGATGGGAGGTATCACCTTGTACACAAGGGACAACAAATCATCACAAACTAAAGGTTCCTCACAGGAGCTTTAGATGTCAAGGGATACAAAGTTCAATATCTATATTTTTTGATGTAGTACAGCTGACGTGTAAAGAAGCATGAGTTTTTTTCATATCACCCAAGTTTAGTAATTAGGCAGATGTAATTTTCTCTTTTCCTAAGCTGGCAAGTATAAGAACAGCTCTATCCACAGCAAATGTATCTTAGTGATCTCATTCACGGAATCACTCTTGAACCTGACTGATTTGGACAAGATAAAAATTGAGGGTTGAGGCTGTATTCCAACGAATTGAGAATGTCAGCTGTAGCTACAGAATGTGCTGACAGGGTTTGAATCTGTTTCTGCACATGAATATACATATGCTTAGTCACTGAACCCACAGTCACGAACACCATGTCCTCCTCTGTTAACCTCTCTCCCTCTATTCATCCTCACACACACATATAAACACACATGCACGCACCATCCAACCCACCCTGTTTAGTTCCATTCTTACTCTTCATCTCTATTTTTGGGAGAGAGAAAGAGAGCAGCTGGTTAGGTAGAAACGCATACACACAGGCGGTATACGCTGGCATTGTGATCCAGTACAAACAGCTCTGATATGAATTCGACATTATGAGGCTGATAATTTACATTTCCAGGAAGGTAATAATTCTGCTTTATCTTTATAATTGAGGTCAAAGTGGGCGGTTGTGTTCTTCTGGAGTGCGATGTTTTGAAAGGTGCTTGTAATGTTATGCCCCTTTAATGTATGTAAAAACGGTGGACATAATATTGGGAACGCCTCTCCATATAATGTACTGCAATTGCATTGCAACTGCAAATAGAACTGCAGTTTTATTAATATCCTAATGCATTAACACAACATTTCTTTTTTTTACTATGGCGGACTTTAAAACAGAGCTCTTTTATCGGATCACATAGTGTCAGTGTGGATAATAAAGTGCACAGTGAGTGTATACATACAGAAGAACGATCTGCTCAGATCACATTTCTGCTACAAGCTCTCACACCACGAATCAAGAACCTCTGTCAATACAAAGCAGCACTTCGGAGAGGCAGCATCCATTTTCAGTGTGTAAAGCACATGTGTGCCGGGGTGGACAGTGCATGTGTGGGTGAGAGATTATCAATAATCAATAGGAGAAATCATTCAAGGCCTCCCTCTTAGACTGCTTTAAAGCACTGCATGAACCCCGGCACTTCTCTCTCTGCCATCCTCACATCCATCTCCTGATCCCTTCTCTCTTTCATCCTCACGATCTCCATCCTCCTTTTTTTTTCCCCTACAACAAACCAGCAGGCTTCTTTCCACCTCAATTATCTAAGTGAGGGCTTGAACTGTCTGATGGAGCTCCAGTATCTGTTGGAGGCACACCAAAACTCCGACCATAAAACAGAAAAAATACGTAGCTTGGCACTCTGCACGTGGAAATGAATTTTGATCAGTCTGTGCTGACACAGCTGTGGGATCAAATTCCTTCTCAAATGTGAAAACTTGAAAGGAGACTAATATTACATATATGAATCTACCTAAAGTTTAACTTACAGTTCTTTCCTGAAAGCTTCAAGGACATAGGTTGATGAGAAAATCAGCACAAGAGCATTTGTCAACACTGGCCACCTTTCCTTAAATTCAGGGTTGACCATCACTCCTCATTGCTGTACAGTGTTGTCTGATTGAGATGAAGAATGAATTAATTTTGCCTTAAGAGCCTAAATTACACTTTTATTTTATCATCGCATTTCCGTTATTCTCTCCTTCTAAACCCTTTCATTTCTCGCCCAGCCGCTTCTTCTCTCTTCTGATCACACTCCCTCAGTTTGACGCCCACTGGAAGAGCACAGGATCGTGGAGGGAGTGAGAGGGGATGAATAAAGAAGGAAAGAAAGAAAGAAAGACATAAGAAAGAAAGAAAGAAAGAAAGAAAGAAAGAAAGAAAGAAAGAAAGAAAGAAAGAAAGAAAGAAAGAAAGAAAGAAAGCGTGGGTTAAGGAGAGAGACTTGAAAAGAAAAAGAGATCGAGAAGTTGACTGCCTTCTACACAGAGGAGAACAAGTCCATAGAAAGGTGGGGAAAAGACAAAGATGGATTTAGAGAGAGACATTTAAAATATGAATTCCCATTTATAACAAGGCATAACCTCTAAATGGATGATTTTCATAAATTAATGAGTTGGCAAAGGCACAGCCGGTGAAACAGAACAGGTAGTCCTTTTCCAGCCTTGAAAGAGACACAGAGGGTGAAGAGGAGACCACAGAGCATAAACAGACTCAGACAAGAAGGTAGGATAAAGATGGAGACACGCCCAGCTGGACTGCTGTAATGAGCTATCAGCAAATCTGTGCCCTGATGCTGTCCTTTTTCCTCTTCCAACTTGGCTGTATGTGTAGAGCAAGAATTGTTTTCACAGCATTAGCTAAACAGATTCCTCTGTGAAAGGCTGAAGAACTGGAAAATGACTGCATGTCTGCATCATGAAGGTGAGCAAAACTGTTTCAAGGCTCCCTGAAACTCTTTGGCACACGCACACATATACACAAACACAACTGAAATAAACAGGCAAAAGCAGCCAGGGGCCATTCAGCTTATTACACTCCCCATTACACAGACAAATGAGATCCTGGCCTCGTACTGATAATCTGCCCCCCCACTCGGCCCCCAAATGTCCTCTGTGTTGTTGTATTACATCATTCAGAAGCAGCAACTGTCAGGCCTACTTATTACAATACACAACCCTCATACAGCATGGACATCATGATGTTCAGAGTGGGATGTAGCAGTCATGTATTCAGTGATTAATTGGTGAAAGCTGACTCTGGTTACCTAGCCACCATCTCATCCAAAACAGACAACATTTCAGAAGGTGACATGTTGAAGACGCGCTGCATTCAGCTGTTGTTTTGAATCAGCAAGTTACAGCGATTACATAATTTGATTCATGAACTAAATCCTGCATATCCTGACACTTTTATGTACTATGACCGTGACTTAAATAGCCTCAAAATTTTGTTCAGTATCAAACTTAAAAGAGGTTTCCAGCAAAGCATCAGTGCACAAGACCCCAACTACAATGGAAGCCTGGTCTCACAGAGGCAAACTTGTTGTAACACCTTTAATGGGTTAAGGGGACGTTGAAGGGCCAATACACCAAATCTCTAATGCTATTTTATAACACTGGGTAAGTTACGAGACAGAGATAGATGACAAAAATGGTCAAATCATTGGACCAAAGGCTGAGATATTGTGACTTTTACTCAACATTGGGAACACAACTCAATGAGCACTGAATCCTACACCTCCCATAATGCAACACGACTGTGTCTTCCACAAACCCTTCCTGCCTTGACCACTTTTCTGTGATGATTGAGTGTTTTGACTGCACATCTTTAGTTTGAAACAAGGACTTTTCCCTCCAAACTTGTAGTCTCAAAGCCCAGGGCAAGATAACCCAGATGACATCACTATGACATCATATTTTCTTACGCTTGATCAAGCTTCTCTAATTCTGTTAATCACATTGTATGAATGTAATCAGGACTGACCAGGGGCTCGATGTGGAAGAGAAAAGTTATGGTGATTCTAAAGGCCCATGACTGGTGTAAGGGGCAATGTGAAATTTTTGATAGAGTGAGTGAAAGTATTACTGGTTTATCTCCTCACCTTTGTGTACACACCCCAAGACAGCTCTGTCTCAATCACCATCACAACGATGCCAAACATCCCGAAGATGAGGGCGTAGTCGCTCAGCCTCTTCCTCTTCTCAAACAGCGCTCTGCGATGCCCCAGTTTATAGCCAATATTTTGGTTCTTCCGTTTAGGAGCTTTGGAGGTGCTGCCTCGGGCCCCAGTACCAACAGCCCCGACCCCCTGCCTGCTGCTCCGCCCTGTTTGCGCCCGCCTGCTTTCCACCAGTGCGTGGTTCTGGTGGTATATAGACATCTGATTGGATGTGGAGTCTGTGATGTCGTACCCGCTTCTGGGGTACGGTGAGTCTTCTTTGGATGAAATCACAATTTCTGGTGGGCTCTGGATTAGGGGTTGATTTGTAGACGACTGAGCCGACAAGGAGGTAGGAGGGGCTTCTCGCTGTCGGTCATGCCCACCAGCAGCCGTTGCCCCAGCAACAGCAGAAACGCCAGCCTCTTTGGTTTCGCTGCTGCTGTCTGATTCAATGAGGTTTCTGCGAGAGGCGCTGAGGCGACTCAGGGGCTTCATGACCCCACCTGTGTACTTACAGGAGCTCATGGCTATCTCTGTGAACGGGTTACTGTCCCTTCGATGAACCAGAGGACTGGCCTGTCTGTGTTTACACCCCCTGTCTCGCTCCCTGTCCCTGTCCCTGTCCCTGTCCCTGTCACGCTCTCTGTCCCTTTCTCGCTCCATGGATGGTGAGTGGGAAGAGTAAAAGAGGGCATTGTAGACTGGCGAGTTGTCCCCGCTAAGGCTGTGCTGTGAGCCCAGGCAGGAGGAGAGTGGGGTGCTGGTGGGGTGCAGGGCGTTAGGGATGGGTGGGGGCAGAGGCTGGGCTCCGGAGGACGACAGTGGCAACTTGGGGAGCGATGCTGGAGGTAAACTGGGCGTGGCAGGAGATGGGGATGGGGTGCTGCCATTTAGACGGTCGAGGCTTGATCCTCCCATGTGGTTGGAGTGATTTGATCCTGGCTGGTTGCCAGTGGTGGAGGGATGGGTTATGCTGCCCAGGGGTAGGAGGAAGCGCTGGTCCTCATCCTCACTCCCTCCTAGCAGAGCCAGGCTCAGAGAGGGGGGAGGCTCCATGGTCACTGCTGTGGCCAGGCACCTTTCTACAGACAAACCCAGAGAGAAGAGAAGCACTGTAAAGACTGACAAAAGAGAAAAATGACAGGGAATACAGACTATTTATCATTGAGCGCAGTAATGAAGAGAGAGAAATTGGCTGGAGGGAGGAGTGGAGGATCTTTGTGATGGATAACGGTTAGTTAAAAGACATGAGGGAATAGTCTGAACTCCAAAAGCTGAAGACGTGTGACAAAGAGGTGCAGCAGAGTGAAGAAAAGTAGCCATAATTGGGGAATATGTTATTCCTTGAGTCGAATTTGAGTCAGCTGCCCAGTCAGACCCTCTCAGCGCTCTGTGTCTGCTACCCAATGTCCTCTCCTTCTCTCACATCCCACAATGCTTCCAGCTATTTGTGCCATAAAATGTCATCTGTGTTACACTGTTGTTAGCCAGAAGGATGGAGCACATCCTCTGGCTTTACACCATGAAAACGAGATCAGGCTCAGAGACTCAGAGATAAATATGTCACATGACTCAATTTTGATAGCTAGCGAAGTACTCTTTGTGTACAATATCTTAGTTTAGCATTACTTGGCAATATATAAATACATTTGATTGATCCAAAACAATAACCTACTTTCAGTATGACATAACCAGACACCTTCACGCCCCCTTCCTCCCAGTCTGTTTCTCTACCTACCTCCTACCTTTTCTCTTTCAATCCTTGTCCCCCAGGTTAGTTGTCTTGAATCACTGGCTGGATGAAAATAGACCACCACACTTTTTCTTTTTCATGTTGTCACGGCCATCCCGTCATCTTTTTGCTTCGCCTCCTTTCATACAGATCCCCTCCACAGGTCCTCGTTTGTCTCTCGATAATGCGCGTCGCTTCCCCACAGATGTTTGCCTCCGTGCCCGCTCACTTGGTAAGCTCAGTTTGTTTCTTTCTCAATCGGCAATGGTCTATCGGCTGTGCCCATTTCGATCCAGTCAGGGGCAACCGACCCGAGATGAAGAGGTGTAATCCATGTTGACTGGATTAAATCGGTCAACCTGTGGCTGCACGTCAAAAAAAAAAATCCCGGCAACATAAACACCGGCAGATCATGCAAAAAGAAAAAAAAAAGACATAAACAAAATAACACAACGCTGGACGTCCAGTAGCACTCCACAGATGAGAAGTGAAGCCTGTCATATAGTGTGAGACTCCACTGACTTCCACTCAATCTACAGCTCAGTCTCCCTGGATCTGTCTCTCACTCTCCCTCCAACTTCTCTCCCTGTTTCTCCGCCTCCAGTCTTGCCGTTCATTCCCATTGGACGGAATCACAGAGGCGAAATCAGCGCTAAAACAGGTGGCTGGATTTGTAGGATTGAGATGCCAAACAAACGTCTAAATTTTTGTACCCGGAGAATTGGTGTTTTTTTCACTGTAGCTGTAAATCTGCTGCCTTTATACTAGAGGCTACCAGGCCTGTTTAGTCATTGGTTATGCGCACCTGTTACGCGTGTGAAAGGGCGCTGGAATTGGCAACCCGGTGTTAAAATAATTAGCAAAATTAATATGGACATTATTTTTCAATTGAAGAAAAGAAATGTGAATACATTTGTAGAACAATTTGTGGTTTAAAATAACTAAGATTGACCAAAACATCCCTCAACACGTGGCGTTGGGTGTGAAAGCAGCAGGGGCGAAGTCTGTGTGTGCGCCTTTCAACTGGGTACACGAAGGGGAAAAACATTTCTCTTACTTATTACAGTATAGAAAATAATTTGACTCACAATTAACTGACATTGGCTTTCCGGTTACGTTTTATTTTCTCGCCACATCACCTTTACAGTGATAAAGCTGTGAATCGAATCAAAAATTTTATTTAAGCCTTAAAAAAATAAAATAAAAAAATCGATGAATAATTTACGAAAGGGATTCCCGGATTTTATTCATCGTAGGCTGATTAATTCATAATTCCCACACTGAAGAGCCCATACAACAAAATCCAACATAATAAGTCTATCGCACCTGTTTTAATCGCTTTAAATTTATGGTTCTCTGTGTGCTTTAGCACCTTAATCGGATGAGCGCTGACGTTGAATCGAGGAGCGGATTATACCGTTTCCCTCACAGGTCAGCCCATTCAGGGATTACACAACCTGACTGCCATTAATAAAGCAAATAATATCAAGATGATCCCGAGCATTATTAATACACCAAGAGCCACATACCAACACCTCACTCACAAGGTTAATGTGAGAGGACAAATGTCATCCCACCATATGTTTCAATAGCACATTTAATATATTTACAGCAGTTTGTAAATCCTTTTCTCAAACCGATCCTTCTATATTCTATCCCTCTTTCTTCATACTGGGAAATAAACTCGTAATGACTTGTTTCTGCCTTGGGCTGTTTCCTAATGGGTTAGTGATGAAGAGGCTGCTCCAGTAATTCTACCTTAAAAAAGCCTGGAGAAAGGTTAAAGGTCAGCTCTGGACCTTCACAGATCAAAATTTAACAGGGATCATGGGGCAGTGACAGTTGCAAACAGTGACATAAGCTTGGCTAAATTTAAAATTGGTTGTGTAATTACTTTGTTTATGCACCTAATTTTAGCACTGGGTTGTTTAAGGGGGAATATTTCAGTTTTGTCCTTGCTTCACATTACTTTCCAGAGAGAAATCAAAGTTTTCTGGTTATTGCTGGACTGTTTTATCAGCTGTTAGGTTCTCAAGCTGTTTTTCAGGAAGATAAAACCCTTAAAGCTGCATCTTTGGGCTATGTGGTAACATCTTTCTGGGTTTCCTGACGTTTGATAGATAAAACCTTGAATTTATGGCCAGGAATAAGTAATAAGAAGATATTGGAGTAACTATTATGCAGCTGATGATTTCAAAAACATCAGCGTGTGGGTGGATGGTTCTCACCTGCACAACTGGTTTATTCATCACAGTTGTGTTTTCTTCTTTATCTGCTCAAAGAAAAAGACCCCACTTATGCAAAAAAAAAAATCTATCAAAACTTAAATGTTCTGGCAGCAGTTTATTCACAGCTGCACTGGCAGTAAAACACGTGTTTTATTGCAGGAGAGAGAAAGAGAGAGAGGGAGAGCAAGAGCCAGGATGAGATTCAACAAACACAAAAGAATACAATAAAGCAAAGAAAATGGAAAAAAAGGGGCAAGAGGCCCAGGGCGACATTAGGACTGATAGAAAACAGAAATAGTGGCAGGCTATGCACACTGTATTTCATTCAGTAGTCTTAATATTATGGACAGAGGTTAGAGGGCAGCAGAGAAAGATGGAGAGTTTAAAGCAGTAAAAAGAGGGGGGAGTGACAGAAGAGGAATGATGGGTCCATTGAATAAAAAGGTTGGTCTACAGTCCTGCCCTGCAGCAGACGTCCGATGTATGCTGTGAGAAATGTGAACGAGAAAGTGAATAATAGAATACAAAGAGGAATACATAATAAAGCGGGGTGACAGTTGCTATGCCAACGCTGTAGTATACAGATTAGATGTCAGTCCACCTGATATATCTGTTTTTATCTCAAAGTGTGCTGAACATGGCATTAAAACTGTAATCACAAAAATAAAGCTGTGTACATCACACACAACCTCAAAGTTACACAACAGGTAGGAAGAAATGAGGGGTGAAGGAGATGCATGAAAGAAGAGAAAATTTAGACAAGGGGGTGAAAGAAGTGAGAGGTTTGATTCTGACTAAAAGGACAAAACACTCTAACATACAAACACAGATATACATTTTAACAAACTGGCAATAATTCAAGTTGAGCTAGAACACAGTTCTTTCCTTTTTTTTGATGGAGTGATTGAAGTATTTATGTCTGTGAAATACTATTATACCTTACAGTGCTATAAAAATAACTCCACCACAAGTCAAGACCCTTTATTTTACACTTGCCCGTAAAAGTAGACGTGCATTTACAGAAAAAAGTGCTTTTTACAGTTCTGTAATTTCTCCTTAGATTTGAATATTCTGGGGTGCCCAACTTAGGCTCTGACTTGAGCGGGACATGAGCAGGTGTGTGCACAGACACATCAAGGAAAACAAGTATTTACCCTTCTGTCATCACCGATACCTGCTTTAAACAATAGCATTTAAATAATGAAAAATATTTCAACAATGTTCCATTCTTGTATGTATCTTTGAACTTTACAAGTCACATTTAAATTTTATAAGCTTGAATAAAGACTCGATGTCTGAAATTAAAGAATCAACAGAAGGAAATTAAAATCAAAGGTATGCAACCATCAGCCTGTCAAAGCCTAAATATCTGCATTCAGAATGGAATAGAAAAACTTTGCCTGTCACAAGTGACTGAAATTTGTCTTTGAAAGGCTACTTTAAAAGACAACATTAAAAACAGGTGAAAAAGAGGGATACATTCTGTTCAGACCATAGACTAGAAGTCTAATCTCTGCTTAACTCTCCTTCCTGAAGACATAAATCCCGGTTTTTAACATTTAATAACAAATGAAAAAGAAACTTCAGAAAAAAGAGGACTTGAACACAGTGCAGCCTGATAATATCTAAATATCACCACAGCATATGAATCTGAAAAATATTTCTAATAGATGTATTAATTTTTTAAAAGTTTGACCACAACCTTTATGGAATAAATAGAGAGTTTTTGGCCTATACTGCAGCCCGTCATTAGGGGGAGCAGTTTTTGTGGCGACCTCAGTTTGAATCAAGCAAGATGACGTCCGTAATTTTTTTTTTACAGTCTATGGTTTAGACAGTCTTCAACAAAGGGGGGTGGGGGGGGGGGGGGGTTGTTAACAGCAGCATGTGTCTATTTGTGTTTGCTCAGGGTGGTTATTGCAGAGAGTATGAAAGATTTTTTTTTGAGGATGTTTCTTCATGCCAATGGAACCGTATAATGTCTGCCTGATGGCAGCATCTGAAAGCAGTGGTTGAGGGGTCCTCTGTGATTTTCTGGTCACAGATTGGCTGTATAGTTCTGAGATGGGCATATGTGGTGCTAGGATTGGGATGAACTGGCCTTGCCTGTGTGGGTGAGTCTTGTTTTTTGTTTGGATGGAAGGATGCTGTACCAGGAAGAGATACTGAAGGTGAGTTTGGATTTGATGAGAGACTGGTAGACCAGAGTTAAAACATAGGTGCTGACATTGAAGGTCATTAGCTTCCCGAGCAGTGGAGGCACTGTTGACTTTTTTTGAAGATGGTGTCTGCATGCAGGGACAAGGAGAGGCAGCCGTCCAGTTCAGTTCCCAGGTACTGGAATGCAAGGGTGTCAGTAGTATTTTGTGTGTGTGTGTGTGTGTGTGTGTGTGTGTGTGTGTGTTGTGTGTGTGTGTGTGTGTGTGTGTGTGTGTGTGTGTGTGTGTGTGTGTGTGTGTGTGTGTGTGTGTGTGTGGAGTGTCACTGTCCCAGAAAATTTTTTGAAGGGTGTAGATGTAACTTCCCACATTCTGGTGCATTTTATCATATTTTTAGATTTACAATTATCCCCCTATTTTATTGTTTTTCCTTGGAACTGACATTATACTGATTATGATACACTTTTTATAGAATATTTTGAAAATACTAAACTTCTCAATAAGCCATGTGACAGTTGCCTTAACTTCCTGTCACATTTCAACACTGACCTCAGCAACAGAGCTGTCTTCACTGCCTCTGCCTCACGCTCAATCTCAGCCACTTGTATCAGGAGACATGGAGATGCATTGAGCATTTTTCTCTTGTTGATAATTTAAATAAGCTTAATGTAGATTGTTTATATGAAGATGTCTGTGATGTAGCCAGGTCATGTTATCAACATTTCAAATACACAGATAGTATAGCAGCCTAATAATTATGTAGGCAACATGGGAAATAGACCTCCTTCCTCAAACATGACTGAGCAGATCGACAGCTCAGACATTGTCAAATGTTTGTTCAGACCTGAATTTTTTTTTGTCGTGGATGCTGTCAGAGAGAGGAACAACGACATGAGAGAGAGAAAAAAGGGATTTAAAAAAGACCCTAAATTTGTTTATGAAAAATGAACTTCCTTCTAGTCTAGTCTATTCTATTCTAACTTTCATTTTCTTTGGGAAAAAAACTCCTTATTTCCACCTCTCATCCGTAGAACAGTCAAAGAAAGTATTTCAGTAAAAGCTTTACATTTTGGCATTTGCAGTTGCTGTCATTGATCAAACTCTCAGTCTCAATATTGGCTGTGTGTAGGAAACCAGGAAATTGTGGAGTGGATTTATATTGATATGGGTATTCCCCCTTTTGAAAAAATGAAGTGGATTTGGATGATAGTGAAGCAGCGGCAGATAGAGAACAACATACATGGATGGGCACTGGAATTTCTGGGAGAGTCTCTTTTTTAAAAAATTTACCAACTACACATGGACACACACACACACACACAGAACTTGATGATAGTGAATTTTTAATATATAATTTATTTTTAGTACAAACCAGTGCTGCACAATATTAGAAAAATGACACTGATATTTTTGTTCCCTGCATGTATATTGTGATATTTTTTAAAGTTTACTGCTTCACTCTGTTCAGCTGAATTCTGCCCGACTGTCCCTGAAATGATGATGACAGACTCTTACCAAATTGCCTCTGTCTGTCTCTGCCTCAGTGAATGCTGTTTGTGTTTGCAGAGTCTTAATCATATCGATTTCAGTTAATTATTGATATTGATCGTTAATATTTCCTGCAAGTGATTCTTCTCAGGTCAGACTTTTTTTATCACACTCTCCTGCACAGAACTTTCCATCAAGTTTCCCTTTGTAGCCAAATAATATTACAGGGATATCTATTAAATATGTTAATGTGCTGCGCCCCTCCAGCCTGTGCCCGAGAACCACACACACGTAGCGGGACTGTGCACATACATACAGGCGGAGCAGACACTCGATGGCTCACAGTTTGTCCTTCTCCTACATTTTTTTAGGCTTAAATATATTTTTACCAGGGAAGTGAATCAATGAAAAGTAATGTTTAGCGACAAACAAGCCCAATGCATTTAGTGAAGATGGTCCACCTTGGAAAGAGAAAGGGCTATTTCTGCAGGAAACAAAGCCAACTCTAAACAAACGATTACTGCAACATAACACTACAACTGTTTCTAGTTTTCTGGCAACTCATCAAATCATATGCATGGGAGGGATGATAACAATGAAAAAAACAAAAAATTGGGCTATCAGAAGTTTAAAACTTAGAGAGCTAGTTCTGACTGAACACAAAGTTGAACGCAGAGATGTGGAAGCCACTGCCTTTAACCCCAAAAGTGTTGAATAGCACTTTATGTGATATGAAGCATAAGTAAAGTGTCAGATTGTCAAAATCCCTGCTATGCTCTGCTCACATTCACCGCTCCTTCTCTCTCAGTCACTCAACCACTCATGCTGCATGTCGCTCTGCTTGACTCTGATAACAGCAGGTGAGATGACAGAGCACTGAGGAAGTGCTCTAACTGTGCCAGTTGTTGCATGTAAAGAAGTGAGATATATAAATGGATGCTCATTTAGATCTATTAGTAATGTGACTGGGTGTACACAGGCTGCATATACTTAGCTGAAAGGCTCAAGTATATTTTTAGGCTACAGAATTTTTTTTTTTTTTTACTTCACACTGCATAACCTTTTGGTGTGAAAACTGCTGAAATGATATATCCTGCAGCCCTAGTACAGGCTAAAGACATTTTAATTTCTCCATGAAATTCACATTTAAACATTAAATCAACTGTTATTTGTTCAGTCTTTCATTTATTCAATAGCAGAATTTTCATGCATCTGATTGAGTGGGCCACCACAATATATATTGTGGTGATGCCTATGTTTGAATGACTCACTCACCCTGCTCCACAGGCTGACCCTAGATGCTGAGAGCTTTAAAAAGTGCAGTTGTTGACTCTCCTCGGCCCCCATAACACGACTCCTTTGTTTCAGAGACATTTAGCTCCAGAGAGAGCTAGTTCAATGACTAAGCCAGGTTTTTAACAGCCGGCTGTTACCTGACCAGAGCAGTGGTGTTCGACGGATGAGCCACCAGGGCCATGTCATCTGCGTAGTTATAAAGGTTCATTCCCTCACTGTCACAAGTGATACTGTCGGTGTAAACAAAAAGAGGACAGGAGATAACACAACCCTGGGGTACACCTGTGTTTAAAATAAGCTTGTTTGATTTAAAACAATTAAAAAGCACCTGTTGTGGCCTATCTTTAAATAAAGTTCCTGAACCATAAAACCAGTGTGGGTTGATTTTGGAGGTCTTAAAGGGCATACAGCAGGGGATCTGTGTCAACAATGTTTAAAGCAGATGAGAAGTCCATAAATAGGACCCTGGTGTGGGGGTGTGGAGAGTCCAGGTGCTTAGTGACCTGAAGTAGTTGTCAATGGTGATGGCTGGGTTGGAGGGGATGGAAGTCACCTGCCAGGTGTGGATGGTGTGGATGGTGATGACTGGGTGGAAGATGGTGGATGCTGGGCAGTCAAAGCTGGATGGGTTGCTGCTGCTGACAAACTGGGCGAAGAAGGTGTTGAGTTTCTCTACAAAAGAAGCCGGCTCTGGACAGCTGGCCGCTGCAGGTTTTGGGGCTCTGTCCATCATGATAGTTCGGCCCTGCCCCGCTTCCCTTGCATTGCCTGGTGTAATTTTTGCTCCGTGTTGTTCTTGTTTTTTGAATGTTTGGCCATTCTTTTGAACACTTGCTCCAGCTCCCTCACTCTTAGTGTTTCCCCTTTCAGGAATGGAATGCTACTCTCTTTTGGACTAGGCAGATTTCCATGTCCCTTGTTACTTTTTTCTTTTTCTTTTTTTGAAGCGCGAATAGTAATTTTTTTGTTCTGTGTCACTGTGTCCTCACAAAATAAAATGAGCTTTGCAGATCAGTCAGCATGTTAAAATCACAACCACAGGTATCAAAAAAACAAGTCCCAGTCTGTCAGTTCAAGGTAACCTTTCAGTGCTTCAGCTGTATCCTAATTCCAGATCTTAATGGTTTTTATGATGAGTTCACATGTCTTCAGTTTTGCTCTGTAAGTGGGGGGCAGTAAAATAACATTATGGTCAGAACGGTCAAGTGGGGGGCTTGGTTTTGAAATAAATGCACCAGGAATGTTGTCATAGCACATACCAAGTATGCTGTTGTGACATACTGCTCAAGGTTGAAGAAACTTGGCTTGAGGTTGATTACTGTTTCAGTAACAAATAGCATGTTGAAATGTTTTTAACCAATCTATTACCCATTGGACATTTAGGTAAGAAAAGTATGTACTTACAGAAGCACTGCTTTTTTATGGCACACTTATGTTTGCTTTCTTTAAGTTATCTTTTGGATTTATTTTTTTGTTTTTATTTGGCAGGACAATTGAGGAGAGACAGGGCCGAGCCAGCAGCCATTGGGCTTGCATATGGGCATACACACTTAAAGATGCTAGGCCGCTGATGGCTGGGGCTGGGCTGCCTGCTCCATACATGGGGTGCACAATTTAACCATCAGGTCAAACTTACACACTTACTGGTGTGTATTTTTTTTCTTGATCAGAATCAGCATTACCTTAACTGTCTGTAGTGGGCTCTGAAACAAAATGAGTTTTCCTGGTGTGGTATGTAATAATAAGAAAACAGGAAGAAATGCTGCTGCAGCAATTATAACTGCCTACATATAACCCTTACAGTGTTAGTCAAATGTTGACCTCTGAAATGCAGGAGGTAAAGGGTAATGTTTAGTGAACGTGTGATAATGCTAAACACAATCCTCAATGAGCAAGACTCTGATGCAAAAATTTGAGGTATTCAGCATAGCCACCAAACAAGTAAGAAGGCCAGGTAACAATACACAAGAGATTAATTCTCAAATAAGAAATGAATAAACTGTAAAGGGCTGAATGACATGACTACACTCTGAACATCAGAGTCACTCTGAGTGAGCAGTGGAAAAAAACAGGTCGCTCCTTATCTGATTGTACACCTGTTGTGGAAATATAAAATAAATGTCAGTGATGAGCGAGTGCATTGCAGTGCTGCACAGCTCCTCTTCATAAACCACCAAGCTCTATCAGATGCACTCTGTCAGACATACTCTAATCGCTGCTCGACACCGGCTCCACTGTATCTTAATGGCTTGGATTGCATTAAGGGAGCGGGAGGCTATGTGGAGTAACCCACAGACGAAAACTGACCGCTTGTATGCAGATGGATCCCTGCAAAGCAAACAGTACTCTGATCCTACTGCCTGAGAGAAACTAATCAAATACAGAGTGGAGACTACAGAGGGGAAGAGATACAGAGGGATGAGGTAAGGAGGGTGATGGTGAAGCTTGCAGAAGGCGATTGGTAATGTCACATAAAGCATATTGCCTACAAACAACCCTGCCCTTTAATGAAAGAACTGACACCCTGCCAGGCAAACGCACATGCAGAGCATTTTGACACGGCTTTATTAGCTCTACATCCATTAGAAATTGTATCAAACACCAAATAGACTACTCTCTACTTTATGTCAGGTCTGGCTTTACAAGAAAATGTGAGGAAATCACCCCTGACCAAAGAGTCCATTAGCTAAGTGTGCTAACAAGACTGTCCAGCTGTCGTGTTACTAGCGTTTAAAAGTGTTTGAGCAGTTCAAAGGATAACTAGAGTTTCACAGAGTCAGCATGATAGCAAGTGTATGCTGTGGCAGAGCTGATGTACTGTGTGTTTGTGTCAGCTGCTGTTTGACCAAAAGTCGCTTGTCAGCAGAGTAGTGACACTGCTGGGTTTCCTCTTGTATTCGCTCTTCTTGTAGCTTTAACATTCAGGTTCTTTCCCATTTCTCTGGAGATCTCACAGAAGTACTGAGGATCCTATAGTGGACAGTGATTCTCTTTACCTATAGGGTTTGAAATCCACCAATGCAAAGATAGATAAGTTGACCTGTTTTTGTGCCAAGTGGTCCAAGTGAATCTGAAAATGCCAGTGGTCAACGTTGAAAGTGGACAAGGTGATGTGATTTTTTTTTTCTCTCTACAGCGTCTTATCACAAGGCCAAAGATGATGGCCACATCATTTTCTCAACTGTCACTCACAGTCCTAATAGTAACTGTGGACACATCTCTGCCCTCAACAAGCTTCTATCCACCTGCCCGACTCTTCTTTAATAACCTTTCGTCTGGAATTGAGCCTGAAGGCCTCAATGGTGCAGGAGTGTTTGCCTAGTTTGCTTCTTTCAGTGTATCCTTTCTTTAGATTTCACTGTGACATAGAATGTAGTCCAAGACCTGGCTAAGTCTGTTCATTAGCCCTAGAGCACAATCGCTGGGTGATTTTTCATTATGTTGGCACTGTCTTAGTTGCATGGATCCTTGGTAGGCTTGTTCTTCTGATGACGCCTGGATTTTTCACTAATTTTAGAGCCTTACTTTTGGGTTTGCCCATGATTCCTTTTAATTGTTGTTGTTTTATGAGACTTTGTATGAGGAAAAGCAAAGGAAGAATCCTTCACTCTGCCACATATTGTTTTACTTCAATATATCTTGAGGAGAGGTATTCTTTATTGGGTATCTTATATTGGGTAAAATATACTGATGTTAGTGATGGTGTTACTAATTAATACAATGGTGTTCAAGGCTTAAAGTGCCATTTAGTTTCATCTAATTCAAATTATTATCTAATAATTTTGCCCTTGTCGATCAGTGATGAACTCCTGTCAGTATCATTGTAAAGTGATTTTTTTTCCAGCAGTTTAAGATTAAGAGTTATAACATTAAAATGGCATTGATGGCATTTTTCCTTAAAGAGGGACGATTATTTTATCTTTTTAGGTGTTCCTCTGTTAGCTTTGTCGCAGCTTTGCATGATTCACAGCTTTAAGAATCTTTACTTATTCTAGTTATTCTTTCAAATAACAGAAACGGGCCTCAGTCGGCACAACACCAGAGAAGTTCAAATCTTTCATCAAGTCTGACGTACAGCTGCTCAGATCAGTAGAATCAAACTACTCTGATTCATCTCCTTAAATCTCATCATAGCTAAGCAGCATGTAGTTGTATTCATTCCCCTTGTCCACCAACACCATCCTTTCCTCCGTTGACTGAAAAGGCTTGGATTGCTGTTGTAATGCCAGAAATATGACAAATGAGAAATTTGTGCCCTGTTCTATGGCCTCTTCGTCCTTAGAAGCTGTGACAAATTTAAATTCCCTTCTCTGGGAGGTATCTGGCCTAAATCCTTTTGACAAAAGGAATGCTTTATTGTATCTCATGTGCCCTGCTTGATTGAAGAGGCAATTGGCTAAATATGTCTGTAAGTGTGTGCAGCTGTTCTGATACAAACATTTAGAGGTGCCAAAGAAGTTCAGAGGCTAATTACAGTTTCAAAGTGTCAGCATGATAGTAAAGTTTTATGCAGTGTTGTTGTTTGTGTCTGAGAGTCTACACTCTCCCTGAGTCAGCTGTCTTCTATCTCTCAGCTAAGTGACATTGCCTGATTCTTGCCAGACTCTTTGTAACACTTTATTCCTTTAAAAAGCAACATTATACAGTCAAGTCAGTCTTGCCCATCTTACTTTTTAATCACAGCAGTGGCCAAATTTCAATTTACTGGTACTGGACTAGCTATTACTTTACTTTAACGTTGTGGAAACTGCTCTAGCTTTACATAATAACATTGTGTGTTGAGCAGCAACAATTATAATTAGCCTGAAAAATTTTATAGTGAAAAATTGCATAGATTAAACAGCGAAAAAGAAAATGCATCTTGAAGTGACAAATCTTTTTGAATATTATAAGTATTGCAGTCCATCGATAAATTTAACTTTTACTTGTCCTCTGAACTGAAGTCCCATCAGTCCTCAGTTTTCACCTGGCAATGACATTCTAGCAATCTTTTCAAGCTATGAGAAGACACTGCAGTGCATAAGCTAAATGCTAAAGCCAGAATGCTTACAGTTTCTGAAAAAGTAATGCCTACTTGCCAATCTGTTGTGATTTAACACTTGATGCTGATTGCCCAAAAACCCCAGAACAGAGATACATTCTAAACAGCAAAAGCAATGCAAAGGTCAAAATGATCACACTCAATTTGCAAGGCTTGAGAGCCAATGACTGAGAGAGCAGTTTGAGGATTAACTGGACCTGAACTATCTCTGATAGGGAAAGGGGAGCTAGATCTTGTCCTGCAATCCAGACAGCAACAGAGCTGGTGAGTGCATTTTTAAGTTGGTACTTCCTACAAAGTTGCAATAGTGACATTAGTAACGATGCAAGTTGTGAGTATTCAAAGAATCCATTTCAAAGGACCAGTCAAAATCTAAAGATTGTCTAAGCACTGTGGGTATCAGCACGTAATTTTTGACAGTAGTCTGGATCACCAAAGTCCAATGATTGATTCTATGGTGGACATATTATTGGTATTATTACTGGTAAACTTGGCAGTAAAACTAAATATAGTTTGTGTCATATCAAAATTATGATTGCCCTAAACTGAAAATTTCATACATTACCTCACACCCTAGTTTTTCCAGCAGCGCCCATCTATTCCTCTCTGGGCTTCATTGACTTGAGGCTCAGTTCCATCAGGCACACATTTGATGGCTAATATAAATTTGCGCCCAACTCCACAGGTTCATGATCTTGTGTTTCTTGAACTTAGCGTCTTAGCCGTTTCTCTCCCCACTCAGCCGTCACATATTCCCTCCTTCCCCTCTCTCATTTATTTCCATGGAGGAGGATCGATTGGATTGTTTAAGCTTCTCAGTCTGGACTAATATTTCACTCCATACGGCCTTGTTGAACTCATCCATTTTTCCTTTCGCCGTGCTTTGCTCCTTGCTCTCTATCATTAATGTTGCCCTCCCACTATCAGAAAACTGGACAAAAGAGAGAGCATGGATAGAAGTTGATGACAGATCTAAAACAAACAAGCCCTCAGTACTGACCATGTGAACAACCCAAAGATGTATAATAATGCAACCCCAATTCCAGTAAAGTTGGGATGATGCTGTCCAAGCTTTTTGGAAGGCATCAAATTTAAAATGAGTGAATATTTGCAAAAAAAAAACAAAAACAAAAACAAAAAAAAGTTTATCTGTTTGAACAATAAATATCTTGTCTTTGTAGTGTATTAAATTGAATTTAGGTTAAACAGGACTTGCAAATCATTGTATTCTCTTTTTGTTTACGTTTTCATTTTACATCCCAACTTTATTCGGGTTGGGGTTGTACATGTGTTAATTAAAATTGTTAATATAAGACACTGTTTAGGGGGCATGATACTTGAAGTTGTTAAAATAAACTGCACTGATTGCCTGCCAAAATTGCTGCCATTATCTCATCCCTGGACAGAAACAATTGCTGCCGAGCCTGAGCCCGGAGCTGACACTCCACAGAACTGATTCAGATTTAACACTGAATATCACTCTCTGTTCCCATTGAGGCATCACACCAATCAACAGCTCAGAATGGCTTGTTTGAATGTTCAGTGTTATTGTACTGCAGTGGTTCACAGCCAGAAACAGGAAGGGTTATCTGTGTAATAAAGTATTATGACTTCACAGCAGATTACGAGTATCACCAAAGAATAAAGCAGAATTTTAAACCAGACTACTTCCTTTATTATTAGTTTTATTTCACTTTGACTATTCATTTTTAATTGTGAATGTGTCAGATACTCTCAGTATCATTATGCTACTAGTTTATAATTAATCTATCATTCTTTTTACACTTGGGATTCTAAGTCCAAATAGATACTACTTGATATTAGCTCATTACTTCAAGGCACCATTAAGTGCGTATCATACAATACAATACAGAGACACATTCAAGAGCCTTTCTTTTGCACCTGTATTCCCTTCAAACCAAATGTGATGCTCTGTGATTTCTACTGCTGTGCTTTCAGTTGTAACCAGTGAACTTTCCTAACACCTCTGCTTCATCAAGGTCACTTTCTCATCACTGACCTATCAGGTTCAAGGAGGTGTGGGGCGTATGCTGGAGAAGGATACCGCTTGTCTTTGTGGAGGTACAAAAAAGAGCTGCTGCTACTGTTGTGACCCTATTTTGATCTTTTTTTGCCTTGTAAAACACAATCATATAAAAGTAAATATTAGGCAAACACAGCATTTTCAAAAAGAAGTCCCTGTGAAATAGAATAATAGTAAATTAAAGATATATCCTTAAACTACAAGGATAATTTAAAGCTACTGTGTGCTAGATTCTAGACTTTGGTGCTCCCTGCGGACCAAAGCTACATCCTTGGTGTTGGCAGTTTTCACATTTGACACCTTTCACATTAACGATTATTCCCAACTGTCTCAAAATTGTTTATCATGACAGTCTAGCTCGCTTTTGTAGGTCTTAAAGAGGAATCGCGGTTAGTTTAGTAAATTCAACAAACCAGTTAATAAACTCCTCACTGGAGTTTTAAGACTTTCAAGGAGCCAGTACGTTATGATGTGTGAATCTAGTTTATGTAAGTGCTTCACAGATTTTGATCATCAGCTCGAGATAAAATAAAGCCTCTCCCTACATTCTCTCTCACATTTACACAGCCTCTAACCCTAAAGGCGAGGACATGTTTCCATCTGCTGATCGTTTGAAGCATTGCACCAGGCTCTGCAGGTACTCAGAGGCAGACGAAAGATGATTCTCTCCAATAAGGAACCCCTGTTGAAAACACAATAGATTTTGGACTAATCCAGCCCAGAGAGTCTCAGTGATTTTGGTAGCAAAGCTTTGTGCTATTTTTAGGGTACGAGGTTGGGAATCTGCAGTCCACTGAAGTTAACAGAAGCTATAACACAACCTCACCACTTCTGGTGACACCTGATCCTGCATATGGATTGACAATAGTTAAAAAAACAAACAAAAACCACTGTTATAAAGGTACAACCTGACATCACACTCATGGAACATTGCTACTTTTTATTTTTGCTCCAAACTCTGTTGGTAAAAAACAGCATGTTCAATTAAAACAATGTTAGAAAAGCAATCATTGATGATTTACAAAATATATACATTAAACCTACACATATACATACACACACAGACCCATTTATATCACTGAACTTGAACATTATTTTTGCATATGGTGGGATCCAAAAGTCTGAGTCCAGTTCCAAGTAGTTAGTTTGAGTGATTAAACAAAAACAAAAACACACATTCACCCTTTTCTGAAGCTCCTTACTCAAGGACATTTGGATTCACTTTTTGCCATTTAATGTAATCTTTGGGCAAACGCATCATACTCTATAAACAATGTTGCTCGTCGTCATGCAGTAACCAAAAACTAATGTTTTTGTAAAGTATTTCCACTTCTAACAAATTGTATTTCCAAGTCCTTCCTTGTGGTCATAAAAATGTGTTTTTAAACCACTAAAGGCAACAATAAAGTCTTCTATAAAAACTTGAACTTCAGGGCTTCAGTAAATGAGCAAACTACAAATAGATTTCTACTGAAGCATATCATAAAACCTTTTATTTTCCAGCTTTCAAGCTCTGTATGTACATCAGAGCGACAGCAAACTGTCTAAGGTTCAACTCAGCTGTAGGTACAAGACAAACGACAACTCTGTGGGAACAAGATGAAAAATATTCAATATCTCTGATGTGCTCTTTAGGAGTGCTCAGTTTAGTCTTAAAACAAACCCTTTCCTCACAACCTTTAAGAAAAAAATTAACTTCTACCAGACTTTTCCCCCTTTTCTTACTACATTCATGAAAACAAGGACAATTTAGACAGTTCTAATGTTTCCCTTTGCAGTGGATATTTGGAAGTGGACTCAGGCTTTTGGACCCCACCTTCATCTGTGTGTCCATGTGTATGTATACACCTGATGTATATATTGCACCATCCGTTGACATGTAATCAAACAAAGAACAGCTCATAGGCTCTCCTCAGACAACAAAACCGTCCCCACTTTATATTCCTCAAGAGCTGGCCATGCGAGGGATCCTGTAAAGACTTTACTGATCAAGATGTAAAAAACAGTGTGCAGGTTCACTGCAGGCAGGACAGCTGAGACTTGCAGGACTCTCCAGCATGACCAGCTGCTGAAGAACTTATTGAGGGAAGTGAAAAAAAACAAGATATTAAAGAACATACATGAACAAAACATGAAAAATTTCACACTTGGAGGCTGTGACATAAGAAACTGTATTCAAAAGCACAAAGCACAGACAGTTTATGGGGCCGATGAAAGGGGCTGCTTGATGTATTCTAATGAAAATATTGGCAACGTGTGGAGAAAAGACTGCTGAGAGTTTGCAGGAAGCTTGAATTGTACACAGAGAGGTGCCTGGATGGAGGTTTCAGAGTGTACAGGATGCTTAAGCCTGGTACTTTAAAGAATGAATGCTTGGATCAGGGTAACAGCTTGCATTGGGGTTCTTTGTACGTACAGTGAAAGCCTCTTGTACCCTTTGTTTGCTTATTACATTTCACTAAAGTGAGTGCACTTTCAGGAATCAAGATTGTTGCTCAGAGCATCCCTTTGCTTCCTGTTTCTGCTTGTGTTTCCCCACATTTGAACACAGAGCAGAAAAATAAAAAGCACTTGATGGCAGAGGACTTGAACTCCAAATTAACCTAAATTACAAACAAAAAAAATGCTACTAAGTCAGGCCATGTGAGGTCGAAAGCCAATTAGCAGCACTTGTCAGCTACTTGAGCTCTCATGGCAGAACTAGACTGCAGACAGTGGTCTGAAGAGGCCAAATCAAATGGTTCCAAAAATGAGTTCACACATTACAAAGAACAGAGAAATCTGGCAGTATCTGCCAAATAATACAACAAATAATAACATGAAGCAGACTTATAAATGGTATGAAGAAGCCGACATAAACAGTGACCCAGATTTGCAGCAATGTTTACTATGTTGTTTAACTGACATCCAACTACTTTCTTTGTACCTGTAGTGTTTATTTTGTTCTGTACATCCTGTGGGTCTCTCCTTAGCCCTCTGTGACTTGTTCACCCATCAGGCCTTCCTTTTATGGTCGTTCTCTCATTTATAGTGTCCATCGTTTCTCTTTTCCCCTCAGCCTTTGACCACGTTCCATTAGAAGACAGTTCCGGCCACTGACAGCACTTATTTCCATCAAATCCACGTTTCAAATCCATTCCTGCCTTGTGCGCTCTCCCTCCCACCCAATTCATTTTAACCCTCTACTCCCCCCTTCAAACCACACCATGCGCTGTTCTATGCCTCCTCTTGCTTGATTTCCATTGCGGCTCCATTTCTACTGCATCCTTCAGATACAGCTACCCCATTGTTCCTGGTTCCCTCCCCTGACTCAAAACTCTTCTCCTCCAGGGGTTTGCCGATCCAGGCGCCGTAACCATGGACGCTAAGAGCTCGGAAGAACTGCTGCTTAGCTTGCTGGAAGAACACAGCTGATACCTTGGCATGGGTATAGGAAGGCAGGGAGAGGAGGTCGGTGCGGCCACACCGCTGACACAGAGAGCGGAAGAGAGAGAAGAGGTTGGACTTGGACACTCTGGACACACTCAATTTGGTCCTAGAGGGAGGAGAGAGAAGGACTTTTGAGTTCAGGGTTCACAAAAGAAGCGTGACAGTCATAACACAACATTACAGTTTCTCTTGCTTCTAGCAGGCATGACTCTGTTTTAATGTTTTGGATGATTCAATAGATCTTGTGTACTCTTGAGCTCTCTCACTGTAATGGGGAGTTGAGCCTGTCGAAGTTTCCTTTTGAGTCTTTTATCCTGGTTGGTTTTTCTTTCTTGCATCTCCTTGAATTTTTTCAGGGTGAATTTGACGAGCGGTTTCTTGTATGACGCTTCTTTCTCATTTCTTGACATGAGGGAACCCAAATGCTTCCACAGGTCAGACTCAAAAGCCCCTTTATCATCCACCATTTCAAAATCATCTCACTCTTCTTCCTCGCCAATGATGCTAACACTGTTTCCTCAACTAGACATGAGACACAAAGGATGCTGGGCATGCACCTGCTTTGCTGTGCTTGGGCTGACACACACCTAGTCTTTTTGCTTGGAAAAACTACTGTTTCAGGCTATCATGGGTTCATGCCAGTATCTTTTGTTCTTGCGATATCCTTGAATTGAAAAAAGTGTCAGAAAGCACTTTAAATTCATCTCTCCGTCTATCTATCCATGTAAATTCTCATTCATCCAGGTCATGGTTATTTGATGACTCGAATAAGGCAACTGGACTGCGTAGAGTCCATCTTAACTCCAGTATTAATGAATCACTTATTCAAACCTTCACTTTCAGACTCATCCTTCTCTACCTGGAATGACAAAGGGATGAAATCTTTTGAAGATTTATATAAAAAATAATATTTTCTGTACTTTTTTAAAAAACTAATTTAGTAGCTGTATTTCATCTCCCATCCTCCCAACTTTTCCAGTATTTCTAAATTCTCAACGTTTCCACAAATACCTCCAACTCAAATGTGGGAAGAACTTCTGTAATTTAATCTCTTAAAAAAAAAAAAAATCACAAATTTCTAGGATTTACAGACACTATTTTCTGATGCTACCCAAACTACTAGGGTGAGGGAGGCTTGGGAAGATGAACTTGGCCTGGCATTTGAGGATGCTTGATGGGATGCTGCTCTTGATGCCCTTCACATAAGCTTGAGGTGCACGTCTCACACTCATTCAATTCAAAGTGCTGTTTAGAATTCCCTACTCTAAAGTGAGATTGTGTCAAATATATCCCGACGTCACAGACAGCTGCGTCACCATTCTCCCTGTAATTTAACCCACATTTTTTTTCTTGTTTGTTTGATTTACTTCTGGAAAAATTATTTTGATTCAAAGTCAAAAATACTCTCAATCTCTGTAAACACTTCTCCCCATGCTGCTATCTTTGAGAGCCTGAAAAACTATACTCACTTCAGACAATTAAAAGTTTTGGCTTTTACACCCTCTGTAGCAAGACGCCACCTTCTTTTACAATGGAAATCGACTACATCTCCTTCCTGTGTTCAGTGACTTGGAGGGGTGATGCCTTTTTTCGAAATTAGAAGGAATCAGATACTCTGTCAGAGGTAATACGAGTACTTTTCAAAGCTCTTTCACTCCTTACCTTCTTTCTTTTTCTTACTTCTCTGCTGCTTTCTCCTCTAACTTTCCTTCTTTCTATCTGTTTTTATAGTAGTTTAATTCTTTTTTTTTTATGTGTGAATATGTTCTTTGCAAAACATTATTAATGGGAAAACAATTGCTTTTGTTATCTATGAGAGAAGGATAAAGACACTAAACAGCAGCACTAAAATACCCCTTAGTGACGTACCCGTCCAGTTTCCCCTTGGTTCCATCCAGCACCTCTACACTCTGCTGATCAGGAAAGCTCCAATTCACACTGGACTCCTTGGTCTTGCCAATGTGACGGGTGGAGTCGTACACGCTCACCCTGCCCACCTGCAGTCCAGCCAGGTGGTGTGGGAGAAAGTAAAGAGATGGAGAGCATATTTTGTTCAATAATGCTAATTCAGCCCTCAGTGTGAGTCAGCAATTCCAAACAATATGTGCAAAATGAGCTCTGTAATGACTGTATCACAGCGTGTTTCAATTAGTGTGGTATACACGGCAAAACCACTGAGGTGAAGGCGGCCAAGAAAGTGTTCAAAAAAGGCTGAAATGAAGAAAAAGCTGAATTCTGTTCATCTGCCAGCAACTGTTTTTCTCAGTGACTTCATAGGGCGGCGTGACAGTGACCTTACCTGCTTGCTGTTAATTGATGGATGAGCCAAATTTAAAAAAGACGAGCAGTGAAGAAACAGTTGTTCAGAGTGTTGGCAACATAATTTATTAAATTAGTGAGATGACCTCAATACTCCTGATTAATGTCTACTTGTCACAACACCAAAACCTCTGTTATTACCTCTGGGTGGTTGAGCATGAAGGGAGGAGGGAGACTTTGGGTAAACGCTTTACCATCTCTGGCCAGCCGACAGCACACAGCACGCGTCAGGTGACCGTGGCTATACAGATAGCCTGAAAGATTTAAAACGGCACCGACAGGCTGTAGACATGAATTTGAATCCTTCAAATTTTCTGTTCTGATGCATGGGGAAAAAAGAGTGATCATACCTAGAGTGATGGACTTCAGGTAGATAGGATGCAAGAAATGGGAGAGCAGTGCCCCCTGCAGACCCAACACGTTCCAGCGCAGGATTTTATCACTGCAGCTCATGGTTCGTAGCCTCTCACCATGCTGTATTCCATCCCAGGTTGGAACAATGTCACTGGACTCCACTGGAATCGTACCCTCACCTAAATAAAGTAACAGCAATGCAAATGTGACGTGTTCTGCTCACAGACCTGATAGTTCACACCGTTGTGCACTTGTGGTAGATGTGTCTGTCGCAGTCATCTCTCACCATTTTCAACTTTGGTGCGGAGCTTTCCCTGCTTGTTATTCTCAAACAGAGGCTGATGGCCCTCGATGTCATCGCCTGTCTCACTGCAGGACTTATCAAACAGAGCACCGTCCCCACAAGGTGCCGTGCTATTGAGAGCAAGAACAGACATGATACTGATATGACATTCACCATGATGACCTGAGGTATGAAGGTGAAAAGATCGTATTGATCCAAACATGACACATGGAGGTACGTGAGTAATGGGTGCAACAGAAATGAAAGAGAAGAAGTGAACAAGGAGAGAGAGAGAGAACATCTGATACTCTCACCTGATGTAGAGGTGAAAGGTTATGTCAGATTTGATCTGCAGCTTGTTATCCTCCCCTGGCTCAAATATGCTATCTTCTGTGCCATCGTAGTGCTTCAGCAGCTCACTGTACAAAAACCTAAGAGGAAATGACATGACTTTAAAATAAAGTCATGCAGACTGCGATCTGAAAGATGCAGTATTTTTAGAACAGAGAAGCATTGATAAAGAGCAGGATCTATTTCTACCGAATGAATCCCCGTCTGGAGATGATCTCAGCGTGACAGTCATTAACAGTCTCCCCTTTAAGGCTCAGCTCCTCCCCTTTAACACAGCGGTTTCCTGACAGAAGAAAAAACGACAAACACATTCAGTGTCAAACGGTACAACAATGCAGCGCCTCTTAGTCCTGCGGTGACCCATTTCTGTTCCTCACATGGAAAAAACATTCAGCATATTTCTCATGCAGCACGACACTCTGTGATTCTGCTGTGACAGTCACCACCCTTATCTTAAAGGTTCCATGCTCTGAGTATGAATATACCAGTTCCCAGGCTGACAACCGTCCCCAGGCCCTCTCCCCTCCTCATGACAATGGTGGCCAGAATCTTGCGTCCCAGGAGGCTGTGCTGGATGCGTGTGGTCAGGGAGTTGAAACGCTGGTGGCTCAACATCGCTATTTGGTCGTGCAAAGTGCTGCCGCTCACTGGAAGCTAGGGAGAGGGATGAAGACGGGACAGGACAGGCAGACAGGAAAAAAAAGAGACTTATTTGAAATGTTCATGAAACACACTCAATACTGAAACAACTTTTTCTCTCAGTGAACTATTTAAACAGTTCACAGAGGCCTTTTTCACTGACTGTTTTTAGATAACTGTTTAAAAGCATGTGCTGTTATCACTGTGATGGATGGACGCCAAGACATTACAGAAAATTAATACTATTAATAATTATTGCTTCCCAAATCAGGAAAAAAAAATCAATCACAAAAATCTGTAATGTTTAAGTGTTTAGTATTAATTCCGATACATCAGTACTAAGTAAAAGCCCTCTAATACAGATTGGTTTTATTTGCTGTAAATCTGTTTTTTGGAAGACTCTGATTGTAAATCCTTATTTGCATGTAAATATCCAAGCTTCAATTTGTCACTGAATCAGTTTTGCTCACCTCAAGCTGTCTTTTACTACATGAATGGGTTTAGATTGGTTAAGCCGGACTGATTCTTTAAACACAGCTAATGTGGTAATTAAAAGCTCTGGCTTTGTTACTGTTGTTTCTGTAATCCAGTTACATACAGCTTATTCCCATGCTGAGTCAGAGGAGGCACTATTGATGTCTGCGCTTTTTCAGATTTCTAGATACAAAATGTGAAAGCATTAGTACCTCGGCTGGAATAAGCTCCCCAGTTCGTGCTGCCTTCTCAGCTTCTCCTATTAGAACCCGTAGAGCAGCATCTGCTGCTTCCTGTTTTCCCTGCTTCTTGTTAGACGCACACACTGGAGGGAACCAACGTCCACCCAGTTTGGCCTGGTAGGTGAACCTGAGCAGAAGGGAAAAACGACAAACCAGTAGATTTATGGTTTTCTCACATGAAAAGCCAAAAAGGACACTGTTGTTCCAAAACAAATAACCTTAGCACACCATATTGTGTAGGAGATTTCTTTCATGTTATTTGTGTTAGTATTGCACTTTGAACATACTTAGGCTCATGTGCAGGCCCGGATTGGCCCACCAGCCGGATTTCAGCTGCAAAGCCACGTGCTCTGGCATACTCCAGAAGACCTGACACTGCATTGTTGTTCAGGTGGTTGATGAGGTCTCCAACTCCTGCTTCATGTGCTACTCGCAGCTCATCAGCAGTCAGAGGGGGTAAAGACGGACACAAAGTCCCATAACTACTGCCGTCACTGTCACTGGAGGAGCCCAGGGGTAGCTGAGGCTGGAGAACAGAGAAGGCGTTCGAGATGAGGAAAACAGAGATGGGAATGGTACCAAACAGACAGGTGATGTCGTTTTTTTTTTTCTCAGAAATGCAAATCACGGGCTCATCACTCGCAAACAAACAGCTCAAGTTCTTCTGACGCCTCACCCTGTTGAGTTGCAGTTTCCCATCAGCCATTAATTCTTTGACAGCCTCTTCTGCAGCCAACTGGCGAGCTGCCTTCTTGCTTGGAGCTGAAGCCTCTGGAAACAAACTGTCTCCTACCTTCACCCGATACATAAACCTGCACATGAAACAGAAAGGTTGGATAAAAGTGAAAAGCAGAGAAGGGCAGAGACTGTTGTTTCTTTTGTAACCAACATCATTAGTGAAAACACACTGTGTTGGGTTGGCCTGTAGAATACTATAAATTCAACAGATGCAAGCAGAATTTCTGGAAAGTAACGGACGAAAGACAAAAAAAGTATTGTACTTTCCAGCCAGAGGCCCAACAGGATAATTATAAACTGAGAGTGTGGTAAATGGAGGATGAACAAAGATGGAATTGTAACTTCATCAGCTGACTTAAAAAAACAAAAACAAAAAAAACTTGCACTGTGGAGAAAATCCACATCCAAGAGGACAGATTCTGAGAGAGTTGAAGCAGCTGGTACCTTGGGTCATGTGGAGGGCCTGCCTGCCTAGTGATGATGAATTCAATGGCTTTCCCGCTACGCTGGCTATACTCCATCAGGACAGACACTGGATTCTTCCCACCAGGCAAAGATCGTGACAGTGGCTGGCGAGGCCCCTCTGTCGTCACATCCACACTCCCACAAGTCCCCCCTGTTCCCTCAGCTGGCCCCTGGTACAAAGTTAAGGAGACAAAAATATTTCTAAAATTCAGAAATGTAGGCCTTCTGTAGTTTTGTGTTTCCACTCCAGATAAAACAGCATTCATATATATTAAACAGATTTTTGCTCCTATAACCTCTATGTGCTGTACACTGACACATTTCTAGTTTATAAATTAAATGTGGTGCTCTCTCTATAAGTTAAGTGCAAGACAAACCTATTTTCTAGAGCAACATTTAAAGCACGTCCTCAGACAACAGACTTACACTGGTATCAGGGAGTATATCCATCACTTGGTCCATACTGACAGCACTTCCCACCTCTCCTGTGCTCGCACCTCCTTGCATCTCCCCGATTAGAACACGCAGGGTTGCTGCAGCAGCATCCTTTTTTGCTGTCTTCTTACTGGAAGCTTCTGCAGCAGGAAACAGTCTCCCGTTGAGCATCACCTGCATACGGAACCTGACAACCAGAGAGCCGATGAGAAAACACAGCAATCTGCCAATAGATGATTAATGAGGCTGCAACAGTTTTTCCCCTCAATGTTGTGCTGTGTAAAAAGCAAAGTCAGTCTAATTTAAAGTAGCATCATATATCTTCATTAAGGTGTATTTATTTCTTTCAGCTTGTGGACTGAGTGTTTATTGGGTGGCTTACGGACGATAAACACGCTGATGGAATGACCAAAACAAAATTATGCACATCACTTTAAAAAGGGCACTTGGAGGACGCCAACTTCAGCCAAGGACATTTGTCCTGTTTTTAATATGGTAGCCTGCAGGTGCAACCATTATTTTGTCACGGTGTAAATTCAATGTGGTCATAATATCATTTCACTATTGCTTAGATCAGGATATGTACTAAAATATTAGGGTTTCTTCTTAAAAACTGATAATCTCCTTGTAACTAATTAGGTGATCAAAATTGACAAAGATGCTGTACTTAGTGTTGATTGGTCAATACATGATCCTCTTAATAAGGTTGGTGTTTGCCTGCTGCATCTCAAATTACAGAAAGATTACAGAGTAAATACAAACAACTACCACAGACAAAGAGTTAATGAAAAGCTTCCAGTGTTACAGAAAACAGACAAAGTAACTGACCTTGGATCATGAGAAGGTCCTGACTGGTCCAGGAGCAGGAACTCACAGTTCTGGCCCAGATACTGGGCATACTCCATGAGGCCGCTGACGGGGTTCTTTAGCCTCAACTCCTGTAATTTGGCCCACAGGTTCTGTGGAGGGGGAGCTGCCAGCGAAACAGCAACCGTTCCTATAGCATTCGCTTTCTCTGCCGCTCTTTTCTCAGCGTCTGTCTCTCTCCGTATGGCGTTGAGGAATTCTGGGATGTCGTCTGTCGCCCACTGTCCTTCAGTGGTCTCCTCTTCTTGGGATGAAGATGAAGGAGGGTGGCAGAAATGTGACTGAAAAAGGGGTTGATAATATGTGTTATAAAAGCTGTAGCCTTTGTTGAATATGATGTAAACACTGCACATCTTTGAGGGATCTGTTTCTTTTCTTGATGACGTGTGAGGACAATTCTAAAGCTAAATAAAACAGAAAATAATTAAATAACGAAGTAAATATAGAGTGAAAAGTATTGCACATAGAGGTGAACTGCACTTGTAAGTTTGAGCTATTTAAAAGAAGGATGTCACATAACATAAGAGGTGCCATCTGATGTTGGAGGTTTTCATCTTTGTTCATAAGAATGTATTAAAGTACACAAACACAATTCTACATTTTACTTACAACTTCCTGTCCACTTTGTTCAGGTGTCCAGTTTTCTGAATGTGGCAGTTGCTCCAGGCTTGGCATTGACGTTAGCGATGATGGTGACAAAAACATGGACCCTTCTCCTGCCTCATCCTCCTCAGCTGGGCTGCACCGAGCGGCTTTGAGGCTCCTCTCCATCCTCTCTCTGCGGTGGTCTGAGAGCTCCCAGGTGGGAGGGTTGACCTCTCCATTCTTGATGACTTCACCTTGCTTTTCCAGGGCATACAGAGTTGGATTGACCTGTTTTGCGTTCCTAAGACCAACATTCTTGGCAATGACAAGAGCAGTTGCTTCCCTGGAAATCAGGAGGTACTGCAGAACCATTTCTTTCTGTTCTGCCATGGCAGGGGGGTTGAGTTCCTGATCAGGGGAGCTGGTAAAGCTGGGACGTTGTTTCAGCTGGTGCTGACCTTTAGCTGGTGACTGGGTTAGTTCAGAGTCAGACGACTCTAAAGAAGAGAAGTGAGAAGAGGAGGATTCCGTGTCAGAGTCCTTGTCTTTGGCTTGTCCCCTGTTTTCTGCTGTTTCAGTTTTTGGCTCAACCTTAGCTTTAGGTTTTAGAGGTTGTTCTGCGCTGTAAGAGAGCTGCAAAGGTGGACTTTGTGCTTCAGAGTTTTGATCGTCCTCTTCTCTAAGAGGTTCTCTGTAAAGACTCCACTCAGGAGGAAGGAGCCCTTGCTTTGAGGCCTTATTTGAACGCTCCAAAGAATAGAGAGCCTTGTTAACGATGCTTTTGGGCAGATGTAGCTTTTTAGCTAAAACTCTTGCAGGAATAGTTTCTCTTGGTTTTAAAGCTGCCAAAGCTCTGTGTACCTGGTCTTGGATTTCAGGAGTGTAGTTAATTTTTGAGTAACATCCTGAGCTGCTGGATGAGGATTTTCTGTCAAACCTCTCTGCTCCTCTGTTAGGCCTGTCTCTGTAAAGGGACAAATTCTGAAAATCTTCATAAAGGGAGTCTGTTTGGTTGTTCCACGGTCTACTGGAGTAATAGTTGGGGTTTTGACTCTGGTGTGGAGGACCAGGGGAGCCTCTGGGAGCTCTAACACTCTGCTGGTATGAAAAATTACAATCCTGACTAAGTCCCCCTCTACCTCTTGGGTAGCCGCTGGGGTTAGGATATCTCTGGATGCCCCTTCCACCACGCGGGCTGCCACTGAAACGTGGCGCCTCACTGTTCTGTCCTCTCAAGAATTCAACCTGTTGTTGCCTAAATGAATTGGGAGCAGGGCTGGGACTGTAATTGTGCTTATAAGAGCTCTTGTAAGGCACTGGTGTTGGTGCCCATATGCTGTGACTTGGTATGGGAGGAGCGGAGGGGATGGGAGATTGGTGCTGTATGGGAAAAAAGGGATGGCCAGGGATGTGATAGTAGCTTGAATATGGGCTCTGCTGCGGGCCAGATCTAGGGTTGAGTGAGGCAGGGCCAGGTCCGTGGTCACTGTCCTTGGCCTGGAAGTCGGGCGGAGGATGCCTGTGGTAGTGGTCTCTGTACAGCCCTCCTCTACCTCTGCTCATAGCGCAGGGGTTGAGCGTGGAGGGGGCCGGTGCAGCTGTCTGTGCAGCTCAGTATGAGTGTACGTCCTCAAGCACTACAAACAGACTCTGACACAGAGGAAGGGCAGATTTACTGCACATGGAGAGCACCTGAAACAGACAGAGGTCAACGTCAGGAGAACATCAATAACAACAGGAATTAATACCACTATGCTGATTGAACTGTGGAAAATGAGTAGCGACCAGAGGGGTGAGACAACGTCTAGTTCCAGGCCAGCCAATACCAAGTTTGGACTCTTTGGCAAAGCTCCAACCTGCTTAAGTGTCCTTGGGGAAGTCAGCGAGTCTAAACCAGCTGCAAGGACACTGTTTTTAACTTGATGCATCACTCTTTCCTTCCTAAAGAATAGAGAGTTGACAGAGTAGGACAGGCTGGGACACATGCTGACACTTTCAACTTTTTCGGTGTATATCCTCCAACTATCGCCTTCAGGGATACTGCAGGGTGACATGCTGTCCCTTCCAGTCATGCTGAAACTTAATCCCAGGGTAAAAGGATGGTGATTAATAATTCAAACCTTCTTGTGACCATTCCATTGTATTTCTAGCCTTACAAATTATTGCTAGATCTGGATCCATAGCGGAGAGGAAAAGTGAGACACTGATGCAGACAAAAAGGACAGCTCCAAGGACACAGGGGCATTTTCGGGCTGCCTGTCAATGACGAGCTTTAAACTGAGAACCAAGCAAATGCTTGCTGACAGTGCTGACTAGAATG
This sequence comes from Labroides dimidiatus, assembly GCA_030710495.1. Classification (NCBI taxonomy): domain Eukaryota; kingdom Metazoa; phylum Chordata; class Actinopteri; order Labriformes; family Labridae; genus Labroides; species Labroides dimidiatus. The sequence continues at coordinate 16,701,530 of CM061148.1, read as the reverse complement.
AGTGGGATTTGCAGAGCCGGGTTAATTCCTTCCTCCAAAAACAGAAACGCACATAAAAAACCCACTGTCTGAGTAGGAATACAGCTCAGATATATGGTCCAGAACTTCACTATCCTTCTTCGGTACGACCAACATTGATTCTGTGTCAAGTATCATATCTGACATCACTCAATAATGTCTATACCACTGAGACTGAAAACAAGAAGACACCCAATACTGAGTCAGGTTTCAAGCCCTCTGGTGCTCAGCATCACAGGTCTGTCACATAGAGCTGAGCAGGCCTAAGCGCCAAGCTGTTAATAGAGACCACCACTGTACATCACTGAAACAGGGACTGACAGGGCCAACATCCCAAGGGCCAGACTGGGCTTGAGCTGACTCATCTTGACCCTTGTACAGGGCAACAGTTGACAGACGAAATAACATCAGTGTTTTTCTGAATCCGCAGTCACTGTGCGTCACTGTGCGCAGACACAGGCAAGACAACCTATGTGGCAGCTGACGGCTAAACTGTTCAGCTCTTATGTGGAAACTAAGTATATAACCAAATGAAAATGCCTCCACATATCAAAATACATGTAGATAACACAAAGAGTCCATTTGTATCACATATTGGTGGATCTCACCTACAGCTGCTGTGTAAAAATGCGTTGGAATGAGAGGAGCCTGATGGTAAATAATACTGCTCCTGCAGCTTCCTCAAAGTCAGAAGAGTAAAACTGAGATTCACGACGATTATGAGAATTAACGTTTCAAGACACGAGTCGCACAGTTACCAGTTAAAGTAAGTGCTGAACTATTCATGTATAGCTATCCTATTATTTAAGTTATGAGATGGCTAAGATTCTTCCAATGCGTAGGGTCTTCCGCCTTTCCTGTAAGTGAGGTCCTTTCAGCAGCTTCCACAAACACCTGAGATGCTGCTGGCTTATAAATGTTGCATGGTGTTGTTAAAAAATGCGTCACTCCGATGTGACAACACGAAAGCTAAAGAAAAATGTGACCCGTGTAAGAATAGGGAAACACAGTTGAAAGGAGACTGGATAAGTTTCGTTTTCTTTTCCTACCCACAGTTAGGTTTCCATTGTGAATCACGTGACCCGCTGAGGGAGTAGCCTGATGGAGCATAACTGGGATGGATGTGATTTTTAAGTTTTCAAACCATGATAGAAATACATTACCCCCCCCCACACACACACACACACACACACACCTGAAAGTTTTTTTCCCATTGGCCCGTTTCAAACTATCATTGCCCCCGTGTTACAGTGGAGCGACAAGGACACCCTCTCTTTCTGTTTGCTGTTCACAGGTACAAGGGAGACATGCTCGGATCAGATTCTCACATTAAAAATAAAACGTAACGAAGTAGACTGATAGTAATGTAATACATTTTGGGAGATACAAATATCACAGCAAAACGCTAAGATCTCGTATCATGATTGTGATAGGGAAGGAAAAAATAACGGCAGCGTAGTATTAGTCAAAGGTCACAATACGAGGAGAATACTGAAATCTGTTTTCCATACAGATCTAACAGAACCGGTTCGTAGCCAATCAAATACCAACAGTTTTACTATCCGTTGGCGTTTACACAAGAAGATATGACTGAAAGAAAATATATTATTTGCCCCTTCTTTTGTTACAGTAAGCACACAGCCCTCTAGACGAGGGTAACAGTGATTAACGTAATCGAGTAAAAGAGTTGTTAAATTTCAATGATTTAAATAGGCATGATAAGTCTTCACAGTTGCTGGAGACTGTAGTTAACTAAGCTCTTGATAAAGTGTCGACAGCATGGCGCTGGGATCTCCCAAAACAGTCAATATTGTTTCTCTCTGTGTACAATTGTTACTCGTGCTGTGAGAAAAGTCTGTCAGAATGTTGAGACGTGCCCTTATCAGTGTGAAATGATATGCATTTCTTTTGAGGACACACTGCCTCGAAAAATAGCAAACATGACACATGATGCTTAAAGCTACATGTGTGAGGTTCTTACGTGTTAACATCAGGATACAGTTTATCTTTCATTTAAACAAATGTTAAATTACGAAAATCCTCATTGTTGTCCCTTATTTATGCTTGACGCAGACTTGGAATAAAACTAGATCCTGGTTACGTTCTGAATTAACTCAGAGCTACACGTTAGAAGACATGTTAAATTCTCTTAGTACCACAATCAAGCGGTTACTGTACACTGCCTCAATGCGTTGCAATACAGTCACAGTAAAAGGCAATGTGTACAACTGAACATCGTTCCTCCTTCAGCTAACGACAGCTAGCGTGCTAGCTGCTCATAGGCAGCAGCGCACCGCACTGGCACTGCACCATTTCTATTTACCGCCTGCAGCGCAGCCAGTTGCTTTTCGTCACCTAAACTTCTCAACACGAAAGTAATAAAAATGATAAAGAGAAAAAACTTGAACTTTGACTTGTTACCTTCACTGGCAGTGCTTCGCCTCAGAGGGGCCGTGTTGCTATGCAATATTTTAATGCAGAGATACAAACAATCAATGAAGAGAGAGGACACGAGGAATGATCGCGACAAACACAAACGACCGGAGTCCGCATGTTGATGACGTAAAGACATCGGCTAGGTTCAAATATTGTTTTTCTCATCCACTTTGCAGGCTGTAGCAATTAGGCGCAGACCACACCAGTGTAATGACAGAATTTCACAAATCATGTTATAAGGGAAGATGTTATCTGTTAATTTTCAGGTAATTTATGCTCCCTTTGTGAAGATGAAGTTCAGTCCACACAGTTTCTTTTCCCTGATACCAAATTCTTAAATCATTCTGAAATGATGTCTATGAATGTTTAAATAGTAAAAAAAAAAAAAAATCCTTTCTAGATTTGCTTTCAAAAAATTACGTAACTTTTGGTGCCCTGTTAAAAAAGATCAAACATGATGGCGTCTGCTGTAGTATGATTAATTCTCTTCCCAATTTTTTATTCATATTAACAGGACCCTGAAATCTTCCCCAAATCTGTTGTTTTACTGCATGAATGTAAAATGTAGCCTATCTTAAATCATTGTAAATTATGAAAAAGGAATAACAATTACTTTAAAGAACTCCGAAATTAAATATTCTCTTCTTTATTTTATTTATTAATTCCTTTAAAAACATTTAATTTAACTTATCTGTTGTCGTACTTCACAACTGACTGATTTATATAAATGAGTCATCTGACAACCTCTGTTCGCATTTACAACTAACATATCTATAACATAATTTCCATCCTTGCAACAGTTTGAGCCACATAAAATGTACTTTACCTACTTGTCCAGCAGGTGTCAGCAGTGGGCTGCTCTTTGACAGCTGTGGATCAAGTCCCTATTTATAAAGGACAAAATAAATAACAGGCCTGTGGTGTTAATTAAAAAGTGGTAGAGGCTTACTAAACTCAGCATCAGTGTGTTTTTCAATGTCAGATGCATTGTGGGTCTGATGACGTTAAGAAGTCGTCATCTTTTGAGTTATCATACCTTGATAAACTACAATTCCAAAAATTGAACAGTAGGGTGTTCACAGAAATGCGATGTCCTTCCTCTGCTCATTACCGAGCTATTTGGAAGGAAACAGCAGAAACTGCGAGCAGTACAAGAGAAAATGACAGAGGATTTGAGGCCATAGAAGAGCGCATCAGAAAGTCTGCAGGAAATCATCATTGAGCAGAGAAGCATGAAGGGTGGCTCTGACACAGCGTCCCCGTCTTCAGAGGAGTAATCATTTCACTGCTTCTCTGTCTCCTGCACTCTCTCCCTCTCTCTCTCTCTCTCTACCTCTCACTCCTCCGTACTCCTCCTTTCCCTTCTCTACCACTGCTGGTGTCTCTTTCTCGCCACTTGTTTTTTATATTCTTTTGCTGAGCCCGATCTCTGCTTCAATCTCCTTTAAGAGAAAAAAAACAGCCATCATAATCTCTTCATTTTTTTTTTGTCTTCCATACTTTCTCTGTGAATAGTGAGGAATGCAGTATGTGGCAAGCTATGGCTCCCTGGCTGTTGATACTTTTGACTCTGCTACAGGGTAAGTGACTCTCATTGATATCAGTGGTCGAATAAGTGTTTCCTGCATGTGATTCATGCACTATGTGTGCACATGATGCCAGCACATCTGTTCAATTTGTCTCCAGTGAGTGTAGTCGTATTAGCTTTTTCATACATAAAGAGTGATTGTTGGTTGACAGCAAAAAATATTTTCAAGTATAACATTGAAATCTATACATTTTAGATAGATAGATAGATAGATAGATAGATAGATAGATAGATAGATAGATAGATAGATAGATAGATAGATAGATAGATAGATAGATGGATAATATGATAGAAAGAGAAGGGTGATAATGAGGCTGCTCCTGGGTAATTTATTATGACTGGACATGACACCAGGGGCTATTATCCTGACTTATACCATCTGTGCAGCTATATCGAGGATGACATAAGTCTAGTTGAATAGATATAGATTGAGCACTATGTAAGGAGTGCATAAATCTTGACCTTTTTTTGCACCAAATATATTTCATAAAGTGGTGTTGGAAGCTGTTAGCTACATATCAGGCTCAGTGCAGCCATTCAAAGTATGAAGTAGTTTCTAAACTTATTTAGCAACCCATCAGTGACATCTCCCTCCTCATTAGAGTGATTGCCTCATGCAGAATGGATCAGGCGTGAATTGAAGAAGGAGTTACAGGGCATAGCTCTTTCATTGTTGTGAGTGCTCTGTGTGTGTGTCTGTCTGGAGTGTTTCAGTGTTTAATAGCCTCACTATTTCCTGCATAGAATGGAACTGACGTTTTTACGGTTGTGGAAAGACTCAGACTGTCTGCTGGTGATCAATCAGGGATGTAATTGATTAGGAGTAGCAGGATTCTTGTGCTCTCCTCTCTCCCTATCTTTCATTTCCACTTTCACGTTTTCTTTCAGTTTTCTCTTGTCTTTTTCTGTTATCCACTCTTTCTGAGCTGCTTTAAGAGCAACCCCATCACCTATTCTCATAAAAATCATTTTCATTTGAACTCCTGCAGCACTGGAGCGTGTCCACTCCCTCTATTAGTCTTTTTTTTTTTCTTTTATTCCCCTTGCATACAACTTTAACACTACTTCTTCTAATCCCACATTTTTTCAGGCATCAGTCTGGCTTCAGTGCTTCCTCCTTGTCTTCCCTGACGTACCTTTTGCACCTGTCACTTTTTTCTCGATCTCCTCTGCTGATTCTACCCCCTCATGTCATCATTCCTCTCCTCCTCAGTGTCAGAACAGGGTCCTCACCAGCGCTTTCTACTCCGGGAGCTGTTGAGAGACTACAACCCCATGGAGAGGCCAGTGGCCAACGACTCTCAGGCTCTTACCGTTCAGTTCTCCTTTACTCTGATTCAGGTCATGGATGTGGTATGTGTGGCAGAAAATCCCCCACAGTTACTGTCTTATACATTCGAAAAAACATGTTAAAAAATCAAAGATTTTTGTCCACTATTCCTTTTTTTTAGTTGAATCACATTAGAAAGGGCTCTCGTTCTGTATTGTTCTTGAACCATTTTACAGGGTTGGCATGACTGTTAAAATTACAATTTTTTTTTGTTTTTGCAGCACACAAAGGATGACGTGAGCTTGCTCCCTGTATTATATGGAAAAATTGGGAGTTAAATAGTACAGTAGTCACCCATGCAAGACTTATCTCAGTAACAGTGAGATAAATAACAGCATTTTGAGCCCATTAGGTGTAAACACAGACATTAGTGTGCATTTTTTTGTTCACAGTGCTGCGCTTTGCAGCTCAGCTCAAACATGTCTCTCATATACAGGCAAAGCATTCAGTTTTGAGTTTTGAGTTTAAATATATATGTGTACCTTAGTAGTACATAAGACCAACTATATCTCATAATACAGAAAGCGTTACAGCTGACAGTGGTGATTCAAGCCTCTGATTGGGCCTTAGTCAAAAATTCACGTGGGTCCCAATCCCAATCAATCCCAGTTATCAGAGCAGAACAGCTGCTTTGCTAGCCAACATAACTAATATTCCATATCAACATCAAACACATTGCAGTTCATGCTCGTTTTAGTTTCTTGAAAAGCCTAATTTTTAGTTTTTATTTTAAGATAAAAGCGTAAACCTGATCGTGAAATCACTGAATCCTCTTGTGTGCTTTGTGCTCTGCCAGGATGAAAAGAATCAGATCATAACCACCAACGCCTGGCTGCAGATGGTGAGTTAAGTGAATGACTCTTTGAAGGTTGTAGCTTCATGTTATGTGCGCCATCTTTTGCAAGATAAGATGAACAGTAACATCGTAGATGATGGATTTTGGTTAAGTAAGGATGGACGTCTCCATGAAAAGTTATTTAAGGACACTTGGATATCAAGACAGGTTTCTTTCAGCCTATTGCTTTATAAAAATATCCTGGGAACAGATCAAGCATTTTTTCTATGGTAAGATTAAATACAGAATTTTACCACAAAGACTTAATAACTTTTTACTGAACATTACATGTTTTTAAAAGATGTGTTTTTAAAGTCTGTGAAATAAATCTTTCTCTCTTTCATGTGCAAATCCAGTGTTGTGCTTTTGCCTTCCAGCAGTGGTACGACCACTATTTGCAGTGGAACCAGTCCGAGTATCCCGGAGTCAAAAACCTCCGTTTTACCCCTGATCAGGTCTGGACACCGGATATTTTGCTGTATAACAGGTATGAGAAAACTTCAGTGTTTTTTTCCTGCTGCCTCTGCTGTTTCTACTGAGCTCTTAACTCTGTCTCATCTCTGTGATACTCACCTCTAGTGCTCATGACAAATTCGATGCCACCTTTAAGACCAATGTGCTGGTAAACTCCAGCGGCTTCTGTGAGTATCTGCCTCCAGGTACGTTTTTGAAAACCACCATCTTGTTTTCAGACTTTAACCACAGTACATCATTCTTTTACTGCTGCAGAAAATCAATCCAAAAGTCTCGATGACAGTAGATATTTTTCACATCCCGTACTTACTGACAGCTGCACAAAATAACATCTTAAATCAAATACTCATTATCTTCCTTAATGATTTATTTAACTTGAATATTGATTCTCACTTCCCGCCTCTTGTTTTTAAGGAATATTTATCAGCACATGCAATGTGGATGTTCGATGGTTTCCCTTTGACATCCAGCGTTGTGAGCTGAAGTTTGGTTCCTGGACATTTGATGGCTGGCTGCTTGACATCCAGATGAAAGAGGCAGACGTTTCTGGGTATATGCCCAATGGAGAGTGGGACCTGCTGGGTAAGACGGGTTGTCAAAGCCTTGGTTGACAAACAGTGTTGGTTGGTAACAGTCCTTACGTTACCACCATACAGCGCTGTACCTGACGTGTAAGGACAGCAAGATTTATTTAATTGTTTTATGGTTGTGCAATTTTTTGAAACGTGCTTAATGAATACATGAAAATGAGATTTAAAATACAGTAGCAATATAATCTAAGCATGGATACTTTCATATTATATAAGCACTTATTTTTCATGTTACAACCACAGTTTAACTGAAATGAAGAAAATAAGTGATGTCTCAAAGTAAGGCAGATGTCATTTTTGGTTTAATGAGCAAAAACTGAAGTAATGGTGTTTGGTCCCAGTGGCCCTTGTGAACCCCCTCCTTTCGACTTGGTTCCTTTGGCAGATTTTGTAAAGCCAACTGTTTCAAACCTGAGTTTTAAGATAGTGATTTTAAATTGTACTGGCAAATTACATCTGTAGTTAAGTCCAGCTTCTTTCAAATCAGGCAGCTGGCAAAGGTGGAGCCTTTCTTTGCACTACAGCACTTTGAAACAGTAATCCATGCTTTTATCACATCTCGGCTGGATTACTTTAAAGCACTTTATTTAGGAGTCAGCCAGTTCTCCCTCGCACGTCTCCAGTTGGTGCAAAATGCAGCCGCTCGCCTCCTAACTGGAGTATTTAAGAGGGAGCACATTACTCCCGTCCTGGCCTCCCTCCACTAGCTGCCTGTGCATTTTAGAGTCCATTTTAAGGTTCTTTTATTTGTTTTTAAATCTTTAAATGGCCTGGCCCCATCCGACCTCTCTGAGCTCCTTCACCCCCACACTCCAGCTCAGTGCCTTGGGTCAGCTGATCAGCTGCTTTTTGAGGCATCCAAACAGAAGCTCAGAGGGGACAGGGCCTTTTCTGTTGCCGGTCCTAAACTGTGGAACGGTCTTCCATTCCACATAAGACAAGCCCCATCACTGTCTGTTTTTAAAACTCTTCTTAAAACCCATTTTTATTCCCTGGCTTTTAACCCAGCTTGAGACTCTGCTTCTGTTTTAGTGTTTATATGGGTTGATTTTAGTTTTTAATTACTGTTTTATTGTTTTTAATTGTTTTAAAAACAATGAAACAATTATTTAAGTGCCATTGTTTTATTTTTATTGTTATTTATTTGTTTATTTTTAGTGCCTTTATGTACAGCACTTTGTTTCAGCTGTGGTGGTTTTTCAAGTGCTCTATAAATTAAGTTGAGTTGAGCTGAGTTTCATTTAGTCAGTTATTTCCTTTTTTTACATTCACTAGATTTTCCATAAACTCAAATATATTTGGAGGCTTCATTGTCATAGTGACTAAGAGGAATACCCCTCTGCTGATAAAATCATTTATTAAACAAAACTCAAAATCCCAAAAAACACTTAGTTGGACAACACTGTAAACATGGTTATCTTTAGCTTGGTTTGCAGTCTCAAGCACTATCTCTAAGAATTGTGTTTTCTAATGCAGACATAACGTATGGAGATACGGGAGATTAATATCACCTTTTGGTGTCTGTGTTTGTACCCTCAGAGGTTCCCGGAGTTCGGCATGAAGCTTTCTACGACTGCTGTGCAGAGCCGTATCCTGATGTCACCTTTGTGGTGACCCTTAGAAGGAGGACTTTATTTTATGCTCTCAATCTGCTCATCCCCTGTGTGCTTCTCTCCTCCATGACCCTGCTGGTCTTCCTGCTCCCTGCCAACTCGGGGGAGAAGATCAGCCTGGGTGAGGAATAATAAGAGAGAAGAAGAAGGGGTGAGGGATGGTGATACATTTGATAGAAAGGCAGAATATGAGAAAATGGGAAAGAGGAAGTGCATGCTGTACAGTAAAATGTATGTGTTGCTGCATAGTTTCTTGAAAACATGGCCTTAATTTACTCCTTTCTTTGACATTATCTCCCTGTGAACATTGCTGGAAAACTTTCAGTCAGCCATGCCATGTTTTTGACAAGAGGGAGGAGAAAGGAGATTGGAAAAACAATGAAAAACCAGAACAAGCAAAGGGAAAGATGAGGAAAACTAAAAATCGAATGAGCTTTCCTCTGGGTGTCACAAAGATAAACGACTGAGTCGAGAAGTCAAGTGCAACATACCAAATATGTTTTTCACAAAATGTACTCCTGTACTTCCTTCTCTTATGGATTTTCTTTTCTCTGTCTCTGCTTCCCACTTCTCCCTGGTGTCCTGTGTGTGCCTGCAGGCATCACAGTTCTGCTCTCTCTCACTGTCTTCATGCTGATGGTTGCAGAGATTATGCCCGCCACTTCAGATTCTGTACCCCTGATTGGTCAGTTTCATGCTGTCTATGCACATGTTTAACTGAATGTGGGTTTTAGTGCTTTTAGGAGGTGGGTGCATCGTTCATGGAACACATATTAAATGCTCTTCTGTCCTATTTGTCTGCAGGTCAGTACTTTGCCAGCACCATGGTGATTGTTGGCATGTCTGTGGTAGCTACAGTTATTGTCCTTCAGTTTCATCATCACAATCCAAACAGTGGACAAATGCCACGCTTGGTGAGTAAGGAAATAATACAGTATTCATGAAGCATTCTTTATGAACTAGAAGAAAACTCATATTTCCAAGTGTCCAAATCAATCTAAAAGGGGGGCTTGCAACACTGATTTAAGACCATTGGGAAATTAATTAGAGTAAAATATTGAATAAGAATGATTTAAATGCATGTGATCGTAGGTCAAAACATTCAGCCTAATTAATTTTTACAGGCAACTCTTCCAGACTATTAACAGTGAAAGCTTGATCCATCTGGTCTTTAACTGGACTCTGCAGTGGTCCAAAGGTCGCTGACAATGTGATAGTTCAATAGTTCGGTGAAAAAGCTGTTTCCTGCTCATGCAAAACTTTAAAGTTAGCAGTCTACCTTTTGAATCAATTCTCAAACAAACAGATTGAGAGTGGAGAGAAGCTCAAACAGAATTTACATTGTACTATCTTTCAGCTCGTGTTCAAAGCCTGGGGGCTGTTTCTTGCAGTCTGTCACTGGATTTTTGATTTTAGATGAAATGTCTGAGGCAATAATGTAAAAATGTGATGAAACAAAGGCTTGTTTGAGCTTTTCACTCATGTAAAGAGTAGGGTCAAATCTCTCTGACTTAATAAGGAAAAAATAAACAAGCTTAGTGACATACTGATTGAAATCTTCACTGGAGGGAAAATCTGTGCGAAGATTTATGCTGCATTATAAGAAGACCTGATGTGATGGTATTACACCTATTTGAATTTCTTTATAATGATTGATGGGGTCTTTGGGAACCAGTTTTCACACACTTTAACAGCCTATACGGCCCATTCTCACTCCCAAAGGCACACTCAAGAAAATCTGATTTTTAATTTTACAACTCAGTGTTTACATCCTAAATTAGATTTGTAATAATTTACTGTGGTCTATTTGCCTTCTTCAGGATATTGCACTTATACGCCCTCTTGATGTAACAAATCTTGATATATCAATGATATGCTCATATATTGTGTGCTTATGTTCTTATTTGTAATAGATATGTAGTTGAAAGAGCTGATTATTTTACTTTTCAGTCTTACCAGAGGCTTACCCAAGGTCACAAGTTTGAATCCCGGTTTGCCCGGTGGCCTCTCGGTGTGAAGTTGGCATGTTCTCCCTGTGCATGCGTGGGTTCTCTCTGGGTACTCTGGTTTTCTCCCAGAATCTAAAATCATGCTCATCGGGTTAAATGATAAGCTCTCTAAGATAAATTGCTTGTAGGTGTGAATGTGAGTGTGAAAGGTTGTCTGTCTCTCTGTGTGTCAGCCCTGTGATTGACTTGCGACCAGTCCAGGGTGTACCCCGCCTCTCACCCTAAGACAGCTGGGATATGCCCCAGCCACCCACGAGCCTGAACAGGATAAATGGTATAGAAGATGAATGAATGAATGAATCTTACCAGACAGTTGAAAAGTTCACTGCTTAGTTAACAGACTGCCAGTGAACTCAGCAATGGAGGGTTTTGTATCTCTGTTTGTGACAGTTTCTTGCATGCTCACTGTTGTGTACCTAAAAGAGACAGCCAGCCGGTTTTGCTTCCTTTAGTTGGAACAGTTTATCCCTGTTTGCTTTGAAATATCAGTCATTCAATTGGAATATTTTATGAGTGAAGCACTTTACATAGAAATTAATACAACTTAAAATAATTAACTGAGTAATAGATAAATGGCTTTGTGTTAACCTCATCAGTGCGATTAATGTTGAAAGAGAAAGAATGGAACGAAGGAAACACTGTCATAAATTCAAGACTGTTGCATCTCTGTTGCCTGGTCCAGCATATGAAATGCACAGAGGTGTAATAGTGGAGCCAAGTGTTTGGCTGCTGAGCCAGCATTGGAGGTAATATCAGAGGTCAAATGGTATCACTGTAAAATTACAGAAACCCCCATCACTGCCAATATGTGTGAATCTCTCTCTCTCTTTCTTTCTCTCTCTCTCTCGCTCTCTCTCTCTCTCTCTCTCTCTCTCTCTTGCTCTGTGTGTGTGTTTGGCAATCTTCAGCTGTTAGTTTACACACCACGCTTTTTAAAACTGCGTACTGTCACACCGGGATGATACAGCAGTGCAGGTCTTTAAGATATCTCGTGAAAATCTGCCCTCACAGTTAGGTATGTCTGTGTTCAGTCACTTTCTTATTTGTGTGCTCTGCTGTGTGTCAGGTGCACTTAATTCTGCTGCAGTGGGTGCCCTGGTTCCTGCGGATGAAGCGTCCAGGAGAGGGGGCAGAGCCGACCCTTTCTAACAGCCAGGCCGACTGCCAGAGCAAAACCCTGTCCTCTCCTACCACCACAACAACCACCACCACTACCATCCACACACCGCTGCCTTCCATCCTCCCACAGAGCCTCAACTCCCTGCAGGCCAGCCTGGCTCAGCTCAACCACCCTCTGCCCCAGCAGCTGCAACACAGGCCAGGCCTCCAGGCTGCTGTGCTCCCTAATCCTAGCCTCAGAGATCCTAACTCACATCCACAGCCCAATGGTCACCTGCTTTACATGGGGTACCAGAGCTTCCAGATGTCTGCAGAGCTGGATCCAGTTCAGAGGAACAGAACTACAAGCCATGGGAGGGTTAACAGTGGACTAGGTGGAGGAGAGGGGGAAGGTGCAGCAGCAGGACCAGCTGGAGATACCCCCCTTCATCACCAACTCCCATGCTCAAAATTTGGGAGCCCCCCACAGGAGACTCCACTGTCCCCAGATCCTGACCCGTCTACCACCTCTTCTGGACCCTGTGGCCTGGATGCTGTGGGTGGAGCAGGGAGATCAGTTGCTTCACACAACCACAGCAGTATGATTCGATCCATTGCTGTAGATAACCAGCTGCAGGCTCTGTTAACAGAAGTGCAGTTTTTAGTAGAACGGGTCAGAGAGCAGGATCGCCAGCTCAGTCTAGCGGAGCAGTGGCAGTTTGCTGCAGCTGTCATCGACCGCCTGTTCTTGGTGGGTTTCAGTGTTTTTAACATCATCTGCACCATCGCCATTCTCATGGCTGCACCCAACTTTGGTGAGGCACTGTCAAAGGACTTTCTCTAACAGACTTATAAAAGGGATACTTGAAAGAGTGACAAAAAAGGGGTGTTCAGTTTGAGTACTTGATGGAAGCACAATTGCTCTTAACTACACCAAGACATAAAACAGCCGAATATTCCTGTTCAACGAAGAGGAGCAGACTATGATTTAGAGCATAGCTTTGCAGTTTTTGTCTTGACGAAAAGAAAGTTTTGAAGACAGAAAAAACTTCATAACATTCTTAATGTATTGGTTTCTATGTATGTTTTATGTTTCTCCTGTGATGATATGTGACACTAAAAAAGTAAAGGAATCATCTTGAACATTCTTTTTAATACATTAGAGAATCAAATGTTTCTTAATGATGCTTGGACTATTCAGAAAAATAATCTGTATTTTTCTTTATATAAGTTAAGTGGGAATGTCTTCAAAACGTTTTTCTGGCTAAGAGTCTGAGAGGAGAATTATCCTGATTATTGGAAAAACCAGAAAGCATGGCTCTAAACATTGAAATAAGGATTTTGTACTGCAGTTTTTAAATACTACATAAAAATGTTTAGTATGAAAACTGACTGATGTGCTGCATGTAAAATAATAGATGTGATTTTGGAGTCATGCAGGAATTATTTCACAGTTTTCTCTTTGAGAGAAAAATTAAACAGTGGGGGCACCGGTGGCCGTTGTGAAACCCTTAACCATAACTGGCTATTCGCCTATTTAGAGGTGGCACTCAAGTTGATCCTGGTTGCTCCGTTGTGTTTTAATGAGAAAAAATTCCCTTTGTTGGCACTTTGAATGGAGACTTTGGACGAACATCTGATTTTGGGGTTCTTGAAGTACTGATTTCAGCAGTTTAACATTATTTATTTCTTATTTAGAATTTATTTTACAAGGAAAACCTCACTGAGCCTTTTAATCTCAAAAAGTCTGGCTTTGTCCTGTTAAAGCTCCTATGAAGAAATTCTTGTATATTGTTTTGACCTGTGGCTTCCTGTGTGGACCAAGTTGTATCACTTGTCTCATACTGTTTTATTTGAAATGTCACTAATAGTGACTAATTTTTTTTTTTATATTCCATGTAACTGAATGGAAAAATCTATTTCTGCAATGTGAATCTCCTCGTCTGACTCCTAGGTGTCATGTAGACAGCATTATGAATGACTTTATCAAAATGTTTTTTTCTAATGATCTCATTGGCTTCTGTAGGTTGTAGAGGCATCATATTATTTCAATCCATCTCCTGAAAACTCCTCACAGGAGCTTTAAGCTCAGTGATGTTTGCTGTTTAGTGCCTTCCATTAATAATCAGTAGAAACTTTAATGTGGGTTTTCCTGACTCTATAGAGTCTGCGTGCTCTCTTTTGTTTTATGGTCTGCTGAATATGATGAAGAAATTATTACCGTCAAAGGTTTTATCTCCAAGTGTTCGTTAAATCTACTTTCTGGGAATGCTGAAGTTTTTCCTTGTCCATGTTCAGACCAGGAACTGATTGTGCAACCTAGAGAACTGAATCCTCAAATTTCAGAAAAAAAGTTGTGAAAAGTTTTTGTTTACACATGCTGCCCAACCTGAAAATTTTTAATAGTTTAATGACATTTCAGCAGTATCTTGACAACTGTACTTCCTTATATTATCCACATACTGCCAAAATGATTCTTCTTTTACTTTTATTCTTCACTTTACATAGTATGAGCTGTGCAATGATAGTACATCTTTACTGGGGCGGTTATGAAATGTAAAATCTTTTTTCTGACTGTGGCTCAACTTCTGCACTGTTTTACTTGTTCTGTCTTTGCTGAAAAGGTTCAGGTTATAGTCTGCAAGTCCGTAAGAGAAGAATTTAGAGACCATTTTAAAAGATGTAAAACAAACCCAGTGTCCTTCACTTATCCACGATGAAAAAAAAAAAAGTCACATTCCACTCTTTGCAATAAAAAAAAATGAACAGGATGTCCTTGGGTTGGAATGTAGATCCTGAACACTTTCCAAAAGGGTAGGACACAGACAAAAACCATTAAGAAATAAACTAATTTTTTTTTTATTATTTTTACTTTATGTGTGGATCAAGGATTCTGTTCTCTGACTTGCCATTTAAGAATCAAAGTTTAAATGAAAGACATGAAATTAAGGCAAAGGATAGGAGAGAAAAAAGAGCTGGGAGATGGGGGGCAATAAAGCAGATCAATAAAAAGGGGGAGGAGGAAGAAAATATCAGATGAAGAGATAGAGGGGGGGCTATGCAGAGGTGCAGAGATGGAGAGGAAGTAGATTGAAGGGAAGCTTAGAAAGAACAGGGTGGTTACACGGTTGAGAGAAGCAGAGGAAGGAGGGGGAAACGTGCTGAGATGGCAAATAGGAGCCAATAAAGTTTTTAACTGATTGGTGATTAATGAGAGAGGAGGAGAGGATGGTGTGTGTGGGTGGGTGTGTGTGTGTGAGGGGGAAAGACCCCTCCTCCTTCTTCTCCTCCCTCGCCTTTGGGATGCTGCTGCTGCTAAACTGTACTTAGAGCAGCATTTAGGGGTGATTGGACATATATTCTGAGTTGGCAAAGGATGTCTCATCAAGAATTTATGTTGATCATGCTTGGCTGCTTTTCCAATTTGAGATGATTGACTGTAAAATAATGCGAACACTTTATGACAGCTGAATTTGGCTAATTGTGGTTTTGGCACAGCTGTAGCCAGAGCTTCAAACCCATAAGCCATTGCTTTGGCTTTAAACCCCTTTCATTATCAGTACAATAAGTGCAGGTGGGGCAGTTCGCAGAGCATTTCAGTGGCCCACTAAGAACCCTTTGTTTCTTTGAGTGCCGGGGCTGCTGAGCGGTGCAATACAGCACAGGTAATAAATCTAAGATAGTCTCCTCCTCCTGCAGTGACTCAGTCGTCCCACCTGCTCTGTTTGGACTGCTCATGCAGAGCTAGGAGAAGCAAACCGAGTCATACAGAGCAGAGCGGGAGTGTAGGATGCAGGCTTTAGTATCAAGGGGCCAAGCTGCAATGTGTGGCTGCAGCTGTCACACCCACTTCCAGAGACGTGTGAGGCACAAACCCAACCATGCACCAAGTCCGAAGGCCAGGAGACTTTTGCAAACCTACTGCATAGACAAAGTATACACTTGTAAAGCTGCTTCTTCATACCTAACACACACACAACACCCACACATTGTCCTCTGCTGCTGAAGCAGAGCTGTCACTTCAGTACAGTGTTTGCTTATGTGTAAAAAAAAAACCCTGCAATGTTCTTCTATATCAACAAGTTTAAGCTGACTAAATAATGTCAAACATCTATCATGATTAAAATCAGTGCTGACTATTCAATATTTTCAGTGTACACCTCTCTCTTGTCAGTCAGCTCATCTTACTTAAACAGTTGAGAAGATGAATCTAAACATCTTTGACAAGTTTCCAGCCACTCATAAAGTTCTCAATTTAAAAGTCCTGCTTACCCTATTCAAACTCTCAAAATATTTTGTAAGGTATCTCAACAGCTCCAATTTTGCAACAATTCATTACCAAAGGCTCGTTACATTGAGAGAATGTCATTATTTTTCTAAGATATCATCCATAGTGTGACCAAGGTGCAACTGATCAATGTCAAATTTTCATCAATAGTTCTGACGGAGAAAAGTGACTCCAGAGTATAATAATTTGCAAATCCTGTTTAATCTATATTCAACAGAATACACTACAAATACAATATATTTATTGTTTAAACTGATAACCTTTTTTTTTTCAAATATGCACTCATTTTGAATTTGATACCTGGGACAAGGTCATGTTTACCACTGTGTTACATCACTTTCCTTTTGAAAACTCTAAATAAGTGTTTGTAGCTGAGGACACGAATTGTTGAAGCTTTGAAGGTGGAATTCTTTCCAAGTCTTGCTTGATGTACAACTTCAGTTGCTCAATAGTCCGGGGTCTCCGTTGGTGTGTTTTGTGTTTCATAACACACTCCACATTTTCAATAATGGTCAGGCCTGCACTCTTTTACTACAAGCCACACTGTTGCACGTGCAGACTGTGTCTTGGCATTGTCTTGCTACAATAAACAAGAACGTCCCTGAAAAAGACGTGGCTTAGATGGCAGCATGTTTCTCCAAAACCTGTATGTACCTTTTAGCAGTAATGGAGCCTTCACAGATGTGCAAGTAACTCATATCATGGGCAGTAACACACCCCCAGATCATCACAGCTGCTGGCTTTTGGACTTGTCTTTGTAGTGTATTCAATTAAATATATCTTAAACAGGATTTGCAAATCATTGTATTCTGTTTTTATTCATATAACATCCCAACTTCATTGGAATTGTGGTTGTATTTCTAAAATGTAGCTGTAGCTATCAGCTTTATCAAACTGAATCATTAGCTCTCCAAGTAAAACAGGTACAAGAACAACAAACAGGTACACTGCTGCATGGAGAGTTGGCAGTGATGTACTGTTTGCTCATGTCTAAAAAAAGAGAGAGAGAGAAAAGAGAGGGGATTAAGAATTGGCCTGTAGTTTTTTTTAAAAGGTCCAGTGTCTTAAAAGACCTTATTGTGTGAAATTTTTAAAAATCCACTATAGCAAAAGGGGGCACATAATATGCAATATTTTCTGTCTTCACAAGAAAATATTGCATAATATGACAAAGTAAGGGAAGTGAAACAAAATAAAGTCTCCTTGTTTATTTTGCACCCATTAAAAACTTAAAAAGTATACTGCTTATCCAACAGTTAAAGAAAAAAAATCTCCCTGTAAGGGAAGATATTTAACCTCTAATCTAAATCCTCCAATTGAAACAAACCCAATATTGACATCAGTGTCTGTCAACACCAGGAGCTCGCCATATGCAAAGACATCTCTCCAGACAGTTCTGTGGCTCCAAAATGTTAGCTTCCTCAAAGTTAAAATGTTCCCAGATAATATCTCTCTGCACCAACAGTCAATATCCATTAATTACTGGCTACATCCACTCGATGCAGGTCGATACCGAGTGGCTGTTTCACTGTCTGTTGGGTAATTGTCTCCCAGATCTCATTAAAAGATGTTGCAATTGGGAAGAGATGAAGAAGCCCACGCAGGAGAGAAGAAGAAAGAAAACAGATATGGGTACACAAAGAGAGGATGAGTGTGAAATCATCTTCATTGAATTATTCTCCCACTGCTCATGGAGGAACTTGTGTGTAGCTCCAGGTGTTTGGCAGGCCTTGGCTTTTTAACCTCCTCCCACACTAACACACCCACACATACAAATCAATTACGAGGCTCACTTTGCATTAATAAATTGTTTATTTAAAAGAATATGTTACAATTTATTACAGTAAGCGATGTAACCAAACACTTTGTCTTAAATTTTACATTTCAACATGTCAGAGAATCTGCGGGTTGTTTATGTCCGTCCTCTTCTTAGCGCGACTCTTTGCAAGCCTATCAGGTGAAGAACTTAACAAAGAATGAATTCTACATATTGTCTTACTGAAATAAATAATGTTAGTGACACTGAGAGAGAGAGAGAGAGAGAGAGAGAGAGAGAGAGAGAGAGAGAGAGAGAGAGAGAGAGAGAGAGAGAGAGACAGAGAGAGATATTGGGGGGAGCACTTGGATGTGGGCAGATCAGACAATCGACTGTGTCAGACATGGTCCAGTACACAGACAAAAATCCTGGGAAATCTGTTCCACCTTAAGGACTGCACATCCAGCCAATCAATTGAAGGCTCAAACACAATCGATTAAACCTTTACACCCTGACTGAAGTCTGCTGAAGCTCATTAATCAATTAAAAATGGGGGAGCAGCACCATCATGAAAACAAGCACTCTGAAAATGTCAGTCTGACTCTTTACTTGCTTAATAATAATCAAAAAAAACCCAACCTTGATCTTGTTTTTAATAACGTAATGGAAGTAAGAGCTGAAGAGTAACTGAGCATCACAAATCTTTAATTGCCTAATTTGGTTTGGCAAAACTTAGTCATGTCATAATGAAAATGACTCTGAGATATATCTCATCACTATCATGATAAACTTTCATAACCAGAGGCAGCAGCTGGGCTACTTTTGTGAGTTGCAACTGAAAAAAAATGAAGCATAAGCAAAGTATCCTTCAAAATGAGTTTCTAATGCAATAAAGCCATAATAACAAATGAAGCTTCAGCTGCATCAAAATATTGCACAAGGCAAATATAAATATTTAATGTGACTTTTAGAGTTAAAATGATGCAACAACCTGTAATTAGATCATTTTATTGATCGATCATACTGAAGAGTTTTATCATGAGATAATTATGTCATTATTAATAAAACATTACATTATTATGATGACATTCTAGGAATAGGAGCATTAACTTGGCTCATTTAGAGGGACATTAAATTATACAGTTTATTACATTTCACTGCTGTTGCTACACAGCCTGCAGTGAATGTGCACACTTATCTTCATATCTATCATGTTGATGAAGAGTGCAAGCAGCACCCTTTTTATGTTTTTTTTTTGCGAAGAAAGCCTTTCCCCACTTAACCCAAATCTGGAGTGCACAAGCAGTTCAACATCATAGGGAATACCAGCTCCAGAGATAAATACTGCTGCAGTTTGAATTACAGGCTTGTTATAAATCCAGTGGGAGCTCCCAGAAACAAGCAATCACTGGCTGCAGCAGAGCTGACAGGATGAGTGGGACCCCTGCTGTCTAGCAGAGGAAACACACTTAAAGTCGACTAAACTGCCACTTGTCTGATCAGTGGCCCACAGCACTGCTGCAGAAAAGACCGGGGTGTCATTTAATACTCGAAATACATGAAAGTTGCATGGCTCTGTACGCTGCACATAACATTTGATGATACAGAACAAAATCATACTGTAGTCAGTCAGTCAGAAATAAATGTAAACAAAGCATACGCTAGTTTTAGTGTTATTCACACTTTCTTCTTCTTAGGTTTCCTATATTGAGAGGCTGTTAATACTGTTGGATAAAGTGCAACATTGGTCTTTTTTAACATGTTCCCATTCATGTTTACAAATGTCACAAATGTGTTCACTGACTGAGAAATGTATCCTGACAATCCTAAAAAAAACCCGATACCTTCCTCTCTCCCTTCTCATATTTTTCCACATAAAAATGTTTATAGTCTTCATTTAAAAGCAAACTCAGCTGCAAACACATGAAAACATACAACATGGCATAAATCAGATGACACTTAAATTCTAAGGGTCCTAGCGCTGCTCAACCTCTTTCTTTTTGAGGTTCCGTTCTGCCGCACCCATTGTTCCCATGCATAAACATTTTCTGCACACTAAATCCTGGCAAAAAAAGACAAATAAAACCTTCAGTTTTGATCTGTATATAAAGATGATTCAAGTCTTCCTGCGTTCAAACCTTCAGTATCCCTGATCAGTGTTATCTGTGTTTCCCTTGTGAGCACTAACAGCTTTCTGTTTTCCCCATTAGTCTGACAATATTTCGTCATTCATTTCAGCCTTTTGCTCCCCGGAAGCTCAAAGCCTCCACATGTCATGTAACATTCCACTTCAAGTCGCTGAGAACAAAAGGAAAGCTTAAATGAATCCATAAGTCTACAGAGGCCTTGATTCTTTCTGACAGAGCACTGCTATATGTGTGATTATGATGTGCTCGATTTAGGAGTTCTGGTTCATGTGTTTTAAGCTTCTTATGCTGCTTTTCATCCATTTTGTTCATTTGCAGATACTTGTCAGTTTGCATGGATGGGGGTCGGAGCTGTTGGGAGTGGAAATAATGACCATGTAGCTATTAGCTGTAGGCTAGATGAAGGTCTGACTTAGCGGAGTCGGTGACGGCGGTGTCTCCTTAAGAGGTAACAATTTCCGTTCCTAGGTGCCTCCATCCCTTCTGTGCCTCAGCAGCTGGAAAATATTCTACAACAGAGACAGCAACCAGGACAAAAGACAAACAAACTCAGAGACAGAAAACGGGGAGAATTAACCAGACTATTAGCCATCATCAAATGGACAGAGGCAGGCAAAGCCTTACCTTGCCACACATACCATCTTTACTGCAGTTCTTATTATCCTTGTCTGTGGCTTCCTCTTCCACCTGTGAAAATAGAAGAGCATGAGAGTACAGCACACATTCAAATGAGCGGCATTAGAGGAGGTTGATCTGTCAGCAGACAGCTCTTACCTCCTTCCTCCACTTCAGCTCACAGAAGACTCTCTCAAAGCACTCGTGCATGTAGTTGAACTAAACAGCAAACAGAAGAAAACATGAGTTTTGAAATTTAAGATGAAAAAATGCAGATTTTGATGAGGCCTTTGAAATAATAGGACAGCTTTTAGGAAATAAGTTTTGAACATTTCATGGCATACTGACCAGCATATGACGTGGTCACTTTGTAGGATGCAGCAAAACTACCTACATAAGCTGCATAACTACATGCATTTTGGGTTGCTACCCTGTGGCATCCTGTTAGGACACTTTTTGATGGTGAGCTTAGAGTTGAAGAAAAGTATTTTGATACTCCTGATATATCATAAAATGTAAAAATATCCAAAAATGTAAAGATATTTGCAAAGAAAATCACCCCCAAGACACTAAGTGAGCTTCATCTGTGCTGCAAGGAAGATGTGATTTGTCCACTCTCCGTAAGCTAACTGCTTTAAGAGCATCAATATGTACCAAGTAATTCCTTGGAGCTACAGCAGCAGGGATATTGGTTTTGAGCATTTCATTTTAACTTTAAAACCAGAAAGAAAACATGACTGTTGCTGGCAAATTGGGATTCAGGTAAAAAAAAATATCAGAGCTTTTATTCTGTAAAACTGATTATCTGACAGGTGAAAATGGAGATTACGGAGCACAGAGGGCCTTGTGGTTAAGATAGCACTCCATATGGGGAAAAAGCACTTTAAATTTGTGCTATATTTTTATCTATTCTTTTTCAAAGCTTTATTTTCCCTGCCACACTGCAGCCCATGTGCATTATACTCACATAAGGTGTGAAAATCTTCACCCAGCGTGGTTTCTTCTCTCCTCGTGCATATTCAAAGCAGAAGGCCATGCCCTCTTCATCTGTGTCCCATCTCTGCATCTCCCCCCAGTCGAATGTAATCACCTGGTTCTGGAACAACAAACAAGGCTTTAGTACATTCACTGCATTTGACATCCTTTAAAATACGTGCAAATTTCTGCGATACCTCGAGTGTCCCTTCCTCTGTGCAGGCGTGCAGCTTGAAGTGGTGAATGCTGATGGCTGTGATGACGTGGCCTTTACGTCTGGAATCACAGGAACAGTGGGGGAACATGATCTCATTGTAGCCCTCGCAACTCCTCAGCAAACTTAGATACTAAGGGACAAAGAGGACAGGTCATACATTACTTTACTGTGTTACAATATGCTCTTCTGTTAAGATGTAGGTAACATCACCTGATTTTGGATGGTATCCAAACTTTATAGTCATAAGGTACTCAGTCAGATACTACCTGACCTGATCTGAAGACTAAATCAACCACCATCAATACACATTTCCTACAATACACCACTATACCCTCACTGTTAGTCAACCTCCACCCCCAGAAGACTCCGTTTCTTTTTGTTATATCACACACAGTGCAGAGAGACTGAATAGGTGGGAGAGAGGGAATGACATAAGATGAACTGAACTGTTCTCTCTGGGTACAGCTCACAAACTGTAGTAAAGCAGCTGCGTGATGTCAGCCCATTTGTGAAAGACTAACCATGGACATTTTCTTCTGCTCAGCCAGCTTCTGCAGCTGGTAGTTCTTCTGCTCTGCTTTGACGAAGCCTTTTTTCACATCATCCACAGCCTGCAAAGATTGGAACACTGTAAAAAAAAACAAACAAACACAGAAACACATTCGAACGTATGCATACACAAAAAGATGACAGACGCGTGCACAAACCTGGTGGAAGAAGTAGTTGACAGCGAGCTGGTTGTCATTGAGCAGAATCTCCTCTTCTGTAGTGAAGAGCCACTTTCGCAGGGTGAGGCAGGTTCCCGGTATGGCTGAGGTATAGTTCTGTACATATAGTTTGTGGGGGAATTCATTTGGGGCGAGCTTGCGTACTGAAGAAGACAGAGATAGACAACAGAGATGAAGAGATGGAAGAAGAGAGAGAGAGAGATTTAAAGGGTGTCTTCCTGTCTTTACATATCATTTTTGCTTTCCAGATTTGTTACTAATGCTACTTCTTCCATGCTATGCTTGTGTGTTAAAACCCTAATAGACATCTGCATATTCAGAGAAGTGTCAGCTGTGCTAAAAACCCAAATATAACATCTGCAAAAATAATGAAGTCAGATGGTATCCTGAACAGAGAGGTGTAAATGTCAGACTTCATCATCATGACAAAGGGAAGCACAGAGTATCTCTGAAAGACTAGATTTTTTTCTTCTTTATCACACTGCGCTGTACAAAAGAATAATTAATATAATAATAGGAACACACTTTTATCATCAGCAAGGAGAAAATCAATTCTCAACTCTGTAGAATACAACGAACATGCCCTCATGAGGTGAGTACAAATACCATATTTTAGTATAGGACAAGCAACTCTCCAATCCCCACACTAAGTCACTATAAATTGAGTAATTCCCCCTTCAATGATGTATAAAATAAAAAACATTATGTTTTTGGGTTTACATATTCCTATATCTTTAAAAAAAAGAAATACTAACAGCATAGTTTAAGTGAGAGACAAAAAAAACAACAGAGATGAAATCCTGCTGACTTTGGTGATGCCCTAAATACCAAAGCACCACAATGAGCCTTTTTCATTGAAGACTGCTGCAAAAGGTTGAGCCCTGTACTGAATGATTCAACAATGCTTAAAACATATATTCATCCAAGATGTTAGTTTATGACAAAATCCCTTCAAAACGAAAAACAATGACCAAACCATTTGAAGTGACCAGGGAAAAGGGAGTAATCATCAAATTTAAGAATTTGCAACCAGCAAATGTTTACATCATCAAAACAACGTATTGATAATCCATGAGGCTAGAAACAATGTTTTTCAATCCGCTAACTATCCCAGCATGACACATTAAGATATGAGAATTAATGCAGACTCTAAAAAGGGCCAAATGTATTTAAACAAAAAACTTAGAATATGACAAACACAAGAGACCAACAATTACTGTATATAGTTATATGAATAAACATGAAATGTAGGAACAAGCGGTGTTCTAGAGTTGGACATAAAGGTGCTGTAATGAGAGCAAGACTAAAGACTTAAATAATGTCGGACGATGGCCATTTAGTCCATTTTTCTTTGGCAGGCCAGAGTTCAACAGCTTTGGCAAAAGCAACCAGCTAATTTATCTCCACTTAAAGCAGCGACTGAAACACAGAGGTTAAAGGCGTAGTTGTTTTTTTTCTTTTTTGGAGTAGGGTTGTATGAGGCACTTGTCAACAGTAAGTGAGTTACCAACAGGACATGCAGGTCCGCTCTGCCCCTTAGTTTGGAAACTGGCAGAATCATTATTGAGGAGGTCAATTTTATAAAGTTATTAAAGGACTCTTGGGACAATCTGATCCACCTTGTTTCTGCACTAGATGTAACACACAGGTGTTCCTCTGCCTGCAGTGAACCGATCAGCTGTTTGAGTTTGCAGGCTTCAAAAGAGACAAACAATAGATCCAAACTAAAAATGAGGGATCTGACAGCAACCACAGCACGCCATTTGTTGTGGGTAGAAGAGAATACCTCAATAACTCTTAGTTTACAGAGGAAAGATGTGATGCAACAGACTGAAAGAGAGACAGGAGAAAAACTGCTAAATAACTATGTAGAACTGACTCTGTCTGCAGTTGTGTATAGCCTTACTTCTGTCCTTTAAACAGTCCTAGGATTTAACTGAAGTTGTACTTTACAACAGGGTAAAGGTATGAAAAAGATCTGTAAGCCAACTAAGAAACTAGTGAGACAAATTTACCTGCTCCCAGGATAAACATTGTTGAGTGGGTGGAATGAAGATATTTATTGTAATCTAATCTGTAGCTGATAAAAAAAACCATGGCTTTCTCACAGCTTTCTCCAGCTCACTGAGGGATAAAAATGCTTGCCTGCTAATTTATTCTTTCCCTGGAATAATTATTTTGAACTCCTGTGACCTGCATGGAAAATGCTCATCAAGAAATCAATCGTGTCTTTACTGGTGCTCTTCTGCTGCTTCTGTCTACACTAACACACACTTCAGGGAAAACAGATGCTGTGTGGGTTAAAATTTTAATTTTGTTCAATTCAGTTGCTTGCCCTGAGTATTCACTATACAGATGATTGAATCAAGAAGTTAAATTTCAGAACTTGTTCTAACTAACCAAAGGTGTGGTTGATGACCTCAAACAGAGCGAAGTAGCTGACTGTTACACTGTCCATCCCAAGCTTCATAACCACAGCCTGGAAGAAAGGGAGAGAGGATGGAAAATCGAGTCAGCACTTGAAACATGACTTTAAGAACATTAAAGCTTGAGTGTTTATTTTTGCATACAGGCCTGTGTGTGCTTACCTGGTAGACCTGGTCTGTCGTGGAGTTTTTGCGAACTCTAACAGTGAGCGTGGTTTTATCTGGCATGGCTATTCTCAACTCCACATCTGACACACCGTTATAGTTCTGTGTCATTAGAAGGAAAGAGAAATGGTGCACTGAGTCACAGGCAGAGGACCATAAAAACACATTCTGGTTGCTCTTTTTTTTACCTCATCTGATTCAGACAAGAACTCCTGCATAATGTCACTTTCTCCAATCACCCGCACAGAGCATACTGCAGATGAGATACAGCTGACATCAGGACAGAGATATTTTGATGTGATTTGTGTGAACGATTCCAGGTTTAAAGTTTTGAACCTGACCTTTCTCGAGGTATTCTTCAAGGCCTCTGCGCCGTGCATCCAGCTGCTGCTCCGACAGGGAAAAAGGCCACTTCCCAGGCAGCTTTGGGAAAGTAAAATTGGCAAACTCCCTCTTCAAGTTTTGATGTAGGATCACAAATTCTCTGTAGCGCTTGGAACAAAGCTGCCTGCCTGCCATGTATACATTATATACCTGGAGAGGAAAAAGGGAGACAGATGTACTGATTCAATGACTGTGAGTTTAAATCTATAGGCCTTCATATAAAAAGATTTCACCACCACAGAACAATCAGTGTGTGAATCTTTGTATTTTCATGGTCATCTCCTCTAGTCAGCCATCTGTGTATGAACACCTTAGTGCCTGAATTAAGTTACAATTATATATATATATATAAAAACATGTCTTTGTGTGTTTTTGCATTCTTACAAATGCTAAATAGTACATACAATAGATATAAATATGTTATAACAACAGGAATTTGTGGGACACAAATTTGTCACAAATTTGCAACAACCGTCATCAAAGGGTTAATCCACAACTGCACCCACCACAAACTTTTCCTGGTTGAGCTCTGTGTGTTTGTAGCTGGGCACAGAGATTGGGACAGCCTGCTTATCAGAGTAGTCATAGCAGGACTGAGCTGAAATATCGTCTCCTGGATCCAGGCAGTCGGCTTCTTGGGGAGGGACTGACAGCACAGCAAGCACCAGCTCTCTCTCTCCAGCCCGGATCAGGTCCACCACCTGCTTGTGGGTCGCTCCTTCTACATTCACACCATTACTGTTGAATCACAGAGAAGGAGACTGTTACCAGCTTATTTCAATCATTGGTGTTGGTTTCTCTTTTATGCACAACCTTTCTTTTACAACTGAAATGATCTTAACACTGTCTTGCTTGCAACCCTGGAGGAACCAGAACAAAATAAGAAAGCCAACGCATGATGTACACTGTCCTCTTTGTGATGCAGGAAAAGTTTGAGAGAAGTCAGCACTGTGAATTATTGTTCATTTTACCCAAGTTAAAAACCCTTCTTTGTATTTCTTTTCAAAAGTTATATTGTTGGCTTTCATGTCATCATTTATACGAGACAGGACAGTGGATGGAGCAGGAAACCTGGAGAGAGAACAGAGGAATGACTTGCTGGCTTTAAACAGTGCACTGATAAAAAGACAGGTTGTCTTTTTGTCCTCTTCAGGGTGGAGTATGTGGTCCATGATTTCCAAAACAAATGTCAAGTTTTGATTTTTCAGACTTCTGGACAGACCTGTGATTGACTGGCGACCAGTTCAGGGTGTACCCCGTTTCTAGCCCTCAACCAACTGGGATAGGCTCCAGCCACCCGCGACCCTGAACAGGATAAGCGGTATAAGAGATGAATGAAAGACTTCCGGACAGTTTCTCGACTCTGCCTTTTTCTAAACCCAGTCATGGGTTTAATTCAACTTCACCAATTAAGAGGTATTTTCAAGTTTATTGTTAGCATTTCCAAACTTTTGGAGTGTCTTGTTGTCCCTGTCTCCAAGTCTTTTAAAACATATTGCTGGCATCAAATTTAAAATGAGCATAAATCTTTTAAGAAACTTTTTCTTCTCTTTCAACATCTGGTTTAATTTTACTTGCACTATTTTCAGCAAGAAAGGGTTTTAAATGCATTTGTAAATCATCATAATCTTTTTTTTTTTTTTCCAATTTCTTCCAGCCCAACACCTCAACTTTCTTGGAAGTGGACTTGTATAATACACCCCCTGATTTCGCTGTAAAATATTTGCTACTTATTTTGTCCATGTCTACGGCACATTAAAAGTCAAATAACAGCTTAATCATACTGAAATTATATAATAAGGTTTAGCACAGCCGAAAGAAAAATAAATGGAAATATGACTGCGACTGAGATTTGGATCTAAAAAAAGCACAACAAAATATTCTATTTTCTTTTCTTTTTTGCTTTGTAAGATATTTTCATAAGAGGAATGAAAGAAGTAATATAATATCAGAGTTCCAAATTGAGTAGAATCTAATAAAAGCAAAAAGGGTTACAGGAACATGCAGCATGTGTTAAACATGAGTAGTTAATTGAGAATAAGTTAATATAGACGTTTAGCAGACGTTTGCTTTATTCTATTACCAGGCCTTGGCATAAGCAACACTGGGTGTGTGCCCTTTGGAAGATGTGTCAGAGTCCTGACAGATGTGCTGATGGCAGGACTGTTATGACGCAACCTGTAGTTAACTTTCCTCAAAACAGCAGCCACAGCATCTTTTCATAAAGCCCTCAGCAACGGCTCTGGCTGTTTCTGACACATTTAAAAAATAAAAAATTTTAGAATAGCGAGGCTGACATGCCAGAATCAGATCCATAAAGTTTAATAGTCTGTACCTTAAGTTTAGTGCTAATGTAATGAGTTTTGAATTTCAAACAATAGCCTGCAAATATAGGAGTGGAAGCTCAAGTTGGCACAACTTCCTCTTGAGAAGCAGCCAAAGTCTACAGAAGCCAGAGCAGCCTCAAATTACGCTTGTTACCATATTTCATAACCTAAATGAAACCCAGTCAATACCAGGAAAACACTGTAATTCTATTTGGAATAAAGTGGCTATTTTGAGATTTGCCTCTGGTGGACTAAAATGACAGCTTGTGGGTTGCATTTTTCCAGGATTTGATGTTAGAATATGATGTTGGAGCAATTTTTTAAACATCACAGACACCATTCTTAACTCTATTTCTCTTAACCATGATCTCAATTTCAGCACTGCCTAAACATCCTCAAAAAGCCTTCAGGTAAAAAACGCGCCAAAGACTGATCATGATAACTATTAAGCACTGTGTCAGCAATACAGAAAAGACTTTGATTAAAAGAGATACCCTGTAAACTAAACTTTATCACAATGATGTAAAATACGTACGGGAACTCTGGAGCTTGTGTAAGCAGAAATATATGGATGTGGAAACGATGTGATCGGAAAGAGGAAGGTTTGCAGGTGTAGTGTAAGAGAGATACAACTTCTCCCTGAACAAAAACGTCAGACGAAGCATTTTGGCGGCTTTTCACATTACAGCTTTTATGACTGCATAATACGTACCTGGGTAAGTGACCTTTGCACTTGCTCTATCAGCTCTTCTGTGCATGATAAACAGTTTTTAAGAGACATAACGATGTGTCTCTGTAGCATATCCTTGCCATTGATGTTGATTTTTTCTGTGTCATTTCTTTACATTCCTGTTTTTTGAACAGCACAAAGAAAAAAAAAACTGAAAACCAAAAGTTAAAGCAAAATAATTTTTATAATTTTATAATTATTCTAATTTCAAGTATAGAAAGCATATGCTACTAAATGTTACACCAGCTTTTATAAAAATAATAAAAGTGTTGTACACCTTGTGCATCGCATGCTCAGATGCAGTTACATGAAAACAATCAAAGAAGTACTGTTAATAGACCAATGCATCTGAAAGCCAAATGCAAATACCATAGAGGCAAATACATAAACTTGCATGCATGCACAAAACCACATAGAAATAATGGGGTCAACAAACTGCCAGGTTACTGCGGGCCATCCATTACCAAAGCAGTGTACAAAATACAGCCAATGAAATGCTGAATTTACCAGATGGAAGCCAATCAGAATTGAACTGATGGCATCCCTCCCTTCCTGCATCCCCTTATTCAACAGACACAGTCACACTGAAGGACCAACACTGATGCTGAGCTGTATGCTGCGTCTTCCTCTCCATAGCAACAGTGCCTAACATCAGTAAACCATCTCCATGCATACTAACGCGCCAGTCAGGACCATGTCTGTCTCATGTGCAGCACACAAACACACTGTTGATGTCATCAAAGTCATGTGGGTTCATTTACCCAATTTCAGAGATACTAATGAAACAAATGTTGTTTAAACCCTCGGGATTTATGAAAGCAAAGCCAACTAACGCAATCGCAGTATGTTATGCACCTACATTAAACAAGGGGATGTGTATTAAGTGGTGATTTAATTTACTGGCATGTCGAGGATGTCAGAATAGCTTTCACTGTGACGAGAATCCAAACGATCCCCGGATCTTTCCTCTCTGACACACACACAGACACTCCTTTCATTCAGATCAACGGGTATTCTGTCCTGCAAGACAAGTGACTGGCTGCATACACACAGACTTTAAGGTGGCCAACGCTGGTCCCCCATAAAGAAAGATAAAGTAAATGTTTCTCACATGTCCAACTACTATTGAAATCCACTTATTATCAGCTTGACGGGAGAAAGTTATTTCAATATTAGGCACAATAGCTAAAATAGCAGCCACTTACACCTCGAGGATCCTGTCTCCCTTCGATATCCCGGCTCTATCGGCGGCACCTCCTGGTAAGACAGCGCTCACATGCTGTAGAGGAGCGTACAATTCCCCATTAATGCTTCGAAGTTGCCCACCTTCACTAACTTGTCCCCGGACATTGAACCCATAGCCTGAGTCAGACTTCACTATTCGGACTAGCCGTGGGCCTGAAGTAACGGTGGTTGCCGTCTGGCAGCTGTCGCCGGTGCCCGGTGTAACGTTACCGCTACCAGAGCCGTTACGAGACGAAGGGTGCGGCAACGGAGGGACAGATGAACAGATTCCTTGTCCCTCAACGTCCGCCATTCTTCTACTCTATTTGAATCATCCACTCCAATTCAGCCAACGATAAATATCCTACAGACATTAGCGGCCAGTAGCAGGCTAATCAGCTTAGCTAGCTAACCAACAGAGATAACCGGAAAAGGCCGGAAGAAGCCGATGATGCACGAAACCACCGCGGACGCGTTCCATTTGGGTCACTCAAGTCTCCTTTCGAAGGGTGTCTCCCCGAAGCCACATACATGCACTCTGGTAAGATGAGTGTGATTTTAAAGGGTAAATAAGTTTAATGTACATGTCTGTTACACACCGTTTTGTTAATGCTCATGATAGTGACATGTTTGTTTAATGTTTGGTTGGACTTAATCTGAGTGAAGGCTGTAGCCCTATTTTATTTTATTTATTTTATTTTATCTTATTTTATTTTTCTAACTCAGTAGATTAAGAGTTCTGAAACACTGTAGTCAAACTGTTCACCTAAATATGCTATGGAGAGTTAAACAGTCAAAGAATAAATAAATAAAATAAAATTAAAAATTTAAAAATAATGAAAATCAAATCCATGTAGAAAAGAAACATTTTAAATACCTTATGAAGCGAGTAGGAAAAAACTGTAAAGAACAAAAATGCACAGATAATGTCAATCATCATCATCATCATCATCATCATCATCATCATAAAAAAAGAAAGATTAAGTGATATGCGGTGGTGCTTGATTTATCTCTTACTCTCTGGTGATCAGAGCAGAAAATTTGGTCTCACTCAGAGCAGACCTGTCACCTGTCTCCTTCTCTTTTGGCGTACAGGTGGAGACCCGCTCAGTTTGTTACTAAAATAAGCTGATGAGGACTGGCGTTTTTTTCTGGAACTAAAAAGCATTGTTCAGTGTGTAGTCCAGCAACCATTGCTGAAAAATTCACCATGCAGTAGTCCTATCTAAATGCTGCTTTCCTTATCACTTTATGAGTTAACTTATCTCAATATGTCTGCATTTCACTGTCAACATGCAAAAACTGCAACATTCTTTAGCCACTCAGATACTGTTAGGGTTGTATATTTATACAACACTGTGGCAGTATGTTACTTGCCTGAGCCAGAATTCAAACACATTCTAACCACAACTAAAGAAGCACAGCAGTACAACTCCTCTTGAAAGTTGGTAAATAATGACAGATACAGGGCTCATATTTTAGGGCTAAACTACTAATCTATCTCACCACTGAGTTATTTCCCTCCACCTTGATTGAAAAATGATACTGGTATTGAAGAGACAGACCTCTTCAACCATTTTGTGTTTACTGTGTAGTTTATCCTGTTTTTTATGTTGCATCTGTGCTGACCTGAAAGTAAATACCTGGGTAAGTGACTAGATATAGTGGGTGGATATACAACTAATTATCACAAGCTATATATATATTTTTTGCACTTACAAACTAACATGTGATTAGAGAGCACCATGAAAGGAATCCCAAACTTAAGAAGCCCATTTGTGCATTTTGTTCTGCTCTATCTATTTTTTCAACATATATTTAAAAAGCAATGTATTTTAAAAGGGTGAACAAGATTAACAAAGGCTAGGAAAGTTGAATCTATATCTGCCCAGAAGGTGTGCAGTACAGAGGTAAGAGTCTCAAAGTAACTTTAATCAAGCAACACACAAAGAAACCACAAAACCACAAAATAAGACACACTCATCTTAAGATTTTTTTTAATTAGTTTCCTTCAATCAGCAGTCAACAAGCAACATTTGCACATTGAACTTCCTCAGGCCAACTCATCTATGATCAATGTGTCCTCAATCTTTAGAACAAAACATATTGCCAAGGTCTTCAAGAACTTTCTCAAGTGTACTTGAAGAAGTATACTTGAGGAAGTTCTCTCAGGTGTACTTGTTAGGAGAAACATTCCCTTTTCATTGGGTAAAAAGTAAACAGATTGACATTAGTTGTGTAGTGATGTGACTGAAGTAAATATTATTGGTGGATTATCATAGCAAGGGCTGCTGCATGGACGACAAATTCCTGGAAACTAACAACACCATCTTTGTCAAGATCCAGATGGCCGAAGAACTTGCCCACTTCTTCTTGGCATGTACACTGAACAGAAAGGGAGGAGTTGTTTATTGAATCCAAATTATCCACAGAGGTATTTTCAGCCCAATTTGGCAACAGAGCTGCATCTTGTCTACTTACTTCATCATGAGGAATCTCGTCGTGGAGCAGTTCTGTAAGTTCTCTCTTGGTCAAAGTCTTAGGATCTCCTTCTTTTCCAGCGTACTTGTCAAAGGTAGCTTTAAGCATGTCAATTGCCTGACTGACAGATGCCATGGTGACTGGAACAGAAAAATGTTGTTTTGTTTTTTATACTTTAACACAAGCAATGCATCTGACTCTTGAATCCTCCAATGCTAAGATCAACTGGATGAACAACATTGGAAGACCTGGTTATGCCTTTGGGCTTAATGGTGTCTCTCCTCTAAGTTATGGTCTTTTCTCTGTCCTCAGATGATAAAACCTACATCAACACTTACTGATTATACAGCACAATATCATACTGGATACAATTTAGCTGGTAAGTTTGCAGTTAACTAAAAAACGGAAGTACATAGACTGAGTTAATTTCATTTAACAGTTTTTGAACATAATGGCTTAAATCTCTGACCTGTATTATCCTTCCAGGACACAACATTGCATACTCTAACTTTCTGACTTACCAACTAATCCAGTCTCTCAGTCTCTTTAACTGTACTGAGACATTCACATTTTTATGACTCTAATGCAAAGCAATTTTTCCTTACATATAATTTATTAATTATAAGGTTTAAATCAACTCTAAATTATTAGTACTGTTTAAAAAAATAAAGACAGAAATGATCACTTACCAAACTTGTAAGACAACTAGAGTCAGCTCAGGTGTAAAAGGGAGGAATCTGAACTTTGGGTATGGACACAGACCTTTATATACAGTGTGACACCACCTAAAACCCCTCCCATTCTTTTTCTTTCTATCTTAGCTACAAAAAAAGAAAGAAAAAAAAAACATGCAAAAAATGTTTCAAAGCCTGAGCTTTGTTGCTCTACTGGATTTTAATGGAGGGGAGAGGAATGTTCATAATGGCTTAGTCTGCCTGAAGGAACCGTGTGGATGACTTTTTTTTGTGCCGTCCACTGATATGTTTCTTGGTTTTTGTTACATGCTCAGTAACCACAAAGGGATAATGGTAAATAAAATGGTCTCTGTGTCTAAACACAAAAAATAGATTGATTTTACAAACACATAAAGGATAGTAAAAATGGTAGTGAACTAGTTTAAATGCTTACTTCCAACATACACATATTTTCATAAATGGATATACTTTGTTTCACATATTTGCTGTGAATTTCTCACCTCAGTCTCATTGATATGAACTATCTATATCTTATGTTGTAAGTTATATTTCCCCAACCTTAGTGTAATTTCCTGTTCCTTGTGTATTAGCATCAATATACCAAACATGAACATTAACTTCTATTCAAACAAAGGGCCTCTAAGATATGAGCTTAAAACTAATATTAAGGGTAATCTGCAGAAAGTAAGCTGCACTGATTTATCCATCCATCCGTCCATCCGTCCATCCCTCCCTCCCTTCATCCATCCATCCATCCATCCATCCATCCATCCATCCATCCATCCATCCATCCATCCATCCATCCATCCATCCATCCATCCATCCATCCATCCATCCATCCATCCATCCACCCTGTTGTGGAATTTGTCTGCATGAGAATCAATGAAGGATCTTGAGTCAAGTTTGTCTTTGCAGGGTATTTAATTAACTTTGCAAGGTAGAGGAGCTGGTATCCCAGAGCACAGTGCGGTCTGCAAAGAGCTCCCAAAGTCGAAGTTCTTGGTGGCTTTCTATTGCGTACCAAACGTTTAGGAGTCAAACTTATAGGTCAGTAACAGCAGTCAGACATAGGTCAGTTTCAGTGCCTACACAAACATGTTTTTAAAAAATGATCTATCAAAGTATTAACTTTCTAAGGATCAGCATCTTTAAACTGCTTAACACTTGGTAGCAAACTGCTTCTGCCAGCTGGTGATTTAAATTTTGATGAAGCCAATGAAGCCTCTTGTCTTTATAAAGCAGAGATGCAGTTCTGAGGTTCTTATACAAGACATTTTTGTCAGAGATCCTATGAACTATGTCAAGACCCCAAAAGGACTGTGTCAACTGTTTATTCACTTATTTTCCAAAGCTTAGAAAGTTCATAGCTTTGACTCTTCTGCTTTGAAACATCTAAACCAGAAGTATCGAGAACAACATGTCAAGATGAGGTGTGTCACAGCCTGACGGAATGTCACACAATCCTCATGAGGAGAAGGTTTTTAACCTCTTTTAAAGGCAGACTCACTGCAAGACAAAAGTGTTTTTTCATGTGTTTCTTGATTTATGCTCAGTCATGTTTTTCGATCTTGTAGAGGAAAAACTCATTTTCTAGCATTTGGTTTTATGAAGATGTATTACAAGTCCTGGTGACACAACAGGGGAGCCAGCTGGTTCTGTGGTGTGGCAGGCGGTTCTGCCCTTCTTTTATTTCCAATCCATGGCATCCTAAAGCTTCTCTCTTCTCATATGCTTTGACATGGACATATAAACTGCCCTGGAACACTAGTTTTTTGTTTCTCTCAGATTAACCTTGCAAAGCCTTTGTTAGGGTCCTTAGGTTTTATGTATCCGTTTCTTTGATTTATTTATTTTTTTCAGGCTTTCTGTGCCTTTATTATGAGAAGATAAGGACAGTGGATAGAGCAGGAAACAGGGTGAGAGTGGGGAGTGAAAAGTTGTCATAGGCCAGATTTGAGCACGAGCTAAACCAATTGACCATCTGCTCTCCAAGTATTATACACATTTTAAGATTTATTGTTGTAGTAATTTGTTGTACATTTTCTTCTTGAAAAATGAAAGCATGTTCAGGTCAAAACACAGAGAGGAGGATTTTTTTTAAGAGAGCAGACATTCTAAAGCAGAGGTTGGACCACCCTTTTTCTATCCCTTTTACCCTATTCTTTTCATGATTTGTTCAGGAAAATCTACAAAAAGACAAAGGCAGGGAATGTAGCTGGAATGTAGTCTTTCGTAATTCCATGTACTAATTACCTCCTTTTAATACCAGTATAACCTGTCTAGGGATGCTCTTTCCACTACACTGTAATAAAGCCAACTCGTATATTTTGGCCTAAAACAGTATTTTCAGTTGTAAGGACTTGAAAATATGAATTATTGACATCTGACATAAAATTGTGAGTTAGCCCAACAAACTGAGCTACTTGTCTGCTTTAAATGACTTTAATGAGTTAATGAAACTTAACTTTTTAGGTTGGAGTTAATTACAATGAGCATTAGTTCTGTAAACGCACATTTCTTTGTTGGAAAATGCGGGAAAGCCAACTCTCTGAGTTGGCATTTGTCACACAGTAGGTTCAAACTCACAATCCTGCCTCAGTGTTCCCCATCGAGCTGGAGCTCACATGGGTAAGTTTAATCCTTGAATGAGTATGAAACATAATTTGACGACCAGGGGGTTTTGTTCTGTTGACTGTTGTCAAGTTTTCAGTTGTATACAGCATTACGTGTTTTGCTGTTAAGAGTGAGGGAGTGAAGGCTGCTGGGAAATTATTAGTTTTGTTGTACCACGACTCAAACCGAATGTTCTTCTGTATGTGTTGACTTCTGTTTCCAAATGTTGAAAGTACATAACGCAGAACCACCGGGGGGTTAGTGGTTTATGGGCCACAGCTATCAGTTCAAACTGCAAGTAGGCCTCCAAACCTCCTTACAACTTGTCACAATAACTTCCAATAAGTTATTGGAAGTTTCAATTTGAAGGTATTTTAAGTGAGGGCAACTTTCAGTTAATTGTTACAAACAAACAAAAAAAGAAAAGAAAACTACGAAGTGAAATTACAAGTAATTGCAACTTACAATCAGTTGATAGCAGTTTTACAACGTGAAAACATGAGTTACTGCAACTTCCAGTTGAGTAAAAACAAATTAAGTTAAGCTAACTCAAAAGCAAAACTCAAAAGGTTAAGTTTATGAGCTTAGCTCAAAATTTTGTGGAAGTTTGTTGACTTACAGTTTTGAGTTTTCTCAACTTTTCTTTTTTTTTACAGTGTACCTGTGCATCTCAGAACTGTATTACCTCAGCAGATTAGCTGCATGACGTTCCTTTTTTTGTGTCAGGCGTACAGAAACAAGTTAATAAAGCACTCCCATGGCTTTCGTTTTATTTTTCCTGTTGAAGAAAATCTGATTTATTCTTTTCATTCTTGGACTAAATTCTTACAACAGCAACAACAACAACAACAACAACAACAACAACAACAACAACAACTACTACTACTACTACTACTACTACTACTCTTACTACCAATACTACTACTACAACACCAAAATGGCAACATAAATAGCATGTATACTTCACAGTGGAACATCTGAACACAAGGGGGCAGTCCTGGAGAGGCTGAAAGAGCACTGGTGGGGAATAACTCAATTGAAAATGAACAATGAGTGATTATACAGTTTGTGGAAACTTAATGAACTGGCATGTGCCAATTGCTAATCATATTAATACAAAGGAAAAAAATGCTTGTCACTATCTGAGTTGGTCACTGTCAGTATTTGTTATAAAACAGTATTCAGAGAGTAATAGTTACAATCCTTTAAATTTTGTTGACACTGCTAATCTTTGAGATGCAGTGTTAACAAACCACAATTGAAAGCGCATTCATGTCTTTCATGCCACATAATTATTTTTTTCAGTCAGAAAACTGGTTTAAAAAGTTGTATAACATCAGCAGCATGACTTTGTTAGTGTGTAGCTCCTATAGGCTCCGACCTTCCTTGCAGATTTACTGTGCATGCAGAAATTTGAGGAGTGATGAGATAATACACGTAACCCCCTATAGTTGCAGCTGGCAGGTGGTTGTACCGGGGAGGTAGTGGGGCTGGCAGCAGTAATTGTGCAAAGGAGGTTGTGGCAATAACAGAGCAGAAGGAGGGATCATAAATCTTGCAGATGAGTCAGACACCAAATAGGGTGGATATGTTTGTTAAGCAATTGTGAAAAAAAAAATGAACATCAGTTGTAATTCCCTATATCCGGATTCTCCTCCTGTTCATTTCCCCTCCCTCTGTTTTCTCTACAAAAAACTTCAGTTACAACTTGCATCCCCAGAGGATCAATGTGTAGGGAATCATTTTGAAACATTTTACTTCGTGAAAATTGTAAATTAATACACTACATTAGCTTCCGGTGTCATTTTGTTTTCAAGTTTTATTTAATTAAAGTCATTTTTTTTCTAAGAAGAGTAATGACGGTTATTCAGATAATCTCTCTATGGTCTCGAGTTAGGAATGTCAAATTCTCTGGATACAGATGTAGCCAGACAGGTTGTATTCTGAAAAGGTTAATGTCAGATGCCCCAAACAGCCTCTTGTCTAGCAAGCCTTTATATGTTGCTCAAGGATGTTACCAGCCTGTCAGCCTCCTTTCTTTTCTTTCTTTCTTTCTTTTTTTTTTGGAAGGATAGTTTAATAAAGGCATAGTCTATTTGCAGCCAGGGTACACATGAAAAATCATGAACAATCATAATTTCAAAACATTTTATTTCCTCTGTCACAAAAACATGAGAGCGTAATAAATTTGAGCTTTTAAAATATGTTTAAAATAACATGCAGTATAACTTTTGAAGACATTTGAAGTTTTTCACGCCAACATTATGACCCATGTGTGTGTCAAAACAAGTTCTCCTTCTTAGAACAATGTCTTAAAATATTTGTCTAACAGATGTGAACGTGGTACTTGAGCAATTTGTCTTTGATACGAATCAGGTTAGGTACAGAAGTTCAGAAGATGTGGCTTGAATTACTTTTTGGTTTTCGACATTGCTACGATGGCTGCAATAAAGGTGACATATTCCTCGAAATTAACAACACCATCACCATCGCAATCCAGCTTTTTGAAGAACCCGTCGAAATCGGGACCCTGCAACAAAGTAAGAGGAACAGCTGTAAATGTTTATGCAAGATATCAAAAGTATGTTAAAGTGGCACTGATAGCTGTCTGTTGGAATGCTTTCCTTTTCTCCTTACCACTGCATTAGGAAACGCACTGTGGAGCATCTCTGAGAGCTCGTTCTTAGACAAAGAATTAGGGTCTCCGTCTTTTCCAGCATGCTCATCAAAGGTAGATTGAAGGAGAGCCATTGCACGAGGGATTCCTGACATGGTGACTGGAACAGTAAAATATGGTTAATAAGACATCCAGTGGCACTAAATCACATTGTATATTGTACATTATTGGAACATCCTATAAAATCTCTGGTGGAAGTTGGATCAACAGCAAGTAATCTGATGCCAAACATTTTTTTAACTCTTCTTGTTTGTAACATCTGGCTAAAAGTCTTAATTTTCTTCGAGTCCTGTGTGTTGTTTTCATGTTTGCTCTGTACCTCTGGAGTGAATACATCATTTGGTGACTGGAAAAGAAGCAGTTTTTTTTTCATAATTTCACAGACAAGTTCATGTTTCCTAAAACATTTCAGAGCATCTCCAATTTGCACTGTTACAGCCTACACTTGCTTTTAACTTTTCCTGTTTTCCCTTACAAATTAAAAACAGATGCTAATTTTTTTATTCAAGGTAAAATGTTATTGATCTCATGCCACAGTTCACCATCCTTAGCTTGTTCAGATTCAGCACTCCAGGCAACACAGGAACCACACCCAAAAACTCATTCATGCATTTCTTGCCATAAAACACGACTGTTTAATGTTTCAAATTTTTTCACACAAATGAAGTGAAAAATGTTTATTTCTATACTACTTAAAATCATTCTTAAGACACAATTCTACTTACCAGAATTGTATGGAAAGTGGTGTGGCTCAAGTTGGTAGAGTAAAGGGGTTTGAGTTTAGATCATGGGCACAAGCTTTTTTATATAAAAGCTGACACACCCTGGATCCAAGTCCCTCCCACTGTGTCTCTCCCCTCTTTTCCTTCCTTCTTCTATCTGGATAATCTTACATAATGTCCAAACTAAAGTGCTGGAATGCATCCCTCCTGCTTCCCATCAATGCACAATCCTTTTGTGTAGAAAAGTAATAAAAAAAGACCTGTTTCTGTCAATAAGTTTAAGAGTTTCCTTTCTATTTTTGTAAAATACCATTGCACAAACACCTAAACTTTGCACCACAACAGCAAAGAACCACAAATGTAACAGTACACAAACCAAGAAGTACTTCATGTTCAGTACACCACACAGTACACACGTTTTTATGACACCTATCTCAGAATATTTTCGAGCTTGGACCCTTTACTCAGGTGGACTGTGTATGTAATCATGCCCTCGAAGAAGCACATAAACTGTAATAAGTAAAACTCCTCAAGGCAAATCTTAAAAATGACTTGTCTACGCTTGAGCACACAATTATGCAACTATGTATTGTTGCCGGCATAATCACCCGGTGTGCAGTGTGCTGAAACAGAGTGAAGAGACAGTATAGATGAGTAGCACAGATACCAGCTCAGACAGAAGAGGGGACCTAAAAGTCCTGATAGGCGTGGTCTCAAACACCATGACTCATCTGTGGAAAATGTTTGTGGAAAGCAAATAAGCCTAAGCTAAACCACACTGTGTGGCCACTACTGCTGCTGCCCTCCTCCATACACACTGACACATTATACTGAGTAACAAAAAGCCATACGTGCTTAGTGCACAGGCCAGAAAGTAAAATTTCTTCATATCCTTTTCGCAGTCGGGATGTTTAATAAGTCCCCAATGTTCCTACTAAAATCAATCCTTCATATGTTTCACTCTCATATTATGATCTGTAATGTGTCTGTCATATTATATAGAAGCTATAAAAGTATGTCAGTTGCTATACTGTCTAATTGGCTATCATGTCTGTCCTTATGGATCCCTCAACAGCTGCTCTTCCTTTCATTCTTTCCTATTCATGTGTTTTGAGGGGAGGAGCTATTACAAATCCTTTTACAAATAAAGGGTCCATGGAGTGATGTTTGCCACAGATACTGAAAAGCACCCCTTAACCAGTTTTTGGTTTATGTTTCTGTGCTTCATTAAAGTAAAAAGTTCTTTATCATTTTGAAAATGAATTTTAACCATCTTTTCCACTGAGCACTTCTTGGTATATTACATCAAAACACTAAGTTCCCTTCTGACGCACATTTCAAGAAAGAGGAACTACAAAGACAACATAGTTTTGCAAAATATTCTTCAGGGTCTTATTTATCAATTAAAATTTCTTACTTTTTGGG
Organism: Labroides dimidiatus; assembly: GCA_030710495.1. Taxonomy (NCBI): domain Eukaryota; kingdom Metazoa; phylum Chordata; class Actinopteri; order Labriformes; family Labridae; genus Labroides; species Labroides dimidiatus. The sequence continues at coordinate 16,660,944 of CM061148.1, read as the reverse complement.
TGCAGATAGCCTAGCAGGCACCAACGAGAAGCAGATGGCTCAGGTTTGAGTCCAGCCTGCCAGGTTCCTGCATGTCGTTACCCACTCTCACCTTGTTTCCTACTCTATTCACTGTACTCTCTCAACTACCTGATTAAAGGCATAAAAGCCTAAAAAAACTTACAAAAATCTTCCCCTCATGTCTTCAGTGCACTTTATTATTATATGCAGCTTATGCACTGAATAGTTCTTTAAATGTGAGAAATTCAGTCTTTCTTAAGGTAGAGGAGACAAAAGAGATAACCAGTACAACAAAATAAAAGTGCTGATCTTTGAGAAAGTAATACAGAATGTAAGATTGAAATGTTCATCTATGTGGAAAAAAACAATCTTTTGTCTCATAAACTGCAGTGTGGAAACAATTAAGCTGTGATCCAGTCCTCTTCACTGGTTATCATTTCTCTGCACACTTCCTCCGGTCCTGTTCTTCTCTCCTGCTCTGCCACTCATCCCAAGCCTCTCAAGTTATTATCACTTTTAAAAACAAATGGACACAGAAATAAAAACAACCTCAACAGATTAAAACAAAAGTGTTTAATCTGCTTTACAAGATCTAGGATCTGATCTTTAAATACAGTGTAACAAAGTTCCACTGATTATGAAATTGTATTTAATTTGAAACTGTTTACTAAATTAAACTGTGCTCATAATTTCATTAAGCTATTGACTCTGCGTTGAGCAGGAGTTTGTAACAGAAAAAGTGTGAACATTTGTTTTCCAGAAAGCCACAAACAACCAAATATTAATAACCCTTTCTGGTATCTTCACAGAAAAAAGAATTAGTCTAGATCGTGTGCCATGGCCTGACTGAAAAAAAAATCACAATGCGTCTCTGGTATTGTTCAGGGGGCCGGGCCAAATGTGAATAGGCGGTAGTTTGGGGACCACCGTCTTAAGGCTTTTTCTTTCTTTTTTTCTTTTTTTTTTGGCAGGTAAATTTACTGTAATTTAAAGCTTCATGTTTTGTCACACCTACAGCAACCGGAGCTCTTATTTTGGTGTGTACTGTCAAGTTTCCTTTTTGAGAATATTCAAATCATGTTATATAATAGTTTTAATGCATTCTACTGCTGTGAGTGTTCAAAAAGCTTTCTCTGTTTTGGATAAACAGGCTGCTGTTGTGTTCTGTTTTCTCTCTGCCTCTCTCCCCTCTCCCGCCTCCTTACAAAAATTTTCCACAACTTCCTTGTGGCCCACTGTGACTGTGTGTTTGTGTTCACATACATGCCTGTTTACCTCTTGCAGAGGATTTCTTTGAGGAAGCAGCTTAAAACGGTAAAAAGCACTAAATAAAGGAAGATATCGAAGAAAGGAAGACTTTCTTGTTTGCCATGTTCTTTCCAAGCTTTAGAAAAAGCCTCTGTTTGGAGCTCTTTTGTTCTTAATACACACTATCAAAAGTTATGTGATTCACACGTGATGTGAGCAGATCATTCACTTCTGCTTTCTGCTGATCAAAAACTATCATATGAAAACAATTTGAGATACTTGATTGAAAAAAAAAAGAAGAAAAAAATCTCTTGGAGCTGAGAAGCTTAACTTGCGCAAGAGTTCATTTGACTTTATTATAGTTTATGAGCTGTGGTTTGGCAGAATTTATTGCCGGAGAGGAATGACAGATCAACATAGGAACTAAGTTGCCTTTGTAGCTCTGCGGTTTGAGCAAAAATAATGCAGCAGCTGGGTTAACAATGAGTAATCATTGGACAGCAGGAAATATGAGACCCACACAGTGCAGCACAAAGAAATCCAAGCCTGGTCATAGTATGACTCCCTACATTACTTTCTGTTTTTTTCTGTCTGTTTTATTTGAACCTGACTACATTGTTTTCTGACATATGTTTTATGATTGGTAATGTTTGCTCTTTTACTGAGTTTACAAGCCTCTGCTTTTCTGCACTGCAGACATATTTTGGCTTCTTTCAATTAGGAGTACTCTCAAATAAGAATCTTATCCATTGCTTTTAACAGTGTCATGTTTATGGAATGAATCTCTGAGGAAGAAGAATCATAGTTGTTAGTTTGGAACACGAAGGTTTTCTGTAAAGAGCTGCCTCTCTCCCCCTTTAGATTGGCTTGGTTAAGTTAAGAAAAACAGACATGAATTTTTACTTCCCAAAAACAACATCATAGTAGGTAATGATTACAGTATACTCATTCCACTCAGAGTGTAGATCCAACAAAAGGGCAACTGAGTCGATGGTGACAGATCAAAGGCTGGGTGTTCTTTCTGTCTTGGGTGTGGTCGGGTCTAGTGATCTCTCAGTTTGCAAGGTTTTACTTTTAGCTTGTTGTAAGCAGCCTTAAGCAATATCAAATGGGGCAATTATGAAAGTACAGTAAAGAAGATTTCAGTCTGCACTCTAATTTTGTGGTTTATTTCTCCCTGTGTTTTGTGCAGCCCACACAAATGCTCACTTATTTTTTTCCTGCAGCCATCAGCTGTTGTGATCAGCAGGTTGCATCTCTCCAGCAGCACTGTGACACACCCTCATTGTTTACCCACCACATTAAATATTTGATCATTTACTGCATCTGGTTTATCCATGCCATCGCAGTCAACCACCCAATCTTTGCAGGGTTAAGAGATCAACCTCAGCTTTTTCCTTGGCCAACTCTCTGTATTTCTCATCACAGTATCTGTGTTATATGAACCCATTTGTCTCCAGTGATTGGATCTGATTTGTAAGATGTAGTTTATTCAGTGTATCTTTAAGTTTCATGTCATGTAGACTTACAACAAAGAGCACTCTTCAGACTATCACGTTTGAGAGCCGGTGTTTGACAAAGTTGCCCAAACAAACTAATGCAAATAGGCAAGTAAGTGGTTTTACTCCAACAGACAGAAAAAGGGAGGAGCAGACAGGGAGATGTGATAAATCTTAGTGATGAAAGGTATAGCAAAGGAAATGTCAACCAAGTATTCAACGAGCTTGTTTTCACAGAAGTGACATTAGAATTATTTGAAAACTTACCATTTAATTAATCCAATAAACACAAAACTGATTTATGAACTTTTTTATTCTCAGAAAGTACTGAAGTGACACTTGAAATTCAACTCGCATTAGAAAGTTCGAGTTGCATTGCTATCTTCTGTTGCCGATACAGACAGTGTTGCACGGGCTATTTTGTCACAAATTATGATATTAAGTTTTCAAAGGCTTTAGGATTAATCTGCAATTTAACCATTTTTTATTTTACAACACTTTGTCCACCTGGTAGACATATCTGGTCACATGAGCCACACATGTAGTGAATTCGTTGATGCTGTAGTATCCATCCTTGTCCTTATCCATATCGTGGAGGAGCGCATCCAAGGCCTCTTCAGAGACATTATCCTGGAGGTAATCACAGGTAACAGGTGTGTAAGTTGCAAGAAACTGTTTTGTATAGCTGTACTTGTGGACTACAAGGTAAGTGAGTTAAGTTTCTTACCTTAACCTGTACGTTTAAAATTTCTCTGTCCAGCATGTCTTTGAAGTCTTCCTTGCAGATGTAACCATCACAGTCGGCATACTCATTGAACAACTCTACGAGGGTTATGACAGCTTTCTCCAGACGAGCCATAGTTGGAGCTGAATATAAAGAATGAGACAGACTGCTGTTAGTATCTCCAAAACAAGCCAGATTACAGAAATAAAAAATGTATAAAAGAATATCTGTTTTCATGTCAGGCTGTGACGCACTTATCATGCAAAATATTTGAATAAGTTACATCTCTTCTTTTTTCTTCCACCGAAACAATCTCCCCCTGTTCCCCCGTCTACCCCTCTATCAGGACTCACCTTCAAATTCTTTTACTTAGAAGAATCAAAACCACGTCTGTGTCACCGGTTTGGTCCTAGCTGAGGCTTAGGTGATTCTTAGAAGAGTTTCCTTTTATAGGAGCTGACACATGATATGTGACATAAGCGCTCATACATGTACAAAGAGACACACACACGTCATGTGGTGAGTTATGCACTAAAAACCTGTCCCACTCCCCACAAACCTGCTACACCAGTATTTTTGTACTGTTCTGAAAAGAATGACCATTATCATGCCTGGAGGGGTTCCCTGATGTTTGTGGTGCCTATAGACAGAACAGTTTAATGTGTTGACATTACCTACATGTGTATATGTATGCGTGCACTGAGGTGTTTTGTTAACAGGTGAAGTAAACATGTCAGGTTAGAAACTTAAAAAAGTTTTTCTTACAAGCTTTCCAGATGGAGTTTCATGCAAAAAGTGCAGTTTTTAGACTTTAGTGCATTTCATTACTTCAATGGTTGTTTTAACCCCTCCAGACATTTGCTCATCATTATGGTCTTAAAGGAATCTAACTTAACTGGATTTAGAAGGTGTGCTTTGGTAAAAGTTTAGTCAGCAAAAATTACCCAAACCCCTGGTTCAAAAATGTCTGTCAGCATTTGTGTCTGATCTCTGAAATGAAACTATAACACTGTCATTATTCTATACTCCTAAAAATGAAATATAGATAAAACTGATCATCAGTTGGTGCAGTATTAACACATATTAGTGAAAGATTGGTTGTGTAGAAAGTTGCACAAGGCTGTTAAAACCCAAAGTTAAAACTGCAGGGTGAATTACTGCAAGAGACACAATTAGTTTCAAACGTATTATATATGTGCATATATTGATATTCATATGAAGTGCAGTGCAAAAAACTGAAACCTACAAGTACTTATGTCTTATATTTAAGTAACAAATACAGTACTAGACTCAATATGAGCCATATTCACCTGACTGGTCCAGAAAATGTCTTTTTGCAAGACATTAAAAGAAAAAAAAATCATTTATTTAAAAGAGTAGAATAAAAAAAATCTTCCAGTGAGATTGGAAAATATACTTGTTTCATTCTTTAAATATCTTGAAATAAGGCCTGTTTCCTGGATGTAGCCCAAATGCAACCAAATAAAACAACTTTTACCTGAAAGAAGCTGATAACACTTACTTCAATTTCAGTCTTTGCAGTGTGACTGTATATTCTGACATGTGTGTATGTATGACTTCACTGTATAAATTTGGTCTTAGTGATGATTACAAACAGGATATGTTGAGCTTAGCTATACAAATTACCCAACAAAAACAACACTCTTGAAGACTGTGGATGACAAATGACTTGACAATTTGTTTTTTGGGTAGCGGGAAGAGAATCAGTTTCTCACGATAAAACTGCTACAATGCTGGACTTATGTTACCATCTCTTTTTGTCCGACAACCCTAGATGATATTTGATAGAAGCACCACAGGAGTACAGTCTTTTGTATCATGAATATATCCCACAAAAGCAAAAGATGTCAGCTGCCAGGCTATAGTGTCACACGAAGCAGCTGGATCTATGAGTCCTCTCATTTGAACCCAACAATCTCCATATGGTCTTTCAGCCCAAACCAGTTTGGTACTCCTCATGTCAAACAAAAGAAAAATGAATTCTAGTCTTGTGCTGTTCCGTCACCTATAGACTGTGGGGGATTCTACCTCTCCCATGTGATTTGCTGAGTAGGAGAAAAATGTGAAATGCTGTCTTCATGTCTCACGCAGACATCAGCAGTGATATATCTGTCACTACCTCACCTGTGAGTATGTGGCTCTGAAACCTGATTGGCCGACACATGACACATCCTGTTTTCCTTAACTGTAAGTCCGGCCAAAGCATAAATCCCCATTTCAAATACAGCTTTTGATACAAAGGGTGGGTAATCCACCAAGTGATCGAAATGCTTGACGGCTGATTTAGAATCAGCCACTCAGTTCAGACTTTTAAAGTCATCATGTTACACATCTGGCAATCACGGTTCTTAGGCTATATCGCTATAGCTAAATGATAATTAAGTAGATGCAATGGAAAAGGAGCCAGTCCATACCAGAGGTCCAAACACATTGTTATAGAAAGAACAGAAGCTATCCATGTTGCGAAAACATGTGGGATCCCCATAGAAATACCCCAACATGTCCGCCAGCAGCATCCGCTATAATCATTTAAATATTAGACAACTGAACCACAACTCTGCCCTGCTGCCCTGCAGTGTTTATATGTGTTATTTCATCACACTTTAGTGATTCAAGAGTAAGGAGGCTGGTGTGTTTGAATCCAAAACCTTCTTGCTGTGGGCTTGCACCCATCCCCCAACTGTCCAGCAGCATTTACCTTTTTGAGTATATTTATGTAACATTTTGACTAGAACCTCTTCAAGATCCAGATGCATGACTTGTAGAAGCACAAAAATAGTTTTTAATGAACTAAAAGTAAAAACAAAAAAATCACAGAAAACTCTGGTAAACAAGAACAAAGAAAATCTCAACAAGGGCTGGAAACTAAAGACTCAAGAAAAACAAAAACTCACAGGCGAACCTGGTTTAAACTAACTTGAAGCACATAAGTAGATGGTGAGACCTAGAAAACAACAGCCTGGATGAAGGAAGACACAAACCTTTTATACATGAGGTGGAATCAATGAAGACGGGGATGACAAGCTCAAGAGCAGGGAACACATCAGGGCAGGAGGTGAAGTTATCTGAAACGAGAGGATAGACATTACTACAAAATAAAACCAGTCAGGACAACTAAAGGCCTGACTGAACAAAAAGTGTGAGCTTAACATATATGTCAACACCCAACGCATTTAACCTTTTTAGTGCAAGAAAATAACCACAGGCAGGACCAAACAGCTCCTGTTAAAGTTTCTTCCAAGTTCACAGTCTGGAAAAGACAGCAGTTTAAAATGTAGCATGTGGTTTATAGTAAACTGTAAAAAAAATTAAAGCCCACATTACTTCTGCTGTGATATTTTGGGATATTAATTGGAATCTTTCAAAGTAAAAGAAATTTAAAAATTGGTTTTAAATATGCAGATCTGACCATTCAGTCTTTCATCTTGAGTATTTCTGCTTATTTTAAAGACAGGAACTCTAAGCAGTTTCCCTCACTCTAGGGTTATTTTTTTCTCGTAATGTTTTGTAAACAAAACAAAGTGTTTCCAAACAAATTTAGTAGTGAGACAGTCAGTTCTGGTCTTAAAAGCCGCAGAGAAACCTAAATCATTAAATAAAAATAAATTTCAGAAGAATGCAAATGAAGTCCCTTTTGTCAACATATCAATAAAATGTTTGTGTTTCAGTCAGTGGGCCTTAACTTTTCATGAGCAGTATATTTTGCCATGAGGGCTGACGCTGCACAATAAAAGTGTAGGCTGAAAGCTCACACCCACCTCTGTATAGGATATTGAAGTGTTTTCATTTGCAGTCACGAAACAAACATTAGACACAAGCAGTTTGTCTGGTTTTTTATTTTGTATTGTGAATGCTGACAACTACCTTTTCTTGTTAAAGGTTCAGATTACATTGCTTTGTCACACTGTCCGGTTATTGTAAATAAAACTAGGCTCTCTTCTCTGGTCTAGAGACGTACTGAGACCTACTGTGTCAAGGTGTCAAGACCAAAGACTGTGTGATAAATGGATGTTGTTTCTGTGATGTCACCCATCAGTTATTGAAATAGAGGCTGTGTCTCAAATGATGTACTTTGGTAAGTACACTTACATGAAGTGCACTGCATACACTCTGCATTTACTGGAATGATGCACTAAATCTTACAAAGTTGTGCTGTCCCAAATCAAATGTGTATATAAGGCTCTAAAGGGAGGTCCCTCATGACCAAGAACTAAAATGTATTCACTGTAGGCTTCCCCAAACCAACAATAGCAAGAGGTTCAACATCATCTTCATACATTCCCTTAACCTGCCTTCTCTGCCTCCGTCTGTTTTTGGGTCCAGTAAGTCAGTTGATTTAACTAACCATCACAAGTTTCTCAGTTAACATACTGTTTTTACCCTCTCCAGATGTTACTTTAAGCTTGTAAGAAAGATTATTTGGAAAGATAAACTAGAGGGAAAAAAAGTTATTGTATAATACACATAAGGTCTGTTTTTTTTTTTTTTTTAAATTCAAATTAACTTGAACAAGAAGGTAAGAAAAATTTATGTAGATAATGTAGACATAAACACTAGATTCTGGCATGTGCATAAGTGCAGGTACTTCATGTCAACCCAGTCAAGCAAATCAGACAAGGTGAAAATAATAAATTGTTGCTGCACAAGTATGGAATAATTTTAATTTGTAATTCACACCGTTAAACAGGATGCACTTATCACAAAAATGTGAGTCAGTAAGAGAACCCCCCCCAAAAAACAGAGACAGACAGAACACGTTGTCTCTTCCCACTGCTAAATGAAACAAACAAATTTTAGCCAATGACAAGTTAGTGTTTCCTTGGTTTGTTTTACTTAGTATTTGCATGACATTGAAACTGTGCATCTGCATCCTGTGTTTGAAGGAGTAAATGTGCTATGATGCTGTATTCCATGTATTGAAAACTTGAGTAGAGATATTTTTTAAAAAGTAAAAGTTAAAGCATGCAGTGAGTGTAACTGTGGCAAAGATGGATCATGTAAACTGACACACTCTTCAAATAAAAAAAAAACTTGATCCAAAACCTGTTGCACACCATTTCATACAGTTTCAGTGAAACATGTTCAGCCCTGGAGCCAGAGTAGAAAGGTACACACTTTGTTCAGATTGAATATGGTCATGGACCAGGTCAATGTACAGGTGACTGGGAGGGGCGCTGGCTCAAACCCTAACTGTTTTAAATGTGGTCTTGTATGTGATGTTAATTCCTGCCAGACAGACAGGACAGACCTCAAGGCAGGTGTATTTGTTCGTTTTAATACCTCCTGGTTAAATGAGTAGAAGAGACTCACTAGTGTTTAAGAGACTCCTACTGTGCTGAGATTGGTCAGTCTATTCATGTTCAGATTAGTTTTAAAAAAAACAAACAGAATTTGACATGCTATAAGAAAATATAAATAAATACATTTTAAGCAAACGGTGAGATGGTATAAGAAAACTGTCCACTGGTATCACACAAAGCTATATCATTCATCATTATCCTAAAGAGGCTGTAACGATGTTTTTTAAAGTCACACTTCTAGATATATGTCTCATCGTAATCCACATTTCAAAATAACATTATCAGTGCCAAAATAAGTTATTTCTAAGTGCTATTTCTCAGCTTCTCAGTCAGATCAGATAGAATTGATTTTAGTGCTAGTCCCCATGACAACACAGAAGAAAAATTTGCCTTTTTCTCTGCTGAAAACAAATTTCTTGAATTAATTTTGTTGAAATGGTGGACACTGGAGCTGGACTGGCATTAAAAAGGACAAATGAGCCAAAGAAGGCTAAACAGGAGAGTGAGAGCACAGGCTAAGGGCTGAACCACGAGCTAAAGGTAAAAACATGAGCCAAGCTGTTCATGATAATGTTCGTTCCAACCCACATGTAGCAGTTATACTACAGTGGTCTGTTCAAACTTGACTGTCAATAAAATCAAGAGCGAGGGTACATCAGTTCTGCCTGGTATGAGCAGTGCATAACCAGGATTCACTAAAGTAACATGTTATGGACACGTCTTAGAGCACCAGGCTCTGAGTCACACTAAATGTCACCAGTTACTAAACTACAGTACAAAGTGAGTTTACAAAGTTTGTTTGTTGTCAAATTTAAAAAAATGGCACTACATAACTGTCAATAATACGTAACTTTGTCGCTTTGAATCTGGTAAAAAGTTTTCTTGTAAAAAGAAACAGAGTTAAAAATTACTGCCCTCCATGTATTTGCTTCAGAACAAACACGCCTTGGTAAGAGTCACTTCCTCACAACAGTGGGTGCAAGTGCTCATTGGAAACAGAATCATTATTTTGGAAAAACACAAGCTCTGTCATAAAGTCTTCACACCACCTTTAAGCTGCACCCCTTTTTACATGCGTACAAAATCACAGCATAAAGACTTCAAGTTCTGACCCAGCTTGTGGGAAAAAGGGAAGCAAAATGAACAGGTTCCATTCATTTTTAAAGATAAAGTTGGTTTACTTTCTTACAGGTGTCCCATGTTTTCTTGATTACTTACAACCATCTCTTTCTGCATGAAAGTAGTGCTTGAACTAATCGTGGTAACATACCCTCATGAGCATTACTGAAGAGTATTGTACTGCAGAAAGTGGTGTAATGCTATAAAAATGATGAGGAAAAGGGTAATTAATAATGATAGAGTGACAGATCATCATAACATCTCAAGAAATAGGTTATTCACATTGACAACAGCTTAAAAGTAGTCATAGTAAGGACGACTCAGTTTTAACTGTGAAGAGGAGACTTTGAAACAGGTTTGACAGGTCGAATGGCGAGACACTCATTGCTTAGGGGTTAAAAAAAAACAAAAGAAAGAAAGAAAGAAAAAGATGCTTGTCTGTCCATTAAACACAGCCAGTGAACGACTAAGGCTGGGAATATGGTGCTATGGACTGATGAATCAAAGTTTCAAATCTGTGGTTCATCACGCAGGATTTTTGTACGCAGCCAAAGGGATCGTCCCTCAGTGCGCGACATCAAGTGTAAACATGGAGGAGGAAACCGAATGGTTTGGGGCTGTTTTGCTTGATCCATGGCCTGAGACTTGTACACAATCAGAGGCACACTGAACCAAAAAAAAGCTACCGCAGCACTCTGGTATGCGCCTAGTTGGTCAGGGGTTCATCCTACAGCAATATAGTTCTGCCAGAACTACTTTAAGAATAAAGAAGAAGGACGAACTGGACAGAAGACTGACAGCAAAACAACTTACAAGTGCTAAACATTCATAGGAACTTCTGCTGAAACAGAGTCGGGCAGTTTTTTTCTGAGGAATATTTGAAAACCACTGTCGAAAGAATGTGTGCCCATCCCCTATTGGCGGCTACTTTGATGAGTGTAGATTACATTTTGGTTTATAAATTGATTCCATGATTTATTTTTTATAGTCATTTTTTTACCTACATCCAACACTGATAAAAACAAATCGCCATGCATTACATTACCCAACACAGTAGAAAAATAACACACACTAGACAATTTCCACGGAAATCGTGAGAGGGGCTCGGGACGCATGCCGGCTGACTCTTCTTGATATACTTTGTAATGTGTCCTCTCCCTAACTGTTGTGGGAACATTAAAGCTACTCATGGGCTATAGGTGTGTTTGGTGAGATTGATGTGTGGTTACACATCCACACATGTGGTTTGTAGTTTAACTGAGGTCATATTTAACTCATTCACACAAATGCGCACTTTGTGCCCACTGTCACATATAATTTTTACACTCTGGAAACACACAAACAGATATATGCATGCTTAGATGTGGTGGGGGTTTTGTCTGAACTGAGGTCCCTCAATCACTATCATAAATGCACACACCAAACACATAGGCGCGCTCCGCGTGCCATTTCAAAATGAAGAACCCCTCTGTGAGATGATTTGAATGGTGTAACATTGATTAACAAAAATACACACACAAACACGAAGAGTCATGCACGCTACACGTGCTTAAATGTGGTGGGTGTTTTGTGTAAACCGAGGTCCCTTAATCACAATCATAAACACACACACGTACACATAGGCGCTCTTCGCTTTCCTTTTCAGAGACAAGAATCCCCCTGTGAATGGCCTTCAATGATAAAACTTTGTTCAAAGAAAAACAGACACACACCTACACACACACACACACACACACACACACACATGCTCAGCCAAACACGCACACACACACACACACACACACGCACACACACACACACACACACACACACACACACACACACACACACACACACACACACACACTCACACACACACACACACACACACACACACACACTCACACACATACACACACACACACACACACACACACACACACAAAGACATGAGCATTATGCGCTAGAATGTGAGGGTGTTTTGTGTGAAATGAGGTACTTTAAACATCATCAATACAGTCACACACACATACACGTTTGCGCGCTTTACATGCCCCTTCAAGGACAAGAAAACCTCTGTGTTTAAGCTTTCATTGATAATATATTGTTTGATATGAGTTATTTCATTCAAAAGGAATCCTCACTCTCTCCGTGTGTGTGTGTACTTGTTTTGATAATATAGCCAGGATCTCCCAGAATGCCCCAGAATGTCCTTATGAGTCATCATTCATGAAGAGCTGCATGGTTTCCATCTTCCGTCAGTCCTGCTGTGACTGACTGATGATGTCACGCACTCTGAGAGCTGAGTTTTAGTGAAAAAACTCAAAACTTTGTGTTGCTTTACCTTTGTTTTCTCAAAAACTGTTGAAGATAGCAGAATGCCCCTTGCAACATAAGCTATGGACAGATGTGTCAACATTTTGAAGCAAGAATGACGTCTCTAGCTGAAAGTATGGCGAGGCAGGAGCAGTGGGAAATAGTGTGTTTTTTTGGTGTTCTCGGGAAGCCTCCCTATTCATTGTCTATAGGACTTTTTCGTCGGTTTTTCTGGGGTTTTTTTCAGCCAAAAAACACAGAAATTCTTAGAAAAGTCATAGCACGCCATTCTGGACCGAGCCGCACGTTTTGATATATAATTTGTTGGGGTTTTCTTAAAGCTCTGGAAGGAGAAGCGGTCCAAAGTTTTGTCCTTATGAGTCATCTTTCATGTAGAGCTGCATGGTTTCCATGACGATTTAACTGAGAGCAGCTGTGGAGATCAAGGGACACCTCTTTGTGACAGCTGTTCTCTGCTGTTTTTTGGGATGAGGCATGTGTCCGAACAAATGCTCACTGTGGCCAAACCGTTATAGCTATCAGAAAAACGAGCGCACCATGAAAATCCAGACGGGCGGAGGAATCCGTCAATGTGCAGTTTATATTTGTAGGGCCAAGAATTTGCCCTCACGGCCGAGTTGAAAATGAGTGACCCTTTTCTGAAAAACCCGAGAGATTCATAATGAAAGTAGATACAGAGAGGTGGTCAGGTTTGGCTGACAGTTGGCCCTTTCCTGACTAAGAGCTCCATCCTTTGACTTCAAAGGCTGCTTTGACAGAAGCGCAACGGAAATACCTACGTTTTGATGTAATTTTTATGACCGTGGAGTGAAATTTGTGGTCCCACGAGACATTTGTTTGGGAAATTCCTTGTGTGTCATGAGCTGCAGCTCCCACTCTAACTGATGATGTCACGCACTGTGAGAGCTGAGTTTTAGTGAAAAAACTCAAAACTTTGTGTTGCTTTACCTTTGTTTTCTCAAAAACTATTAAAGACAGCAGAATGCCCCTTGAAACTTAAGCCATGGAAAGATGTGTCAACGTTTTGAAGCAAGAATGACGTCTCTAGCTGAAAGTATGGCGAGGCAGGGGCCGTGTGAAAAAGTGTGTTTTTTTGGTGTTCTCGGGGAGCCTTCCCATTCATTCTTAATGGGACTGTTTCGTTGGTTTTTCGGGTTTTTTTCGGCCAAAAATTGCCGAAATTCTTAGAAAAGTCATAGCACACCATTCTGGACCGAGCCGCACGTTTTGATATATAATTTGTTGGGGTTTTCTCAAAGCCCTAGGAGGAGAAGCAAACCGAAATTTTGTCCGGAAGATGAAGATATTGAAAAAGAAAAAAGAAACGAACGGAAGAACAATAGTGGCTCGTGGCTTCGCCACGAGCCACTCTCCCCCATAGCTTTGCTATGGGGGAGAGTGGCTCATGCGAAGCCCGAGCCCCTAATTAATGCACGCATTCAGTCAGTGTCACCACACACAAAACTTTTTTTTTAACCACACAATACAACATATAACATATTAATCCATATTTGAAAAGATTAGACTGGTGAAGCAGGTTTATGTAGAACAGGTCAGATGTCGAGGATGTGAACCATGTTTGGTTTCTCTGTGCAATAATTCTCTGTCTATTCATAAAAATGAGGTCTCTCTCATCGAGCTGTTGACACCAACAGGAAGGTGGGTTCAAAAAGGTGGGTGGAACAAAAAAGTGGCTGAAATATATTAATTTTAGCATGCAAGAATTAAAAAATAAAACAAAATAAAATAAAATGTGTTAACTGACAGCATTGTTAGTATTCCCTTATTCTACAGATATTTTAAGTTTACTCTGTGCAACTGCAAGGATTTGTTGTTTCCCAGAGTAAAGACTTTTTCAATCTGACAGCGTATTCATGTCTAATCTGGAAATACTACAACAACTACTTTTATTTAGTGGTGGACAAAGTACTCAACTCCAGTACTTGAGTCAAAGCACTGACACTCGTGGTCAAATCTTACTTAACTGCACGTAAAAGTCCCTCTGTCAAAATCTTACTCAAGTTTAAGTACTTAAGTACTTACTATAAATACTTAAGTATTTAAAAATAAAACGTACATTTTCATCAGGTCATTGTTATATTGTCTTCTCATTGTTTTTGAAGAACCTTGTAACTCTCTGAAACCATCTCATGATGAACTGACTTACTTGAAAAAACCCACTCTTCTATAAAAAGTCTTTAGAAACACCTGTAAAAACTTAAGCATAAAAAACGATGTATGTACGATGAATCAAAAACAATGAGGATGACTGTTGTCATTTATTTCTTATCGAACAAAACTTGCAAGTTTACGGTTAAGTCCATTACAGCAAACAAACTACAACTCTGCTTTCAAGAACTCCTCCTGTTCAACCACTTGGCTACATGACAACATAACACATGCCTTAATAAAAAAAACCCTGCATTTTGATGCCTGTGGGAAGTGATGCAAATACCTATAAGATGACTCACACCTCAGGTGTGAGGGTTGAATGTGATTGGTTCCCTCCTGTGAGGAGCACAGCATGTGGCAAAATGCATTTTAGAAGACATAAAAAAAACACTGACAGCTGATGACAAACTATGCCGAGCCATAAAGGAAAAAGTATCGACAAGCTTCCTATAAATGTAGTGGAGTTGAAAGAACAATATTTGTCTTTGAAATGTAGTGGAGTGAAAGTTTCCAAAAAACAGTACAGATACTCAAAAAATGTACTTAAGTACAGTACTCAAGTAAATGTACTCTGTTACTGTCCACCACTGCTTTAATTTGACTTGAAAACATAGTGACAGTAAAACACATTGACAACTACGCTATGATCTGTTCATCCTCTTTTAAGCGTAATCTCCTAATCTCAACCTCTTTATCCAGGTGGCCCATCCTGGGCTGAGGTGCATGAGGCCCTCAAAACCCTTGTTAATGCTTTTAAATGCAACTCTAACAACGGTAAGCCAGTGGCAGGTGGGGAATTGGTGAAGAAAATTGTTTGTTGTTTTATTCCACCCACTTTAATGATCTTTTCTTTCTTTTTTTGTTTTAGGCTAAAATGGATTCAAACTTTGAAGGTGACTTCAAGAAGTTCTGTTTGTTTGTGTGCCTGGGGCTTGGAGAGCTCGAACACATTCAGCCTTTACTGACAAATGCACTTCAAACTGTTCATGTGAATTAGAAAATCAATCTTTATATAACATGAAAAAAAAAAAATCTCAATCAGTTCAACTGATGTGAGTTCCATTTCACTTTTTGAAGCAGTGGAGTTATTCTAATCTTGGCACGGCTGGTAGAAAATCCAGTGCTGTTTTTTTTAAAATGGCAAAGATCTTTTTAAGAGGTAATGTCTTAAGGGAGAAAATTAACTTTTACTGCCAGGCTTTTTGCTCTTATATGGAATGCTTGATTTTAGAGCAAAAACTGTGCGCTTTAGAAGACATATCACAGAGAAAGATTTAAAGGTAAGTGTGCGTTGAACTCTGGTTGTGATAAAACATATACCACTGTAAAAGAAGTCATGTACATATACAATCTTGTAATATAATTGATGATTTTCTACATTATGACTCTTTTGTCTTTTAATTTATGAAAAGAAGAACACAATTTATATGCATTTATATAACATATAAACACGTTTCTTTGTCTATTAGTGCCTTTTTTAATACTCTGCATCCTTGGAGAAGAAGACTTAAACATATAGTAGGAATTGCTTAATTGATATCCTGGCTCAAAATTTTCAATTACGTTGATATTTAAAACATATTCACATACACTTTTATTCAGTATGCTTCTGGTTTTCACCTTCTATGAACTACACAGTAACTTGATACAATAGCTCCACCTTGCAGTCAACTGGAAACATGCAGGTATGATGTTTTTGTTTCCTTGCAAATTCACAGAGCAGAAAAATCTCATGAAAATATCTTTGCAAAGAGGTAAATTGTTGTAAAATGAGGAAGTCCCTCGTGTGGCTTGTCAATTACAAATCACAGTTCTTGTTAGCATGAGAGGGCTGTACTTCCGTTTGGTTATTAAGATGAGGAGATGAATGCTGGGTTCAGTATTTGGGACGTGAAACAAATACAAGACAAAAGGTTAGAGACATAAGGTGATATGCTGTCATAGTTTATGGGTTATTGGTCAAAGCATTGAAAGAAATGAGAGTAGTGAGAGTGGTTATGGACTTGAGAACTAGGCCAGTAATGTGTGACGCTAATTTCTTATTTTCTTTGACACCAGATATACAATGGCTCATGTGCTGAGTGCCAAGCAGCCATTAGGTGATAACTTCTTTTAAAACCACTTCAAATTCAAAAGAAATGTATTTGACACACAAATCTTTGTCCTTGTTCCGTTTACCTTTCTTGCCTTTGTCAATATACTTCATAAATACAACCACTTTGTTTATAATAACATGATCCAGGCAAGACAGAAAAGGTTTGTCTTGATCCTAAGTTGTTTGCACAGAGAAGCAGCAGCATGGAATAAATACAGCAGATTTAAAAAGTGTTTGATACTCACATCTCTTGTTTTGTAAGACTCCATCCACAATAGTGCATGTTATGGGTTGTAGCCCTTGAAATCTGCATGTCAGACTCTCTATGACTACACCATGCCAGGTGGCAAAGTGCAGGAGTGACTGAATACAATTTCTGGGACTAATTTTATATTGATGGCGGACTGGAGCTGGACTGTCGAATAGAAAATGACAGAGAAGCAGAAGAAAGCTAAACAGGAGAGTGACAGGGCACGGGCTAAAACACGGGTGAAACTGTTGGTGATAATGTTCATTCCAACCCAACCCATCCACACTACAAACTGAGTTAACAAAGTTTGCTTTTCGTCACGTTACAAACAAAAGCACAACGTAACTTTAACCTTGTCACTTTTTATCCAGTAAAAAGTTTCTTGGACAAAGAAAAGCAGTGTTAAAACAAGATGTGGATTGCAGCGACACCTGTTGGCTGGAATCGCGCGTACACTGCTGTGAGGACGATTGTAAAGGAGGCGTGTGTTTGTTTGGGAAATGAATGGAAATCTTCTTTATGACGCTACTTTTCTTTGTTCAAGACAACTTTTTAAAGGATACTACACGACGAGGTAAGGTATTGATCAACAGTTACACAGCACTGTAGTCTGAAACGTGACAACAAGCAAAATTTGTCAGTTTAGTTTAGTTTAGTTTTGTTTAGTTTAGTTTAGTTTTGTTTAGTTTAGTTTAGTTTTGTTTAGTTTTGTTTAGTTTTGTTTAGTTTTGTTTAGTTTAGTGTTACTTGCAGTCCCGTAGTCTGAGATGTATCTGTAGCCAAATGTGTAGCGTTAGCAATTCCTAATGTCCTGCTCATCTACCAAGCAGAGCTAACGTAGCGTCTCTCTTCATTTTATTGACAGACTCTCAAGTTTGGTCAGATCACTGCAGTATAACTGCTGCAGTCAAGCTCGAAAATAGCATTTAGAAATAACCTATATTGGTAGTTTGTGATCAGGCATAAGTGAAACTTTTAAAAAATTAATGTTAATAATAAAATGTACTTTTTACATCATTTAGTGTTAATAAATATTTAGACTAAGCAAAAGTCAGACTGCTTGGGCTGCACAAGCTAAATAGATAGATAGATAGATAGATAGATAGATAGATAGATAGATAGATAGATAGATAGATAGATAGATAGATAGATAATGAATTGTCTGTCACAGCATGTCAGAGTGAGGATTTTTGAAGTCTGGAAAAGTAGTTTTTAATACATTTCAACCTGAATGCACACACACACACACACGCACACACACACACACACACACACACACACACACACACACACACACACACACACACACACACAAATAATCCAGTGCAGGTACAGACAGGAGCTAAGACAGTTTCTTCGTACAGCTTTACTGTGAGGATAATGCACCTGTCAGTGGCCGAGGAAATGATCAAAAGCATTCAGTTAATTAATGACCTGTCATAAAAACTCCATTACACAACATGTGAACACAGACTAGACAGGAGGTTGGTCGTAAACATTCCCTGCTGACTGAACAGGACTGGAATCAGTCCCACCCTGTGTTCAAACCTTACAAAACATCACAAAACTTGTATTTTAACAAACAAGGTGGTGCAACTGTAGGAATGAGCAGACGGTCCATAGCAAGGAGCCAAACAAAGTCGAAAAGCAAGTGTGCTACCTGCTTGTCTAAGCCGATAGCAGGAAAATGCTGTGGATCAAACTTGGGTCAGTCCAAACAGAAAGCCTGATAGCAGAGGAAGGTTGAAGTTGACTTCTTAAATATTAGAGGAGTGACTATCTCCCAGACGCTGACTCAAACATGATTCCTGTGCTGTTCTTTTTATCAGGGTACTGAAGCAGGCCTGCATTCTGGGATCACATGGTTTAAAAATGACCATCTATACATACACTTGACATGATAAAACACTGAATCACAGAGGGTGGGATACTTTCTCCATTATAGAAAAAGCTGTACAGCTCATCAGTAAAGCGTGTTTCTGTGCCTTGCATTAAGTGCTCCGCCAAAGAGAAAAACACACAATAACACATAATAACTCATAGCCATGCCATGCATTCCATTGCATGAGGTTTCTCTATAGAAAATACAAAGAAATGCTAAGCCCTCTATCTAAACAAACGACAGGTGAAGCCGGTTTTGGGTGGACAGGTCAGGTTAAAATTACAAGATCATGCGTTGTTTCTTTGTACAACATACGTTAGGGTGTGCCAGACATGTCCTCATAAAAAGGATCCAACAAGCATCAGTCTCATCAGGGATCGAGCCTTTGACACGGACGCACTTACTCTTCATCTGCTGAAAGAAAATGGCAGGTAAGTCCTGACGAACGAACAAGAAAAAGCCAAAATATCATTTTTCACAATGTGTAAGAAAAATATTACTGAGACGTGTAATAGAAACTTTTTTAAAAAGTGTAAACTGGCAGCAATCTTAATAGCTTTAAATTTTTGAGGTTATTGTGGAGGTTTATTCAGTACTATTTGTCATCTTCTCCAAAAAAAAAAAACCTTCAGTATGACAGCAGATTCATCTAATCTGCAAATTTCAAGGGATTTTATATGACTTGACAAAATCTTGGCAATTACTCACAGCTTGTTCATTCCCTCTGTTTCTAAAGGTCCTATAACTTTTGAGAAAGTAAATGAAGCCATTGGCGTCATCCTGGACTTCTTTGAGCAAGAGGTTGACAATGGCCAGTTAAAAGACGGAGAGCTTAAGAATAAGATTGAGGAGCTGAAGACAAACCCTGAGTTTCAGGTAAGAAAATCCTCCCTCTCACTGATATGTTCATGTAACATGAGAAGTTTATTTTTTTCTCTTATTTCTTAATTCAACATTCAGACTACTTTCATCCTGCTAAATCACTGATGTTTCCCCCAGGAAAAACTCGAACGCTGTCAGCGCAAGAAGAGAGGGCCTCTTCGCAAACAGCGTAAGATGCTGGAGAACTTGGATAAAAACGTCAACATCGGAAAGTATTCTCGTCTTGTCGCCATGATGGTCAGATGCCAGTTCAAAGGGCAAGACAATGGCGATGATGATGATGAGGAGGATGACGCTTAAATGAATAATGATCACAATTTGTAACAATACTTATTAGACTTTTTCACTGAGGGATGCTGCTGTCCTGGTACATCCACTTAGAGATGTTAGTAAAGTCTTTGAAAAGTTTACTAAGAACAAAATAAAACTATGGAGTTTAAACTGGATTCCTCTTTTATATGTACACATCACAGTTCTGGGAATAAAGAACAATGACAAACTACAAATTCTCTTATTAAGGTTGAAAGTGACTTTCTCAGAGTGGGTATTGTACTTTCTATTTAAAAGAAAAAAGCTGCTGTGAGAAACGAATGGATTTTGTTGAATTTGGTGCTCACTGCCGACAAAACATGATCACTCTTCTTGTAAATTGTGATTTTTTAGGTCCTAAACAGACATCAATATTAGTTTTAGTCATTTTCTCAACCATCTAAAACTGTCTCGAAGGAGCTAAAGAAGAGATACGGTTTTATTTAATGTCATCTTGGAGGGGAAATCTAATGTATAAAAAATCAGTTTTGACATCATTTTTGTGATGTAAAAAAATGAGAGAAGGATAAATCATTTCAGAACTTTATTCACCTTTACTGTGAACTGTTACCCAAACAACTATTGAAAAAAATCTTTTAGGATGTGTTAAAATTAATAAAAACTAAATAATGTAGTTGCATGAGTAAACCCTTAAATTAATATGCTGTTGAAGCACCTTTCAATTTTATATCAGCACTCAGTCTTTTTTGGGAAGGTGTCTGTCATGTCATATCTTGTGTCATTCTCTCGTCTTTAATTATCAGTTTCTTCACAGTAAATATAATGCAAAAGTTATCTCTGTGTTGACCTGGTAAAAATCCACTTGATGGAAAAACCTGCAGCTTTCTGATGATGAATTGTGCCACTGAGCTTTCCATAAAGTTGTGCAGTGAGTGAGTTAGTAAGCATGGCACAATGTGGACTGGAAGGAAGAACAAGGTGGATAGTACTTTAGCCAAAAGTAAATTGTGTTTCAGGTATCTCCAGATAAACCGGACAGAGCAAATTCAACCAGGGGTGTGTCAGTACCAATACCTGACCTTACTTTGTATCTCGTGATGATCTTTTTAAAGTGCGTACTGCCATAACTGGTTATTGGGTGATGGTTATTAATGTAACTCCAGTGCAAATGAAGAATAATGATAAAGATGTCTGGCTACTTTGACTGATGTAATTCTGCTCCCTCATATAGATGACTCATTTGAAGACACAGCACCTGTAAGACTTGTTGGTTTAAATACTGTTATTGAGGAGTCTTTTGAAAAGTGTGTGCATTGTGTAGCATACCTCAAGTAATCTAGCATCCATACAGTCCAAAATAATTACACATGCAACACAGTCTCACACAATTACTTACACAACACCAGTCATATTTCTCTGCAGCTGTGTGTTTTTCAAAGAAAAAAAATTCAAGGACATGAATGCAAAGCAAGAGAGGATTAAAGCTGCAGGGCTCTTTGGTCATTAGCATTGTAAAGAATAGAGCAGACAGTTCCATGAATGAAATGGTGATAGTGATATGCAGACCAGTGATGTCTGATAAATGTTTGATGAGCCCATGCTTATTTCCTTTGACAACAATGACACGAGATACCCAACAATGTCTCTTGTAAGGCCCAGATGAGAAAGCTCACAACAACTGTGTTATTTTGGATATATTTATTTCAGAAAGTATTGAATGTAAAGTTATTTAACCAAAGCACTTTACATATAGAAATATTATGTTCTTTACAGTTAGCATGCAGGTTCAAGACCCAAGTATAATACCAGTACCATCAGCAGCTTAACATTTACATATGAATAACATTTTTGAATGCAGCATGGAGATATTTTTAGGTTTTGTTGTCAGTCCTCTTTAGGCATTATCTCCACCTTCCTGTCCCTTTCCTTTACCTTTCTTGCAACCCTTGCCGGTCTTGTTTTGGTAGTGGCACTTGGCGAGGACACACACACACCGACAAAACTCTCGGAAGTTGACCTCACCATCGTGATTTTTATCCAGAATCTCCATGGCCTCCTCGATGTCATCTGCGCTGATTGTATCCTAGAGGATTTATCATTGCAGATTAGTACGAGCATAAAATGTACGGGAGCACACCTGGATGATGAAAAAGTGAATATATATGCATTCTATGTAAAGTGAGAGTCTTACTTTTAGCTCTGGGCTTTGTATTTCTCTCTCCAACACCCTCTGGAGTTCCTGTTTGTTTAGCTGGTGTTTCTTGCCTTGATCATCAGCATAATCCATGAATATATCCACTATATTTTTGATGGCCTGATCCAGACGAGCCATGCTGAGGCTGCATGAAAACATTGTATATGTTTGAAAGGTAAGAGATAATAACTTTAATAGGAATGTAAAATAGGTTCTTGGTGTCACTGCATTGCTGAACAGCATGAATTAAATGTCTTAATAACAGTCAGTTTCAGACATTAGCTGCAAGATTTGTATTAAAGGAAACAGCAAAGGATGTGGCTGTTCATAAAGTGGTAAATCAACCCTCTAACTTTCTTATGTTTAAGAGAAGCTCTGCATACAACACCTTAAATTACTTAAAAATAGTAAAAAAAAAATCAAAAATAAAGCTTCATAGACAACACTGACATTTCTACGCATCTTTCATGCACCATATCTGAACAAAATGCATACTTTTTCTTCTTACTCTTCCCCCGAACTCCACCCCCAGACTTCTTAATTTTCAAATTCTCTCACCTTGTTGTTGTTGTTGTTGTTGATATCGAAAAGGTAAAGAGAGAGAGAGAGAGACCACGTCGTTTGAACCAGCTGTGGGACTGTAGTCAGGCAGTGGAAAAGCCTCCTCTTAAAGAGCTACTTGGCCAACCGGCACACCCATCCCTCGCTATAGTTACAGCCCCACATACACATACACACACCAGCTGTGATTCATGCAACGAATATGTGCCTGACTCCACTCAGCTACCACAACCGTCTGCTACAAAGCAGCAGCTTGAGAAAATACCATCAGAAAAAAAACAAAACAAACTTTGTGTTTTTGCTGTATAGGAAACTTTAGCTGTATTTTTTGGCAGTATATAAATATATAGTATATATACACGTGTGTACGCGTTTGTGAGTGCTAATGGTTGTGTGTGTGTGTGTGTGTGTGTGTGTGTGTGTGTGTGTGTGTGTGTGTGTGTGTGTGTGTGTGTGTGTGTGTGTGCAAACAGAGCAGGCATAGCAGACCTTGTCATGAAGGAGTTGCTCTGTGGAACTCTCTGGAAAAAAAGAAGTCAGAGTAATTGGAAAGTTACAACGAGAAGATTTTATCCCAGCCTGAAATACAGCATTCAAGTCCACGTCTGTGTGTTTGCTTGCTTGTAATTTTTCTTCAGACTTTCAAACACGGCAAAATGTTTCATTTTTTAAACAGTTTTTTTTATATCTTAAAACTGCAACACAATTTTGTAGATGTCCAAAAGCATGTGCCTTACTTTAAATAGACTGTGGTTACTGGTTTTTTCTCTTGCACTTTTATCATCAAGAGTTAAACTATAAACACAGTGTCAGTGTTCTACTTTGAAATAAATAGACTAAATAAAAACTGCGGCAGTGACAACCCTGCTGGATTTGGGTCGGTGTGTAAACACCCATTTGATCATGACGTACTTCCATTCATCCCTCTGAACCGTTACGTAACCCATCTGCTTTTCTCCTGTTCACCAAAGCAGCAGAATTTTCTCCCGCTCTTACCCTCACCCTGCTCTCTCTCCTGTCAGGTCCTTTTACATTTCACTGATGATCAGTCAGTTTAGAAAGTTCAGGAGGAGCTTCTCTATTACTTTCACTTATTGAAAGCTATCAAATTCTCCCTGCAGGGGAGGAAATGGAAGCAGAGACGGAGGATCATGTGATGTTAATCACACCCAAAAAAAGGATCTTTCCACACTGCTGGTGGTGGTGTGAGTTACAGTTTTAAAGCTGGAAAGGTTTTGCACCTCTGCAATAATAAGTGTGCACCAAGAGTTTAAAACTGTACAAAAAAAAAGCAGGAAAAGCTTTGATCTTCCTGATTTTAGCTGTTAGCTGACCATAAAATCTCATTTAAAGCCATGATTCACATGCAGCAATGGATATGGTACAAATTGGATCTTAAACATATCATATTGTGTTGTGTCCTGTCTTTTATGTGCTGAATTGTATGTTTTAACGATGCTATGCCCTGTAGCCTTGTACCTCTGTATATCATCTCCCATCATGCTGTATCCAATTTATTGTACCCTAATGTATCATTCATATCATGTGGTTCTATTTCATGGTGAATTGTGCCATAACATAATATATCATGTCATGTCATGTTACGTCATATCATATAATATGAATGAATGAATGAATGAATGAATGAATGAATGAATGAATGGATGAATTAGATTTATTTTGGTTCACTTACAACAATTGAAACAATTTACAAGTTCATTATATATATATATATATATATTTTTTTTTTCAATGTAACCAAAAGGGTGTAGGTTGAAAGGCTAAAGCTTATTTAAAACCTACCCATCTAATAACAAAATAAGTGCACAGCAAAAGCAATACTGATAGTATCACATGTCATATTATGCAGTAACCTGTGCCATATCTTGTCATGTCTTATCAGAAATACAAAGCTGTTTCATGCTTTATTATATCATGTCATATCATTCTGTACTGTGTCATATCTTTTTGTTTTTTTGACATAAAAACAAAATGCATCATGTCATAGAATATCATGCTGAATTGTGCTGTATTGTGTCTTCTAAGGTGTCTGTGATAAATATCTCTACATTTTGTAGAAGCAGACAAAAGTTACTATACTGCCATTCATTGATGTTCACTGTCATTTTTTCCCAACTGATCTATTCTGCAAGAGAAGTGGGCAAAGCTTTTAGCTTAAGAAATGTTTATTAGACAGATGGACAGCAAGCACACCTTATTCTTCTTACGGCATGAAAAAAATGCTCTCTCTCTCTCTCTCTCTCTCTCTCTCTCTCTCTCTCTCTCTCTCTCTCTCTCTCTCTCTCTCTCTCTCTCTCTCTCTCTTTCAAATATTTTTTTTAAGCCTGAGCATTCAATATGAAACAGAATTTACTTAAGGTAAAAATGAATTGGAAAAATATGTGAAAAACACGATTTGCAAAACATTTAAAAATAGTTTCACAGTTGTGTTGGCTGTCTGGAGGGCATCTTGATTCCATAGAAGTTAAATAAATAAAATAATATTTTTTCTTTGGTTTGTTTCAATTTTTAAATGAAGTTAAGCATTTCCACAACTGTTGCTTAGTGCAGTGTATATTGTAGATAATGAGAACTTAACTCACATCTTGATTTAATTTTAAACAGTAACTCCCTGACTGAAACTCAAGACTAGTCAAACAGTGCCATCTAGTGGTAAGAAGTCTGCATTGCATTATCAACTGCTCTTGTGACCAAAGGCTGAGCAGAGGCTTTCGTGTTATACAAATTTAAATTGTTGCCGCTAAGATTGTCTTTTTTATAGGGTTATTGCCATTGCCTAATTCTAGATTAGGATATATATCAGACAAAATATCAACAGCAGACTGCAGACAGTCTTTATACAATGTGCACAACGAAGATACTCCATGAGTAAATCATGTGACTGTTACAAGAACACAAGATGAGAGTTTTTCTTCAAAAACCACTTATGCATCGAGAAGGTTCAATTAGCAAAGTAATTTTGCCTACAGGCCCAAAACTACAGGAATATCACACAAGCTATGAAGTTAATCTTTGTGTAAGGTCATGCAGATGTTCATTGTTTAATGTTGTTTTTTAGGCTAAAGCAGTGAATCTAACTACCTATGCACTGTGGTTGTCCTTGAACTTCACCTCCAGTGAGTCACACCAGCACTGCCGTGTTTATATTGGCCTTTTTCATTTCCTCACAGCTGACGTATAGCTGCTCCAGGCCTCTTTTTCTATTGTTCTACATGAATTCCTTTTTTATTGATTTCACTACTGGAAGTTTCCTTCTCCAAATCCAAGGTACGACCATTTACTGCTTTTTAGTCCAGCCCTGCAGCCTTCCCACACATTCCCTACTGTACTTACAGTATTTTCACACTGCATGTTTGATAAGTTAGATTTTGGACCAGGGTTTGGTCCTTTCTTATTGACTCATCATTTGTTAACAGGCAACGTGAATAGAATGTAGCCACTGCTTATGTTAGGCACACCTGTGGACGGATAATGGAGTGTATTTATCCAGTCCCTTCCTCTGAACCACTGAAAGCACTCTTAAATGTCACATTCACATCACATTCATTCATAGCAAGGGCTGCTATGTAAAGTGCACATCAGTATTAACAAGCCCCATTCACATACCCATATAACAGCCATTAGGAACAATTTTGGGGTTAGAGACGTTTCAGCACGTGGCTCATGCCACAGAGATGACACGCTCTACCACTCCACCACAGCCTGTTTTAGAGTGTCTATTTTCTTTTTAACAAAAAAGTCTACTTGCTGCTAGGAAAATCCAGAAAAAATTATGGTCCAAACTTGTTGAAGCAAAATTTCCTTATAAAAAGATCCTGTACAGTCCTTGAATTCCTTAGTTATGGTTTTTATGCTACAACCACGGGCTTAAAATATGTACCCACTGATTTTTTTGTTCATCACCTTGTGCTCTGTGGCTGAAATATTCCTTTGCACTTTTTAAATTTAAGTTACAACAAATAATTTTGTCTATCACTGTGTGCAGTTCAGTGTATATCAGTGTATGGAAAGTTATGGTTTCCTCTGGTCTGTTAAAAGCCTGTCAGTGTTTTGTGTGATAAAAGATATTTACAAGATTATATTCCCAAAGGTAAATCAAAGAAGTAACAAGTGCAACAGAAGTTTATTTGTTCAAAGGTACTTTTTACTTGTGAATTTCATACATTAAGTACCACAAAATTCATTAATATAAAAACAGACATTATTTCCTTTGGTCATCACTTCTTGATTTTCTTTTGCTGGGCATTGTAGATCTTTTCACAAGACAATGAGAGACCAGTAAACATGGGGATAAACTCTTCAAAGTCTAATTTATCATCTTTGTTCAAGTCCAGATCTTTCAGGATGCAGTCCACAAGTTTGGGGTTGTTCTGGGCCTGAAAGAGCAATCAAGAGATAAGGTGCAAAATTAAAGTTAAAGCATTTAGTTTTGTGTGAAAGTGTAGCTCATGGAGGGTGGCTGAATTTTATGAAAAACTCACTCTGTTGAAGTTGGGTAACTCAGTTTCAATAAGTTTTTTCAGTTCCTTCTTGCTTAAGGTCTTGCTATCACCATCCTGAACGGCGTAGCGGTGAAAAATGCAAATCAGGGACTCCATGCAGTTTTCCAAGTCAGTCGGCATGGCTGCAGAGTTGGGTGCTGAATGGGGAAACGAGTTAAGATTAAATGTAAAGGACGGATACTCTCCTCTTCTTTACCGACAAGTTTTCATCAGTTACTGTGCAGTTAGTTTCATACAGAGACAAAGTTTTTTTCTTCTACCTTATACCTAACATACAGAATAATTATAATTACAATAACAATGAAAATAAACTTTTCCTTAGGGGTGTACTGATCAAAATTTCCTGGCTGTTCATAGATCTTTAAAAAGCCTGACCTGCCGATACCGATTTTTAAAATAACTGACAGCAAACACCTTCAACTGTCCAATCTTATTTTATTGAAAACATTGAACAAAACCTGTGAAACAGTATAAACTTGGTGTTTCAACTAACCATGAGGTAGTTCTCTCAAATATAAATTAAAAGTTTAGAATATTGCTGGGTTAGGTTAGGTAAGATCAATGGATAAGATGGGTTTTCTTCAGTCTAACGCTCTCCCAGCTGAGCTATATCGGCTACGATAAGATGGGTTTTCTATGTAAGGATTGGCTGATTGCAGATCTCCCAAAATTAAGGAAATCAGCGCCGATTGATACATGTTTACTTTTGATGAATATTTTTCAAAGTACAACTTTCAATGGACAACTGTTGTTGGGCCGTTTCCTGTTAAAGAATAAGGCATCGGCTTATTAAGCTGTAGTCTGTTTAGAAGTAAAAAGTAGCTGTGTCATTTAAATTTGTTTTTATCGTAAGGAAGCCTGTATATTTTACTCTATTAATGAGACTTAAGAAGCCTATTGTTGAAATTTACATCTATTAACCAGAACTAACATTACAGCACATCATAGTGCTGGAACTTAAACTATGAGGAATAAAATGATAAAGGGTAAAGATGTTTGAAATGAATCAGCCTGCATAATAAGTGGGCCTATTTCCCTTTTCAATTTGGAGTTACTCTGCTGATAAAAAAAAAAAAAAGCCTCGTCATTTTGTCAGTACTCCCTTTTAGGTGTGAGTTGTTCTTACAACATTTGTGCTACCTCATCCAAAACCAACATGCTGTCAGATGAAGATGTGGGTGTTGGTCTCACTGGCACTCAAAGCAAATTCTTTTGCTATCGCACATCATTTTGACACACAACCTAATACCCTTATCTCAACGCTTCTACTCCTCTGCCTCTTACTTTGCTCTCCTTTAATAAACTTTAAAACGAGTTATACGTAACTTTAAAGCAAACTAGCGTAAAATAACAAGATAAAGAGATAATAGAGGACCAGTCGCTACATGCCACAAGCGGAAAGTCTGTGTAACGCGCCAACGACGCCCAGATCCACCCAAAATGAATAAAAAACGCGTTGAAAATGGACCAAATCGAAAGTGCGAGAAAAGGGAAGCTGAGGCATGTCGTTCCAATGTCTCGAAATACACTACTCGTACAGGAATCTGAACTCTTCTAAACAGTTTTTTTTTTCTTAAAAAAAAAAAAAAAAAAAAAAGTTCAAATTCGCGCAACTACAAATACCGCGAGAAAACAGCGGGAAGAGAGCTTAATACTAAAATTATATCAAACTTACCAGGACACAGAGAGGCAGGAGCTGAAATTCAAGACTCAGTGAAGAGTGTTAGTGGTAACAAGAGTTTACGTAGCGTTTATAGTTGGCTCGGCAACGCCCTGTAATGATGGGAGGGAAAGGGTGGGATGAGACGACAGAAGAGGAAAGAGAGAGAGAGCTAGTAACGTTGGCGCAAACAAACCCTCCCTGCTCATATATTCCTACTGTCATTGTTTGTGATAAGGTTAGTTTCAAATGTGAACACTATTTATTCATTTGTTTAGTTTCTGAAAGAGTTTACTGTTATCCGGAAATGACACAAGTGCAACCTCCATGTAAACTTCGCACCATGAAAATCGAGCGATTGCACACATGACTCACAATAGTAGAAGAGCAGTTCGGACATGCAGAACTTTGGGCGCGTCCGGGCAACACATTTCCCGAAAAAGACCATTCTGGAACCTGGAAGTCCTTAAAGCTCTGGTGGCTTCCGATACTGTCCACAACTGTTTTCTTTATATGTATTACATGTTCAAAGACACAACATTTTGTCTGAAACATGCATCAGTACAAAACGAATGATGTATTAACTGTCCTTCACCACGTGTAGAATGATCTAACTAGGGACATTTTTTTATTTACTTGTCCATTTATTTATTGGTCATACCTTTTAGTCACCTTCACAACATTAAAACAACATAAGCTTCTTCAATGAAGATAAAACACATTGCTTTGGGATACTATTTACCACCCAGAAAATAAGCATCGCCTAAGTGTAATTTACTCCAGCTTGAACGGTCAAAGTTTTCCCCAGATGCCCACTATATAGTCCATATAACACATTTAAAGTGTCCACATATAATCTTGCCTGCAGACCCAGAAGTGGCTTCTTTCTCCACCCTAATGCTTCATAAACTATTTTCCATCATCTCACAACTTCAGCACACAGCCACACCCACAAAACAAACAGACTGACATCTCCCATGCTGGTTATGTGTTACGTCACCTTACAGTTATAAGTTATAAACTGACACAGCCGAAGTCTCTTACAGAATTTAATTACAAAACTGAATTAAACAAAGTCACTTGACACACTGATGAATGCACAGTAACAGGACTGGATGTTTGAATCTGTCTGGAGCCGGCAGTAAAAATACAGTGCAGAGAGAGAGAAGGGTCATGTGTGGAATGTGGGATACCAGGAGCATTTTTTCATAAATCATATTTGTAAAAAAAAAAAAATTGGACTACAAGCTTGTAGAAAACGAACTGGTTTACATTTTTGAAGTGATATTCACAAGTTTTCACCAGTTTAAAAAGCCTGCAGAAATACACCAAAGTTTGTTTTAAAGATTTTTTTTATGAAATATGCAAGTGCTGTATTACAGTGGCCATTAGCACCTGGGTTTAATGAATACAATAAACTGAACCAGTTCATCAGTTCTTCCTTTTGCCCTTGCTGGCTGCCTTGGCTGGTGTCACTGCAGGAGCAGCTGCTTGGTAAAGAGCCGCCGATATTTTATTGATGTAGTACAAGGCGAAGAGAGAGAATATTAAGCTGAAACACAAATGAGGAAAAGAAAAATAAGGACAAGAAAAATTATACAGCATCCAATGACTTTTTACTGTTCATAAAGTTAAAGTTGGCATTCTCAATGTGCAGAGATACTGGCTCTTACCATGTGGTGACACAGACCCGGTGCACTAGACCAGAGGCAAACAGTGACAGGCAAAGGCACAACAGAACTGGAAATAAGAGAGTAAATAATACATTAGAGGATCAGAATGTAAAGTTTAATATTTTCAGTTTATCTCACGCTCTACAGATGTTTGACAAAGAATAAATAATCAAGACGTGATTATTATGTATCAATGTACGCTGAGCTGACACTGGACTCCACATTTTAAGAAAATAAATAAAAGGTGATGTAAAATAGAGAGCAACTTACTCTCTGGGAATATCTTGGCTTGGAATCCTTTCCCAAAAATCAAGTTTTCAAGATTATTAAATGCCTGGAAACACAGTTAAGGTAGAGCAAACCTCAAGGAATAACATTACAAATAAAGAAACAGGTAAGATGGATAAATTAGGTTAAGACAGAAAATAGGATGCACATTTTTATTCTTTAAAGAGTCTGTTCCAAACAACAACACTGGATAACCAAGACCATAAATAATTGTTTCAAACATCCATGAAGTCCAGCTAAATCTCAAAGTTTTGTGATTAGCAATGATCAAAGCAGTTCATACTAAGTTTATAAAAATGCAAATAGGATACAGTAAGGGAGCAGATGAAGAGGACAGAGCCAAGGAAACCTCCAAGGATGGTGAGCCACTCTGTAGATCCCAGCTGTTTGCTGAACATCTGCATTCCAGCAAACACCAGCACTGAGAGCAGACTGGACAGAACCAGAGAGGTGCCTGTGTTCACGGCTAAAGGGTTAAATGAGTCAGTGTTACTGTATTTAAACACAGATTAAAACACAGATGAAAATCCAAGTCTTCTAAAAAGCCAGACATCACATCAACAGATTACTGGGCTTGTCTTGTCATGAGTGATGGAGTTGTTAAACATCAGTTTGAGCAAAGCGATGGCAGATTTTATTTAAAAACTTAACTTAAACTGCAACTACAGCACATTTAAAGTGCTGTAAATACTTTAGAAGTATCTCGACATTAATAAGCTAGCTCGTTCCACAAACACGGGCTACCTTTAATTACAAATTATTCCTGAGATGTAAAAAGTTAGGGTTTCTGGTGCATAATTTCCACATTTTATTAGACTGGAAGCGTATCAAGGCAAGCTAGAGCGTCCTGCTCTTTATAACGTAAAGCCACGTCAGTGTTCATTCAAAAATGCTTCCGATGTGTTGCTATTAGCTTCAAGCTAAAGAAATTACATCTGCGGCAGTTTAACTCTCTGTAGATACACAGTGTGGTAAATTCAATGAATGCACTTACGTCTTTGTTAAACACAATGAAAATAGCTGATTTAAGTTAATAAGATATGAAATAGCCATTCGTTTGCTTCACCGGACTAGCTTGATTATATAAAATAAAAGCTACTTGCATACAAACTCTTCTGACCTATAATCTTGTAAGAAGAGAAAACTTGAAAGAGGCATAAAACTGTATACAAACCCATAATTCCCAGTTGTATTAAAGTCCTTGCACAGTCCGTAAGGTGAAAGCGATATTACTTTTGTGTAGCAAACAAAAATTCCAGGCTCTAGGAACTAAACTACCCGGTCAAAATGAAAGGGTGCACCAGTGGGCGGATCATTGATGTTGGAGGGGAGGGACTTTGTTGGTAAGCTTAGAGAAATGAAGTGTGAAGGAACTAATAAATCTCTGTATATATATATATATATATATATATATATATATATATATATATATATATATATATATATATATATATATATATATATATGAACATTCATTGAAAATTATTGTTCATGACAACTTTGAATTATGAAAAACTATCTACTCCTGAAGAAATAGGAAAACTTGAACAGAAGAAAAGTTAAAGTTTTTTGCATTCGTACAATATAAAATCAGTTATACTTTTTAACATTATGTATATTATATTATGTCAGAATTGCCTTAGTTGTCCCTATATACTGGAGTTGAAGGACAGATAGATAGATAGATAGATAGATAGATAGATAGATAGATAGATAGATAGATAGATAGATAGATAGATAGATAGATAGATAGATAGATAGATAGATAGATAGATAGATAGGCCAGGTACTCGGGTAGAGTGCTGCACATACACATAGGAAAACAGCAACAGAATCTCGCTATAATCAGCTCTACCTGAAATGAAGAAAAGTATAACACTATGATTTTTCAGCATTTATTGTTTTGACAAAATATTTATAAAAAGAAAACAAACGTACAAAAATTAAACTGAGAGCAACTTTTGTAGCAACTATTGTACTGATATTTGTTGTTGTGGTGTATGAACACGAGTGAGTTTCATTTTTTTTTTTGTTAATTCTGCTGTGATCATTAATAATTTACAAACACTCTGCAGCTCCATCATCCGCTGATGTATCAATGTCCATATCCACTTATGCAGTGAATTTCACATCAAATCTTTCTTTCATAAGAGCTTCTTCTTCAGTCCAAAAACAGCAATAAACAGTAGAATCTCCACAAAAGCAGGAAGAACACTAGAAAGAGAGATGCATAGAGGTAGAAATGTATGAAGAAAAATTAGGAGTACTGTCACAACTCTTAATGCATCCATACTTTACTGCTCATAGAGTTGAGCTACTCTAATCTCATGCATGAAATAATAGTGTACAAATACATGCATACAAAACAACCAACCTGCAAGTGACAAAAATAACCCAATATGTCCAGCATTCCCACTTCTCAAACACAAAGAAAGACAAGGATACAGATGCACTGCAGTGGACAGCCAGTGCTGGGTTCAATATCAGTCAGGAAAAAAAACAACTTGGGGAAAAACACACACACACACTCACTATAGATGTATAAAACCAACCTGCAAACAGCAAGGATCCACCAGTAGATGTCACATTCCCACTGCTCAAAAAGAAAGAACAGCAGAGCCACAGAGGCACTGGCATGGACTCCTGTTGCTATATTGAGTTTCAGGTCATGGAATAGAAACTAAAAACTAAATTGACTTAAAGACACCATTTTATCGTATTGTATTTCATTCATTCCTTTCTTATTTCTTTAATTATTTTGCATTTATTTATTTTTAATTTAGCTTTACTACAAGCTTACATTTTTTATTTTTGTATGTTTGACTGGCTCCATGTTTGCTGTTCTGGTTTGTAATACATCATTCTTGAATTTGATTTCAATAGGTCGTATTTGGGAATATCTACTAAATTGTATTTCTAAAACAGTTCTGTTTATTCTGTCCGTCTACTTACATTTTTATATTGCTGTAATGAAACACATTCTATCCCTGATGAATGAAGGTGCTAAAACATTAGGATAGTTATTATTTTCCTTTTACACTATTTGGTAAACTAAAAGGGCTTCTCAAGCAATATCCCACCCAGTGCAGCGACTGATTGCAATTAAACACACAAACTGAATCACCCATTATTTTTGATGATCTCTTTATCAACCTCTTAACTATGAAAACTCATAAAAACGTATGAACAAGGCCATACATAGGGCTTTAAGGATACACAGGAGACCTTGGCTGCAGTTGAACATAGACACACCAGAGAAGAACCCAGCCAGCTCTATTGCAAACAGACCAAGAGTGACTGCCAATCCAACCACCAACCTGAGACAAAGAAAGACATGTTAGAGGGTGATGTGTTGTACTATTTCAAACGTTGAAAGTTTATGTGATTTTAAAGCATTTTCTCACGTTCGGTCTTCATCTTCGTATTGCTCTTGAGTGAAATCCAAAGGTAAGCAAGCCTTGACGTTATTCTCCTGTAAAAGAAACATTCCAAAGAGTGCAACACAGAAACACTCTTAAAACAATTGAATGCATAATTATTATAATGTGTACAACACGTAATCTCTGTCACTTACCCTCGACCAAAAAATCGAGATAACGATGACAAGGTGAGCTATGATGGTCAAAAACCGAGCAGGAACAAGGCTACTAACAGCCGACATTATTAGTAGTGTTTTTTTCTGTTTTTAACAGATTGCGAGTGAATTGAAACACAATATGCGACCAGCACTAGGATGGTAAGATTATAGGACTGCAATATTGTAAACAGTCCATTCAATTAACATTTGCGAGACAGCTTAGCCAACTTGAGTTGTCTTTTAGCAGTTAGCTTCGACCCACAAACGAACAACACTGACCGTAAGCCCACAACAATGAATTTAAGCAATATTATAATAATTTCAGCGAATATAAACGACCACAACAATCAAAAAGATCATTGAACTTAACTCATGTACAGTTAGGCTTTGTGGTTGCTACGACAACTGATTATACTGACTGAAGTCGTTGCATTCTCAATTTAGGACCGATTTCCCAGAGACCAACACTCAAAGGTTCCGAACACGGACTTTAATTGGTGGAGGACCTTAGTCCGATTGAAGTGCAACCAACACTGCCATCTAACGGCAATAGTGAAACTAGGCCACAAGCAATTTGGTATGGAGAATCAAGCCTTGCATGCAGACTCAAAAATATCATTTTGCTGTGTGAGGGGAGGTACTAAATCTTTTTTGTTGGTATAAAACAGGGATGGCTTTCAGAGATATTTTATTCCAGAAGTATCCGGGTTCATTCGTTTTTTAATGAGTTAAATGGCGAGGCTGGAGTGTAACGTTGTCAAATAATTAAGTAAAATAACATCAACCTTTACAAAATACCCCCAACGCCAAGTTCTACAGTGTTTCATATTGCTGATCAGCGTTGTTGGGGTACAGCCAAAAACGAGACTCCCCCCACCCCTAAAAAAACCGTTTCTACGACGGCTCGGTGCCTCGAGACAGACAGCAAAATATCAGCGTGTGCGTACCAGCACACATCAAGCTAGGAACACAGCCGACAGTGAAGCTGTTGGTTCCCAAGCCTATGTACGGGGCTGTAAGACTGTAAGACTCAAGCTGTTCTATCAAAGAGAGGCTGGCTGCGGGGAGACATGGCAGAAGCGGAGTTACAAACCTTTACCTCAATCATGGACGCGTTGGTTCGCATTAGTGTGAGTGTGACGTTCATTTTATTATTTCAACCACGTGAGCCTGATTTGCACTCGGTGTTTCCCTTTCATCGTGACTATTAATCACATTTTTCTTGATTAATCAGAAAGCAGAGACTTCGCATGTAACGATGGAATGTAGGGCTGTTTTATTGTCGTGCTTCATTTGTTTGGCATCAGTCAAATGGACGCTGGCAAAGCTCTAGCACCGTTGGGGGGGCATCAAAGCAAGGCCACACATTGCACATAGGGCACATATTGAAAAGACTGTTGCAGAGACAGCTATGGACACTTGATGGTTATAAACTAAAACATGTTCGCTAACATTAGCTACTGAAGGCTTGTTGTAGCTTCAAAATGCTTTATGGGCCCGACACGATGAGAAGACAGGGATGATGCACGTTGTCATAGAAACGGGATGCTGCGTTTAGTAGTTGTACCACTGAAGAAAAGGTCTACACAACCAGAATTGTGTTTAAAACTGAGGCCCGGGGCTAAAACACGCAGTAAAAGGAAAACTATATTTATATTGTTCTGATTTTAGAATGTTTTATTTTACTTTGTAAAATCTTGTTAGCAAACCAATTATGTATCTTTATCTTTTAAAACTAGAGCTATCTTTTTAATGGAGACTTGTTATCACCTGAAGAGGGGATGGTATTTTTTTCCCTCTTGCCGTGCTCCCTGTATCCTGCATCAGTCAATGTAACCAGTGTCTGCTGCAGCTCCCTTCCTCCATCCTGACTCCTACACACCTCATATACATTTTTTTCAGGTCACAGAAGGCTCAGAAATAAAGAGCAGTGCATCCTTTGTTTACTCTAGTGACTCAGCCTTTATCTGATCTGACTCCCCACTTCTCTCCTCCAACCTCTGCAGTCCAACATGAAGAGCATGGAAAAGGAGCTGCGTTGTCCTGTGTGTGATGAAATGGTGAAACAGCCTATCCTCCTGCCTTGCCAGCACAGTGTGTGTCTGCTGTGTGCAGCTGAGGTGTTGGTACAAAGAGGTTATCCTCCTCCAGAGCTCCCTCCAGAGCCCAACTCGCCTGCCTCCACACCCAACTCACGCTCCCCCCGTCAGGCACGAAGGCCTGCACCCAGGACCCCTGATCGCCTGGAGCGGGTTCTTAGGACAGGTGAGGGATGTGTATGAAGCTGAGCGAGGGAGAAGTTGAGCTCAGCATGAAGTCACCCACGAGTGACATCATATTTTATGACACAGAGGATAGCATGCTACTCATACTCCTGTTAATGTCTGAGTTTTATGAGTTGAGTTCATCTCATGACTTATTTGAGTGCATGTAGAGCAAAAGCTACTCTCATTGATGTAAGCATCGGTCATGCAGGTGAGACTTTTAGAGTGTGCAAACAAACAGTCTGCTCCACCGTAAAGGTATCTTTTTTGATTTACAAGTTAGGGACAGAAAGAATTCTGCTTTTTACATTTTTTTCCTGCTAACCTATTCCACCACTTCTCTTCACCTGTGTCCTTCTCTTAGTGTGCAGCACTTACCCAGGGCGAAGGCGGAAGGATGCCACCCCTCCCCCCATGCTGTTCCCATGTCCTTCCTGTCAGGAGGATGTAGAGCTTGGAGAGAAGGGCCTGACAGACTGCCTCCGTAACCTCACGCTGGAGCGGATTGTGGAGAGGTACACATGTGCACAAGTACACTTAGACATGCTGTAATGAACAGGATCATGAATGAAAACAGGTGTAGACAGCTGCAAAACTACCATCTCATAAGTGGCTTATGAAGTAATTAGGATTTAGAAGAAAAATCCCCTTAACCAGTATGCATGCAGTGAAGAAAGGAAGTGAATGAAGGACCTGGTCAATACTGTCTTATAAATGAGACAGAAAATCATTTACTGGAATGAGTTTCAATAATGAATCTCTCCTCTGCTTCTGATCCAAGGCTAAACCTGAGAGCAGACTGCAGGGACAGCTCAAAAATCTGCAGTGTACTCCTCCCTAAAAAAACTGGATCAGTTTCACCAAACTTTTGTCGAGTA
The DNA here is from genome assembly GCA_030710495.1 of Labroides dimidiatus. Taxonomy (NCBI): domain Eukaryota; kingdom Metazoa; phylum Chordata; class Actinopteri; order Labriformes; family Labridae; genus Labroides; species Labroides dimidiatus. The sequence continues at coordinate 16,623,548 of CM061148.1, read as the reverse complement.
ACTTTGTAGTAAGATACTTCTCACCACTCTTTTAATGTTAATCATCCCCCTCTCTTATCAGTTCAAATAGTGAAGATCAAAGAGGAGCTGCTTTTGAAAAAAAAAAGTGCACAGAGATGGGGAGGGAGAGTGATGGGGAGAGGCAGTTTCTCAGTTTCACACGCAGCAGTTTGATGAGTGCAGCTGCTCCCTCCCCAGGCAGTGGTTGTGTTGTTGGTCAGGAAAGTGTGACGGTGCATGTTTTACTGTGCAGGATGCACTAACAAGGCAGCTGCTGGTGATGTATCCAGGTCAGGCTGTTAAAAATTTCAACTCCTCACAACTAAAAAGGAAGCAGGGCAAGCCCGGATGAGCTCAATCTTCCCTTACTCAAGTTAAAAGCGCTCTTACTTTTTTGCTTTTATTTCTGTTGCTGGGTTTGCTGTAACCTTTCCTCATCACCCTGTCCCCCCTCAGGTACAGGCACACAGTCAGCCTGGGCAGTGTAGCCATCATGTGTGGTTTCTGTAAGCCTCCCCAGTCTCTAGAAGCCACCAAGGGCTGTGCAGACTGCAAGTCAAACTTCTGCAATGAATGTTTCAAACTCTATCACCCCTGGGGAACTCCTCGAGCTCAGCATGAACACATCCTACCCACCAACAACTTTCGTCCAAAGGTTTTTTTTCCTATTTTTTTCTTTGATCATATACAGTCACTTTACTTTTATTGTCTTTGTACCTTAATTCTTTTTGGTGCTTTAGGTCTTAACGTGCACAGAGCATGAGCAGGAGAGGATGCAGTGGTACTGTCATAACTGCCAGAGGTTGCTGTGCTCACTTTGTAAACTACGTCGAGTCCACCATGGACACAAAGTGCTACCTATAGCGCAGGCTTATCAGTCCCTAAAAGTGAGTTTGTGTTCAGTTTATTCTTACTTTAAGATGCTGATGATTGTAGCTTTAAAACATCAATTTTTCTTCTGGTCTTAAAGGACAAGGTCACAAAGGAAATGAACTTTATTCTGGCCAACCAGGAGACGATACAGAGTCAGATCACACAACTGGAAGCTACCATTAAACAGATGGAGGTGGGGTATCTTTACTGCTTTGCACTCTCACTCTGCTGAGTCAAAGTGTCTTGAAGCAGCTCTAAGTAATTGTGAGAGGCTGTGGTATTTTTTATTTATTTATTTATTTATTTATTTATTTATTTATTTAAAATGCTGTTTTTTTTCATTTCATAGTCAAGATCATCAGGTCTTTACTGTAATAGAATACTCCAGTTACTCTCATTGTGATTCTATATTTATTAGAAAAAGACCCGAGACAAGAAAAATGTCTCATGATTCAATAAATGACGACTATACTGTTTTCAATTACAGACATTCAAAAATATAGTAGCTGGTATATTTTGAAGCTCTGTGGAATAACTAAAGGAGGGGCTCTTGACAAGTTTTCACTGCTAATGTACGTCTTCATATAAAGTACCAATAAATTAGTGAAGGAAACTTTATTTTGACTACAGCTTCAAGTGAAGTAACTGCCTCATTTGTTTTTATCTGCATTAACTGTTTTTCCACTCTTTGGATTCCCCTTTCTCCATCTCTCTCTTCAGGCTAACAGCACAGTAGCTCTTCATCAGCTGATACACTGTATTAGGGAGCTTGGAGCAGCTGTAGCAGAGCGTCAAGGGGCTCTGGCTCTGGCCCTGGAGGGATCCCGCAGCAGGAGGGAGGAGGCCCTGTCTGCCCAGGTATCAGAGAGACGAGGCCTACTGGAGCATGCTGGGCTGATAGCTTACACGCAGGAGCTGTTGAAGGAGACTGATGCACCCTGTTTTGTACAGGCTGCCAGAATCACTCATAACAGGTACACACAACATACACAGTTCTTTAGCTGAATCCTAAAAAAATGTCAAAGGCCAGTTGACTGAATTTGTCTTTCTGCATTCATTTTTGTCTTATGTATGTCATCATGAACATTTTTCAGAATTATTCTTGTGTGTCTTCCTCTTCAGGCTGGTGAAGGCCATAGAACATCTCCAGTGTTTCTCTCTCGCTGCTGATCCCTGTTTCAGACATTTTCACCTTGATGCATCTAAAGAGGTGAAGCTCATCCAAGGCTTGGCGTTCATACGTGGTAATGCTACTTTTTTTGAGAAACAAACAACATACAGGGGAAATAAACTGGCTAAACTGATGTTCGACAACAGTTAGTTCTTACCTATTACTTTGTCCTGAAAAGAGGCATTCCATGAGTGCTAATACACAACCGACAGCAAAATAACTATTAAAGCAAATGTTTTCCAAATCATATTTTAGGAAAGTTTGCAATGAAATTCACGAATTTCTATTAAATCACAACCATGCTAACATATTGTTCATGAGCTCTCCCTCTTGTGTGATCATGATTGATTATTTACCTATCTTCTCCGCAGCCCCGCTAGCTCCAGTCATTGACACGCAGAAGACTCTTGCCTACGACCAGCTCTTCCTGTGCTGGCGCCTCCCTCAGGACTCGGCCCCAGCTTGGCACTTCTCCGTGGAGTACCAGCGGCGAGCGGGAGGAGCTGCAGCCACATGGGGTGGCATCAGATCTCCTAATGCTGCAACAGCCTGGCTGCGCCTGGATGAAGTAAGAGGGACCAATGCTGTAGTAGATCGGCTGCAGATGGACAGTGTATATGTGCTCAGGGTGAGAGGCTGCAACAAGGCAGGGTTTGGAGAGTACAGTGAGGAAGTTTACCTCCACACTCCACCAGCACCAGGTAAGATACAGGCATGCATCAGGACAAATCATGTTTTTAGTTTTTGCTTTTCATTCATTAAAAAAAGCCTCCCATGTAGATACAGAATTTGACATTTTTCAGCATTACCATTTTTAAATTGACCAACTAATCTTATTTTTTTTCTGTCCATCCCTTCATATCCTCTGTTCCCACTTGATTTTTATTTTAGCCTCTGCACCAAACTTTGCTTTTTTTGTTCAGCATTCCAGTTTCACCCAAGTCAGACTCTTTCAACAACTTTTCTTCTTGCTTCAGGTTTGTCTTGCACTTCAACAAACTTCTGTTTGTTCCTTTGTACCATTCATGGCTTCTCTTGCTCTTCACAACCACCCTTCACAGAAAAGTGATCTGCATCATTTTACGTGATCTTCTCCTGATCTTATTTGGCTCTATTTTCCATTTGATGTTCAGACTTGCGTGATGATCTAAATTCTCCTGCTTCTTGACTCCTACCCATTTTCTTCCTTGCTATCCGTCCCCCCTTTCTCCACTTTCCTGGTATGCATCCTTTTCCTGTGCTCTCAGTGTTGAGTTTCTCCTTGGACTCACGCTGGGGGCTGCATGCTGACAGACTGGCATTGGGTAAAGGCCAAACCTATGCACGCAGCGTGCCAGGCCTCTCCCTCCTGCAGGCCGCCGACCGCACGCTGACTTCCTGCCACTTGACCTCCGACCTGCTTGTGGCTGACTTGGCGGTCAATCAAGGCAGACATTACTGGGCATGCTCAGTGGAGCCTGGGTCCTACCTGGTAAAGGTAAGAGGGATGTTTTTGTGAAGAGTTGTTATCACAATTTTCTGGGCTACCTTTATGTAAAATGCTGACTCAAAACAGACATGACTAAAGCCACGTTGCTCTCTTTCTCTCCATCTTGCAGGTGGGAGTAGGACAAGAGGTGAAGCTACAAGAGTGGTTTCATCTTCCCCAAGACATGACAAGCCCTCGGTAAGTCCCAACTTTTATATGAGTTCAGTAAAAACAAAAGCAATGACATGAAAGAATGCAAAACAGAGTCAGTTGATATTCCCCTGTAGGTGTGATATCTCATTTTATTGCATTTTCAAGAATTACTCAAAGTTTGTAAGACCTAAAAATTGGACACACACTCAACATATTTTTTTGTTAAATTGTGGCCGTTTAAGAAAGAAATGAGACTTAATTAAAAACTCTAATTACGGTCTAATTACGAGTATATTATGTGAAATATATAATTTAACCTTGTGGATAAGATTGCAAGCCTAAGAGGTGTGTTTTGATGGGGGACTTGTTTTCCATTTAAAATATAAAATCATGTTTTGTTTTGTTTTGTTTTGTTTGATTGTTGTTTAGCTTTTCTCATTTTTTGTACTTGTGAACACAAAGAAGAGGTATAATTAAGAAATGTGGAAATCAAGCATTTCTTAACCCTTTTACTTCCAGCTCAACCGTTTGGTTGAGCATTTTTTTAAGTCGCAATATCTTGTTGAAAATGTGTCGAACTGAGTCAAACTTGATTGAATCGTCTCTACAGCTCAAAATATTATTTCTAGATTTTGTGGTTTTTGATTTTAGTGCCCCAACAGCACAGAAAAAATACAAAAAAATCTTATTTATTTATGTTTTATTTTTTGGATGGAACATTCAAATGTTAAAAATTAAATAGACTTCATATCCCTTGCATTTAAAAAGTGAAAGTTGAAGGGTTAAAAGGAGAGGTAGTTAAAGGGTTGAAGAGTTTCCAATTTTCAAGTTCTTTTCTAACATTATATTTTTGTTTTTCTCTTCCCTGACCCTCTGTTCCTCTCATCTGCTCCTCAGCTGTGATCCAGACAGCGGCCATGACAGTGGAGCAGAAGATGGCCAGGACTCACCTCCCTTCTGTTTCCTCACAATAGGCATGGGCAAGATCCTGCTTCCTCAGGGACACAGTCATACTCACAGTCAGAGCCAGTCAGAGGGGGCACCGCACTCCCACAGTAGCAGCCACAGTAACCTCCCTCACCATTACACCGCCCCTCTTCCACCTCGACTGGGTGTTTGCCTGGACTGTGACAAAGGACGAGTCACTTTCTATGACGCCCACTCATTAAGGATCATTTGGGAGACACATTTGGACTGTTCAGCTCCCGTGTGCCCGGCTTTCTGCTTCATCGGTGGGGGGGCCTTACAGCTTCAGGACCTTGTGGCCAATCGGAGCATCGAGGAGCCGCCACCTCGGAGGGTGACTATCCAAACATGTGCGAAGAATCTCAGCAAATAGACAACAGTACACTGACACAGTTCATTCTTAGTTTTCTGTTGAGGTAGAGGTGACTTACATTCACCACTTGGTCTGAGTTGATCATTTATTGCCTTGACCTTGTAAACTTCTACTTGATTGAACTGTCAGAGCTAAATATGGTTGTGTTTGTTCCCTCAAATGTGATTATGGAACCTGACGATCTGTCACATTTGCACTTAGCCTGGAAATATTAAACTTCTCGTTTTTGGATTTGTTTATCTAATATTTATTCCTGCTTTATCTTGCCTTGAAATTGCAGCGCTTCTATGGAAATAGTAGCTGAAGTGATTTTAGACTATGCAGAATTCTGTTGATAGGGTGAGTCAAACACCATTTAAAAAGGTTAAAAAAGTCTGTTTGCAATGTCAAAAAAAAAAAAGAATTGCCCTCCCTTTATGCTTGTCTGCATTGATCCCAGAATGACAGGATGAGTGTTGCATGCAAGTGAAGCTAAGATTCATACCTAACATCCTCTTAATGCAGATAACTGACTGTCGCTCTGTAAAAGCACCTCAAACGTACTGTATGTCGAATTTTATATCCTCATTTTTTATGTAGCCTAACAATGTGTATAGAAGTGAATATACAAAGTGAACTCGAAAGGTACTGTCGGCTCATGTCAGGATCCTGTGTCTCGGTGTCTAAACAATCCCTGTTGGTTTTTATAGGGTCACTGTTTTTGCATTTCAAAAAGGACTCGTGCCAAACATCACATTTTTACGACGACAGGAGGAAAAACCATCTGCAGGATTACGTCTGATTACTCTGTTTCAATCCAAAACATGTGAATACATCTCAGTGTTTTTCATTGTGTAAAGAGCTAAAAATGTTGATGGCCTACATATCCGGTATTAAACTGTGCCGTTTGAGTAATTTGCACATAATAAGATGTGACGTTTAAGACTGTACCATCTGATGTAGGTTAAAGCAAAAAGTGTTTATTTGATGAGCTCTGGTTGACTTCCTGTTTCCCCTTTTTTTCTATAGCTTTTTGACTTTACTACCACAGATGTTCATTTATTCCTAAGCTGGTTTATGGTATTCTGGGGGAATGTAATAGCAAAATCTGTATCATTTCAACACAAGAGATTGTAGTAATATTTTCAAATTCACCGGCTCTGTATGCATTTTGATATATAATATGATTCTCTGGTGTGTATGTGTATATCTGAGCTCTGGCTGTGATTTTCATGCTTTCAGTTGTGTGGGAGTCCTGCCTTGAATGAACATGTCTAACCTCTTCTGCTTGTGTGTCAGCACAGTACATGAATGAGTTTAGACTGTAGCATCCCAGAAATCAGACTCGCTACGTTTAGACTTGGCCTTGCAGGCTGGATTTTTCTTTGATGTCATAGAAAAACAATAAATAAATGACTGGTAACCGTTTGATGGGCTCACTTTACTGTTAAGTAATAATCATTGTACATCTGAAATATCTTTAAAAAAATAACTGCATGTCATATTTACTTTTAACTCCTTGTTTTGATTCATTCAGTCTTGTTTAAATGTTTAAAATAGTTTTGAAATCACATTAAGTTTTATCATCCCCATATCATGTTGTTGTTAGAATATATTCGTCACATCTTTATCAATGGTAAACAGCAGGAACAACACTTCATGTGTGATTATGAAAGCAAACTCTCTTTGTCTAAATGTCATGGAAAAGCTGGTGTGTCTGAGTGTGCACTGCTCGCCAGCATGTAACGACAAGCATGCTTTTAGTCACCTGAGTGTGCCAGGACGACATGAATGTACAAATAGGATGTATTGTGCCATGGGGCTTGAATATAATCAACTTATTTTGTACGGTGCCAGGACACACCTCACCAGACACCTGATACAGAGCAACAACAGCAGGAGTGTGGGTGTTTAGATGGTGAGCCAGTTGGACCGGTGTTCTAACAAGTTATTTTCATCATCAGACAGACTGAGTGACAAACACGAATGTTCCTCAGAGGTAAAAGAGTCAAGGCATTGTGTAACATCTAACTGTCATGTGTTTATTGTTGTTTTTGTCTGTCAACAGAAAGATGTCGCAATCAATCCAGAGCAGTAAGTATGACCCGTCTGCTGTGAGGTTGTGCAACAATAAAAGTCACCATTAGGGGGAGACATTGTTTGTGCTTTGCTGTGAATTCTCCTTGTCCTGTTATAAAAAGTTAGTCAGCAACAGGTGCACAATGTGTCAGCACAGACTTGTCTGGTCACACATCTTTAATGACAGGTCAAATATTGCAGGTTAAGTCCCTCTTTACTACTGCTCTGCCCTGTTTGCTGAGTTACACCTTAAAGATGATCTCCTTTTTTCTCTTTCTATTTTTTCCCCACCTGTTTTTATCTTTGCAAATTGTCTGAAAAATAATTAAAATGCATGTGTGCTTCAATTATTAAAGACTGACTGAAGTTTTGTCTGCAGTAACTTGGCAGCACACCTGCAAAATGTCACCTGAATATCAGCTATGTTTCAAATACACATACACACACACACACACACACACACACACACACACACACACACACATACACACACACACACACACACACACACACACACACACACACACACACACACACACACACACACACACGTATCATAAAGCAAGCAAGAAAAACAGTCACTCTGCATTTTCTTGTCCTGAATAAATCAAACTCAACCCCAAAAGAAAAAAAAAGTTCCAGCTACACCCTAGCATGGCTTTGGTCCTGTTGTGGTTGCATCATCCCTTGGTTACAGCTAAGTTTTCTTTATTCATGTTTACCCACAGAGCTCCTCCTTCCCACTAACGTTAAGCCCGTTTTGTCTGTTTGCACGCAACCTTGTTGTGGTGTAATATTTAGCTGCGTTTCCAGTTGAATTTTCTTAAATCACTTCCGACTAAATTTTTAAAGAAGATATCCTGATGGAAGGTGGGGTTAGACTTTTAGAAGGCTCATAGTAAAGAAACAGCTTGGTAAAACTAACAGAGAAAACAGCAACACATAAATTAATGGAAAAAAGATAATGATTTCATCAAGAGATACTTTGAGTTGGTTGTTTCAAAATGTTTATTCTAAAGGCTCTTGAGGTAGATTTCCACAGTAACTGGCAGGGACTGTCCATCATGAGTCACCACCAGAAATGAAACTGCTCCAATCAACAATTTAAGCTTTAAAAATGATAATAAAAAAGGAATAATTATATAAATTTATGAACATTTTATGTGCAGGATTAAAAGCTGCTGAGTTTCATGCTGTAAAAGTTCCATAGAAAAAAACTTTGAAATGTGCTCACAGTGCAGGCAGCTGCAGAAATATCTGCAAATGCAAGCACAGACTCCCTGGTCCCCTGAACAGCTGTGTCTCCTGTCTTTCCTCAGCACCTCTGCATATCACCGAGGACATGTATGTCCTGCACACACTCTAATACACACAGAAACACACACACACATTTTGGTTTTAAAAGTTCCACATATGGTCTACACTGAAAGAAAAAACAGTCTGTAAAACTGGACTGGATTGGTGCTACTTGCAAAGACTTGTGAACCTCCCCAGAGAAATAAGAAATGGTTTTACCAACTGTACTGAAACACACACACACACAAACACAAAAGCAATAAAATCCACTCTACATGGTTGCCATTCAAAAACACCCAAATCCACACTTTGACGCCTACACACAAATCTGCCACATATGTATGTTCTGGATGGATGCCAAAGAGAGAAAGCATGCTAAGACAGGACCAAAGCTCCTTGGGCTCTGTTGAGTATTTATGGGTGAGTGTGTCTCATCTTTAGACAAGAAAAACATTAAATCTTCATAAAGGTCTTGTAAATACTGCACCACCTGTTTGGCTTGGTGTCGAATTACTTTCTTCCCAATTATAACCTATTTTGTTGCTTTAGTCAGTTCAAAAGAAGTAGAAAAATAATTATGAGAATAAAGTTGGTTGTGAAATAAATACTGTGGCTTTTTGACATGAATTAAACACTGTGTTTGTATGTGTTATGCTGTTGGGTCCAGTCATGTCAATCTCAGATACTCAAATGATTGATACCAGGGGTGAAACATGAATATTCGACCATGCCGACGGTGTTTTTGGTCCACAGGTCGTCCTCTGACAGCTTAATGACTAGCTGTCCACATATCACCTCACTCACTGTTTTTATTTTCAAGGACAGCAGAAGTGGTGGGAGGAGAAGAGAGGGAAAGGAGGAAGAAAAAAAGCTGGAAAACTGAGACAGTACATGTTGAAGAGCACCACAACCCTCAGGACACCCGGGGGGCCACCTGTAAATCTATTTCCGTAGCGGAGGTGCAGAGCAAAGGTCTTTCAGCACCAACTGGTTCCAGTGAAAACACTGGGGAGCCACATTTTTGTGATCATGTCAAGTGTATGAAAAAAAAGGAGGGTGGTCTTTGTGTGTGAGTCCCACTTAACAATGCATGCAAGTTCTTGTGTGAGCGCCACAGCTGTTCATCCTGCAGCTTCTGCAGAGAAAAGAGCTGATTATAAAATCAAAACAAGAAAAGGTGCTAAAACTGGGAGCAGAAATGCACTTGCTGCTCTCTGCACATGGGCCCCTGTAAATACCTCCAGTAGCAACTGGGTTTAAAAACAGGGGAGTGCATGCATACACATGCAGAGTGATAAAAGGTGATGGCAGAAGGCTGCTGTGTAAATGTTAATTGAGGACTTTCATGTGTAGCTCTCAAGTCTGAAATCTGCTGCATATCAAAAGAGCTTTAAGAGGTCTTTTTTTCCATCTCTACTCTGCTTATAAAACCTGTAGAAATGTCAGCTGACAGTTTTACTAGATTATCACCGTGGATATCTAAATGTACAAAACATCCAAAAAAATGAAGATTTTAAAAATATATAGGTAAAAAAAACACCAAGTATTTAAGAGTAGAGCTGTTCCAATACAGATGCTGGTGTTGGAACTAAAACCAGTGTCAGTACTTGTAATGGTCTCAGACACTGCTTAAGATAAAGTAATAATTTCCAGCATCTTGAGTTTTTCATTGTCAATACAACAACCATTCCTATGATATTTTATCTGTTCAAAAATCAGCAGGTTTCAGTTCTTTCAACTTTATTATTGTGTAAGATGCTTGATTCTGATTGGCCAAACCCCCTTGACAACCCCTTGGCCACAGTTAACACAATTAACTTTCACTAACATCAGCAATGCCAGAGGCAAAGCGATCCCTCATGCCAAATCAATCCACAAAAAAAGTTTCTGGCACAACTCCTTTCTGTTTGTTTTAACACCAGAGGATGTCGTGTGAAGTAAAACCGTTTATATTAGCATCACATTTACAAAAACTGTGGCTGCAACATTATACTTGGTTAACATGCTAATTCGGCAGGCTAAACAACATGGATATTTTCAAACTGGATCCTGTCCAGAAATCCTAGTATTGACAGCAGAGCAGGAGAGAGTAACTTTATGTTACCGTCCTTTCCAAGGAACTTGATCCATGAGCGGTGGTGAGGATATCAGCAGTGTTATAAGATGTAATGTTGGCTCATTTTGAAGGCCCTGCTTTTGGTCAGGGTCCTGTCACATGCTAACGAGGATTCTAAATGCCAGCTGACCATAAATTATCCCTTATTACCAACAAGTGGCAACCTCCAAGAAATGAAAATAACATCAATGCAGGAGTGCAAAATAAATAAATAAAAAATGCAGTTCCTTGTGTGTCCATTGGGGGCTTCCCACAAATCCAAGCAGCAACCTTCAATCCAAAAATATGAGGCAATGCGAAAGGGATAAAAACTGCAGTTTGTCACCTGACTGTTAGGTGGGCATCCTATAGATGTGAGTGAAGAGGCTTCAAGGCCACCCCATTTCCAATATGGCTTCCACCGACTATTTGCTTTCAAACTCTGTATCAGAAACAGATGGATGATGTCACAGAGACTACATCCATATTTTAGACATTCTATGCTCAAAACCCAAGAGTTCTTGTTGGATCTTGTATTTAAATGCCCTTTATAGCATGAGAATAAAACATGTTCATGGTCTTTATTTCCTCTGTGTGTTAAAACTGCACTTGGGACAAATGATTTTTGTAACTTACTGTTAAAAATGTTAATTTACATAATTATGGGTATGTGCAGTTTGACTGATAAGTTTGCACATCATGGCCAGCATCCAAGATCCAGCAACTCTGCATTACAATATGCACCCAAAAATGCTTGGAATAGGTTAAGTGATTTTTAATGTAATTCTGTTGGTATCAGATCAGCGCACGTATTGTAAAATCAGGTTTAAAAACTGAAATTGGTATGAGGAAAATTGGTATCAGGTTATCTCTATTCTGGTGTTAGAATAACATTATCAAATCTGAAAAAGTTTTGGCTGGGGGGATATTACTGAGAGAAAGCCAACAAAAACACAAAAAAGAAAAAGAAATGATGACAGTGATGGTTTATATAAAAAGAGAGGGAAAATGGGATCATGGGATAATTAGGTAAAAAAAAAAAAACATGATGAAAAGGGTGAGGGGCTGACAGGAAAACTGAGGAAAGCACATTCCTTCTCTCCCTCCTCTTCTCTTCAAAACAGCAGCTGGGACAGGTGTGCTTTTACTGATGGTAGAGAGTGCACAAGCTGCTGACTGCCCCCCCAGTGTGCTCTGTGCCTGTTTATCTGCTGAGTGAGCATGCTGTCTGGCTGTAGACTGCATGTTAGCTGAGACTTTGTTGTGTGTAATTACTGGGGGAAACAAAACCCATAGATCAGGGTTTGCCCATAATGACAAAAATAGACATCTGAATGCACACATGGTGTTTGTGGGGGGAAGATTGTGGGAGTGTCTGTGGAGGAGACAACACACTGTACAGAAATTCAGTGAATTTCTTTGTTTAAAGAGATGTCTCTCTCTCTCTCTCTCTCTCTCTCTCTCTCTCTCTCTCTCTCTCTCTCTCTCTCTCTCTCTCTCTCTCTCTCTCCCTGTCTGTCTGTATGTCTGTATGTGTTTATGTGTGTGCAGTGTTTGAGGAGACAGTCTCTACTACAGGAAACAGAGGGATCCTGTTTGTGAGTTGTACTCATTGTTCCAGCTGATTACCCTCCTCTACACCCCCACTCCTCCAAAGACACACATGGACACATAAACAAGACATAAGCCCCATGTGAACTTTTGGCTGTGTACCAAAGATGTGTGCACATGAATATAAGAGGCCACTCTTTGATTTAACACACCTCTTCATAATAAAGCCTTGGTTGGTAATGAGGGGTGTGTCCAGCCAGTCTATCTGACTCCATGCATTGTCCCTCCGACCAAAATGATGTCTGACTCTTTCCTCTGGAAGAATAGACAACACCCAATACCTCCTTATCTTCTTCTGGACACATCATGCACTGCCCTTTTCTTCCACCCTCTTCTTTTTTCTGCCCTGTGTAACTAACGTCTATTCACAAAGCTATTTTATCTTTGTGTCTTTGTTGTTCATCGGAACATGCTGGTTTATATTTCTGGTTCTGAGCACTCTATGAACTGCACAATCTTGTCCCTACTTTTTTAAAATATTAAAACTTTATTTGCTCTTTGAAATTGAGCTTCTGCCCTTCTCACTGATATAGCAGGCCATATCTATGAAGAATTCCCTTGTTGTCCCAAAATTTACAGTTTTTTAAAGATGACTCCTACCCTTGTGTTTTCTCTCCTCTTTTTGCTTACACAGAATCAAGGGATTGACTGTCACACAGTTTGTCCTTTAAGCCTAAAAGCCTGGGCTTCAATATCTCATTGATCAATGACAATGATGATAATGCATAATATTGATGGTTCCTCGATGACATACTCAACTTCTGTGTTTTTCTTAAAGTTATGATGAGGATGTGCTCAGAGGGAAATGTCCCAAAAACACTTTTTTTGAATTGCCTGACTGGCATGATAGCATGACTGTATGGCCTAAATTCATTATTCAATCAGTCTTTTTTATCTAGTGCCAAGTCATAACAAATGTTATTTCAAGACACTTTCCAAAAAAAAATTCCCATCAAATTAAGAACGAGCCAATGTTGTAATTTCTCCCTCAAATTCTTTTTATTCAGTGCAAGTTTCACAATTTCCAACCACTGTCTTTTTTTTTGTAGATTTAACCCTTCCATTTATCATCTGTTCTACAAAACATCCTCATTTCTTTCTTCTCTTTCTTCTTTTCTCTTTCAACTGTAGCTTATTTATCTCTCACCTCAAGTCCTCTCAGCTTCGCTTTCCTACATAACCTACAGCTCCAGCACAATACAGTGTTGTGTCTGTGTTTTCTGTCAGGGGCAGGCGCTTTGAGCTCAGGAAGAGAGGACAGTGTAACACACACACACACACACACACACACACACACACACACACACACACACACACACACACACACACACACACACACACACACAGGATGAGAACCTCTGGTGTGGCCTTTCCCACCACTGCCCTCTCTGTATCAACATACTCGCACAAACAAGCTCATTCACACTGCTGCACCATCAAACAAGCTTTTGTCTCTTCTCGCACAACTACTCCAATCAAACACAAACTTATCTCCACACATCTGCATGTAAGCCTGTTACTGTGTATAGAACAACACTTCAACTCTAATGACAAATCGTCTCACTTCAAAAGGTCAAATGTAGCTTTAAACTCCTAACTAGGTTAAAAATAACATTTTGTGTCCGCCATGTTTAAAGCCAAATAAGCTCAGACAAAAAGAAGAGTCTTTTATAATTGAGGTAAAAAATATTTATATGGCACCTTTATAGAGTCACACACCCTCGTCCAGTTTCCTCACACCCAGTACAAATCATACATATTATGTTTTCATTACAAACAATGAACAGACAACCAGTCACCAGAAAAATAATCATTCTTTTATGTAAACAATACTTAAAGTATTAATCTCTTTTCTTGTTTTATTTAGTCCCATGTACAAGGGCTTATAAAAATATCAATAACAATATAGTTAGACAATATTTGATATTGGACAAAAGCCCACTTAAATATTCTGTATCAAATAGACATAAAATATATAGAAAACCTTTATGACCCCTATTCATTTACTGCTATTGATATGACCCATTATTCTATTTGTATGGTAAAAACACACAAGTACCATTTCTCAGTAGATACAATCATTGCCCTACCAGAAAGATAAGAAACATGAGAAACTCTACAATACTACACCACAACTTCACATATGAGCATCGGGGACATGAGAAATTCTGATTGATTGATATCAAAACAGCAGCCACAACCCATCAGCAATTAAAAACATCTGCTGACATGTTGGCTATTGATTGATAATGGCAAATATGATCAAACAGAAGGCACTTTCAGATCATGGCGTGGAGACTGGTCTGTCATTAACTGCAATAAAGTAATGTTAAACTGAGTAACAGATTTTGATTTTTCCTCTTAATGTAACATTTCTGTGGTATTATCAAGTTTTTTTTTATCTCCAAAAACTCTCTTGCTCTGCTTCACAAGCTACTTGAAAAGTGAGCAGAGCTTTGCTGCAGCCCTCTGACATCCGTCATCTCTTCTTATTATCTTCACTTGCTCAGAGACTTGTAGGAAGGTGAGCTTTCATTGGCAGATGCATATCGTCTAAACAGATAAAACCTAACGAGGCTGGTGAGGATTCCAGGTGTGTTTGGCAACTAAAATGAACATGGACGGGAAGAAGAAAAGTCATGAGGGCATTGTATAAATTGGCTGGTACTTCAATAGAGAAACAATGTTTCAAAGCTCTCTTTGTCTTACCATTACATAGTTGTCATTCAGCTGGAGGCCGTAGAGGAACCAGGAGGTGGAAGTGAAGAGGGTAGCTACAGTTAGAGGGAATGACAAGCACTGGACATCACCACGGCGTACTATTTCAGCCTAAAACAGAGGAGACACCAACAGCCAGTTCAAAAATGCAGTTTTAAACTGCTTTAATCCGTGCAACATAATCAGGGAATCCTCTGTAAACTAGACCATCTCAATTCAGCTTGACCTGAATGGGATATGCAGACTACAAAATTTTGATCATTAAAGGATGCATTCCCTTAATTAGGACACAGCTTTGGTCTTTCCTTGAAACCTTATCCCCATATTGACCAAAATCTTTGTGAAGATGTAGGAAAACAGTAATACTAAAAACAATGAAGCTGCAGGATGAGAGGTCTGTTGATTGGGCTCATGGTAAACCAGAAGGTTAAGCAGTATAATAAGAATGCTTTTATTCTGACTCATTCAATGTGTTGTATGAATAATCGCAGAAAGTGCAAATGTGAAGATGCATAAACTGTAAGGAAGAGAGAGAATGTATCTGAGGGGACTAGTCAGAGAATAACAGGAAGACAGACGTGAGAAAGAAAGGCAGGAAATTGTAGACTGGGGGTCACTCCAAGCTGCAAGGCAGATGGAGAGAAGGAGATAAACAGGATAACAGACAGAGCAACAAGATGACACAAAGAAACGGAGGAAATAGAAAGAGCAGGGATTCATTCCTCCATTAACAGTTGTCTGCAGCACCGATATGAGGTGCTGGAGATACCGAACTGAACAGATGCTTTCTGTTCAGTGATGCAGAAGGTTACAGCAGAAGACTAAATGATCTGTCTATGGAATCTATTTAATACAGTGACTATGATAAGTTTGCAATGAAATATGGGATAGCATGAAAATGCCTAGAAATAAGAGTCTTTTCAGTACAATCAGTTTTAAATTAAATCAATAAATCATAAATAAGCATAAGTGTCCATTTTATTCTGAGTGCTCCTGAGCATGAACAACACACTTCAGCGCTTTTGAGGTAATGGCCCTCGCACTATTAATGCAGCACTTGAAAGTGCAATCAGCTGCCATTGACTGGGTTTTAATGGGAGGAAACAGCTTTGGTTGACACTTTGTGCTGAGCAATAACTCACTAATGTCAGTGCTCGACATCTTGCATGAGACAGTGATCGGAACATGAATAATGAAGTGAACTCCAACTCTTTCGAGAAAAAAAACATGAGAAAAAAACAGTCTGAACTCATATTGAATTTTAGTTGTAGATTAGCCCTAATGGTCATAAAACTTAAACCAAACTGACCCTACATTATCTACTTATTGGAGTTTATTTGGCTGTGTGTGTGTGTGTGTGTGTGTGTGTGTGTGTGTGTGTGTGTGTGTGTGTGTGTGTGTGTGTGTGTGTGTGTGCATGTAAGCTGTACCAGGTCTATGAGCGGGGACATGTACATGCTGACAGTGACCACGCTGCAGGTTAAACCGAGCTGGCTGAGTCGAGTTTCCCCTTCACGAAGAATTGTGGTGAAGTAGAACCAACCACAGATCAGCACCCCGCCTGCTACCAATGTCTTGGACATCACCAGCCTCTGAATCACACACACAGAGACACACCCACACACATTTATATATATAAGAAGATCGGTGTGCAAACAGCTTCTTCAAATAAAGTCAGGCAACCTCAGCTGACCTTTTGTTTAGTGTAGTAAATATACACGATAATGTACAGGATCTGCAGCAGGGCTCCTATTACATTGACCAGGATGATCGTGTGGTCTTTCTTCAGAACACCATAGTACAACCAGCCCAGGTTACTGTGAAAACAAGACAAGCATTGAGAAGAAAACAATGACCACAGAGAAAGGTTCCCAACCACACATACTCACTTAAGACACGTGGTGAGGAAAGGCAGAAACTGGATATTGTCAGCACTTTTTGACTCTTGCATTTTCTTTAGGTCGATCCTAGAAATACACACACACGCGAACCAAACAAGCGGATAAGTTAAAAATAAATGTCCCATATGCTCATGCATTCCTTAGCCGGCCAACTTCATTGCAGCTGACGGGGCAAGGCAGCCAGACAAGCAGAACACCAAAAAATCCACAAATTGCATTTAAAAGGTTTTATGTTTTCTGCAGACGTTTACAACAAACACAATGAACTAATAATAAAAGCGTGTCATTAATAAGAACCCGAACTTACAGTCCAGTCGAGTACATCCCGACTGTGAACACGATGCAGGCCCATGACAGAAGCTGCAAGGGATCCATAGACCGAGAGGAAATATCGACGAGACTATCCGCTTTTGTAAATGCCATGCAATATTTGTTTTTAATTTCGGGTGTATTAATCCTGTTGAGTTCAAGATTAGATATGAGTACACTGTTACGCCTTCCTTCTCAAACTGTATTTCCGTGTTTGCAATCAGTGTACTTTTCGGTTCTGTGCTCCGATTGGCTGTGAGACGAAAGGGGTGGGTTAAGTTGGTCCAATAGGGCATCGAAACGTTCGCGAACGCCGCTCATTACGTCATTACGTTGAAAAGTTGTGTTATGGCGGGATGTATCGAGGAGCGGTGGATATGAGCAACGGACAGCAATGGAATAAGAGGAAAGGCGAGGACTTGTAATAAATGATAAATATATATATATATATATACCTAACTGTTGTGTTTTTCCTTAACAAAGCTTTCCCTCTTGTGATACACAGCCACATGCCAAGAAGAAAAAACAGAAAATGCTGGATGTCCTTCATTGTTGCCCTTTGTTCATTGTGCTGTTTTCTTCTTCATTGAATTTATTGGCAGGCTACACTGCCATGATGCCAAACTATTCTGTAGCTGACATTGCTATAGCCCACATAGCTATTGCCCACCTGGAATGTCACTGTACGCTTGGCTGTGTAAACTCAAGCAAAATCAAGGTGAACCGTACCAAATTTTGCTGAACCAAACCTGGTCACCTTGTGACAACCAAGATAAAATGTTATAGTGCTTCTTCAAAGGAAGACGAGCAAAGGAAATCATGTCAGAATTATCTTGATTTAACTTTTGGTTGCTATTTTCTTGTCTTAAAAAAAGAACAATTTTCATATTTTCTGGCCCCTGGAATTTTTCAATCGATGAAACAACGTAATTACAAAAACTCTCTCTTTGATTGAACTTGCCATCTGCAACCTGAAATCAGTGGCCACAATGAAGCGATGCTTTGAAAATCCGAAGACTGGATGACTGGTGTTTCACTTGTGGGAGGATGATTGAGCATTTCATACTCCAGCAGGTGACCTCTTGAAGAAAAAGATGCACTTGGCTTTTTCCCAGAAAGAGTTGAGGACTCATACTTGAAAATTAGAGCTTTAATTTTCTACAACTTTCCCATTTTCTGCAAAGTTCAGGTGAATTTAACCTTTACTAAAAAGTCCTCATTATTTTTATTTTTCTCACTCTCACCGCCCACCCTCTCTTCACTGTAAAAGCTCTTTCCATGGAAACTTTTTTCTCTCAGAAACCTCTCAGACATGACCTTTAACAACAGTCTTTGATGTATAATTTTCTCTCTTTGCCTGCTATATTTTTTTAGTCCACATTGTGGCTTTGACATTTTTTTTTTTTTTCACTTAACTTTTTACATCTTTATTTTTAATGCCATTTCTATAAAGATGCTTAACAATTTAATCTTTATGGTTTATGCACTCGTCTGTGTGAAATGTTTTCTAAGTAAGGCAATTTGACTATCTGTAATTGCTATGCAAAAACGATCTATCTCTGTCATCAAAGAAATCTAAATACTATTTATCTTTTAAAAGTTATTTGTAATGTATTCCAGTGTTGAATAATCAAAAGAAATTGTAGAAATTTAGATATTCTCTGTTCCATAGTTCATTTTTTGGGATTAGCTATGAAAGTTCCTGTTTCTTTTTATTTACCTCTGTCCCTCTACATTACGGAGGGCGATCTGCTCTGCTGTCTGCATCTATCTGATGGCTCTGTGTACTCCAATTACTCTACATCAGTGACCTGAGTCTGTGATTGATATCATGCATATAATCAACATTTACACATTATTTTATGACATCATCCCACAAACAGGACAACACTATGGTGAATACTTCTGTGTTGGGCCTGTTCAGTCAGCTATAGGGTGCTGCAATGGAACATGACTTTTGAGGTAATGAGATCATCTGCAGTGAATTTTGGCTGTGATGTGATTATGGAAAAACAAACTGCTCAGTTTTATGTTCATATTTTGAACGTGTATGTTGTGTGGTTTTACAGGTAGTGGTGACTTTTAACAATTTTCAGTCAGCTCGGGCTGTTCATCCATCCATCCACAGGCAGATGATCAAGGCAGTAAAAGAAAGGAAGAGAGAAAAAAGAGTGAAAAACTGTAAGAGAGAGAAGGCGAGCATGACACCTTCACACCTGGTTGTCAGTTTGCTTGTAGGCCTCCTTTATCGTCCCCCTCTTGGACCTGGTGTTTGGTTTTCAGACTGTGAAATCCCAGCCAGGCCAAGCCATGTCACAGGGGGATGAAAGAGAGAGGGCAGAGACGAGGAGATGAGAAGGAGGAGGTTGGGAAAGACCCGAGGGTGGAAATGTGGAGAGTGCGGGAGAGATTTCATTGGATAGCTTTGCAAAAATATTGTCTCATCCATCAAACTCTAAGTGACGTCAGTGGGATTTCAAGATCCAGGAGTATGTGCAAAAAACATTTCCCAAGAGTTAATAAAAGCCAGACATGTTTTTTTTCATTACATCACAGTTTTATTTTACGAAAGATTTTTCACATCTCAAAACACTTTCTTATAGTTTTCTCTATGTACAAATTTACATATAAATATTTTACAAAATAATACAAGTAGGTTTAACACGGAAACAAATTACTGAAAAAAATCTGGGGAGTTTGAGGTTTGACAGAATGCAAGAAGGATCACATCTGCAAATCAGCCAGTGTACCACAATGGAGACAAAGAGAGTGGAAGTGAGTGAATAACCGTAAAACTGAAGAAGCTCAGCTCCACAAAAGCCCTGTTGGTTTGGACAGTTTCATTGATCAGTTGCTCTCAACATATAAAAGACTTGTGATAATGTTGCATTATAATAAATAAATATAGATTTCTCTGGAACAAAAGAATTCAGATGGAAAATGTAAAAAAAAAAAGATTTGATAAATTAATTTACACCAAATTTTTTTCATTTGCATGAGCAGAACTGAGTGGCGCATTTAAAGGTTAAAAGCCAAAAAATAATATTAGGTGGGTAAAGACTGAGAGCCATTAAACTGCATCTTAGTGAACTTGACAGTGCTGTTTATAGGGAGCTGAGTGCTACACAACAACATGACAAAAATCCTACAATATGTAAACTACTTTATCAGCAGCAGACAATATTTCCTTAACACAGACATGATATTGTCTCTACATGTAAAGAAATAAACAAGGTTTGAAAAAAAGGGTTTGGAGATTTAGAAACAATGCACCTCTGTACCAGTGGTGTGGAGGGTTGACAACATGGTGACAAAGACAATGTAATCCTCTTGTTATTCTCACTAAAATATTAATCCATGAAGTATTTTGATCCATCTGCTTGAAGTTTTTGTTCGTCGTGGCTAAAGAACAGTGTCCTGTGTTGAGAACTTCCATCCTCATGATCAAATCATAAAAAAAAAAACTTGGAGGTCTTCTTCTTCTTGGAACAATCCATGTCCCACAAACACACACACACGCACACAAACACACTCACAAAATTGTCCATGCTTGTATAAAAAAAATCTGTATAAAATCTCTGAGTGTCCATGGTCCCAATGACCAGCATTGAGTAAGCATTGTCTCTGTTGATGCTAGCTTTATTGTAGCATGAGCGCTAATAGGACTGGGATCATTGTGAAGAGGAGCGAAAAGGAGACCAACTGTGCTCCTGAACTGCCGATACTCCTCTGCACGTTTGGCTCCATCACAGCAGGGTCATCTAGGGAAAGAAAAGGAGAAGGATTAAATTTCATTATTCCAGCTTTGTAAACACACCCAGCTGAGCTCCTCTCAGACGAGGGACTGACCGCTGTGACTGTTATGTATCTGTCTGGGATTTTGTTTTGAAGACTCCTCACCTGCTGGGAGTCGGTTTGAAGGGTTGTGAACTCCTCCTAGAGCAGGAAACTTCACTTTTCCACCATCAATGCTTTTTCCTGTCTCTTCGGCCTTGGCTTTATCTAGGTGGTTCTTTCCGGAGCCTTTGTGCCCGACAACATCCACTCTCAGCCGAAGACAGTCCTGACCATGGTGATGCATTGGCTTTGCTATAGAAAGACAAAAATGAGGAAAAGGGTTATAATAAGCAAACAATGAAAAAAAAAACAACGAACTGCAAAATACACCTGTGTTTTATCATACTTACAGATATAGTAATAGCTTTCCCCCTGTCTGAACTCTTTTCCCAGGGTAAATGGAGTATAACGCTGGAATTTCTCAGAGAACTTCTCTGGGACATGAGCAGCGAATGGCCGCGAGCACTCCCATCGCAGCTGGTCAAAAGAGTGTGGTTTGCACACCTCGTAGTCTTCTTTCTCCACCATGTAGAGAACATAGCGCTCGGCTGCATGTGGGGACACCTCACTGTGGGTGTAGTGGGGGCAGATGATGTCCAGATAGTCATTGATGCGTACTTCCACTGTGTAGTCATCCCACAAGAAGCTGCAGGGAGAAAGGAAGGAGGAGGAGGTTACTGACAAGTGTCCTCGGAAAGCACAAAAACATCTTTTCAAGGAAAACATCGTCCGTTATGATTTCGCACATGTTCCATGCACCCAGACAGCTTGGCTCACACAACACGCGTGGCAAGAACAAAAGCAAGGCTGAATCACACACACGCTTACTAGCACGTTACCACACAGGTAAAGCGGCTTGGGTGGAATCCAGGAACCACGTGAGGCTGTTTTTGTTGATTTGTTTTTGTAGTGTACTTGTGCAAACCTGTCATTGTGACAGATTTAGAAAGACACAGATCTTGCCTGACTTGTTCATTTTGTTTATGCACAAAAAACACTCCTTGAACCTCATAAAGCCGCACCACCCTCCCCAACCCACACCTTTTTCCTGCCCTAACCAACGTTTTGCCTTCAGCAGAGATTTACTCCTCACCTGCTCGCACGAAAATGAGTTTTTAAATGACAGCTTATCACAAGGAAATCTATCTTCTCTGCTTTTGTGCCAGTCCACTTTAATGTTTCTTTAAGTCTTTCCGCTGGGTCTTTTTAAACTGTTGTCTTCACTCCGCTGTTTGATTATCAGTGTCGAGGCTCCTGACACTAATTTGTTGTCTCTGTCCGTATCTGTGTCTCCTTCTTTCTCTCTGATTGCTTCAAAGACAGAGTAGAGACAGTCAGACTGTCGCTCTCTGTCTCTCTTTTCATCTTTACCCTCCATTTAGTTTTATGGCTCTTTTTCAGCCTCCCTGTCTCCTCCGCTGAAGTCCTAGACTTGTCCCCCCACCCCAGTGTTATAACAAAATAGAGAGGTAGAAAAACACTGATTTTTGAAGAGAGCATTCATCAAAAACGCAAAAGACGGTTTCAGAAAGTGATCCTGATGTATGAAATTAGTGGAAATTAAACATTTTGTTAACTTCTTCACTTTCAATGTCAGAAAACAGATGTGTTTACTTTAAAGTGAACATAGTTCAGGTAAGCTGCAACTTGAGACATACGGTTATCTAGCATGTTACTGCTGCTAATGATGAATGATTGATACGTGTGTAGGTCCAATTACAACCTCAGGGGCCACTGGGCTCTAATCCTTAAATGAAATCTGTGTTTGAACTGAGTGACAGCCTGTTTTTCATGTGCTGTGGTGAGTGAAAGTGACAGGAAAACAGCTCCTGTGTGTCTGCTGTTGTTTATGTGTAACCATCATCAAAGCTCAGGACACAGTGGCTCTGACCCCCCCCCCCCCCCCCTCCCCCTTTGTTGTGGCTCCAGTCAGGACCCCCTGGCCAAGTCACAGACACACAGGCTCCAAACATGGGCCCCTAACCCCTCCTTCCTACCCCCTGTATCACACGTGTGTATGTGTGTGTGTATGTGTGTGTGTGTGCGTGTGTGTCAGTTAGTGCTAACCTACCTGTCAAAACATGCTTTGTTAGCGACCACAGCTCTGTACTTGTTATCCAGCGAACACGCTAAACATCAGCCTCCACTTGCAACAACTGCTTTCTCTCTCTCTCTCTCTCTCTCTCTCTCTCTCTCTCTCTCTCTCTCTAAAAAAAAGCTTCTTTGTAAGTGTTCCCTCCTGCGCAGGTGTGTGTGTCTTTGTTTGTGTGTGTTTGTGAGGATAAGTGTTTCATTGACAGGAGATGAACAGCCTGTAGCAGCCTAATTGGTTAAATAATCTTTACTTCTCATCTTGTTCCTTTCTGCTTTGTTGTCTTTGAGTCAGACCGGTAATAAGAGAGTTGGGAAAACAAGAAAGCTTGAGGTTCTTCAGTCGCTCCCTCTGAAGTAAAAGAGTTTGAATTGTATAGGGTACTTTTTTTTCCCACAGTGTGTCCTTAGCAACACAACTTGTCAAACGTGAACAACAACAACAGACAGATTCTGTTGCTAATTTCATTCAGGACTCATGCTTTTAAGAAAACTCTCCTTTTATCCTGCTCATTTCCCCCTCCTCCTCATCCTCTCACATATTGGTCGGGCTAATTAAAAGCTGTTAGGGGTCTGGGGCCAACGTGTTCTCTAAAAAAGGAGGGGAGGAGGAATGAATAGGGTGTAATTATACCCATACTCTCCCCAGAGACAGAGAGCCTGAAGGCTACAGGGCCCCCCCTGCAACCTCTGTGCCCTGTCCCCTGCAGAGCTTTAACTGCTCTTACTTCTTATCTTACTTCTTCTCTTGTGCTAATATGACTGTGGGTGTATTCTAATACCTAAACAGTTGGATTTGCTCTTTTTTTTTTTTTTTTTTTTTTTTTACAATTTTTGTTTGGATTTTTTTTTATCTTTATATGCCTACAAGTCAAGCAACAGAGAAAAATTAAGTCCATTTCTCTCTTGTTCTCACTGAGGCTCTCTGCTCCTGCAGACTCTGGTATCTCCCCGCGTCTCTTCTTGCCTCCTCTAGCTGACAGTTCTCAGGAGGGTGAGAGTCACATTAACGTGATATCTGTGTACGAGAGAGAGGGCCAGGTGTGTGAGATGTTGCAGACCTACTTTTCACACTGCTTCATCTTCCTGTGTGTGGATTTGTTTCTGAGTGTGTGTGTCTGTGTGTGTGTGTACATACTTTCATGGGAGACGGATTCTCTGAAGACCTTTATACAGGACTTCTCATGCCGCGAGCTCATGAGCACATCTGTTTATCGAGGCCTCCTGAAGCCTCTTGCGTGTTTGGAGCCTGTGTGTGTGTGTGTGTGTGTGTGTGTGTGTGTGTGTGTGTGTGTAAGAGTTTTTTTTGCATGTGGTTGAGGTGCAGGTAAACAGGGAGGGTTGAAGGTGGTTGTAGGTCTTGCTCTGTGCCAGACAAAGGTCATTCCTCACTACTGAGCTACTCTAGCATTTGCGTCAGTAGACAAGGTGTGTGTACATGTGTCTGGTACAAAAGTGAAAGTAGGTGACTTCTTCCACACTTGGCTTCCTCGTTTAAGCTCTGAAGTCTTGCCATTGTCCTTGCACTGCACTTCCACCTCTTCTCTTGTCTTGTCCTGTCTTGTCTTTACTTCTGCCATCCTTCTCTTTTACTTCAATCCAACCCCCCCAACCGACAACCCCGCTGTCCCCCATTTGTCCCCTGAGCCCTCACTGTTTTCCCCCAAACATCTGACACAGGAGCCCTTGTCTTCCTCTGTCTCTCTGGGGAGAGGTTCAAACTGGCAGCCTGGGTCGCAGGGTTAGAGTTCAGGGTCGCAACATCTCACACTACGAGTTCTAGCATCTGAGTCAGCACTTGAGGAGATTTGGTTCACACACACACACACACACACACACAAACACAGGGCGAGTCAGCAGCAGTGAAACACTAAACACATGCACCCACACACACCACTAGAACCATTTGCTCTGCAGGTAATCAGTGGTAAGTGTGCACAGGCTGGAATGCCGCGTCGGGGCTGTGGTTTGGACCCTTTTGCTGTGTTCCCACTCATCAAATTTCCACTCGCACTTTCTCTTACACTTTTACTTTGAGGTGCACACTTAATACCCTATTAATTTACTGTGGTATGGCACATTCACACCTCCTTTCACACTGGCTGAGGAGCTGTCAGGGGGTCTAATGGGTTTAGCCACTCACTGGTGGGATCCTCCATTAAAGCCAATCTAATATACACTGAAAAGTCTCTTTGTATTAGCTTCCGATGTAATCTACCATCATTCTTCTTCCATCTCATAGTGCTGTAATAAGAAACCCAGGAGGAATTCTTCCTCAACAAGGCACCGATACATTCTCCTGTCTCGACTTGGATTATAAATTCAGCACTCTTAGTTTAGAGGTGCATGCACATCTTAGTTAAGACACAGACAATCACTCAAGCACATTGCAAGAGTTTAAATTTGTCAGCAGTGCCGTTTCTGTTTTATTCACTCCCAAAACTTTCCCCTCCCTTCATCAATCACTGTCCACTCTCTCCTCCCTCCGTCTGCCCTCCTTTATTCTCCAAAACACCCATCCCCCCCGTCTCCCTCTTCTCTATTTTCTCCTGTCTCTTAACGCTGACATAATATACCAGCGCTCTTCATCCAGGCTAATTTCTCAACACAAATCCCTTTCTCCAGCTCACCCCTTTCTCACCCTGCGCCTCCTCCTCCGCCTCTGTGCCCCTGAAATCTTTTCACCCGGCCTCCCTCTCTTTGTAGCCACCCCATTCTGTGTGTGATGAATAGAAGAAGGCCAAATGGTATCATGCTTGGTTTAATATGTTTGGGGGTCATGCAGAGTTAATCTGTGTGCTAGTGTCTGTCGGTCTCAGTGAGGAAGAAAGATAGGGAACAAGTTCAGCAACTTCCAAGAACTCACATTAGTTAAACTTTTCTTATTATATAAAAATGTTGAAATAACAAGACAAAAAAAAGTCCTGAAGTCCATCTGGCTGATTGCTAATTTGGCCCTTCAGGGGGCAATAGTGGGCTGTAGAGTGGACATCAGCGCAAAACTATTCCTGAAATGCAGTGAATGAGCAGTGAACACGCACACATGCATGTCTGCCCACTCATACTATGATACTGCTTAGTCTCTCTGATGTTCGGGGCTGAGAGGTGCTCCATCCTCCTCGGGTGGAAAACTACTGGGGGCAAAAACAGAGGAAGGTCTGTGAGGAAAATAAAAGAGGGGGGGGTCTGATGTGGCGAGGGGAAGGGAGGAAGTCTGGACCACAGATAAGGAGACGAGAGGAAGAGAAGGGAGAAAACAGAGGTGCATGCAGACGGACCTTTAAATGATGTATACAGCAGATTTGGAATCGAATGTCTGGAAAATGTAGCGTGATGTTTTGCATGTACATTTACAGGTCTTATTTTGGTAAGAGGACAGTTACATCACAAGAGAATGTACACAATCCCTCTGATATCAAATGTGCAGGATGCAAAGCGACCCAACAGGAGATGTTCTGGTCATGAATGGGTTGTTCTGATTTACATTGATCCTAATGTGATTATGGCAGCAATCATCTACTGTGACAACTACAGGTTCAAAACCTGACTTATATATACTGTAACAGTTACACAATAACCCACCTACCCAGATACACACAAACACACACACGCGTACATACCTACAGATGATAAAGGACTTAATGAAACAGACAGAAAGTTACATCACAGGCTCAAAGAGGCATAAATCTATAGAATTAAGCCAGCAGTGTGGTGCTGGACTGTCTACAGGTCAGATGGTCAGATTACAAACATGTATAATCTATGTTAGTGTGTACGTGCTCTCATTCTGCTGGGATTAGAGACCCCCAGTCAGACGGGACACAGGCTGGGGAGGGGTAGATGAGGAGAGAAACACAAAGACAAAGAGAAGAACATAAATGTATAAAATGTATAGACAGGAAAGAAGGAGAAGGTGGAGGAGTACACCCCAAATTCACCCCAGAGGCCGTGAGTGCGTGCTGAGGCAGGCTCCGTCTGCTTTGGAGCCAGACACGGACAGGCAGGAGATAAACAGAATATTACATTACAAAGTCCTGATAAGGATATTTGCACAGATACAGAGAGAGCAGGCTACTCAAGACGGATGGAAGCAGCCAAATAACAGTGATAGCAGATATGAAGGAGGTGGTGAGTGTGTGTACTGGCATCCAGATCTGGGCAGAAAAAAGAGACCTTAAGTGTGTTTCGGCAGAGATAAAAAAAAAAGAAGGAAGGAGCAGTCTCATCTGTAACGAGAGGAGAAAGGAGTGAGAATGGGGAGAGGCGCAGGCAGGTACAGTGAGAAACACACACTCACACACAATCACACAGCTGACAGAGTTTAGTATAGTAACAGCAGGCTGGAATGCCGGCTGTAGCTAATATTAACACCCCAGTTCTCCCTCTTGCCCCCCTTAGCAGTGTGAGTGTGAGTGAGTGACTCACACATTTATCACATCCCGGTAAGACTCTCAACGGTAAGTGCCACTCCTTACTTTTAACTCTGACGTTTCGGCACAAGTTTCATACAGTCTAAGTCTTCAACAAAACACTTCCTGTTAAAGCTGGTAAAGGGCAGCACAAGTTCAAACTAACTAACTAACACACACACACACACACACTCTTGTGACTCAAGCTGAGGCATGTCATGTAAAAAAACAAGATCAGACTGGACTGGGGAAAACATGTCTCCACACCTGTCATGTAAGAAAACTACACACATAAACACACTCACACACACTCACAGGACCTGAAGTACAGGATTAAGCTGTAATCATTCAGTCGCTTTGACAAGTTGGTGAAAAGAGAACACACTCGTGCAGTCTTAGTATTTAAAGAAAAAAAAAGCACACACACACACAAACAACCACACCTCTCTAGTCCCTAAATGAATGAATGGACTGTCTGCTGCCATCTGGTCACTGTCCTTCTCCTAAGACAAATCACTGCTGCTCACAATCCCACCAAGAATCACTTAGCATCAATTATCTGCAAACCCTCTGATGGATTAGCATAAACCACCACACAGGTGACTGACTGATCACTGAGGGGTGTGGGTTTGGGGGGTTATAGCAGGTGGGTTTAGTCAAAGTAGAAAGAGAACATGGGAGAAGAGAAAACAAAAGAGAAGTGAAAAGGGGAGGAAAGGGGAGATGAATGTCTGAAAATTCGGGATTATGGACAAGCAATAAAGATTTAGACTGTGAAAAATGGGACGAAAAACATAATACAAGCTACATGTGAAGGTCAGATGATTACAGTTTGATTTTGCTTTGAGTTGCCATTATCCTTTTCATTCAAGTTTCTGTTTTTCCGTTTGAGAGCAGCAGAGTAATGAGAAAGAAGTCATACCTGAACAGAAATCTGACAGATTACAGGCATGAAGAAGATGAGGAAGGAAATCTGCTGTTTGTATGTGGATGTGTGAAGTTCTTCCTGTTTTAGGGCCTCTGTTAAGCCATACAGTAAAGGGGATTAATGTTGTGTTGTGATTTTTTTTTTTTTTTCGTTACACAACTGCAGTTTTTTGAGCCGGATTAAACTGTTGACCACCCTAGTCTGACTTTTCTTTTTTTTTTTTTTTTTTAACTTTGTTGCCATTCATAATTTGAACTAAAAATGGAAGCTTCAGTTTCTGCCTTTTTCCCCACATGGAATAGGAGACTATTGTTGGTCACTTCACTCTCTGTCTACTCTGTCTCACCGGGATGGTTCATTGACTGCGGTGACTCAGGTATAAGAGCCAGGTGTTGACTCACACATGGACTAACCCATGACACTAGCACTCCTCATGACGTGAGGACTTTTCCATCAGAGTCTTTATCCAATTATCAGGACAATTGTTTTCCCTGTTGTAGGGTTCTTCTTTTTCTAAGCCCCGTGTCTATTGTCATCCTTAAAGGCCAATTAGAGAGCAGTGATGTAATCAAGACACGACTAAAAGGCCATAATAGCTGTTGTCCTTGATGTGTATTTTAATCGACCAATGTGTGTGTGTGTGTGTGTGTGGGGGGGCATCCTTCTTTCAGCACGGGTATAAAATAATAATACCGTCTCCCAAGCTTCGGGATCACTCGCTCCACGCTAAAAGCTCAATAAATCGCGCTGTGATATTGCGCGTCTGTCAAGTTCCATCGATCCAGCTGAGTGGTCGGATTGCATTACATCTCTGACCTCAGAACTAAATAATCAGCAGTGAGTGCCTCTCTTTCACTCTGACACACACTTATTATCTCCATCCAGCCGAATGACACACTTCAACAAACTGGGAATAAATCTGGTAATGAAATTAACCCCTTAAATCATTGTCATTAATTGTCTTTCCATGACACACACACAGGTGCAAACCACGCAGACAGCAATACAGGCCAAGTTCATACTTGTCGGTCTATTTTCTACTATCAGACCAGAACGTGTCTATGTGTTGTGGTTAAATATAGTTGTGAAACTGTCCATCTGTCTGGGCATCTATGCACTGCTGCATTTAAGTCTGGTCACAAGTCTGCAGGGCGAGTTTATATATGGTGTAAAACCCTCTTTGAACGTCAAACGAGCCTTCAGTTAACACAAAGATGGACACAACAACAAGTTCTGTTGTGAGAACCCAAAGAACCTTTTAGAGTTATTCAAACAAATGAAACAGAGGAGCAATACTAAACTTTGGGACAAATTACCTCCAGGCACACATTCTGACTAATAAGTAATTATTTACAACTTCTCACATCACACAACTTAACCAGGCTCACGCACACGCATGCACAGCTCAAGCGCAGGAAAACACTTACAGTGGGTTCGAGCTGTTCCAGTAGACGCTGTGTCTCTCCGCAGACGCGAACCAAGCACCGATGCTCAGCGCCAAGCACACTAAGCACACCAAATCCATTGTTCTTCTTCTTCAGAGAGGTATCAGTGGACTCAATCTGTCGGCGACGACGTTAAAATATCAAGTGTTGTAAAGAATGATGTGCGTAAATATGCGCACAGAAACGAAAGTGAGAATTTTACTCTCCAAGCGTGGGCAGCATGAAATCAGGATACCTAACACTGTGCCAACTCCAATCTGATGCTGTGAAGCGCTACTTCACTGTTTTGTCCGTGAGTGACTCCTCCCCTTAATGTGCCTCCAGCCAATTGGGGTAAAGATAATCTGTGCTCCCCGCCCATGTCCTCTCCTCCCGCTCCTGCTCGCACTTTAGACCATGTAGACACCAAAACAACTTTACTACAACTGTGAGAAGATCATATAAGTGTAATAAAAGAATAAAAGCCTGTTGGGATGATAAAAACTAATTTATATCCAAAAGAGGTCAGAGGTTTAGAGATTATATGATATTGTTTGACCACGATTTTTGATACTTAAATATATCCAAAGTTTTCATAATTTAATGTCTTAAAGTAAAGAGTCAAGTATTGGTACGGGTTTTTAAATGTAATATGTCTTTGAATAAACTGTAAGTGTGAAAATTCAATCTGAAAATCCATAGGCAAATTCAGCTTTGACATCAAACCGGTGGAGGTAAGTTGAGTTTTATTTCCACAGCTGAAATTCTCCAGAGGTAGACTTTCATAAATGGATTTATCTCAGTAAAAAACATGACACTTTGTTGGTAAATATAACTAAGATGTATTTAAAACCAGCGAAACACTGTTTAACTTTGACTTTAGTTAGAGCTTTGTTTTGTTATTTGTATCCATGTGATGAAATATTATCATGTGTTGCTGTGTTGCATAGTTTTGTGACGCTGTATGTTGCAGATCATGCGATTGTGTCAAGTTATGAGTGTAACAATGCATTTTAATAAAGTGTATCATCTTGTTTATTCATGTTCCATGTTTCATTTACGTCTCAGTGCACAACATTGTTATTCCATTGCTTCGGTGTCACTTCAATATTCAGCCCATTGAAGGAATTTTGACTTGTTGTTCCATTTGTTGTGTTTCCCTCATTTCTGGACCCTGTGCATTAAGGTGTGTATATTCTTGCAGACACTTGTTGTGCAGGCAGACTCATGTGCCGATTACGCTCTGTCAGATAGGGAAGAATTATTACTGCCCTATCAGTCAGTCTGATCTAGTGGTCTCCACTTAGCCACATCCCCAGACAGGTACGTTTAGAAAACAAGCTCACAGATGGCGTGGATAAAGTCCAAACTGCAGGGTGTCAGCGGGAGTGTAGCCCCATCAGGAGAGGGCTTCCCTCGGGCAGGGATGGAGCCCGGCCTGGGTTGGCTGGTTCAGACCTCATAGCTGGGGGGGAACAGGAGGGTGCATAGTGTGCATGTTGTGTGTGTGTCTGTGTGTGTGTGAGAGAGCATGTGCGCAGACAAACTGAGTGTCTGTCCCTTGGCTTGGCTGGGCAAGCACATACACGTCCTGGCGCTGTGAGAGGATCCCACACAAAAACATGCATACACAGACTGTAGATCCTGTAGGCAGTGGGGGTTAATCACTGCTGAGGGTGCTTTTCCATTCTGTGACGTCTCCCCAGAAAGTGAGGGGGTGAGGAGGTGTAGTAATGCATGACGAAGAAAAATAAGTCTGAGTGGCCAATTTAGCTCTTTCTGACAGTGTAATTAAAATTTTTGTGATAAACTCTACTTCTAGATAAATTTTGTGTTTAATAGCATCTCTTTTAAACTATTTTCTCCTCGAACTACTGAAACCAGACACAAACATATACACCTATTGATTTCCTCTGAGGAATGACTGAAATGCAAATACTGTCCCGTCTGCTCCAAAACTAGCCAATGATTCACGGACCTCAGACAGACAGCAACCGGATCCTGCAGCTCTTCATCACACGGTGACTATCAGACTGTCCCTCAATGCCAGAAGACTTCTTCTTGACAAACATGAGATCTCCTGAGGATGCGTTCATAGAACATGGAACCAAGTGCGTGGAAAGACAAAAACAGAAATCTAAATTTTCCCAACCCACAAATACACCTCTTCTCTTCTCTCTTCCTCTCCTCGCTGCTGTAGCTGGGGTCACTCCTCGCACACATGTACACAAACACAGAAGAGCATGCGTTTCCCTCTCCTCTGAATCCTCTTGTGATGCTGCTGTACAAACCATGGATGACTCTCATGTAGTGAGAGATCGTCCTCCCACAGACCATTCAGCCAAAAAGGGAAGACCAGGGATTCTGTGAGTGACAGTAACACAGAGAAAACTTGATGGCTTTAAAAAGGAAAACTTATTTAAAAAGTGTTAGAGAGCTTGACGGCTCTAAAAGTAGATTAGGGATACCCTGGGAAAACCCGACAGCCATACAAACTTTTCAGTGATCAGAAACAGGTGTTGATTTCCTTTAACTCCTCTCCAGGCGGCAGAATAGTATCTGCTACGAGCTGTTCAGCATACCATGGAAATCCCACAATTACATAACATTTGTAATTACCTGAGACGAAACCTGGAGAGTGTGTGGTTCCACCTGTACCTGTCAGTTCCTCATTTTCTATTTATAACCCTCTCAACTACTTTTATAGTACAGAGAATTTGATGAAGAGTTTGAGGAAGTGAAGATATTCATGAAAGACAGACAGATGGTATCAGTGCAAGAAGATAAATATCACAAGAGGGGTTAAGGTTATGTGGGAGATGGATATTCTAGTACAAAAGAAAGACACAGAATCCAATCAGACCATTACATTTTCAGCCGTGCTTCCATCGCCCACTTCTTCCTTTTTCACTCTCCTCCTGTCAGCCTCAGGCAGGGATCAGAGCTGGTCAGGGATCTGTCTTGAGATCTGGTGGGTTTTTTTGAGGCACACAAATATGATAAAAAAGGGAAATGAAGGAAGGTGGATCAAAATTAGGTGGTGTGAAACTTTGAAAAAGTAGAGTGTTACAGATAAAAGACACATGGAAATAGCATGAGTCAGCCAACCTTAAAACGTAACAGAGACCAAACAGGGATGGGAGAGAAACACCTCCAGCGGCTGTATAAACCCATCTGCCCGGAACACAGGCATGTGCTTGCATAGATTTTTTATTGGAGTTTAAAGACGTGTAGGAGTGTACCAATTCCTGCTGCGGTCTCAGCTGTTGCTACTTTTAGACAGTGTTATGATAGGATTTGCCTCTTTGTTTTTTAGTTTTGTCTTTATCACGTCATTACTCGTCCTGCCTCTCTCCCACAGAGAGTTACGTTGACTTGCACTGAAAACAAAAGGTCATATGGAAAATCAACATTATGATACAATGGTGAGAGTATAAAGGGGCTTAATCACTGTCATATGCTACGAAATGACTCCCGTCAACAAAAGACTGCTTTTCAAATAGTCGCCTTTTGTTCACCTTACCTCTGTCATTACCGTTAGCTTATTCTTGTTAACACTTGGCATTGTTTGGTCCACACATGGACAGCTTGTCACCCTGCTGCCCTCTGTCCCTTTATCCCCCCGGCTTCCTGCAGGCTCTTGGCCCTCTGGCTCATAGCGGCACACTCCAACAAGCTGCTCCATCTCTGGCACCACAAAGGCATGTGTCCCCCAGCCCCTATTCATACCCATTCATCTGCATACAGGTGGTTCCCCCCTAGAAGGGAGGCACACTTCTGCTTAATGACACTCCATGTGTTTGGATTTTGCTTGGTTAGAGGTGAAAAAGAGTGCTTACTGCACCCACAAAGTTCTGATGAGGTGGTGTATCTGCTTGGAGCATCTTTTGGCAGCAGAGAGAGGCATGCTCTTTCAAATCAAGCTAACAGGGATCAAAATAAGTGCAGAGATAGAGTCACATTAAAACAATGTTGCATGTGTGTGTCAGTAGGGGGTAAATGAGCCTCCTCCCCCTGTTCCTGGACTAACACTTGGTCACTATTCAGACCACAGGAATCATTAACTTGCCCAGTCAACAGGCACACTTCACTCGTTCACTCTCTCTCCACCACCCCATCCTCCTTCCTGTCTCTCAGGGACTCTCACTCCACACACACACACACATTCAGACACACAAAAGTACAAACAAACCTCAGTGAAATATTTAACCACACTAGTCAGCTTGCATTGCCTCCGCTATCATTTGTTATACTGTATCTTCTTGTCCATCCCCGCCTGTTCTCTCAGCTCATCTGTCGTCTCTGCTGTCTTTCCTTCCTTCTCTTTCTTCTCTTCATCTGTTCAGTTATTTCCACAGAGTCCTCACCAGCCCCCGGCCAGAACATGCTTGGTGCATCTTTCTCTGCTCACTTCACTTTTTTTTTTTCACATTTTCTTTTCACATTGACTAGCTCTTGCGCATCGTCCCTTCCCTACTCTCTCTTTTACGCCCTGCTGCTCCCTTCCAGTTCTGACTTCACCTCGTCTCTGTGTATGCCAGTTCTCTCTTCTTGCTGCCTCTCCCCTCCCCTCATTTTCAGTCTTTTCTTATCCATGTTCCCCCCACAACTACCTCAGGCAGTGCATTTGTTAGGAGCGAATCCATTATCCTCCCCCATCCTCCCACCTTCTGTCCTCTTTATCTCTCTCTCTCCATCTCTTTCTACGTCTCTCTGTCTTTCTCTGCTTGCGTCTCCTCACATGCTCCTGGCCTCAGCCCTATATTCATTACCATAGTGTTAATGATCCCAGATGGACTAACATGTACACTATGGGGGCGAAGTGTGAGCAGCTTCTTCCAAGGGTGTGCGTGGGTGGTTGTATGTGTGTGCGTGTGTGTACGGCCGTTGGATAAATGTGTGCACATATCTGTGTACATATGTGCATGTTGTCATGTGTTGGTACTTGTGTCCGTATGAATAAGAAAGACAATGCTTGTTAATCTCCTGGCCATGGGTTGCTTAGTATTATAAACCCAATTCAAATGAAGTTGGACGCTGTGCAAAACATAATAAAGACAGAATACAGTGATTTGCAAATCCTGTTCAACCTTTATTCAAATGAATACACTACAAAGACAATATATTTACTGTTTAAACTGATTTATTTATTTATTTATTTATTTATTTATTTATTTATTTATTTATTTATTTATTTATTTATTTATTTATTTATTTATTTATCAAATATTCACTCATTTTGAATTTGATGCCTGCAACACGTTACAAAAAAGCTGAGACAGCTTTGTGAACAACTGCGTGAGCAAATAGTCCAAGAACAATGTTCCTTAACATACAACTGAAAAGAATTTAGCCCTCTACAGTCCATAGTATCATCAAAATAATCAGAGAATCTAGAGAAATCTCTGCATGTAAGCAGCAAGGCCAAAAACAACATTGAATACCTTTGACCTTTGACCCCTCAGGCAGCACTGAATTAAAAACAACATCATTTTGTAAAGGATATTACCATGTGGGCTCAGGAACACTTCAGAAAACCATTGTCAGTTAACAGTTCATCACTACATCTACAGGTTAAATCTCTACCATGCAAAGCCAAAGCCATATATCAACAACACCCAGAGATGCTGCCAGCTTCTCTGGGCCTGAATTCGTTCACATTTCATATGGATTTTGGAAATCATGGACATTATGTTGGGGCTGTATGGTGGCACAGCTGCTGTCTCACAGCAAGAAGGTCACCGGTTTGAATCCAAGGTGTGCCTTTCAGTGTGGAGTTTGCATGTTCTCCCCATGCGGGCAGTCCAGACCTGTCTTCCATTGAAAATGTGTGGCACATTATGAAGCACAAAATACCACAACACAGAGACCCCAAACTGTTGAGCGACTGAAGTTGTACATCAATTAATAATGGGAAAGAATTCCACTGTCTTTGTTTTTTTTTTTTTTATGTTTCAAACAACATCTCAACTTTATTGAAATTGGAGTTGTACCTAAACAACATTCAGATCACTTCTTAGACCAAAATCCAGTCAACTCTCAGGCAACTGTCATAGAGCACATTGGCAAAGTTTGAAATAAGCAAGTTTCCACCTTTCCTAAAAAAAAAACCCTGGAATGAAAACAAATATACAGAAGGACTCTGTGCTGAAAATTCCTGGGATCAGTAGCATGATGATGACTAAGCATCAAAAGTGTGACAGCCACTATTTCAAGGCTTGCAGTGCACAGCTGCTCAAGCAAACACTTCCTTTTCCAAACATGATTAATTTTTACAGTCAGCCTGGCAACTTCACCATGCCAGGATGGGAATCTACCAAGGGGCAACATCCGGTAGACAAAAATAAAGCCTATGTTGAATTGCTAAAGTTGCTGTTTATCCAGAATCCGCTAGAGACGCTAGGAAATCACATACACATCAAGCCAAAAAAACAAAAAACAAAAACAGACTTTAATGGCATTAAAAAGCATATTTACAGCCTGGTTTAAAAAATGGCTGGAATGCTAATTTCGATCAGCACTCTCTGTATGGGGGTGAATTTGTTTCCAACTCAGCGGTTTATTAGATATTAGGATTATGGGTTTGTCCAATCAGAGGCTCACCTCACATGACTGACTGGCCCTATAGCTTTTTGAACGGAAGCTCAAAGTCTGCATCATATCTAAGATGGCCCTGTCCAATGATTGGCTTCATTTGACTGTATCAGGAACAGACGGGTGACATCACGGATACTACGTCCATATTTTAGACAGTCCATGGAATCTAGCAAAGGATAAAACATAGCCATAGTCTCAGTGACATCACCATAGAGAGTCACCATATTGGAAATGTGAACTCGGTTAATCTTTTGGTGGACCAAGTAAACAACAAAGAGGTAGAGTTGAGGCTTTTAGCCTCCTGCCTAAACACTAACAGACAACTTGCCATGCCCTTAACTTTGCAAAAAAATTCCCCTTAATATCTCTGAAACAAATTATAAGAAAATTCACCCTCCAACAAATTGCCTGAATCGAGAAATAAGCCAGGCAGACCTAAACTGCTTTGAACACCAGAATGTAAACATGTTTATTTCTGTTCTACAGTTGCACATTTTAATATTATTGTTCATGGCACTTCCTGGACTTTTGAAGACAGCCTCAGGTAGATACTCAAGAAACTACAGTTTTTAGAACTTCTAGATTGATTTTAATTTTTCAACACCAAAGGCTGCTGTTTGGTTTCTGCGGCTACCAAATCTGCATATGAATATGGATATAAAAAAACTCATTTGATTAACATTGAACTAGTGCCATGTGTGCCAAAATAACACTGGGATGCAGATTTGCAAAGAATAAAAAAATGCAA
Source organism: Labroides dimidiatus (assembly GCA_030710495.1). Classification (NCBI taxonomy): domain Eukaryota; kingdom Metazoa; phylum Chordata; class Actinopteri; order Labriformes; family Labridae; genus Labroides; species Labroides dimidiatus. Next base: position 16,586,522 of record CM061148.1, on the reverse strand, counting down.
GCTCCGTTAAGTGTGTCCTTAAGCGATCCTCTTGTAAACAGTCACAAGCTATTTTTAAATTCAAACACGTTGAATGCAATTCCTCAACATTTTTTTTGTTTTACAAAATCAATTTACCATTCTGCGTATTTTAAATCCAACCCATAGCATCAAATCTTTTTTAGTGTTTTTTTCTGGCATTGCAGCAGTCCTTCATTTTAACTGTAGTTTACTGGGATAAGAGAAAACCTTTGTAGCAAGTCGCTCATGTCACCACATCTGCAGATGTGGAGAGTGTGTAAAAGGGCACAGGATAAGTAAGCTTTATGATCACACAGGAAAAAAGTTATTTTACTAGCCTTTTTAGAGTCCTGATCTAAAACATGTCCAACATCTCTGGGATAGATTATCATTGGAATGCTAACTATGGACCAAACAACATTTTCTGACGTCACTAAAGTTTTTAAGGATGAATGGAATTTTTTAAGGTGATGTGACCCCTAGATTTATAGCATGAATGCACACTATGCTAAATGTTTCTATGGATAGGCCCAAAGGATTAGCAAGTTAGTAAAGGCCAGTAATAAAAACACTGCTGCCAACCAAGTTTAGTTTGAGGTCCTGTGGTATACACTCACGTACATAAACAGACACACTCTGCTAAGGTTACAATGCTGCAGGTGCAAGGGCAAAGTGCATGAATGTGTGTGTCATGGATACGTTAGCATTCTCCAAATGCATACACGTTGCCTGACCCCCCCTCCAAATATAGTTTAGTGCATGCTTACTAGTAGCATAAATCTAAACCTACAAACCAATAAACCGAGCTTTCATTCAACTCTGCTCGAACACCAAAACACACCACACTAACACTTTATCTTTAAATAATTCTTTGGAATACTTTTCTCTTCTCTCAGTGGTGTTTCTTGTCTTTTCTCAGTAATTCATCCAACCCTGTCACGCTGTTCTCTCTCTACCTCCTGTTGTGTCTGTCTGTTCTTTCTTTGTCTTCCATTGGCATGGTCACGCTTATTGCATAATCACACAGTCGCTTAATTATCAAGAACGTTCTGTCTAGCACTTGCGGGTCAGGGGGCTGTCCTTGTTCCATTCCATGAGTAAACAACCCAAAGCCACAGGCTCTCTCTCTCTCTCTCTCTCTCTCTCTCTCTCTCTCTCTCTCTCTCTCTCTCTCTCTCTCTCTCATTCTCTCTCTCACACGCTAAATCAATCACTGTCTCTGTTCAGACCATCATCTTTGCATGTCTTGTTATCACATTGAGCTGAAGGAGGTAAATAGCTAATGTGCCACTAGAAAAACACCTGTAGATGCAATTAAAGATATTTTTTATTATAGCATCTTCCAATCTAACACAGTCAGATCCACCCACTCTCAGCCACTCAGACACACAGCGAGAGTAATAATGCTGGACTGTGGGATTGATAATCTGTGCAGTTCATTGTTTCAGATTTCCTTTAGATTCACTCAGCAGTCATTTAGGATGAGAGCACAGATGTGATCCTGAGGGAAATTGTCTAAAGAGATTTTTTTGGGAATGAATCAATAATTGATGTTCTTGCTAGTCAAACAGGGAATGAGTATTTGTTTGGGTGTGAACCTCTTGAAAAACAGAGTGGTCATCATGTTGCAGCTCTATCTAGTCCAACTATCACACTAAAATTCGACGTCTTGTATTTTTTTCTTTTTGGCATGTATGTTTAAAAACTTGGCGAAGAAAATGAAATTGATGGAAAAAAGAAAAAAAATATTGATGAGCACACTAAGATAGTTGTGAGCCCTGAGGAAATGAAAACAGCAGTCCAGATGGGAAACATGAGTGATCAGAGTAGAGCCAGAGATGCTTCAGGGGGATGAAAGGTCAATTACTCACATATCAGGAAAATGTGGCTACAGTGTCTACAGTGATTAGACAAAGAATATTAAAAGTCCTACATAAACACATCCAGGCTATTTTGTTTGTAAGGTTTAAGCAGAAGAAAATTATCAAAATTGTACAGTATTAACTAGAAAACTATACAGTAGACCAGAATCTAATGTTAAGAGGAATTAGCATTTTGAACAAATGTTTGGGAGATGAATTTGACAAAATATTTGACTCACTTACAGAGTTTAATTAGTTAATCAAAGATTTCTTTGGAAAAGGTTCAGTACATAATGTCTAAAATCTAGATCCATGTATGAAAGTTAAGTTTCTCCCAGTCATTGAAAAGATTTCCTGTTCATTTCTTTTGAGTGGTTAGAACTGAATTAAATGCACAAATTTCACAGTTGCAATATCTCAGTTAATAGAAAAATTATGCAAGTGTGCAGCTCTGTTTGTCATAAAAAAAGGTTTCAGGTGAGCATGAAATATGCAAAAATGACATCAAACATACTGATGTGTAACAATATGACTGCCGATACAATTAAATCTTTTTTAAAATTTTATTTTTATTGTTTGTGGGTCTGATGATAAGTTTTGTCTGTACTTGTCTAGATTCAGCACTCACTGTATCTCTTGCCCAAGCAGTTATATTTTTTCTGCCTGTAAGGTATGATGTGTTTTTTATTTGGGGGTACTTTACCAAAAACAAATCTAACTTGGGACAAATAAATGAATCTTAAATTGATTTTCATTCCTTTTGAATTATCAGGCTATTTTTCTGTGGCAGAAATATATGGAGTAATGGGCTTTTGTAAACTGATGGTGTTTAACCTCCAACAAGCCAAATCTTGCACCTGTAACAGCAGTTCTACTGCCGCCTCATCAAAAACAGTAGCTAAAAATTTTGTTTCAGGACTTGCAAGAATAAATCAAGGTGTCCTCATAAGGTACAAGAGCGGTTGGGTCCACAGAGTTTAATAAACCAAGAACAAATACAAACATGGAGATTTCAAGAGGTTTGAATGCTTTTCATTAGTGGATGGATATGATACCAAATATTTGTGCAATGATACTAAAGCTTGTTGTCTGAGAGGTTTGCTCTTTCAATTTCTCTCTCTCTCTATCTGTCTGTCTCTCTCCCTCACAGACACACAGACACACAGACACACACACACACACACACACACACACACACACACACACACACACACACACACACACACACACTTGGCTTGATGAATTATAGGGTCTCGGGCACAGAAAGGATCCAAGTATACATGGTCAGGTTGTTGGTCCAGTTTTCTGATGACAGCAGGTGATAGGCAAAGGGAAGGTCAGGTCAGATTTTGGAGGTTATTGGGAGAGTCAAAACAGGCAGTGCAAGATATGTCAGTTGAGTCAGTGGTCTCCTCCCAAGCTCCTAACAACTAACAGATGGTGTCCTCTACCAGAAAGGACTAATGGAATAAAATACTCTGATTAAGTTAGACTCACGCACAAACACACATTGATCCTGCACGGAGAGAGGCTCATGGGGATCTGAGGGATGTTTTTGAGATCATTCAGATGCAGGAATGGGAGGGTTTTTTTGGAGGGGTCTTTTCATCTGGGACATCTAGTCATTTAAGTAAAATGTTCTTTTCTAATGTGGGCTTTTATACAGATGTCATTTGGGAAATGTGCTCATGACTGAGACATCTTAGATATTCAAAATTGATCTGATATCGCTCATAAATTTTACATGAACATATCAACTTTTATTTTCAACAAAGGCAGTTCTATTGGAGTTCCAAATGGAATCAAAGTTGGATGACAAATTCAACTTATGATCATATTTTGCTTTGCTTTCTACCATTTACATTTGGTTACATCCAAATGACGGGCAGGGTCATGTTCACAGATTCTGACATGTGCAAGATTTGGAAGTAGTTTTGAATATGTAAAAAGATTACACCACAGGATGATTCTTTGAACCGTTTTTTTTAAAGTGGACAAATACGTTAATGAAGCCAATCTTTGACCAGCCAATAACGTCCATACAATGGACGCATGTAATCTAATACAGGCCTCCTGTGTGAGGTCAGGTTAGCTTGGGAGGTATTTAGAAGGCAGGTCAGGGGTTACACAAAGAACAGTACCGGACAGGATTACTTAGCTTCACAAAGTCTCTTTTGTTACTCTCCTACGATTAAAAGCAATCCTATTACTGTGTTCACGTCTGCACGAGGGATGAGGTATAAAGAGGAGGCAGAGTTTGTCTGGTTATAACAGGCTTATGGTTAAGGCCTGGGAGCTTTAAAGTTCTATGAATCATTTCTCTTCATCTTTGATTTTCAACACCTAATCAGTGCAGGACTTCATATCACATCTGCATTTGATTGATCTGTAAATAGGTAGAATAAGAGAAGACATTTATTATCGGGATGAATTCTGTCACATTTTCATGTATTGCTTTGGGACTCTTTTCTCGACACGTTTCCACTTCTGTCAATGGAATCATGGATCCAATCCCATTATGGGATATTGTACTTAGCTGGGCTAGCGTCAGTAACTTTGCTAATCACATCTCATGTTTGTGCGTCTGTGTGCACATTTAGCTCAGTCAAGTGTGCATCGATCCAAATGTCCGTACAGTACAATTGCATTTTTTTAATGCATTCCCTAAAAACAATTCATCTACATTTACTGACAGTTTTCTTTTGTTGGCTTTTAATTTTTGAGTTCTACAGAACAATCAGACAAAATACCATATGTTAATAATGGAGGTGGCTTGTAAAGCAGTTTTATTATGAGGGCTGAGCTTGGATTTGTGGTCTGCCTGAACTAACGCTATGTTCAATCTCACAAGCCACTCAGAGGATGAAACTGTTCCCCAAATAGTAATCAAGAAAAAAACAATTAAGAGTGTTTGTTTAGCCCCTTTCTGAAGCTATACCCTCATGTTAACAATAGGTGGTGAGGATGTATGTTCAGTCTGTCATGTCTAACACCAAAGAACATAGCCGTGGGAACATATTCTCAGCAGGGGGTGCTGAGGCAAAAGAAAGCTCCAGCAAAAAGCTGAACACCATGAACATGCATGAGAGCAGATGCGTTAGTCTTATTTTGTGTCATATTTGGGCGTAACCATGTCTTTAGGCGTTGCAGAGTGGAAAATGTTCTCTCCAGCTGCAGCTGAGATGGGGAGACACAGACATTTTGGTGAGGTCTTCAGCTTCTTTGAAAATAGCCCTTATGTGTGGATGGAGTTTAGATGAATTTGTGACTATGTATTATAAGGTGTTACAGGGAGAGTGCCAGAGACATCTCTGATCATTTTTATCTGCGTCTCAAGCAGGTCCCTGTCAAAGTGCAATGAAAGGTGCAGGGACTCCACATTCACAGATTGTTCCTTTTTGGTTGACTTAAGAACCACCTGCTTTCTAAGAGCAGCTGTTTTCATGCCATCTTGGTTGAATCTTCTCTTAAGTTGTTCAGCACCCAAGTCCACTAGTTCATAAAACGTACATCTCTCTGAGTGATGTACAGCTGCCTCTGGCACTGCTGTGTGCCAGTAGCGAACTGGGCTTTTTGTCGTCCTGTGCTCATCTGGCATTTCCAGTTCAGCTATGGATACCTTATGCATTATGTTCTCCACCACCGCATCATCTAAAGTCCTCCTATGCGCTTCCTTAGCAATTTGGTACACACAAACCAGTAACCAGTGCACTGGCTTTGGTTTGCTCTAAGCCCCTGGCCACTGACTCATATGGCTTGAAAAGTGCTTCACAGCAGGTTTTGGCTTTTAGAGCTTTCTTACACAGGCCTCTGACCTTAGCTTTGGTCTCTCTTCTCACACCTTTGTCATTTTTAAGCTGCTCCAAAGGGTCATCGATCTGTCTGTAGGCACTGCATGCATGCTTGATAGCCGTTGTCCGTATGCACCTTCTTGGACATACAGCCAGTAAGGTAACTACTGCAGCATCACAGCCAAATATTGACCTGTTAAGCTCCTTGAGTTTGGATGACACACGGATGACCACGGCTGTGCTCTGAGTGAAGTAAATGGAGTCAGCGATCAGACTAAATTTTCTGGTGGCCTCTTGAAGAACTAGGTTGAGTGAGTCATTGGCACTGTGCATGGACAGAGACACAGGGCATAGTTTTTTCAGCTGCGCCTGAACACCCAAAAACCATCCCAACATAGGCTCCATTTTCTCATCCACATACTGCAGCATCAATGAAAACTGTTCCATTGTCCCATGTTTAACAACTTATTTCTTACATTTACCTCTTTTTGGGTAAACACTTTTTTGGGGAGAAGCAGCGCCACCAAGCAGAGGGGGCTGCAGCACCCCCAGCACCCCTGCTTGGTACTTCCAAAGAAGAACACTGCATACAGCATTACACATAAACTTAAACTGACAAGTACATATAAATGAAAAAATGCAAGTTTTGCTGTTCATATGAGAGTGACAAAACATAGTTTTTGAAAATCTCTGCATTGGAACACCATTGTTTTCAGTGACCTTAAACTCAGTGCATGAGTAGATGGTTTTCTAAAACAACTGGGAAGACAGGGTTTAAGTGATCGAAGTGATCCACCAAGACACACTGAGACTGACTTCAGTAAAATCTCAGCTTCAAAACTGCCAGTCTCCATTCTGCACTGTGTGTTTTGGGTGCTGGAAATTAAAATAAGTATAAGGCAGAAAACTTGAAATTTCATTACCACAGTCAAAGATATGAACATTTAATTAATCAGTGAACCCTGCATGAAAAAGCTCTTAAGTCATGCTCTTTCAAGGTTGTCATTTTCTTCAAGGTACGTTTGCAGATAAGCAAGCTTCAATTGCAATTTTAAGTTGTGCAAGGGCATCAGAGGTAGTATTTTTTTAATGTTTAAATAGACTGAAGAAGTGTGGCTGACACTGAGATGATGTGTGTTGTTTAAGCTGTATGGTCTGTGTAAAAGCAGACTGTTTTCTCTGCTGTTTTCTCACTATTCTGGGACAAAGCTTAATTGCAGTCTTCGGCTGTGGTAAGCTCACTGTGGTTCAGGTCTGTGCTCATGTGCTCACACTATTCTCTCATTCTCTAACACACACACAGAGAGAGAGAGAGAGAGAGAGAGAGAGAGAGAGAGAGAGAGAGAGAGAGAGAGAGAGAGTCATGAGAGTGATATCCCTGCAGGTTTGAATCACCTCTTTTGTGGCCTCCACTTCATCATGATGACCACGCTAGAAGTTGTTCCCTGACCACAGTTGGCTGCCAACAGAGTTGCCAGTTCAATTCCCTGTCCAGCTGTTTGTCTTGTACCTCTTTGCTGAAACAGGGCACAGAAATGGGCAAAGCTACGCTCCAGGTCAGCTCTCACATTTCTAATTACAGAACAGAGTGCAACTAAGAGAGGGCAGTTAATGCACTGTGGTCCACTCAGACTGACTGCCATAATTACAATCAGCCAGCATACCAGGCCCCGTCTATAGGGCTGAGGTGTTAAACCACCCGTGGCTCTCATTAGAGGACATGGGCTAATGAGAGCATTCCACACACATAACACTGAGAACACACACAAACGTGTCCACAGCTCACTGTGCCTTTACTGCATTTTGGCAAGCTTAATTTCACACTTTTGCCTCCAGTGACACATGCACGCGCACACACACACACACACACACACACACACACACACACACACACACACACACACACACACACACACAAACACACACACACACAAACACACACATACACACACACACACACACACACAGACATACCTTGTCTGAGTGGGGTGTGATTTTAAACAGAGCTGTTATGAATGGAGCAGGGAAAGAGCCAATTAAGAGTGTGTAATTCTAATTATTCCATTCATTTTACAGCACACCAGTCCACAGGGAAACCAGAGTGCAGGAAATGAACACAAGGGGGAATTTTACTGGAGAAGTAAAACGGTGGAAGTAGGTAAGAGAGGATATCATTTTGAAACAGACAAGAAAATGAGATTTAAAAGAGAGAGGCAGAAAGAGAAAAAGAGGGAGGAGATGACAGAGGGATGAGGTGAGGGTGAAGGAGGGCGTAACCTGATCTCAGTCCCAATAAAGAAAATTTATTTTGGAGGGTTACAGAAACAGCTCTGTGTCACTACGCAGCTCTGGAGTGCTGAGGGAAGAGAGTGAGCATGTAGATAAGTTAACTGGATCCAAAAGGTTCTCTCGACAAAATGTTGGAATATTTTCCAAGATCAATAATAATAAAATAAGATTTAAAAGACAGAATTGTCCAACTTCTATGATGTGATGAAGTTTTTACTCTTCATACTTGGTTGGAACAGCTTTATGAAAAAACTGCTGAGGTGTTCCTGAAGCCCAGGTTCCTTTGATAGCAGCCTTTAGCTTGTCCCTATTCAGGAGTTGTGTGTTCTTCATCTTCCTGTTGATGGTACTCCAATGATTCTCCACTACAGGATGCAAGTCAGGCCACTTAGCTAGCCAGTCAAGAGCAGTAATACCATGGTCAGCAACCACTATGGTAGAGGTTTTGGTGCTGTGGGCAGGTGCTGCATCCTGCTGGATACTGAGTATCTCAACAGAACTTGTCCAGATGGATTCAGAAAGTGCTCTAGAACCACATGGTAGACAACCCCATTGACTTTGGACCATAGACTGTATAATAAACAGATGTAATCTCTGTGACGTCACCTGTCTATTTCTGAAACAAAAAAGTTGAAGCAAAATCGTTGACGTGAGCCATTTTGAAAATGAGGTGGGCTTTGAGTCTCCACACTCACAGCTATAGGGGCACCCACCTGTCAATCAAATGAGCTGTGCCTCTGCTTGGGTAAAACTCATCATCCAAATACTCTCTAAACTGCTGCATTTGGGTTGAAGGTATTTTCTGTACCGGGCTGTATATATATTTATTACTGCTGTGCAAATGGCTTTATTTATTTATTTATTTATTTACTTACTTACTTACTTACTTACTTACTTACTTACTTACTTACTTACTTACTTACTTACTTATTTATTTATTTATTTATTTATTTATTTATTTATTTATTTATTTATTTATTTATTTATTTATTGGCTGGGATTGTCTGACTGCAGTTTTGAGCGCTTCCACATTGCTTCATATTTTTAGACCGGAGGTTGCCAATTGCTTTGGACTGATGAATCATCAGCAGATAACATGACACTCCAAGTCATCACAGACTGAGAGGACTTCTTAGTAAACTTCTATTACACTTGATTCTGTACCACGCCAGTTCTGAAGACTCTAGGACCTTGATTTTCAATTTAGATATAAAATTTACTTTCATTACAAAAGAACTTTAGACCTCTGAGTAACTGTTCTGTTCTTTTACTTCTCAGCCAGGGTAAGATTATTCTGACTTCACCACACCTTCATCTCAGCTATGCATTAATATTCTCCAGTACAACACTGTGCATACAGCCAGCCTTTTCATCATCGACCTTCTGGTATTATCAAGAGTTCTCTAAGCTCTTTGAATTGCTCAGTGAATGGAGCTTTAGCATAAGTTAACTTCAAACTTTACCAGTAAGCTTGCTTTGTGTCCTGGGGCTCACTCTGCTTCTGGCGGGTGTCCATAAATGTCTTCTGGACAACTGTCAAGATATCAGACTTGCACATGATTGTGATTTCTTATATTAAACTGAACTTGAAAAACACGTATTAAAGGTAGTGTTGGTAATCAGATTTAGATACACTTTTTGTTATTCTCGTTAAAATGATCTTTATGACCTGATGGCAGTCAATGCATAATGTGTTCTTACAATAGAGCGACAAACAGCCGCTGTCTACAGCAGGAGTAAACCTATGAAAACATCAGCCATTCCTAGCATTTGGCATCCAGTTTATTAAACCAATCAAATCCTATCCTGCCGTTCTGCCCGCCTCCTGTGTGTACATTTTGCCGGCAGGCAATTGCCCGATTCAACGCACATAACCAAGAGGGATCCAAGTATGCTGGAGAATGGCAGAAAAACTACCTATACCCCAATTACTGGTAACAAAGTGCAAACAAAAACTATGTGCTGAGGACCAGTTTTGAGTCTGCGGTTTTGAATCAGTCACTATCATATGATCCAAATCAGTGGCGCTCGTACATGAGAGCAGGGGCTTCATTTTGGAGGAGCTCTGAGTGTGGGAGGGCGGGGGCTAAACAGAGTCCTGAGGAAATGCTACATTCAAATTCATGCTAGTTTTCAATGACTACCAACCGTGCCTTTAACTGTTTGAGTAGTCATTTCCTCAAACTTTAAATGAAATGATCTGATGTTTGGGAATGCTTTGTTCTATAATCATTCAAATGAAATAGAAAAGGCTTGAGACATTTTGGTTTAATAAATCTTGAATATGTTACATTTTCACTTTCTTAAATAACTGATATGAAATGATGAACTTTTTCACAATATTCTCATTTGTTGAGGTGCACCTGCAGTTGTTTCGGACAGGCGGGAAGAGGTCTGGTAAGGAAAAGTTGTGAGTGAAAGGATGAAGGACTAAGACACCTGCAGGGTTGTTTTAGAGGTTGAATGAAGTCAAACATGGAAATAATTGCTGCTCAGCTACATGAACTCAAATGGCGTACAGCAAGGCAACAGAAAAAAACTAGAAGGACAGCTGTTTTTTGAAAGCTGGAACTAACCCTTAAAGCAAAAACTGATAATGTTTACATGGAGAAATTGGTTGTTTCAATTCAAACATAGAGTCACTGAGAGCACAGTGCACACCCTGTGCAGACAGAGTTCTGGGCGTCTGCTCTCTGGGGCCTGGGCGGTGTGTTTGAGTGTCAAGCCATAAAGTGTTTGACTCTTGTTGATCTACATCTGTGTTCTTGTTGGTACTGTTAAAGTTTTATTAGGATTGGTGTTGACTTGGCTGGAGGGAATGACCTCATGTGTGAACACACGGGAGTCTTAGTGAGACCAGAATCTCTCATTTCATCTGCCTGACCAAGTAAAAGAAAACATTTCATGGAAAAACACAGGGGTGTGTGGATTCAAACAGTATGTCCAACTTGGCAGTGTCCACCCAAGGGGACTGCCCTGACCTACATTACACTCTCCATACTTTCAGACAGCTAACAGTAGGCTAAGCCTTACTTATGACATGACATTACAGACACCTACTGAAGCTTAACAGATCGTGGTCCCCTGCCATTAGTGCAGAGTGATTACAGCTGTTGGAGAAAAGAAAGGCTGCACATTTACATGGGTGAATTAAGAAAAAAGATGTGCAGAGGACAAATGGTATTAAGGGCAGCGTTTCCTAGACATCAGCTGTGATTTTTCTCTGTCCTAAATGCACAAGCCATCCACTGGGGTCCACACGAATGAGTCTGAAACCTGGATTGGACTACTTTGTCTTGGTGGGGTAGGGTGGGGGGTCAGAAGGATCAGACGGATTCAGATGGACTGGATTTAATTGACAGATGCTTGAGTGACAGTAAGAGCAGACAAGTAAGCGCTCTGTCTTGTATATCTTTCAAAAAGGAACATTTTCTTGTTCCTGTCAAGCCAACGAAGAGATATTCGAAGGGTAACACAGAGAGAGAGAAGGACGGATGTTGGATGGAGAATGGGAGAAAGTGTTGGGTGCTGGTTTGTAATTATGTTCTGCTTTCCACTGGCCAGTCAGTTCTGGTAACCTTGACAACAACAGGCACAGCTGCAAACGGACAAAAGAGGAGAGAAAATGAAATATATCACTGCAAGACTGATGAATATAAGTGAGCAAGTACGTGAAAAATCACACGCTGCACACTTATGGTAACGTGATAAATTGTGAGGCTGAGTCACATGTGTAGCGTACGTGCTTCAGGTCATAGCAAACCTTTATTGTGAGAACTATTACCTAGGTGTGTGTTTCTCAACTGATAAGAAAGTCAGAGGGAATGAAAGAGGGACAGCCTGTGCGCGTGTACTTATCGACTTAACAATAAAATTTTTATCTTACGTGCGCATGTGTGTGTGTGTGTATGTGTGTTTGTGTGTGTGTGTGTGTGTGTGTGTGTGTGTGTGTGTGTGTGTGTGTGTGTGTGTGTGTGTGTGCAAAGTTCACCTGCTTCCAACGAAAGGACTTTGTCAGTTAGGTTGTTTCGGCCAACAGGAGACATAAACTCAGCTCTGAAGCTTTTCTGTCTGAGAAAACAATTGAAATGGAATCCAATCCATTAAATTCCCACAGAGACAAGCACAGCAAAGCTCACACAGGCTCACACAGGCACCATTGTCCCTTCATCAGACAACCATTGTCTCTGTTTGTGCATGCATGTGTTTAGTTATTCTTCTGTGCACCAGAGTGTGGAAGGCATCTGGTAGTGTATATAAGCATGTGAGTTTATGTATGCATGCATGCATGATGGCATGCCTGCATGTCTTAGAAGAGGGGGCTCATGGACTTATGGTTTTGGGGGCGAAAAAAATAACATGCACTGATGGGAAAATGTGAGACAAAGGGATGAAAAAAGAACGTGGTATACAGAAAAATAAGAGATGGAAGCGCACTGAAAAAATTGATTTGAAAAAACATGAGGTTAAGAGTCAAATGCTTGAGAAATACAGAAAAGGGGAATGAAAACCGCAAAAAGAAGGCAAATATTGTCCAACTGAATTGTGCTGACAGACTGTAAAAAGTTCATTATCTCCAGTCCAAAAAGTGTGTACATCAAAAAGTTATTGCATTTAATCAAAAAATAAGGTCAGCTATGCAGACAATGAAAGAACAAAGTAGCCAAGAACCAAAGAGGCGTTTGGTCTTATCACACATTAAACAAAGTGACATCATGCCTGCTGGTAAAGCAGGCTACTGATACTACACTGTTTACATCACCCAGAAACACTACTCCTGTTTACCTCACCACCTGCTCTGTATTCCTGTATCTGAGTCACGTTTGATGTGCTGTAACGTTCGCTCTTATAGTGACGCCATGGTGTGGTCAGCCTTTTTTTCCAGGTAATGAAACCTGAAACCTCCTGATTAGCACTCCAGCTAACACTAAGAGTTCAGGGTTACTCCCATATTGGCCCTGCCAATAGAGGCCTCTGTGTTCTCATTAGACTTTGTAACTGGGGGATGCATTTGGATTCAGGAACCAAGCAGTCTGAGTAAAGAGTGACTTATCTTTGAAGCAGTAGCTGCTGTGAGATACACTGAAAGACAGCATTTCTTTTATCACTCTGTATCTCTTCCACATAATAGACAAGGCCGCAGTGAATGGTTCAGTGCTGCACAGCCCAGAAGTACCCTTCCTCTTGAACCATCAACATTATGAAACATCTGACTTTATGTTACACTGAAAACCAAGTCAGGGTCATTGACAAGTAGTTTTATGGCTTAGACATTTTTATAAAGCTTTACAAGAACATTGCAAACCTTGGAAAAGTTAAAGAGAAAAGACAGCTGTAGAAAACTACTTACTAACTTTCTTAGTGAGAGATAGATAAGAAGTGTGATTAAACTCTCGTGTCTGCAAATTAATGTGAATTTAATATTAGAAGCCAAAACCTAACATATGGCAGAAATATTGTTTAAACGGGGAAGAGGTTAGCTATTTGTCTCTATAAGTAACAAGATCCAGCTATTAGGCCCAGCAAATAGCTGTATGCTCACAGGCTAGCTGCTTAGCTGAGCTAGCAAGAAACTGACAGAACTTTATGGCAACAATTAAAATTAAGAATAACTCCATAACAAAATAACAGAAATCGCAAATACAGGCAGAAATTTTAGAGCTGGTAACTGTCTGTGGCTCCCTTTCTGATTCTTCATTGAAACTTGATGGAAATGGGTCAAACTTTTAAATGTTAGTACTTGTCAAATTAACTTTTCTACAAACTGTCCCAATAAAAGTTTATCATACAAATTAACAAGGACATTGTGACATATGGAGTAGTGAGAGTGCCAAATTACCAAAATAAATCTATGACAGAATAAGAAAATAAAAGTGGAAATATAATGATAAATAAATAAAAAGGTAATAATGTTGCTGTATAAAGAAATTTTAATAAAAAAAAATTTAATCCATAAAAGTAAGCGCTAATAAAAGTAGACATATGAGGACAAATTAAAAAAAGAAGAAATGTGCTTATAAATAAAATAAAGAAATGACTGTAAAGCAGGTTAAGGGTTTTGTTAAAGTCTGCACACTGAGTCTGTTAGTTAATCCGAGAACCGTCATTAAGCAGTGATCAAGCAATTAATCCTGAGCAGCGACTGTCAGTACTTTTGAGGTCGGCGCAGACACAACACACCAACACAGACATAAACAAATCTTCATCTACTCCCATCAAGCCGACTTCGTCTACGATCTCTTGACAGAGAAGCTGCTCAGTCTACAACTTTAGGGTCATGATAATCAGACATTCAACTGAGCGAATGATTCATGGATTTATATCTTCAGCAAGTCTTAAAGTTCAGTTGTCAGCACACATTTTCTGCACATATTTCCTTCACTTTTGAAGTAACATTTAAAAAAGCATTAAAAAATGTTATCAGTCAATGAAGTATGTCTAAAAAAGCAATATAAAAGCACTTCAAAAAAATTAAATTTATTTGTCTTTATATTTATAATTTGATTAGCACTTTGTTTTGTGGATTCATTTTTTGATAAAAAAAAATTGCTTTATATAGACACATTGTTTCTTTTTTAAAATTTTATTTATTCATCTTTATATTTCCACTTTCATTTTTTTATTCTTCTATAGATTTTTTTTTTTTTTTTTTTTTTTTTTTAAATTTGGCACTCTCACTACTCCGGCAACATGTTTTTGAAAAGTTGAGATCGGGGCATGTCTGCAAATGTGCTGTCACCTCTTCTTCTAATAACACTTGGTAAACTTTAGTGACCAGTATTTGTAGTTTTGAGACTGTGTGTTGTCCCTTTCCCTTCCCTGACTGTGCATTACAGCAGCTCAACAGCATAGGGTCTTATATGTTGTAATAAAAATAATAAAGTTCATTCCAGACCCAATGGCATCCATAATTACCATGATTTGTCACAACGATTTTTGGCGTGGCTGGTTGGGGCTAAAAGCAGGCTAGTTTAGTATCTGTACTCTTCTACTACAGAGCCATGCTTTTGTTTGTTTATTTTAATTTATTTTATTTTTTTGTAATGTAGAATGTCTTCCCTGTAAAAGGAATTGTCTGGATGGTAACACACATTGCCCCAAAACCTGAATGTATTGCTCAATGTTAATTGTGCCTTTCTGTGAACTTTGTCTGTATGTTATTGAATTTGCCTTGGTTGTGTGTTTGAAGCATGAGCGCAGTTAATGCAGATTAATTTTTGCAGCATCCTTATTTTGGTTGTAAGCAAATTTTTGTTGTTAGTCTCTGACTCTTGCATGTGCCTTTGAATTTGCATCTTTTGAAAATTCACCACACGTCTCTCCAAATAAAGATGACTTGGAAACAGTAGCACCATGTTCTGTATTTGTATTGTGACTGCTGTAAGTGTTTTAGCTTTATGCTGTTGATTATTTTTGTAATGGTATCATATTTCCACCTCATACAGAAATTGTTTGGGCCACTGCAGGGTGTGTGCACTTGTCAGCCATCATCCCAAAGAGTCGTTCCACATTCATGCACTGTAAGTCTGACAGTGCATGACCTATTGTGGCTCAGCTTTCTGTTCTGGGTCAGATGAGATCTGATCATCTCTCCCCATCACTTCAGGGTTCCATCAGTGGCCCAATCTCTGTTTCACTTTGCTGCCATTTCCTCGTACCACAGAGCTCTCTGTGTCCATCAGAGCTGTGTTTGTCTCTGCTCAGTGACTGATCTGAACACAACTCTGTTTGTGTCCAAAGGGAAACAATTAGTGCAGTGTATGTGCCTGTGTGTTTTACACTTGGGTTGATGGGTGTGTGTACCCATGTGAGAGGAGAAAGCGTTCAAGGCCTTTGCTGAACAAACTCATTAACCTTTCATTTGTCAGAGTTAGGACAGGACCAAACAAGATGTAAAGAAAACAAGACAAATGGAAGGATTTGGAATCATTGCAAGAAAGCCAAAAAGAAAAGTAACTCAGAGTTTAATGATTACAAAGCTTGTGGTGATCACTTTGACCTGCTAAAAACTTTTGTCCTTTTGTGTCAACAAATGTAGTGGATGCAGACGCACGCACGCTTCAACATGCACATGTGAGAAAACGGACTGATATAGCAAGTGATATGCATATGATGTTAATAGAATGTGACTAATTGTACTAATGAGTCCCTCAGATCCTTCCAGACCATGTCCTTGTCAGATTAACTGCAACAACTGATTGCCATGGCCCTTGTGTCTACCGGCTTTCAAGCTCAGTTTGACTTTCAGTGATGGGGGAACAAGCCCAAGATCATGAAAAAAAAACAAAAACAAATTTATCAAGGCCACAGTTTGATGAGGTGATATTAAAATGGAGTTTTTCAAAGATGTCTAAATATTTTTTATTCCCTCAAGAAGACGCTCAAACATTGCTGTCCTGTTGCCTCAGCTGTGTAAGCTCTAAGAAAAAACAGCTCTCAGATAAGTAGGACAAATTGCTAGAGAGGCAATTTGTCGATTTATTTCTGACTCCATGACTCAGAGGTGTGGTTCTCAGGTTGGAGATGACTGAACGATTGCCATCGGTCTTGAAGTAAGGCAAGCAAACTCAATTTGGAAGATATTCACTGATTTCTTTAAGTTGATAGTTAATTAAACAGATGTGCTGGAGACTTTTTAACAGAAAAAGTGGTACAGGTTATGAAATCTCTCATTTATATGCAGTATACCACCATTAAACTTCTTTTTCTGATAAAATGAAGGTTATTTTTTCATAATGCAGGCCTTCATATTAAAGTATATACATTTAGAAGACAGCTGAAAAAAAAGCACAGCTTGTAGCATCTAAATTCAAAATGTCTGAATCCGGTTTAGCTTGCTTCACCTAAAGAGACATGTTGTTGTGCATGCTTGCTCACTGTCACACTGTCATTCCTAACTGACAACACAACAGCAGAGTCAAGACTTGGGACATGCAAGTATGCAGGGGGCACAAATGAGCCAGAATAACTGACAGGTTATGAGGAGATTGTAAAAAGGTGTTTTTGTGTCTTGAGCTCACAGATGCTATCCTTGTAAAACATTGATCTCAAGTATGAGCTCACATGGTTTGCTTGGACTAGTTCAGTCTCATTTCGTATGTTGGTCAAAAATATTTTCAGGCTTTCTAACAAAAGTTTTGTCTGATATGCATTTGTTGTTTTAGTCTGCAACTTTATTCTGAATTTTGGAGGCAAATATTAAGCACTGAGAGTATCAGTCAGCCTTCCACAGCAAAATTTGTTGCTGTTATGAGTCCACAAATCAGATACTCATGCTACATTTTTCAAAACTACTAACACACTTATTCATAAGATAGCTCATGTCAGCACTTTTAAGCTTTCACACAACCTGCATTGTTTTTACTCTGGAAACCTGTCTATCTGGTAATGCTAACAAAGAGCTCTTCACTGGTTATGAAAGTGGTCATGATTATGACACTGAGATTAATACTGATAACATCTGTATGTGACTTACAAAAGCAAACCAGAGAAACAAAGACAACTGACAGTTTCTCTGTGACCATTTGAACCTCTAAGTGCAGTCACGAGGTCAGTGTTAGATGACCAGATGTTGCTGAAGCAGCATTAACTTTAGATTTCCCATAGCAAAATCAGGTTGGTTGGTTAAGAGCAGCAGGTATTATTATTATTATTATTATTATTATTATTATTATTATTATTATTTACACTGTTACAAGGAAAATGACACCTAGATGTTGACCAAATATAAAAAAAGATGGTAAGGATTGACTAGAAAACAAACAAATTAAAATCCAAAATAAGTGTCAGCATGAAATATCATAAAGAACTACCTACCTTTTAGTGTTGGAGAAAAAGAAGCATGAAAAGATAATAACACAGCACAGATTAAAACATGTTATAAATAAACAACACAACGACTCCCGCTTTCCATCTCAGGAGAACTCTTGCTGTTACTGTCATTATCACCTCCACTATCACTGCTGCTGTTCACACCTACAGTTAACAATGGCTGGAAAAGTCCAGGCATGTTTGCTAAGAGATGATGAAAGTGGTTCTGGGAGATGTAGGAAAAGACAAGCTGAAAAAACAACCAAATAAAAGAAAGTAAGAACAATAAACTGCAGTGACAGACTGAGAAAAAACAAAAAAAATGTCTTTTTCTGGGTCATGCAATAATAATAAATTATATCTGCATGAGGACAGAAAAAATGACAATGTGTCTATGTGTGTATGTGTACTGCTTGAGGACATGTTTATCTGTTTATCAGTGTAAAACACCACCTCTATGATGGCATGTCCAGATGTTCACAGATTATTACTTTACTCTCTCTCTCTCTCCCTCTCTCTCTATCCGTCATCTTCCAGCCTTCTGTCCTGCCCCACTGACTTACTGCTGTTGATATTTGTAATCCCCACCTTTTAGCTCCTTTATAGCTCCCCCTGAGCCATGTCTTCATTATGTATTTGTTCATCCATCGCTCTAAACATTTAATCTTTTCCCTGAAATGAGTGATATTTCTGTACTTGTTATGTATAACTCTTCTTGGGAGGGTGTGAGTGTATTTATAGCCTGCTGACAGATCACACAATACAGTTAGCCTACGGAGAAAACCTGACCATTGTCATTTATTTGTCATTTATTTTGGGAATTGACTTAAGAGATAGGAATTAAAGAAAAGATGGCTCTATTGAAAGTAGAACTTGTAGCGGAAAAAATAACATTAACTAGTTACTCTTTTGGATCATGAACTGAGTTCGGCCAAGAATATCTAACAGCAGTACGTAGTAAAGACACTGCTTGGTGAAAGTGGGGGTTCCCACTGATGAGAAGAACAAAGCACAGGTTAACAAGTGCGGTGATGCTGCTTCATGTAACCGTTCTGCTGATGTTGGACTGTAAGGACACAGCGAGTACTTTTGGTCCATGGTTGTTCTTATGATACCTATAAGTTGCAATCTTAATGGCTTAGTAGAAGCAAATCCAGAAAGCTTCTTGAGGTGATATCAGCTCACTTGTTTTGGTTCTCATCAGGATGCGATTTCTGTTTATGTGTACAAACAAACCTAGAGAAAACAGCCTCTGTTTCTTCTACGGATGATCCCATCATGAATTGCCCTAAATATTAATTATATAAAATTACAGCTGAAAGTTAAATTTTTTTCCCATGAGGCAATTGGATACAACAAAAGGAATAACCAAAACGGGATTTGATGAGTTTGGATCCTTATTAGATTATTTATCAAAGCTATGAAAAATGTTAACTTTAAACTTGTTATCTTATTGTCTTGTAGAAAGAAACAGGGCAAAATCTTAACTGCTTTTCAGTTTATATACCAGCAATACAGACACAATTTAGAGTCAGAAATTAATTCTGACCCAAAAAACTGAATTTAGTAGTGCTTCAGAGAGATCCCAGAGGTTTAATGATGTAACGTTATCACTGATGATGGGATGATTGTTCATTTTGACTACAGTCATGCTAAAAGCTGGTGTAATATTCTGGGTCATTTCCTATAAATGGATTCCTGTTTTTTTATTATTATTATTATTATTATTATTATTATTATTATTATTATTATTATTATTATTATTATTATTATTATTATTATTATTAATAAATACTAAACAAAGTCCTAACCTGTTTTGGGTCAATGTTATGCTTATTTAACCTGGAATATTTCTAAGTGGAAAATCTTGAGAAGGTTTTTCATGATGTATTGTTTTGATGTAATGTAGTTAAGGATTTTTCATTCAATGCAATTCATCATACTTTTATAACCTGCACATCTCTTAATTCTTCTAAATCCTCAATTTTAGTAAAACAAATCATTTGATCTGTCTGATAAGAATTTGTCCCAAATATCTCCAACCTTCTTTCGTGAGTTTCACTCAGTTGACAGAGCACTACATTTATCTATTACTGACTAGAGGACTCTTGCTAAAATAACAGAATAAATCGTTTCCAATGAAAGGACATTCCTATTTTTTCTTACACAAAGAAATTTTATTTTTCTAAAATACCCAACAGCTAAAGTAAAGTTTTCTCAGAAGGGGAGGAATAAGGTAATTTAGTATTCAAAAAGCAGCAGTCTCCTTCAGACATTTTTCAGGATTTTTAGTTCATCACCATCTAACAGAAAATACAAGGTTGGAATCAGGGGTCATATTCCAAGATTAAACCCAAAACTGATAACTTAAAAGCTACTAAGAGGGAAGTATCAAAGATAGCCATAGCAACTTCTCAGTGCCAACGCAACAATAATGAGTGTGGTGGTGTATTAAAAGACCAACGTGGAAAAAAAAAAACAGCTGACACTCAGGACACTTTTGACCTGAGGCTGCTGAACACTGATACAGAACTATCTAGGATTTGTATGAAAATGTGCACTGCCTGTCAAAGGACACAGGCTGTAGTTCTTCTGTAATGAGAGGCATTCTTGTTTTCAACAGGATGTCCTTGGCTCTTGGAGTCATTATTTACAACTATAAGTAAATATTTCATCCATCCTCTCTCTTCCCTTGATTCAGGGTTTGGTTGTGA
Organism: Labroides dimidiatus; assembly: GCA_030710495.1. Classification (NCBI taxonomy): domain Eukaryota; kingdom Metazoa; phylum Chordata; class Actinopteri; order Labriformes; family Labridae; genus Labroides; species Labroides dimidiatus. Next base: position 16,566,056 of record CM061148.1, on the reverse strand, counting down.
TAGCAGCAGTCTATGCAAGCTCTCCCACATTCCTCTTCTTAGCAATGTTTTCAAGCTCCACCCTCAGGAAATCAAGGTGTTCCCAGGCAAAATGAGGTGTGTAACCCCTCTGGCAAACTCTGGGTCTGCCCTGAAGCCTCCCCCTGGTTCGACGCACCCAGAACACCTCTAAAGTGAGATGTCAACGACACATCCCTATCTATTGTCTGATGCACCTTAACTTTTTTTTCCCCAGTGTGAAGGAACAACTGCTATCCACAAAGCCCCCACTGTGTGTCGAGACTCCTGATCCGATCCCTCGGGCTGAACCCAGCCACTATCAAAACTCACCTGAGCTGCTTTACCTGCTATCTGAATCTTTCAGTCACTACCCACTGCTGTGATGACAACTTGGGGTAGGAACATAGTGACTGGTAAATCAAAAGCCTCCTTCCTCGGCTCCCTCTTAAAGACTACAGTTCGGCACATTGCTGATACCAACCTGCCAACAAATCATTTAACTCTCAGTCTCACACAATACTCTGTGGTACTTGAACTTCCTTGCTTTATGCCAAGGCCTTCCCAGAGAGAGCAAGCCATTATTTTTCAGCCTTGAACTTGAAGGTACCTTTCACTTCCTAGAAGCTTTGCACTCAGCTGTAAGCTTCTTCCAGAGCATGCAGGAGGTTTCAGCCTTAATGAGTGGAGATGGGACTCTAAGGCAAGCTGGAGACTCAATCCACACCCCTTCCCCCTTTGAGTTCTTGGGAATCATGAACACAATTGCGGACAAAATGGAACCCTAGCAGATTCCAAGATGTATCATGAACATGTCTGACCTTGTATCGAGTGTGCAGACACAGCTCTCACTTCGGTCATGTAGGATCTTGATAGCTTTTAGATGGCCCCAGAACCTACATTTCCAAAGTTTCCAGCAGAGGACCCCGAGGGACAGGTTGGTAGGCCCTCTACAAGTCCACAAAACACATTTAGGCAAACTCCTGTGCTCCCTACACAAGTCTTGCAAGGGTAAAAGTCAGTCCATTGTACCACCCCAGTTCATATGCCCAACAACAGGCAGAGCCTTCCGCTTCTCAACCAGATGTTGCGAAAAGGCAACCCTCTCCTTCCTTTCGAAAACCCCAACAATCAGGTAATCAGACATGAACTTTCCAGTATCCCCACACCCGTTCAATGCCTTTCCTTGGGACAATTCTCAAACAGGAAAGAGTCCAGGCCCTCTTCAAGAGTTTGGTGTTTAAACTGGTGCAGTGCTGGGTTGAAGCTGAAGCCATCAACACTCCACCTCCTGCATTAACACCAGCTCCTTTCATCCAGCAAGTGGTGTCCAATGTCTCAAGGATCAGTCAGGCTTTAGGAAATCAGTTACCTCAGCACACAACTACTGCCCAGCTTTCTATGCACCCCATCCCCACACCTAACCCTGCAGGTAATGGGCCCACAATGTGACAACTCTGTGTCATATCTTATGGTTGAGCCGTTTGGCCTGATTCAGGCTTTAACAGGGGAGCCAGGCTACCAGACACTCCCAGTCTGGCTAGTGGGAGATGCTCTAGTGTCCCTCTTTCAGGCCAGGTGACTTGTTATTAATATAAATGATAAGTATAATAATTATTTCTCCTCTAATATAAAATTTCAACTATTACATCACTATTGAGGGGCTGCACGGTAGCGCAGCTGTTAGTGCTGTTGCTTCACAGCAAGAAGCAATCCCGGTTAGGGCACGGTGTGCCTTTCCGTGTGGAGTTTTCATGTTCTCCCCGTGCATGCGTGGGTTCTCTCCGGGTACTCCGGCTTCCTCCCACAGTCCAAAAACATGCTCACTCGGTCAATTGGAGATTCTAAATTGCCCGTAGGAGTGAGTGTGAGCGTGAATGGTTGTCTGTGTCTCTATGTCAGCCCTGGGATTGACTGGCATCCAGTCCAGGGTGTACCCCGCCTCTCGCCCTTAGCCAGCTGGGATAGGCTCCAGCCTCCCGCGACCCAGAACAGGAGAAGCGGTATAGAAAATTAATGAATGAACATCAATATTGAATGTTAAAAAGACTGATGAAAACAGGTTTTTCTCAGTTTTAGCCTGTCCAAATTCCAAATGAATAGATTAATAGATCCAAAAACATAATTGTATCTGTTCTGAATGCTTCCAGGGCAAAATGGTACATACTATGGTCCACAGAAACATTAAAACATAATTAATTACAATGTTTTTTGGAAGAATGACATATGTGGTCAGGTTCTCAGTTATAGTGGATGACTGATAGTAACTAAGTGTGCTGGTCCATAGGGATTAAATTAACATTATGTTTGGCTTTTGGCATTATTATGCACAGTAAAATAAAATAGATAATATGATTGTGTAAATTGAAAGAAAAAGACTGAATCCTCTGTGTTTGTAGCAGTGAGGGGCTTATATCTTTGTATTTTTACCAAATAGAATAGAAATCATACCAGCCCAACACTTCAATGTTTATTTCAGTCTGGATTAAAGATAAACACCTAACAAGGAAAACAGAACCATGTCTGGGAAATCAAAGGTTGCAGATCCAAAATAAATACCTGTTCTTTCGCCATTGCCTTTTTGAACTGCTTTGAGAGCTGGTGTCTGTACTCATACTGTCAGCAAGTGAAATTCAGAAGAAATTGCCTTGGGTTCAGAGTACATGCTGTCACTGAAAATCTTTCTCTAAGCATTCATGTGGGTTTGAAGTGTTTACATGTGTCAAGATTAATAAAAAGTTATTATATTATATTATATTATATTATATTATATTATATTATATTATATTATATTATATTATATTATATTATATTATATTATATATTGATATTTAATGACTGCACAGCAGTGGGAATGCAAACATTCCACCTCATATAGTAAGCACAATACAGCATGTGTCCATGCAGAAAAAAAAAGGTTCTCCTTTGAACAGTAACCCCTTATGCTTGTATGGATTTTGCTGAGCTGTTAAATTTGTGACAAGAAAGAAAATAGAGGCTGAAGCCTAGAATAGATTCAAAGAAACATCATAATCAAAAGTACACATTTTTATCCAGGGCAAACAATGCATCAGTAGAACGCAGTCACAGCAAAAATGAAAGCATCATGATTAAAGCCAGGAAACTGCTCTGATGAGTATTGTGAGTTATGATTGCCTTTTGTAAAAATGGTAAAAGGAAAAGCAATTCTTCAAACAAGCTGTAAAAGAAAGACAACTATAGATGATGTTTCTGTCAAAATTCCCATTTAAAGTGATGCATAGGAGGATTTATATGAAGCGTTTCACTTTAATTTAGTAAGCAACCATTGGGCTAAAATGTGCAGTAGGTTAAGCTCTGAATGACCTGAGGCCTTGCCTGGAGACAAAAGCTCAAATTGGGGTTAGGTTTGACAGATTTTCAGGTGGAAGAACATCGCAAGAAGTACTCATACATTGCATAATCCATTAGCACGCTATGTAGTTCATTACAAACACTTTTCTGCAGGAAATAATGTCTGTAATACCTTTGACCTAGGGGTAAGGGCACTACATTACAGTGCATTACTGTAATGAGTCAGTACGGACAGGGTCCATATTATAAAATGTCCTGACCTTAGAGCACCCATGGCAATAGACCTTAAATCTGCCGGTCAAGCTGAGATTTATCACATCATGATAATAATGGTTATACAGTGCTCCTCACAATGCACTGATTCCCATTGTCATTATCAAAACAGTTGGCGTTTTCCAGGCATCCGATTGATGTGGTCAAGGGTCAGCACAGTTATAAAACCACTAGAAAATAATGAGCCACGAGCCATCAATGAAATCTCATTATGATGAGCAGTTTTCATCACCATGATAGTAGATTTATGCTAGTCATTAAAGAAATGTTTGTAAAATAACTCAATAAGACAAACAGTAAATCTACATATTGAGACATTTTGGTTTTTAACATCTAGCATCTATCCTTATTTGACACAATCTTGACCCTGATAATACAACTTTATTTCAAAATGTACAAAGGGCATGGATTATGTGTTACACAGCTCAAGATAAACCTTAAATCCTGGGAGATTTTAAATTTAGCACTTGAGGGTTGATCCGAGGTAACGTATCATTAAAGGGCGGTTCAGGATGGTGGAAGAAATGCTTTGATAAATCTAACACATGAAGCTCCTGCAACATTAAGTCAATGCTGATTTGTACTTACACAAGATAAGAAGCTTTTGGAGGGTTAATGCACATCTTGACTGAATGAGAGAGGTTGCTTGTGTTACAAGGGGCATTGGATGATACTGATTCTGTTCATCCATCTCAGACGACCCCCTCAATTAGTCACGACCCGGCTCTCAAGGCCTGACAGAGACACAAACACAGACAGAGCACACAATACAGCAGGCCCTGCTGGTGGGAGAGCAGTCAAAGTTAGCAAACATGCACAACAACCTAAATGTACAGCCTCAGAGATGTTTAGTAATCAGTGTCTGTATCAGTGTTAATGTGTGAAACAGACAAGAACTGACAAGGATCTCTGGCTGTGGAACAGTTTTCCAGTTTGTATCTGAGACTTAAAGAACAAGAAAAGATGTTGTATAATATAGATTTGAAGAGACACTAAGAAGATTAAAAGACAAAGAGGAGAAAATGATGAATGAATGTCAAATGACTATTTTTAGCTGTTTTCTCAAGACTGAACTGACAAAAAAGCTCCTTTATGAATATAAAGCTTCCTTGATTAAGTTAAGATTGAATGAAGGAGAGAGAAATGTGTGACAGGGAAACCTCTTTGAAGAGAACAGAAATTTGCACTGAATCACTCTTTGCTGCAGAAACTCATAAGGTTCTATTTTAATTAACTCAAGATGCAAGGTTCTTTTAAAAGCACATTACAAGTACAATTAGACAATTTCATATTTAGAAGGAGTTTGTTTTTTTTTAAAAACTTGCAGCATGAAGTGACTTCAGGTAAGAATAACTCCAACAGGACTGGAAACAAAGGTCAAAATTTCCAGGTGACTTTATCACTTTAGATTAAGGTTAAGACAGGACAACAGAAGGTTCAATAACCTCAGCATGGACTCAAAGACAATGTTTCACAGAAGCTAAAAAGCTTAATGACACAGAGAGAACTCAAAGGGAAGTATTACATTTTATGACAGGGCTCAGTCCTCATTGGTTGGTTTGTGGTAGCTGTTTTGGATCTGATTCTATAACACATACACACTGTCGTAGTAACCCACCACCAGCCTGTTATTTTTCTTCATTAATTCCTCTATTTGGCCAAAACAGGAAGCAGCATGCTGCAGCACACTCGGAGCCAGTCGTGCTCATCAGCTGGTGTGTTTTGGCCCCATGCCTCAGCTGTTTTGTTTTCCTTTTTTCAGTTATTGAGCATCTTAAGTGCTTTTGGTGGAAGAAACAGGGAAAAGGGACACTTGAAAAATAAGATGTGTCTGTTTTTGTGGATGAGACAGTACATGGAGTCAAATCAGACACATGAGAGATTAAGAGGAGTTCTAGGGACACGGCTGCAGTTGGACAACTCGCCATATGCCCCCATGGCCCATTACCCAACATGACTTCAGTCTGGCTTGGACTTGTGTGAACCCCATGGATTTTTAAAGCTTACATCAGCAGAGCAGAAAACAGCAAGAAGCTTTGATTTGATGCAGTGAGAAATGAATGAGTTTGTTTGCTGTAGTACACATGGATTCATGGTTGTCATGTTCCAAATGGATAAGGTTTAAAATAGTACCATAAAGATTGAGAATACACTGTCCAAATGTTGGGACACTGAGGACACAATTTCATGGTTTGCAAATGATTCGAACTGAAGTAAAGATTGTGTATCAAATGTTAAAGCTAAAAAAGACATAAAACAAATTTACTCATTTGATATTAGATGCCATCAATATGGTTCAACAAAGTGTGGAGGGGAGCATTTTTACCACTGTGTTTCCAACACTCTGTTAACAATCAAGAACTAAGGTGACCAGTTTCTAGAATTTGAGTTTAGAATGCTGTCTCATTGTTGCCTGATGTTCTGACATTCAAGGTCCACTCTGAAAAATGCTAAGTGATTTTAGAACTTTGATTGTTATTCAGTAGGGCCCACTGCCAATGACTGATTCACAGAGACAATGGGTGCAATGATTAGAGATGCCATTAGTATGATTATAGAGAGAGACATAACCATGAGTTTCTGGTTATTCCAATGACAATGAAATTATTAATTTCACAACTTTTCTTGACAGTCCGCCACCACAAAATTTCTTTTGTGTTTCTTTCGTTTTTCATGAAACCACCTTTACAAATGGAAAATTATTTTATTTAAATACAAACAGCTGGTCTTTCCTGGGTTATTATCAAATTTCATATTCAATAAGACTGAAAGTGTCATTATTTACATGTTACTCTGTTGCTCATGGAAGATAAAAGGAAGTTTATAAGTTTCATCTAAGCTTAACTTTCATTAATGAAACTATAAATTACCCAATCTTTACATTGCATTCCAGTGCAGTTAGGAAAAAAAAAAAAAACACTTATCAGTATAATTATGAATTATAGAAAAATTTCTGTCTTCCAATACCTTTCCAAGGCATGGTACTCAGTTATTAATATGTTAAGGGCCAGGCACATATTACCCAAAATCCACTAGCATGTCTAAAACACAGCCTAATATGAAAAAGATCCACCCTCCTCCTTCTTGGCCTGCAGATTGATCATGTGCTTAGAAATCGGCGTGCTACTTTTTCGTATTTGGACACAGCTGCCAGTAGAGCGACCTGATCTATAATTTATTTTTGGCAGTTTTGACAGTACTATATATGACCGATTAAATGGTTAATAATGAAACCTGTTAATTCCAACATGCCTAGACTCGCACCCTTCAGAAGTAGTCACTTGTAAACAGAAGTTTGGGAGTTTTTCAACCATTCGGGACCTCACAAGGTTTATTCACTGAACACAATACCACATTTTTTAGCATGCCTGAATACATGAAAAGCTCTTGAAAAGTGGTCCCTATTGACATTTTCACTTTGCTGTGTATCCAGCATGTTGTGCGCTGTGAAGCAGCTTCTTTCTTTTTCAAGCACCATCTTCTGGGTGAATAACATTATGCAATAAAATGCTTCTCTCTGCATTTCATGTATTTTGTTCACACTGGTGTAAAGGACACAACTAACTTTTCAGATGATAAAGAAATTCTTAAAATGAGTCTTATACTTTCATGAATAATGAGAGGAACTAACTTATATGTCTGCATGTTTCACAGGGATATTTTGGCCTCATTTTTGTACAACTGGAGTAGCTGACATGCCTCCTTCATACACTAATTGGTGGGAATCCACTATGTTGTTCTGTTGTATGGGGGCTGCACTTCTGTTGTATGGGGCTGCACTGAAAGTGAAGTGAAAGTATTCTACATGGTGATTTATAAATGTTGTGCTCTTTAAGTTAAATTAAACATTCACAAAAGAAATGTGGAAAACCTGGAGGATTTAAAAGCTTGTTTTGTTTTGTGCTTGTCAGGTGAAGCTGCATCCTGTCAATGTTTCATGATTTAGAGGAGGATAAAAAGTTGAGCTTTATACACCTCTCAGTGGACCCACATGTCAGTTAAATTGTAACAGTTACTCTACAGACACTGTGGATCTGACAGACCAGGTGTCTGTAGATTTTCAAATTATGTCAAAATATATTACATAAAAGGACAAACAATAATCCTTCAATTAGTTACACCAAAATGATGTAATGGTAAATTGAACTTTCTGCTCTAAATCATTTTCTCCTCAGATTTTTTTCACAGAAAGGTCCAGGTTAATGAACACATAATGTGTTCCAGAAACGGGATATGGGATGATCTGATATTGAACAATAAAAGCAGAAATGCTTTTACAGGATTATTACATCAGCTTTGTGTTGTGTGATTACTCAAATAGAACAACAGTCACCAGTGGTAATATTACAACCTTAATACCAGTGGGATCTCTCTAAAGCAAGATTGAAAGCTGTTTTAGAGGTCAGCCGGGCAGGGCGGGATTAGAGGCCCTCGGTACAGGTGGAGATTTCTGGAAAACTGCAAAGAAATTAATCAAAGTGCCAAACTTGTATTTGATGCCAAGCATTTATGGGGAAAATGACCCAGATTGTTACATCAGCTTTTAGCCTGACTGTTGTCCAATAGAATGATCATAATCAGTGGTAATATTACATTGTTAAAATCCACTGGGATCACTCTGTTGCACTAGTTTTAGCTGTTCTGGGTTTGACTTGTAATGCCTCCAAATGCAAGAATTATTTAAGTTTGTAAAATGAAGAGCTGGTATGATTTCAGTATCTTCTAAAAATGGCAACGATGGTATCAAAATTCCATTCTGGCTCACTATTCAGCATCAAAAGTAATTTTAATGGATGCATTATTTGTCTTTTTTTTTTTTTTTTTTTTAACAAAATCCTTCAGGGATGGGATATTTGGTTATTAAACCATGAGTTGCAGGTTTAGAGTTAATTAATTTACCCGGAAGCTTAGCAGGGTTTTAACTGCAGTACAAACCAATTAAACACAATTTTCAAATTTTCTTCTTGGAAAATGCCAGAGGTCGCCAACAAGCAGATAATTTTTAGTGTGCATCAGCAGGTTTCATGAGTCATCGTTTCTCTCATCCTGACCTGGCCTTTGTGTAAAAAGGAGTTCAAGTGTGTCTTATGGGGTAAAAACTCAGCATATGATGATGATTATTACCACAAAATGTCAAACCTGATGGCAGCATCAGTCGTCTGTGGGAGTGGGCATATGTCAACTCATGTTCATTTATATAAATCTATGATCTATGACACGGTTTTGATGACATTATTCAGACAAGCTTTTCTGGTGACATCTCGCTCACCACATGTACATCACATCAGTATCATGTGGGCTATGATTGGAATGAATCAGACTATTTCAGACTCGAGTAGATCATTTTCTTCTATGTTGGAGTCAAAAGTCCTCAGTGTTCAAGTGAAAATCAAATCTGACTCACTCCAAACTTTTCACTGAGTGATGATGAGTGATGATTTTTGAGTCCTGGACTTGAGTGCACTGCTTTTACAGCTGTGGGTTTATCATAATGTGAAAAAATGTATAGACACTGTTTAGCATATACAGGGACACTGAGGTCTTTAGGATGCACCAATCGGCACGCGCCAACCTGTAGATTAATTGTTCTGCTGAATTAAAGTAACACTCAGCAGATGTGTTCGTATTTGTATTTCCAGGTAAGCAAAAGTACAACGATGTAAATAAATTGCTCCTGCCATTTGTGCAAGCTAAGGAATTCAACATTATCGTGCTACAGTATCAGCTGTGCAGGCTAGTATAAAAGCAAATATTTGTTTCAATGTTTCTGAGTGAATGCATTTATCCAAAACCAATGTCCTTATAGGTTTTTATTTATTTATTTTTTTTAATCTTGGTTTGTAAACTGGTCCTAGCTGAGAGACCTGTTTCCATTTCATCCTTAAAATATAAACAATGTACAAAATCATTTAAAATAAGTAAACAAACAAACAAAAAAACAATCTGTTTCTTGTAGGACTTCTGAGGCCTGTACCCAAAACTGGATTTTCTCTCATCCAAGCAACTTTAGGGTTAACCCTGGATTTTCCATTCTAAGACACTGGTTCAATTCTTCACTATGGTAACTTATGCTAAATACCTAACCCGCTCTGCAGCAGGTAAGTTCTAGACAAGAGTTCAACAAGTATCAACACGTAGTATAACTACAAAAACAAGAATTTATGGACACTCATGTCATCAGGGTGAAAAATTAATATTCCACCACAAAATGCACTCACATGGGGGGGGGCTCAAAAAAACTCAATGGAAAATATAAACAAAAGGGCACTAAAGAAGCGCTCTGCTGCAAACATCTGTGCCATAAAAAAGTCAAACTGAGTGATCAGAGTGTTGTTTGCTTTACACTGTCTGATAAATTAATATTGTGTAATATCAAGAATTTCCGCATTAACAGTCAGCAATTTTCTGCCAGCTTTCCTTCATGACTTTCTCTGCAGCAGCAGTGTTGCTTTTGTCCTGGATGATGTTTCTGAATTTCTGAAGATCAAGACTGGAAAACCCTGGATTCACTGAGCAAGTTGATATCCAGCTTCATAGCACCGCCTATCAGGATTGTGACTGTCTGGTTAAGTCAACCCAGGTAACGGAGAGAGATCCTGGATGTGCTCATCCTGCTTTGTAGTTCAGGCCTCTGGTGTTTGTTTCGAATCCAGTCTTCCCGTCCAGTTTCATCTACAGATGAATAATTCATTACATAGAGTACCTTTGATTCTATCAAGTGTTTTGTGTCAGTTTAAGGACAGGGCATTCAATCTTTCGCCTACAATTGGATCTCAGTGGTGATACATTTTAGTCTTCCATCAATCATATCAGGGAACATACCACAAAAATAGCCACACACGTCAGACAGACTACCAGATGATGTCACATGCGTCATCTAAACAGGCAAAACAAGTTGATGTTGTTGATGCCAGAAATACGAAGACCAAAGCCTGTCCTTTCAGACATCCAAAAGATAATCCTGTGATTTGAGGATAAAGAGACAGGACGTGTGTGGGTAGAGGCACACTTTGACCTAACAGCTCCTGTGCTGCCTACACTGTGACCTATCAGTCAGAGTGAAATCTGTTCATCACAAAATACCTGGATACCTTGTTTTACCTTAAGACCAGATCCAAGAGGGGAAATATACATGAGAGAACAAACACAAATACACTTCTGAATGCTTCCATAAATGCAAAGTCACTGGTGGCACACACATATCTAGTAGCAGTTAAATGATATTCTGACCCTGGTCTGTAAAACAGTATTTATACCCGAATGTGTGAGTGCACAGTTCCATAAGGATGCTTCTTAACAGGTGTGTTTTAATAGGTGTGGATTTAAGCTACAAACAAAGTTTTGGTGGATGACTGAGCCTGAGTTGGCTGCAGGATGTCAGAAAAGAGAAACTGATATTTGGAGCTTGTATATAGCTGTTGTATATAGCTTTTATTTTATTTTATTCTATTTGTGTGTGTGTGTGTGTGTGTGTGTATATATATATATATATATATATATATATATATATATATATATATATATATATATATATATATATATTCTTTTCTTTACAAAAAGAAGTGTAGTGTAAAAAATGAAATAAAACAAAAATATGAAAACTGCAATTTCATTACTTACTCTTATAATCGTCACAGTATTGTTCATACTGTGTGGTAACCAGCTGATTCAACGTACCTGAAGGTCATGTTGACAGAAGCGGACTGCAAAAAACAGTTCCTCCAGTTCCTCTAATTCCTTTTCTTCTAAACTGATGGAATTAAAAGACATATACAAAATGGTATATTGATTTGAAACAGATAGCTTAAAATAATAAATAAGAAAGAAATAAGTGCTTTCAGTTTGTAAAATTTCTATTTTAGTCTATTCTGTGTCTAACAGCATGTTTTTTCTGTTGTGTGTCGATGCACTATTAAAATACTAAAAGGTCATTTTCTCTTGGCTACATTTTCTCATTGAGATATACTTAAGAATACAATTATGCATTTAGATAAATGTTTTTCCCGGGATTTGTTTTTTTTTATCAGCAAAAATATTAACCTGGGTTGCATCAACCTCTCAGGGTGAGTTAAGGATCAGCTTCAATTAGCCCACACATTCACTCTGCAGATAAAAGACTTTTATTTATGAGTCTTTAATCTTTAGGGTGTGTGTAAATGTCCTTGTTATGCAGCATTAAAGTGCACATATTTATATATAGAGAGAGTTTAACCCTTCCAGCTGTTCGGGCTGTATGGATGCTGTCTCAGAAATAGAGGATCAGAGCTAAACATAGAGAAGAGGGCACATGTGATTAGAGAATGAGGGGGAGAGCTGGGCAGTGACTAACATTACCGGCAGATTTCTGGAGGGAACTGCCAGCGTCAGAGCAGCCGTTTGGAGGGAGGATGGCAAGAAATAGAGGACAGGCCAAGAAGGCAATGTGATGGGGCCAAACACGTTGCATCCATGTATGTAAGAGGTGAGGAAACACGAAGAGACATGTACTTATAAGGAAGAGGGGGAGATGGAAAGAGAGGGATTCATCATAAAGGACCATGAAGTATAATTTTATTCTAAAGAGGACCTTCCCTTAAGCAAGTTTCCTCATGTTTTTTGTACATTACAAATGAATAACAAAGAAAGTTTGGAAAAAAAAATGTAAATTTATTTTTTTTTCCAAACTTTCTTTGTTATTCATTCATTTCATTGATAGTTTCAAAGCAGTCTAATAGTTTCACCACATTTGAGCACATCGGGGTCATTCATACTTGCTGTGGAAAAGCCATATTGTATGTATGCTGATGAGTTTTAGAAGCTTGGGGGTTATCCTGTAGATGTGGCTCTATTGCAGCTGATTCTGTCTGGTTGTTTGGGGAACTTTTGTTGTTGTTGTTGTTGTTGTTGTTGTTGCTTTAAATTTTACAACCTCAATTCTACTGAAGTTGGGACATTGTGCAAAATGTAAAATAAAAACAGAATATAATGATTTGCAAATCCTTATATAACCTTTACTAAATTGAATAGACAAAAAAAACAAGATATTTTTGGTTCAAATTGATAAACATTTTTGTGTTTTTGGAAATATTCACTCATTTTGAATTTGATACCTGCAACATGTTCCAAAACAACCTGGAACAGGGTCATGTTTCCACTGTGTTACATCACCTTTCCTTTTAACAACACTCAATAAGTGTTTGTTAACTGGGGACATAATTGTTGAAGCTTTGGAGGTGGAATTCTTTCCCATTCTTGCTTTATGTACAACTTCAGATACTCAACAGTCCGGGGCCTCTGTTGTCGTCTCTTGTGCAAAATGCACCGCACATTTTAAAAGGGAGACAGGTCTGGACTGCGGGCAGGCCAATCTAGTACCCGCACTCTTTTACTACAAAGCCGCGCTGTTGTAACATGTACAGATTTTGGCTTTGCATTGTCTTGCTGAGATAAGCAGGGGCGTCCCTGAAAAAGATGTGGCTTGGATGGCAGCACATGTTGCTCCAAAACCTGTATGTACCTTTCAGCATAAATGAACAATTTCTCTGTAAAGGAAATAAAATCAAATGAACTGACAGAAAAGGGCAAACGAAATCAAATAAATTGATGGAAAAGAACAGAAAAGTAATCCTTCAGTGAGCTACATTAAATAATTCAACAAGAAAAACAGTTTTTTTTAAAGGTTTTGCTCTATTTACCAACGAGAACTTACTGCTCCAAATCACTTTTTCTTTGTAAGAACATTTTGTCCTGAAAAAGTCTGAGGTTATAGAGACATAATGTTCCCCAGAAACAGGTTATGAGATGATTTGATGTTGAACAATAAAAACAGAAATGCTTCTACAGGATTATTACATCAGCTTTGCATTGTTTAGTAACTCAAATAGAACAACCGTCATCTCTAGTAATATTACAACTTTAAAACCTGTGGGATTTCTGTGAAACAGGACTGTTCACAGGTGGAATGGAGGCCCTGAGGACAGGTAGAAGTTTTTCAAAAACACCCAAAGAATTTGAAAAACAAGTAAGTAAGTGAAAAAGCAACAAGTTTAAGATTTTAACTGTAACTCAAAGAAACGCACTAAAGTGTCCGAACTGGTTGATTAATCCCAGAGTCATAGACCTTTTACTTAGTTGTCTTGTAGTTATGAGAGATACCGCAGGCAGTTTGCCCTGTCAAAAGCTCAACAAATTGAACGTGAATCATGACACAGACGGATTGATCAAGCAGGTGGGAGTGACGGTTGTCTGGCCTCAAAAAGCTGCAACGTGACATCAGGGACTCAGCCTTCACCCTCTATGGCCCTGCATCACATCCACGCACACACATATGCACACATAAGCACACTTGACACTTCCCCACCACAAACATGGACTCCTCGAGCGTCTTGTCTCATTCTTCCTTATGTTCAGTAGCTTGCCTCAGACTGAGAAGCAGACATCATCAATGATCAAAGAGCGTGCAAGCAGGATTTTCTAACACTAGCCATAAGGCAGAGTTGGAAGGTTTTCCTTGCCTCGTGGCTTCACCCGGCATACAGCTCACATCACCACACAGACGTGACTCAGGGAGCACAAGGTGGAGGGCGTGTGTCAACATGCGATCATCATCATCATCTGTTTCATATGTGTTGATGTTTTTCTGCTGCATGTCTTTGGGTGTTGCTGCTGGATGGGTGTGGCTGATATTTTCTCAGATATAAAAACCACATGTTCAAGAAAAACTGAGTTTTGTGCTTCTTACTTTTCATTCTTACTGCTCAGGATGTTGTTATTTGTTGTGATAACACTGCACCCGTGGAATGATCCAAAACTGATGCAACATGCTGAAAAAAGTCCCTATGACAGATTAACTAAAAAAAAATAAAAAAATAAAAAAATTGTAAAAAATATTGACCTTTAAAGCTAGGACTGACTTTAAAAATGATCACAAAAGCCTCTAAGGAGTTTGTTTTGGTACAGCCAAGGCATTCTGGGTAAAAGCAATGATGGATGAATTTTTTATCAGTGTAAAAAAAAAAGACAAAAAAAAAAAAAAACCCATTGCACTTTAAGAGGATGCTAAAACTAAAGGTCAGCTTAGCTACTGAGACAGTTAATTATAGAATTGACAGTCCTCACAAAGCTGTCAGCGGTTGTGCATATTTGTGCGTGTGTGTGAAGACACCAGTGGAACAATGTCAAATGCAAACAGCTTCATATTCACAAGCCTGACCATGCATGACATTAGTTCCTCACTAAAACAAACACAGAGAGTGCAGAAATGTTCCTCTGAATCATTGTGATGAATGAATGCAGTCAGAAGCTGCCTGCATGTTAGTGCCTGGAGGACCTTGAGTCTCAAAAGCTGTTTTCTGAAGCCTCTGATGGATGGTTGTTGTATAATTCCTCAACAGGTTGGTGAAGTAGCATGTCCTTGCCCCTTCAGTCTCATGTTCACCTTTGGGGAGTCCAAACATCCCTGTTCATCGACTTACCCTCCATATTATGTGGGAAAATAAACAGTTATATCATAACCCAGTAAAATAAATCTGAACGTTTAATCCTGGTGACACAGGTTACACAATGCCCATTGTGGCTTTAATGGATTTATGTCTCCTGATAAAGGATTACAAGGCTGAGGCATCAGGGAGCAGCGCCTCTGCTGAGTGAAGCTGTGACTGAGCAGCGGCACCCGGTGGTCAGCTCCAGATACTGCAGCATGCAAAACAAATGTGAGACTAATAAGAAAGAAGTGAATCCAGAGCTTTTGACACTTTGCCCAACTTTATTGCGTTGATGGATTTATGTTTCTGTGTTAAACTGTTACCTTAGGTGAGTTAGATCAACTGTCCAGGCCTGCTCATGCTGGCAGCACATGACTTTGTTGCTGATATGACTTTTTAAAAAGCACTGTGAAGAATAATAAACAAGATTAAATTGGGGACATTTTGATATTTCATCATTTTAATAAAAGTGTCTCATGACTTGTTTTCAGCCTGAAGTGAGTCAGTGATTCTGGGAAAAGTAGGCTAAGAGTTGCTGGAATATGGTTAGCTGCCAGTCATTCCTGAAGTTGAAAGTTCTCTGGTGTCTGATTCACCACCTGGATCCTCTTACAGCGGAATGATGACGAGCCTGTTTTCAAATGGAAATGATAAAGAGGCATTTTCAGATGAGCATCCCGTGAATAGACCACATACCTCGGAAGAAGAGCCCGTGCAGGTTTGAAGGATTGTTTGTTCTAAAAGGTAATGAGAAAAAGGTCCGAAAGAGAGTGGACTCTACAGTGTGTGAAAACACAGGCAGCAGATATATTTTTATTTATGGAATAAAAGCAAACAACTGGATGAGCCTTCAATATGTCGCCCTCTCTTGTGTTTACTGATTAAACAAGATTTTGGCGAGATTGAATTGACACTCAGCCAAATCTGTTAGTTGGGTGTCAAGAACTCACTGAAGAGCTGAAAGATGGCTGTAAAAACTTTTACAGTTTACCAGCAGTAAACCTAACACAGTGAATAGTATTTGTACAGAATCATCCTTTGGTTTTATGACATATTGGTAAATTATTTTTCTTTTTTTTTATTCAAATCAATTTAAAAACTTTTTTTTTCACTGTGCCTTATAAGCTGTGGGATTTGAACTTACTGTTTGTTTGTTTTGGCACCCTCGGTGGACAAAGTTGTAAACCTCATTCCTTTGGTAATATTGTCAAGTACATGTAGTGTTTTTCGTGTTTCATGACATAAAATATCATTTCTGTCTCTGGTCAGTGAAACATGTCACTCAGAGTAAACTTGGCCCTGGAAAATGTACACAAAGTTGTGTCTTCGCAGTGTTATGAATCGTCACAGGATTTAAAAACATTCATGGAGTAAACTCCTCACAGAAGCTTCAACAGAAGTACATAAAAAAAGAATTCTCATTTTAAAGCAGAGAAGTAGAGATGATTTGGCTATTTGCTTGAAAACGACATGAGCTTTGACACTAACCAACACTGTCTGATGGAATTCTCATGCTTTAGGTGCAACACTTTCCAGTTGTTCGTTACCCCAAAACTTAGTGTTTGTGAACTTTGCACTTAATTTTTCATAAACTCTTTTTAAGATCTTCTTGATATGACCTGAATCATCTGAGTCACATGAAACCTCCTGATCTCTATCTGTGCATCTCCTACTTTGTACTGTTCTGTGAGTCAGAGACCTGTTGCATAAGATCACAGACAGCAAGACCGGCTGAACTCTGACACCAACAGTGAATTTATCCCTCCATCAGCTGCTTACACTCACACACGCACACACACACATGCAGGCACACACGGCTCCATTGTCATTCCAATGTGTGGCTGCTGATTGAAGTGCTTATCTCTCCTAATCGGAGCGTGTAAAGGTATTACTGTGGAGGGAGAGCACTGCCACACCAACTCTGATATGGAAAATCACATCTGTGAGCCCCTACAGAGCATTATCTTCAGAGAGGTGAAATTATTGAGGGTAAAAACATCCCTGAAACTCCATCTGTTGTCTTTGATTACCTCCATGCTTTTTCCCTTCTTTCACATTATCAAAGACAGAGAGAGTCAGGCAGGGTTATGATGGATAAGAAATAAAGAGGCGAACACACATGCTGTTAAAAGTAAGATTTGTAAGCTTATTATTTTGTTATCATGATCACTGTTATAACCTCTGTTATGGTTTGTTCAGTTTACAGTTTATTTTCAAGTTCATTTAAAGTCATTCCAGTCGAAGGTAAACATGATTGTAATCGTTGTTTCCAACACTAATAAATGCTTTTTTTGTTTTGCCAGACAACACTCATACACTCATTCACACTGTCTCTCTCTCTCTCTCTCTCTCACACACACACACACACACACACACACACACACACACACACACACAGTAGGAGTTGCTCACTCACACATTTACACACCGACACCTGCACAGAGACAGACAGCATCTCATGCTTAAACTCCTGCACACAGACATGAAGTGATTAACAGATACGAGCTCTGATTCATCTTCACCTTTTAAACCCCCACACACACACAAACACACGCACACTCACACACATACAATCTCTTACTCCCTCACACACACAATCTCTTACGCTCGTGTATAAGTTCATAAGTGCAACTTCTTGAAGAGTGATTTTTCCCTCGCGCACAGCTCTTCGCCCCTCTGACCTTTCCCTCCCACCAAGAGCCACGTATACACCTGGGTTTTTTTTTTTCACACACTGTATCATAGTGAAACACACATAGCTGCAAAACACTAAGACTCTTGTTGGATTCCATAGATATAAACTCTAGTGTCTGTTGAGAAAATACTCTGATACACACTTTTGATAACTTCAAGTAAATAAAATTATGCATTTGTGATTCTTAATCTGACCCCTTAGAGATGCTGCAGCCAAAACTGGGCAAAAAGAAACTACAGCACAAAACCCTCTTTGATTCAAGATAATGTACCTAATAAGAAAAAAAAAGCCTTAATTTTGAGACAGGTCAGAGAATAACAAGCTGTCTGCTTCAAGGACGGTGACCTGGAAGTTTTATTTGGATCTTTGTACTCATGGTGGACTAAGATGAGATAAGACGTCGTATCTTGTTTTCATGTCGGGTCTCTGTTAATAAAATGTATTATCATTAACAGGTCTAGATCTGTTCATGTTTTTGGAAAGCGTCTTGGAATAACATCTGTATGAATTGGTGCTACATAAATAAAAATTGATTGATTGCTGTTTAATCATTGCTGAGGGTATGTTTCTCAGGGAGCTAATGAATGTGCTGATAGCCAGAGGAACATATTTCAAGCTGCTCTAATGTCAAGCTTTGCTCAAGAGACAGAGAGAAAACTGGCAGCATTGACAAAAATTTCCTCAAACTGTTAATTAGTTTCAGTTTTCCAGAAATGATTCCAACATGTGCATGATGAAAGCATGTCACCTTTGAAGCCTACATGGGCATATTTTGATTAAAAAATGGAACAAAAAGTCTAAAAGTCATGTTTTTTTTAATGAATTCAAAAGCTGTTTCCAGATATAAAAGCTGTTTCCAGAAGCTATTTTTGTTTCAACAGCTTAAGATTAAAAGCACAGAGTAAGAAACGTATGGGTATAACTGGCTGAGTGTCTTGTTAAGGGGTCATCAGCTAAAAAAAGAATACTTGTCACATTTTGATATGAAACAAAAAAATCCACAAGATAACTAAACTTGAAGTTTATCGTTTTTCTGAGAGACTCAGAGTGAAGCCCAAGTTTACATATGGCTCAACCCACCCAGTATCCAACTTTAAACCCACATCCCTCCCTCTCCCTTCAGCTGACCAAAAACACACCATGGCAAACTCAAGACTAAAATAACAAAAACAACCATGAGGAAACTGAGCCTCAAGTTTGTAAAAATGCTTACAACACATTCCACCTAGGCAAATTTCAACACCTCAGGAATCCATTCTTCCTCTGCTATCGACATTTACACGAACACCTGAACGCCTCGCATACCTTCGGATGATCGGCAGCATGAGGTGGTTGCAGTCCATCATCATCATCAATGTGACCACTATCACCTTCATCATTATTAGTTACTACAGTAAGCCATGCCTGACTACAGTCCGTCGCTCACAGGGTGGGGTAACCATGGTGAATAAGACGCTAGTTGTTTATGGAAATACTCTTCTGATGCAACCAGAGTTGAAAAGTTTTGGATTGCTGTATCTCCGACCAAAGCACTTGGTTTGTATGTACTACTTTGTTCTTTAGTGATTTGATTTTTTTTATTATTATTTTTGCATTTTCATACTTAAATGATGTACAGTATGTGGATGAATTTCAGGCTGTTGGTACCATTTAAAACCCCTCAAAGTCTCTATCTCTCTCTCTCTCTCTCTCACACACACACACACACACACGACTCCCTCAGACATGTTTTGTCCTGCAAGCACACACTTGTACAGAAACAGAAAAAGTTACCATGTGGCGTCTGATAAATGATATTTGAGCTTGTTATTGTCCGTAGATGTTTTGTGTGAGCCGCTCTCCTCCCTCCTGTCTCTTCTTGTGTTTCCTCTTTCTTCAGACGGACAGTACAGCTGGGTGTATCCATGGCTGCTCCGTTGTCATTGTGTGCTTTGTTAACCTCGGAGATGACAGAGGACTAACCCAGTACAGGACAAAAAAATAACACACCAACTTATAACATCAACAAACCCTGACAGTGTCTCTGTCAATGGCACATCTATGATAAAATCCTCCCCTTTCTTCCCCCTAATACAATTTCTGTTAAAGTGAATGAATTATGATTTAAATGCTCTGTATTTACCCCCTGACCCTGTCCAGTCTGGTTACCTTCATCAGACAAGTGTTGTTGAAAACAGGATGGCAACTAAAACAGTTGCAGTGGAGTTCCAGGTTGTGTTTTTAAACTATAAGCTACTTTGACTAGTCTCCTACACAGGACCAGCGCACATCTTGAGCTGGTGGTTTTTTTCCTCCTCGTGGACCAGGACAAGTTCCCAGCATCAAGATCAACAATATTGACAACAGAAAAAAAGGCAATTTAAAGTTCAGTTCTTCTGTAATCTATTTGATTCAGTTCATCTGAGTTCAGTCTGTTGCAAATAGAAACTATGGCAACTAGCCCTAAGGAAGTGTTTCAGCCAATCAGATCCAGGGGAAAGTCCTCAAATGATTTTCATCAGGGGGGTCGATTTGATGCTTTTTTCCCCCTTCTTTTAAAAAGGATTTCATCCCCGCCTCTCCTGTTTTAGAAATGCTTTATGAGGTGAGCATGATTCAACATGCTCAGCCTGTGGCCTGTTCAGACACACAAACACACAGACACAAACACAGACACACTCATACACCTGACTCTTTGTGGGCTGGTTGACTGTAGTTGAACAAAAGTTCAGACTGTGTCACCCAGCGCCTGAAGTCTCTGGATCCAATAGGAACCCGACACTCAGACACGCGACACACACGACTTCTTCACGCACACATTCGTACTGTGTTGACTAAAAACTCTAATTTCTCGCTCCTCTTGACTTTCACTCCATTCGCGGTATCTGGAGCTCTCCTCTCCTCCAGAAACCCCCTCTGCTACCCTCCCTCTCCAACCCGCCGCTGATACTGCACACCTTCCCAAGGCTAGTTGGCATGGTGATGCCGGTGGGATGGCCGTTGCTAGGAGATGAAGAGAGAGGCCAGAAGGAGCATCGTCACGGTGAGGAGAAGGCGATCCCTGGACGGGCTGCTTCCACTGACGCTCTTCTCCAGTTTAGGAACAAAAGGGTTATATTCATCTGAAAGAAACAGAAACCGAGAAAGAAAGAGGGAGAGAATGAGAGAGTGCTGTTGTTATATTAATCTATTACGACAGTTTTACTGCAAGATATTGATATAAGTTTCTATACCTTTAAATACATAGAACAAGAGAGAGTGCTGTTGTAATGGATATCAGCACAGCTGTGTGCAGCATGGTGCAGGAGTTAGGCACAGGGAGGCTTATATTCAGTACAACTGCACAACCTCTTCAAATGGAATTTCTTATTTAATAGTGTGCCGAAAGGATTCAGGACACAGAAAAATTCTCTGGAATTTAGACCAACAAAAAAAAGTCAGTTTTAAGTCAGAATTCAAACATTTCTTTGAAGAAAATCCAACTACAGTGTCAGGATTTTAATTTCAAGACATGTTCTGACTTTCTACCAGGATTCTGAGTCAAAGTATGAATTCTGAGATTGAAGTCAGAATTATAACAATGTTTCTCGCACCCAGGAATTCAGGCAAAATTCAGACTTTTTCTCAGTATTCTTGGAATAAAGTCAGATTTTCAAGATTTAAGTCAGAATCAGGACTTTCTGGAATTTGAAATGAATCAATCATTCATCATCTATTTTTTGATTCAAATGTCAGATTTTGGTATCCTCCCAGAGGAGCTGGTGGAAGTGGCCGGGGATAGGAGCCTCTGGTCTTCGCTGATGACATTGCTGCCCCCGTGACCCGGACCCGAATAAGCAGTAGAAGATGGATGGATGGATGGATGGATGAATGGATGGATGGATGGATGGATGGATGGATGGATGGATGGATGGATGGATGGATGGATGGATGTCAGATTTTTTTTCTGGCCTAATCTTCATTTTTTTCCCTGTAACTCCTATCCTATTTTGTCACATTAAAATAAAAAAGCAGACTACTTTTTCTTTAGTGAAACACTCATTTTGATGGTCTTAGCTCTGCAGCTGGACTTGAATCAAACTGTTTACTTAAAAGTGACACGGAACATTTTGCTTCAGACATGCCACTCTTTTTTGCTCATCTCAGCTTTTGTTTATTAGCGACTTTACATCATGCACTTCTTTCTGTATGTTTTCATTTATGCTTCTTGTATAATATGAGACTGTTGACAGTGCAAGGTGTCAACTTGATTGATGATGCAATGCTAACTGGCAAACTTAAGAACACCTGAAGCAGAACGATGGAAAGTCCCAGTGCTGTTTATACCAGTGGTACCAGAAGGCCTTTTTCCAGTCAAACTTCTTGGACAGGACTTACATTTGTAGGAATATAAAACTTCCTTTTAAAATGTGATGAAACAGACTGAGTGAACAAAAGGCAGCCCACAGCACAGAATCACACTCCTACTGAAACATTGCAAGTCTGGTACGAAGGCAACAGAGCCGATGCAGTCTGCTGCAGCTGTGCTCATAGAGCCCTTATTGTTCTAATAAAGTGACACATTCCCAGCCGCATAATAACATACCTTAACACACAGACACACTGCATACTGTAAATTTGGCTCCATGTACACCTGGTGCCGCTCTAAGAATAGATTACTTTTGTTGTGGCATACATGCTGAGTGTAGATGTCTCGTCGGTGTTCAACAACACAAGCCACCAGACAGTTTGCTGCATGCCTACACTCATGAGACACGCGCGGCCAGACACGCCCGCTGAAGTCACTTGATTAATGAGACTGAAGAGCAGACAGAAGCACTATTTTCTGTCTCTCCACAGGACGGATGATGCTGATTAGGAACTATTGTACTCATGGGCCGATGGCATGGAAGATATTCTCAGTGTTTCCACTCGGCGCTGGAATATTTCCAGCTGCTCTGTGGGTC